>OU612096.1:100944894-103599219 GCA_914767995.1 Thecocarcelia acutangulata | reverse complement strand
ATTATACAACCACACACATGCACACTAACACACACACACATACTCACACTTGCTGTAAAACAATGTGAGGAAGAGAAAAAAACGTTAAATGCTTTTGCTGTGTTTAAAATGTAGTTTATGAATAGATTGGTTTTAAAATGCGTTACGATCCATTACCGTACAATTCAGATGACGGATGAGTTTGATCTCACATACATGACCTGGACGCTCACCAAAAAAGTTAAACAGAAAAAAACAGAACTGAAAAACTAAGAGACTGTTTGGAGCATAAAAAAGGCTTTAACAACAACTTAGGCCATGATGGTAGGATTTTTTTTTCTGGCGATATTTTATTTAAGACAGACATATAGACAAGCAACGACAGAGTTTTGAAATCTAAACAAAAAAAATTATTTTTTCATGAGGGCATGTTTGTTCATTTTTTTTTTTTGTGATGGTTCTGTAAATGTATTATAATCATATTTATTAGTTCTATATTTTGCCAAAGTTGGCCAAAAACTCAGGCTTTCCTTGGCTTTTATATGTTTGATGGGGTTTTTTTGTGAGTTTCAATTTCTCATATAAAGTGATATTTATTTTTATGTTCTCAGGGCGTTTTGTTTTTACACTTATTTTAGTCTACAATTTTTAGTTGTTTTATTTTTGCTTTTTTACTTATTATTAAATTCTTTTTATTGTGGCAGCGTTGAGATATGAACTTAAATGAATATTTTGATAAATGTTACATCATTTAATTTAAATGTTGTGGGTTTTTTTTTTTAGTATTTATTACAGTTTGTAGTTTGATTTTTGAGCTTTTTTTTAATTAAAACTACACGCTGGATCTAATTCATATGAGTGTAAAAGCTGAGAGTCGAAATGTTAAGCGAAAACACCTTTTGAAAGTCTTGGCCACTTTAATTTTTACTGAATTTAGTCTCACTCAGCAATTAATTAATCTAAAAGCATCTGCTTGAAATGCAACGAAATTTTTTCGTGCAATAAATATCTTTCAATTAAATTTCTCTTTTCTCACAACAAAACACCTCATTTCCCAATCTAGGCAAGATTTATTATTTTGACAGTAGTTTTCTTCATCAGCAAATAAATTTGAAAAATAAAATAAAAACTATAATGCCAATCAAAATAACCAGAAATTTAATAGTTCAAGCCATTAAACAAATATGTTGATTTCATTATTATTATTATTTTTGTGTAATGATTACAATTAATCTTTTAGACATGAACTAATGTTTTGATTTAATTGTGGGAATTTTAGTATGAGTAATGGGGGATTCCCATAAATAAAAGGGAAATCGTAGAATTATTTTCTTAATATATAAAAAACCTTGCAAAAGATTGAAAGTTGCCCCAAAGCGTTTGAACAATACAACGGGAGATTTTGACTCAATATCTAATATTTATATTTTAACTTTGTAACGCCATATTCTATAAATTTCAAGATATTTAAGATATTCAGCTAGCTGAATAAAAAAGTTTTTGGGATTTCAACTTAATTTAAAAAAATATATTCTGCTTTTAATGATTTTCAGCTAGCTGAAAAGTAAAGTTTTTATTTTTTTTTATACTTTTGTATTACTTTTTTATATTTGAATATTATTTGCAAACATATTTTTTATAATTTAGCTAGCTGAATCCAATTTAGATTTTACTTACTCTTTCAGATATTAAGGTGGCCAAAAATTTGTTTTCAAAATTTAACACATACTTATTTTTAAGCGTATGTAACGTATTCAAAGCATCAAAATATTTAAAAAGATCAGCCAAGCGAGTAAACAGCTTTCCAGTATTCAGCTCCATGACAGTTTCGCGCATTCAGCTGGTTTTATAGTCAAATAAATAAAATATATATAAAACAAAATATATTTTTTTAGTTTATGAAATCATATTTTATAAATTTCTACATATTTATATAATTCAGCTAGCTGAATATAAAATTTTGGGTACACAAATTAATTTACAAATATTATTCCGCTTTCTGTGATTATTTAGCTAGCTGAATAACCAAATTGTGTTATGCAATTAATTTTTTTTAATATTTTGCTACAGAGTTTTGATAATTCAGCAAGATGTATTAAAAATAGCTTTGTCTTAAACTTTGAAATATTAAAATGGCCTAAAAAATCTTAATGACAAACTTTAACAAACAGTTATTTGTTAGCTTTAAATACCTTTATATTCAATATATCAATATATTTAAACATTTCAGTTAGCCGAAGAGAAATTGTTCAGGTATTTAGCTTTATTAGCATGCCAATTTCGATCTTAATGAAAATTCAGCTAGCTGAATAGAAAACTTTTGGGAATCTAAAATAATTTACAATAACCATTCTTCTCGTTATGATTATTCAGCTAGCTGAATACTCAAATTTTTAATTTATCATTTGTTTTTTTTTATTGTTCAGACTCAAATTTCTGATAATTCAGCTTTCTAAATTGTATTTAACTTTGTCTTTTGCAAATATTAATATGACTTGCAAAAAACATTATTACAAAATTTAGCACACATATATATAATACTTACATATGTAGTCAAAGTGTCAACTTATTTAGTTAATTTAGCCAGCCGAGTAGACATTTTTCAGAAATTCAGTTTGACTAACATGGCAACTTCACTCTTTATAATCATTCAGCTAGCTGAATGGTGAAACTTTAATTTGTGTTCTGTTTCTATAATATATATTTTTTGGGGATTTTTATTAAAGCTAGCTGAATTGAATTCAATTCTTATTTACATATATAAATGTTTATATGTACGATAAAAAAAGTTTTATTTACTATTTTACGTATACTTTTTTATCTTTTAATACCTCTGTATTCTAAGTATCTAAAGAATTGAACAATTCAGCTAGCCGAAAATTATGTTTTTGAAAAATTAGCTTTACATGGCAATTTTGCTCTATAAGATTAGTGGCTAACATTTTATAAGTATCTTTTCTCCTTGTATTATATTTACCTAAATTTTTGCTAATTCAGCTAGCTGAATTGTTGTTTATGGTTGTATTATGGCCCGTAAAAATTTTATTTCAAAATTTAGCATATTTTGCCAATTTCAAATCATTGATTGCCACCCAATGTCCTCAATGGAACTTATATATATTGTTATCTTTGTCGAGACCCCTGCTTTAAATAGATATGTTTTCTCAATTTAATATTTTTAAGTAATTCAGCAAACTAAATAAAAAGTTTCCTATAATTCACTTTTTTACATTGCTAATCAACTTTTGTGGTTATTCGCCAAACTTTGCTGTCTTTCGTCTTTATAACATTTTTTCTAGGTTTTTAATTTATTCAGCTGGCTGAAGTTAATCTAACTGTTTTTTTCATATCATATTATTTTTATGGCTTGCAAAATCTCGTAATCCAAAGTTGAGTTTAGCAAACTAAATAGATAGTTTCCGGCAATACAATTTAATTTACATACATTTTTTATGATTACTTAGCTAGCTGAATGGGCAAGCTTTATATAATTTATATTAACCTTTCGTTTTTCTTCTTTCATCATAATTTAGCTCACTGAGTTAGATTTTAATCTTTTTTCTATTGCCAATGTTTTTTAGCGTTTACTAGCACGATAATATGAGTACATCCTAGTTATTTGTTGTGCAGTTCCTTTTTTTTATAAGCTCAGCTGGCTGAATTAATGAAAAATTGGGGTAAAATGTTTAAAAACGAAAAAAAGCAATGAAGTTTAGATATTCAGCTAGCTGAATAGTAATATTAAAACAACAGTCACGCAAATGCAGCTAATTTCCCAGAATTTTTTTATTTAGCTGGCTGAAATATATAGACTGATAGTCGGAATATGCAGGCATTGTTATATGTGTATGGGCATTATCATACATACAAGTATATGAATTTTTTTATAAATTGTTTTTATAAATTATTATGTTTACTTCGAAAAAAGAATAAAAATATATATTTGAATATAAAACGATTTTTTCAGAAATTTTATTGCTATTCAGCTAGCTGAATTGCTATCAAAAACAATAAAAAACACTAGTTTTAGTTTTATGCTTGCTGAATAGACAGTTTAATGAAATATGAAAAAAAAAATTTAGCTTTTGGCTTACTCTTTTTTGTTGTCATTGACTTGAAACAATAAAAATAGGATATTAATATAAACGGTAGTTTACAGATTGCTTAGTTATTCAGTTACTTAAATGGAATGTTTTAGAAGCCCAATTAAAGTTTGTTGTTAATTAATTAAAAGCATTTTATGTTTACCTTGCTGAATTGCAATTTAAGTCCTCATTAAAATGCTTAAGTATTAAATTTAGTTAATTTATAGTAACACTAGCTTAATGTAAATTTAAAAACCTTTCATTTTGCTTTACAGATCTCAAAACTAATTTAGCTTGAAAACCTATTAAAAAAATCGACTTTTCATTCAAAATTAAGCGTTTCTTTTAAACACAATTTAAAAATTTCCATACACTAATTTTAATTTTAATAATTTTTTCCTTTGTTTTTAATGATCTGCCATAAATATTCTTATCTAAGTTGCCAGTTGAAAACGATTCCATTTACCAAAGAGCAATTGGCTTGATCTCTTTAGAGCACCATATTAATCTCTTACCCTTATTTTTATTATTTGTGGCATTGTGTTAAAACTCACACCTGTTGAAATATTTCTCTTAGTCCTCTCAGTTTCACAACAATTTTTAACGCTGGAGCTTAAGACGAACCCCCAACTGTTTTCCAATAACAAATACGAATTATTACGAGACAATTACATGCTTGTGAAGTGCTCAATTACAAACTCACAGTTAAGCCAACAAAGAAGTAACAAGAAAACCATAAAAACATATGAGAAAGAATGAAACGACGCACAGTGGACCACAGCAATAAGTTAGACTGGGAATATGTTTGGTACTAAAGTACATTCTTTTGGCTTTTACTTGAATTATGAATTGATATGAGGTTTTTTTCCTTTAATGTGTGCTAAAATGCTTTTTGCTCAAAATTGTTTAGAGTGATTTTTACTTAAAGTACTTTTTCACAAAATTGAAAAGTACTTTGTGTTCAGGTTTTACATTTACGTGATGCTTGCAAACCGTTTGCAACATCATTTGTCTCTAAATAATGCCTGAATATGAGGTTTATATTTGCCCAAGAATTTTTGTTATAGAATGGCCTCAAGCTACACTTGTTATTGTTGTTGCAGTTGTACTTTTTTCCTCCAGAGATGTAATTGCAATTGAAGCGCAATCAATTACTTAACGGCTGGTGGTAAGTTTGTACGAAACTTTTTCTTGCCATATAGACTTACACTGCAACAACTTCTAATACGCACTCCCCACACACAAGCCTACCACCACTTGAAGAAAGAAATAATAAAAAGAAAAAAAAAAACGTAAAAAGAGGGGGAAAATCCCACAGAATTTAAGCCACATGCTGAGTTTTCCTTAAGAAAATAAAATTGTAGAAAACAAACGGATTTACTTGGCTATAATGGAATATTTTTCTTTAGCATTTTTTTTTTCTTTGTCTACTTTCAAACTCCAATGAGTAGAAACGCAGACCACATCAAAAAATGATTGCGTGCAATTTATTAAATAAAAATATATAGTACAAGTAAAGAGGTGTTCAATCGAGATTTAAAATAGTTGCACCGCTCATCCTCGCTCATCTAAGCAAATGTTCACATACGATCGTATGTCTATATAAATGTTTGTTCGTCACTTATTGGTTGGCTGCCAGGCCGGCTGTTTTGCTAACAAGATGTGTGAACTTGTTGGTTGATGGAAGTTGTGGAAAAAAGGCAACAAGTGAATAATTGCCCGGTATGTGGTAGCCAAAGAGTATCTATTTTTTCTCTGCTCTGTCATACTCCAGGTATAAGTAGCAATTCTTTCATACGTACAATGTTTGTATAGAAAATCATTATAATTTCTTATTAACAACAAGCTTCAATCACTTGCTTATGATTCGCTTCTTTCTTGCTCAGACTCTTTAATTTGTTAATTTAAAAAATTGCTTTATTAATTGGTTAACATAAAAGAAATTTGCTTACATGATTAGCTAACGTTAAATTGAGGGTTTCGCAGTTGTAGAAATGGAAAGCAAATATATAATATTATATAACGTTATTAATAAAATATTATAAATTTAGGTCTCTTGACTAAAAAATGGCTAAATCAGTTAAGCATATGCTGTAAGAGATTTGTTATAAGCCAGCTGAATTTAATTCATTACAAATATTTTATTGGTTTTGTTTTGAAATATTATAAAGGTATCTGAAAAATGTGTATTCAGCTAGCTGAATTGAAAAATATAGACAAAATCCCAACAGTTATGTCGTTTTTATGAAGACAACTTCTATATATTCCAAACAACGGCTATTCAGCTGGCTGAATTTTCTAGAACCTGCAAAAACGTGAGAAATATTTTAAGATTATACAAAAGTCATAAATAAATAAAGACGATTTTAGGTTTTTCCTGCGTAATATAAAAGCTGAAATCACCTGAAAGACTTCTCTCGATAGACAACATCATAACAACTATGTTGCTTATAGCCAAAAACGGTATAAATGGTTATTCAGCTAGCTGAATTTCCAAAAATCTTCAGAAACCTGTTACATCTTTTAAGATTATTGAAAAAAGTTAAAAAAAATTAAGACTATTTTAGTAGCTGAATGCGCAATATAACAGCTGAATACGGACAGACTGCAAAATATCTTCATTGTGTTTCATAACAAATTTTTTTCTTCGGTGTTCCGCAAGTTGAATAAAAATTAGAAGGTTTAAGCAGCCGAAAAGCAAAAAATATTATATCTTCTAACTAAAATTAAACAAAAAGTTTTTACTAAAACATTGGGTAACTTTATATGATAAAATTCTGCTATTTGCTTAAAATATTATTTTAAAAATTCTGGTTTTTATTTTATTATGTTTTGACTGTCAACGAAAATGCCCATAGTGTACATATATATCTAGCTCGCTGAATTAGACACAAATAAAAAAACCTACTGAATTATGATGTATATTTTGCACAATAAGACAGAATATGCCATTCAGCCAGCTGAGTTTTCCAAAATCTGCAAAAGTGGGTTACATTTTTTAAGATAATTGGAAAATTATTAATGATAAAAAGTCGATATTTATTATATATTTAAAATAAAGCATTATGTAGTATTATAAAGATTATTGAACAAGCTTGTTTAAATTAAGACACTTTTAGTTGCTGAATGCACAATATAAAAGCTAAGGATGCAAAAACTGCTATATTTCTTCATTATATTTCAAAACTTATATTAATTGCTCTATATTCAGCAAGCTGAATTAAAAATTCATTGGCTTAAGCAGCCGATAAGTGAAAAATAAAAATTAAACTAGACGAAACCGGTTTTTACTAAAACACTGGGCTCTGAATCATTGGCAGGATTAAGCAATAATATTCGTTTATCTGCTTATAATATCATAGCAAAAATACTGATTTTTATTTTATTATGTTTTTACTATAAGCGAAAAAGTCCAAATTCAGCTAGCTGAATAAAAATATACAAATTATGAAATATTTTTCATAAAATTGAACAAAATATGCCATTCAGCTTGCTGAATAAAAGAAAACAGTCAAATTTCAGTTGTAAATTAAATATATTTTTATAAAATGTTATACTTCAGGATTTACATTCAGCTTAGATGTTCACACCAGCTAATAAAATAATATATAATAGAATAATATGGTGTATTTTTTAGCTGTTTGGCAACAAAAGTAAAATTATTAATTATTAGGAAACAGTTACAAATTAACCTAAAGAATTTAATAAAAATTTTCTAATTCAGCTAGCTGAATTAGAAAACTTTTAATGTAGAAGCTGGGTTTTTCTACAAATTTCAATAGTACATACTGAATTTCCTAATTCAGCTATCTGAAATAAGAAGGAATAATACATAATGCTGATAAGTTAAACGAAGTACCGGCTAGCTGAATTAGAAAATTTTTATTGTAGAAGTTGGGATTTTTCGACGAGTTTAAATAGTATGTACTGAATATCCTAATTCAGCCAACTGAAAAAAAGAACGGGTAATACATAATGCTGATGACTTGAACAAAGTGCCACAATTCAGCTAGCTGAATTAGCTTTAAGCAAGCAAATTTGCGTTAATACAATAAATTTTCAGTTACAATGATTTAAAACATCTAATACAGCCAGCTGAACTAGAAAAATTTTAGTGTAGAAGTTGGGATTTCTCGACGAGTTTAACTAGTACTTATTGATTTTCGTAATTCAGCTAACTGAAGTAAGATCGAATAATACATAATCGGTTAATTATAGTTTACAAACAACTGACTGATTTTCTTAGAAAATATATGATGCAATAATGTTTCACATGAAAGTATATGAATTTTACTTTGAGTGTTTTGTCACATATTAAAACAATTTAATGTTTTTAACAATTCGTTTTCTTTATTAACAAAAACGTTTGCATCTTAAGTCTTTTGTTTTTTTAATGAACGTTTAATTATTCAATTGATTTGTGATTTTCGACACATAAACTGTTAAATTGTGCATAATTTCCCAGAGTTTTTTTTTTTCATAACTACACTGTAATTTCTTATGCCACTTTAAGGTAAATACTTGAAAGCTTTTATATATTATTTAAAGGCAAAAAGTAAAAAAAATTTTCTTATATTTTGTTTAGCTTTTAAGTAAATTCAAGTCAGGAAAAATTTTCAAGTATCATTAATTTAAATAATCAATAAATATACAGAGAAACAAATAAACAATATGAACAGTTAAACAAAGACAACATTAACCTCCAGTAACACTGGTAGTAAATAGAAATGCAAAAAGTTTGCAAACAACCAGTTATAGAAAACTTTTTTTTTTAAGAAAAAGCCAACACTAAATAAACAATTTAATTTAGTCATAGAAGAGATGAACAAAAATCAATAATCATCAACTCAGTTTTGAAATCTCTTTTGTTTAAGTAACACAGTTGTAAAAACAAAAAAGAAAAATGAATATTGATTTTTCTCTTTTTTTTTCCAAACAAAACGAAATAACGAACTTTGTTTAAAACAAAGTTTGCCAAGCCATGTCACCCACACTTAAAGATCTAAAGAACGTTTGCCCATTTTAAATGGGAAGGAACAGTTGATAAAGCAACTGAATTTTATTTAAGCGCTGAAAATACATTTTTGCCATTAACAATTGAAAAATTGCCAGATATTCTTGGTTAAATTGAAATTGATGCACTTAACTGTCTCAGTTTTGTCTTTCTTATACTACTCTTAGCTTGAAAGCTTTAAGAGGACTAAAGAAAATGCAAGTTTGCTACGAATTTTAATAACACTTTAAGTAAGAAAACTGAGGAAATTGAAAGATAAGCAAGATATATAAATTTTTGTAAATAAATGGCGGGCTTTAAAAACTAAAAATAGTTTGAAATATGTTTATGGCAACCTTTGTATAGACTCTTTTATATTATGTATTATTGGTTGCTTTATGGATTTTGTTATAGTTCATTCTCCTTTAAATATGCTATTGTTCGAATTTCCGTGTTTCTATTGTTATTGTCTATCAATATCAAGACATGGTTGCATATAATAATAGTATTTTTGAAATATCTTTAAAACAACAATAGTTTCTACCATATCCACAATATTTATATATTTCATATTCAAAAACCAAAATGCAACAAATGTGACTTTACAGAACACATTTATTATTGGCATCGTTAACGACTGCAAGTCAGTGACATGTAATATTCTACCGGATTTATATTGGGAGTAAACATATATAATGTATGTTTTTTAATTATAAAAAATATTTGAAATGTATATAACTCTAAAAAGCTTGCTTGGCGAAAAAACACATTTTAAGTTTTAAGTTCCCATACACATCTCAGAATATTTTCTTGGAAAATATTTGCTAAAGGAAGCAGCTTAAATATAATTTGAATGATTTTAACACGAGAGAAAAGGATAGTATGTGTTTGGGCTTAAGTGCTACGAGAATCTTTATAGTATAAACCACTACTCAAGCCTAACTTTTGGTGTTCAGTTTTAGGACTTAATGAGAGTAAGAGCTGATATTATTACACAAAATAGTGACTATCCGTCAACCTGATGAACTGTATAATCGGCTCATTTTCAGTCGGTTTGCTAGAAGCAAAGCAATAATACTAAGAAATAAAACATTAGTGTCAAATTGGCAGTTTTTCATATCCACGATACGTCTTTGGAATACTATTCCACCTGATATTAGGGGAATTATTAGCAACGATTTACTTTTTTTTTCACTTTATTATTTTATTTATTGAATCTACATAAGAAATGTAATGACAGTAAGTATTCAAGTCTTAATACTAAAATAGAAAAATTGTGATTAAAGTGCTGCCAGTGCTGGACAAAAATTTATTTTTATGCGAATATTATTTCAGAACTCAGTCATCTGTTTAGAGCTCTAATGGTAGCCAAAGTATCCCTCCTTCTCAGACGGGTATGACCACCAAAGTTAAGAATATTAACTGCAAGAGGATTTGGATGGAATTCAAGTTTGTTAATATACCTTGTCGCGAACTTCACAAATTCAGATTTTACAAAAGGTACATTCAGATCTGCGTGGATTCGTGAGTTTTTAACGTACCATGAAGCATCTGTAATTCTACGGAGTATTCTATTTTGACTTATTTAAGTTTTCTCCATGTTGGATGCCAAGGCTGTGCCCCATAATTGAATCCCATAGCACCATATTGGCTTTAGAATCGAGTTGTACAGCAAACGTTTACAAACAAGCTTCAAGGTCGAATTCCTGTCTATTAGCCAGTTAATTTGCACTGCTTTCAATTTCATTTGCGTTACTTTTGCCTCGATGTGCGTCTTCCATGTTAGTCTGCGGTCAAGATGAATACCGAGGTATTTGACTTCACTGTGTTGAGGTATTACTTCATTGTTAATAGTAATGGGTGAGCATGTTCCTAGACGCAGTGCGAATGTAACATGGGCACACTTTTGTTCATTAACCTTGATTTTCCAAAGCTTGAGCCATTTCTCAAGATGCGTAGATCAAATATAAGATAGGACCTAATATGCTGCCTTGGGGAACTCTAGCTTCAATAGGCTGGGCGGGGCTTATGAAATCGCCTTCTTTTACTATAAATTGGCGACAATATAAATAGCTTTCCAAAAGGTTATGTATGTTTGCAGGTAAGTTAAACTTTATTCTATGCATTAAGCCATCGTGCCACACTTTATCAAAACCTTGTGAGACGTCGATGAATAAGGCAGAGCAATATCTTTTTTTTTAAGAAAAATTTTTCAATATTATTCTTAGCTACAAGTTAAAGACAGTGCTATTGCAATAATTTACTCGTAAAATGTATATTTTGTATGACCTACTATTGTTTCATTTATAAATTTTTATTTATTTCTTTGATTTTTGTTAAATATTTTTCTTTTTCACAATTTTTGAATGTAAATGTTAAAATAACTATTAGTATACTTCTGCTACTCTAAGACTTAAGTTTTGTTACAGAAGATTTCAAAATAAATAGACAAAAATAAACATTGTTAACAGTTCTACGAAAATCTTTTTTTTTTATATAATGCCAATATTGCAACAAAGGGGCGATATAGCAGTGATTGGTAGCCAACCACATTATCATGTAGACATCCATATCTACGGCCAACATATTATGTCTATACCTAATTATACTATCGTCATAGTCATTGAAAATTATTATGGATTCAATACCCTGCAGTGTGGGTGGGACTGGACTAAATTTTGTTAGCCTGAGCAGTGTCTAAGGTGTATACACTGTGACGATACTTAATGCTATATGATGGGATAGTTCAGCATGATCTAGGGTCGATCTAATACAATAAATATAAAGAAACAAATAAGTCTTCAGATCTGGCTGTTTATTAATAACAAAATCTTTCTTTGCACACGATTCTGTAGTGTGGTGGCATCATCGACGGTTTTCGTTTGAGCAAGGTTGTGAGCCACTATGAAGGAATTAAAAACTCCCAATCCAATGTACCTGGTGTCGCGCTGGAGTGGAATTAAAAACTCCTGTCACGAATGGCGGTTGTTGTGCTTTCGGGTACTTCGGACGAGGTTCATCAGCTGCTGTCCACCGCAAGGCTCCGTTCTTTCTCCTACCCTATTTCTTATCTTCCTCAACGACCTTCTCTATCAAACTTCCAATCCTATCCACTCTTTTGCAGATGACAGCAGCATTTTCTATTCATACTCTGTCAGTTATAGGCCCAGCCTATCAGAGATCGCTGCCAAGACGCTAAATATGAATGATTCACTGAACAGTGATCTTCTATTAATCTCCGAATAGGGTCGTAAAAACAGAGTCGCTCGTAAGACCCAGTGCTGTTTATTAACGCACAAACAAACGACCGCTAATGCTGCTTCATCTGTACTCATGGATGGTATAAATATTGAGGAATCGGGTGCTCTTGATGTTCTTGGAATGAAAGTACAGTGTGATGTTCGCTGGACTGAACACATTTTTCATGTCTCTAAAGAAACATTCAAGTGCCTCGGTTTTTTGAAACGGTGTAAGATATACTTCACTCCATCCGATCTCCTTACTATTTATACCACCTACATTTGGGCCGGTGCCTCAAAGTCTATTTTGGGGTTACTCGACCGTGTGCAGGAGAGGCCGAAGAAGCTTATCGGTGACAGTAGGGTATCCAACTCTATTGACTCACTGGATCATCGACGCAGTGTGGGGTGCGTTGCTCTGTTCTATCGTTACTATAATGGATTTTGCTCTGACGAGATTAGGGATCTCGTTCGTGAAACTCGCACATTTCTACGTAACATGCGTTCATCGTTTAGAGCTCATCCATTTGTGGTCGATTGTCCGGGGAATCGAACTACGTATTACAGAGAGAATTCGTTTTTCAGCCGCACGCTTCGTCTGTGGAATAAGTTGCCTGCAGACGTGTTTCCTATCTGTTATAACGTTGGAAAGTTCAAGTCAAATATTCATAAAGTATACTTCCTCTTTCCCCCTCCTCACAACCTATTTTCCTAGTTCCGGTACAATGCACTGCATATGTAGGGGTCATCCCCTGAGTACTGGTCCAAGACAAAAAAAAAAAAAAAAGATGAGGATCGTTTTGATCGTTTCTCCGGAGTGAGGTCAAGGATACCATAATTCATCCATTGCCACACATCGACAAAAAAAAAATCGGGTTTGTTACGTCTAAACAAGGCCACACACTGCTGAGAATCATCAATACGTTCTCGGTTTTTGATTAACAGTGAGCAAACGTGGCACCCACTTTAAACAGAGCTTTCTCATAGTTAAATGCTCTTGCAATATAAAGCCAACACGTTTTTTTATATCTTTACGATGTCAGCTAACTCACGCCGCATCACTTTTGGATCACTCAAAACGATTTCCTGGACTTTTCTTATGTTTTCTGGTGTTTTTTATATATTCTGCGTTTAGCATCATCGGTATCTCTACGACCATGTTTGAAGTCAGCAAAGCAACGTTTTATTTTTGTTTCGGATGGAGCGGAGTCCCCATAACACTTTTCAAGCCCTGGCTTCGCTGGAATGGTATTTTTTCCCCATCAAAAAGCAATGTAAAATTAAAACACGAATATGTTTTTGATTCGTTGTTTTGAAAATAACAAAAGTAGCGTCATTCTTAGGAAAATAATTCACAAACTAATAAATAGAATATTATGAAATTTTAACAGCTGTCTTTTGGAGGTTAGTATTAACTGAAAAAAGGTGACTGCAATAAAACTAGCGCCATGTATATGTTAGGCCCTGCGTTATTTACGCACACACACAAGCGTGCGTAACCATGTAGTAGTTTAAAGGCTCGCACAGAGGGTTAGAATTGAGAGAAACTCGTTGCGAAACTATAAGAACGCAATAATAACAATAAAATTATTGGTGACTGATTTACTTGGCGGTTTAGATCATCTACTTTGTTTTTTTGGTGTATTATGTGTTTAGCCTTATGTTATATATATGTGCATATTTATAACAATTAGTTTAACGGCAAGCACAGTGGGTGAGAAATGCTAAACAATATCATCAGCAAATATTAGCATGCTTCTCTTAGAATATTCTCATGCCAACCATATATTTTCTAAAGTATGCTGACTATTAAAATTAAACCCAGCAAAGATTTTCTCTTTGCTATATGACTCAAACATTACAATGAACTTATTATACTCCTTTAATAAAGTGGTGACATATTGAATTTTGCTAAACGTATTTAAGTGAAAAAAAAAATTAAATCAAATGTAGTAGAGTAGAGTATTGTGGCAAGACGTGACTATGAATAAATTAAATTATAAACCAACAACATCAACAACAACATCATCAAATAATATTGCTTAAATTGTTGAAAGAAGAATTTTTGCTTAGATTTTCATATGTGCCAATTTTTCGCATTCAATAGTTTTATATATATATTTTTTTTTCTTCTTATATTTTCTTCAACTGTTTATAGTTTTATATGTCATGCTACTGCCACAATATTTGCCATGCAGTAGTTTAACTAATGAACATGGGAGTATGTTTATGTTGTATGCGATTTTTTTTTTTGTCTAATTTTATTTTGCAACTGCTGCCGTTTGTCTCTAGTTGTGGCAGTTTTTTTTTCTTTTGTAAAGTGTTGTGAATATGTTGCCTGCCTCAAAAGGTCGTTAATGACATAATTTTTGCGGTCACCATGACTAAAGTAGAGATTCTAATTTTAATTTTTCAACATCATCTTCTACTTTGTTTTTAGTTTTAGTTTGTTTAGTAAATTATTGCAAACTTTGTTGGGACTTTTTGTTCGGTTTGTCTCTTAAAGGAATTTTTAATTAATTTATTTTTGTAATGCTGATTGTGTGGCACGATTGGAATGGGGTCATAACTTTAAAATTAAAATTAAGTTTTGTTGAGATTCACGATGGTTGGTGGGCAACTTATAAATTTGCTGTGCATGTTATGGTTGATCGTGAGCATACCCGTTTCTTGCAAGTTTGCCCTATTTCTAGAAAACTGTTCTGGAAATACAAAAAATTTCTAGCTGTACTAGCAGAAATCGTCAAAAAGTCTGCATTTGCTTAAAACTATGCACAAATAAGTGAAAAAGGAAAGATTGCGAACTTTTTTGCAAATAATGTAATAAGTCAAAAAGAAAAGATTGCAAATAACGTTTTTTATGCGTTAAGTTCGATTTGTTTTTTGACCTTTTCACACTAGCTCTATTCACAGCCTCCTGCAAATGGTATTGCATCATTGCATTTGCAAAAAGATTTAGCATATTTTTACTCTACACTAACCAAATAAACAGCAATTCACTTGCTAGTCTTATGTTTGTATGCAATACATAAAACCTATAGTTTTTATTTGCTGTTAATTGCAAATCGACAACTGACAATCGCTCATCCCGCATTCAAATAACACCAAGCGATGTCTTTATCTAACTTAAAATCGCTTTTTCTTTTAAAAAGTCCATTAACTGCTCCTTAAAGCTTTTTTTCGGCATATCAATGTTTGATTAAAATTTCAGTAAATTATTTTCTACTCTAATTATCAATCAGCTGTGAATTTCGTGCTTTGCAAAAAGTAGTGCAAACTAAACCAACAAAGGTGGCTCGCAGTCGATAGCATATATTTGCAATTGCATACATTTGCAATCACAAAGTCACAAGATTGTGAATAGAGCTACTGTCTTTGCTTGTTGAAAGCTCTGCACTCATTGCACTTGCTTTTAATGTTTTTTTTTTATTGGTTTATTATATATCTAGTTTATTTTAAAAACCGCTAAAATATTCAACTTATGTACTTTTACATACAAAAAAGATGGCGCTAGTCAAATGTTGTTTACATTTATTTGCAATTGAGTATTTTTGCACACATATTTTTGCTCAAGCTTTTTTTAATGCAAATGAAAAGAAGTGAAGCAAACTGAAATTACATACATTTTGTTGTTACTTAAAAAAAAGAAGTATATTTACTCACATTTGCATCGTTTGCACAGTTTGCATTACTCAGCGTGAAACCCCTTAATATGTATAAGCACATTTCGGAATTTTCTACAATAGTTTGTAGTATACAAACGTTTCCTTTAAGTTTTAATTTCATAGAAGGTAGTGGATTGGGTCCTTTATTATTCTCTTTATATCTAAATGATCTGCAGAATCTAAATTTAGATGGACAAATATTTATGTTTGCAGATGACGTGTGCTTGTTCTATCACTATAAATATAATATATCTCTAAAAACGAGAATTGAAAGGGACCCTGCTTTGTTATTTGAGTTTACGCGATTAAATCGTTTAGTTCTTAACCCTGATAAAACCAAATTAATACGCTTTAGACCACGTGCAGTGAGTGTGAATAATAACTTTAACGTATTTATTACTGGAAAAGCGATTTATGAGTCACATTCTGTGAAGTATTTGGGAATCACTATGCAAAGTAATTTGTCGTGGGATTTACATCTGACGGATTTGCGAAGAAAAATTGCGCCTGCAATAGAAATATTATACAAATTTGCGGGCAAACTAAGTGTTAGATCAAAGCTGTTAATATTCCAATCTTTGATTCAATCTCATCTGAATTACTTAGCGATTATTTATGCACACAGGAAAAGTACCAATGCCCTAAAATCTTTACAGTGCATGCAAAATAAGGCTTTAAAAATCGTCTACAGACTACCAATACTGTTTTCCACTGCAACATTATATAAAGATATAAGCAAAACAATACTACCCATTTATGGTTTACATGAATATCAGGCCCTTATGTTTGTGTTTAAAAGCATTAAACATATTGGTCACCACAGTGTAGCGTTCTCTCAACAACAATTTAACTTTAATACATGAAATAGAGCAAATTTACGAACTCCAAGGTGCAGATTGCAGACAACAAAGCAACGCATTGATTATATGGGTGCTGTTAAGTTTAATAATTTACCTTTCGAAATAAAAACGAATAATAGAATTTCAACATTTAAATCATCTTGTAAAGAATTTTTGATCAATAATATGGAAACGCTTTTTCAGTAGTTTTATTTTATTTTATTTTATTTTATTTTATTTTATTTTATTTTATTTTATTTTATTTTATTTTATTTTATTTTATTTTATTTTATTTTATTTTATTTTATTTTATTTTATTTTATTTTATTTTATTTTATTTTATTTTATTTTATTTTATTTTATTTTATTTTATTTTATTTTATTTTATTTTATTTTATTTTATTTTATTTTATTTTATTTTATTTTATTTTATTTTATTTTATTTTATTTTATTTTATTTTATTTTATTTTATTTTATTTTATTTTATTTTATTTTATTTTATTTTATTTTATTTTATTTTATTTTATTTTTCTTATAAAATGCAAATATATTTGTTTATATCGCGTGGTTAAATTTCAAGGGCCGATGTTGACCTAAACGCCAAGTTTTTTTCCGAATTTTATTTGACATTTCTCTATTTCAGACTTATTCAATTTGAACCATGGAAAGATACACAATCCAACAACGTGTTAAAGTTATCCAGACTTATTATGAAAATGATGATCAATTTTCGAAGAAAATCATCTTCAGTGATGAGGCACATTTTCACCTCAGTGGATTCGCCAATAAACAGAATTGCCGCATTTGGGCGAATGGAAATCCAAGAGTGACTGTCGAAAAACCAATGCACCCACAAAGAGTGACTGTTTGGTGCGGTTTATGTGCCGGCGGCATCATCGGGCCGTATTTTTTTCAAAATGAGGCCGGTCAGGCAGTTACTGTAAATGGTGTTCGCTATCGTGAGATGATAACGAACTTTTTATGGCCCGAATTGGAAGATATGGATGTAGACGATATGTGGTTTCAGCAGGATGGTGCCACTTGCCACACAGCTAACGAAACAATTGCTCTTTTGCGCAACATATTCAATGGCCGTGTTATCTCACGTAATGGCGATGTCAATTGGCCGCCAAGATCATGTGATTTGACACCGTTGCACTTTTTTCTTTGGGGTTATTTGAAAGAAAAGGTGTACGTCAAGAAGCCAGCAACAATTCAATAGCTAAAGGATGAGATAATTCGGCACATTAACGGCATAGAACCTCCATTATGCCTCAGGGTCATCAAAAATTTGGACCATCGGATGGAGGTTTGCTGCCGTGGTCGCGGCGCCCATTTGGCCGATATTTTGTTCTATATATAATTGAGTAATACCAATATATCATAATAAAATAAAATTACAATAATTTTCTAAATAGTTTGTGTTTTATTCAAAATCAACATCGGCTCTTGAAATTTAACCACCCTTTACTTGTTTTATAATATTTATTTAAACTTAACTTTTTAATATATTAATTTGTACTATAAGAGATGGAATAATTTGCCAACTTGCCTCAATAATAATGCCTAAATGGCGCTGAGGCCATAATTGTATTGTATTTAAATTTTTGTACAAATAAACTTAATAATAAAAAAAAAAAGTATGTTGCTTGAGCTTTTGTGAGGATTTTAGTTAATGAAATTTAATTGCTTTGTCAAGGTTTACCAATAATAGAAGACTGCTAAACAGGATAAATAAACTGCCTGCTGCTGATTAGGCATTTTTAATTTCTTGATATTTCATATATTACTTTTATATTTCATATATTACTTTTCTTTAAATTTTTTAAAAATCTAAGAAAAAAAATCTGTTATTCGATTTTTATTTTTTGCTGGATCTGAAACCCCCTCAAACAGCTTCCCTTTCAGAAACACCCTATACATACTAATATCATGCCTTATGCTCACTGCCAATCCGCCAACGCATTAAACTTGAAAATAATTCCAATTTTTCTACACAACTTTTCGGCATTTGCCTTTGCATTTAATGGCACAAGAAATAGATATGAATTGCTTTATATTTTCATGATTATTGCAGGCCATTGTTATACTAAGAGTGTGAACATTATATTTCATATGCACCAGCAGAGTACCAATAATTTTAAAGCAATTCATTTGACTGGCTGGCTTAGTAGAAGACCAACAATGGCCAATCGATGCCTGGCACTGCGGGATATGACTCTTTGTGCTGTAAAAGGGCAACGGTGTAACAGAAATCCAGTTTGCTTTAAACAAATTATTTAATAAAAATGTGTTTTTTTTTTATCAGATAATCAGTAGTTTAGCTAACAATAAAGTGTGGTATTTTGCCAGATTATTGATGTATTTAATGGCTACTCTATTGACTCAGAAATAATATTCTTAAGTGTAATATGTATGCAACGTTATACGTTACGTGAAAATTTTGTTATAAACGGTATCCCAAAACTTAAGGCTAGATATGAATATATCGCCATTTTTGCGGTAAAGTGTTGGCAGCTTTAAAAAATGTCTTACAGTTGAAGTATTATAAAAATCGAGCGCAATAGCCAAAAAAAACCAGGTGATATGTAAATGATTTACGTAAGCATGCGACATAATGGCCTAATCTGACTGTGGACCGATTGTACGGGGGGAACTAGTTCCCGGTCTATCTGCACTCCCATGTGGCTTGTAAGTCTCATGCAGACCGCATATTCTTGTTATATGTTTGTAGCCATATGAACCAATCCCTTGAATTCTAATCCCTGCTGTGTGCTATTTGCCAGACAGTCAATAGAGGTCAAAGCCTAATAAGTTGTTGGGGCGAAGTCCATTGAGAGCATTAGCCCTTAAACAACTCACCCGTCTAAGCATCACTTCTGGTTGCTTACCTTACAGGTAGAATCTATTTACGTAAGCAGCTGCCATTATGACCTATTCTGAAATTAGACCGATTTGAAGGGGTGAACTAGTTCACAATCTACCAGCATTCCCATGTGGCTTGCCAGGATGATGCAGACCGCATATTCTTGTCATATGTTTGTAGCTGTATGAAGTAATCCCTTAATTACATTACAGGTATTATCTATTTACGTAAGCAGCTGCCATTAGGGCCTAATCTGACAGAAGACCGATTCCATGAGGTGTACTAGCTCACAGTCTAGCAGCATTCTCATGTGGCTTGCGCATATTCTTGTCATATGTTTGTAGCCATATGAAGCAATCCCTTGCCTTCTAATCCCTCCAGTATGAAATTTCCCAGAGACTCAAGAGAAGGCACGACTTAATGAATTAGTGAGCCGAAGTCCAATAAGAGCATTCGCCCTGAACCAACTCATTCACTTCTGGTTCCTTTAGGTAGGTATCTATTACAAGTCAGTATCTCCTCAGGGGTATGAGCGCCTAAAAACCGGCATTGCAGCATAGTTATCAAGGAAACTAATTTGCCTTCCTGCAATTTAGTTTTAAGCTACAGCCATAATGTTTCAACCCAAGCAGATACCTCAATTATGATCAGCACTAAGTTGGTTTGCAAGCAGATCCTACTAGAGGCTTTGCCGATGTCCTTTCTGCCAATTAGCCTTTTTGTGTGGGTTTCCGGATTCCAACTGAGCTTTCTAGAGATTTATTTGCTACAACAGACGAGAAACTCTGACCCCTTTATGCCTCAAAAAGCAGAGTGCCTTTGGTGTACAGCAAGGCAAAACCTGCACCTCGGGGCAACCATTCCAGAGACACGGCTAGGCTTAGCAAAATGGTAACCCCTAGCCCGTAAAAACATCAGCCCTTAACCAACTCACCCATTTCTCCACCCCTTTTGGTTTTTTACATTACAGATATACTCATATCACTCCTTTATAGTCATAACTAAAAATAGCTCGTTTCGAGAAAAACGCATTTCAAATTTTTAGTTTCCACATAAGTCTTAGGATTTTTCTTTAGAAAATATCTCCTAAAGAAAATAGTTTAAAAGTAATTTGAATAAATTTTTGGCACAATATAAAAGGTCGTGCTGTTAACAATGCTGCATTGTTAACTCGAAAAGCTAATTTTTTGAGATATGACTATGTTGCAATAAAAGAGCGATATATTGCCAGACAAGAGTACCTCCAACACCGACTAGCACCATACTTATCAGGGAAGACTAAGGCGCCTCAACCGCGAACAGCACCAAGATGATCTGCAAAACAGAACATTTTGGGGAATTTGCAAATTAAGCATTGGTGAAAGTTTCGGAAGTTCCAACACAACATAAATCATGCTGAAAGAGTTATGTTTGCTACAGCAAAGGAGACCCTCTACCTCTCTATACTGCAAAAAGGAATAAGTCCAACTTAGGCGTACGCCATGGCAGAACCTGTTCTCCGGGAAGATTAAAAATCAACAACACAAAAAAAAATTATAGTAAAAATAAAATAAATTTTTATCAAATCAAATTTTGATTTGATAAAAATTTATTTTATTTACTTATTTTTATAAATTGCTCAAAAAAAGTTCTCTAGTTAAGAAACCACTTTTGTTATAATGAGATGTTTGGCTTCAATTTCTATTTTAATATTCTGCAATCGGTTAAAAATTGCAAAAGATACAGACTTCTGAATATGAAATTTTAAGTGCATTTAAACAAGTGAACCGGAGTGTATATCAAAAATATAACCTTATATATTGTGTTTTGTTGCTGTTTAAAAAAATATACTTACTTTTGAGCAATAGCTATTTTTACTGCACTTTTGTGTGAATCCACAAATCACTTAACAGATCCGCATTCAAACAATTTATTAATTGATTCAGCGAATTTTGGTATTGAACGGGAAAGAGAGAGCTAATAAAATTATCGGTGATAGTAGAATTCCCAACTCTTTAGCTCACTAGATCCAAGTGGGCTGGAGTATGCGGGTACTTTCTGGAGAATCCAGTGGCCTGCCTACCTAACCTAACCTAGCTCACTGGAGTGTCGTTAAAATTTAACCACCCGATATAACCATCAAGAGACTAAAAACTGTGCTTTCAATTTAATTCAATTATTGAGTTCATTTTAGGACACCCTTTAATATAATTCTTGCTCCAAATTTAACATTTAGTTGACATTTTGTTCCAGCACAATATAACACTCCACATTCAGACATACTCGTATGTATCCGCTTTATTCGAGTTTGTGTGTAATTCATTTTGTTACTCATACGCCAACAATTCTGATGTCTTGTTGATTTGCGGAAAATCATAAAAAACCCCGAACAAAATAAAATCTTTTGGTAGTCATATTTCAACATTAAAGTGTTATGACGTGATGCGTTTGATATTTCTTATTCTGTATACATACACATATAAAAGTAAAGGGTAGTTCAACCATAAGGCACTATATTAATTGTGAGTTACACCTTAATGTTAAGTTTTTTTGCACAACTTAATTTGGCATTTCTGCGTTTCAGTGTTTGACAAATTCAACCACGGAGGGTTGCACAATTGACCAACACGTTAAGATTGTCGTAGCCTTTTATGAATATGAACGTTCAAATCAAAATATTTTTCGATTACTTCACTTCGTCTAAGAGGCCGCATTTGATCAAATGAGAGTCCACATAATCGATTAAATGTGTTCACAACCGGGTGAATTGTTCGCAAATTTCACCTAAATGTGTTAATAGGAAATGTGAAAACATCTTGGCTCACACAGGTTATCAGCGTGATCGGGCTGTACTTCTCCGGAAATAAGGTCAGTCAAGCAGTTACGGTGAATAGTGTACACTATCGCGAGATAATAACCAATTTCTTGTAGCCAGAAATTGATTATTGTGCTGGTTCCAACAGGATATTAACTCTTGCCACAGAACTAAAGTTTCAGTTAGACGTGACTTGTCTATAACCATAGAAAACAGCTTTATGGATGGCAATGTAATCCATTATTTCTGTCGTAACCATAGCAACCAGATGAATTTTGGTTTTCTGGCATACCCGTAAACAGCTGGTTGCTTTTTGGTTAGTATACAATTTTCAGTGTTGCCGATTAAAGTTTTTTCATCATAGTGAAAAAGCCTTTGTCTCTAAGGCTTTTTCAAAATGTTATTCAAAGGAGAAAAATTCATGAAAACAGGCACGTTTTCAAAACTATTATTTCTGTGATGTTGTGTTATTGAAATATAAATACAAATTAACTATTTTAATATCTTCGTCATTGTATTTTTTTTTCAGTTCATCGAGCTCCCGAATAATATTTTTAAGGAGATTATTATAATTTTTAACATTTTTATTACCAACTATACTATTTTTATTAACAAAGATAAGAACATAAATTTTGGATACACTGCAAGCCGACTTAAGCTCAACGAAAAAAATTTTAAACTGTATGTTTTCATATTAAAATTTTTTTTCAAAAAGTTTAGTTTTTAAAGGTTTTTTAAGAAGTTACGCTTTTGATAGGCGTTGTTTCAGATGCATCTTTCAACACGCTTATATTAGTTTAACTTGTATGTTTGCAACACTCGAAACCCATGCCTGCCATATGAGTGATTATTACATATCGTTGGTCTCATGCAGAAAAGCCCTAACAAACATAATCGCAATTTTACAGGAGAAGGAAAACCCATAATGGAAACTGTATACCTATGTTCACCTACAAGTAATTTTTTGTTCAATTGCTTTGAAAAGTGATATTTATAAAATTATTTAATTAAATTTTTGTGACGCTGTATATTTATGTGAAAAGTAGTAGAATCCCTAAAAAAAGTTCGATTCAGGGAAAATACGATGATACTAACGATATGTAGGTATATAAAACTGTATATACAGTGTTGCTGTTTTAGTGCGAAAATTTGAGTTAAAGTATTGCTTCCGGGGAAGTGGAGGGATTTTGAAAACCTACAATGCCGATTTTGAGAACTCCCACAATTCAGAACCACTTCGCTAACCGGTTTGGAACCGGGATTTTATATTCGGTGTGCGTTTTTACCATGGAACATGCATCTGAACTATAAACGATCAACGAAAATTGAAGTTAACGTATTGATTCTGAGGAAGTGTGGGGATTTTAATGTTTCCTGAAGCCGACTTTGGGAATTAAAAAAAAAAACTCGGAACCGCTTTGCTAACCGAATCGAAACCGGTTTTTTAATATTCAATGCGTGTTTTGGCCGCGGAACGTGTATCTGAACTATTAACAGTTATTCGATTTAACGCACAAATTGAAATTGTCACATCGTTTCCGAGAAAGTGGGGGATTTTGAAAATTCCTGAAGTCAATATTGGGAATTCCAAAAAAAAAAAAACTCGGAACGTATTATACGAATAGATATCTAATTATATGGCTAATTAGTTTGATATTGAAGCGTATTTTTTTAGTTTTTTAATATATACTTCTTAATCAATTAGACTTCATTAAAAATATGTTTTTATAAAACTTCTTGCGACTGTAATTCACTATCCTACACAATCGTTTAATCTGTCAGGTATGACTTGAGTGCCGAAAAAGTATATTTTGTGTACAAAAATGCAACTGAGTGACAGTTCTTTTGCAAGTCTTGCAATTTGACACATTTTAGGCAAATGCTCATAAAGTCAGAGTGATATTTATTGTGAAACATATGCATTTTTTATGTGTATTATATACTATAAACATACATAGCTTATATTTATAAAAAATAATATAATTAACTATTTCTTGATCCTATTTGCCTTGACCTTTATTTAATTCAATATTTGAAATAAATTTCTTCAGCTCAAGGTCCTTTTTGTTTTTTAAAAACTTTTTAATGTATTTTGCCATATTTCGTCTACTTTCTTCAGGAAAATTTATTTGGTTTTGTTTATATAATAAAATAATATATAAAAAAAGTCGTTGAGCTGAAGAAATATATTGCAAATATAATTAACTATTTTAATAAATATTATCAAATCTATGTTCTGGCTATTTTTTCAACACTGCGGCAACACTGCCATTTACTATTGTTTGTATATATGTTCATATATTGAAACATATATCAGCTGTTTATGGTTATGGCAGCAATATTGCTCTGGTTATTTTTATGTTTATAGTTACTGCATTATGGCCAAGTCACATCTAACTGAATCTTAACGAATTAAAGGTTCTTTGGCGCAAGATCTGCAATGTCCGTTTTATCGAAAGCCGCGGCGATATTAATTCGCTGTCACTATTACGTGATTTGATACCGCGCGACTTCTTTCTTTGGAGATATTGAAAAGAAAAAGTTAAGTCTAAAAGCCAAGAATAATTCAAGAGCTATAGAATATGATAATACGGCACATTGATGACATTGAACCTCAATTATGTCTCAGAGGCATTGAAGATATGTTCCATCGAATGGAGGTATGCCGACAAAGTCTTGGCGACCGTGGAACGATATTTTATTTCAAATTTGATTGCTAATGATCCTTCTATTATAACAAAAACACGTTAAGATAATTCATAGATAATTTTTTTACAAAATCTTTCGTGCAAATTCTTCTTTGGTTGGACCACCCTTTATATTTATATTTCTTTTTTTTTTTGTTAATCTTATTTAATTCAGGTGTGTTTCATATGTTGGAACATAGCAAACAAACAAAAAATCCAGATATCTTTTTTAATATAAATTTATTTAAAATGAGCAAAAATAAAGAGCAAAATATATGAATATGTCTTTTGAAAAAGTCAAGCTGGCAGCAGAACTGCAACCATTTCTAGCAATCAGCAATGTTTTGTTGTTGCTATATACCTATATGTTTATATATTTTTTTCTTCTTCTTGTTAATGTGAGGATCGTATGTAGGAAGTTAAAGGTGAGGTTTGTGATTTTATTTCAGTTTCATTTACAATTGTTGCACTCAATGTTCCATTTTATTGTGTAGCGATTGTTATTGTTTGAATGTTCTTTTTTTTTTGCTTCATATTTGGGAAGTTGGAAAGATACATAACATTTGAAAAAAAAAATATATATATATATATGGGTGCCGCCGCATTTATGAAACTGCAAGTAAAACAGTGAAACTCAAAATAAAAACTTTGGCCAAAGAAATGACTTCAACACGAAGTTTTGTGTCTTTTCTACTCAGTTACCCTGTAAAAACACAAAGTATTCTTAGGTTACTCTTAAAAGGAGACACATTTATGAAGAGGTGTTTTTGTTTAACATATGACTTCTTTTTTAATGTTTTTTTTTTTTATATTTTTTTATTCAAAATTTAGTTTTTGCAAATGTTCGCTGAATGTGTGCGCGTATGTGTCAATTTAAATTGAAATTTCAATCAGCAATGATTGCAGCACAGCGCACTTCTGCTCTCTTAATGTTGACTTAAGCCGAAATTTCGGTTTTAGTATTTAAAATTTAACTTAAAATCTTGACGTGGGAATTATTTTATTGCAACGATTAGCACCGTAATGACACCTTAAAGAGAAGTGTGTTCAAACTAACGAAATAACAAAAGTGTTTTGTAATGAATTAAGTTTTTTTTTTTTTTTTTTTTTGTTACGATGGCAATTTAAACATTCAATTTTATGCAGGAAGTGGATTAAGAAAGCAAATAAAACAAGACTAGTTGTGTAAAGAATATTTGCCATAAAATTAAAACAATTTGGAAAAAACTATAAAAGTGAGAGAACACAAAATGGTCGTTTGTATTAAAGAATCATACTCGTAATAATAAAATAGTACAATATTATAGTATAATATTGCTATTGTATCAAAGGCTTCTCTTGCATAAAGCAGCTTGAAAACGCGGAAAGAACATAGAATAGTCATTTGTATAAAAGAATCATAATAATAAAATATATTATAATAATATGTTTCTATAGTATTAAAGAAATTTTGTATTACGTAAAATATAACAAATCATAATAATAAAATAGTGAAATTTTATAGAGATATACTGATATTGTATTAAAGATATTGCGTATACCGGCAATTGCTATCGAATTATAATATTATAATACTAAAGTATTATGGTATTATATCATTATAGTAATATAATATTATACTGTTATATCATCACATCACTACAGTATTGTTACTCTTAAGTACCATAGCGTTAACATCTTTTAGTAGTATATCATTTTAATGCCGTAATTTCATATTGTAGTATTATGTCATATAATACCATAGTACTGTAGTATTATACAGTATTAAACTATTACATTTTTATATTATTGCAGTATTATAATTTTACTATTTTAAATTTTTTAATATTATGAAATTAGAATATTTTTGTATTATAGTTTTATCATATTAAAACATCATAGTATTAAGTAGTATATCACTAGAGTATTATAGTTTCATATTAATATAGTATTGTTGTATTATATTTTCTGGAATAACTCCATAGATTGGCGAAGACAGATACATCGGTTTACCTCTATGGAGATGACTGAGTAAATGACGAAGAATACACATTCTTCAGATAATACAGATGGATACAGGAAAGACATATCATAAAGGAGAATGTTGAATGAAATGGGATCAGATACTTGTACCGATCTCACGATATAAAAAGTAAAGACTTAGATGTGGGTATAGCACGTGCAATCCAGTAGAAACAAAGAAAAATTCCCCACCCTGAAGTAATGCGAAAGCGGCACCGAGTTGGAGACATGGCTGAATGATATAGTAGAGGGTTTTAGTGGGTGCAAGCCCAAGATACCAAAACTGTGACCACATTATCTGAGACGCGTGACGAACGGTAATAGTATTATAGTTTTATAATACAATTGTATTATGTACCACAATATTAAAACATTATTCTATTATAACATGAAATTATTATAGTATTAAATTATTACAGTGCTATCATTTTTTGCCATTGTAACAATGTATGGTTATAGTATTACTGAATTGTAGTACTATAGTATAGTATGTGTATACTGGTAGTTTAGCAGCATTTTATTATAAAGTAATATAATAGTATTATGACATAATATGCAACTGGAAAATATTGTGGACATTATCAGGCATGTTCCCACACTCGCAAAGTCGCCAGGCGGATTGAAAACGCCAAATTTATTTTTAGGTGTTCTCTGACTCACGCGCTTTGCTTGCGAGTTGACATAGTTTGAAGGCTAAGAACACAGATTTTACCAAAGCAATTTAACTAAAAACTAATTTGAAACTGCTAGCAGTATTCATATTATGTATTTTAGGTAAACAATGTAAAAAAAATTTAATGTAAAAAAGTTTACTTCCAGAAACACATAATGAGTTTGGCTCGCGCTTTAAGGACATTTTCTAAATTGCATGTATTTACCAAAAATTGTATAAAATATCTTTAGTATAGTTTTGGTTCTAGTACATAGAAAACAAATTTAATTTAAATCATTTTGTTATTTGTTTAAGGTTTAGTTTAGTGTTAATTCATCATTTCACTTTCGTATACTCTTGTGATTTGAAATCACTAAGAGTCTGGCGATTGCGATTTACAGAACACCTTTCTTGCGAGTTCAAGTCATAAGCGCAAATATTATGTGAGATGCGAGTGTCAGAACATGCCCGCATGATATCAATTAAAGTCAATATTTTGGCAATATCAGAACTTTGTGAGACAGTACTGGGAGCAAAAATGCCGCTACTAAAAGCTGCAGAACAGAAGCATAGCCTTTAGCTTGGACGAAGGCTTGAGTAGTAACTATTTAAGTCATTGAGAATCCACCCCGAAGCCGTGCTAAGGTGGTCATAGTGTAATATGATAGTGTTCTGACGTAATATAATGTGAAGAATATATGGATATCACAATAGCCAACATTTCGGCAATATCAACATTTTGTGAGAAATTAATATGGACAAAGAGGACAGATCTAGAAGCCACAGGACAGGATTTTACCTGTGCCCGGAAGAAGGATTGAGTAGTATGGCTCTTCGAACCACTGGGAGTACCACAGGATCTTACCTGTGCCTGGACGAAGGATTGAGTAGTATGGCTTTTCGCACCACTGGGAGTCCCTCCCATTGCTAAGGCGGTCCCAGGGTGCAAGTTTTTATCCCAGCAAGAAGAGAGTGTTTTTTAGTCAGCCTGGCATAAGATAGTGAATGAAAAAAGGCATTTTTCTTTTTCGCCCGCAAAAAATGTAACAGTATTTAAGCAAAATTGTAGTATATTATTAAAGAATAATAAATCTATAGTATTAAACGTGCTGTCTGTCATATACTTTTTATACACCAAAAGCCTTTAAGTAGGCTACGAATCAAAATTTCTTTTAAATACATCTTTAAATAAATTCCTGATATTTTTCGCTTTACAAAATGTGCGACCTCTTAAACCAGTCTCAAACAGCTAAACCGCAACAGTTTGATTTGAATTCTAAATAAAATGATTATAAATTACTTTTTAAAAAATATTTAACAAACATGCTGGTTAAAATAAAAAAGTAAATAAATAAATACACCTACCGCATGTTTGAAAATTTTGTTCACACCGTTTTGAAATAAAAGAGAGAAAAAAAAACTGACTTATTCTTTTCAAACTTAAGCACGCAGAAATTTGCACGAAACTTAACACTGGCTTAATATAACAACTGGCCATATGTGAAAAACCACAATTAACCCAAACCAGTACAAACGAAAAGATCCTCTGGAACCAAACATGATTTCACGCAGGCAGCAACAAACAACACCAGCAATAACATTAAACAAATACAAGACAGATGATTGCAATGAACAATAATTTAAATAACAACCAACCGTCCAACAATATTGATGGTCGAAAAGCAAATGAAATTTTTCCAAACTGCACAGAGATGGGAGGAGCAGAAAAGAAAAATTCCAGTGCAAATGTTTAAGTGATTTATAAAAATCGCAGAAATCATACTACTTAGAAAAGAAAAAAAAAAAAAATAAAAAATGAATAAATAAAATATACTCAAGCAACGTACTTACGTATTTACATATCACAGTTTTATCATGCTGTTGCTGCTGATGAGCCAAATGAAAATTGTTGCCACATTTGAGAATTCTAGTCATGGTAAGAGACTGAAAATCATCATGACGATGATGATCGTGATGATGATCATGGTGTGTTATATAAAAACCTCAAAAACAATTTATACTCCCAGCTAAACATTTGACCTCAAACACAAATTCATCTTAATCAATTATATGAATTAAAAAAAAGCAGAATTATGATAAAATGTTCTACTCAGTATAGTTAAGGAGAAAATAAATTATTTATTCTGTGGTTGCAACATTAAAGAAAGGAAGTATCAAATATTTATAACTTAAAATATTTTTGTTTATTACAAATGTAATTGTAAATAGTTGTTAGACTTAATTAAATACATATTTTATTTTCATTATTTTATTGATTTATAATTTTTCTTAGAATGTCATTTTTTTATATAATGGGTGATTTTATAAGAACTATCGGAAATTCAAAAAAAAAAAACACACATAAAATTCAGAAAAATGCATGAAATATTTATTTGGATCGATAGTTGGGTCGATATAATTTAATGTTTGAAGATTATTTCATGCAAATGTTGGCCGCGGCTGCGCCTCAAATGGTCCATCCGCTTAGTCCAATTTAGGCATACTCTTTCCAACATTTCGGCCGGTATCTCACGAATAATGTTGGCAATGTTGGTTTCCAGCGCGTCAATCGAAGCGGGCTTGTCGCTATAGACATTAGCCTTAACATAGCCCCACAAAAAATAGTCTAGAGGCGTTAAATCGCACGATCTGGGCGGCCAATTGACTGGTCCCAAGCGTGAAATAAACTGTTCACCGAACTCGCCTCTCGATTGGTCCATTGTTTCGAGTGCTGTGTGGCATGTGGCACCGTCTTGTTGAAACCACATGTCATGCAAGTCAAGCTCTTCCATTTTGGGCAAAAAAAAGTTTGTTATCATCTTGTACCAGCTGTATCTTATATACGGCAGTTTTGCTTGTTCACGTATCCATTCAACCAGAAATGAGCCTCGTCGCTGAACACAATTCTTCGATAAAAAAGTGGATCTTCATCTAACTTTTCAAGAGCCCATTCACCAAAAATTTGGCGTTGTGGTAGATCGTTTGGCTTCAATTCTTGCACCAGCTGTATGTTATAAGGCTTCACACCCAAATCCTTCCGCAAAATTTTCCACGTAGTGGAGTAACAGAGGCCCAATTGCTGCGAACGGCGCCGAATCAATAATTCACGGTCATCACCAACACTGGCCGATACGGCTGCGATATTTTCTTCAGTTCGCACTTTACGTAAGCATGTTGGTGGTTTAATGTCCAACAATGTAAATTTGGTGCGAAATTTTTTTACAATAGCCCGAATAGAAGCCTCAGTAGGTCGATTAAACTGACCATAAAATGGAAGAAGCACGCGATGAACTTTCTTAACAGAGCACGCATTTTGGTAATAAAATTCAATAATTTGCAAGCGTTGTTCGTTTGTAAGACGATTCATGATTAAATTATAGACCAAACTGAAGATGTTTGACAGTGACTCAAGATACAAAACGTGCGTGAGCTGTCAAAACTAGTGTTGCCAAAAAGATAATAGCAAAAAAATCACTCGTTATATGCAATTTCAATTACATATTTTTCGTTTATAAAAATCATATATTCCTTAGCTTTATTTTTTGCTGAAAGCAATTAATACCTTCTATACTTGTCCATTTTTTATCAAACGTAAACATTATTATTTATTTATTTATGTATATATTTATTAGTAACAGTTGCAAAGTAAATTTTTAACGTATAGAATGCACAGCATGGGCGGGGTAACAAAGACCGTAATGTCCAAGATGGTATTAACAGTACTTTTGTAGCATCGCTGTGATAACTTTCTCTAGAAGAAATTGATAACTTTTATACAAAAAAAGTCAAGTTTCTACCGTTTGTCAATTGAAAATTTAATTGATCGATAAATTCTTTATAGCAAAGTAAAGAAACCGATAGTTTTGTTAGGGAAAAATATTTAAACGATAACCCAAATGTGAAGAAAAGTCATCACTTTTACCTAGGGCAGTGAAGTAACTGATAACTGTTTTACAGCGAAATAAAAATATCGATAAATTTTTTGTACACAAGTGAATTTAATCAGAAAGTTTTGCAAACAACTAGTTTCTTTCTAAATATTTCTATTTTATGGAAAATTAATCCTTATTTGTCATTAGTTTAATTGCTTTTTTAGTTCCACAGTTTTGTTTTATATGCAATAAATTAGAATTTTAAAATTACAAAAGATTTTTTTTTCGCTGTTAATATTTGTCTGCTTTGTTTATTTGTATGTCTCACTGTACTAGTTTTTTGTTGATTTTTATTGACTGCGTTTTTGTTTTTTTCCTTTGTTTAATACCAGTTACAATTTTTATATAAATTGACATGGTGCAAAAAGTGCGTATGTTTAGCTGGCGCTTCCACAGCCAGCACTGGCAGTTGGTTTTTTGTCTGCTTCAGAATTTTAAACCTTTTTATTGACAACGACTTTAACAATAACAGCAGCAGTGTTTACAAATAAAAGCAAAACATTGTCGACAATGGTGTTGTCGATGTCGCCTTCAATACAAAATTTCTTATGGCTGCAGTTTGTTGTCATGGGGTTTTAATATGGGAGCAAAACAACATTTAATGTGTAGGCTGTTGCTTCCATTTAGTTGCCAAAGTAAAAATATTGGCATTCACTTAACATTGATTTTTTTATTTTTTATTTTCGTTTGCAAATTTGCATCAAGCCTTTTTTTTTTATTCACGCTTGTCGATTTTCTTGTATTTAAAGCAATTTAGTTTAGTTTTGTGCCATGATTTGTGCTGACAAAATGCCTAAGCATTTAAAATTTTTAAATAAAGCGATAAGATATATTAGTCTTTATAAAAAAAATTATGTTTTACACTTGAAGAAAAAAGTTTAAGATCGAAAAAGTTTCAAGATTAAAAAAAAATATATATTTACAGCGTTTAAAAAATTGATCATAACCAGTTAACCAGCCCTGTTGTTTTCTTCATTAAATGTTACTTGCTTTGCTCTTCCTTCCTCTTCTTCCTTCTTCCTTCTCCCTTTAACACCAACATTCCACACGTGTTGCTTCCAGTGTAATTGTGTTAATCGCTTAAATGTTTTACACTTGATATGACAAATAAATTACTTACCGCAGGAAGCAGGCAACAGAAAATCTATATAAAGCAATAAAACAAAATGTTCCTTTAAACAGATAAAACCCTAAAATGGTTCCCATTTTATCGCAAACATACAGATATGAAGGTGACTGCTAACGTTGTCATTATAACTACTATTCTTGCTGTTAGTGTCGTATACATCAACATTATAGCATCAGCATCAAGCACACATCTCCTCCTTACAACATCGATCCATCTTTTCATCTCTAAATCAAAGTCTTGAATGTCCCACGTGTGTATGTGTGTTTAAATTTCTGATATTTTATAGTCACTGTCGTCTATTTTGTCTGCTTCGTCATCCTCGTCATGTCTGCTATCTTTGATAAACATATTGTTGGTTGTTGATCATTATTATGATGATCAACACTACTATTATGACTTAATAAAAGCTTGTCATAAAGGATCGAACCTATTCGATCATTTAACACACTGATAGACATATACAATAAAAATAAAAAATAAAAAAAAAAAAACAGGAAAGACAAATGATGGCAACATTGGGGAAAATTTTATATAAAAAAGAACCTTTTTCTCAGAGACCGCACTATACGAGTTGTTATAGATGGGGTCTCATCAAACGAGTTTAAGATTAATTCAGGGGTACCTCAAGGCTCCGTTCTTTCTTTCTCCTACCCTATTTCTTATTTTCCTCAACGACCTTCTCTATCAAACTTCCAACCCTATCCACTCTTTCGCGGATGACAGCAGCATTTGTCACTCGTACTCTTTTAGTTATAGGCCCAGCCTATCAGAGATCGCTACCAAGAGGCTTAATATGAATGATTCACTGAATAGTGATCTTCTATTAATCTCCGAATGGGGTTGTAAAAACAGGGTCACCTTTAACGCTCGTAAGACCCAATTTTGCCTATTAACACACAAACAAACGACCGCAAGTGCTGCTTCATCTGTACTCATGGATGGTATAAATATTTTTCATGTTTCTAAAGAAGCATTCAAGTGTCTCGGTTTTTTGAAACGGTGCTTCACTCCATCCGATCTCCTTACTATTTATACCATCTACATCCGACCGAAAATGGAATATAACTCTCATGTTTGGGCCGGTGCCTCAAAGTCTATTTTGGGGTTGCTCGATCGTGTGCAGGAGAGGGCGAAGAAGCTCATCGGTGACAGTAGGGTATCCAACTCTATTGACTCACTGGAGCATCGACGCAGTGTGGGGTGCGTTACTCTGTTCTATCGTTACTACAATGGAGTTTGCTCTGACGAGATTAGAGACCTTGTTCCCGAAACACGCACATTTTTACGTAGCACACGTTCATCGTCCAGAGCTCATCCATTTGTGCTCGATTGCCCGGGGAATCGCACTATGCATTACAGAAAGAATTCGTTTTTCAGCCGTACGCTTCGTCTGTGGAATAAGTTGCCTGCAGACGTGTTTCCTGTCTTTTATAACGTTGGAAAGTTCAAGTTAAATGTTTACAAACACTACTCCAGCTTTCCCCCTCCTCACAACCTATTTTCCTAGCTCTGGTACAATGCACGGTATATGTAGGGGTCTTAAAAGTTTTTTAAACATCAATAAGTTTCCTACACAAACTAGCAGTCGCAAGTTTTAATTTTAAATGAGTAAAATTAGCGGTGTGCTAAAATTATCCATAATTTCTGTTTGTCAAATTAAGTTATCGATAACTGTTTAAAAGGTTCAGATGAAAGTTCTCGATGAATATTTTGTGAAAATATAAAATAACCAATAACTGTTTTGTTTGGAAGTAAACATTATTGAATAATTTAATAAAAATTATTTTATGAAATAGTAGTGTTATCGAAGAAGTAAGGCTATCCTTGTTTTTTCTATAGAGAAGCAATATTATCTATAAATGGTTAGATGCAATTAAAGCAGTAGATGTCCTTTGTATACGAAAATAAAGAAGAAATTTTGTGTTGCTTCCTACACACTATTAATCTTTTTCATGGAAAAGTTATCGAAAAGTTTTACACAGTTAATAAGAGTTATCATTATCTTTTCTACAAAAACCGATTACTACTGGGAACTTCTATTTAATAAAATTAATTTATCGTTGACTTTGCTATGGAAAAATAAAATGATCAATAAAAATTGTGTATAAAAGTAGCATTATTGATAACTTTTGCACAAAAAAATAAAGTTATCGATAACTTTCCCGACCCTTAAATAATGCTATCAATGTCTCCTATATAGGGAAGTAAAGATGTCGCCGTCTTTTTATAGGAAAATAATACTCTCGATAGTTTTGTCCAATGAATTTAGCTTATCGATAACTTTTTAAAGGAAATTTAAGTAATAAAAAATAAATTGATGAATAACTACAAGTAACATTATTCATAACTTTTCTAATATTATATGATGATGGGTTGGTATCATTCGTCTAGGTCGAGTTCAATCCTGGCCAAAGCCAAGAAATATTTTTATTTATAATTATAACAATAATTGCCGCGATCAATAACTCTTGATCAAAGAAGACAGAAAAAAATAGTTGAATACACTAAAGCTGGGGGATAACTAGCTGTTTCACAGTCGCTACACTGTTCATCAGCACCCACTTTTTCAGAAATTTAAAGTTATCGATAATTTTTCCATTGCAAAGTAAAGTAATCGATAAGCTTTTCAGAAATAAGTAAGACAAGCAAAATTAATGCAGTATCTTTCGTAGTAAAATAATAATCTCGATTAATTCTCTGTAAAAAACTTAAATCGATGACTTTTTAAAGAAATTTTAAGTAATCGATGATTTGATGAAAAAGTAAAATGATGAATAACCGCTGTATATAAAATTCACATTAAATAAAAATTACGTTAACTTTTCATAAAGAAGAATTTTTATTGATGCATTTTGTATAGAAAAGCAAAACTATCTAAAACTTTTATTTTGCAAAATTAACTTATCGATAACTTTTGCGTGAAAAACTAATGTGATCAGTAATTGCTTTGTATGAAAGTTAAGCTCCCGATAAGTTAAGGGACTTTCTTTTCTATCGAAAAGTAAAGTCCATGCGAAGCTTTCTATGAAACAGCATATATTCGTCATTTTTTTTTTGTAATAATATAACCGGTATGACTTTTCTTTTTTTTTTTTTTTTTAACTTTATTATTTTATTTATTGAATCTACATAAAAAAAAATGTAATGACAATAAGTATTCAAATCTTAATACTAAAAAAAAAATTTTAATTAAAGTCCTGCCAGTGCTGGACAAAAATTTATTTTTATGCGAATATTATTTCAGAATTCAGTCATCTGTTTAGAGCTCTAATGGTAGCCAAAGTATCCCTCCTTCTCAGACGGGTATGACCACCAAAGTTAAGGATATTAACTGCAAGTGGATTTGGATGGATTTCAAGTTTGTTAATATATCTTGTCGCGTACTTCACAAATTCAGATTTCACAAAAGGTACGTTCAGATCTGCGTGGATTCGTGAGTTTTTAACGTACCAGGGAGCATTTGTAATTCTACGGAGAATTCTATTTTGACTTCTTTGAATTTTTTCAATGTTAGATGCAGAGGCTGTGCCCCATAATTGAATCCCATAGCACCATATTGGCTTTAGAATCGCGTTGTACAGCAAAAGTTTACAATCAAGCTTCAAAGTCGAATTTCTGTCTATTAGCCAGTTAATTTGCACTGCTTTCAATTTCATTTGCGTTACTTTTGCCTCGATGTGCGTCTTCCATGTTAGTCTACGGTCAAGATGAATACCGAGGTATTTGACTTCACTGTGTTGAGGTATTACTTTATTGTTAATAGTAATGGGTGAGCATGTTCCTAGACGCAGTGCGAATGTAACATGGGCACACTTTTGTTCATTAACCTTGATTTTCCAAAGCTTGAGCCATTTCTCTAGTTTGTCGATATGTTCCTGTAAGTTTATTGATGCTTGCTGGTGGTTACTATGTATGCTAAGGAATGCTGTATCATCTGCAAATGTTGAAGTGTGAATGTTGGTGCTTGTCGGCATGTCAGATGCGTAGATCAAATATAAGATAGGCCCTAATATGCTGCCTTGGGGAACTCCAGCTTCAATAGGCTGGGCGGGGCTTATGAAATCGCCTTCTTTTATTATAAATTGGCGACAATATAAATAGCTTTTCAAAAGGTTATGTATGTTTGCAGGTAAGTTAAACTTTATTTTATGCATTAGTCCATCGTGCCACACTTTATCAAAAGCCTGTGAGACGTCGATGAATAAGGCAGAGCAATATTTTTTATCTTCAAATGCCTTTCTTATGACGTTAACTAACCTGTGTGTTTGCTCAATGGTGCCATGTTTCGCTCTAAAACCAAATTGGTGATCAGGAATACATTCAACCTTATGAAGCATTGGATCCAACTTCGCCTTTAGCAATTTTTCGAAAAGTTTTGATATTGTTGACAATAGACTTATTGGACGGTATGATTCTACTTTCGTGTGATCCTTCCCTGGCTTAGGAACCATTGTTATCATGGACACCTTCCACTCTGCAGGGTAATACTCAAGCCGTAAAATAGCATTAAAAATAAAAAGAACAATTCTTTTAGATACACGAGGCAGCTCTACGAGCATTTTGTTGCTGATTTTATCCATACCTGGAGCTTTTTTAAGGTTTAGATTGCCAATAGCATTTTCAATTTCTTGGAAATTGAATCTTAAAGGCACAGGAGGTCTACTAACGATAGGTGGCAACTCATTTGCATTGTCAGACCTATTTGTGGTAAAAACGTTTTTCAAATGGTTAACAAATAAATTACCCTTTTCCGAGTCATCTCTAGCCCAGTTACCAGACGGTTCTCGCAAGGGCGGCTTACTTCTAACTGGCCTTTTTAAACCTTTAGTCGCCCGCCATAAAGAATAGTCGCACTGAGGAGTACCATCCAGACTTTCTAGATACGTTTGTAGAGAAGCCGTTTTTTGGGTTGCAAGCAAATTTCTTAACTGACTTGTGCACTCACGTAGCCTTGTTTTTAGTTGCTGAGATCTGCGAAGTTGCCACTCTCGTCGAACTCTTCTTTTTTCTAACACAAGTTGCTCGATTTCTGAAGAATATGTTCTATTTTGAAGGTTTCTGCGTGTTAAATAAACGCTAGAACCAATTGCAGCGGCTTGTTTAAGGTTTTCGCTAAAGTTGCTTAGTGACGCATTAATATCTTCAGGTGTTCTTAAAACAATATTCTCAGTGCAATGGGTACTCAAAAATTTTTTATATTTCAGCCAATTCACTCGGGTGACAGTCCTATGCAAATTGTTAATCGGGGACCAAGTCTCCTGGGGAAAACGAACTGAAATAATAGTTGGTGAATGATCCGATGACAAGTCTAACGAAGGCTCAGCTTGCATCCATTCTACTGGGATCCCCTTTACCACTCCAAAATCAATCACATCAGGAATCTTTCGCCGGTCAGTCGGCCAGTAAGTGGGATGTCCGCTTGATATTACGTCTAAGCCCATTTTAGAGATTGTATCAAAAAGCACTTGACCCTTCGGTGTGATTAAACGTGAGCCCCAAAAAGTGTGTTTTGCGTTGTAATCTCCAGCTGCTATAAAACGAGGTCCTAATGAGTTGAAAAAACTTGAATATTGTGATTCCGTCACTGAAAATCGAGGCGGCGAATAAATCGATGAAATAACCAATTTGTAATGAAAATTTTCCACACAGATATTAGTTGCTTGAAGATAGTCCTCGCATGCGTCGTTCAACAAAAAATGCTTTATCCTAGATTTTATCAAGATTGCAGAGCCCCCACAAGCTCTTCCACGGGGGTCTTTAGTATCGTATAGTACGTAGCCGTTGATTTTGAAGAAGCTTGTTGACGTCAAGTGAGTTTCTGCAATCATCATTATATCGATCTGCTTATCCATCAGGAAGTATTCGAGTTCATTTTTGTGTTGGCGGATGCCGTTCGCGTTCCAGAAACATATTTTTAACCAAATCATTTTTTCGAAATAACCTGCAAAATGGTTGATTGCATTTTCACCATTTCCTGCATCATCGTCATCATAGACGACGTAAAAGTGTTTATAGTTTGAATTAGGGTCTGTATTGTTGCCTCAAGGTTACTAAAATTTTGATCGGGCGGTTGAGATCTAGATTCCTGATTCGGGTTTGCGAATGTAGACTTAACTACATTAGCATAAGAAATTTGTTTTTGATTTTGAACGGTTATGTCTGCGGTTGACTGTCGTGTCGGAGGAAAAGAGTTATTAGAAAAAGTTTGAGTCTGCTGTGGTGGCTTAGAAGCAATTATTGGTTTGTTGTTCATTGAGCGCTTGAGGTGGGTGTAGACGGAGCAACCTCTATAATTAGCTGTATGGTTTTCACCGCAATTACTGCATTTTTTAATTTTTGGGTCGAATTTCGGCTTATTGCATTGTGCTGTACCATGGAATTCTCCACACACAACACAAACTGTAGGCAACTTGCAATAGGTCCTAGTATGGCCAAATTCTTGGCAGTTATGGCACTGTACGGGTCCTAAGCGCTTATGCGGTTCCTCTACGGTTATTTTACGATGTAAAAGGTATTTTATATTATATATAGGATGAACTTCATTCTTCCTTAAAGTCACATCTCCTGGCTCTAATTCAACCCTAAACATGGGTTGAGGGATCTTTTCACGATTTCTGATGTTTAAAACATTTTTTACTTTGAATCCCTTGTCTGTCAAACCGGTCTTAACTTCATCAATGTCTACGCAAGGGTCAATCCCTTTTATTACGACTTGAAGACCTTTAGCGCTTTTAAGCTGATAAGTATAAAAAGCTTTTTTTTCCTTTTCAAATTCGTCAGACAGTTTTCGGTAGTCATTTTCATGGTTAACCTGAATTTTAGTTTCGTTAATATTGCCGTGCTTGATGGAGGTAACGTTAAATGTATTTTCTCCGATTGCTGAAACAATTTTTCTTACCAGTTCATTGGAGGCAGATTCTCTTAAATAAATTGGTGGTGGTTTAAACGATTTTTTTGACGATGCTGTTGGCTCATCCGTTTGAAGAATGGAAAATCTGTTTTGATCTGTTGGTCTAGCGGTGTCGGCATCTTTAGAGATTTTAGATTTGGATGCAATTTGAGCAGATTTAGGGCTTCGCTGACGTTTGGTGATGGTGATATACCTATCCATGCCTACTTGCGTTTTTTGTTTATTGGCATTAGTTAGAGTAGAAGATCTTTTATCTTCTGTTGTAACATCTATGTTAGGCGAGCCGGAACAGGAGCGGATTTTATCTCTTGTAGAAAGAAAATTGTCCAATGATTGCCTTATAGATTCTTCTTCAGAAGTCCATATATTTTTGCTGGTGGCGCTAGGCTCTTTTTCAGAATTATTTCTGATGGGATTACTCATACAGAAAACAAAAACTTTAATGTATATTTTTTTCCTACTGGGTAGGTAATCTTAACGCACAATTACAACAATAACAATGCACTGCCACCGCACTTGTTTTATTGAAATTGATTTTATTGTTTAGTTACTGAAATGTGATGAATTTATTTTCCCGTTGTATTTTAAAATAATTTGTTCTTGTTTTTAAATACAATTTAATACAATATATTATTGTTTTTGTATGTAAGTTTAAAAATATGTAAGCACAATGATTATTTGGTTTGTTTTTTTTTGTTCACTTTTTTAAAAACACGACCGTGCGGTTGAAGAATCACAGAAAAGAAAATAAAATTAAATACCCTTTGTATGCTAAAGTAAAGTTACCAATAAATTTTCGATAAAAAAGAGGGGCAATGGCTTTTCTAAAGGTAAATAAAAATTTCGGTAACTTTCTTTTATAAAATAAATTTATTTAAAATTTTTCTACAGAGAAGCAGGGTCGTCAATAATTTTTTCTAAAGTTACCGATAACATTTCCACACAAAATATTGATATCTATATCTTTTATGTGGAATAGTAAAGTAAATTTAAAATTTTCTTAAAAAATGGAAATATCTATATTTTTTCTATAGAAATCTAAAGTTATCGATAATTTTTTTTATAAAAATAAGTTTTCGATGATTTCTCTTATAATAATTTCCTCGAAAGAGAAAGATTATTGCTTAATTTTGCTCAGAAAGCTAAATTTGTCATTAAAAAGTTTAAACTATCGATAACTTTGGCATGTAAAATTATGTTTTTCTACAAAAGTAAATTTATTGACAATCATCCCACAAAGTTATTGACAACTTGTTCACAGAAATTTTTTGTTATCGTTATCGGTAACTTGTCCATAAACAGTTATTGTTAGAGTTTCTTAGCGCAAGCTACTTTTTTGATGATTTTTCTTGTGCGTATTTGCTTGGAAGAAACTTTTTCTTAAAAACGTGAAGCTATCGATACCATTACGGTATAAAACTAGGCTTATCAACAACTTTACCACACAAAACTGTGTTAATCGATAGTTTTTCTATGGAAAACTTGTTTTATCAATAACTTTTCTAAAGATATATACAAACTTTGAAAGCTGTTATAGCTTTATAAAACTAAATTTATTGACAATTTAAAAATAAAGTTGTCGATAAATTTATAATAAAAAATTTGAGTTATCGATAATTTAAAACAAAATTTTTCTGTAGAAAAGTAAAGATCTTGACAGATTTTCTTTAAAAAATTAATTGTTTAATATTTCCAAGGAAGAGTAAACCTAGCCATAACTGCTTTATAGAAAACTTGAGCTATCGATGACTTTTCTAAAGATATATAAATAAGTTTTGGTAGCTGTTCTTTATATAAGTAAATTTTTTAACAATATTTCTATTAACAAGTCAGTAAATTTTTGGAAAATCTTTTTATCGACAACTTTGTTGATAATTTCTTCATAAAAAATTAAAGTTATCGATATTGTGAATATAAAAACCTATTCTTTCGATATAAAAAGCTATGATATTGATGGAAAAGTAAGCTTAGTTCTAAATTTGATAATTAAAAGTAAAACTGTTCCTACCCGTTTTTGTAAGAGTTGACTATTACCATAGAATAAAAAAAATTATCGATAACTTTTCTATAGAAAACTGATTTTTTTTACATGTAAAGCTACCACTAACCTCGCCATAGTAAACTATGCTTATCGATAAATTTTCTATTGAAAACAGAAACTATAGATGACTTTTCCACCAAACAGCTTAAGTTATCGATAGCTTTTCTGTAGAAACACAAAGTCATCGATAATTATTTTAAGGAAATAAATTTTCTATACAAAAAGTAGGGTTTTTTGCGAATTTCTTTACTGCAACTACGCACAATTTTTTTTCATGCTATAAATTATTTTTTTAAGTTTAAGTGTCACATTTTTTTTATACATTTCGTTCTTAATTTATCTTTTATTTAATAACCATCAGTTTTTAACAGTACAATACTAGCAACTGGCTGATGATATTTCGCTTACCTACTGGCTCATTCCTAGTGGAGCATTCAATCAGTCTATTAAGTTTCGCCAATAATTTTCAACACACATACACTTACACCATCCCTTTACGGTTATATTCTTAATAGCTTTCGCAGTTAAGAAAAGTTTTTCGTGAAGCCTAGAATAAAATGTGTGGGATGCTGCAACATATGCTTATGCGAGTTTTATATTGTATGCATGTTGCAAGTTACATTTATGATGACTAAGTTGATTGTTACTAAACGTTTTATATATATTTTTTTCTTATTTCTTATTGAGTACATTGGTTTTATTTCTTCTCAATTTTTTTGTGTAAACATTTTGTCTAAAAACAATTTTTTTTTTTTGAAATGTTGTTGTGGTTGTTGCCATCCTTTTGTGAGTCGATAATGGCATTGACAAGTGGTTGCTTTATAAACTTCATAAAATGCTTTTGTTGCTGCATTTAAAAGTAATTTGTTGTCTGTTTATTGTTTGTATGTTGTAGTTAAAGTTTTTGTTGTTTTGTTTTGGGCACAAGTTAAATAAAGGCTACAACAAAATAAGGTGTTTATACAAATAATTTGTTGCTTTGAATATCAGCTGGCTTAAAACTAAATTAATTTTGTATTATTGTTTTCAGAGGAAATAGTGAATATTTTTAAGGCAAAATGGCCAGGGGAATAACTAACGCATCAGTATTTAATTGGCAGTATTTTAAAACGAGTTAATCAATTTGTTACTTAAAAAGGTACTAAGATTTTTTTTTAAAGTAGTTAGAACTAAGAACACGAATTTTCTTCTGTTAAAAAAAAAAAAATGTCAGGGGAGATACATTTCTTAATAAAGTCCCAAAAACTATAAAGAATTTTATTATAAAAGCTAGTGGTGAAGAAACTAATTATCTCCTGCTCTGCTAAATATAGGAAAACCGACCAGAGGAGATACATTTCATAATGAAACCAAAAAAAAAAAATTTATTATAAAAGCTCAAGCGGAAAGGAAAAGCCTTCGATACCTTTTTCAAAAAATTATCAGGTGAGATAGATTTCACTATGAAACCCCATAAAATACGAGAAATTTCATTATATGTTTCTTATTTTTGCAGCTAAAGATCGTTTTATTTTAGATAAAAAATTCAACAGTATTTATTTTCAATATTTCGATAGCAATTTGTTATCATCGTCAGGAAAATAAATATGTTAATTAACGATCTGTACGTGCAAAAATAAGAAATATTTACTTAAACAAGATCAAATAATTAAATAGCAAATGAAATTTCATTATAATAGCGAGTGCTGAAAATACGAAATTTACCCTGCTCTGCCAAAAATAGAAGAAAAAAAATTGTCGGGGGACATACATTTCACAATAACACAAAAAAAGAATACAAAGAATTTTTGTTATTAGAGTTGGTGCGGCAAACATTTTTCACAGATTTTCAAAAACTAGGAAAAAATACCAGGGGAGATACATTTCATAATGAAACGCAAATAATAACACAAATTTTATTGTAACAATTAAAGCTCAGAAAAAAAATTTAACCCGTTCTGCAGAACATGGAGGAAAATTGTCGGGGGAGATACATTACATAATGTAACCCAAAAAACTACAAAGAATTTTATTATAAGAGCTTGTGCTGAGAAGGCAAATATTATTCTGCTTTACAAAAAATAGGAAGCAATTGTTAGAAGAGATACATTTTATAATGAAACCGCAAAAAATGCAAAAAATTTTATCCAAAGTCTACTGATGATTAGGGTAGCTCCTATGAAATGTCGACATATAGATAGCTGGGAAACATTAATAATAAGCTACTTTTAATTTTTTATTGGTATCAAACAATTTTATTATAAGAGCTCGTGCTGAAAAGTCAAATATGGCCGTGCTTTACGAAAAATATTAAAAAATTGTCGGGGGAGATATATTTCATAAGAAAAATTTAAATTATACAGGAAATTTAAAAAAATGTTAGGGGAGATAAATTTTATAATAAAACTTTAAAAAATAACTTTATTATTGGAGCATGTGTGGATAAAAATGTTCCACCGATTTTAAAGAAATAGGAAAATAATTGCCAGGGGAGATACATTTCATAATGATACATTTCGTAATGAAACCCAAATACCTTTCATAATGAAACCCAGGAATTTTATTATAAAAATTAGTGCTGAAAAAAAAATTTACTCTGGTTTGCAAAAAAATGGGAAAAATTTGTCGGGGGAAATACATTTCATAATGAAAGAAAATAAAAATCGGTTTTTTTTGTCAGAATGAAGTTTTTGAAATCAAATTATTACAAACTTATGTTTTCGCGAAATTCTGAGTTTTTCTAAACTCTATATTTTGAAAGTAAGACAGGGGAATAATTTGGCTGCGAAAGCTAAAACAGATTAATTTTATCTAAGGTAATTATTGAATGAAGTACTTAATGAAATATGTTATAAGGAGTTTTATTATAAGAGCTAGTACAGAGAAGACAAAGTTTACTCGGCTTTGCAAAAATAGAAAAAAAAAAATTGTCAGGGTAGATAAATTTCATAATGAAACACCAAAAATAAGGAAATTTGTTATAAACTAGTGCTTAAAAAACAAATTTTAAACTGCCTAGCTAAAACTAGGAATAAGTTATCAGGTTATTTGTAAATGAAAACTAAAAACTAAAACTAATTAATTTTGTCTAATGTAATATTTTAATAAAATATATTTCATCCAAATAAAATTAAGGATATAAGTCTAAAAGCATACCCCCAACCAGGGGAAAGACAATTATTTTTTTTTTTTATAAAATTTTATACAAAATGGTAATAGCAAACATTGAAGAGAAAGTTCTTCTAGTTTAAAGTAAAAATTATATTGGTAATAAGTCCTAAAAGTGCCAGGGTAATGTTTCTTAAGCAATTAAATAGAATAAAGAGTGGTCCAAAAATCATCCTGGAGTTTAAAAAGGTAATAATTTTTTTTCAATTTTTTTTACTTTCTACAAAATATATAAAATAAATTATTTTTATTAAGTGGTTTTTTACACTAGGTATGAAAAATAATGTAACTAAAATGTTATAGAGGGTGCCCCAGAAATCACCATAAAGGTTTTAACCGTTTAATAGCGTTTTTGCTTATATATTTTTTTATTTCTTGTTTTTAATATATAAAAACGCAAAATGGATTTTTTACACTAAATACGGAGTATGGGGGTAATTGAAGTGCCATTTACTTCAAGGACCCCCGTTTTCAGTTGAGAGCGAATAATTGCCAGAGAAGCGGGCGACCAAAAAAAGTTTTTTTTGGTATGTCATATAGTGGGTTTATTTTTGCTTATACTGAAAGCTATCGAAAAATCGATGACACAATATCGACAAATTTGGTCCTTAGAAGGCGACCCCTCCTAAGATACACACAGACATTTACAAAAAGAAATACCTTGGGTACCACGTTATTTGTTGCCGAAAAATAACTGCTTTCGTTCAACAAGTATTTTTTCAAAATTTTTATTTAAATCCATGAATTCTGTTGCAGATCCTTATTAAAATGATCCGTTATTGCATACCATATGAAATTTTTCTGGTGTGCATTACAGTCTTCTTCTTTTTAGTTATTAACCTTTTTTCGATCTCTTTAAAATTATAACAACCAATTTAGTTCCCCAACAAAACCATTCCAGCAAGATCCCTAGCAAATACCCATTCAGATCGAATAGATGGAAAAAAGTTAACAAAGATTAATTTTATGGCAGTCATAAAACAATGTTATTGGCATTATTGCACTCAAGTGTTGACAGCAAAATAAAATAATTGTCGACAAGTTTGAAAATAAAACAAGCCAACAGCAACAATCATAACAACAAGACATTTTGTCTGCAAATACATAAAAAATAAAACGTTATACTTAACATTACAAAGAATTGGTAACAGCTGGGGGAAATAATACTGAAAAATAATTACTTTCGAAAAAAATTTCGAAATACAGGGTGGCGCAGAATTACCTTTTTAGTTTAAAAGTTTAATAATTTTTTTTATTATTATTATTATTTTCTTACACAGTACATTAGTGGCTATTACCGGAGGTACTTATACCAAATGCCCAAATGCAACACACCCTTTTGTTTATACGAAGAAGAAGAAGTCCTGGACGATGCCGAACAAACTTTCTTTAAGTGTATTCGATGGGCGGAAACTCGTAGAGAACTGGAGATGGTAGCTGCCGCAATAACGGTAGAGAATGTCGTAGACATCATGATAGGGAGCGAGGCCAACTTTTTAGCGGTAACGCGATTCTGTGAAAAAGTTTTGAGGACGAAAAAGCCAGATCTGAAGGCCGCAGAACAAGATCATAATCAGGATCCCAAATGAAGGATAGTATAAAGAGAAGGGATGATTAAGCCATTGGAAATCCATCTCGAGGCAATGCTAAGGCAGTCCCAGGGTGGAAATTTTTATCCCAGGAAGAAGAGGGGGTTTTTAGTAGGTAAGTTCACTGTGGTGATCAGTGCGACACAAAGTGGAGGGTATAGACCCTCTGGTCAGTGCATAACGCATTTTTCTCCCTTGCCGAAAAAAGAAGACAAAAACATTAGTGGTGAATATTTTTGGCTTAGGTATGAAAAATTATATCCTGCAAGTGGTGGTCATTTTTGGTTTAGCACATTTGTGCGAACAGAACTTCACGATAGCCCCAGTTATGGCTAACGTTTCTTTTGGGTGTTTCTGGAATATCCCAACGGGACCAAAATGACCCAAGTGGGCTGGTTTCATGAAACTGGCGGCCTGTACAACCTAACCTTCTGGAATATCCGCAACACGTTGCATTGTTCCTTCCTTGTGGACCGAACGTGGTCTTCCAGTATAGGGAAGACGTCAACCTGTACCATGTTGTCGAATATTTGCAACCTGACGGTATATTGTCGGTCTTGAAGACCAAGTACTCACATTAAAAGAACGACGATAAGCAACTAAATAAAATTGAGATTTGATACCATTGGACTTCTTTCTTTGGAGATGTTTCAAAGAAGCATTAAATGCCAGTAAGTCAAGAACAATTCAAGAGCTTAAGGATGAGATAATTATGTACCTTACCGGCATTAAACCTCTGTTATGTGTAACAGACATTGCAAATGTGGACCATCGAATAGAGGTATACCACAAAAGCCGTGGTGATCATTTCACCAATGTTTTGTTTTTCACATAATTGCTATAAAAGCTTCTACAGGGTGTCGAACTTGTCTTCTTATTGATATTTCTGGATTATCCCGTACACTATCCACAACACGTTGGATATGTTCTTCCTTGTGGACCGTACGTAGTCTTCCGGTATATGGAAGTTAACTTACTGTACCATGTTGATGAAAATTTGCAACCAGGCAGTTTATTCTATGTGCTGAAGGTCCAGTGCTTATATTAAAAAATCGATGATAAGCAAATAAAATTCTGCAATTTTTGATAGCTGTTCTATTTTGTAGTTGTTTATGTTAGGTAGGTTAGGTTTAACAGGCTGCCAGCTATTATAAAGCCAGCCCACTTGGGTCCAGTCAGGTGCCGTTGTGTTGCCTGGATATGATATGTATCTCAGTAGATCTACATATCACTGGCTTAGAACCAACCCGAGGATCGGATAACGGAGTCCAATCCACTTACATCGCATTCCGATACCTCCGTCAAATCATGCAGCATCGGCCTGCCTAGGTACAATGCCCTTATATAAGAAAGAGCTGTACACTGACAGAGGAAGTGCTCAACGCTCTCTTCTTCCTCCTCGTCTCTGCAACTTCTACAGAAGTCATTAAATGGAAGATTTAACCTCCTTGCCTGCGTCCTTATGTGGCAATGTCCCGTCAGAACCGCCACAGCAGAACGCAACCTCCGTCGGGGCAAGCCCCTTATGATAGTGGTTCATGTTAAATTCTCAAGTCTTCTTCACATACTTCTGAAATAAAAATAAAACATATGCAAAATTCAACAGTATTTATTTTCGGTATTTCGATAACAATTTGTTATCATTATCATATTAATTTTCCTAATAAAAAATATAGATATACTATACAAGGTCTTTACTTTGACCTTTATTCAAATTTTGTAATGAATTTACACACAAAAAAACAAATTTTCCTGAAAAGGTCTTTCAAAGGAAGACGAAATATTGAAAACTACATTAAACATTAAAAAAAAAACAAAAAAGGACCTTGAGCTGAACGAATTATTTGCAAATACTAAACAAGTTCTTGCACTTTCAAACCATAAAGGTAGTTCTGCGCCATCCTGTATTCATAAGTTTAAAAGCCTATCCAGATTTTCAATAAGAATTTTATGAGAAAATTTTAAAGGATTTTCCCCAAAACTTCTTTCACTCCCTTAAAACAATGTAGCGCAATTTTCAGTCACTCTTAATTTGCTTTTGTTTCATAAATCTGTTAGTTTTCATTTTTATCTCCTTCTTGAAAGTTGGCAAAAAAAATATATGAAATATTTTTCATATTATTACCATTTTTAGAGCAATCTTAGTTACGAGTTTACATTATGCTTGTAGACACTTGTAAAACAAGACCATGACTTTGACTCACCACAGTTACAAAACTTTATACTTGTTGGCTGCTTTTCCATTATTTTGCTTTTTATTATTATTTTTTTGTTTTTTTTGGCTTTCATTTAATAATAATGGCTTCAATAATCGTAAAAGATCAAAAGAAACAACAGCGGCGCTTCGTTTTACTCATAAAGAAGCCTTCTTTTATCGTTATAATTCACCCTCATTTCATAATAAATTGCTCTCAATTGATCACGACGACACCACAGCCAAAGCAATAGCAATAACAACAGCAACAACCGCTGCAACAACATCAGCATCGAAAAACATTACCAATAATCCAAACTATTTGCCATGTTGTTTGCATTATTGTTATAATGTTGTCTGTTAAGTTAAAATCAAATAGCCAGTGTTTGTTTGTAGTTTAGTTTTTCTTTTTTCTTTTTTAATAAAAAATTTTAAGTTGAGAAATTTTTGTTTAATGACGGCGATGATGATTATGATGACTTTTCCTAAAGAAGTGTTGAGTTGTTCAATGATGGGAGAACGTATTTTCTTTATAATATGTATCGTTTTAACATCTAAGGTCAAATTTAATGGCTTTGGGGTAAAATGCGGCTCATATATGATATTTAAGATATTAAGTCCAGTTAAAAGCTTAATTTTGTATGAACAATAAACATAAGCATTTGCTAAATTAACCACTCGTGGTGCATTAGTTTAGGTATATTTTCCGACTCTTATACTTATAGGGTGTCATATAATAATTCTCTTATACTTTCATAATCGGTAGATCATTAGCAATAAGTGCCAGTATATATAACAGTGTTATATACACTGGTAGCTATTTATAACACGCTAGAGTGTTCGAACGGTTATTATTCATCCAGTTCTCACCGGGTGTTTTCGTTTTTGTAAAACTAGGGTTTTTTTTAATTGCTGTTTTTCGAATATCGAATAAACCGGCGGTTTTAATACGATTAACCGCGACTTTTAACACATAAATTTCATATTACAAATATCTTCATAGCTATAGTATTATTTTACTTTTTTAAGAGTGTAGAGCAGGATTTTAGTAAACAGTTATATAGTCGTTTTTATATTGAGAAATATTACACCACAAAATATTTCGTTGTATATATTTATAGTGATGATTGTGTTCTCTGACTTTTACAATATACTTATATAATGTCATGAAATAATTCTCTTATACTATAATTAACGCTAACTCATATAAAAGTGTTACATAAACGAGCACTTACTTATAACATGTTAGGATGATCGAGCGGTTATTAATCGCCAGGTTCTTTTTCGAGGTTTTTCGTTTTAATAAAACCGCATCTTTTGAAATGACTGTTTTGCGAAAAAAAAATCGGTATTTTTAATAGGGCTAACCAGGATAATAGTCATGGTTAACCAGATATAATAGTATAATAATATGATAGCATAATAGTATAATAGTATAAGAGCAAAATAGTATTATAGTTAATAGTATAACAGCATAATAGTAAAATAGTATAATAGTATAATAATATAATAGTATAATAATATAATAGTATAATAGTGTAATAGTATAATACTGTAATGGTATAACCGTATAATATTATCATAGTATAATAGTATGATAGTATATTAGTGTAATAGTATAATAGTATAATAGCATAATAATATAATGGTATAATAGGATAATAGTATAATAGTGTAATAGTATAGTAGTATAATAGTATAATAATATAATAGTATCATAGTATAATAGTATAAAATTATAATAATATAATAGTATAATAGGATAATAGTATAACAGAGTAATAGTATAATACTATAAAAGGATAATAGTATAATAATATAACAGCATAATAGTATAATAGTATCATAGTATAATAGTATAATAGTATAAAATTATAATAATATAATAGTATAATAGGATAATAGTATAACAGAGTAATAGTATAATAGTATAAAAGGATAATAGTATAATAATATAACAGCATAATAGTATAATAGTATAATGGCCTTATTCATAAAAAATATTGTATGTTTATTAAACTGTTATTTGACAAGTTTCTATGGAAAATATGTCAAATAACTGTTTAATAAAAATAAAATATTTTTTATGAATACGGCCGTTATAGTATAATGGTATAATAGTATAATAGTGTAATAGTATAATAGTATAATAGTATAATAGTATAATAGTATAATAGTATAATAGTATAATAGTATAATAGTATAATAGTATAATAGTATAATAATATAATAGTATAATAATATAATAGTATAATAGTGTAATAGTATAATACTGTAATGGTATAACCGTATAATATTATCATAGTATAATAGTATGATAGTATATTAGTGTAATAGTATAATAGTATAATAGCATAATAATATAATGGTATAATAGGATAATAGTATAATAGTGTAATAGTATAGTAGTATAATAGTATAATAATATAATAGTATCATAGTATAATAGTATAATAGTATAAAATTATAATAATATAATAGTATAATAGGATAATAGTATAACAGAGTAATAGTATAATACTATAAAAGGATAATAGTATAACAGAGTAATAGTATAATAGTATAAAAGGATAATAGTATAATAATATAACAGCATAATAGTATAATAGTATAATGGCCTTATTCATAAAAAATATTGTATGTTTATTAAACTGTTATTTGACAAGTTTCTATGGAAAATATGTCAAATAACTGTTTAATAAAAATAAAATATTTTTTATGAATACGGCCGTTATAGTATAATGGTATAATAGTATAATAGTGTAATAGTATAATAGTATAATAGTATAATAGTATAATAGTATAATAGTATAATAGTATAATAGTATAATAGTATAATAGTATAATAGTATAATAGTATAATAGTATAATAGTATAATAGTATAATAGTATAATAGTATAATAGTATAATAGTATAATAGTATAATAGTATAATAGTATAATAGTATAATAGCATAATAATACATATAATAGTATACTGGATTAAAAGTATTATACTAAAATTCCCTTTCTTGCTCTTATACTCTTGAAACTTAATCAAAATCAAAATATTTAACTAAAACTATGCTCTTTTGGACCAATATCTCTAAAACCAAATGTATTTCTTTTTATATATATTTAGTAGTAAATGTGTTCCCGTTCCCATAATGCTAAGTCATATTAGCATGCCAACAAATTGTAGGGTTTCAAGTAATAAACAGACCTGGTATTAAAAAGTCATACATTCATTTAATAATAAATTGCAACACGTTTCTGAAACTAATGTAATACAATTGACACCCTCAAGACACACTTGATTTAAGTTGCAACAAACAGAACAGTAACAATATCTTATGGAGATGTTTATATTCATATACATATAAGTATAGATACGAATTATGTGATGGTGTTTGGCAAAATGATGATATTCAAAATGTTGCATGAGGTTTCCACTTTAAATAGAGCAAAGTTTCCATTGGTAAAAGAAGAAAGACATCTAAGATGAAGTAGAGAAAATTTCTTGCCAAGTAGATGGAAGTTTTTGCAAAAAGGCTTGTGGTTTAAAAAATTAGAAAACTAGCGAACTACTTTCTTTTGACCATCTTTTTATGCTAACTTGTCCCTAGATTTGTTTATAAATTTAGTTATTCATTCTAATTCTATATTCTTCCTCGTATGCGGGCCGTTACAGGAAAGGCGGTTTTACTTTTCACATTTTGTTCAAATAAACGTGAGCTTATTTAACACCATGCCAGTCAATTTGAGCAACAAAAAATTATGTTACACTAATGATATCTGAATATAAGCTACTTTAATAAAACATAATATCATTTGTGCCCTTAAGACGAAAGCAAAAACTAGTTGAGATTTTTTTTGGTTTTCTTCAAAGCCAAGAAGACATTCGCAAAAGTTGACTTTTTGCAGGGCATTTCCCAGGCTCTTGTCTTCGGTTGGGGGTTTTTTTTTCTCCTGCAACATTTGATAACAGTGTTTTGTATTTTTGTGATTTCCTTAAAGTCTATTTGCATTAAATGCTAATAACATGCGCATGATGTGAAATGTTTAAAATGTTCTTCTATTGCATGATGTACTCGTATAATGCCTGCATTAGACATCATGCATACTTATTTATATATGTATGTATGTGTGTTTTGCATGTATGTATGTGTGTGAAAGCAAGTTGCACGTTTTGCGCGTGAAATAAGGCGCCTTTGTATTTTAACTCTCGCTCTATCTTTCATATTGTTTAAACATAAAATGACTATTTGAACAATTGTTATGATTAACGGAGGTAAAAAAAGAGCTTAAAGCGGGAGGAAAAAAACTCCATATAATTTAGTTGGTAAAAAGGTCAAACACTTGTTATTCTGTTTCATTTTTTTCTTCTTCTTCTCTATAAGCTTTTTTTTGTAAGACAAAAACTTTTAAACTAATGTTTGTTTATTTGACAACGAGGGCAACAGCAAAAGGAGTCTGAGTCAATAATTTGAGTGGCGGTTTTAAAAATATAAAACAATTTATTAAAAACCTTTCCGAGAATCTTCTATACCTCATCCTTACCTTGACGACGACGTACACCACCAGGTATGGCATCCAGATATGTCCTCTCGGGCATATCCATAGCTTGCATTCAACAAGTCTGAGGATAGATCCCAGATCCGCCCTAGAGGCTACTTCCATCCTTTATTTACCATCGCTTGTATTATTGCACACGGTCTTAAAGGAGAATTGTTATCATCATCATTAGGTAGAAAGTTAGACTAAAATTTTCTTCAACGTCCTTTAATAGGTCCTTCCATTACTACGTTAGCTATACTATTTAAAGGCTCCATTATAGACTCTTTAGGACTAAAAAGACAAAGTCTCGTATTCATAACAAGGACCACTAAATGTGTTTGCCATTGACCCTTGTCAAAACAAATATATGTTTCTTGAACCAATACTCAGAGGATGAGGTCCACATATGTAGTGCAATATACCAGAACTAGGAAAATATTTAATGAGGAGTGGGATAGAGAGAGAGAGAGAGAGAGAGAGAGAGAGAGAGTAGTATTTTCTGTCTTTTGACTTAAAATTTCCAATAATGTAACTAACAGGACTTGCTAAAAGAAGCTTGTTTCTCAAACGACCTTTACGGCTGAAGAACGTATTTTCTCTACGTTTTGCTTTAATGAACTCCCCAACTGCTAAAACACCTTTTTCGTCTATTTCAATAAAGAATTGTCAATTTAAAGAATAGCCACGTAATCTCGCAGTACTGAATATACTTTTGGCTCATGGTCCTTTGAACCGAAATTTACACAATCAAACTTGTTAAATCGATTCCCATTTTTCTACGTTTTGCAATTTACATTAATATTATCCTTAATGAACTCCCAAACTGCCAAAGCACCTTTTTTCGTCCATTTCGATAAAGAATTGTCAATTTAGGGAATAGCCACGTAACCTCGCAGTACTTAATATACTTTTCACTCATGGTCCTTCGAAGGGATATTTACACAACCAAACTCGTTAAATCGATTTCCATATTTCTACGTTTTGCGATTAATATTATCCTCAATGAACTCTCACTCTGCTGAGGCAGCTTTTTTCATCCATTTCTATAAAGAATTGTCAACTGGGGAATTATTCGCCCAACCTCGCAATACTGAATATGCTTATCGAACATGGTCCTTCAAACCGAAATTTACGTAATCAAACTCGTTAAACCGATCCCCATGATTCTACGTATACATGATTTAAATTAGCTAAGATTTTTCTTGGACCAAAGAAAAGAAAAATAAATATATAATAGAAAGAAAAAGAAAAGAAATCCACCCGAATAAAATATTCTAAAAGTTGTAATCCGCATAAAATTTGCTAAAGTTCCAAAAAAGATTATTCTTAGTAATTATTTAATTCCCTAAACAAATGTTTTATAACTATTTTGAGAAAGAATACCCAATGTACGGAAAAGCCTTGTCATCTTACAGCTCTAAAAATAATTTTTATTCATCATTCTACGAATCTGATTATATGAAACAGAAATCATAATAATGAGCTGCTTGATTTTATATTTATTTGGAGTTTTCTTGTGTTCTGTAAAAAATTTGCTCAAGTTCCCAAAGCAAAAAACGATCCTCAATTTTTCCCTAATCCTCAGAATAAAAGTTTTTATATTCATTTAAAAAATGAGCCTCGAATTTGGGAATTAGTGATACAATCTAATAACATTGAAAATATTTCTCGTTCATAGTCCTTCGAACCAGAACAAAGCTGCTTGATTTTTTTTTAATTTAGATTTTTCTTGAAGTAAGGCAGTAAGTTTGCTTATAGAAATTATTCTGTGAACTGAACTGAATTGTAAAACTTATGGTGCTTTGAATTAAGCTGGAAATAGTTTTAAGAACGCAATTGAGCAATAATGTTACATTCTGGCAAGCAAAGTAGCCAAACGGGATTTTAAGCCAGAAAAGAGTAATATTGAAAAATAATTAAAATAATTATAAAGATTAAACAAAAAAGAAGACAGCGGGCTTAAAAACTGAGTGATAAAGAAACTTTACAAATTGTATTCTGTAAAAAATTTTCTAAGGTCTCCAAAGCCACAAAAATAATCAATAATTCCTCAATAATTCCTTAGACCTCCAAACAACACTTTTTATACTCATTTACAAAATGATTCTTGAATTCGGGATTTAGCTACCTAATCTGATAACATTGAAAATCTTTTTCGTTAATAGTCCTTCGAACCAGAACTTATGAAAAGAACCCATTATGTTGAACTACTTGATTTTTTATTTATTTAGATTGCTATTGAAATAAGCAAGTAAGATTGCTTAGAGAAATTGTTCTGTGAACTGAACTGAATTGTAAAAATTATGGTCCTTCGAATCAAGTTGGAAATAACTTTATGGAAACATTTGAGCAATAATGTTACATTCTGGCAAACAAAGAACAGGTCTTTAAAAAAAGAACAGAAATGCTTATGGTTTAAAACAAAAATATTTGTTTTGTAATACAAACCCTTTTCCCATCACTTTTGTAGTTTAAAATATTTTTGAGGCTGCTGTCTTTGCTTAGTGCTAGTTTTGTTGTTTTTAACATGTTTTATGTTGTTGCAACAAGTATTTTGGCCACGTTAGTTATAGTGTTCAATATAATTTAAATCATCGCCTGATTGTCTACAAAAAATCTTTTCCTTGTTGTATAAATTTTTTCGTTTTCTTTCCAAAGGTTTCAAACGTTTGTTGCTAGAATCGTGATCTCCCATTTTTTTTTTCTTTTTTCAAGTTAAGTTTTTTTTGCTATTTTTTTCTATATGTTTTTTGACTTGTTCCACTTTAAAATTTCAACACGTTCATTTTCGTGCTCTACATAATTCATCATTGGTAGGGCATTCATTACATAGCTGAAAAAAAAACTATCATCAGCCAAATAATCGTCATAAATAGCTGCAGCAAAAACAACAAAAAACAGAAAATTTATATAAAAATAGTCAATAATAACGATGGTATCATTTTGGTTGCTCAAATTTAAAGCTAAATTGTAGGAAAACTATTATTAAAATTTTTTTTCGAACCTTTTTTCTTTCCATTTCAAACTTGTTTGTTATAAATTTTATCAATAGCACGATTTGTGATCATTTTTTTCCATAAATTAAATCAACTGAAAAAAGATCTTGTTTTTGTAAAAGGTAAAGAAATGTATTTAATTAAAACCCCTTTAGATTTGAACTTGTTTTTAATAAATTTTGGAAAGAAAAAATTATAACATATTTCTGTTAATAGTTTTCATAAAAAAAGAAAAAAAGGAAAAAAACACAATCAGCCTTGTTGCCTTGTTTTCCTTCAAGCTTTTTACCTTCATTAAAAAGGTTAAATTTTAAATGTTAAAGCTCTTCTTGAAAACTAATTTTTACGCTCTATTTTAATTTGTTTTACTAATGCATTTATTGCACTTGTTTCTCTCTGATTATCCTTTGCAAATAGTATAATAATTCCCTTAGCAATGCACACGTAAATCAAGTCAAAGAAGTATAAAGAATTTTAATGTATTTCATTGCTTACTTTGCTACACAGAGATATTTGTTTCATTCATAAACTGACAGTTTTTACTGCTCAAGTTCAGTTTAGAAGAAAAAATTACAATTTATAGAACTGAGATTTAAACTCTTATATCCTTCTTTCGAAAAATTTATATTTAGCCAGCAATTGTGTTCTAATTTAATTGCATCTTTCTTCACAATATGTGTAATTATTAAATAAACAACTGTACCAAATTTCAAAGCAATCAAAACAAAAACCTGAAAGTTTGCCATATATCCTTTTTCTGAAATAGATTTTTTTTTTTGGTTTAATTTTAATCCTTTTGCAGTGAAATTTTACAACTATTTGCAGAAATACATATGGAATCTTGATTAAAGTATTTGGGTGCTGTAATAGCAGTAGCTTACAAAGCTGCCATATATCCTTTTTTAATAACATGTATTTCTTATTTCAATTATTGTTATAAAGCCACAAAAATATTTTGGTTTTTACAACTATTTTCAAAAGTGCTATGCTAAATCTCATTGCTTTTAAGACGAGAATCTGCAAAGCTGCTCCATATCCTTTTTTCCGAAACTGCCATATATCCTATTTTTATAATAATATGCTTTTGTTTCAATTGGTATTAGAAAACACTGAGAATTTATTAGTATTTCTCGAAGTGTGTTCCCAAGAGCTGTGCTGAACTTCATTGCTTTTAAATAAAAAATTCACAAAAAGGTTGCATATCCTTTTTTTCCAAAATATTACGTCTTAGCTCCACTTTTAGACCGAATGCCATAAACATTGCAGAAAATTTATTAGTATTTTTTGAATTGTGTTCCGAAGTGCCGTGCTGAACGTACGAATTTTTTCTGTTTAATTTTACTACATTGGAGGCAGGGACATGCAAACACAGTTAACATATATTCTTTTTACAAACTTTTTCTTTTTTTTTTATAAAATTGAGATAAAAAAAATTTTTTTGACAAATATTTTCATAATAGTGCATCAAAAGTCTTTATAAAATTCTGTTCCTCAAAAGATTTGCGGTTCTGCCTGATATCTTTTTTCGGAACATTACTTTGCAGCATAAACTATTATCCGAGTACAGAGAAAATTGTACATAATTTGTGAAACTGTTTATGGACTTTTCCTGCTTAGTTTCACTACATTCTAGACATGGACTGGCAAAGCTGCCACATATCCTTTTCCCAGAGTTTTTTTTATTTGCTACAATAGGGATTCAAATACTCTAAAACAGTGATAACTATTTTAATAATAGTGCCTTAAAGCTGTTTGAGGAAGTCCATATCACAGAAAATAGGAGCTTACAATGCTGCTCTATATCTGTAATATATTTTTACAGCATAAACTGTAGCCTAAGTGCTGTAAAACTAACAGACAACTTGTGGAATTATGTACAGAGTTTTCTCGACAAATTTCACTGCTTTTGAGACAAGGACTTCAAAGGCTACTATATATCTTTTTTCAAGCTTTTTTCTTTATAATAGTGATTTAATTTAAGGCTGTTTTAGCAATTCTATTTCCCCGAAAATAAGGGATTGCATTGTTTTTTTTCTAAATAATCCCGAATATTTTTTAGCATAAACTGTTTGCCGAATGCAGTAAAACTTGTAGGCAACTTGTGGAATTTTGTATAAAGTTTTTTCCACAAATTTCACTGCTTTTGAAACATGGACTTCAAAGGCTACTATGTATCCTTTTTTCAATGTTTTTTCTTAGGTACAATAGGGATCAATATGGTGCAAAATAATGGTAGCAATTTTCATAATAGTGCTTTAAGGCTGTTTTTGGAATTCTGTTTTCCTGAAAATAATAGCTTATAATGTTGCTTATATGTGTTCCGGAATATATTTTTATGCGGTAACCAGTTGGCCGAATGTAGTTAAACTTGCATACAATTTGTGGTATTATGTATAGAGTTTTCTCAAAAAATTTTACTGCCTTTGAGACAAGAACTTCGAAAGCTACTATATATCCTTTTTTCAAAGGTTTTTTTCTTAGCAAAGTTGCGGGTCAAAATAGTGCAAAATATTTAAAGCTATTTTTATAATAGTGATTTAAGTCTATTAGGGGCATTTTATTTACCCCTAAACAAGGACTTACAATGCTGCCATATATCATTTCATTCAGATTATATTATATTTACGGAATTTTCTTGATTAATTTCACTGTAATCGATACAAGGACTTGAAAGGTTGCCATATATCCTTTTTTTCAAAGTTGGTTTTTTTGTTGTAGATCAAAATAGTGCGAAATACTGATAACTTATTTCATAAGGTTGTTTGAGGAATTCTACTTTCCCGATCATAAGGATTTATACTGCTGTCTTATGTGTTTTTCAGAATATTTTTTATGGTATAAACAGTTCGCCAAATATACTACAACTGGTAGATAATTTCTGGCTAATAGAAGAACTGAGAAAAAAGGATATGTTACTAGCTTCCAAGCCCTTGTCTCGGTTGTAGTGATACTATTATTTATCAAGACAATTCTGTAAATAAAGAATTTTTTTGATGAAAGAGTTTTTTTTCGAAATTCTTTTATCAACTAATATAGATATCAGAACACTAATATAATAAAACGAACTATTGATAACAACCTTTTATGATTGTTCTTTTACGCTCTATGGCAAATTATATTACTTTAAAATAAAGCAAATTTTTAAAATGAAACGCAAAGGCGCTTTGAATCCTTTTTTTAATATTTACTTTTTTTGCATAAGTTGCGGTCCTAATGTAATCACAATCGCATACATTTTGTAGAATTATTTAGGGACTTTTTTTGATAAATTTCTCTGCATTCGAGACAAGAACTTGCAATGCTGTCATATATCCTTTTTAATGACCTTTTTTCCCCTTTAGCTACAACACAGATACAATTACTGCAAACTATTGATAACTGAGTTTCACAATTGTCCTTTTACACTTTACTGACAATTTAATTAGTATGAAATGAAAGCCATGCAGAGCCGCGAAAATTGCATTAAATTTGTGGTCCTAGTCACAGATGTTTCTTCATAGGTTACACTGCACTTGAAACATATCGCTCTTTTACTGCAACATAGTTATAACTAAAAAATGCTTGTTTCGAGAAAAACATATTTAAAATTTTTAGTTTCCATACAAGTCTTGAAATAATTTTAAGAATAAGGAAAATAATGAAGGAAATAGCTTAAAAGTAATTTGAATAAATTTTTGGCACAATATGAAGAGTAATACTGTATACAATTCTGCATTGTTAACTCGAAAAGTTAATTTTTTGAGATATGACTATGTTGCAATAAAGGCCACTTAAATTTGAATTCTACTTTGACTATTGAGCTTTTGCGCCTTAATAAAAACTTTGTTAAACAATATTCTTTACCGGAAAATAGTTTTAATTTAACTGTGATGTTAGTAAAGCACAAATCGTTCTTTAATTGTACAAATTAGCCAAACTTTCAAAATACTATTTTGAAAAAAAAAAACTTATTTTTAATGTAATTTTGATTTGAAACAATTTTCTTCATTATTGAGTCATTAAGTTTAAGGCCATTACTCAATTACATAAATATATGAGCTTGATATAATTAGTAAAATTTGTTTAGTTCTTGGCTTGAAAAACGTCTTGTTTTACTGTTCTTCAGTTTACATGTTTTCCTTTTGTTTTTATGAAAAATTTCGATGATGAGCTAAGTAATTTAATTAGAGCTTCCGCCATAAAACCAAACTACGAACAGAAAGAAAAGAAAATTCATCATGTTTGCTTACCAAACAAACGCTTTATCTGCCAGTCTTTATGGATTTTCTATTTTGAGATTTGTTGGCGGACTTTTAATTACAATTTATTATCAATTTGCCATTAACTATTTACAGTTTGCTACAATTCTTGGCACAACTGCGGCCAACAGCTTTTCTTAAATCAATTTAAACTTTTTAATTACAATTTGACGGCCGACGACTGACTGACTGACTGATATTGAAAAAGAAAAACTGTCAATGAACAACATCAAGACTCATGTTTAACTGCTCAAAACACTAATACCATTTTAGGAGAGTTCTCACGCTGGCTGATATATTAAAATTTAGTAGTTTGGTTTGTTATGTGTCTGCGCATGTGTACATATATACATAGCGATGATATCATGTAGAAAGGCCCTAACTAACATAATTGCAGCTTTACTGAAGAAGGAAAACAAAACAATATAAAAAGTGATGTAATGTAGATTTTTTTGTTCAATTGATTGCAAATCCTTTAGGCTTTACAAGCTCCCAGCCATTGGGTCCAATTTGGTCCCGTTGTGTTGCAAATCCTTTACTAAAGAAACTATTCTTTCTTTCTTTTTATTAATTTATTACGAACTACAAGCCTTCATGGCCATATTAGATCAGAATTCCAAATGGTTATTACAATTGCATAATGTAAAACATATTTACAATATTAGTTTAAAAAAATATATAATTTAAAGCTGCTTAAGGCACTGTAACATTAATGAAGTTTGCTTAAATAATGAAAAAAATGGTTCAAATAACTATTGTTATTGCTATTGTAACAGTGAAAATCCTCCTGAATACTGCTTGAGCAAACTTTTGAACTGAGAAATAGATTTGTAAAAATTCCATTCCGCATATGGAATTACTGTATTCCAAATCCGTGCTACTCTCACAACAAAAGATCTGCTCATCATTAAAGTGGAATGATGAAGACAGGTCAGCGTATTAGTTCTTGAAGAACGTCCGACAACAAATTTTTCTAAAATGTATGAGGGTTTATTATATTTAATTATCTTATAAAACTGCAGCATAAATCGCTAGTCGATAAAAGTTGAAAAGTCAGAGCCTGACGCTCTAACTACGTAAGAAGACACATGATGTTGGCCATATATAAAACGAATAACTCTGTTAAAGCAAATTTTGAGCTTAGAAATATTTCAACTCCATACAAGAAAAGAGGCAAACCCATAGAAAAAGCTATACATTTTCTCACATTTATCGGCAAGAAAATAGCCAAATGGTATAATTCTTGCAGAGTGAAAGAAACTCTGGACATTATTGAGTGATAGTTGATAGTGAAAGTCCAATTTGTTATCGATAACTAAGCCCAATACCTTGCGATACAAAACTAACTTCACAGGGTGATTACGAATGTGTATATACGGACGAAATGTGCTATTAGCGAAGCACATGGCGCTCGTCTTCGCAGGGTTCAAGGACAAATAATTTCGGTCAGCCCAATCTGCAATAAGTTGAAGGACACATTTGGTATTGGAAGCAAGGTAATTTAAGCCCAGCCTTTAGTCCTCAGCAAGAAGTTGTATATCATCAGCATATGTGTAACATTTACCAAATTTAATTATACAGATCATTCATATACATCATAAAGAGTAACGGTCCTAAAATCAACACCGCGCACACCGCAAGGGAATAAAATACATACAATCTATTTTCCTAGTTCCAGTACAATGCACTGCATATGTAGGGGCTATCCCCTGAGTACTGGTCCAAGATAACAAAAAACGTCCCTGAGGTACACTCCTATGCAATTCTAAAATATTTGACTGCCGACCATTTATTTCAACAAACGGAAATCTGTTCACTAGGTAGGAATATAATAAAGAACAAGCATAAATTCCAAATTTAAATTCATTGCACAGTTTCCCCTAAATCTTTGTAAGAACCCAGCGAAAACTTCTATTGCAAAGTTATGTGTTAAAATGTCTATAAACATACTCGTAAGCTTTATAACTTCTACTTTAGCATTTTAATTCATTATTTTAACATGGCAATGTCATTGGAGGCAAGTACTTACCACTCTCGCTTACGAATAACCATCTGAAAATGTCATTACAAAACAGGCATTAACAAGCTAATTGCTTCCCCGCGGCGAACACTGCCTACCACATTATTTCTCTTCGATGATGTGTGCAACACTTTGTAATCAATGAATGATAACTTACAAAGTGTATGAAAGTAGTATATGGAGTTCCCAAAAATGAATTACGTTCATCTTTTGTATCACATTTATAAATGCGTATTTTATTTTTTAGTTGTAAATCAAACGTTCGCCGTCTTTGTCAGCCTACGTTGCAAAAATTTTAATTAAAAAAATTAGGTAAAAGTGCTAGAAAACAATTTAAAAAAGGTATAAGATAGATAAAACATTTAGTGAAAAAATAAAAAAATGCAGTAGGCAAAAAACCACAAATTTATTCAATTGAATATTCCCAAAAAACTGAAGTGCGCAGTACGTACGAGCTGCCTACTGCCGGCTTACAATGTATGCGAGATTGTATCCGAGTTGCCTACTTCCGACTTACAAAGTATGCGAGATTGTATTCGAGCTGCCTACTGATAGCTTACAGTGTATGTTAGGAAGTAATGAGCTTTTGTTGGATGAACACCACACTAGCTCGCTTACTTTGTGTGCAGGTGGTAGGCGTTCACTCTACAAATGCGGCAATGTGTATGAAAATGTATACTAGGTTCGTATATGAGATGGTGTGCATTACTGACTTACAAGTGCATTGTACCGGAACTAGGAAAAAAGGTTGTGAGGAGGGGGACAGAGAGAGAGAGAGAGAGAGAGAGAGAGACAGAGAGAGAGAGAAAGTAGTGTTTGTGAACACTTGTCTTTAGTCTTCCAACGTTATAACAGACAGGAAACACGTCTGCAGGCAACTTATTCCACAGACGAAGCGTACGGCTGAAAAACGAATTCTCTCTGTAATGCGTAGTACGATTCCACAGGCAATCAACCACAAATGGATGAGCTCTGGACGCGTGCTACGTAAAAATGTGCGCGTTTTGGGAACAAGATCCCTAATCTCGTCAGAGCAAAATCCATATAATTGTGTAAAAAAAAACTTTGGATTTACTAAAAAGTAAAATTTCAAGAAAAATGCGTGTTAGGGCCTTTCTACGTGAAAGCAACGATATATACATATGGTGTATGCGTGTGCAGTTTTTTACGTTTTAATTAGAGAGATAAAACTTTATGACATGTACAGTGATTAAACGTATGTTTGCTAGATATAAACTTTTGCGTCTTTTTTTTTTTTTGAATGATGTAAAATATTATTAGCTTATCTTTTAAAATCAAATAAATCTTCCAGTTTAAAGTGGCCAGTTTGCCTCTAAATTAAAAATCATTTAAAGCTAAAAAAAAGGCAAATTCTGGCTTTCTTTCTTCATTATGGCCAAATTGATTGCTAAGTTTTTCTCAAACTGAGTTACAAGTATTACATCAAGATCAACCTCATCATCATTATCGTCATTATCATCATTGTTCGCATCATTATCAAGAGCAATGGTATAAATTTGAAGTACTTTAAGACTTGCCCAACAAAATTCGCATACATCACTGGTTGGAAAACTGGCAAACCAAAAGATATAAAACAAGCGAAAAAAATTTAAAAGAATCTATTTGGCAAGGTGCATCTATTTAAATCTACTTACAACAAAGGTCTTTTATTTAGACAGTCTACAAAAAGTGTAATATTCGTCCATCACGGCCAAATGATGAAAAGATCTATAGTTGTTGGCCGAAAGACGAAGATGAAAAAAACAAAACCAAACACAACAAAAACGAACACAATTCATAGTAATAAATAAAACATTGCTTTAGTTATAAACTAAACTATGGAAATGAATACTCAACTGTAAGTAAATTGCTTTAAATTAGCTGAAGTTTTTTTTTTTTTTTTTTTTTGTTTAAAGTTTTTGGAAAGATTTTTGCCGCCAACAAAATGCCAAGTCTGCTCAAAAAACCAAAATAAAACAAGACTTAGAATGCATAAATATAAAACTTAAGCGCAGCTAAAGAAACATACAAACCAATAACGAAAGCGTATGAAAATTTCAAATATGTGCAACAATATAAGTTGAACAGAAAGCAAAAAAAAAAAAACAACTAAACCGCCACACATACGAGTAGAAGCAGCAACCGCACAGTTTTGCTGGCCGGCCTGTGAGATGAAGCAACACAAATATGTAAAGCAATTGAAATAGCAGCAACTTTGGCGGCTGTTTTTGTGTGAGTTTTTTTTCGGTTTTCATCATTGTGTGGCATTAAAATGTGCATCTTTATTTGCGCAATACATTTTGTATGCAACATCAGCAGCCGCAGTCTCAAAAAAAAAAAAAAAAAAAAAAAATCTACAAGGTTTTAGTTTCCTTCTAAAGCCAATGTGCAACAAAATTGTCTTGACCAACTCAATATTCAACACACACACGCACACAGACACAACACACAATAATCCATCAATCCATCTAAAGTAACCAAAGATGCCATATGTTTTCATATTCTTAAAAAAAGTTTCTTGTTTCTGTAATATTAGCGAGAAGTTTCTCGCATCGAAAACTATGAAACCTAAAATTTCACCGTTTCTCGACTATCGAGAAAATCCGTTTCTGTATATTAAATCGAAAAGAGGCAACACTATTTACGTCTTTATTGGAATATTTCCATTAAGCAGCTGTCAAAATGTAAAAAGTAAACAAATAAGAAGAAGCATATAAGACAAAATTATCAAACTAAAAGAGTATTTAAGAAACAAATGTTTAGCAATGAATATATAAAACAATTGAATTCAGTAGTGTTGAAAATAAAATAAAATTGTGTCAATCAAGAACATATGTATGTACATAAACACATTCAAATCATAAATAAATTTCATAAAAACATTCAATGATGCATAGTTTTGTCGTGATGGTTGCCTACCAACCTGACCGGCGAAACTTGTTGCGCATTTACAGGCAGAGATTAAAGGATGCAACCGGCCCTTTTTCAATTCCTAAACCGATGAGGAAAGCTTCTGGCATTCGAGACAGCCTAAAATTAAGATTTTTCAATTAAATTTTTAATATATCATATTGTATGTGTGTACATAAATATTAAGAAATAAAGAAAAAACCAAACAAATTTAATTCACAATTTTCATTTATTCATTATAAAAATAAAAAACATTCTGCTTCTTGGAAATTCTTTCAATTTTCTAAAATAAAAAGAAGAAATGATTTACAATCTGCCGTATTAGTAAAAAATAATTTACAAATAATAAAAGTTTAATTGGCAAATTTTGTGCAGAAATATGTATGTCAAATAAAATTTTACTAAGTGTAAATTATTTTTTATGAATACGGCAATATGTGTATAAATATCATTCATTTTGTCAATTATATATTTTTTAAATTTATAACTTCCGCAGTTCTTGTTTTGACAGCTCTAGCGAGCAACTTCTCACAAAATTTTAATACAGAGACAAGTTTACTCACAAACTTCCAATGAATTACGTCAGAAAAGCTCTTTTGACAGATATTTCTCGCTTCTCAAAGATACAGAAACATATGTGTGAGAAACTTCATTTTTTGTTTCAATTCGCATAGTTTTTTTTTTGTTTCTTGTGAGAAATTTCTCGACGCGAGTAATACAGAAACGAAGCACTGATTATTTATTTTAATCAAAAAATCCAAATTAATAAAGGTTGGTTAAATTTTAAGGGCCCATGCTGCTTTTAATTGAAATATTTCTTTTTTATAAAATAAATTGTTTAGGAATTATTGTCGTCTCTTTTTATTATAATAATATGGGTAAGGAGGTGTGCCGCCGGGGTCAGTTAAGGATGCGTCATGACCCGAGTTCAAATCCAAAAATGGGTGCTGATACACGTATAAAAAATGAAAGGTTGCTACCACCATATTCTAAGGGCAACATTTTACATGGTTGTTGAATTATATGAGTGTATTATATTGTTATATTGAAAACGTCATAACATACCATTATATTGTAACAAAAACTGCACTGTTTTCATTCATAAATATATTAGTATGTATTTTATTGTAATAATTATCAGTTATGAATTTCTTTAATGAATTGTACTTACCATTTATATTGATTTGATTATTTACTTAATACTTACCTTAATTACTTTCTTACTTGATACTTACCACTCATTTATTTGAATTAATTACTAATTCATACTCACAACTTTGTAAAGTTCTTCGCACAGGCCAGTAAAGCCAATTAATTAGAATTTTCAAAGTATCATTTTTGTTTTACATCGTTTCCGGTTATAAATTAATTGAATTTTTACATACCAGCTTCAACGATAGAATAACCAGTGAGATCAACACTACTATCTACAAATTTTTGATTCATCGATTATCGATTTATCGAATTTAATAAACTACTCCCATATTTTATTGGAAAAGAAATATTAACCCTCTTTTTATTTCTTTTCCCAAAAACCCTATTATAATTGGCTCACTTTGAGTTATTTATAATCCCAATTCTGCTTTGTATAAGACAGAATTCGTTAGCACAAACTTGCTTATTTAGTCCACAAATCGCAAATTTGTTCACATACTACAAGGAACCATACTATATTTGGGAATTAATTACTTTCACCAAGTAATTGTCCTACTCAACCATATAATTATAATCATTTACACTTTTTCATATACATTCATATATTTCGTTCATTAAGTAACCATACGCACTGATCAGAGGGTCCATAGCCTCCGCTTTGTGTCGGACTGATCACCATAGTGAACTTACGGACTAAAAAACCCCCTCTTCTTTCTGAGTAAAAAAATTCCACCCCGGGACCGCCCTAGCATTACTTCGGGGCCTAATCAGCCCTTCTCGTTACCTTCGTCTGGTATCCCGATTATGATCTTATTCTATGGCGTCCAGAGCTGGCTTTTTCATCCACAGAACTTTTTCACAGAATCGCGATACCGCTAAAAAGATTGTCTCGCTCCCTTTCATGATGTCCACGACATTTTCTACCATTATTGAGCCAGGTACCACCTCCAGTTCTCTACGAGTTTCCGCCCATCGAATACACTTAAAGAAAGTGTGTTTGGCGTCGTCCAGCACTTCTTCTTCTTCTTCTTCGTATAGACAAAAGGGCCCATTTTGTACTCGTATAAGTAGCTCTGGTAGTAGCCGTGACCTGACAGCATTTGAGTCATAGGTAGAAGTTCACATTCCGATTCCACCTGTTCAACCATTTCCCGATATTGGGAATGAGACGCTCCGTCCATCTACCCCTATTGTCAGTACTCCATCTAGACTGCCAACTGTGTAATTTTTCCTCCCGTATATACTGCATACTTCCAAGGTCTGCATGGCCAGTCTTTCTTCGTGCCAGGACCTATATGTCTATTGGGATCATACCTGCTATTACAGTAATCGCTCCCGCCGATACAGTACGGTATGCAGATGTGACCCGTTTGCGCTGCTAATAATGGGTTTGCTCTACTATGTGTCTTAACTTTCTCCCGCAGATTTCGCTATTGCAAGCCTCTATTAAAAGTTTGCGTTTTTCTAGTAGTGGGAATCCTATGTCAGCCGGCTTAAACGTCTTGTTATACCAGTAGACTTGTTAACAACCATACTACTATTGTAAATAGCCTTATTGTAGTATTGTATAATTATATCTTTCTTGTAATTTATACATATATAATTAAATACAAAAAAGAATAATAATTATTATTGTATAAAATAAATACAACTAAGCAATTGGTTTTATCCACTTCATTATCTTTTTATATTGATACCAATCAAAACATTGTAAACATCTTGTAAAATTATTTTAAAAAATCCCATCTGAATTAACGCCCAAATTTCTTCGTTGAAGCTGAAATATCAGTTAGCTGTAATATAACCAAAATAGTTATTAAGTACTTCTTCTGCGATTCCAATTTTAAAAGTCATATTTAGCCATATTAATATGGTTGAATATATAGTTGGATATACCATACATATTTATGCTTACATCTTATTAGTAATACTTACATTTTTATTTTTGCTAATACTCAATATGTAATTTTTCGACTATTTTACGTTTTGTCTTCCTTTTTAAATATAGCTGATACATATACATATGTGTTTTTTTTTTTTAATTGAAAACACACAAACAATTTTTTTTCTTGAAAAGAAAATAAATGTTTGCATTCAATTTAATGCTTACTGTTATTTTAATTCTATTGTGTAAATTTAACATAATCTGGCATCTCTACAAATAATTATATTGCTTTAACTGGCTTACATTATGAATAGCTCCATAATGATCATTATCTTCCACAGTGGAATCATTATCATCATTCAGTTTGTTTTCCTTAAACATGATGATGGTTTAAGGTCAGTTTTGTTTCAACCACTATTGTTTTTTCTTATATTTGTAAATCAGTTTGTAATAAAATCTTCTGGTTTTTTTTTTCATTGATTTTCTACTTGTTTTTTTTTATGGGGAATAAAATTTTTCACATACAGTTTTTTTATATTATTTTACGTTAAGGGTTTTTGGCGGCTTTTTAATGTTTAAAATTTTTGCAGAAACTAAATCTTTCTCTAAAGGATCGTAAAATTTTACAAAAATGTGGAAAAGTTGTTGTTGTTGCTGCTGCTGAACAAGTGAATTTACTGTTGTAGAATTTGATATTGAAAATAAATTTGTAATGAATTGTTGAAAAGTAAAGTGGTGTTCACTAGAGTGGTTCGGCTTTCATAAAAAAAAAGTTACGTAAGTCACCTCTTAGGATTAAAGGTAATGTAAAAAGAATTCCAAAAATATTTTTTTTTGCCACGCCTACAAATAGCACCCTTTTAGTTTTTAGTTTTTTTTTTCAAAAACCAATTATTTCCCAACAGGAGACTACATATCCTTTTAGCTCAATACACTTACTCGTAGTAAGAAGACATGCCAACTTTTTTATACCATCTGCATAATACGGTTTTGGGAAACCCTCAAAGTACGCGTTGGTTTCGGTAACCACTTTTTTGTTTGAGATGAATCTTTTTCCTGTGATGAATCTTTTTTCAAGTTTACAATTAGTAGAAAGTCACTAGATGCTAAATCTGAACTATAAGTTGGATGATCAACCAATTTGAAGTGTATTTCACGTAATTTTAACATCGATACTGCTTTTACTGTGATTGAGCATCCCTTTTCAAGGTAATCGATGAACAATATTCCGTGTGCATTCAAAAATATAGTGGCAATAACCTTGTTAGCTGATTGCACTATTTCCGCCTTCTTCAGAGCAATTCCACCAGCTTCCACGCATTGTTTCGATTGATTTTTGGCTCGTTTTTGTTCGACACTGAGCAAACGCAGCACCCATCTTGCCGATAGCTTTTTCACATGCAAATGTTCATGAAACCTATTGAGCACACATTCATATGTTTTGTTTACTATTACTACACTCTCACGTAACTTGATTCGGTGATCATTCATAACGATATCGAGGATTTTTTCGATATTTTCTTCAGTAACCACCTTCCTATCGATGGTATTGTTGCAGTGCTTGTTCAGCCACGTTTAAATTCAGCAATCCAATATTTTATCATGTAATCTGACGTAGTAAACTCTCTGTAATGTTTATCGAACTTTTCTTTTGTCTCTTTCGCCGTTTTCTCTTTCAAATAATAGTGTTTCATTAATGCGCGCAATTCACTTTTTTTCATTTTTCAAGAAACACAAAAGTTGCTTCATTCACACGTTTACAACAAATAAAATAATCGATGAATTTGGTTTAAATTTTTACAGCTAACATCACAAATTCAAAAAATAAAATTTGTGTTTTTGCTGCCATCTAGCGCTAGGTAGCTTCAATATCAATCTGCCCTCATAGTTTAAAAAACTAAGAAACATGCTTGGATATCAAACAAATTATCCATATTTACCAGATTATTATCCGTATAACGCGTTTCGAGTTATTTTTTTAATTCCCAAAATTGGCTTCAGAAATCGCCAAAATCCTCGGAAAAAAATGAGGAAACTTAAATTTTTGTACTAATACTTCCGCGGCCAAAATGTGCACCGAATATGAAAACCGATTGATAATTCTTAAAACGCCCCCACTTCCCTGGAAGCAATACGTTAACTCCATTTTCGCACTAAAGTGATTGACCGTTTATAGTTCAGATGCATGTTCCATAGTAAAAGCGAGCACGAAATATAAAAACCCAGTTTCAAACCGGTGAGTGATGTGGTACCGAATTTTTTTGAGAGTTCCCAAAATCGGATTTGTGAATCTCCAAAATCTCCCGATTCTCCGAAAACGATACGGCAACTGTAGTTTTCGCACTAAAGCAGCTTCGGCAGAACATTTACTAAAATTGGTACGATATAGAGAAGATTAGCATGGCCCCTGGGCAAGGGAGACACGCAAAATTTATTGAAAACAAATTAAAAAAAAAACTATTATACTAACAAACATACAAAGTGAAACTAATATGATTATAATAATATAAGTTTTTGCCCGCAGCTTCACTCGCCAACAAAGCTTCATACAAACTTTCATTTCCTATTTTATCTACTTGGGGCAGGCCATTGGGCTCTCCAAAAAGTTTCTGAATTATCCAGCGCACTTGGGTCCTGAAGATTTTTCCTTTTGTGGTCCTTTCTTTGAGTAATATATATTTAGATGTTAAAAATGGCTCAATCTTTTAAAGGGTTTTTATTAAAATTTCTAGATGTAACGCTCGTGTGTGTTCTGTAAACATCATCTAGATCTTTAAGCTTTTCTTAAGAACTCAGAAACTCTTAAGTACACATTTTTAATATTTTTTTTTACTTTTTTTATTTTATTTTTCTGTTTTATCAATAGTGAAACATATTGATTGAGAAATACTTTTTGGAAACCTAATTTAAAGATGCTGAAGCGCAAATTAAAATTAATTTTTTTTTCCAACAATTTTTTAAAATAATTTTACATTTAATTTCATGTATGTCTATAATTTGTTGGCCTATTTTTTAGCATTTTTGCATAAATTTGATATCAACTTTCTTTCCATTAAGTTTTGATTATTTTATGGAATTTTGCGGTCATTTAATTATGGCTGAAATATTTCTAAAAAAAAAGAAGGCGTTTGCTCAGCCCACCACAACTTTACACAAAATTTGATCAAATTCGAAACCGCTATGGCACAAAAAAAAACATAATACTTTATAAGATTTGCTTTAGAAACATTTGACAGCTAATGACTATTTCATATTTGACAGCAATTTATCAAACAATAAAATCAAATGAAACCTGAACAGGCAACAAGATCTTTTTTTTTCTTTTTTTTTTTGTAAACAAATGCCGACATAGAAATTTGTATATTTCGTTGTTTTGTTTAAGCAAATGAGGTATTTAAAATATTATAAAATCAAAATTTGGCTATAGGGCAAAATCTGAAAAACTAATTGTTAGCTGTTCGTGTTCAACCTGATTTTTTGTTAAAAGAGAGAACTAAAAAAAATAAAACATTTTTATGCTGTCCACAGTCAAACAAAAGAGAAAAAATATCTGAAAACTGATGAGCTTCAATACAGATTTGAATTTGGGCTAAAATATCCAACACAAAGTTCAATTTGCCAAAAGCTGGTTTCCAGCTAAAGTGTTTTCTAATAAGCTTTTGAAACTTCTTAATTTTAATATTTTATTTTTTTTTTAATTTCTTAAAGTAGTCTTCTAGTTTTCTCTGCCTTGGAGGGCATGTGGCGTTAATTGTGATTAATGATTTGTATTATACGAAAAAATAAAAACCTTTTAAATTTTGTTTCTTTGTTTGCCATAAACTTTTAATTATTTTCAAAACTAAACAAAATTTTAATATTTTATCTTAAAGCCATAATTTTAATACCTTTTTCGGAAGCCTTCATTAAACTGCTTCTCTTTTTTCCAAAAGAAATTTTAATTATTTTTATAATGGTTTGTTAAAACCTTGTGCTGTACTAACTGCCACTGTAACCTTTTGTTCTGTTTCACTTTGACTATAATTGAAACTAATTGGCTTTGTTTCATCTGCATTGAAATAAAATATGATTTAGTTTTAATGAAGATCATAATGATGAACTTTTCGTTCAGATCAGAGTGAAGCATAATAAAATCTACAAGATTAATAATATTGTTACGAATTTGTGTCACATCTAACCCAGTGTGCAGCCCTTGATCTGCTTGTTATAAATGTACAGCATATTCAAACAAACAAGCTAAATCTAAAAACATAATACACAAGCAAACAAACAAACATACTTGACTTAAAGTGCGCAAAATTCCAAGTAAATCAGCTACAAATGATGTTATTACATTACAGGATTGCGAAAATGAGACAGTCCACTTTTTGTGCAAGACAGTCGTAAGTCAGAATAATAAACAAGTCTAGTGTAAATACACAGTGGTGTTTAGTGTAAATAAGGTTGTGAATTATTTAATTACTGTGTAGAGAATAAGTGAGAGTGTCATTATTTTATTCGCAATTGAAGAATCCGCAAAAGCGTTTTTAGGGACAAAAACGTAGCAATATGGAAAAAAATTATTAGTCAGGTTAGGTTTAACAGGCAGAATTTATTTTTAATTGGGTAGAATTTGGTACCGTTGTGTTACCTGAGTATACTATGTATCGCAGCAGATGTACATTTCACTGGTCCAGAGAAAGTGCTCTACACTCTCTACTTTCTCTTCGTCTCCACACCTTCTATAGAAATCATTAAATGCAGGATTTATTCGCATGCGTCACTATGTGGCACTGCCCCGTTAGGATTGGCATAGTAAAACGCAACCTCCCTCGGTTCAGGGTCTTTAGGATAGTAGATCTCCTATTATCATACCTGGGCCATGTCAGCCTTGATACTCGATGCTGTACTTATGTCTTTCAGCTCCTAAGCTGGATTCCAACATGGTAGCTGGACAGTTCGTTCGCTACAACATTTCCGGAGACTTCACTGTGCCTTCTTTCCCAAAAAAGCTCCTGGTTCGAATGTCTCGCTAAGGGTAGGTAGATAGGCCGCTGGAAGCCATAATAAGTCATAGCATCTCCAGCTAGTTTGGATCCTACATCATTCTTTTTGTGATTGCCTGAAAAATAGAAACATAATAGACAGGTAGAAGGTATAAACGAAATGGAAACTAGAGGGATACAGTGGTGGTTTGAAGGGAGAAAGATGGGAAGCCGCTTAGTGTGGAGTTACATGCTATTATAGTAGCCATCTGCTGCTCCTTATGAATGAAGTTAGCGTGGTCAGATTGACCGAGGCCAGTCATAATAGGTTATTGCAGCTCCTCTCGCCTAGATATATTAGGCGGGGATGCTCGAATGTCAGACATGTTTCGAGCATGTGAAGGATCGCCCCCTTCTCGTCTTCTACAAAAGTCGTTATAAAGTAAGCCTAGCCTCCTGGCATTGTTTCCAAACAGTGGCTCTCAAGTGAGATCTGGGCTGTTTTAGAGCTCCTTTGTTCTCTTAAATATTAACATGCGGCCACAGGTTCCTTGATATGAGACATGTGGGCTCTGTGAACCGATTTTCCTAGGCACATTTCAGCGTGTGGAGCTTTATTCTCTTCCGGCACGGTGTTAAGGTTTGTCCACAAAAGAGATCGATATCCCTGTCCTCTGGAATTGTCCCTTTTTTGGTGAAGTTGTTGCATTAGAACTATGTCCACATACCTGTTTTAGGGATAGGATAGAATGTATCGCCATATATTCCAGCTAGGCTATTGATGGCGGCCTTGCTGTCCGTTATTATCATAATTACTCAGCCGACTATTTTCTTAAACTTCAGCCATCTAGCCGGTTTATTTGTAGCCAATATTTCAGCTTGAAGAACACTACATCCGTCTGCTTGTCTGAAGCATAATTGATCTTTCTCCTCTTCTAGATCCATCTATGTAAACATAGAAGAATCCGGGTTCTAGGAAAGACTACTCGATTTGGTTGTTTCTTGAGAGAAATGCTTAAAATACATTACAGCTATGAAAGATTTCCTATTAAAGTCAATATCAAATATCAGGTATTCAAACTGTTTGAAATTGAGTCACTTACATGTTATACAATAACATGATATATCACCCAAGCAAAATACTTTTTAGATCCCGGGTAAAATTAGATGCCGTGTTCTATTTGGTTTTCGGTAACGATATGTGTATACTTTATATTTTGTGCCACTGTCTGCTTTCCTTTGCTGACTAATCGAACATAAAACCATTCGCTTTTGCCACTTAAGCTCCGCTTTTCAATTGTCATAGAATTATTGAAAAAGATCATTAAACAGCTATTATTTATGTGCAGGAAGTACGTCATTAAAACACTATATAATTTATAATTGTTGGAAAAATGTTAACTAAGAGCATAATGTAAATCGTGACATTTCTAAGTTGCTATCACCAATTTTCGACAGCTCGCGCCAATGTTGTTCCAATGAATTTCATACATTACCTTAATATGAATACATTCGAATACTACTTACATTCATTCGAATACCAATACGAGTATATTTCATGTTTATTTATTGTTATATCATGTTTAGTATTAAGATTTGAATACTTATTGTTAGTTCACTTTGTAAAGATTCAATAAATATTTAAATGAAAAAAAAAAGTTTTATAGTAAGCTCTTAATAAACAAATTTTGTATAGAAATCTGTACAATAAGAGCTAAATAAACATGAACAATTTTTTTATAAAATAGGCAGTTAACATTTTTTCTTCTTATATTCGTTTAATGTGCATGTGATTGTATAGAGTGGTTATATTTTAAGGGCCGTTGTTAAATGTAAATCACGCCTAAATGTCAAGTTTTTTTTGTGCATTTCATTTATTTTTTCTCAATTTCAGACTAATTCAATTTGACTTATGTATACACAACCGAGCACAACCGAGAACTTATTCAGGGTTATTATGAAAATAGAGATTTTTTTCAGATTTTTCTCATAATGATTACAACCAATTTGATGTTGAGTTGTGAGACACCTTGTGGGTCACCAAAAGCATGAACATATTCTTCCTAGGTTTCCAAGTCTACTAACGATTAAGATAGCTCCTGTGATAATTGTATGGTGCATCAGTAAATTCCAACACTTTCAATAATCTGATCACCTCTGTTTCGGTTTTTCCGGTTTATTATTTATATCACTGCTCCCTCTTTCCTCCTCTTCATAATCTATTTGCCTAGTTGCAGTATAATGCACTGCATATGTTGGGGTCATATGCCTATGTACTGGTGCAAGAAAAAAAAATTGTGGTCATAATGAGGCCATGTAACTGGTTACGGTACCACAGGGTATACGGAAAGAATATCTGAATAAGTACTTATAGTAGTGCTGTGCTAAATGTACCGGCTGAGATCTGTATGATATTCAGTTTGGTTCGTAAATATCTCTTTACACGATAGCCAGACATTCGAACTTGAGCTGCTCTGGATATCAGGACACGGCACAGTGAAATGTCCGGAAATGTGGTAGCGGACGAATTGGCAAAGGCCGAGATGCAACTGTAACAAAGGAATACAGATAAGATTGTTGGAATTCCTCTTGGGAGCTGTAAGAAACAACTACAGCGTCGAGTATCAAATCTGACATGGCCTTGGTATGACAATAGGAGAAATATTATATTAAAGGGCCTGAACAGGCAGAGGTTGTGTTAAGGTAGCTTCTGAGATAACTCGGAAACTTTAAAAATCTGTATACGAGTATATTTTTCCTATACCAGCAAATTAGGCATTTCGTTTAAATTGATTTTATTGTGCAAGCAACATTTGTCACGCTTACGCTCGTGGGCCAAAGTGAAAATGCTTTGCTGCAAACTGCCTTCGCAAGCATTTTTGGCACCAGTCCTAAAACAGTTGCTTCAACTTTTTTCTTATATTTTCCCAAGTTCATTGAATAGTGGTGTTATTTTTTCATTTTTCTAATTTATATTTTATTAAAAGGCAAGAAAGAAAATAAAAAAAAATTATTAATAAAAATAGGGAAGGCACGCACACTATTATTATTTAATAATAGAGTGCTTAACCACTTGCAGCCCGCCTTAATTTTAACCACAGTTTAACTATAAAAGGCAGTGTTAGAATTAAAGAAGGCAAACAGCAAACAACAAACAGCGCAAGGAAAGAAAGAAAGCTTAAACACTAAAATGATTGCCACCCCATTAAAATGTGAAACGTTCAATTTGTGATTTATACTGTCTGTCTTGCCAGTCAGCCAGGCTGTTTGTTCATAATGTCTGTTTTGTCTGCTGTTGCTGTTGCTGGTGTTGCTGTTGTTGGCTAAGAATGTTGCACAACTTGGCAGCTAAACAACACTTACATTCAATCACTCAAAAATGTTCTTTTTCTGATATTCTTTTTATTCATTGTTCATTCATTTATTTGATAGACACTCAACTTGCAATAAAATTGCTTGAAATAGACAAGTGTTTTTATTACTATTTTATTTTTCTTATTATTTTTTTATTATTTTAGTTTTGCTTTCCTTTAAGGATGGTTGTTGTATTAAGAAATATTAAGCGCTCTGCTTAAACGTTTGAAAAGCTTGTTGAGTTCTTAAAGGTAATTGCTGCTGTCAATAAAACTCCCCCTATTACATGGATTCCTGTTGCTTATTTCTTTTCTTTTTTTTCCTCTTTTTTCCTATTTCTTTTGGCTTAGTGGTGCTTGCTGTTGGATTTCCAATCACTTTGTGTCTCTTGGCTGTTCTGGGGCCAGACACACAGAAGGTGCTAATGTGGCAAATAGCAAATTGTCAGATTACATGTTCAATAACTGCTTAGAATTGCTTAGTTTATTGTTATTGAGAATTAAAGGCTTATAGTTTGTTACAATAAAAATTAAGTTATTGTTGCTTTTTAAAAGTTATAATTAAAGAAAATTTTATGTTTGTATTACTTAAGTTTGAATAGAAAATACTAAAGTGTTGAAAAAAAAAATCTAAAAATTTTTGTTAAAAAATAAGAGAAAGCAAAATGAAATAATTTTAAGCTTTTTTGATCTAATAAAGAACTTGAGTTACTTACAATAACTACTATTTTTATATATTAACATCAAGGTCTTTATATGACTAACTAGTACAGTTGTAAAGTTGTGTTTGTTTTTTCTACTTCAAAGGAAAGCGTTTTGCTACGAGCAAAAATCGAAACAAGAGCTGTTGGCGACGCATTTCGGAAGTATTTCGAGGATTGGAAAAAACGCTGGCATAAGTGTAATATATCTCAGGGGATTAATTTGAAGAGGGCAAGATAGTTGTTGATGAATAAATAAATACTTTTGGAAAAAATTTAAAATAACTGATCCCAATGGGTGCTGATTAGAAGTGTAGCGACTACGAAACAGCTAGTTGCCCCTCAGCTAAAGATTTGATTATTATTTTTCTTGTCTTCTTCAATCAAAAATTATTGATCACAGCAAATTTTTATTGTAAAAAAAAATCCTTTTTAAGAAAAAACTTAAGAAAGGAAAAAACTTGAACTATAACCCGTTGTACAAATGTATAAACCAGAAATCTAATTTAAAAATTATAAAAATCAACAAAGATAACGGTTATTTTTTGATCAGACCTCGTATATGATGCACATTTCCTGCAACATTTCACAATCAATAAAAAAGAAAATAATGATGTTTCTAAAAACGATGTTATGAAAAAATTTTTTATAGTTTTTCATATTAAAAGAGCATTTGGCTTCACATGTTAAATGTTTTGAATGGAAATGCCATTTTGTACATATCAGGTTTACTGAATCAGTTCTTCTTCCATTTTCTTTGGAACTTGTACATCGTTCACACGCCTTCATCTTGTCATATTTCTTCACACTTCATTTTAAACTCAAGTTCGTATCGCCTTCCATTCTCTTCTCACCATTTTCGTTTACTAAAGACTTGATGGGTACGATCAAGTTTGTACCCCCTTTCATTCTCTTCTCCCCGTTTTCCTTTACTCTAGACTTGATGAACAGTTTTCCCGCTTATCCGGTTCGAAGGACCATGAACAGTTTTGTGATTAGGTTCAAATATATGATCTAAAATCACCAAACTGGAATAAAAATACGCGTAGGTAGATATGAAAAGTAGATTGGGAATCGTCCAATCTATTGAAACTTGTTTTGTTTACAGGAGGGGATTTCTGATAATAAAAGCGATAATTTACAACTTATATTAGATTCAGTATCTTTATTAACAGTCTGGAACATTCGAACTCAGTAAGCGGGAAAATCTCTGAGGAAGCTGCAGGTGTCGATCAGTCCTGGTTGAGAGTTCGAAAAGCAATCACCGTTAAATATTCAAAAATCATCATCGATCCAGCAGTTTTGTTTACTTACGTTTTTACTAAAAATAATAAATTCATTCACAATATGTACAGGGTGGCGCAAAATTAACCTTCCGATGTTTTCTGGCTGTAATATAAAAAAGAGATGAAAAACCTTGATTCTTCTTGTGGATTATTTTTATTTGGTCTTCTAATTTTTTTACATCAAGTCGAGAATATGATGTCATGTAAATACATGACCAAATAAAAATAATCCACAAGAAGGATCAAAGTGGCTGCCGCCACAGTTGATTGCCATTTGAGCCCTTTTTATAGCATTTTCCATCACATTGGCCAAAACTTCCGGTGATAGGTCCTTACATTCTCGACGGATATTGTGTTTAACAGCTGCAAGAGTCTGAGGCTTGTTGACATAAACCCGCGACTTCAAAAAGCCCCACAAAAAGAAGTCTACAGCGGTCAAATCAGGCGATCTTGCTGGCCAGTGCAAATCGCTAAAATGGGAGATTAGGAACCCGGGAAATGCATCCTTCAGCATATCGTGCAGTGTGTGCCGTAGCACCGTCCTGTTGGAACCACATGTTTTCCAATACCAATTCATGAAGTTGCGGCAAAAAGAACTTGTAGATCATTGCTCTGTAGCGCTCACCATTCACAGTGACCGTTTGGCCCGTGACGTCTTCGAAGAAAAAAGGTCCGACGACTCCTCCAGCGGAAACAGCACACCATACAGCGACTTTGAGTGGGTGCAATGGCTCTTTGTGGGTTACACGCAGATTTAGAGTGCCCCAGAAGCGTAAATTTTGCTTATTTACGTACCCGCTAAGATGGAAAGGGGTCTCATCACTCATGATTATTTTTGATGAAAACACATCTTCCTCTTGGTGGTGATCAAGGATGGCTTGAGCGTATGTTAGACGCGATTGGCGGTCAGCAGCTAACAGCTGACGCACCGTCTGGACTTTTTACGGAAGCATCTTCAAATCTTGTACCAAAATTCGCTGTAATGACTGTCGACTGATACCCATTTGCGTGGCACGTAGTCTGGTCGATGTCGACGGCGCTTCCATGACATCCTTGGCTACAGCAGCAATATTCTCTGCAGAACGACTACTCCGAGGTCTGCCACGCTTGGCAGCATCTCGTGTTGGGCCACTCTCTTCGAGGCGAGCAGCTAAACGTCGCAGTGTTTCACCGTTGGACGGCCAGGAAATTTGCGATAAAATTCAAGTTGTGCCAAAGTCACCAACCGATTATTGGTGAAACAAATAGTCATCAATATTCCGCGTTCTGGAGCAGTGTAGCGTAACATTGTTTATTAACATGTATTTCTCATGTGTTTACTACACAAATGTCAAAACTAAACTGACATTAGCGGCCAATTGCAAAATTTATAGCATTTTCTGATAGGAGAATTACTTTTGCGCCACCTTATACTTATGTATAAAAGATTGGCATACACAATTTCAAAAGCCGTTAATGACAACCAAATTCAAGATCTACAATGAACAATATTTTTTATGTTTAAACACTTGGTGTATGTAAACTGGCACTAACTTAAGGTTGTGTAAATTCATGTGGCAATATATTATAGAGATAGCAAACTTTACACAGCCTTAACTGGCCTTAAACATTGGTACTTTATTTGGGAAAAAGGCCAGCTCTTCACACCTTTTGCTGGTTTGCCCACATGTGTACTTTTACCCGTCTCTATTTGCTACTTATTTGCGCAAAAAACTAATTGAGTATTATTTCCACACATACCATTTAGTCTAGTTTTAACGCCTCTTCACTTAACCGTATAAATAATTAAGTGTTTTTTGATTTCTAATTTTAATTTAAATAAAATCACGGAACACCTTTTTTTTTTCTTTACTCACAACAAGCCTTTATTTATTTCACTGAGCTGATGTCTATTCAAAGCGAAATCTAGGTGAGTTAGTGATCTAAGAAAATATCGTTTAACTCTTTGATAAAAGTTAAAAATAATTGAATAAAACAAAACGCCAAACATATTAAACGATTTCACAATTTCAAAATAAAGTTTCGAACACACATCTTCGCAAAAAGAAACAGCAAGTAAACAAAATTTTTCTTGCACAAATAATGGGTGTTGCCTGTAAAAAGAAAAATTGCAAAACGAAAGAAAAAGCGAAAAAAAAAAATTGAAGAAAAAAACTGAGAAATGTGCCACTTAAATTGCTCCCGTTGTCACACCGTTGAGCAGACAAAAACATCAGCATGCAAATTTCCATCATAGCAAATCACTTCAATCGTTCGAATCTAAAAGAGCTTGAAAGCAACACAACACTCAGCACACAGCACATAGCTAGCAATGAACATTTCACGTAAAACTAATAAACAAAATTGAAGACGAAACAACATTTAAGTATAACAAAACTTTACAGATACCTTTTGATGAATAACAACCACTGAACAATGTAACCAGTGACGAACATCATCTGCTGATTCTGCTGCTGCTGCTGCTGGAAAAATTTAAAATTTATTGCAACTGTGAAACAAAATCAAAGTTACGAGTATCACTCACACAAAATGCTTTGAACATGCAACAAGCAAAGCGTATAAAGCTGGCTTTAGCTTAAAGCTCAACTGTGGCTTGTTTGCGAGTGACGAAAACAAAAACAAAAAAAGCAACGACAAAAAAAGTAAGTGCTGCTCAGCCATGTGCTGTGTCTTTTACTTTAATGGGCACGTCAAGAGCTCATGTCACACTCTTACAATATTTTGTCACCAGCCAGAGCAATCGTAACAATAAATACACACAGATGAATGTAGCAAAAGGCAAACAAGCTGACAAACATCCAACTGCCACCAAATGGAAAAAAGTAATGACAGGCTACGAGGGTAATTTAAGAATTAGTTTTAAAATGAAAAACTTATTAAACAGATATCTTGTTACGCATAAAATGATGCAAGAAAATATAGCTAAAATATATTCTACCATTGTTTACCTCATGTCAATAATTGGTAAATATTATACTTATATTCCAAAATTATTTGAAAGTAATCCAGCTAAAATCTTAGTTTAAAAATGTCAGTCTATATTGGAGTTTTTATATAATATAATGAGTTTATTAAGTAAAATAAATTTTGTTTTAATATCAAATTAATAAGTAAAAAATATTGAAAGGAACAATTTCTAAAGTTTTACAAAACAAAATATTCATATAATGCAAGTAAATTGTTTACATCTTCCACCTCTTGTGAACAATTCTTTGAAATGTAATATTACAAAAAAAAAAACTAAAAATTTATATAATGTAAATAAATTTTTAACACTTTTCATCTTGTGCTAACAGTTCACTAAATTGTAATATTAGAAAGTTTAAAAACAACTACGAACGATAAAGCAACTTCTTTTAAGAAATTCTATCAATAACTTTTTCCTTCTATAGAAAAGAGATAAAAACCCATATCGTCAACACTCATTTTTATAAAAAAAGATATCGATAGCTTTACTTTTCTAAAAAAAAAAATGGTTAATAAATTTACTTTGGTAGAAAAACTTTCGATTAACTTAATTATTTAGAGCAAAGTTAACGATAGCTTAAACACTTTAGTGACAAATTTTGCTTCCTGAAGAAAAATTATCGATAATTGTTCTCCTTCGAGGAAATACTCATAAGAAAAATCATCGTAAAATAGGTTTTGCAAAGTTTTTTTTTTTTTGTAAAGAGAAGTAATCGATAGCTTTACTTTAGTAAAGAAAAATTTTCTATAAATTTACTTTTGTAGCAAAACTTCCGATTAACTTAATGTTTTAAAAAAAAGTTAACGATTATTTAACCTCTTTAGTGACAAATTTAGATATCTGAAGAAATATTATCGAAATTTTTCTCTTTCGAGGAAATACTCGTAAAAAAAATCAGCGTAAAGTAGTTTCTGTAAAGAAAAGTTATCGATAGTTTTACTTTTGTATCGAAAAACTGTCTATAAATTTACTTTTGTGGAAAAACTTTTGGTTAAATTGGCTTTGTATAGCAAAGTTATCGATAGCTTAAACTTTTTAAGAACAAATTTAGCTTTCTGCAGAAAAGTTATCGATAATTTTTCTCTTTCGAGGAAATACTCATAAAAAATATCATCGTAAAGTAGTTTTTGTAGGGAAAAGTTATCAGTAGCTTTACTTTTGTATAGAAAAAATGTCTATAAATTTACTTTTCTCGAAAAACTTTTGATTAACTTCACTTTTTATAGCAAAGTTATTGATAGCTTAGCCTTTCTAGAGACAAATTTAGCTTTCTGAAGAAACATTATCGATAATTTTTCTCTTTCGAGGAAAGACTCATAAGAAAAATCAACGTAAAATAGTTTTTGTAAAAAAAAGCTATCGATGGCTTTACTTTTCTATAAAAAATTTCTATAAATTTAATTTTGTGGAAAAACTTTTGATTAATTTAATTTTTTTATACCAAAGTTATCGATAGCTTAATCTTTGTAGTGACAAATTGTGCTTTCTGAAGAAATATCATCGAAAAATTTTATCTTTCGAGGAAATACTCTTAGAAAAAATCATGGTAAAGTAGTTTTTGTAAGGAAAAGTTATCGATAGCTCTACTTTTGTATAGAAAAAATGTATATAAATTTACTTTTGTGGAAAAACTTACGATTAACTTAATTTTTTATAGAAAATTTATCGATAGCTTAAACTTTTTAGTGACAAATTTGACTTTCTGAGGAAAAGTTATCGATCATTTTTCTCTTTCGAGGAAAGACTCATAAGAAAAATCATCCCAAAGTAGTTTTTGTAAAAAAAAGTTATCGATAGCTTTACTTTTGAACAGAAAAAATGTCTATAAATTTATTTTTGTGGAAAAACTTTTGATTAATTTGATTATTTATGGCAAAGTTATCGATAGCTTAATCTTTTTAGAGACAAATTTAGCTTTCTGAAGAAACATTATCGATAATTTTTCTCTTTCGAAGTAATGCTCATAATAAAAATCATCATAAAGTAGTTTTTGTAAAGAAAAGTTATCGATAACTTCAGTTTTCTATAGAAAGAATATGAATAATTTTATTCTTTAAAACAAAAGTTAGAAATACGTATACTATTCCATATAAAAGTTATCGATATCATAATTTTTTATAGGAAAATAATCGATAACATATTTTTACGAAAAATTTATACAAAATTATTTTTATAAAGAAAAGCTATCAGAATTATGTACTTTTAGAAAAATCACAGCACGTTCGACGATATCGAATGAAAACGTATGAGAAAGAAAGCTAGACACTCATATTCGAATCAATTTGTGTTGTCACTATTATTCGTTCGCATGTATTTATGTATTTTAGTTGAATTTTGACAAATCATTGCCATAGAATAAGGCATAGAATAAGAAAATCAAATCAATTTTCTTTCGCCTAGAATGCGAGTGAACTTCCGCGAACTGGCTGTCATTGTTATTTTTGCTTTACGTTCGATAATTTATTGGTAACTTTACAAAGGCTGTTTATTTTGTGTTCTTTTCTAGAAAATTCATATCGCTTACTCTTCTTTTCTAAACAAAAAAAGCTATCTGCTGTTTCATAGAAATCATTGCATTAACATTTTATCGAAAAGTTATCAATAACTTGACGTTACTTTGAAAACTTATCGGTAGCTTAAACTTCATTTACAGCCAATTTCTGATCATAATATTTTTCTATGAAAAAGTTATCGTTAACTTAATTTTAGCAAATAAAAGTTGTCAATAATATTATATTTCTATAAAAAATACTTCAATAATATTATTTCTTTATAGAGAAAGTTATCGATAACTTTTTTTTTTTTTGAAAAAGTTATTTATTATGTTCATTTTCTATACAGCGATTATTGATAATATTACTTTTTCATAGAAAAATCAGGGATTACCTAAATTTTCTTTAAAAAGTTATCGATAATTTTACTTATGTCACTTATTGTTGGAAAACTTATGAAACAAACTATCGATAACTTTGATTTTCTCTCAAAAACTTATCGATTACTTTACTCTTTTATAAAACAGCTGGTAATAATGTTATTATATATTGTAGTATCATTTTACTTTTTCGTAGCAATTATCGATTACTTAAACTTTCTTTAAAAAGTTATCGATAAGCTAATTTTTTGGGAGTTCCTTAAATCGGCTATAAAAATCGCCAAAATCATCGGCAGCAGGAAGTTCCACATTGTAGCGAAATTTCAAATTCCTGAAAAAGTATTTACGAGAGTTATAAACAAACCACGATAATTTGAAGATAATTTTTCATGTAAAGTTATGAAATTAAAATAAATTAAAAATCGATTTATACAAATTGTGTTTGTGTAATTAAGATTTAAGTAAAATTCCAATTTCATTTCTTTTTTTAATTTAATATTAACTAAATTACGTATAGCAAAAATTAAAGCTTTCAAAAATAGTTTTTTTTACTAACAATTTTGGTGCCACCCTCGTTGAACAGCAAATATTTAAAAAAGTATTTATTCGCAAAAATGCTTGAGCACATTTGCAAAATGTCAATCTCATTCTAAATTTTTCTGAATAAGCTCATCACAAGCAGCAGCAACAACAACAACAACAACAATAATAATATAACACTTATTGCAGATTTATAAGTTGAATGCAGTTTATATTTGCTACTTAAGGTGGTATAATTTTCACACCATTCTTCTCGCTGGCAGCTCAACTCCACGGAACATTAAATTGAAATAGAAAAATCACCTTAAACGAGTTGCAACACGATTTAAGCAGACAGCCACTCACTGTTACTATAAGTCTTATAGTGAGCAAAATAAACAGCCAAGTAGTTTTGTTGTTGTTGTTGTTGTTGTTGTTGTCGTTTTATTATTGCTGTTGCTGTATTCGTTGTATTGACAAAAATGTTGAAAGTATTTGCAATTACTTGAAGATTGATTGAAATAGATTTCAGATTGATTAGTGTCAGTTTGAATAGTTATGGTAGACTGGAAGCAAAATAAAACACCTCTAACACTATTTAACAACAATAGCTGGCAAAAGCAGCAGTAGTTTAAGCAAAAACAAAAAATTAGAAATCCAATTTTAGTTTATTAAGAAAAATGTTTATGCAATTTTTATGTATAAATGCCAATAACACTAAACTTAACAAAAGTCATTTTGTTTTCCTCAAGAAAATTTTGTGGGAAAATTGCAAGAATTTTGAATTTAATTTTCGACAGACACCCTTAAGTGACAATTAAGCGATTAAAAAATACATTATTATCAGCGCAGTAATAGACTTCAATTCTATTTGGAAACGGAATTCAATTCATTTAGGGATTCTGCGAAAAACGAGAAACAAAAAAGTTTTTCGAAATGAAATCATTTTTAACAGAAGATATTCGTTTAATTATTGAATATAAAACATGATTTGTTTCCGACAAAATTTAAACTTTTTCGTTTTCTGAAAATATAAAAAACGCAATAAATTCCATTTCTAAACAGAATTGAGTCTTGTGACATGACTGTATATCTCACGAAAGCATGTGAAATTAATGCATTTCAAACACAAATCTTTTTTTAGGCTTTCGAACTGCTCTGAAATTAAGCGGTTTTGCAATAAAAAATAAATTCACTTTTGTGTTACAAAATTATTGGCTAAAAGCTTCAACACTTACAAAAAAAAAAACCTTTGATAGAACTTATTGGTTTCTTAAGGCTAAAAATAATTGAATGGAGTTGAAAAATATACCAGGTGTTAATGAAAAATTTACCAAAAAATTAAAAATAAAAATAACTGTGGTGGGAATCTGAAATGCACGACAATAATATTTGAACTTTTAAAGGCCGTTAAAATGTAGTTTAAGGCAACATTAACTCATCTCTTCAGCACATTCTACTATGCTGGTGAGTTCCCATCATGCTGCAAGGTTGCTAATGTAATACTAATTACCAAATAGGGTGAAGCAAATAATCCCGAAAATTACCGCCCAATTGCAAATTTGCTTGGTATCTAACTTTGTGATCATCAATGTGGATTTCGAACGGATCGTTCTACTGGCGATCTTATGGCATATTTTTAAAAAAAATGGCGCCACTCAATCTATCCAATTTGCCTTCGACAAAGTGTGGCATGGTGCACTATTAGCAAAACTTACTGCTTTTGGCGTCGGTGATGACTTTTATCGGTTTATATATAGGTACCGCAAGGCTCTGTTCTTTCTTTCTCCTACCCTATTTATTACTACCTTCTATATCAAACTTCCAACCCTATCCACTCTTGAGCGGATAACAGCAGCTTTTGCCACTTGTATTCTTTTAGTTATAGGCTCAGACTATCAGAGATTGCTGCCAAGAGGCATTAAATAGCTTAAAACGTATACCACTTAGCTTCTCTCATTATAGCTGTAATTTCAGCCTGCATTACGCTACACTCATTATATAGCTTAAAACTGGTCCTCCTCTGATATTGCGGGATAAAACTTCTGCCACCAACTCCCAGGTTCAACTTGGATCCATTTGTAAAGCACGTCCTTTTGGCAACTGGTTTGGGTCGCTGCCAAGGCCGTGCTTAATAATATTACTTCAAATGTCTTGTCGGGCAGTATAGCTGGTGAATAGCAATCAATATACTCCGAGAGGTCCATTATACTTTCTATTATCGAAGCATGAGCTTCTGTCGCTTCTTTCCTCATCCCACTTGCTTTTGGCCTATATTATTTTGGACATTTCTAGAGAAATCGCTTAAGTATACTCATATTTTTGATCTGGCAATATCGATATTTGTTATAACGTAACAAATATATATTGGCACTCGTAACTTTAAGCGAATGACGACAACTTGCGAGATTAACTGAAGTCTACTCGTTGTCGAATGACTCGCTAGCGTTCGCTTAGGTTTTCTGTCGTATTTGTGTAACAGGCTATTAAACTCCGCCTCTGCCGAACATCTGCCTGTTACTTATACTTCTTTATTACCTTCTGCAATAATCATGAAAAAAATCATCACTCCAGACTCAAACCTACAAATATAATTGCTACGCATAAGCATACACACACACACATGCCTCCGAAACAATAAGAACGCAACAACCATAAAACCATTGGTGGAATATTTGGTTATTTAAATTATGTGTTTGTTTTTGTATTTTGTTTAGCTTTATGTTGCATGTGGGTGCACATTTGTAACCAGCAGAGCAGCGACTTAGCACAGTGGGTTAGAAGTGATAAAAACATTATTTGTAGGTTGTAAACGAGAAGAGCGTTTACGTATCTGTTAATCTTAGTTATTTCTTAGAATTTGAATAAGTCTTCGGAATTGAAACGCAAAACTCTAATTGCTGTATTATTCCTTTATTAGACTGTATTAAATTTCCTATAAATCAATGGGTACAATTCATGAGTACAATTCATAACCTTAAACTTTAGAAAAACTTACTTTTTAGTGCAATAACTAAAAATATGTATAAAAGAATTGTAGCCTCGTTCCTAGTCCAGTGGTCTATCAGCAATGACCTTCTAGAAATTTGGCGCAATATAAAGAAGGTTAGAAGAAGATTAACTTTAAACAAGTTTTTGAAATAGGCTTTATCTTATTTGAACATTTGTGTTTAGGTTAAAAAAATTAGTTTACAATATTAGAAAACTCTATGTAAAAAAAGGACAGATATATGTTATACATAATAAAGTGCCAATTTCACGATAACGAAGCTGTTCGTTCGTTGCAAATTACATTTAAAATAATAACAAAATTTTGTATGCTATTTTTGTTTTAAACGTAATTGTGCGAAGGAACGAAAAGCTTCGTTATCGTGAAACTGGCCCAAAGTGTAGACTTGACAGTGATGATAACTGAAGTGTTTATGTTTTTTACGTTTTTGCAAATTCCTCCAAATTCTCTCGATATTGGACTCTATTAAACTGTTGTTTTTAAAGTTGTTGAAGAATGTGTAGGTTTTTTTTTAGATTTTTCCAGGCTTCATTATATCTTTGTTTGTTCTTTTAATAGTTTATAAGACATGTTCAATCACGCTCTGTTGTTAGATATGCTAGTTTGATACTTTTTCTGCTTATTTTCACAGTTCTGGAAATGATTTGGTTTTAGTTTTGTGGCCTTTCTATTTTTTCAAGCAATCACAGAGGGAACCAATTTACAACCCAAGTGAGCTGGAGAACTTAGAATATATATATTAGGGCATCCAGCTGCCTGCCTACCTAGTCTAGATTTGTGCCCATATGAATTTGATGTAAAAAATCGAAATTTTCTCTAATGTGTGGATAATTTGTAACTAGTTTTAAATGTTTTCATTAATTCAAAATTAATATATTTGAAGACTCAACATTGTACTTACTGATCCTCAGCTTCACCTCTATTAAGTTACCAAATTTAATTATTTCTTTATTTATTTTCATTAATTTAGTTGTTTTCTTTATTTATTTTTCATATTGTTTTAAAATTTCTTTTTCTTTAATATAATTTTTATTTCTTTAAAAATAAATAATTTATTTATGTCATAATAATTATTAAAATTACGCTTTAAATAAGTTTACATAATATTTTTCTATAAACATTTGCTAATTGACTAATAAAGATAATTGATACTATTTATTTATTTTTTATTTTTTATATTCTAATAAAAATAATATTACAATAATACAATCATAATCAAACTACTTTTTATGATTTGTTGAGAGATTGCTGCAGAATAAAAATTTTTTTTAGGAAATATTATTTTCTTGAGTTGGCAACTCGACGTATAAAACATTTTTATGGGCTACAAAATGTTTCTTTTGCAGTTTCGAATGCTTGTGAAGGACAATATCTTGAAACACTCCTTTTAGGTGTAAAAGTTTTAAAATCCTCCAAAAAAAATCTACTTTACACTGAGTAAATTATACGAAGATGCAAAATCTTCCGAAAAAGGTCTACTTTACACTGAGTAAATTATACGAAGATGCTTTTGTTGGCTTAAGAAGTTTTTCTTTCAAATCCCTGGTTGTTAGTTACCAATTTGTTTTCTAGCAAACTCGATGTATAGAACGTATTTATGCGCTACAAATTGTTTCTTTTGCTGTTTCGAATGCTTGTCAAGGACGATATCTTGAAACAGGCGTTTTAGGCGTAAAGTTTTGCAAAATCTTCCAAAAAAAAGTCTACTTTACACTGAGTAAATTATACGAAGCGGCTTTTATTGGCTTAAAATATTTTCATTCAAATCCCTGGTTGTTAGTTACCAACTTATTTTCTATAAACCTCAACGTGTAGAATGTATTTATACGCTACAAATTGTTTCTTTTGCTGATTCGAATGCTTCAAAAGGACGATATCTGGAAATAGGCCTTTTAGGTGTAAAATCCTCAAAAAAAAAGTCTACTTTACACTGAGTAAATTATACGAAGTGGCTTTTGTTGTCTCAAAATAGTTTTTCTTAAAATCCCTGGTTACCAATTTTTTTTCTAGCAAACTCTTAAACCATTTTTTTCAAGCTATTTTACAGCTTATTGGTCAAATCTAAAGCAGAGCCAGTTTTCTTCAGCCTTTTATCGGCTGCCTGTTCGTTTTCCTCCTCCAATTGTTGGGCAGAAGTGTCTAAAAATTTTCTCTTCACTCCCTTACCCTTTAAACCAATTTCGTCTTCAGTTTCATTGTTGTTATTCATTAAACAGTTTTGCACAAAGTCTTGACTTTTCCAAGGCTCCTTCTCGCCCTGTTCGCTATTGACGGCGGTTACGTGACACTCATTTTCCTGATCGGATGAATGTGAAGAATCACAACGATTACTGTGGCTCAAACAGCTGGACTCTGAACTAATAGTTTTCATGCTTAAATCGATGGGATTATCTTGAGCCGAATGGGAGGTATTGGTTTGTTCAGGGGCAGGTTTGTGATCTGGTTCCGCTTCTATGTCTATGGGTGAACGTGGCGGTGTCATGGATACTACCAAATCTTCTTCCTCTTCTTCGTTCGTGTGCTCACTTTCCTGGCCATTTGAATGCGAGTCATTGGCGGATTTGGTGGGCTGATCTCTGTCCTCGTCCTCGGCTTCTTCTTCATTACTTTGCCTAGAAGCGTTACTGTGATTGCGGCCACTATCGGAATTAGGCGTTACCAGAGCCGATATGGAATAGTCATGTTTGGTTAGATTGGGTATTTTGGTGGCCAAAGGGGGAGGTGATTGTTGCTGGGATTTGAGCACAGCATCCAGATAGAAACGTTTGGTTAATTCTTCAGCTGCTTTGCTGCCATTTGGTATGTGATTATTATTTAAGGCATCTGAACGGGGTGTATCCGGTTTGGCTTCCTCCGGCTTGCGTTCATCTGTAGTTGAGGTGGTTATAGTGGTAGGATGAAATCTGGGAGTATTATTGAAGAGTTGATGGACCGCCGCTGCTGCAGCCTGTTGTTCGGGCGAAGGTTTCAATAGGCCGGCATGAGCATGCTGGTAGAGAGCAGGATGATAGCCGGGAAACAGTAAATGTGAGGGAGGCAAAAAGCTGGGAGGTGGCATGACCGGCATAGTCGTAAGGGCAGGAAAAGGCAAAGGCAAAAAGGAAGGTATATCCTTTCTTAAATGGGCTGGATGAGGAGGAGGCGGAGGCGCTGGTGCCACAGAAGAAACTTGAGAGGCAGAGACTGACTCCAAGCCAGCATGTTTGTTACTTAGGTGCAAGAGGCCAGCATTGCCTCTGCCATTTACCTCCACCGAGCTATCAGAGTTATGAGAATCCGGAGAGCTTACTGAAGGTGAGGCTGCAGGGTGCTTAGCGTATTCTTCCAGGCTCAACATCATAAGTTCTTCTTTTGTGCGCGGAGGATATAAGCCGGGATAGCCACCAGCATGACCCAGCATGCCCAAAGCGGCAGCAGCTGCTGCTGGCGGTGGTATACCAGTGGGCTTGTTATGCAAACCGCCTGCAGCGGCATGACTTTGCTGTTGGCTATTTTGATGAGCAGCCATAGCGGCTGCAGCCTGCTGCTGTTGTTCCTGCAGCAAGCAATGGATCTTAAACCAATTCGAACGACGACCATAACGGGAGCCACTCTTTGACATGCCCACCATCAAACACTTGCGCAAGCGACAGGCTTTACAGGCCGTTCTATTCTTTTTGTTGATAATGCACTCACCATTATTCTTGCAGTCCGATATGGAGGACAAATTGTTATAGGAGCGCCCAAAGAAAGACTGAAAATATAGCAAAGTAAAGAAAAAAAAAAATTATAATATCCATTATAATTATTTAATAGAGCTGCTAAAATTATATTCTTTAACAAATTGTGGCGTTAACCTTTTTTTTTTTTTTGTACCTAAAGCTCATTTATTTTTCTCATAATAAATGTTAAGGTCTTAAAAGAAAAACTAAATGAATTTATGCATCTAAATGGTCCTCTTTTGTCATTATTAAATCATGTTACATGCCACAATATTGCGACGTTTAAAATGATTTGCTGAATTTGTGATTTTTTTGCTATTTTGCTAAACAGTTGTAGGTGTTTTGTAGTTAAATATTCAAAAACGTTTCTATGTGGGTTCTTGCCATTTGTTTGTGTGTTTGTACTTTAACATTTTAAGTCATTAAGATTTATATGACAGACCAAAGCAATTTGTTGGTTTCTTTGCTTAAAAGTGATTAATTTGTCAACAAAATGTTTAACATATTTTTTGTATATTTTTTTTTTCTTATATTCTCTTTCTGAACTCTTTAAGCCATTCAATTTAGTTTTTGTTAAATTGCTTAAATAAAATGCAACTTATTTTGAAAATATGACAAATGCTGGACAAGTTTAATGTTTTCTAATAATCGTAAACCACTAGAATTTACAACAAATAACAATTTGTCAACCAGAATGCCACGAACATAAATTTCAAGCCAAAAAAAAACTTTTTAAAGGTTTTATAAAAATCTGGTTTTTTTTGGAAGCCAGAAAGAAAAGAAAAAAATTAAGGCAAAAGTCGTTATTTAGTAAATATTCAGGGGATTTTAAATTAAAAACTAAAATTATAAATTGATAAATCAAGCACAACAAACAATAATCAAAAATGCTTAAAAAACAATTTCCGAACGAAAACACAAACACCAGCTAGCGGTTGATTGCTGGAGGAGGGCTTTCTGAAAGACAGCATGGCTTTAGATCCAAGAGAGCAACGAATGGAGCAGTAAGTGACATCATGCAGGCAGTTGAGACTATGCAAACGAGGAATCACTTCAGTAGACCACTGATTATCTTGGCTACACTGGACGTGAAAAATGCATGTAATAGTCTCAGATGGGCTAACGTACTTCAAGCCCTGGAGAGAAGATTCCGGATACCGGCTTACTTGTTACGAATCATAAGGAACTATCTCAAAGATAGGGAATTGATGTATAACACTACGGAAGATTGGAAACGAAGGAAATTAAATTCAGGCGCTTCTTGGGACCAGACCTATGAAACCTTAGCTAAGATGAAATTTTTCAGGCGGAAATGCCACAGGATTGGTTCATGGTGTGATATGCGGACGGTATTGTAGCAGTCATTAGCGCCAGAGATATGGAGGAGGCAAGAAAAAGCTGAAGCAAGTAATGATCAGAACAGAAGGATGGACAGATGCATACGGGCTGCTATTGGCTGAGCAAAAGACTGAGCTCCTAATCCTTAGCAGACGTCATATTCTGATGGAAATAGATATATTGTTTGATGACTTGAACCTGATAACTAAGAAATTCGTGAATTATCTCGGGATAAAGCTTGACTCAAAGCTAACTTTAAGGTTCAGGTATAACAGGACGATTAAGCCGGCGGATGGCAAACATAGGAGTCCCACTACCAGAAAAAAGCAAAATTCTAGTGGAGGCATGCAACAACATCCTCTCTATGGGATCAAATCTGGCGGGAGAAAGTTACAACGCAAAGTAGAAAAAAACCATTGTTAGCGGTGCAAAGGGTAGCTGCTTTACGTGTCACATTTGCATACAGTATCGGTACCGGCGGGGGCAGTTTTAGTAAACGCAGTTAAGATGTCAATATAGCTGCAGACTCTAGCACGAAGAAAGGCAGGGATATCAAGACAGACTGGCCATGCAGACCTTGAAAGAATGTGAGCAAATACGACAGGATATTTTACATAGTTGGAAGTGTAGATGGAACGGAGCGTCTCATTCCCAATACCGAGGGCATGGGAATGTGCACTATTACCTGACTCAAATGCTGTCAGGTCACGGCTTTTACCGGAGCTACTTATACAAAATGGGCACATGTAACACACTTTTTTGGTTATACGAAGAAAAAGTCCTGGATGACTCTGAACGCATTTTCTTTAAGTGTATTCGATGGGAGGAAAGTAATAGAGTGATAATAATCCTTTAGTATACGTTGAGACACCAATACATCAAGAAAAACTGACTGTTTGGTGTACTTTATGGGCTGGTGGAATCATTGCTTCCTACTTTTTTAAAAACGATGCAGTTCAGGCCATTGCAATCAACGGGGGTTGCTATAGAGCCATTATTGCTGGCTTTTTCGCTCATCAATTGAACAACCATGATGTGCAGCAGCTGTGGTTTACACAAGACGGCACAGCATGTCACACAGCTCGTATTCGGCCGCGTTTAAATTCAGTAATACAATATTGTAGCCTGTAATCTGACAGAGCAGACTCACCGTAATATTTAGCGAGAGTTTCTTTTAATTGTTTTGTGTTTGCTCTGTCATCTAGCGCTAGGTAGCTTCAACATCAATCCGTCTTCGAACGAAATTGTAATTTAATATTAAAATAGTTTTTTTTTTTTTAATTTTGGTTTTGCTTTAAAATAGGCTAGTAAAAAATAGGCCCATCACTGAAGATGCCTTCATCATATGTTCCGCCTGACGTTACTGCCCTGCAAGCGTCCCATCACCATCTTGCAGCCGAACTTTCGGTAAGTCCTTTTTTTTCTAACGAAATTATAATTTAATAATAAAATATTTTTTTTTTTTTTTTAATTTTGGTTTCGCTTTGAAGCAGTCTACTAAAGACACTTGTTTTCTATTAACAAAGTAGCGGGTAAATGCTGAAATTAAACATAATTACAAATTGTTATAATATAATTTTCTCCGAAAAATCTTTACTAAATTTTTTGCAACCCCTGAAAATTCTATAGAATGTGTTTTTTATCGTTTAGTGTCTTTCGCAATTAAGCAAAAGCTGAAAAATTATTTCAGTTTTAGTATCTTAATTTAAGACTATTTCTCTGATGTTGTTTCCATATTTATAATGCAAGATTTTTACCAAAAATACAGCGAACTTCGTCAATGCCATTAACAACAATTGCAGTTGCCAGTTAAAACAAATAAACAATTTAATTCAATGGGGGCAAAAGTAAACAACTTAACCAAAAAAGCCATATTTTTTTGTTTTTTGCTTTCATGAAATAATCGAAACAAAAGAATAAAAAATATCCACCATACATAGAAATGTTAGGAGCTGCACTTTGGCAACACAAAAGGTTAAACAATAAACTACTCCAAAAACAATCAGCTCTTAAGTTAGAACACTTATGCCAACAAAAACATGATGGCAGTAAATCACAATTGCTTCTTAAAATGAATGAATGAATGAATGGAAGCACAAAAACTAAACATCAACTTGCCAAAATCCAAAAAAAAAGAGAAAAAAAATTCGCAATGCAAACAAGAACTTTTAAGGTTAATTGGGCATCAAGATTACTGGGTCGGAAATGGGATTTACGGTTACATTTGAAAGAGCAACAACAAGCCTTAGAAAACTAACAGTTTTTCATGCATAGAAACACTACCGATTTGCTCTTTGGATGAGCTGAGTTTGATTTGTTTGCTGTACTCGTACAAAAAAGTTAAAGTAATTTGGCAAGAAACTTAACGAAAACAAAAGACTTAAGCAACAAACTTACCCACTGTTTTTTTTTTTTTTTTTTTTTTTTTTTTTTTTTTTTTTTTTCTTATTCACATTTTATTTATTTTTATTTTTTATTTTGTATATTGCTGAATTGCAATTAAAGTTTTTGTTTGTTCATTATTTTTCTCGCTAAATTATTGCGCCCTCATCCATCAGTCATTATCAAGGGAAGGTGCTGCAAACCAGGGGTAGGCGACGCAGCAGAGAGTTAGCATGATGAAGGTACGAGTATTTAAGTTTTGTTAAGTTTGTTTTAGGGTTTGTTAGTGTGTTTTTATGTTTTCTTAAACGTAACATTTTTGATTGAAATAAATTAACGTGTAAAAATAACAAATTAGTTTGACCGACAAATTGTTTAAGAGTTTTAACAAGATATTAAATAAAACTGTTTACCAAGTTGTTGTTTATTTTTCGGTTTGCCATTTATGTTGTAAAACAAATATTTACAGATATTTAACATTTGCTTTTGGGTTTGCTGTATTTTACAAACTATTTTTTTTTTTTCTTGGCTTAACCTTTTAACCTTGAGGTAGTTAATTTGATTTGAAATGTTTGCTTTTATTTAAAATTCTAAGCAATTGCTCTTAAAGCAAGAAAGGCTAAAATTGTAAGTCAGCTAAATTCATTAAGTTTTTTGTTTAGCTAAAAGCTAAAGGCTTTAGGATTTAAAGCATTTTATTTTGATATTATGGTTTTTTAATTTGATATTAATTATTACAACTTTTGGTTTCAAAGGTTGAAATCATTTTGTCGCAAGGGTTTAGTAATTTATAAGCTACGAGGAAGATAATTATGAAGTAGAAAGTATAATACCATATATTTGCCAACATTTTAGCTCAGTGTTTTGTTTATAGTTTTATCCATTAAACCTCTTTAATATATAAACTTTTTAGAGATAACTCTTTTAGATGATTATGGCTTCAGAGAATGTTTTTGTTCCAACGTTCGGTAGAAAGTGAAATTAACGTCTGCCAAATCTAAAATATGTATATCAAATATTTTTTCCATTAAAAATATCTACAAAACGATTTTGTTTGTTATATTTTTTCTGAAAAAAGATCTGTGCTAAAATTTCCTAAAAAAGTTTTCTGTAGTTGAGTTCCTCAAAAACAAATATATATATTTCTCTTATAACATATTGCTGCAAAAAGCAATATTTTCTAGGAAAAATTGTCTGTACTAAAAAAACTTTATTATGAGATTTTTGTTGCGAAAACTTGTAAGTACACTGCATTTAATTATATATCCTTAGAAAAATATCCCTGTGCTAAAATTTTTCAATAGAAATGAGACTTAGTAAGAACATTTTTTCACTTAATATTTTCTATGTTTGTACTAAAATCTGTCTAAAATAAATTTCGTACGCGAGATCCTGTAATAAACTTTCTATAATGTTTCTATAAAAAATACGAATATTTAGTTTCTATAAAAATTTTTCTGGTTTAAAATTTTTCTGTAATTTTGTTTTGTACTAAAATATTTTTTTACGAAAATTCTTTGTACTAAAAACTTTCAGGCAAAAACGTTCTGCTTTTTTTTACTTTTTGTATAAAAAATGTGTATTTTATATAAAAAAAATTTCTGTACTAAAATTTTTCTATAGAAAGCAAAGTTTTTACATGATGAAAATTTTTTGATGTGTTGTTTCTCAGTATTGTTTTCTCAATATTGTTCTCTTGACATTTTTTATGCAATTTATTGAGAAGAATTTTTTTTTTTTTTGTAAAAAATTTTTGTACTAAACTTTTTTTTAACAAATTTATAAGAAACTCCCTGTAATAAATGATTGCGGACAATAAATATAATTACAAAAAATATTTTTTGCATATTTTTTTTTAACTAGAACTTCTCTTCAAATATTTATTAAAAGCTTCTGTTGATATTTTTTTGTACTAAAAATTTGGTGCAAAAAATTATGGTAATAATATTCTTCTATTAAATGTTTCTATACCAATGTGTAAAAAACTTTTACTGTAAAATGTTTTAAAAGAAATTTTTTGTGCCAAAATATTTCTAAAATCAACTTTAGTACTAAAAGTTTTCAGGAAGATAGTTTTGTATTAAAATTTTTCTAAAATAAACTTTGGTACAAAAAATTTTCCTTAAGACAATGTAAGTACTAAAAATGTTTAAAATTTTTAGTACTAAGATATTTTAAAGAAATTTTTAGTGACAAAATTGGTTTACAGAAGAATTGTGTTTTATGTTTAAGAGCAGAAATGTTTACTAAAAATATGTTAAATGTTATGTTATGTTAAATACAGTTAAGATTTTAGCGGGAAAACTATTTATAAAAAATTTTTTATGTAATGTTTTTGTGCTGAAATTTTAAAAGTTTTTACTTCTTTATTTGTTTGTACTAAGTCTTTCTCTACTGTAAAATTCCTTTGTTAAATATTTTCTGTACTAAAAATTTTCTATACGAATTTATTTCTACAAAAACCTTTTTCATAAATCTTTGCTTTTCCTTAATTAGGTCTCTAAATTAAAAAGTTTTTGTTTAAAATTAGATTTCTGCTTTGTACATATGTACATCGGGTTTTAGTTCAAGTTTTTCCTTTCTTAAGTTTTTTCTGAATAACGATTTTTTACAATACAATTTTGTCCAGTAACTAAAGATTTGATTATTATTTTTCTTGTCTTCTTCAATCAAAAATTATTGATTTGTATTGTAAAAATCCTTCTTAAGAAACAATTTAAAAAAGGAAAAACTTGAATGAAAGCCCGATGTACATATGTACAAAGCAAAAATCTAATTTAAATACAATTATAAAAAAGTTCAACAAAAATTCAATAAAAAAAAAAAGTTTTGTTGAAAAACTTTGTATACAAATTTTTGGCACTAGAAATATTTTTAGAAAAAAAATTTTTTTTTGGTCACAAAAATTTGTTTACGCCATTTGCTCCTAGCACATTTTTAGTACATAAGTCTACTTGTCTATAAAAAAGTTTAAACAAAATATTTTGAACATGTTAAGACTCACCTTGCAGCCCTCGCATGTGAATGCTCCAAAATGAAATCCTGCTGCAGGTTCCCCACAAACCTTGCAGGTCTGATTCATCTGTAAATAGAATTTAAAAGTGAATTTTTCAGTTATTGTTTATTGTATGAGCTTAAGATCACTTATTATGAAATTGTTTGTCTTCTTTTAGAACATTGTTTGTCTTCAACATATCTCAACTAAACATGAAGTAAAATCTTGATATCAAAAATATAAATTGTAAATAATTATTACTCTTCTGTTTTAAATAACATGAAAAATTAAAATTTTTAACGTTTGAAATATGAATAGAAATCTTTTCTGAAAGTAATTGAAATTTCTACAAAATGTATCAGCTATTCATCTGCCAAATTTACTCGCATTTTCATAAGCTACTTTCTCACACAAGTATTTGTTACATGACTTGAATTACTTTGCAGCTTCCAGGCTGTTAGGAAAAATATTAACAGCAAAAAAAAAAAAGAAGCAGCAGCTTGTCTAGCAAATAATTTCTTTCACCTTTTGTTTGTGCACCAAAGACTTTTCCGATTTTTAACTTACAGATTCAAAATCAAAATAAATACAGTTTAACATATTGAGTGCTGACTGAGCATTTTAGTTATAATTTTTAATTTGCATGGACTTAGATGCGTTGTTTAAGTTGTAAGCTAAAGGCTGTGGCAGAAGAGATTTGCATAAAGAAAGTAGTGAGGAATAATATTGACAATGCTAAAGCGGGCAATAGAAATTGAGCATGAAAATTATTTTTTTTCAAATGTCAATGTTTAGTTGTTGTTCCAAAGTTTAAGTCTGCAGCTGCTGATAAAACCCATTGTAAAGCAAACACTGAACCATTAGCTAATTTTTTTTAAAATATATTTTGGTCCTTCGAACTGTTATTTAGTTGTCTATAATGCTATTTATTTTAGCTTAAAGTTCATGTTATAAAAAACTAAATAATATGGAACTCATTTTTATTTTAATTTCCAATATAATTTAAGCTTTTTGACCATATTTCGTTTTAGATTTTTTTTCTTTATTTATTACTTATTTTTTATTGCCTCCTAAAACTGATTATCTTGACATTTTCAATTTCTTGTGTTTGGACAACCAATAAATCCTTGGGAAATCTTCATTTGAAAATCAAACTAAATTGCTTAGACTGCTTGTTGCACGCACTGCAAATAAAATTAAATCGGTTAAAAGAAAGAAAGGCAAAAAATAGGAGAAAATAATCAGCAACGAATTTTAAGAGCCCTAAAATAATCCTAACCTTCTTTTTGGCACAATTGTTCATAGTTAAGTTTTTAATAGAAAACTGTTTCTAGAATTTTAATAAACAAGAAATATCAAAAATGCGTTTAATTACTACAGAAAAATATTACTGAACAAGAGGAGTATACCAGTAAATATTAGTAAAACAATCTTTATAAGAATCTTTTTAAATTTTAGTACAGATATATATTCAGTAGATACATTTTTAGTACAGAAAGTTTTCACTTGAAGAAGCTTAGTTCATACAAATTGTCTATAGAAAAATATCAGTGCAGAAAATAGTCTACAGAAATAATTTTTGCACTTAATAGCCAGGAAATTAAATAAAAATTAGCTTAGGATATTTCTAATGCAGAAAATTTCCTATATCACAATTGCAAAGCAAAGTTCTTTATACAAAACTAAAATAGTACAAATAGCCAAAAATAGACAATAGAAAAACGTCTATGAAAAGTCTAATAAGAACAAAATAATTTTTATGCACTAAAATTTTTACCGAAAATTTAGAAAGCCAAAAATTTTTGCACACAAAATTTTCTACAGAACAAGTTTTTGAATATATATTTGTTTTTATTGATTTTGATATTTGATATTGACTTTATAATTCTTGAATTACATTTTTGGTTTTTGATATTTTGTAGATTGTGTTTTAATTTAAGTTTTACCTTTCTTAAATTTCTTAAGCAAAATTTTTTACAATATAAATTTGCTGTGATCAATAATTTTTGATTGAAGAAGACAAGAAAAATAATCAAACCTTTTGCTGGCAGACAAGTAGCTGTTTCGTAGCCGCTACACTACTCATCAGCACTTATTTTCCGAGCTGTTCTCGGGTCATGACGTATCATAAACGGCAGCCTTAACTACTCAGCCACATAGCCATTGTGGCTGAATGGTTAAGGCTGCCGTTTATGATACGTCATGACCCGAGAACAGCTCGGAAAATAAGTGCTGATGAGTAGTGTAGCTACTTGTCTGCCAGCAAAAGGTTTGATTATTTTTCTTGTCTTCTTCAATCAAAAATTATTGATCACAGCAAATTTATATTGTAAAAAATCTTGCTTCAGAAATTTAAGAAAGGAAAAACTTAAATTAAAATGGCTATATTCATCATATCATATTGAATCACAGTTATTAACATACCTAGATTTTTTTTTATATTTTATTACATAAAACATTAGAGAAGAAAATGTCTATGGAACTTTAGTTTAAAAATTTTCCCTACCAAAAGTTTTTAATGAAAATTTTAGTATAGAAGATTTTCTATAAAAGTTTTAGTACAAAAAATATTATATAAAAAATTTTTCTGCAAAAAATTTCTATTGAAAATTTTAGTCATAAAGCTTTCCACACAAAATTTTAATAGAGAAAATTATCATAAAAAATTTAACATAAAATATTGTTAAAAAGAAGTTTCTAATAAAAAAAAGTTTAAAGAAAAAATTTTTTTCAAAGTCAAAAAAATTTTTTAGTAAAAACAAGTTTTATGTAAGAATATTCGCAAAATTTTTCTATTCACTATTTAATGCAATAAATTTTTTAAAGAAAAGTTACAATTCAGACTCGTATTAAAAATTTTAGTACAGAAAAACCAAATTAAAATTTAAGTATATATATAAATTAAAAATTTTAGTACAGAACAATTTTATTAAAAATTTTACTACATAAAATATTTATTGAAAACTTTAATACCGAAAGTTTTTATAGATAATTTTAGAACAGAATATTAGTACATTTTGCAAAAAAGAGTTTTCAAAGACAAAAATTGTCATAAATAATTTTTAGTAAGAAAAATTTTTGGGTAAAAATATTCTGCAAAAAATTTCTATTCACTATTTACTGCAATATATTTTTTATAGAAAAGTAACAATTTATATTGAAAATTTTAGTACAGAAAATTAAAGTTAAAAATTTTAGTACATAAAATGTATATTAAAAATTTTAGTACAGGACAATTTTATTAAACATTTTACTAAATAAAATATTTGTGGAGAACTTTAATACGTCTATTGAAAACTTTAATACAGAAAATTTATATCGAAAATTTTAAAACTGAATTTTAGTACATTTTGCAACAAAAAGTTTTCAAAAACAAAATTTTTTAAAAAAATTTTTTAGTATAAAAATTTTTTGAGCAAAAATATTCTGCAAAAAAATTTTTATTCACTATTTACTGCAATACATTTTTTATAAAAAAGTAACAATTTATATTGAAAATCCTAGAAGAGAAAATGCAAATTAAAAATTTTAATACACAACATTTATATTAAAAATTTTAGTACAGAACAGTTTTATTACAAATTTTACTACATAAATTATTTATTGAAAACTTTAATGCCAAAAATTTATATTGAAAATTTTAGAAATGAATTTTAGTTTTTATGCTTTTCTGTAAACAAATTCTTTTTGCAACTTTTTTAACTACAAAAGATTTTTATGAAAAAACTTCTGTGAACAATTTTAGTACAGGGAATTTTCTGTACAAATTTTGTTAACAAATTTTTCTGTAAACAAATTGTTGTAAAAAAACTTTTAGTACAAAAATAATACATAAGAAAACTTTTAGTGCAAATACTGAAAATTTTACGAAAAAAATTCACATTGCAGTACAATTTTTTTAAAAAAACTTTTTATGAAAACATTTAAATACAAAAAAGTTTTATAAAAAAATTTTAGTACACAATTTTTATGGAAACACGTCTGTCCAATATTTTTGTAGTGGAAATTTTCCGTGAACATTTATGTAAAAAAATTTTCTATAAAAAATTTCTCTAATAAATATTCTTTAGTACAAAAAATTTTTTATTGATAATTTTAGCACACATAAAATTTATATTGAAAATTTTAGCACAAAAAAATTTATATTGTAAATTTTAGCACGAAAAATGTATATCGAAAATTTTAGTATACAAAATTTTAATAAAGAGTTATGTACAAAAGATTTTTTTAAACAAATAAATTGTTGTACAAACTATCTGTTGTGTAGTGTAGTGTAGTGAAAAAATTTTTCTTTGATTTTTTTTTTCAGTTTGGTACAAAAAATCTTAAAGAAAATTTTAGTACAAAAAATTTTTGTTTAAAAAATTTTGGGACTAAAATTTTTCTAATTTTTTTTTTTTTTTTTTGTACTAAAATTGTTTAATGGAAACATTTTTTTACTAAAACTTTTACAGAGAAATCTTTTTACTAAAATTTTCAACAGAAGTTCTTGCAAATAGTTCTTTTTCGCACTTAAATTTTTTTATACAAAATTTCAGTACTTAAAGTTTTTCTTTGAAAAATTGCAAGTGCAAAAAATTTTTATGAAAAAATTTAAGTAGCAAAAAAAATTTTTTAAATTAAAGTTCATTATTAATATTTTTGTTAAAAAAATTAAAAAACGAAAAATACATCCACTACAGGAAACATTAAACAGAACTTTCCTTATTAAATTTTGTTAAACTCAATTTCTATTTGAATCTATTGTGATGTTTTCACAACACAAACAAGCGACTTGTCAAAAAATTTTTAATGAAATGTACAGAATTTTTGAGTGATTCTAATACACATGCTCGTATTATAGATATTATATATTTTCCTCAACACAATGGGACCGAATTTGTTCTAAAAGCGGTAGCTTTTCTATGTCTGTTAAACCCAGAACTTTCCTAAACAAATATATTGTAATCAATATACAGAAAATATATACAATAAATAACAACATTTTAAAAATGTTTTATTATTATTTTTTTTTTTGAATACTTTGTCCGTAAAATGTCTTCAGTTGCCAATAAAGCGTATTAACTTAGTGTAGGGCTCTTGTCTGCAAAACGAAATAAAATATCTTTGAATGCAAACACGCATGACTTTGCTAAGCCAAAACATTGTTAACGCTTGTTACTCATAAATATTCAAATTAAATATTGTTTTACTACAACTAGACAAAAAGACGAAAACTAAAAGAAAAGAAACAAAAACGGAATCCCTCCAAAAAAACCAAACTAAAATAAGTGAACACAAAATGCAAACAAATCATCTAGATGCCATAAATAAAGAGCAGACTAGCGAAAAAAAACAGAAAAAAGCAGAGCGGGCTAACAGAATCATCATCAACAACAACAACAACAATATACCAGAATTGCTAAATTGCATGAGAAATTTACATTGACATCTTGTTTGCTTGCAACATCCAACAACAGCAACATGCATAAAATTCAAATTGGTTAAATGTTTGTTCTTCATTTTTTGCATTTTATATATTTTTTTTTTTTGTTCTTCAGTGCCGTTGCAGCATTTTTGAGATGGAAAAAGTGATGGTGGTAAACTTTGCGCTTAAACTTCTAGCAGCAGCTAACAACAATAACAACAACAAAAGCAAAAAGTAAAACAAAACACATAACAACAACAATACCTTATTTTTAAAAGGTGATGATGCTCTATTTTATTCAGCTGGCTGTGAATGTGTTTCCTAACGAATTGTTGCCTAAAACCTACAAGTATATTACGAATGTGCAGCAAAAAAAAAGCAAACAAACAAATTTTTTATTCAAATATTTTATATTTTATTATATTGTTTGCTTGTTGCCAGATCTTGTAGACATACAGTAACTTGTATGTAGTAAAAATTATGGTAGAGGAGACCTTGGCCTTTTTTAACGATTGCAATTTGTTGATAAACATTTGCAAGGTAATAAATATTTTTTTACTACCAGTTACATTTATTTTAGATGAACTTTTTTTCTTCTTTTTGTTATTGTTTTTATACATTTATAATTTTTTTTTTTTTTTTGGTTTGCTTCCTAAGAGTCTCTTCTATGTAAGATTTTACTTACATGACTTTTTTCACTGTAAATTTTAAGGACTTTTAGAGGTTTTTCATAGAGTTGAGGATAAGGCAGAGGCTCCAAATGGAGCAGTGAAAAGCAGATTGTAGGTTCTTCCTGAAAACTTGGTTTAATTTTGGAAAGCATAATTGATGCAATGTACACGCAGAAGAAAAAATATGGCTGATATGACAATATTTTAAGCGTAAAATACTATATGGTTGAACACAACCACATAATGCTAGGAACACAACTGCGACGAACGACGAATTTTTGGTTGCGCATATTCGTCGCTAAAAATAAAACACATTGGTGTATATGAAAATGCACACAATCGTAGTGTTGGACGAAAATCGTCATACTCAGCGAAAGTTGAAATAGATTCATTTCTAAATTATTCATTCTCACCCTTGCGGGCTCAAAAATTAAAAGAGAACACCGAAATTTGTGAACATTTTAAAATTCATCGTTGCGGAATTTGGCGCCAGGTTTCTTACATAAAAAATATATTTTTCATGACATAATACTTTTTATAATTTATATTAATCCATGTAGTAAAATATTTATGAAAATGTTCTCAAAATATAAAGTAACTGAGATAATATGTGCAAAAATCCATCTTTCGGATGGAATTTATATTGGTTTACTTTTAATATGGCCACCTTAGTATTTATATTAATTTTCGTTGATATTGTGCTTTACGCGACGAATATTTGCCGGCGAATTCGTCGAGATTCGTCGTTCGTCGCAGTTGTGTTCCTAGCATAATATGGTTTTAATCCGAAATTTATACACAAAATTTTTAGTACAGTCAAAAACCAAAATTATACCATTAGCCATATTCTGAGAAAGGCAAATCGTTTAAACTTAGCGTTTTCGATTTGAAAACACCAAATAGTTGCTCTGACAAACGTATGACGCAAGAAGTAGGTGTTCTGGAAAACGCATATTACTTAAAATTAGGATATTGTTCACGTAAACATGGCTGTTAAAAAATCCCACAAAAAAGTCTGCAGTGGGTAAATAGGGCGATCTTCTGGGCCAGTGCAAATCGCCAAAAAGAAAAATGAGGCGACCCGAAAATGCTGCCTTCTGAATACCAGTTGTTGCTGGCGCAGTGTGTGCCACTGCTGTTGGAACCACATGCCCTCCAGTTCTCATACATTTAAATGCGGCAGAAAAAACTCGAATACGAATTCACATTTAACTTATAGCGGAACCCGGCGTCCTCGAAGAAAAAGGTCCGTAGACTCCTCCAGCGTAAACAGTGCACCATGCAGCTACTTTGAGCGGGTATAATGGCTTCTCGTACATCACTCGATTTAACTTATTACATTTGTGTTAGAAGAAAAAAAGAACTATATTTTCCGTTTTTTAATAATAATCCAATTTTATTTCATCTTTCTTTTTACAGGTTGGCACTTAGACTCCGACTCAGACTTAGACTTAGACTAACTTTATTTTACAAAATTGTCGTCTTAAATTAATTAAAAATGTTTATTTATTAAATTTGTTTTCGTTTTAAAATTGTTGTGCGAAGTCACCTATTGAGTTATTGCATTTTCGTTATCAGAAGGGAAGTGCATAAATGCAGTTTTGACAATATTTATTAAAATTTACTTGGTTAAATTGGGGCCGTTGCAGTTCTTGGAACTGCGACCGAAAAATAGTCTTGGTTTATAAATTTAATTTTAATTTCTTTAAACAAATAGGAAATGAGTTTTGTATTACTTTTATTAATTTGTAAATTTGTTAAGAAATCATCAATAGGGTCATTCTTTATGTATATGTGTGTATTTGTATATATAACACTCGTGGATTTTCGGTACGCCGGTGCTTGCTTACATACCCGCGGATGACTTCTTTTGAGCCTCATCGCTGATTATGATTTTGGTCGAAAAATCGTCCACTTTGTCGTTGAGATTGTGGCAGCGCATATTAAGCCGATATCATCTTTCCAAATTGACCAATAAAAAAATTATAAAGGTTCAAATAAGCATAATCAGAAAACAAAATCAAAGTTTTTTACATAAAAAAAAAATAATGAAAGCCAAACAGCATCGGATGACCTTGTTTGGCCCACCCTGCATATCCCCGCAAATTTCGTGAAGTTAAGTGATGTTTTTCATGAACGCAAAAGAGTTACACGCCAGATTATGTTGTGAGACAAAATAAGATTTTTCAGAATTTTTGGTTTTTGACCTTAACATTTTTTGTTAAAAAAGGAAATATTTTTCTATTAATTTTTTTACTCGTATATTTTTTTATTACACTTAAAAAAATATGACAAAATCAAATATTTCCTTAGTAAACAAAATATTTCAGATCAAATTTTTCCTGATCTGTTATTGACGTAAAACAGAGAATATCGAAAAGAATTTTATTACTTATCAAAAAATTTAAGGTTAAAAACTTAGAGGTCTGGAAAAACAGGTTTTTTCAAAACATAACCTGCTCTGTAACGTTTTTGTTTGTCATAAACAAAATTATACGAGTATGGTAACTGAAAATTAACAACTTTTGCATAAACCAGGAGAGCCATTGTTAGCTGATAAATTTTAACAAATATTATATTAATAAATTAGTTTACTTTTAATACAAATTTACTTTTAATACAATATCCAGCTTTTTGTTTACAATTGCACAAAAAACATCAAAGGATATAATCACAAAATACATTATAACAATTTTTGCTCGAATGAGAAAAATGTTACGGGAAAAGTTTGCGAATGCTATTCAAAACATAAATAAAAATAATACGCACTTGGTTAAAAAAGTATTAGCTGTGTATACAGAATACGCAGAAATAAAACGGTTCAATACCAAAAGTGTTATTTACTCAAAAGGCACTAAAAACCACTGAGGAAAATTGTAAAAAGTACTATAAATAGCCACTTTTCAAACACAGGATTTTAACAAAATTTCGGGTATTGCATAAACAAAAAAAAACCAATATGGCAACGCTGGTAAGCCAACATTAAATGATGAAACAGATAATGAAACTGAATACGTCCGTAACTTCCAGCAAAAACGACTCTCAGAGAAAACAGGCACATAACTTAAACGACGGCTGCAACTTCACAAACTGTCTTTTTTGTTAGGTTAAAAAAGCTTCTTCTTTTATATTTACTTTTCTTCGCCTAAAGCTCTTTAAGCTTTGGTTTTGTTTACAAAATGTATGAAATTGACTAAAATTATGGCGATATTTTTGAAAGCTTTTTTGCTTCAAAGTGAGAGCATAAGAAAAATTGCATATGAAAAAGGGCAATTTGGCATAAAGTAACGCTAAAGAATGCAGTCGTAAAACAGAATCAAATTTATTCTGACAGCGAATTTTCTTATGATTTCACTTTGAAGCAGAAAAGCTTTCAAAAATATGGCAATACTTTTAGTAAATTTCATACATTTTGTATACAAAACCGAAGCTCCAAAAGCTTTAGCGGGGAAAAAAATAAAAATAAAAGAAAAAGCTTTTTTTACCTAAAAAAACATTAAATGACAGTTTGTGAAGTTGCAGCCGTCGTATCTATTATGGTCGTGTGTTCACTGAAAGGCGCTTTTGCTTGGAGTTGCGATCGTATACTGTTTCACTATTAACAATTCAGATTGTGAAACACGCTATCAGATTAAATGATGAAACAGAATACGTCCGTAACTTCCAGTAAAAACGACTCTCAGAGAAAACAGGCACATAATTGAAACGACGGCTGCAACTTCACAAACTGTCCATTAGTGTTCCTTATTGTTAGGTAAAAAAAAGCTTCTTCTTTACATTTAATATTTTTTCGCGCTAAAGCTTTTGAAGCTTTAGTTTTGTTTACAAAATGTATGAAATTTACTAAAAGTGTGGTAATATTGTTGAAAGCTTCTCTGCTGCCAAAATAATATAAATTCTATTTTACGACCGCATTCTCTGGCGTTATTTTTTGCCAAAATCGTTATGCCCTAATTCTGTTTCATCACTAAAAAGTAAACGTTTAAGAGCGTAGAATATAAGAGAAGAGGGAAGAACATAAGATAGAAATATATGAAGAAGAATATCTCAAAGCTGTGGATTTAACTTAAAACCCTTTTCAGAGTCATAAAACTATCAGATGAACTCGCCTTTTAAAGTGGGAATAACCACACAACCCTATACGACAAAAATTGAGATAGTATAAGAGTTTAAAGGTGTTACGACTTAAAGTTATAAGAACTATGCAATAAATAATTTGATATAGTAACAAGAATATTTTAACTTTAACCAATATTGATCCTTTTTATTTAAAAAAAAAATGCGCATAAACTGCTAAATTTTTAATTTATTTTTATGTGATTTTCATTTGGCGATTACATGCAACATTAATCCATTAAAATTAAGTTAAGCAACGAAAGCCTTTCGAAAGCAAACAAAAAGGAGGCAAAAAATTGTTATAATCTTTAACAGCAACAAAAAGAAATAACTCCTGTTTTTATAAAAAGCCGAAAATTATTAAACAAAAAACATGCAGACACTCACACTCTCACGAAATCTGATTAGAACTCGTAAACAACTGTTACATGTGAATTCGTATTCGTATTCGAATTCAGATTTAGATTTTTGTGGCAATTTAGTTTTGTTAGTTTTCGTTTAACAAGTGAATGTGTTTGCCATCCATTGCCGCTGAAAACATGTCTGGGAAACTTAACAAGAAAAATTAATCCTACTTTTTTCTTTGACTACAGATTGGTTAAAGCGTCTTTATGTCTGTCTGCCTATTTGTCCGTCCGTCCGTCTGTCTGACTGCTATAAAGCGAGTGTTTCTTTTTATTTGTATGTACATTGAACTACAAAAACGATTTGTTATGAAAACATATTGAAATGATGATTTGTACGTTTTTGGCTGTTTTTTTTTTCTTCTGTACTTCTTTTTAACACAAAAAAATTTTAAGTGTTATTATTTTTTTTTTTTTTTTCAATTAATTTGTTTAGATCACTTTACTAGAAGCTGGCTGAATGTTTTCATAAATATTATTTGTTGTTAAATTATTTTTGTGTTTATTGTTAATGTTTTTTTTTTTTCTCTTCTGCTTCAATAGACTTTTTTTTCTTGTACTTTTATCAAGGTTTGCGATGTGTATAATTCATTAGTTTCTGTGTTTGGCTGTTAAATTTTAAATGTTTTCAAGAAACACAAAAAAATATATATTGTTGTTGTTATGATTGAATATGGCTTAAGTGTAATAAATAATAAATCCTGACATGTTTATAACACTTGTAAGATGAGTTTGCAAAGAAGCTGCCAGTTGCAGGTTGTTTGTTTCTCAGGGAAATAAAATTGGCAGGTTTTTCTTTACTCAAATGAATATAAAAAAAAATAATAATATGCAGAAAAATGTTGTTTATTTAAAAAGTTTTAATATATATTGTAAAAAAGATATGAATGAAATTTTGTAATGAAGGTAGTCCGTGGAAGTATGAAATTGCGCGGACAACGGCGATACTTTCGCCAGATGTTGTCTTTCTTCATACAAAGAATACTTCTGTCGGTGGGATGAATATGACAGCAGAAAAATAGAACAAGTATGTAAAACGTAGACTAAACAGTGCTCTTATATTGGTAAAAGAACTTTATAAGTTACAAGTGTTGTTCAACGTTATAACCCTCCTTGGGCAGCTTCATGCTGAAGACTAAAAAAAGTTAGATTTAAGCAAACAAATCATACAATGCTACGACACCTATCGCAAGTCCCTATTAGAAGAGTTTGCATAATCTTTAAAAAAGTTAAAGAAAAAACAAAAAATATAGTGTTTAGTGTACGTACTCTAAACTCTTATACAGAGTATACAAATATTGTGATATAATAATTTCAAATAATGAAAATATTTAAGGTTGTTTCTATAAAAGACTCTCAACTCTTAGACAGAGTATAACAATTTTGAGAAAAAGTAATTTCCACCAACGAAAATATTTAAAGTAATTTCAGTAAATAATAATTAACAATTACAAAATTTAAAAATTTAAATTAAAATAATTTATTATATACACAAGGAAAAAAAACTATTATTCAGTATAAGAGTTGTTTTATCATTTCTATCATTATATAATTTTTTATAACACATATAAGTTATTATCAACTCTTATACAATTTTGTGAAAAAATAATTTCCAGCACGAAAATATTTAAAGTAAATTCAATAAATAATAACTAACAATAAGGTATATATAATTTATTATATACACAAGGAAAAAAACTCTTATTGAGAGTATAAGAGTTTTTTATGTAATAAGTTCAAACAATATAAGTGTTTAAGGTTGCCTCTATGAAAGTAAAGAAATTTCCGTAAAATATTCTATAAGATTGAGAAGAGAAAAATAATCAAATTACAACAGTATAAAAGGATAATAGCAAAAAGTTATTATAATATAAATTATTGTTTGCTGCTTGAGCTAGAAGTCAAATGAAAATTTCTAAGGAAAGCAAAAATGTCCCTATTAGAAAAGCCTGCAGAAAAAAGTCTAAGAACAAACAAAAATAATTGTAAATAATTTACAAATATATTATATATACATTTATAATATATTATGCACTCTTATACATAGTACTCTTATAAAAATTTTATAAAATAAAAATTTCTGATAAAGAAAATAGAAATAAAAATATTTAAAGTTGTCTGTAACTTCAGTAAAGTGTTATATAAGATTATACAATATTAATAATATAAAATATTAATAATCAAAAGTTTATGTAATATATATTATACAAACAAGTATAAGAGCATAATAGAGTTTCTATCAAGTACATAAGAGTTTTTGATATAATAATTTCAAACAAGATAAATGTTAAAGTTTGTCCGTGTAAAAATAAATACCTTTTAGTGTAGTTTATAAGATTAAAATGATTAAGATAATCAAACTGTAACAGAAAGAGAATAAAAGAGTTTTATATTACAAAATCGTTATTTGTAATCATAATATTATTTAAAGCTGGAAATAATGTTATGATTACAAGTAACAATTTTGTAATATAAAATTCTTTAATTTTTATTATAAACTGTTATAGTTTGATTATCTTTATCATTTTAATCTTCGAAAAACATGCCATGAGTATAACAGTGGACTTTCTGATCATTCCCAGTAACGAAAAAGAAAACTGTAGCAGCATTAATATCATTTTTTTTTTGTCCACTCTGAAAAGTGTTAACTTTTGTAATCAATTTTGAAAAATCGTTACAATGTTCTATTTTTAAACTGTTAAAAAACTCAATTTTATATTAACAAGCGACCTCAAGACTTGACTAATATCGTTAAAAAAAAAAAGTATAACATTTTGTCCATCTAAAATCCCATCACGCACTAATGGCACGCGTGTCAATCTTGGCTCAAAAAAAAAAAAAAAGAAAAAATACAAACAGTTTAAACTTACAATAATAATAAAACTAGAAACAAAATTGAAATTGTAACAAATGCTAACAAGACGTGTGGCCTAAAGCCAAAATCATCATAACAAAAGAGCTAAAGAAAACAAAAAACAAAACTGAAACAAATAAATGATTTTAAACTTAAACTTAACAAATAACTAACAAAACAAATACTAAATAAAATAACAACAACAACAATTTGAAAATTGTTAACATTTTTAAAAAACATCAAATTTGCATAAGTCAATTGCACAATGAAATTAAATGCAAGAAAACCCAACAGCCACAACAGACGGTCGGACAATCGTATGAGAGACACACTTTCGAAAACGTAAAAAAAAGAACAAAAAATAAATAAAAAACAAAGAGATAGATATAATAAGATTCTTAAGAATTGTAACAAACATGTGTCTGCGTTTAACAAGGTTAATACTTATGCAGGTAAATAGCCAGCAATATAGATTGGCGTAAAGTAGACACAAAAACTGCAGCACAAATGAAATGGAAAATAAGAAAACAGGCTGAAAATGTCGAAGACGAATTGTAAGGCACTCTGCTGCAAAATAGAATATAGTGTTTTAGAAATCGGAAATTTGCATAAAGTTGGATCTTATATGAGCATAGTCGGAATAAAAATTAATTTTTTTTTTCACCCTAAGCAAGAACTTTAAACGGTTATTTGTGTAGTAACAAAAAAAAAAAAAAAAAATTCTGAATACTGTTACATATTACCATATAGTAAAGACTTTTCAATTTCTTACTGAAGACCAGTATTAACCTTTTTGCAGGGGAGTATACTATTACATGCAAACTATTGGATATGTGACAGAAAAAAACTACTTTTAACAGACTGAAAAATTAATATTATTTTTCAATTAAAAATCAAAAACAAGATCTTGCGCCACGCCAGGGGAGTATACCTTCTGTTCATTTCTTTAATTATAAAAATACAAGCACTTTTTAGTGCTTGTATTTTGGAAGTGGAATTAAAAACAATGTTTTGTGGTTTTTTTTGTTAACTAATAACTGAAACAAAATTAGTTCTGAGCACAAGCCAGGGAAATATACATTTATATTATATTCAGTTGATTGTATGATAATAATAATATTTTTTTTTATATAAAAAGTTTACGTTTTTTAACTCTTAATTTACATAAAAATAATGCTAACACCTAGCCAGGGGAGTATACATTAACAAAAACTTAAGTTGTTTCAGTTACAATAATAAAAACAATTCCTTGTGGTTCTATAAAAATAAATAATAATTTTATACAACAATATTTAACTCGAATCACAAACCAGGGGAATACACACTTACATTCAGTTGGTTATATGATAATACATATCGTTTTTTCTTTACAATAAAAAAAAACGGTGATTCTATAAAAAAAATAATTTTTTATACAACAATATTTAATTCTAAGCACAAACCAGGGGATTATACACTTACAATCAGTTGGTTATATGATAATACATATCGCTTTTTTAAATAAAAAAAAACGTATGTGTTTCGAACCCTCAATTTATTTATGTAACAATAATGCCAACGCCTAGCCAGGGTAGTATACACAGGCAAAAACTGACAGTGATAATAATAAAAACATATTATATTGTCTAAAATAAAACAGACATTACTTTATGTTCAAATGAAACAAAATTGGCATAAGCTTTGGCATACACCAGGGGAGTATACGGTTACATTCAGTGCTTAGTATGATAAAAATGTAAATATTTAAAGTAGAAAAAATTTAATTTTATTACAACTCTCAATTTATGGGTAAAAAATAATGCCAACGGCTAGCCAGGGGAGTATACACAGACAAAAACTCCAGTAATAATAATAAAAACATCTTTTAGTTTCTAGATTAAAATAATCATTCTTTTATGCTCTTAAAAAAACACAAAACTATGTATTAATATACGCCAGGGAAGTATACGCTTACATTCAGTTGGTTATTTGTTAATAAATATCGTGTTTTAAAATTTCAAAAAGTTTATGTTTTCATAGCTCTCAATTTTTATAAGAGTAATGCTTACGCCTAAGCAGGGGTGTATACACTAGCAATACTGGTGATTAGGGTAGCTCCTATGAAATGTTGATATACATATAGGCAGCTGGAAAACATAGAAAACAAGCTGTTATTATCATTTTAATATATATTGAAAAATAAAAGAAAGTAAGTATATTTGTAAGTATACTCCTCCAGTTAAATATACTAATAAACTTTATAATTCATTTACATATGTTCAAAATAAACAAGTATACTCCCCTGGTTGTTCATAATATAATAAACTTTATATGTATTCTATACATGTTTAGCATAACATTTTAAAAATATTGAAAAATAAAAAATTATACTTCAAGTATGCAAGTGTATTCCCCTGGATGTTTAAAATAAACCTTATAGTTTATTTACATATGCCTAAAATACTATTGTTGTATTGTATACTCCAGTGGTAGTATGTAAGAAACTTTTTAGTTTGAATGCTCAATAACTTTTTTAGTTTATCTATATTTTGTATTTATATTTCAGAACTTTGTGAAAAAGACTCAGGTAATTTTAACATGGAACTATGCAACAGAACAGCGATCAAAAATTGTAGAATTTTATTTTGAAAATCAAAGGTCAACAATAAGAGAGTTCTGGACTACTCTGTATTTGATTTATATATCTTTCAAATAAAGTTTTTAAAAATATAGCAAAAGAAAAATATATAATTCTAAGATTTTAATGTGCGAGTATACTCCCCTGGTAGTATACTCGTATAAGAAACTTTATATTTGGTCCACATAGGTTTGTTTAACATAATATTTTATAAAATCAGGTAAACAATAAATCACTGCAGGTACATGTGCAAGCTAGTATACTCCCCTGGAATTAGAAAAATTATATCACATAAAAATTGAATCCAGAGATAATACCACTAGCGACATTTTAGATTTGCCATGCCTGTGAGAGCTGAGATAAATTTTTGCAAAAATTTTATTAAATTATATTCGAATAGTCTACATTTACATCTTTAAACTTTAAAGTCTTCTTTTTCGCTATAGCAAATCAACCTCACAGCACACGCATAACTTATTTGCATTTCCCATTTCATTTCTAACATTTTCTTTGTCATGTTTGACATTAAAACTGAACTACTTTTTCTGCTAGATCATAAAGCTACAAAGCACTTGTACGTGTTAAACAACTGCATTAAATAAAAATTCCACAGAATTCTCATTACTAATATAATTTTATAAAGAAATGAGTCTAATTGCCTGCCACAGCTACTGACTGCTGGTTGTACAAAACAAGCATAACTAATTCAAAGATTTTCAGATTGTATAAATAAAATGCAAACAAATTATTTTCAACAAAACTTCCTTGAAGTTATTATATAGAAGCGAAAATAAATCTTAATGGTTTCAATAAACAAAATGCATAAACTAGTACTTATAATTGTTTTAATACATAAATTGAAAAAAAAATTATATTATGAGTATTTGAATATTTACAAGTGAGCATCGCTAATTTGCAAATTGCAACCTTGAACAAAATATAGCACTTCGAAACAAGATAAACAGCTGTATGTTTATATGAACATATGTATGAAAATAAGCTTAATACTCGAGTACGCTATAGTACAACTGGGTGGCTATCCATTGTAGCTTAGCACAGCTAACTAATGTGTGTTTATGGGACACGAATGAGTGATACGTCTAGAAATTTTGCATGAAATACACTCAAAATGTTGAGTATATTCATACAAATTTTCTAGACGTATCACTCGTTTGAGTCCTATAAACACCACATTACAATTAAAATCTCCAGTACTCAGAATAATATTATTCCCTTATTAGTTTATGGCAATTATTATTTTAAATACCTACACCAGGGTGAATCGATTTGGAAGGACGAAAACTTGTTGATATTATGCTATCGATAGCCTTTAAGTTCTTCTACCACATATCAAACAACTCATTTTCGATATGCGAAAATTTAGTTAATAATTATTTCAATATCATTAAAAATAATTCAGCAATAATTCAAATAACAATAGTTCAAAAATAAATTTCTCATTGCAAAAACTTATGGCACAAAATCGATTACTAAATCGACCCACTGTAACCTTTAGCCTGTTTAAACATGACTTAATTGACACAATTAAATGTCAAATTGAGTTAGCGGTTCAATTTGGTGTTATTGTAATTGTTTTTTATACTTTTATAAAGGGTGGTGCAACTGTAATGCGAAATGTGTCCGTAATGCGGAATGAGTCACATCTTAACGTCAAATTTTTTCTTCAATTTAATTTGATATTTTTCATTTCTGTTTTTGAAAAATTTACACAATTAAGCAGTTTTTAGATTGCTGAACACGCTATTATTATTAGTTCTACTCTTTCCCTTGCTCTCTCTTTCTCTCTCTATCTCTCTTTCCCTCTCACATTCACAGCTGTATTATTTAAATCTTTACGGTCTCACTCAATTTATGATGCAAAATTGTCTGCATTACTTGTTAAATTAATTGGCTAGTGGTTCGCTAATTGAGCTCAATTATGACTTAATTGAGTAACAGCGTGTTCAGACATACACAATTATTGAGATTACCGCAATAACGTCTTAATTGAACTCAATATTCCATACAAAGAGTCACGTTATTGAACAATTGGCACGAAATTCACGAAAAATCACAAAATTGATCACAATTTCAAATTTCCCCTATCCACTCAAATGAAAACATGCATCGTCTCTCATTATAATTTTTTCATGAAAATCGATAACTGATTTTGATAAAATGGTTTAGCGATTAATTGATGTCGGTTTATCGAATATCTTCCAATATAAATTTGCCACATGTCTACCTTACGACTGCAAAGAAATGAACTGTCAAGACTAATGTTTACTTCTCGTTAGACGCCGTTTAGATATATTCATTGAGAAAAATCATTCACAATAACAACACAAACGTCAAAAAATAAACTGGAGAAAAAATGGTGAGTCAAGTTGATGGTAACTTTATTGAAATTATATTTATAATAAGCAGCAAATGTAATCAATTTATTTTTAATTAAAAATCAGAAAAAAGTAAGTAAAAACGAATGGGTTGGAGTGAGGCCACTCCGTGAGTTGGCTGGGGCTGATGTAAATATTTTTTTGCACAACTGTTTTGTCCGTATTTTTCATGATCTTTGAAATAAAACACTAATCATCTGAAAATGTGTAATAATTTTTCTTAAAATTAACATTATTGCAGAAACCACTTTTTAAGGGTGAAGTTATAGGTGGCTATAAAAATAATTTGTTTAACCAGCTGACCTTTGAAAGCATTCATAATATGTGTTTGTACACCTTGAGAAGAACTATTTTCAAAATATATGTATAACTGCAGTTACGCGATGTTTTTATGACATAATATTAAACTTTTTTTAAAAGACGAATTTTTTCCATCTTTATAAATTCGCAAATACGAATTTTTACAACCAAAATATATATGTCTGTTCCAACTTTCAAATGCTAATTGAGTAAGAAAATTCTGTACGTTTGAATGGGCAAAACAATATTGCCAATTAACCGCAAATTGACTCAATTAAAATTACACGTCTGAACGCATTATAAGTTTGCTTATGACTTAATTAATTTGGATGTTTAAAATAGTATTTATACTGTGTTAACTAGCTTGTTTTAGCTTAACTTTAAGTCGCCTTAAATCAATATATATTTTCTTATACCACACTAGTTTCAATTATTTATTGAAATCTTTTCTTTCGGTGTTCCTTGGCATCAATAAATATCAATTTAAATAAATATTAGATTTGAATATTATATTAATATTTTAAAGCTGTCATTATTTTAAATGGCTCAAATCTTCATCATCACAGTATAATAAACAAATAACTTCTTATAGTTAAATCAAATAGTTAACTCAATTTAAAATTTCCTGTTTTCGTAAGCTGGCTGGTATTTTTTCAGGCTTATTATGGGATAAAATAAATAAAACATTTTATGTAAATGGCAAAAATTAGTCTTAAGAATTAATTTAAATAATTGACACTTAGTTAAATCATGTTTTATATATAATATTCTGCATTGAGTTTTTTATTGCCTGTTATAAGAGCATTTTAAATATTCTTTTTTTTTTATTAATTTATTACGAACTACAAGCCTTCATGGCCAAATTGGTTCAGAATTTCAAATGTTTATTACAATGCAATAATACAAAAAATATTAAAAAAATATAATATAAAAAGTTTTATATTATTTTGCATATTATTAAATCTTTAAGTAAAAGTATACTCCCCTGGCTTAATTTATCTATAATTAAAAAAAAATATTATTAAAGCAAATTTTTATCTAAAGATCTTTATTGTCTAAGGGCCATTTTCACAATCTAAAATTAAGTTGCCATTAAAAAATTATTAACTAATTGCCGGTTTGCTTAACGGGCACTATTTAACCAACAGTTAATTATTTAAAAAGTATGGCAATGTTACTTGTATTTGTTTACGCAAAATAGTGTAATGACGAACACAATTTTTAGAAATAAGCTTTTTTCATTTCTGCGGCTTCCAAATTTCAAAAATATTTTTCAAAAAATACCAGTAAAAAATTATAAATAGCTTGTTTTCTATGTTTCTCAGCTATCTATATGTCGACATTTCATAGGAACTACCCTAATCATCAGTAGATTTTGGAACTTTTTGAAAGATATTCTCAAACATTCAACTTTATATCCCAACAATCCAAATAAATGGCTGAGAATTTAAAAAGAAAAATGCTCTAATAATATCCGTCAAAACACATTTTTCTTTTAAAATTCTCAGCAATTTATTTGGATTGTTGGGATATAAAGTTGAATGTTTGAGAATATCTTTCAAAAATTTCCAAAGTCTACTGATGATTAGGGTAGTTCCTATGAAATGTCGACATATAGATAGCTGGGAAACATAGAAAACAAGCTGTTTATAATTGTTTACTGGTATAAATGTTAGAAGCTTAAATAGCGAATAAAAAACTTAATTGTTTGAATTTTTCAAAAAATGTTATAAAAGAAAAAATGATGAACGGATAAGTTCATTGCTCGGAAAATCAGCAAGTCCTCTTGCGAACTTGGCATTTTTATAAATTTTCTTGACAGCTTTGCAATTGATTTTGAAACCTTTTTTACAACGCGGCTAGCTGCTGCAATTGAAACCCCACAATAATCACCTACAACGATCAGGAAGCTGCCTGAGGCGTAAAATTTCAAGGTCAATAACTCTATTTGCCTCGGAGATAAAGAGTGATATCTAAAAATCAATCAATAATTATAACCATGATACCGTACAGATGTCGAAGTTTATATGATGTATCTCACCTAGTTGTTGCAGTCTTTATATCAGCATGTACGAGCTTGGTAATGTATAGTGTTAGTGTATATCTTTGTCTAAATTCTTCATCACATAAAGAATAATCATTTCGGCACTTGCGAATATTTCTTTTTCTACCACAAGTATGTTTATAATTAAAAATATTGCAAAAATATAATTGTTTATTTCTATTTACGTCAATTTTATTGTTGTTTCTTTGTTCTTTATTTGAGTTCTGATTAACTTCTTAGCCGGCGAATTTTGATCGGTTAAGTTTAACAGCAACTTTTCTGTTAAATAGTGGCGGTTAAGATTTAATTATACATTGTGAAGTACATTTTTCTCTAACCAGCGGTTAAAGTCTCAATTAAAATATAATCGGACTTGGTGTAAATGGCCGTAAATTCTATTTATAAAATACTGAAATCAGTAGCTTTTTCTGTAAATGATTTTAAACTTTTTGCAATAACAATTAAATGATTTTAATTAACTTATGCTTTAATTTTAATTAATAATCTTGTCAATTTCTTGCTTTTGTTTTTGATTTTTTTTTTTCCAAAATTTTATTTCATTTTTGCTTAAGAACATCTTTAGCATAATAAATTATTTTTAGCAAAAAGTTTACGTTTGCGTTTTTTGCTTTAATAAATTAAACTTTAAAGCAAAAAAAAAAATTGATTCTTTGTTTCTAGCCACACATTAGATAATTATAAAAATTTTGAATAACAACAAACGTTTAATAATTAATATTCATATTTATTTTTTATTTTATTTTTTTGCTGGCGTATAAAACATTGTATAATGATGTGCGAAATTTAGCTCGCTAATAATTGTTATTTAACGAAAGCAAAAATATTAATAGAAACGAATTTGTTTGAGTACATTTTATTTCATTATTTTTTTTTTTTTTTCTTTTTCTTGAGCCAAAAGTGGGAGTTAATAAAAGAAATTTATGACTTCATCTTATATTTTATATTTATTTATTTTAATAACATATTTGGAAACCATAAAAAATTAGCAAAAGGTGGTCAATTTTTAATTAAAATGTAATAAAAAATAATGTGTAAGAAAAAATTTTAAAAGAACTGGTTTCCAAATAAAAGGATTCTAGTATTCAAAAGATGTGGAAACCAAACCGCCAGACTGTGAAACTGATGCATAAGAATAAATAAATAAAAGTAGAGTTTAAACAACTAAAAAAAAATACGCTTCAATGTCGAACTAAAAAGTAAGAAATAATTTTAAGAATAAGCTCAAACAATAGTGAATGAAAAATGCTAGTATTATTGTGAATTAAGCTTTGGGCCTTCAATATACTATAGTATACGCAAAATATGACATCCAGCGCCCCACGCTAAATTCACAATAATACTGATATTTTTTATTCAGTATTGTTTGAGCTTATTCTTACAATTACTTTTTACAACATTAAATTAGGGTATTCTCAAAATTGGCATCAAGAATCGCCAAAATCTCGCCACCTCTCTGGTAGCAATACGGCTACTTTAATTTTCTCGCTAAAGCGAATGATCGTTTAAAGCTCAGATACACGTTCCACGGCAAAAACGCACAAGGACTATGAAAAACCGGTTGCAAACTAGGTAGAGAATCTGTTCCGGGGATTTATTTTTGGGAATTTCCAAAATCCATTTGAGAAATCGCCAAGAGCGAACAATAGTTCCGATAGACGTTCCACGGCTAAACCGCACACCGACCAAAAAAGCCCCCCTCTCCGGAAGCAATACGGCTACTTCAATTTTCTCGCTAGAGCGAGAGATCGTTAAAAGTTCAGATACACGTTCTATGGCAAAAACGCACAAGGACTATGAAAACCCAATTCCGAAATGGGTAGAAAAACTGTTCCTGGTTTTTAGAAATCGCCAAAAGTGCACAATAGTTCAGATTGACGTTTCACGGCAAAAACTCGCAGCGAGTACAATAAAAACCTTCGTTCCAAAGCTTTTGGGAATCACCAAAATCCCCGCTTTCACGCAAGCAATACTACAATATAATTTTCGCACTAAAACGAATGACCGTTTATAGCTTAGATACAGGCGCCATGGCAAAAATGCGTGCGGAATATGAAAACCCAGTTCCGAACCGGTTTGAATGTGGTCCACGCTTTATGGGAATTCCCAAAATCTGCTTCATTAATCGCTAAAATATCCCCCACTACCCCGGAATCATTATGATAACTTAAATTTTCACAAGAAAGCGAATGTGTTCCGTGTTTTTTTCGGAATTCCCAAAATCTTCTTTACGAATCGCCAAAGATCCAATACTTCTGCGAAAGAAATACTGCAACTTTGATTTTCGTCCTAAAGCGAATGACCGTTTATAGTTTGGATACGTGTTCCAGGGAAAAAATGTGCAGCAAATGTGAAAAAGCGAATCCGCAGCACTTAGCGAAGTGGTTTCGAATTTTTTTGGAAATTCCCAAAACCGGCCCACTTTCCCGGTAAAAATACAGCAACTTAAATTTTTGCACTAAAGCGACTACACTGAATATACAGTTTTATATACCTACATATTACACCCTCCGAGCAGGAAAAAATAGGAGTAATGTTTGAAATTGAAGCATTAAATCGGCAACACTGAATACAGAGATTTATATACCTACATATCACACCCTCCGGGCAGGAAAAAAGAGTAGTAATGTGACGTTTAACTTGAAGCTATGGATAACGAAATGGTAAGAACAAAACAGGCGTTATTAAAAATGCGATAAAACGGGCACAAATGTGTATCAACACTTGGCCTCCCAGCAATAGCTCTAAGTAAATATTTTTTTTTAAGTAAAAAAGTTATTGGAAAACCAAATCGTTTGATTAATTTTGCGCCACTTTGTATCAGTTTTTATAAATTGAAAGAATATTAAACTAAAATATCAATATTACTTAAGCCTAAGTGAAGTATTTATGCAGCAGAGTTCAAGAACCCAAAAACATGTCTTAGATAAAAAAAAGTTAATTTCACTTTCATTGCTAAAATAGTTTAATTCCCAACAGTATAAATTTCTTCTTTTTTTCTCCCATCTCTATTGGCAAACTTATTCTTGACATCAAAAAAAAAAAAAAAAAATGGAAAATTTCCCACCATTCAAATCATTGAAAACAACCAAATTAAAATCAATGTTTGTTAACAAATACCACCACCTCCATACAGAAAAAAATCAATAGAAAAAAGTATAAAAAAACTTAAACCAACAAAATCAGTGCTCTTATTTAATTGACTTTTGACTTTGTGTTTAACGAAATTTAAAAAAAAAAAAAAAAAGCTGAAGGAAATAAGAAAAAACCAAACTCTAGATAACGACACAACCTAACCCATCTCTGAAGCCACAAAACGAAGAAAAGAAATAAATCTCACAACTTAAAACAGGCAGCAAAGAAACAGCAATTGGTGGCAAAGAAAACAGGCAATCGAAGACGAAGAAAACAAAAACAAGAAAAAAAAAGAAACATTACAAAAAGTGTGTTGCAAGTGCCATGTTAAAATGAAAGAAAACGACACATTTACTTAACGCGCTTGCCACAGCCAACAGCTACCAATACAGATACTAGACATTAAACATTTTAGGCATTAAAACACATGCAAAATGTTTGTGCTTTTTATATGTATTTTAATAAAAAAAAAATCGTTTTTTTTTTTTTCTTTGCAAGATTCCTATACCTCTAGAGATCTCAAAAGTTACAGATTGCAACAGTAAGTGGAAGAAAAAACAAACAAAAATCTTAACTTTGAAAATTGTTAAACGTTGGCAACATTTAGTGTTGCAAGCAGAGATTAAAAGAAGAAAAAAAGGATGATGATGTTGATGACCAATATTGTGTTGTAGCGGAAAAAAGGCCGCAAAAAATAAGACAAGACTCTATAAAAGAAAATTCTAATGAACCAATTCCCACGAACAACACAACATTGGCAACCAAATAAAACTACGAAAAACGACCACCATTTCGAAAGCAGGCGAAGCTTTACACAGGCTTTTAATGTTTTTCAGTTTCAGTTTTGAATTTCGCCAAAGCAAAACACCAGTTAAGGCTTCAAGTGAAGGTGGTGTGGCAGGCAGCCAGCATAATGCAGCACCACCACCAACACCACCGCAACCGCCACCACCATTACCACTACTAATGCAGGCCACCACCTCCAAAGTGGCAACATTAACAAACATTCAGCCTGCTTAACAACTTTCAAAGTTTATTTAATTCTTTTTTCTTCTTTCTCCTTATTTTAAGTCTGCTAACAGGCGAGACATTTTTAAATTGTTTATTTGATTTTTAAGTTTTATTTTTTTTTCTTTTTTTCTTAATTCCCAATAAAAAGAAAAAAACTAACAGTTGTTACCTCGTAAACTTTACAGGAGCAAGTGTTTTTGTTGGAGATTTTTAGCTGGTTTGGGATTTTGTGGGACTTTTTCTTCCATTTACTGTGAGAGTGTTAGATTTTTGTTAGTTTAAGCAAAATTGTATTTTTTTTCTATTTCATTTTAATGTTAAACCTTGAAAGGTTAAAGTGAAGAAAGTGAAATTAGGTCTAAAACAGAAAACTCAGATTAAAACTGGCTGCTGATTGTTTTAAAGTAATTCAAATGCAGCAGACATATGGCTGGTTCTCATGATAAGTGAAGAATTTTTAACACTAATTTAACCAAACTAACAAAAGTTTATGCGTCCTTCAATGAATTTTGTAATGAAATAATATCATCAGTTTTTTTAATATTTGTTTGTGAATTTGTAAAAGGAATCATATAATCAGTTTTTAAATATTTTTGCGTATTGAGTGTTACATTTTGTTTCTTGGTTATACTGCAAATGATTCTTATGAAGAAAAACTGTCTACTAAATGAAATCATATAATCAGTTTTTTAATATTTTTGTGTATTGAGTGTTACATTTTGTTTCTTGATTATACTGCAAACGATTCTTATGAAAGAAAAGTGTGTATTAAATAAAATCATGCAATCAGTTTTTTAGAATTTTTGTGTATTGAGTGTTACATTTTGTTTCTTGGTTGTACTGCAAATGATTCTTTTAGAAGAAAAGTGTATATTGAACGAAATCATATAATTAGTTTTTTAATATTTTTGTGTATTGAGTGTTACATTTTGTTTCTTGATTATACTGCAAACGATTCTTATGAAAGAAAAGTGTCTATTAAATAAAATCATGTAATCAGTTTTTTAATATTTTTGTGTATTGAGTGAATTTGGATATAATATCATATAATCATTTTTTTAATATTTTTGTGTATTGAATGTTACATTTTGTTTCTTGGTTATACTGCAAATGATTCTTATGAAGGAAAACTGTCTATTGAATGAAATCATATCATCAGTTTTTTAATATTTTTGTGTATTGCGTGATACATTTTGATTCTCAAGAAGGAAAAGTGTTCATTCAATGAAATCATATAATCAGTTTTTTTAAAGGTTTGAGTATTGAGTCTTACATTTTGTTTCTTGGTTATACTGCAAATGATTCTTGTGAAGGAAATGTGTCAATTAAACGAATCCATATTACAAGTTTTTCATGTTTTTGATTATTGAGTGTTACATTTTGTTTCTTGGTTGTACTGCAAATGATTCTTATGAAAGAATATTGTCTATTAAATGAACTCATATAATCCATTTTTTAATATTTTTGTGTATTGAGTGAATTTGGAAATAAAATTTTTTAATCAGTTTTTTAATATTTTTGTGTATTGAGTGTTACATTTTCTTTTTTGGTGGTACTGCACATAATTCTTATGAAAGAAAAGTGTCTCTTAAGCTGGGCTAAGAGGAGAAGTAAGTGAATTTAGGTGCAAAAAGCTACCCAGTAGAAAACAAAATACAAACTAAAACTGGCTGTTGGTTATTTTAAAGTAATTTAAACGCAATATATGCTTGATTCTCATTCTAATTGGCACATTTTTTTAGTTAGCAATTGAGTTATTAAAAATTTAAACAGACTTTCGCGTCCTTTAAGGATTTTTGAAATGATGTTATTTCATTTAGTTTTTTAGTATTGATTATTTTATTTGCTTTCTTGTTGTTGTGGAGATGTTTCTTATGAAAGAAAAGTGAGTATTGGTTTAGAATTAAAAGGGAAGAAAGTGAACTTAAGTATAAAAAAAGCTAAATGGTTGAAACCAGAAAATCCGGGTTAAAACTTATATTATATTGTTAATTTTTTTGTGTATTGAATGTTACATATGCTTTCTGAGTTGTTTGCAAATGATTATTAGGAAAGAAACGTGACTGTTGGGTTGAGATAAGAAAAGAAGAAAGAGAATTGAGGTGTAAAAACATAAAATGTGGAAAAGAAAATCCAAGTTAGCTGCTGGATTTTTTTATAGTAATTTAAATGCAAATGGCTGGTTCTCGTGGTAAGTGTAAATATTTTAGCATTAATTGTACTAGTAGAGTTATTAAAAATTTAAGAAGAGTTTAGGCGTTCTTCAATAAATCTTTAAACTAAATTATATAATTAGTTTTTTAAATTGTTTCGTGTATTGAAAGTTACATTCGTTATCTCGTTTATTAAGGGAATGATTCTTATGAACTTGACTGCTGTATTTTAAATGTGGTATATGATTGATTGTCATTCTATATTATTTTATTTATATATTATATTGTATTGTTTGTTACAGTAGTTAATAATTATTTGTGCTGCTGATATGCATATTGAGATCTCAGTCATTATACGACCAAAAAATATTATATTTGAATGGACTTAGATCAGTAGGAGTAGAAAAACATGATAGTATGAGAGTTTCACAGTATGGAAGTTTATAAATTCAAAGATATTTTTAATATTTATTTGAAACTTAGTGCTGTTGTTTAAACTCTAAAAGAGAGGTGGCCAGATATATACGAGTCATACTTATACACTTGTATTAGTAGTTGTATTTTTGCAAAGGCATGTAGTAAAATCTTACTTCAATAAAGTCTAAGGAGCAAATAATTAGACTATCTTTTTTTTATCTGGGACCAGTACTCAGGGGATAGCCTCTACATATGCAGCGAATTGTACTGACACTAGGAAAATAAATTATGATGGGGAGGAAAAAGGGAGCAGTGTTCGCGGGGGTTTAACTTTAACAATAACAACACGAAATACTAAAACAAACTCTACTGCCCCATCTAAAATGTTGGAATTAAATTAATTGAAATATAAAGAAAATCATATTTATTACCCAGATTTTTACAGTATATTTGTGCATATGAGGGGGTTGCAGTAGCTAAAATTTGTGTCATATATTTACTAGTGTGGGATATATAGATTTTGTGTAGCACTGCTCTAAAAGATATCAATAAATTTTGCTCTAATAGATATTCGGGAATAAAAGTAGAAGAGTGCGAGTGAAAAGAGTATAAGAGTTTAAAAGTATAAGACTTCAGCTTTATAAAAGTATAAAAAACTACCAAAATTTTATTTATATGTATTCGTATATAAAATAATTATTTGTTTTCTTACTCCAGTTTCTCTACTTGAATAGAAACTTACAGCATGTTTTTAGAATGCTTACAAAAGTGTTATACATGTGATTTAGCAAAAAATAAATCATTATAACTTAAAATATTGATAAACAAATTTAAAAAATCAAAAATGAAGAGCTCAAACATAATTTTAGCTTGGCTTAATGCTACAGTTGCTATTGCATTTATAAAAAAATAAGATTCTTGCCTTAAACTAATGCAAAATACAACATTTTTAAATTTAATAGTAAAAAAGAAAAAAACTTAAAATAATTGCTTATGACCTTGGCAAATGCAAAAAGCAAAACAAAATAAAATCAAACAAACAAAATGTTATTATAATTTACTTAAGTACAATTTAGTTTAGTTTTAAGTGAAGACAACATATTGTTCACATGTCTGTACGAGCGTGTGTGTGTGCATGCACAACAATGATGGCAATCATGCAATTTATGGCCATAAATTTTTATATAACAAAAAATATATATGAAAAAACAAAAATAAAATAAAATTAATTAGAAGAGAACTCAACAACAATACCATTTTCAAACAAAATGTTCTAGATTTTCGTGGAGATTATAATGCAAAAATCATGGCACAATAACTTTTTTTTTTTAAATAAAATATCTAAAAAGTTCTTTATACAGTTTAAATAAAAAGCCGACTTTAAATAGAGCTACTTCATGAAAATCATGCTTGCGGATTCTTTGCAAATGAACATTCATATTGATTTAGCTAAATTTCCTTTCAATAACAAATTTCACTAGTTCAGCGAATTATATACGTGTTAGTTTTTTCTTTAACAATTTTGCTTAATTTGCAAATTTGTTCGGCAATGGTGTTTATCTTAATGGTTTTTAACTACTGCGAACAACTTTAACTAATCATGCATATAATTTTGTTATAGAAAAATATCACGAGCGAGCAATTTTAATTTGATTTTGAGGAGTAACAAAAAAAAAGAAAAAAACGTTAATAGAATCAATAATAAAAACAAATTATTTTTAATATAATTTTACAATAAATAATTGACAGAAAACTAGCTAAAGGAAAAACAAAGCTTTTAAAACTGAAGTTCAATTTTTTAGTACTCGTTTTTCCTGCCTTTAGCAGACTGAACGAGTATGTCACTTAAGTCTTTTGTTTTAAATATATTGACATAACCGGGGACTACGAGTATATTATTAAAGCTAAAAACACTGGCAAGATATTTGGGTTTATGGTAATGATGCTTTAAAAAGTGTAAAAGCTGTTCATAGAACACAAAAGAACGTTTCGTTTAGAAAATTTGTAGGAAAAGTGCTTAATATTTTGAGTGTTTTTCATACAAATTTCCTAGATGAGTCGCTCGTTTAAGATCTGCAAGTATTATTATGACAACATTTTATTATTATTGTGCTGTTTCTAAGAATACAGGGCAGCAACTAGTCTAAAAAAATTTAGATAAAAATCACCCCTAAAACTTAGTGCTTCTACAAATATAATCTCTCTGAGGGAAAACATATTACATTAGAACATTATAGTTCTTTTTTTTATTATTGTAACATTCATACATATTCTTAGCGTTTTCAATTTCAAAACGCCAAATAGGTGTTCTGAGAATCGTATAACGCAAGAAGTATGGTTTTGCGGTTTGAAATCGCCAAATAGGTGTTCTGGAAAACGCATATCGCTTAAAATTGGAGACTTCAACTCGCATGTGTTTATTGAAGTGAACTGATTGAATTTGCTAAAACTGAACTTGCAAAAGGCAAAAAAATTATTCACATTTAAAATTTAATATGTTTTTTTAATATGTTGTCTTTTTATTTCAATAAAAAGTTTAAAGAATTTTACACATTTTCATTAAGAAAACTAAATTGAAAAATTTTTCTATTTTTTGCCGAATTTTTTTTTTCGTTTTATATTACTATCACATACGTGATAGTAATATACGTTGTATAATACGTTGTATTTTTTCGGAAAAAACTTCTAGACGCCAGTAAAACGCGCGTTTCTCAGAACACCTAAAAACCAATTAGGCGTTTTTCAAAACGCAATGCGGTTTCAGAACGCGCGTTCTCGGAACATGGCTAAGTAAGTATACAAATTTTTACACAGGGCCTAAGAGTCACCACATGATTTAAAAATTTATGTGCTGCTTACAGATTATAGATGAGTGACTTGTCTAGAAAATTTATATGGAAACCTATTAACAAACTTTCTAGATCAAAACCTTTTCTTTTCATACAAGTTTTTTCGGTCTAAACAGAATTTTTTTTCATGTTTAATAACGAATTTTGCTAAATCAATTAATAAATTGTTTGAAGGCGCACCTGTAAAGAAATTCGTGGATCCAAGTAAAAAATCAGTAAAAATAATTATTGATCAAAACCAATTGCTTTTTTGAACAACAACAAAGTACGATAGCAAAGTTATTGTTCAAAAATGAGTCAGCGGATTATATTATAAATTGAATTTACTATAAGTATATTTTGAAGTTACACGTTTGAATTTTTCTATTTGTATTTTATATTTATCTTTATTACAACAAATCTTTGAGTCATATAGTCTGCAAGCAATTGCATTTGAATTAAGTAACTTTGCACACAACCATGTTGGCGGCTAAACGTTAACATAGATAAATGTCCACGGCTTACCGCCAAAAGGATTCTGTTAGAACAGATAACTTGTCATTGTAATAAGACTCTATCTCTAACCTTTGAAGGGTAATCATCTCTTGCTTAACACTGATTTATATTCAATTTAAACCTCTATCTTTTTCTATTTTATCTTGAAAATTTACCAAAACTAAACTCTAATTATTTTGCCTTGTTACCATTAATATTTGGCAACAAAATAAAACCTACACAGAAAAAATTATAGTAAAAATAATATCAAAAAAATGTTTGTCTGAAAAAATTATTTGTACGCATATACATGAATATACAAAGAAAACCCTTTGATATCGTATTTTGTTGTTGTTTAAAAAATTAGTTGTTTTCGATCAACAATTATTTGTACTAAACTTTTGTTTGAATCCACGAACTCCTTTACAGGTCCACATTCAAACAATTTACTAATTGATTCAACGAATTCCGTTACTGAACACGAAAAACATTTTTGTTTCTTATACTTTCTTATATGTGAACTCAACTCATTAGGTTTTTTTCCCCTCCTGCTGAAACACATAAACATACCGACTAGTGTACTTTCTCCTTTGCTAAGGAGAAACTACCAAAGCTCTCATATTTTCTTACATCTCTGCCTGGAATCGACCTACAAGAAATCTCTAACCATCATCTCATTTAACCATCAATCAAAACACATTCATCCATATTCCCTACAATGACCATCGGTTCACTGAATTCTAATCATAAGATAATTACTCTAAACAAAACACAAGTAAATACTATCATTCATGGTCCTTCGAGCCAGATCCATCAGAATGCCAAACATACTAAAAGAGGTCGTAAAGTAACCAAGCCAAGAATGCAAACTGTGCCGGCTACGCTGCCGAACAAAAACGAGTTCAACAGACCAGCGATGTTTGGACTTGATAAAGCGTAATCCTGTTGATTTTTGGGTGCAAAGCCAGTGAAATCGGCTGACAAGGTTAAGTCCCGTGTATTTTGGAATGCGCGCGAAATAATGCTCATCCATTATCTTGAAAAAAAAAAAAATCTGCAATCACAGGAAAGTATTATCGTGCATAATTGGATTAATTGATTGATGCAATCAGGAAAAAATTATCATATTTAAAGAAGAAAAATTAACTCTTTCCTCAAGACAACACACTGGTTCACATAGCATGCAGATACGGTGCTAAAATTACGTGAAATATAGTCCGAATTGCTATATCATCCACCCTATAATCCAGATTAAGCTCCTACTGGTTTTTTCCTGTTTCCAAAAAAATGTCTCAAATGTTTTGAAAAAATGGCTCGCAGGAAAAATATTCATCTCAAACGAAGAAGTGTTCACGGAAACTAACGCGTATTCTGACTGGAGGTAAACTGGGTTACCAAAATCGTATTATTCAGATGGTATGAAAAAGTTTGAATATCGTCCTGTTATGGCGTACTAATGCTGCTGTAAATATATTTGAAACTGTCTTTTCTTTGCGTGTACTGACTTTCTAATCGGCAAAATAAGTAAATATATATAATTTGAATCTGCGTAATGATTTCGCTGGTATTAAAGCTTAAAACAAGATCACAAGAGCATTACAAAGCTGCCTGCTTTAAAATTTCCACGCTGTAGAGGCCGGCTTATGTATACATATGTGTATAAGCAAATTAAATAAATTAAAAAATATATACAAAATATATCAATTTTAATCATTTATGTTATGAAGTTAAACCCTTTAAGCTCATTTTTTTTTATTGATATTTTTTTACACAAACTTGCGCTTTTGAATAATCAATTGCTGGGAATTAATTACACAATTGTTCGTGTTCATATTTCATACATTTTTTTAACACAAATGTTCAATTTATTTTTGCTGATTCCAATTTCACCCCAATTAATTTTTATTTAAATTTCATCTCCTTGATCGATCATTTTCTTTGTACCAGCCAGCACTCCTTTTGTTAGAGTTGTCAATAATGAAATATTTATAAATTAAGAAAACGAAAAAGTTTGTTTAACTTGCTGGCAATATAAAAAACAAATTCACTGCATTTTTTTCTTCATGTTAAGCTAAACAACAATGTAAAAATTTTGTAATTTTAAGGGCAATGACAAAGCATGCCAAACACATCATTTGTCATCGAGATCTGCTACATTTCTGTATGTGCATATGAAATCACAGATAAGACTCGTTAGCCCAGCACATGAAACTGTAACAAATTGTAAAAATATTTTTACGCATCATCAGCTTAAGAAAAAAGTAAAAAATGAAACACATAAAGATTATCAATTTGCCATGATCATCATCAACATCAACATCGTCATGATCATCATCATCATCACTCTACCCTACAACGAGGCGAAAAGGCCGCATAAGTGGTGCTGAAGTTCAACAAACACACAAACAGAAGTAGTCGTCATAAAACAATATAATAAAATGTTTCAGCCAAATTCCAGTCTTCAAAACAAACAAAACAAAAACAAAAAAAAAAGAGCAAACGTGATAAAATTTAACATTGATGATTGATCACTCCCTAAGGGGCGTAAAGCACAAAAAAAAATATTATACACAAAATAAATAAACAAAAACGTAAGAACAATAACTATAAACCCAGATAAAAATTAATTTTAAACAAAAGATAAACATTTTTATAATTTTAATACAATTGATGAAAATCGTTGTGAATTGTTTAAGAATGACAAATTGCCATGACTCAGTGAGTAGTAAGCGAACTGGAGTATTTTTTTTTTTTTCTTTTTCTTTTACAACTTCAGATTGTTAAGCTGAGTTTGATAAAGTTGCTTTTGCTACAAATAAAATGTTGATCAAATGCTTTGAGGGAACGTTTGCGATTAAACGCAAGCTGTTGATTTTTAAGCAAATTATTCATTACAGATATCTAAATTTGAGGTTCTTTGAATGACATGACATGTAATACTTCCTGATTTTCCCTTAAAAACTTTTGAAGTATACGGATTTCTTTTCGTTTACTCTTATAACCTAGGCTTAGCATACTGCTAATGTCTGTTTTCCAATAACTTCAGGATCTTGTATTATTAAACTTTAATCAATTTGTTTGCTTTTTTTCTTATACCAGTACTCAGGGCATGATTCCTTCATACTGCACTGGAACTATGAAAAGGTATGAGGAGGAAAGTGGAAGTAGTGTTTTGTTATACTTTCTCAAATGCTGAATTGTAGGATAACCTCATATAATTATATTTTTTTCAACTTATACATTATACTCTTCTACCATTACACCCTTATACTGTTATACTCTTATACTTACAAATTTCTCAATCTTTTTCTATATAAAATTTTTTTGTAGCCAACATTCCACGACACTACATTTTTTTTTTCATTATTTATAAAAACAAGCGCCCTCAAAATTGATGACAATTGCAAAACAAAAATTGTCTTATAGTTTTATTTTCTAATACCTCTTGTTTCAAGGCAACTTTACTGTCTGGAGTTTCCTTTGCGTAAACTTGTCAAAACAAATAGATTTCCCTGCTTTTTCAAAACAAAAGTTAAACAAAATTTTTACAGCTTGTCGTAATTTCTATCAACAAAATACATATGATATGTTTGTAATGTTGTATTTATTGTAATTCTGGTACTACCTATCAAAACCGCCATGTCTTCTTTCTTATAACTAACACCCAATTCACTTATAGACTTAAAAAAAAAAACTATGAGCTTATAAATTTCTATTAAGCTGTTATACTTTTCTTCTCTACAATTGTTGCAGTCGAGATTTAACACTCATTTTCTTATGCTCTTATACTATTATACCATTATATAAAATTTGATTATATCGAAAAAGCTTTAGACTCCTTATAATCGTGCTCTTATATTACACTACTACTCTATTATGATATTAAACTACAATAATAGTGTGCTTTCATGCTATCCTTCTTTGTATTATTACATAATACTGTTATACTGTTATCCTATTCCTGACATTTTTATTATAATATTATACTATTATACTATTATTTGATTATACTATTATACTACTATACTATTATTTTATTATACTATTATAATATTATACTATTACACTATTATACTATTATACTATTATTTTATTATACTATTATACTATTATAATATTATACTATTATACTATTACACTATTATACTAATATACTATTATATTATTATACTGTTATACTATTATACTATTGTACTATTTTACTATTATACCGTTATACTATTATACTGTTATACTAGTATACTATTATACTATTATACTATTATATTATTATACTATTATTCTATTATACTGTTATACTATTATACTATTATCCTATTATACTATTATACAATCATACTATTATACTATTGTACTGTTATGCTATTATATTGTTATACTATCATAATATTATACTCTTATAAAAATAAACTAATATACTATTATACTATCATACAATTATACTATAATACTATTATACTATTATATTATTATTATGCTATTTTACAATCATACTATTATACTATCCTATTTTGTATTCTTTTATGATACTTGAGTTTTATTCACTATATTATTGTCTAACAATTATACTAATCAAAAATTATAAACAGCTTGTCGTCTATGCTTCCCAGCTGTCTATATGTCAACATTTCATAGGAGCTACCCTGGTCATCATTAGACTTTGGAAATTTTTGAAAGATATTCTCAAACACCCAACTTTATATCCCAACAATCTAAATAAATTATTGAGAATATAAAAAGAAAAATGTTTTAATCATACCTGATTAGAGTAGCTCCTATGAAATGTCAACATACAATGTACAGCTGGGAAACATAGAAAACAAGCTGTTCACAATTTTTTTTTAAATAATTTGTAACTTCTTTTTATTACTTCTAATGAAAATCTGAACTCTTTTGCGCTTATTTATTATTCTACGTTTTTCTGGCACAGCATCTTTTAAAAAAATATAAATTCTTGATTCCAAAATCGACTTAAATAAATTTAATAACACAAGCTTAAGGTATTCTCAAATAGCCAAAAAAAAAATTTTTTTCTACATTAACTTCTCTTAAACCACTATAGAACCAATCGCCTTTTCATTATTAAATAATTTTCTTTTCATTTAACCTTAACCTTGAAAATTGTTAACAATGCCAAGCCCCATTCAAACAGAAACCAGCAAAAAACGCTTTCAAAGCAGAAGTAGAAAAAAAAATATGTAACGAAAATTCGTTACGCCTGTTTAAAGAAAGTTTCAACAACAACGAAATTAAAAGAAATAAAATTATGTTATTTCTTGTAACCTTTTCAAACGAACGAAAATCTTTTTTTTTGTATTTTTATTCCAAGATTCAAGCCAGGCAAGTGGAAATAAATGCTTTGAACTTGAAATAAAATTGAAAGCGTTATAATTCCAAATTGGAGTACACAATGAAAAAAAAAAAATAAAAAATAATAATAATAATAGAAATAATTATATATAATAAAAATTTAAGTGAAGACGTTAAAACCAGATACAAATGTTTCGAATAAAAAGTGTTAATTTGAAAATAATGATGTACAGCTGTCGAAAATGGAATTAAAACGAAAAACAAGCAATAAGTAAAGCGCAAGAGATTTTGAAACCACAGATATATTAAATCATTATTTTTGTTATACAACACCCACAAGATGTTAAAAATAAAATTATACATGCTCCTTTACACTTCTAAGTCATTTCGAATTGTTGCTGTTTTATGTTGAAAATATAATTTTATTGCATTGCATCATTGTTTCAATTTAGTTTAGATAATTTGTACGATTTCTTAATATTTTTTTTTTTTTTTTTGTGTAAATTTTCAACAAAATTTGCTCATCTTAATGTTGGTGTAAAACAGAGTCATTTTTTGTTTTTTTTATTTTGTGTTCTCTATAGTTTTTGCCAAAGGGATTTATGCTCTGTTTAAAAAATCATTTTCTTAAGAATATTTCTTGTTTTTTTAATACAATTTGGTTTATTTGATGATCCATTGTTCTGGTGTTTTGTATGTGCTTTTGTTTTTATTTTATAAGGGGTATTTCATAGCACGCTGCATGATAAGTTTAAAGTTAATAGCAATAAAATTTGGAAATGTTTATTAAAAACACTAAAGGGTTTGTTACAGCATATTATTTTATACTAATATTTACCTGCGACTTTGTCCGCGGAAAACCAGTGTTTTCAGTAGCCTGCGAAAGCAAAATTAAATAAAAGTGTTTCTCATGACTTCGTATGTATGCTTTTTGTATTATTAAGGTTTACGTTGTTTCACATTTGGAGCAGTATTTTCAATAAATAAGTATAATTTGCAAACGTGTGGCGCTACAGAGTCTCAAAACTATAAGATGGAACTGGTACGCAAAGCTTCAGTCTCAATTTATAGTAAGGTAACCCCGTTAACTCTTAAGAATTGCGAAACTCTACAGGATGTAATGTCCCTTTAGTATCTATGAAATTGCCTACACATAAATATTCGACAATACTGAGAACGATATCTAATAACATTTGCCTATTTATCTGTCGCAGAATTTCCTCAATCAATACCGAAATAATTCTTTCTTATACCCATTCTTTATAATTTATACTATTTTCACATGCATTTACAGCGAAGATGCATCTATTTCCGCTGCTTGAGTACCTCTAGCGATAACCGGTAGAATCTGTCTGAAATATAGTCCGATCTAAAGCTTCGCCGACTTTTTTATAGACCATAGTGCATTCATCCCAACGCAAAAACCTACATTTCTGCAGCATTCGCCCACTTGCTATTCTTGGTAATATTATAGACCAGGGGTTGGTTACTCATGAACAAAGAAACTAAATCATCGCGCACACGATTTCCAATAGAAAAAATAATTTTCAAGTTATTTCGCCGTATGTCAAATTTTTGTTTGTTTTTTCAGTCAATTTATAAACCATTTTAAAAGAAAAATATTAAAAATCTGTTATATATGGCAGAGTGTTTTATATTATTATTGTTTTTTTCTTTTTAATATATCGCTCCTTTATTGCAACATAGTCATAACGCAAAAAAGCTTGTTTCGAGAAAAACACATTTCAAATTTTTAGATTACATACAAGTCTTAGCAAAAATGTTCAGAAAATATCTCCTAAAGCAGACAGTTTAAAGGTAATTTAAATAAAATTTTGGCACAATATAAAAGGTAGTACTATTAACAATTCTGCTTTGTTAATTCGAAAAACTCCTTTTTTGAGATATGACTATGTTGCAATAAAGGAGCGATATGTCAAAGTATATCAAAGTGCAAACAACAAAATAGTTTTGAAAATCAAAAATAAATTTTTTGTCTATCCAATTTGTTTTATTTCTTTGATAAACTCAGTCAAAAGAATAAAAATAATTGAAAATGTGTTTATTAAAGCTGAGTGTTTTATTTCATTTTATTTATTAATTTTTTTTTGGAGGGACATTTTATGTTTGCAAAAACTTTAAACTCTTAAAGTAAGAAAGAATGTTACAAATTGGTTTATAAATAGTGAAGTATATCAAACATTTGCTAGTCGGTCCAATGATCAAAAACTCTTTTTCAGCCCGCTGACAAACTCTCGTAGAAAAAGAAAGTTATTTTTTATTTTCAGCGCCTTGTCATATCCATTCAAAATTAGCAAAAATTTTGAAAATCAATTCATAAATTTTTCTTTGGATGAACATTTTGCCTGTCTGAAGGCCAAAAACTTTTTTTCCAGTCCGTTCACAAACTCATTTAAAGAAAGAAAGAATATTGAAAATCGGTTCATAAATGCCGGAGAAAATAAAAAAGTTCTCTTTCGGAAGGACATTTCATCTGCTAGGTGTCCAAATTTTTATAAATTTTCTCCCCATTGTCAAACTCTTTCAAAAGAAAACATCAATTCGTAAATGGCCAGTTTTTTTAAATGATTTTTAAATGATTATTTTGCACTTCTTTTCTCTATTCTGTGGCTGAAATTTAAGAAAACTATCCTTTATTGATTTGCCGTCTTCAAAATATCTGCTAACCGAACTTCATTTAAATTAGCTTAGCAGTTTAGGTATGGGCAGCTAAAGATATGTTATGAAATGAAATTAATTTTTCGGACGGACATTTGGTCAGTCCAAAAATATTTGTTTTTAAGCCTTTGAAGCATTCTTTTGAAAGTACTAAAATTCGGTTCATATATGGCAGAATTTCTAAAAAATTGATTTTTCGGGTGGACAGCTTTTCTGTCTGATGTCAAAAAAAAATTTTTGTTGGCAGATGCTTTAGAAACCCTCTCGAAAGATAAGATCGGTTCATAAATTGCGGAAATATTAAAAAAAAACATTTTTTTGGACGGTTATTTCGCCCCTTTGTGGCTCAAATTTTAGAATTACAACTATCCTATAACGACTTGCGGACTTCAGGGCATCTGCATACCGAATTTCATCAAAATCGGTTCAGCGGCTTAGGCGTAAAAAGGTAACAGACAGACAGACAGGGTTACTTTCACATTTATAATATTTTTATTTATTTATTAATTTATGCCTATGGAGAATAACTCCTTACAGGCAGACACTATATGTACACGCATATGAGTTAAAAAATAATTACAAAAATTAATAAAAAAAAGTAGAAAAACTAGCTAATTACTAGAAAAAAAATGCATAAGCAATAAAAAAATTTGTTAATTACTGGAATTTAATACTAAAATTATACTACACTTAACAAAATTTAGCCATATTCCAGTATTGGCCTGACTAAAGATGTATACAATTGCTTCACAACACTGGAGTCAGCAAATTTTTTAGACCACCGCTTTACTAAAGATATCATTTGGATATGCAAAATTTTTTATAATACCACATATTTTTGCCGCATGAAACTCCCCCACATTTTGGAAATAATTTTTTGATCAAACTGCTGCTTCTTTGTGTACGAGTATTCTTAATTTCTTAACAATTTTGCTTAAGCTATTATTAATTTTTTTTTTCTATTTTTTGCTAAACAATCATCAAATATGTATTTTTATTTCGTTTGGTAGTTGAACTATTAAATCACTCAAGTGTAAGATTTTTGTCAAGGTTAAAGTTTAGTTGAAGTAACTTCTTCACTATTACAATTTTTTCCTACAAAATTTGCTAAAGTGCTCTTTTAGTGTTAAAGTTTTGCCTTAACTGGCCAATTAAGCTTAATGTTAAAGTTTTGTTTAAAAACTAATTTTAATGGTAAAATAATTTGTTTTACCAACAAAAAAATTTAATTTATTTTAAGGAAATAATTATTATTATTGGAAAAATTTTTTAGAAACATTTTTTTTATATTACAAATACTTGTTTAATTTCTTTTTTCTTGCAGTAAACTTTTATAAAATATTGTTTTATTAAAAAACTGTTTTTTAACGTAATGTTGAAGTCCGAAAAGTAGCGACTAGTGTGGTCAAACATGATAGCATTTGTGTTTGTTGTTAAAATCTTTATTTTTAAATTTTAATTAATTTTTAAGAACTAGAAAAAATATCATATTTATGTAAACTTGCAATCACTTCAAGTATTGTTTAAGCAAAGACAAATGAGTATAACTCTGAAGAGAATATATTGTTAAGAATTTTTATCACATCTAGTCCAGTGTGTTGATATGCTTGTTATAAATGAACAACACATTCACACAAAATAAAACTTAAAACATAATACACAAGCAAACAAACATATATGATTTGAAGTACGTGAAATTCCAAATAAATCTACAAATGTTGTTGTTGTTATTTTTGCATTCTTGGTATTTCATCTCATTATTGTTTGTTGTTGTCACTTGTTCATTGTTCGCAAGCATGTGTGTGAATGTGTATATGCGTAAGAAATTCATTTCTATATTTGATTCTAGAATTATGAATAGCTAGAAAATTCATGTCGATTGTAGAAACTGATAAAGACGTCTGTTCTCAGTGATAAAAAATGTTGTTTGAATTTTTTGTATAAAATATGTTGGCAAACAAATGTTTGCTTTAAAATATGCTCATTAAAAAATTTTTTCTCTAGGAAATTTTGTGCAAAATTTTTTTTGTATGCAAATATTTATTTTGTTTTTGTATACAGAATTTTTGCCTTTAAAAATTTCTCTTTTCAAAAATTTTCATTAACATTCATTTTTGGTTACTAAAAAATTTTTTTTTTAATTTCTTTTTATATATAAATTTTCTTCATAAAATATTTTTATCAGTAGAATATTTTCCTTAGATATTTTTTCTATAGAAATAGTTTCCTTAAAGAATTGTTGGCTTTTTAAAAATATTGTTTTAAGAAAAAAATTTCCATATCAATAAATTTTGTTGAAAAATATTTTGCTAAATCTATTTTTTATTACGTTTTATGATCAAGAGGAATGTATGGGTACGATAAAACATTAAAAGCAATGCAAAATCAAGTCTGGTAACTCCGTTATCTCTTAGCTAGTATTTATTATAGAAAATAATAGAGCAATATGTTGCAATTGAATGCCAAGAAATCTTGTACTTTTTTCTTTTCCACGTTTTTTTGTTTAATTTATTTTATAAGCGACTATCACTTCATTCGTGGGAGAGACCGTGCTTGTATAAGAACTATAATGGTGGGCCAGTTTGATGACCTGCATAAAAAGTTCCTGCTTGATTTGTTTTGTAAGTGAATTCATTTAATTGGGATTTCAGCGCCAATTTGGATATTAAATTTTTAATAATCCGTTGTGTATACCCAGCAAAAAAGTAATTTCTTTCGTTACTATTCCGTCTTCTAGTAAAAGGTATTAAGTTTTTGGTGTTTTTTTTTCTCTAGTACTCGTTGTAGTTTAACAAGATTAAGTTGTTTGCATTAAGTGAATGAATGATCACTTTTAAGTGGCTACATGGTTTGTTACTAACAACTTCATTTGTTTAGTGATTTAGTTTTTTCTTGGTTTGTTTTTTTTTTAATATTGTTTCATATTTTAAAAGTAAAACATTTAAACAATCAGTATCAAAGTTTTTGCAAGTTTTCCATCATAAAGATCATCGTCATCATCCTGGTCGTCATCAACTTTGTTGAACAACCAACCAGCAGTCATAAAAAAAACAAAATATTGCTGCTTTTAAATCATGTATGCTTCTTACTTGAAGAGATATGCGAGGAGCAGGATTTCGTGCTTTACAAACCAACAATAAGAAAAAAGCTTCAGGCTTTAACATTCAGATTTATTTCCTTAATAAACAACTTTGTAATATTTGAGATCTTTTTTTTTGCTTCTTTGAAGGAATTTATTTGTTTGTTCATTACAACATTCGAATTGTGATCATTTGCTTTTTCTTTTAGGATCTTGTGATTCCAACATTTCAAATTAGTTTGTTTTATTATACAAGAGTACAATTTGGGCTTTTGTTTAGGAGGCTGGTCAAAAAGCCATCTTTCACTTTTGGCCAAAGCGTGGTCTGAGCTGGGTTTAAGATCATGTTCTAAAAGCGGGCGTACGAATGGGCAGTTTTGAGAAATTTGTCAATATTTGTTAGAGTAACATGTGATAAATCGACTGTAATGAAGAAAAAGTTTTGGAAAAGTTGAAGACGATGTGATTAAGACATTTAAAATGAAGCACAAAAAAAATTTAAAAATATAAATGACTTTAATGCAATGTAATATGAAAGACTATAGAAGGCCTGCGGTTTTTAAGAGTTTAAAAAAAATTATTAAAGAGAGAAAAACTTTTGAAAAAGGTACTTGTTTCCAAAAGGGACTTTTTTGGAAAAGGTACTATTTTTAAAGCGGTAATTTTCATAAATAGCTTGTTTTCTATGTTTTCCAGCTATCTATATGTCGACATTTCATAGGAACCACCCTAATCATCAGTAGACTTTGGAAGCTTTTGAAAGATATTCTCAAACATTCAACTTTATATCCCAACAATCTAAATAAATTGTTGAGAATTTAGAAAGAAAAAAGCTCTAATAATACCTCTCAAAATACAAAAAAACAATATTTTTCATTAATACACGTCTCTAACATTTCTTTACACCTTTCAAATAAATGAACAACCGTTGGTTGCTACGACTTGTTTTTTGAAAGTATCGAAAAGCAGAGAACAAAAATTCAAACAATTGAGTATTTATTCGCTATTTTAGCTTCTAACATTGATAATTTTTTATTGGTATCAATGTTAGGAGCTAAACTAGCTTATTTTGAAAAAGGTACCTTTTTAACTATGGTACTTTTTTGAAAAAGGCGCTGTTTTGAAAAATGTACTTTTTTGAAATTGGCAATTTTAAAAAGGTACTTATTTCCAAAAAGGTACTTTCTTTGGAAAAGGTACTATTTTAAAAACGGTAATTTTCTGAAAATCGTATCTTTTTGAAAGAGTGAATTTTTTGAACAAGGAATTTTTATAAAGAGACTTTTTTTAAAGAAATTTTTTTTGGAAACAGGCGCTATTTTTAAAAAGGTAAATTTTTAAAAGGTTAATTATTTTAATAAGGCCTTTTTTGAATGTGGATATGTGTAAGAAATACATTTGTATATTTGATTCTAGAATTATGAATGACTAGAAAATTCATGTCGATTGTAGAAAATGATAAAGACGTATAAATAGCAAGCAGGTCGAAGGCAATGTGTCAGGTTTTTTAAGCTTTAAGGAAGACAATCATAAGTCAAAGTAAGCAAGTTTAATGTTTTAGTACACAGTAAATAAAGCTGTGAATTATTTAAGTACTGTATAACGAACAAGTAAGTGAATCATTGCTTCATCTGCAATCGAAGAATCCGCAAAAGTATATTAGAGGCAAAAAACGTGACAATATAAATGAAAATTTATATTGCGCATCATATTGTTGACACTTATTCATCTTATGCGGCGTTAGTTAGATAAGAAAGATATGTTTTGTTTTTCTTTTTTGCGATAGGTTTTTTTTTGAAAAATAATTTTTATTTTTAATTTTTTGGTTTGTACATATAACATCGATTTTTAGTTCAAGTTTTTCCTTTCTTTAGTTTTTTTCTTAAGAAGGAGTGGTTAAAGCAGCAGATCATACCCGTCATGACCCGAGCTCAAGTCCCAGTGGGTGCTGATGAGTAGTGTAGCGACTACGAAACAGCTAGTTGTCCCCCAGCTAAAGATTTGATTATTATTTTTCTTCTATTCTTCAATCAATAATTATTGATCACAGCAAATTTGTATTGTATAAAATCCTTCTTAAGAAAGGAAAAACTTGAACTAAAACCCGATGTACAAACCAAAAAATTTTTAATTCAAAAATTATAAAGTTCAACAAAAACTTAACAAATTAATATATACTTTTTTTTAAAGACTTTTTTGTACTATTGTTGATAACAACTATACTATGTTATATCCATAGCCATATTAAAATGGTTATATTGGTTTTTAAATATATATATATATTTAATATAGTCTTCAATTTATACCTTGTCACATTGTTCACTATCATTACCGCTACAAGGTATTTTGTACACTAAACTCGACTTATCTAGCTTACTAATTCTATCTTTTGTTTTACTAAATAATATTGCCTGAATTTTACAAGCCTGCATTTTTACAACTGAAACTTCCTGCTAGATATTTTATGAAAAAAAAGACGAAAATGATAAAAAAAAACGTGCCTGACATGACACCGTGTGTTTAAGCTTGCTGCTTCGTTAGCGATTATAAATAGTGCAAATGCGTGCAAGTTTGCAATACACTTCATTTTACTTTTTTATTTTATTTTTTTTCGTAACGAAAGAGTTGTATAAAACATCAAACTCATTTCAAAACAAAACTTAAAGCTGGAACCTTTTTTTGGGGGATTTCTTGGCTGTGGCGTCATCATCATTAGTTTTCTAAACGTCAGTCTGGCATAAAACTACAAATGTGCGCATTTTTACCAGTCACAAAAAATATACTTATACATATAGATAATTCCACAAACCAAATAGACTCATCAAACAAGCTGCTCAAAGTCAGACTTTATAGCAGGACATATTTTGCTGAAGTCTGCTTTTTTTTTGGCTGCTTTTGTTGCTGTTGTTGCAATGCTTGTAAAAGTTAAGCCTAAACTTTAACACTAAAGCAATTAACACACAAAAACTTGGGAAACTGCCGGAGAACGTCTGCCAAATGCGGTCTATGATATTTCGAGTGATATTAAGTTGAGGGATTTCGGTGCTTAGCTTGAGTATAAATTGTCTTTTTTGTTATTAAATTTGTTATGCTTCTCCTTTAAATGTAATTTTCTTTGGAAGTTTTCTTGTTAAGCTGATGTCTGTTGGGACAACTTGCCAGCTTTATTATTTTTTGTAGTCTGCCAGTCAGTTTATGATAGATGTGGTAATATTAGCTGGGAAGTGATTTGTAATTGGTGGCAGCCAAAATTTGCAAAAGAAAAAGAAAAACTCACTCTTGCAAATAGAGAAATAGAAAAGACTTGCGTTTAGCTGATTTGCTGTATATAATTATTGGGTTTGTTGTACAATTTGTCTGAGCAATTATTGCTAAATGAATGGTTTAATAAAATATTTCCTTTGTTATGCATAGGCTTGAGTATAAGTGAGTGTGTGTGTGTGTATGTGTAAGTTTCTCTGCGTGTGTGTTTTTATGATATTTTGTGCAAAATTGTTAGTTGATTAAGTTATTTAGTTTTAAATAAATGTGACTTTTTACTTTTAAACAAGTTTGCGGCTTAAGCCTTAGGTTTCAATAATACCAAAAAAATGTGAATTTAAACAAATGGAATTAAATTTTTGTATTTTTTTTCTCTTCTCAACTTTAGAAAATTATGATTTTTTCCCTATAATAATTTTGATTATTTATTTGTTTTAAATTTTAATTTTGTGAAACCGTTTTCTCAACAAGTTTCAATTTTGTTTATGGATTAACACATATCGTGTATACATTTTTATCACTTAGTAACTTGAAGAATTTTATTTTTTTGGACATTTTGTGTTAATCTAGTTTCATATTTCTTATTTGTATATTTTTTTTTTTTAATTTCATTTATTTACATAAGCCACTTAACACAAAATATTTTTTAATTAAGTTTATTTTGGCTGTCAATAATTTTGGATTTAAAAATAAATAAAATTTAAATTTGCTCCCATTAAGTGAGATAACAAAATGTTAATCAGCCAAAAACAGCCTCTTCTCGCACCGTTTTAGTCACAAGCTAATAAATATTCATAATTTTAAATTGTATTCATTTTCAATTCATTAAATCATAACAACAAACAAAATGTCTAAAACATAAAAAAGGAAAAAATTTTCTTTTGAAAAGTAAAGAAAACTAAACCTTTATAAAACAAACGTAACCATTTTGTAACAGAAATCAGCTTTAGGCCATAAAATATCAGCTTAAATATTTAAATTGAAAATAATATTTAGACCTACTTAAAAAACCAGATCAACTTTAAAACTTAAAAGGCGACGCGCAAATTTATATTTCTAACAAAAACCAAAACAAATTCTAAAACCATTTCAAAATTAAAATCTGAAATCTGTGTCATAAAATCAACACACTTTTGATTAAAAACAGGTGAAAGAATGTGTTGTAGAAAAAACACCTTAAAGTTCGTTTACCACCTAAAAAATACATAAAAAAATAAAATTCTGATAAAAATCTTAAACTTACCGCATATGGATTATCCTGATTCATCATTGTAGAAGAATGCGGGGTGGAGAAAAAGCTGAAATAATTAATTCATGTTTTAATTCCAATTATTAATTTGTTCTAAAAAAAAACATTTTATCACTTAACTTCATCACTTGCTTTGTGGGCAAGCAATTAGCATATTTTAGCGTTTGCTATAAATTTTAAATCAGTTCAATAGATAAAAAAAAAAAAAGAAATGGTAGCAAAAATCGACAAACCATAATTGGCATGTGTCTTAAGTCTTTTGTTTTATTCTTTAGTAGCTTGCAAAATAATTATTTAAATTTAATAGAAATAATATAATACATGAAAAGACTTTAAAAGATTAACGAGCTTCAGGGCAATAAAAATATATTTTATGATTTATAAATCATTTAATTGAAAGAAGACTAATTAAAGATAAAGATTTATAGACGATTTGGACAAAATTATTGAAGACAAGTTTGGCTAAATAGTAAAATGCTCTACAGAAATTTTAATTTGTTTCACAAAGTTTAACGTTATTAAGAATAGAATAGGGTTTATAAGGATGAGAATATGGGTTAAAAAAAACATATGATTATGAGCGTTTTAAGTACGAATGGCGCGAACAAAATTCAAAATTTGTGGAACATTATTCCATTCCTCAGTGCTGGCCTTGCCTGGTGCCAGAAATTTTTGGCGAAAATCTTCATTTGTCATACATAAAATCTTAGTTTTGGGCAAAAATCCTAAAATATAACAAATATATCTAAAGGCAAACATAATGTTTGCAAAGGCAAACATAACGTTTGTTTAAAGGCGAACATAACTCTTGATTTACCTAACTATTGTTCATTCACACCTTACTTATCTTCCGGTAGTTTATGGACATAAAATGAGTACCTGCTTAAAAAGTTTACAGGCAGCACATAATAAGCTGTTAAAACTTCTATATACTTCCTGTTAGAGGGCTTCACAAACAACAAGTGCTATTGTACGTTTTCAACTGCTTAAAAGGATTTGGATCACACTGTTATGTTTCGCCGGAGTTTCTCAATTACACAGAGGACTCCTCAATTACACTGGGGCCTTGCATTTCGCTAGATGTCGCATTGAGCTCACAAAACGACAAATAACTTTCATTGGACCAGTGGAATATAATCGATTGCCGGAATATTTAAAAATTCTTCGGTGTTATCAAACTTTAAAAATGGACTAAAAACACACCTTTTAGAAAATATAGAAATACTTCTTGCATACCGCCCTAAATATGAAGTATTATTTATACTATTATTTAATTAATTGTTAAAAAATATAAAACCTTAGATATATTATATTTTTTGGGCTCAAATTTGTTATACAACATTGTTGCCATTTAGCCTCTATACAGCCTACTCGGCGCTGAGGCAAAACTATAAATATTGTTTATAAAATATATACAAAAAAAAAGTGGCGACTCTTTGTTGATTTCCGGTATTTATGATACTCTCAGCATTTAATTACCCTGCGTACTGATGACGTGCTTGCTTGTATTCCAGCTTGAACTCTTGTTTTTGACAGATAAGTCAGAATTAGAAGCAATACTGATGATTTTTCTTTTCTCATACGTAGAGAAAAACATTGAATCCCTTCGTTTCCATATCCCTCGGAATCCTTAATGTAATTGTTGACAAATGTTGGGCTTTGTCCAATTGTTTTAGCTATTGCCCGGTTAGAATAGAATAGTAAATATCGATTTTTTTCGATGAATTTAAAATTTTTTTGTTGTGCCATTTTGACTCGTAAGCTGAGTAAGATATAATAAATTGTAACAAACAATCGCTCCTAACAAAAAAAAAAAAAAAAAAAAAATCATCGCTTACTTTAAAAATTATAAAATGCCTTTATTCAAGTGAACCCAAAAAGGAAAAAAAAAACATTTTTGGACTTATTTTTATAAATTGCTTAAAAAAAAGATTCTTTAGTTACGAAACCATTTTTATCATGATTTTTTTATACCTCAAGATGTCTGTCTAGCTGTCATTTCTATTTTAAAGTTCGGTTAAAACTTGCAAAAGATACAGGTTTCTGAATATGGAATTTGTAGTGCCTTTAAATCAGTGAAGCGGAGTGTACCTTCGACATTGCTCACACTAACAAAAATTAATTCAACACCTGCCACACTGCAGGATAATGAACCACCAACTATGTCGTTAACTGTATACATATGTAGTGTATATAGATTTGGAACCAAGACTTAAAAAAAGTATTTCAAGTGTCATGTTACGAGAGAAGGCAAACTTTCTGGGATAATTGAAAATAACTCACACTAAGCCTCAAAAATATTAATTTTGAGAAGAAGATCTTCACATCTTATTTATTTATTTAGTAACTATACAGTTGCAAAGTAAATTTGCACAGTATCTATAGGATGCACAGCACGGGCGGGGTGACAAAAACCATAATGCCCAAGATGGTATTAACAGTACTTTTGTAGAATCGCTGTGACTAACTACAACGACCTATTCCTTCACATAGGAAGTTGCAGCGTAGTTAACAACTAAATACTTCTAAAAAACTGTAATCCACTACAGTTAGTTGAGGCAAACCGTTCACCAGTGCGAATAAGACGCAAAACTCTCGAAGACCGAACAACAAACACAAGCCTGACCGCACTTAAGAAATAATTACGATGACGCGAGAGCTGTTCTTCAACCCAGAGCTGCTTTACGACTATCTTCAAATCTTATTTGTTTGAAAACTCTTCAAAATTAAGATAAAATCTGCATCCTGTTAACGCTGGTGTAAGGTATATCCGTGTATAATATAGTAACAAAAGAGTATAACGGCCTTATTTATAAAGCTCTTATTACACAAATTTTGTATGGAAATCGGGCAATAACAGCTTAATAAACATGAACTTTTTTTTTATAAATAAGGCAGTAAGAGAATTAATTAAGTTGTAAAAGTACACATTTTTATTTTGTATATAAAATACCCAGCAGTCCACAAGTTATTACAATTTGCAAGGCATCCGATTGTAAGCTATTGTGTCAGCAGAAAAAATCAAAATAAACATGTTAAGCACAACAAACAACTAGCAGCCGATTCAGATTAGTCTTTTTTTCTACTCATTTTGTTAAATTAAATATACCTAACATAGTGTCTACAACTGATATTAACTCTGATATAATATGAGAGAGAACGTCAGCAGATTAACGGGAAAAAACCAATTATATTTTCTCTCATATCTAGCATGGCGTCAAGTATTTTTGCAAATATCATATTTCACAATTTTTAAGCAACCATGCGATAAACATCGTTGAATGTTGTATTTTTCTTAAACAAATTTATATATTCCAATAACAAAAAGAACAGTTAACGATTTTTTATAAATATTTTAATGATTTTATGACTTTTTTATTAAACTTTTTTCGGGAATTCTTCAAAAATTTAATATTATGTCGTTTTGTTTACGTTTTTTGACAGTTCATATAGTTTTCTAAATATATATTATCAAAACAATATTGTGATATCTGATATAATATTGGAATAATACTTTTGAAGGCTACACGTGATATAATTCTCTCTGCAATCAAATTTGACGTTTGCTGATAGAAAAATATTTGATATTATATCACGTATAGACTCTATGTAAGAAGCAAAGAAGAAAACAAAATAAAACATAAAATAATAAATAACATAAAACTGGCTCTTAAGTTCCAAAAAAAAATTGTGGCTTATGTTCTAATGAAGCAAAATATATGTATTGCATTAATCGGTAACCGAATTTTTGAATACTTTTTGGTTGTAAAATAATAAAAAAAAACATTTGGATACAATAAACATTTCTTTGCTTTTATCTTTTAGTGAAAATTTTTATTGAATAAAGTAAAAAAATTTATTAATAAAACCAAATTGAGTAGGTTTTCGAAGGCGAATGAGATGTATTTTTTCATTATGAATAAAAGGAACACGAACAACTTTACTATTACTTTTTTGTACATCACTGTTGTGTGTGTAATTTTTTGTCATTCAAAAATACAAATTTATTAAAATTGAAATATGAACGGAAGAACTACATACATACAAATTCATATGTATTTAGACACATTTTTCCAATATCAAATAAAATTTTTATTCCAAAAATTTTTTTCATATTTATAAAGGGTGGTTAAATTTCAAGGGCCGATGTTGGTTTTGAATAAATCACAAACTATTTAGGAAATTATTGTAATTTTATTTTATTATGATATATTGGTATTATTCAATTATGTATGGAACAAAATATCGGCCAAATGGGCGCCGCGACCACGGCGGCACACCTCCGTCCGATGGTCCAAATTTTCGATGACCCTGAGGCATAATGGAGGTTCTATGCCGTTAATGTGCCGAATTATCTCATCCTTTAGCTGTTGAACTGTTGCTGGCTTATCGACGTACACCTTTTCTTTCAAATAACCCCAAAAAAAAATCCAACGGTGTCAAACAGTGAGATAACACGGCCATTGAATTTGTTGCGCAAAAGAGCAATTGTTTCTTTAGCTGTGTGGCAAGTGACACCGTCCTGCTGAAACCACATATCGTCCACATCCATACCTTCCAATTCGGACAATAGCAAACACCATTCACAGTAACTGCCTGACCGGCCTCATTTTGGAAAAAAACGGCCCGATGATGCCGCCAGCACATAAACCGCACCAAACAGTCACTCTTTGTGGGTGCATTGGTTTTTCGACAGTCACTCTTGGATTCTCATTCGCCCAAATGCGGCAATTCTGTTTATTGACGAATCCACTGAGGTGAAAATGTGCCTCATCACTGAAGATGATTTTCTTCGAAAATTAATCATCATTTTCATAATAAGTCTGGATAACTTTAACACGTTGTTGGATTGTGTATCTCTCCATGATTCAAATTGTGTAAGTCTGAAATAGAGAAATGTCAAATAAAATTTGGAAAAAAAACTTGGCGTTTAGGTGTGGTTCACATTCGGCCCTTGAAATTTAACCACCTGATACATAAATATATATGAAATACATATTTACACAGACATGCATGTTCTCACTTTTATATAACCAAATAAGGATTTATCCTGAATAATTATATTGAGGACAAAAACCAATAAGAGTAATTAGGTTTAAAGCTGGGCAGCATTTAACAAAGAGTTAATATCAGTATATTAAACAAATTTTGCTTAATAAAGATAAGTAAACGTTTAGTAAGTTTTTTTAATTAAGGCTGTATGAGCTTTATAACAAATATTATATATGAGAAACAGTGTCTGAATAATATTTAGCTCCGAGATCCCTAATACATAAATATATGAGCAGCTTAGCTAACAAAGTATTCAGATATAATAAATGGCAGCAATTTTTCAGTTAAGGCAAATCACAATGCTCTTATGCCGGCAAAACAGATTTGGATTAAACATTTAAGTTTAATTAAATTGAATTAAATATCAAAGTGAACTAAATTTCAAAACAAATCAGTTTTTTTTATGGAGCTTTGCTTGATTTAATTTTTTCTTATTATTTTTGTTTTATCTAATTACATCTCTTAACCTTAATATTGTATCGTTGTGTATGCAAGTGTTGACAAATGTTTGGAAAATCACATTTTGTTGTCTATTTCAAGCTCTCCGGTTGCTACAGCACGCCCTTGGAGACAATGCTATGACATTTTCAAACAGAAATAATCGTTTGCTTAAAATAAATCCAACAAAACAATGTTACCATCATTAGTTAATATTATTAACCATTTTTTTTTTCTCTCTCTTCAATACAAACTCAAACATACTCGTATATTTAGCTACAATTAAGAAAAAATATAAAAATAATAAAAATTTAAACAATATTGTTGTGTTCTCGATGTTGTCTCTGTTAAGAATTAGCTGAAAAACCGACTGCACCCATCTAAAACTAAATTTATATGTTTGTAAATAAATTGTAATCATCAAGTTGCTTTTCAGCAACAAAAATACAAGAAAAAAAAAAGAAGACTTAAACTGTTTTACATTTATTGTTTACAGAAATGGTTAACTACAGCAATTTAAGCAAAAAGCATAAAAAACGATTTCAAATTATATTTAAAATAGACTTTAATTTTGTACACAACATTGTGCTAAATGGAAACAGGTGTTGTTTCCAAATACAAAAAGCTCTATTTATGTATTTTTTAGTGTTTATCTTTTGCCTTTTTCATTATTGTTTCTAATCTATATTAGTTAACATTTAATATTTATAACATTTAGCACTTCTTTGTTTGCTAAACAAAAACATTTTTTTCTAACGATTTTCTTTGAAATACAAATTATTGCCATAGAATAGAATTTTTCACAAATCTGTGCTGTTGTTCAGTTTATTTTGCAGATGTTCTGTTTCTGTTTTGTTTTTTATTGGCATTTTTTTTTCTGAAAGTCTAAGCAACGACCTTGACTTGTTAATTATCTGCAGTTGTGGTTGTTATTATCAGTTTCATTGTAGCTGTAACGTTGAGTTACTTGTTGTTATTTATTTGATATGCAATTTTTTTGTATTTATAAATCATTAAATTTAAGGCGGATCTTCACTGGAGCTGCAAGACAAATTTATACGTTTCTAGTTGAACTCTCTGCTCAATATGTAAATAGTAAATGCTTTAATTGATTAACATATTAAGTAACATGACAAAATTATAATAATTTTTCAATTAGAAACCCCAACAAAAGACTCAAGACACAAGCTTTGCAATGACTTATTGGCGTTGTGCACAGTGTGGCCATACCCAAATATAATTTACAGCTATATCAGCTTAAAAATAATGCTAAAAAAGTAAAAAAAATCTTAAACAGACAAAAAGCAATGCTAAAATAAATATATAAACTAATTAATAAATAATAAAATATTTATTGGACATAAAACTAAAAGCTATAAAAAAATATATTTAAGTTTTATTTTTAATATTAAGGTTTTGCACGGCGACTCCCCTTATGATTGAAGATAGAAGCTAGTTATATTCTATAAAAATGCTGGGTTCTCAAAAATATTGGCAGTTGGTCGTACATTCGGTATCTTTAGGAACCATCTGCAGGTAGTTGGGACGTGTGACCCTAAAGCAAGCCACATACTATGCGACTAGCTGTACAACATGACGATGTTGATTATTAGATTTTAAAGTGTGTGAAGGTCGTCGTATGGAGTTTTCTCGGTAGTACGAAAGATTAAAAAGTTTTGATTTTTGGGTAGTTGTATCGACTGGTTGTAAAATTTAGGAGCATGTTGTACAACTTTATTTTGATTTGCTATAATATTTATCTACAATTGTTGCATATGCGGTCATCTTTACTCACCAGAATTTTTTAAGAACTGAAATTGTGAATTAATGTCGCACAGTTTGTGCGCAAAACACACAGCTCGTCAAGCCGTCGCATAGTCTATGACATGGGTAACGACCGTCGCATAGTCTATGACATGAGTAAAATATTAGAAACTACTATTTTGTGTGAGGGTCCTGCCGCAATAATAGGAAGAATAGTGAACCTTCCGGAGAATATTGGTTACTGCTCGCCGGCTCTACTGCCCAACAGGAGATTTAATGTAATCTTATCAGGTCTCTGATAATGGATAATGGTATTTTTATCACCCTGTATGAGAGGAGGATGAGTTTCAGGCTGCAAAATGAGTATAGCGAAAAAAAACATAAAAAAACGTATAGAAAAAAAAAACAAACAAATTTGCAAATAATTCCATGTTTAGGGTAAGTAAAACTATTTATATGTTTATTATTTAAAATATTTTTTGAAAAATAAGTTCTTCTCACGGAGAACACGCCGACCGACTGTTGGAGTCTTCCGACAAGTCTTATGCCCAATACTGTGAAGTTATTCTAGTAGAAATTTTAGCGACATTGTTGTTAAGATAAACACCGCAAAAATAATTGGTGTTTAGTTAACGCTAATCAGTAAGGCTATAAAAACAGCTGATTTAAAACGAAGACAAATAGTGTTAAAAACTGCTATAGAATCGCGAAAACACCAACGCTAGTGTTAATTTCTCTAAACGAATTTTATTAACGTTAAAACAGGTTAGTGAATTGCACTACAGGTTGGTTCGTGAATGCCGTATATCTCTAAACGAGATAGCGAGACATTCGTACCTGGATCTTTTCTGGGTACGTGGGCACAGTGAAGAGCCCGGAAATCTAGTAGCAGATGAACTGGCAAAGGCCGGTGTTCAGCTACAACAAAGAGATATAGATGGGATCGTTGAAATCCCGCTTGCAAGCCGTAAGAAACAAGTACAGTGTCAACTTTTCCAGACCGTCTAGTGAGGATACCTGTTGAATATCAAGGCTGGCATGACCCAAATATGATAACAGGATGACTATTATCCTTAAGGGCTTGCCCCGATGGAGATTGCGTTCTGCTGTGGCGGGTCTTGACGGGACGTTGCCACATAGGAACGCAGGCGAGGAGGTTAAGTCTTCCATTTAATAATTTCTGTAGAAATTACAGCGACGTGGAAGAACTCTGTCAGTGTCCAGTTGTTTCTCATATAAGGGTATTGTACCTAGGCAGACCGATGTTGCATGATTTGACGGAGGAATTGGAAGGCGATGTAAGTGGATTGAACTCCTTTATCCGATCCTTGGCTTGTTTCTAAGCCAGTGATATGTAAATCTACTGAGATACGTATCACATCCAGGCAACACAACGGGAATAGACTTCATCCAATTGGGCTAGCTTTACAATAGCTGGCAGCCTGTCAAACCTAACCTAAGCTAACTTTCCTCCTTAAGCAGGGCAGCTAGAGGGTAGGTATGTTTACAGAAAATGTAGAGTGAGAAGTATTAGCGGGGGTTGGTCTTACATTTTATCCCCCTAAGAGCCATTCGGAGACAGTTTGAAGCTATTAGTGGACTTTCTGCCATTTTCCCCGACCTTTGACCCTCTAGTTTTTCAGCTTATGCATTTTTTTTTACCAGACCCCAGAACATAAAACCGTAACCCAACCCTATATATCAATCTTGTTTCTAATATTTTGCATATTTTGCACAAATAGTCATAAAAAGTTTTCAAACAATTCAAACCGCACTCAACATAAATTAGCAAATTCATAGTTTTTAACTTCATATTTCAAATGTTCGTTTTTTATAAGATTCATTTTAATAAAAAATGGCAAAACTAGGAACTTCACTGCAAAAGTTATTAATTCTCGGAATATATTCTCTTGTAAGGTATTTTATAATCATATAAATTTAACCAGACATCAAAAGTTGAATACTTAATTAACCATTCAGATGATCTTAGTTTTTACCAGTGATGTTCCAAAGTTGTAATTTTTTCAATAGTAAAATCAATAATTTCCTCTTCTAAAGTATTAATTTAAAGTTATCAGGTTTTAAACTGTTTTCTGCACCAAAAACTTTGTATTTCTTATATTAAGATAAGATGTGGGCAATCATTGTTGAGGCAATCAAAGTTGACATATTAATTGATCTATATTTTGAATATTCTTAAATTCAATAATGTAACAAATGCTAAGTATATCAAGGAAAAATGCTAAATGGAAAATTTGCAGCTAAATCAAAATAAAAAAATGCTAAATTTAGCCACGCAAAAATGGCCACGCTGGTTGTGTAAACAACGAAAGACCCAAGACACAAACTTGGTTTCGTATACCAGTTTAACTGCAAAATGTATTTAAGATATCGGCTATAATCTGTCATAAGGTCATAAATTACATTTTTTTTCTGATTTATTAAAGAAAATTTCTAAAATGTAATTAAAAGCTTTAATTACATATTACTATTTATTAAGAGAATGCAAAATTTCTTGGTTAATGAATGCACTGAAAGCTTTTAAATTCCTATTTAAATAAATAGTTTCAAAAATCTTGTTTGCTTACTTTTTTATACACTAATATTGCTATACTCTAGCACTCTGATGGCCATAAAAAATATTTCATATTTGTTATAGGCATATTAGACAAATTTCTCTACAAAGTTTATCACATAAAAATTCAATAAACATTAAATATTTTGTTATTAATATGCCTGTTATACTCTAAAACATTTGCATTATTGAACTCCTCTGTTATTAAAGGGTGGTCCAACCCCAGTTGGAAGTAAAACAAACAAAAAATGTGGCAAAGTATCATCCTAATGTTTTTTAATATGATATAAGGGTCTATGACTATCTTGTGTAGCAAAAAATAGTGGCAGGATCCTCGTCACGGCTTCGGCGCCATATCTCTATTCGTTGGTGCATAGTTTTCATGACTCTAAAGTTTAATGTCTTTAATGTGCCAACTTATCTCATCCTATATCTCTTCTCTCGGGGAGACCGAGCATGGTTCACTAAATACATTTTTGCATAGAAGGGACCTGTCCAAGACTTTGGATTGCAGATGTGATGCCTGGACTATGATGACATTAAAAGTGTAGCGGACTTGGAAATTTATCAAGGTGGGGAAATTTTGGATTGTAGTAGGGTCTTAGAGGATGATCGGACTTTTAGTAGGTTGGGCATTTTTGCTCGCAGTTTGTTTTTAATTGGAGAAGGTTAGGACTACATAACGGAGGTAAGCCTTCGCTGTAGCCCTTTTGCAACCGATGCTTCCTACAGCTCTTGTCTGCCTGTTGCTTACAACTGCTGGATTGTTCGTTGGCTGTGCACTTTTCACGCTGCACCACCGCTTTGAGTTGATGCTGTTGTTATTATTTATATGGTGCTGGTTCCAGAAATGGGTGCCGGGTTATCTATGTTCATTGTGTTTATGGTGTTAGGAAGTGTCATAAATGCTGTAGTGTGCTTGTTTATGGGGGCTAGCAGTTTCTCGAATCGCTTGGGGTTTAAAACTGTAGCAGTCCTTTTAAGGGCTGCGATAGTCTGACCATAGGCTATTATTTACTGGTACCACGGGAACATTGCTCTCGCCCGACTATGTTGTGGTCCTTCGAGGGCAACGTGGTGGTTGTGTTTTAATACCTAAATGCGCGGAGAGTTTTCGGACTTGGTTTGGAGTTGCACTGTAACCGGGTGCCGTCACCCGGTGATCGGAAGGAGTTTTTGGAAGGCTCCGCCCACTACCATGGGGGAGAGTATGCACCATTTAGCATGTGATCGAAAATGGTACCCATGCCTGACAATTTGTCATGCAACTCTCCCGTTTGTGGACACATTAGCTCCATTGTGGTGACCAAAAAAATTACGAAGTACACATTGGAACGACCATTTTTATCATAGGCTTCAACAGTCTTAGCACGCTATTCGGTTGTGTACTTTTCCACGGTTGAATTACCTAGGCACTTAAACAAAGATATGTGTAATTAAGTTGGGCGAAAACCTGGACATCGTATAATACGAGGGCGGTTCGGAAACTTCTTAGCCTAGCACAAAATGCGCGGTATAAACAAGTAGTTAAGTGTTTTGGAAACTTACATCTCTGCTATGAACACATGTTAAATTTTGTTTCGATCTGGTAACTCCTTCATATAGAAACAGGTGTTCACAAAAGACGCATGCGCGATTTTTTTACAATAGAAAAATTAGAAATGCGTGGTGTCATTAAATATTTACATAAAAAACGTTTATCGGGACAAGAAATTCATAATGATATGGTGAATGTGTTAGGTGAAAGTTGCTGTATTTAAACGTGGTCGTACAAGCATTGAAGATGAAGTACGTAGTGGACGTCCAAAAACAGCAACAACAACAGAAATCGTAGCCAAAGTGCATGATATGGTATTAAATGATCGACGAATAAAAGTGCGTGAAATACCTAATATCATGGGCATCTCAAATGGTCGAGTCCATTTAATTTTACATGACAGATGAAAAAGCTTTCTGCAAGATGGGTGCCGCATTTTTTAAGAGTCGACCAAAAACGCATAAGAATGAACATTTCTCAAGATTGTTTGGATCGTTTTAAGCGAAATAAAATGGATTTTAACCGTCGTTTCATAACTGTTGATGAGACATGGATCCACCACTATACTCCAGAGACAAAAGAAGAATCCAAACAATGGACTGAAGCTGGATGAAGTGCTCCAAAGAAGGTAAAAACAATTCAATCTGGCTGGTAAGGTTATGGCAACGGTTTTATGGGACTTCAGAGTACTATTGCAACCTTTTGGATCAATTAAATGTACAAATTGGAGAAAAACGTCCTGGCTTACAACACAAAAAAATAATTTTTCATCAAGACAACGCACCAGCGCACAAGAGTGTTTTAACAATGGCTAAAATCAACGAATTAAAGTACGAGTTGCTTGACCACTTACCTTATTCTCCTGGTTTAGCTCCCAGTGATTTTTACCTGTTCCCAAATCTAACAAAATTCCTTGCTGGCAAGCGTTTTACCTCAAATGAAGATGCAATTACAGTTATAAACCACTATTTTGAAGACCTTGAGGAAAACTATTTTAATCAAGAGATAATATTGCTAGAAAAGCGTTGGACTAAGTATATTGAAGTTTCAGGAGATTATATTGAAAAATAAAAATATATTTGAAAAACTAACTATTCTCTTTCATTGATAATCTAAGAAGTTTCCGAACCGCCCTCGTATGTTGAAGAAATACTGGTAGTTCATAGTTGTTTATAAATTACCTAATTCTGCAGAAACACAAAGTCTTTGTCGCTTTTGAAAGCCAAAAAGAGAAAAGATTTTGGCTCTATTGCCCTATTACTATTACTTTATTACCTTCTACCAACAAAACACGTGTGATAGTCTTTTGGTGTTGTAGTTTTGGTATGTAGCTTATAAGCAAAATTTTTTAGAGATGGGGAGGGCCGCTTTTTAGTTGGAGATCACGGCTTAAGAGCTATTCTTCTCCGACAAAAAATATTTTTATTTTTTATTTTTTTGATTTATTTACATTACACTACTTTGCATACCATGAATGCTGTAATCTAATTCTTAAAAGCAAAATATTTCAGCACAATAAAAGCAGCACTTTTGTTTTATAAAGATAAATAAAAAACACACAAACAAAAATTTCACTTTAGTTAATTTATGTAAATATTTTATAAAATTTTCGTTTCGTCTTCATAACGATCTCATTGATTTTGAATGTTTTCTAAATTGAAATTACAAATCATTCCACTTTGCTTTGATTTTTTCATCACTTTATAGAAAAGAAGCATTGTGTATAAAAAGTTCTTTGATCTTTTATATGGTCGGTTACATAAATTTCACATTATCATAAAACTTTATTAATTCTATACCAAAATAAATAAAGTAAAGCAGAAATACAGAAAGCAGAGATTTTAGAATAAAACCAACAGTTTCTGAAGAAGTATTTATGTATAAACTTTAAATTATTCTCGAATGTGTGATTTGTAGTTTAAAATATACAAATTGATTATGTATGATATTAAATTAAGAAACTGTGGAATAATTTAACCCTTTGACGGCAAGCAGGAACATTTTTGGACAATCAATAAATAGAACATAAGCATATCCTATTTACACTTAATGATCAATATAACACCTATACACGAGTAACATAGTGCAAAGTAGATATATGACCTACAACAGCTCAAAGTTGATGAGACGGAAAACAATTGGGTCAAATCGTTAACGTGGAGTTACCAAATTGTGAACCACAACATTCCTCAATTTCAGACTAACTCAATATAAACCATGGAATGATACCCAATCGAGCAACGCGTTAAAGTTAGTCAGGCTTACTATGAAAATGGGCGTTCAGAGTAAAATGCATATCGAACACTTTATGAATTTGTCGGTAAATTTAAGCGTCCAAATGTGCGTACAATCGAAAAAATCGTGCAAAATTTTGAGCAAACCAGGTCTTTAGGAAATGTGAATAGATTGATAGACGTGTGTTCTATTTGATGTTTATTACTCGACTGTGTCTTAATTATCTTTGTTATTCTTAAACAAGTATACATAAATTAGGGAGAGATTAAGTGCCAGCGTTGCAAAATATTGTAGTAACAGTGATGACACTACACCGTTGATGAACATTATGCACAGAGATTTGTATTTACAAAGTGCAATTGGCTCAAAAACTACAGCCTCTTGACCATTTCTAGCATCGTTAATGGTTTGAATGGTGGCAAGAAATGGCAACGGTGGATGATCAATTTTGGAAGAAAATGATCTTCAGTGTTGACGCACATTTTCCCCTCAGTAGATTCGTCAAAAAGCAGAATTGCCGCGCTTAGACAAATGATAGTCCAAGAATGATTGTGAAAATATTAATGCATCCACAAAAAGCCGTTTGATGTGGTTTATGTGCTGGCGGCGTCATCGGGCCGTATATTTTTCCAAAGTGAGGCCAGTGTGGCAGTTACTATGAATGGTGAGATGATAACGAACCTTTTATGATCCCAATTATGTGGTTTCAACAGAATAAAAGCACTTGCCACACAGCTAACGAAGCAATGGCTCTTTTGCGCGACAAATTCGATGGCCGTGTTAGCTCACGTGGTGGCGATGTCAATTGGTCACCAAGATCAAGTGATTTGACACCGTTGGAATTATTTCCTTACAGTTACTTGAAAGAAAAGGTGTACGTCAATAAGTCAGTAACAATATACAGGCTAAAGGATGATATAATTCGGCATACTAACGGAATACAATCTCAATTATGCCTCAGTGTCGTTGAAAAATTTGTTTCATAATAAAAATGTGGAGAAAACCACCTACTGCAAAATCGCAGAAAAGATAATGCGTACTGCTGCTTTGGTGGTGACTGGTGCTTCCGGCACTACGCCATCGAAGGCACTTTTTACTATGCTGAACTGGCTATGGGCTGATCTTATGGTGAAGGAAATAGCCATGAATTCGGCTATTAGGCTGTGGTCAAGCGGGACGTGGAAGAAGGCGACATATGGTCATGCCTCAATAATAGGAAGAATAGTGAACCTTCCGGAAAATATTGATTACTGCTCGCCGGCTCAACTGCCTGACAGGAGATTTGATGTAATGTTATCAGGCTCGGTATCTAAGAGGAAGGACTGGCTCAGATCATCGAGAAGACGTGCTTGAAATTTTTACAGATGGATCCAAGTTGGACTCGGGAGTTGGTGGGGGTATCTTTATGCCCTTGTATGAAAAAAGGGTGAGTTTCAGGCTGCAACATGAGTGCAGCGTAGCGCAGGCCAAAATTGAGGCCATTATGAGGGTAGCTACCTGGTTAAGCTACTACAGGATATACGGGGATGATATCCGAATTTGTACTGATAGTAAGGTTGCGTTGTATGCACTAGTTGGAGTCTATACGACATCCAGGTTGGTTCGTGAATGCTGGATATCTCTAAAAGAGATAACGAGACATTCGAGCCTAGACCTTTTTTGTACGAGGGCATAGTGAAGTGCCTGGGAATCTAGTAGCGTAGTAGATTTGAACTCGGGATCATGTGAACATGACGTATTTTTAATACGGCCGCTTAACCAACTCAGCCACCGACCTCTTCAATTATTCTTACGTTAATGCTTACCAAATATACATCATGTTCACATGATCCGAGTTCAAATCCCAGTAGTGTAGCGACTACGAAACAGCTAGTTGTCCCCCAGCTAATGGTATTCAATTATTTTTCTGTTCTTCTTTGGTCTTATTGTTTCACAGCAGTTATTGTTATAATTAAAAATAATCCTTCTTCTTGACTGAAGTTATACTCAAACTCACAACTGCTTAGTTAATATCGTACATATATATATATATATATATATATATATATATATATATATATATATATATATATATATATATATATATATATATATATATATATATATATATATATATATATATATATATATATATATATATATATATATATATATATATATATATATATATATATATATATATATATATATATATAACTAAAAGTTCACTGATTAATGATTTGCATACAAATATATTCTTTTATTTATTTTATTGTGATTTGAACTTGTGTAATTGCAAAAAAAAAAAAAAAACAGCTCATCAGAAAAAAAAAATTATTAAAATGCAATTGATAATCATGTTCTGCTTACGGCCCTGATAGGGTTAAAGATGAATGTTAGCTGCCTAAATGTCACACCTAGATGGCTCTGAACTTAAGCGAAATATATTTTTCTTATTTTTTACTATTTCTTATTGCATTCGTATTTCTTATTGGATTTTGAATTATTGCTTTTCATTTAATTGGAATTTATGATAAAAAGTGTGTTAACTCTAATGAGCTTATTGTCTGCAAATATTTATTTATGAGAAACCGGAAACTAAACGGTTTAAGTGGCAAATTTGAGCAATATTTATGACAATTTCTAGATGTATTTTAATTAAAACATATATATTTTTTTTTACTATTGGTATAAATGAAGATTTTTGACAAACATTTTATATACATCTTATATATATTTACTTACCTATTGCTATGGAAATCCAGCTTAATGATTTATTTTATACAACTTTAGAGAATTTTTTTTTTCTTTTTTTGGTTTGCATGTATTTCTATTAAGAACTTTTTAAAGTTCTGTCAATTAAATTTTGCGCTGTTTTGTTAAGACGAGTGAGTGTAAGTAATTTTGATTTTATTATATGGAATATTTTTAGTGCTCTAATCTCGTTTATTTAAAAAGTTTATTTGTTTAAGTTTTATATCTTCTTCTTTTTTTTAACTTATTTACCCTGTTGGCTTTTTTTTCTATATTTGTATTGTTTTTATTTTCTCTCCTTCAAACCACACCTTTATTGTAGAAAATGTTTGTATTGGCTAAAAAAAAAAATAAATAAATAAAATAAAACTTCGTCCAGAGATTTTTGCTAAATAAAATGTAGTTTAAACATCTTTTTTTTTCTTTACATTTTTTTTTATTCTATTTGTTTTCTATCTGTAGTTTTTAATTATTTGTTTTCGTTTGCTGCTTTTTTTTATTAAAGTGTGAAAAGTTTTAGTTGATGTTAGAAATTTTATTACACTCTTAAACTTTGAAATCTGTATTAGAATTATTTACGAATTGCGGTTTTTGTTTTTGCTTTAGAATTATTTATTATAGTTTTTGTAAAGCATTGAAAAGTGTTTTGTTTTATAATTTACAAACATCATACAGGAAATTTTGTTATAGTTATAGAGTTATATGAGCAATTGCGTAATATATTTATTATAAAAAAATTTTAATATAAAAAGCAAATAAAAAAATATAAAAAACAAAAAATATGTATGTGTTGTTCATAGAACACAGACGAGCACTCGTCTAAAAAATTTTATATGGAAATCACTCAAAAATTAAATGTAACTTTCATACAAATTTTCTTTACGAGTTACTCGTCTGTGTTCTATGAGCATGTTCTGTGTTCTAAAGCATGTTAAAGAAAAATTGTCTATTAAACAATAAAATTTTTAATATAATCTTCTGAAGGTTAATGCATTGTTTGCAGAGAACATAGAGAAGAGGCTTAGAAAAAGTTTTTGAAAAGTGCTTAATTGAGTGGCTTTCTTCTTCGTAGACAAGTGGCTGGTGTGTGTTTTGCACTGATGCAAAAAAAAAACTTTCGTAAATATATGGATTTTTTGCATTAATGTTACAATTTTGTTATTGGGTTTGGGTCAACGTAAATCTTCATACGGGGTGTGAATATTTTTTCATAAAGTAGGTGACAATCCTGAATATGTGTTTACGATAAAAACTCAGTAAGTTCATCTTTTGAATGAAGGATATAGTACAGAGCGGACCATAAGTATCTTAAGATTTGAACGAACCGTAGCAGCAGCGCGGACGGGATGGGGCCTAAGAAACGGAAGAACGGCCTTTACGAATTTTGTACCATAGTGTCCTGTTGTGCAGCACAACGAGCATTTTGCGTTCGCGTATAACGATTCTGTGACCCAAACTGAACGGAAATTTTGTTATCATTTTAATATTCGCGATGGGAATCAGTCTCCAATGATTCAAACCATTGAACAATGAGTCCAGAAGATCGATATAACAGGAACAACATCAAAAAAAAAAAAAAAAACAACTATCTACGTGTCCTAAAACATCGAAGGAACCGATAAACGTAAGTGCTCGTGCTCGGCATCTATTCGATAACAAACCAACCTCAATACTCGCAAGCGGTCTGTGGTTTTAAATTTGCCTCGATCATCTCTATATCACACTTTACAAAAAAATAGGCTAACATTCTATTACGTCAAATGACTCATTAGCTGCAGTTCGTCAGATTTTTACCAAAAAATTATATCGAAAAGAGGCAACATAAACTAGCCACCCTTTAGCCCCGATTTGTCTCCAATGGACTTTTCCTTCGGGGATATGTAAAAACCAAAGTTTGGAGTAAAAAGCCGATGATCACTACCGAACTAAAGGAAAATATACGCGAGGAAATGCAAAACACTTCAACCGACTCTTGTAGAGTAGTTATAGGAAATTTTCGGTCTAAGTTGCATCAGTGTCAAAGTGAGCAAATATCGCCTTTAAGAGGTAACATTTTCAAAAAATAAAACCCTATTTCATTTACTTTCGTAATAAATAAAAAGTTATAAGCAATATTCAAATTTTTTCTTTTGGCAAACTGATTATTAGCAAAGCAGTAATATAATAAGTTTATTTAATCTAAAGCTTTTCAAACTTTAATATGTTCACAACAATCTTTAGAAAAGTAATTGATACTTTTTACGCATTTAGCAACTAGTCCGCGGACTGGTCTGAAAAAGCTTATTTAGCAACCAATTTAAAAAAGTTTTTCGGCCAAGTGTAGTATATTCATAAAACGAAAATTTGTTGTGATTGCTTTGCCGAAAGAATTAATATTAACAATATATTAATATGTATGTGCAGTATGTGGGTCCTGCAGTTGCTTATCAGCAAGCTGGTCAAGCTGTGATATCTTTATTCTAATAGTTTTTGAGCTTATGATTCGTAAAGGAAAATAATATAATGTAAATTACGACACCAGCAAGTCATATAGCGGACGCCACTTTGAACTGTATTGCGATAACAGTTTTCCTCGTTCTGTGTTAACTCTTCATGCGATAAATAATCTCTGATGAAAATTTGTGTCGTATATTTGTATAAAATTCCACATGTGTCTGTTGGAGGGATCTTATGATGGTGGCTGCAGCCTTTATAGGTGCAACCATTCCTGTGGGGCTGAAATGCCAGAGATATTCGTTACGAATTATAAGAAAAATTATCAATAAGTTGTGAGTAGAGTTTGATTTTAAAATCTACAAAAATTGTATTTTTTATTTTTTGCTATTTTGTAGTTGAATTCAATTCCATTTTTTATCAGACACAAGTGCTGCGAAGCTTTTAACTTGTCTGCTGTAACACCCAGAGTCTTTGTCAGGAATCAAACCCGCTACCTAGAAACTGTTACTCGAGCACTCAACCAAATCAACCGTTTCTATGTTTATTCGCAAAACGTGAAACTAAGATATTTTTTGGAAGGTAAGAATTTCTAATTTTATAAATGAAAAAATTATAATCTTCATTTTAATAGCCTTGTTATAAAGCTTAATTCCCACCGGAATTAATTACATAAGTTCATTGATTCATTGGAGAGCGAAACCCTAAAGAATTTTGTGGAATGAAATCATTTTAAATTTTAAAAATAAAATTATTATTATTTTCTCTGTTGATTTTACTCCGAAACTCTTTCTGTTTACCCGTTTGTTGAAAATCCAAAAAAAGCTGACTGAAATTTGTTTCCGAACAAGTTTTAAATTTTGAGCATGAAATGATTAATTTCTGTTGATTTTACTCCGAAAAATATTTAATTTTTTCTTTTTTGAGGTACCAAAAAACAAATTGTACTCCGGTTTGGAATCGTTTTAAATTTCTCTTGATCTTCATCTGAAAATTTTTTTGATACTTCAAAATAACGGTTTGAATGCCGTTTCGAACGGAACAAAACCTCTGTGACATGCCTGGATAGTTTTAAAATGAATTCATTCCGACAAATTTTTTGGTTGTTCTTTTCCTGAAGATTCTTATAAAGGACTAAATTTAACTGCCAAACAGATTAAATTGAATTGAATTCTGTGGCATGCCAAAGTAGTTTTAGTTAAGATGATTTCATATCGACAAAATTTTTTGTATTTAGTTTTCAGAAGATCCTTGTAACGTAATGAATTATACTTCCGCATCGAATTGAACTCTGTGATTCCGACAAATTATTTGGTTTTTCGATTTCTGAAGATCCCTATAACGGGATGAATTTCGCTCGGGAATTCTATGACACGACTGTTTCACATGATTTCATTCCGACAACCGTTTTCGTTTTTAATTTTCTGAAAATCCCTGTAATGAATTGAATTTGAATTTTGCTTATAGGCGGAACTGAACTTTGTGACACTCCTAATTATTTTTGAAGATTTTTCGTTTTCTGAAGATCGTTGTAATAAATTGAGCATCGTTTAATAATCGTTTTACCTCTGTGACTTGCTTGAATAGTTTTAGTTTAAAACGATTTCATTTCAGTAAACGTTTTAGTTTCGTATTTCCTGAAAATTCTTACTATTTAATTAGTATATAATTTTAATATCATTTTTTAGTTCTTTGTTTTCGTTTCTTACTATTTAATTAGTATATAATTTTAATATCATTTTTTAGTTCTTTGTTTTCTGAAGATCCTTTAAATGAATTGAAAACCACTTCGGAATAAAATTGAGCTTTATTTTCTTGAATTTGTTTCATATAAAGTTGCAATCTAAAACAATTCAAAAAGTTAATATTCAGATTAGCAACATAAAATGGGGAGTTTAAAATTTAGTTTTCCATTTGCTGCGAAATCGCTTAACTTTGTAACTACGAAAGTTGGTTGGCTTATTAGTTCATTACACAAGTTACATTGTTGCCTCGAAAATGCTGTTTCTTGGCTTTAATAAGGGGTGGAATTTAGTTTCCGAATGGAACTGAAGTCGCTCACTTGGCTGACAATGGCTAACAGTTTGCCCACTTGAATTTATTTGATATAAAGTTTAAGTTTAAAATGATAATTTAATAGAAATTTAGAGCACAAAAGGAAGGTGAAGAATTCTAAATAGTTTTTTTCTTCCAAAATTAAAAATTTTAAATGGAGTTTTTGCAGGTTTTAAAATAAAACTCTACTTAAAACTAAATGATAAATTTTTCTATAAATCTTAACGAATATATTCAACTTATTAGACCCAAAAGTAGTGGTCCAGATTGAAAAGGATGAAGCCACCATAATAAAACACATATATTTCTGAATAACTCTTTAATCAGAATAATAAACGAAAAAGTCTTTTAAATCATTTGAAATATATTTAATGACAAAAATTTATTAAATTGTTTTTTTTTTCAGTTTGAAAAAATTCTGAGCATTATGAGATATATTATTCCTAAGCACAGCACTGACACAAGAACATTTAAGCAGGGCTGGAACATGCCATCATAAGAACATACATTAAACTGGTACTTAATACGGACTAAAATAATTTCAACATAAACATGTTTAAAAGTAGGTATTAACATAAAACTTTTTTAATACTTTTTATATATATTTACGGCCTTATTATATAATCAAATCGTCATGCTAACTAAATAGTTATTCGTAAGTAAATTCCCATAAAGCAGAGATTACTGCAAGTTAGCTCTAGCACCAGGTTTTTTTTATTATGCATAAAGGCTTTATAGTCTTATTTATATACAAATTTTGAATTTATTAAAAGTCTATTAAACGATTTTTGTATGAAAATTTAATTTATTAAAGTTTAATAAGCATAAAATAATTTTTATATATAAGATCTTTGTTGTTTATGAAATTTTTTTAACTATGGGAAAGAATTATTTTGCTGATTTTATTTTTCTTGTTAAATATCAATTAATTTAAAAATTTTTATTTTTGTAGCTTTAGATTTATATTTTTTTTTTTTTTTTTTTTAGAAAAAATTTACAAATAACTTTGTTTTATTTCTATATTTTGCTAACGGCAAAAATACAAATTTTTAATTTTACTAGTTTTTTTTATTGTTTAGCTCGTTCTTTGTTTTTGTTGAAATCAGTTCTTTGCAGTTTAAATTTATTTTGTTTTTAAGTTCTTTTTACAAATTTTTGTTTATGTTAATTTTTAATAGGTATTAAATGATTCTATTCAGAATTTGGTTTTTTTTAATATATGTAAAAAAAATTTGAATTAATATCTAATAAAAGTTTTTAGTCTATATTGTCAACTACTTAAACTTGTTTTAGTAAACTCATTTGCCTGCGTAAATTATTTTGTTTAAGCTTTTGTAACACAATTATCATACGCACGTGCGCTTGGCTTACTATTAAATATATGAGCACACACACATACACATCATATGTGTACGCATGTATGAGTGTAATTATAGGTGGGTTTGTATTTCCACACTTGTCGGTATTAACATTTCTTATGCTGTTTAAATATGTTGGTTTTTTTTTTGAGAGCAGAAATTTAACACCCAAAATCATTTAACAGGGTGACTTACTTATAGTGATCTTTAACTTCATTTTTATTTTGTTAAAATTTTTGTTGCTCTAGCGACGGCTTTTTATTGATCAATCATATTTTGTTTTTTTTTTCACCCTCAAGTTAAAGATTTAGTACACATTTTTTTTAAACATTTGAATAGTATTAAACGGTTGCTTATTCAAACGGTTTCTATTTGGTTTGAATACGATCGTTCTTTTTTTTTATTTATAAAAAATTCTTGTTTGTTTTGTTAAACACAAAAGCGAACGTCAGTACGTGCACCAGCAAGAAGCGCGAAGTACCACTAAAGACTGACTGTGATGTTAAACAGTTCTGCAAAATGCCTTCAAAATACACACACACACAATACAAATACACAGAAACACATGAATAGAGATACAAAGTCAAGCATTAAAAACGTTTACAGAGACTCAAATATGAACAACAACCAAACAGTCTGCCAAAATAAAAAAAACACCATCATCATCATTTGCTCGAAAACTAAAACGGGTATTGAAAAACTACAAAAAAAAAAAAAAGAAATATACAAAACAATAACAGATGCTTAGAGCTCTAGTGGTAGAGCAGCAGCTCTACTAAATTCAGAAACTGAAAATTTTGTTCAAAACGTAAACAGCCAGCCAGCCCGCCACCTTCAAAAGATAATACTCCTCACAACGGTGGTAGCTGCCATAACAGGAGTACATTTGTACCATCATGCTGAAACAAACATTAAACACTAAATATATTTCTAACTGTTGACTTTGTTAACTGCCAAGCCAACAAAAACAATAACAACACCAATAACACCAGTAATATTTTGCGCCTGATCTTTAATTCTAATTTAACATAAAAACTCAATCATGAGGATATATTTAAAACACCAAATTTAAGAGTAAATTTTACTAACAGTTATTTGCAAGTTATTAACATAATGTTAATTCTAACACAAGTTTTCTCTTTTAATTTATTATGTCAAAGCCACTGAAGTAATTTCTCATAGATGTTAAGTGTTAACATAGATGTTGAATAAAGCAGACTGTTATGTTTTCAATTAACATTGTATTTTCATTAAATAAAAGAGAACAAATGTTACAATTGAAAGGTTTGTGCCCAAAGTCTTTTGTTTAAAACGGTTCTTTTAGTTTCTTTATTTTGAATAAATCACAGCATTAACTTTCAAAACGCACCAAAATGTGAGAAAATAGCTTTATTTTAACAGCAACGCACCAAGTTTAGAATTCTTATTTTTTTTAAAGCTAACTTTATATAAAAATATATTATAAAATAATATAATATATATAATTATTTCTTATTTTTGCAGCTAAAGATCGTTTTGCTTTTATAGGTATAAAAAATTCAACAGTATTTATTTTGGATATTTCGATAACAATATGTTATCATCATCAGAAAAATTAATATTTAATTTTTCTGACGATGATAACAAATTGTTATCGAAATATCAAATATAAATACTGTTGAATTTTTTAAGAACAATCGATCATTCAACAAAACGATTAACTTGTATCGACAGAAATTTATGGATCTACTGTTGAGTTTAAGGTAAAGCAAAGTTTTGATTACGATATGATTTTTTTTTTTTAATTTCCGGGGAAGCGGTTTCAGATTACCTTTCCGTAGTCCAATGCTATGTTGAAGGTCTTCCTGTAAAAAAGGTGGGGATAAAAAATAAATAACATTTTCCCAAGTTTACGTAGCCAATGAAACAGCAATTTTTAAAGAAATTAATATTTTAAAACTTACACACACATCTGTGAGATATTGCGTATTAAAACTCAGATGAAACTAAACTTCGTCAAATGAGAATGTCTAAATATTTGTGCAACAAATAATGAAAAAATTTTATGAACATGATTTAAATATATTCGTATGTCAATGTAAATGCACAAATTTGATTTTAAAGTGAATATTTTATACATATGTATGTATATAAATATTAATTTTCTTGTCTCGGAAATTCGGACATTTTGATATTTCGGCCATAACATCGTTTTCAATTACGCTCACTATCGAGATTATACTGTATTTTAACTATTATGGCTTATTATGAAAAATTCATCACCATTTCCCATAAAAGTCGAACTTCCATATTATAGAAAATTTTAATTTTTGACATCTAAAAGCACGTTTAACCACCTTCTCGCATACGCATGAAATGAAATCATACTGCTAAACCTGAAACAGGTGTTAAATGTAGCTCTAATATTAGATTTCTATAGAAACAATTGTTTTCTATTAATTTTTAAAACTATTAAAGTAGTTCTGTGAAAATAATGATTCAGGAAATTAGGAAATTCAAGTTTTGTATAGGCACCTATATTATTTAAATATATTGTTGTTAATTTTTAGGAACTCTAAAAATTTTAATATGCTATTAAGCATATTATTTGTTTAATTCTATTATTTGTACCCATTTTATTTTCTATTATATAATCATTAGTCTTATATAAAGTTGAACAAAAAAAGTTATTTTTGATCATAAAATATAAATATGAATTACGATTTTGGTTTTAATTTTCATAAATTTAGCTCGTTAAAAAAACATGTTAGAAATAGGTGTTTCATACGCATTGAAAAATCACAGAAGTCTTGCCTTTTTATATATGTATGTAACATGTTTCTCTACAAATAACTCTGTAAAAAATAATCATACTCTTGTAATACTTAACATTTGCTAACAAATGAAATGTTTGTTTTTCAAACTTTAACAGTTTTCTAGTAATACAAAAATACTTTGTCTGTTAATAAAAGAGAACAAAACTAAATGATAACTCTTTAGAGTTTAACAACATGAGCTATCTCTTGCTCTTTTATAGACCCCTTTTTCATATAACTCATATTATATTCATTAATGAACAGAAAAAATTAATAATCCCCTTTTAAAGCCCTAGGCTAAAAGAAGACAACCGATACCATTATTTGATTACTCTTTCTTGCTCTCAAACTTGTTTTATTTTTATACATTATCGCGTTGTTGTTGCTGTTATTGATTTGGTTTAGTAAACAAAGCATGCGTGTGTGTGTTGTTGATAAAATAACAGATGTTCTCATTTCATTGACCAATGCAGAGCACTCTTATTATTTTTATTTCAATTGTATTCAGTTCTCATGTGTGTGCAAACAAAAACAACAAACTAAAATGACGTTTTTTTCTGGTTATTTGTACGGTGTGTGGTTGTTGTATTTGAGTACTCTAATACTCCACATAAACAGTGATCATTTCTTTTAAATGAACACAGACGGCATTGTTGTTCTTGTTTTTATTGAAACAGGGTGATGGGTAAGAAAACAAGGCGTGGTTTATTTCATTTTTAACTACACCAAGGTACCTTACATACATACATGTATGTAGATAGGTATATAGTTTTATAGCAGCAAATGTTTCTGTTGTACATTTATTTTAAGCAGTTTTGTTGTTGCTGTAATTCATGTGTAATACCAACAGCTGCGGTTTTTCGTTCAGTTATAGTAAGTGTGCACAAATGTATGTGGATACATATGTAGGTATGTATATAATTGTGTATATATGTATATGTGCAGGAGAGTAATCAAATGTTTGTTTGAAACATGATTATATTATGTTATAATTACAAAAACTACAACAACCGCTAGGTGGGCAGTCTATAAACAACATTTTTGACTGCAATTGCAAGCCGTGATCATTAAAAAAACCGACAGCACAGCACATTCGAGCTATTGACCATTTAATCAAATGCATTTTTTCATTAGTTTTTTCTTTCAGTTGTTTTATTTTTTTTTTCTTACTTTTTTTGTTTTTGTTGATTAACTTTATGAAATGTTAAACATATGTAGGTATGTGTTGCCATTGCTTTATGCATTTTTATGGCATTAATAAAATAATTTGTATTTAATGTTCGATTTTGAAATGAGTTGGTACAATGAACAGCTTGAGCTTAAAAGTTAAGAGTAGAGACCAACAAAAAAAAAAAGCAAACTCTGATTTTTTCTTCAGAACACCAAGTGTTTTTATGCTTAAACTTACTGTTTTTATGCCAGAAATTTTCATTTTTAAATTGTTAGTTTAGCTAAGTTTATAGTTTTTCACTGTAAAGCACAATAATGCTTTAATAGCCGGATTAATTGCTGAAATTTCTAATAAATTCGAACTAAGTGACAAATTTGAAGACTTAAAAGCTTATTAACTTTATAACAGCAACAACAAACTAAAGGAACTTCTGGTTTACAACAAACAAATATCTGCACTTACAAATCATTAAATGCAATAATAAAAATAAACCTAAATATTGAAACACAAATTTTTGTCATAAAAATAACCATTTAAAAAGGATTATGGCAAATGCTGAACCACAACCAAACATGTTCATACAAAGTAGTTAAATTGAAAACAACATCAGATTTTAGTATTAAATTAAAATAAAAATACAACACTACAGCTTTAATGCAATTAAAATAAAAGTGCAAATTATAAGCAGGATTTAAGAAACTGGTAATCTGAGAATTAATAAACGGAATCTAAAATATTTACATATAAGTGAAGACAGCTAGTTTGGCATTTTTGTGCAGAAAATTTATAGTTAACAGAAACGAATTTTCTTTTGACAAATTATCGCTAATAAAAACAGTTTCTATAAGAATGTGTTTTTATAGTTTTCTAAAGAAAATTAAATAGCAACAAAACCAGGTGTAACACAATGCAAAGTTATCACTCGCAAAAAATTTTTTTATAGCTACAAAATTTATCGGTAAAAAAAATTTCTAGAAAAATTTTTCGATAAAAGAAAATTATGGTAATTATTGTTTGTTGATTGGTTTATACAGTAGCCACTTGTAAAAATGATTGCTGTTTATTCTCTGATATTTCAAGAAATTCATTGCTTATTTTATAAATTTAAAATAAAAAAAAAATTGGAAAAATCTATAAAAAATTTGCTGAAAAAAAAAAAAATATTTTTAACTAAAAATGTGTCGATAGAAAAATAAAATTTTTATAGAGAATTTTTCGATAACAGACAAATATGCTGCAAAAACAAGGAAATAAAAACATTACTTTCTAACGTAGACTAAAACTATAAACAGCTTATTTTTTCGTTCCTAGCTGCCTCTATGTCGACATTTCGTAGGAGCTGCCCTAATCAATGATAGACTTAAAAATATTTTACTATTATCAATATTAAAAGTTAAAAAAGTAAACAAAAATTGAAATTTCTTTTTTGGAAAATTTATCGATATTTAAAAATTAATACAGAAAAACATTTTCGATTAAAAAAATTTTGCATAGAATAGGTATCGAGATATAATGTAAAAATTCAGCGAGCTAAAAAAAGTTTCTTTAGAAAATTCAAAAAAAAAAATATCTATACAAAATTCATCGAAACAAAAATAATTTCTATTGAAAATTAATCGATTACTAAAAATTTTCTATAGAGAATTTATCGATGACAAAAAAAGAGCTATAGAAAATTTACGGATAGCAAACATTTACTATAGAAAATTTATCGATGACAAACAACTTTTTATAGAAAATTTATCGGTAACAAATATTTTCTGCAGAACACTTATCGAAGACAAAAACTCTACAGAAAATTTATCCATGACAAAAAGATTTCTATAAAAAATTTATCGGTGAAAAAAAAATTGCTATAGAAAATTTATCGATTGATCGTCATCCCAAAGACTTTGTTCCGTAGAAACTTAAAACTTCAGTTGTACCTATATTTTATTTGAATTTCAATACTTAATGTAGATAGGTATATGTTTTATTGAAAAATTTATTGTTATATATTTACCTATATTCCAATATTGAATAGAAAACGTTTGCGATTATGAATTGTTTTCTTGCAAAAATTTTCATTGTGATTATTGAAGAGCACTCACTGCTTTGACTAACTGACAGACTTCCACAAAAACATATCAACACTCCTGGGACATGCGGGCTAAAGCGATTTGTTTGTTGAAATTTGGCAAATGATTGATTGTTTGTTAGACAAAAGTATCACAGTAAACAGTTAGACTATTTAAATTAGAAATTTGCCAAATCATGCCGGAACAATGAAACATTTCTAAAGCAAAATTTAGAAAAGTCACATTTATTAAAAGGCTTTATCAGGAATCAGCACAAAGGACTAAAAAACTGTATATGGGGAGGGATGCAAAACAAAACATATCTTTTTTTGCTGAAGTAAAAATTTCCAAAAATTTTCTTTTAAAATTTGTCTCAGAATTAAAGCAAAAAAAAAATTTTTTTGTTAAGGCTGATAATCCCATTTGGTAAGAATTTCGAACAAACATGCCAGGATGAGGCGTGTGTATGCAAAATATAGTTTTATTTTTAGATTTTCAGCTAAGATATTTTGCTTAAGAAAAGAAATTAAAGCATGAAAATTTTTATGTGCAAAAATGTAACTATAAAGAAAATATCCCTGAAGCACAGAAAACCTCATAAGCCACAAAGCGGTTTGGGCATTTCAAGTCAAACAGAACAATCTAACGGTAGTGCAACATATTAATGGGCTTAGCAACCCTTTTATTTTCATTTTTTCTGAGACAAAAAGAATAACAGTTAAGATTTCTTTTAGGAGGTGGTTCTGTATCCTAACAGCATGTTGGCTCATTGATCTCTTTGCCCGCATTTTATGGTTGCTTTGTATGCGTTTTATTTCGTAGCATTTTTAGTTTTTTGCTCTTTAAGTGTTGTAATTCAGAGACTAGAAGAGTCAAAAAGGGGTAATCAAAGTTAATCACGTGTTGCGGACTTGCTGCTTTATAGTCTTGTAACACATTACAAACGGTTTAATCCTTGAAAAAGAACAAACTACGGATACAGGATTAACTGTTTTCATACAAAAAACAAAAAGTCAAAGTGTCATGATATATTACGAAATATGGATTAGTTGAAGAAGAACATACATAACAACATTTATTTTTTAAAATACCTTGAATTCTACATAAAGGATGGAGCAACCATAATGCGCCATCAAACCTTAATGTCAAGTTTTTTGTCCAACTTAATTTTACATTTCTTTGTTTCAGTGTTTGGAAAGTTCTACCATTGAATATGTCGTTTAAATTAATGAAGCGTCATACGAAAATAAGCATTCAAATCAGAATACATTTCGCACACTTCGTGTTTATTTTCGGTCAGCATAATCTAACAAATGTGTTCACAATTGATAGAGTTGTGCGCAAATTTCAGCAAACCGGCTCTGTAGGAAATGTGAAAGCACTTGCGCATGCTCGTACAGTTCATTATCCGAAAAACATCGCGACTCCTTATCGTGCGGGATGTCAATACACTTCTTATGGTCAGAAAGTGTGAATATCGCGAAAGTATAATAAAACAGCTGTCAATCTCTACTCGTCGTCGTTCCCAAGTGAACAATTGAAAACCTCACAAACATCACTGAAGCGAATTTTTAATAAATATTTGAATTTACAAGCTTATCAGGTTTATTTGGCTCAAGAGCTGAAGTTAAATTGTCAACTCAAGCGTCGTCAACATGCGGAACGGTTTGTTAAACAGACATAATGTACCATTGGTTTAGATCAGGGGTACCCAAAAGCTCTATATAGTATGCACCAATACATTTAGGGACAACTTAATTTTATGTAATAAGCAAAGCGTACGAAAATGTTGCTGCTTTACACTTGTGTGTATAAACATGCATGTGTACATTAAAGCGCACAGCCTATAGCCAAACAAAAACAAATGAGCACCAAGCACATAGGGTTTGGGCACTTCTGGTTTAGATCAATACCTACCTGCCTTGATAGAATTATCTGATGATGGAACAACTTCATGGGGTGAATGTTTTACGATTCACCAGCATCCCAGCGCCTTGTAAGGCTCATACTGGTTGCAACTTTTGCCATAAGTTTGTAGCCAAACCGACAATCCGCCCTCTAATCTGTTCGAAATCTACAGTAAGAGCTCGGACCTTCTAATCCTTCTAATGTTTGAGAATATCTTTCAAATGTTTCCAAGTTTACTTATAATTACGGTAGCTCCTATGAAATGTCGACATAAGAAAAACTAGAAAATATAGAAAGCAGGCTGTTTATAATTTTTTGATTGGTATCAATATTATAAGATATTAAAGGAAATAAACTCAATTGTGTGAATAATTATTATTATAATAAAAAATCCTTCTAAGCTGGAAGTGGAGCCGAACTCGAACCAATTCTTCTAATGTTTGAGAACATCTTTCAAATCTTTCCAAGTTTACTGATGATTACGGTAGCTTCTATGAAATGTCGACGTATAGACGTAGAAAACAAGCTGTTTATAATTTTTTGATTGGTATCAATATTAGAAGATATTAAAGGAAATAAACTCAATTGTGTGAACAATTATTGTTATAACATAAAATCCTTCTAAGCTGGAGGTGGAACCAAACTCGAACCAATCCTTCTAATATTTGAGAATATATTTTCGAAGTTTACTGATGACTATAGTAGCTGCTATGAAATGTAGACAAAAGAAAGCTGGGAAACATAGAACACAAGCTGTTTATTATTTTTTGTTTCCCTCCGAGCTCTACAGCAAAAACTCGGGCCTTATAATCGTTCTAATGTTTGAGAATATCTTTTAAATCTTTCCAAGTTTACTGATGATTACGGTAGCTCCTATGAAATGTCGACATATAGAAGTAGAAAACAAGCTGTTTATAATTTTTGACTGGTATCAATATTTGGAGCTATTAAAAGAAATAAACTCAATTGTTTGAATACTTATTGTTATAATAAAAAATCCTTCTAAGCTGGAGGTGGAATTGAGCTTGAACCAAAGAAATCAACAATGTGATCTATACAAAAAATATATATATGACCGAAACTAATATACTCAAATATTATTTTCAAACAAATTATTACTAAATTGTTTGAAAAATTATATAAAAAAAAATTGTTATAATAAAAAATCCTTCTAAGCTGGAGGTGGAGCCAAACTCGAAACAAATAAATCAACAATGTGGTCCCTACAAGAAATAGATGACCGGAACTAATATACTCAAATATTACTTTCCAACAAACTGTTATACGCATATAATGTTTTTGAGAGTGTGTTAGAAGAATCATCATACGCAGACAAAAGTTTCGGTAATTTTTTCATAGTGCCCTTAAGAGCTTGATAAGAACTTGCGAGCGATGTTTCGGTCATTTGTTAGTCATTGGTCTTTTAAGGTTCTTATTATTTAAAAAGTTCGTCTATTTATTTATTAAACATTGAGCATTATGGTTGGACCAACCTTTGATAAAAATTCCCTTACAAAATTTAGAATTTTAAAAATCATTTAACTTAAAAAAATCCCAGTCTAACTCTACGTTATTATCGCTGTGCCAAACACAATTAACCAATGACATCTATAAACAGAGAAAAAAAAAACTAAATTAAGTAAAACACATTTAAATTCTTTTCCGAAATGCATCGCAACACTTTTTCCTGCTCTCGCACAATTTTTCAATAAATGATATTGATTGATCGTTTTGTAGTCTTGTTGAAATGATAAGCATACACTTGAGCCAATTTATAACAAAAAATTACTCCAACAATTTTCACGCAGCCATACAACAGCCAACCACTAACAATGCCATGTAGACAATTTGTTACAAAAGCAGACACAAGAAAATTAACTGACATTTTAAATGCATTTCAGTAAAAACATAAATACAACACAACAACAAAAACAAGAAAAAAGAAACAGGAACATCCTTTTTTTCGCTGAGCGCAACAAAAGAACAACAAACAGTACTTTTTTTGTTTTGAGTCCAAACGTTATAACCAGACCCCCAGAGACAGCAACCCAGAGATATCTACAAAAACGAAATAATATAAAATGAGAAAAAAAAAAACAACAACAACAGAATCATAATCAAAGGCGGAAATTACTTTAAATTGACAACATTTATAAAACCTTAAAAGCAACACACACACACACATCAACATCATAAGCACAGGAAAACCTCTGCTGCAACATATTTTTTTTACACTCGTATTTTGCTTTTTTTCTGCTTCAGTTTGAAGGGTACGAAAGATATTTCACACTTCTTTTGTAGCGCTTTCATCTCCAGCACAGCCAATATTCGGCTGTTGATGTTGTTTCAATTGATGTCAATCAGTATTGATGCCAAACTTGAAGTTTTTTAGTCAAACAAAAGCATATTTTTCCGCTGTTGCTCGTAGAATGCGCAAATAATTCTTTTGATTTTTCATGATTATAATAAAACATCAATTATAAAATTTATATGATGGATTGCTTTTGGTACAAATTCGTAAAGTTGCCAATTGAGTGAAAGGCCGGCCATTAAATAGGAATCGCTATGAATGAAGAAAATTAGCTCAAGATTATGAAAGATTTTGACAGATTGTAATTTAAAATGAGGATTTATAAAAATCATTTTTCTTTCAATGCTGTTATGAGTATAACACTCATAATTTTTACAAATCAAATATTTGCTGTGCTAACAAATTTTAAAAATCTTTTCAGAAAATATTTTAGCAAATGATTGTCAATAGTATATTATATAAAGGGTGTTTTTTATAGAGTTGTTCGTTAGCTTCAGCATTCAATTTTTTTCTCTATTCTTTGGTCAAAAGTTATTGATAGCGGCAAATTATAATAAAAAAATGTTCTTAGCTGAAAGGGGAATCGTACTCATAAGCTGATAAATAACATCATGTAATATACAGATTTATATAACTTTAAAAATTAAAAACAGGTTGGTCAGTGACAGAAAAGCCTGTACAAATAACTGGAATTATAACAATTGCCTATACGTGATCAATATGTGGTAAACATTAACATAAGAATAATTAAAGAGCACGGTGGCTGAGTTGGCTAAGCGGCCGTATTAAAAACACATCGTGTTCACATGATCTCTAATTCGAATCCCAGTGGGTGCTGATGAGTAGTGTAGCGACTACGAAACAGCTAGTGTCCCTGTTCTTCTTTGGTCTGATTGTTTCACAGCAATAATTGTTATAATTAAAAATAATCCCTCTTCTTGACTGAAGTTGGACTCGAACTCACAACTAATAAGTAAATATCGTACATATAAAACTTTAAGTTGACAATACTTTTATAACTGGGGGCCATTTTGTCAGCAGTTTTGTCAGTTTAACTCATAACTAGTAAGTAAATATCGTACATATAAAACTAAGTTGACAATACTTTTATAATTGGCGGCCATTTTGTCAGCTGTTAAGTGATTTAGGTTTAGTTTGGCATTTCAACCTGAATAGACTGACGCCAGTCCTAGCGGGCTAGCAGTTCCTCGAACCGTTTGGGATTTAAAACTATGCAGCCCTTTTTTTTATCCACAGATTTTCTTGGAATTCAATTGTGGGGTACCGCCTCTGCATCTAACATTGAGAAAATTCAAAAGCGCCAGAATAAAATTCTCCGTATAATTATTAAAAACTCTCGAATTCACAAAGATCTAGGTTTACCCTTAGTGAAAGATGAATTTTCAAAACACGCGATAAGGTACATTAACAGACTGTAGTCTCACCCGAATCCTCTCGCACGTAGCATCCTTAACTTTGGTGGCCACACTCGACTGAGAAGGACACCCTTGCAACCATCAGAGCGTTGGAAAGGTGATTTACCAACAAAATACACGCAAGAAACAACTTTTCGTCTAGCATTGGCTGGACCTAAGTAAAAAAAATTTTTCAATATTAATTAATTTTTTCTATATTAATTAATGAATTTCAATTTTTAAGATTTGCATACTTATTGTTAGTTCTTTTAGAAGATACAATAAATAATTGAATTATATAAAAAAAACAAAAAGATTTTCTTGTGGCAATAAATTTTCATGAAGCCGATTTTGGGAGTTCCCAAAAAAATTCAGAACCACTTTACTAACCGGTTTTTCATATTCGGTGAGCGTTTTTACCGTGAAACATGATTTTGAATTATAAACGGTTATTCGCTTTATCGCAAAAATTGGAGTTGTCGTATTGTTTCTGAGGAAGTGGAAGGACTTTGACGCTTCCTGAAGCCGACTTTGGGAACTCCCTTCGGTAAACGAATCGGTACCGGTTTTTCATATTCGGCGCGCATTTTTGCCATGCAACGTGTATCTGAACTACTAACGGTCATTCGATTTAGTGCGGACATTCTGCTGATATTGCAGCTTTAAGCGATGTCTTATTTGTTGACTGGCGCTTAGCGACCCATTTTTTCAAAAACACCCATAAATTATCTACAGGATTGAGACCGGGTCTTTGGAGACGTGGTCACAGTTATGTAACAGCCACATTCCTATCATGTATGATTTATGTTTGGAGTCATTGTGTTGATAACACTTAAAATTTAATTTGTTGTCCCTTATAAATCCAAATTTTTTCAAGTTGTCATTGTTTCCGGGCAAGTAAGGGATTTTGGCGATTTCAGAATCCGGTTTTGGGAATTCTAAAAAAACTTGGAACGCGTTATACGGATAATTAGTTTAGTATCGAAGCGTGTTTTTTAATTTTTAAACTATATTTATTTTGCAATATTTTCATTTCAGGAAAATTTTGGAAAATAAACTGTTGATATCAATAAATTTGCTAAAGATAATTATTTTTGTTGACAATTATTATTTTTTTACAAATGTTTGCTTATTAACAATATTTTTTATATTTATATCTGTGGCATTTCATCATAACAGCTTAAGTCGGGGTTTAAAAATTGATTTTTTGATTATTTGAATAAATATGGTATTTTTGTTTGCAGAAATAATTTTTCGTATTATTCACAAAATTTAGTTATAATTATGATTTTTCTTCTTAAATTTAGTTCTTCACTCAAAACTTTTTTTGAACTTATCTCGGCTTAAGCTGTTATGATAAAACGCCACAGATATATACATAGTTTTTACGAGGTAGCTATAGTAGTATTTACTTCTCAACAAATTTTTTACAGAAGGCCACTGTCATTCTGCGGAACATGTTTTTAATATTGATCCTTGTTGCTTTGAACTTTATTTAATTCAATATTTGCAAGAAATTCTTTCAGCTCAAAGTCCTTTTTGGTTTTTTTTTTTAATTTCGTTATTGTATTTTTCAATATTTCGTCTTCATTCGGACTTCTTCAATTTTTTAGCAGAACCTTTCAATAATTGTAAAAGAAAGTTTTCTGTTATCTTAAAGGATCTCATATTTTACTCGTATCTGAAGATCACAAGTTTATTTCCCTTTTATCACTTCTGCACAAAAATCTGTCCAGTCCTGGTCAACTCATCTGAATGATGGCTGTTGCTATTTAATTCATTTAACACGCAAAATTGAGATCAATGATCTTTATTTAGTTTTTGAATTTCCAATACAATTTGCATATTGTTCGTTGTATGTACATACATATGTGAATCGCCTAAAGATGATGAATAAGATGATAAATGAAAAACGTAACAGGCAACAACAATACAAACAAGAATAATGCTGACACAATAAACACGCATATTTTTGTGTTTTGGCTGAAAGGCTCTTTTTTTTCTATTGGTTGTGTTTTTAACATATTTCTGCAGGAAAACACAAATACAGACATTTGCATAAACAAGAATCGCTTTTAAATTTGAGCCACAAAGTGATTAGTATTTGAAAATGTTATGAAGAAGAAGAAGACGAAAGAAATGAACATGAGTGATATTAGATTTCATTAGAAGAAGTGACAAGACCATGTTTTAACAACGTTCATTTCGAAATTAAAAAATAAATTTTTGATTTTAAAACTGGTTCGTGCTAAAGCAGTATTTGTCATTTTTATTGACATTGATTAATTTCATTATAACTAATTTTTTTTTTGTTGTGTGTTAACGAAACCATTTTTGTTCAAGAAATAAGTTTTAATGCAGGTGAAATGATCTAATCTATTTTTAAAGTCTATGTCATCTTTATTTTTATTCAGCTTCAATATTGGAATGACGCAAAACATACGCAGAATTATGTTTTAATATCGTGTTCATGCAGGAATTTGTTTTGGTATCTCCCCTGGCGGAAATAGTATGCTAATTAATGCGACATTTACTATGAGTGGAAGATATGTTATAGCTTTATGTAACTTATGTGTTTTTGAGAAGTATGGATAATTTTGTATATCCCCTGGCATTTATGTTTTAACTTTAACGATTTAATCTCGAGACCAAAATATAATATCATATTTAAATATGATATCATATTTTTGCTTTCAAACTACTTTTAGCAGGTATGTGCCAGGGGAACATTCTTTTTATAAAGAAAAGAAAAAAATTCAAGCACTTATTTACAATAGTGGCTTAAGGTAAGAGGAATTAAGCTTCTTGTACAATAATAACATTTCATGGTTATAATTTTGTAAGTTAGTATAATATTTCCCCTGGTCATTTCATCCTTAGTTCAATTGCCATATCTTTTAATATCTCTAGCTTGACTTTTGAATTTTTAAAATTGTTTTTTCTCTTTCCAATATATTTTAATCAGGTACAAGGCAATTTAAAATTTTCCCCTGGCTGATATTTATAGACACACAGCTTTCAAGCTTTGGATAAATCTATTTTATTAAAATTAAGTAAGATAAGTAAGCAAAGTCTATTAATATACTTCTGTATCATTATAAAAATTTAGATAATATAATGCTCTCCATATGCAATTTTTTTCTGTAAAGTATACAGCAATATTTCTGTAAAGTATACAGCAATATTTATATTTGGGCTTTCACTTGGTAACCCTATTTATATTTAAATGTTATGTTTTCGGAACAAATTACGTCCGTGAAATAGAAGAAGAATTAACTTTAAATGAGTATATTGTTGTTCACATACTTCCTTAACTTATTATTAGCCAGAAGAATATACTTTTCACAACAAAGAGTTGGAAAATCTAAATATTTATGCATGAGTATGGTAGCAAATGATAAGTAAAGTTGGCCTTATTTAATAAAAGTTATACATATTACGCGTTTTACATATTATGTCTATAATTTTTTGAGTCTGTGCAGTATTTCGCCTGGTCTCGATATTTGACAAGTAATCTTATGCGTTCTATAAAAGTTTTTACAGCTTTTAAGTGGGTCCCTACTACCCCGCTTGGGATTAATCAAGTAAATTCTTGCAGAATAAGACTTTTCCTGGCTTTAATTTTATATATTTGTTGTCATTTTTCTATTTCCGGTTTATTTCAGTTTTGTAAATTTTTTCCCTGGCATTTGTCACATATACATATACATATGTATATAAGCATGATTTCTTAAAGCACCAAAGGCTTTATAGAAGCAATATAATAAAGTCAAAGTAAAAAAAAAAAATTGTTGATATTCATACCATTCGGCCAAGATAGATGTTAAGAATATTTCCCCTGGCATTAGAAAAGTTCATAGAATATAACGCTGTCTATGCGAAAAGTCGGTATTGTATTAATATAATAAAGAAATGTATTTTTAGAAATACAAAGAACTTTGTTATTCCCCTGGAACCATGAAAGTTCAGAAAATAGCGTTAAATAAATTTTTCTGCAAAATTTTAAACTACCCTGGCTAAAGTATTTTTTATGAAATTTGTACACATTCTTTCAACAATTTTCTGCATTATTTAGTAATTTGTTCCAGTTTCATCTATTGAGAACGCTAATAAATTAGTAGTGAAAAATTGCAATATACGAATAAAGATTCTTTAAATTTTTTTTTAAAACAATGCAAACATGCCTGATTTTTGCTGAGTATATGATAAAAATATTTTTAGAAACTAATATAAAAAATTATTGTTTCTTTTCAAAGATTTCCAAGTGTATTGATGATTAGGGCAGCTCCCATGATAGATATGTCGCCACATAAGCATCTAAGGATCATAAAAAACAAGTTTTCTGTATTTTTGATTAGTATCAATATTCACTAATAAAGTAAATAAGAAGGACAAGTGGTAGCATGCGTCACTAAGATGATTTCACTACCCTGATGTCACTACCCTGGAAACATGAACAATGTAGACATACCATATTTTTTTCTGGGCATACCAAAAAATTGTTTTAGAAACTATTATAAAAAATTATTATAATTAGTTTTAAAGGTTTCCAAGTCTTTTGGTGATTAGGGTAGCTTTTATGATATGTCGGAACATACGCATCTAAGGATCTTAAATATCAAGTTGTCTGTATTTTTGATTAGTATCAAGCTAATAAAGTATATAAGCTAATAAAGTATATAAGAAAGCTAATAAAGTATATAAGAAAATCAAGCATTAGTATGCGTAGTAGAAGATTCTGGAAAAAATTTTCATAGTTTTTTTTCTTTTTTTTTCAAATTAATTTGAAACTTAAATATTAAGTTTGTTATATATAACCAAACTTTCATTTTCATATTATTTTATTTTCTGTTACCACTTTACCTTGATGTATATGATCTTATATCAGTATCTGCTCTCACTCTTTCACAGTGGGTATCCGTGTTCACTAAGTAACATGTTATATGAAATGATTTATATCATGACTTAAAAAATATTGGCCCTTCTTGTTCAATCCTCAATGTTCATTTGGCATGCGTGGGAATTTTATAAAAATAACTCTTTTAACTGACTTGAAAATTTTTGTGTGTTTTTCACTTTTTTTTTCTCTATTCAACAATAAATATCAAGTAATCAATTAAAAGTTAACCAAAATCAAATGAAATTTATTTTAGATTTTTATGATTTTTTTTCGTTACTTAACAACATGATTAAGCTTTTGGTAAAAAAAAAGTATTATATGTTACTTTGTTTGTAAATTGAAGAAAAAAAAATCAGGAAATAAATTTTGTTATACATTTGAATAAAAAAAAAGAAAATAAAATAAAAGTAGAAAGTCTGCTGAGAAATGAGTTCAATAAAATAAAGTTATAAACTTTGATAAAAAAAAAATCAAAATCACGAATTAATTGTAGACAAATTTTGTTTATGATGATTTGAGAAAGTGGAAAAAGAAACAAATAATCAATAACAAAAAATTAAAAAAATAAAAATAAAAAATAAAATAAAACAAATAAAAGAAATTTGTTGAGCTTGAGTGAAGGTTGGTGACACAGACTCCAAATAAATGGTAAAGGAAAATTTTGTTTGCACAACGGATACCAAGCATGTGCCTTAAGTCTTTTGTTTTGCAGGACATAACTTCCTTTTTTCAAAACATTTTTCTTTTTCATTAACTTTATCATTTACTTTATTAAAGGACATAACAATCTTTTGTTTAAATCACTTTTCGGTTTCCTTAGCTTTATAATCATTTACTTTATTAAAGGATATTAATAATCGTGTAAATCTACTCTCTTTTTTCCAAATCACTTTTTGTATTCATTAACTTTATTAATGGTCATTACTGATGACAAAAATAATATTTGCTTAACTTTGTAATATATAATTTACCACTCAAATTTTTAACATAAATATTTTAATGAATATTCATGAGCAAAAATAAAACGAAAACAAAAATACTAATAAATTAATTTGATATTTAATCACAGCTTTTGTTTAATTTCTTAACAATTCATCTTTTTTCAACTGCTGCTCTTGCGAGTTTCAAATGAAACCTTTTCAGAAATGCAGCCATAATCGCACAACCTTCAATAAATTTATACGAGTTCATAAATAAATCAATATGTAGTTTCATAATTCGCACATGTGTTTTAAAACTACCGATCGTATGAAAAATAATCATAGAACGTTTATTTTTCTTGTTTCTTCTCGCTAATGTCCATTTGTATGAGTTTAAGTTCTTCTAAGTGCTGCTGTTGTTTGTTGAGCTGTAATAACTTAACAATGTCATTCTAATCTTAATAATTACTTATGGTCTCGACCATTACATGCTCACTGTCTGTATGCATAAGTTTCTAAAAGTTTCTAGCTCGTCTGTCCATGCGTCTTTTGTGAATGCTGATGATGACGTGATAACAATTACCATAAGTTGGCTTAAATAATTAAATTTACTTTATGATGTCATAGAGGGCTTAAGATTTTGCTAAATCTATTTTTTAATTGCCATTTATTTTAAATGTATGCAGATAAATTAACTGCTAGAGCTTTAACAGTTAACTCCAAAGCAGAAACTTTAAAAATTGTTGGAAAAATAATTATTTATAAAACGAAGCAAACATTTATATGGCAGTATTTTTTTTATAAATTTTTTTATTGAATCTTCAAAATATGAACTAACAATAAGTATTCCTACGGCCGTATTAAGAATATATTATGTTTACATGGTACCAAGTTCGAATCCTAGTGGCTGCTGATGAGCAGTGTCGCGACTACGAAACAGCTAGTTGTGCCCCAGCTTTAGTATTCAATTATTTTTTCCTGTCTTCTTTGATCAAGAAGTATTGATCGCTGCAATTATTGTTATAATTGTAAAATAAACATGTTTTTTGGCGAAAGCCAGATTTAAACTTTAAATAGAAAACAATTACAACATATCATACATATCATGAAATAGCATAAGTAATTGTGCGATCGAACGAACAGCTTCGCCACCGGTAAACGGACATTATGTTATGTATAGTTGAGTCCTTCATTTGTTGTAGAAAATAAAAGTCTAGAAAGCCCCACCATCAGATCAGCATTTAGAAAGTTTTGTTTTACAGATCATTCCGTCACTGATCGTAATTGAGGTGACTGCATCTTGGCTAAAATGTTCAGATTGTGAGGGTGTTATCGATTGTTACGATACTATTTATATAGCGTGGCACAATATTAATCATCCTATCGTATGTTGTAATAGCTCTAGCAAATGCTTTTTTTCGTCAATCCTATTTAACATTTGCGATCTGTACAACTGCAGAATACAATCAAATAGACAGCGAAGCACTATACTTTGCAAGAGCATGGAATAATTGTGTTCATTTTTTTAACCAATAATCGGTAGATGATGTTAGTGCAGCCTGAATTTCGTCTTAGATTTCCTAATCGTGTCGCAGTAACTGGACATTACTTCGCTAAGCTGCTCGACTCAAACAGACTGGAATCACAACAGATTTTCAGAGTGTAAACGCCAATGAACAGGTAATTCTGCCAACCAGAATTGCCTCGCAATTGCACGGCACCATGCGGAATGTTAGAGTGAATTTTAGTGTTTGCACAAACTGCAAATAGTGACAGTAACAGCCGTATTGACCTGCGGGGACACCAACTAGCTCATGATAGAGCACATATATCTCATCGAGGTCCCAACCCTTCCCCAGGGTACGCCGTTCATAAAAACGACCGAAAAAAAACGAAATTTGCTGATCTTCAGTCACGTGTGAATTACTGTAGAACTATCCTTAATCTCAATAACGAATAGGACATTTTTTAGTCAAAAATCCTTATGAGCGACCTGTCAAATTTTCATTTACACGATTACGCCAATAAACAATATCTTTGTTTCTGGGACACTAAATATATGCGTATCATACTTGAAAAGCCGTTACATTCACTTAAGGCTACTATGTTGTCCTGTGTTTACACAGGAGGAGTTGGGCCATATTGCTTTGAAGACGCTCTCGGCAGTATAGTAGCTGCTACTGGCGAGCGCTACAGGGCTATGATAGCTACTAGACATTGTGAAGGATGTATTTTCTGGTCGCATATTTTTTTCCGATTTGGCATGGCATCTTTGAGTCAACTTGCCGCAGGTATATTCCAAAAAGCTCCAGATAATCGCAGTACTTTGATATGAGTGCACACAGCTATCACTAGCAAAATTGCTGAACGTAATGGAATATGCAATACAAAGGACAGAAAAAGGACAAACACTAACCTATATCATATCTTCCAATTAACAGAATAAACTGTACAGGCCCAAATTACGATTTCCAGCACTAAAATAAAATTGGATGATAAATTTTGTACCACCTTATAATCCCTAAGGTGCTGTTACACTTCTTTATGCAGATAATTCTAATGTAAAGAACCAGATGCAGTGAAATGGCGGATGAAATGGTTAAAGCCGAAGCTCTTTATGGACTACGGGTCTTCAATTTCTGTAGCCTTATCTTCCGTTGACTGGCTGGGGAATTGCATACAGTAGTGAAAAGAATTACCATCAGCACCTGCCCTTACTGCCTTATCTGATGATGGACCAATTCCACGGAGTGAATTATTCACGATTCATCATCGGCGCCGTGTGGCTTATCAGGCACACACGGGTCGCGATTCTTGCGATATGTTTGTAACCCTATAGGCGTCCCCTGGAATAATAAAGTTTTACTAAGAGCATACGTGTCTATTTAAGCGGAACTCGGCGACTATATATATGTCAGTGTTAAAAGGCTTCATTTGAATTTGTTGTGTAGTTTCAGAGTAAAATTGCAATATCTACAATAGTCCTATTAAATGCATTAGAGACGCAATTAGCAAATATATTTTTAAATACCCCAGTGAAGCATTTAAATGAGATTTTTTTTAAAATGTTTTTCTGACTTAAAAGCATATTCTCTGACCGAATTTTTCTTTATAACCAAGATTGAAGTTTTTAAATGATGTTTGTGTGGAAGTTTATCTATTTAAGACTCAATAACCAAAAATAATTTAAGTTTATGTTAATTATTTTACTTAAATATTACTTAACTATTTATATTATATAATAATAATTATTTTTATATTAAAGTCGCAAGGTATCCAAAGCAATTAAAAGTAGCGTTCATATTTGAAAGACTTTACAAAACCATATGGTTTTTTTTCAAACTCTTTTTAAGAGAACAGTTTTCAAACCAGAAATAAAAACCACCACATTGACTCCTTAGCGAAAGTATTCAGAAAAAAAACTATACAAATCAATTAAACATATTCTTTGCAAGTGAAATTTAATCAACAAATTAATTTCAAATTAAATGTTGCTGAAGCCGCAATTACAAACCAAGACCATATAATTAGGCTACCTAAATATTACAACAATTAGTTTATTGCGGTTTGACAGGCGTTTAAATTCAAAACTATCCCCTCCTTAGAACATATGTTAAGGATAGGAAATTTCCTGCCATAACCTAGGCCGAAAAAAATAAGTGAAAACAAAACGAATGAATGCTGTTTATCAGAGTGACTTTTAAATTTCTTTGAGTCGACTTGTGCCAGTAAAATATGTTGGGATCAAATTTATCAATAAATCTGTGGTTTAAATAAATAACTAAAATAATATATTAATAACGTTTTTACAGAAATATAAAACTGTTTTGTTCGTCTAACATATGAACTTATTTATGCATATGGGTGATTCTCATTTCAAGTGTATATTTTGTGTTTCTGTTTATTATTTTTAACTTCATTAATAATAGTTTGATTATGAAAAAAAAAACGATATTAAGATTTCTATTATAATTTTCACTTTATATGTTTTAATATATTGCTGTATTGAGTATTACATTTGTTTTCTTGGTTATGCCGGGAATCTAGCGAAAAAAGTAATCTACAAAAAGTGAGTGGAGAGCTTGTAAACATAATGTATCTTCTCCCTAACCAAAGAAGCAATTAATGTAATCGTAGTAGGAAATTCACAAACACGACTCTTTTTTAATATTAACCGCCTAGGACTCTTGAAAAAGTTCAATAACCGTATTTTGAAAAATAAATAAAAAAACTTAACAGCTAAATGTTCTTTCACATATAACTAATTTTATGGCAATCCATAAACATATTATATTTGTTTCAAACCATTGTTTATAACAAAATGTGATTTATTCACTAGTTTCTTTAAAAACATAAAAACAGTGCTGAATATATTAAAAAATAACGGCCGTATACATAAAAACTAATATATGTTTACTAAACACTTATTTGACAAATATCCTATAGAAACAGTTTAATAAACATACAATATTATTTTATGAATAAGGCCATAAATATGATGTTTTTAAAAGAGTCTCTATGAATTAAAATTTTATAATGACATGGGAAGTACTGATTGTACTACCGATTACAGATAATAAACAAAATAAAACTTTATTCATGCAACTCTCAAGACATTCTCGCATGAATTTCATATATTTTTTCATAACATAGCTGAATTCATCGCCGTTAAGGCGATGAGATTTAATATAAAGTCCCGAATTATATGCAAGATTAAAAAAAAAACGGATATCACTCAATACAATTGTTGAGATAAAAATTATAATCAATTGATTAAATCCTGAATCATGTGCTAAAAAAAACTCTAAAACATTCAGTTAACAAAAAAAAAAAAAAAAAAAAAAATTGGATAACACTCAATACAATTTTAAACTAGATCTTTTGACCACAGCAATATTTCACAAATTCTCAAAATTTTTTTTTTAATTTAGAATGGCATATTATTAATATAAAAACTCCATTTGATACATACTAGTATTGACTTCCATATCAATGTGAAATTTTAATCAAATAATTTCAAGCATTAAGAAATAGCAGATACATACATATATATCTTCATTATTCATTGTAGTTTTCATATCAAGTCGTCATCATATTATTAAATATTTTATGGTTTAGCGCATCGGTTATTGTTCTTATCAGTTGCTATAAATTCAACCTATAGCTCGTATGATAAAAAAATACAAAACTCCTACCAAAATGTATAGAGCGTTACTGCGACAAAAATGTTTATATATAACTTTTCATCAAATTTAGAAATTGTGATAAAGTTAACATCAGTAGTGACTTCCATAAAATTGTGAAATTTTAATCGAATCACTTTAATTGTCATGAAATAGCAGATTTCGTTTCAAAATGTATTGAGCGTTACGTTGACAAAATATGTATACATAACTCATACGTAAAGTTTAGAATTATGAAAAAGTTAAAACCTGTCGCAAAACATAGAACTGATATGTAATAGGTTACAAATTTTCCGCTTTATTTTATGAAATATTGTACCAGACCTTCTTCGCACACGAAAAATCCTTTTGAGCTGAGAATCACCCATATATGGATTTGTTCTTTTCGCTCATTTTCTTAACAAAACAAGAAAAAATTCCCAATTTTACATGTGTTCAGATTTAAAATAGAAAATTTCAAGTACACCAGTCTGGGATTTATTGCACTAAGCCTTTTCTTTTATTTTTCTGCTTATTTAAGAACTTAAAAATTTTAAATCCTGTCTTGTTGAAAAAACACACATATGCACACGTTAAAAAAAATTAATAAATAAATATTGTATGGCTTTAATAATTTCATACATCAATGACTGTTAAAAAATCATAATCAGCAAATGTGTAATAAGTCTAAGACTGTTTATTTGGTTGTTTGTCAAGGATTATGCTAAACTATATCCTGGTTTTGTTTAAAACAAAGTGCGAGCAACACACGTCCAGGGGATTAATAAAAATAACATAAAAATCATGTTAATTGTCAGCCAAAAGGCTGAAGGACTTTTTTCTCTCTTCGCTTGTATGTGAGTTTGTTTAGGGATTTGGTTTTGCGGGAGACAGTAACACTAAATGATGGATTTAAAAAGAACGCTTATTTTTTTGCCATTAAAAGGTTCAAAAATGTAGATCCATTTAAATGAAGCTGAAGCAAAAGAAATATTTGTTGAGCTGAAATATTTGAAAACAAATTGAAAAACCCTGATGACTCAATTAGCAGCATCACTCGCTATCGGCTTCAAGTTTGTTTTTCTTGCACCAATTCGCAGGGAATGACCCATAATACTTATACTAGAACTAGGAAAATAGGTTATAAGGAGGAGGAACTAGGAAAAAAGGAGGAAAGAGGGAGTGGTGTAGTGTTTTATATCTTAAAGTTGAGATATTTTTGTAAAGAAAATCAGAAAGTGTTTATGAATAGCACTAGCACTAGGGAAATAGGTTATGAGGAGGAGGAAAGAGAGAGTAGTGTAGTATTCCATTTAAATCTTAAAGTTGGTATATTTTTGTAAGGAAAATCAGAGAGTGTTTATGAATAATACTTGAACTAGGAAAAGAGGAAGTAGTGTAGTATTCCATTTATATCTTAAAGTTGCGATATTTTTGTAGAGCAAATCAAAAAGTCTTTATGAATTATACTGGAACTAGGAAAATAGGTTATGAGGAGGAGGAAAGAGGCAGTAGTGTAGTATTCCATTTAAATCTTAAAGTTGGCATATTTTTGTAAAGAAAATCAAAAAGTCTGTATGAAATATGTTCTGTTTATTTTGCCCCAACAAAGTAATTTTCACTTAAACATTTATGACCAAAAAAAAAAGAAATCTTCTCTGACGTCTTAACATCTGCAGCCTGTAGTTTTTTTCTTCCTCTTGATTTGTTCCATACCACACACCTAAAATCTAGATCAAATAATAAATTTAATTTTTTATTTATTTCATATACATCAGATCCCATTTTCGTAACAATTTGTTGCTTTAATTTTTTATTACTTAAATATTTTTGCTCAGTTTTTTTTTTGCTGCTCTTTACGGTAACACCCCAATTTGTTAACGCCCACAAGTTAATTGCATTTTTCGTTGCATTTTAGTTTATTTGTTTGCTTTTTGGTTTTTGTGTGGCTCATAAGAAAATCGACACGCTTACCCAAAGGGTCAATATCATATAAAATCAACATTTTGACGTTTATAAAGAGGACTTCAGAAGACCTGCACAGACACTCAAACCACAGTCTACACCATTATCAAGTTGCCTGCTACCACTACTTGTTGTATTTTGTTGTTATTATTTCGTTTCTTATATTTTTCCTTCGTTTTGTAGGAGACTGTGTTTCCTGACCATCTGTGTAGTTTGAATTTAATTTTTCTGTATGTGTGTGGTAAATTAAGTTGTGAAGGGTTTATGGTGTGTTTCGTTTATTTCCCTGCTTCGGTACATGATGAGTTAATTATCCTTTCATCACATGCCGTTGATGGCAACAATAGACAAACAACAATGTTGTTTGTTCGACTCGAGGTAATTAAGATCAATCATTAAATGTTTTCAAATGTTTGTATTCTAAAATATAGGAAAAAGACATAAAAAAAATTTTTTTTTTGTAGTAACGGGTATCCGCCGGGAAGGTATACTAATTTGTTTTGCCGCCATTTTAGCAAAAATTTGTCTTGACAGTCGAGATGTAGACACGTGGCAAATATATTATAAATATTCGATAAACCAACGAGTTTTAATTGTTAAAACATTTTGTCAATCAACATTGATTACTGTGACGATGAGAAAGTTACGTGAAATTTTTGGGCAAAACAATATGCCAACAAAACGCACTATTTATCTAGTAGTGAACGATTTTGGAAAAATAGGGTTTGTAAGTGATAGATCCAAGCATGGACCACAACGTACTGCAAGATCGGCTGAAAACATTACTGCTGCCCAAGAAAGTGTTCAAAATAAGCCATCAACCTCAATTCGACGCCATGCTCAGGAGCTTGGTATTCAGAGTAGAACATTGGTCACAATTTTGCACAAGGATTTGCTGTTGTTCCCAGTTGACACGATAACTTCTTTCACAAGACCATTTACGCCGCCGTACATATGTCAATAAGATGCCACAGCTCGCCCAGGACCACTTCGATTTTCATAAAAAAAATCATAATGAGTGACGAGGCATATTTCCATTTGAATGGTTATGTGAATAAACAGAATAGTCGGTTCTGGGCAATGGAAATCCCTCAAATTAGTCATCTTTGTATCCATTAAATGTGAGAATCTGGTGTGCAATTCGGTCAGGAATCATTGGATTTTAATGCTTTGAAAATGAAAACGGCGCAACGGTAACAGTGAATTCAGAGCAATATCGTGATATGATTGAGAACTTTTTAATGCCTACATAATTTGGCCTTAATTAACATGTGGTATCAACAAGATGATGCCCCATCGCATACAGCTGGAATAACAATGGAATTACTGTGGGTAGTTTGGTTTCCCGCGGACACCTTATATTAGAAAAAAGCATAAAAACTTAATAAAACAAATTATATGCTGGATGTCTGACTGTGGAATTTTCATCTATTCCACTCTTCGCCGCACCTCACATGCTCTAGACACAGGAATATCGTCAACAGAGTTGTTTTCTTTCCTCCAAGCAGATACAGCATTTCGGTGGGTTGATGTATTGCATCAGGGTATGTCTCTTCTATGTGCATCGACTACATATACTCATCCTTTTTCAGTCCAGAGTCTTCATCACCGTTTTGTATGGCTGAGATAAAAAAAAACACTTCAAACAGCTATTTGTCCGCTCGAGGCAGCGAACCCTAAAACTTAGTCACTTAATCCGGATGCGCTCCAGTTAGATAAATTATTTGCTCTAGTTGCCGATATCGCCTTCTCTGATCCCAGATATTAGAATTCGCGAACTGAACCTCTAAATTTCCCTCTTCCGCTATATCACATTTATATCGAAATTTCTTCTATATCTCGGATGTCGATCTTTATATTCATCTTCATAATATTTACCTCTTCAAGCTCCTTTAGAAGATCCTTGGCTCTCTCGCTGAATGCTCCCTTTCTTCCTCCTTTTTCCAAATCAAGTAAATGCGGTGATGCTTCAAGGAATCAATACACTGAAAATTTTTTTTTTCGTGTTCAATAACGAATTTCGTTGAATCAACTAATAAATTGTTTAAATGCGAACGTGCAAAGGAATTCGTGGCTTCAAACAAAAGTTTAGTAAAAATAATTATTGATCGAAAACAACTATTTTTTTAAACAACAACAAAATATGATATCTAAGGTAATTTTTTTTATATATACATAAATATACTTTTAGAATAATACTCTATTATACGATTATACTTTATTTTACTTTCATACTATTATGTTATTTTACTATTATGTTCTGATACTATTATATTATTACAGTGTTATACTAATATAGTATCGTATTATATTATTATGTTATAATTCCATCATATTTTCATTCAGTTATACTATTATTATATTATTATTTCTTGTGACTTTAATCTATTATATTATTGTATTATACTTACACTCTTGGCTACTCTTATACTTATATACTATTGCGCAATTATATTGCTTTACAACATTTTACTTTTATACTGTAGCACTAGCATATATGTATAGTACTGGTATATATTTTAAATTATACTTCAGTTTTGCTGTTAAACTTAAAACTGTTAAATTATTGCACTTTAGTGAGTCTTAAATTCTCAGATAGCCACATATCCCACTAACTCTCTTACACTGACATCTTCTTATTTTTTTCAAATTTGTTACTCAAAATTTTTTCCACAATACTTTTAACTCTGTTTTTTGGTACTTTTCTATAAAATTTTTATGGATACGAGTATAGTTCGGTTCTTTACTTTCTCGTCCATTACTATTCTGTTGTATCCACTATGTATTGAATAGCTTTAGAATCAGATTGCGCTAAAGTTTCTTTTTGCTTTTGCTGCATTTGTTCTTAATTTGTTTCATCTTTTTTATGTCATTTACAAAAAAAAGTGTACGTTTTTCTCTAATTTGATTTTTCATTAATTTATTTTAATTTCAGTTTCATTCAGTTTTAAATCACGATTTGTATTATTGTTTCAGTTTGCATCCCAGTAATTTCAATATAATTTTATTTAATTTTTTTTTATCCATTTTGTAGAGCTGCTATTAAAAGGTGTATGATTTTGTATGGGGTTTTTGCTGTCTACTCCTTTTTGTACGGGTGTTAGCTTAGATCAGTGATGGCCAAACCTTCAATTTGCTATAATCGAGCGTATAGAACACAAAACTCAGATTTTAGTGATGGAAATAGTAGAACACCCCCCACATATATACTATGAAAATCTTAGAGCTTGCCATGAAGAATACATACGAGTATATATATTCGGGAGATGATTAGTTACTCTTTGGAATTTCCTGAGGTAAGATCTTAATGCCTAATTTTTCAAAAACACATAGTTATTTGTTTTTTGCTGCTGCTAATTTGAACATATTGCTACGAAAGTATGTTTGGCTATCACTGGTGTAGATTGCTGTTATTTTTTGCTTTGAACTGAAAATAAATGAATATTACGTTCTAAGGTTTCTCAGTTTTTTTTCTTGCATTTTTGCAAGTAACAAAAATAAATTCGTGCTCATCTCTAAAGAGAAGTATAAAATTTATTTAGTAAATTTTAAACGTCATGATTTGTTTATTAGTATGGATGAGTAGCAAAAAGGACTAAGTGGAGTTAGAAGAAATATTAAGCAAATTGAGCATGTTTGTTCTTTTAATTAAAAACTTTATATTACAATACTATAATAATCTTAATACTTCACTATTATGATATTATACAGTCATACTATAATGTCATTTTGCTTATGTTATACTATTGTTCTATAATATTATATATTGTTATATTATATTAGCACACTATTATATTATCACACCATTATGTTATTATACCATTATACTTTAATATTGCTATACAGCTATATTAGCATACTATAATGCCGTGTTACTATATTATTTAATTATTATTTTATTATACTGTTATAAAATTATAATAACATTTTAGTATATTAGTACACTATTATAATTCTTTGCCGTTATGATGTTATACTGTCATACTTCATACCATTTTGTTACTATAATTTTAAACCATTATATTACTATAGTATTACAGTAACATACTATTATACTAGTAGAGTATTATACAACTACACCACTATTCTCTTATCATTATAATATTACTCTGTTATGCTAATATGCTAGCCATCCTATTATAGTATTTGTTTATTATTCTCTTATACTATTATATAATGCTATGGTACTACCATGCTATTATACTATAAGGTTGTTATACTATTATACTGTAACATAATTATGATATTATTTTATTATATTAGTACAGTACTATAATACTGCACTTCATCGCAATATCGAGAAATGGTCGAACAGACGGCGTGGGAATGTGAACTATTACCTGCTGGTAGGTCATAGCCATTACCGGAGCTGCTTATACAAAATGGACAAATATAACACCCTATTGTGTTTATACGAAGAAGAAGTCCTGGACGATGCTGAACACACTTTCTTTAAGTGTACTCTAGGGGCAGAAACTCGTAGAGAGCTGAAGATGGTAACTGGCTTAATAACAGTAGAGAATGTCGTAGACATCATGGTATTGAGCGAGGCCAAATTTTTAGCGGTATCGTGATTCTGCGGACGGAAAAGCTAGATCTGGAGGACGCAGAGCAAGATCATAATCAGGATCCCAGACGAAGGGTAGCGTACACAGAAGGGCTGATTATGCCATTGGGAGGCCACTTCGAAGCAATGCTAAGGCTGTCTCCGGGTGGAAATAATGAAGGAAGAAGAGGGGGTCTTTTAGTCGGTAAATTCACTGTTGTGATCAGCCCGACACAAAGCGGGGCGTACGGAATCTCTGGTCAGTGCGTAACGCATTTTTTTCTTCGCCGGGAAAAATCAAAATTACTTCACCGTTATAATGTTATACTGTCATATTTTATACCATTTTACTCTTATAAATATTTACCATATTATTAGCATACTATTATACAACCATACTTTTATACTAGTAATAGCATACTAGTATAAAAGTATGGTATGGTGATACTATTACACCATTATACTCTCTTATCATTATACGCTTATACTGTTATACTGCTACATTGGCATGCAAGAATGCTATTGTATTACTGTGCTCTAATACTGTTTTATTATTACACTATTATTCTATTATATTATCATACAATAATTTTTTAGTATGTTAGTACACTACTATATTAATATCTCATTATTCTTTTATATTATTATACTACTATAATTATACTATTATGCTGTTATATTATTATGCTGTGAGAGTATTATATACTGTTATATAATCATACTATAATAAAATTGTAATATTTTTGGTACACTGTTAGACTAGTTCTCTAATATAATATCAAACTATTATATTATTTTATTATAATATTAAAATTTAAACTGTTATATAATTATACTTTTGCTTTTATATCAGTATACTTTTACTACAACTATATGATTATACTCTAATACAACTATACTATTATTCTTTTATAGTATTACAGTTTTAAACTGCTATAAAACTATATAGTTATGCTTTGATATCTGTAATTTGTTATTTTAATGCATTTTTATACTCTTATATGCCATCATCGCTTTTTAATTATACACACTATAAAATTATACTTTCCTAATATTATAGAGGATATGATTATACAATATGACATAGTGTCAGTAAGAAACTATTATACTATTGTGTTATTATTATTCTGCTACACCATTATACTATTGTTATGTTGTACTTTTATCTAGATTGTAACATAGCACTTGGTTATTGTTTTCTTTTAAAACAGATAAGTTATGTACCATATTTTATTTGAATTTATGTATACAAATGAAAACTATATATGGCGGTGGTTTTATGTCTCCTGGCTGTCTATATAATGATATATCATTGGTGCTGACCTAATCGTCAGTAGACCAGGAACCCTTTAATTAGGAAAATAATGAGAATTTAAAATGTTCTGCTAATACTTTTCAAACACAAATAGTAGTAAGATGCAAGTATACATACATATGTATGTTGCATACAACAATACTTTGATGTAGTCAACCATACTATTATTATATACAAACAATTTTTTTTATTCAACCATATTATTGTTGTCGATAACCATACGAATTGACAACCAACCATAATAATATGGATATATCAATCTGAGACAAAATCTTTAATAAATTTTTTTTTTATTGCAGCTAACGGATACTACAACTTCAAACAGGAATCATTTCATCCGATTGAAATACAGCCAGAATATTTTTTGGTGATATACATATGTCATCTATTTTTTATTATATTGTAATTTCTTACTGTATGTATGTATATAGGCTTAATATATAACATAGTCATAAATAAATAATATATTTTATTTATCCAGTAATGTTGTTTTTATAGTTAGTACAGATATTTATGACAAAAATATTGTTGTATAAAAATAAAGATATTTACGACATTCATATGGTTTGCAAAGGCAGAAATATGGTTATTTTTGACAAAAGTAAAGATATTTAGATAATTAATATGGTTGGGTATGACACTTATATGGTAACATTAACAAATACTAACGTTAATCACTTTTATAACAATATAGTATAGTTATTTATGGTATTTGTTTTACAAAACTATGTTGTGGTATATCAATTGCGTTTATAATTTAACAATATAATATTATCAGAAATAACCATATAATTCAACAATAGTATGTTGCTCTTAGAATATTGTCGTGTCCACCATATAATTTTTTTCTATGTGTATATAATAAACAGTCGTATATTGATATTACAAAATAGAATATAGATTAAATCAAGACTTTATAAACAAACTCTAAAAGTGAATTTTCATACATGTATTGTGCTCGATCGTTTGTTAAACTTTTCTAATATTATTTCATTTTTATTATGAAATTACTTTAGTTCGTTTTACCTAAAAACCTTTTGTTTTTATTACCTAAGAACACCTGTTTAACAGCTGCGGTTGAACAGTGAAACTAAACAAAACACAAAAAATAACAATTGCAAACAGGAGAAAAAAAGCTTCAAATGTGTCAAATAAAACGACAGCTTAACAGTTAAAAACCACGGCTTAAAACAACAACAAACTACATAAAAATAATAAAAAAATCAAGAAGACGTACAGACTTAACTTAAGTTTCTTACAAATAACAAGTACGTGTTCTAAAGCATTTTTGAGCAGAACATTTATGGCATCATCTTCAGATTTTTTTTTCTTAAAGCAACCAACCACCTTCCTTCTAACTGCCAGTTGAGCAGCCTCCAACTTAAAATCATTTAAAGCCATTAAATGTACAAACGACCTTAAACATTAGTCATGGTATAAAAAAGTTTTTTTTTTTCTTACAACTTTTTTTCATTTTGTTTAATTTTATAACAAAAAAATGGAATTTATGTAAATATGTTTTTCTTTTTTTTTTTGTGTTGTTTTGAGAGGGAAGACGTTTAGGTTTTTCTTAGAGATATTGCCAGTATGGAGCCAGTATGTCTTGCCAGGGTAGTTTCGTTTTTAATGTAATGAATTACACCGAGAAAACAAAAACGTTAAGTATAAATACCATTAGGTCAAGTTTAAATTTGTTTTAGTTATTCATTCATTGAGAATGTAATTTTTTTTTTGTCTTCTAAATAATAATTATATGCATAAAAACAATATTGATAACTTATTTTTTATTTCCAATAACTCTTTTTTATATTGGGATTTTAATAAAAATGATTTATTTGTTTATCGAGAAAAGCATACCTCACGCCTTTTTCTATTGATTTTTTTTTTTTTGCTGCTTAAAACAATGTTTTATTGTTTTAAATATTGTTTTGCTTTAAATCATGTTTAACAAAATTTATTGTTTTATTAAGTAAGTGATTATTTTGTTGTTATTTTGAATAAGTAATAAAAAAAAAAAACAGAAAAAAACGAAAAATCCATTTGCAAAGTCACTGTCAAAAAAGCTAATATACTCAATGGGAAAACACAAACGTTTGTCCGCATGGTGTTCAAATCGTGTTTAAAAATATTCTTAAGGTGTCAATGAATAGACAGTGTAAATACCCTAAAAAATCTAACAGTTTATTGAGTTTGATATGCGACACTCTCTAGATGAATTTTTCGATTTATTCACAAAAATAATATAAAATCCTTTTCAAAGTATCTTGGTGTCTTTTATATTATTAATCTTTAGTATTATAAATCTTTTAAATTTCATATATTCTAAATCTCTTATATATTAAATCTATTATATTTTACATGTCTTATATTCTAAATTTCTCTTATTCTAAATCTTTTATATATTAAATGTATCTACTATATAATGCGATTGTCAAAATCGCATTGCAATATTGTTTAGCCGGTGTCAGTAGACTGGCTTCTGGGCATATCAGACAGTTAAGTAAGAAGCCAACTTCTATACACAATGTCTGCAACACTGGAAACCTATGACATATGAGTAATTATTACATATGTAGGCTTATAAAACTGTATATACAGTGTTTTTACTTTAGTGCGAAAATTGGAGTTGCTGTACTGCTTCCGGGGAAGTCAGGGGGATTTTGTATATTCGCGAAGTCGATTTTAGGAATCCGCAAAAAAAAACCATTTCGCTAACCCATTTGGAAGTGGTTTTTCATATTCAGTGCGCGTTTCTGCCGTGAAACAAGCATCTAAACTATTAAGGGTCATTCGATTTAGTACGAAAATTGAAGTTGCCTTATTGTTTACGCAGAAATGAGAGACTTTGGCGATTTCTGTTACTTTAGTGTGAAAATTGGAGTTAATGTTCTGCTTTCGGGGAAATGGGGGGATTTTGGATGTACACGAAGCCTATTTTGGGAACTCCCAAAAAAATTTACAACCATTTCACTAATCTGTTTGGAATCGATTTTTCACATTCGGTGAGCGTTTTTGCCTTGGAACATGCATCTAAACTATTAACGGTCATTCGATTTAGAGTGAAATTGAAGTTATCATAATATTGTTTCCGGGGAAATGGAGATTTTGGCGATTTCTGTTGCTCTAGTTCGAAAACTGAAGTTGCTGAACGGCTTTCGGGGAAGTGTGCGGATTTTGGATATTCAGGAAGCCGATTTAGGGAACTGCCAAAAAAAATTTTGAACCATTTCGCTAACTGGTTCGGATCCAATTTTTTATATTCGGTGTGAGATTTTGGCGATTCCTGTTGCTCTATTGCGAAAACTGAAGTTGCTGTACTGTTTCCGGGGAAGTCGGTTTGAAACCGACTTTTCATATTCGGTGCGCGTTTTTGCAAACATGCATCTGAGCTGTTAACAGTCATTTGATTTAGTGTGAAAATTCCGGTGAATTGGGAGATTTTTGCGATTTCTGAAGCTGATGTTGGGAACTGGAGTATCCGGGTACTTTCTGGAGTATCTAGCGGCCTGCCTACCTAACCTAACCTACCTAAAAAGTTAGAATACTTTCTTTGTTATTTCTTGTTATAATTTATAAATTATTTTCATATGACTTAAATGCTTATACACACATGAGTCTAGCAGATTGCCTTTACCTATATCTTTTCCTTCTTGCACTTGTTTTGTAGTTAAACTTCCGTTCCTGTTCTGGCAGATAAGATACCTTTTTATAAGCTATTAGCTTAAATTAAAAAAAAAAAAACTATAAAAATTAAAGTTAGTACTAAAAAAAAAGAAAAAAATTGCCAGTGGCTAAAGACAACAATACTAAAATTAAATATACAAACAATAGAGTCAAAGTTTGTTTTAGACTTCTTCTTATCAAAAACATTTCTATTATTTCCTTTTATCTTGGACTGAATTTGTTGCACATAAAATTTGTCTATTAATTTATTTTAACTCTTTTTTTATTATCTATTTCGATTTTTTGTTATATTTAAATGATAAATACATATTTTTATTTTTAATATTACAATAATATTTTAAGCTTATTTGAATGGGAATTTTTTCAAAACGAGTAAATAAACTATAAATTCAGTAATAAAAGTGACAACATCTTGAACAAATTTGGAGCAAATAGTGTAAATGAGTGTGGGAATCGAAAGGTGTAAGATACAGTCGTTTGTCTTTACTTTATTCGAACATTTAAGAAGTGACCAAATGAATGACACAGAGTGTGAAAGCAGAGAGTCTTAAACTTTGTTTTCTCCATTCTGGCACATTTTACACTAAACAAATTAAATATTCAGAAATGCTCTTAACAAGATAAGTGTGTTTGTCTTTTAACGGGTGATTCATCGTAAAGATTGATTTATAATCAATACTAATACGAGGGCGGTACGGAAACTCCTTCGCCTATCAATGAAAGAGAATAGTTAGTTTTTCAAAAATATTTTTATTTTTCGGTATAATCTCCTGAAACTTCAAAACACTTAGACCAACGCTTTTCTAGCAATCCTATCCCTTGATTAAAATAGTTTTCCTCAAGGTCTTCAAAATAGTGATTTACAACTTTAATTGCATCTTCATTTGAGGTAAAACGCTTGCCAGTAAGGAATTTTTTTAGATTTGGGAACAGGTAAAAGTCACTGGGAGCTAAATCAGGAGAATAAAGTGGGTGGTCAAGCATTTCATACTTTAATTCGTTGATTTTAGCCATTGTTAAAACACTCTTGTGCGCTGGTGCGTTGTCTTGATGAAAAATTATTTTTTTGTGTGGTAAGCCAGGACGTTTTTCTCGAATTTGTACATTTAATTGATCCAAAAGGTTGCAATAGTACTCTGAATTTATTGTTTTACATTTTCAGATAGACAATCAATAAAATACCTTTGAAGTCCAAAAAACCGTTGCCATAACCTTACCAGCCGATTGAATTATTTTTGCCTTCTTTGGGCCACTTCTTGCAGCTTCAGTCCATTGTTTGGATTGTTCTTTTGTCGCTGGAGTATAGTGGCGGATCCATGTCTCATCAACAGTTATGAAACGACGCTTAAAATCCATTTTATTTCGCTTAAAACGATCCAAACAAGCTTGAGAAATGTTCATTCTTATGCATTTTTGGTCGACTCTTAACAAATGCGGCACCCATCTTGCAGAAAGCTTTTTCATCTGTAGTTCTTCATGCAAAATTAAATGGACTCGATCATTTGAGATGCTCATGATTCTAGCTATTTCACGCACTTTTATTCGTCGATCATTTAATGCCATATCATGCACTTTGGCTACAATTTCTGTTGTGGTTGCTTTTTTGGACGTCCACTACGTGGTTCGTTTTCAATGCTTGTACGAGTACGAGCACGTTTAAATTCAGCAACCCAATTTTTTATTGTTGCATAAGAAGGAGCACTTTCACCTAACACATTCAAAATAACATTATAAATTTTTTTTGTCCCGATAAACCTTTCTTATATAAATATTTAATGACACCACGCATTTCTAATTTTTCCATTCTAAAAAAATCGCGGATGCGTCTTTTGTGAACAGCTGTTTCTATATGAAGGAGTTACCAGATCAAAACAAAATTTATCATGTGCTCATATCAGAGATCGAAGTTTGCAAAACACTTTTTCTGTTTATACCGCGCTTTTTGTACTAGGCTAAGAAGTTTCCGAACCGCCTTCGTATTATACAGAGGAAAAGTTTGAATGTTTGTAAGAGGTAATCTCGGATACCACACGTGGAATGAAACCTTCTGATGAACTTAGGCTATATATAATCCATTAAAGTGCCTAAAGTAGGACCTTGTATCGTTCACTATAGTAAACTGGGACTTAAATATGCGAATGGTTTTAGCAACAGTGGTTTCAGTAGGTTGCTTGTACGTACCGTAAAGTCCTTGTGGTGTAAGGCTTTCCATGATGACTTGCGCAACAATACTGAACCAAAATGACAATAAAACATATTGAAAATCAAACCTCACAATGAATTACCCGATATATCATAAAGCTGGCAAAGTTGTCGCAGGGCCGATCAAAGAACTACAAACAAAGAAATCAATTCAGCTTTAAATTACTAACACCATTAAAGAGTCCGAGGGCTCTTACTCTTTCTCCCCTACATATATTAGAGAATCGCTGGTTTGAAAAGTTTTTTTTTAATACTCATTCAAATCATAAAAAAAAAAACTCTTTCTTCCTCTGCTAAACAAACAATTTCAGCAATTGTAACGTTTTTTCACTTTAACGACTGTTATCACTGTTTGTTGAGATGATTAACACTGACTGTTTCGTCTTTAATGGTATGTTATGAATTTCAAACACTTAATACTATAACAAATGGACCATAAATACTCGCAGCAGCAAATCAAACTGGTACATGGGAGTTTTTTTTCTTCTTTCAGATTCTTTTCTTTTCGCTTACAAAGACAAAGTTTTGTTTGTGCTTGAAAACAGTAACACTCTTTTTATAGGTTTGTTAACCTTCTTTTTTTTTCTTGAAAGATTTGCTTTGATTTATATTTGATATTTGAGATGAGTTTGTTTGCTTTATATTTCAATTTAACAACCGACAAAAAGTTTAATTGTCTTAAACGGTTTGTTTTGTACATTTTATTTTTTGTATACTTTGGAAAACTTGTAAATTTCTTTATAATGTATCGTACAAAATTATGTTAAATAGCTGTAAGATAATTAAGTGTCTGTGGGATTAACAAGTACATGGAGATTTTTGTAAGTCTATGAGATTTTTCGGAATGAAAAGAACCTGCGAGTTATTTATGTATGTTGAACTTAATTGGTTGTGAGGTACTTAAGTATCTGCGAAATGCTTATGTGTTGCTGACATACCTAAGTGTGTGTGAAAGTGTTTAGAATCTCGATCATGTGCTTTATTATCTAGGAGATGATTTTGTATCTCTATGATACTTGAGTATCTATGAAACACTTCTGTGATATACTTAGGTATCTGTGAGATACTTAAGTATCTATGATATACTTAAATATCTATAAGATACTTAAGTATCTTACTTATAAAAATTTTTTCATGTTTATTAAGCTCTTATTATGCAAATTTTGTATGGAAATCAGTGCAATGAAAGCTTAACAAACTTGAAAAAAAATTTATAAATAAGGCAGTAAGTACAGGGTGGCCCAGAAAGACCGAAGTGGTGTGAATTGCTTATAACTTTTTATTTAAGAGATATTTTTTTAATTTTTTTTTTTTTTAAATACATTAAATTTATGGGGAATATTTTTGGATTAGTTATTAAAAATGATATCCCGCAAGTGGTGGCCATATTCTGCTTCGCACAAATGTGCTCTTTCCAACACATTTTCCATGACCTTTCGCAAAACTTCCGGTGGTATGTTGTTAATTTCTTCTCGAATATTGGTTTTTAACTCCTCAATAGTCCTAGGCTTATTAACATAAACTTTTCCTTTTAAATAGCCCCAAAGAAAACAGTCTGGAGCGGTTAAATCCGGGGAACGCGGAGGCCAATTAAAATTGCTGTTACGAGAAATTATTCTTTCACCAAAGATGTCGCGTAAAAGAGTCATTGTGGCCCTCGCAGTGTGCGCTGTGGCTCCATCCTGTTGGAACCATATTTGCGGATGGTTTTCCACGGCTGGCCTTACAAAATTTTGCAACATGGCCCGATATCGATCACCATTGACGGAAATGGCGACACCTTGTTCATTTTCAAAAAAAAAAATGGGCCAATGATCCTTTCTGAAGAAACACCGCACCAAACGGTACACTTAACTGGGTGCAATTGTCGTTGATGAAGTACTCTCGGGTTTTCCGTAGCCCATATCCTACAGTTTTGCTTGTTAACGAACCCATTTAATTGAAAATGGGCTTCGTCACTCATTATTAAGTTATGAATAGAATTTGGATTCTCTTGTGCTTTTTGCTGGAAATAAATTGCATAGTCAAGTCGTTGCTGGCAATCTGTTGGTTTCAATTCTTGGACAAGTTGAATTTTGTATGGAAACAATCCTATGGTGTGCAAAATTCACTGCAGCGACGTCCTTGAGAGGCCCAGTTGTGACGAACGTCTCCTGGTTGATGTTTCTGGATCCTCCCGAATACTCTCCTGTACCACTTGAATATTGTCAGCCGTGTGGACAGTTCGGTGTCTGCCGGGACCAGGAAGGTTCCTTACTGCTCCTTGTTCTCGAAAATTTGCAACCAGACGGTTTATTGTTGACTGAGAGGGTGCAACCCGCACATTAAATTGACGACGGTATGCACGCTGAGTCAACACAATGGACCGTTGATTTGAAAAGTAAATTTCAACAATTTGGGCACGTTGTTCAATTGTGTATTGCTCCATTATAAATTATCCAAGTCTTCTTTACAAAATACTGAAAAGAAAAGAAAAAAAAAATTATAATAAAAAAGTTATAAGGAATTCACACCACTTCGGTCTTTCTGGGCCACCCAGAGAGATGCGAGATACTTAAGTATCTATGATGTACTTAAGAGTTTAGGATATACTTAAGTATCTGTGAGAAACCTTAATTGTTGTCATCATCAAGAATTGATTAAATACTTTTATAAGACATTACTACTCTAGTAAAAAAACCAAAAGCAAAGTACAATAGAGATATATAAGTTACAGTGCCGCTAAGTTAATAATATTTTAAAAAATTCTTAAACATTAATGTCTGCAAGAAACTTTAGTATCTATGAATTGCTTAGGTAACAATTTGGTGCCTTAGTACATATCAGATATTCAGATATATTTGAAAAAAACTTTGACACGCTTTAGTATTGGTGATATACGTAAGTATCTATGACATAAGGAAATATCTACGCGATACTTAAGTAGCTGTACGATACGTATATATTTATGAGATATATAATCATCTGTTAGATACTTAAGTACTTCTGACATACTTAAGTGTCTATGAGATACACAAGTATCTGTGAAATTCTTAAATGGTTGTATGATACTTAAGTCTTTGTGAGTTACTTAAGTACCTTTGAGATAAATAAGTATCTTTGAAGTACATTAGTATCTTTGATATACTTAAATATCTATGGTATAAGTTAGTATCTACGACGAAGTACTTAAGTATCTGTTAGATACTTGAGACATGTAGAATAATTGAGTATACGGGTATGTGAGATACTTAAGCACCTGTGAAATACTAAAGTGCAGCTGAGATACTTAAGTATCTATGAGATATTTACGTATCTGTGAGATACTTAAGTATCTTTGAAATACTTAAGTATCTATAAAATACGTTATTCTCTACGTGATGCTTAAGTATCTGTGAGATACTGAAGTATCATATTTAGGTATCTTTGAATTATGTGAGGTACCTGAGTATCAGTGAGATACTTAGTTATCGTTGAAATAAATTAGTATTTGCAAGATACTTAAGTATCTGTGATATATTTAAGCATTTGTGAGATACATAAGTGTTTTTGAGACACTTCGGAATTTGTGAAATACTTAAGTACCTATGAGATGCTTAAGCGTCTGTGAGATACTTAAGCATCTGCGAGATACTTAAGTATCTGTAAAATACCCAAGTATCTGTAAGATAATTACGTATATGTGAGGTATTTAGGTATCTGTAAGATACCTAAGTATCTAGAAGATACTTAAGTATATTTGAAATGCTTAAAAATCTATAGAATACATAGGTATATAGTTAAGCATCTAAGAGATATTTAGGTATCTTTAAGATTCTCAAGTACCTGTGATATAATTAAATATCTGGAGGATACTTAAGTATCCATGAGTTGCTGTAATATCTGTGGAAAACTACTAGATATTTTTCTTCTGGTGCGAGGAATGCTCATTAAAAAAGCAGAATTTTGAAATTTCTCGGGCTATATGCATTCGATTCTCGATTTCTTCTTTTGAGCATGTGTTCTTAGTTGAGTTTATTTGTGTTCAACGATTTTTTACTGTGCATCGTAGCAATGCACCTGCTGACTTGTCATTGCTGGTTCGCAATTTTTGAACTGAAAGTTTTACCTTACCATCTACATTGTATTTTTGTTCCCAAAATTAAAAAGATCTATGAAATAAAGGATTGAAGTGATAAAAACTGTATCGTTGAAAGAGCTCATGACCATATCAAAAGGTGCATATCAGAACTATTTTGAGGATTGGAAAAATCGCTGGCACAAGTTTATGATATCTGAGGGAGAATACTTTGAAGGAGACAAAATAGAACTTAATAAACAATTAATTATTTGTTGAATAAACGAATATTCACCTTTTCTATTGAAGGGTGTATGTGCAGTATATGTAAATATTCCATTTATATATCTGTTAGTTCTATTAAAACGAACCACATTGTCACACGTTTGTTTAACTATAAGGTTAAGTAATGACCCTGTTTTTCGGTTTTCTCTTTAGAAAAAAAACTCAAGTTAATCACGTTTAAAAAATCATCCAAGCCTTTTTTAAATTATTAGAAATAGAAATTTTTATTTTTTTTGAATTAATAGCAAAATAGTTTAAATAGTTTCTTTTTAAGACCAAATTTTATTAATGTTAAGCTGCTGTTAGCTGAAAAAAAATGTTAATTTTATTTTGTTGCATGAATGCTGCTGAAACAAAACCTAATTTCGAAAGAAAGAAACTTAAGTTAATCTTATTATAGTTTAAAACTGAGCGTAAAATATGAACACAACTCGTTTATTAAACTCCTTTAAAAATAGCTATAATTTTTATGTTTTAAATATTAAAATTAACAAAACATTAAAAATTGAAAACAGAAAATTTCAACAAATGTGTTTTGAACTATGACAACAGGTAAAAGTGGTGCCTTTTTTCTAATTTGTCGCATTCGATAAACAAATTAAGTGTATCAGGTGAAATATGATTTTTTTTTTGTTGAAAAGGAATTCATAATTAAAGTTATGAGGTTGAACGGAGAAATATTATTTTTAATAAAAAAGGTTTTTACTCAATTCCATTAGTAACGAGCTTGAGAGATATTAAGCTGATTCTTTCATTTAGGTTTTTATCCCCTGGCAGAGAGTTTCTAGTACAGCCATGTTTAGTCAAAGCAGCGATAATAGTATATTTGTCAAAAAGAAAGAAGCGTGTAACTGTTTAAATATTTTTGATTACTCGTACTTTTTTTCACTTAAAATGTCTTTGATGAAGAGCTTGGGACTTTAAGTCTCTCTTGTATCCACTTTTTTTAGACAGTCAATGGAAGATAAAGTTGAATAAGTTGCTATGGCAAATCCTGAATAGACATATTGTGGTCCTTATGTGATGATAAAGCAACTGCATTGGATAAACTATTAACGATTGACCTGCACCCATGTGTGGCTTGCAAGGCACTTACAGGTCGCAACTTCTGTCATAAGTTTGTAACCATGTGGACAAACCCCTTGCTGAAGAGTTCGGGCCTTCTAATCGCTCCAATGCAATTTCCCAGAACTCAATGGAAGATAAGGATTAATGAGTTAGTGGACCGAACTGAATTAAGAGCATAAAACCTTAACCAGTTTATCCGCCTAAGCATTACTTCTGGGTTCCCAACATTACAGGTATCTGTTGCATGTAGAAAAGTCATTAGGGAAACTAAATCCCCCCTCCTACGGTTTGGGTTTAAACCATAGCCAGACTGAAGTGAATGGTGACTTTTCATAACAAATCATCTTTAGCGACGAGACACACTTTCACCATGCAACTTTAGCGGCACAATTCTTGACTTTGTGAAGAAATAAGTGAGTAAAGAGTGGAGAGTGTCGAAATGAGTACAAACTTGCTTGTACTCGGAAAGTCGTTTTGTGCTATCATTCGTAATGTCAGAAATTTTATATTTTCTTTCATTTGTGTTTCTTTTATGTATTAATATGTTGTCCGTGATGAAAGTAATATTGGCGCGAAATTGTGATATTTTAATTCAATTGAATTTTTTTTTTAAATATTGTGGACAATCTCAAAAATTAAATTAAAAATTTTGCAGAAAGTGTAACTCATGTAAAATTGCTGTATCTGAGCAAGTTTAAAAGAAAACTCGATAAGAATTGCGCAACTAAAATTGGGACTTTCAGTGAATGCGTTCGCAAGAAGAATTGCCGCTTTTTGGCAAACTGGAGTCCACGAGTGATGAAAAGCTGAGTCACCCACAAAAAGTGTATACAAACATGCGTGTGCCTATTCCAATTAACAACTCACCTATTCCGCAGCACAATGAACTCAAGTACTTGGGTATATACCTTGATCGTAGAAGACTCACATTAAAGCAAAACTAAAAGCAGCGTAACTATAGTGGCGTATGGGTAGAAACTCGACATTGAAGTTAGATTGCAAACTTTTGTTATACAATACAATTCTAAACCCTATATGATGCTACGGAATTGAAAAGCGTCAAACATTGAAAAAATTCAAAAGCGACAAAACCAAATTCTTCGAACGATAGCTGCAGGTACTACTGCATGGTATGTAGAAAATTCACGAATTCATAAGGATCTGCGTGTTCCACTAGTAAAAGAAGACAAGGTATGTCAGTAAACTGGAACTTCACCCAAACCCTCTTGCGCGCAATATACTTAATTTTGGCTGCCACACTCGGTTGAGAAGAAGGGACACCGTTGCCACCATCAGAACGTTCAATACGTGATTTTACCGATGTAGGTCCTGCAGAAGAAAACTTTTTATCTAGCATTGGCCGGACTTAAGTAAAAATGATTTTTTTTCTATTTTTATATTTAATATTAAGATTTAAGTAATTATTGTTAGTTCACTTTGAAGATTCAATAAAAAAAAAAAAACACTTAAACAAACCCACAAAAAGTGACTGTTTGCGGCTTGCGGACTTTTTTTTTTGCCAGAAATTGAAGATATAAGGCCTAGCTATAATCTGCATAAACTAATTTAAGCCAGCTTAAGCAACTATGCGAAGACGTATAATCAAATGTGTACCACTTTAATGTACTTAATGAAACTTTTCGTTAACTTTCGTCTAATGCCAGTTGCTTAAGCAAAGTACGAACGCACTTTCTGTATGGAATCATTTGTTTTCAGTAGTTTGTGCGTATGCTTACAAGTTTATTTAAATAAGAAAGAAAAATTGTAGGCACAAAAACAAACACATTTGTATTTTATTTAATAAAAATGTGTTTCAGCTTTCTTTCCATTTTTAATCTAATAATTACCACAAAATACTTTTTAATTTTTGTTTGCATACAAATACTTTGTTAGTATTAATAAAACTTTTTTATATACTCTGCTTAGAAAATACATAAGTATTAAGCTATGTACACACGGTTGTCAGATGTTACAATATTGTAAGATCTGGCAACATGCTGACAATGAAAAATTGCTCCTCAGAAGTAAATTGTGTGTTCAGACAATCGTAAGAAAATCTTTTAATTTTATTGTCATACTATGGTGTGACAAATAATTCATCTGACAACAAAAATTGTCAGTTCACACGATAGTCAGATTGTTAGGTGAAAAAAATTGCCAGACATATGGTAAGGCATTACCACTTATGTATATCAACAGCCTGTATGACAATCAAACTTTTTTCTGACAATGATGCCATTGTCAGGTGCATTAATTTCATACATCTGACAATTAAAACTGAGCTTACAATACCAGCCAATTATTTGGCAATGGCGACGAAGAGTGTTCTCACGATTGTCAGATGCCTGACAACATTGTCGTCTTAAAATTGATTGACAATAGTTTTTCTGACAACGTTGTAAGTTAAAAATTGTCAGTTCACACGATTGTAATACATTTTCAGACAATTTTACTGGCAATATTGTAAGATCTGACAACCGTGTGTAAGTAGCTTTGCGCAGTTGTGCAACAATGGGTTTAATATCATTAAGTTTATATAAGTTTATTATAGCCAACTAAAAGTCGGTTTTCATTCACATATGCATTTGACAGACTTTTCATTTGATTTTAACACAAACTTAAGCCAGTCTATGCGCATTATGGTTAGGCCTATGGTCTTAAACGATACATGGTTCTGACAGACGGATAGCAACTGTTACACAGCCAATGAAACAGTGACTGCTGCCTAAGAAATTTAATGGTTGTGCTATCTCGCACGGTGATGTTAATTAGCCGCTGTTACCACGTGATTATATACCATGAATCTTCTTTCTTTGCAAAGATTTCAAAAGAAGAAGTGTATAGCAATAAGCCAAGACCAATTCAAAAGCTAAGAGATAAAGCAATTCGGCATATTAACGATATGAAACCTCAACTATGTCTCAGAGTCATTGATACTATCGGTAAGGAAGCAGGCACGGAAGCCATGTTGGGCATGTGACTCACATTCTATTATCTATGACATAATAGTCATAGATTCTTCTAGCATAATAAAACATATTAAGACAATTCTTTGAAAACTTTTCGTTTTATTTACAATTGAAATCAAGTACTTTCCTTGTATCACCCTTTAGTATAACTAAACTACAGTTTCCTTCCATATAAAAAAAAATTCAATACTTAACGGTGGTTTTGTTCAACTCCATTTTCTATCCGACCCGCATACTAACTAGACCAGCCTGTTTAATCACACAATAGTTTTCAAATCCTAAACTACAATATGTATTTGATTTTTATGTTTAATCACGATAAGACACATACTAAAAATATGAAAATGAAATTAATTCACTTTTATTCAACAAATGTTTTCAAAATCACAAAACGAACACGAGCAAACGAGCGAACAATGCCAGTAATGCAACAAATAAAATTTGGAAAGATAAAAATCTTTTCCTTATTGTTGTGCTTGAATTTTGAAAATATCTCTTGTTTTGAAAAAAAAAACACACATATTCAAACATTGGTTGATAAACGGGACGACAATTAATGTGTCAACATGCCCTGCTGTTTCACTAATTTTTTTCTCTTTCTCTCTCTCTATCTCGTTATTTGTTGGTGCAGCAGTTCTCTGTCCTGGCAAAAGAATTCGGTCTAACACTTTTGCTACGTGTGTGTTTTATCTCGAACTCGACTTGAGTAACAAATTTATTTATGACAATTGTGCGGTTTTGGCATTGATTTAAGACTTATCGAGATTGCTCGTTTAACGAAATATTAGGGTGGCCCAAAAATTGCAATGAAAAAAAATTATGTGTACATTTAAAGATTTATTTTAAATTTGGAGAATAAAAGAAATAACCTGGTATATGCGTAAGTTTTAAAGCAAGTGATGCCACAAAATTTTGAAGTAAAATCTTTTATGAATTAAAAAATTTTTGTTTTAGGAAAAAAATCTTAAACTACTTTTAATTATTACAAAATGCTGACTATTCTAACAAAAGATAAAAACAAAAATTTAGGTTAAAAATTCAATGCAAAGAAAGTTTCCTCCTTAAAATTAGTAGTCTACGTAATAAAGGGAGAAATAAACTACACAAACTGCTTGACAAAAACGCCACAATTTTAAGTTTCTACAAATATTTTGCATTGTTTATGGAAGTGATTGCCTGTTTGCACAAATATTTGAGCCATGTTAGTACAAAAAGCAAAAAATGTTTGAATTTCAAAGCCAGTGATGCCAGAAATTTTAATAAAATCCTAATTTTAATTAATCTTATTTTTAGGAAAAAAATCTTCAAATACTTTTAATTATTACAAAACTATTACTATTCTAATAAGAGATAAAAACAAAAATTTAAGGTAAAAATTCAATACAAATAAAGTTTCTTTCTTAAAATTAGTAGTCTACGTAATAAAGGGAGAAATAAACTGCACAAACTGCTAGACAAAAATGCCACAATTTTAAGTTTCTACAAATATTTTGCATTGTTTATGGTAGTGCTTGCCTGTTTGCACAAATATTTGAAGCAAGTTAGCACAAAAAGAAAAAAAATGTTTGAGTTTCAAAGCCAGTGATGCCAGAAATGTTAATAAAATCTTAATTTTAATTAATATTATTTTTAGGAAAAAAATCCTAAAATGCATTTAAGTTGATGCAAGTAGTACTGACTTTTTTTTTTTAGTGAAAAACACGCAAAATGTGTCTGCAGGTTATTTTATATAAAATTATTTCCGAGATTATTTATTTTTTCAGCTACGAAATAACATAAGCAAAGCTTTTTTCGCACGAAAAACATACAGGCATATTTAAAATTAAAACAGAAAAATGATGAAGAGAACAAATAGACAACATTGAGTACAAATCAATTCTTTCGTACGAAATAACACTGAAACACTGCTGAACAATGTTCACACATTCAATTTCAGTACTAGGCCTAAGGGCTTAAAAAATTAAGGCAATTGTGCATGGTATTCAATAAATCATAATTGAACTAAAATCTTTAGAATAAATATAGCAAAGTTAAGTAATGATTTTTTTTATTTAGGTTGTAACATTTTGAAATTTCCATTTGTAAGGAACACCCTATTAATTTCTAGCTGTAACTGCTGCTTGGTACTCGTATTTGTAATAAACTGCTAACTACTGTTACTACCTAGTGGGTACTCCAACTTTTGCTATCTGCTGTCCTTTCGAACTACTGAAAATACTGGTGCAACTCAACGCCCATAAATTACAAATAAGCCAAAGCGAAAACATATGTATTGCATAAAGGTTGGATAACAAATAATTGACATTTAGTTCCTGGTATTCTTCTTTTGTCACATTATTGTGTTGTCAAAGCATAGAACGTGTTTTTTTTATATTTATTTCTATTCAGTCGAGATAAACATCTAAATGTGGTAGGTTTATGTGCTGAATTTTTTCCACTGTTCATTTCTAAAACAAAAGCCTCTGTTTCCAATAAAAATGAAAAAAAAACGGAATATGATTGTGTAAAGAAAATAAACGTTTGTATGAGTATTTATTTGTAAATATTGGCAGGAGTGATAAAATGTGTTACGATACGCAAACACAGATATTGGCGACAGATAAAGTTTGTTAGTGATATGAGTTTTCTAAACTCACGAGTATAATATAAAAATATTGCTGAGTTTTATTAATTTGCTTAAATTTTCGTTGGAAATAAATTTATACGTTTCTATTTTGTTTTGCATTACAAAGGCCAGATATTCAATAATTTTATGTTAAAAATTATAGAAAAGTGATCATTATAAGATAAATTTGGAGACAGGAAAAAATGGCTTGTTGGCTGAATAGCTTAAGAGGTACAGCATGTTTGAGCTTTTTTGGGCATGTTTAAGCATGTCCTACGAGACCGCTTTTGTGCTGATTAGGAGTGTAGCAACTACGAAACAGCTAGTTGTCTCCCAGTTAAAATCTATAACAAGTTTTCTCCTCTGGGGCCAAATCACCGCATAAGATATCGAACAAGATGAATGTTTATTTTTTTGGTATCATGGTACACGATATAGTATGAATTGTATGGTAATAATATAAAAGTCTTTAACAATTTTATTTATATTCGTTTTTTTGGGAAACAAATGATTTCAAATCTGTAACAGTTTGTTTAAATTACGATCCGATATGTAACGTTTGCCATAATCTTCACGTAAAGTAATTCGATACAATAGTTAGTTCGATATGAAAAGTTGAGGATCACAGCAACAAGCTTTAGTAAAAACCTTACTTAACTTAAAAAGAAGGAAAAATGAACTAAGACCCGAAAAATACAAAATTAACTTGTCACTGAATTTATTTAAAATTATATTACTTTTCTTCAAAAACTGTAATAAAGTTAAACGGACAGACAGGCCTTCCTACACACGTTTCATCAAGAATAAAATTAGAAATTCAAACTCATAACAAATCAGGCAGTTAGATCGTAAACTTATCAAAACTAAATGCACTGATTTATTTAAGCATTGAAATTTTTAATTAAAAATAATAATAAATAAAAGAGCATGACAATTATATAAACCCATAAAGTAAAAGGAAATGTTTGACAGAAAAACTGAAGATACGAAAATTTGTTAAAACAAGAGTTGCTATAAATAATAGAAATAGAAGAAAAACCTCTTTATTATGCTAAGAGCATTTAATGAAATAGAAATAGTATTAGAAATAGTTAAGAAAACAGAATTGTTGGTGGTAGTCATAAATATGCCTCCAACAATATTCAATTGTGCTTAAAAATGCGTTAAGTCAAACAATCAAGAGAAAAATGGTAAACCCTTGAAAATGATGAAACGAGAACAAAAATTTATTGATTGCAGATATAAGCCTTTATAAAGGCATATATCTGTGTGAATAAGGCATATATCTGCAATAGAGTAATTTTGTGTTATTAAGTTTAGTTGGGCAGACAGGCAGTTTTAGGTAAGCTAGTCTAACTGGGCTCCTTTTTGTCCATATAGTTCTGCTGGAGGTTGATATGCAGGGTTAGCAATTTACTTATCAAAGACCAGCTCGGATTCCTCCTCATCCTCACAACTTCTATAGAAGACATTATACCAAGGATTTAACATCTTCGCTTAAATTCATAGATGACAGTGCTGTATTAAGACAACCACGTTATGTATGAATGAGTATGATATCCAAAATTTTTGTAGTGGTATAAATACATATGTATAGAGCTGTAAGTAGAAAGTATATTACACAGAGTAAGATTTTCAAAAATTTCACAAAAGTCATAAAAAAGTGATACGAGCTTATATTAAAGGAAAGTTTTTGTTAAATCAACAAGAACTTTATTGGAAAAAATTATATTTTCAGATAAAAATTTTATTGAGTTTTTTTTCCCCATAATACTTTCTGTGTATATAAACGAAAAAGTTATTAAATTTTTAAATCAAGGCGCTTAAGGTCAACTCAGTTATCTTTACAGTCAAATTACACCATGGGGTGACCATAAGCTGCTTAAAACTTCACTCATGCTCATAAGCTTGGAATTTTTTCAGTATATATTTCTTAAAGAAATGACTCATTTATGAGAAAAATGCAGTTAGGCGGGATGCATTTAAAAGATAATTTTGTAACCAAATTAAATGCGTCGAGGAGTAGGTATACGGAATCTTAAATTTTGCTAAAGAGTGAAACTTATTGATTGAGATGCAGTTATCTGTGAAGTATAGTGCAAATATAGATAGTATATAGGGTGTTTTTTTAGAGGTATATAAGTTTGAAATGGTATTAAACAAGAATACATTTTTCAATTGACATAAGATTTACTTAACTCGAAAGATAATCTTCTAGCATTATATTCCAAATATGACTTCTGGCTTATAAGCGCCGCGATGTTTTGGACGTAGTATAATCTGGAAGTCCAAATCTTGATGACATTTTTCAACATTTGCGACCATATAGCTATCGGCAATAACGCAAACATATTAATAATTACAGTCATCTTGCAACGTTACGCACTCACCTATATTAAAATCTTTGGCTCATTTATCAACTTTTTGTTTGTTTATTTTGTTTGGTTGAGCAAAAATTATCTCTTTCAATTAAGTTCGCTTAATTTCAACTTAAAATATTTCTTGCCATTAAACAACAATTATCATAATTTTCACTTCACTTTTAAGCACAAATTCATACAAAACAAGAAACTATTTTATTTAATAGGAAAATATTTTTCTTGAACAGCAAAAAACCCCATCTACCGTTTAATAATACGCCTTCAGTTTTCTTTCTTTTTTTTCTTCTCTTCCATACATTTTCTGGTTCTTCTACTACTTTTTTCACCCAACTCTCCGTTGCAGCAAACATTTATTTAACCAATTATATCTCAACATATTTTCTTCAAAACCATAATCATTTTTCATAATTCTACTCAAATTACATGGTATTTTGTAAATATGGGGCTGAGTGAAACAACCATCATTTATAAAATTTTAAAACAATTATTAATTATGAAATTTATAGCAAATGATAATGATAACTAGAAAAACAAGATATTGAGATTAAATAAAAAAAAATAAAAAATAAAATAAAAAACAAACTAATGTACTTAAAACTGAACGAAAACGATAATAGTTTTTATATAACAAAAACCAACAAGCAGCACTTTTTCTAAAGACTTGTAGGAGATGAGTGGTTAAGGCAAACAGTTGGGGGCATGACATAACAGGAGGAATCTGGATATTATGTAGAGATCTCTATCAAACTTAAGAAAAATAAAAATATTAAGTTCAATTTGTGTTTTTTTTTGGTTTATTAAAAGATTTGTCTGCGTAAAAAAAATATTAAATGAGTTTAAGACACTGCTCTTTAAGTTGCCACCACTGTGACGCTTTATTTCAAATCTTGCACTAAATTTTGTTTTAATTTAACTAGACGCCAGTAATCTTATATACTGGAATAATTTTTATTAATAATAAAAATATTTAAACAAATATTTTCTTAAGTCTTATTAATTTTTGAGACTTTTTCCCTTTTTCATTATTTTATATACGAGATTTTTTCATACATTTTCCTTTTGTGATTTGACCAAAATTTTACAAATGTTTTGCAGAGAGCTAATGTTTGTTCAGTTCCTTGTTGTCTTTGCTTTTTTTTCTTTCTGCTAAATGAAATTTTAGAATTTAAATTGCAATAAATGATATAAAATTTTCATTCTTTTCTTAATGAGTGCTTAAGCAGCGAAAGAAATTCAGGCTGAAAGCGATGGCCATCAAGATTTTAAGATTTGATGATGAGTGTAAAGACTAAAAACTCATAAGAGATGCCAATCAAATCGTAACGATAATGATGTCTGTTTGTTGTCGTTGTTTTTGGGTAGTTTTGTTACATAAAATGTTGACAACAAAATTTAAATAGGTCTGTTGAAAGTTGTTAAAATGGTAAAGAGCTTTAACCCATTAAGGGAAGACCAGAGTATGTAAGGAAAACAAAAAGCAAAAAGAAACCAAATATTTTAGTGACTATACGAATATGTGTATAAAATTCAAGCTCATGTAAAGTTGCTTTTGAGTAGATCAAACAAAAGATATATTACAAAAAATGGCTGAATTCACAAGACTAGTTAAAGCGTTTACAGCTATATAGGAAGAGACAATTTTTTAAAACAAAAACAATTTACCAATAATTTTATAGTAGTTTGAAAGGTGGCGTTTTAGATTTTCTCTCCAGATGCAGAAATTTTCTTCGGCATCAGGTTCGCTTATGGCGAACATCTTACGCTGAATGTCCAGATTTTGATTATTATTAGATTATGTCGAATATTTGACCCCGGGTTAAAATAACTCACACGCCAAGCAACAAATGAGGCCAAAAGTTGTATCCTGCCAATAGTAAAACCAAAATGAGCTACAAATAATTCTATAATTGTTTGAAAGGTGGATGGTGCTTGAAATTGCAACTTTATACGATACACCTACGTTTGGGAATTCAGCCAATTACGTTTTTGACATACACTAAGCCCCGTGCATATACAGGATGGCGCAGAACTACTTTTATGGTTTGATTTTCAAAATAAAATTCAACAATTACAGCGTGGTGCTGAACTACTTTTATGGTTTGAATTGAAATTTGGTTTTAAAAATAAAATTCCACAATTTTTGATCGCTATTCTTTTGTGTTATGTCCATGTTAAACATTTTCTTCACAAAGTTCTGACAGAAACAAAATATTAAAAAAAATTAGTAAACTAAAAAAGTTATTGAACATTCAAACCATAAAAGTAGTTCTGCGCCACCCTGTATAAGCAAAATATAAATATTGTACAAAAATTCCTTAAAATTATTGTGTTTGCTAGGTACTAACTAGGTAATTAATATTGTGTACAAAAGTAAACCGTTGCAAAAAGCAAAAAAAAAAAATGTCCCAAATAATTGTGACAAATTTTGTGACAAGAACTAACAAATAATAAAGAAGAATCTTAAAAAATGGCTGTATTATTCGTTAAATAGCTGTATTAAAAATAGTTTTAAGACAAAAAAAAAAATGTACCAACAATATCTTCCAAAATTTCTGACAGTTCTTTTTTAAGATCTTTTGAGGAAATTATATGCAAACTAATTTATTAAAGAGTTGTATTAAACATAGCTAAACAACATTAACATATATTTAAGTTAACATATATTAACTAATGTCCCAAAAAATGTTTTAGAGATTGTGACAAATAGTTATACAAATAAAATTAAAAATTGATGTAGATGAGATTTGATTTGTTAAAAAATGTAATAAAGGTAATTAAAAAAATTAATTTAAATGACAATACGTGTGCTAAAAGTTTTGTGTTAAAAATTGGTTTAATATACATATGTCACAAATTTTTCACCACATAAAACTAGAAAATATGCAATATACAAATGTTAGTTTTGATAAAAATTAAATATAAAAAAATATCTTAGGCGAAAAGAGTTTGAATTAAAAATAGTTTTAAGACACAAAAATAAATGTACATATTTTCCAAAATTTGTGACAGTTATTTTTTTAAGAGCTTCAGAGGAAATTACAGGAATACTACCTTATTAAAGAATTGTATTAAAAGTAGCTTAAAAAAACTTAACATATATTTAAGTGAACATGTTTTAACTAATGTCCCAAAAAAATGTGCAAAATTGTGACAGATAGTCATACAAATAAAATTAGAAAGTTATGTGTATGAGATTTGATTCATTGAAAAATGTAATAAAGGTAATTAAAAAAAAATATTTTAAATTTCAATATGTGTGCTAAAAGTCTTGTCTTAAAAATTTTTCAATATATGTGGCAAATTTTTCACCACATAAAACTAGAAAATATGCAATATACAAATGTTAGTTTTGATAAAAATTAAATATAAAAAAATATCTTAGGTGAAAAGAGTTTGAATTAAAAATAGTTTTAAAACAGAAAAATAAATGTACATATTTTCCAAAATTTGTGACAGTTATTTTTTTAATATCTTCAGAGGAAATTACAGGTATACTATCTTATTTTAGGATTGTATTAAAAGTAGCTAAAAAAACCTAATATATATTTAAGTGAACATGTTTTAACTAATGTCCCAAAAAAATTGCAAAAAGTTGTGACAGGTAGACATACAAATAAAATTAATAAATTATGTGTATGAGATTTGATTCATTAAAAAATGTAATAAAGGTAATTTACAAAAAAAAAAAAAATATTTTAAATTTCAATATGTGTGCTAAAAGTCTTGTCTTAAAAATTGGTGCATAATATGTGACAAATTTTTCAACACATAAAACTAGAAAATATACAAATGTTAGTTTCGGCAAAAATTAAATTTAAAAACAAAATATCTTAGGAGAAAAGAGTTTGTCCCAATATATGTGACAAGGAGATGTTTAAGAAAAATCATGTTAAAAATGCTCAATTCTCAAAAATTTGGGCAATTAGTTTTAAAAAAAATCATAGAAAGTAGCCTTCGTTAAAAAATGTAGCTATGTTTAAGTTAACTTATTTTAAAAAAAGTCCCAAAATAATGTACAATGATTGTGACAGACAGTTATGCAAAAGAAATTAGAAAATTATTTATATAAGACTTGGTTTGTTAGGATTGCTTAGGCTGGTTAAAAAAAATATTTCAGCTGAATTTGTGTACCAAAACAAATGTCTTAAAAAGTGGTCCAATATATCTGACAATTATGTTTCCATATAAAGCTAGAAACTTATAAAAATATTAGTTTTGGCAAAATTTATATTAGAACAGCATTTAGGCCGAAACGAATTTGTCCCAAAATATATCACATATTTTGGAACAAATTCCCAATGTTGTTCTTAAGATAAGATTTGTGATAGAAGCATGTAACAAAAGGTACCAAAAATTTTGAGCAAGTATTTGGAAAAGGTTACAGTGTTCTATTTTTAATAATAATAATAATAATAATAATAATAATAATAATAATAATAATAATAATAATAATAATAATAATAATAATAATAATAATAATAATAATAATAATAATAATAATAATAATAATAATAATAATAATAATAATAATAATAATAATAATAATAATAATAATAATAATAATAATAATAATAATAATAATAATAATAATAATAATAATAATAATAATAATTTTTTAACAAAAATATGGAAAAAAATCAATGAAGACACAAAAGAGTGTCACTTCAAAAAATTGTCATAAACTTGTTTCAGACCTGGAAAAAATATAGTTTAGGAAATTTAATTATGTTGTGTGTAAAATACTTTTTAAAAGTAAAATTTGTGATAAAAACATGAAAGAACACGCTCACGACCAAAACTTTGCGGCAAGTATGTGCAACAAAATCGCAAGGATTTTAACGAAAAAAAAAAAAAAAATTAATTAAAAAAGATTAAAATTAAAAGAAATCACAAAAAGCCCAATATGATTTTTTTTTTTTAAATTTCTCACGAACCGTGAAAAAAATAATTTTAAGAAAATGTATTAAGTCTGATATAAAATAGTTTTAAAAAGTACTATTTGTGATAGATACATATAAAAAACATGTGTCTGTCCCAAAAATTTGTGACAAGCATTCTTCAACTGAATGAAGAAAAATATAAGTAACAAATTTAAATAAGCAAAATTATACAGTAACCAAAAATTTAAAAAAATGCGATGTCCCAAAAGATTGTCACAAATTTGTGATAAATGTCGGAAAAGTCTTAAAAATAAGAGGAGAAATCAAACTTGGAGATAATTTTCGAAAGAAAAGTTTATGATAAAATAATATGTTAAAAAATGTCCCAAAAATGTTTCACTAGCTTTATAACAAGAATTTTCAAAAGAAAAAACTTGTGATAAGAATTCAGCTCAAGATTTCCAATTAAACTGGTCTCATTGTGTTAAAAATGTTTGTCATAACTTGCTTAAAAATTTGTCATAATTTTTTTACATCGCTCCAAAAAAATGTCTCAAAAATTGCTAACAAATTTTGGGTAAATTATGACTAAATTAACTTGATGATAATAGTATAACTAAAAATACTATCAAAAGAGAAATTTATGATAAAAATATGATATATCCCAAAAATTTGTCACAAGCTTTAAGACACGAGCCAAAAATTTTATCTTAAACTGATATAAATATATTAAAAAAATTGTCGTTAAAAATTGCTCATCAATATATTTCATTGAAAAAATTAGTTCTAAAAATAGTTGTCCTTAAACTATTAAAAGCAGGATCACGTAAAACTACTCGTGAGAGCAACTGAGGGTTAACTGGAAAAAAGTACTTAATCACATTAGCATTTGAGGTAAATGGAACTATGATTGCTTAAAACAAAAAGAGCCAAAAAAAAGTCAATTAATGACCATCTGATTGATTTTATTATGCTAATAAAATGTTATGGTTTACAAACCGAAATTTAAATCGTCAATCTTTAATAATAACTCTTCAACAAAGATATCAAACATTCATCGCAACATGGTTGCATGTAAGTTTATTTTTGTTTTTTTCTTCCTCCTTTTTTTATTTATTTTATTATTTATGTAAAAGCATATGAATGCCTGTCTGCACTTGCAGACAAGTCTACCTGTCTGTAACTCATAATTCATTAGTGTTAATACACCTGAGGAGGAATGAATGAAAACAGCTTGTTGTGCATATTAAACTGTTGCTGCTTCTGCTGTTGCTGTTGCTGTTACTGATGCTGGTGCTGCTGGCTGATTGACTTCAAAATCGAATGATTAAATGTTAATTAAATGTTTTACATAAAACCCCACCAATAATAGTAATAATATTTACATTTAATTGGTATTTAAATAACTTCGACATCATTAAAACAAAATTTTTTTCTTGTTAATGTCGCTGACGATGTTGTTTTCTTTTCTTCTGAACATCATAATTCTCATTTTAATGACTTATGTCGCCTAGTTTTAAGGTTGCTCCAAACCGTTTTAATTACGTATGAATACGAAATAGAAGTTAAAGTTTTCGTTTGCTAATGGGGGGTCCTAGACTGCTACTCCCCATGCTTCAATTTTATTTTAAATGTGTTTTAATGGTTATCGATTTTCTGTTTTCTTTATTGAAAGTTGTTTTTTATTTGTCACGAATTTATGGGCTCACCTTAAAAGTATCTAGGTGTCTCCTGTTTTATTTCTCAGTTTGAAATGGAACTTTGTGCTCTATATTTTAAATTGAAATTTAGAGTTTTATTGACCATAAATAATTAAGTTAATTTTATAAACAAAAAAAAAAATTGTATGAATAGTTAACAAGATTAAATAAATCAAGTGATTTTAATTAACGAAGTTCGAATTCATTAATTTGATGAATAATTCACCAGCTTAATAATGCTGCAAATGTGGTCTTGATTTACATAAAAATATTTAAAAATAAGCTAAAAAACTAAAGTCCATGTAGAGTTGGGTAAACAAATTCTTCTTAGTAGGTTCAGGTATGCAAACAAATTTAGTTTACTGAGAAATTTTTTTCATATTGAACACAAAAGAAATTATAGTAAAAATAAAATCAACAAAATTTTTTTTTGAAAAAATAATTTGTATGCATCTACATAAATATCAAAAAAATAACCTTGAATATTGTATATTGTTATTGTTGAATAGTTGTATTGTTTAATAGTTGTTTTCGATCAATAATTATTTTTCCTAAACTTTTTTTGAATCCACGAATTTCTTTACAGGACCGCATTAAAACAATTTTTTAATTGATTCAATGAATATTGAACATGATTAAAATTTTTTTCTGTGAACGTTTTGCACTTTAAGTCGAGTAGAAGCCAACAACACCAGTCATAGTATTGACTTTTTATCTTTCATTAATAGCTTATAACCATCCAAGTTTCTACTAAAAATACTTTGTTTTAAACAAACGCACATATATCAATATCTTATAACCATTTACCTACTAACACTTTACTAAGGAAGCTTACTTATCAAAGCGTTAAAAGTTATAAGGAAACGAACGCACTTACAACTCCAAAATATATAGTCACATGTATAAATTCTGCTAAAAATGTCAGAGGTCTTGCTTATTCGACGCAGTTGAGCGTATGATACCAAGTTAACTTTATGTATTTCATCGGCAAATACCAAAATGAATTAATTAGAAGTAATATTCTATATAAAATTTTACGCTCCAAAAAAAGGATATATGGGGAGCATGCATATCATAGCAGCAATACCATAGATTTTTGGCATAGTAGTAGAGAATATCATTTCTGAAATACTAAGCAAATTTTTTTCTAATTGATGCATTTGAGTAAATATTAACAAATTAATTTAATGTCTTCCATCGGAGCACACTTAAACGAATTAATTCCAAATAAATTTCTATATAAAATTTGACTGCCCAATTAAAGGATATATGTTGAACTCACAAATCATTGCAGTATTTGCAAAGATTTGTGCCATAAGCGTAGAAAATATTATTTCAGAAATAGTATCTAAGGTTTTTCCAAATTCAAGGGCGGCCCATCTTTGCAGCTACTGCAGATATTTTTGGCATTGTGGTAAAAAAATATTGTTTCTAAAATAGTAATCAAGTTGTTTTCAAGCCATGCAATTTAGTGATTAAAAATTAATTTCATATATTCATCGGAAAATACTAAACTGGATTATATAACAACTTTTTTCTGCATTAAATTGCACTCTGCAAATAAAGGATATATAAAGAGCTCAAATATCATTGTAACAATGCCGGAGATTTTTGGCATAGTAATAGGAAATATCATTTCTGAAATAGTAAACAAGCTTTTTCTACCCGACGCGCACATATCATTATAGCATTTGTAAGGATATTTGGTATAGTGCAAGAATATATAATTTCTAAAAAAAAGTAAACAAGAGTTTTCCAATCGATGCATTGGAATAAATATTATTAGCAAATTAGTTTAAAGTCTCTCATCCCAAAACACTAAAATGAAGAATTTAGAAAATGTTTTCTGTAGAAAATTTGGCTCTCCAAAAAAAGGATATATGGCAAGCTTGCATATTCTTGCAGCAATTGCAGAGATTTTTGGTATATTACTAGAAAATATCATTTCTGAAATAGTAACCAAGTTTTTTAAAAATATTGTGCTTCAAAATTTTTTCAATGGAAAAGGATATATGCCGGATAATTATATCCTAGCAACTATTGAAGCAAAATTTTTGCTAAAATTTTAAAATACAAATTCCCAACTATAACTAATTATAAGTATAAGGATATTAAAAAAATTTATATGCTGCTTATCACCCCATGTCCTTCATTACCTTTGAAATAAAAGTGATATCTTAACTTAGTGTCACATATTAAAAAAAGAGTTTTTGCCTTTTTGACTGCAAATTTAGCTAAAATGTATATTTCTAACAAAAAGGATACATGGGGATTTCGCTCATTTTTCTAGATGTTAAAACGAAATTTTGGACAAAGGCAGCTGCTATACTGTGACAAGTAGTAAGCAAAGTTTTGTGGTGATATAAAATTAAAATGTACAAAAAATTAATAAATTTTTAAATTAAGCTGTAAATAAATACAAGGATATCCTTGAACAAACCCAATTAAAAATATAATATTACTTTAAAGTTCAAAACAGTATTATGAAAAGGATATAAAAAGGAAAATATATTTTTTTAACAAACTTATTGCATCAATTTAAGCCAGGTAAATTATAGCGATATACATGTCTTTCAAATTTCAGATCATTTGTTTAGTTGCTCTTTTTAACATTATATAGATTGTAGTTAAATTCTTCATTAATTTTGAATTAATTTCTAATTAATCTCGATTGCAAACATTGCTCAAATTTCTTTCTTGAAAAAGGATATATGGGAGTTACTTTTATTCCTGCACCGATTGAAACGAAATTTTGCATGAAGGTGTATAATTTTATTTCACAAATAGTAAGCAATGTTACCTGCGTTTTTCTGCAAAAAATGGGGAAAAATTGATTTTTTTCAACAAGAAGGACATATAGCAAAAGTCTGCAATGATTGAAATAATATTTTTAATACTTTTGTAATCTACTTAAATTTTAAAAATACAACTTGTTTAAGCTTATAAAAAATATTAAAGTAAAGAATATGTATTAGGATGCATATATAAAAATATGTGTAAAGATATGTAAAAGAAGCGTATCCTTGCAATAAAATAAGTGAAACTAAGAATAATTTTAAAATTCTTAACTAAGAAAATATTTATATATATTTATTGCGATTTGATTGAACTTATGCTCCAGCACTCAGCTAAGAAGTAAGGAAGAAAAGTATATCCTTGGAGTCGCAGAAATGTAATTATGACAATAATGTACAGTTCTGAATTCAAACATCATTTTTTATTATACAGCAATCTCAAATTATATTCTAATCAAAAATCTTATATAAAGGATATATGGGAGAAATTCATATCCTTGCTTATTTTTGACATATGTTTAATGAGATCTTTAGTTAAGTTTATGACTAATGTTGTTGTAGAATATATTTGCTTAGAAAACCTTAAATTTTTTAGTGATATAGGAACTATAAGCAAAATTAGCCACTGTTTTAAACACATTTTTAACCAAACGCAAAAACTGGGAAGCTTTTAGCTTATCTGCAGTAATACCCAGATTCTTTGGCAGGAATTGAACTGCAAGCTCGAGAGTGTATTTTGAGAGCTATACCAAATCAGCCATTGAGACACCCAAGAAGCACCTTTTTGTCTTCTTGGCATTTGTTGGAAAACTTCTTCAAGGCTCTTAAATTGTAATAATATAAGGAAAAATTTTTAGTTTTTAAATAAAAAACGCTATTATTGAAGCTTGTAATGCCTTTGTGCTACTTATTTATCTTTTGCAGAAGATGTATGCTGCATTTCTCTATACAAAATAAACAGAAAATTGTAACACTAAAGTCACCTTTAATTTTTCTGTTTTGAAAAAATTTTTTGCAGCTTATTTTCTTCATGATTAATGATGTTTGATTTGAGAGAGAGTAGAAAAACATGACTTGTCGAGATTATTTGAAGTACTTTCAAATATGCTAAATGATCTTGACTAAGAAAACAAAACAATAAAATGAACAAGAAACCAAGAATTGTCACACAAACAAAAGTTGAAATTGAAATTATTGTTGGCAAAACATTAGCAAAAAAATCAAATCGATTTTGATATAAAACCATTAATCATTTTGAAAAATTTTCTTTAAATGAAATTCAAACTCAAACGTTTTTTTTTGTTGTTATACAATGTTCCATCTAAAAATTAACCCTTTAAATGCCTAAATGCTTAACAAAGGCCGTTCCGTTCCAAAACGGAAAATCAAACAGCAGTTACGATTTGAAACCACCTTTTCCTTTTTTCGATTTAATTATTGTTTTCAAAATATTTATACTACTGTTTGTTTGCAAACCAATTGTTTTAATTGTCTTTTGTTTAAGTGTGTGTAAATGTTTGCGTAACATTTGGTCCTGCAAGGCTGGATGAATCTGGTTTATTCAAAGTCTTTAAGTGTTCTTTTTCATGTTTTGTTCTAGTTTCACAAATGTTAAGATATTTTATTCTGCTGTTTTACTTGATTGGGTTTCTTTTTCTTCCTAGATTTTGTTGTCAAATTGTCGGCAAAAAGGGTGTTTTCCAAGTAACCGTTATTTAATTGATTTTCAAGATCGTTTATTTGATTTATGATCATGAATCTTTAATGACAAGTCGTTAATCATGAGTACTAAGTATTTAAAAAAATAAAATTTTTGCATTTTATGATACAGAGAATCGTTTTTATAAAACTTACTTAAATAAATTTACTAAAGTAGAAAAACTATTTAGTTTTAAAGAATTTGTAGCAAAAGATACCCTTTCCAAAAAACTATTATATATTTTTTATTAATATGGGGCCTATTCATAAAAAAACATATTTTTTGCTAACATGTAGTTTGACAGACTTGAACATAAAGTGTGCCAAATACACCTTTAATATATTTAGTACATTTTTTTTTTTTTTTGGAATACGGGCGTAAATATATTTTTTTAAATAAAATTTCTAATTTAAATGCAAGCTTTCTAAATGGCGCTTTATTTAGTTTATCAAAGGTATCCTTTTTCAAAACGTAATTTTCTTAAACCGGATTATTTTAAAGGAATTTTTTAACTGCGATTTTATTTTTGGCGATTCTTAAGAGGTATTTTCCTAAAGCGTACTATTTTCAAAATCTAAGTACTTTTTAGAAAGGTACTTTTTCATGAGATAGTTTCCTAAAAGTTACTTAAATGCAAAGTAAAAAGAAGCTATCTGAAGGAGAGCAAAATATTGCCAGATAATAGAATAAAGAATTAAAAAAAAAAAACCAAAAAAAATCTTAAGTTCACAAAATTATATAATATTAAAAAGAAAAAAAAGAGGGTCAAAATTAAGAAATAACTTAAAAAAATGTTTTTTAATAACTCTTTTTTTAAAATATACCTCTTTTTAAAGGTACTCTTTTAAGAGGTCCTTTTTTTAAAAGGCACATTTTATAAAAAATATTTTTTTAAAAGGTACTATTTTAAATGCTCCTTTTTTAAAAATGAATTTTTTCACAAGGTACTACTTTTAAAAGGTACGTTTTTTAAAGGTATTTTTTAAAAATATACTTATTTTTAAAGCTACTTTTTAGAGTTATTTTTTTTAAAGCTGCTTCTTTTAAAAGGTACGTTTTTCAAAAACTTCCTGTGTTTAATTAAATGTGCTTTTTAAAAGGTACTTGTTATAAAAGGCACCTTATTCAAATGGTTACTTTAACAGGTACGTTTTTTAAAATGCTCCTTGTTTAAAAGGTATTTTTTTTAGAAGGTACTTTTTTTAAAAGTTACTATTTTTGAAAATGACTTTTTTTCAAAAGTTACCTTTTTAAAAGTTATTTTTTTTTTTAAGTGCTATTTTAAAAAGTACTTTTTTTAAAGGTACTTTTTAAAAAAGGTAATTTTTTGATAAGGTAATTTTTTTTGAAAGGTACTTTTTTTAAGAATTAATTTTTTAAAAGTTACTTTACTTAAAAGGTACTTTTTTTAAAGGTACTTTATTTAAAGGTAGTTTATATAAAAGGTACTTTTTTGGAAGGTACTTTCTTAAAAGGTACTTTTTTTAAAAGGTTCTTTATTAAAAGGTATTTTTTAAATTTATTTTTGTTTTTAAAGCTACTTTTTTTACAAGGTGCATTTTTAAAAAGGGTTTTTTTCAAAAGGTACTTTTTTGAAGGTAATTTTGCATAGGTAATTTTTTTTATAAAGGTACTTTTTCAAAAGGTACTTTTTCAAACGTACTTTAATTAAAAGGTACTTTTTTTAACACGTACTTTTTTTAAAAGGTACTTTTTTGAAAAGGAACTTTTCTAAAAGATACTTTTTTTAAAGGTACTTTTTTTGAAAAGGTCCTTTTTTAAAAGGTCCTTTTTTTAAAAGATACCTTTTCTAATAAGTGTTTTTTTAAAAGGTACTTTGTTTTAAAGGCACTTTTTTTAAAAGGTAATTTTCTGTAAAAGGTGCTTTTTTAAAAAGTTACTTTTATTTAAAGGTACTTTATTTAGAAGGTAGTTTATTTAAGAGGTACTTTTTTGAAAGGTACTTTTTTAAAAGGTACTTTTTTAAAAGTTATTTTTGGTTTTAAAGGTACTTTTTTTACAAGGTGCTTTTAGAAAAGGTTTTTTTTCAAAAGGTACTTTTTTGAAGGTACTTTTTTAAAAGGTAATTTTTTAAAAGGTTCTTTTTTTAAAGGTACTTTTTCAAACGTACTTTTTTTTAATAGGTACTTTTTTTAAAGGTACTTTTTCAAACGTACTTTTTTTTAATAGGTACTTTTTTTAAAAGGCACTTTTTTGAAAAGGTACTTTTCGAAAGGGTGCTTTTTTTAAAGTACTGTTTTTAGAAGATACTTTTTTTAAAATATCTCTTTTTAAAAGGTACTTTTTTAAAAGGTAATATTTAAAACGTACTTTTTTTAACAGTTACTTTTATTTAAAAATTACTTTTATTTAAAAGGTCCATTTTTTAAAAAGATACTTTTTTTAAAAGGTAGTTTTTTTAAATACTTTTTTTGAAAGATACTTTTTTTAAAAGGTAGTTTTTTTTGAAAGAAACTTTTTTTAAAAGGTACTTATTTTAAAGGGTACTATTTTCAAGAGGTACTTTACTTAAAAGATCATATATTTAAAAGTTCTTTTTTTACAAAAGCTGTTTTTAGAATTTATTTTTTCTTAAAAGACACATTTTTTATAATTTTTTTCTTTGAAGTACATTTTTTTTAAGGATACTTTTTTAAATATGTACAGTTTTAAAAGATATTTTGTTAAAATATATTTTTTTAAAGGCATCTTTTTGGATGTGATTTTTTTTAAAGGTATCTTTTTGGATTTGATTTTGTTTTATAATAGCAAATTTTTACTACGCGAATTTTTTAAAAGTAATTTGTTTTTAAAACACTTAATGGAGATGTTTTTACAGGAGTTTTTCTTGTTTCTGATAAAAACTTATTGAACGATATTAAAAAAGGATTTATATAAAAGAATTTAATATAAAGTATACTCGTATGAATTCAGGAAGTGAGTAAACTCTCTTTTATATCAAAAATGTAAAAGAAAAAAGTGAAGATAAGAAGTGTGTGATTGTACTAAAAAGTAACTTTTATTTATAGGAAACACTTCTTTTTAAAGTTAATTTTATTTAAATATGCTTTCCGAAAAAGTTTTTTTGTAAAGAGACTTTTTTTTAAGTTTTAAAGAAATGTTTTTTTAAAGAGGTGTTTTTTTAAAGGTATGTTTCTTTTTGAAGATTCTTGGTTGAAAATTTACTCTGTTTTTTTTTAATATTTAATTTTAATGTTAAATATTTTAATGTTTTATTTTAATATAATATTGGTATATATTTTTGATTAGAGTATTTTGCAAACATTAGAATAATTTAGGAGGAAATTTTAAATTATAAGAGTTATTTCTAAACTAATTTTTTTTTTGTTTAAATTAACAGGTAATTTTCAATAAATGTAGTGGTTTGAAAAAGTTGCTATTCTTAAAATATTAGTTAAAAGTGCTCGTACCTTTGCAAATATATCTTTTGGGATATGTAATAAATAATGTTAAGCCATTTGTTTAGTTTAGTTTATTTTTTTGCTTGCCCTAAAAGTAATAAAGAATGTCCTACTTAAGATCAAAAATTTATATTTTTCTACTGCCAATGACACTAATTGCCATTACCAGCTACACACCTCCAAAGTTATAATCCATTTTTTATTTTTTTTGGTGCCATTTAAGATCACTATGGAATATTTGAAAAGAAGCAAAATTTGTCCACCCAATAACAATAAAATAACCGAATGTTAAACCTTTTGTTACGAATTAGTTATTAACCCCTGTTTGGCCATAAAACTCAAAACATGACTGAGTCATTTTATAAGACAAATTTTATTTGTATTTTATTGCATTTGAAAGGCATGTGTTGTATAAATTTCCAAACATTAAAATGAAACTGAATTGAAATCCTCCTCAGAGAAGCCACCTCCTTCGAAAATATGTGAAACAGTTTCATTGTTCTCCAAATTGAAGATTATATTCAATGGCGTAAAGACAACATAAAATAAAATTTATGTTTTAAAGCCACAAATAAAAACAAAAACATTTAAGCAGCGAACGCTGAAAAAAGTAAAGTATTGAAATTGAGACAATTTTTTTCAGATTTTTAAAACATGTTTGTTCCTGCTGGCCTTCCTGGTTTGCATTGAAAGGCATTTGATTAAAAAAAAAAAAATTTATTAAATCTACTTGGTAATCAAAATCGTAACTTATAATGCCTGCATTGTTGTGCGGACTGCTCTGTTGGCAAAATAAATGATAAATGTGATGACTTTAAAAATTTGTCGCTTTTTAAGTTATTTCTGTTAATTCTCATTTCACATATTTGCCTTGCCCTGGTTGTTAATACTTTTCTCTTTCAATTTGTGATCTAGATAACTGCTTTTATGTTTCACATCCTTTTAGTCTTGAGTAACGCAACGCGTGTGTGTTTTCAACTGAATACCTCTTCCATTTTTAGGTTGGAACTTTTTTTTCTCGTTGCTGGGGTGACCACAATTGATTAACCTCTTTATAAAATTTATTAACACATTCATTGCTAAAAATGTTTTTGGACTTTTTTTTGTTATTATTTGTATGCAAGACTTTTTTATCGAGGGTGTTTATGACTTCTTTGACTTTCGACTTGAGATTTTGATTTTATTTTTATTTATTTTTTTTGAAATGTGTGTTCGTGTTAAGAAATCTTTCCCGCTGGGCTACTGACACTGACACCATGAACAGATTTTGTTTATTTGATAAAATCAAGAGCAAACAAACTGTTTTTTTTTTCTTTAAACTCGAACACCGAAGTTGTACAGAAAATAAAAAGCTGAACATATTTTAAGTTGTTAAAAAAGTTTTAAGGAATTAAAGTTATACGATTTGCATGCAAAGGAAACGCAATGGATTTTTTTTTTGAAAAATCGCCTTAAAAAATCCTTTTGGAAAAGTACATATCAAATAAAGCAACTTGTGAAAAATGCAAATGTAGAAAAAAAAATTATGGTATAGTAGATGGAATAATTGATGGGCCGGAAGCCGCTAGAGAGCTAGAGACTGTAACTACGAGGGCGGTTTGATATTGAAGCTACCTAGTGCTATTTTTTTTTCCTTTTTTTTAATTGCGATCTGTCAAACGTCAGCTATAAAAACTTAAGAAAGGAAAAACTTGAACTAAAACCCGATGTACATATGTACAAACCAAAATTTAATTTAAAAATGTGATTTAAAATGTAATTTAAAAATTTAAATCACATTTTAAAAATTTTTTTTTTTAATTTAAAATTTAGCATTAAGACTTGAATACTTATTGTTAGTTCATTTTGAAGATTCAATAAATAAAGAAGTGCTTAAAAAAAAAAATTTTTAATTTTAAATTATAAAGTTTAACAAAAATTCTATAAATTAGTCAGCTTTTACAATTTCATCGAATTTCATCGATTAGTTCATTTATTGAAGTCGTTGGAAGTCAGCAAGTTTTATGTTTTTTTGCAAAATGAAAAAAATGAATATCCTTCAGTAAATAAAAAAAGGGGAAACGGCGAAAGAAACAAAAGAAAAGCTCGACAAACACTACGGTGACTCTGATCCGTTAGATTACTTGGTAGAATATTGAGTAGCTGAATTTAAACGCGGCCGAGCAAGCACAGTAGTGAAAAAGATTTACATCAGCACCTGCTTTTTCGGCCCTATCAGATGATGGGGCAATTCCACGGAGTGAATTATTCACGCTTCACCAGCGCCCCAGTGTGGCTTACTAGGCCCACACAGGTAGCGATTTTTGCCATATTTATGCAGCCATATGAGCAACTTCTTGTTGAGAGTTCGGGCATTCTAATCCCTCCTGTATAAAATTTCCCAGCTATCAATGGAAGACAAGGCTTAACGAGTTGGTATTAGCGTACCTAGCAGCATCAGCCCTTAAACCAACTCACCTTTCAATCATCTCCACTGGTTCCTTACAGTACAGGTATCTGTTGTGAAGGTAACAGACCACAAGGAGGTTGTTAGTCCCGGAAAAAAGCCACACAACCAAACAATTATCAAGGATACTAACACCCCCTTCCTGCTTCTTAGATTTCAACCACAGCCAGAACGTTTCAGTCAAGGTAGGCATCTCAACCATTATCAGCCCGGGTAGAACTGCAAGCAGAACCACCCGGGGGCAATATTGATCCCCGTTCTGCCAGTTCATACCCTTGTCAAGGATTTCGGAAGCCAACACGACATAAGTCTTGCGGCTTCATAAAGTTTTGTTTGCCACAGAAAATGAGGCACTCCTTCCCTTCTTTACCCGAAAAACAGAGTACCCTGGCTAGGAATACAGCAAGGCAAAATCTGTTCTCCGGGAGGGCCGAACAAGCACAGCAACAATACCATCGACAAAAAGGCCAAAAGAGGTGGTTACTATCATCAAGAAAAATATCAAGAAACTCCTCGATATCGTTATGAATGATGGCGGAGTCATGTTACGTGAGATCATTGAATGAATATCATGAATATCACATGAATGTATGTTCAACATTTTGTATGAACATTTGCATATGAAAAAGCTGGCGGCAAGATGAATGCCGCGTTTGCTCAGTGTCGAGCAAAAACGAGTTACAAAGACCACTTCACAGCGGTGTTTGGACATGATAAAACGTAATCCTGTTGATTTTTGGTGTCAATTAATAACTGTGGATGAAACTTGGATCCACCACTATACATCTGAAACCAAAAATCAATCGAAACAATGGACGGCAGCTATTGGAAGTGCTCCGAAGAATTCGAAGACAGGGATGCACACGGAATATTACTCATCGATTATCTTGAAAAAGAGTTCATAATGACAGGAAAGTATTATCTTGCATTACTGAATCAATTGATTGATGCAATCAAGAAAAAACAACCAGATTTAAAGTAGAAAAAATAACGCTGTTTCTTCACGACAACACACCGGTTCACACAGCATTAGATACGATACTAAAATTTAGTGAAATACACTTCGAATTGGTTCATCATCCACCTTATAGTCCAGATTTAGCTCCTAGTGACTTTTTTCTGTTTCCAAACTTGAAAAAAAGGGCTTGCAGAAAGAAAAGAATCATGTCAAACCAATAAGTGATTACCGAAACCAACACGTTTTTTAAGGAGCTCCCAAAATAGAATTATTCAGTTGGTATAAAAAAAAATGGAATATCCTCTTACTACGAGTAAGTGTATTGAGCTAAATACTAAAAAATAATAAAGAAAAATAATAAATAAAGAGACTACAATGTTGAAAAATAATTGTTTTTTGAAAAAAGTTTTGATTTCCTACTTTGGTAGCTTCAATATCAATCCGATCTCCTAGATCAATTAAGGTGGAAAACATTGTGGACATCATGACCGCAAGCGAAGCTCACTTTTGGGCAATATGGAAGATTTACGAGAAAGTATATCGAATAAAACAGGCATATTTGCCAGCCTTGAGACAGAATCGCAGTCAAGATACTGAAGGCAAGCTCGAGTAGAGTGAAAAACCATTTAAGCCATTGGGAATCCATCGAGAAGCAATGTTAAGGCAGCCCCTGCAAGAAGATGGGTTTTTTTTAGCTGATAAAATATTTTTTTATGAATAAGTCCCTTAATCTCTCTTAATAAAATATTTAAATTTATTTTTATAAACTCAATCAGAATTTCATTACACTCTTTGTTTAATTTCTATATATTAATTTCGTTAATAATGAGGGGGTTTTCCAAAAAACTAAATCACTATTTCGTTTTCGCATTTATTATTGTTGGAGGAGTGCATTTTAATTGCTTTATTACAATTTATTTTCTTGGGAACAACAGCATTACAGTATTACTAAAGCTAAATCAAACAACAACAATCAATGACCTTTGCTTAAAGTAGAAGCTTTTAATAGAGAATTGCAACGACAACAAAACTGTTTACAACAATTAACATACAATGCAAAAAAGTTGTTCGTATTTTGTAAAGATCACAGGGAATTTTGCCAAGTAATTGGAATTAGAACAATTATTGCTATAAAACATGTTATAATAGAATTAACTAACATTCTCAACCGGATCTAATTAATTATTTTGTAAAAATAAACTTCAGAGATTACAGCATTATAGAGAAGAAAAAAATTATTTTAAAAATAGCAAATATCTATATAAAAAGTTTTCTCTTAAAAAATTTTCCATTGACAAACTTTTCCAATGAGTAAAATTTTATGTATAAAATTATTTGGCAGATATATATATTTTTTGTGAAAAAGATTTATTCAGAAAAAATGTTTCGTTAATAAGTTTCTAAAGAAAAAATTTCCTTGCAAAAAGTAGTTTGCGAAGAAGTTTCTATACAAAAGAAGAAAAACTCTTTATAAGAAAATTTAACTCTAGAAATACTTTTCGATTTTATCAGAAAAATTTTTGCTTGAAAAAAATTTCTCCTGAATATATATTTTAATTGATTTATTTATTTATATAAATAAATAAAAACGTCAGGAATTTTTATTTAACAATAATAAAAGTCGAAAAATCTACCAATAATATTATGTATTACGGAGAGCACGCCGAATATTTTAACAAACATGTTTGACCTCAAGCTCGAAAAAAATACCTGACATTTTGATTTAACAATTATAACGGTCGAAAAATCTATCAATAATATAATACATAAAAATTTTATAGAGAATATTTTTCTGTTAAAAAAAATTTATGGAAAGAAGTATCTTTACAAAGACAGAAACTCGTTATTAGAACATTTATCTCTAAAAGAATTTTAGTTTAATGTACTCTCAGTGAGTCTATTTTATTTAATGTACTCTCAGTGAGTCTATTTAGTTATTTTATAAAATTTTCCATAAAATTTTTATAAAAAACATTTTTTATAGAGTTTTTAATAAAAAAATTTCATGGAAAAACTAAGAAATTGTACAGAAAAAATGTCTGCATTAAAATTTTCTAGAGAGATATTTTCTGCCAAAAATAAATTTAATGGAAAAATTTCTACCAAAAAAAATTACAAAAAACTATATTAAAAGTCTATATAGAAAAACTTTTTTTTTTAAAAAATGTTTTTTGAAAAAGTTTCTATACAAAACACAAAATCTTTTATAAGCAAATTTGTCTCTATAAAACAATTTCTTTTAAGTATTTTTTCATTAATTTTGTTTATATATTTAAATTTATTAAAATTTTCTATAGAAAAATATTCTCTTAAATAATTTTTTTTATTAAAATATATTTTTTGCAGTTTTTTTTATGCAATTTCTTACAAACAAAAAAAAAATATATAAATAAAAAAATGTGCAGAAAAAATGCCATGTCAAAAAATTTGCTTGGGAAGAAGAGTTCATTAGTAGAACTATTTTCACTAAAATAAAATTTCTACTGAGTACATTTTCGTAGCGAATTTATTCGTTTATTTTACAAAAAATCCTCTAACAGATGATTATAAAAATATTTTTCTGCAGAGCCGTTTTTCTAGAAAAAACAAATTTTTTTTTGAACAAAAAAATACCAGCATTAAAATTTTCTAGAGCAAAATTTTCTCCCAAAGAAATTTTTAGATGAAAAATCTCTATATAAAAAGTTTATATAGAAAAACTTTCTTTCAAAAATTTTTTTTAAATAGTTTCTATACAAAAAACAAAATCTTTTATAAGCAAATTTGTCTTCAGAAAACAATTTCTTTTGAGTATTTTTTTTTTCATTGATTTTGTTTACTTATTTAAATAGATTAAAATTTTGTAGAGAAAAACTTTTTCTCAAATTGTTTTTTTAAGAAAATATGTTTTTGCAGATTTTTTATGGAAAAAATTTCTTACAAAAAAAAAAAAAATCCAAAAAAAAAAAAACAAATAAAAATAATAAAAAAATAAAAAAAATAAAATAATATAAAATAATATACAAATTAGAAATATACAGTACAAATGCTGTATAAAATTTTCTGTCAAAATTTTTTTTAGGAAGAAGAGTTCATTAGGAGAACAATTTTCTCTAAAATAAAATTTCTATTGAGCGAATTTATTTTATAAAATAGCCTATAAAAAATGTATATTAAAATATTTTTTTGGAAAGCTTTTTTCTTTGGAAAAAAAAATTAAAAAAAAGAAATTTTGATCAAAAAAATATTTGCCTTAAAATCTTTAGAGCAAATTTTTCTTCAAAAGAAGAAGAAAAAAGTTTCAAATAAAAAAAAATTTATATCTGCATTAAAATTTTCTAGAACAAAATTTCCTACCAATGAAATTTTTAGAGGAAAAGTTTCGATTCAGAAATTTTTTCACAAGAAATAAATTTAATATATTTTTTCATTGCTTTTACATATATATTTGTTCTATAAAACTTTCCATAAAGATTTTTTACGAAAATATTATTTTGCCAATTTTTTTGTAAAAAACGCTTCTAGAGAATAATAATTATCTTTTTTTAAATTAAATTTTTGGTTTGTACATTTATACAACGGGTTATAGTTCAGGTACAAACCAAAAATTTAATTTAAAAAAATTATAAAAAGTTCATCAACAATTCAATAAAAATAATAATTATCTTTCAAAAATTTTTTGAGACGAATTTTCGCTATAAAAAGAAAAACTCCTTCTAGGACTATTTGTATCTAGGAATTTCTTTAAGTTTACTTTATCATTGATTAAAAAAGAAGGTATCTTCTAATTATCCGTTAATTTAAGGCCGTTAGTTTCTTATGAAGAATTTAACAAAATTTCCTTAATTAATTTGTTTTTAATAACTTTTTTATAAGAAGTTAATGACCTCAAGCTTTCAGATAATTACAAAAGAACGTATTTTTCATGGGCTGCCTGATAATTATTGAAAACCAATTTTTTTTATTAATAGCAATATTTTTAAAAAAATTGAAAAAGTAAGGCTTGGAGATATAATTATTTTATAAAAAAGTAGTATTCATTTAATAAACATCATCAATAAGAAGAAATGGTTTTGTTTAGCTTTTGTTATTTCAGCGCTTTTGAAAAGTGTCTCATTATTTACATGAATATGTTTTTATACATCAGCGTGCATACGTACCTCTTGATTTTACACATCACAACTGAAATGTTATCTTGGCGCAAGCTAATTAACATAAGTTCACATACCACCTACCGCAGTTTACACATCAAGACATCTTTATCTTTATCTTCATCTGGTTTGCTTTGTTTTACTTTTTTCTTTACTTTTCTCTTTAAAATTAAGCCCTCATTTCAGTCAAGTGCTAATTGCCAATACTGAATGTTTGTGATAGTTTTTTAAACATAAAGGGTGTTTGTTTAGAGGTTTATAGCTTTCAGTTGGCAAGACTAGTTTATTTGACAAACCAGCTTATAGTTTATTTATTTGGTTTCTTTTGACTTAACACTATGCATAGACTTACACTATAGCTTACACTATAATCTTTCCGTATTTCAATTGATATTGACATTGAATTTCAAACTTTATTCTCTGATGAAGCCCTATTTTAGTTGAAAAGATACAAAAAATTGACGTATTTGGAGTAAAGGTAATCCTTAATATATGCCAAAATGCCGTTTCTGGCAAAATTTTGCGCTGGCAGAGTTATTGGGTCATGTCGCTCATTCATTGCAATATAGTCATATCTCAAAAAATGAGCTTTTCGAGTTAACAATGCAGAATTATTAAGAGTACCACCTTTTATACTGTGCCAAAAATGTATTCAAATTACTTTTAAACTGTTTCCTTTAGGAGCTATTTTCGAAAAAAATTTCCTAAGACTTTTATGGAAGCTAAAAATTTGAAATGTGTTTTTCTCGAAACAAGCTTTTTTGAGTTATGACTATATTGCAATAAAGGAGCGATATGTCTTCAAAAATAGTAAAGATCAGTATATTATGTTATAATATTAGAAATATTTTTATATCGTATTTACACTAATCTTGCTGACAAGCGGTTTTAACAGGACAGAGCCAGATGACATACAGGGCGTGTTACAAATAATTTGATAAAAGAAACTTTTGATGAAAGAATAATTCCACTTAATGTCTCAATTAAATGCCTTAGTCCAGTTGAATTATTTTCTAGGGAACTATATAATGTCACTTGTTCACATTGATTAAACAGAGAAAATTATTAATTGATTACCAAGATCATGGGACTTAACCCTGTTAGAATATATTCGTTGGGGTTATTTAAACTCTCTTGTCTATAACGATAAAGTAAAAACAATAAAAAAATGAACTTTTCGAGTCAACAATGCAGAATTGTTAACTTACTGCCTTTTATACTGTGGCCAAAAATTTATTGAAATTACTTTTAAACGGTTTCCTTTAGGAGATATTTTCTTTAAAAAATTCTCTAGGACTTGTGTGGAAACTAAAAAATGGGAATGTGTTGTTCTCGAAACTAGCTTTTTTTTAGTTGACTATGTTGCAATAAAGGAGCAATGTGTATTTGATTTGCACTAGCACTGGCCATCACTCATGCCTGGGAAAGTAGAGTAGCCGGGAAGGGGGCAGAACAACTGGAACTCAACGTATACAGAGTTATTGGCGAAGTACAGACTCTGTGCTGTAAAGAGTTTATGAAAATACAGGTTTCAGTTTAAGCGCTTCACACCATCTGTAGCGGCCACATGCCCGAAGTTATATAAAGGGTATTTTTGTACAGGTATAGAACTTCTTGAGCCTATGTGGTTTGACCTTTATTTAATTCCATATATGCAATAAATACTCCATAAATCGCACATGGTAGTCAGTTTTTCTGGACTTGATTATCTCTCAATATACACTTGAGGATCATCATCACCCCAAACACATCGCTTTTGTTTATTGACTTATCCTCTCACATAAACTAGTTTATGAAAATCAACGGATCAGCAGCAATGTTGTTTTGGACCCAGATACTGAAATTTGAAAGCGTTGTTTAGGCGGCAGTCTATTCATATTTAAATGCCAAATCGAACTAAACATAAATAACTTAACAGCTGACAAAATGGCCATCATTAGGAAAGTGTTGCCAACTTAAAGTTTTATACCCCTATAAAAATACCTTTAGATATAACAACTTATAATATATATAGCTACAAAACGTTCTAGCAAATGACTGCTGTTTGATTGCTATTACTGTAAAAATATGTTTTTTACAATTTAGACTAGTGTTATTCTAAAAAAAGCACCCTTTATATACATATAATATATCAGAAATTTTTAAGTAAACACTTTAAACAGAATAAATTTTTACTCCATAACATTTCAAAATTCAGACCAGTCAACAATACACTTAAACTGCAATATTTTTGAGTAATTTTAGACTTTAGTCGTTTTTTTTTTAAATCATGACAAAGTGGTAACGTAAAACAAAACTTTGATGAGTTTTTTATTATTTTGTTTTTCATATTTTTAAAGAAATTCATTACAAACATGTTAATTAAATCAATATTGTTTGCTTATGAAAGCTTTACGACAAAATAAAACAAAACCATTAAAAAAAAAAACACAAAAAGAAAACCAAATGGACCACACACACGATCTGCTGAACTCCCATGATTTGTTTGGAAACGCTAGAAATAATAAAGATTTCTTCTTTCTTTCTCATGAGTTTCGTTTTTATTTGCTTTAATGTCATATTGTTTTTATAACGTTTTACTTAAAATTGACAAGTATGTGTCTTAAATTTTGTTTTGTGGTCAAACGAAGACTCAAGTTATTGAAAAGAAATAGAAAAAAATTAAATGTTTTAGTTCAATATTGCAAAGAAATTTTGTGTATTTTAAGACACAGACTTTTTTTTTGCATAAAATTTTATTTTAAAATATACGATGAATTTAGATTAAGCTAAAAAAATTTTTTTAAATATTATGTAGAACATAAAAAACGTCTACTCAAAATTTTTACTGCATGACTCATTTTTTGAAACATTTTGTAATCATCTGCTAAAGTCTACCGCAACTTGCTTTCCATCCTAAACACTTCTTAATCAGCAGTGCTGTCATAATATTTAAGAAACTAAAATTAAACATCATGCTTAAGATTTTTTTCCCCATTAACATGGCCTATTGACCGAAAGATATACATCTTACTGCTAAATCAACATTCAAACTGCACAATTTGAAAAGAATTAAATATAATAAGACATAAAAACTACGAAAAAAAACATAATAAAACTTCTTTTGTTAAATATGATTTTTAATTAATTAAAAAAAAAAAAATCTTAATGAGCGAAGCACAATAAAATATTTATAAGAAAAATATTAACACCAAAATGTTGTTTAAATAATAATTTAAGTGCAAAAACGACAAAAGCCTTCTGCTAGAAACACAACTGCGGCGAACGACGAAATTTCGCTAAATTCATATCCCAAGAATATAATAATTATTTGCTACACTGAAAAAATTTTGTTCAGAAATTCTCTGAATTTTGACATTATTTTTATGAATTTTTTAATTATTTTTCAACCATTGTAACTTTTCATAGAAATAATGAAACAAATTTCATTAGATTATTTTAATGAAAACCTTCATAAAATTAATGAAACATTTTAATAAGAAACATGACTTAATTTCATTAAAAGTATGAAAGACAAATCATATGATTAGTGAAATAATTTGTCTAGATCAAACAATCAATTTCATAAAGCACATGAAAACTGTACATTAAATTAATGAAAAAGTAAGATTTATTTAATGAAATAACTTCTTTGTATTAATGTAATATATTCATTAAAAATATGAAACTCCTTCATATGGTCAATGTAGTTATTTCATTTATCTAATTTTATTATTCATTGAGCACCTGAAAAATTTGTATTAAATCAATGAAATAGTTACATTTGTTTAATGAAATAATATCATAACACACATTGATAAAATATGTTCACAAATGTACGTAATAAGATCAATGGAATTATTTCATTTATTCATTGATACCTTATTTCATTACACAAACAATACTACTCCTTGCTTTTGTGAAATTGTACCTAATTATGATAAAAGAAAATGTTGAACAGGTATTCACCAAATAAAACAGATTTTACTTATTCAAATGACTTCAATACACTGGCATTTAAATTTTTTAAACTTTTATTATGCTGATTTGAGCACAAGCACATGTGTACATACATACCCAAGTTCGGTAGCCAGAAATTTATTTGTCATTGATCCAATGAATTATATTTCATTGGAATCATGAAACTTATCAAACTTACATTTTAATAAAAAAAACGACATTTTTTAAACTGTAGCTTAAGATTAATAAACGCCCATTAATATATCTTACCAATATTCAAAGAATTAAAAAAAAAATTAAATTTTTTGTAGTCTTAAATCCAATGATTTTTTTAATGAAACTATCAGCCAGTTTACCAATTTCGAAAGAAAATGAATGCGAAAGAAAGCCAGTCACTCACATTCGAATCAATTTGGGTTTGTCTATCTCACTATTATTCGTTCGCATATTCTTATGTATTTGCATTGAGTTTTGACAGATCGTTCGCATAAAAAAAAGTTAGACGAACCCAAATCAACTTTCTTTCGCTTAGATTGCGAACGCAAGTACGCTGTCGAGATTGGTAAACTGGCTTTATGAAACTTAATGAAACCATTCTGATGGAACTATTTCATAATATATATGAAGTTTCATGCATATTGTGAAAAGTTTTCATTGGATAAATGAAAAATTAAATATATGACCCATAATTCTTTGAGTGTATAAATAAAATATTTAAAATACTTTTGGGAGTATTTTTTCAAGGAAAAGTCTTCACAAATAAAATTTTCTAAAATAAAAAAAAAATTTTCGAAAAAATTAAAATTTTTTTTTTTTGCACAGAAAATTTTTCAGAGAAACAAATTACTACAAAATAATATTTTCATAGCGTATTGATACATATAAAACAGATTTTTAAAAATTTTCTACACAAAAGTTATCTTTCAAAAGGATATTCCACAGAAAAAGTATTGTATTAAATTATTCTCTATGGGAATTTAAAACAAAAAAAAAGTTTTTTTCATTTATACACGTCTCTAACATTTCTTTACACCTTTCAAATAAATGAACAACCGTTGGTGGCTACGATTTGCTTTTTGAAAGTACGAAAAGCAGAGAGCAAAAATTCAAACAATTGAGTTTTTATTCGCTATTTTAGCTCCTAATAAATGAAAAAGCTTGTTTTTTGTGTTTTCACAGGTATTATTAGAGCATTTTTTTTATTAAATTCTCAATAATTTATTTAGATTGTTGGGATATATAGTTAAATGTTTGAAAAAAGTCTACTGATGATTAGGGTAGTTCCTATGAAATGTCGACATATAGATAGCTAGGAAACATAGAAAACAAGCTATTTATAAGTCTTTATTGGTATAAATGTTAGGAGCTAAAATAGCGATTGTTGAAAAAAAATATATTTTAACAAATCTTTCGAAAATATTTAAATGATTTCTCTGTGGAGAACAAGTTTAAATATTCTTTTTAATTTTTTATTTAATATCAGAAAATTTTCCATAAAAAAAATTTAATAGAGAAACTCTGTAAAAACTCGTTGAAAAAAATTTCTACGAAAAAAATTTTGAAGAAACAAGTAAGAGTGTGGTATATTCGGCTTGGCCGAATCTAAAATACCCTTCACGATAGTCACGCATATGTATAGTATATTTAAAAATGTGAATTAAATATGCTCGAGTATATATGAACCGATATCGATATCTTCCATTTTGTGCATTTTAGTAACCTTCTTTTATAATGAGAATTGCTTTTCAGCAAAAAAAATGTTAATGGAAAAATCGGAGCAGGCTATATCTCAGGAATATATGGACCGATATCAGAAATTTTCATTGTCCATATTTATATAACTTTATTTCACTGCCAGAACTGCTTTTGAGCACAAGAAGTTAAGTTCGCTTACGCGATATTTGAATGAAAACCCCGGTTTAGGCTGTATCTCGGGTATATATGGACCGATATCTGAAAAAAGATATCTTTTATTCACCATGTTTAATGAGTGTGTGAAGTTTGAAGCAAAACAAAAAACTTTTTTTTTTAAATTTCCATACAAATTTGCAAAAATTCATGGCTTTTTTTCGGAATTTTGAATATATCTCAGCTATACGTGAACCGATATTACTGAACTTCAATACTAAATAGACAAAAATATGGAGTAATAGAATGGTGAAAGAAAAAAGTTTCTATGTCCAATGGTTTTCTCAGAAACGGTATTTCAACGACCGACACACGGACAGACCGACATCGCTTAATCGACTTTTCCATTAATTCTGAATCAGAATATATATAATTTATAGGGTCGCAAAAAAAACTGTAGAAATTACATTCTTGTGAAAGGTATAAAAACAATTTTATACAATGTTTTATAAAAACAAAATTCAAGAATTTTTTACAGAAAGTATCGAAAAATTTTCCTACGAAAAACAATTTAAAGATTTTAAAAATTATTTGAAAACAAATTTATATAAAAAAGTTGTTATAGAAAAAACATTTAAAAGTGTTATAGAGAAAACATCTTTATCAAGTGTTTGGAAAAGTTTCTGAAAACAAAGTATAACTAATTTTTTATAGAAAAAATTTCAAAAAATTTCTTTTAAAAAGTGTTTCGAAAATATGAAAATGGTTTTGGAGAACAATGTTAAACATTATTTAAAACAAAAAAAAAAGTTTTTTGTCAATGTTTTTTTTTCAATTTAATAAAATAATTAATAAAAAAATTTGACGGAATATCAATAAAAACTAGTTGAAAAAATTTTTCTAAAAAAAAAAAAATTTAAAAAAAGGAAAATCGATTAACTTTTTATACAGAAAAAAAAAAACTGAAGAATTTTTTACAGAAAGTGTGAAAAGGGTTTTCGATAAAAAACAATTTAAATTTATTAACTACCTGGCCCACAATGCATGCATACCAAAAACAACAGTTTAAAACTTGTTTTTGTTTCAAATATGTTTATGCGAACGACCGATGTCAAGTAACATAGTGGGCCAGGCAGTAAGTGTCTAAAAAAAATTTCTATAAAAAAAACTTTGTAGAAAAAAATTGAAAAAAATTTGTTTTAAAAAGTATTTCAAAACTATCAAAATGTTTTTTCTGCGAAGAACATTTTTGGAAATTTTTTTATATACGAGGGCTGATCAAAAAATAACAGTTATTCCATTTTTTCATAGAGTGGAAATACTGAAGTTCTGTATTTTGTAAAAATTATATGCTTTTTTTTATAAAAACCTTTTTTTATAAAACCCCAGAACAAACAGTTCTGTTTATGCAAAAAATTTTTATAATTATATCATAAAACAAATCATCCTAAATTAAGCTTTAAATCAAAATTAACAAAAACTTCAAGGCTATTCTATAAAAAAAGAAAACAGACACAAAATTATCATAACAAATGCAAAAAAATCAATTCAATTTAATTTTAATTTTCATATGCCACTATAATTAATTACTTTCAAGCTTATAAAATATACAAATTATGATTTAAAAAAAAAACACATTGTTTAAATTGTAAAAAAAATTGATTGATTAACTTAAACATATAAGGAAAAAATAAAGCAAATTAATTTATATAATACGGTAGAGATTACTAATAAGATTGACTTTTTGAAAGAACGAGTTTGCTAAAAAAAAGAGAATTAAATGAAATAAGATAAAATTAATCAAAATTTGATTTATTTTGTCAACTGAAAAGCAGGGAAGTTTTATATAAAAATTGTTAACAAATTAAGGTAAAGAAGTTTTATGTCAAGATTTCAGCTGTCAGGCAAAAGCTTTTCAGTTACCAGCAAATCACACACACCTTTAATTAAATTTTCCTTTTATAATCATTTTTCTTTTTGAGCAGATTTTATTTCATGTAAAAATATTGTTTGTGACTTAAACAATACTTTAACTAAAACAATACTTTAAGTAAAAAACTTTGTTTGAATTTTTTTTTGTTACCTGCTGCTTGCAACAAGTTCAATGCAACTTAATAAAATTGACCTTAGAATAGTAAAAATATAAAAGACAAAACAAAGATTTTTCGTTTTTTGTTGCTGCCTGGAAAATCTTTATTATGTGTCTGTCTGCACTGCAGAGATCTGCAACCGGTGGCTTTTTGAATGCTCTAAGTACACCCGTCTTAAATCGTAGTGCGGTGTGATTGGCCACCGCATATTGTTTGTTTAAGTATGTTTTGTACTCGTTAGAGCTTGCGTGTGTTAACTAGAGTATAAAACATACCCAATCAAGTTTGTATGTGGTGGACGCTTGATTTGATTTCTCAATTAATTGCATTCGGCTATTAAACTTCTTTTTAACAACGAAAATAATATTTGTATGTAAGAGTTTGCAATCTTACTGCCATCCTTAAACAAGAGCGGCAAGCGGAACGTTATTTTCCGCTAAACTTTAACGCTGAAACGCCATCCCTAAACAAAAGCGGCAACGTTTTGCCAAAACGATAAAAGCAGGGCTATCAAACAAATAAATAAAACAACCCTGATTATCTTAACAGCTGGATGGACAGCATTACAGTTTGTGACTTTTTTTATTATATTAAAATAAACTAATTAAAATTTTAAAAATGAGTTATTTAGATAAGTTGGAAGGTTACTATAGCATATTGAAAATAGTTTCTACCTCTATTTTCCAAAAAGATATACAAATATTTTTTTTTCTTCACTCTTTTCTTTACAATTATTTTCTTTTGCAACTTACTTCACTGTGAAACGCATTGTCAAAATTGGATTTTCCAATTGCAAAGCGTTGCCGTTGTGTTGCCGCGGCGTTGTTTTGGTATGCTCCATACAAAATGTACGGACATGAGAACTTTTGACAGCTTGTTTAGGGATGGCTGTTACATTTACCTTACCCATTAGAGTTTGTGTGTTCAGTTTTATATATTTACTCACGCACACTTGGTAAGCGTATTCTTACTAAGCTCCGCGTTGCCAGAAGTTTTGTTAAAACATCATGTTTTGGCGATCGTGTTTTGAAGAAAATATCTAAACATATTTTATTTGAAAATATTCAGTTTAAAACCGGTAAAAATAAAAAATTTTACGTTAAAAAAAAAACATTTTTAATGAAGCACATTTTCATCCAATTTTTTTTTCATTTCCTTCCTTCATTTATAATAATTGTTATTTCTTAGTTTAAACCCATAACCACAACAATCGCGCAGTTACACATACATAAAACCAATTGTTGAAAAAATTTTGTTTGAATTGAATTTTCGTTTCAAATTTTCAGTAAAAACAATCTTAAAATCATCATTTTCAAAAGCGTCAACATGGTAGTAAATCATTAAATCTGGTAGCCACGATTTCAGCTAATGTTAAATAAAAGGTAACGCATATACACAACAAAAGAATTTCTCGCAAGAATTGTTTTTACAAGTTGTTTTGTAACGACGAACCAACTTCAGTATCGATCGTTTAAGCCCCTGTTTTCTTCCAGTATCGCAGTCCTGCTCATCGGATGAGGCAGTAATAATGCCCTCGTATAATGACCGCGCGTCCCAATACATTCCAAATCATAATACAACACGTATATCGCCGACGCAAGTGGGTTCTAGCTGTGCAAAAAATACGCCTACTACATCAAACATCCAGCTACCAGCATCTGACAGTAAATCGACTACAAGTGAAAAACGTGTAAGCCTCCCGGTTGGATTTCGATAGCCTTTTCTAGCCAGGGGAGTGATGTGGTATCCTGTAACTACCGGGTACTATTAACCGACTACCGGCAGTAATCGGTACGTAAAGAAAGAGAAGAAAAAACACATGTGGTTGGTCGCGTAAAAAGAAGTTTCTCGATCTATCGCTACCTATCGGCAGCGAACAAGCGGAGATCATGGTGAAAATTAAATATTTGTGTTTGAAATTTTCTCTCCAAATACATCGATGCAAGATACGACTGAGTTTGTGAATTTAGCAATTGTATTGAATATTGAATTGTGAAATTAACTAAATAAATAAATTTAGAATAAATAAAATAAATAGCTTTAGCCAAATGTATGTATTGTTAAGAAACCGATTCAACACAAAGGGATCAGACTGGACCCAAGTAGGCTGGCTTTACAATAGCTGGCAGCCTGTCAAACCTAAGAAACCGATTAGAAACGAAAATAGAAAATACTCAAAATATTTCTCTTACCAAGTGCTAGTAACAACAACACTCTTTTTTGTGGTAGGTTCTTTTAGTCTTAAAAAAATACACAAAATACGAAAATTGAAAACGTGATTGGATACATTTTCCATGTATCAAGATTTCGCAAACGGACGACAGGTATAAAAACCAGCGCATCGATTTTTAAGAGTATTTAAAATACTCGAATGTGAAAATGATTGGGTATACAACTGGTGTACTTATGGTTGCGTTGCACCGTTGCATACCTCTGGTCTGCAGTTCGCTTAATTTGATGCTGGAGGGTTTATAAGTACTCACAAGTTTATTGTTTTTGCTAGAACGTTTTTTTTTCAAAGCTTTTTTAAAGTTGTGCATTATTATTAACACAAGGCACGAGATATTCCCACATGTGTTCTAGTTTCATTGTACAACTTCGAGGTGACAATAACAATCATATTATTAAATTAATTTTTTTTCTGCACTGCTGCTTTGTAGTTTTTCTCTTTCATTTATTATTAAGTTAAAGTAAACAAAAATTCAATTAAAAATTCTTTTGTTTTAATTAATTAATTTGTTTTTTTTTCTGCTTATAAACCAGTCAACAATACTTTGCTTTGACAAAGCCAATGTCATGTGAATGAGGGCTTTATATTTTAAATTAAGTTAATTAATCAGCAGATTATATATTAAAATTTTAGAATTATTTTAATCGTAAAACGTCATATTAGCTGTTGTATTTGGGGACAAAACTTTAAAGTCTGCTTAGCATGCAATTGTCCATGGACCCAAAAATTTCTCAGTTATTGCGCAATATACGACACAGTTTCTTTAAATTTTTTATAAATTTTTTGAACTTGTAAAAGAAATCAGAATAAAATAAAATAAAATAAAATAAAATAAAATAAAATAAAATAAAATAAAATAAAATAAAATAAAATAAAATAAAATAAAATAAAATAAAATAAAATAAAATAAAATAAAATAAAATAAAATAAAATAAAATAAAATAAAATAAAATAAAATAAAATAAAATAAAATAAAATAAAATAAAATAAAATAAAATAAAATAAAATAAAATAAAATAAAATAAAATAAAATAAAATAAAATAAAATAAAATAAAATAAAATAAAATAAAATAAAATAAAATAAAATAAAATAAAACAAAATAAAATAAAATCATTAAAAACTGTGTTTCTATAGAAAATGTGTTTAGTTTAATAGAAGTTCACCACACAGATGTTTCATGTTCAATAACGAAATTTGCTAAATCAATTAATAAATTGTTCAAATGCGTGGCTGTCTATGAATTCGTGGATTTGAACAAAGGTTCATTTTGTTGATCGAACACAACCTTTTTCTAAACAAAAATGAAATACAATTTCCAAGGTTATTTTTTTCTACATATCGCACCTTAAATACAAAAGGGTCACAACTCAAAATTTTCCAAAAACTGATTTTTTCCATAAAAGTTAGTTTTTTATGTTTTAGCAAATATATACAATATTCAATATTGAACTTTTTTTTATAATGGAGTAATATTTTCTTTAAATATTACAATCATTCTTACATAAACCGCTTTTTGTCGCTCCTGAAAATTTTAGTATTTTAAGTTGTAACCCTTTTGTATTCGGGGTGCGATATGTATATACATACATCTATATTAACTTATAGGTGAACAGGTTTTTTCATATGTCGTTTTTTTCCATACTACAATTTTGGAAAGAGAATCTAGTTAAAAAAATAATTTTGTTTCCTGAAGCTGACTTTGGGAATTCTCAAAAAACTCGGAATCGCTTTGTTTACCGAATCAGAACCGGTTTTTCATATTCACTACGTGTTTTGGCTGTGGAATATGTATCTAAACTATTATTGGTAATTTGATTTAGCGCGAAAATTGCGGCTGTCATATTGTTACCATGGACGTTGGAGGATTTTGGCGATTCCCGAATCAGATTTTGGGAATTCCAAAAAAAAAACTTTGAAGTGATTCAAAAATATATTTTAAAAATGATTGTTCATATAAAAAAATTTTTGTTATTTAATGCTAGAAACCGTTGGAGGAATTTAGCGATTCCCGATTCAGATTTTGGGAATTCCAAAAAAAAAAAAACTTGAAGTGATTCAAAAATATATTTTAAAAATTATTGTTCATATAAAAAATTTTTGTTATTTAATGCTAGAAAAATCTTTCAAACTCTTCTGGTACAAACAAAAAAAAAAAAAATATTGCGCAATGTTATAAAAAGTTTCTTGTGACTATTAAGAAAACTATCTAGACTTGTTTAAATACACCGCCCTTCAACGTTCTTACAAAATTTCACATTTAAAATCATATTTCATAATACCCTGACACAAAGTTGAAAGGTTTACAAATGCAAAAAAAGAAGAAAAAAAAAAACCAAAAATAGCATCACCTTCAACAACATCATTGTCTGCAGAAACGTTCGCGTGAGGCAAACAAAATCATACGTATCTTGCGACTGACATTTATCGCTATTTTTTTCATAAGTTTAATTGCAACTGTCAGTTTTTGGTGTTAACAAAAGTCGAAATAAAAACCAAAAATATATTTATGTTCTTTGGGTCATAAATATTTAAACACTTGTTATGTCAGTAGTTAAAAAAAAACGCAGAAAAAAATCGTTTTCAAATTGTTTTCAAAACTTTTTCACTTTCAGTTGAGACGAAAAAAAAAAACCAAATATACTCTATGCTTTTGAAAATCTTCAAACTTTATGTGTATCAGTGATGATTTACTGCCTTAGAGTTTTGAAATACAATGTAGTTTAAATAGTTTTAAGTTTTAGATTTTACGGCATATAAATCCTTAGGCGGGGCGTAGCAAACATCAGTGATGTTTTTGTTAAACTAGTTCATGTTGCAGAAAGGTTTACGATGGCAATAAAATTTTACAAAGCAAAAAAAATTAATCTTGCTAGAAAACTCTTTTTCTCAAGTCGTCAAGTAGTAAAATGTTGTAAAATTGAAAACTATTAAAACATAATCCATGCCCAAAAGAGTTTAGCTTAGATGTGCCAAAAGGGATAAAATATAATTGGCATCAGAATCCAAAAACAAAACTAAAACTTCCAGTAATTAAGAATACAACCAAATTCATAAACAAAGTTGAAAAATTTCAAAAACGCAGAATTGTTCGAACATATTTTTTAATACCACAAAAAAAAAAAAATAAAAAAAATATAAAGAAAAATGTTTTTCGAGGCAAAAAAATTTTCAAAGTTTCTATTCACAAAATTAAAAAAAAAAACTTTTTACAGAGATAATCGAAAAACAATTTTTAAACAAACATTTTTAAAAGAAAAATTTCTAAAACTTTTTATAGCGTTTCAAAGGCATTTTACATAAAAGCATTTTACGACTTTTCTATAGAAAAAATTATTTTCTTCAACAAAAATAGAAATATTTTCAAATCAGACAGTTTTGAAATATGTTTCGTATATAATTTTCAAAAAAATTATTATGTTCATGAGAAACAATTTAACAAAATTTTTAACAGAACAAAGCACTAAATGACAGTAAAAACAAGTAAACAAATTTTCTATAGAAAAAATATAATAATATATCCTAAAGAAAATATATAACGAATTTTAAAATAAAAAAAATCTAAGCAAAACATTTCAGAAATCTCAGAAATTTTTTAATGTATCAAAAAAAAAAAAAAAACAAAAAAAAAAAAAAAAAAAAAACAATAAATTTCTTCCGGGGAAGTAGGGGGAATTTAAGGAATTTTCGAAGCAAATTTTGGGAGTTTACAAAAAAAAAAAAAAAAAAAGAACTGAGTCACTTTGCTAACCGCTTTGGAACTGGTTTCCTGGTCTCGACTTTGGAAATTTCCAAAAAAAAAAAACTCGGAACCCCTATGCCAACCGAATCGGAACCGGTTTATCATTTTCGGTGCGCGTTTTGCCCGTGGAATGTATATTGAACTATTAACGGTCTTTCTACTTAGTTTGAAAATTGCAGTTGGCCTATTGTATCCGGATAAGTGTTTTATTTAGGGATACCCAAAGCCGATTTTGGAAATTCCCAAAACAATTTGGAACCATTTGCTAACCACTATGGAACCGGTTTCTCATATTCGGTGCCCGTTTTTGATGTTAAACATGCATCTGAATTATAAACGGTCATTACCCTTATTGCGAAACTTTGCCGTATTGCTTCCGTGGAAGTGGAAAAATTTTTCCGTTTCCAGAAGCCGACTTTGGAAATTACCGAAAAACTCGGAATTGCTACGATTACCGAATCGGAACCGAGTTTTCATATTCGGTGCGAATTTGGATCATGGAATGTGTATTGAACTATTAAAGGCCATTCAATTTAGTTCGAAAATTGAAGTTGAATAATTGTTTGTTTCCAGGGAAGGGGGGGGTGGATTTTGGTGATTCCTTTGGCCAGTTTTGGGAATTCCAAATAAAAACTCGGAGCGCATTATATGGATAATTATCTTATTATATAGATGATTAGTTTGTTATCAAAGCGTATTTTTTAGTTCTTTAAAATATATTAATTCTAGATACAAATATTTTTTTAGAAATTGAATATTCAATATTTGCAAATAGTTCGTTCAGCTCAAGGTCCTTTTTGTTTTTTTAAAAAATGTTTAATATATTTTTCAATATTTCGTCTTCCTTTGGAAGACTTTTACAGGAAAATTTATTTTTTTGTGTGTTAATTCAATACAAAATTTGAATTATTTGCAAATATTGAATTAAATAAAGGTCAAAGCAAATAGGATCAAGAAATTGAATATTTTGTATGCAATTTTTTTTTTTTATTAAAAGTGCTTTTTATTGAATATTTTTTTTTTTAGTTTAAACATTTATAGAAAACAATATGATTTTTTTTAGTCCCCGCTGATGTCTCCTACTCCCGCAATGGTATAATTGATGCCAGCATGCTGTGTAGCTGAGGCCCAACTACGCCGTGGTAAAATTCTGCCAAAATTAAAATATTTCTGTCTTAGTTTCTCCTTGATCTCATCCTCATTCATTATAGCGCTGGCTTCACGAAAGTTTAAAAATATGCGTCCTTTTTCATCAGTTTTAATGGGCAAGATTTCGGTGCAAACATTGCGTGCTTTAAGCAAGAAACCTTCTTGCTCTGGTGAAGCTTCATCGCTGTTAATATTCTCTTCTGGCTTAAGACTATCTAGTCTGGAGTCAACAGACTGAGAACGCGAATGCTTATTGGTAGCCGCTGTATTACAGTTTTTCTTTTTGTTGCGCAAACAGAACGGATCACGATCACTGGCTTTGACATATTGCACAATGGGTCTATTGACACCCCATTTGGGGCGGCCATCGATTTTATGACTATCCTTGATGTTGCGTTTTTTGTCTTTATCTTTAGTTTTGGCCTTAAAAGTGGTTGTTGTGGTAGTGGTAGTAGTCGTTGTAGTCTCATGATCTTTATCAGCTTCTTTGGCTGGTTTGGTTTTTGTCTTGGCTGTATGCGTGGTTGTGGTAGTGGATACTTCTCTCTTAAGCAAAACTTTATAAAAGTTATCATGAAATAGACACAAGTCACAGTTTAATGGCAGCTCTGTTTGGGTTTCCTGATCTTGATTTTGTTTCTCTCTAGATGCGTCTTGGCTATTTTGGGAATCTTCAGAGGACTCACTAAGATTTGCTTTAAGCCGTTTTGTCAGAGGTATTAAAGCCATTTTATTGAGATCTTCTTGTGAATCATTTATATTTTTTAAATGCTCTTTGGTTTTACTTTCATAATTTTCGGTGACATTAAAAGTTTGTGTGGACTTGTGGTCCTCTAGCTTCTTATCTGGTTGATAAGACTCCTCCGTATTGACAGAGGTATCTGTTCTTTGGGTGTAATTTTCTGTTGCTGTGGTCTTGGAAAAATCTTCTGTAGAGGCTGCCGTTGTAGGCTTTAGCTGTTGCTGCATTAAATAAGTGGCTATTTGTAGATTGCCTATGGCCGTCTGTAGGCCAAAAATATCTGAAGTGACTGGCAGTGGTATTAAAGTAGCCGGTTGCATTATGACCACACTTTCCGTGGCTTGAGGAGTTTCTATTTTGTGAGGTTGGTTAGCTGCAGCAGGTGCTGCTTTAAGAGAAGGCTTAGCAAAAGCTTTCCTTAGATTAATGGGAGTGCCTATAAGTACCTTTTCTTCTTGTTCTGGCAAGCCTGCGTCGTCAAGTGTTTCATTCTTTTCATGAGCTGGTGCTGGTGGTGTTTCTTGAACTTTTGCTGATGATTCAAATGCTTCAACTTTTTTCTCAATTTCTTGTTCAAATATTTCCCGTGTCTCCTCTGTTTCCCGCTCTTCTTCCAGCGACTTAAATTTCTTTTGCCTTTTCTTTTGCTTTTCCGCTTTAGCTGCCTGTTCCGCTTTGGCCAGAGCTTCTAACATGGCCTCCTGTTTTCTCTTTTGCAACTCTTCTTTTTCCAGCTGCTGCCGTCTTTCCATTTCCAAACGCTCTTGTTCGAGTTGTTGCTGTTTTTTGATTCTTTCTTCTTCCATTTGCTCCTCCTCCTTGTGTTTTTCCATTTTCCATCTACGCAAAGATTCCCTTTCTTCGAGCTGCTGTTTAATGGCCAAATGATACTCAGCTGCTTTGCGTTTCTTGTCTAAACGTTCAGCCATTACATGCGGCTCTATCGGTACATTTTGACCCCTCAAGTAGGAAGAAGATTGCAGAGATTGAGCATCATCCTCACTATCCTTAAGATCGTGTAGACCACGACTCAGCCAAACAGGACCGGTCTGATGCTGCATCAGTTTGCTTTGAGAGTCTGAATTTTCATTATAACACCACTTGGCTCTTTCACGCTCTTCCTGGCAATGTTGTGTATAGATGTCGGACTCATCACTGCGTTGTATTTGATAAGTATTTGAGGTGGAAACATCGCGATTAGGTGTACAAGGGGAGTTCGAGGACTCATAGTAACTAGTAGAAAAAGTAATAAAATAATTTTTTAGAATTTACAATAACAAATAAATAATAACAACTCACCCTCCGGTTTGATAAGCTTTATTATGGGACAAAACTTCCAGGCCATCATCATGATCATAAGTTTTCCTTATTGGGTGTTGGGTGGCACCACGTCCTTTAACAATATAAGTTTTATTTAGAACATGTTCCTCACTTTGAGTTTGTTGACCTTTCACCGATGTCATCAACTGCTGCTGCTGCTCTTGTTGCTGCTGCTGGTGGTGGTGTTGTTGGTTTGTTATTTGTAATCTTTTAGGTCTTCCCGTTACATACTCCATACCATCGCCTGACAACACACTATTGCTGTCGACAGCACTTGCTAAACTTTCCACTTGGCTGGCACCATCATTAAACCAAATATTTGGGGTGTGTATGTTTTTGGGAGAATCACTTAAATATCCCGAAGTGTCTTCTTCCTGGCAACCGTTTTGTAAAGAACTTCCTGCCAGTTGTTGTAACGGATTGTTTAGTCGATGTTGTTGTTGCTGCTGGTTACCGGGATCGACACAAACAAGTTGTGTGCTAACAGCCAACTTTAAAGGAATTTTATTCTGCTGGGAATGTTGTTGTTGCTGTTGTTGGTGGTTATAATTAAAATAGTCCCCCTGATGACGTATGACAGGCAAACTGGGACTTCGTATGCGTTGCATATGTGTAGCTTGATTTTGTATTCTACCCTTGGCTGTTTGCATCGTATTGGGCATAAGTTCTACATAAGAATATTTACGTTGTCCATGTTGTTGCGCCATCATGCTGGTGGTATTGTGACGTTGATTTAACAGTGTAGCTCTGCCCGGCTGATAACTGTTTCTTCTAGGTTTTGTATACGAATTGAATTCCGCCAGATCCTCAAAATCTGCTTCATTGCCCAAATCATCCAAAAATTCTACTTCATCTTGTCCTCCGTAGTTATTCAAGCAATCATAATTTTGCTGCTTTCTTACCAGCTGCTTGTCTGCTGGGGGCTGGGCTTGTTGTAGGTGCGGTCTTTGCTTAAAGTTGACATTTTTGGCTGCTAAATTTTGCATATTATTGTTGAAGTTTTGCTGTTGCTGTTTCTGAAACAGCTGTTGCCTTGAGTTGCGCTGTGATGTCTGACTAAGATCCAAATTAGAGTAATAAGTGCGTATGGAAGTGCGTTCTATTTGCTGATGATGATGATGTGTGGAAGATGATGACTGTTGCATTGACGAAGAAAACATTTCATCCAATTTTGAAATTTCCTCTTTAAAGAAAGCAAAATTATATATGAAAATCATAAAAGGTGTTCGGCGTTCAAATCAAATAAAAATAATATAAGTAAAACTTTGCTTCCTCCGTTTTGCAATAGATACCTGTAAAGGTAAGTGGTAGATCATAGATCTATAATAAACCTGGGTATTTCTTGGTGGCCATCGAAATATTAGTCGATTTGTTTCTGCATCATAAAGTCATTCTCGATTAAATAAGTCGGCTTGTAAGCCAATTTCTCGTCATTTGCGGAAGGTTTTAATTTTCTACTTTAATATGAAAAAGTATCTTCTACTTCATATGAAAAAGTAAGGCTCATCGAATGCTCCTATATATCTATGGCATGAGCGCTGTTAACGAAAGAATGTGTCGAGTGTAGTTTCAACGCTTTAAGAACGGTGATTTTGATGTAGATGACCAGCATGAAGGTGGAAGAGAGACGGCTTTCGTAGAAGCAGAATTGGAAACATTGATTGAACAAGACTCGTGTCAAATGCAACAGAAATTGACAGCATCATGCGGAGTGACGCAACAAGCCATTTCAAAATACCTAAAAGTCATACGAATGATTCAGAAACAAGAAAATTGTGAGCCGTACGAATTGAAAACGATAACTTTTGAGCGGTGTTTATTTGCTTGTGAACAGTTGTTTGCAAAGACGGAAATGGTATCTGTATCCTTGACGGAAGGGATATCCGTATCCTTGACGGAAGTGATATCTGTATACCTTGTTTGACTGGGAATAAAACATGGCCTCATTACGATGATCTTAAACGCAGAAAATCACTGTGGTATTTCGGCCATTAATCCACGTTAATGGCCAAACCAAATATTCACAGTTTCAAGGTCATATTCAGTATTTAGTGGGCGTAGTGTATAATGAGTTGTTAAGACAGAATGAAACAATTACAGGTAATCGTTATCGAGCGAAATTAATTCGTTATGAACCGAGCATTGAAAGACAAACGGCAGCAGTACAACGAAAACATGATAAAATGATTTTACAGCATAACAATGCTCGATTAAAATATTGAAATGGGAAGTCCTACTCTCTCGGCCATTAACTCCAGATATTGCTCCCTCAAGCTACTACTTGTTTCGATTAAGGATACACGGTCTGGCTGACCAGCACTTTCGCTGCAATGAAGAAGTGAAAAATTGGATCGACTCGTGGATCGTTTCAAAAGATGACCAGTTTTTTGCCACGTTGAACTAATACGCTGCCCGAAAGGTAGAAACAAATAATGGCCACCAATGGACAAAAGCTTGAATCATAAATTTATAACCAGTGTTTTACAGTAAAGTCTCGAATTTCGGCAAAAAACGGAAGCAAAGTTGTACAACTATATAAAGAAAAATTTTAATGTTCAGCTTACAGAATACAGCAAAAACAGAAAAATTGTACTAAAAATAAAATCTACTACCTATTTGTCTGAAAAAATAATTTGTATATACAGTAGGGTAGTTCGACGTGGATGGACCAATAGTTGGCGATATTGAGCCATCGATTTTTCGTTAGCTTTTTGTATGAGCGAGTTCTCGAGTTGGCGATATTGAGCCATCGATTTTTCGTTAGCTTTTTGTATGAGCGAGTTCTCGAGCTATCGAAAAAGTCATGGCGCAATATCGATTGCCAAATCGATACAGTATTTTGTTGTTGTTTAAAAAGTAGCTGCTCTCGATCAATAATTATTTGTCTGAAACTTTTGTTTGAATCCACGATTTCGTTTATAGATACGAACTCAAACAATTTATTAAATGATTCAGAGAATTTCATTATTGAAACTGAAAAGCCATATTTTTCTACACAGTGACTTATCTAAAAATATTGTATAAAATGCTGATCAAAAAGAATTTAGAATTTTTCATACAATATTTGCTAGACTAGTCTTTCATCCGTATTTGTAAATAGCACATATGCGAATTTTAGTTCAAAAACTTGTCCCACGATATCGAACGTAAACGTTAGCCAGTATTCACAAAATTGATTTAGAGACTACTTGTGAATATTATGCGAGTATATCTCCCATCGTTGACGTTAGTTAACTTCGAAATTTTGTTCAAAGATGCATTTGCTCTTATAGCCTGTTTTACTATCTCGAACTTTAACGTTAGTTTGTTTTCTAATATAGAAATAAACTGATTATGAGATCCATTATTAGGCTGTCTTTTTATAAAACATTATCAGATTCTCTATGATCTTTCAGCTTAACCATATATAAGCCAAATAGTTGGTCTAGAATTTTTTTGACTTTCATTCTGCAAGCAAACGATTGCGTTCGACATCGTAAGACAGGCCTAGTGATGTCACATTTACTCTAAAAAAGTAGTTCCACACAAACAGAACATTTTATATGTAAATATATAAGCACGATTTTCCTTGTGTGGTGATCAATTGTCTAAAATTAGTTTGTTGAGTTTCATTATGCTAGCGATCGTGCGATACGCAGAGATATGGCACATTTACACTAACAAGTTGGTCTAAAAAAGTGGTCCCCTACAAACAGAACACTTTGTATATAAGCGTGTTGTGGACCTTATGTGGTGATCAACTGTCTAAAATTAGTTTGTGAGTTTCATTATGCCAGCGAAAGTTTACGTTCGACGTAGTAAAACTGGCTCTTAATAGTTTTTTTATTTTGCAAAATTCACATTCGTTATCGTGGTACATACTCTAATTGTTTTTGAAATTTTTCTTAAAAATATATATTTAAAATTTTTAATTATATTTTCTTTTTTAATATTCTTCAACACTTTTCTTTTAATTCAGTTTAATATTTTTTCAAACTTAAGCTTAACTTTGCTTAAGCAAACTTTGCAATTTATCTCTTACCCTTTTCTTTGGCCCATTGCTGTTTCTTTATATCCAATAGCGTGTGATTTTGCCGGCCTTCAGCTCCTGTAATCATGCCTTAAATGACACACAAAAGAATTTATACCGGTCAATGTTTTTGTTAACGCTCAATTTTGCCAACAATTATGTTTAAGTTCATTGCCTCAAAGGTCAATTACTTGTGAGCACAAGTTTCATAATATTTCTGTCCTTCTTTTTTTTTTTTTGTATAACCGGAAATACCTGTAATAACGTCACGGTCTTTAAAAAGACTGAACAGAAAGTTATTTATTGTTCAAAATTTATGTGAAAAATTCCTTCAAATAAACTGAAATTTTGTTTAATTTTACGTTTCCTTGTCACCGAATTTGTTTAATATTAATTTGTTCACTAGTTGAAATTCCTTGTTAGAATTTTGTGTATTGGCATTTTAGTAGAGTTTTTCGTCACCAGGGACAACCACAAATAAACAGAAAAATATGGCAAGTTACGAGTATTTTCTAGTAACACAAAATGTAAACAAAAGTTTTTCCTTGCTGTGGCTGTGTGTGTGTGTGTGTGTGTGTGTGCAGTAAAAGCTTTTTGATTTTATTTTGAGTTGTTATGGGATTTTCTCTCATAGAATAATGAGCAAACAGCTTTAAGGAAATTAAAGCGTTTTGAAGGCGGAAAGGAAATTAAAGCGTTTTGAAGGATTTTGTTTTAGAATTTAAATTAATTACTTTCTTAAATGCTATTTTGTTTGTGAGGGATTTGTATATATAAAAAGAATAGCAGTCTAAGTAAAAGTTTTTTCCAAGTTTTTCTATGTAACAGTTTGCAAATTTTTCTCAAGAAAAATTTTAGATAATAAAAATTATAAGCAGCTTGTTTTTTATGCTCCTACGAAATGTCGACATAAAGATAACTGGGAAATATAGAAAACAATCTGTTTATAATTTTATGGTATATTTTATATTTTTTAGCTCTCAATAAATTATTTACAATACTGGGATATAAAGTTGAATGTTTGGATATATCCTTCTAAGTTTTCCAAGTCTACTAATGATTAGGGTAGCTGCTATAAATTGAAACTGTTAGCATTTTGTTTGTTAGACAAAATTTCTTTAATCTTGTGTTTAAAAAATCTTAAAAATTCTTTCTATAAAAATTTTGTTTAAAATTGTTTTCTTATAAAAATCCTTTTTACCGCTTTTCTATAATCGTATTTAAAATATTTTTTGTAGATGCTTTGTAAAAGTTTTTTTTTATAAAAAATTTTTAATTTTTCTTTAAAAGTTAAAATAATTTTTTTTCAAGATTTGTAGAAACTCTGTAATTTTCTTTTTATAAAAAATTTTTAATTTTTTCCTTAAAAATTAAAAAAAAATTTTTCAATTAAATTTTTTTATTTTGTGTTTGAAAAAACCATAAAATTTTTGCGACCCATGCTTCTTCTATTTGTTTTTTGCAAGATGTGGAAAACTTTTTTCAATAAAAATTAAAAATATTTTTTTATACAAAATTTTTATATTTTTAAATAAAAATTTTTCTGTGAACAATTTTTATTTTTTTATAAGAAATGTTAAACAATTTTTCCATAAAAAACTAAATTTTTTTCTTCATAAAAAATTTAAAATTTCTTCTATAAAAAGTTAGTTTTTTTTTTTTATTTTTAAGACTTAAAAAAAATTTTTTAAGACTTAAAATTATAAATTTTTCCTATAGAAATAATTTTTTTTTAATTTTGTGTTATAAATACTTTTTGATTTTTTGTCGGTAAAAAATTAAAAAATTTTTTTCTATAAAAAATTTTAAACTATTGTTAAAAAAAATTAAATATTTTTTTTCTATAAAAAAGTTTTATAATTTTTTTTTCTATCAAAAGTGTTAAATTATTCTTCAATCAAAAATGTTTTTAAATTAAAAAATTTTTTTTTTTTGGTTTGTACATCAGGTTTTAGTTCAAGCTTTTCCTTTCATAAGTTTTTTTTTTCTTAAAAAGGATTTTTTACAATACAAATTTGCTGTGATCAATAATTATTGATTGAAGAAGACAAGAAAAATAATAATCAAATCTTTAGCTGGGGGACAACTATGTTTTTCCTAAAAAAACTTTGTTACTTTTTCACATAAAATTATTTCAATTTTATTGTTTGTAGGCATATAAATTTTAGAATTTTTCTACAAAATATATATAAACCAGATAATTAAAAACCGAAAAAACTAAAAATTCCAAGAAAGACCTTAAGCTCGAAGAATTACACATATTAGGAAAGAAAAAAACGGTCGAAATAAAGAAATAATAAGAATATATATAAACTTTATTTCAATCAAAAATAATTTTTTCTAAAAAGCTTGTTTTAGTTTGTTTCCATAAAATTAATTTATTCTATTGTTGTTAAATTTTTTTATTAACTGCTACTTCCACTATTTCGAATAAAAATTTTTATTCGCATAAAAACAATTGAAACAAAAACAAAATTTGAAAATTTGTTTTTGTTTTAAATGTATTTATGCGAATGAAAATAGTTATTCGAAATAGAGAAAGTGGCAGTGAATATACTTAAACTATTTGCTATAAAAATGTTAAAAATTTTTTTTATAGAATTTTTTTTTTCCTAAAAATTAAAAAAAAAAAAATCAATTTTTAATATACATGCATATTTGGATTTTTGGAAGAAATATTTTTCTAAGTTTTGTGGGAAAAATTTTCCACACATTTATTTGCTTATTGCTCTAAAAATTTTCTTTACCGAAAATTTTCGTTAATTTTTCTATATATTATATTGTTTATTATTTTTTATAGAAAATAACCTCTGTTTAATTTTGTACAGAACTTTTTCTAATATATTATAAAAAGATTTTTTAAAAAAATTTTTTTGTAAAAATTTTTAAAATCTTTTTATATAAAATTTTTCCAAAAAAATATTTTCTTGACTACTTTTCACAAAAAATTATTTCAAAGTTTTCTAAAAATACTTTTCAAAATTTTTTTTAAAATCTTATACATTTTTTCAACAAATATTTCTTACCAATTTTTGAATAAAATGAATATAAGAACTTGGAGGTTTTTTTAAACAGACCGATTTTTTTTTTAATATTTCTACAAAAAGTATTAAGTTTTCAATCCTTTTTTTAAATTTGTTTAAGAAAGTTTAATTTTTTTTATGTTTTCTCTATAGAACTTTCTTTCTGTAAAAAAATTGTTTAATTTTTTTTTTCAATTTTTCTACAGAAATTTTTTTAGTATTTTATATAGAAGTTTTCCAAAATTTTTTACGTAGGAAATATCGGGTGGCTAAATTTCAAAGGCCGATGTTGATTTTGAATAAAACACAAACTATTTAGGAAATTACTGTGTTTTTATTTTATTATGATATATTGGTATTATTCAATTATGTATGTAACAAAATATTGGCCAAATTGGCGCCGCGACCACGGCGGCACACCTCCATTCAATGGTCCAAATTTTCGATGACCCTGAGGCATATTGGAGGTTCTATGCCGTTAATGTGCCGAATTATCTCATCCTTTAGCTGTTGAATTGTTGCTGGCTTATCGACGTACACCTTTTCTTTCAAATAACCCCAAAGAAAAAAGTCCAACGGTGTCAAATCACATGATCTTGGCGGCCAATTGACATCGCCATTACGTGAGATAACACGGCCATTGAATTTGTTGCGCAAAAGAGCAATTGTTTCGTTAGCTGTGTGGCAAGTGGCACCAAACAGTCACTCTTTGTGGGTGCATTGGTTTTTCGACAGTCACTCTTGGATTCTCATTCGCCCAAATGCGGCAATTCTGTTTATTGACGAATCCACTGAGGTGAAAATGTGCCTCATCACTGAAGATGATTTTCTTCGAAAATTGATCATCATTTTCATAATACGTCTGTATAACTATAACACGTTGTTGGATTGTGTATCTCTCCATGGTTCAAATTGAATAAGACTGAAATAGAGAAATGTCAAATAAAATTCGGAAAAAAATTTGGCGTTTAGTTGTGGTTCACATTCAAATTCGGCCCTTGAAATTTAACCACCCGAAATATTTTTGTTTTGTTTAATATTTTTGTTGCAAATTTAGTCAACTTCTTTTTTATAAAAAATTGTGTTAATTTTTTATAGAAATTTGTTTTTATTTTTTTTTTTTGTGGAAATTTTTGTATATAAAAATTGTGCAATTTCAGTTTTTCTATAGATATATCTCTTTTTTTTTTTATTACCAAATGCTTCGATTTTTCTTTGCAGCATATTTTATATGTAAAAACTAATTTGTTTTCTTTATTTTTTATTAAAACTACATATATTAAAATTTGCTGCACTAGAAATTAATTTTGCTTAAGTGCTAATTTCATCTATTTTCAATTATTGCTTTGTGTTATTCTTTTGATTTTGTACTTTTCACGCAATTCATTGAATAATATTTCTTATTGATTGAAATTTTGTTCGAAAACATTAGTAATAACAACAAAAACAAAGTAACAACAAAACCTAATTAATTTTGTGGCTTTTTAAGTTTCCAGCGCAAGCTTAAGAGACCAGCATCTGAAACTCATGAATATTTCCCACAGTCTTGAACGAGAAAATCATCGGAGGAGAGCTTTTAAAGCTAAAAACAACAGTAAAGCAGACCATAAAAGTGTAGGCGTCTTGATATTGTCAGTCAAGAGGTCATAATGTACTACAAATGTACAACAATAACAACAACAACAACTACACAAATTGTTTTGATTTTATTTCAGCTTGTACTTCTTCAATTTTTTATAACCACAAGAAAAAAAGAGAAATGAGGAGGGTCTTAAAATTTTTTAAAACTAACTGAAGAGACATAAGAATTGCAAACGTTTTTGGGTATAACTTTTAAAGCAGCCCCAGCCACAAATAAACGAAGAGGAAAGATTTGATTAGAAAATCAAATGTTTATGGTGTAGTTTTTGTTGTAAAAATTCAGGCTAACTTAATGAAATTTTATAGCCTCAATACAATAATGGGAATGAGATGACGACCACTTACCGAAAAGCCTGGACAAAATTGAAACCATCAACGAAACTTAATGGTCAAGACATCTTCACTAATGTGTTCTTTAAGCGAATGAGTATAAGAACACCAGTACCGACAACAGCCGTTCGCTGGTGCATTTATTTAAAAGATGAATAATTGAATATTTATATGACTTTGGCAAAAAAAAAAACTTTACTGGGCGAAAGTTTAAATGCACTTGAGATTTTATAAATGAAATTGTGCTTAGTATTATTGTGATTGTTATTTAAAAATATGATTACATGGTTGCAGGGGACAATTATATTGTTACAAGAATCATTTGAGAAGAATGAGTTAACAAAAAGAAAACTGTCATTTATTTAAATGACGTTACGTGTGCCATTCATGTTTATCATGATGTCTGTTTTTAAAAGAAAAACTAAATGAGTTTGGCAGTGAATAAGTGATTAAAAGTAAATCAGTTAAGTTCTGCAATATAATCCTGATGCGCAGAAAAGCAACAAGTGTTTTTGTGTTAGCAAAAGAAAAAAGTATTTGTCAGAAAATTTCTTTTTTTTTTTTATCAATTTTTATTTATTTGTTGAATCTTCAAGAAGAACTAACAACAACAATTATTCAAATCTTAATAACTTAAAAATTTTCTTGAAGTCCAGTCAATGCCAGACAAAAAATTATGATTCAGCGAATGTATCAGAATACCGTGCCACAGGACATCGTCTGTTATGCTCCCGAATGGAAGCCAGGGTGTCCCTTCTTTTTAATCGTGTGTGACCACCAAAGGTAAGGATGTCTCGAGCAAGTGGATTTGGATGGATTTCAAGTTTGGTTATATACCTTCCAGCATATTTGGCAAATTCATCTTTTACTAAAGGTACGTTTAGGTCCTTGTGAATTCGAGAATTTTTTACATACCATGGGGCTGCTGTAATCGTACGTAGAACGCTGTTTTGACGCCTTTGAATTTTTCCAATATTCGATGCAGAGGCGGTGCCCCATAGTTGAATTCCATAGCACCATATTGGCGTTAGGATCGTTGGATATAAAGTTAGATTGTTGGGATATAAAGTTGAATGTTTGAGAATATCTTTCAAAAATTTCCAAAGGCTACTGATGACTAGGGTAGTTCCTATGAAATGTCGACATAAAGATAGCTGGGAAACATGGAAGACAAGCTATTTATAATTTTTATTTGTATAAATGGTAGAAGCTAAAAATAGCGAATAAAAAACTTAATTGTTGGTATTAAAAACCATTAAAATATTTTAGAATATTAAAATATAATGGCTGTAAAATTTTTCATCCTGATAAACAGCAAATTAAAATATTTTTTCTTGTTTTCTAAAGAAAATTTTTTGTAAAAAAAATTTTTTTTGACAAAACATTATTTTTGTATAAAATACTTTTCAGAATTTCTTCCGCTTAAGGTTCTTTTTATATTTTTAAAAATTTTTTAAAGAATTTTTTTCAATATTTCGTCTTCTTCGGAAGACTTTTCAGGAAAATTTGTTTGTGAGCTATAAATTCCATTCATATACTTTATTGAATTTATAACAAACAAACAAATTTTACTAAAGAAGTCGAAGAAGGCGAAGATTGAAAAATACTTTAAAGAATTTTTAAATTTTTTAAAAGTACCTTGAGCTGAAGAAATTTATTGCAAATTTTCAAAATGTATTTTAAAGTGTTGCAATATTTGTAACTTAGAGCTATTTTTAACTATTCCTTTTGTCATAAGTTTGGATGGTGATTGTCTCTTTCTTTAAAGAGTTTAATTTGGATTTATATTGTTATACATATGTACATACAAATATTTATTGCTTGTTTCTAGTTTCGTTATTTGTCAGCTCGTAGTTCGAAATACATTGCTACTTTGGCTTAAGTTATTGTTATACTAGACAAGGGTAACTGTTTGGATTCATTTGCACGCAACCAAAAAATATTTTACTTTGCAGGCTTTCGTCTTCATATTAAAGGCTATTAAAGCATGATAGTTGTTTTTGTTTCTCTGCCTTTTATGACTTCGACCCAGTTCCGTTGGGGGGGTTTTTTTTCCATCAGAAAGTCCATAACCTTGTCACTTGAATAAAACTTTTAGACAATTTGTTGCCTAAACTTAATAAGAATTCAACATGTTTAGGCACATATGCCAAACTCATTTTATCTTTAAATTCATACATGAATTCATATTGTCTTATTCATTTCAAGCAATCTTATTGCCATTTCATATCTTTTAACCATATTATGTGCTGACATATTGACTTTTTAACCCTTTCATTTATTTGCCAATCAAAACGAATTTTTAATGCTTAGAAAGTTACCACCTCTAACGAATCACAAAAATTGCAAGCGAGGAAAAGCAAAAAAAAAAAAAAAAACGAAAAGAAACAACAACCAAACGTTATCATTTAAAAATGAGACAAACATCAAAAGTCTACAGGAAAAAAGTGATTTCACTTAACCAGCACTCGTTGCAGAAATAACATGGCAAACAGTTTTTTTCTATGTTTTTTTTCCTTTTTTTTAATTTTTCAAATCAAAAGACAACGTATGATCAAAAACATAAAGATTTTAAATGACTACCTAGACAAGAAATAACTGCCACAATTGCCAAGCCAAAAAAAGAAAAAAATATATCTCCAAAATCATTATCGTCATCAGCAGCCGTAATAATAACCACCGCCACCAACCAACCAACCAACACCAAAAACATCTCGGAAAAAATCAACATTAGTGGCGTATCCAGCAATTTTTAGATGTGACTATTTAACGTATTCCGTATAACATGAAATGATACGACCAAGATTGTATTGTGTGGTATGGCATGTTTGGTATGCCTAATAAACAAACAAGTCTATATGGCTAAAAACGTAAAGAAATCGCATCGCAAACGAAAAAAAAAAAACTAAACGACAACCTAAAAACACAGCAACAACAATATCATAATAATTGTAATTTTTTCAATGACCAAAACAAAATACTGTTGCTTGTTTGTTAGTTGGGAGGCACTCTACTAGCAGTTTTAAAAAGTTGCCAAAACAAAACTGAGTTAAAGGCTTGACTTTCAAAAATATGTATGTACATCAATAACTTCCTTTCAGCATTCTATCTAGTTTTAATATATGATTTTAACAACATTTCATAATGTGATGACTTTTAGGAACCAAATTTAACTCAAATGCTGCAATTTTCAACAAAAGCATATATTGCAAGCTAGCAGATCCTTGTGAAGATTTCAGAAAACTTTCGCGCTAACTTAGGCAATATGTTTTAGAAATTAGTTTTTTCTTTTTGCGGCGTTCTGTTAACAATTTGATTGCAAAATAAAAATTTTTTTAAAAAAGGATATATGAGTGCAACACTTATACTTTCACCGATTGCAATAAAACTGCACACGAAGTTAGAATTTGTTATTTCATAAATTGTTATACTATTTTATAATGGCTGGAGAGTTTTATTGCAACCAAAATTCAACTTGTCACAAAAAGGATATATGGCCGCAGCACTTATCCTTTCAACGATTGCTACAAAACTAAGTACTGAGTTAAAGTTTTTTATTTATCAAATATTTGTCGAATTTTACAACGATTGGATTAAAATTGCAATTAAAACTCAATTTTTCAGATAAAGGATATATGGCCGCAGCACTTATCCCTTCAACGATGGCAATAAAACTAAGTACAGAGTTAAAGTTTCTTATTTATCAAATATTTATCAAATTTTACAGCGACTGAATTAAAATTGCAATCAAAATTCTATTTCTCACATTAAGGATATATGCAAGGGGGCCAACTTTGGCTGCACTGTTGTTTGAATTTCATTTTATTAATATTGTAATTAACAACTCTTCATGTGTTCTAGCCAAAATTGTTACCGATTTTCAAATTTTTTTATAAGCATATCCTTGAACTCGTCTCACAACATAAATGTTGTGTTTTAAGAAACAGGATAGTTCGAAACGTAAGGAGGTCCTTTCACCGAATAGGATAAAACCTGAGACAGAGTTGGTGGTGTTACACTTTTTAATTTGTATCTATTATTTTTAAAGACTTTTTTACAAAAAAGCTGTTTTTAATATAAAGGATAATGTAGCAAAACTTGGTACGATCTTTCTTAATATTATTTCTCTAGTTGTATTGAAGTTTTTGGCTTTATATTGAATATTTTTTCCAAGAACTTGTAAAGAAAACATAATTTTTAAAATAAAGGATATTTAGGAGTTAGGCTAGTCCTTAAAACAAATGAAGTAAATTTTGCCACAGTCTTTCATATTATCATTTTGTAGTTATGTTGCAGTTTTTGGCTTAATGTTAATTAATTTTTCAGGAATTTATAACAAAAATGTTATGTTTGAAATAAAGGATACCTGGGAGTTATTCTAATCATTAAAGAGAATGTAGCAAAACTTGATACAGACCAAAATAATATTATTTTTTAATTTTGTATCAATTTTGGATCAATGTTTATTAATTTCTCAGAAATGTATAACGAAAATGTTGTTTTGAAAATGAAGGATGTATGGGAGTCAGGCTAGCGCTTAAAGCAAAAGAAGTAAGACTTGCCACAGTCTATTATTATTTCTCTGGTTTTGTTGCAGATTTTGGCTCAATGTTAATTAATTTCGGGAAAATTTATAACGAAAATGTTATTTTTGAAATAAAGGATACAAGAGAGTTAGCTTAGTCTTTAAAGCAGATGAAGTAAAACTTGCTTTGATATTACTATATCTGTAAGAGGAATGTTATTTTGAAAATAAAGGATATAAGAGAAAAAGGAAAATCCTTAGAGCAAATGGAGCGAAATATTATACAATCTTTAGTGATATTATTTCTCTAAATTTCTGACAATTTTTGGCATTTGTTAATTTAAACGTTAAACGGAAACGTAATTTTTGAAATGAAAGGATATAGGAGAGTTAAGCTAGTCCTTAAAGCTGATGAAGTAAAACTTAGCACAGGCTTTAAGATTGTTATTTTACCAGTTTTGTTGCAGTTCTTGACCTTATGTCAGTAATTTTTGGCAAGAGCTTGTAAGGGATATGCAGGTTTGAAAATAAAGGATATATGAGAGTTTGGCAAATACTTAAAGTGAATGAGGCCAAGCTTGGTACAACCCTTCACAATGTTATTTCTCTAGTTTTGTTGCAGGTTTTTGGCTTTATTATTTTTTTTTCAAGAACCTGTAAAGTTTGTTATTATTAAAATAAAGGATATATGAATTAATTTTCAAGCTTCACTCAAGGACTATTTCTCCAAGTTTGTTACAGTTTTTGGCTTTGTATTAAATTTTTTTTAGGAATTTGTAAGGGAAAAATAGTTTTTAAAATTAAGGATATATGGGAGTTCGGCAAATCCTTGGAGAGAATGTAGCAAAAGTTGTTACGAGCTTCAACAATATTATTTCTGTAGTTTTCTAGCAATTTTTGGATTTATGTTGATTAGTTTTCTTTAAGCACTTAGAAGGCTTGTCATTTTTAAAATAAAGGATATATGGGAGTTGAGAAAATCCTTAGAGAAAATGGAGGGAAAACTGGTACAATCTTTAATGATATTATTTCCCTAGTTTTCTTGCAGTTATTGGCTTTATGCTAATTATTTTTTTTTAAGAACCTGGAAGGTTTGTTATTTTTAAAATAAAGGATATATGGGCATCAGGCTAGTCCTTAAAGCTAATAAAGCGAGACTTGGCGCATGTTTTAATACTATTAATTCGCAAATAGTAATGACTTTTTCTGCTTATATATAAAAAAAATTTATGGGTATGCCCTTACATCGTTTGAGTACATAGTATGATTTTGCTTAGAGCAAAACTAAATATGGCAATAAATGATGAGTTGCATTATTAAATTTTTGAAATTTAATTTTTTTATACTAAATCTTTTACATTGTACAGCCTTCGTAAGTCGTACTTTGCTGATTAGTTTCAAAATCTGTTTTGTAGGTTATCTTTTCTTTATTTTTGTTCGAATAAAAACTGTTTTCCAACAATTGATCATAAAAACCTTAAATGATATGGGTCTTCAAAAAACGATAATATCAATGATTATGTAGTGTATAATATTGATGATGTTGACACGATCTTTAAAATATCTAAGCTTTACTTGAAGGCAGCATATATGCAAAAAAATAAATGAAATTCAGATTTAAGCAATTGCAGTTAAACACTGAAAATGTTTTAAGACACATGGTTTGCTAAGGACAAACTGCAAGAAAACAGAGAAATAGATCACTAGAAGAGTCCAAATGTGAAGTAGTAGGTCCTTTTGTAATGAAAGTCACAAAAGTATTGTCAAATTGAACTTATTGAATGCCAATACAGAAAATATTAGAGAAAAGAACAATAATTGCGCTCGAGTAAATAATTTTTTTTATAATTTCTTCGTTTAATAACTCAAAGTTTATTTCATTTTGAAACGCTTTTTTATTTCTATTTATTTTTAATTTCAAACATTTACCGTCAACTTTATTAGTTGTTGTAATAGTAACACTTGCAACATAACATTTGTGAAGAAAATAAAAACATGATTTTTAAAGGAACTTCAAAAACCATAAGCTGCCACAACAGAAGTTAGTTTTAACAACAAAGTACGAGTACATGTGGCAAACTGTCAAAGCAAAAAAAAAAAAAAAGTTTTTTTAAGCAAAATCGTATTTTTTCACCGGTTTCTTAGTTGTCGTTTATTTTTTTGTATAGGATTTTGAGAGATGCTTGTTTTAAGATTGTGTAGATAGAGATTTTGTGTTGAACATTTACATCGGTGTTTGGAAAATACAAAAATCGCACATTTTCGCTCAAACTAATGAAAAAATGTCGTTTTAAAAACGTAAGACTATAACGAAAGAAAATTGTGTACTTCAAAGTCCCTGGGGCGTTATAAGACAAACGTATGAAACGCAATGACACCAAAACACTTCAAAACACACATTTTACACACTTTTAGACACGCTTGCAAAAAAATTCTTTTAACTTTGCGTTTGTCATTTTTTGGTTTTGTTGTTTAAAAGTTAAACTTGATATATCACAGTTATAGTGGTAATTAAGTAAAGAGAAACGAAACAAAGATAAAGTTTAATGAGTAGTTATGTAAATTAGTGTTAGAGAGTAAGGGAAGTGAGAAAGTCAGGACAATGGAATATAAGTTTATTGCACAGCTGTATATTATATCGGTAGCTTTTACCAGACATTAATTTAACTCAAGCAATAAGGATGTTAGTGTTTGATAATTCTATATATCTATATATTTATAGAAAACAGGTTGCATTGCATTGCATTGATTGTAGAAATTTCTGGCTTCTTTACACTGTCTGCATTTTACGACTTGAGTATTACCCTGTAGACTGGAAGGTGTCCATGATAACAATGGTTCCTAGGCCAGGGAAGGATCACACGAAAGTAGAATCATACCGTCTGAACAAAAATGCTGCTTTTTGAGTGCTAAAAGCAAACTTTTGTGTTAACCAATAAGTCTACTGTCAACAATATCAAAACTTTTCGAAAAATTGCTAAAGGCGAAGTTGGATCCAATGCTTCATAAGGTTGAATGTATTCCTGCTCACCAATTTGGTTTTAGAGCGAAACATGGCACCATTGAGCAAACACACAGGTTAGTTAACGTCATAAGAAAGGCATTTGAAGATAAAAAATATTGCTCTGCCTTATTCATCGACGTTTCACAAGCTTTTGATAAAGTGTGGCACGATGGCTTAATGCATAAAATAAAGTTTAACTTACCTGCAAACATACATAACCTTTTGGAAAGCTATTTATATTGTCGCCAATTTATAGTAAAAGAAGGCGATTTCGTAAGCCCCGCTCAGCCTATTGAAACTGGAGTTCCCCAAGGCAGCATATTAGGGCCTATCTTATATTTGATCTACGCATCTGACATGCCAACAAGCACCAATGTTCACACTTCAACATTTGCAGATGATACAGCATTCCTTAGCATACATAGTAACCACAAGCAAGCATCAATAAATTTACAGGAACATATCGACAAACTAGAGAAATGGCTCAAGCTTTGGAAAATCAAGGTTAATGAACAAAAGTGTGCCTATGTTACATTCGCACTGCGTCTAGGAACATGCTCACCCATTACTATTAATAATAAAGTAATACCTCAACACAGTGAAGTCAAATACCTCGGTATTCATCTTGACCGTAGACTAACATGGAAGTCGCACATCGAGGCAAAAGCAACGCGGATGAAATTGAAAGCAGTGCAAATTAACTGGCTAATAGACAGAAATTCGACCTTGAAGCTTGATTGTAAACTTTTGCTGTACAACTCGATTCTAAAGCCAATATGGTGCTATGGGATTCAATTATGGGGCACAGCCTCGGCATCCAACATTGAGAAAATTCAAAGAAGTCAAAATAGAATACTCCGTAGAATTACAGACGCTCCATGGTACGTTAAAAACTCACGAATCCACGCAGATCTGAACGTACCTTTTGTGAAATCTGAATTTGTGAAGTACGCGACAAGATATATTAACAAACTTGAATTCCATCCAAATCCTCTTGCAGCTAATATTCTTAATTTTGGTCGTCATACCCGTTTGAGAAGGAGGGATACTTTGGCTACCATTAGAGCTCTAAACAGATGACTGAATTCTGAAATAATATTCGCATAAAAATAAATTTTTGTCCAGCACTGGCAGCACTTTAATCACAATTTTTCTATTTTAGTATTAAGACATGAATACTTATTGTCATTACATTTTTTTTATGTAGATTCAATAAATAAAATAATGAAGTTAAAAAAAAACTGTCTGCATTATGTTGGAAAGCTTCTTCCATATGGAAGTGTTTTGGTGTCATTGCGTTTCATACGTTTGTCTTATAACGCCCCAGGGACTTTGAAGTACACAATTTTCTTTCGTTATAGTCTTCCAGTACATAGAAGGTAACTTACTGCATCATCTTGTCGAAAATTTGCAACCAGTCTCGCTGAAGGTACAAAATTGTCTCATTAAGAAAACAACGATGAGCATGTTGCATCCAAACAATTAGCCTTTAGTTTTTAAAATAAAATTCATAAATGTTTTAAAGCTGTTTTTTGTGTAGTGCTCCATGTCAAATTCCCTAATTCTTGTTCACAAAGATCTGGAATAAAAATAAAAAATATAGACAAACTGCAAAAGTTATTGAATATTCAAACCATGGACCACAAAACGGGTTCTTTCCCATAACGAAGCGTTTTTATTTCAGTGTAGATTTATGCTTTTAGGCACTCGGCAAGGTTTAGAGACTTGCATGCCTTTGTATCACCGGGGCGATGAAAACCACTGCAACGACTGGCATGGAAGCTCTTTAGAACCTAACACGGCTTAACGTGTTTGTTAAAAAAGCCGATCTCAGTCTACAAAAGGGAAAAACTAAAGACAGGAAACCTTATTGGTCATCTTGCAATCCTAAAGGGTATAAGAGACGTGTCATGTCTCAGCGGACATGTCTCAAACAAGTGACCTTATAGATTCGACTAACCTCTGTACTAAGAAACTTGAGATAATCTTGCTAACAAGGAAATTATGGGGCATGAAACCAAGGTGGCTGCGAGATGGATCACAAAATTGGTACACGAATGTATCCAAAACGCTCCAAGGAGTTGGGGTGGGAATAGTGGCACCTAGAGCACGCAAGTATTTAACTCTAAGTAGAGACGCCACAATCGGTCAGGTGAAATACAAGGAAGTGCGTATCAAAATATTCTCTGATAGTCTATTTGTACTAAAAACCCTGAGCAGTTCACTTTCATTGTCTTCACGCCTAGGCTGTTACTAGAATGCCACAACAGGCTAAATGAACTTGCAAGCCAGAAACAGGTTACCTTGATCTGGGTGCCAGGGCATGAGGGGCGCTATGGCAATGAGATGGCTGACATCTACGCTAAAAAAGGAGTAGAGGGGACTTTTGACACCAAGATTTGGCTTCAACAAGAATCTGTTTAATGCGGCGATGAAGAAATGGACGGAGTCCATGAATAAGCAACATTGGAATGAGACAGCTGGTCTCGAATATATCAAGAAATTTCTAAGCTTTGATGTCAAGAGGGTCGAATGTACTCCAAAACTGGATAAGAAAAGCCTCAGAACACTGACAGGTGCACATACAGGTCATTATACCTGCCTAAAATACCTGTACAGGTTGGGCATTTCCAACACAGTTATCTGCAGATTCTGCGGTGAGGAAGAGTGGAGCTTTGCTGAACCACCGTGGAGCTTTAGGACACAGGAGATACAGGCTGCCACAAGCACATGCTTTGAGTGAAGATCACTCTCAATGAAGGAGCTAGTTCGGTTTCTTGACGTACTTAACTCGTAATGGGACCAAGGGGCGCACAATAGACCTACAATGGTCGTAGTGCAAGTGGCCGAAGAGGGCCACATCTCATTCAATAATAATAATATGCTTTTGGGCGGAGAGTTTTACATGGAGCGCATAAAGCTCAATATTTTTTTTCACAATGCTTTTCGGCGGAGAGTTTTACATGGAGCGCATAAAGCTCAATATTTTTTTTTTCACAAATCGCTTATCACTTAAATAAAAAACACATATTTTCATTTTGAGAGAGTGCACAAATATCCTTGTTTGCCTCTACCTCAAATCCGCTGTTGAGCTTAAACAAAATAAATTTAAGGATTTTAAGGAAAGTATGGAACTTTGCTTTTTTAAGAAATGTTTATATTACTTTTGATTCAAATCTCTATTAACCATCAACTTGTCCATTTATTTACTGTCTACCCTTCTTCCCCCCCTAAAGGTTTGTTTTAAAAAAACCTGCCAATTATTTATTTCTGATTTGAAAAAATATGACTATAACTGTTAAACAAAGTTCAAAGTGTATGATTTTTGGCCAATAAGTTTAAATGAAGGAATACTTTTTTTTGCTTTTGAACATATTTCAAATGGCAGGCATTAATTTCTCAAACCAATATCTTGGCCAGCCAAGAAAATTACAAGAAAAAAAAAAGAGATGTAGCAAAAAGAGACGAATAAAAAAAAAACGCCAAAATTGCTGTATATGACAATATGAAATGTTGGCAACAAAGTAGATGTGATGTGATATAAAACGAGATGCCGTACGATAATGCGTTTCCACCGCAATAACAATAAGAGAAAAACGCAAAACTACTTAACAAAATTGACCTTAAAACTAAAGAAACATTTGAACAGAATAGTTTTCTTTTTGTTTGGGCTTTCTAAGAAAAGCCTCCACCAACCATATTATCAACATATAAACTAACGAGCCATAACATTTCTTTAAAAATGTATATGAAAAGATTAAACTTTATATTGTTCAGTCTTTGGTTTCGCAAAGTATTTCTTTAGTTTTTTTTTTCTTTTGGTTTGCTTTGAATTGGAATTTTTTTTTTTTTCTATTTTAGTGTCTAGAGCCAAAACAACCAGCATCCTTCTTCTATTATATTGAGCTGATGATATTGGTAGTTTGTTTTTTTTTTTACTATTGGCCATTTACTAACATACGAGCCACACCTGTTTCATGTTAGTTTTTTTCTAAGTGGATTTTTTTTTTGTTGCTTTCGCAAACGAACGACATGTTTGTCTACGCAGTAGATTTTTGTGGTATGAGAAAATGTTCTAGAGGCTATTGGCGAAAAATTGAGGAAGAAAAAAAAGGAACGCGAAAAAACGTTAGTCAAACATTTGCCAAAAAATTATTTACGAAACGCATTTGTGGCTGGTGATAATGATGAGAGGAACCTTAAAACCGTTATAAAATTCTAGCATTAACACTTCGTTTGGGCAAAGAATTTCACCAGCGAGCCAACAAATAAACAAACAACCAACCAACCACTAGACATTTCTTTAATGATTAACAACAGCAACACTTTTTTCTAATCAGTGGACATATTTTTGTGGCTTTTACTCCAAAAATGGTGGAGAACATAAGAGTAAACACAAAAGTAAAAGAAAAGATTTTGTAAAATATTTAACGTGCATGGGAATTTTGTCGCTTAAAACAATTTTGTAATTAACAAATACAACAAATTCTGAAAGAAACTAGACAAAAAATAAACTTTTGGGCGAAACAAGCACAAGCGTGTAATATATTTAATACAGTGCTCCCCAAGCAATGCCCTCAAGGGTAATTGCCCTTATACGTTGTCACAGTAAATTTTCTATTTGTGGGACTGCACTGCTCCCCGGGGAACAGGTTTTGCCTTGGCGTATGCCGGATAAAGACCGGAAGGAATTCCTCGTTTGTTGTGGCAAATAAAACACTAGGAAGCCGCATGACTTATGTTGTGTTGGCTTCCGAAACCCTTATCAAGGATAAGGATATAAAACAGCAAGGAAGATCAGCAGGAAGATCATCCTGGCACCGAGTGGCTCTGCTTGCAGTTTTACCCGGGCTGATCATGGTCACCACCTTGGCTGAAACGTTCTGGCTGTGGTTGAAACCTAAAACGCAGAAAGGGAGTGATATTGATATTTGTTTGGTATGTGGCTTTTTTCGTGGGCTAACAACACCCAAGGTTTACAACAGATACTTTTACTGTAAGGAATCAATGGTGATGGTTAGACGGGTGAGTTTTTTTAAGGTCAGAGGTCCTTTGTGAGTTTCGGCCTACCAATTTATTAAGCCTTGTCTTCCATTGATTGCTGGGAAATTGCATACAGGAGGGATTAGAGGACCTGAGCTATATGGTAAGAATTGCGACCTGTGTGTGCATGGTAAGACACATGGAAGTGCTGGTGAATCGTGAATAGTTCCTTCCGTGGAATTGGTATATCATCAGATAAGGCCGTAAAGGCAGTTGCTGATGTAAATCTTTTTCACTTGTTTAATATATTGTGTGTTGAACGTGAAATTTCTTTTAATAAAAAAAAATCTTAGTTTGTTGTAATGTAAACTGTCATAACTTTAACAACATTTACATTTTTTGCTGAAAGCTCTAGGTTTGGTAAGCAGGCCGCTGGATTCCTTAGTATTCCTAAGTTATCCTATTCACCTGGGTCCTTATTTTTTCCCTTTGTATTTGTCTAAAAATGGAGAGATAAAGATGGAACGTAGAGGTGAAATAGAGAATAAAGGGAAATATTGGGAAGATATAGGGATATGTGGTTATATAGGGGAAAGGTGGCGTTACATGCTTTTATACAAGTCCTGCTAGTCCTTATGAAAGAAACCAGAGAGATGAAGGATCTTCCCCTCTTCGTTTTCGTCTTGGCAACTTCTGAACAATTCGTTATTAGCCAAGTCCAGTCTCCTGGCGTGGTTTTCAAATGTCCAGTGATGACTGTTACATTGACTCGCAATTAAGATTGAGATACAGCCGTCCGGTAGTCTGAAGGATATTCTAGGGTTGAATTCTTCTATGTAAACGCCTCCACAAAACCTTTCTAGATCCATCCGTGTGAACATAGAAGGATCCAGATTCTAAGGGTATACTGGTATACTGATACTGGTATACTGATACTGCATAGAAAATTATCGGTTTTATGACCATTTCACAGATCCTTTGGGATGTATGTCCCATGTTGAGCCTATTGATTTTTTACATAGATTGATGGTTGTTGTAGCCTTTGCAGCTCTAGCCTGTATATCCTCTTTTCATGCTAGCTTGCTGTCTAGAATGATGCGTATCCGATAGGATAAATGTGGTGCCAGTCATTTTTTGTGGTGTGAAATATTTTTTACTAAAAAGTATAATTTCCGTTATCGCAAGATTTGCTTAGACCCCATTGTACACTCGATTGATTTTCAATCCTTAGAGCACATTCCGACTATTTAGTCATGGTGCCCAAATGGGTTCCAGAGACTGCAATCACTACATCTTCGGTATCCAGCTCATTGGGCAGATTATCTACTACAGCATTTCACCAAATAGGAGATAGTACCCCTCCCTGAGGTGTACCCTTGCACACTTTTCTCGTAGTTCTAGTGTTCCTTATTGTCGATGTTATAGTTCTGCGCTTTAGTATGCTCGTAATGAGCACGATTGTGCGTCGATCAACCTTCAGACTGTCAAATGCATCTTGGACTGCCAGGGCCTCGACATTATTGAATACACCTTTGATATCTAGTAAGGCTAAGGCGTGTTTAGCTGGATACAATTGTTTTTTGCTAAATGTGGACATCCTTATATGGATGTGCCTAGCCTTTTCAAAAGAAAGGATGTCAGGTTAATTGACCTAAACTCCTTTGCTATAGTGTGTGGCATTTGGTCCATTCCCTTGGGATGTACGATAATTTTATGGCAGCTCAATAGATTGCGAGCAACCATGGTGTATTCATATATAGATTATTCTGTAGATCTGAGGGAATGACTCGATCCGGTCCTGGTGGTTTGAACAGTTGGGAACTCTGGATTGCCCAATGCAGCACATCTTTTGTTATATCCAGATATACCGCGTTCTGGGCGTGTAACAGGACAGTGCTTTCGTTCGCCCTCAGCGGTTGGTTCCCCGGAAAATGGGTATTCATTACTTTCTCTGGCAATTCCGAGCAATTTGTAGCCCAACATCGATCTACCTTTTGTATATGGCTTGGAATAAGGCCCAAGTAAAGATTTCCAACAGTTAAAATACTTGTTTTCTTGTTTAGTAAAAAAATTATTATATTGACAACATTAATCGACTACTGCAACTGTGCTTGTATAGCCTTGATGTTGTTAATGCAATAATTATATTTTTGATAGGTTGTAATCGGCAGCCTACTGTTTAGTAGTTGTTCAGTGCATCACTGAGAGAGTTGAAGCAGAAATGAAAAAAACATTTAATATTATTTAAATAAACTTAATGGATATTAATATAATCTTATGTGATGTTTCCACAATACAAGCAAGTGACTTGTGGGAAATATTTGTAAAGAAATCACTCAAAAAATTTAGTGCTTTTCATATAAAATTTTTTCCAAAGTTGCTGGATTGTGATGTGGAAACATCACATAAATGTTGACACTTACAACGAATTTCTTGCGCTTATATTCAGGCCATTTTAGCTTAAATAAATGATTGTTATAATAATAAGCTTGTAAAAAAATATTTTTTAAATTTATATCTATTTTTTTTTTATTACCAATTTGGTAATTTTCCTTAAGGTCATTCAACTTTCTCTTGTATATTCATCAATTTCAAATTGGACTGTTCTCAAAATATGCTTCAAATCATAAATCCTTCAGGTGTTTTCATTTTTTTCTCTTTTATACATTTTTTATTCTATTTTTTATTTTTATTTTTTCATAAAACGTTCGAAAAACTGATTACAAAGCAATAAATCATGTTGTAAACTATATCAGTTGCATATAAATTGTGTTACAGTTTTCTATTGTTTTATAAATATTTATAACACTCAAGCAGAAAAACAAACTCCAAAAGCATTAATTAATAAAATCTCAAGCAGTACGCGAAAGCATCATAAATTCCATCATCTTATAAATATTTTATATCAAGAAATTTATAAGAAACTGGAAATAAAAATCTCAGGAATGCCTGCTGTTGCTTAACATTTTTGTTTTTGTCCAGATGAACGATGAAAAAATTGAACAAGATTTAAAAAAATTGTTACAAATTTTTAACATTTGTGAGCTCTCTTAAGAATTAAATTTAAAGAAATTCATCTGCCTTTTTAATGTCTGAGATAACAATATAAAAAATAAAAATTGTTGAACATTTGTTGGTTTTATGGCATAAGATTTTTGTAGTTCTTCATTTGTTTTTTTTTTGCCTTTTCTTAAGAGCATCTTTTATGATACAAAATGTTTGTTTATTGTCATTGTATTTTGGTGGAGTCCTTTTTCTTGCTGGCTTCATTGTTGGTCTTGTTGTTTATAGTGATTAATTGCTTTGAATTGAAATGATTTTGTTTGGCAGCAGTTTTTCTGTTGCGATGGATGTGAGTTTAAGGCGTTGGTGCTGTTTCAAAATTTGGACTGTTTTTATTCTTTCACTTAGAGAGAGAGAGAGACAGTTTTATGACGGTTTTATTTATATAATTGAGTTTATTTCATTGATTTTGATTTTCACATATATGATTTATTATTGTAATAATAGCATCCCAGGACTATTTCCTATTCCCTGAAATGTTTCTAAAAAAATAAATTTTTTATGATTAATTGTTAAAGAAATATTGATATGAATTTAATAGCTGGTAAAATTTTTCCTTTTTTTGCAAATTTTTCCGGCTTAAATTGATTAAGTAGCTCAGCAAGCTGACAAATTTTTTAACTAATATTATATGATGGTATTTGTCTGGCTCAAATTCAAGCCAGGTGGGTTTTCGCCAAAAACTATTTTTAATTATAACAATAATTGCCGTAATCAATAACTCTTCATCAAAGAAGATAGGAATATACATACATATAATTTAAAAGCTGTACAAGCGTGGAAGATGTCGCACATTCTGCACGCCCAGTTAAGGCTTCTACATACGAAACAATGGAAAAAATTCAATATCTTTCAAGGAGATTGTAGAAGCCATAGGCATGTCACATGGCTCAGTGGTTTTAATTTGGAATGATCACTTGGGTGTGAAAAAGCTTTCCGCTTGCTCACAACCGACCACAAAAAACAAAAAACAACCATGTGAAAATCTCGCAAGCAAATTTGGTGTTGTTCTATCGCCGAATGGACAAGATTTTACGCAGAAATACGTTTTGCATTTTTCAAACTGTACACGCAAAGAAAAGGCAATTAAAAATATGGTTACAGCAACATTAGTATATGCACCATAACATTGAGTATTGTTGTTAAAAATAGTTTATTATTTATTTAATTATAGTTTGCTTTCCCATAAATATGTTTTCGTTTACATTTCCATACAACTATTGTTACCGTCTCTCAATTTCAGAATATGGTTACATGCAATGTTAGTATTGTGGTTAATTTTATTTTAAATTACAATAGCTTGTATAGCACCCAATACTAATTTATTTATTTTTATCATATCTACGATACACTTACTTACATATAACATATATAAGTTCACAGAATAAACTTACTATTGTCAACATTACCCAAATAGTCGTTAGCATATATTTTTCCTTTAGTTTTGTGATTTTGTTATAAAAAGGATAAGTTTTTTTTGTTTAAAATTAAAAAAACTTTTTGTTGATCTAAACACTAAAGCAAAGAAAAAAAAGCTGAAAATTAGAACTGTGCATAAATGCATATAAAGCGTATGCAGAAATCAAAAGGTATGTTAAAATTTTAATATTTATATGTATGTTGTAAGCAACAATGCTATGACGAAGTCAACCTTATTGTTGGCTAACCATATTATGGTTATGCCCAACAATACAATTGTTATAAACAAAAAATTTTAATGACTAACCATACTATTGTTGATAACAACCATACTATATTTCATCCAACCATATTAATATGGTTAGATGGACAACAATTATTGGCAAAATACTTAACAAATTTATTTTTATTCTACCTAGTAGATGCTAAAACCAGTTGAAGTTGATATCATTTGCAATTGTGAAATCTGAATATATATAAAAGTCAACCTTATTGTTGGCCAACCATATTATGGTTAGGCTCAACAATACTACGGTTTGAACCAAGAAATTTAGATGACTAACCATACTATTGCTGATAACAATCATACTTTATTCCATCCAACCATATTAATATGGTTGAGTGGGACAACAATTGTTATCAAAATACTAACAACTGTTGTCAAAATACTAAACAAATTTATTTTTATTCTAGCTAGTAGACGCTAAAACCAGTTGAAGTTGAAATCATTTGCACTTGTGAAACTGGATTATATATATAAGGCAACCATATTGTTGGCCAACCATATTATGGTTGTGCCCAACAATACTATTGCTACAAGCAAAAAAATTTTAATGACTAACCATACTATTGTTGATAACAACCAATATATATTCCATCCAACCATATTAATATGGTTATATATGATTTCTAAATATGCAATTGTTGTCAAAATACTAAACAAATTTATTTTTATTCTAGCTAGTAGACGCTAAAACTAGTTGAAGTTGAAATCATTTGCAATTGTGAAATCTGAATATATATAGAACTCTACCATATTGTTGGCCAGCCATATTATGGTTGGGCCCAACAATATTAGGGTTTCAACCATAAAATTTAAATGACTAACCATACTATTGTTGATAACAATCATATTTTATTCCATATAACCATATTAATATCGTAATATATGATTTTTAAATATGCAATTATTCATCAAAATACTTAACAAATTTTTTTTTATTCTAGCTAGTAGATGCTAAAACCAGTTGAAGTCGAAATCATTTGCAATTGTGAAACCTGTTTATATTTTGCGAATTATTCTTAATTATTTAAAAGCTAAAAACTATATTATGATCAATTGTAGTTTTATTTTATATTATTATACACATGTATATTGTGTGACATAGTTAAATGTAAATAAACACAATAGTATGGTTTATCCAGGAATGTCGTTTATTTAATTAATATTTTAAAAGATGACAAAAATATGATTCTATGTATATAAAGCTATTTATGACATTAAAATGGTTGTTTAATAAAATTAATATGGTTATCGTGATATAATGATTGGCATAATAACATGGTTGGGTGAGACGTTATTATGGTAACGTTTAATAAGACATTGGTTGTTCATAATTATAACAATGTTAAACCAGAATTTGAATTAATTGACCTTCTATTTTTTATTAATTTTATTTATATCTAATTACTTCCCATTAAGGGAAAAACTAAACAAATTTTGTAAATAATTGTTGTCAGGTTGCCTCAACAATGCCACCATGGCGCTGAGGCCTTAATGTAAATTTTTATATGTTTAAGAATTTCGATAAATAAAAATAAAAACGTGAACTTGAGCCAGACAAATGATACCATCATATAATATTAAAAATATTAAAAAAAGAAGTTCGGCTATTTAACATTAACATATACATAAAAATAAAAAATAAAAAAATATATTGTGGTTATTTATAAATTTTTTTTATAAAGTTATAGAGAAGCATGCCAACGGCTTTTTTAATAATAAAAATATAAAATTATCAGTACCAACCATATAATTTAACAATGGAATATTGTCAAGTCAACCATATATGTTTTCTACGTATATGCGATTCGAAAACTACGTTTTTGAGCACAAAGATGTATTTAAAGTAGTAAAGTAAGGTTTAATATAAAAACCTATGTTTCATACAAAAATTCATTCACTTATATTGACCCACCCTCGTATTAACGTTAAACAAATTGTGTGGTTTTCATAAAAATTTTCTTTACTTGACATCTGCTTGTAGTGTGCAAACAGCACAGGGAAACGTGTTATTTTAAATCTACTACATTTGCTAACTAACTGCTGAGCGAGAAACGTTATTGTTTTTCGATTTCAAGTCAATAAGTGTTTTAAATTAGTAATTTTGAAAAATTAAAGCTTTTTTCAAGTCATGTTTTACAATTATTTAAGCATACTTATTTAATTGTTCATGTATCATATTGGCTCAAATGTTGAAATTTTTCAATTTCAGTCTAATATATATTTTTGTTCTACCTGCAGCTTTTCTATAATAAGATATTTTTTTCTCGCTTTACTTCAAAACATCAATGCTAACGTAATTTTATTGATGATATCATCTTTATTGATTATTTTATTTCATTTTTTTGTTTAAGAATACATGCATAATTTTAATTTTCTAATGCAAAAATTTGCTGCTTCTATTATAATTATTTGCACACTGTGTAACTATTTTAATTCTTACGTTCTTATTAAAATTTTAATATAATATTTCATTTTAATTATATGAGTATAAAGAAGATACTTTTGTTATGGGAATTTTGTAGAATTGGCTAAAGAAAAATAGAGACTATTTGCTTATAAACGATTAACATTTTTTTGTGTATGTTTCACATAGAAATAAAACATTGTTCATTGGATCAGTTAACGTATTTATTGAAAATTTTTATAAACTAAATTAGCTTATCTGGAAAAAGCTTTAGTGATAGCCACACTCTATATACAGTTTTAATGGGTGATTTTATATGAACTATCGGAAATTAAAAAAAAAAAACACATAAAGTTCAGAAAAATTCATGAAATATTTATTTGGATCGATAGTTGGGTCGATATAATTTAATGTTTGAAGATTATTTCATGCAAATGTTGGCCGCGGCTGCGCCTCAAATAGTCCATCCACTTAGTCCAATTTTGGCATACTCTTTCCAACATTTCGGCCGGTATCTAACGAATAATGTTGGCAATGTTGGCTTCCAGTGCGTCAATCGAAGCGGGCTTGTCGCTATAGACATTAGCCTTAACATAGCCCCACAAAAAATAGTCTAGAGGCGTTAAATCGCATGATCTGTGCGGCCAATTGACTGGTCCCAAGCGTGAAATAAACTGTTCACCGAACTCGCCTCTCAATTGGTCCATTGTTTCGCGTGCTGTGTGGCATGTGGCACCGTCTTGTTGAAACCACATGTCATGCAAGTCAAGCTCTTTCATTTTGGGCCAAAAAAAGTTTGTTATCATCGCACGGTAGCGCTCACCATTCACAGTAACGTTGTGATTCGCATCATCTTTGAAGAAATACGGCCCAATGATGCCGCCAGCCCATAATCCGCAGCAAACGGTTGTTTTTTGTGGATGCATTGGTAGCTCTTGCAATGCTTCTGGCTGCTCTTCACTTCAAATACGGCAGTTTTGCTTGTTCACGTATCCATTCAACCAGAAATGAGCCTCGTCGCTGAACACAATTCTTCGATAAAAAAGTGGATCTTCATCTAACTTTTCAAGAGCCCATTCACCAAAAATTTGGCGTTGGGGTAGGTCGTTTGGCTTCAATTCTTGCACCAGCTGTATCTTATACGGCTTTACACCCAAATCCTTCCGCAAAATTTTCCACGTAGTGGAGTAAAGGAGGCCCAATTGCTGCGAACGGCGCCGAATCGATAATTCACGGTCATTACCAACACTGGCCGATACGGCTGCGATATTTTCTTCAGTTCGCACTCTACGTAAGCGTGTTGGTGGTTTAATGTCCAACAATGTAAATTTGGTGCGAAATTTTTTTACAATAGCCCGAATAGAAGCCTCAGTAGGTCGATTAAACTGACCATAAAATGGAAGAAGCGCGCGATGAACTTTCTTAACAGAGCACGCATTTTGGTAATAAAATTCAATAATTTGCAAGCATTGTTCGTTTGTAAGACGATTCATGATTAAATTATAGACCAAACTGAAGATGTTTGACAGTGACACAAGATACAAAACGTGCGTGAGCTGTCAAAACTAGTGTTGCCGAAAAGATAATAGCAAAAAAATCACTCGTTACATACCTGCATATGTAATAATCACTCGTATGGCAAGGGTTTCGAATTTTGCGAACATACAAAAAATAAACAAACAAACATACAAGTGAAATTAATAAAATCCTGTTAGAAAAAATGTTTACTCAGTTCAAATGTGGAATTTTCTCATGATGGTTACAATCAATTTTATCACTTTGTTTCGGCTTGACGCTGAGTTCTGTGACACCCGGTATATTAGTGCAGATACTGTCGTTTTTGTCTTGTAAGTTTAGTTTTTGAAAAAGAAAAATGATTGTGCCATTTAGTTGAAGTGTTTTCTTAATTAGATGCCAGCCCGCTTTGTCTTAAAACGAAAACATTCCTCCAGATTATCTGTAATTTATTCAAATTAAACCGCAAGCAAAAGCTGAATACGATTATATGTTTCTTCAAAATTCACATGACCTTTTAAACCCTTTTTTTCGCTTAAATAACATTTCTTTCAAATTGACTTTTATGACTTCAAAATGAAATATTTTATTGCTAAATTTATTTGTATATAGAGTAGAGTATCAAGTTCTTGTGGTTTTCTTAAGGTTGACCACTTTTGCTTTGGAACATAAAAGAAAACCAACCCTTTTTCTTTGTCAGCTAAAAAGGTGTTAATATACGTTTACTTTTTCAAAAATAGCTCTGATAACTTCATTATAAAATCAAAAGTATGTGTAAGGAAACACAGAAAAACACATTTTTCTTGATTAGGCCAGCCATTAATTATGATAATACTATTTTATTACCAAAAGGTAGAACGAATTGTTATTGTTTAAATCTTTAACAATTGAAACAATCTTTTTTTCCGTTCTCTTTCTCTTTCACTCTGTCTGCTCGCATCTCTTGATAAACGTACAAAAGCAATAGAAATGAGTTCAGGGCATTTACTTAACACAAAGGGTAGGAAGGTTTATATGTATGTATTTCATAAAAAGGAAGTAGTTTAATAAAGACATTATAAAAACACTGTCATAAAAAACTAGTAGAAGTTATAGTAGCAGTATGATAAATGTCAATTTCCTGCTTCAATATTTGTCACGCACTTAATGCTATTTGAAGATTTTGTGTCTCAGTTTAAACTCAACTATCCTGTTTGATGACTTTATCAGCGATAAGACTTATACGAAATGTATATGTATGTATGTGTGTGAATTTGTGTTTTACAAAAGAAAATCCTTTTAGTTGCACATGATTATTTTTTAAATATATATAAAAAAATGCTGCAACTTATATAACGAGCAAAAAACAAACAATAATAATGGCAAACTATTAGCAGACTGAGACTGATAAGTGTGGTTTTACTTTTTTAATTTTTCCCCTGCATTTCTGATGAAAACTATTCGCTGTTTAATTAAGAAAATGTAGATAATTTTAGTATCTCGCTGTGGTTTTCACTCATATTTGCTGACTTCTAAGATTAGAAACTAGATCATGTAGTAAAAGTAATTATTGTAAATTGCAATGAAAGACTTATAGCCATTTTATGAACCTGGTCAGAGGGCTTGCCTTTGCAGTCTACGCGTAAGAAAATTTATTTGGGTTTGTCTATCTGGATTATATATGCATGAAGTGGCAAAATTCAACTAAAATACAGAAGTATATATGTAGTAAAAGATATATGTTTGATATGACAATATTCTAGTGGCAACATACTGCTGTTGCATTATATGGTTGTACTTGATAACACTATATTGTTATATAAAAAACGCTATTGATATGACTCTGCATCGTGGTGTTAAAAATATTATAAATAAATAATCTAAATTTTGGTTCAACATTGTTATAATAGTAAGTAACTATAGTATAAATTGAAGTTACCATATTAGTGTCATACTCAACTATATTATTATACTAAGAAAATATATTTTTCCATCTATAACCCCATTAATTTCATTAAAGCCACTATACTACGGTCGCAAATAATTTTATTTTAATATTGTCATGATTAATTCTTTATATCTGTGGCGTTTTATCATAACTACTTAAGTTGATTTTTAAAAATTTGTGAAAATTGCTGCTGATTTGATTATTTGAATAAGTATGGTATTCTTGTTTGAAGAAATAATTTTTCGTATTATTCACAAAATTTAGTTGGTTTATCTTCTTAAATTTCGTTCTTCACTCAAATTTCCCTCCAAAACTTTTTTGATCATATCTCGACTTAAGCTATTAAGATAAAACGTCACAGATATATACAGATGATAATAAATTTGAGCTTAAATATATATATTTATATTTTCAGGAAATAAAATGATAAGAAAAATTTGAAAAATATATTCAGGTTGTCTCGATGGGATGAAAGCACAAATTTCCTCTTTAATATTGTAGTATCTTTTAGCTGTAATGAATCAAAAATATTTTTTTATTAAGCACTTCGTCTGATATTACGATTTTAAGAGTAATACATAACGATACTAATATGGTTGGATGTAACATAGTATGGTACTTAATGACCGTGTTAATAGTATTATTAAGTACAACCATAACATGATATTTCGATTTTAAGAGTAATACATAATTATATTAATAAGTTCGGATGTAACTTAGTATGGTTGATCACAACAATAGTATAGTTGACCAAAAAATTTTAATGACCATACAACCATAACATGATATTTCGATTTTAAGAGTAACACATAACCATATTAATATGGTTGGATGTAACATAGTATGGTTGATCACAACAATAGTATGGTTGATTAAAAAATTTTAATGACCGTGTTAATAGTATGATTAGGTACAATCGTAACATGATATTTCGATTTTAAGAGTAATACATAATCATAATAATATGTTCAGATGTAACATAGTATGGTTGATCACAATAATAGTATGGTTGACCATAAAATTGTAATGAACAGGTTACTGAACAAAAGTGTGCCCATGTTACATTCGCACTGCGTCTTGGAACATGCTCACCCATTGCTATTAACAATAAAGTAATACCTCAACACAGTGAAGTCAAATACCTCGGTATTCATATTGATCGTAGACTAACACAGAAGACATACATCGAGGCAAAAGTAACGCAAATGAAATTGAAAGCAGTGCAAATTAACTGGCTAATAGACAGAAATTCGACCTTGAAGCTTGATTGTAAACTTTTGCTGTACAACTCGATTCTAAAGCCAATATGGTGTTATGGGATTCAATTATGGGGCACAGCCTCGGCATCTAACATTGAAAAAACTCAAAGTAGTCGAAATAAAATTCTCCGTAGAATTACAGATGCTCCATGGTACGTTTAAAACTGACGAATCCACGCAGATCTGAACGTACCTTTTGTGAAATCTGAATTTGCGAAGTACGCGACAATATATATTAACAAACTTGAATTCCATCCAAATCCTCTTGCAGTTAATATTCTTAAATTTGGTGGACATACCCGTCTGAGAAGGAGGGATACTTTGGCTACCATTAGAGCTCTAAACAGATGACTGAATTCTGAAATAATATTCGCATAAAAATAAATTTTTGTCCAGACTTTAATCACAATTTTTTCTAGTATTAAGACTTGAATACTTATTGTCATTACATTTCTTATGTAGATTCAATAAATAAAATAATAAAGTTAAAAAAAAAATAGTATGATTGGGTACAAACATAACATGTTTAGCGGGAAATATGGTTGGCTATGTCGTAGTATTGTTGGTTACCAGACGCATATAATTTTCATCATTCTTGTTTACATCAACATATGTACATTTATAGAGATATTTTGCTTTATATGAAACGACACACAGCACATATTTTTAATAAATCATAAAAAGAAAAAGAACAAGAAACTTATAAGTTAGCACGAGAACGAAAATATCTTTAATGAGTTCAGTTATGTTGTATGTGAGTTATTGTATCATACATATCGTTGGTCTCATGCAAAAAGGCCTTAACAAACATAATTGCAATTTTACACAAGAAGGAAAACCATAATGGAAATTGTATACCTAGGTTCATCTAGAAGTTTTTTTTTTGTTCAACTGCGTGTAAAAGCGATATTTATGGAATTATTTAATTAACTTTTTGTGATGCTGTACACTTATATGAAACGTAGTAGAATTACTAAAAGAATTTGATTCAAGGAAAAGACGAGTTAGGGCCTTTCTAAAAGCAAATTTTTTGATATTGGCTTTGATAACAACTGTTGTTGTTTTATGGAAAATTTTTATAAATGCTATTATTGTATATAACCATATCTAGAAATTTATAGAAGATAACAGTAACATTACAGGAATGCCCACAATAACATAGTTTTAGAGCAATAAACTGTAATTGAACTGATAATACACTGTCTGACAATCACAAGTTTTTGGTTGCCACAAAGCCAGTAAAGCAACAACTGCAGTTGCTTTCGGCTTGTCATTTTATTACCTGGGGCCGTAGTCTGCAAAAATGACTTTTTTTTACCAATAGTCGCAACAAATAGATCGTAGATATCATACAGTAAGCTCAGGTATTTCTTGGAGGTCATCGAAATGTTAGTCGATTTGTGATTGCATGAGAAATTTATTCTCGATTAAACATGTCAGCTTATGAGCCAAATTGTCGTCGTTTGCGGTAGGTTTTAATTTATTGGAGAAATTTACGTTTGAGTACCATCGAATGCCCTTAAATACCTTTGTTGAGGCTATTTTTAGTGAAAAAAACGTATCGAGAGTGGTTTCAACGCGTCAACAACGATGCTTTTGACATCGATGACCAGCATGGTTTGGGGAAGAGAGATGGTTTTCGAATATGCAGAATTGGGGGCACTACTTGATCAACAATAGCGGAAAATGCAACAAGAATTGGCAGGATCATTGGGAGTGATGATATAGACTATTACAAAATGCTTGAAAGTCATAGGAATGATACATTGGCAAGGAAATTGGGTGCCGCACGAGTTGAAACCGAGAGATATTGAACGGTGTTGGCTTGCTTGTGAACAGCTGCTTTTTAGTGCGAATACGGAAGAGATTTCTGCATTGCATTGTGACTGGAGATGAAAAATGCGTTTATAATTATAACACCAAGCACATAAAAACATAGAGACATAGCGGCCAAACCGAATAATTACGGTTTCAAGGTCATCTCAGTATTTGATGGGACCTGCTCGTCTGAAGCAATCAAAGCCGATCGTTCTCAAACTCAATTAATGCGTTTGAGCCGATCATTGAAAGAGCAAACGTCAGCAATGCAATGAGAGACATGATAAAGTGATTTAACAGCATGACAATGCTTGACTCCACTTTGCGAAAGTTGTCAAGACATACTTGGAAAGGTTGTAATGGAAAGTCCTACCCCAGCCGCCGTAATCGCCAGAAGTTGCTCCTTTAGACAATCACCTGTTTTTGATCAATAACTCACCAGCACTTCTGGACGTATGAAGAAGTAAAAAATTGGATCGAATTATGGATTGCTTCAATGCTGGATTCATACGCTGTCTGAAAGATGAAAGTAAATAGTTGTCAGTGATGGAAAATACTTTGAATCATAAGTATAACATATAACAATGTCTTTTTTTACAACAAGCCCTCGAGTTTTTTTTTAAATCCATGCAGCAAAGTTGTACACTATTGTATTTCTTGTTTTTTGTTTTTTTTTTTGTTTTTAAAGTTTACTTAGTTTCTTTTTATTAACACTTCAATTTGGAAACTTGGTGTGTGATTTTATTTCATCTCACTTGGCTTAAAATTTTATGGGTTTTTGGCTGTTTTTCTCACATTTTTATAATTCATTAAAGTTAAAACTACTTATGCTAGACTTATTTTTGTCTAACCAAATCATATATATACTCGTACACACCCTAATTCTAATAAAAAAAAAATATTTGAAATAGTAATATTGAAATATATTCAAAATCCCATAACAAATGTTCGTCGCTAAACATGTGTGTGCATGCGTGTGGCTTTCGATAAAGTGCTATAGTGTGTTTAAACTTATTACAAATTAGTATCATTAAAATTATATTTAGAGATAAAACAAAAAATCTTAAAACAAAACCATTTATTGGAAAAGTGTTAATTAATGGTAAAAACACAAAAATGTATATAAAATTTATGAAACTACAATCAATGATGGACTGTTCAAAGAAAAAAAAAAAAAGGCTTCAAAGCTGTTAAATTCAAGTTCTGCAGACAGCGGAGTTAGAGGGGAGCGCAGAAAAACAGAAAATAATCGTTAAACAAACACAATTCCTTAACGCTTCACACAACATCCCCATGTTTGCTTTGTTCCTTAAAAATCACTTTCTTAATGTAGATCATCTCCAGCAATTGTATGATTTTTTATGTTGTAAAACGAAAGAAAAAAAAAAACAACGAGAAGAACAAAAATAAAATTCGATCTTTCTTAAGCGATTTGATCGACATGGCATGACCGTTGTTGCATTGTAGCTGGTCATGTGAATTTCTTCTTTTTTTTTCTTTTGTATAATTCTGCTTAAAACGCCAAATGAATCTTTATTGCATACTCAACTTTGTAATCCAATAAATGGTAACATCACTGTTTTATTTCATGTTTCTGTTTTAATTCTTTGAACTAAAGCTAAAGAAAAGCCAGCAAATGCATGTGTGCGGCTGGCGTTTGCTGTAAATATTGCCAGTCTGCCACAGCCAGCCCAAGAAAAAATTAAAAAAAAAAAATCAGAAAAAACGAGAACACATATAAAAAAAAGTGGGTGTTTATACGGGGCGGTTATGCGAATTTAGAGCCAGCATATGATTACAGACTGAGATTACAAAATGTTTTCTTTTCTTTTGCTTTTATTATTTGTAGTTTGTTCTTTTAATTTTTTCTGTGTTTATTATGAAGTAAATGCCTTGTGTATTGATATTAATGGCTTTTTAAAAGAAACCCCCTCATACATATTGCACAATATGACGGACGTTATAGATAGAATAGTATTTTGCAGGTATAACGCAATTTCGAACAAAAATCTTTTGGCTATCCATTGTGATGCCATAGTGATATTACCGGGACTTACTCATATTTTAGAGTTTTGAACAAATTATTAGTACTATTATTTGGATGAGAGGAGACCCTCGTCAGCCACTTGCATAGTAAGCATTGTAACCCATTGTGGGTTAAGTATGTCAAGAAACCGGACAAGCTCTTTCGTTGGGTGTGATTGTAAGTCTTATTCATTCAATGAATGCGCTTATATTAGTCTATATCTCCTGTGTCCCAATGCTCCACAATGATCCAGTGACTCCTCTTCCTCACCGCAGTATCAGCAAATGTCGACGTTTAAAATACCCATCCTGTACAGGTACTTAAGGCAGGTATAATGACTTGTTAGTGCACCTGCCCACTGGCCTGAGGCTTTCTTGTCCAGTTTTACAGCCCATTAGGACACCTTTGCCTCAAAGATTAGAAATTTGTTGGCACGTTCGATACCAGCTGTCCCGTTCCAATGTTGCTTTTAACCAAACCTTTATTTTCCAATTCAGAAAGCAAAACCGAGCTAAAAAGCTTAGCAGTGATAGTAAGGTATCCAACTCAATGGGCTCACTACGGCATTGCTGCAGTGTCGCTTCTCTATTTGCTGCCTTATATAATAGATTTTTCTCTAAGGATATTAGTGATCTTGCTCCCAAAACCTACATATTTTTATCCAACAAACGCTTATTGTACAGCGATCATCCATTTGTGGTCGATTGCTGAACGAATCGCACTGTACAGAATTCCTTTTACAGCTGTAATGTACGTTTCTCGAAGAAGTAGCCTGCAGACGAGTTTTCTGTCACATACATGCTGTCCAAGAACTCAACGTCAAACCGAAATAAGGTGACAAGATTGATTGTAACTATCATGAGAAAAAATAATATTTTTTAGTGTTTTAGTCCCACAAGCCTTTGTAATTTTTTTTTTAATTTTTTTCTGATTTTTCTCATGATGGCTACAATCAATCTGGGACACCCTGTATGACTCTTTGTGTACGCCCAACCGGAGAATATAGGGATAAGAGTTCCTGGTTTGTTGTAGCAAATAAAACGCTAGAAAGCCGCATACCTTATGTTGTGTCGAACCTCCGAAACCCTCGTCAAGGGTTAATTGGAAAGTTCAAGTAAAATGTTCACAAACAGTACTCCCTCTTTCACCCTCCTGACAACCTATTTTCCTAGTTCTGGTGCAAGGCACTGCATATTTAAAGGTTATCCCCTGAGTACTGGTTCAAGATAAAAATAAAAAAAGGGGATCGCCAAAGACCCCGGGAGATTTTACTTGCAGACCATCTCGGCGGTGGCCATGATTGAGCTGCCTACATTTCAGCTGACATGTTCTGGCTGTGGTTTAGCCCTAAAGTTGCAGGAAAGGCCATTATTCTTCCTTGATAACTACGATGTACTTTGGTTTTCGGGGCTAATAATCTCCAAGTTGATATAACCATGCGACAGATACCTGTAATACAACGTACCAGCAATTATGGTTAGGCGGGTGAATTGGTTAAGAGCTGTTGCTCTTAATGGGCTTCGGCCTATCAACTCATTAAGCCTTGTCTTCCATTGACTTCTGGGAAATTGCATGGAGGTTTGATTAGAATGCCTGCACACTTAGCAAAGCGCTTGTCCATATGTCTACTAACTTATGGCAGAACCTGAGACCTGTATGAGCCTTGTGAGTCACATGGGGTCATCTGCTTCCAGTGCTGACGCAAAATCGGACTTTGGTAGTAGGAAGGTTAGCGGAATTTCCGGTTAATATTGAATGCTGTCCCCAAACTCTGTTCTCCGACAAGAGATTTGACGTAAAGTTGTCTAACAACGTCTTGAAAGTGATCTAAGTAAACCAATGAGAGGACATTCTTACAGATAGAATCTATGTGGACTTGAGAGTTGATCGTGGAATCTTTATCCCTAGTATCAGAGGAGGAATAGCTTTAGGCTAGGCAATGAATGTAAATAGTATCAAGCAGGCTAAAACGTCAGCTAGTGGGAAGGATTCGGCTATAAAGTTGATGGATTGAGGACATACGGGAGGATTGAGGACTGTGCTTTGTGTTATATGGGTTAGCAGGTGAATATATAACATGGATATATCTCTTAATGAAATAGCGAGACATTTTAGCCTTGAAGTTTTCTGAAGACGGGGAATCTCATAGGCTAAATATCTCCCTTGGGCAGCACAATGAGACAAAGAAGGAATCCAATTGGGTTGGTTTTAATAAAAACTGGGAGGCTGTACAACGCATATGGTAACTCTTTTAGTACATTTAATTTGGTTTGCAACATAGATGGCACTTAGATTATGACTTATGTCTATGCATAGCTTTTTTATACGAAAAAAAAAAATTTAATTTAATTTACACTGGTTAGTTAAACCATTTCCTCAACTCATTTATACCTGAAGGACTTGCTACAAAACCTTCAAATTCACAAGGATTATTCTTAACACTCACTGCACTTACAGCACACAATGTCTTCACATGTCACGTATTTGCTTTATCGTTTTAAACCACAACAACAGTTGTGGTTCAGATTTGTGTAATGATTTCCAGCAAAGAAACCGCAAGGATGCGTGTGGGCTACCGCAATTAGCAAACTAAATCAAGTCATCTGTCATATTTTTCTTTTAAACAAACAATCTTAAAAGTCGGTATTTTGCTTTCAAGCCGTCATATAAAGTACATTTGAATCCTGAATATAAAAAATATATGGTTAAGTCAACCACGACTATTAAAACTTTACAATGAGCACTAATTTTGTAAACCTTAAAAAACAATTATGAAAATTTTTATGTTTGAGGTCATGAAATTGTAGGAAGAAAAAACAATTTTTTTTTTGCCAAAAAACAGTAGCCACCAAATAAGTACAAAAATAAAAGCCACAATACAAAGTTTAACAACTGGGAGGTCTTGAGCCACGACCATAAAACTTTACTTACAAGCAAACACACACACACACAAAGGCATAAGAAGAAAATATTAACGAATTTTAATAGAACACACACTTGGAAAGTTTGAGAAATTTTTAAATTCTCAAGATATTGTGTATGAAAAACAAAACAAAAACAAAAAAAAAAAACTATTTTGAATTTTGACTGTAAATGCAAATATCAACACCAGTAGGCGACAATCTAACCAATTGGCCACGATTGGCAGTAAATGTTAAACAAAAAAAGCAGAAAAATTAAAGACAGAAAGAGATTATTTGGCCAAGATAAGCGCCACACGATAAAACACCAAATTTGAAGGTTCCTTTGTTTCGCAACAAAACTATTTCTTCTTTCATGCAATCTCTTCTTCTAAACTATATATTTTTGGTATAAAATGCATGTTCCTTTATTTGTTGTTGTTGTTGCTGGCAAGTGGTGAATGTGTTAGTTGTTGTAGTGCTAGATATGCTGATTGGCATTAATAATGGATTATCACGAAATCGCCTTTGTTTTGCTCAACATTTCCCTGCCGCTGACTGTCTCTCTCTCTCTCTCTCGCACTCTTACTCCATCACTACTTCTTTTCGTTTTTTGCTGTTCCACATACATACTGGTACAAAGTCAAATGTTTCTGTTGGTCACATCAGTAACATAACATTAGCAATATGGAAATTATTAATCCCAAATGCCATATCGTGTGATCATCATCAATGATGTTTAGGCTTAAAACCAACATTTACGAAATACAGTCATACTAAACTGAGTAAAAAAATTTCAAATAAAGAACACTTTATTTAATGCAGCAACTACGTTGACGATATGATGCTGTTTTGTTAGTGCTTTTCGTTTGTTTCAGTTGTTACTATTAAGATCGTGGCATAAAGAAAATCTTGCAAAAAATTCACTCATATTGAAATATAATTTTTGTACTGCCTACAACAGAAAAGAAGAATTGTGATGTTATATGAACATCAAGAATTCTTTTTATGCTATAATTTTTAACAGTTAAATCATGGGGAACAAGGAACAAGATTTATGGTAAGGAATGTATAATGTAGCTTCACAAAGATATATAAACAGATGATGATATATAATATATAGTATATAATATATAATATATATAATATATAATATATAATATATAATATATAATATATAATATATAATATATAATATATAATATATAATATATAATATATAATATATAATATATAATATATAATATATAATATAAAGGGTGGTTAAATTTCAAGGGCCGATGTTGATTTTGCATAAAACACAAACTATTTAAGAAATTATTGTAATTTTATTTTATTATGATATATTGGTATTATTCAATTATGTATGGAACAAAATATCGGCCAAATGGGCACTGCGACCACGGCGGCACACCTTCATCCGATGGTCCAAATTTTCGATGACCCTGAGGCATAATGGAGGTTCTATGCCGTTAATGTGCCGAATTATTTCATCCTTTAGCTGTTGAATTGTTGCTGGCTTATCGACGTACACCTTTTCTTTCAAATAACCCCAAAGAAAAAAGTCCAACGGTGTCAAATCACATGATCTTGGCGGCCAATTGACATCGCCATTACGTGAGATAACACGGCTATTGAATTTGTGGCGCAAAAGAGCAATTGTTTCGTTAGCAAGTGGCACCGTCCTGCTGAAACCACATATCGTCTACATCCATATCTTCCAATTCGGGCCATAAAAAGTTCGTTATCATCTCACGATAGCGAACACCATTCACAGTAACTGCCTGACCGGCCTCATTTTGGTAAAAATACGGCCCGATGATGCCGCCAGCACATAAACCCCACCAAACAGTCACTCTTTGTGGGTGCATTGGTTTTTCGACAGTCATTCTTGGATTCTCATTCGCCCAAATGCGGCAATTCTGTTTATTGACGAATCCACTGAGGTGAAAATGTGCCTCATCACTGAAGATGATTTTCTTCGAAAATTGATCATCCACTGTTGCCATTTCTTGCCACCATTCTGCCCATTCACGACATTTGGAATGGTCAAGAGGCTTTAGTTCTTGAGCCAATTGCACCTTGTAAGCGTGTAAATCCAAGTCTTTATGCATAATGCTCATCAACGACGAGCGTGAGAGATGCAATTGTTGGGCACGACGACGAGTTGAGGTGGACGGCTCTTCAGCCACACTATCGCGAACAGCAGCAATATTTTCTGCAGTACGAGCTGTACGAGCATGCACTGGTGTTCTCACATCTTCTACAGACTCGGTTTGCTCGAATTTTTGCACGATTTTTACGATTGTACGCACATTTGGACGATCAAATTGACCAAAAAAATCACGAAGTGCACGATATGCATTTTGATTTGAACGCCCATTTTTATAATAAGTCTGGATAACTTTAACACGTTGTTAGATTGTGTATCTCTCCATGGTTCAAATTGAATAAGTCTGAAATAGAGAAATGTCAAATAAAATTCGGAAAAAAACTTGGCGTTTAGGTGTGGTTCACATTCAACATCGGCCCTTGAAATTTAACCACCCGATATAATATATATTATAATATAATATAATATAATATAATATAATATAATATAATATAATATAATATAATATAATATAATATAATATAATATAATATAATATAATATAATATAATATAATATAATATAATATAATATAATATAATATAATATAATATAATATAATATAATATAATATAATATAATATAATATAATATAATATAATATAATATAATATAATATAATATAATATAATATAATATAATATAATATAATATAATATAATATAATATAATATAATATAATATAATATAATATAATATAATATAATATAATATAATATAATATAATATAATATACTTATCTTGATTCTAGTTTTTCGACCTTTTTTAAATATATTTGTTGTTTATTTGAGCTTGAGGTCACTTGTTTTAAAATTATTCGTTTATTAATTATTCGTCTTCAGGAAAACTTCTAAATATTTCGTTTAGAAATTTTTATAAAATTGAAAACAAATTGATGTAACAAAAAACATTAACATTATTCATAGTATATATTTTTTTATTATTTTTAGTTTTTATAAAAGGAAAGATGTGAAAAAATGTTTAAATAATCTAAAATAATAACCAAGTATACGTTTTAACTCCTATTTTTACTCTTATATATTAAATGTGTATAATTTTGGGCCTATCCGTCTATATCCTTTTTAAAATTAATTCTTTTTTCGAACGGTACATTAGGTAATTGTAACATTTCTAACATATATCTACGTTAACAATAATTTTCCCTATTTAAAAAAAAATGTTCCCCCAAAATCTAGATTATGAATAAAACCGCGGCAATAGGTTGATAACGCAGCTTTCTTTGAAGAATTATAGTTTCCGTATTTCTGGTCAGATTTATGTCCTGCTAATCTAGTCTTAAGTTTATTGCCTGTTGTTCCTATATAAATTTTACCACACTGCTCATTGGCTTTTCCATTACAAGGTAATTTATATACTAAATTGGACTCTTCTAACTTTTTTAACTTGTCTTTAGTTTTACTAAAAAGTCTACCTACCGTATTTTATACTGCACATAAAATACGTAACACGGTAAGTAGACTTTTTAGTAAAATTAAAGACAAGTTAAAAAGGTTGCGTTTTCAATTCTATAAAAGACCATTTAAAATCATCGCTGAGAGCAACTGCCGTTTCACCTTTACTGAAATTAGCTGCTACATTACTGGGACTACTGGGACTTTTACAATCAACAATATCACTTTGCTTATGGGAGGTTTGCGAAATAATAGAAAAACTTCTGTGTCCGAAACATATTACGTTTGAAATGACGGACGAGTAATATGATCCTAAAATAATACACCTACTTGCATTACATACCATCCAATATTTATAGTAATGGGCGATTTTATAAGAACTATCGGAAATTTAAAAAAAACACATAAAATTCAGAAAAATGCATGAAATATTTATTTGGATCGATAGTTGGGTCGATATAATTTAATGTTTGAAGATTATTTCATGCAAATGTTGGCCGCGGCTGTGCCTCAAATGGTCCATCCGCTTAGTCCAATTTTGGCATACTCTTTCCAACATTTCGGCCGGTATCTCACGAATAATGTTGGCAATGATGGCTTCCAGTGCGTCAATCGAAGCGGGCTTGTCGCTATAGACATTAGCCTTAACATAGCCCCACAAAAAATAGTCTAGAGGCGTTAAATCGCATGATCTGGGCGGCCAATTGACTGGTCCCAAGCGTGAAATAAACTGTTCACCGAACTCGCCTCTCAATTGGTCCATTGTTTCGCGTGCTGTGTGGCATGTGGCACCGTCTTGTTGAAACCACATAACATGCAAGTCAAGCTCTTCCATTTTGGGCTAAAAAAAGTTTGTTATCATCGCACGGTAGCGCTCACCATTCACAGTAACGTTGTGATTCGCATCATCTTTGAAGAAATACGGCCCAATGATGCCGCCAGCCCATAATCCGCACCAAACGGTTGTTTTTTTGTGGATGCATTGGTAGCTCTTGCAATGCTTCTGGCTGCTCTTCACTCCAAATACGGCAGTTTTGCTTGTTCACGTATCCATTCAACCAGAAATGAGCCTCGTCGCTGAACACAATTCTTCGATAAAAAAGTGGATCTTCATCTAACTTTTCAAGAGCCCATTCACCAAAAATTTGGCGTTGTGGTAGGTCGTTTGGCTTCAATTCTTGCACCAGCTGTATCTTATAAGGCTTCACACCCAAATCCTTCCGCAAAATTTCCCACGTAGTGGAGTAACAGAGGCCCAATTGCTGCGAACGGCGCCGAATCGATAATTCACGGTCATCACCAACACTGGCCGATACGGCTGCGATATTTTCTTCAGTTCGCACTCTACGTAAGCGTGTTGGTGGTTTAATGTCCAACAATGTAAATTTGCTGCGAAATTTTTTTACAATAGCCCGAATAGAAGCCTCAGTAGGTCGATTAAACTGACCATAAAATGGAAGAAGCGCGCGATGAACTTTCTTAACAGAGCACGCATTTTGGTAATAAAATTCAATAATTTGCAAGCGTTGTTCGTTTGTAAGACGATTCATGATTAAATTATAGACCAAACTGAAGATGTTTGACAGTGACACAAGATACAAAACGTGCGCGAGCTGTCAAAACTAGTGTTGCCAAAAAGATAATAGCAAACAAATCACTCGTTATATGCAATTTCAATTACATATTTTTCGTTTATAAAGATCATATATTCCTTAGCTTTATTTTTTGCTGAAAGCAATTAATACCTTCTATACTTGTCCATTTTTTATCAAACGTAAACATTATTATTTATTTATTTATTTATTAGTAACGGTTGCAAAGTAAATTTTTAAAGTATAGAATGCACAGCATGGGTGGGGTGACAAAGACCATAATGTCCAAGATGGTATTAACAGTACTTTTGGAGCATCGCTGTGATTAACTATAACGACCTATGCCTTCCCATAGTAGGTTTTCACGCGGTTAACAATGAATAACCTCTAAGAAAACTGTAAACTAACACATTTAGTTGAGGCAAACCGTTAACCAGTGCGAGTGAGACGCAATACTCTCGAAGACCGAACAACAAACACAAGCCTGACCGCACTTAAGAAATTAAGACTATTCATGATTAAATTATAGAACAAACTGAAGATGTTTGACAGTGACACAAGATACAAAACGTGCGTGAGCTGTCAAAACTAGTGTTGCCAAAAAGATAATAGCAAAAAAATCACTTTTTTATATAACAAATTTATTTTTATGCTGCACAAATAGCATGAGCAACTAATATTATATTTTTGTTTTCGGAAGAATATCAACACTTTACTCCCCCGTTTAAGAAATATTGTACAATTTTCATTAGAATGAAACTATGGTAAGTTAAGACACTGTTATTTTTCCAACACACTCTGTTATAGTGACTTATTTATGCTAAATCACTAAGTTAGGTTTTTTTTTCATCCTTTTTTTTTGCCAAAACTAAATCGTGTGGAGATTTTTGTTGTTCTAAGCTGTTGTTATATAAACTATCAAAATCATTTGTGTAGGAAAAAATTCAATACAAGAAAAAATGTATTTAACGTGATCTTATTTTTGCGCCTTGTGATCACGATTTTGCATAAACAAGTAGTTTTGGAAAACAAAAAGCAAAAATCCTGCTCAAAATTAAACATGTAGGAGAAATACACAACATTCTTTTTTTTTCTTTACAAAATTGTTTAAATTTGTAAAAAATGAAAAAACAAAAATAATTTTTTTTCATAAGGTATTAAATCCAATAAACTTTTAAGATATTTAAAACAAATGATTTATAGAAAATTAGGTCAACAATGACCAATTCAGCATCAAAACATAAAATTCACATTTAAATGCCGCTTAATAACATTTATATGCGACCAGAGATAACACTTCATTGCCATTTATATGGCTGCAGTGATATAAACCCAGTCACCAAACAATCAAACCACTTAATTGACCATAAACAATGACAGAACCATATTAAATGAAATTATACCAAAACAATAAAAAGAACAACAAACTAAGAAACGTTTAAAAACAAACGCAAAAACTGTTGAAAATTTGTTAAGCTTTGTTATGCTTTAGCAGCCATAAACATTTAAGCAGAAAGTCTTTATGTTGTCTCTGCTCAAAATCAACTTTTGTTTGACAATAGTATTTTAAATAAAAATGAGACAATATCGCTAAGTGTTGTTCTTCTATACGAGTACAACAACATGCACAAGCATGTTAGCTCCTCTCGCTGTACGAGTACAGCAAGGGATTGACAATTGACAAGCTACTTTTTTTTTCTTAAGCCACAAATTTTTATCTTCTTTGCCCTTTTTGCTTTGCCCCTTGCGGGATCTTGTGCTTTGTATTGGAGTACTTCTGCAGGCACTTGAATAGATAAACACACAGCCAGCTCAGCCAGCTACTATTTATTTGCAGCAGCAGCAGCCGCTTAGAAGAGAATGAGGCAAAAAAATGTGGTTTTACATTGATTTGGCTTATTATATGCAAATTATGTTTACACGGTTTGTTTTGAGAGAAGTTCACAAAAATCCTAAATAGAAGAAAGAAGTTCAGGCTGATAGCTGAGGTGGCCAGTGGTCGATGTACGCTCAAAAGTCTATATTACTTTTGGCCCTTGTCAACTTCAGTTCATATAGAAAATTCATATAGAGTTTCAAGGAGTTGTTAATGTAATACTGGAAGCAAAAGTTTCATTTACATAGTTCTCAAGATATTCTGCAACTAAATATTATACACATGGCCACCTTTTGCACAAATTGAAAATAGCAAGGCACTCAAACTTGCCCAAATATATCACAATATGTTGGTGCAAAATGTACTTCCATAAATCCTAGCCAGAGACGTAGCAACTGTCGTTTTAAATTTTAAACAAAAAGAGAAGATTTGGAATTGATGACGGTGTTGCCATATGAACAAAATGAATATATGACTGCAAAACTACATCTGCAAACAACATCATTAAGGCCACGTGGTTCGCCTTCCGTACAAAAAAAAATCACACCTAGTTTATGTTTTTACCACGCCTACAAACACCACTCTTTTTTTTCTCAGACTCTAGGGATGACCCTTATATACGCAGTTCATTATACCGGATCTAGGAAAATAGTTTGTAACGAGGAGGGAAAAGGGAGTAGTGTTTATGGACATTTGACTTGAACTTTCCAACGTTATAATTGACAGGAAATACCTCTGCAGGCAACTTGTTCCACAGCCGAACCGTATGGCTGAAAAACGAATTCTCTCTGTGATGTGTTCTGCTGTTCTCTGGATAATCGACCACAAAAGGATGAGCCCTGGAGGCTAACCACGTGTTGCTTAAAAATACATGGGTTCCGGGAACAAGATCCCTAATTTTATCCAAGCAAAATCAATTCAAATTTTTTTTGCCTCGTTAAGCTCCAGTTATGACTTTTAAAAGCTTGGTTCAAAAATAGTTCGCATTAGGATAGGTACCTGCTCCAAATTTTTTTTTTGAAAAAATGGATATCAGGCTTATAGGCCTGTAATCCTTCGGAGTTGTATGTGAGGTCTTCCGACCTTTAGAAAAAGAGAGCACCACATATCTACGCTATGGTTTTGGCATATAGGACCACCTGAGGCAGGCCGTAAAAAAGCGAATCAAATATGCCACTATAAGTTCCGCATTGTTTTTGCAAATCAGCTGGTACAATACCATTCCGTGATTTATTTGGATCAAAATTCCTTATTGCCCAAAGGGTTCGGTTCATGACGATAGAAGTACAGACTTGCACTTGCAAAATTTCGTATATCGGTTTTAACTATTCCCGTATAGAGTTTACAGCCCAGAAAATACGTATCCATTATCAAGGCTTTGATTTCTTTATTAAACCTGTTATGGACTGCGTGGGCGATGTGATTTTGCGAAGCCTACTTATCTCAGAGGTTCTGTCCACGCCACTACTGAAAGACCCACAAGAGTTCCACTATGCATTTCCTATCATATTCTTAAAGCGGTTTATAGAGACCTTGTACTGCAACAAGTCTCTAAGTCTTTTTGCTTCATTGAAAAGTCTGCGCTCTTCTTTGCAAGCTCTCGCTATATCTAAGTTCCAACTTCAAAATTCCAATACCGTGCTTTACTCCTACCTTAGCACACTCTAGGTCTGCATGATTCCACTGTCACGTAAGGGTTAGCTCTCTCCATGTCAGCTCCCTCAATGTCCCTAGCCCCGGGGAGCAGGTTTTGCTTTGATGTATGCAAGGCAAAACCTGCCTTGGCACTCTGCTTTCTGGGGCATGTTGTAGCAAGAACAACTCTAAAAAGCCGCATGACTTATGGTGTGCTAGACTTCTGAAACCCTTACCAGGGGTTAGTTAACAGAACGGAGACCAACAAAGCCGCTGGGAGATTCTGCCTTGCATACCTTCTTGGTGCTGATCATAGCCTACCTTGGCTGAAACGATCTGACTGTGGCTTAAACCTAAAATCGCAGTAAAGGAAATTAATTTCCCAGATAATCGGTTTTAAGGAGCTAATAACCTCTTAAGATGCTATTGTGTGGCAACAGGTACCTGTAGTTTAAGGAAGCAATCATGATGGTTAGACGGGTGAATAGGGTAAGGGCTGATGTTCTCAATTGACTGCGGCCTACAAACTCATTAAGCCTTGTCTTCCAATGACTGTTGGAAAATTACGTACAGGAGAGATTACAAGGTCACGTACAGGAGAGATTACAAGGTCCGAAGTTAAAGGGACCTCGTGCCTATAGGCCACAGACGTATGGCAAAAAGTTGAAACCTGCGTGAGCCTAGGCAGCCACATGAAGGCGCTGGTGAATCATGACTAATTCACGCCTTGGAGTTGGTCCTTCTCCAGATTACGTCGACAAGGCAAGTGGTAATATAAATCAATATCACAATCTCCCAGTGCCCCACAACCCCTTATGGTAGAAGGATTTGGAGGAAGCTTCGAGATTATCCTACCCTGTTTCTCCCATATACGCTTAGGTATATAAGAGGAATCAAATGAATCCTGCCAAATGACAAATAAAGTAAGATATATAAGGGAACGCTTTTATCAATAAAGTACTACATATGACGAAATCGCTCCTTTATTGCAACATAGTGATAACTGCAGAAAGAGAAAAACACATTTCAATACAAGTCTTAGAAAAAGTTCTAGAAAATATCACCTGAAGGAAACAGTTCAAAAGTAATTTGAATAAATTTTTTTTAAGTACTGTTAACAATTCTGCATTATCAACTCGAAAAGCTAATTTTTTGTGATACAACTATGTTGCAATAAAGGACCAATATGACCTAGTGGATATTCACCTTTATCACTATGCGACTGTCTGATGCTGGAATCCCTATTTCTCTTGTTCGGCTTAAATTTTCTATACTACGCTCATGTTGTCTTTTGCTAAAGTCAGCAAATTTCTTTGCAATACAAACCTTTTTATTTTAGCACATGTAGCAAATATGCTGCGTAAATTTACAATACAATATATTGTCACAAATGTTTTCACTGACACTTTGACAGTGATCGAAATGTGTCGCATATTCAGCATCATTTTGGTTGAAATGACAGCAATTGCGGGCGGTTTTGTCACTAACAAGAAGAAAATTGCAGCAATTTTCATAAAAGAATACATAGTATTATAACAGAAAAAATAAGTAAAACAAAAGCAAATACACCAAAAAGTTTTAAACTACAGTTCCCATCGTTAGCAATAAGGTAAACAAACAATAACCCAGTGAATGTTTTAAGCAGGCAAAAAACTCTTCTGCTCGGTTATGCAAGACAGAGAAAATATTTGTGGGAACTTATAAGACATTTGTAGTATTAGTTATCAATTTTTTTTATATAAATGTTTGCTGGGTTATTGAAATATGCAAATTTGTGCTAGATGCTCTTGTTAGTCTAGCTTAAAAAGATTGGTGTTTTTAAATTGTCATACTAGAAACAAAACTATCTGGCCAAACAGAACTAAATTGAGGAAAAAATTTGCATATCTATTATATCAAAAATAAAGAAGCGAAGAAAAAAAATCGCTTTCAATGGCTTTTCTTTTTTTTTTTGTTGCTTTTTCTGTTTGTTTGTATTAAATTGTAAAACTCCTTTAAAACAAATGCGTAAAATTCAAAATTTGATCAAGTTAATGGAGAGAAGAGAGCTGGAGATGAAAAGACAAGCAAGATTTCTTTATTGTTGTGACTTTGATAGATGATGGTGGAGGAACTCTTCGTTTGGTGGAATTCTTTTTTGGTTTTGCTGCTTTTTGTCTCAACGAGCTGATGGAATATGCTGAAACGTTATTGTCATAAGATTGATATGTACGATTATAAGTTATTTACGGTCATAATATACAGAAAATAATGCATTTTTGTGTTTATTGGCACTTGGCTAGAGAGAAGTTTCCTTTTCTAACAAAAAAAAATAAAAATAAAAAAAAAATAATAATAAAAACTAAACAAGTTTAAAAGGATGAACTTAGAAATATTTTAAAATTTAATTTTAATAGAATATGTTTTCCTTTAAGAAAAAGTTTCTTTTCTACCAAAAAAAAGCTTAAAAGGACGAACTTAGAAATATTTTTAAGGTAGATTTTATTAAAAAAAATTTCCCTTTTAGCGCTAAGCGGTGGGTTTTAGCTGACTTTGGTTTACAAGAATCTGTGTTTGGTTTAGTTTCTTTGTGATTTTATTATGATCCAATGTAAATAACTTTTTTTTTTACTCAAATTAATTTTCAAAATAAATACCATAATTGTTAACTTTTTTTATAACCAAATCATTTATATACAATAAAATAACGTTCACTTTAAAATTAACATTTATTGAAATAAATTAAATTTTTCACTGCTGAACCAGCCTTTTTATTACCGGATTAAGGAAAATATTGCCAAACAGTTTCTTTTTTTCTTGCGAGCAACTAAGAATAAAAGCATTTACCAAAATGTGCATGTTTGTGGGTTGTTCACAATACAAATTAATTGCCCCTTTGCACGCGCCTTTTTTACTTGTTTTGTTTCCATATTTCACCTACAACACCCAAATCTTGTACTAGCTGGCAACAGACAGCAAACAAATAAATCCCAATAACTTAAGTAACCATCTATATGATGTTTTCGGGTTTTCAGTTATTTTTCTTTCCTTTTTTTTTGTTAAAGTTTAAGTTAAAGTTAATACAAAAAACAAAAATGTTTGCTTTACTATTACAATTTCGCCAACTATTAAAGTATTAAGTGCACAGTGGGACAGGAGCAAAAGTTATTCGGTTTATATTTTACTAATGTAGGACATCTGCCGGCAAGGCATACTACTTTGTTTGTTTATAATTTTTGATTAAAGAGAATGAATCTTATATTGATAAATGTTTCATTTAATGTCGGCAATTTAATTTCCGCCTCTGGTTGTCTCACAATCCCGAGCATATTTTTCATTACATCCCAGCGGCAAACACTGCCTACCACATTACTTCTCTTCAATGATGTGTGCAACACTTTGTAATCAATGAATTCCAACTTACAAAGTGTATGATAGTTCCCCACAATGAATTATAGGCTTTTTCCCCTGATCAACATTTTCATGAAACACATGAAAGATGTTGAAAATGTGAAACACTGTTTACATTGTTCACATCTAACATCTACTATCAATCAAAAATATTATTTTTTTTTTTAATGTCGATTTTCTTTCTTCAAAAAATTTAACAAAAACACGTAAAATCTTTTGAAAATAAATTAATTTTAAAAACAAAAAGAGGATTATAAAATTTATATACATATATCTATAAATAAAATGTAGGCCTTATAAACAAAATTTAACAAAAACACAGAAAAATTATTACAGAAAAAAATGAATATAGAAAACCCACATGCAAACAATTGACACATAATAAAAAATTATGATTTTTTTTCAAATTTTTTCAAAATAAATGACGTTTTTTCAGTGATGCCACAATAATAATCGACGTTATTGCCACTTTTCTAGTGATGACACTGAAATAATCGAAAGATGTTGAATGGAATAAAATGAGATAGGAACATTTTATGAAGATATTGAAAAATGTTGACTTTTAGTACAATGTATTTCTTATGGGAAGATGTTATCATCTTCAAAAACTGATGGTAGATGTTAGATGTTGTTCAGTGGAAAAAGCCTATTACGATCACCTTTTGTATCACATTTATATGTACGAGTAGGTATTTTATTTGTTAGTTGTAAATCAAACGTTCGCCGTTTTTGTGAGACTACGTTGCAATAATTTTAAATAACAAAATCTGTGCTAAAGGTAAGAGTGTCTAGAAAAGATTATAGAAAAGGTACAAGAAAGATAAAAAATATTTTGTGATAAAAGAAAATAATGCAAACCAAAAACAGAACAAATTTATTTAATGGAACATTCCCAAAAAAACTAAAGTCTGCGCTCTTCGTCTTCTATGTTCTTAATAAGTAGGCGAGATTGTAACGAGTGATTTTTTTGCTATTATCTTTTTGGCAACACTAGTTTTGGCAGCTCACGCACGTTTTGTATCTTGTGTCACTGTCAAACATCTTCAGTTTGGTCTATAATTTAATCATGAATCATCTTACAAACGAACAACGCTTGCAAATTATTGAGTTTTATTACAAAAATGCGTGCTCTGTTAAGAAAGTTCATCGCGCGCTTCTTCCATTTTATGGTCAGTTTAATCGACCTACTGAGGCTTCTATTCGGGCTATTGTAAAAAAATTTCGCACCAAATTTACATTGTTGGACATTAAACCACCAACACGCTTACGTAGAGTGCGAACTGAAGAAAATATCGCAGCCCCATCGGCCAGTGTTGGTGATGACCGTGAATTATCGATTCGGCGCCGTTCGCAGCAATTGGGCCTCTGTTACTCCACTACGTGGAAAATTTTGCGGAAGGATTTGGGTGTGAAGCCTTATAAGATACAGCTGGTGCAAGAATTGAAGCCAAACGACCTACCACAACGCCAAATTTTTGGTGAATGGGCTCTTGAAAAGTTAGATGAAGATCCACTTTTTTATCGAAGAATTGTGTTTAGCGACGAGGCTCATTTCTGGTTGAATGGATACGTGAACAAGCAAAACTGCCGTATTTGGAGTGAAGAGCAGCCAGAAGCATTGCAAGAGCTACCAATGCATCCACAAAAAACAACCGTTTGGTGCGGATTATGGGCTGGCGGCATCATTGGGCCGTATTTCTTCAAAGATGATGCGAATTACAACGTTACTGTGAATGGTGAGCGCTACCGTGCGATGATAACAAACTTTTTTTTGCCCAAAATGGAAGAGCTTGACTTGCATGACATGTGGTTTCAACAAGACGGTGCCACATGCCACACAGCACGCGAAACAATGGACCAATTGAGAGGCGAGTTCGGTGAACAGTTTATTTCACGCTTGGGACCAGTCAATTAGCCGCCCAGATCGTGCGATTTAACGCCTCTAGACTATTTTTTGTGGGGCTATGTTAAGGCTAATGTCTGTAGCGACAAGCCCGCTTCGATTGACGCACTGGAAGCCAACATTGCCAACATTATTCGGGAGGTACCGGCCGAAATGTTGGAAAGAGTATGCCAAAATTGGACTAAGCGGATGGACCATTTGCATGAAATAATCTTCAAACATTAAATTATATCGACCCAACTATCGATCCAAATAAATATTTCATGCATTTTTCTGAATTTTATGTGTTTTTTTTAAATTTCTGATAGTTCTTATAAAATCACCCATTAAAGCTGCCTACTGATAACTTACTCGTACAATATATAATGAGCTTTTGTTGTATGCAGGTGGTGGGCGTTCACTCTACAAACGCGGCAATATGTATGAAAATGTATATTAAGTTCATATATAAGATGGTGTACATTACTGACTTACAAGTATGCATCGGATCATCGTTTCTGTAAGCGAAACTTTGGCCGCTTTGGGATTCTCACACATTCATGCGGTATTTCATTAATTTCATCAATAATATTTTGTTAAAGTTGCTCAAACGTTTCTGGTTTGTTTACATAAAGCTTGCTTTCCAGATATCCCCACAAAAAGCAGTCTGCAGCAGTCAATTCAGGTGACCATGAAGGCCAATCAACATAACCTTTTTTCGAAATAGCTTGGTGTGTAAAGAGGTCTCGCAGTAATTTAATCCTGGCTATATGGTATGAGGCAGCGTCTGCTTAATACCACATGTTAATCAAGCCCTAAGCATGCAGTTGTGGCGTTGAAAAGTTTTCAATCATATCACGATATCGCTGCACATTCACAGTTACCATTACGCCGTTTTCATTTTGAAAGAAGTGAGGTTCATGGTACTGTCACTTTTAATGAATGCAAAAGTGACTGATGAATAATTTGAGGGTTTTCCATTGCCCACAACTCATTGTCCTGTTTATTCACATATAGATTAAATTGAAAATGTGCCTCGTCACTCATTATGATAAAAATCGTTCCATTGAAAATGTACCTCGTCACTCATTATGATTTTTTCATGAAAATCGGAGTTCTCATGAGCGACATCTGTAACATCTTATTGGCATATGTACGGGGACGTAAATAATGTTGTGGTAGAAAATCTTGTGTCAACTGAATCTTAAACGGAAACAAATGCAAATACTTGTGCAAAATGGTGGTCAAAGTTGTTCTTTGAAGAACAACAATCCCTCAAAATGAATTTGATGAATTGTTTTGAACACTTTGCGCCGATGTTGCAGTACATTGTGGTCCATGCCTGGGTCTATCACCTGCAGATCCCCTTACTTCGAAATCATTCACTACACGATAAATAGTGTGATTTTGTTGGTACGTTGTTTTTCCCAAAAATTGCAAGTAACTTTCTCATCGGCACAGTAATCGATGATTGATTTTGATCAAAAATATGTAAATTAATTAAATTAAAATATGTAGATAAATTATGTAAATAAAACGAACTGCTTGCCAAAATGACGGCAAAACAAAATATTATACCTTCCCGGCAGACACGCGTTATAAGGAACCTGAAGTGATAGTTACACGGCTTAGTTGGTTAGGAGCTGATGCTCTTAACAGACTTCGGCCCACCAATTCACTAAGCCTTGTCTTCCATTGACTGCCTGGGAAGCTACGTACAGGTGGCCCAAATTCTTCAGCAAGGTGTTTGTCTATAAGGCTACAAACTTATGGTAAACCTGTTGCGACCTGTGTAAGACTTGCAAGCCATACGGGGCACTGGTTAGTGGTGACTGCTTCATACCGTGAGGTTGGTCACAGGGTTCATTTTTACAACAAGTTGCTTGTGGACGTATTTGATGTCAGTTACAACATTGGAAATTTCCAGTCGATTAGCGCTACTCCCTCTTTTTTCCTTTCAATAAACCCTGGTTTTGGTATCAGGTACTGCATATGTAGGGTTCATGCCCTGAGTATTGGTCAAATATAAAAAATATTCAAAATTGTTGACCACTATAATATGGTTATGGTCATGACCAATGCTTTTACTAGCCAGACTAATTTTTTTTTTTTGGAAAATCAAGCATCTTATTTTTCATGAACAATGAAGCCATTCTTGTCGCCAAATTTATTTTTGTCGGCATTATCAACTGTGGCCAAATATATAATTTTAAAACAAGCAATTGCAAATATTTTTTTCACACTTTGCTATCCAAGGCCATATTGTTGATAAACGTAAAGAAGCAGCTATCCTATAACTATATAGACGTGTTGTCATTTTAGCATTTTAAAAGTCACCAGAATATTGTTATCATGAATCCTGTTGTATTCAAGATAAACTATTTATTGTAGTTTACATGACGAATGCCTTTACCAGCAAGGCAAGATATATTTTCAAGATCAAGCATCCTTAATGTCATGAACAAATAGGTTAATCTTGTTTTATAATTTATTTGCGTCATAAGCAGCCAATCCGTTTTAATGAATATATATTATAAACTAAAGCATGGGCTTTGGTTGAAAGTTTTTGGCTATGGGCTTAGCCTAAAATCACAGAAAGAAGCGCTGATTGCCACTGAATAAAAAGTTGTAATGCTTTACGTTCAAATTCCATATATCTGAGAACTGCTCTTTTCTCACAACATTAAATCCACAATATAATTTTTATATACTTTAGCTTTTGTACAATTTTTAAACTCTCCAAAGCCACAGTTGGTGCTGTGGCAATATTGAAAAATTTACCCCAAAACCAAAAACAAAACATCAAAAGCTGCTGATCAAGACATTATCGATTTTGGAAGTATTTCTGTGCTGTTGTTTCAATACTTGTAGCGCATGTCCAAGAACAAACTTTATAAATGTAGCATAAGCTAAGCTGACTTACATATTTTAAAATTACTAAAACATTTATTGTTTTTTTTTTTTTTGCTGTTTGCTGCACAGCAACAACAACCCAACTTTGCTTTAGTAGTAAGTAGTGAAGTAGTGACTACAAAAAAGCATCTTTTAAACTGATTTCGGCAAGTTCTTTTTTCATTTGCTTGTTTTTTTTTTTTGCCTGGCTTGGATATTTAGTCTAACACAGAGACTTCTCCCTAGAGAGAAATCCAATTAGTTTTGGCGGCGCGGCGGTATATCTTAAAGGCTGTGTTTGCTCTTCTTAGCGATTGCTTTATTCCTAGCACATGCAAAAGGATTTCTTAGCTCTTCATACACATATATAGCATTTTTTGCTGTTGTTGTTGTTGTTGTTGGTTTGTTTGCTATAACTACCTTCATCTACAAACATGTTGTAAAATGTTTAAAATTCAATTGTTCAGTGGTCAATCGGTAATAGTAACAAAAAGATCGTTTTGAACTAACATACATTCATGAGAAATAAACTAGACGCGGTCGAAGAAGTTTATAACCTTAGACAAGATTAAAATCTTTACATCATGCTTAAGCTAGAAAAAAAACCAACAATAACAATAACAACAACAACACAAACTTTAACATTTAACTACATGGCTTAGGATTATACGTAAGTCAAGACGTTGTAGTACTACAAAATGAAATTATAATTGCAAATTTCTTTGATTTTTTAGCAATTTAAGTTACAAAAAAAAAAAACACAAATTTAACACGATTAAAGCAAGAAATTAGAGTTTTTCTCCAAACACTGTTTTATACTACAGTTTAGTTTCGCATGCAGGAAAAAAAAAGAAGTGTGAATGATAAACATTTTTCAAGTTACGTAATAAAAGAAAACGAAAAACTTAAGACACATGCAGCAAAACAAATTAATTAAAAGTAAAGGCGATTTGAAAAGATTTTTTACTAAAATACTAAAAAGACTAAAACAGCGGTTTGTTGTATACTGGCTACATCAACAGTGGTCGAGTTACTAACAGAAACATATTAAAATTTTGAGAAAATTTTATATTTTGCAGCCAATTTCAAAAGAAAGTTAGTGACTCACTTTCGAAATTATTTGATGTAATCTATCTTACTATTCGTACATCAATAGTGGCCGAATTACTAACAGAAATATTTGAAAAAAATTACAAAATTGTAAATCGAACAGCCAGCTTACCAATCTCGAAAAAAATTCATGCAAAAGAAAGCTAGTGACTTATCTTCGAAATAATTTGGCTAAATCTCTCTCACTATTAATCGTTCGGATTTGCTTAAATATTTCAATGGAGTTTTAAAATATTGTTCGTATAGAAGCATGTTAGACACACTCAAACCAAGTTTGTTTTACTTAGATTGCGAAAGCCAAGCTTTGTTGATATTGATAAATCGGCTAAACCGCGTATAAACGTGCTATTGGGCTAAATTATATAATTTTATATCGATAGTTCTCGCGCTAAATGCCGATCAACAACCAAAATATCATTTTGCTGTTAAGATTGGTAATGGTACTGAAAACTGGGAGTAACCTTAAAGGATTTAGATATTAGTTGTGTGAACATTAGAGAAACTTCACTCAATTTCAATTATCAGAACTTATATTTTTCAATATTAATATAATAATTAACAATCTCATTTATAAAAAAGGCAATACAGGTATATACAACTATCGACTTTTTGACGATCTTCAGAACATTTTATACCAATGATACCAAAATCTTTCTGTTTAATTCGAAAAAAATCTGTGTTTAGTGAATACATTTGAAGCAAGTGTTTCCCAAGTGCACTCTGCTTCTCTTAGAGTAACTACGTGTGCAAATGAACCAGGAGTACCAAAAAATTTAGTATTTAAAGTTCTGTTTTGTTAATTCAAAGAACGGCAGATAGGGTGGGGGTGGCGTCCACATAGAAGAATTTAACACAAAAATATCTTGCAGACTATCAGATGAATGTAGTGTTCTTCAAGCTGATATATGGGCTGACGTTTCACAAGATATTCGGTAGATATATCATGATGCTAACGGACAGCATGACCGCCATAAACTACCTAATTGGAATATACCCTAATTCCAGTCTGATACAATAATGCCGGACGTCTTTATATAAGTGATTGTCAAAAAACCAATGCACCCACAAGCAGTGACTGTTTATGGTGTGATTTATGGCCTAGTGGCATCGCCAGGCCGTAGTTTTTCCAAAATGAGGCCGATCAGGTGTTCGCTATCGTGAGATGATAACAAACTTTTTATGGCCCGTATTGAGGGATATAGATGTGGACGATATGTGGTTTCAATAGGACAGTGCCACTTGCCACACAGCTAACGTAACAATGACTCTTTCGCGCGAAAAATAAATGGCAATGTCTCACGTGGTGGTCATGCCAAAAGATCATGTGAATTGATACCGTTGGACTTCTTTGTTTGTAGTTATTTGAAACAAAAGCTGCACGTGGATTAGTCAGCAATAGTTAAAGAGTTAAAGGATGATATAATTTGGCACATTGAAAGCATGGAACCTCAATTATGCCTCAGCGTTATTGAAAATTTGGACCATCGGATGGAGGTGTGCCAACGAGGTCGCAGTGGCCATTTGGCCTTTATTTTGTTCCATACATAATTGAACCATATCAGTATTATAATAATAAAAGGAAATGTAAATAATTCCTAAATAATAAGTGTTTTATTCAAAATCAATCCCGGTCCTTAAAATTTAACCACCCTCTATATAAATTTTCTGTAACAGAATAGTTAAACTGCACTCTAAGTTTCAGTTCTAAGCAAATCACTACCACTGACTGAAACAATTTAATTTATCCAACATCAAATTATGTACTCGTATGTAAGCATATATAAACAACAATATCACTGATCTTTCACAAAGCCCCAAGCGACTGTCTAACAAATTCCTGCATTAATTTCACATCAATTTTCTTCACAGCTTAACGCTTATCTCAGGAAAAAAAAACCCAAAAAAGATTTCAATAAAAATCAAATCTGAAACTCATAAGAAAAGAAAAGTAAATATCAAACAGCTGGATTTTATAGAATAGATAAAAGGCTAAAATGAAGTGCTAAACAGATCAATACAATGAAAAACAGCAGCAGCCAGCACAAGCAAAGAGTGGGAGAGCGAAAGAGAAGGAGAGAGCGGTTAACAATATGAATACGTTTAATATGAAAAATACAGAAACCTGCTATAAAAAAGATTTATAAGACCAACTGAAACCATTTATCATGTTTAATTAAAGCAAAACACCTAATAAACATGTTATATTATACATTTTTTATTTAGTTTTTTATATTAAAGCAAACAACTTGTTTGATACTATTGTCCATTTTAACTCTAAAAGAAGATGTATCTCTGTTACACATAATATTTTTTTTTCTTAATTTTTGAATATTTCTCAGTTTTATCTGTTTTAACATATCTTCTTCTTTTTTTTTTTTTTTTGATATTTAAAAATAAAATTTATTGTTCTAAAAAAATTATAACAAAATTCTTTGAATTTTGTTTAAAATTTATTTATTTTCTAAATAGATTAATTTATTTAGATAGATAATCCCGCTAACTGGTTCATAATGACTTTTGTTAATTATTAAATTTTTTTTTCTTTGATCAGGAATTTCCTTTAATTAAAACTGTGTGATTTTTATTTAAGCTTAAATCTAAATTCATAAGAATTTTCTATTTCATATTTTAGATCAATAACAAATTTCTTAATAATACAAAATTAACAATTTTCAATGAATTCATTTTATATTTATAGGTTCACATTAATAATAAAATTGCTGCTGTTTTTTTTTTTTTGTACAATCAAATAATATAATAAAAAATGAATTGCAAGGCAATAACGATTGCCAATAACACTTCAGGAAAATGTATTTGATATTGTAGAATTTAAGTAAGAAAAATGTATTATAATAGCCGTATTCATAAAAAATATTGTATGTTTATTTAGCTTTTATTTGGCGAATTTAGAGTAGATTTTTTATTTGGCAAATTTTGTATAGAAATTTGTCAAATAAGAATTGAATCTAAATGCAAATCTAAGTAAATGCAAATCGACGACTTTCACACGCTATTCACCTCTTTCAACTAAGTACTTCATTAATAGTACAGAACTTACAACTGTTGACACTACTTTAGATCTTGGAGCATACTTTGGCAAAAAACTTAATTTTAACTCTCACATCACTTTTGCAGTCAACAAAGCAAATAATATTTTATTAAACGCTGGGCGAAGGAATTTAAAGAGCCTTACATCACCAAAAATCTATTTACTACACTGGTGCAACCTATTCTTGAATACTGCTCAGTAATTTGGGATCCGCAGTATAGCTTTTATATAAAAAAGGTGGAATCAGTCCAAAAACAATTCCTGCTGTTCTGTCTTAATCATCTCCACTGGAACCCAGCAGTGAATTTACCATCATACCGCAGCCTAGACTAGCTCTTATTAACCTCCCTACATTGAAAAGTCGAAGAATTATATCAAATACATTATTCTTTTTAAAGTTATTACAAGGGGATACTGGTTCAATTCATTTTCGCGATAGAATAACCATCAATATCTTCTTCTTCAATTTCATCGATCAAACTTCTTAAACTTTGATCCTTTCCGTAGAGTTTGTGGCGAAGTAAACAGATTTTATAATCTCATCGACTTATCTGACAATAATCATGTTACTAAGAGAAGACATCTTTTGTATTTAAACTCTAGTGATTATATTTAAAACTGTTTGTAGTTTTCTAATGAAATTTTTGTTATATTAATTCTATCTATTTCCCTGTTATACTGATTTCTCAGCTATTATTAAGCATTTAGCTGAAATAAATAAATAAACATACAATATTGTTATGTCTATGGCCACAAAAATAGAGACAGGGTCTGGTCTGGTCTGGTTGAATTGGATTGGTAGGCAGAACGCTGGATTCTTCAAAAAGTACTTAGATTCTGCAGCGCACTTGGGTCCTAAAGATCGTTCCCTTTGTGATTGCCAGAAAAAAGTAAGAGTAGAATTGAAAAATAGAAGTTAGAGTGATATAGTGGATGGAAGGGAGAGGGTAGGAAAGGTGGGAAACCGCTTAATGTGGCATTACTTGCTGATGTACTAGCCATCCGCTGATCCCTATAAAAAAGGTTGGCGCGGTCGGATTGACCAAGGCCAGATATGATAGGCTTTTCGTATTGAAGCGCCCTAAATACTCAATATTTTGCAAAACTAACTATTTTACACAAAACTCATGTTTTTTTATAATATAAAATTGAAAAAAGTATCGCCAAACCTTCTCGAATATTGAATTTTTTTCAGAATGGAACGATGTGTTTTTTTAAATATTACAATTATTTTTACATCACAGTTTTTTGTCTCTCCTGAAAACTTTTGTATTTTTAGTTATGAACCTTTTGTATTTAGGGTGCGATATATACAATACATATCGCCTCCAGAAATGTAAAACCTTTCAGTCTATCTACACTCTTTTGCAGATGACAGCAGCATTTGCCATTCGTACTCAATTAGTTGTGGCCAGCCTAACCGATATCGGTACAAGGAGGCAAAATATGTATAACGCATTGCCCAATAACCTTCTCTTAAAGAGACATGATGGGCTACTGAAGCTCCTCTCGCCTAGATATCTTAGGCGGTGATGCTCCAAAACCGGGCATGTTCCCAGGAGATGAAGGAATGTCTCCTCCTTTTTCTCGTCTTGGCAGCTTCTGCAGAAGTCGTTATAGGGTAATCCTACTCTGCTGGCATGGTTCCCAAATGGGCAGTGTCCACTGATGACTGCTATCGTCATTCTTAGAAGAGATCTGGGAAGTTTTAATAGCTCCCCCGTTCTCTTTGAGTTAATGTGCGGCCACAGGTTCCTTGATATACGGCATGTGGGCTCTGTAAGCCACTTTTTTTGGGAATGTTACGTCCTGTACAGCTTTTTTCTTTTCCAACACGCTGATAAGAGTTCCTCTAGGGCAGTTTATTTTCTATCATCGGCGATGTTATTGCCGTTGTTGCACCAGTGTTTAGGTACACATTTTTGGGTTAGGTATGGATGTCTCACCATCTTGCTTAAAGATATCCGGCTTTCTTGGACCATACTCAAATTAGTGTATATTCCAAACAGGGAGTTGGTGGCGGCTTTGCTGTCTGTTACTATCATGATATACCTACCGAATATCTTGTGAAACGTCAGCCATCTGGCCGCTTTAATTATAGCCGATATTTCAGTTTGAAGAATACTACATCTGTCTGATATGTAAATACCTTCCCCAACCCTTTCTCCTTCTGCACCCATCCGTGTAAATATAGAAGAGTTAAGATTCTAAGGCAGATTCATCGATTTGGTAGTCGAAGATCCGTGAGAAGAATGAATTTGGGATGCAGTAGTCAATTAGGTCGGGGACTAGGTCATTTCAAATTTCAAGTATATTGGCGTGTCTCCATGGTCTCCATGCTGGGCCAATGCTCCCGTGGCGTTCAATCTGATCGCGGGTATTTAGTGCTATCTGCTTCCAAGTCACATGGTATCCAGCTCACAAGTGCAAGAAGTGCTTTAGTTGGTGTTGTTGTCATGGCCTCTGTGATCAGTATTACCATGGTTCGACTGATCTTTTCACTTTTGTAGTCTGTTTTTTGCAGAGTCCAGTGAGGGCTCTTCCAAGTCAGCTCATAACTGCAAGAAGTGCTTTAGTTGGTGTTGTCGTCATGGCCTTTGTGATCAGTATTGCCATGGTTCGACTGATGTTTTCACTTTGTAGTCTGTTTGTTGCAGAGTGCAGCGAGGGCTTTTCAAAGTCGACAAATTGTGAAAAGGTGTAAATTCGTAGTTTAACAGATAGTCGTAATTCTACAAAACTTGGAGCCATAATTTTCAAACTGCATGGGATAGATTTTTTTTATATATTTCTAATATTATATGATGGGACGGTATCATTCGTCTGGCTCAATTTCAATCCTGGCTAAAGCCAAGATATATTTTTATTTTTAATTATAACAATAATTACCGCGATCAATAACTCTTGATCAAAGAAGACAGGAAAAAATAATTGAATACACTAAAGCTGGGGGACAACTAGCTGTTTCACAGTCGCTACACTGCTCATCAGCAGCCACTAGGATTCGAACTCAGTACCATGTAATCAAGATATATTTTTAATACGGCCGCTTGACCAACTCAGCCACTGAACTTTTATTTATTTTTTCGTCTATATTTGTCTCATATTGATCACATATGTAATTTGTTATAATCCCAGTTGTTTGTAATGCAGTTTGCTGTCACTGAACAACCAGTTATTTTTTATTATTTATCAACGTACGTATATATGTATGTGGATAGGCTCTGTGCCGTGAGATATATATGTATATATTAATGATAATTAGTCGAAATTATTTTTAATATTTCTAATATTATATGATGGGATGGTATCATTCGTCTGGCTCAAGTTTAATCCTGGCTAAAGCCAGAAAATATTTTTATTTTTAATTATAACAACAATTGCCGCGATCAATAACTTTTTGTTATGATTTTTTAAATGCATGGTTTAACGAATAATGATAATTCTAGAGAACTTGGCGCAACTGTGTAATTATTTTTAGCTGGGCCCACAGTTTTCAAACTACATGGGATAGTTTCAGATATTTTTTATAATAGTTACAATACATCCTGTAACCCCGTTTCAACTTGCGGGACACGCTGTATATTCATAAGCATCAAAAACCATATAGTCATATAGATTATTTGTTATATGTACATATATCATTTTTTGAAATACAACTAGCAAATGTGATATTGTTGAATATTAAATTCGTGTAAACATTTTTATGCCTCCTGTAGCTCACCACACTTCAATCAACAACTGCTAATTAAAATCATTAGTACAAAAACCAAACTATAATCTCAATAATCAGTTTAATCTATAAATTGATTCTAGCATTAAACTCAAAGCAATTTTCTATTTATATAAAATTTTTTTTTGCGGGTAAGAACGCTTGCATGTAATGTCGTTAAAATAATAATAAACTGAAATTCACACCTTTATTGTTAAAAAAAAAAAATTACAGCAAAATTCCAGCTAAAATAACTTTGTTTATTAGAACAAATTTATTAAATTAAAAGCGTTTTATTAAAAGACTTAGTCACTTAGTAAATACGAGTAAAGTAGATTTTTTTCACACCAAAAGTGCTTGAAAGGCAGCCGTTTCATTTAATGCATATCATATTATATCTTTAAGTAGCAAAAATGTTTTGTGCTGTTTAATTATTTTGTTTTTTATTTTTTCAAGATATAAAGTTGTCAAACCGTTTTTGTGGAAGAGAAACACAATCATACAACTTTGTAATCATAATTAAGACCACCTGCTGTTAAGCAAAAATTAATACTATTAATTTGTTTGAGATATGGCATAACGTAATAAATTTTAATTTTCAACAGCCAGTAATAATAAAGAGATATTTACGAGCCAACACAAAAAACTGATGAGTGCTTAAGGTAAATACTTGATTTAAAGTGGCTGGCTGGTTGTTTTAAGAGTTTTCCGGTTATATGCTCACGTTTGGTGCCGTGAGGTCATAGAACTTTCTTTCGGTTGGCGAAAATCCCTTGATACTTTGGAGTTTTTCTTTGACCCAATTTGAATGGCCACAGTTTTTATCTAATGAAATAACAAAACATTTACTTCTTCAAAACAATAGCAACAACACTATTACCGAGACTAGAGCTTAAGAACTTTACAAAATCTTAAAACAAAACGGGCAGAGTAACATCACTTTGCCAAGGCATAATCTCAACAGCAAGACATAAATCCAACAAAGTATTAAAAAAAAAAGAAACAAAATAAATAAATAAAATAACTGGGTAACACCTGAGCTTTAGCATCATTAAAAGGAACAACAGCAGCAACAACAATGGCTATAAATAAAATCTAACACCATTCTGAGTACAACAACTGTTTGGTAAATAGTTAAACAAACTGAAACTTTGTATAACCTTAAACTAATGAAGTGATCGTCATCACTGATCACAACCAGACATCAAATACTTTGAACAATTTATCTCTCCCCCCGCTCTGCTAAATAGTTCTCATACCTTTTTTTTTGTTGCTATTTACCACGAATTAACAGACTGTCTAGAAATGACATTCAAAAAGTAGGAAAACACGAGCAAGACGCTCCCACGTATTAAATTAGAATCAAAGACAAGAACAGATTGTTTTTGAGGTGGTAAAATCGATTTTTGATTTTTTTGAGTTTAACAGCTCTTTAGCAGCCCCGTAAAGCTTCTTAAGTGAACTGATGAATAAAATGTTAATGAAAATTAACACTTTTTTGTTGTTGCTGTTTATTTACAAACAGTTTTGAAAGTTTTAAGGTTCAAAAAAACGAGTAAAAAGAAAAAATTTTAAAAATTTAAGTGATTTAAAACAAACACACTCAAATATTAGAATTCTCAGTGTCAGAATTTTCATTTAAAAACATATCGCTTTCTACATACAACAGAGTCACAACTCAATATTTTTCAAAACTGACTGCTTTCCACAATAGTCTGTTTTTTTTTCATAATATAAAATTGAAAAAATTAACGCTAAACCTCCTTCAATATTGAATTTTTTTCAGAATGGAACAATATTTTCTTTAAATATTACAATAATTTTTACATCAACAGTTTTTGTCTCTCTTTAGTATTTTGAGGTGTGAACCTTTTGTGTTTAGGGTGCGATATATACAATACATATCGCCACCTGAAATCCATAACCTTTCACTCTGTACACTCTTTGGCAGATGACAGCAGCATTTGCCCTTCGTACTCAATTAATCATAGGCCCAGCCTAACCGAGATCGGTTCAAAGAGGCAAAACATGTATGTCTCATTAATCGTCTCTGAAACACCGAAAGGGAAAGAGTCGTAAAACAGGGTCCAAGCCCGTAAAGCCCATTGTTGTTTATTAAGACAACACGCATGACCAGAAATTGTCTGACATTGAGAAATCGGAATATCCTGATGTTCTTGGAATGAAAATTTAGTGTGATGTTCGCTGGACTAAACACATTTTCCATGTCTCTAAAACCGTAGTCAAATGTCTCAGTACTTCAACCCATACGATCTCCTTAATATTTATACTAACTATATTCGACCGAAAATGGAACACAACTCTCATATTTTAGACGGTGCCTCTATGCCAATATTGGAGTTACTCGACCGAGTGCAACAGAGAGAAAGACACAGTAATAGCGAAAAAGATTTACATTAGTACTTGCCTTTACAGCCTTCTCTGATGATGACCAATTCCACGGAGTGAAATATTCACAATTCCCCAGTGTCCCATATGGTTTACCAGGCACATATAGGTTGCAATCCCTCTTGTATGCAATTTCCCAGCAACCAATCGAAGACAAGGCTTAATGAGTTGGTAGGCCGAAGTCCACTAGGAGTATTAGCCCTTAAACCAACTCACCCTTAAACCATCATCACAGTACAAGTATTTGTTGTAAAAGCAACAGACCCTTGAGGGGTTGTTAGTTCCCGAAAAAAGCCACGCGCCAAACAGATATCATGGATTCTAATTCCCCCTTCCAGCGTTTTAGGTTTAAGCTAGAGCCAGAACGTTCCAGCCAAAGGAAGTGAAATATACGACCGGGAATGTTTCGGGTCTTGCCTAATTTCTAGGTTAACATGGCCCTATAGCACGCACCGGCATCCTCGGAAACAACAAAAAAAAGGTCCGTTGCTATCTCCAACGTAAACAGCACACCATCAAAAAATTGTCAACTTCATCATTGAGATTGTGGCGGCACCTATCGAAAGGTTCAAACAAACACAATCAAAAAATTGAATCGAAGTTTTTTATTTCAAAACGAAATGAGAGGCAAACAACATCTGATGACTTCTTTTGGCCCACCTTGTATTTTTTTTTTTAAATTCATTATTCTCGTCAGTTAATCTCATAAATTTTTATATTTAATCGTTGTATGGAACGACTAAATCAATTAATTGATGACTCTAGTTATAACATCTGAAATGCTTAAAAGTATTTTATTTTTCCTTAAATGGCAAACTAAAATATTCTTTTCAATTGTTCGAATTTCACTTTTTTAAAAGTAATATAATTTTTTTTTCCTAAATAAATTAATTAAGGTAAGAGAGATAATAATCCTTTTGTAAACATCTTGCCAACAATTACTTCCGTCTACACCTCTTCCCAGCAGACGGCAAAGCAAGAAAGAAATAAACCAATCCTAAATCTACAAATAAATGATTGCAACGTGATGTTTCAATACCCCAGAAAACCCTTGAAGGCCCACACACGCACACATTTTTCAAAACCAAATTGAACAAGAAAGAAAAAGATTATCTTAAGAAATAACAAGTTATTTAAAAACATTTAATTCCGGCGGAAATAAATATGTATCAATGGCCACCATCATTATCCTTATAATCAACAATGAAACCACTAATTTAGATTATTTTTTGTTTCAGGAAAATGGACAGCAAAACTCAACATTAGAGCGTAAAGCAATTTTTTTTAGTTTAATTTGAAATACTTTAACATTAAAAGAAATTCGCACGCCTAAAATAATTGACATTTTGTGGCCAAAAAAGAAAAGAAAGACGATCATCAGCTCTCAAATCGAAACAGACGTAATTGCTGAAATAACACAAGGTGTTTGCCAAGTTAAGAAACGACAGACAATATATGTATGTGCAATACGAGTATGTACCTGCCACAACTTGTGTGGCATGCAGACATCTCAAATGTTTGATTTTTTTCTGTGTTTTTTTTTTTATAAAAACAAGTGCCAGATATTTTTCTGTTTTTTTTTTTTCGTATTCTTAAAAGAAAAATGAAGTAATTATATTTAAGCCAACACTTGAAATGACTGTTTTCTTCTCTTAAGTCTTTATCTCTTAATTAAATAAGCAGATTGATTTAAAGGTAATCTTTTACAATATTGCAAATGAAGTTTTAAGGCTTTTTTAGACTTATATTTTAACCCATTAGGGGACACGGGAAGCTTGCAGAACAATTTATTTGGAACATAGTGCAACTTATATGCAATAACCTAAATTTACATTTTGTAATATTTGCTCTGAAGTTTTAAGGCTTTTTTGTACTTATATTTTAACCCATTAGGGGACATGGAAAGCTTGCAGAACAATTTGCTTGGAACATAGTGCAACTTATATGCAATAACCTAAATTTTACATTTTGTACTATTTGCTCTTTAGAGTTTGGTGTCCTGTTGTCGCTGGGACAGACGATCACAGGCAACCTTTACTGAAGACAACTGATTTATTGGAAGAATATTCAAAATATTTGACCAAATACGAAGACAAGATTTGAAGATTTTCAGTGGTCACAACACTCAGCCACATATTGCAAGACCGGTCAAAAACTATTTGAAAGGAAAGGCAGATTTAGCTCGGTCTTTCCTATTATAGCCGAGAAGTTTTTAAAATGGTTATAATCAATCCTGTTACCCCGTTTCGGCTTGACGTTGAGTTCTAGAACACCCGGTATATTCCTATATTCATAATTGTTCCTTCTGACTACCATTTGTTTTGATTACACTTGTTCCTGTACAGCCGTATCGCAATATAGTAAATCACTTTTTTACCATGGAAATGGATGGTGCAGAATACTCATAATACATTTTTATTAAACTTAGCCTTAGGTAAGGTTAGGTTTAACAGGCAGCCAGCCATTGAAAAGCCGTCCCACTTCGATGCAATTTGCTACCATTTTGTTGCCTGAGTGTAATATGTATCTCACTGGTGTAGTTTAGATCCAACCCCAGCATCTGATGAGAGAGTTCACTTACATCATATTACTACATTTCTACAATGGCTTGACACGGCATGGCCGTGGCAACAAAATAAGGCGTCTATCAAATCTATCTTTACAGGACCAGTATTTCACGGACCTATACTTGTGCATTTTGGGCGATACACTCAAGTACAAAGAAATGTTTGAGTCCGAAATTAAAAAACTAACACAACCAGCAATCAAATCATCCATTAGACGACTTGTAAAGACCGAAAGTATAGAAGGCGGTATGCAGGAAAAGCAACAACTTAACGAAGGCATAACTAAAGTCCTTCGTAATCAACGGGTCTTAACGAGAACGATAAGACAATGGATGAAATAAATGTTGAAGAAGATCGAGAGGGATCATGTTATCAGAGCAAACGAATGCTCATTGATAAATTAATGCATAACTACTCGACAAACAACGATACGAGTGCGATATGGCAACTAATTACCAAAATTCACGCAGCAATTCTCATTCAACAGTAGCATTTTTGCTACTGCGTCAAAACACGCACTCAGCAGCGACCAATATTTGGTGTCCATTTGGCAACTGCAAGCAACAACTATTTTCCAGACAGGTTAGCAGCAATGCAACAATTATTAAGATCATACCTAACAACAAGTTAAGCTACGTACATACGGTTGTCAGATGTTACAATATTGCCAGCAAAATTGTCTAAAAATGTATTACAATCGTGTGAACTGCCAATTTTTCACTTACAACGTTGTCAGAAAAACCATTGTCAATCAATTGTAAGACGACAATGTTGTCAGGCATCTGACAATCGTGAGAACACTCTTCGTCGCCATTGCCAAATAATTGGCTGGTATTGTAAGCTCAGTTTTGATTATCAGATGTATAAAATTAATGCACCTGACAATGGCATCATAGTCAGAAAAAATTTTGATGGACAACACTGCCAAACAGATGGTTGTTGATATACATAAGTGATAAGGCATTGCCTTATAACATGTCTGGCAATTTTGTTTTTCATCAAATAATCTTACAACCGTGTAAACTGACAATTTTTATTGTCAGATGAATTATTTATCAGACCATAGTCTGACAATGCAATTGTAAGATTTTCTTACGATCGTCTGAATAAACAATTTACTTCTGCGGGACAACTTTTCATTGTCACTACATTATCAGCATGTTGCCAGATCTTACAATATTGTAACATCTGACAACCGTATATACATTGCTTTAGTAGCAACGCAGCAATTATTTTTAAGAGCGTAGCTAACGACAGGTTAGCAGCAATGCAACAATTACATCAAGGCACTCAACTGTATTGAATACAATACAAGCATTAATAGCAATTCAACCATGGCATCATTTGATAAATGGCGGAGCAAATAAATACAATAATCCGTAACGTTAAAATCGACTCGGCCTCAAGAAAAACTAAAGTCCACATTTGGTGACCCCGACATTCCAAAAGCACTCAACGTTTTACAGTTTCCCCCCCCACCAGTGGTAAGTAACTTTAAAAATTGAGAAACAACGCATAAAAATTCAACAGGACAATCAGTCCATTTAATAATATACCAAATAACATTTGGTGACCCCGACGGTCCTGTAACATGGCCACAGGCTTGTATATATTAAGTTCTCCTCATCAGTGGACTTTTAATACCAAAAGAACACACAGTCCAAAACGTTTGGACTTGAACAACAAGCTTCAAAGGCTACATTTGGTGCTTATTGACAATACGTTCTTGGTGTAAAATGATTGATCTTTGATTTAAATAATAAAATTCTATTGTTCTCATTCTTTGGTCAGTTTTGTATCTCTCTTTTATTTATTCTCCAAGTGTTATTTATATAATCTGAAGAAAAAAAATTTTAAAAAATATATAAAGGAAAAAGTTATTAAAGCTTTAAGCCCCATGGCAGCTTCTGGCTCACCCTGTATAAAAATTGGAAATAACCCTGCTGCCATGTATTGAAGAAATATTTGAAACTTGAAAATAACTTAAGTGCCAAATGAGTCTAGGACTTACGGGGTTTTGACTCAAGTCTAGTTGATTTTGATGAGATTTTCCATACAAAATGAAATCTAGATTGCGACTAAATTTTGACAAACACTATTAGATTTTTGTAAGTACTTGCACAAATGTGTTTTTGTTCACAACAGTACTCTAAAATACTACGCTGCAATAAAGGAGACCATACTTTTACGTGATGAATTCATTGTTATAGCTTTTAACCCTTCGCAAAAATAAATTTTATGAAAATGAAATCTTGTAAGATGTCAAAAAACAGAAATGTAAACACTTACGATTTTGTTGACGATTTTAATTCAAATCTATAAGATTTTGGGTATGGGATGTAAATGCCCTATAAGAGCCATTGTTACCACTGATAACTTAACAGCAGGTTTATCCTCTGCTGAAAATATGATAACTTCAGTTATAATAATGCGAAATATTTATTGGCGACTTCATTGTTCACATTAACTAATCAGAAAACTATTTCAAACTTTTGCAATTTTTCTATAAAATTATTCAAAATTCTTTTACCGACCAAAAATGATTTAAATTTATCATTGTGCCATTTCTTCCAAAAAGCTTTTTCGCCCCACTTTCCTTTAACACATCTAAGGTGCTATAAAATATTTTTGCAATCGACATTTTTTTGCTTCTTTCAATATTTTTGGTTTAACAAAACTGTTATATGAACCAATTTACATGTCTAAAATGTCATATTGTCATATGATTTATGTCTTAAACGGACAGTTTTATAACACAATATAATGTTTGTTTAATATAGTATTGTCATACTTTAAATCAATAAACAACAACAATTACATATTGTTAACTGATTAATTAAAAAATTTTGCACGTTTAACAAAAAAGCAAAAAAATAAATAAAAAAAAAATTATATTTATTTTAGCCACAAAAGCATAATGTTAAATATAATTGTATTTTTTTTATATTTTTTTAGTTTTGTTTAAATGTAACGCTTTATTATTATAATTTTCTTCAATAATTGTTAACCATATTAAGAGCAAAACAACAACAAATACCAACAAATTGAATTATATGGCAAAATAAAATAAAAAAAAAAAAAAATAATAATAAAACAAAAATTGTTTTCAATTTAATTTGTATGAAATGAGCTCATATAACCATATTAAAACTCGCCAACAGGTCATTAACCACTTTGTTACAGCAATTTCAATGCATATTGAAATTATTTTTTAACACAAATTTAAAATTTAAAAAAAATTAAAAAAAAAATATTATAAAATAAAACTTTGTTAACCATATTAAAACATTTATATTATTTTCCTTATAATCTAGGTGTCTAAACATATACATATGTACATATAAAAGCAAGTCGATGAAACATCAAACCCAGCAAACATTTCTTAGCCAGGAAAGAAATTTACAAGTAATTGGCTCAATTGAAAACATGCGCCAAAATATAAAAATCAATAAAACAGACGATATAAATAATCCAATTAAAACTTGAGTACAGCTCGATGTAGGCTTGAGTTATTAAAACAGGGGTTTGCTTTGCTGGAATAAACGATTCTGAAAATCTTTCTGCAGTCTGATGGAATATATCTACAATTTCCATGTGCAAAATTAAACTTAAACTCTTAATTCTATTTGCTTTGACCTTTGTTTAATTCAATATTTGCAAATAATTCGTTCAGCTCAAGGTCCTTTGAATTTGAATTCAAATTTTGAATTGAATATACACACAAAAAAGCAAATGTTCCTGAAGAAGTCTTTCAAAGGAAGACGAAATATTGAAAAATACATTAAACATTAAAAAAAAAACAAAAAGGACTGTTACGCCACTGTCTAACAGCTGATAGAAATAATCTATTGTTAACTATTATTTTACCATGCTTGTTATCGCTTAATTGTCAGCCTTAAAAATTTGCTTGTCAAATTATTTTAACTTTCCACGCGGCTTAAAATTGATAGGCATTTTTTGATATAAAAAGGTCATTTTGTAATTTAAAACTGTTAATACTATTATATATTAACTTAAGGAAGTTTGCTCTAAGTCTCCAGACAAAAAGTGTGTACATTTGTATTTTTTATATTACCTTAATTTTTTAAGTAATTTTGTTTTATTATTTCTAGGAGTTTTAACTCTAAGTTCATGAAATAAAGATTGTATTTTGAATATTCTTGATACTTGTGTTCAAAACTAAATTCGGAGGCATGGGGCCTGGGCTGCTTCACCCAACAAGGACCTTGAGCTGAACGGATTATTTGCAAATATTGAATTAAACTAAAACATTATAAGCTACACATTATAGATATACTTCTTCTCTTTAAACATAAATATCGAGTTATAATATGTTAAATAAAAATATACAAGGTGGCGCCAAAGTAATCTTCCTATCAGAAAATGCTATAAATTTTGCGATTGGCCCCTAATGTCAGTTCTGTTTTGACAATTCTGTTTGTGTAGTAAACACATGCTACACTACTCCAGAACGCGGAATATTGATGATTATTTATTTGACCAATAATCATTCGGTGACTTTGGCACAACGTGGATTTCGTCGCAGATTTCCTGGCCGTCCAACGCCTACTGGTGAAACACTGCGACGTTTAGCCACACGCCTCGAAGAGAGTGGCATAACATGAGATGCTGCCAGGCGTAGCAGAACCCGGAGTAGTCGTGCGGCAGAGAATATTGCTGCTGTAGCCGAGGATGTCATGGAAGCGCCGTCGACATCGACCAGACTACGTGCCACGCAAATGGGTATCAGTCGACGGTCTTTACAGCGAATTTTGGTACAAGATTTGAAGATGCTTCCGTACAAAGTTCAGACGGTGCGTCAGCTGTTAGCTGCTGACCGCCAATCGCGTCTAACATATGCCCAAGCCATCCTTGATCACCACCAAGAGGAAGATGAGTTTTCATCAAAAATAATCCTGAGTGATGAGACCCCGTAAATAAGTAAAATTTACGCTTCTGGGGCACTCTAAATCTGCGTGTAACCCACAAAGAGCCATTGCACCCACTCAAAGTCGCTGTATGGTGTGCTGTTTTCGCTGGAGGAGTTGTCGGACCTTTTTTCTTCGAAGACGTCACGGGTCAAACGGTCACTGTGAATGGTGAGCGCTACAGAGCAATGATCAGCGAGTTCTTTTTGCCGCAACTTGATGAATTAGGATTGCAAAGCATGTGGTTCCAACAGGACGGTGCTACGGCACACACTGCACGTGCCAAAACCGATATGCTGAAGGATGTATTCCCCGGGCTCCTAATCTCCCATTTTGGCGATTTGCACTGGCCAGCAAGATCATCCGATTTGACCGCTGCAGACTTCTTTTTAAGGGGCTTTTTGAAGTCGCGGGTTTGTGTTAACAAGCCTCAGACTCTTGCAGCTCTTAAAGACGATATCCGTCAAGAATGTGAGAACCTATCGCCGGAAGTTGTGGCCAATGTGATGGAAAATGCTTCAAAAGGACTCAACTAACAATCAACTGTGGCGGGGGCCACTTTGATTCTTCTTGCGGATTATTTTTGTTTGGTCTTTTAATTTTTTTACATCAAGTCGAGAATATGATGTCATGTAAATACATTAATTAATAATTAATTAATTTTTTTTTTTTAAATTACAGCCAAAAAACATCGGAAGGTTATTTTTGCGACACCCTGTATAAAGTTATTATCAGTGTTAGCTTTAGAAGTAAATTTGTTTTAAATAACTATTTACATAATTGTATTATGCCTCTCTAATACTATTATTATTGTTAATAAATTTGTATTTATTTTCGGTATTTTCTTCTCCTAAAAAATCAACTTGTTTGCTGGGTTATTACAGCAGTAAGTAAGAAAAAAATAGCTCTTAAACAATTACGTCTATATTGCACGAGTATTTAAGCTCATTTCAGGTGCGTAACAGCAGTAGAACCAATTATGGTTTATATAAATTAAATGTGTGCCGCATACTTAATTTGCTGCAAAGACTCTGCGCTGAAAAGCAATTCTTTTCGATTCATTATTTGTATCACCTCTTTTAGGCAACTTATAGTTTGCAGTTGTTGCTTTCAGCTCGAAACCACAACGTTTATAATAAAATGATTTACTTAACTATTATTAAGAAATTCATGTCCATTTGTTTTCGTTTCAGTTTTCGTTTTACTAGTTTGTCATACATTGTTGCTTATTTGGCTGTCAAACTACTATTTTTTTTATTTGTGTTTTATTGCAAAAAGGAAACACTTTAGACTTGTAGAAAAGCAGCAAAATTTTTTAAGTAGAAAAAAGGTGTTGTTCGGTGGCCGTTTTTAAGTAGAACTTGTCAAGAATAGTAAGTGTGAATTATAAATATAATTTAAAACAGATGATGAAAAAAGCTTTTAAGAGTACACGAGTAAGTGTAAAAATGTCATAAGGAATAAATAATAAAAAGGTGGGTTATCAAAAAGTTTGTTAGACTTTTAGAAGACAAAAAAGGCATCTAAAAAAAAAACGCTCACCGGAAAGGCATACCCCTGTAGCAGAGCAAGGTTTCGATCCTCGGACCTCTGGGTTATGGGCCCAGCACGCTTCCACTGCGCCACTCTGCTTGTTGCATATAAAGTGCGAGCTAAAAACTACTTCATACGATAACACTTTTTAAGGGAGGTAAATTATATACAAAAGTGAATAGTTGCAGACATTAAACATACGAGAACATAATTTTTGTTTTATTATTATTTTATAAACATAAATATCAGTATTTGTTTTAATATACTCGTACATGTCTGTAAATGATCTGCATGAATAAATTTAACTTTCATAGAATGTAATTTGTCAAATGGCAACAACATTTAAAACAGGATTAGGTTAAACTTTTTTTAATCAAAAAACAAAACTACTTATAATTAAACATATTAGCTCGCTGGCTGATTTGGTAGAGTACTCGATTAACAGTTTCGAGGTTGCAGCTTTGCTTCCTGCCAAAGACTTTGGGTGTTACTGCAGACAAACAATTATCTACGCAGTTCTTGGATTTGTGTAAAAAAGGCGTTTGTTCTTGTTTCGCTTAAAAGTTTGAAAAAAGAAAAAAAATTTTGAAGTCAATTTCAAAAGAAATTGCTAACGAAACAATGGCTCGTTTGAGCGACAAATTCAATGGCCGTGTTATCTCACGTAAGGGCGTTGTTAATTGGCCGACAGGATCCAACATGATTTGGGATTATTTGAAAGAAAAAGTGTACATCGATAAGCCAGCAACAATTCAAGAGCTAAAGGATGATTTAATTCAGAACATTAACGGCATAAAATCTAAATTATGCCTCAGCATCATTAAATTTAGACCGAAGATGCGGCTGCTATTTGGACCGTATTTTGCTTTATGCACAATTGAACCATACGAATATTATCGTAATAAAAAGAAATGACAATTGAGTTTTTTATTCACTATATTAGGTTCTAACATTGATACTAATAAAAAATTATAAATGGCCTGTTGTCTATGTTTCCCAGCTATCTATATATCCACATTTCATATGAGCTACCCTAATCATTAGTAGACATTGGAAACTTTTTTTTTTTTTTTAACTTGGACCAGTACTCAGGAGATGCCCCCTACATATGCAGTGCATTGTACCAGAACTAGGAAAATAGGTTATGACGAGGGGGAAGGAGGGAGTAGTGTTTGTGAACATTTGACTTTAACCCTCCAACGTTAAAATAGACAGCAAACACGTCTGTAGGTATCTAATTACATAGACGAAGCGTGCGCCCGATAAACTAATTCTCTCTGTACTGCGTAGTACGATTCCTCGGGCAATCAACCACAAATGGATGAGCTCTGGACGATGAATTAGGGAACAAAATCCCTAATCTCGTCAGAGCAAAATCCATTGTAGTAACGATAGAACAGAGTAACGCACCCCACACTGCGTCGATGCTCCAGTGAGTCAATAGAGTTGGATACCCTACTGTCACCGATGAGCTTCTTCGCCCTTTCCTGCACACGGTCGAGTAACCCCAAAATAGACTTTGGGGCACCGCCCCAAACATGAGAGTTGTATTCCATTTTCGGTCGGATGTAGGTGGTATAAATAGTAAGGAGATTGGATGGCGTGAAAGATATTCTCAAACATTCGACTTTATATCCCAAAATTCTAAATAAATTGTTGAGAATTTAAAAAGAAAAATGCCACCTGTCTAACATTTTTTTTTAAAGAAATGACAATAATTTCTTAATAATTTGTGTTTTATTCAAAATCAACATCGACCCTTTAAATTTAGACATCGCCCTTTAGATCTCCTATGTAGGACATTGCGAACAAAACTCATGACATCTTGAAGTAGTTTTCGAAGCAGAAAAACCTTAGGTTTGACAGGCTGCCAGGTATTGTAAAGCCAGTCCATTTGGGTGTAGTCTGGTCCCTTAACTTCGGCTGAGGTAGCAAAGTGCCGTCTAGGGTCTACGAACCTTAAGTACTTAATAAGGCAAGATTTTCCTCTTTGATAGGTTTAGGCTTAGGATGCTTCCGGTTCGGCTTTTATTTCGTCTGCTTTTCGTTCGGTTTTTAATCTGCAGTGATGATTGCTTGCGGCCGTGTTGGATGTATATCTTCGTATTAACACACCTCGGGTTCGGTACAACAACGGTTGCTGGTGAGATTTCCTTTTAGGACTGGTCGGGTATATCCTCGTACGGACAGGCTTCGGGTTCGGTATGGAAGTCGTACTCGACATGCACTGGAATCGGATATTGTGGGAACTCTCTCGGGTCAGGACAACAACGGTTGCTGGTGATAATTCCTCTTAGGACGAGTCGGATGTATCTCGTATTACTCTCGCCACAATCTGGGTACCTACAAAATGGAGAACAGAGAAATTGTTGTGCGAACAGTCTAGCCCGAAGGCTGCTGGGCGAACAGCCAGCCAAAGCTGCTGGGTGTGTAAAATCAGCCGAAGGTGCTGTGGAACAGTCTAGTCCGAAGGCCGCAGGGTATAATTTATGATTGATATCGAATATTCGCGGTATAGATATCTTTCAATATCTGCACCTCGGTGATCACCGATGACTTCCTTTTTTCTTTGTCATCTTATACTTTTCAGTGCACGAACTGTATGAGAATTTTTAATAGAGACGGTTAACTTCAATCAGCGTAAAGAAATATAATTTCAATTAATTTAACAGCAAAGCCATCACCTTCTGTGAGTGTTGTATTTTTTTTTTTTTCTCTTTTAGTTTGTGCATTTGTATGCCCTATGCACATTAACCGTGGTGATTAGTTGCTGCTAATTGTATACACATAAAAATGTATGCTTCGTTACACTCTTCGTATTGGGCGAAATTCGTCTTAGCTGTGTGAATTAGGTTAGATTAGGTAGGCAGGTTACTGGATTTCCCAGTATGTCCCAGGGTCCTTAATTTTTCCCCTTAGTGTTTGCCTGTAAAACAGAAAATTGACAGGATGGAGGTGAAAAGAGAAGCTATGGAGATATCGTGGTATAGAAAAATTGTTCTGTGCGGCTTGACCGAGACCAAACATAATAGGCTATCGAAGCTCCTAGATACTTTAGGCAGGGGTGCTCCGAGGAGGTGAAGGACCATCTCCTCCTCATCTTTGTCTTAGCAACTTTTGAAGAAGTCGTTGTAGTGTAAGCCCAGTCTCCTGGAATGATTCCTACCAAATGGGCAATGTCCAGTGATGACTGCTACTGTAACTTTCAAACGAGATCTAGTTAGTTTAAAGAGCTCCTTTGTTCTGTCAAAGTTGATATGATTGTGTAGATTGTGGTTTCTAATTTAGTTAAAACATTGCAGAGTACATCACTAGAAATTAGTTTCACAAAATCAATTATCAAGTAAGAGTCTTAAGTCTTTTGCTTCAAAAGGCCAATATGAAAATTAACAATTTTGGTTTTTGCTTATTGCATTTTTTTAGGAAAAATAAAATTAGTTTTCTTGTCATATTTTGTTTATAACTTAAGCATCAGTTTTATTACGATTGATAATATTTTCGTTATTTATTACCTTAAATTCAATACATGTCATTTCCTGTCAAATTATTGCTGAAATGAAAAAAAAAGAATAAAATTAAAAAAAACAAACTTAAAATCATATAAAACAAAAATTATATGCGCTTTTATATACATGCATACATAAAAAATACTTTAAAATATTTTCATAACTTGTTATGTCTTGAATAATAAAGCAGTTCTTAAAATTATTTAAGCATATTACGAAAAGTCAGCTTTTTTGTGGTCTTCTGTTTAATACCTTTTTAATAAAGCTTTTAACGTAAATGTATGATATTCATTTTAATTTCTTCTTGAGTTTTTTTTTTCAGTTTTTTTTAAAGTAACAAACCATTGATAAACATTTTTCACAGTTATAAAAAGAGGAAAAAAAATTAAATGAAATGAAATGAAAGAATATAAAGGAAAAAGTCATGAAATAAAGTGTATATTCATTCATTCATTCATTCAACATCCACGAAATTTGTATACGGTCTTGTGCTGACAAAAAGTGCCGACAAATTGACAGGCGTTTGATGAACGAACGCATGCATGCAACATACTTCTTGCTTTAAAACATACAACAATATAATATGCAACAAATGTAATAAACTTATAAGCATTTGAACAAATTTTCTTTTATAACAGCTTTTTATACTTATATTTTTTTATATGCATTTAAATTTTAGAGTGCCATAGTGGGTGCTAAGTTTCATACAGGCACATACATATTTGTGTGTGTATTGGTTTTTTTTCTTTTTTTTTTGGTAAGAGTTCTTTTCAGAAAAGCATTGATTAATATAAAGCGGTAAACTTTAAATGAAAATTTGTTTAACTCAGAACAACAAGTTTTGCATAAAAAACTAGAGACAAATTTTAAGAAAACAAAAGGAAAAAAAAATACAAAAATCACGAAGAAATAAAATTTTTCTTTGAGTGGTAATGATCGACAAATAAAATGAGCTTCTGTAGCGCCGCTAAAAATTCAAATGCTTTAAAACTAACTGTTGCAAGTGCTTATCATAAAGTGCCAGTTATATTTAACTATTTGCATTTTATCAAATAGTTAAACTGTCATATACCAACAAATAACTCTTACAGCTCTTGTGCCAGAGCTCTTTACAATCTGCAAAGCAGTTCTGTTATGTACTTTTTGGTATCATCTTGAGATCTCCCAGCGATTCTCCTCAAACGTTGTAAAACCTCGTTCTTCGTTCATGCTACCGATCGAAATGCACGAAAAACAACTGCCTGGCCCACGATGCCACTCAACATCGCTCGCTCGCATAAATAATTGCAAACCTAAAACAACATTTTAAAATTTGTTTTTGTTTCAAACGTATTTATGCGAACGAGCGATGTCGAATGATATCGTGAGCCCAGGCAGTTAATCGAATCCCGGCTCAAGAAATTCGGCTGCTATGACCAGTAGAGGCACGGTCTCGGAGGTAGTCCACATAAATCGTTCAGTGGGCATGCTTGAGATATTTATAGATAGGCTCGAGAGTTACTGGGGGTATCTTTATCCCCCTGTATGACACAAGGATTAAATTTAGGCTACAAAATGAGTGTATCGTAAGGCAGATGAAAATCATGGCTATAATTATACAGCTGCATTGAAAGCACTGGCAAGGATCTATATGAGATACAGGTTGGTTTGTAAATGCCAGTCGAACCTGAAGCTTTTCTTGGTACAAGGGCACAGTGAAGTACTCAGAAAAGTTGTAGCGGACAAGTTGGCAAAATGCCGGGCTCCATTTACAACCACGACATATATGTGGTATAGTTGGGATTCAGCTCAACAGCTGTAAGCAACAAGTACAATTTCAATTTTTAAGGACTACACAGCACAGCTGTGAAAAAGACTTACATCAGCACCTGCCTTTGCGACCTTATCTGATGATGGACTAACTCCAAGGAGTGAACTAGTCACGATTCACCAGCGCCCTCACATAGGTGGTCATTTTTGTCATATGTTTGTAATGATATGAGCAACTTCTTGTGGAGGAGTTTGGGCCTTCTAATCGCTCATGTAAGCAATTTCCCAGCAATCAATGGAGGAAAAGGCTTAATGAGTTGGTAGGCCGAAGCCCATTAAGAGCATCAGCCCTTAAACCAACTCATCCGTCAATCATCACCACTGGTTCCTTACAGTACACGTATCTGTTGTATAGGCAACAGATCCTCGGGAGATTGTTAGCCCTCGAAAAAAGCCATCACCAAACAATTATCAAGGATACTAATACTCCCTTCCTGTGTTTTAGGTTTCAACCACAGCCAGAACGTTTCAGCCAAGGTAGGCACCTCAACCATGATCAGCCCGGGTCGAACTGCAAGCAGAACTTCCCGGGGGCCATGTTGATCCCCGTTCTGCCAATTAATACCTTTGGTAAGGGTTTCGGAAGCCAACACAACATAAGTCATGTGGCTTCCTAGAGTTTTGTTTGCCGCACCAAACGAGAGACCCCTTCCCCTATTTTCCCCGAAAAACAGAGCGCCTAAGTTAGGAATACGCCAAGGCAAAACCTGTTCCCCGGGGGGAACATAACCGGCCAGTCGAATCTGGAGCTTTTCTTGGTTCGAGGGCACAGTGAAGTACTCAGAAATGTTGCAGCGGGCAGGCTGGCAAAATGCCGGGCCGCGGTTACAACAACGGCATGTATGTGGTATAGTTGGGATCCAGCTCAACAGCTGTAAGAAACAAGTACAGTGTCAAATTTTAAGGACTGCACAGCACTGTTGTGAAAAAGATTTACATCAGCACCTGTCTTGCGAACTTATCTAATGATGTACCAATTTCAAGGAGTGAACTATTCACAATTCACCAGCGCCCTCGTGTGGAGTAATAGGATTTTTGCCATATGCTTGTAGTCATATGAGCAACTTCTTGTTGAGGAGTTTGGGTATTCAAATCCCTCCTGTATGCAATTTCCCAGACAAGGCTTCATGAGTTTGTAAGCCGAAGCCCACTAAGAGCATCAGCCTTTAAACCAAATCACCCGCCAAACATCATCACTGGTTCCCTACAGTCCAGGTATCTGTTGTAAAGGCAACAGACCTTAAGGAGGTTGTTAGTCCCCGCAAAAACCATACTCCAAACATTAATCAAGGATACTAACACCCCCTTCCTCTGCGTTTTAGGTTTCGACCACAGCCAGAAGGTTACAGCCAAGGTAGGCACCTCAACCATGATCAGCCCGAGTTGAACTGCAAACAGAACCACCCGGGGCCATGCTGATCCCTGTTCTACCAATTTAAATCCTTGGTAAGGGTTTCTCAAGCCAACGCAACATAAGTCATGCGGCTTCCTAAAGTTTTATTTGCTACAACTAACGAGGGACTCCTTCCCCTTTTTACACGAGAAACATAGTGCCTTGGTTTGGAATACGCCGAGGCAAAACCTGTTCCCCGGAGGGTACTGCACAGCACAGTTGGTCTAGTCAGGTTACTTGTCCAATATCAAGGCTGCAATGGCCCAGATGTGGTAAACAGGAAGGCTATCATTTTTAGAGGTCTACCCCGAAATAGGGTGGATTCTGCTGTGCTAGTTCTGATGGAACATTCACACATAGCGATACATGCAAGAGTACTAAATCTTTTATATTTAATGATTTCTATAGAACTTTTAGGGACGAGTAAGAAATATTTAAGCGTTTCCTCTGTTCATGTCGAGCTCTTTATTATTTGAGGGTACGGTACGTAGGCAGACCGGTACTACACAATTTGGCAGAAATATCGTTATGTGAAGCAGGTGTGGATAGGACAGCACAGTACCTAGACAGACCAGCATTGCACAATATGGCAGAAATATCATAATGTGATGAGGTGAGGTGAGGATGGACGCTTTCATCCGATTCTTGGTTTGGTTCTGAAGAGGATCAGTGATATAAAGATCTGCTGAGATACACATCACACTCAGGTAACACAAAGGTAACCAATTGGACGCAAATCGGGTATGGCCTAAAATAATATTGAATGAAAATACTAGCATTATTGTGGAAAAATCGCTCGATATACTAAAAATATGACCGGAAACCACAAAAAACCTGGATACTTAGCCGTATAACCGGGTCAAAAGGACCCTTAAAAGTTCAGATACACTTTCCACGGCAAAAACACGCGCTAAATATGAAAACTTGGTTTGAAACTGGTTAATGAATCCGAATTCCCAAAATCGGTTTCAGAAATCGCCAAAATCCCTTTACTTCCACGGAACCATCCCGGGAGCAATACAGTAGTTTCGACTTTCTGAGTAGAGATGCAATACTTTTTTCTATAGAGGAATATCAAATTTCTCAAAAGTATATACTGTATACATACATATAACAATATGTTACCAGAGTTACAAAAATACAAACAAGCAAACACGCAAAAAAGAATTCGTTTTTTGGCCGTACGCTTCGTCTGTGGAACATGTTGCCTGCAGACGTGTTTCCTGTCTGTTATAACGTTGAAAGGTTCAAGTCAAATGTTCACAAACACTACTCCCTCTTTCCCCCTCCTCACAACCTATTTTCCTAGTTCTGGTACACTGCACTGCATTTGTAGGGGTCATCCCCTGAGTATTGGTCCAAGTTAAAAAAAAAAAAAATAGCAATGATGCTAATACAGGGTGGCGCAGAGCTACCTTACAACGGCTGGCAGCCTGTTAAATCTAACCTAAGCTAACCAGCAGAGACGGAGATTTAAATGGCATTCTGTTTTGTACAATGAAATAAAAGTTTTGTCGATATTTTTTTTTTTTGAAACCGAAAAATAGATAACCCATTACGGTCACATAAAGCTACATTGACATGAAGATCCACATGATTTTGAATTGTTTGTATAGTTGTATATCCAGTCATAGTTTTGTTGTACAACTTTACTGTCACTGTTGTATATCCAGTTATGATTTTGTTGTACAATTTTACTGTCACATTTTCATTATACAATTCAGTCTTAAGTCAATTTATTTCATTTTCTCAAGTTTATACCTCATAATGATATAAAAACTTTGTCTTGAAATTAAATTTGCTAATGATGGTTTGCATAGACTGATTGGCAGACATCTTTGGGTGGTCTTGCTGTTAAAATAAAGAAAAAGTTTTTTTTTTTTTGCATAAATTCTTCCTGAAAATAAAACGCACATATAGGAATGTCAAGTTCTAATAAAATTAAAAAAAAAAAAAACTACCTATCAGCCCTTTGTTTTCTTTCGTTATAAAAATGCTAATATTTTTATGCTGCTTTCAGTGGCATAAGTTTAAACTAATTGTTATGCTTTTGCAGTGCTTAACATTAAAAATAATTAAATTTATGACAGGAAATGTTGAAGTACTTAAAACAATTATTAGAAATTCATAATAAAAAGCCAATTGTCCAAAAGCATGCACTAAGCATTTCGTGCAACAGAAAACCAAAAGTCTTGAAAGTTTTCTGATAAAAAGCACCACCAGTTTGGCTTTAATGTAGCTTGAAAACTTTTTCACCGGGAAGTGTAAGGTTTATAACTAAAACGTGGCTTAAATTCAATATTAAACCCAAAACACTTTATCACTGAACATATCCAGATTTCTAATTTTCGATTTATGTAATTTCCAGCTGTTAAGAATTGTTTATTAATTTAACCTATTTTAATAGTTTAAGAAAACTATACTAAATTAAGTAATAAAGCAACATTTTTGGGTGCAGCAGGTGTACAGCACACGTGTTGCTTCGACAATAAGAACGTACAGCATAAATCGTAAAAGTCGTTAAGTCATGGGAATTTTATTGCTAAAACGCATAAGTTTGGGATGTTATGTCAAGACAACTTGACTGGCTTGATGATTAGAAAATGTTTGATTTAATATCTTTAAAACCATTTTATATGAAAATGACTGATGGATGCATAATAATAATAAATTTTTCCTAACTAGATGCGAATTTCCATAATTAACATACAAATATTAATTAAGCCTTAAATCATAAATCATATTATATGACAATATGAGTAAAACAAAGTATAATATGATTATTAAACAATGTGATAATTATGACTTTAAACTGTATGCCTATAACCATCTGCTATAAGTCAACATATATATTGATAATATATAAAGTTAATGATAGATTTTTTTACCTTTATAATTGTTAAATAAGAAGACATAGAAAAAATTTCATTGGGAATACATTGATTCATGATCCAGTACTCGTATATCCTGTCATCAAATTTCTTAATTATATTATCAATAAATAAAAATGTAAGGAATTTTTCAAGTTTGAGGTCAAATTTTAAATTTTTATTTTAAACCATCCAATATTTCGCTACACCACTGGATAGCATCATCCGGGATTTTGATATCGTTTTTTTTTCTTAAAAAAACTGTACAAATACAAAATAAGGATCCTTTTAAATTTCATATTATTACTGTACTCTGCATTACCCCCCGGGGAACATGTTTTGCCTTGGCGTATTCCTAACTAGGGCATTCTAGGGGAAGCGGTCCCTCGTTTGTTGCGGCAAATAAAACTCTAGGAAGCCGCATGACTTATGTTGTGTTCCGAAACCCTTACCAAGGTTATAAATTGGCAGAACGGGGATCAGCATGGCCCCATCTTTACACCTTTCAAGAAATGTTAGAGACGTTTATAAATAGAAAAGCTTGTTTTTTGCGTTTTGACGGATATTATTAGAGCATTTTTCTTTTTAAATTCTCAGCAATTTATTTGGATTGTTGGGATATAAAGTTGAATGTTTGAGAATATCTTTCAAAAATTTCCAAAGTCTACTGATGATTAGGGTAGTTCCTATGAATTGTCGACATATAGATAGCTGGGAAACATAGAAAACAAGCTATTTATAATTTTTATTGGTATAAATGGTAGAAGCTAAAAATAGCGAATAGAAAACTTAACTGTTTGAATACAAATCACAATTATAACTAAATTTTGTGAATAACATGAAAAATTATTTCTGCAAACAAGAATATCATACTTATTCAAATAATCAAATTAGCAGCAATTTTTACAATCTTTAAAAATCGACTTAAGCTGTTATGATAAAACGCCACAAATATTATGAAGATCAGATGGAGTGAATTATGTCTTACACCATTTGAAAAAACCGAGACACTTGAATATTTCTTTGGGGACAAGAAAATGTGTTCAGTCCAGCGGACATCATACTGTATTTTTATATCAAAAACATCAGGAGCACGCGATTCCTCAATATTCATATCATCTATGAGTACAGATAAAGCAGCGTTTAAGGTCCTGATTCACCATCCTGCACGATCGTCATTCACAGGAAACTGTTTCAAAAGTCTGGCCGACTGGAAAATATCGCTTTAAAATTACGTTGTAGGCCACACTATTACATAAGTATAATTGCAATAATTTATATACACAATAAAATAATTCAAAACTTTTATTAACATAATAATTTTACATTGCTTAAATGTTGGCACCAATAATATTTTTCATAATATATACCACACCGATCGCACAGAAACCATAATGTTTTGAAAAGTTTCATAAAATTTTTCAAATCGCACGATTTGTCAAAAACTCCGTCGCACGGTTGAATTTTTAGTACTTTTTAAGCACACATGCTTTATTTAGTAGATAGCACGATCGTGTATGATAGTGTAACATGACCTTTACTGCCATAAGTTTGTGTGTTAATAAATACCACTTACGGGTATTGAAGTCCAGCCTGTTTTTACGACCTCATTTGGAGATTAAAAGAATATCATAACTTAGTGCAGGATGCGTATCTTTCCAATAGAACGGTGCCTATAACTGATTAAGTACGAATGTCAAATACTGGATAGGATTAGAAGTTTGATAGAGAAGATCATGAATAAAAATAAGAAATAGTGCAAGAGCCTTGCGACACCCCTGAATTATGGTTTTTATAATACAAATTCCTTCTACTTTGATTTAAATATTATTTAAGTTAAATGTTATCAATATGAGTAAACTCTAGAGATTGCTTGGTTAACAGATATATTTTCTTTTTGCCAAAATTGTCTAAGAGCTTTAGAACTGTGTGACTTTTGTTATGAACAGCATTTTAAAGCTCTAAATTTTTCACTGATGATCACGTTTTTCATTCCAAAATCAAAATTTTACAACATGTTTCGAAATTTTCTTTCGTTTGTCTATTTGTTTGTTTGCTTGTTTTCCTTAGAGACCCCATAAGCATTTGCACTCAATATTCAATTTTTGCATATTACAACAAATGCGTGCCAGACCATATTTAGCCAAACACAAAAACCATACATACATTCATATGCAAAAAGCGAAGAACAATCAACAATCGAAACAAGAAACTCACCCATACTCAGATAGTTATAAGTACTAAAACATAAAATAACACAAATACTAAGTTTAAGTTAACAACACTTATGCCCTTTTAGTGATAATTTAATTGCTCTGTTTTTTTTTTGTGTGTGATTTAAGAATGCCTCAACAAATTTTAGATAAATAGAGTGTTAGCTGGCTTTTGAGAGTATTCGTATATAAGTTTTTGCGCACCCTGTTCTTTTGCTATTTGTTTTTTGTTTTTTTTTTCTGTAGCCAACATTTGACATTTAAATATGTAAGTTTATCGTTCAAAAAGCCATACAATTCATACATAAATGTCATATGATATCCCTCTCTCAAATGACTTGATGAAGTTTATGGATTGTTTCGAACACACAACTAAAATGGAATGTTTTCAAAACTATAAATCAGTAAAACCATATTTTGCCATAATGCTTTGGCAAGAAAAACTAATTACTAGACCTATGGCCATATTGAAAGACTCTCAGGTCTCTATATAAATCTTAAAAAGCACTCTCATACACACACACTTACACACACACACACATATATCATCTAAGCAGAAGAAGTCCAAGCAGAAAAAAAAATCCATAACACAGAACGCATTGCCTTTAAGCCAGAAAATGCCAAGTAAACTAATTGAATTTACAGCAAAAAATTACACTTTACATACGATTTATATAGATAAATACAGCTAAAAAAAAAAACTGCTCATACACACCGCTATACATCAACTTAGATCTCACGCAATTTATGCTTGTAAATTGTTGTTGAAGTAAAACTAAAATAAGAAAAAAAAAGTTAAAACTACAGTTTTTAAAAGCAAAAAAAAAGAATAACGTTTAAATAGCCATTCACATCATTTCAATTTAAAGTCATTATTACAAAGCATAAAATTTTAAGAATTTCATAATCATATTTCACGTTACTCGTATATGCTTTAAATAACCTTAATTGTTTATCGCAAAAAATAGAGTGTAGTGTTGTAGTAGTTGCCCCTTCGGATTGTTACAAAAACAGCACAAGCAACAAATAAAAAGCTTCTTCGATTAATATGAAATTAAAATGTTTTTATTAAAAAAGGTCATTCTTTTGCCATGATATAACAAAAATATTTATTAAGTTTTTTTTTAAGGCTTTTTTTTAATGTCTTCGTTTATTGTTTTCATTTGATATTTTGCTCAAAGTTATCGCTGGCACTTTAAAAGAAATATTACCACGGTAGAGCATCATCATTAGTAGATGAGAAGAATATAAATTGAAAATTACAGTGGTTGGTTAGAGGAAAAATAAAACAAGTAAAATGTTAAAGACTTGCATAAAAAATAAAACTTTTAAAGACAAATAATACAATTAAGTTTTTTTTATTTGCTATTTAAGCTTCTAACATTTATACCAGTAAAAAATTATAAATAGCTTGTTTTCTATGTTTCCCAGCTATCTATATGTCGACATTTCATAGGAATCATCAGTAGACTTTGGAAATTTTTGAAAGATATTCTCAAACATTCAACTTTATATCCCAACAATCCAAATTTCCAAAGTCTACTGATGATTAGGGTAGTTCCTATGAAATGTCGACATATAGATAGCTGGGAAACATAGAAAACAAGCTATTTATAATTTTTTACTGGTATAAATGTTAGAAGCTTAAATAGCAAATAAAAAAAACTTAATTGTTTGAATTTTTGTTCTCTGCTTTTCGATACTTTCAAAAAGCAAATCGTAGCAACATACGGTTGTTCATTTGTTTGAAATGTGTAAAGAAATGTTAGAGACGTTTATAAATAGAAAAGCTTGTTTTTTGTGTTTTGACGGATATTATTAGAGCATTTTTCTTTTTAAATTCTCAGCAATTTATTTGGATTGTTGGGATATAAAGTTAAATGTTTGAGAATATCTTTCAAAAATTTCCAAAGTCTACTGATGATTAGGGTAGTTCCTATGAAATGTCGACATATAGATAGCTGGGAAGCATAGAAAACAAGCTATTTATAATTTTTTACTGGGACAAATAATACAAATAAGATATTAAAGACTTGTTTTGATCTTGTATGATCCAGGTGGTTGCATACTGCGGAGTGTAGCCCGTCCACTTGCACAACAACCATATTTTAATCTATTATATTGCCCTCTCTCACGGGCTTAGTACATTAAGGGCCAGTTTCACGATAGCGAAGCTGTTCGTTCGTTTGCACAATTGCATTTAAAACAATAACAAAATTTTGAATGTTGTTTTTGTTTCAAATGTAATTGTGCGAACGAACGAACAGTTTCGCTATCGTGAAACTGGCCCTAAGACTAACTTCTTGAAAATGAGTGCTAAGGAAACCTCTAGTCCCTTTTTCTCAAACCATCACAATAAAACATTAAATACATAGAGCACAACGTCACGTAGGCAAATACTGCAACGGGAAACTATGGTCGTAAAGTCCCCTACTGAATTATTTTGTATACGGCAGCAACATAAATTCATTTATATAAAAATGTGGCCACCTTAGAGTTTTTGCTGTAATTCCATTGCTTTACAGAAACAAATTCCGTCTATATTAACCTTTCATAAAAAAGGATCTTCCCTCAAAAAAAAAAAAAAAAAAAAAAAAAAAAACTTGTCAAGGACAACGACCTGTTGTTAAAATAAATGTTCACATTTAAACACATCGCTCCTTTATTGCAACATAGTCATAACTAAAAAAAAAGCTCGTTTCGAGAAAAATGCATTTCAAATTTTTAGTTTCCATACAAGTCTTAGAAATTTTTTTTTAAAAAATATCTTCTAAAGGAAACAGTTTACAAATAATTTGAATAAATTTTTGCACAATATAAAAGTAGTACTGCCAACAATTCTGCATTTTTAACTCGAAAAGCTCATTTTTTGAGATATGACTATGTTGCAATAAAGCAGCGACAGGTACTCGTATTTGACATATTGACATTGGTTGGTTGATAGCTTTATTTATTTATTTGTTTAGTTAATCAGCAGAATGAATTCTGAGACTAAATGAAAAAAAGGGATATTGGCAGCGTAGGCCATCACCTCTGATAGCTTTAATATGTTTAATGCTTAAGTAATTCAGTCTTTCATTGACTGCTTATCCCGAAATCTGCAAGTCACAATGGCAGTTCTATACAGATGCTGAAGGCAGGTATAATGACCTGTACGAGGGTGGATTAATATTCAAGCTACCTACTACTAGTTGGCAGCACAAGAATATTTTTATTAAACTGCAATGTGTCAAAAGTCAGCTGTTAAAATTTTATCCAAATTCATCGATTAGTTAATTTGTGTAGTCGTTAGAAATAAGCAACTTGTGTGCTTCTTGAAAAATGGAAATCGGTGAAAGAGACGAAAGAACAACTCGATAAACATTATAGTGAGTATGCTCCGTTAGATGGTAACATCAACAGGAAGGCCAAAATTGGTGGTTACTGAAGAAAATATCACGAAAATCTTCAATATCGTTCTGAATGATCGCAGAATCCAGTTACGTGAAACTGTTCAGATGGTAAACATACAATATGAACGTGTGTTCAACATTATGCTTCAACATTCGCATACGAATAAATTAACGGCAAAATGGCTGCCGCATTTGCTCAGTATCAAACAAAACCAAGTTCAACAGACTAGCTCACAGCGGTGTTTGGACATGATAAAGCATAACTCTGTTGATTTTTGCCGTCGGTTTATAACTGTTGATAAAACGTGGTTCTATCACTACACCCCTAAAATCAAATATTAATCGAAATAATGGGTGGAAGTGCTCCGAAGAAAGCTAGCAAGGTTATGGCCACTGTATTTTGGGATTCACACAGAATATTGCCCACCGATTACCTTGGAAAAGGATCCGCAACCACAGCAAAGTATTGTTCTGCATTACGAGTATTGGATCAATTGATATATGCAGTCAAGAAAGAACGACCACATTTAAAGAATAAAGGGTGCCCTTTCTTCAAGACAATGCACCGCTTCACACAGTATTAAGCGCGAACAGCAGCAGATCACCATACGTCATGACCCTAGTTCATATCCGTGGAGTGAGTTCACTCCTTGGAGTGAGTTATTTACGTTTCACTAGCGGCTTACTAGCGTTTCACCATCGGCTTGCTATATATTTATAACCATAGAGGCAACACCTTGATCAGGAGCTCGGGCTTTCTAATCCCTTCTGTAGGCAATTTCCAGCAATCATTGGAAGACAGGACTTAATGAATTGGTAGGTCGAAGCCCACTAAAAGCATCAGCCCTTAAACCAACTCGCCCGTTAGTTTAATGACCACCACTTCACCACTGGTTCCGTACAGTGCTGGTATCACAGTGCTAGTATCACCCCGAAAAAAGCCATATGCCAAACAATTATCAGGGATATTAACTACCCCTTATGTGCATTTACGTTCAAGCCATAGCCAGATTGTTGTAGCCAAGGTAGGCACCCGGGTGGTTCTGCTTGCAGATAGGCCATCATAATTCTTATTCTGCTAATTTAAACCCTTGGTAAAGGTTTCGGAAGTACAATACAACATAAGTCATGACGACTTCCCTGTAACAAAACTCCTTCTCTCTTTATCACGAAAAACAGAGTGCCTTTGTTTGAAATACGACAATGCAAAACCTGTTCCCCGGAGAGACTAATACAAAAGAGAAAAAAATATACATACGTCAATAATCCAAGAAAAATTTAGGAGCATTCTGTAGCTCCTGTGTCACTAAAAACATGAATCATCCGATACAGTCATGCCACCAAAGCCTGGGCAATCATTCGACCAATATTTTATTGCACTTATAATTGTCATGGATCTTAGGTTGCACAGGCCGTCAGTTTCATGTAAACAGCCCACTTGGGTCCTTTTGGTCCCGTTGTGTCATTGATCTTTCTATCCTAATCAAAAAAAAAAAAAAAAAAAATATGCAGATAATTTTCAGAATTTTTTGCTGGGAAGCTTTAGTCAGCGAAGCCAGTGTTTGTTATACAATAGGGAAGAACATCCCTCTAAGACAGTTTTATGATGAGTCACTAGAAAAATAGATAATCCGATGGAGTCATGCCACCAAAGCCTGGACGAGTGCTTGACCGATATTTTGTTTTACTTATAATTATCCAGATAATTTTTTCAAAATTTTTGTTTTATTTATAGTTAACATCATGCACTTTGTCTGCAGCATCTTTTATATAATACACTAATAGCATAAAAATAGTAAAGCAACTGAAAAGTGTTATAGCAAACTGAACAAAATATGTTTTTCAACGTAGATATTGGAAAGCTGGCAATCCTTTTAATAGACATTACTTTGAAAAAAAAAACGAATAAAAATGTATTATATTACTCGTACTTAAATATTTGAGCGAAAAAAATATTTAAAAAATGTATAGATTTATATTATTTTTTATTATTTACTATTTTAGTACCACTGTGCAGGAGGCACAATATTGCATGCTACAAAACTGCGACAAGAAGCAACTCTTATGACAAATCATCATTGGAGTAATTGTCGATGCATTGTGTAGCAATTAGAACAGACACTTTGGAGCGTTTTGGTAAATACACACACACACACACACACATACACACACATACATACTTACATCAACAAAGCCAATCTTATTGTGGAAGACGAGAAAAAAAGCGACAAAGAATACAATAAAATTGATGTATAAACTCTGGCTGCCGTTACTGCCCTTAATGTGTTCAAGGAAATGATTAAACATTTAGTAAAATGTTGTACGTTTTCTGTGATTTTTTGTTTCTTTTCTAACCCAGTCCCCCCTCCCTTCCTGCGCTCCGCTTACGAGACCGCAGACACTCTATGCTGTTGTCATATTTGTCTGATATTTTTACAAATCACAACTAGAAAAACACGAGCATTTTCCCCAACTGATGCGGTTCGGTGTTTGGTATTCGGTGGTATATGGCTGGCGGTGTATATCAACTAAACGGCTGGATGCTGTTTGCAAAAGTAACCTGATGGTGGTCATTATTTGGCCTTAAGTAACAACAAACGTTTAAGTGATTAACAGCATATATAACACGCGCTTTTTTACTGCTGATTCCTTTCATCTTGAAAACTTTTTTAATGTTTCTCTTTTGGCACTTGGGAAAGAATACCAGTACAACAACGTAAAGTGTTAAGAAATTAATACTTTGTTGTTGGCTGACTGCGTAAATTGCACAATAATTGTTGTTTGTAAGCCGTTTGTATAGTTTTCTGACCCTTTTTCGTTTGATGAAAAGCATTGCATGAGCGTGAGCTGGCATTAATGGTTCATAAAGTTACCAGCTTGGCTAGAGATTTGTGGGGCATGTCCTGGTATTATTATAAAAACTAAAGCATTTTAATTGCAGTCATAAAAATAAGTCAAACTTTAGTTTTTTTTCTTTTACATTTTATATGCATTTAATGGTATAATTAAATGTTAAAAGGCGCTAAAGTGTTTAAATATTTTCGAATTTTGTTTCCCATTATGGATAAGTAAAAAAAAGCAGCGGAAAAAATGTGTGAAAAAAGAAAGGCATTAAACATTTTAATGTAAAGGTCATAAGAATTAAACACAAGATATGCCAGCGTTAGAAAATATGCTTTTAAATCAAAATATGTTTGCGAAAGAAAATTAATTTTATAAAGCACAAAGATTTAATTGCTATAAATACTGAATTATTGCACACGCATGTCTTTGGCTCTCGCGATTTAATTAACAATTTTAATGGTATTCTATTATAACTTGCAAGTTTGTGTTGCAAGTCTTTTGTTTTGTAAAATCTCTATTAAGCAAACGTTTAGGCCAGGGGTGCCCAAAAGTTCTGTATGGAAGAACAAACACTGATATATTACACAAACATGTCTTATAGCGCATTTACACCAACTCAAAATCTAGTAGATTTGAATTGAAATCTACAACGAAATCTATATCGTTTACACCACCGTTTTTTGACTTCTAGCAAGATTTCATTTGCTCAAAAATAATTCATGCATGCGGGTTTGACAATACAATATTATCAGAGACTGAATACACCAGCATTAAAGCGTATATTTTTTGTGCCCAGAGACTGCATACACCACATTATAGTGCAATTTTTGTTGCAGCGTAGTATATTTAAGTACTTTTTGCAAGAAACCACAGTTGCATCGCTTGGTACTGAGTAGATTTCAGGAGATTTCGTCGAAATCTACTCATAAAGTAGATTTCATTTTGTGTGGTAAATCTTGTCAAAATCTACTAGATTTGGCTTGAAATCTCGAATGAGAAGATTTCGCTTTGGTGTAAGTAGGCTATTAGGCTATCGCGATTTAATTAACAATTTTAATGGTATTGTATTGTAACTTGCAAGTTTGTGTTCCAAGTCTTTTGTTTATAAATTCCCTACTAAGCAAACGTTTAGGCCAGGGGTGCCCAAAAGTTCTGTATGGAAGAACAAATACCAATAAATATAAGGAACAACTACTTTTATATAATATTTTGTTGTTGTAAAAAGCACATAACTATTTACAAAAACAAAATTTACACTGATATTCGTTGTCGTCAATGTTTACCACCAAAGCATGCTAAAGTAATGTGCCTTGGCTCTTGCGTGTGTGTACAGTGAAGAACGACAAAAAAATTTATAAGACAAAGTAGTTTGTGTAGTTTTCATTGCTAGTCGTGAGTGCAGTATGTGTGTATTAAAGAGCACTGCCCTATAGCTAAGCTCTTTCACAAAAATCAGTTCAGCATCAAGCGCATAGGGCCTGGACACATCTGGCTTAGGCTGTTGTGTTCTTTCTCGGTTAGCACTTGTTATTTTTCCATTAACACTAGAAGATATACTTTCTTTTGTTAATAATATTTAAAGAACGAAGTTGGTTGCCCAAAAAATATCCTTGACGTGATTTAAAACAATTAAAATTACACAAAAAAATCATTTCTAACAAAACCATAAATAAACTGAATAAAACTAAACCATTTAAAATAAACATTTATTAAAAATATATTGAACGAAAAAATCAAAAAATCAAGAAGCTAAAGCCGCCAGCCAACAAATTTGTATCAATCGGCTGGCAATTGAGAGTTGTGTTGAGAGTTTCGGGTATAAAGGAAAACTAATAATAAAACGCTAAAAGTGTAAAGAATAAAAGTTTGTTGAACAAATAGAAATAGAAAAGATATTTTCTATATGTTTTTCTTTTAGTTTAAGTCACTCGGGGGTAACCAAAAAAGACAACAAACGTTGCCATGAAAATGATGCTGATGGTGATGGTAATGATCATGATGATCATTTGAAATGTGTAAATGCGGCAAGTCATCTTATTTCTGTTTGACGGCATTTTATACGCACAACTATACACACAAACACTCTTATTATTTGTTGTAATGTAATGAAGACTTTTTATTTTTTTTGTTTTGTTCAACCAACTCAACCATTTAGTGTTTTGTTAAAAAGAGTTCTTGTTGTCCTAATAATTGTGTAAACAATAATGATGCATCGCTAGTGGTCAGAGAATCGGTAGTTTGTTTTCTGCCAGTAGTTGTAAGCCTGGTTTTGGTTTTTTTTTGTTTTTGGTCAAAAAGGCGGCATTTCTTCTTTTTAATCTTTCAAATGGAAACTAAACAATGTATGCTTACTTTGGCTAAGAAAATATCTATAAGCAAGAAAAAAATACGAATATCGTCATTTTTCTAAACTTAAGCTAATTTTCTTAATGCAGCAGTGGCAGCCTGACGTTCTTGCAATTTAAATAGTAATAACAATAATAACAAATACTAATGGTGAGTAAACAACAGACAACCGGTGTTAAGTGAACACACATACAATTAAGAAACCACACATGGCTTTTTTTGTTTTTCTGTTCAGTTCTTGTTAATGGCTGGTGGATATGATTAATAAATCAGCCACAGATTAGATCAGGTATAAAAGGGAAAGGCAGGTCAACAACTATAAAAAGCGATAAACAGTTTTAAAAATTACGTTTTATTAAGAAGAATATTATGCCATCAGCCAAGATACAGCATCCCACAATATTAATAGCATTCATGTCATGTTAAAAATTAGTTCATAGTGAAATAAAATTCTTAATTGATCCTCTTCTAAAGAAGTATAAGTTGCAATGAATTCCATTTCCGAAAGGAATTTAATTATATGAAATTACTCAATATAGTCTTAATCAGAAATAAGATACTACAAAAGAAAAACAAATTTCTCGTATTCAATTCTCTGAACTATTAGCTGATATTTTTGGAATTGGATCCTGTAAAAGCACTCATAGATTCAAATGAAAATATTGTGCAAATAGTTATCCAACAAAAGCTGCTAAAGGGTGATTGAAACACAAACTATTTAGGAAATTATTATAATTTTATTTTATTATGATATATTGGTATTACTCAATTATGTATGGAACAAAATATTAGCCAAATCGGTGCCGCGACCACGGCGGCACTCCACCATCCGATGGTCCAAATTTTCGATGACCCTAAGGCATAATGGAGGTTCTATGCCGTTAATGTGCCGAATTATCTCATCCTTTAGCTGTTGAATTGTTGCTGGCTTATCGACGTACACCTTTTCTTTCAAATAACCCCAAAGAAAAAAGTCCAACGGTGTCAAATCACATGATCTTGGCGGCTAATTGACATCGCCATTACGTGAGATAACACGGCCATTGAATTTGTTGCGCAAAAGAGCAATTGTTTCGTTAGCTGTGTGGCAAGTGGCACCGTTCTGCTGAAACCACATCTCGTCTACATCCATATCTTTCAATTCGGGCCATAAAAAGTTCGTTATCATCTCACGATAGCGAACATCATTCACAGTAACTGCCTGACCGGCCTCATTTTGGAAAAAATACGGCCCGATGATGCCGCCAGCAAAATACGCGTTAGTTTCGGTAATCACTTCTTTGTTTGAGATGAATGTTTTTCCTGCGAGCAATTTTTTCAAGTTTGGAAACAGGAAAGTGATACTATTAGCTAAAACTGGACCATAAGGGGGATGGTCAACCAACGCATTATTTGAGCATCGTGTCTAATGCTGTGTGAACCGGTGCGTTGTCTTGAAGAAAGAGCACTTTTTCCTTCTTTCACTGTGGTCGTATTTTCTTGATTGCATCAATCAATTGCTGCAGTAATGCACGATAAGACTTTCCTCTCATTGTGGATCCTTTTTAAAGATAATCTATGAGCAATATTCCGGGTGCATTCCAAAATACAGTGTCCATAACCTTTCCAGCCGATTTCACTGTCTTTGCCTTCTTTGGAGCACTCCCACCAGCTTCCACCCATTGTTTGGATTAATTTTTGGTTTCAGGATTGTAGTGGTGGACCCATATTTCAGCTCGAGCTATTAATCGACGCCAAAAACCAACAGGATTACGCTTTATTATGTCCAAACACTGCTATAAAGAGGTCTGTCGAGCTCGTTTTTGTTTGAAAGTGAGCAAATGTGGCACCCGTCTTGCCAATAGATTTTTCATATTCAAATATTCATTCAAAATGTTGAACACACATTCATATGATATGTTTACAATTTCAACAATCTCTTGACTGGGCGGCCAGTCAAGATGGCCTTCATGTTGATGGTATTTTTGGAGTGCTTATTCGGCCGTGTTTAATTTCAGCAACTCAACCTTACCATGTAATCAGACGAAGCAGGCTCACCATAATGATTGTCAGTGACTCCTTTTGCCTTTTTCACCGTTTTCTCTTTCAAATAATAGTATATACGAGTAATCACCGCAAGAAATTCACTTCTTTCCATTTTTCAAGAAACCCATCAGTTTCCTACTTCAAATGACTACAACAAATAAACTAATCGATGATTTTGGGTGAAAATATAATAGCTGACGTTGGACAGGTTGCAATTTAACAAAAAACAAAAAAATTGTATTTGTGCTATCATCTAGCGCTAAGTAGCTTTAATATCAATCCGCCCTTGTAAGACCATTGAATGCGGCTTTTATGTCTGGTGTCACATATAGGTCTCGTGAAGTGATATTGCTTTCAATTATCCACTACTATGGCAGCTACATTAGACAAAAAACTTTTTTTGGCCTTGCCTAGCTTAAAACAGTGTTGCCTCTCTGGCACATCTCCTGCCATAGTGTTGGCCTCTTTAGCTTGGAAACTCTAATTCATTTCATTCCTGTTGTAAAATTAATGAGCACAATTTTATTTTAAAATAAAAGGAACCAACATAACTTTAATATTAAACTATTTTTCTACAACACAGGCATCTAACTATAAATAGTCATTATAATTGTTAGGCAGAATATTAAATTTCATGTGCGTTTTTAAAGTCATCATTTTAGATCGTATGATTGCCAACTCAACACTTTTAAGAAAAGAAACTTGTCATAAAATTAAACTTTATTTTGATGACAACAAGAGAACAACATTTACATAATACTCAATCAATGAAAACTCCTGTGGTTTCCTAAAGCGAACGCAAAGATGCATTATGAGTTTGAGGCCTAAGAAGTTGATGTTTAAAAATCACCAGACTTTTGTCAAAAACAGTGTTTTTGATTTGACTTTTTATAAAAAAAAAAGAAAACAAAGCTCAAATCAATTTGCAAATCCTTTTCCGATTGTTTTCGCTTTGTGTGTAAAGCCACAACTTGGAAACATAAATTTTACACTTTAAGTTTATAAAAACTAAAACAACACAAAAACAAAACTAAATCACTTTTTCTTTTTAAAGGGAAATCTCTATCAAATGGGCATATTTTGCCCGCAAAAATGGCAAAAAACTAAAAAAACAGCCAGCAAGAAAAAACAGCAACTTAAACCAATAAACTTACATTTTAGTTTTGTGTTCAAGACAAGATTTGGCCCCCCCATTGTTTTACCACCGTGTGTGTTTTTGTTGCGGCTGGGAGACGTTTTGCAGCAAACAAAAATGTAAAGAAAAAAAAAATTAATAGTGTTTATGTCAAACTCTTGTACGGTCATGTTGCATCAACACATGATGACAGTCATAATTCTTTAACACAGCCACCAATGGAGAGCTTAACTCTTCTTTTTTTTTTTTTTTTTTTTTTGCTTATAAAAATTGTTTGGCAACAACAAACGTAGAAATATTCCGCAAAATGCTGCAAATAAACTTAAACGATTTCAATCTTAATACAAAAATGTATTAAAGACTAAAGTTTTTCTGCAAAACCTTTAATATATTTTTATGTACAAGACAAACAAACCTGAAAAATGTCAACACCATTTATTCTGTGTTCTTTTTTTTTCCTATTTCTTTGTGGAAATTGCCAATAAAACAACTCACAATCATTATTATTTGTGATATTTAGTGCACACACTACAACGTCAAAAAGATGTTGTAAAATCTTTTTAAAGAAATCTTATGACAGAAAGACTATAAGCACATAAATAAACAAATGGTGGGGAACAATTTTTTTTTGGAAAAAATCTCCCACGGCTTTTAAGCTGAAAAAGACTTGTGAACACATAGAAAAGCCAACATTTTGATATGATTTTAATTTAAGCAAAAATTATTTCCGTTTTATTTAACGCTCTAAAACCAGAAAAAAGAAGAAACTATGCTCTATTTAATTGTCTGGTTTATTACTTTAACTCATTAATTACCAGAAATTTAAAAGTGTGAATTTTTTTACGAAAATTTCAGGAATGTCTGTTGACACCATCTTTTACATATTTTGAGAAAAAAAAATTTTTTTGTCGAGTAGTTTCTCTGAAAATTGCCGTGTGGTTGACCACACGCTGGTACTGTAAAGTGTTTTGAAAATTTGTTGGTCGGTACAATGTTCTTAATTGTTTGTATGGTTTAAGATACGGTAAGGTAAGTATAGTAGCAAGTAACAGTTCAAAATGTTTTTGAGGATATCAGGGTAAGTACCTAGAGGTAAGTGAAGAAGCGTTTTTCTTTAATTTCAAGTATTTATTTGAACGAAAATTTTATTAAATAAATTATTGAATTCGTTGCTTTTTATTTGAATGTGTGGCGCGGCGTTGTAAATAAAATTGTTTGTTTTCGTGAAACAATTTGAAGCAATTTTCTGAGTGTAAGTGGACGTCGCACTTCTCACACTTAAATATGGTGGCTTTTGGTGTACACACAATGCAACGGCGGCGACTAGAGGTTCTTAAAGGAACGTGTAATCCGTCTACCCTCGGAAGGTTTTGATGCCTAAATTCGTTGCCTGAATCTTCAGTAGATGGAGACTCATTTCCGTCCATTGCATCTTCCGATGAAAGTAGCAAAGATTTGGTTACCGAGTTCTTGAAATCAAGCTGCGACATAGGTTTCGCCTTTTGCGAAGCTGCTACAATGCAGTGAAGTTTCCAGGCATTAACCACAGCACTATCCAAACATTGAACCCATAGCGGCCACCACCACTTTTTCCCACGAATGCCGATACGGTAGTTGGCGACCCCATTGTCGTGTAAATCCACGCCGCCCATATACTTGTTGTAGTTGTTGAAAGCGAGGGGCTGAGGTACACCAACTTTTTTCTTTTTTTCTTTGCTAAACCGTTGTACGGTTACCATCGGCTCTATTGTGTCGTAATTAGTTGCCACAGTAACTTCAGAATTATCCATCCAACGAATTATCATGATGTCATTTTTTGTATCGTATACATAGTCGCTATCATGCTTTTTCAAGGCTTTTTTCCCAGTTTCTAGAGGGGCACCGGCAACACGATTTGGTCGGACAGTACCGGTTGCGCAGAAACCTCTTTCTTTTAGCAAACAAAGCAAATAATGCGATGTAAAAAAATTATCAAAATGAACGGTATGTTGCAATGGATGATCACAATGTGATAATAGTTCCATTATCACGGAAGCTCCGAGTCCCAAACTCTTGTTGTAAATGCCGGATGCACCCGAATAGGGGATAAACTGAAACATATATCCATTGCTTGAGCAAAGCGCCCACAGTTTATATCCGAAACGAATTGGTTTCCCACGAATAAACATTTTCGCTGAATGGCGACCGAAGTATGGAACCATTGACTCATCTATCGACAAGTGCTCCGCAAAAACACCAAACTGCATGTAACGTTTATTGAGGATGTCAAACAATGGCCGAATCTTTGCGAACTTATCAGCTACATCCAAGTTGTCATTGTTAGCGATATGAAAGTTTGCTTTTAATTTCGTGAACATATTCCGTGGCATTGTTTGGCGAATCAATGGAATGCCGTATGCCGGGTCTAAGCTCCAATACAATGTAGTTTGTGGTACATGATGATACCCAGAAAATAAAAGAATGCCCATGAAACGTTGTATTAGATACTTGTCGCATATTTGGGTGATATTATTTTGGGCAGCATATCGATTTGTTTCATCCATGAGTAATCTAATTATTTCATCGTCGAAGAATAATGCAAATAATTCAAATGGAGTTTTTTCGGTTATAGTTTGAAGCAGTGGCTCTTGCTTTTCTTTTATTAATGGCTCATGGACTGGGTGAATATCGTAGGCAGTTCGCTTAGTTTTTTTCCAAACAGGTTTAAAATCAGCTATCGGACGATATATATGTTTAGGTAGATTTTTTGATGTTGATGGTTGCGGTTCCTCCTGTTGAACCCCCGGACCACCATAGTCATCAATAGAGGATGTGTATACAACTTCAATTGTACCTATAAGCACACACATAGCTAGCAACGCAAAAAATAAGAAATACAATGAAAAACCACACCTGCTACTTCGCCCAATGGGTTTTCATCACAAGTAATATTAGTTGATATTTTATCTTCGTCTATTATTTCACAATCAGAATCACCAGCAGTATTATCGGGAGGCAAACAAATGACACTTTCAATCGCGGACGCTCTTCCATGATCGTCTTCGTCATCGCTCCAGTTATCGATAATATCTTGCAATTGTGCATTGGTAAGATATTCTCTACGCGACATTTCAGACTATATTACTCTTTATTATAAGAAGTAATACGTAGCAATTGAAAAAACAATATAAAATATTATAACACAATGAAAACACGCGTTCTATACAAAATATGCCGTTACCGTATATTAATTGTTAAATATCAATATGAGTACCAGCGTGTGGTGAAACACACGCAATAATTTCTGACACCTAGCGGAACGTCTATTTAACAGGTGTGGTGAGTAAATGGACTTAAGTGGTATTTTGAAGGTTTAGTAACACAGGGTAACACATAAATAATAATTATGATTTTTCTGTATACGTTATATAATTAATTTAAAAAGAGTCTATTTTTGGACAATTTTTTAACCGCCCATTTCAAAAGGGGGAGAGGCTAGCAAAAATTTTTTGAACGGTTTTTTTTATTGGTAAGAGACCAAACCTTAATAAAAATGTGCCACACATTTAATTATATATACATATCCGTGTTTTATATGTACAAAACTTTCAGAAATGATAAACGTGTGTTCAAACACACGGCGGTAAGAAATGGGTTAAACACGCTATGGGAAGAAAGTTGTTTGCTTAACATTAAGCAAAACAAAAGACTTAAGCCACAAACTTTTAGTGGTTAATTACAAAATAAAAAAATAAAAAGTGGTTTGTTTTGTTTAAAGCAGCCCTAATGACAAATCTATTTAAAAATAGTGTATTATTTAATTAAGTCATCTATATGTTTTAGATTTTTTTAATTTATGGTTTTCTGCTTTGAACTGGGTTTTCAATCTTAATTATTTATCGTTTAAAAAACACCTCAAATGATGTCATACAAACGCAACACCCTCTGTGGGTTTAGCAAATGTAATTACTACAATAAATTTAAAGGAACTTTAGATCTTGCAGAAGGTAAGTAACAGAAAATGTAGCAGTTTAAGTGATGGCTAAGGTAAGGTAAGGTTAGGTTAGGTAGGCAGGTCGCTGGATACCCGGAATAATCTAGGTTGTCCAGCTCACTTGGGTCCTGTAGTCGTTCCCTTTGTGATTGCTTGAAATGATAAAATAGTGGGGTGAAGAGGAAAAGTTACAGGAAAATGATAGTGAGTGGAAAGGATGGGCAGGGATGGAAAGGAGATGCGGGAACCTTTTAGTGTAGCATTACATGCTGCTATACTAGCCATCCGCTGCTTCTTATGAAAGAGGCTAAGTGATGGCTAAAGGAAAGGATGCTTTTCTAAAGGCTAAAATACCTAGGTAACGATTGTATGCACAGAGCATATGTTACCTCTAAGGATGACGACGTCAGTTGGCAGCTCGTTGCATATAGAAAAATTTGGGCAGGAGAGGTCAACAGAGTAAACACTTTGAAGATTAATGAATGCTTAGACACAATGTGGGCACTGTCCACAAATCACGAAAACATAAAAAGAACTTTAAACCCTTTTTAGTTTTTAGTTTTCTTGACGATGATAACAAACTGTTATCGAAATATCAAAAAAAAAGTACTGCTGAAATTTCACATCAAATTTAAGGACGATGTAATTATATGTTTGCAAGACCACATGATGTTAAGGCTGTACAAGTCCCGGTTAGTAAATATTTACGCTAAATGCTTCAAGTAAAGTATTCTGGTGCAATATAATACCAGCTAGTCTGCTGTGGAAATAATTATATCAATTACAATAAAAAGTTATAAATAGCTTGTTTTCTATGTTTCCCAGCTACCTACATATATGTTGACATTTCATAGGAACTACCCTAATAATCAGTAGACTTTGGAAATTTTTGAAAGATATTCTCAAAAATTCAACTTTATATCCCAACAAAGCAAATAAATTGCTGAGAATTTAAAAAGGAAAATGCTCTAATAATATCCGTCAAAACACAAAAAACAGGCTTTTCTATTTATAAACGTCTCTAACATTTCTTTACACCTTTCAAACAAATGAACAACCGTTGGTTGCTACGATTTGCTTTTTGAAAGTATCGAAAAGCAGAGAAAGAAATGTTAGAGATGTTTATAAATAGAAAAGCCTGTTTTTTGTGTTTTGACGGATATTATTAGAGCATTTTTCTTTTTAAATTCTCAGCAATTTATTTGCTTTGTTGAGATATAAAGTTGAATGTTTGAGAATATCGTTCAAAAATGTCCAAAGTCTACTGATGATTAGGGCAGCTCCTATGAAACGTCGACATACAGATAGCTGGGAAACATAGAAAACAAGCTATTTATAATTTTTTACTGGTATAAATGTTAGAAGCTTAAATAGCGAATAAAAAACTTAATTGTTTATATCAATTACATATTAATTATGAAATTATGAAACGTAAATTGAATTGGATTTTACACTCACTGCGAAGTCCTCATAGGGTTAAAGACCAAACTGCATTAAAACTCACTACAGAACTAGGCTAAACAAATATTGTTATAGTAATAAGCTAAATAGTAATATAGTTATAGTAATAAGCTAAATAAATATAGTTATAGTAATAATAAAAACATATTTTCATTCGTCTGGCTCAAGTTCAATCCTGGCTAAAGCCAAGAAATATTTTTATTTTTAAGTATAACAGTAATTACCGCGATCAACGACTCTTGATCAAAGTAGACAGGAAAAAAAATAATTGACTACACTAAAGCTGAGGGACAACTAGCTGTTTTGCAGTCGCTACCAGGATTCAAACTTAGTGCCATGTAAACATGATCTATTTTTAATATGGCTACTTAACCAACTTAGCCACCGAGCTCTTATTTATTTGTTCGTCTATATTTCTCTCATATTGATCACATATGCAATCCCAGTTGTTTGTACCGCAGTTTGCTGTCACTTAAGAACCAGTTATTTTTTATTATTTATCAACGTACATATAGCTAAGAAATATTTTTATTTTTAATTATAACAATAATTGCCGCGATCAACATTATTTTATTTCACAAATGAGCCACTTAGCACTACAAAAATTTCAATTTTTTGTATTTAATTTTTCATTCACACCTATTTGTAAAAGAAAGATGGATAAATACTTTTCCCAAAACAAAGAAAACCTGGAGTACAATCAAAAGTATAAAGTCATTCCCCCTATATAGATAATACACTTATGCCAGCGTTTTTTTATCCTCGATACACTTCTGAAACGAGCTGTTTGCTATTGCCAACCACTCCTGTTCGATTTTTCTTTTACCTCCTCAATCGCAGCAAAATGCTTTCCTTTCCCCATCGGTGGCTTCAGTTTTGGGAAGAGGAAAAACTCAGCGGGGGCCAGGTCCGGTGAGTACGTTGGTTAGGGCATGATAACTGCTTTGTTTTTGGCTAAAAACTAACGCACAGCCCTCGATGTGTGAGCTGTTGCGTTATCATCGCGCAAAATCTATAATTGTTTTTTCCACAAATATGGGCGTTTCTGGCGAATTGCGCAAACGGCGCATAACTTTAAGGTAGTATCTCTTATGTACCATACGACCTTGTGGCAAGAATGATGCGGCACGCCACTGCAATCGAAGAAAACAGTGAGCAAAACCTTCACATTTGACCGAACTTTTTTTTTTCTTTTTATTTATTGAATCTTCACAATGTGTGTTCAAATCTTAATACTAAATACAATAAATTAACTAAGTCCAGCCAATGCTAGACAAAAACTTTTATTATGCGCATATTATATCGGTAAAATCACCTACTTAACGCTCTGATGGTGGCAACGGTATCCCTTCTTCTCAACCGAGTGTGACCACTAAAATTAAGTATGTTTCGTGCAAGAGGGTTTGGGTGAAGTTCCAATTTGCTGATATACCTTGTCGCATGCTTTGAAAACTCCTCTTTTACCAGTGGAACATACAGATCCTTGAAAACACTCTTTGTAGACTTCAAGGAATGCATTCAAACACACAATTAAATACAATATTTGACAAGCTTTCTCGTTGCCCTCAAAAAGTAACAAATCCAACAAAACACTCTTTGTAGACGTCATGGAATGCATTCAAACACACAATTGACCGAACTTGATGTGATTTTTTCGGTCTTGGCTCTTCTGGACGCTTCCATTGGGATAATTGGGCTATGGTTTCAATGTCATAGCCACAAACCAATGACTCGTCACCAGTTATGACCTTCTTATGGAAATCTTGACGATGTTCAACAGTTGTTTTCCACAAAATTTTGAAACAATTTTCACTGCCGCACGTTTTATGCCTAACACATCCGTAAAAATTGCTTGACATGAGCCAAACGATATGCCAACATCATCAGCAACCTCTCTGATAGTGATTCGACGATTATCCACAATCATTTTCTTCACTGCTTCAATGCTTTCATCGGTTGCTGACGTGCTCAGTCGACCAGCATCGTCATTGACATCTTCTCGTCCTTTCTTAAACCAGCTATACCACAATTGAGTTTGTGTTCTATTCATAGTAGACTCGCCAAATGCCACAATCAACATTTAAAATGTCCTTCATTTTTGACACAAAACTTAATACAGTTTCTTTGATCCATTTTTTCGAATAGAAAAAAATCGTAGAGCACACCAAAACACTACTAAACTCTTTATCTGTCAAATACAAAATGGCAATCCAGAATGGCTGATATTGCCAACATATATGTATGTAGACAAAACAGAAAAAAATCGATCATGCGTAACTCAAGACATTTGAAAAAAGGTTATTTTTGATCAGACTTCGTATAGTTGTCAAATAATCGTCAGTATGAGCAAACATTTATCGTATTAAAGTAAATAGTGTAGTGAGTTTTCAAAGTCGCCTTTCTTCAAATTTTTTTCAGCCAGCACGATTTTTATTTTCTAACAAGAAACATTATGCTCTATTTAAAAAAAAAAAAACTCTTTACGTCATAGTAATACCAGTAAAAAACTTATGGCATACACTGGCAGAAACATATCGGAGTCTTTTTTTACTGTGTTCAAACCCCAAGATTTTTTATTTAAACTCCTTTTTACTTAAAATAAAACTATTGGCATATATGTGTATTTATTACAATCAAAACAAAAAATTTCTTTATTTAAACTGTAAAACTTTAATTTCATTGCTGTCGAAAATTTTTTTGAAAGTTTTATGAAATTTTGACCAACGTATTTCTGCAGTGTAAGCAGTTACTCAAAGTTTTTTGTTAATCACTACCTATTGAAATAACTACGAATGGTTTCATTTACTGTGATATAAATTTTCTACCTGTAACTTTCGTCACTTCATGAACCACAACCCCTTGCAACACCAGCACAGCGTTACAAACTTGTTTTACAAAAACAGTTTTAAAACAAAAGACATTTCTTGAGATACAATACAAAGATAATTTAATTAAAATCACTATAATAAACACACCCCCAACGGCTAAGAAAAAATGAAAATAAAAAAAAATAAATAATAAAGGTGACAGTGTAGAAAAATAATAAATTTGTATCAAATATAAAACTCGTTAACATATGTTAATTTGTTTAAACGTCACCCTCCCACCTTACCCCTTCAACAGCCACTACTCTTAAACATGACAAAGAAATATCTTTATACCAACTTGAATGTTTTTGGAAAAAAAAGTGTTAAAATATCAAAGTTATTATAGTGTTGTTGTATGGCTGCATGGCTGCTGTCAGTTCTTAACAAAAATGTTAAATAAATGCAAATAGATTCATAATAATCTAACAACAAAAACCAAAAAAGAATAAAAAAACTAGACCCGTAAATGATCTCAGTGCATTTTTCATTTCAGTTCTCTTTTTTGATTTTACAAGTATTTTTGTAGTCTAGATTTGGTAGTGTGTCATATTTAAAACGCCTTTTAAAATTTAACATAATTTTCCTTTAATAAATTATAGGAAAAAAATTTATATAAGAAGCTGCTGTTTGCACTATGGTCAGAAAATCATTATGCGAATTTATCGACTGACTGACGAATTATGCTGCTAGAGGGGATTCAAGTAATTTTTTTAAATCAAGGTATTTTACTCATTTTTATTTGTTTTTATGGTAAAACTCCAATTAAATTTTATATAATGAATTTTTCTTTAATAATGGTAGACCAAAGATCTGCATGTTCATCCACGCATATGCAACTTCTGACCAAACAAATTATTGATGGCTATCTCAAATCGGGATGGCTTCAGCTATTATTTTAATAAACCGCTTCGATTCCGTCAAGTTTCTAGGTTTCGTTATCTACACCTCCTTTGTGATAATAACCGATACAATAAAGTTTTGTAAGTAACACTAACATTAATTTTTCTTGAGTTATAACATCATAAAAATGTTTAACATTGCTTAAAAAAACTCTTAAGGTATAAATTCATATAAATTTCTTTCTAATAGGTAGTTCGCTATAACTTTACAGCCAATTTTTTAAATTGTTGAAGCAAAATTGTTAAAATTTTTACTGTAGCTTAGTACAAAAATCCTAATTCATAAATCTATATAAACTCGTTTCCAATAGATAGTTCACTATAAATTTCCCGTAAATTTTTTTTATATATTAAAAAAATCGTTAAGTCACAAATTGATATAAATTTCTCTTCCAAAAGTAGTTCACTATAACTTCACCGCCACTTTTTTAGCTTGACTATTATTCAAAAAATTTACTATGATTCAAAAATGATTAACTTTAAATTTCTCTTCATATTATCTGTTTTGCTCAAGTATGTATGTATTTATATTTTTTAATCTAATAAAAACAGGATTATTGCTTTATTATTTAAACCCCTATTCTAAAATAATATTTTGATATATGTACATTTGTTTTTCTCTTTATCGAAAATGTTATGGAACTATAAAAGAATAATATTCTTAATGTTCTGTAGTTTAGGACGATAGTCCTAAGCTACAAATTTATGTATATTCCTTTCCAATAGGTAGTTCACTATAACTTTACCGCCAATTTTTTTATTGTGTTAAAAAAAATTATTAAGTCATAAATTCATATAAATTTCTTTCCAATAGGCAGTTCACTATAAATTTACCGGCTATCTTTTTAAAATTTTAAAACAATCGTTAAGTCATAAATTCATATAAATTCATTTTCAACAATTAGTTCATAATTAATTTACCGCCAATATGTTAATATATTATAAAAAAACTCGTTACAATTCTTAACATTGCTTTGAAAGAATATCTGAAGTGATGTATTTATATAAATTCCTCTCTAATACATAATTCATAATAAACATCTTAAAAAATCCTTAAAAATCTTAATATTGCTCAGAAAGAAAATCCTTAGTCAAATATTTATATAAATTGGTTTTTTCTAGGTAATTCATCATATATTTACCGCCAATTTTTAAATTCGCTAAAAAAAAAAAAAAAATTTAATTCTTAAACAAAATCTTTAACAAAGTTTTTTAATTTTTTCTTTGGCTTATGTATACACCGAGTTCGTTAGTAATCATGTTAAAAACCAGATGTATCTGTCTTCACTATAGTTGAACAAAATGAATACAGAACGTGCAACGTAGCAGGTTGCTGTACTCTGATAAATTTCGCTCCAACCCGAAATTTAGCTTTTGTTTTAGTTTAATAACAATAATTTGATATAATTCAGGCATATAAATAAATGATTAAATAACATCACGATATATTTTAAACCTTTCAATATTGTCATTCAAAATATTATGGTTTTAAAAAATACTGATGAGAAATATTTGTCTTCAAAACTTTTTAAAAATATCTTTTTGTTAAAAAATAATTTTTCCTATAAAGTTTTTTTAATGGACTTTTTTTGTCAATAGAAATTTAATTTTTATAATAAAAATTTTCATCAACAAAAAAATTCAGAAAACTCAATAGTGGAAACTTTTTTGCCAGCAAAACTTTTTGCCAGAAAATCATCTTCATATTGGTTTTTGCAATCTTTTTCATTGAACATATATTTCAACAATGAAAGTTGGAAGTCTATTTGCCAGAAATATGACAAGGAATTTTCCGTTTCTTTTATTTGTATTAATTTTTTATATTTTGTAAGAAAATGAAAAAATCTTGCCCATTGTGCTGCAGCGTATACATTTTTGTCTGTTATATTCCTCTTTTGTCTGCAGTATTTGTATCATGTGTGATAAATCATGTATCAAGTTTTTGTTACTGCCTTTAAGAAAATTGAGTTGCTTTTGGCTGCCATAGTTCATTTTTCTCTCTTTTTCGTTAATTTAATTTATTTATACTTTATCGATTTATTGATTGCAGACACACACATATCCATATATACATTTCGTTGTGCATAAAATATCGTATTCGTAGCCAACTCTGTAATCTGAGGGAAAGACACTGTGAATATGATTTATTTTATATGCATTTAAATATTGTGTTTGTGGTTGTCATCATATTGTTTTAATGATTGTAATCTGTTATAACTAAAGTATGATTTATAAAGGTGACTTAAATGAAAAATAAATTTATATAAAGCTAACTCGAATTATTTTCAATGCTGCTTTGTATGTAAAATATTTTAAAGTACTTTAAGCAAAATCAAACAATTGTTCGCATTAAGTCACGTTGTGCCACCTGGTAACCCAAGAGTTTCCTACAAATATTTCCTTTTCGCTGAACTTTAAACATGTTGCCATATTAGACTGAAATTTGCAATAGTTTTCTGTAACTATAACACGACTAGAAACCTGGTTACACAACTCGCTACGAAACATGTGTTTGTGACAATGTTGCCAGTGTCTTTCTTTAGCGGTGACGAGAGCAGCGGAGAGTGAGATGCAAAAATAGTAAAACAAATTTCATAGAAATTAGGGAAAATGTTGTTTTACAAAAGCAAATCAAAAGCCAAAAAGTTATTACAATATACATATAAGTGGAAAAAAAAAGTTTTCCTATATCGTGACGTACGTGATAACTTTTAACATGTCACAAGGTGATTTTATAATAAAGATAAAATGTATTAAAATATTTACTTAATCATGGCACTAGTATTTAGTGTTGCAGGTTGGGAACGAAAAATACATATTGTGGACAAATTTTTGGATACATTTTCAAAATGTTATAAAACCAAACAACTTCAAAAAGAAAAGGCGAGTACAAAAAATATTTTTATTGACAAATGGAAACAGTCCAAAATACTTCAGTTAAGAACTGTGGGTATAGGTTTGTATCTTTTGAGTAGTTTGATGCCAAAATTTATTATTTAAGAACTGTGGGTATAGGTTTGTATTTTGTGAGTAATTTGATGCCAAAATTTATTTGATATGAAGTTTCGAAATATGAAAAGTGTCGAATTGAAAAATTGCCGTATCGGGAATTTTCTGCAGAAAAATTTTGCTGTCGAAAAATCATACTTATAAAAATTTTAATATTAAAACTTTTGCTAAAGAAGAACTCTATAGGTACCTTTTTACAAAAAATCTTAAAATAAAAAAATAGGCAGACTTCCTAAATGCAAGTTGCAATGCATAATTTAAAAAAATGCGTATGCAATGCTAAACATGTCCTAAGTACAACCTTGCATTGCAGAGAAATTCGTTGCATTTTATCGGCATTTAGGAATGTCGCTATGCAAGTCATACATAAAACAAATGTCAAACATATGTTATAAAATTGAGTAAATTTTTTTGAAAAATGGAGGTAACACAAAATGATCTATTCATTTTGTTGGCAAGTGCTGGGAAATTACCTTAAGCTAAATGTTCAAGGAATATTGATTTGATAAAGAAACTTATTAAAAAGAAACAAAACAAGTAAGAGTGTAGTATATTCGGCTGCGCCGAATCTAAAATACCCTTCACGATAGTCACGAATATGTATAGTATATTAAAAATGTGACCTAAATATGCTCGGTTATATATGAACCGATATGGGAATTTTCTATTTTTTGTATTTTAGTAACCTTCTTTTATAACGAGAATTGCTTTTCAGCAAAAAAAAACAAAAATTTTTTTAATGGAAAAATCGGTTCAGGCTATATCTCGGGTATATATGGCCCGATATCGAAAATTTTAATTTTCCATATTTATATAACCTTATATCATTACCAGAACTGCTTTTGAGTACAACAAATTGTTTAAGTTCGCTTACGCGATATTTTCATGAAAAACCCGATTTAGGCTATATCTCGGGTATATCTGGACCGATATCAGAAATTTTAATTTTCTCTATTTTCGTAACCTTTTTTTATGACAAGAACTGCTTTTCAGCAAAAAAAAAATGTTATTGGAAAAATCGGTTCAGGCTATATCTCGAGTATATATGGACCGATATCGGATATTTTCTTTTTCCATATTTATATAACCTTATTTCATTACCAGAACTGCTTCTGAGCACAAAAAAGTTGTTTAGTCGGCATTTTCATCAAAAAACCTGTTAGGCTATACACCGGGTATATATGAACCGATATCGGAAATTTTCATTTTCCATATTTATGTAACCTAATTTCATTAGCAGAACTGCTTTTGAGCACAAAAAGTTGTTTAAGTTCGCTTACGCTGCATTTTCATGAAAACCCCGGTCTATGCTATATCTCGGGTATATATGGCCCGATATCGAAAATTTTTATTCTTCATATTTATATGACCCTATTTCATTACCAGAACTGCTTTTGAGCACAAAAAAACTGTTTAAGTTCGCTTACGCGATATTTGCATGAAAAACCCGATTTGGGCTATATCTCGGGTGTAAATGGACCGACATCGAAAATTTTCATTTTTCATATTTATATAACCCTTTTTCATTACCAGAACTGCTTTGAGCACAAAAAAGTTGTTTAAGTTCGCTTACGCGACATTTTCATGAAAAACCCGATTTGGGCTATATCTCGGGTATATATGCACCGATATCGGAAGTTTTCATTTTTCATATTTATGTAACCTAATTTCATTACCAGAACTGCTTTTGAGCACAAAAAAGTTGTTTAAGTTCGCTTACGCGGCATTTTCATGAAAACCCCGGTCTAGGCTATATCTCGGGTATATATGGACCGATATCGGAAATTTTCATTTTCCATATTTATGTAACCTAATTTCATTACCAGAATTGCTTTTGAGCACAAAAAAGTTGTTTAAGTTCGCTTACGCGGCATTTTCATGAAAACCCCGGTCTAGGCTATATCTCGGGTATATATGGACCGATATCGGAAATTTTCATTTTCCATATTTATGTAACCTAATTTCATTATCAGAACTGCTTTGAGCACAAAAAAGTTGTTTAAGTTCGCTTGCGCGACATTTTTATGAAAAACCTGATTTGGGCTATATCTCGGGTATATATGGACCGATATCGAAAATTTTCATTTTTCATATTTATATGACCCTATTTCATTACCAGAACTGATTTTGAGAACAAAAAAGTTGTTTAAGTTCGCTTACGCGACATTTTCATGAAAAACCCGATTTGGCTATATCTCGGGTATATATGGACCGACATGGAAAATTTTCATTTTTCATATTTATATAACCCTATTTCATTACCAGAACTGCTCTTGAGCACAAAAAAGTTGTTTAAGTTCGCTTACGCGACATTTTCATGAAAAACCCGATTTGGGCTATATCTCGGGTATATATGGACCGATATCGGAAATTTTCATTTTCCATATTTATGTAACCTAATTTCAGTACCAGAACTGCTTTTGACCACAAAAAAGTTGTTTAAGTTCGCTTACGCGGCATTTTCATGAAAACCCCGGTCTAGGCTATATCTCGGGTATATATGGACCGATATCGAAAATTTTCATTTTTCATATTCATATGACCCTATTTCCTTACCAGAACTGCTTTTGAGCACCAAAAAGTTGTTTAGGTTCGCTTACGCGACATTTTCATGAAAAACCAGGTTTGGGCTATATCTCGGGTATATATGGACCGATATCGGAAATTTTCATTTTCCATATTTATGTAACCTTATATAATTACCAGAACTGCTTTTGAGCAAAAAAAAGTTATTTAGCTTCACCTATGCGACATTTTCATTAAAAATCCGATTTGGGCTATATCTCGGGTATATATGGACCGATATCTGAAAAAAAAAATTTTTGTCTTTTAGTCACCATGCTTAATAAGTGTGTGAAGTTTGAAGCAAAACGAACAACTTTTGTTTTCAAAAATTTTCATACAAAAATGCAAAAAAAAATGGCTTTTTTCGGAATTTTGAATATATCTCAGCTATACGTGGACCGATATTACTGAATTTCAATAGCAAACCCATGAATCGATGGGGTAAAAGAATGGTGAAAGAAAAAAGTTTCTAAGTCTAATGGTTTTCTCAGAAACGGTATTTCAACAGCGGACAGACGGACAGACGGACATCGCTTAATCGACTTTTCCATTAATTCTGATTCAGAATATATATACTTTATAGGGTCGCAAAAAAAAAAACTGTAGAAATTACAAACGGAATCACAAACTTATATATACCCTTTACATTTTTGTGAAGGGTATAAAAAGAGACAACTTTTATTAAGGACGATAAAAACCCCGAGAAGAAAAGTTATCAAAAATAAAAATTTTGAGGAATGCATTGAATTAATCATCAAAAAACTCCCAAAATGGCTGCTTCACCGGATGTATTATTTCTTCTTTTGATCCATTTATACGTCCCCATAATATTTTGGAAGCATCTATTGATGTCTTCTCTCGAAAACGGGAAGGATCTATCCACATCTTTTATTTCCCTTAAGATTGTTTCCCAAATGGTGTTTCGCTTCTTCTTTTTGCCCATAAAATCTGGTTCGTGTCGAAGTCTTGTTGCAATTAATAATTTTTTGCGCTCATGGGTCCACTTTTTGTCTCTGCAATACAAAGTATTTAATTATTTAAATAAGATATATGAATTATAAATAATTTATTAAAAATAAACAAGAAAATACTTACTCAGCCATTGCAGCTACATATATGTTTGCATACAAAATAAAAATTATGCACGATTATGACAGCTAATTCTCATTAAAATGAGTTGCTAAACGATTAGGAACATTGGACGTTGCCAGAAAGTTTACAGATGCGTTTACGAAGTGTATACATTGTAAATATGCATTGCAACTTGCATTTAGGAAGTCGGCCATATTTTTTATAAAAAAAAAAATACGAAAATTTTAATATAGACAATTTTGATGCCGAAATTTTTAATACTGAAGTCTTTTTGATAAAAAAAAATTCAAGTACACAAAAATGTAAATCCTAATGGCCGTATTCATTAAGCATATTTTATTTTTATTAAGCTGTTATTTGACAAATTTCTATAGGAAATTTGTCTAATAAATGTTTAATAAACATACAATACTGTAAACATATATTTTTTAATGTAATTTTTTTATGTTTTTACTGTAAATTTTTGTATTGAATATTTTCTACAGGATAATTTTCATGCGGATCACTTTTCTATAGAAACTTTTGAATATTAAAAAATTTTGTGTCGAAAAATTCGAGACTGGTTTGAATATTCGTATGAAAAATTATTTATATGACAAGAAAAAGCTGGGAAACCAAAAGGAAAACTTAAAATCGAAAAATTTCATATATTGAAAATTTTTCATTACAAATGTTTATATATTTTATATTATAATAATTTGCTTTAAATATTTAAAAAGTTCAAGTTTCTCTATGGAAAAATTACAGTTGGAAAAATTGTTTTATTGCAAATACAGTCGCCAAAATTTTTGCATGAAAAAATCGAACATAGGAAATTTTAAGGCCGAATTATAAACTAATAAAGATTTGGGAATGATAAAACAGGCGATTATAGTTTTTGTGGTGCGATGGGCTACTCTGTTATAGATTATTGTATTTGTTCTCTCAATTCTCTAAAGTATATAGAAGATTTCAAGGTGGCATCTAAACCATACTCGGACCATATGCCTCTATGTCTGAAATTAAAAACATCTTTCAACGGAAGTGTAAATAATAAGGAAGTTCTATTAAAAAAATTACATTGGAACAGTAAACAATATGATGAATACTTTAGAAACCTCAGCACACATGGGCAGTTGTCCCGTTCTGTTTTTACCGCGAATGAAATGATTACAATTCTAGCAGACAAAATAAGACAAGCAGCGGATGTAAGGCATAATCAACCTACTTTCGAACCTAAGCAGAAGTAGTTTGATTGAAAATGTTTTCGTTTAAGGTCGCATATGCTTAAAAATTTAAAGATATTTAGAAAAAGTCTAACTAGAGCCAAATATTTGAAGGTATGTCAAGAGAAAAGAATGGACCTATACAATAAGAACTTAAAGCAACTTGATAGGGTGAACTGTAGCAAAGAGTGGTGGAATTTATCTAACTCTCTGAAAACTCGTGCTCATATGGTTAGAGGGAATCTTGATGTTGATATTATTTTATTACACTTCAAATCTCTTTTTCAAGAAAACACGGAAGCTGATAAAATAAGTTGGTGCATGCCGTATTATGTCGACGAATTTCTAGATTCGCCCATTGAATGCTGTGAATTATATGGTGTACTCAACAAACTGAAAACAAACAAGTCACCGGGAGAAGATGGCATTCCGTATGAGTTTTATAAAAATGCGCCCGTAAACTTTTTAGAAGAATTATTATCAGTATTCAATTGTATATTTCTACGAGAAACAATTCCGGATTCTTTTAAGCGTTCTTTATTAATCCCCTTATTCAAAAAGGGCGACCAAAATGTAGTGACAAATTATAGAGGCATTTCGTTGATGGATTCTGTTTGCAAAATTTTCAATAACATTTTACTAAACCGTTTGTCGGATTGGCTAACCAGACACAGCGTTTTAACTGAATTTCAATCGGGTTTTAGAAAAGAATTTTCGACAGTGGATAATATTTTCAATCTTGTCAACATTATAAACATAAACCAATTAACACATAAACACACATATGCGTTTTTCGTAGACTTTTCTTGTGCTTTTGATATGATACCGAGAAATAGTCTTTTCTTCAAATTACCGTGCTTGGGAATTTCGTCCAAATTCAATAACGAAATTTGTTGAATCAATTAATAAATTGTTTAAAGGAATTCGTGGATTCAAACAAAAGTTTAGTAAAAATAATTGTTGACCGAAAACAACAACAAAATACGATATCCAAGGTTATTTTTTTGATATTTATGTATAAGCATACAAATTATATTTAAAAAAAAAACTAATTTTTTGATTTTATTTTTACTATAATTGTTTCTGTGTGTGTCCTAAAAAAACTTAATTTATTAAAATTTATTTTGTGAATAAATTTCCTCAACAGTGCATAATTTAGTTTTGCTGCAGCCTTGTTGTATATCGATCAGATATTGCAACATTGTGTTGAAGTAGGTTATGAGAACTTGTAAAGTCTTTATCCACCTTTTGGGTTCCTTGTTTTATTTTTCCTGTTGCTGGAAAGACAGGACTATAGATTTTTTTTTTTTTTTGCTGTTCTTTAATTTTTTTGCTAACAAATTTTTTTTATTGTTCTTGTTGTTGTTGATGTTTGTGTGTTAATTTCTTAATGATTTCTAGTCGGCTACAATATTATTGTAACATTTTATTCTTCTGTTTTACGTACATATATATTTTTTTGGCTGACTTTATATATATATATGTATATATTTATACAGTGACTGAAGCTGGTGGTGGCGGTTGTGAGAAATAATCATTATAGAACATCTTCGTTTGCAGCAAAGTTTTTCTTTTGCATTATTGCATTTGGTTACTGTTTGCTTTTGGGGTATTTTGTATTTAAGCATTTATGGTAAAGTCACGTTGGCATAATTTGTTTTATGTTAATGTTGTCGTATAAAATTGGTAAAAAAAAAAAAAAAAAATAAACGTACTGCCAAAAAAAAAAAACAAAAAACAAATCTTACAACAAGTTAACTAAAATCCTTAAGAGCTTCTTCTTTTTGTTTTTATTTTATTTATTTTTTTTTTTTCATGTTCTGCTGATCAACTTCAATGAATTGGTATTTAATTTGAGTAGCCATTGGTTTATATATAAAAAAGCAACAAACAGAAACCAAAAAACATTTAAAGATTTGTTTAACTTTTTGTTGTTGTTGTTGTTCATTCTTAACTCTTCTTAAGCTTTAAACAAAAATCAATTTTATGAACTTTTTTTTTTCTTGTGCTTTATAAGCCCAGCAAAATTATATTTCTTTTAGACTTTAAAGCACGACATTATTGTGTACAGTGGAGTGTCATTGTTTTCGGGGGTTTTTAATACAATTGTTATGGTTTTTATGTTAAAAAAAAAAAAAATTTACAGAAAAAAAAAGTATCATTGTTAAGTATTAAAAACAATTTGCTACTGTAATGTATTTAAGACGACTGAAATCATTAAGAAAAAAAAAATTTTTTTTTTTACAAAATTATTTAAGCATAAAGCTGAAAGAAACAAACTTAAAAGAAAGAATATTACAAGACCATGAAGTGGTTAAACGTGAGCTACTGGAATTTTTTTGTAAATATTTTGTATTTTGTTTAGTAAAAATGAAGACCAAAAAAAGAAAAACAAAACTACAAGAGAATTAAAGTTCAATTGAATGTTATGTTTTGTTTCTCGAAAACTCTTTTCACTTTTTCCCTAAATAACTTGAAAGTAAATTTAAGGTCTTCTTGGCTAAAAACTATAAAGTTTTGAAACATATTTTGGCACTTTAAATTAAATGTTTTATTTCAATAGATCTAGTTTATATGTTATTTAACAAGATTTAATTCTTGAAGTTCTACATAAAAGCCTTTAATTAAAAAACTACTTTTTTCATGTTTCCCAGCTGTCTATATGTCGACATACATATCATGATGATTAGGGTAACTCCCATAAAATGTCAATGTATAGTCAGCTGGGAAACTTAAGAAACAAGCTGTTTGCAATTTTTTTTATATGTATTTAAACTAACTTTTTAGTTCGCACCAACCGAGTTTTTTGGAAATTCCCAAAATCGGCTTCAGGAATCGCCGAAATCCTTTCATTTCCCTGGAAGCAATACGGCAACTTCAATTTTTGCACTAAAGCGAACGACCGTTAATTGTTCAGATACACGTTCCACGACAACCACATGTCTTTTAATTATTTCATTATCAAAGTGGTTTTTTTCAATTGTTTTCTCCTACAACAAACTTCAAAATATTAATGTACAAACATATGTATCACAGAATGTACATATAAATTATATTGTAAAAAAAGTTTCTCAAAAAGAAGTTAAATTTCTAAAAATTTATAATGTACTAGAGTGCTCGAATACGGGACAGCGTACACTATATTATGTTTATGGTTATTTACTATTTGTTTATTTATAGTCTTAATTATTATAAATTGCTCGTTAAATAAACATTTCAAAAAAAAAAAAAAAAAAAAAAAAAAAAAAAAAAAAAAAAAAAAAAAAAAAAACGTTCCACGACAAAAATGAGCCCCGAATATGAAAAACCCGTTCCGAAGTGATTCCAAGTTTTTTTGAAAACTCCCAAAATCGGCTTCAGGAAGGCAACATCAATTTACGCACCAAAGCTAATGACCGCTAATTGTTCAGACATACGTTCCACGCCGAAAGCGTGACCGAATATTAAGAATCGGTTCCAAACCGTTTAGCCAAGTGGTTCAAAGTTTTTTTGAGAATTCCCAAAATCGGCTTCAGGAACTGCCATAATCCCCCACCCACTTTCGCGGAAGCTAAACGACAGCATAACTTTTCGCGAAAGACCGTGACTGGTTCGGATACGAGTTCCAAAGCAAAAAAACGCACCCCAAATATGAAAAATCGGTTACGAACCGGTTAGTAAAGCTGTTTGAAGTTTTTTTTATGTGCAAATTCTCTAATTGGCTTCAGAAATCACCAAAACCAAAATTCCTTCACTTACCCGATGTAATACGACAGCTCCATTTTTGCACTACAGTAAATTAATTTGCTAATAAGCATTCTATACTGTAATATGAGACTCTTTTAGTCTTGTGTATAGAATTGTAATAATAAATAAAAATAAGTAAATAAGTAAATTCGGTTCCGAGTTTATTGGGAATTTTCAAAGTGGGTGTCAGGAATCGCCACAATATTCGCACTAAAGCGGCAACACTGTATATCTAAATACTCATATGGCAGGGGTTTCGAGAGTTGCAAACAAACATACAAGTAAAGCTAATACAGGGCGTCTACACGGAAAGTACTTTGTTTTGCCGCCATTTTGGTAAACATTAGTCTTGACAGTTCATATTTGACAGTCATGAAGTAGACACCTGGCACATTTGTTATGAAATACTATTCGATAAACCAACGTATTTTAATCGTAAAACATTTTATCAAAATTAGTCACCGATTACTGTGACGATGAGAAAGTTACGTGATATTTTTGGCAGAAACAACCTGCCAACAAAACGCTCTATTTATTTATACTATTTATCGCGTAGTGAATGCTTTCAAAGAAAGAGGATCTGTAGGTGATAGGGTCCAATACCGATTACAAGATAGTGCAAGATCGGCGGAAACTATTACTGCTACTCAAGAAAGTGTTCAAAATAATCCATCAACTTCAATTCAACGCCGTGCTCAGGAGCTTGATCTCCAAAAAACAATTTTGGACACAGTTTTGATCAAGGACTTGCATTTGTTTCTATTTAAGACTTAGTTCACACAAGAGCTTCTTCTACAAGACCATTTACGCCACCGTAGATATACCAATAGGATATCCATGGCAATCCCAATTTTCATGAAAAAATCATAATGAGTGAACAAGCACATTTTAATTTGAGTGGATATGTGAATAAACAGAATAGTCGGTTCTGGGCAATGGAAAATTCTCAAAATATTAAGCAGTCACCTGATGTGCAATTTGCTCAGGAGGAATAATTGGACTTTACTTTTTTTATGTATTTATGTATTTATTTATTATTATTATCTAGCACAACAAGATCCAGAGTCTTATAAATAATAGTGCTAGTGATTGAGCAAAAGTAAATGTTTACAAAATTATTATAAAGGAAAAATAAAATACAATATCAAAATAATATAATAAATTAATTACAATTCTATGATAAAATAAAAAAAAAATAAATAAACTAAGCAAAATTACAAAATATATTACTGTGGATAGTTTATGCAAATAATTTACTCAATTTTTTGAAAATGAAAACGGCGTAATGGGGATATGATAGAAAACTTTTTAACTTCACAACTACAGGCTTTTGGCTTGATTAACCTGTGATATCAGCAGCGTTGTCAACTCGGTGCGTTTCGCACCGTTTTTGGTGCTTTTTAAAATTATTTCTGCGAAAAATTCTTTAGCCGGTGCGGTGTGCGCTTTTTTTTACATTTTCGGTGCGTTATTGAAATTTTGGTAGCACAAAATCAAATTCAACTCAACTTTTTATTTCAATTTTTTACAAGTTTATAATCAAGTGTCCAAAATTTTTACGCGTCATTTTACATGAAAAACGTACTGTAAGACTTGTCTTGCTGTTTTATATTATATACACTGTCAAAAGCAAAATAAACATTGCGTTTTATAAATTTGTTGCTATTAATCGATCAAGCCAAGTTTGTTAAATATTGCGATAAATGCAGTCTCTGATTTTGTTACGGTTTTGGCAATTGAGAAATTAACAAATTATTAAATAAATTATAAAGTTTTTCCAAAACGTTTGCATTAAATATTGATTATGGTAAACTTCATCTGCTATATATTATAATTCTGGAGAATTTTCGTTTATTTCAATAAATGTTTTTAAAGACAGCGCTTACGAAAGCACATGCGAAATGTACACTGTTTTTAGTAGAATTGCCATTGATTGAATCAAGCCTTCAAGGCTTGTAGTGCGATTCTGTAACTTTTAGTGATCCGATAATCGTGAACTCTTTCGACAGTAATGGTTGTATGCTCCTGCAATATAAATTTGACGACGAAACAGGTATTTTGGGTCCCTGATAATAGGCTGTAAAAGTCAAAGCTGATTTCGGTTGACAGCACATATAATTAAATGTTATTGCTTAATAATAAATTTGATCAAATATCTTTATAATTATTGTAAAGGTAATATTATCTTAATAAAACTGACGAAGTCGTACTAGAGGCCAAGTTTGACAAACACGATTTCTAGCTGTTGAACGAATTTGATGGCATGCTACCAGGCAGTGATATCAGACCCAGTTTGATTGTATACAAGGTAGTCGTTTAAAAGGCTGTTTCATTATTGTGTTTTTAATATAAAAATGTAATTTTGTAATACAAAATAGGTTTTTGAAAATGAAAGGAAAAAAATTCAAAATTCGGTGCGTTTTCGTTGAAAAAACGCGCTTTTTTCCCCATTTTGGTGCGTTTTGAAATTTCAAAGTTGACAACGCTGGATATCAGCAAGATGGAATTACTGCGAGTAGTATACCTTCCCAGCATGGCTGATGGTGTCTGCTGGTCTACAATTATTATTTTCATACAAACGCTTTTACGCTTGTAGACAATGTCAATATTCGAATTTGTTTACTAAAAAAAAAAAAATGACTTTCAACTTTTGCAATGAAAAATATTTAAATTTTCAAATCTTTAATCTATAAAAAATTTTTATTTATATGAAAATTTGTGTTATATAATTAGTTTCAAATCAAAGAAATCATTCAAAGGGATTTCTTTACAATAAAATATATTAAATTATTATTATTTATTTCCCAATTTTATCTTTTCCTATAAATTTCTATGAGTGTAAAAAAAAAATAACTTTTTTCTACAACTAACCCAGACAAAAATTCCCATAATTATCGAAATATTATCTACAACTTGATTTAAAAGAACTTATTTTAAAATTAATTAATGAGTAAAACACACATTCATTTATTTTCAGCATAATTGCTTGAAAAGAAAAAAAAACAATTTATCAATACTTAAGTAATATTTATATTTAACAATAATAACATTTAGTTAAATTTACAAATATGTACAATACATTAAAATACTTCACTTGAGCATACACGTATCTACATATGTACATTTTAACAAACAATTTATCTGATCGTAAATGACATGACTCGCGGGCATACAATCAAACAAAATGTTTGAATGTCTGTCTATTCGAAGAATGAATAATTTTGAACAATTATAGTACCCTGCTAACATGTGTGTAAGTATGTATGTGTGTGTGTGTGTGTTTCCATGAGTATGTGTTTTATTTGTTGGTAACTCAATTTGTTGTAATGTTAAGTTTTCAATATTGTTGTTGTTTGTAAAGTTTGTAAAAAAAAAAATTTATTATCATTATTATTACCTTTTAACAGCAACAATTCGTAACACACAGAAAGAACAAAATTTACTATTTTTACATTTGAAAACCACAAAATCAAATTAACGATTTGTTTTGTTGTTGTTGTTGCTGTTGTTGTTTTTTCACGTCTGTGACATTGTTTGCTAAATCACATCAAGCAAATAATTAAACTTACCTATTCTTACATTTTGTTAGATACTTGTTTTTAAAAAAGAGAATCTTCCACATATGCTTCAGAAAATACTGAGTGGAACATGCGAGGGGGGCTAAGAAAATACAAATTTTATATAAGAAATACTCTGCGGAGATGATTTTTTAATCAAAATGTTTCCACAAACAATATTTCGCAAAATTTTATTGTAAAAAATATCAATTAAAGAAACCACTCTTTTTACACAAGTGGAAGTTACAATAAAAATTTGTGTACAGAAAAATGAAAACAATTGTTTAATTTTAATTAAAAAAATATATCAAATTAGTTTTGTAATTTCAAATTGATTGAGAAATTTATAAATTAGTTCAGATGGAAAATCATTGTCTTCTAGCAAGTTCCGAATTTTAATAATGTTTCCTATATGAAATTCTTCATCACTTATTCTAAGTACCCTTTCAACAAAAAAGCCATGTTGATGATTATATTCTTACTATGTTTTGAACAATAATTTATTATCCTTCCTTATAAAGTCGCCTTTATAAGCCCAACTCAGCCAATCGAGGCAGGAGTTCCCCAAGGCAGCATACTGGGGCCTACTTTATATTTGATTTATGCCTCTGACATGCCAACGACACCCGGAATCCACACTTCAACTTTTGCAGACGATACAGCATTCTGCAGCGTACATGAAAGCCATCAAGTAGCTTCGCGAAATTTGCAGGAGTATATATCAATATTAGAGATGTGGTTAAAACTTTGGAAGATTAAAGTTAATGAACAAAAGTGTACTCACGTTACATTCACGCTGCGTAAACAAACATGTTCAGCCATCCAAATCAACAATTCACCTATTCCGCAGCAAAATGAAGTCAAGTACCTTGGTATTCACCTGGACCGTAGGTTAACGTGGAATTCTCACATAGATGCGAAAGTTACTCAGTTAAAATTAAAAGCAGCTCAACTGAATTGGCTTATGGGCAGAAATTCTACATTGAAGCTGGATTGCAAACTTTTATTATACAACGCAATTCTAAAGCCTATATGGTGCTATGGAATTCAACTATGGGGCACCGCCTCCGCTTCAAACGTTGAAAAAATTCAAAGGCGACAAAACAAAATTCTTCGAACAATTACCGCAGCTCCATGGTACGTAAAAAACTCACGAATTCATAAGGATCTCTGTGTTCCTCTTGTAAAAGACGAATTTTCAAAGTACGCAACAAGGCATATCAATAAATTGGAACTTCATCCAAATCGTCTTGCACGCAATATACTTAATTTCGAAGGACACTCTCGGTTGAGAAGGAGGGACACCCTTGCCACCATCAGAACGTTAAATAGGTGATTTCACCGATATTGATCGTGCAAAATAAAACATTTTTGTCTAGCATTGGCTGGACTTAATTAATTTTATGTATTTAGTTTTAAGATTTGAATACTTATTGTTAGTTCACTTTGTGAAGATTCAATAAACAAATGAATGAGAAAAAAAAAAAAATTATCCTTCCTGATGCAGAAGGCTTTTGATACCAATCCATAACAAGTCTATTATCCCTCCTAATTACCATTGTTTCCAAATATGGAAGTCTTGAATTATTCTTCTTTTCCATGGTAAACTTAATATTACGATTAAAATCATTCAAAGCTGTAAACATATCCTCAATAGCCGAATCAGGAATGATACAAAACAAATCATCTACATATTTAGTCATCATTCTCGGTTTTATATGCAATCTCTCTATAGAGCTGTTCAATAACTTCTCCATTACAATGTCAGCTATAATTGGGGAAGCTGCAGATCCCATTGGTAGTCTATTTATTTGCGTATATATCTTCCCATTATATTGAAAATACCTATTATCCTCTATACAACATTTCAAAAGACGTAAAAAAAAATTACTAATATTATGATGGGTTCTTATCATTCATCTAGCTCAAGTTTTAGTCAGGATTCAACATCATATAATATTTATAATATTGAAAATAAGTTCGACAATTTAACATTAATACATACATAATAAAAAAATTTTTTAATAATTTTTTTAGCTGTTTTACAAAAACCCAATTTTTCGGGAAAAATTTTTGAGAAAAAATATTTTATTCCAAAAAATTAAAACAAAACAATTTTGGAACATTATTATTGTAAGAAAATTTTTCTCTAAAAATTTTTAATAAAAATTATATATTTTTAAATAATGGGTGATTTTATAAGAACTATCGGAAATTTAAAAAAAAAACACATAAAATTCAGAAAAATGCATGAAATATTTATTTGGATCGATAGTTGGGTCGATATAATTTAATGTTTGAAGATTATTTCATGCAAATGTTGGCCGCGACTGCGCTTCAAATGGTCCATCCGCTTAGTCCAATTTTGGCATACTCTTTCCAACATTTCGGCCGGTATCTCACGAATAATGTTGGCAATGTTGGCTTCCAGTGCGTCAATCGAAGCGGGCTTGTCGATATAGACATTAGCCTTAACATAGCCTCTCAATTGGTCCATTGTTTCGCGTGCTGTGTGGCATGTGGCACCGTCTTGTTGAAACCACATGTCATGCAAGTCAAGCTCTTCCATTTTGAGCAAAAAAAAGTTTGTTATCATCGCACGGTAGCGCTCACCATTCACAGTAACGTTGTGATTCGCATCATCTTTGAAGAAATACGGCCCAATGATGCCGCCAGCCCATAATCCGCACCAAACGGTTGTTTTTTGTGGATGCATTGGTAGCTCTTGCAATGCTTCTGGCTGCTCTTCACTCCAAATACGGCAACAGAGGCCCAATTGCTGCGAACGGCGCCGAATCGATAATTCACGGTCATCACCAACACTGGCCGATACGGCTGCGATATTTTCTTCACTTCGCACTCTACGTAAGCGTGTTGGTGGTTTAATGTCCAACAATGTAAATTTGGTGCGAAATTTTTTTACAATAGCCCGAATAGAAGCCTCAGTAGGTCGATTAAACTGACCATAAAATGGAAGAAGCGCGCGATGAACTTTCTTAACAAAGCACGCATTGTGGTAATAAAATTCAATAATTTGCAAGCGTTGTTCGTTTGTGAGATGATTCATGATTAAATTATAGACCAAACTGAAGATGTTTGACAGTGACACAAGATACAAAACGTGCGTGAGCTGTTAAAACTAGTGTTGCCAAAAAGGTAATAGCAAAAAAAATCACTCGTTATTTTAAATCCGATTTTTGGTTTTTGTACATTTGTCCCTTTCTCCAGTTTTCTTAAGAAGGATTTTTTACAATAATTTTTGATTGAAGAATACCAGCCAAAATAATCAAACTCAATCATTTTTTTAGATTGTTGGGATGTAAAGTTTAATGTTTGAAAATATCCTTCATTGATTAGGATAGCTCCTATGAAATGTCGACATGTAGACAGCTGGGAAAGAAAATAAATTTTCAAGATATTGAGTTTTATTACTATATTAGCTTCTAATACTGATATCAATCAAAAAATTATAAACAGCTTGTTTTCTAAGTTTTCCAGCTGTTTATATAACGACATTTCATAGGAGCTATACCAATCATCAGTTGACTTTGGAAATTTTTGAGAGATATTCTTAAACACTCAACTTTATATCCCAACAATCTAAATAAATTGTTGACTGTCAACACACAAAAAACAAGCTTTCTCATTTATACACGTCTCTACATTTATTTTTAAAAATATATTTTACCAAGGATTTTTCCATAGAAGAATTCCTAAGTATATTGTAAGAAATAAACTATGCTGAAATTTGTCTTTTTATTAATTCATTGAATTGTTGTTGAACTTTATAATTTTTAAATTAAATTTTTGTTTTCTTTTGCTTGTCTTTTTAGATAGAATTTGTGTTAAATTTATCTCTCAACTACCCTCGCTTATATTAAAATTTTTTTTAAGAATCATATTTAAATAGCAACAAAATCCGGATTTAAATTTCATCATTAGAGTTATAAGAAAACATATTTTGCTCAAACGTAATATTATACTCATCGAATAGTTTCTTTTTCGTTTCGCTGAAATAAAAATTGTAGTCCCTCACAGAGCGGTTGACCTTCTTCCCATCTCTTAATGCACATTTACACAATCATTGCCTTATTATGATAATTAACTTTCAATAAAATTGTAAAAATATTAAATGAAATTAAATAAAACTTTAAAATATGCAAAGAAACAAAACAACTTGCCATCGCAATATCAACGTATTCACACTCGTACTCACATGCATTTAAATATTACTCGACCAACTATAATTAGAATGATGAGCCGTTTTAATTGCTGCTTGTCACTTATTTTTAAGTTCGTAATTAATAAAAGCGTTTAGCTGTTAATTAAGCCGTAGCTAAAGGCAAATATTCATTGTACTCGTATTACATCGTATAATGGAAACTAAGTGGCTTTTATTGTAATTTTAAAATTTTATTTTAAAAGATTACATTTTACCTCTTCGGCATTATTGTCGGTGCGCTTGCTAGCCTCAAGAGAAAGGTTTGTAAATTAGAATAGTGTTGGTTCACTTTTGTACATAGTTTGTTTAGGAAATACCAATATTTTCCATCTTTTGTTGCTTTTTTTTTAATATTGAAATATATATAAAGTTCAAAGTTCCAATTTTCTATAACCCAGCTGTCATACGACACTGTATAAAAATATTTTTGAGAACTTAAATTTTTAATCAACATCAAAGTTTTATAAAAGGTATTTTTTCTATCAGAATATGTATTTATGTTTGATAGCCTGCCAGCTATTGTAAAGCCACACCACTTGGGTCCAGTTTGGTCCCTTTGTCTTTGAATTTGTCTATAACAGGCTTTTCAAAGAAAACGTTTTTAAACCCAATTTTGCTATATTCACACTTTGTGCTGGACAAACTTTCTAATAGAAAATCTGCGCTTACCAAATTTTTCTAACCATAAATAATCGAATTTTTCTATATAAAAATTATGAACATAAAATTGTTTATAAACCAATTTTTAGCATTCGAATTTGGCTGAAGGATTATTTTAAATATATTAACTTTTATGCAAAAAGTTTCAATACTCGAATTTATATATAAAAAAAAATTATTCTCCGAAGCTTAGTAAATAAAAATGTTCGATCTTTGAAAATTTTTTATATTTATTTATGGTTTTCTAATATTCCACCGTATTTATATAAAAGTTTTGGATATATACGGTCTTGTCCATAAAAAAAAGCATTTTTTTATCAAGCTTTTGACTGGTGTTATTAGAGTATTTTTCTTTTTAAATTCTCAACAATTTTTTTAGATTGTTGGGATATAAAATTAAATGATTAAGAATATATTACAAAAATTTCCAAAGTCTACTGATGATTAGGGTAGTTCCTATGAAATGTCGACATATGGACAGCTGGGAAACATAGAAATTTTTCAATGATTCTACGATTTTAATAAAAACTTTGGATATTAGTTTTTTTGATGGAAATTTATTCAATCTTCCATATTTTTCATTATATTTAGATTTTCCTTAAAAGAAATTTTGGAAAAAAACATTAGTAACAACAATTAGCATTCTTGAGCCTATTTGCTTTCATCTTTATTTAATTCAATATTTGCAAATAATTCGTTCAGCTCAAGGTCCTTTCTGTTTTTTTTTTAAATGTTTGATGTATTTTTCAATATATCGTCTCTTTTTGGAAGACTTCTTCAGGAAAATTTGTTTTTTTGTGTGTAAGTTCAATACAATTAGGCAATTATTTTTTTTTTATATTTATTAGGCCCTAAAAATAATGTTTATTAAATATTGCTTAAGATTTTATTTAAGAAATACTATCTTTAAAAAAAGTTTTTTTTTTTTTTTTGATTACAGAAACACAAACGATGACTAATCCCTGTTAACTCTATGACGTTAGTGTAAATTTACGTAGATTTTTGCGCTGCAGTTGAATGTTCTTTAAGTATTAATCTTATTTAAAATAAAATAACAACAAACATTTAGTGTTGTGTATAAAATTTTTATTGTTACTCGTACATAAGTTTTAATTCATTTTCTTAAACAAAGTTTTTCGTATTAGTATTCAGACTTTTTTATACACATTTAGTAACACCGCAATGACTTCCGGCTGCTACTTTGTACTCAGCCCAGACTCGACTAAAATAGGCGAGGAGCTGGAGGCAATGCATTTGCAACACTGCTGACAGCGTGAGAAAATTCTAATACTAGTTTGTATTTATAGTGTTTTCTTATTTTTTATTTTTTTATTTTTTATTTTAAAACACAAAGAACATTAAGTTTTTCTGTTGTTTTAATATATTAGATGATTTGTAGAAATTATTCATTGATTTGTAGTCATTTTGCTTAATTCTTGTATATTATGTATGGCCTGGGTAAACGGAACTAAGCAGCAGAATCTCACATGCTCTATTGCTGCTCTATTAGAAATGATTATGACTACGTCATAATTATACAGTAAGTGGGAAATTTTTATTTTATTTAATATTAATTTATGTTTTTTTTTTCATTTATTTCTAGTTTTGCTGGTATAATTAAATAAGAAATAAATTTTTAATTGCTTAAAAAGAACTAAATACTTAAAGCAATAACAAAGTAATGGAATTGCAAACAAATAAGTAGAACATTATATAAATGTATGTGTACATAAGCAAAAGTGTTCTTTACTATAAATTTTACCTTAAGTATATTAACGTTTTTATAAAACAAAAACTTTAAAAACTGATCTAGTTTCTTTTGTATAGTTCATAAGGAAAACAAGTTTGTATCTCAACTCTTTTGTTTTTTTTTACTGCATAACATTCAAATTCCTTGATATGCCACAAACGATAAAAAAGATTTTTATTGCACTGATAATAAATGTGGGGGAAATTTCAAAACTAATCATAAATTACTGCCAAGCTTTTAAAAGTTGTAAATTTTATGGGTTTAGTGTTCGTATAATGAGCTTAAATAATCAAAAGGTTAAATTGAAACATTTATTATTATTGCAATGTAAGTGCATTAAAATGAACAAATAATTTTTAAACGTTTTAGCTGAGCTGAAACCAAATGCCTTCAATGACAAGTTGTTTGCAATATAATTGGCACAATCTAAAAAGAGAGCTTGTTCAAGCTGCAGGTTAGTGTTTAGTTCTATGCTAAGTAGACAAATATAAATTGATTGGAATATATAATCAATTATATACATATGTAATGCAAAATGTTAATATTAATTAATCACTAGAAATAAAGGTAAATACTCCTATTAAGCTTTGCACTTGATTCTGTAATTTAGATTTTACACAATATCGAATTCGAATGATATTCAATAAAACGAATGTAAAGAAGAAAAGCAAATTTTTAACAATTTTATTTTTCAATTAATTGAGTTTTTTATGCACTATTTTAGCTTCTAATATTGATACCAATAAAAAATTATAAATAGCTTGTTCTCTACGTTTCCCAGCTATATATATGTCGACATTTCATAGGAGCTACCCTAATCATCAGTAGACTTTGGAAATTTTTGAAGGATATTTTCAAACATACAACTTTATATCCCCACAATGTAAATAAATTGTTGAAAATTTGAATTCTTTCAACGTTTGAAGCGGAGGCGGTGCCCCATAATTGAATTCCATAGCACCATATAGGCTTTAAAACTGCGTTGTATAATAAAAGTTTGCAATCCAGCTTCAATGTACAATTTCTGCCCATAAGCCAATTCAGTTGCGCTGCTTTAAGCTTTAACTGAATAACTTTCGCATCTATGTGGGGCTTCCACGTTAGCCTACGGTCGAGATGAATACCAAGATACTTGACTTCATTTTGCTGCGTAATAGGTGAATTGTTAATTTGGATAGCTGAACATGTTTGTTTACGCAGCGTGAATGTAACGTGAGTACACTTTTGTTCATTAACTTTAATTTTCCAACGTTTTAACCATATCTCTAATATTGATATATAGTCCTGCAAATGTCGCGAAGCTACTTGATGGTTTTCATGTACGCTGCACAATGCTGTGTCATCCGCAAAAATTGAAGTTCAGTTTAGTTCTTTTAATTTTTCGATAAAAAAAACAATACAAGATCTTAAGCTGCATAATTTAAATAATTATTTAACAAAGAAGAAGATCAAAGAATATTAGAATAAAATAATGTATTTTAATAATATGTTTCTGCTAAAAATATGTTTGTCTTTTTCTATGGAAGAATTTTCATTGGCAAATTTTATTAAAAACATGCAAGAATTTTTTATTAAAATATAAGAAAATTCCATAAACAAATTTTTTAAAATTTTATGCAAAAATAAAAAAAACGTTCCTGAAAAAGTCTTCCGAAGGAAGACGAAATATTGAATTAAATAAACAATTTTTTTAAAAATTTTATAAAAAAGACCTCAAGTGAGATGGTGATCGTCACCATCTCACATCTTAATTTAAGAAAAAAGTCGAAAAATTAGGAGAAAGAAAAATTTATGCAAAATATTTTTTAAATATTGCAAAATTGACTACGAAAACTTTCTTTAATAATTATTTTTTAATTATCATTAACAATAATTATATACACAGAAAAAATTTTGTTTTGAGTTAAATAACGAAATTCGTTGAATCAATTAATAAATTGTTTGAATGCGGACCTGTAAAGGAATTCGTGGATTCAAACAAAAGTTTAGTAAAAATAATTATTGATCGAAAACAATAATTTTTTTAAACAACAACAAAATACGATATCCAAGATTATTATTATTTTTTTTTTCTTTTTTATATTTATGTATATGCGTACATATTATTTTTTCAGAAAATTTTGCTGATTTTATTTTTACTATAATTTTTTTTTGTGTATACTATATAATTTCTTGAGCTTGAGGCCTGAAGAAGCTATCCGAAGGAGAGCGAAATATTGCCATATAATAAAATAATAAAAAAAAACTATTATATAAGAAGACCTTAAGTTCAAGAAATTATTTTATATTAAGAAACAAAGGGTCAATATAAAGGAATAATAAGAATATTTATGTATAATATATTACTTGAAAGTTGTTTTCTGTATAGCAAATTTTGTTGCAAATTATTTCCTTAATTTGTTGTTCTACCTGAAAGTTTTTCTTTACAAAAAAAGATAATCTTGAATATTTGTCCTTTGGAAAAGTTTTTGCTATTTGATTTGCAAAAAAGTTTTGTTTTATTAATCTATTTACTTCCACTTTCCTCTACGACGGTCCGTTAAACACACCTGATATGCGATTCATTTTACGAAAACAACATTGCAAAAAAATCATTCAATGATAAATGATTGTAAATTTTTAAAGTTGTTAAACTATTAGCCAAACCTAAGCAGCGACATAAACAACTAGACAATATACTCCATAAAAAATGGCAAAATGAAATGACTTGTATTACTTTAAGCCCAATTTTAAACATACCACCAACAACTGTGTCTCTCTTTCACTGCAGTCCCATTCATAATCGAATAGTACAATATCTGCCAAATATGCACAAAGCAAACAAACAGACAAACAAACAAACAAACAGAATATTGTTGCAGAGAATAAACAAGTCCAAACAAACATTGATGATAATTTCACAAAAAGCTGCTTAGCCTGTACATTTTCCAGACGATTTGTAAGGATGTCAAACAATGTTATAAAAAATTATTGTCATTTTATTTGCAACATTTTCGTTTATGCTGCATTTTTTTTGTGTCTTTTTTTTAATCATACTAGATGTTTACTTAGTTACTGTTGTTGCTGACCTTTGTAGGTTATTTTAGAGCTAAAAGCTTTTTGGCAAGAGGAATAATTCCATTTATACGATTCCACCCAAGAGACGTCGTTACCTTATACTTTAACCTTAAAAACTATGTGCGTTTGTGTGTGGAAAGTGGAAAAGATTTTGTTTCATAGTAGCTATTAAATGCTGACACAATAAAATTGTGTTGTGCATTCAAATGCAGCGACGACGAACAGTGTGGTGTTATAAGTTTTCCACAAAAATGTAGCCATGAAAAGATTTTTACAAAAATTTGCTTAATTTTAGGTAGGATTGCTATTGAAGCTGCCTAAGTATAAAAAAACATTTTTTTTTTTCAAAAATATTTTATCCAAGTCAGGAAAGGATCCTACAAAAATTGAGTCATACAGGCCAACAATTTCAAAACTGTTTCAGAAATTGCTAATGACAAAGTTGATCTCAATCTGGAATGAAGTAGAATGTATTCTTCACCATCAATTCGGCTTTAGGGCTAAGTAATGCACTATAGAACAAACAAACAGGCTTGTGAATGTTATCAGAAAGGCGCTTGAAGATAAAAAATATTGCTCAGCTCTCTTCATTGACGTTTCCAAAGCTTTGGACAAAGAGCGGCATATTGGCTTAACGCGTAAAGTAAATTCAAACTTGCCTGCAAACACTCGAAAGCTGTTAGACAGCTACTTATATGACTGGAAATTCGTCATAAAGGAAGGCGGTTTCAAAAGCTCCCCTCAGCCAATCGAGTCTAAAATCCACCAGGGTAGTATATTGGGTCCATATTGCTTCAGACATGCCAACTAGCATTCTTCTGTGTCCAAGAAGACTATAAACTAGCATCACAAAATTTGCTAGAACACATTCTTATATTGGAGAAATGGCTGAAACTTTGGAAAATCAAAGTAAATGAACAAAAATGTGCCCATGTTACATTCACACTACGTAGAAAACCTGTTCGGCTACTAAAATTAATAAGCAAGTTATTCCCTAACACACTGAAGTCAAATACCCCGGAGTTCATGTGGAATGTAGGCTCACGTGGAAGTCTCACATTGATGCTAAAGTCACTCAGATGAAATTAAAAGCGGTGCAACTAAATTGGCTTATGAGCAGAAGTTCTATCTTGAAGTTAGTTTGCAATCTTTTGTTGTATAACGCAATCCTAAAGCCAATATGGAGCTATGGAATTCAATTGTGTGGTACCGCCTTTGTGTGCTTTTGTTGTACAACATAATTCTAAAGCCAATATGGAGCTATAATCCAATTGTGGGGTATCACCTCTGTATCCATTCAAAAGCAGCAGAATAAAATTATCCGTAATGATATGTAGAAAACTCACGAATTAGTGAAAGCTGAATTTTCAAAATACGCGACAAGATACATTTACAGACTTTAGTCTCATCCAAATTCCCTCACACGCAGCATCCTTAACGTTGGCGTCCACACCCTTGCAACCATCACAGGGTTGAAAAGGCGATTTACTGATAAAATACACACAAAAAGACACGTTTCGTCTAGCAACATAAGTAAATAAAATTTTCCAATACTAAAAAACATTTATTTTTCAAAATTTTTTTTTTTTTTTTATTGGACCAGTACTCAGGGGATGACCCCTACATATGCAGTGCATTGCACTAGAACTAGGAAAATAGGTTGTGAGGAGGGCGAAAGAGGGAGTAGTGTTTGTGAACATTTGACTTGAACTTTCCAACGTTATAACAGACAGGAAACACGTCTGCAGGCAACTTGTTCCACAGACAAAGCGTACGGCTGAAAAACGAATTCTCTCTGTAATGAGTAGTACGATTCCCCGGGCAATCAACCACAAATGGATGAGCTCTAGACGATGAACGCGTGCTACATAAGAATGTGCGAGTTTCGGGAACAAGATCCCTAATCTCGTCAGAGCAAAATCCATTGTAGTAACGATAGAACAGAGTAACGCACCCCACACTGCGTCGATGCTCCAGTGAATCAATAGAGTTGGATACCCTACTGTCACCGATGAGCTTCTTCGCCCTCTCCTGCACACGGTCGAGTAACCCCAAAATAGACTTTGAGGCACCGGCCCAAACATGAGAGTTGTATTCTATTATCCCTTAAATGGGAAAACTATCAACATACTTACAAAACCATGAACTCTACTGGGAACAAACCGATCTACCCTCATAACTGGTCCCGGGAAGAAACAACTATATTCGCTCATTTAAGAATTGAGCACTGTAAATTTTCTCATCAACATCTATTTGACAAAACTGCACCGCCTATTTGCTCTACTTGTAACTGCCGGCTAACTACAACTCATATTTTAGACGAATGCCCTGCCCGCAACCCCTCCAGGAATAATTTGTTCGGAAATAAGTCACCAAGTGCTCTCCTCAAAAATATTTCTGACTGTCATAACAAACTAATTTATTAGAAATGTATAAATTAAACAAAACGAAAACAATTTAAAAAATATGATTTGAAAATTATTACTGTAAATATCGAAGTCGACAGCCTTAGCTGCTAGTACTCCTTTTTCTTTTAATTCATTTTTATAAATATTGTTATAATAATTAATTTTTTTAAATAAAATATTAAATAAATCTAATAATGTGTGAACTGGTATGTTGTCCTGAAGAATAAACACTTTTTTCTTCTTTAAATGTGGTCATTTTTCCTTGATTGCATCAATCAATTGATCTAATAATGCATGACAATACTTTCATGTGATTTTGGATCCATTTTCAAGATAATCTATAAGCCATATTCCGTGTAAATCCCGAAATACAGTGGCCCTAACCTTGCCCGCTGATTTCACTGTCTTCGCCTTCTTCGGCTCACTTCCAACAGCTTCCACCCATTGTTTCGATTAAATTTTGGCTTCAGATGTGTAGTACTCTATGCTGTTGTACTCGTTATTGTTCGACACTGAGCAAACGCGGCACCCATCTTGCCGCTAGTTTTTCATATCCAAATGTTCATGCAAAATGTTGAACACACGTTGACATGATACGAGTGTGTTTAACCCAGTGTTTAGACATACGAGTAAGAGTTCGAAAAACTCAATACACTCACATTTTTTTACTACTACATTCACATTTTTCGCATCGCAGGTCTACTCGCAGCTAAATTTGCATGCGAGTGATTTTTTGGCACTTCCATGCAATAAAATGTCAAACAAACGAACAGTGTTACCGTGTAAATAATTTTAAACAAATCAACTGGATCATTATAAAATTAAAACCTAATTTTTAGCTAGTTTGTATGTTTATTTATTAAAACTAATACTATAGATAGAAATGTTTAAATTGTAAAGCGTTAATATCAATAGTATAATGATAATACAAATTAATGCCAACTATTTTCTAAAAATATTCTCAAGTGAAAAACACGGCAACTCCAGAAAGTAAAGACAGCCGAAGAAACAAAATATATGAAAGAAACAAATTGTTCGAAGTTCACGTGCTCGTATGTGTAGACAGAAAAGAAAATTGCAAGAGATTCGAGTTTTTCGAAGAAATTTTCGTTGATAATACATATTGAGCACTCGCATGAGATTACTCGTATGTCTAAATGCAGGGTAACATTTCAACAATCTCGCGTAACTTGACTACGCGATCATTCAGTAACCAAATCTTTTGGCCTTCTTATTGATGGTAATGTTGCAGTGCTCGTTCGGCCGCCTTTAAATACTTTACCATGTAATCTGACGTTGTGTTAATCGAGCACGAAACTCACTTTTTTCCATTTTTCAAGAAACACAAAAGTTGCTTACTTGAAACGACTACAACAAATAAACTAATCGATAAACTTCGGTGAAATTTTAACAGCTGACGTTTGATCGCAATTTCAAAAAATAAATAAAAAAAAGTATTTGTGCTGCCATCTAGCTCGTAATACAAAGAAAACTTTTTTAAAGCATATTCCTGATGAAAAAGTGATTGAAAATATTTTACTGTGAACAAGCAAGTGCATGTAAAATCATTCTAAGCGATGAAGCTTAGAATGATCCTTGATGACTTTGTTAATCACCAAAATTGGCGTTTTTGTGTGGTTCTGAAGATTCACACTTAATTAGCGAGAAATGAATGCATTTTTTTTTTTTTTGCAAATTTTTTTTTCCCCAAAATATTTTGTATTTAAAAGGTATTTTTTTTTAATATCTTTAAATATATATATGAAAATATATATTTCTAGGGCTCCTAGCCAAGCGACTTGGACTCAATTTATTTTCAATTTGTTTTTCTCTGCCCCACAGTTTCATATTTAAGCCTTTTTGTCATTGTTATTAATAATAATGGTTGTTTTTGCGTTAATATTTTTCTCTCGAGAACAACCATTCAAACTGCCGACCGACCGACCACCTTAATGTAACGCAAGCCCAACAGATCAGAAAAAAAGAAAAACAAGAGTTTTAAGAAGTTTTAGTTTCTGTTGGTGCGCGGTGGCCATAAAGCTTAAACAAATCGTTGTTATTGTTATCGTTGGCCTGTGTTTGAATACATTTGCTGTTATTTGGCGTTTTAAAAGCAATTTTATTAAACGCATTTAAGAAAACTGCGACAAATGATCATCGACAACAAATGGACCACCATCACATGTAACCGCCTGCAATATGTCTACTGTTTGTTCACTATGACGTACTTACATACATATAAATTTTCATTTCTTTTGGAAAAAGATATGATTTCGGGAAGTTTTCTTAAAGCTTTAAAAATAAATTTATTATGTAGATTTTTTCACACAACATTTAGGCTTTAAGAACTTTTCATGCTATATGTCACAAGATCGATTACTTAACTGGATTGTTAAGCTCGCATGCGAGACCTGTCTTCGCAAATTTATACAATTTCCGCGATAACAAGTGACAGAATCTTTAAAGAGAATAAATATAATTTGTTTTAACGGGTTATAATCCGGTTAACAAGAAAACGGAAGGCGGGCAAGAACCACCGTTGACCTACGGCATATTCATTGTATTGGTATATTCGTAGCACAACGGTGGTGAATTAAATTCCCTACACATATTTCTCGTTGCAGGTGGTGAAATTCAATGGGTTTAAGGGGAACATGTGAGTGTACATTTACGGTAGAACTACAGAAGTTTTTGCAAACCGGGAGTTTTGCATATCTACGCCGCCTACTTGGCGATAACTCAGTTACAAACTGCTTAACTACCATCTTGTACTGTTGTTTCTAATGTTTCTTGTCTCCTTTGTTCTCTCCCGGTTTGCAAAACTTTTATAGTTCTACAATGTATGAACACATACTACCAGTTCCCCTTAAATTCACTGCATTTCACCAGCTGTAACAAGAAATATAGGTGGTGAATTTAATTCTCCGCCACTGTGCTACGACATATTTATTGCTTTAAGATTCTCACGATTTTCCGAACTCTTTTCCCCTCCTTGTGATAATGAATCGCATTAACCCATTAATGTAATTCATGGTCATTTTATAAATACACAACTTAAGAAATTTTTTGAAACTTTATTATAAAATGTGGCCAAAATTTCATAAAGTTTTGTGGTCTTCACAAAATCTAATTAAAACAAGTGATTGTTAATAATAAATCCTTATAATATAATTTATTTACACGTTCACAATTCTAGCTTATAAGTTCTTCACCAGAAAAAAAATGTGATTAAATTTCTCATCCCCCGCTGCTCTCCTGGTTCTAATCGGCGTCGAAAGTGTTGGATATGTTAGTATTAATACGCCAGGGATGGATAGTCTAACGCAATGTTCATTCAAGTAGACATAGTTTAAAGAAACAAAAAACCACGCTTCGATATCAAATTTTTCATTTACTATTGTTTCTTCTTAAATTATGCACATAATCAGATAACTATCCGTACAACACATTCCGATTTCTTTGTATTCCCCAAATTTTTGCACTAATAGAATGACCGTTAATAGTTCAGATAACGTTCCACGGCAAAAACACGCACCGAATATGAAAAACCGCTTCGCATTCGGTCAGCAAAGCGGTTTCCAGTTTTTTTTGGAATTCCCAAAATTAGCTTCAGTATTTGCAAAAATCCTCCACTTCTTCGAAAACAGTATGACAACTTCAATTTTGGCACTAAACGAATGACCATTAATAGTTCAGATACACGTTCCACGGCCAAAACACGCAACGAATATGAAAAACGGGTTCCGATTCGGCCAGCAAAGCAGTTCCCAGTTTTCTGGCTATACCCAAACATGAAATTCCCGCCACTTCCTCAGAAGCAATACGGCAACTTCCTCAGAAACAGTACGGCAATTTTTTCACTAAAGCGAATGACTATTATAGTTCACATGCATGTTCCATGGCAAAAACGTGCACAGAATATGAAAAGCCAGTTTCAAATCGATTAGCAAGGTGGTTTCGAAATTTTTTTGGAAATTCCCAAAATCAACTTTGTGAATCCCCAAAATCCCCCCACTTCCCCGGAAACAGTACATAACTCCAATGTTTGCACTAAAGCAGCAACACTGTTTATACAGTTTTATACACAGTATAAACAGTTTTATATACCTATATAATAATCAGCCACATGCCATGGATTTCGAGGGTTACAAACAAATATACAAGTGAAACTAATATTAGTGTGTTAGAAAAAAAGTCGAACTTCGAATAAATTTCACATGTTATCGGCCTAATTAACAGGAATCTATAAAATAAATTTAATTACTAAACCAAATATTTTTTATACCAGTAAAAAATTATAAATAGCTTGTTTTCTATGTTTCCCAGGTATCTATATGTCGACATTTCATAGGAACTACCCTAATCATCAGTAGACTTTGGAAATTTTTGAAAGATATTCTCAAACATTCAACTTTATATCCCAACAATCTAAATAAATTGCTGAGAATTTAAAAAGAATACTTCAAAAAGATACTTTCAAAAAGCAAATCGTAGCAACCAACGGTTGTTCATTTGTTTGAAAGGTGTAAAGAAATGTTAGAGACGTTTATAAATAGAAAAGCTTGTTTTTTGTGTTTTGACGGATATTATTAGAGCATTTTTCTTTTTAAATTCTCAGCAATTTATTTGGATTGTTGGGATATAAAGTTGAATGTTTGAGAATATCTTTCAAAAATTTCCAAAGTCTACTGATGATTAGGGTAGTTTCTATGAAATGTTGACATATAGATAGCTGGGAAACATAGAAAACAAGCTATTTATAATTTTTTACTGGTATAAATGTTAGAAGCTTATATAGCGAATAAAAAACTTAATTGTCCAAATATTTTTTTATAATACTGATTTTTTATCTGTTAACTTCTGCTGAACACTGCTTCTGTTGATCAGACAATTATTCAATATTAAATAAAAACTATATGAGTTATATGTTTAATGTAAATTTTATTGGCTTTAAAGTAAATAATAAAAGCAATTATTAAAAAACGTGTCATACAAAAAATTTGTCAATTGCAGGAGCACGTACAAACCGGAAATCGCATTTTATCTTATCTTATGACGTATGATACCCAAAAAGGAAATGCATATCCTTATAAAAGAAAACACTCGCACACACCCGTCTCCATATAAAAATTATAACATATACTCTTTATTTATTTTACTAAACAATGCAACCGATGATACTTCTCAGTCATGCTGTCATAATTTTTCATAAGTAAAACAGAAATTAAAAAAATAAAAACAGCACAACAAAATTATTGAATGGTCTGCATAAATTTGACAAAGAAGTCAGTTTTTCGTTTGTGCTTTTTTACAAAAAAGGAAATCTTTAATAAAATAAAACCGTCACAACTATAATCTGACACTAGAATTAAACACATATATACTTATATTGTTTATTCAATTTCAGCCACAAATAAAGTAAAACATTTAAATGTTGAAATGATTTGGTTTGCGTAGAACGCTGAACAATGCCACGTTTTTAATGTGAGCGGTGTTTTCTTGTACGTGATTTGTTTGCATCATGTCTGTAGAGGAGTGAGTAAGCCCGAACCGTTCGTTGAAGAAGTTTGAAAAAATAATCAGCTAAACAAATAGTTGAACAAATAAAGGAAACACATCCCTTTTGGTTAAACATTCATACGCTATTTAATTTATATGATAATTCAAACTACTGTACAGTAGTTATTTCCAATTGGTAATCAGAATTTGTTTAAACACTTAAATTTTTGCTAAAAATTAATTTTCTCATTTTCTACTGACATTTTATTTTATTTTTATTGAATTTTCACAAATATTTTTTTTTCTGTGGTTTTTTTGTTTAATGCTAGGAACACAACTGTGACGAACGACGAACTTCGCCCATCGCGACGAATTCGCCGGCAAATATTCGTTGTATAAATTCGTCGTGTGAAGCACAATATCAACGAACATTGTTTACATTCCGTGCAAAGAAAAAAAATTAATATAACGACTAAGGTGGCCATATTAAAAGTAAACCTATATAAATCTCCTCCGAAAGAGGGATTCTTGAACAAATTATCTCAGGTACTTTAATATATTTCGAGAACATTTTCATAAATTTTTTACTACATGGATTAATATAAATATAAAAAGCATGATTTCGTGAAAATTATTTTTTTTTTGTGTATAAGAACCCTGGCCACCTTATACTGTTTTGTTCGTTGTTCGCTGGCGAAACAATTAGAAATAAGTCTATTTTAATTTTCGCTGAGTATGACGAATTTCGACCAACGCTACGATTGTGTGCATTTTCATATACTTTTGGCGACGAATACTCGCGACCAAATATTCGTCGTTCATCGCAGTTGTGTGCCTAGCATAAAACATTTATTTTTGTTAAACTTTTTGGAAGTTTTTACTTAATAATTTTTTTTTGTTGCGAAAACTTTTCGTAAGAAAAAAGTTTGTTTGCAAAATACCTTGTATAGCAAAGCTTATGAAATATTTTCTTTAAAATACACTTAATTTTAAAAATTTTCTATAGAAGAATATATATTGTAAAAAATTTTTAAGAAAAACATTATTAAGATGCAAGATCTTCAAGCTTGAGGTCTTTTTTATAATTTTTTTTTTAATTGTTATTTAATTCAATATTTCGTCTTCCTTCAGAAGACTTCTTCAGGAAAATTTTTTTGATTTTTTTTTTGTTTATAAATTATTTGAACAAAAAATCAAAAAAAAAGACGAAATATTGAATTAAATAAACAATTTTTTTACAAATTTTTATAAAAAAATACCTCAAGCTTGAAGATCATTACATCTTAATTTAAGTAAAGGTCGAAAAATTAGGATAAAGAAAAACATTATTGTAAAAAATTTTGCACAGAAATTTTTTGTAAAATATATTCTAAAGATATGTTCGTTTTTACTTTAAAATTTGAAAAAAATTTGTTTTTATAGGCATAACTTTCTTTAGGCGATTTATCGAATACCTTTTACTAAACTACCCTTGAGACGTCTATGAAGACACCTCTTTGAATAAAAAGAGGCGTCATTGTCCTCAGATCAAAACAATATTAAACTACTCTTGATTTTGCACTCGTCTTCGATAGTCTTCTATTCTTTTATATGCTCTCAAAATCTCCTGGACTTGAGCGATATACAGAGGCTGTCGACAACATTCAATTGCTCTCGACAGCAAATAAATACATGTCAATTTTTTACGCCGCCTTCTGTGACTAAAGACGCCTCTTTGAATAAGAAGAGACGTTATTTTTTATGTGAAACACTTTGTGGCGAAAAAAATTTTCGTTGAAACCTCTTCGGGGAAAATATTAGCGGAGTAGTATTTTGGATATTTTTTAATTTTGTTTATATCATTTTATTTTTAATGAAAAAAAAAATGTTTTGGGAAAATTGTCCTTATAATTTTTTTTTTTTTTTTTGCATAATTTCAAATTTGTATAGACACAATTTTCTTTATGCGATTTATCGAATAATCTTTCATATTTCCAGAAGCGTCATTGCCCTCAGATCAACACAATATTAAACTACTCTTGAGACGTCTATGAAGACGCCTCTTTGAATAAGAAGAAATATTTAATCAAAGATTTTTTACGTGAAACACTTTGTGGCGAAAAAAATTTTCGTTGAAACCTTTTCAGAGGAAAGCTTAACTTAACGGAGTAGTATTTTGGATATTTTTTAATTTTTTTATATTATTTTATTTTTAATAAAAAAAAATGTTCTGTGAAAATTGTTTTTCTTGATCCTATTTGCTTTGACCTTTATTTAATTTAAAATTTGCAATAAATTTCTTCCGTTCAAGGTCCTTTTTGTTAAAAAAAAAAATTTTTTTTTTAATGTGTTTTCAATATTTTGTCTTTCTTCGGAAGACTTCTTCAGGAAAATTTGTTTTTTTTTTTTTGTGTGATAAATTCAATACAAAATTTTTATTAAATTTATCACACAAAAATCAAATTTTCCTGAAGAAGTCTTCCAAAAAAAGACGAAATATTGAAAAATAAATTTAAAAAAAAATTTTTTTTTAAACAAAAAGGACCTTGAGCAGAAGAAGTTTTTAGACAGTTTTTTTAACAGAAAGGACCTTAACGGGAGAAATTTATTGCAAATAGAACATTTTTTTTATATTTTGTTTTTGCAAAATTTCAGAAATTTTTGTGTAAAAAGTTTTAAGCGGATTATTTTTTTCTTTTTCTTTTTTTTTATTTTTTATTTATTATTCTAATATATTTTCTCTATAAAACATTTTTCAGCAAAAAAATATTCTATAGGAAAATTTTCACTGAAAGCCTAAAACTTGCTCTCCCTCTCTCCCTCTCTCTCTCTCTCTCTCTTATGTTTTCGAGCCATCCGAAGACTTCATCTGAAACCAAGTTCATTGTCTATTCTGTTCTTTTTATAAATTTTTATTTCTTTTGTTTTTTTTATCATCAAGCCACATGTCCTTTAGCAGGGTTCTAGTAAAAATGAATAAAACAGGCGCAAGAACATATTTACATACAGATTTCTTTGTTTGTTTGTAAGAGTATGTGTTAAGCTTATCTTTATTAAGAAATTCAGTAGCCGTTATGACTACAACGTTTGGTGATAATCAGCATATTGATATCTTGATTTTTAAAACGTTTTATATATTGCATTAAGGCGAGTACGAGTATGTGTATTGTGCAGTTGTAACGACGACGATCACTTGTATGGCTACTGGCCGGCCACACTCTGGATAGTTCTTCTGGTTGTGTTCTTTGGCATATAAATCATGCATTTCGTTTTGCACTTGTGACATGTTTCATATTGTTCCTTTTCATTCATTGTTTAATCATTTTTTTTTAGTTTTTTGTTCTCAAATGAAATTATTATTACTTTTCCTTCTTGTGTTCTGTTTTTATTTACTTGTGATAAAATTCCATTATATGATTGGAATATTAATTGAAACAATTTTTGCTTATTCTATATGTATGAATGTATGTATGTATATATGTTTGTTGTCTTTCTGTTTTTGCTTTCAGTTTATATGTATGATTTGTTCAGAACTCTGCTATAGAAAATTATAGGCTGTAAAGTGTATAGTTTAATGTTGAAATTTGTTTTGTCATATTGACATTTTATTAATAACAAAGAACGGATGTGTATGTTAATCATCGTCATCATGATCGCCGTGATGTATATGAACAAAATGAATGAGTGCATGAATGAATGAAGGAACAATTTATTGATTAAAGTTTTTAGAAGAATAAATTAATAAAATTATGATTGTAAACTGATAGGAAAACTCATACAACTTTGGACATCTATACACTTTGCTTAGAATATAGAAAATTTCATAGAATTCTTTTAGATTTCTTGCAAATTTTAGTATTTTGTTGGACTTGTGAGTATCGTATTTGGTTTTATTAATTGATTTTCTTTTAGTATTTCGTCTTGGTAAGGTTTTTTTCAGTGGAAAAATATTTGCTCAAAGGAAAAGCATAATTATTGATAAGATCACTATAATTGTTATACAGGACCACAGGAAATTGTATTTGATATTATAATTTAAATAAGTGGAAGTAATAGTTGAGGTATAGGCGAATCTTGGGAGCCTTATATTTGGAAAAATTAAAAAGCTACTAGTCATCGAATCTCAATGCTGACATGTGCCAGGTGAACTATTATCCTTAGAGCCATTATTACAACTGACGAATAACATTGCGACAATGAGCCCCTCATTCCAAAAAGAATACCATAACGACTGGAATTTTAAATCTTTCATTAAAATTAAAAATATTTGAGTTGAATTATTTTACACTTTTCATGCCATTTTTTCTTTAACTTACTTTTTATAAACATTTCTACACTGAAAGAATTATGCGTCATACATTTAATGAAACTGTTTTATTAAATATTTTTAATTACTCCAATGAAAACTTTTCACAATATGCATGAAACTTCATATATATTATGAAATAGTTCCATCAGAATGGTTTCATTAAGTTTCATAGTTAAAAAAAATCATTGGATTTATGACTACAAAAAAAATTTTTTTTTTTTTTTAAATTCTTTGAATTTTGGTAAGATATATTAATGGGCATTTATTAATCTTAAGCTACAGTTTAAGCTTAAGTTTTTTTTTTATTAAGATGTAAGTTTTATGAGTTTCATAATTCCAATGAAATAGAATTTAATTAGATCAATGACAAATAAATTTCTGGCTACCGAACTTGGGTATGTATCTACATATGTGTGTGTACTCAAATCAGCATAATAATACTTTAAAAAATTTAAATACCACTGTATAGAAGTCATTTGAATTAATAAAATCTGTTTTATTTGGTGAATACTTGTTCAACATTTTCTTTTATCATAATTAGGTACAATTTCACAAAAGCAAGGAATAGTTTTGTTTGTGTAATGAAACAAAGTATCAATGAATAAATGAAATAATTCCATTGATCTTATTACGTACATTTGTGAATATATTTTATTAATGTGTGTTATAATATTATTTCATTAAACAAATGTAACTATTTCATTGATTTAATGTAAATTTTTCAGGTGCTCAATGAATAATAAAATTAGATAAATGAAATAACTTCATTGACCTTATGAAGGAGTTTCATATTTTTAATGAATATATTACTTTAGTACAAAGAAGTTATTTCATTAAATAAATGTTACTTTTTCATTAATTTACCGTACAGTTTTCATGTGCTTTATGAAATTGATTCTTTGATCTAGAGAAATTATTTCACTAATCATATGATTTGTCTTTCATACTATTATTTACTATTTTTAGCTGTTATTCTTTTCGATAATAAAAATAAATTTGTAGCAAAGTTTTTATTCAAAACTTAAATAAATAAATAATTAAAAGGCAGCAAAAAAAAAAATCAAGAGCAATATTTTAATGGTAGAGGATTTTAATATTTATTTATTTATTAATTTTAAACACTTGAAAACATTGTAGAGTAATGCTGACTTAATAAAATTATAATGCATTATATATAATAAAAAATAATAAAAAAAATAAGATTGTTGGAAAGCAATTTTTAACTGAAATTTTTTCAAGGCTAGAAACTTAAGTATATAATATCTAAAAGTAAATTTATAATTTTGGAATTATTGAACATAAAAAGATTTTTTATTAAATTAATAAAGAAATTGGGCAAAAAATAAAAGTTTGAAGAAATATTTTCACTGAAACTTTTGACAGAAAAGTTTTAACAAGAATAACATGATGAAATCCAACACAAAACAGACTTAAAAATATATATTAGCTGCAAATTTTCTTAACACTTTTACATAAAATTTTTTATGACACATCAAGAAACAAGCTCTGAGCAAAAAAAACAAGACAAAATATGAAGAAAATTTGCAAATTTTCTTAACAATTTTATATTAAATTTTTAATGATACATCAAAAAAATAAAAATCCCTGAGCAAGACAAACAATAAGGAAAAATTGCCAAATTCAAGAAAAGTAGACTACAACTTAGGGCAAATGAACAAAAAATAATTGCTTCGTTGCCATTATCTGTGAAAATTTTATTATTAATTTACTGTTTACTTGTTTTTCATAATACTAATCGTTTCCAACATCTATGATGAATATCTATATCATGCCTGATAATATAATACTGCTTGGTATTTATACCCAGCCATGTCACACAGTTCAATTCCACAGAACACGAAAAGCGAAAAGATTTTTTGAAATGAAATCGTTTTTAACATAAACTATTTATTACAATCGTCAGTTGTAAAGCAGTTCTGGGCTGGGAGCAGCTCTCGCGTCATCATAAACTATTTCTTAAGTGCGGTCAGGCTTGTTGTTGTTGTTTGGCCTTTGAGAGTTTTGCGTCTCACTCTCATTGGTTAACTGTCTACCTCAACTAACTGTATTAGTTTACAGTTTCTGTGACGTATTTCGTTGTTAACCACGCGGTAACTTCCTATGCGAAGGCATAGCACGGTACAGTTAGTCACAGCGCCGCAAAAAAAAAATACTCTTAATACCATCGCATAAGTATAAGGTATACGTTACTCCGCCCATGCTGTGCATCCTATACTTTGCAAATTTATTTGCAACTGTATAGTTACAAATACAAATATTACAATCTTAGTTTTTTGTTTGATGAAGAAATAGAAAAATTAATTGAATACAGTTTCTGATTGGCATTGAACTCTGTGACTTAACTAATAATGTCTGATTGCTAAATGGCGTTTTAGACTATTATACAAGTCTTAAGACTTTGATTGGATTTTGTGACACAAAAATCTAATGATATTTGTTGCGACTGTCAAAAAATCTAACGTACAATTACATTTGGTTTTCACAACATCCCACATAAAGTAAAATCAGAAATATGATTTGAAAATAAACAGCCAATATGCTTAAAGTCTGGTTTTAATTTTTTATTATATGATTTTGGAAAAAATGCAACCCTGATCCAATGAAAAATCTTATTATGGAATGTCAAATCACTTACCGTATTATTTCTCATTTTGACAACGTCTTACATTCACATTATCGCACTTTCACGTATTGTTTGAATTTTTGACACGTCTAAATGCAAGATGTGATAGTCTGAAGTGCCCTTAAAGGCCCAAACAGACTGTTAACAAGTATAAATACTTTCATTAGATTTTGTGAGATAAAAGTCTAAACACATTTCTTGCGGCTGTCAAAAAGTCTAACGTAAATTAGATTTTGCATTCACACCATCACACTTGATATAAACCAACATAGATGTGCCATCATAAAACTTTTCACGGCGGCAAGTGCGCTATTCGCCGTAGGCGATAGACCTGCCGGCACGTGAAATTCTTCAACAGTTAAAATAATAATTATGTATAACACATCCAAATTCAATAGCACAAACATGTTTTATGTTCTAAATATAGCATGAGCAAAATACATTTATAAATGACAGCTAAATTCCAAATTTCGAGCTTTTTTATAACGACAAAAAATACTATCAGTGACGGCACCCCATTGCTAAAAAACACAACCCTGATCCAATGTAAAGTAATGGGTAATTTTATAAGAACTATCCGAAATTTAAAAAAAAAACACATAAAATTCAGAAAAATGCATAAAATATTTATTTGGATCGATAGTTGGGTCGATATAATTTATATAATATAATTTTATAATGTCCAACAATGTAAATTTGGTGCGAAATTTTTTTACAATAGCCCGAATAGAAGCCTCGGTAGGTCGATTAAACTGACCATAAAATGGAAGAAGCGCGCGATGAACTTTCTTAACAGAGGACGCATTTGGTAATAAAACTCAATAATTAGCAAGCGTTGTTCGTTTGTAAGACGATTCATGATTAAATTATAGACCAAACTGAAGATGTTTGACAGTGACACAAGATACAAAACGTGCGTGAGCTGTCAAAACTAGTGTTGCCAAAAAGATAATAGCAAAAAAATCACTCGTTATTATCGTTTTGAAAAGTTTCAAAAAACAACAAAGTCGAATGGGATGTCAAATTTTTATCGTATTATTTTCCGTATGTATGACGGATTACATTCAGACTATCAGACTTGCAGGTATTATTTGAATTTTTGACAAGTATTAATACAAATTATAATAGTCTGAATTGGGCTTAAGGAGTTATATTTAAAGCATTTCAACAAACTTTATGAGCCTATTTACTCAATTAAGACTTGCATTCACATCAGTGAAGTAGTCAGTAGAGTCAAAAATATAGTTTTTTACATTCCAGTTCTAGAATGGTAAAAATGTTTTAGAAATTTTCAGAAAAAAAGTTTTTTTGGTTGAGTGCCAGTAAAAATATTTTTATTGTTATGGGCTTTTTTTTATCATCTTGGACCAGTACTCAGGGGATAGCCCCTCCATATGCAATGCATTGTACTGGAACTAGGAAAATAGTTTATGAGAAGGAGGAAAGGGGGAGTAATGTTTGCGAGCTTAACACACGGAACGACCAAAACAAACGTTATCACAGCATTTAAAGTGTTTAAATTAAATTAGTTATAACTGATTAGTGCCCAGTGTATATACCTTCGACATGGCTCAGAATAATAAAAATTAGTTCAACACCGCGCACAATGTAAGGTAATAAATACATAGGAGGAAAATAAAAAAGATATTAATAATAACAAATAGAGAAAAAGCAAAAAGCAAAAAAAAAAAAAAAATAAACGTGCACACATGATGCAAAACAAAACTCTACCTATTCCGGTATAATTTTGTTTTTTTAGGAATTGATAATCAACATAAGTATAAGTACAGAAAACACGGAATGAACAATGAAAAACACGTGTGTACAGTTGTGAAAATGATTTATATCAGCAACTGCCTTGCGAAGGTGTAGGCACCTTAACCATAATCAGCCCGGGTTGAACTGCAAGCAGAACCACTCGGAGGCTTGCTGATCCCTGTTCTGCTAATTTATAACCGTGGTAAGTGTTTCGGAAGCCAACACAACATAAGTCATGCAGCTTGACAGAGTTTTATTTGCTACAACAAACGAGGGACTCCTTCCCCTCTTTACCCTGGTTAGGAATACGTCAAGGCAAAATTGTTCCCCGGTGGATGCCTGAATCTTTAAACACATAGACGACAGCAGACAGCAAGCAGCAATCTGTCAAAAATAAAATACATGTGTTTAAATGCACACGATTATTTTTTGAACGACATAACAGCAGCACGACTTCACAACAGCATTTGCTGCTGCTGCTGCCAACTTAGATTAATTTCTATTTTTGTAAGCGGCAAAAAGTAAATGCAGTGCTGCCACTATAAATATAAATTGGCAGCAATAAAAACTAAAATTTGTTTAAAATATTTAATAGAAATAAACTTCACATAAATAAAATAAACAAATAAATTGATGAGTTTTTACAACTTTACGTGATATTATTACGTTTTCAGTCAGTAATTTTAATTTCATTCATGTAAAATATATATGTGGCACCTCTAAAATTTGCATTGCGTAAATACGCATAGTGCTGCTGCTGTCTGGAAAATAATTATGTTGCTGACGAGACGGCAGCATTTGAAGTTAACTTCATTTGTAGCCATGAAGTTGTGAAGTCTGCCGCCGTCTAAGTGTTTAGAGCATGACTGATATAGTGATCTATCAAGGCACAGCCCAAGCCACTGAATGGATCGGGCTGAAATTTTTCATGGAGGTAGATGTTATGGCGTAGGCAGCCGCTAAGAAAGGATTTGGATGAATTTCACCCCCAAAGAAATAAAATAGGGGATGAAAATTGGTATGAAACTTTGTTGGCGAGCGAAGCTGCGGGCAAATGCTAGTATCATACAAAAGGAATATTTTAATCCTCTTTACCTATTTCGCTACAGGCTTTATTTTGTCTATTTACTATAAAATTATTATTTCTCTAACATTTAGCATAACTTATAAAACAAAATTCTGCTCAACCTTGATTTATAAGTCATATTTTTCTTTTAAATATAAATTATGTTAATTTTTTGTTTTCAAGAAAAATCGTGTTCTTTTTTTTCTCTTTTTGAGTTTTTTGTTTCTTCACTTAACATTAATGTGGGTGGTTATTTTATATTTTTTAATGTCATTTAATTTTTAAGCAATAATTTTTTCTTTGAAAAGCTCAAAATTCATGTGTGAGCTTGTGTGAGTTTTAAGTTTGTTCAATGAACTTAAAGACATGGCATGTTTAAATGTGTAATAATTGTTGTAAAGAAAAAAAAAATTGTAAACTTTTAAACAAACGACAATTTTTTTTTTTTTTTTTTTTTTTTGTTGAAGTTTTTCTGACAAATTTAAACAAACATAAAGTCATTGTTAGTATGAAAAGTATAAAATTATACGACAAGAAAAAAAAACACTTATAATTTCTGGGTTAATTTTCTTGTAAACTTATTTACAATTAATGCATTGTTATTATTATTTTCAGTTTTGTTTTTCCATATTTATTTATTTTTATTTTGTATATTTGTTATTGTACGTATAAGTTTGTTTTCTGAAGTAGTTAAGTTGTACTTAAGTACGGTTTTGCTGTCAAGGTTAGCATAATTTTCAAAGTTAGCGGAAAATTAATATGATGCACGCATGACTGATAAAAACGGTTATGAAATATTCTTGACAAGAAAAAAAAGACATAATAAAAATAATGTTTTTTTTCTACTTCTCAAATTTTAATGACAATAGAAATATAAAACAATAAACAATAAACAAAAATTTGATTATTAATAAAACAAAAATATTAATGGAGAATTAAACTTGTCAGTCAGCAAGTTATACATTTCAATTTATAGCTGCACGAGGCCGGCTTGATATTATAGTTACTTGAGTAGGAAAAAAACATTTATTTTTTCAAAAACCATTTATTTCCCAAAATGGTCTTCTTTTAGCTCATTACAGTTCGTAAGACAATATTGGAATACTTTTTATACTTTCTCAATAATACGATTTTGGGAAGCCCTCAAAATACGCGTAAGTTTCGGTAATCCCTTCTTCGTTTGAGATGAATCTTTTTCCTGCGAGCCATTTTTTCAAGCTTGGAAACAGGAGCTAAATCTGAAAAAAAGGTGATCAACTAATTCGAGGTGTATTTCATGTGAATTTAGCAGCGTATCTAATACTGTGTGAACCAGGGCGTTGTATTGAAGAAAGTCCGCTTTATTCTACTTTAAAGTATTGTCCTGCAATAATGCACGACAATACTTTCCTGTGATTGTGGATCCTTTTTCCAGATAATCGATGAGCAATATTCCATGCGTATCCCAAAATACAGTGGCCATAAACTTGACAGCCGATTTCACTGCCTTCGCCTTCTTCGGGGCTCTTCTACCAGCTTCCACCCATTGTTTTGATTGGCTTTTGTTTTCGGGTGTGTAGTGGTGGGCACACGTTTCATCAACAGTTGTCAAGCGATGCCAAAAATCAACAGAATTATGCTTCATCATGTCCGAACATCGCTGTTAACTGGTCTGTCGAACTCATTTTTGTTCGACACTGAGCAAATGCGGCACCCATTTTGCCGTTAGCTTTTTCATATGCAAATGTTCATATGATATGTTTACCATTTCAACAATTTCACGTAACTTGACTCGGCGACTATTCATAATGATATGGAAGATTTTCTTGGGGTAATCTGACAGAGCAGACTCATCTTAATGTTTATCGAGCTTTTGTTTTATATCTTTCGCTTTTTTCCCTTGTAATGAACTAACAGATGGATGAAGTAAAAAATATTTTAAGAGAAACAATATAAACATCTTTGAGGTTGCCTGTAACTTATAGATAAAGGGAAGATCAATGGGAGCCTTTGAAGCTGCTAGCAATCAGCCGCGAGGAGAGGTTCTTATCTTGACCAATAATGGTCTTTAATTACTGCACGAAATTAACTTTTAATGCTTAATTTATTCTTTGCTAGCTTATGCTCGTCGCATTATCTGGTGTACCTCAAGGCCCTAATTTAGATCCCAGCTTATCCTGTACATGGATGGGTCTTCCGGGGTATATTAATTCATCTCTGTATAAGCTTTTTATTTTTTCAGATACCATTTTTTTGCTTTTCTATTGTGGTTTGGATTCTCAGGGCACATTAGAGAGCAACATTAAATTTTGCCTTGACCGTCTCCTGGTCTGCACAAATGCTAATGCCAAAATTTTTAATATAGCTAAGACAATTGCTATCATATTTGGCCACACTAGCCGCTACTTTTCTGACTTGAACATTACATCGAATAGTGTTCGTACACACTTTGTTGATCTCTTGATATGCCTGGGCATTACTTAAGACTCTAAACCAGTGGTGCCCACATGTTCTATATGGAAGAGTGAACACCAATACATTTAAGGAAAAACTATTTTTATTTAATATTTTTTGTTGTAAAAAGCAAAACATTTACAAAAACAAAATTCACACTGATAATCGATGACGTCAATGTTTACCAGCAACACATGCGAAAGTGTTGTTGCTTTGCTTTTGTGTGTGTGTGTAGGTGCAGTGAAGAACGACAAAAAATTATATAAAACGAAGTTGTTTGTATATTTTTCATTGCTAATGCTGAGCGCAGTGTTTGTGTATTAAAGAGCGCAGCCCTATAGCTAAGCGCATTTACAAAAACAAGTGAGTACCAAGCACATAGGGCTGGGCACACTTGCTCTAAACCCTCATTCTCTAATCATATTGATATTCTTGGAGGTAGAATATGTGCTATTTTATGTAAGATTTACTCACTTGATGTGTTCATTCTGTCTTTTATTGGAAGCAGTTTAGCCCATTCATTTCTTGTGTCACAGATACTGTATGGCTTGGGAGTTGTTTCAGGAGTGAATACTATTATTAGGTTTCTGTATAATGTTAGCCGTTGGTACCATATATCCTAATTTGTTAGTAGCTCTCTGGCTTGTTCATTCAGGACTTCCTTAAATTTCATCACATTATTTATTTTCTATAAAATAATTAAGAACAAAGCAGCTAGAGCGGTTTATCGTTGGTTTGCTTTTTCATGGTCGACCAGGAATCCCCAAATATTCATACTTATGACTTAAACTTTGTTTTTCGAAAGATGGTCAGGTTGGCCCCGATGGTGGAATGTACTTTCTGTGTTGCTGCGCCCTAATAATGTATTTCGGGTTAAACTCTTGCAGTATTTTTTAGAGCCTTAAGATTGTATTTTGCTTTGTTTTTCTCATCAGATATTTCCGATTTACATACGTACGTATGTACTAGTGATTATTGATCTACAAAGGTATTTACTTGAATATACTTAGTAATTAAGCTGAAGGATAGTTGTAAATATGGCTGCCACTGGGGAAGATCATTATTAAACGCTTTGTGTTTTTAATGTGTTATGCTATATATGTTACTCTTAGTTTTTGTAGCTAGTTATGAATGCAATTATGTATCTAAGAGTTGTTTTTATACATGGTTTATATCTTTAAAAGTACACACTAAGGTTGTGAAGCTTTGTAATATTGTTATTTTGGCCATATTATTGTACAAAATTAAATAATTGAACAAAAAACTCCCAATTTATTTATTATACCTTAATAGACGGAATTTTGTTTCAAAACTTTACTTTCGCTTATAAATAAAAACATTTAAGTATGAGACAATACTCTAAGGTCCTGCATCTTTTATATTTATTGCTTTATTTGCTTTGGCCTGAGCAACAAATTCCAAAAACTGCTCTGAATTTTTTGGCTGCAATAACTTTACTTCTATAAAACAAAAGACTTAAGAGTCAAACACCAAACACCTTCAACCATCTAAACAAAACGAAATATATTCGTTTTCTTTCTTTCGTTTTTTTTTATAATATTTGTTTCTTGAAACTTATAAAAATTGTTGAAAAATCACTCAAGCCCAGGACATTAAAAATTCCTCACAGCGTGTTATAATACGTTTAATAAGCAATTCCTAAAATCTCAGCCATAAAGAACAAACTCTGTGTGTTCGAAAGCATTTAAAAGACACCAAAAAAACAAAAGAAACATATAAGCAAAAGAACAAAAAAAAAGAGTAACCACAAAACTGTCACTTGTTTTATATTATTGTAATCATGTTCAATGGCTTGTTGTTATGTGTTTTTTATAAACAATTAATGCGTTTGCTGTTTAATAAAAACAGGCGCCACTTGTCTGCCACTAGAACAAACAAAAAAATATATATTTTTTATACAAAACTCTATATTTCTTTATAAATTAAACAGTAACACCAGGCATAACATAGACACAGAAATCTATTTGCCAGGGCCACACTTGTTGAACGTGACCCACATTTCTGTTTAGGACAACAAATTTAATTTCTCTTTTGTTACTTAAAAAAATTGGTTTGCTGCTTATAAGAGTAGTTAAGGTTTCTCAGGATATTTATTTATAGTGTAAATATTTTGTAATTTAAGGGTGCTGATGCCTGTAGCTGTGATTCAGTGATATCTTTATTTTGCCAGAAGTTGTATAACACTATGAGTGTCTTGGACATGTTCTATCATTAAATGCCACAATTGTTTTCTTTTCATGTGAAAATTTGAGAACCATTTCATCCAATCACTTGCTGTGTTTTAGGTGTTATAACTAGAACGAAAAAAAAAAAAATTAACTGATGTTAAAAAGATTTATGATATTATACAGGCAGTACAGTAATACCTGGGAAAATAATTAGAAATGTTTTATCAATAAGAATAAAAAAGTTTAAGCGGAAAAGCAGTTTTGGGTGGTACAAGGCGGCCTGTACAAGATCACTCAATTATTTTATTTTATTTATTTATTTATTTATTTATTAAAAGTGGATATCACATACAACAAGAAATAAAGCTTTTAAATTACTGTATGTAATCTTATAACGATACAATACAATATATTTATAATATCAGTATTACAACATAAAAGATACAAAAAAAAGGGCAAAAATGCAAAAGTAAAATAAGAGAAAAGGAAAATTAACATTTATTTCAAATAAATTGTATTTATTAAAAAAAATGGATTTCAAATAGATTTCAATTTCTATAGCAAACAAGTAAAAAAAATAGTAATAAAAAATGGTAATACGGGAAGTTTAAAGTATACTTAAACACTTGAGAACAATTTCTTTTCAAAGCGTACAACGTTGCCTGTGATTTGTATAGAATTAGGAAGTGAGTTCCACAGTCGTATTGTATTTGTAAAAAATTGCCTTTCGGAGATTAATGTTTGATATCTAAAATTAATAATGTTCTTACCTCTATTAGACTGTGCAAATTGAAGACGTTCAAATAAATAAATTGGTTCTTTCCCGTAAATAATTTTATGTAGCAATATTAAAGACTTAATCTTAAGCAGATCCAAGAGCTCAACTCCATATAAAGATTTTGAATACTGTGAAGTACCTTCATATCTCTTGATACAGTATACGTATCGCAAAATTGCGTTATAGCCTACAACTAATCTGCTCTTGCTATATGAATCACAATACGCAAAAATTTCACAGCCATATAACAACATAGGCCTTAAATACGATTTCGCAAGAAGCACGCGTATGTAAGTCAGTGTAAACTGTTGTGAAGAGTATAACACTCGAAGCATTGAAAATATTTTTCCAGAGATAGAGTTTATGTGTGTATCCCATTGAAGTGTTTTGTTAAAAATAATTCCCAGATTTTTAGCGGAGTCGACGATAACAATGTCTTGATTCCCTATAGATATTGGAGTATCAATGGTTATGCTCTGATTTCTTTGGGCTATAATGAGACATCTAGAGTTTTTAGGATTTAAGTATAGCCCATTAGATGATGCCCATAAAAATATGTTATTTAGATCAACGTTAAGCTTGGAAATACACTCTTCTATCAAATTTTTTCTTACAACTTATATATATATTTGTACATCATCTGCATACATATGGATTCTGCTGTGTAATAGTTGCTTGTAAATCATTAATATACAGAGTGAACAAAAGTTGCCCCAAAATAGAACCCTGTGGTACTCCTTTAGAAACATGTAAAGCAGAAGATATTGAATCACCAGCACATACAGACTGGTAACGATCGGCAAGATAACTTGCCATGAGTGAAGTGGAAGTTAGAGAAAATTTTAATATATTGTATATCTTACTACAAAGAATTTCATGATCAACAGAATCAAATGCTTTGGAGTGATCCAAGAGCACAAGAATTAAAGGTTCTAAAATTTGCTAATCTTACATATTGGCTGCCACCTGCGGATCTATTCAAAATAAATTTTCAAGAACTTGAAAGAAAATCATTTTGGTTTTTTAAAGTTTATATTTTTCAGTTTAACATTGTGTGCACTTTGCCCAAAATTTTCTATTTGTTTTAATCCATTCGTTCAAGAAGCATTAAGATAAACAAGCAACATATATCCAGCAATAGCGAAATACAAGAGCTATAGAAAATGTTGTTTGTTGTTGTTTATAAAAAAAAAATTTTTCGAACAATAATTATATTTATTGAATTTTAATGAATTTTAATTTAGATTTTTGGCTTGTACATTTGTACATCGGATTTAGTTCAAGTTTTTCTTAAGAACGGGTTTTTTACTATACAAATTTGCTGTGATCAATAATTATTGATTGAAGAAGACAAGAAAAATAATAATCAAATCTTGTCCCCCAGAAGCTGTTTCATAGTCGCTACACTACTCATCAGCACCCACTGGGAGTTGAGCTCGGGTTAAAGCAGCAGATCATGATTCGTCATGACCCGAGTTCAAATCCCAGTGGGTGCTGATGAGAAGTGTAGCGACTACGAAACAACTAGTTGTCCCCCAGCTAAAGATTTGATTATTATTTTTCTTGTCTTCTTCAATCAAAAATTATTGATCGCAGCAATTTTGTTTTGTAAAAAATCATTCTTAAGAAAAAACTTAAGAAAGGAAAAACTTGAACTAAAACCCGATGTAAATATGTACAAACCAAAAATTTTATTTAAAAACTATAAAATTTAACAAAAATTCAATAAATTAAATAATACAGTTTTTTTGAACCATTTTTGCGCGTAGTAAAAAACTGAAGAGCGCACCAAAACACGACTAAACTTTCATTTTTCAAAACCAAACTCGAAATGGCTGACATTGCCAACATATATAACAGACAGGTGTACCAATATACAAACAGAAAAAATGCGAATAGTTATTTTTTTATCAGACCTCGTAGCATATTAAGAAGAAAGAAAAGGTCAAAATAAATAAAAAGAATATCAATATTTGCAAATAATTCGTTCAGCTCAAGGTCCTTTTTGTTTTTTTTTTTAAATGTTTAATATATTTTTCAATATTTCGTTTTCTATTGGAAGACTTCTTCAGGAAAATTTCTTTCTTTGGTGTGTAAACTCAATACAAAATTTGAATTGAAAAAAAGCAAATAGGATCAAGAATTTAAAAAGAATTTCTTTAAATTTTATTATATAGAATAATTGTATTTTTCCGCTGGGTCTGAAATCACTTTTTTAAACCCATTTTGAGTATCTGTCGACTCAAAATTATTCTTGACAAAAATTTGCAATTTCACCTCCTAAACTAATAGCAAAACAATTTATTTTATTTGTGTGTCTAATGTCATCAAAAATAGCTCAACTAGTTATTTTCATGTAACGCTCCAGCAATTTTCTAAATATAATTTAAGATTTTTTTTTTTTTGCTGTTGTCACGTCATATTGAAATTGAAACAGATGAAAAACTAGCAAACAAATATAGGAGATATTTAGTAAAATATTTAAAAAGTTTTAAAAGTGTCTAAAACGATTTATAAGAAAATTTTATTTATAACCAAAGAAATGCTAAGGAAACGACTTTTATTGTAATTAAATGCAATTAGTGATTTTAAGCTTGAGGTCAGTTGTGTTTTTTGTATAAAAATGTTTTAATTATATTCGATATTTTGTCTTCCTTCGGAAGACTTCTTGAGGAAAAATTTTTTTCAGTTATTCCTAAAGAAGACGAAATATCGAATATAATTAAAACATTTTTCTATAAAAAACAAAACTGACCTCAAGCTTAAAAAACATTTCAATTTAATTTATTAAAAGAAAGTCAAATAATTAGGATCAAGGCAGTTAGTGATATTAAAATATTATAAAAAACATCATCATTGGAGTTGTTTGCTGTTAATACGAGTAAACTTTCCACTTCAAGATTATTTAAAAGAAAATTTTTGAAAGTTAATCTGCCTAAAACTACCGAGCGAAAACTTAGTAATGTGTTGCATTTACCTAAGAACATTTTTTTTAATATAATAGTACCTACTGCCTACATTACTTAGAATTAGTTAAGTAATGACTTGTTTAATATCAGTTGTACATGCGTAAGTAGTACATACGTAAGTAGCTGTTCTTGGCAAAATGGAAGGTACACGTAGAAAAAAATAAATGGTTGATATGACAACATTTTAAGGCAACATAATATTGTTGAATTATATGGTTGGTAGGCAGAATATTATATTGTTATATTTGAACGCCGTTCATTGATTTGCCTTAACATAGTTTTGTAAGAAAAATGTTATAAATAACTATACTAAATTTTGGTTTAACATTGCAATAATTGGAAGCGACTATAGTATTAATAAAAGTTGCCATGATAATGTCATACCTAAACATGTTATTATGCCAACCAATCATATTACTTTCACTAAACAAACATCTTAATTTCATAAACAGCTTTATTGGCATAAAACCATGTTTTTGTCATTACTGACAACATTAGTTAAAAAGAGGCCGTTTTTGGATAAACAATACAATTTCATTTATTTCAATATTAGCAAAAGGAAATTATTAGGTATGATGTATATAAAATAAAACAATTAAAAATAATCACCCAAATATAGTCGGCTATCATAATTGCAAATGATTTTGATCTCAACGGGTTCTAGTATCTATTAGCTGAAATAAAAAGAATTTATTATGTATTTCGTCGATAATTGCACATTTAAAATTCATATGTGTAACCATATTAATATGGTTAAATGTAACATTTTATGGTTGTTCACAACCATAGTATGGTTTGTCAAAATTATTATGGTTGGGAAAATATGGTTGGCCGACAATATGGTTAATTTTGCCGTAGTATTGTTGATTACGACACACATAAATATGTGTATGAACATCTTACTATTCGTGCGTACCTTTTGATTTCTGCAAACATTCTATATATAGTTTTTGCACAACTTTAATTCTTTTTTATTCTTATGTAGATAAACAAAAACTTTTTTTACTTAAAATTCATAATAGAACTTTTTTTCTTAAAACACAAATAACACTAACAGAAAATTATATGTCAACGACTAAAATAAAAAATTGTTGATGATAGTAAGTTGATTTTGTAAACTAATATTTGTTACATGTAAATAGCCGTATCATACGTATGATGAAATCAAATGTTTCAGTATTGAGGCGGTAGAAGCTATTGTGGTTTTTAAAAAGTTACATACAATACTAACATTACATGCAACCATATTCGGAAATTAATTGGTGGCAATAATAGATTTGCAGAAATGCACACGAAAACATATTTATGGGGAAACAAATTATAATTAAATTGATAATCGGGTGTTTTGAACAATAATACACAATCTTACGGCATATATACTAATGTTGCTGTAACCATATTTCAAACTGCCTTTTCTTTGCGTGTATGATACTTCATTTTGCTGTCATTTTGATAAGCAGTACTATTGAGAAGAAGACACGTGGTAAGTTTATATTGAAAAATATTCAATAAACTAACGTGTTTTAATCGTTAAAACTTTTATCAATATCAATTATCGATTACTGTGGCGATGAGAAAGTTGCGTTAAATTTTTGGGAGAAACAAGGTGGCAACACAAAACGCGCTATTTATCGTGTAGTGAAAGGATTCGTAGTAAAAGGATCTGTAGGCACCAGCATGGACCACAATGTATTGCAAGATCGTCAGAATGTCTTTAAAACAATCCACCAGCCTCAATTCAATGCCGTGCTCAAGAGCTTGGACGCCAAAGAACAAATTTGGCCAAAATTTTGCACCAGGATTTGCATTTTTTTTCCATTTAAGATTCAGTTAACACAAGAGCTTCTTCCAGTAGGATGATACAGCTCGTCCATGACAATCCTGATATTCGTGAAAAAATCATAATGAGTGACGAGGCATATTTCCATATGAATGGATATGTGAATAAACAGGATGGGGAAACGGAAAACGCTCAAATTATTCATTAGTCTCCTTTGCACCCACTAAAATTGACAGTCTGGTAAACAATTTGGCTAGGATGAATCATTAGACCTAACTGTGAATGAAGAGCGATATTATGATATGATTGAAAATTTTTAGCACCACAACTGCATGCTTTGGGCTTGTTTAATTTGTGGTATCAATACGACGTTGCCACATCGCATATAGTCAGAATTGCAGTGGAAAAAAACAAAGTAGTATACCTCCCCGTGACTTATGAAAATTCACCAATTTTACAAATAGTACAACTTGCTACCTGCCAAGGTTCATGTGCATGCATTGTTTTTACTTGTGACAGTTTTCTGGTCTTAAATATACAGAAGGAAAATTAGCATATTTTTTTTCAAAAATTCCTGTTCATTTTTTTTTTTTTTTTTTTTAGAAAATTAAAGTACATAATTTATATATACAAATGTAAAATGTAAACAAGTGATACTAATGGGTCATCCTGATAACTCCTTGCCGATTAGGCAGCCAAATCAGATGCACATTTGTTTTTCTTTTTATAGGATTCTTATTATTTTCTTTTTGTGTTGTAGAGTGTAATGTTATAGAATAACCTTTAAAAATAACACAAAAATAATTGAAATAATTTTTTTTATACACTCGAACATTTGAAAACTTAAAGATAAAAAGCTTGATTGCACTTTGATGTGGAAGTATTTTTTTTTTAGCTTTTTTTTTGCAATTACTGAAGCGTTTGAAATTAACGTCGTTAGACTATTTTTTTATTTTGCTAACTGATTTTAAACTTCCCCCCAACGACCTTGGAATATATATTTTCTATAACATTGTATATTTAATCATACATATAAGTGCACATGAATGAATATGGTGACTTTTATAATAGAATCTTTTTTTTTTTTTTTTGTTTTTTTGCTTTTTATTCCTCTGTAGTGCTTAAAATATTTCAAGCAGTTTTCATGTTATATGATTTTCTGTTTTTCAATTGTTATTGTTAGAAGAGCATTCATTATCATTGTTTTATTTATAAAGTTAAGCTAAAGCTTAAGTTTTATGGAAAGAAATAATGTTTTGTATTTTTAAATTTTTCATTATTGTCTTCAACAAGTTGTAAAGAAAAATCTAAATAAAAATTACAAAAAAAAAAAAAAACACAATAAAAAAAAACTGCAATTATAAACAATAATAAAAATGAAAAACAATAAACAATTGCGTTTTCTGTGTCACAGAAAATCACACAAGCGGCCAATTATAATTAAATGGTTGTTGGAAAAATTATAATTTATTATTGGTTATAATAGAAGAACAAAATAAGTAAATAAAAAACCTAAAGATTATATAGGCTAAGTAAGGACGAATTTTAAAATAATGTTATAGGCTGTAAAACTTATTGGTTTATGGGCAGAAATTCTGTATTGGAAGAATTATATGACTATCGAAAATTATGACAGTTATAAATTGTCTGACATCGAAGCTACAACGTTTTTCTTCCTCCTTTGAATGTGTCAGACAGTTACAAGATAAACTATTAGGTGTATGTGGCAGAAGAATTATTATGATAGAATTACCTTGTTTTAAAAATCTTTGCTTCCAAAATTCTAATTAAGACAGCTCAATTTCAGCCAGTGGATCAGAAGATCAAGTCCAAGAAGAGGTTGATTTTTGGATCCATGTAGTCCTTGCTGCCACTAATTGTATAAAGAAATCGGCCGATACAAGTAAGTTTCGATGTTTTTTTTTCGATATTGAGTAGGTTGTGGTACGTTGCGATTGATATTGTATCGAGTATAAGTATCGACTCCCTAGTGGTATCGTTTCATTTCTATTTATATTATTATCTGGTAATATTTAGTTCTCCTTCGTATAGTTTCTTCAGGCTAAAAACAAAAAAAAAAAAAAAAAAACAAACAAGAAGAAGTTATGCGACGAATCTATCCAAACGAAAGTGAAATATTGCCAGATAAAAATATACAAAAAAAACTTCAAAATCTGACCTTAAGCTTTACAAGTTATATACTGCTTTGTCAAACAATTCACTTCCGTTCGGAAATGGAATTGAACCGGTTGTTTAATTCTTCAAAAAACTTAAGTTTTTTTCGGAATGAAATCAATTCTATAAGATAATACTAGTTTCATTCTTGCAATTAGAAATGATTTCATTCCGAAAAGTTTTTTCGTTTTTTAAAGAAGTAAAACAAGAATTCAATTCCGTTTCCAAACGGAATTAAGCTCTGTGACATGGCGCTTAATATTAAGAATTTAAAGATATTGTTAGAGAAAAGCACTTTTTATGGGAACAACTTTTAGTAGTTGCACCTGTTTTCACTTTAGCCAACGATATACATTTCTAAATTAAATTAAATTTTTGGTTTGTACATTTGTACAACGGGTTATAGTTCAAGTTTTCTCCTTTCTTAAGTTTCTTAAGAAGGATTTTTTAAAATACAAATTTGCTGTGATCAATAATTTTTGATTTAAGCAGAAAAGAAAAATAATAATCTAATCTTTAGCTGGGGGACAGCTAGCTGTTTCGTAGTCGCAATATACATTTTTACTACTTAAGAAATGACTTGAGTACGTTTGCCAAGTTATGCATGTCGCTCTTTAAAACTTTAAGCAACTGAGCAAAATTTTTTGAAAACTAATGATTTTGAAATTGTTTTTTGCAGTCTTCATTTTAAAACCAACAAAATCGACGGCGAATTCTAATTTAAATGGCTTTCTAACCAAAAACAGTTTTCTTTTATATATCCTATAACATTTTTCTATAACTGCTTTTAGATGTATTGTTTTTTGTTTAACTTAAGCAAACATTTCTTATGCATTTTTCAATCTTAAAATTATTTACCAAATCGACAAAATATTCGCTGCTATGTAAAAGTATCTCTTACGCAAAATTTAAAAAGCCTCTTGTTGGCTGAAAAAAGAAGTATAAAAAATTAGCTTGCATCTTTTTAAAATACACGTTTTTATTCAAATCATAGTTTCATTTCGTTTGGGTCGAAAGGATTTTCTTTTTTTGTCTTAACTAAAACTCACGCATTTTATAGGCTCCTTAAAAACGAAACGTAAGACAAAATAAAATCATATGAAGCCATGCGAACTGGTTTCAAACAATAAAATGTTTTTAACAAATTGGAATCAATTTACTAGCATGGATCACGTTTTAATTGTTAAGCAAGGCATTTTTTTTCTCTTTTTTGTTTTTTTTTCTTTGGCTGAAAAGAAAACCTATTAAAACCAAAATTTAACATACAAAAGAAAATTTCAAAAATGCTAAAGACACAAGAAAAAATCTCCAAATGGTAATAAAGCCCAGAAATTTTCAAAGACTAAATACAACTAAACAAATTTCAGAAGAGTAGCAAAGCAAAAAAAAAAAAAAACAGAAGACTTTCCCCGTCCAACAATTGTTTTTAATATTTGTTTTAGTTTAAATTTCAAATGTTTGGCAATTACCTTTTATTGTTTAAATTTGAGGAAAAATTGCACTGAAAACTTAATTTGATGAACAATTGAAGATAAATTTGGATATTAAACATTTAACTGTAACTTAAACAAAAATTAAACTTTATTTAATTGCGGCTACTTGGTCATTAACATCAAACTAGTAAACAAAGCTATAAAACACTATAAACACCATGAAGAAATGAAAAAAAAATTGCATGGGAACTGGCAGACGAATTGTTTCAACAACTTAATTTAATTTTAATTTTTAGAATTGGGTTAACGGAATTATGAAGAAAACATTTAAAAAGTTCGGTTTAATTATTAAAAAAAAAAAAAGATTTAAAAAACAAACTCTTACTTGGTGTTTGTTGCTAAAAATCGTTTTCTTTACGTTATTAAACAAAACAAAAGACTTAAAAAACAAACTTTTACTGCCAAAAATAGTTTTCTTTTTTAAAGAAATCAAAAGACTTAAGAAGCAAACTTTTACTTTTTTGTTACCAATATAATAACAAATTTTTTTCTTTTTGCTAAAATAGGAACAGTTTTCTTGCCTTATAATACAGGGTGGCTGATGAAAGCTGCTATCAAAAAACAAATAATAAAATAACGTAATAACTTATTTTCTGTGTAACTAACCTGTTCCAATTTTTATTGTATTTCATAGATAAATATCAATCTATTAAAAGTTTAACTAAAATGGAGAATTGGGACAATGAAACAAGAATTTGTACAGTGCAACGCTTTCATACTTTTGAATCCGTTGTTTCCGTCCAAAGAGAACATAGGCCTACGCTTACGGCACTCCTCTTAGCAGATGGACTATAATGAGGCTCGTGAAAAGTTTTGCCAAGCGTGGCACAATCGCAAGAAAGCCTTATCATCGTGATCCTTCAGTCCGGACGCAGGAAACTATCGCTGCTGTAGCTGCTGCCGTTTAATCCAATCCTAGAGTTTCAATATGGGTGTCAGCAGACAGTTACGGCAGAGAACTTGGCACCAAGATTTAAACTTATTGATGATGATCAATAACTTGGGTGTTGATGATCAGTGTAGCGACTGTGAAACAGCTAGTTGTCTCCCAGCTTTAGTGTATTCAATTATTTTTTTCTGTCTTCTTTGATCAAGAGTTAAATATCGCGGCAATTATTGTTATAATTATAAATAAAAATATTTCTTGGCTTTAGCTAGGATTGAACTCGAGCTAGACGAATGATACCAACCCATCATCATACAATATTAGAAAGATTTAATTAACAAACAAACTGAATATTAGCACAGAAGCAAGCGACCAAGGATGCTGCTTCACTGATACTCATGGATTGTATAAATATTAAGGAATCTGACGCTCTTGTAATGTTCGCTGGACTGAACACATTTTTCATGTCTCCAAAGAAGCATTCAACTGCCTCGGGTTTTTTAAACGGTGTAAGATGTGTTTCAATCCATTCGACCTCCTTACCATTTATACCACCTATATCCGACCAAAAATGAAACAAAACTCTCATGTATGGGCTGGTGCCCCAAAGTCTATTTTGGGGCTACTCTACGGTGTGCAGGAGAGGGCGAATAAGCTTATCGGTTACAGTAGGGTATGCAATTCTTTTGACTCACTGGAGCATCGACGCAGTGTACGATGCGTTTTTCTGTTCTATTGTTACTACAATGGTTTTTGCTCCGAAGAGATTAGGGACCTTGTTCCTGAAACCTGCACATTTTTACGTAGCACGCTTGCATCGTTGAGAGCTCATCCATTTGTTATCGATTGCCCAGGACATCGTACTATGCATTACAGAGGGAATTCGTTTTTCATACGTACGCTTCGCCTGTGGAGTAAGTTGCCTGCAGACATGTTTCCAGTCTGTTAAAGCGTTGGGAGATTTAAGTTAACTGTTCACAAATACTACTCCCTTTTTCCTCCTCCTCACAATGCACTGTATATGTAGAGATCATCCCCTGAAAACTGATCCAAGATAAAAAATAAAAAAATTAGTCCTAGAGACTTCCCACTTCGCTTGGAATTTAGTGACAAGATCATTCGAATGGTGTCAGAAGATAAAAATGTCTTAGACTGCATTTTTATATATGACGAGGCACATTTTGCTTTAAGCGACAATGTTAGCAAATAAAATTGTCGAATATAAAGTAATTCTAACCCACAGATATTCCAACAGATGCAATTACTTACACTTCGCATCACAGAGTGGTGTGCAGTTTGTTCAAGGTTCATTGTCGGGCCTTAATTTTTCGAAGCAAACGGTCTTACTGTTACGGTCAGTGGAGATCGTTACTTAAAGATGTTGAAAGAGTTTTCCTTTCCAGAATTACGTGGAATAAACATCCCTTTCAACACTGTTTAGTTTCAACAACATGGGGTGATTTATCATATAGCCACGTCTGTTATGACATCATTGAGCCAAAAATATCCCAATAAACTGATTTCAAGAAACTGTAAATTTCATTGGTCTCGCAGGTCTCCTGACCTCGCTGAACCTGATTTTTTTTTAATATTGCAAACAAGAAGTTTATAAGAGAAAACCAACAAATTTGGATGATTTAAAGCAATCCATTCGAACGGTAATTGGGACAGTTCCCGCTGCAATACTCCAGACAGTAATGAATAACTTTTTGATAAGATGTCGTTTATGTGGCAACGAGGGTGGAGGTCACTCGAATTCAATTATTTTCAAAACTTAATGAATTACCTATAAAAAGAAATTATAAACAGCCTGTTTTTTATGTTTCCCAGCTATCGACATTTCATAGGAGCTACCCTGAGAATTACTTTAATAAAAATGTATTATTTTTCAAATGATTTACTAGAAAATAAATAACATAAACTTTACAAAAATTTATTTGAGTTTCTGAGCGCAGCAAAATTGCTCAGCCACCCTGTATTATTATGCCTGGATCTAGATTTTCTACAATTTTTTTCGCTTTTTTGTTGTTGTTTGTTATTTGTTTTATTTTTCATTTCCTTTTACTCTTTTCGGTTTAACACCAATTAATAGCACAATTACAGCTGAACCCTTTTAGCAATTGTCGTTGTTATACTGGTAATGTAAATATGTTTTCCTCTCGCCAACAATCCTTTTCTTTTCATCTTAAACGCGTTTTTTCTTCATTTCTTTTGATCATTTCAAGGTTTCTGTAACGTGATGTTTTCCTTTAACTGTGCTAAACAAATACTTTTTTTATCAAAGTCGGCCCTTTCTTTGTTGTTGTTGTAGTTGTTGTTTTTGTTAACACCCAATTCGAAACAAATATTATGCAATACCATTAAAAGTATGGAAAACTCTTTTTGAATTTCAAACAAAAAACACCGACTCGTTAAAATGAAATGCGGATCAGTACTTTCCATTAGGACATGATCTTATTAAAGCAAAGCAAGAACACTTGTTGTTTGAACATGAATTGAATTTAATGAAAATATTAGAGTATTTAACTTTATTTCAAGTCATAAAAGCCGTATTTGTTGGCTTAGTTTGCCGCTAATAAGGTGAAGGTTAAAATGTACTGACAAACCTGGTTTATATTTAAATATTGATTTTACACTTAACATTACGAATACAAAGCGGCCTGTTAGAACTGGCCAAAGGAAAAATACAAGAATTAAAGTTAGGAGAAAAAAAACTCTTTGAAAAAGAAAATTAAATAAAGAGAAGGGTTCTTCAAAGATGTTAAAGTTTTCATTTAAATAAATATCAAACCCATAAAAAAAAATCATGACAATATTATTTTAGTGTTTGTAAAGATTTAATCAAATAAATGACGATATTTTGTCAAATCAATGAATAGTTTATAATACACTAGAGATTTTTCTTTAATTTCTTTCTATTCCAATGATCTCCAAAATATATTGGCTGAAAGTAAACTCGGAATAAGAGCAATTATATTAGACACTAAGAAGTCTTCCTTTATTTTCACTCTATTCCAATGATCTCCCAAATTTATTGGCGGAAAATTAAACAGAATAAATGCCATGGTGGCATTGTTGAGACAATCTGACAACAATTATTTACAAAATTTGTTTAATTTTCCATTAATCCAAAGTAATTAGAAAATAAATAAAATTAATAAAAAATAGAAGATCAATTAATTCAAATTTTTAACATTACTTATAAGAAAACGATTATATAAGTGAATTATATGTTCTTAATGTACTTCAGCCTACCAAATCAATATACCTTGTCTTCCATTGACTTCTGTGAAAATGCATACAAGAAGGATTAGAGAGCCCGCAAGGGATTTGTCTATATGGCTACAAACGTATAGAGAAAAGTTGTGATCTATGTGAGCTTTGCAAGTCACACGGTGGTGCTGGTGAATCAACTCCCCGTGCAGTTGTTTTATTATTAGATAAGAACTACAAGGCAGGTGCTGATGTAAAGCAGTTTTCACAACCTGACCCGGTTTACTGAAATTCGCACACAATTCCGGCGACTAACATATTCTTCTGTAATGTGGTTTGTTTCTCTGTACGCAACGAAATGTTGTCCAAAAACCGCCATGGCTGCAGCGGCTTATTTCTATCCAATGATCCATATTTTCAATGACTCCAAGACATAATTTAACGCGCCGAAACTTGCTCACACTTCTCCTCGACTGTGTATACATTTAAATAATTATGCTGCCCAAAAAAAAATCACGAAAGAGACAAAATGCATTTTGCTTTGAATGTCCATTTTCATTAAGGGCTCCAACAATCTTAACGCGCTATTCTATTGTGGAACACCCGACCTCCCCACTTGTCCATTTTCATTAAGGGCTCCAACAATCTTAACGTGCTATTCAATTGATGACCACCCGACCTCCCCACTTGCCGCTCCTAGTTGGATATGTCAAACACTGAAACAAAGAAATGCCAAATTAAGTTGGTCTAAAAATTTGGATGTTAAGATTCACACTCTAGTTTCCTAGTTCTAGTACAACGCACTGCTTATGCCGGGAGTCATCCCCTGAGTACTGGTTTAAAATAAAAAGCAAATTACCGTACTGCTTTATAGTGGGATCACAATATCTATAACAATAAAATTTCTATAAAAAACTTTTTTATTATTATTTTTTTTAACAGCAAAAACCTCAAAAATAAAAAGAAATTGTTTTGCGAAAAATTTTCATTAGATTTCACTGATCGCCCTGTTATATCGCTAAATTTCAAAATTCGATAAGCTTTCTACAACAATAACAATAATATTTCTATTAAAAAACTTTCTTTATTCTTTCTTTTTTTAGCAAAATCTCTGAGAGAATTTTTCATCGGTAGAAATTCCCATTTACCTCATTCATAAATTAATATTATAATTTCTATTTTGTATTTTGATTAAATGTTTTTTATTTTGATACTAATAAAAAATTATAAATAGCTTGTTTTCTATGTTTTCCAGCTATCTATATGTCGACATTTCATAGGAGCTAACCTAATCATCAGTAGACTTTGGAAATTTTTGAAAGATATTTTCAGCAATTTATTTAGATTGTTGGGATATAAAGTTGAATATCTTTTAAATATCTTTTAAAAACTTTCCTTTCTTTTAAATATCTTTTAAAAACTTTCCAAAGTCTACTGATGATTACGGTACCTCCTATGAAATGCCGACATATAGATAGCTGGGAAATATAGAAATCAAGCTATTTATAGTTTTTTACTGGTATCAATGTTAGAAGCCAAAATAGCGACTTTATTGTTTGTTTTTTTTTTGTTTGTTTTTTTTTTTTTTTTTTTTTTTTTTTTTTTTTTTGATATTTTTAAAGTGTTTTCAATATATTTTACGCTCATTTCTCATATTTTTGTTAGAATTCTTATATATTTTTTTACATTTCAGAAATGTATTTTTTATTTTTTTGCATTTTCATGTTAAATTAATGTTTATATGGTTAATGGCACTTTGAGACCATTTGGCAGCAATATGGTTTCATATAAAATTACAACAAAAACAACAGTTAACCAAAAAACGAAAAAAAGTAAAGTTTAGCAAACTTATACTGGCGGTGTATTAACAGCATCACTTACTAACATCAGTGACCATTAAACACAAATATATTGCAGGCGAGCACAGTGGACCCAAAAGAAAAGGCTAAAGATAAAATTAAAATAACATAACTAGTTAGAAGTCTAAAAAAAAAAGCTAGAAGTCTAAAAAGTTTCCGAAAAGCTTCACTGAAAATCATTTTAGAAAAAATATTATTTTATAAAATCCTGTATTTTACTTATAATACACTTTTCTTTACAGAAAACTTTTTTGGAATAATTTGTTTTTATATCAAAAATATTATTTTTATTGTATGAAATTATTAATTCATAAAATAAAATTTTAATTGAATGCATGCTTATTAATTAATTTCGATAGCTGTTCAACTTCACTTCACAGTGGTTTTCCCCACTATCTTAAACACTGTATTTCATTTACAAAAACTTTGATCACCGCAAGTTTCTTAATTACCTCCTGAAGTAGCGGCCAGCGTTTTTGATTGTTTGAGTATTCTATATAAGAATGCCGTAAAGCCCACTGTATGGCGGTGCATCAAATGCTGCAAAAATAACGTAAAAACGTATTATACACAATGCTTAACACTAAAAGTCATATACAAAAGGTTGATAATATTATTGTTATTGCTGGCTTTTTTTTTATTTTTTTATTTTTTATTTTTTTTTTTTGTTATTGCGTTTGGTTGTATAATATTGTTGTTGTGTTTTAAGTTTGTTGCTGCAGCACTTACATTTACTGATTGTCCATCCAAATGTCTGAACATTTATTCATCTTCTTTTACGTATAATTTTTTTTCTTCTGTGCTGCGCTGCTATAAAGCATTTGCTTATAACTCCGTTTCTCTGTTCGATATGAATTGTAAAGATTTAGCTTTTATTTTAAATACAAACTTTTTTTTTTTTTTTTGTTTTGGTAAGATAACTAGTAGAAGTGGCCAAAAAAATAGAAGCTGAAAATAGCAGCACAATATTCTATCATTAATATAAAGACCCAAAAATTTATTTGTACAAATAAAAATACATCTCGTATTCAAACACTTCGGGTTATAAAATATTGTTCTAAAAATTTTTGTAATAAATAACTTTGTACTAAAAATTGTTGCACTAAAAACTGGCGTGCTAAAAATGTTTGTAGTAAACTTGTACAGTAGATAGTTTTGTTGGCTGTAGATAGAAAATAGCTATTGAAACTTTCACCAGAATATTCTAAAGAAAAATTAAATAAAATTTGCTCTCAAATACTGTAAAAACTTGAGTCCATAAAAATAGTTATCCTAAAAAGCAACAAATTTATATCAATTTTCTATTCAAATATTATAAAATCTTGCATTCAAAAAAAGTTTTGTTCTAACAAAATTTTGTACTAAAAATTTTTGCACTAAAAAATTTTGTACTAAATTTTTATAGATAGAGTTTTTGTTGGAAGTGGCCAAAAACTAGCAATTGAAATCTTCAACAGATTATCGTATAAAATATAAAAAACAAAACATATACATATATGTACATACACATATTTGATCAAATGTAAATAGATTTTGTACTCCAATACTGTAAAGTCTTGCGTCTGAAAAAACTCTGCTCTAAAACAATTTGTACTAAAAAAAATTGTACAAAAAAAATTTTTACTAAAAATTGTTTGTACTAGTACTATACCAATAAATTTTTTTTGTTACTAGTTTTGTTCCAAAGTTTTCTATTCCGCTCAAATATGTGCGTTCATATAAATTTTTATTCTAAAAAATTTTATTATAAAAGTATTAAAATTTTTGTACTAATAAAATGCCGCTGTATAAAACTTAGTTCATTAAAATGTTCAAAAAATTTTTTATTCTAAAAAATGTTTTAACAGATATTATTTTTTCATAACAGTTTTGACAAATTGGTTATAAAAATATTACATATTGAAATAAATAAACAATTTGAGAAATTTGTATATAAAAGACCTCAAGCTTGAAGATTACTACATCTGAATTACATACTTAAAATATGTACTAAAATATTTTGAACTAATGGAATTTTGTAACACCTTTAATATGCATAACTGTAATATCACATAATTTTGTTCTAAAAAAAATTTTGCGCTAAACAAATAGCGCACTGAAATTGTATTGTAGTAATGGTTTTTCGAAAAATTTTATTTCAATAGTTGACACATATGCTACAAAATTTACAACCGTAAAAGTTTGTTCTAAACTTTGTTAAACTAAAAAAAACTTTTTGCTCAGATATATGATACCAGAATACCTTTGGCGTTAATAATATGTAGTGCACACTAAAATACTACGCAGATATGTTTTAAAAATTTTATATTAAAACTATGTTACTTTAAGATATTTTGTTTCAAACCTACTTTATCAATTTTGTGCTAAAGACTTATTCCAGCATACATGTACTAAATACACTGCAATACAAACATAGACTTTTGCAGAATTACTCCGTACCCATAAACTTATATACAACAATGCTCAGTACTAAAAAAATGTTTGTTCTAAAAAAATATATTGCCAAAAATGGTCTATAGATAATTTGTCTGTAAATAGTTTATTAAAAACTTTAGTAGTAAAAATTGTTGTATTAAAAAATTGCTGTACTAAATGTGTTCACACGAAAATTTGGGTTAAAAAATTTTTTAAAAAAGACTTGCACAAACATTCGGTTTAATATATACACATATACAAATATAATTCAATATTCAGTACTAAAAAATTTTTAGAATTTCATTCTAAAAAAAATTGTAGAAATATTTTGTCCGAAAAAATTTATTTTATTCAAAAGTACTATAATTTGGAAAATTTTTTTAGTTAAAACACATTCAAGCATTTCGTAGCAACAATTAAAAAAAATTAACAAACATTATAATATAAAATTAATAAAATAAATTTGTGTACTAAAATTGTTATACAAAAATTTTGTGTACCGAGAATTTTTAGATTAAAATATGTCGCACTTGAAAATTTTTTCCGAAATAATTTTTACTAAAAGACTTTTATGCTGCAATTCTAAATACAAAAAATTATATTTGTTCAAAAAATTAAATTAGTTCAGAAATGTTAAAACATACAGCAGCATTTGATAGCAAAATTTTTTTCCAAAAAGGTTTTTTACTAAAATATTCTGTTATTAAAAATGTTGTTCTAATGAATTTTGTACTAAAAGTTTGTGTACTAAAAATGTGTTCTAAAACATTGTTTTCCGTTTCCGAATGGAATTTCACTCTGTGTCGAGGTTGTATATATAATTTTATTTTATTTTTTGTGCTGTTATTCTTCAGCTATTTTGCTATTTATGTTATCCCGTCTGTACTGACATTTTCCGCAGTATTTATTCATATTTTTCTTCGGAATTGTAAAATATGCCGCCTGCTAACAAAATATTAAATGCATGCCACCAAACCTCTGTAGTTTTGAGTATTAAATCGTATCACTTTGTTTTTGTTCTTTTTTAATATCACTTTATTGTACTTATTGGCTTTTTGCTATAGATAATTTTTATGAGATTTTATTATTGGACCATATAACGCCAAAGAATGCTAAAGCATGCTTTGAAGCTTACAGTCCTGCCGCAGCAACACTATTTGAAGTTATATTTCTGCTAAGTCTAGTTCAATTAACTTAACAAGATTTCCTTAAGCTTTAAGAAGGCTTCAGTGGTTTTGTTTTCGTTTTTAGATGTTTTCGTTTTAGTTTTGTTTGTTCCTTGTTAGGGTGACTTAATAAATGGCCAAGTGTTTGGAGTTTATTTAACAAGTGTTTTACATTTCCAACATCATTTCGAATTGCATTGCATGTTTTATATTTTTATAAAGTTCAACTTCTCAAACAATTTCCAAGCATTTTATAGATTCCTGCGTGCGTGTGTTTAGTATTTGTGTGATAGTTACTCATATTTTATTAAAGTGATATTTCTCTTTATCTTTTAATGTATAGAGTTCTTTTTGCTTTTTTTCGTTTTATTATTTCTCGTTATTTATACGTTCGTTAAAGTTTTATAGTTTTAATGTTTTATCGGTTGAATAAAAAAGTTATACATGGTCAGTCGTAGAGTTATTAAAACAGTCAACTGATATGTTTTAGTGGGAAATTTTGTTAAAGGAATTTAATTGAAGATTTCCACAACTTTTATTAATTTAATTAAAGAAATAGGGAACTATAGCGAAGAGTGATAAAAAATTTTTTTATAAAAAAAATAAATATCACATTAATTTTATTTATAGATTTATTACAGAAATTGTTTTAAGAGAAAACGTTGCATAAAATTGGTTTATAAAACAAATAATTATAATAAATTTTTTCCAAAAATTCAACACATTTTATGAGTGCGGGGGAAAAATTATTAAGCTCTAAGCTTTATATAGAAATCACGGCAACAGGCATTGGGCAGAAAAAGCCACAAAGAAAAAGGAAAAAAACTGGCAGAAAAGCCAACCATAAAAAAATCCTGCGCAAAAAAACCTTTAAACACCGGCGCTTAAAAACTCATCTAATTAGTGATCTTGGGCACACGATAGTCCACCTTAATTTAAACTACATTTAAGCACACCCTTTTAAATTACACACAATCATAAGGAGTAACAAAACATCATACACACACTCACATACACATACACATACACATACAAACATAGCAGGCAATTTTTAAATGTCTGTCTTCACGTCTGTCCTGGCATTCATTTATTTCACAAAATCAGTCTCAAGCAACAAAACAAACATTCAACAATTCAGGCCACAAAACCTTTGGGAGTTTCTCAGTTTTTTTTTTCAGTTTCATTTTTCGAAGCTGCGTGTGGAGTCATACCAAAGCAAAAAACAAAAAACAAGAAAAAAAAATCAACTGTTGGGCAATATAAAACAACGAGAAGAAAAAAACTCTTAAAACAAAATGTTCGTGTCGATTAAAGTGCTCTGATTAAAGTCATGAAAAGTTGATCTTCATTTTACTCACAGTGTCCAGTGTCTTTGTGAAATAAAAGATCAGCAACAGCAAAAAAGAGCGTGCATGTGTTTGTATACCAGCCAAAGTCAATCACATTGTGTATGAACAATTTAAGAGTGTTTTGTATTTGTTTTTCCCATTGAACTGCCAGAATCTTCGAAATAACTAAATGGTTCACGCAGTGAACATAAAACGCATTGCTGGCCATAAACAGCCATGCAAAAGCAGCTCGCTCGCCATCGACCGAAGGGAAACGGCTGAAGACAAGAGCTTTTTGGTTGGAAAAATAACAAAAAGGTTCATTGCAATTTGTGTTACACTTGATCTTAAAGGTCAAATTGTAGTGTTTATTTTATGTATTTTCAAAATAAAATACAAACTGAAGTTTAGACAAAAAAATAAACAAAACGAATGAAAAGAAAAGAAATGAAAATGTTTTCAAACCACGCTGGCCCTAAATTTAAAAAGTTTTAAAATGAAAACGATATTTTAAAATGCTGTTTAATAAGTCTGAAAATGCCCTACAGCTACGCCAACTAACAATTAACAACTCTTCTGCTATTACCAAGACAAAGTTTGCTACAAGGATATGTAAACGTATCCTGTTTCCAAGCAACTTCTATTTATATTCAAAAAACTTAACACCGATAATGATCACTAATGTAAAGATTTTTTTAGTCTCCCTCCCGGGTAGTAGGTTTTACCTTGGTGTACGCCTAACTAGGTCACTCTGTTTTCAGGGGCCTAGAGGGTTAGAAGTTCCTCGTTTGTTGTGGCAAATAAAACTCTAGCAAATCGTATGGTTTATTTGTATTGGACTTCCCAACTCCTCGCCAAGGATTAATTGGCAGAAGGAGGCCCTCTGAAGCTTCTGCTCTCAAATCATCTCGGCACTGATGGTGGTTGAGGTGTCTACCTTGGCTGAAATGTTCCGGCTGTAGTTCGAAGTTAGAATTGCAGGAAGAGCAGTTAGTTTCTCTCATAACTATGGGGCAATACCGGTTTTTCGGGGTTAATAGCCCCTCCAGGTGCTAACCAGACATGTTCCGAGAATGCGCGTTCTGAAACCGCAATGCGTTTTGAAAAACGTTTAATTGATTTTTAGGTGTTCTAAGGAAATACAACATGTATTTTACATATATATATATATATATATATATATATATATATATATATATATATATATATATATATATATATATATATATATATATATATATATATATATATATATATATATATATATATATATATATATATATATATATATATATATATATATATATATATATATATATATATATATATACATATATATATATATGTATGTGGTAGTAATATAAAACGAAATAAAATTTGACAGCAAATAAAGGGTGGTTAAATTTAATGCCGATGTTGATTTTGAATAAAACACAAACTATTTAGGAAATTATTGTAATTTTATTTTATTATGATATATTGGTATTATTCAATTATGTATGGAACAAAATATCGGCCAAATGGGTGCCGCAACCACGGCGGCACACCTCCATCCGATGGTCCAAATTTTCGATGACCGTGAGGGATAATGGAGGTTCTATGCCGTTAATGTGCCGAATTATCTCATTTCTTAGCTGTTGAATTATTGCTGGCTTATCGACGTACACCTTTTCTTTCAAATAACCCCAAAGAAAAAAGTCCAACGGTGTCAAATCACATGAGCTTGGCGGACAATTGACATCGCCATTACGTGAGATAACACGACCATTGAATTTGTTGCGCAAAAGAGCAATTTTTTCGTTAGCTGTGTGGCAAGTGGCACCGTCCTGCTGAAACCACATATCGTCTACATCCATATCTTCCAATTCGGGCCATAAAAAGTTCGTTAGCATCTCACGATAGCGAACACCATTCACAGTAACGGAAAAAATACGGCCCGATGATGCCGCCAGCACATAAACCGCACCAAACAGTCACTCTTTGTGGGTGCATTGGTTTTTCGACAGTCACTCTTGGATTCTCATTCGCCCAAATGCGGCAATTCTGTTTATTGACGAATCCACTGAGGTGAAAATGTGCCTCATCACTGAAGATGATTTTCTTCGAAAATTGATCATCATTTTCATAATAAGCCTGGATAACTTTAACACGTTGTTGGATTGTGTATCTCTCCATGGTTCAAATTGAATAAGTCTGAAATAGTGAAATGTCACATAAAATTCGGAAAAAAAAACTTGGCGTTTAGGTGTGGTTCACATTCAACATCAGCCCTTGAAATTTAACCACCCGATAAAAAAATTTTTGAATTTATTTTTTTTAATTCTTTCAACTTTTTATTGAAATCAAAAAGGCACATATTACATTTTAACTGCACATTTAACATATTATATTTTACAAGCTCAGGCTTAGCAAATTCACTTCAATATACACATGCGAGTTGAAGTCGTGAATTTTAAGCGATATGCATTTTCTAGAACACCTATTTGGATATTTCAAATCGCAAAACCATATTTCTTGCGTTATACGCTTCTCAGAACACCAAATTGGCGGTTTCAAATCGAAAACACTAAATTTAAGCGATTTGGTTTCTCAGAACATGCATGATTGTCTTGCAGCAAGTACCTGTAATGTAGGGTACCAGGTGGGACAAGTGAGTTGGTTAAGGGCTGATGTTTTTAATGGGATTCAGCCTACCAACTCATTGAGCCTAGTCGCCATTGATTATTTGGAAAATTCAAACAAGAGGGTCCAGAAGGCCCCAACTCTTAAGCAAGGGGTTTGTCTATAGGGCTACAAACTTATAGCAAAAAATTGAAACCTGCATATGAGTCTTGCAGGTCATATGAGAGTTCTGATAAAACGTAAATAATCCAAATTGTGGATTTGTTTCATCATGAGATATGACTAACAAGGCAGGTGCTGATGTAAATCTATATCCACAATCAAATCCCATTACTATTATTATATTCTTTTTTTTTATCAATAGGTAGAATTTCATATAAAAAAAGGCAAAGATTACAAAATATTTCCACAGAAAATCAAATCGATAACAAACATTTTCTACAAAAATTTCTTTAGAAAACTTGTCGACACTACGAACGCACTCGAGTATAATAATCAATAACAATTTGTAAGCAAAATTTATATATAGAAAAACTTGTTTTTTTAGAGAAATAATCCATTAGGACAATTTTTATTAACTTTCTATTGAATATTTATCTTTATTCTAATTATTTTATTAATTTTTCCTTTGTTTTAAATAAACCGAAATAATGTCCAAGCTTGGCATCTGTTTTTTGATTAATCATAAAAAAAAATGTCAATTACTTAGGTCTATAGCTTCAGCCGTTTTGTTTGCGAAATTCCTGGTTTTGTTGTAAAAAGCGGTGCGAAAGGGTACCAATTCTTCGTACTCATACAATTGGTACCCTTTATTGCGTTTTCGTATTTTGCTTTTTCCAGGTTTTGTTGTAAAATCCGATGCAAAAGGGTACCAATTATTCGTAACCGAATCATTGGTACCCTGTATTGCGTTTTTGTACTTGTATTTTCCTTTCGCATTTCATTTTTCCCTTTCGCACAGTTTTTTATCATTCTTCGCCTATTTTTTTTTCTTTTTTTTTTTTGTGGTGCCAGTGTTGCTTCATTTTAAACAGTTTCACGAAAAAGTGGTCACAAAGTACCATATCTTATCGCATTTACCTTTCGCATCGAACTTACTTTGGCATCACAATAGAGAATCAGAGGGGTGATAATAAATTTATGATTCAAAGTATTGGACAACGCTGGCTGCTACTTTCTCCCATCTTTCGGGCTGCATACAAGTCCCGCGTTGCACATTTCAGAGCATCAGAATGCTGCATGATGATCATGAGTATGAAGTAAAAAGAAACGGTAGTAGTTGCATTCAAGAGTTTACAGTGTAAAAAACTAGAGAAGACATATTTACAAGAGAGAAAAAAATTATATTAAATTACATAAGTGTAAGTAATGCTTCCGGCGTTTTTTCTGAAACTCGAGCCCTTTTTACTCGCATCTTGCACCAGTACTCAGGGGATGACACCTATGCATGCAGTGCATTGTTACTTTTCTAGAAAATAGCTTGTGAAGAGGAGTGTTTATGAACATTTCAGTTGAACTCTCCAAAGTTATAATTGTCAGGAAGCACTCCTGCAGCCTTTATTATAAATATGTAACTGGTTATACATTTATGATTCAAAGTATAGCCGATCGCAGGCCGCTACTTTCTCCTGCTTTTCGGGCAACGTGCGTTGCCTCTTCCCATCTTTTCAAGCAATCCACGAATCGATTCAATTTTTTACGTTTTCATAAGACAGAAGGTGATGGTCCGCCAGGACATGTGCCATTGAGTGATTCTGGAGAATACGACGGCTGGAGTACGACTTCCCATTTCAACGCTTCTAAGCTACATCTTTACCACTTTTGCATCATCAAGTCGAGCATTGTCATGCTGTGTATAAACTTTATCATATCATGTTTGCTTTTCCATGCTCAGCTCAAACGCATTAATTTCGTTCAATAACAATAACGATCGCCTGTGATTGCTTCGGTTGGTTTTAACTACTCCTAATACACTGCCCTGAGCTGGTCCCATTAAATGCGCAGCATACTTGGAACTTTGAAAATTCGGTTTAGCTGTCGACGTGAACCATGGCCGGGATATCTCCATGAATTTCTGCACTTGGGACTATCGTTATGAATCCATTTTTCGTCTCCAGCCACAATAACTTGCCAAACAGCCGTTCACAATCAGACGAACGCTGTTCAATGTCTCTCGGCATGCAATTTCCTTGTTATTGAATCATTCCTATGACATTCAGATGTTTTGAAATGCCTGGTTGCGTCACTCCCGATGATCCGGCCAACTCCTGTTACGTTAACACAATTCGTGACCAAGTAATATCTCCAATTCTTTATCTTCCAAAGCCTTCTCGCTTCTACCGCCATGCTGGTCTTCGGCGTCAAAAATACCGCTCATGAAACGGTTGAAACCTCACTCGACTGCCTCAGGCAGTTAAGGTTTACGTGTGTCTTGTGCAGAATTTTTGAAGTCGCATCTCAAAATGTTTCTCTAGTTTCAAATAGTGGAACACACAATAAAAACACCACCTATCGCTCCTTTATTGCAACATAGTCATAATGCAAAAAAATAAATTTTGAGTTTCCATACAAAGCTTAGAATTTTTTTTTTACAAAATATCTCCTAAAAGAAACAGTTTAAAAGTAATTGGAATAAATTTTTGGCACAATATAAAAGATAGTAATATTAACAACTTTGCCTTGTTAACTTGAAAAGCTTATTTTTTGAGATACAATTATGTTGCAATAAAAGAGCGATATATATTAATTAAATGAAATAAAACAATTACAACATTTGACCCTATTTTTAAACAAAAATATTCTCATCTTGTTAGTCCATCTTTTTGACACAATTGTGAGCTATCATTTATATAAAATCAATATCATATTGTAATAATTGTTACATAAATATAAATAACCCTTTTTAATTTATGCCTTGATTTCTTTTTTTTTTTCTTTAATTTCACAACATTTAATAATTTCATGTAAATTTTTTTCACTTTGAAAATATTTTCTTCAACTGTCTTCATTTTAGAGAATTGTGTAGCATTTATTTGACATAAAATATTAAATTATGGCATTTATCATCATCATCCAATCAAACTGCAATTCAATACCTTAAGACAATTTTTTTCTTTTTTTTTCATTTATATATTTTGCTTTCTTAAATGTTTATGTTTTGTGTTTAATATTTTATTTCATTTAAAAGAGCCACCCGTTGGTTTTTGATTATCTGTTAAAGCAACAAAGTCTGTTTAAGTTAAAGGTATTTATTTGTCTGTTGTTTGTTTGCTTAAACATTCTTTGGGACAAGTTGTTTTTTGTTGTTCGTATTGTTGTTGTTGTTGTTGTTAGTGCAGTTTGGTTTCCTTTGTTTATTATGGAGCAGTCAGTCTTAGTCAGTCATTTAGTGTTTAAAAACTGTTGTGGAATTTAAAATGTAAAGAAATAATCGTAAAAAGGAAAAAAGCTGTTGATGGCTATTCTTTAAGGAAAAATATTTATTTGAATTGTTATAAAAATTATAAAAGAAATGGTTAGATGTTTATTTGCTTTCTTATTTATTTATATATTTTATATAAATAAGGAAATGTAGAAACTTTTTAACATCCATAATTCTTTATATGAAGAGAAGGATGCACCAGTAAAATAAATACAGTTGCCAGGATTCAAATTAAATTCGTTATATGAAAAACAGGATGTAGCAGTGAAGGAAATTTGTTGCCAGGATTAAATGGAGAAGGACATTTATATACATTTTACAGCATTTCACTCCAAGTAAAGTATCAAGAAGCTCACTACGCTTAGTGGTTTAATGCAAGTTTACAGTGTCTTCTAAGCACTGCCTATCCTAATATATTACTTTTAAATATTCGTATATAATATTGAATTATTATCTCCTTATTTATGTAATATATTACCTGTTTTAAATAAAATATTTCTTCATACCAGCCAGATGTGATTGGCTTTGCAGCACTCTATGCCAAAAAATTGATTTTTTTACATCAAGTTTTGGTAAAATTTTTAAACTTAAAATAAAGGATATATGAGGGTTGGTTATATTTTTGACCCAACTATGGAAATATTTATAACAGAGTTGAAGAACATAATTTTACAAATAGTAAACTGCAAGCGGTGCTTTAAAATCATTAATTTGGCGAATATAAAGCTTATAATAAAAACACATCCTAACACAATATTAAACAAAATTACATACGAATACTTACATAATTTTAAATCTGCTTAAACAAATAATTTCCTGTCCATAAACAACACACTTGTTTTTATTACAAACCCAACTGCTGAAATATTCCTTAAAAAATTTTAATAAAATGATGTGAATGTATTATATAAATATACATATCCTGGAATTACTAAACTATCTAGTATTTAAGAAAAGAAAATATTGTTTTTTCTCTCACTTTTCGCAGGTTTCTTATTATATCCTTCTGATTTTTTATATCAAGGATATATGGAAGTCTAAAATATACCGGCACCAATTAAAATTTTTTGTCTTATTTTTATAAACAACAGCAATTTTTATTACATTTCAAGCGCCGTTTTAATCGATGTAGAGATTTGTTATTACAGAACCTGACATATTTAGGTTCTGGTACAACCTAATAATAAATTTCTGGAAAGCGGTTACTTCTACATTCACCAATTGTTCCTATATTAAACAAGAGTAAAAGGATAAGAGACATGTCCTTGCGAGGAGTTCATTTGTATTTTAAAAAGATTTGTCATAGAACTTAAAGCTTTCATTGCAGAAAGTTTTCGTCATGTACTTAAGTGATATTAAAAAAAAGGATATTTGGGAGCTAAGCTAATCCTTACATCAATCAGGCTGATATTTGTCACAGATATCAATTAAATGATGCCACATATTGTACTGAACTTAAAATGTATCTCGCTTGTCAGTGTGGCCATATATGATTTTTATTTTAAATAAAGGATACAAAGAAGTTAAGCGTATCCATATATTAACAAGTCTGAACTTTGTCACGGATCTTAATGCAACGTTTTGTTATAAAAATAAATCTACATTTTGCTTGTTACTATGGCTATATATGATATATTAATAAATAAAGGATATATACAAGTTAAGCATAATCATGCACTTATAAAGCTGATATTTGCCACAGATCTTAGTTAAATAATGCTACGTGTTGTAATAAATTTATTCTATGTTTTGCTAGTTATTATAGCTATATATGATATATTAAAAAATAAAGGATATATGGAAGGTAAGCATATCCTTGCATTAATAAGCCTGAAATTTGTCACAGATCTGATATGAATAATGTCACGTATTGTAATAAATTTGATTTGTATTTTTATAAAAGTAACTTTTTTAATAAAGGATATACTTATGTATGGCAGCTATTTATATCCTTACATTAAAAAGAAATTTTCTTATTTAAACAACGCAACGTATTGTATTATACTTAATCAATTATTTGCTTTATATTATGGCTGTATGTATCCTATATGAAAATATAAAGGATATATGAGAGCTAAGCATGTTCTTGCACTAATAAATCTGAAATTTATCACAGATCTTAGTTAAACAGTGCCACGTGTTATAATAAATTTAGCCTATGATTTGTTTCTTATTATGGCTATATATGGTGTATGAAAAAATAAAGGATATGAGGGATTTAGCACATCCTTGCACTAATAAGCCTGAAATTTGTTACAGATGTGATCTGAATAATATCACGTATTGTAATAAATTTTGATTTGTATTTTTATATAAGTAACTTTATACACTGTATGTAACTTTATACATATGTATGCAAGCTATGTATATCCTTATATTAAAAACTCTTAAATTTTGCACAGATCTTATTTAAACAACGTATGTATTAAATTTAATCAATGAACTACTTCATACTATAGCCGTATGTATTATATATGCAAATATAAAGGATATATAAGAGCTAAGCATGTCCTTGCACTAATAAATCTAAAATGTATCACTGATATTAGGTAAATAGTACTGTGTATTACAAAAAATGTAATCTATGCTTTGTTTCTTATTATGGCTATATATGATATGTGAAAAAATAAAGGATATATGGGAGTTAGGCATGTCCTTGCGCTATGAAATTTTACATATATTTAAATTAAATAACGCAACGTATTGCAATAAAAATTTATGTACTGATATATGTGGATTTTCTCAGCAAAGGATACATGGGAGCTGAGTATATCCTTACATTAATAAGTCGGAAATTTATCAAACATCGCAATTAAATAATGTTGTAATAAATTTTATACTTGCTTTACTTGTTGCTATGGCTATATATTATATATCATTTTGCAAAATAAAGGATATTTGGGAGCTAATCATGTCCTTGCACTAATAAGTCCAAAATTTTCCGCAGATCTAAATTGAATAATGTCACGTATTATAATATATATAAACTATATTTTGACATATACGATTTTATTAAACAAAGATATACGGTAGCTCAGTATATCCTTGGATTAATAAGTCTGAAATTGGCCACAAATCGCAATTAAATATAGCCACGTATTGTAAAAAAAAAGCTTTGCTTGTTACTACGGTTATAAATGAAATATAAAAAAAAAGGATATTTGAGGGTTAAGCAAGTGTTTGCAGTAATAAGTAATAAGTACGAAATTTTCCACAGATCTTATAATACCAAATATTCCAAACAAATTAATTTATATTTTGACACACTTAATGTATATTTGATACACTGACTTTTCAAAACACAGGATACATATGAATTAAACATAAACCTACATTAATCTGAATTTTGGTACAGATCTTAGTTAAATAATATAACGTGTTGTAATAAATATAATCTGTGCTTTGCATTTTGTGTTGTTATAATTTTCATCTATGTTTTGCTTCTTATTATGGCTATATATGATATATGAAATAATAAAGGATATATGGGAGCTAAGCATATCCTTGCACTTATAGCTCTGCAATTTGCCTCAGATCTTTATTATATAATACCACGTACTGTAATAAATTTATTCTTTATTTTTAAATATGTGATTTCTATAAACAAAGGATATATGGGAGCTAAGCATATCCTTACATTTATAAATCTGAAATTTGTCACAGAGCTTAATTAAATAATTTTACATATTGTAATAAGTTTAATTTATGTTTTGCTGATCATTATGGTCAGATATGATTTTGTTTAAATAAAGGATATATGGGCAACTGGTGTATCCTTAAAGCGATTGAAACGAAATTTGCTGCAGAGCTTAAGAATTGAAAGCTACGAATAGCTGTTAAATAGTATATGGTTTAAAAGTATGGATTTAAAGAAAAAAATTAAAGGTATTTGAAAGATAATAATCTCCTTGAACAATGAATTACAAAGTAACCATAGTTATAATAAGATAAGTTTTCATTTTTATTGGCCATTTTTAGTTAATGCCTAAAGCCAGAATTTTTCTATTCTGATTCTAAATGAAGTATATGTGGGCAGCAGTTGGCCTATTGTAATGAAATTTGATTAATTAATTTAGCATTTGAATTAAGAAGTAGGTACTTATTTATAATTCTTTCTCAGCAATTCAAAATCAATGCCGTACGCAGAAGTAACTAATAATTGTTAGTCTTAATTAAATTTGCATTTTTATTAGATGGTTTTAATGCAAATAGCTGCAACTGTACTACCTTAACATAAAAGTGAAATTGTTTTTTTTTACAGCGCCTAGATACCTTTTTTTACATATGACAACCTGCTAGAACAGAAAATAAAGACCAGCTAATTTAATTAGTTAAAATCCGAATCGCTTTACTAATTTAATTAGCTTAAACTAAAAAGCTATAAAATTTAATATTAGCTACCAGTTTTTATTTCTAAGTCTCTTTTACATACATTTTTATTAGGCCCACAAATACTCAGTTTAGAATTTATGATTGTTTTTCGCTTTGACAATGAAATCATCATCAGACCTCACACAGAGTTTTATGTGGCAAGCCGGGTAATTAATTTGTGCCCACAAAGTTTTTTGTTCCTTTAATTTCTATCTTTTAATAATTTTATTGCATTTCTTAACTACATGATGTCAATGTGATGCTCCTTGTAATGACAAAAAAATTATCATGTGATTTGTGTATATTCTATGTTTGTTGGTCAAAATGTTAACAAATTTCTTAAGGGTTCCTTAACGAGGCTAACATGATGTTTATCTCGTTTAACATGACATTAAAGATTTTTCATGATCACACTCATTGGGTTTTATTCAGAGAAAACGATTAAGAGTTTGTTTTTTTTTTTTTTTTTTTTGTTAATTGTATTACCAACCTGCTGTGTAGAGCGAGCAACTCTGGTTGAAAAACTAAAATGAAATGAAATTCGACTTACAGATGTTTCGTTACAAGGTTTTCATACTTTTAAGACTACACACATGTGATAAGTGACATGAATATACTTTCCACTACGGGAAAATAATCTTTGAAAAAAACGCTGTGAACAAAGATCATTTTGTTGAGATATCAGTTTCACATGATCTTAATGTTAAAAAATGAGAACACCTTGTTTTTTAAATTCTTAGAATCAAAAAAATAAAATGATATTTAATTGGCTATTAATTAATAAATATTTCTGTGGTTTTTCATCTGTAAGCACTCAAAAGGGTTTAATATAAAATTATTGGTACTTCTAAATTCCTGGAATGAGAAAAACTTCATTTAAAAAAAAATCACTTTTATATTCTCTTTTTTGGTGATTTTTTTCTTAAATCAATATTTATCTAAAACGTATATAGCAACCTGTTTGCCAAACCATTTAATGCATTTGACAATTAAAAAGCTACTTCAGCAGCTCTCAAGTGTTTAACTTGGCTTTGCGACCGTTTTTCATCATTTTTCCTCTAGATGTTATTTATTCATTGCCGGCTCAAGAGCAACACCATTATTATCATTAAGCTTTTGCACACAGATGTTCAAGTTTTATCTTTTAACTAGACTCCTTTGGATACATACATATTCACAAATATACATTCACACATCCAGACAAACTGCACCACCAAGAAGCTTCACGATGTCACTGTCAATGTCACTTATAAAACAAACACTCCTAAACTAAAAAATCATTCAAAAACAATATAAGAAAAAAGAAAAAAAAAGCTATATCCTCGTGAAAAGTTTAGAAAAGTATATTCGCTGCATATAATCATGTTAAGCAAAACAGTTGCACTACTTGCACACTTCAGAGCATCAGAATGCTGCATGACGATCATGAGTATGAAGTAAAAAAGAAGCGGTAGTAGTTGCATTCAAGAGTTTACAGTGTAAAAAACTAAAGAAGACACATTTACAATAGAGAAAAAATTACACACCATAAGTGTACAACTTCGCTTCCGCTGTATTTTTCCGAAATTCGAACCTTTTTTATCTTGGTCCCAGTACTCAGGGGCTGAAACCTATACTCGTAAATGCAGTGCATTGTACTGGAGCTAGGAAATTAGGCTGTGAGGGTGGGTGTATATGAACATTTGACCTGAACACTCCTGCAGCCTTTATTATACACAACTGGTTATACTCGTACATTTATGACTCAAAGTATAGTCCATCGCTGGCCAATACTTTCTCCCAACATTCGGGCAGCATACGATGCCCGCGTTGACAAAGCTGGTCATCTTTTCACGCGACCCACGAATTAATGCAATTTTTTACATCTTCATAAGACCGGAAGTGCTGGTCAACCAGACCGTGTGCTATTTTTGGAAACAGGTGATAGTGCAAGGGAGCAATGTCTGGAGAAAACGGTGGCTGGTAAAACTTCCCATTTCTGGTAGGCCTTCCCATTACATTTTCAAGTATGTCTAGATCACTTTCACAATATGGGATCGAGCATTGTATTGCTGTGGAATCACCTTATCATGCCTCTCGTTATATTGTGGCTGTTTGTCTTTCAGTGCTCAGCTTAAACGCGTTAATTGCGTTCAGTCTAACTTAACTACACAATGGCAAACTGATCCCACCGAATAGTGAACAAGACCTAGTAATATTCGGTTGAATATTCGGTTTGCCCATCTGGGATATTACTATGGTTTTATGCACTAGGGATTATCGTAAAGAATCCATTTTTCCTCCCCAGTCACAATGCGAAGCAGCAATCTCTTCCCTCTTTGTCTAGCAAGCAGCTAGTCACAAGCAAACAAACTCCGTTCAAGAGCGCTCGGCTTTAACATGTACGTCACCAAATGTCCTTGTTTCTGAACCATTTAAATAACTTTCGGGCGTTTTGAAATGGCTTGCTACTTCACACCCTATGATATTGCGAGTTGTTGTTGCGTTTGTTGCAAATCATGGTTAAGTAATGCCTCCAATTCTGGTCTTCGACGTAAAAATTCCCGTCCTTGAAGCGTTGAAACCACTCTTCGGCACGTTCTTTCACTAATAGCGGCCTCACCATAAATAGTTGAGAGCTCTCGATGAGCTTCAGCCGCAGAAAATTAAAACTCCCGCCCTTGACAAGAATTTAGCTCACAAGCTGAAATGTTTGGTCGTGCACAACTTTATGTTACAAATACCTAAGCTTATTGTATAACACCTAGGTAAGCAGGGCCATTGGATTCTCCAAAAAAGTACCTGGATTCTCCAGCTCACTTAGGTTCTGAAAGATTGTCCATTTTGTGATTATTGCATGACATCTACGATCTAATTATTTTAATTACCTATTAGATGTCTACAGCCATCTATTGCAAAACGGCGGAAGCAAAGTTGTACACCTAATAAAAATGGAATCAATTAATTTGTTGTACCAAAGACAATTATTTCTTTCAATAAATATATTTGCTGTTTCAACAAAACTTGCCCCGGGGAACAGGTTTTGCCTTGGCAAATACCTGAGCACTCTGCTTTCTGGGGCATAGAGAACAAACAAAACTCTAAGAAGCCGCATGACTTATGTTGTGCTGGACTTCCGATCCCCGTACCAAAAATTAAAATTGGCCGAACGAGGATCGGAGAGGTCCCCGAGAGATTTTGCCTCTCTCTCAGTGCTGATCATAATTGATATGCCTACCTTGGCAGAAACGTCCAGGTTGTGGTTCAAACCTAAAATCGCAGGAATGGAAATTAGTTTCCCTGATAACTTTGTCACATGCCGGTATTCGGGGCGCTAACAAACCCCCGAGCTACAGCATATACTTGTTCTGAAAGGAACCAGTAGTGATGGTTAGACGGGAGAGTTGGTTAGGGGCTGATACTCTTAATGGGATTTAGCCTACACATTCTTTGGGAAATTACATACAGGAGAGCAAGGAGTTTGTCTACAGGGCTACAAACTTAAGTTGCGACCTGTGTGAGCGTAGAAAACTACACGAGGACTCTGGTGAATCGTAAATAATTCCCACGTAAAGTAGGTCCATCATCAGATTAGGCCGACAAGCCAGGCGCTGATGTAAATCAACTTCACAATATGCTTATAGTCACGTTGCTCCCCTCGGGGAGCAGCTTTTGTCTTGCTGTATGCCTAGCCAGGGCACTCTACTTTCTGTGGCATAAAGGGGTAGGCATTCCATGTTCATTGTAGCAAATAAAATTCAAGGAAGCCGCATGACTCATGTTGTATTGTACTTCCGAAAATCTTAGCACAGGATTTTCTGCTTGCTGACTATCCCCAAACTAATCCTGGTTGAGGTGGCTAACTTGTTTGAAGTGTTCTGGATATGCTGTAAACCTAAATTACGGGAAAGAGAATTAGTTTCCCTGATAACTATTTTGCAATGTTGGTCGGCTAAGAAGCAACTGTTTTGTTGTCACCGATATCTCTAATGTTAGAAACTGTAAATAATGGCTAGATGGGTGAGTTGGTTAAGGGCTGATGATCTTATTGGCCTTCAGTCCACCGAATTAAGCCTCGTCTTCTGATTGCTGATGAGCTGCTCTGTTGACTGTTTGAAAATTTGCTTACGGAAGAGAACAGAAGGTCCTACCTCTTAAGAAAACATTTTAACTATATGGCTACAAATGTATGACAAAATTTGGCACATGAGAGCGCTGGTGAATCGTGAAAAATTCATTCCGTGGAGTTGGTCCATCATCAGATTAGGCCGACAAGGTCACGTATCATGAAAGAAAGGAAGAAACTTGAACTGTAATAGCCCGTTGCACAAATGTACAAACCAAAAATTTAATTTAAAAATTATAAAGTTCAACTAAAATTTCAGTAAATTAATATAAAGTAATATAAAGTTTTTTATTTATTTATTTGCCCATGTAACTCACTATTTTGCTTTGTTATCCTGTTGACATGTCCCTCTGTAGGATTTGCTTTAACAATTTTGATCTTGCACTTGCTTAGTCAAACTACAAGAGCAACAACATGCAGGCATCGAGTTAGCAATGATCCATTACTCCAAAAATAAATGCATTCATATTCAAACATACAAGAATGACAACAAAAACAACAACAACTACAGCTCATGCATACCAATAATATCACTTGGTACCTTCTTTTTTATCGCTCTCGAGCTGGCAAAAGCTGTTGACGAAGACGCTGATGTTGATGATGACGACGATGATGCATTCACAAAACATCCATATTTTAAATACAAAATCGTATTCTTTGCAGTTGTGCTTTTTTGTTTTGCCTGTTTTTTTTTTTTTTTTTTTTGTGTTTTTGGTGGCATCTTAAAGCATTTTTGCAGCTTCTACGTAAACTATATAAGCACTCATTGAATTGACATTTAGTAAATACGAAAGTATTGCTGCTGAAGCATCATAACAGCACGTTGGCACGTTTTTGTGCCAGAAAATCAGAAGACAGAAACTAAAGCATGCAAAAATTTTATACCTCCATTTATTCATTTTGGAGTTCATTTACGAGTATGAGTTTGTTTCATTTTGGCTTTTTTTTTTTTGTATTATTTTAATAAAATTTTAACTACACACGTATGGTTTATATTTTTGAATTTAAAAAGCATCTTTATTTCAGTTTTCTTTTCTTTTTGTGCTTTTAAAATATGGGTGAATTATACTAAACAAAAACACCAAACAAAAAAAAAAGCAAAAAATATACTTTTTTTTTATAAGTTCCAAAAACGTGATTGAGTTTAAAATCATAAAAGTTAAACTTAAGATGATTTTTTTAGTGTTGCAAAACAGGCATATAAACATCTTTTTGTTGCTGTTGCTTTGAAAGAAAATTGTTAAGTTTAAAATTATGTTGTATTAATAAAAATAACCGTTTATTTTATTCGAAATTTAATTAAATTAATGAAACCTGTAATTTCTTTACAACTTTTTTTCAGCAGAAATTTACAGTTTTAAAGTGTTTATGAGGGGCTTTAGAAAAAAAAAATTGTGAAATAAATTGGAGGATCTCAAACGAAATGTTGTTGTTAATTCAGCAAGAGTTGCTTGACTTCAAATAGTGGGATATTTCAAAATTCAATACAAATGTGTTTAAAATCGAAATAAGAAAATTTTTTTAAATAAAGTCTGCTCAAGTTTAAGTTTATATTTATGCCATTAAGAATTTGTAAACACTTTAAGCTTTAATTGGATTTCAGATATATTATTTCTACTTGTTTTTTTAATATGCATTCCAATTTTTTTTTTATTTATATATCTGTTTGAAATCTATGAATCATAGTCATTTTAATGCCAACGAAAACGTGTTAACATTTCTTTCCTCAAACGTCAGGCACACACTTGAGCTTTTGTGTTTCTTTTAAAGTTTTTTTTTTTTCTTCTTCTGCCACCGCGACACAGTGTTTAGTCTCCATCAAACAAATTGTTTTAATTAGACGGAAAAGTTGTTTAGTTTATTTATTTTATTTTATTTATTTATGCCTAAATGTGTTAATTACTGGAATTTAATACTAAAATTATACTACGCTTAAGAAAATGTAAGTTCATCTAAAAGTCAATAACGTGGTACAGTTCATTAAAACAACAACATGAGCTACGGAAGGGATCTGCATTTGCATAATTCTGGCGGCAATAAAGCACTGACAGAGGTTGATATTGACGAAGACTACGCTGGGGAACATCAAAATTTAGCTCGGACACCAGATACTCAGAGCAGATATTGCCATTAATCAATTTGAAGACAAAAATGGCATTTAACGTTTTTCTGCGACGTATCAAAGAAGGCAGCTTTATTTGTTGTAGTCTGAACCCATAAGATGGTAAGTTAGCTACAGTGTTTGGGTAGATATTGCGTAAGACGAAAAGAAGGAATTGCTTTTGGATAGACTCAATTCGATCTCTGTGTACAGTATAAAAAGGGTCCCTTATAATCGAGCCATATTCCACTGTTGGCCTGACTAAAGATGTATACACTTGCTTTACAACAGTGGAGTCAGCAAATTCTTTAGACCAGTGCTTTACAAAGCCAAGCACCCCCCTTGCTTTAGTTGAGCAAAAGCTAATGTGTTGGTTGAATGTTAGTTTTCTATCAAATAAAACACCCAGATCCAGAAATTCTTCAATTGTGTCGAATACGTGGCCACTAAGCGTAAAACGCCCATGAGGGTTAGATTTTCTTGAGAAGTACATATGCTTGCACTTGCTGAAATTTAACTTTAAAGGGTATTGCTTAGACCAATTAGAGAAATTGTCCAAATCAAGTTAGAGGCAGTTTTAGTTCCAGAGCCCACATGTTACAAAAACTTTTACATTGTCTGCATAGATTAAAATATTGGAAAATTTTATGACAGATTGTAGATCAGTGATGAACAATATAAAAAGAATTGGCCCTAGATGGTTTCCCTGCGGTACTCCAGAGTACACATTGTTGACGACCAACTAAATATGATTTGAGCCAATTTGCAGTAGCTTTAGAGAACCCGAAAAACCATCAAGTTTTTTAAGTAAAAGAACGTGATCAACACTGTCAAAGGCTTTACTGAAATCTATATAAATAACATCGATACCCTGACCTTTATTGAAACCGTCATTTATCGTTGAAGTAAGGTATAATAGATTTGTAGTAGTTGAACGCCCTTTACAAAATCCATGCTATTGTACAAAGGATTTTCTTTTAAGCTTTTAAGGCAAAAGGTTAAAATTATTTTGAAGTTATATTCTTTTTCTAGAATGAGTTAATATCAAAAAATACTGGCTGTCCCAGAACTAAATGTCAAAGCGGAACGGGGTGGCAGGAACGTATGAATTTGGTCAAACTGGTTAATTTTGAAAATATTTGTTCATTTGAACTTTGTAACAGTAACCTTGATTACAGTCAAAAATAATGACACAATTGCCTTCAACAAAGCATCCTTGATTCCAAATTGTCTTGATAGCGCAATGTTCAGTTAAGAACGGACAAAGTGTCTGTCGCCTTATTTTTGTTGACTATTCGGCAGGGTTTTAAGCTCATTTTATAATATAGGGCACTTGTATGGTGGCAGACTTTGAAGAAAATTAGCTACTGTAAGATCGTAGAAAGAAGAATGTGCTTATCTGCTTTGATAGCGGTCACTGCTTTATGCACCACACAATTGTGATCTGTCTGTCGCCTGAACTCATGATGATGGACATAGCCTTGAATTCAGCTAAGAACAAGCGTAACGTGGAAGTACGTTACATACCTCTGTTATGGGAAGAATACTGGATGTTCCAAAAAATGTAGATTACTCTTTACCAGTTCTACTGCCTAACAAAAGGTTTGGTATAATTTTATCAGGTATGGTCTCGAAGGTAAGACAGGAAACATTATTGGACATCTTGCAATCCTAAAGAATATAAAGATGTAATCGATATGTCTCAAACAAGACACCTTAAAGATCCTACTAACTCCTCCATGAACCCAAGATGGTTGCGGGATGGTTCACAAAAGTGGTACACGGGTGGATCCAAAACGATCCAAAGTGTTGGAGCGGGAATAGTGGGGGGAAAGACACAACAATCTTCCAAGCGGAATTATACGCAATAAAGTGAGTGGTTGGAATACTACATAAAGATACAAGGGAGTGCTCATAAAAATACTCTCTGATAGCCAATCAGTGCTGAAGGCTCTGAGCAGTTGTGTCTTTACGTCCAAGCTTAGAATATCACAACAGGCTAAACAAACTGGCAAGCCAGAACCAGGTCACTCTGACTGGGTGCCAGGACATGAGAGGCCCCAAGGCAACGAAATGGCTGACATCTACGCCATAAAAGCAGTAGATAGGACTTTTATTGTACCCACACCAACTTTTGGCTTCAATAAAGGTCTCCTGAATGAGGAAATAAAGTAGTGGATGTAGTCCATCGTTGAGCAACATTGGAACGAGACAGCTGGTCTTGAATACTCCAAGAAATTTCTAAACTTTGATACAAAGAGGGTCGAACGGGTTCTAAAACTGGACAGGAAAAGTCTCAGAACATTGACAGGCGCAGTTACAGATCATTATATCTGCACTAAGCACCAGAACAGGATGGGCATTTGAAACACAGACATTTGCAGATTTTGCAAGAATGAAGAGGAGTCAATAGAGCACTTAATCACCCACTGTGATGAAAGGATAAAGGCTACTACAAGCTCATATGTTAAGTGAATGTGAGTTAATATCACTCCCAATGAAGGAGCTTGTCCATTTTTTTGACATACTTAACCCATAATGGGGCAAGGGGACGCACAATAGATCAACACTGGTCGCACTGCAAATGGCCGATGAGGGCCATATCCTATCCAATAATAATAAATAATAATAATCGTCTCGAAGGTAGTCGAAGGTCGCACTTTACATCTTTGATATCTTTTTCTCACTGTATGACAAGATGATCAGTGAAATGAATAGCGTAACGCGGAAATCACGGGTATAATGAGGGCAGTATATCAACCAAATACTATAAAGTATACCTGCCGAGTATCCGAACTTATAGTAAGGCCGCGTCGAATGCTCCACTGGTGCCATATTTAATGTTACGGTCCGATGCTAACTGCCTGACGAGATTACCGGCTATCTGAATTTGTCTCAAGTCGGTTCCAATCCTCTCGTCAGCTGTTGACAGCAACACTAAATTAAATACTATTTAACCATTGAACTTCGACAATGTCCCACACATATATAAAGTCTATAAGAACCGTATATATCTAGAGACGGATGTTATTCTCTAGTGAATACCCCCTTCCAACCGTGTCGTAAAAGGAACCGGAACTATATATATTTGTTTACGACCCAACAACAAGTATCAGCTTCCCTCCACTTACCACTCTACCAGGACGTCGAGATCAGTCTATAGATGCCGGATATCACTAAACAAGATAGTGAGATATTCGATCCTGGAGTAATATTATATCCAATTCTTAAATTGACTAAAAACTGTTAACGAAAAGATTCGTTGACTTCTATAAATAATTGCCTTTGGAATATTTTGTAATGAAATTTCTTTGCGCTAAACACTGTGCAACCGAGCCCATTGACCATTTTTTTGTTTCTTAAATATGCTACTGCTTGTTTGCTAAAAAAAAACATTTAATGTTAAGCCAAGAGATACATTTAAACTAAGCGAAGAACCAAAACTATTACACCCTTTTTAGAAAAAAAGCAAATGTTATGTGTTTATTTACATGTGCGCTATTGTGATAAGGTCAGTTAAAGCACAGCTCGGTGGCTTAGTGGCATAGCAATCATGTTTGTCATTAACCCAAGTTAAAAAAATTACCAACATATATTAATAGCACTATATATAAATCATTAAAAGTTAAATGAACTTAGATTAACCAGTAAACACAAAATTTTTATAAAGCCAATTGTTATCCAGACAACAATAATAATTGCATGCGATTAATAAAATTTATATAGGGAGACAGTTTATCTATATTAGCAGAATGTTTAATTTAATATTAAATAACAAATTGAGGTTGTAGTAGTAACGAGTACCTGATAAAATGCAATCCCAAGTCAAACAGCAAACTAGTTGTTCATTAGCGCCAGAGATGTTGAGGAGGCAAAAAGAAAGCTGAGGCAAGTGATGATTAGAACGAAAGGATGACTAGATACACATGGCCTGCAATTGGCTGAGCAAAAGACTGAACTCTTAATCCTTAGCAGACGTCATATTCCAATGGAAATTAATAAACAGTATGACGACTTGATCCTGACAACGAGGAAATTCGTGAATTATCTCGGAATAAGGCTTCACTCAAAGCTAACAGGTTCAGTATGCTGTTAACAAGTCTACTGGTACAATAGGACGATTAAGCCGGCTGATGGCGAACATAAGAAGCCCACTACCAGAAAAACGCAAACTCTTAGTGGACACATGCAATAGCATTCTTCTCTATGGGAGCGAAATCTGGGAGGAGAAAGTCAGGATACAAAGTAGAGCAAAACCATTGTTAGCAGTGCCAAGGGTATACCGTACTGTATCGGCGGGAGTGGTTACAGTAATAGCAGGTATGATCCCAATAGGCCTACAGATCCTAGCACGAAGGAAGACATGGATATCAAGGCAGACTACCTATGCAGACTTTGGAAGTATGCAGCAAATACGGGAGGAAATGTTACAGAGTTGGCAGTCTAGATGGAGTAAGAGACACAAGGGGTAGATGGACGAAGCGTCTCATTTCATATATCGAGAAATGGTTGAACAGACGGCATGGGAATGTGAACTATTACCTGACTCAAATGCTGTCAGGTTATGGCTATTACATGGCTAGCTACTTATACAAAATGGGCAAATGTAACACACCCTTTTGTTTATACGAAGAAGAGGACGTCTTAGACGATGCCGCACACACTTTCTTTAAGTGTATTCGATGGGCGGAAACTCGTAGAGAACTGGAGCTGGCTCAATAACGGTGGAAAATGTCATGGACATCATGATAGGGAGGGAAGCCACCTTTTTAGCGGTATGGCGATTCTGTGCGAAAGTTCTGCGGACGAAAAAGCCAGACCTGGACGCCGCAGAACAAGATCATAATCAGGATCCCAGACGAAGGGTAGTATTAAGAGAGAAGGGCTAATTAAGCCATTGGGAATCCACCCCGAAACAATGCTAAGGCGGTTCGGGGGTGGAAGTTTTTATCCCATGAAGAATATGGGGTTTTTTAGTCGGTAATTTCACGAACCCACTGGTCAGTGCGTAACGCATTTTTACCCCTCGCCTCAAAAACAAAAACTAGTTGTTCTATGATGATCAATGATTGTCCAGACAACAATAATAATTGCAAGTGATTATAGATATATTTATAGACAGAGAGCTTATGTTGACGTTATGCGACAAACACTAGTATACTTATAACATGCTTAACCTTGTGGCTGATCAAGAGTGATGTTAGGACCATGAAACACCTAGCTTCCCCCCCCCCCTCCCCCCCAACCGCCTAAATCATCAAGCTTTTTGTTGCTACTTCAAAAATTAATCACACTAATTTATGGCACTAAAATGAAATACATACCTGCTCCAGACAGCAATGAATGTCCAGACAACAATAATAATTGAAAGTGATCATAGGTATGTTTATAGACAGAGAGCTTATGCTGACGTAATGCGGCAAGCATAAGTTTATTTACAACATGCTTAACCTTGTGCCTGATCAAGACTGGTATTAGGACCAAGAAACAGCTAGCTGCCCACCTAAATCATCAAGCTTTTTGTTGCTGCTTCAATCACACTAATTTATGGCACTTAAATGAAATACAGAACTGAGCCTGATTAAAGATTTAATTAATAATTTTTTTTAAAGAATTTTGAGTTTTTGGTTTCGTTTGAAAATAACTGACCCTATCACTTAGACGCGCGCTAAATTTGAAATTCATTATATTTGTATTTAGCAACAAGTGCTAAAACACTTTTATTATTTAAACGTGCAGATGGTGGCTTTGGATTTTTAAGAGAAACAAAAAAAAGAATACAAAAATACTTGTAATAGGCCGATTTCTGCAATTCTTTCATTACTTTTTTTCAGTAAATTAATATGTGTAGTTGATAAAAAAAAATTATTTAGAATAGAATAAGTATAAAAGAAAAAGCAAGAAACGTTATCGATTTCCTTTATTAGTTGGCCAAAGTATTCATAATAAGGTTTATACTCAAACATATGCCAACATTTTTGCTGTTCATTTGGCCACTGCGGCTACAGGCCACAGTCAATTGCTGGCCATAATAACTGATCAATATTCAGGGATGTTAATAATGACGTGTGCTTTAAATTAATTTGTGTCTTCTTTTGTTTTAAAACATAATTTTCTAAGAACGTTGTTCTTTTTTCTTGCTTTTTTTCAACTGCAAACAGCAATACAAATGAGTGTAGAGTTTTAAATAGTTGCTGGTGTAATGAATTTAAAAGAACAGAAAAAAAAGTTATTAAACGAAAAGCAATATAGTTTGAACTCGTGCTAAAGGCGTGTCATTTAAGCTTTTTATTTTCCTCGTAACTGATTTTTGAATCAGTATGTTTTTTTTCTTCTTCTCTGCTTTCAGTTAAGATATAAAGTATTTTCAGAACTTGTGCCAAGTGCAAATTCTTTAATATGTTGGGGGTTTTGGTTTTTTCTTCTTTTTTTTTTTTAATATTAATGTTATATTCAATTTGTGTTTTGGCTGCTACAACTCATATTATTGTTTAAATTGTTAACATTTCTCTTCTAGGCATATGGTTGGTCATAAATATATTTTTTCTTTTTACAAAAAAAAAAAAAAATTTATGATTTTTGTTTTAAGCATTTTAGTAAATATTGGAAGCATGCCAATAAGCCGTTATTTTGGGGAGTGTTACAATATGAATTAAAGAAAAAAAAAATTAAAAAAAAAAAGTTAAAAAGCGTGTTTAACAAAATACGTGAACTATAACTCCATTTATTCATTATGACCAAAGAAAAAGCTCTTTGAAATATGGTTACAGCAACACTACTATATTGTTCGTAAACTGCCCGAGTTTTAGTGTTTTTGCGATTCTAATACATTTTACACAAATCCCTTTTTTTGTCTTTTTCAGTTATGTTAGAAATTCATACTAAACGGCCTTTTTATCTTGAAATATTGGACCAAGATACAAAATTGGGATAACCCCTACATATACAGTGAATTATACTGGAACTAGCAAAAGAGGTTAAGAGTAGGTGTTTAATTATGGGTTTAATTAAAATCGTTTGATTGGAAAATGGGACAAGCTAATGCATGGGAGTATGCATAAGCGTGGAACAGGTAGGGGAGTGGTGTTAGTCTAGGGAATGAAGACTATGTGCAGGAGGTGCTTCCTGACGTTACTATTAATTTTCTCAAATAAATACGCAAATAAATTTTTAATTACTTATATTCGAGTAAATTTATTTACAAACCAAAATTTGTTATAAATCAGCGAAACTTCAATTTAGAAAACTTCAAGACTTCAAGACGCCACAGGATCTTCTTTATCGAGAGTCTGCTAAGAATAATAATATAAATAAAATAATAAAATAAAAATGAAGACCGGAAATCAGTCAATTATAGGCGAAGAAGTGCAATTAATGGTGAATGTTTCCATTCACAATTAATTACAGGGATGGAACTTTGTTGCCGATAATTGCTTTAAAGCGTTTTTAAACAGTACGAGGATAGATAGAGAGTAGTGTTTAAGGATGTTTGGCTTAAACCTTCAAACATTATATACGACAGAAAGTGTAAATTGACATCAGCACCAAATTATCGGCCGTATGTGGTAAGCAGGCCGCTGGATTTCCAGCAAGTACCCGGAAACTCCAGCTCACTTGGGTCCTGTAGGTCGTTCCCTTTGTGATTCGGCCGTATGTGATGATGGGCAAACTCTTTGGAATGAAGTATTCATGATTCACCATCGGCTGCATGTGCCTTGCAAATCACAAACAGGTCGCATATAGACAAAGCCCTTGCTGAAGATTTTGTTTATGTAATCCCTCCTGTATGCAATTTTCCAGAAGTCAATGAAACATAAGGCTTCATGAGTTGGTAGACCGAATCCATCAAAAGCATCAGACTTAACCAACTCACCCGTCTATCCATCACTGCTGGTGAATTATTCGTGATTCGCCATCGGCCCCATGTGCCTTGCTGGTCTCACACAGGTCGCAACGACAAAGACAAACCCCTTGCTTAAGAATTAGGGTTTTTTAATCTCTCCTGTATGCAATTTCCCAGAAGTCAATGGAACACAAGGCTTAATGCGTTGGTAGGCCGAAGTCCATTCAGCCCTTAACCAAATCACTCATCTAATCATCACTTCTGGTAAATTATTCATAATTATTCATCGGCTCTGTCCAAAGTAATTTGGACAAAAATTAATTTTTCTCGGTTTTTCTTATTTTTGGAGTATAATTTTGAATTATAATGAATTTTATTATACTCACCTACTATTTACAAGTTTTATTTTGTTTAACGGCTACTTACCACTTGTTTGTTTACTCACCACTCTGTGATTCGCGTTGGCAATTCGGTTGGAAAAGATGCCAATATCACTTTAGATTGTCAGAAACTGATCATTTACGGCATATCAAATTATTACAAATTCTCCCATCAAACTGCGAAACAGAACTGCAGAGCGACCCACTAATTTTTTTTATAGTTATGATAATTTGTTTGGAGTCTCTTATCGATCTACCATTCATTTTGTGAACTATAAAAGGTAAACGAATTAAATAAACCAACTCAATTTTATTGGAAATAAATTATAACTCTCATTTATTTATTTCTTGTTCACAATACTAAAATATAAATTCATGTATTTATTTTTAACTTTTATTTCAATTGTTATAGTGCAAATTTATTTTCACTCAGAGCGTAACTATGGTTTTCTCTGTGGGGATAACTAATTTAAGTATATTAAGCTTTTAGTGTGCCTTTGCTGCTCAGATGCTGGAAAAAATCGCAATAAAAACGGCACTAAATCTCGGTTTAAAAAGTAGCTAGTTTGTTTCGAAAACCACCACAAAAGATCAGCTGCCTGTTTAAAGTTGCCAGATGGCTTATTGTTGTGGTTTGTAGTTTTATGTTGTATTCCTGTATTATACAGGCCTGTTCTGAGAAACCCAAATCGCTTAAATTTTGCGTTTTCAATTTGAAAACGCCAAATAGCTGTTCTGAGAAACGTATAACGCAAGAAGTATGGTTTTGCGATTTGAAACCGCCAAATAGGTGTTCTGGAAAACGCATATTGCTTAAAATTGGCGACTTCAACTCGCATGTGTATATTGAAGTGAACTGATTGAATTTGCTAAAACTGAACTCGCAAAAGGCACTAAAATTATTCACAATTAAAATTTAATATGTTTTCTTTTTATTTCAATAAAAAATTTTAAGAATTTTACACATTTTCAATTAAAAAATGTTTCTATTTGTTGTCAAATTTTTTTTTTTCGTTTTATATTACTACCATACACATATATACGTATGTAAAACACATGTTGTATTTTTTCGGAAAAACCTCCGAAACGCCAGTAAAACGCGCGTTCCTTAGAACACCTAAAAATCAATTAAGCGCTTTTCAGAACGCCTTGTGGTTTCAGAACGCGCGTTTCTGGGAACATGGCTGATAGTATTGTTCAAAGTTAGTCATATCAAACATATCTTTTTTTTTTGTCTGCATGTTATAAAGCAGCCTGTAAAAATGACTATTTTCCATGTGTCCTTTCCTGCAGGATACTCATCACATAAATCCGTAAACAAGCCACTACTTCCTTCAATGAGATTTTTGTCATTTTGTCTTTTGCGTCTAAAAATATATTGCTCTTGCAACCAAAATTTTTCTCAGATATATTCCACAAAATTATCCTTTAACTTTTCCATGGGACCGGCTAATTTACTCACCTTTTTGAACTTTTACCAAAATAAAAGCCAACAAGGAAAACCTAAAAGCTGTATTTATTTACACTTTACATTCCTTGAGTGTAAATTGAGATGTTGACTGTACAAAATCAATTCAAATTCCTTTAACTTTGTCACTCTTGTTACAGTAAAATAATTTTAAAAATTTATTGTCAATGTATTTAGTTTTTTCTTAAACAACTAACCAAATAGTTTGTTTGTGTTTCTGTTTACTTGTGTTCTGCTTAACATTTTCAAACAGCACAACTATTTGCAACTGCTTGTACGCAAATTTTTTCATGTCCACTTTTTTTTTTAATTCCCCGTGACTCACAGGGGTAACGAACGATTTCATTTTGCACTCTCTCAGCCCGCAATAATTGAAACTAAACTAAAATGTTAATGTGTTAAATATTTTTAAATACACTTTTTTTTCTCTTTTCTTTCTTTTGCGCACATACGTTCGATTGCATTGATTGTTTTACATTTTACACCTGTTTTTGAACTTCGAAAACATTTAAAAGCGTTGTCTTTATTTTAAGACATTATTTGCTTGTTTTCTATAGATGTTGTTTTATTGTTTTGAACTGATGGCCAAGACCAAAAACATGCTTGAAGTAATTTTGATAAGATCAAAACATAATGCGGACATACCATTTATAACAAATATTGACAACAGTCAGAGAAATGGTCTCGTAGTAGGAAAGAACAGGAATGTAAAGCCTTTCATTAAATTATATTTATTAAATTATATTTATTTAAATTATTTTTATTTCATAAATGTAAAATTTGCTTTACAAAACTACTTTTTTGAGCAAGTAATGGAAAATACTATATCAGATTTTTGGTCTTTGTACATTTGTCTACCGAGTTTTAGTTCAAGCTTTTCCTTTCATAGGAAACTGTGAAAATGATTTACATCAGTACCTGCCTTGACGGCCTAACCTGATGGTGGACCACTTCCACGGAGTGAATTTTTCACGATTCACCACCGTGTGGCTGACTAGGCTCACACAGGTAGCAATTCTTGTCATATGATTGCGGTCATATGAACAACTTCTTGTTGAGGAGTTCGGGCTTTCTAATCCCACATGTATGCAATTTCCCAGCAATCAATGGAAGACAAGGCTTAATGAGTTGGTAGGCCGAAGCCCACTAAGAGCATCAGCCCTTAAACCAACTCACCCGTCAAACCGTCACCACTGGTTCCTTACAGTACACGTATCTGTTGTATAGGCAACAGCTCCTCGGGAGCTTGTTAGTCCCCGAAAAAAGCCATCACCAAACAATTATCAAGGATACTAACACTCCCTTCCTGAGATTTAGGTTTAAACCACAGCCAGAACGTTTTAGAAAAGGTAGGCACCTCAACCATGATCAGGCCGGGTCGAACCGCAAGCAGAACTTCCCGGGGGTCATGCTGATCCCCGTTCTGCCAATTTATACCCTTGGTTTCGGAAGCCAACACAAGCTTCCTAGAGTTTTGTTTGCCGTACCAAACGAGGGACCCCTTCCCCTCTTTTCCCCGAAAAACAGAGCGTCTAAGTTGGGAATACGCCAAGGCAAAACCTGTTCCCCGGGGGGTCCTTTCTTAGGAAAGAAAGAAGGATTTTTTACAATACAAATTTGCTGTGATCAATAATCTGTGATTAAAAAAAACCAGAAAAAATAATCAATTTTTTGAGCTGGATGCTAGTTGCCCTTTTTTTATAGAAAATTAAGGCCGAAAGAAAACTAGCTGCAAAAAATTGTTCAAATAACAATTTTTTGCAATAATATTATAAAAAAAAAGTAGGTTCAATAAAAAAATTTTCTATTACAAAAACTTCTCATAGAAAGTTGATATATAAATATTCTGCTAATTCATGAATTTTTGGTGAAATAGAGGTATAACAGTAACAAAAAAAAGGAAATTTATAGGTGATAAAGGTTTTTCTGTGGTAAATTTATCGACAGCAATAATGTTCTCTACTAAATTTATCGATACAATAACATTTTTATGCAAATTCTATCGACACCAGAGATCTTTTATATATGTTTATCAAAAAATCTATAGAAAATATATCGAAAAGTATATATTTTTTTTAATAAAATACTCGTATACCACAAAATTTTAAGGACTCCAATATCCAAAAATTGACGGATTTCGATAGTATAACGATTCCTCATTCCATTGGTACCAAAATTATTGGGCTTGGACGAATCTATCATAGAAAGTTTCGATGTAGAAACATATTCGAAAATAAATTTTTGCTCCAGAAGTTGAATTTATCAAAGAATTTTCGATGTACCAAAAAATTCGAAAAAAAAAATTTTTCGAAAAATTGACGTATTTCTATAGTATAACGATTCCTCATTCCATTGGTACCAAAATTATTGGGCTTAAACGAATCTATCATAGAAAGTTTCGATGTAGAAACATATTCGAAAAGAAAGTTTTGCTCCAGAAGTTGAATTTATCAAAGAAATTTCGATGTACCAAAAAATTCGAAAAAAAATTTTTCCCAAAAATTGACGTATTTCGATAGTATAACGATTCCTCATTCCATTGGTACCAAAATTATTGGACTTGGATGAATCTATCATAGAAAGTTTCGATGTAGAAACATATTCGAAAAGAAATTTTTGCCCCAGAAGTTAAATTTATCAAAGAAATTTCGATGTACAAAAAATTCGAAAAAAAAATTTGTCCCAAAAATTGACGTATTTTGATAGTATAACGATTCCTCATTACATTGGTACCAAAATTATTGGACTTGGATGAATCTATCATAGAAAGTTTCGATGTAGAAACATATTCGAAAAGAAATTTTTGCCCCAGAAGTTGAATTTATCAAAGAAATTTCGATGTACAAAAAATTCGAAAAAAAATTTGTCCCAAAAATTGACGTATTTTGATAGTATAACGATTCCTCATTACATTGGTACCAAAATTATTGGACTTGGATGAATCTATCATAGAAAGTTTCGATGTAGAAACATATTCGAAAAGCAATTTTTGCCCCAGAAGTTGAATTTATCAAAGAAATTTCGATGTACCCAAAAATTCGAAAAAAAATTTTTTCCCAAAAATTGACGTATTTCGATAGTATAACGGTTCCTCATTCCATTAGTACCAAAATTATTGGGCTTGGACGAATCTATCATAGCAAGTTTCGATGTAGAAACATATTCGAAAAGAAATTTTTGCCCCAGAAGTTGAATTTATCAAAGAATTTTCGATGTACCAAAAAATTCGAAAAAAAAATTTTTCGAAAAATTGACGTATTTCGATAGTATAACGATTCCTCATTCCAGTGGTACCAAAATTATTGGGCTTGGACGAATCTATCATAGAAAGTTTCGACGTAGAAATAAAGGGTGTTTTTTTAAGCTAGATAGAACTTTAAATTGTAAAAAGTAACACAAAAAATTAAATTTTGATGAAACATTTTTTTATTTGTTTCAGTATATTCTGACAAATCATCATGAATAGACTCACGCTTGAACAACGCTACGAAATTATCCAAATTTACTTTGAAAATCAGACCCGTTGTTTTATCGCAAAATTGTGTTCAGCGATGAGGAGCATTTTTGGCTTAACGGGTTTGTTAATAAGCAAAATTGCCGCATATGGAGTGAGACCAATCCACAAGAGACCCTACAGACTCCATTACATCCAGAAAAATGCACTGTTTGGTGCGGTTTTCATGCTGGTGGCATCATCGGACCTTATTTCTTCAAAAATGATGCCGGAGCTCGCGTTACGGTCAATGGAGATCGTTACCGCACCATGATCAATGATTTTTTGTTTGAAAATATGGATGACATTGATCCGGAGGAGATGTGGTTTCAACAGGATGGCGCTACGTGCCATACGGCGAACGCAACCATCGACTTACTGAAATCAAAATTTGGCGATAAGTTGATTTCGAGAAATGGACCTGTCAATTGGCCTCCAAGGTCGTGCGATTTGACACCTCTCGATTATTTCCTGTGGGGCTACGTGAAGTCACTGGTTTATGCTGATAAACCAGCAACAATTGACGCCTTGGAGGCCAGCATTGTTCGTGTTGTTCGTGACATACGGCCAGCAGTGCTCGAAAAAGTGGCCCAAAATTGGACGTCCAGAATGCGCTTCGTCAAGAACAGCCGCGGTGCCCATATGCCCGAAATCATTTTCAAATGTTAATGTCACGTATTGATCTTTCGAATAAAAAAAAATTTTGATTACAATTTAATTTTTTGTGTTATTTTTTACAATTTCATGTCCTATCGGGCTTAAAAAAACACCCTATATATTCGAAACGAAATTTTTGCCCCAGAAGTTGAATTTATCAAAGAATTTTCGATGTACCAAAAAATTCGAAAAAAAATTTTTTCGAAAAATTTACGTATTTCGATAGTATAACGATTCCTTGTTCCATTGGTACCAAAATTATTGGGCTTGGACGAATCTATCATAGAAAGTTTCGATGTAGAAACATATTCGAAAAGAAATTTTTGCCCCAGAAGTTGAATTTATCAAAGAATTTTCGATGTACCAAAAAATTCGAAAAAAAATTTTTCCCAAAAATTGACGTATTTCGATATTATAACGCTTCCTCATTCCATTGGTACCAAAATTATTGGGCTTGGACAAATCTATCATAGAAAGTTTCGATGTAGAAACATATTCGAAAAGACAAAATTTTCTATAATAAATCTTTAAATAAACTTTGTATTTCTAATATTATATGATGATGGGTTGGTATCATTCGTCTAGCTCGAGTTCAATCCTGTGGCTGTGTTCTGTAACTCTCGCCACGAGAAACTTTTCGACTGAAAAGTTTGAAATGAAAAAAAGTTGAAACAAACAGCTTCTCTATAAACAAACCTTTCATTGCATTCTGTATTTTTTCTGAGCCTCGCCGTAAACTTCAATTTATGCGCGCAAAAACTTTCTACCATGTTGTAACGATGTGAATTTTTCTTATACTATTGCTTTTTTAATCCATACAAAAGCATTCTTATAACAGTTTGTTAAAAAGTACTAACAAAAACAAATTCATTGTTACGGAAGTTGTATGACGCTATTGTTTGTTTCTTTTTTTTCGCTACAATTGTCTATAACTAAACACAATATTGAAAAAAATCTAATATTTTATTATAATTTCCTGAACTTCCTTTTTCTAGCAAATCGAAAAAAAGTAGAAAATAATCATCAAGCATATGGAAATAACAACAGGTTGTTAAACTCCCTTTAGGTTTTACTACATCTATGACATAAAACATTAGATATTTATGACCATTAGAGATCATTGTGGTAAAAAAAAAACAACAAAATAAAACATATTGTCATTGTATAAAATCAAGATAATAAATTTATGAATGAAAAACCATTTAGAAAGAACACAGAAAAAAAAATCACAATTTTACTTTTAACCAACACAGAATGTTAATGGCTTTAAAAGAAAACAACTTGCAACAGTAGCATATGCAAGGCATATTAAAATATATGTATTCGTATGCAAGCATGAGTGTATGTATAAACGAGTAAGTATATAAAAAATAAAAAAATTTTAGAGTAACTTAGAATACTAATTTTCTTAACATTTCAGTTCAGTTCACAATATTGAGTCCATCATCATCGTCATCATCTATGTACGCGTAGCTCACCTCAAATGAATTGTTTACGCACTTCTTGTCTACAAGTCTGCCTGCTTGCTTACCTGCCTGCCTCTCAATGTCTTTCCGTCTGTTTAGGATTGTTCTTCAGTTTTATTTTCAACTCTTGGACACATGTTCATTATTTGTCTTTTGTCTCTTTTAATTTAAGTCTTAAAATAATATTTAAATCAAACCGGATGTTGTGACAGCATTTGCTTTAAACACGGCTTCTCAAAAATAAACTCTCGCTTAAATTACTGTTAAACGTATTTTAGTTTTGAATGAAAAGTCTAGTTACTAAAATTTTACAAAAACGACAAAAAGTTTAAAACAGTGTTAAAAAAAAGGGTTTCTTTACAATAGTTTGGCTATCTAGAATAAGTATTGAGGGAGATAATTCTTTGGATGCTTGAAATTCTTTTAAAAATAGCTTTTATATAACAGAAACTTTTCTATAGGGAATCTCTCATATTCCAAAAAAAAAACACAAGTAAATTTTTAAAATATTAAATTTTAGAAATACAAAAATATTTCCATCAGTTTTTGTCAAAAAAATAATATTTATTATAAAAGAAGGGTAGCTTAAACTGAATCGAAGTATTACGTATTACTAACAACTACGTCTTCCATCCTTCAGGCATCGATTGGAATTCACGGCTGAAGAACTTCTTATCTTCCGAGGCTTTACACGAAGCAACGCAATTTTTGTTATATCCATATATGAACCACTGCTCGGGCAGAGTATTTACCATTGACTGGAACAGATGACAGACTGTGAAGATTGATTTACATCACCTGCCTTGTCGGTCTAATCTGACGATGGACCAACCCCAAGGGGTAAATTCTTCACGATTCACCAGCGTCACCATATAGCTTGCAAGGCTCATACAGGTCGCAACTTTTTGACACAAGTTTGTAGGCATATAGACTAGACCCTTGCTTAACAGTTTGGACGTTCTTGACTTACCATTGACTAAAACAGATGTTAGACTGTGTAGACTGATTTACATTAACACCTTCCTTGTCGGCCTAATCTGATGATGGTCTAACTCCAGGGGGTAAATTCTTCACGATTCACCAGTGTCCCCATTTTGGCTTGCAAGTCTCATACAGGTCGCAACTTTTTGCCATAAGTTTGTGGGCAAATAGATAAAAGCCTTGCTTAAGAGTTCGGACATTCTAGTCGCTCCTGCCTGCAATTTGCCTCCCAGAAGTCAATCGAGGCTTAATGAGTTGCTAGGCCGAAGCCTATTAAGAGCATTAGCCCTCAACCAACTCAGGCTTCTAACTATCACCCCTTCCTTACATTACAGGCATCTGTTTTTGTTTTATCTTGGACCAGTACTCAGGAGATAGCCCCTACATAATCCATTTCCCTACTGGTACTAGGACAATAGATTATGAGAAGGGGCAGTCATGTTTATGGATATTTGACTTAACACACGGAAAGACCAAAACAAACCTTATCACAGCCTTCAAGTGTTGGAATTAAAATAGTTAAAACTGATCTGTGCCTAGTGTATTTATCTTAGACACTGTTCAGCCTAACAAAACTTAGTGCAACAACCTCCACACTGCAAGACAACAGCACCGCGGGAGATTTTTAGCCCCCGAAAAGCGGGGGTTATCAGAAAATTAATTACCCTTCCTGCAATTTTAGGTTTAAACCAAAGTTAAAACTTCAGCCCATGATCAGCACCAGACGGTCTGCAAGCAGTACCTTATGGCGACTTTTCTGATTCCCTTTCTGCGCACTAAACATTAGTGAGGGTTTCAGAAGTCCAATAAAAGTCATGCGTCTTCTTAGAGTTGTATTTGCTACAACAAGCGAAAGATGCCTACCCCTTGACGCGCCAGAAAGCAGAGTGACCTGATTTGGAGTTCACTAAGGAAAACCCTGCTGCCTAAAGGGGAGCAACAGATGAGAGATTGTGAAATTGAATTACATTAACACCTGCCTCATCGGCCTAATCTGATAATGGGTCAACTCCACACTATGATTGAATCACAATCCAATAGCGCCCCCGTGTGGCTTTCTAGGCTCTTATAGGTCGCAATATTTTGCCATAAGTTTGTAGCTATAAAAGCAAATATCTTACTTAAAATTTCGGGCTTTCTAATCCCCCGTATGCAATTTTTCAACCCCAAATGGAAGACCAGGTTCAGTAAGTTGCTAGGCCGCAGCGCATTAATAGCACCAGCCCTTAACCAACTCAGCCTTCTAACCATCCCTTCTGATTCCTTACACTAAAATTATCTGTTGTAAGCCAACCGCCCTTCGGGGATTATTACGCCCAAAAACCCGGCATGCACCAAAGTTATCAGGGAATCTAATTCCCCTTCTTTTTTACGTTTAAACCAAATCCAAAACTCAACAATGACCAGCATCGAGGGAGTCGTCTTCAAGCAGTACCTCTCCGTGCTACATATTAACCTTTGTTGAGGAGTTTAAAAGTCCAACACAACATAAGTGATGCGGCTTCAGAGAGCTGTATTTGCTACAACAAATGGGGAATTCCTATCTGTCTATGCCCCAGAGAGCAGAATGTCCTGATTTATTGTACACCAAGCAAAAACGTGCTCTCCTAGGGGATATGAGCATTATCATGATAAACAGTTCCAGTGACTGCTTCGCTTGGAAATAGCAACTTCTAATATACCCCATCTAGGTGATCTCGCCATATACTTGTACATAGCATGAGTATTTTCCAAGAACATTCGGGATTTTGTGGATGCTGTTGCGGGACCAGCTAGTCTCCATGATTTTCTTAAATGAGCAACCTAATTTTCAAGCCGGTTATTATCCCAAAGCAGACGAGCATTATCATGGTAAAGAGTTCCAGTGAGTGTTTCGCTTGGATAAAGTAACTCGTAATACACCCCATCTAGGTGATCCCGCCATACGGCATGGGTATTTTCCAAGAACATAAGGATTTCTGTTGATGCTGATCAACAGAACTGAACCAAGTAGTCCCCATGATTTTCTTAAATAAGCAATCTAATTTTCAAGCCGGTTATTATCCCAATGCTTCTCATCTCTAGGGGGAGGCAAGCAGACGAGCATTATAATGATAAAAAGTTCCAGTCACTGTTTCGCTTGGATAAAGTAACTCTTAATATATCCCACCAAGGTGATCCCCCCATATTCTTATACATAGCATGAGTACTTTCCTTGAACATCCGGGTTTCTGTGGATGCTGTTGTGTGACCAGGTAGACCTCATATGTGTAATGTTTTATTGTTAACAATACTTGTAGCTAATAAACTAAATAAACTCAATTGTTTAATACTTTTTGACTTTTAATGACTGCTTTCGATTGAATTGGGTTTTATATAAACAATTAAAATATTTCTTACTTCTCTATTAAATCTTCTTCAGTTGGCTGATATATAGAAAATTTAACCTTTACTGTAATCGAAAAAATCAACAGGTTAAAACCCCATTTTTATTGTAATTCTTTTTTTTTTATTTGATTTTAAATATCCAAAATCAGGAGCAGTCAAGAATTTATGTTTATTATCAGGTCATTTATTAATTCATAAAATGTTTCCTTCTCCACAGGTCTCGCTCGATAGCATTTTGGTTGGTTGGTTGCCTTTTTGTTTTGGCTGATTTGACGCCAGTTATTCAGTCATGTGTGGTTTGTGTTGCTGAGCAATGAATTTTATTTATATTTATATTTAAAATTTTGTACTGCTTTAATATGATTTGGTTAATTTGGTTTCGTTATCATGCGCTTTAAGGGAAGTAGTGCAGCCAGCTTGTAGTTATGTATGCAAGCTGTGTAACATTTATGTCTGTTTTTAAATGTTTTACCTGCGCGTCTGTGTTATATTAAAAATATTTTCAGGGCAAGTCACTGGCTATATTAAAAATTTTATTACTGACATTTTAATTAATTTTGTTTTCAAATATATTTATAATACTTTACTAAGTTTTAATGTCACAATATTATAGCATATAACGTTATTTCTTCTAATAATATAAAGCGTTTAGTTATGAAAATTTGTTGAGAGGTGTTTTTTGACAAAAAAGTGGAAATTGGGTTGTGAAATTAACTAAATTCATTTTAAAGTTACACTAGGTGTGTTCATTTACTAAAAATTTTCACAAATTTGTAACAATTTTTACTAGAAAGCGTTCATTAACCCAAAAAATTTGCAACGAGAGAGCGTCAAAAGAGCGTACAAAATTGAGAGACAGAAAAATTCTTGCAAGTTTTTGCAAGTAAAATTTTTATTTGCAATAATTATTCAAACAGCTGTTTTGCGTTTGTGTTTACAAAACAATATTTCTAAATTAAGTTAAAAAAAAAAAAATATTTTGAAAAATTTAAGAAATTGTAAGTGTATGTAAACTTTTAAAACGAGTATAAGTATTAAAAAGAAAACAAATTTATTTTTGTGTAACTCAGGAACAACAGAGGTAAAATAAGACGTCTAGTGGCAATGAACTAAGCAACACAGTAGGTGGCACTTCAATGGCAAAGGATGTTGCGGCAAATTTACTTGCTTGAATATGTTTAAAACTTTTAGGGAAGCAATTAAATATACACTTAGACACCTTCCATTTTTAATTATATTAATATTTTTGTAGTTTTAACCTCTGAAATGTTTTTGTTTCTTTAATTTTTACAGACCAACTATTATTTTTAGTATCGTAAATATTATGAGTACCTAGCTATTCGGTACTTTACAATCTGAAATTAATTTGAAATAAAAATGAGGCTGTTATAACGTATAAAGCAGCCCATACACGTTTCAATTCAATTGTTGAGTATTTCAATTGAATTGATTCTTGGCCACACACTTCATAAACTGAATAGAAGATTTTCATTCAACTATCGGATTTAATGAAATTAACAATTTAAAAAATTATTAACGGTCTCCTTGCAAAAAAAAACTACTTCTTGATTTGCACAACATCCGACTCAGCTACGAATTGAATTGAAACGTGTATGGGATGCTATTTAAAAATAGATATTTTATTCAAAAGTAGCTAATCACCCTTATAGTGCTTAGTGTATTTCCAAAATGCCTAGTCCTAGATTAAATAAAATTGTAAAACTTTTCATTATTCTATTACAAGATGTACTCGACAAACACCAATCAAGACAATGCTGAATATAAATGACCACAATCACATTATTTTTATAATAACATACATATATGTATAATTTGTCCAAAGGATATAATGGTAGTTATTAAGTACTTATATATATATATCTATACACAACAACACTACTCTAACTTGCAAATTTTTGCTAGTAAAGTGTTCATTTACTTTTTCACATTTTTGAGAGTAATTTTGAAAATTTTCTTGTTACTCTCTCGTTGCTAATTTTTACTAGTAAAGTAAATGAACACACCTACTATTCAATTGTTTTTTTTTTTTTTTTTTTTTTTTTTTTTTTTTTTTTTTTTTTGGTTTTAATGCCAAGTTTACATAATATGAATGCAATATTTTCTTAATAAAATACTATTAGATTTTAATAGAATTTGTTTCAAGAATATTTTTCATCCTCTGATTTGATTTTTTCAGATTTTGAGAAATTTTTTATAAAGCATTATGAGAAATGAGAATGTCTTTATTAAGAAATTTTCACAGCGAGAGAGAGAGAGAGAGATTTTCGAATAAAAATGTTTTTGATTGGAGGAGAAAATTTCAAAAAAATTATTGTTGAAGGAAAATAAACTGACGTACTGAAAACTCATAAGATAGTTCCAATACGGAAATCTTCGGGAATAAATAATATTGAAAATTTCCGTCCTTTATCTATACAGTTGATAAAATCTTAGAAAAAAATTTTTCTGAGCAACTCACTACTTATCTGGAAGAAACTAATATTTCAATTGGTCGGCAATATAAAAAATTGCAATAAAACAAATTGCCTACTAGAACAAAACTGTTACTGTATCAGTCATTAGTTCACTTGCATCTTACATATCTTCCAATAATTTAATCATCAAAATCAAGTACCATATTAAAGACGTTACAAACGGCGAAAATCGACAATAAGCCTTTGAAGACTGTGTTCAACCTTCCAATAAGATTTTCAACAGTAAGCCTTTTCCAAAACTATGCCAAATCAATCCTTCCAATAAGAGGATTTTTCAAATACCAACTGCTTCTATATGTTTTCAAATGTATAAATGGTTCACATACTGTTTTATTTCAATTCTAAGAGCATTTCTTTAAAGAAATTTTTCATTCTCTAAAAAATTTATTGTATCAACAAATTTGTTATGTTCAAAGCCATCGACTTGAACATGACATGAACGTAACGTCGGCAGAGAGAAGATAAAAATAAGTTCATGTTCTTGTATGTGGCGAATACGTATGTTCGGATTTACCTTACCAAAGTGTTCAGGTCGGCACCATTTTGTGTATTTTTGTTCGTGATTGCCAACTTCATGGCGAACATTAATGCTCGAGCATATGGCAGAGCATCAACGAAACATGGACATGAGTGGTCCCCATTAGCCATTTGCGATGTTCGACATAAAGCTCATATCATGTTTGTGGCTAATGGAGACCCCCAGTTAACAAAGGAATACCTCAAAAAAACTCAACTAGTACAGTTAGTTGAGGCAGGCAGTTAACCAGTGAGAGTAAGACGCAAAGCTCTCGAAGGCCAAACAACAACAAGCTTGACCACACTTAAGAAATAGTTACGATAACGCGAGAGCTGTTCTCTAGTCCAGATCTGCTTTACGACTGAAATTTCCAAGTTGTGTAAGATTTTCTCTATAAAAATTTTTCAGTTTCAGAAGAATATTCTTTGAGGCAAAATTTTTATATTGTAAGAAATTCATGTTACAGAACATTTTCTTCAGAAAAATTTTACTTTTTGGAAAACTTTCCTTAGAAAATTTTTCATTTCCAGAAAGATTTCTATAAAAGATTTCAGATTGTAACAAATATATTATAATCTGAGAGATTATATTTAAAGAAAATTTCCAAGCAGTGCAAGATTTTCTCTATAAGAAAATTTCAGTTTTTGAAGGATTTTCGTTAAGGCAAAAATTTTATTTTATATCAAACTTCTTTTTTTCTATAGAAACATTGTTTCAGCTTCTGGGCGAATTTGTCTTATGTAAAACTTTTCAAACTCTGAGATATTTTTTTTTAAAGAAAAGTCAGATTTCCGCAGATTTTTTCTAATAAAAAACCCCCATATGCTGGGAAATTTTTATTCCAGAAAACTTTAATGTTGATTTATTATTTCCAATATTTCTGGCATTTGTTGCTTTGAATAATTATCCTAATAAATTATCATAATATTTATGATTGTGGTCTCAATAACACAAACATACAATTGTTATCAGTTGTATTTAAAACCTGCATCAGTGTAACACTATTTTTAATGATCATGACGTTGTGTCACATGATGTGTGTGACTGAAGGTCTGATTATGCAGTTTTAGGCCTGCGTTATTTTTGTTTTTGTTCAAATGGATTTTTGATTTTTATGTGTTTTTTTTTTTCTTTTTTTTTTTTTGAAAAAAAAAGCTGGTGGCGCCAAATGACACTAATGTAATTTGAGCTTGAAAAGTGTTTAGTTAAGATTTTTGTTTTTTGTCTTTGCTTTACTCTACTCAGTCAGTCACTGGTTTGTTTTGACGTTGACTTGATCATTTGGTAATTTCATTGTGTTTAGAGCAAAATGATATTGGACGATTTCATTATCTGTTATTTTCGTTTTTATTTTTCCTTTTTTTGTCTTATCTCTACTCATTGTATGGTATTTAAGCTTGATGTTGGTTTCTGTGTCTTTGATGGCGCATTGTTTAGATCTTGGCGCCTTTCATACATTTATTTGTTACACCATTTAATGTTATATTAGATTACTAATTTTTATTACAGTTTACCTCTGTGGGCTGCAGTTATGTGTTCTATTTGTGTGTTTAGTTGTTTGTTTGGTTTATTGGAAATAAATGAGTTTACAATGTGACAGTTCAATAAATTATTTTGTAATAATGTTTGATTTTTAAATGTTAATGTATGTATGTATGCCATTTGAAGGGGCCAAGATTGATTGACAAATTAAGTTCATTAGCTAAAGGCTTATTTATGTTAGCTGAGAGAAATCAGGGACAATTTATTTCAAGATTATTTATGTAAATTGGGATTTTTAGTCAAAGTAAAATTTTATAAAAATCAAAATATCTCAAGCTTGCAGATAATTATAAGGAAAAATTAAATAATATTTTCTACTATAATTTATTTATTTATTTATTAAGCACTGACATTTTTATGTGTCTTAACATTCAAAAGCAGCTGTTGAATCTAACTTGCTCAAAATGTTGCATACCTACCCCACACCTGCGCTATCTCTCTCACACTCATGTTGTTTACTTCCAGCATTTTATTTCATTACCAGTTTTGCGAATTTTTTTTTAATTTAAATTTTTATAATTTATATCACACTCCATTATTACACATTATATTGCTTTATGGACATATTCGAAGCAAATATTTTTGCACTTTTATTTCTTCTGCTTTTAATAAAAGAGGGCGTTGATTAGCCAAATAGTTTTATAATTATATGCAAAATAAACAATTAAAAATCCGTCTCACGTAACAGAGTGTTTGCTTCTTTTTAATTGTCAAAAAACTATTTAACATAACGGCAAAGAAAAAAGAACTCAAAAGTTTTGCTAAATTCCAAAAATTAAAAATTACTTCGATACAAAAAAAGGTTTTCTTTAAAACAGGTTTCAAAAATTCTCGGTTGCTCCTAAATTTTCCCCGCAGATTTTTTTAAACAAAATGGTTAAGAAGAAGTTTTTATTTAAGAACTAATAAGTTTTGTAAATAAGAAATTTTTCAACTGCCATAAAATTCTTTCATTAATAATTTGTTCAGATTCTGGTAAAAAAAAACTAATATGGTGTTTATGGGACACAAATGAAAAAATTTTTATAAAATATACTCAATTTTTTGAGTCTTTTTTATACAAATTTTCAAATTCTAAGCAATTCCTTTTCTTAGTTAAAACAAACTATCAGAAACATTTTTGTGAAAACCGAATATAGGGTGTCCCCGAATACAATGTCAAGCAGACGCAGGTAGACAGGATTGATTGTAACCATCATGAGAAAACACATTTTTTTCAATTCATAAGTTTTTTTTCTCGCACAAAACCTTGTATTTTTCTCATGATGGTTAGAATTAATATTGTCACACTTTTTTGGCTCGACGTTGAGTTCTGGGACATCTTCTATATATTAAAAACTAGTTGATTGATTTTATATAAAAAAATATTTTTCAGAATATAAGAAAAGGGTTTTCCAGAGAATTTTCTTCAAGATACTAATCATTATTTTATGCAAAAAATACTCTTAGGGCCTGTTTCACGATTTCGAACGTTAACGTTTGCAAACTTTTGAAACGGCCAAGAAACACACTTATAGCTCATAAAAAAATTTCTTTCTTATGAGTTGATACATCCTTTGCTACATTTTCTTATACTGATGAAAATACGAGTTTTCACCACTCAAAACGCTTGCGAAAATTAGGGCCCTTAGTTTCTGTGAAAATTTTGCCTATAATAATGGGACACGGTTGAGTGATATGTCTAAAAAATTTTTATGAAATGGTCTCAAAATATTGAGTTTATTTCATACTAGTTCTCTAGACATATCAGTCAATCGTGTCCCATAAACATCACATAAGAAGCTAATAAACACTCTTCGATGTCGTATTAAAAAATGAGAAATAATTTTAAGAATAACCTCAAGCAATAGTGAATAAAAAATAAAGTATTATTGTGAATTAAGCGTTCGAAATACCAAAAATATGACATAAAGCGCCCAAGCTTAGTTCACAATAGTTATATTCAAAGATTAAAAAATCTCTTTAATATCTTGAATATTAAACTCTAATAAATAAGCTATTTGAATATAAATATATTATTAATATATAAATAATTAATATTCAAAAAAAAAACTTAATAAATAAATTTTTAAATTATTATTTTGTAAATTTTAATTTATTTGAAATTTTTTTACTAAATTAAAATGAAGTTTTTCATTCACTGTTGTTTGAACTTATTCTTAAAATTATTTCTTAATTTTTAGTTCGTTATCGAAGCCTGCGTGTTAGTTTTTTAAACTGTATATATTATCCACTTCTAAGTTATGTATCCTTTCGAGAAACAGTTCGAATTTTTTGGGAATTCCCAAAATTGGCAACAGGAATCGCTAAAATTCCTTCACTTTCTCAGAAGCAATACGGTTACTTGAAACGTGTTATGAGTTTTTGGGAATTCCCAAATTCCCCCCCACTTTCCAATACTTCAGCTTCAATTTTCGCACTGAAGCGCATGGCCCTTATTAGTTCAGATACACATTCAACAACAAAAAAAACAGGTCTTTAACCGGTTAACGCAGCAGTTCCGAGGTTTTTTTTTGGAATTCCCAAAATCAGCTCTGAGAATAACCCAAATTTCCCACCTCCCCCAAAATAAAACGGAAACTTCAACTTTCGCCATAACGTGAATCACCGTTATTTGATCAGTGTGACCAGATCTAAAAAATGTGGCACCAAAATAGTCATAAAAAATATAAAAAATTTCCAAAGTCCACTTATGATTAGGGTAGCTGCTATGAAATGTCGACTTACAGACAGCTGGGAAGCATAGAAAACAAGCTGTTTGTATTTTTTGGATTGGTATCAATGTTGAAATTTAGTATAGTGAATAAAACTCAATTGTTTGATTTTTGGTTCTGTTTTTTTTTTAAACTTAAAAAAACAAATCGTAGCAATCAACGGTTGTTCATTTGTTTGGAAGGTGAAAAGAAAGGTGTTTGGGGTTTGACAGGTATTATTAAAACATTTTTGTTTTTAAATTCTCAATAATTTATTTAGATTGTTGGGATATAAAGTTGAGTATTTGACAATATATTTCAAAAATTTTCAAGTCCGCTGATCATTACGGTAGCTCCTATGAAATGTCGACTTACAAACAACTGGGAAACATAAAAAGCAAGTGTTTATAATTTTTTTATTGGTATCAATTTTTGAAGCTAACATAGTGAACTAAACTCAATTGTTTGGCAATTATTTCTTTGAAAAGTTTTTCAGTTTCTGCGAAACTTACAAAGAAAATTTACTTCCTTTACCTTTAAGTAGAGAAAAACTTTTTTTTGTATGTGTAAGGTATACGAGTAATTTAAAATTTATTGTGTATTTGGACCACCCATCTTGCTGACCACTATTTTCAGAGGGTTTGTCTTTAAGTCACTATCAAATATCGTCAATCAAAAAATCATTATCAAAGTGAATGTTGTTCCTGATGACAGCAACATATTTTAGAAGTCAAAGCAACTAGAACTTTATACACGTGAATAGCCACACAGTACAATCATACACAAAAATATCGCTTTACAAATGTCAAGACAATAGAGGTATCCTCATATGATAGTAAAACAATAAACAAAATTTAATGTATGAATATCAAAATGAAAAATATGTGAAATATGTCTACCTTTAGGAGCACAAGAATTTTTAATAAATTTTAATGTATGTTCTCGTATGTGTGAGCTTGAGCAGCAGCATATTTTATTCAAAAAATTTACTTATTTTTAACTTGATGAACGTTTATTGGTGCTTGTGTTTAGAGCTCTTCTAAATTAGAAGCAAAAAATAAATAGAATACTCGTATACTCGTAAACAACAACAAAAGCTATTAAAACATGATACACAAATGACAAAATAGAAATATCAACGCCATATTGTTTTAAATAACAGTGGGCTGGTAGCAGCAAAATAAAAATGGCATGCATGTTTCAACAGGAGGATGAAGTAAATTTTAGAATCATAGTGGGTGCTGATGAGTAGTGTAGTGGCTACCAAACAGCTAGCAGCACTCCAGCTTTAGTGTTCAATTAGTTCAATTAGTTAGTTCAATTTCTTTGATAAAGAGTTATTGAGCACGGCAATTATTGTTATAATAAAAATAAAAATCTTTCTTGGCTGAAAGTTGACTTCGAACTTATTTCAAAATTTCAAAAATTTATTTGGATTTCAAAATGAACTAACAATAAATCAGCAAATCTTACTACTAAATACAAAAAAATTAATCATACAATTTCGTGTTTTAATAACTTTTTTACTAAATTAAGAAAATAATATTGACAGTTAGCTCTATATACAATGTCTGATCAAAAAATCCGTTATTTTCATACTTCGTCAGATACATATGTTCGATTTTCGCATTTTTTTTCTGTTATGTTGGTACACATCAGAGAACAGCTTTGAGCGATTGCAAAAAATCATACTTGCTCAACTACATGAAAAACATTACATTACGTTCAAATATGATTTTGTGTACAGCCGAACAAATGCGCAGTTGATTATTAATCAGTAACATAACAAGCAACATATTCGCTAAGTGAGTACAATCATCGCTAAGGAGTCCGTGCTTGAATATAAATGATGCGCTTGTAGTTCGGCAATGATTTTTTGCGTTTTAGTTTTTGTTTTGGAATAAACAAAAATTAACAAAAATCAATGCAATGTTCAACAGTTTTTCTGTATGTTTCTTTTCAAAAAAAAATTCTAAATAAAAAACACATAGAAGCAAACGGCTGCCATAGAAAAAGACAATTAAAACTTTCTTTAAAAAAATATATTAAAAAATTAAATTAGGCTTAATAAATCAATAAGAATAATTTATATAGACATAAAATTACTTTTTTAGGCACACATATACGAGTAGCTGAAATTTAAAATAGAATTTAAGAAAAATTAAGAAAAACGTATGTACGCTCCATGTATATACATAAAACTCACTGTCAAAGCAACAACAAACATGAAGCGAAATTTTCTACACTAAGATGAATGCGCAGTGATTACAAAACGAGTTGATTTTACCCAGCATTGAACTTTGTTGCTTGATTTTTTTTATTAAAAATTTTAGTATATGAGTTAATTAAGCAAAAACATGATTTTTGTCGATCACTGGTACACATGTTTGTTATATATGTTACATTATCAGCCCCTACGGATTATCTTCCATGTAAGACAATTTATCATTGGTATAACTTTTGATAAAATCGCAGTACTCTGGTCTGACGATTCTTTAGTAACATAAACCCGATTTTGGCGGTCCCATTTATATGTGCGGATTGCACGGATTTATTTTAAAAAATCTTTGAAAACAAATAAAATTATGATAAAAATAGTCTCCAGCTCAGTTTTTTTTTTGCTTGTTTATAAAAAAGGAGTATTTCTGATCGATACGAGTATTTTTGACACCAAACCAAAAGTACTTGGTATCGAGAGAAAAGTATCGAGTATTTACTTGTTATGCGCTGTTTGCGCGAAACAATTTGTCAGAAACGCACAGAATTGACGCACCACACATCGATGCTTGTGCGTGAGTTTTTTTGAAAAACAAAACCATTATCATGCCTCACATTATTCACCGGATGTGTCCCTCGCTGACTTTTTCCTCTTCCCAAAACTGAAGACACTGATGAAAGGAACGCGTTTTGCTACGATTGAGGAGATAAAAGAAAAATCGAAATAGGTGCTGTGGGCGATACTACAAAGCACGTTTCAGAAGCATTTTGAAGGCTGGAAAAAACACCGGCATAAGTATAGTATATCTGAGTGAACTACTTTGAACGGGACAAGATAGTGATTGATGAAAAAAGAAATGCTTTTTGAATAAATTGAAATAAATGGTTTTTTTTTTTTTTATCAGAACACGTATGGAGATCTTTCGCCAAACGTGACTGGCGATTTTCATGTGGCGAAAAATCACGCTCGGTTGAGAAGAGAGATACCGTTGCCACCATCAGAGCGTTAAGTAAGTGATTTTACCGATATAATATGCGCATAATAAAACTTTTTGTCTAGCATTGGCTGGACTTAGTTAATTCATTGTATTTAGTATTAAGATTTTAATACTTATTGTTAGTTCACATAGTAAAGATTGAATAAATAAATAAAAGCTAAAAAAATGTGGGAAATAGTTGGCTATTGCTGCATACTTTGTATTTTAAATCTGGCAGGAATGCCAAGCTAACCCTTTTATCTGTCAATGATAATCTAAAATGGCTGATATTGCCAACATACATAACAGACATGTGTGCCAACAGAACAGAAAACAAATCCGAAAATCGAACATACGTAACTTACGAACTTTGAAAATAACAGCTATTTGTGGCCATAACTATATCATACAAACCTGGCTTTCAATTCTATTGATAGTTAGACTAACAATTATGAAATACCGAACTATAGACAGCTAGAAAACATACAACAACCAATTGCTAAATTTATTTAATTTTAATGATTTTCCTAAGTTATAAATTCTTAAAAATTATATACTTATGCCTATAAAAAAAGGTTAAAATTTGACCCTAAAATTACTCTGTATAACTTCGGCCATGAAATATTTAAATGATTTGTTATTAAATAAGTTGTAATAAAATTTGTTTACTTTATATAACACCTTAACGAATTTATGAAGCTCGAAAATAAATACAGTCAAAGCCCTGATTATACACAGTAATTAACTTTAACTATAATAATAAAAAAAGAAGAAAAAAGCCAACGATTTATTATTTAAGCAAATGGAATTTTAAACAAAATCCTCTTTTTTGAGGGGCTTTTGGACTGTGAATTATAAAAATGATCGCTTAATTTCGAATATTTACGAGTAAATTTATAAAATTTTTTAAGCCGCACTTTTTTCCAATAAAAATTTACTTTTCATGTTTTTATGGATTTCATTAAAAATCTCCTCATGACACTTAGGCCTGAGTTAAAAATTCCAAATACAAATATATGTTTTATTAGTGTTTTTGAAAGAAATTTCTGTGCTAATGGTCGTAAAAAGTTGATTATTTCTTCTGTTTAGGGAATATTTAGAAAAATGCTTTGATTTCTTAAGTTAGTTTTGATTTGTTTTAGGAACAACAATAATACTAAAAAAAGACAACAAACTCAATTGATAGCTAAACTCAGCCACACAAAACACACACACACACACACACATATATATGTATATACAGTAGGGTGCAAATATGAGTACTTAATTTTTATTTTGTAAAAATATTTTTTATTCTACAAAAATGTAAATAGTGAAGCAAATCCAATTTTTCTTTCTTAACTTATTTTATGTTAAGTTAACAAATTAGCTTAAATATTAAAATCAAAATTAGAAGTATTAAATCCTTAGAGAAAAATAAACTTAAACGAATCAATTCCCATGTGAAAGCTTTACGGAATATTATTACTTTTAGTATATCTATAGTACAATATCCATTGTTGCGTAAAACATTTGCTACACGTTTTGGGATACTTTCTATTAATTTAAGAATAACTTCGTTTGAATTGCCTACTCAATTCTAGAGAATTTGCGGCCAAAGTTCGTTGCAAGTAGTTTATGGTGATTGGTAAAAATACCAACCTTCTTTTGATCACAAATTCCCAATCGGAATTAGGAATATTTATTATTTAAGCAAATGGAATGGAAGAATAAGAGGCGCTGGCCTCTCGGTCAACCGGATATTTTGACCGTTGAGCCTTTCTTTCACGATTTTGGATGTATGTTTAGAGTCGCTATCCAGTCGAAAAATTATTTATATCGCAGTATAGGCTGTTTTTATATACAAAAACGTTAAGATTGGGCTGTAAACTATGCAGCCAGTCTTCTTTCTTCATTAGGCTATCAATTTTTTGGGGCGGGCCAATGTACCACCAAGTGAAGCAGCCCTAAACTATGACGCTGCTTCATCCATGTATAACAGTTTCCTTAACATGGCTTTTTTAATCATTAGGTAATCAATTTTCTGCGGTGGGCTACTGTACCACCAAGTGAAGCAGCCCTAAACTATGACGCTGCTTCCTCCATGCTTTACTGTTGCGTTTTTTTTTTTTTTTTTTTTTTTTTGAAGTCGCTTTCCCGGGCGTTTTTAGTAATATTGGTTACTATCAGAATAAAAATGATTTAATTTGCTTAAGAAAGAGAAAATAGATTGGATTCATTATATAAATTTTTATGGAATTAAAGGTGCAAAATATGCAAATGTGTATTCATTTTTGCACCCTACTGTATATACAGGTAAAACATTTTAGCAACAACAAAAACAGTACAAATTTTTGCCCAAAAGAAACACGTGCTACTTTAAATAATAAACTTAATATTAACACATATAAAAGTCATTCGTGTTGTTGGCTGGAATTTTAATCGCTTAATTATCAACATTTAAACGAGCAGACAGCAACAATTTCAACAGCAACAGCAGCTACACATAAAGTGAGCAACTGCAACAGCACCACCAACACCATCAGCAGTAGCAGCGTTAGCGGCAGCAGCAGCGCCTGTATTTACAAAAAAAAAAAAAAAAAACTTTATTTAAATTGTTTAAATGTGTATGTGTAGTGCTGAATTTGGTTGTGGCCATTTGATTTGTTGACGACTAGTTGTAGTCTCTTTTTGAGCCTGTTTTTTTCAAAATGTTTTACTGCGTTAACTGGTCTACAAGTTGATGTTCGCAAGTTTATTTGTGTGAGTTTTTTTTTTGTTTATTACTGAGGCCTACCAGTGTAATTGTTTTTTTTTGCCATTAAAATTAAACAACTCTACCGAATAGTGTTGACTTTTTGTATTTCTCTGTTCTTCTTCGTCAGATTTGCAGCCATTATCATTTTTGTTTTACTATTTAAAAAACAAAAAGTTTGTTTAGATTTAAAAGTGCTTTATATATGTATATTTTCAATAGCCTTTCATTGTCACTCAGTTGCAAAGTCCTAACTGAGTTTTTTAATTGAGTTTTTTTGCATAATATATTTTCTATCAAATTTATATCATTAAATTTTCTATCAAATTTATCAGTGAAATCAGGGTCTTAAGCAGTAAAGACTTATGTGATGTTCAAAGCAGACAGACGAGCACTAGTCTAAAAAAAATTATTTAATTAATTGGAAATCACTCAGAAAATTGAGTAACTTTCATACAAATTTTCTAGACGAGTTGCTTGTATGTGTTCTACGAACAGCACATTAAGGCGTGTTTCCATATCACACACAATCGAATTGCCCAGAAAATTTATATGAATAGCACTCAACAATTTGAGTGAATACTATATAAATTTTTCGGACAAGTCGTTTGCTTGTATTGCAGATACAACAGTAAAAAATCACAAAAAAAACTTTCCAAAATACCTTTTCAATAAATCCATATCCAATGTTGTATTTCATCAATACAAACAAGCAACTTGTAAAGAAAGGACTAAAAAAATTGAGTGCTTGCTTTTCATATAAAATTTCTTGAAAAAACGCTTGGCTGTGTTGTGGACCATCACATTATATATCATTATTTCTAAGAAGTATTTCGCTCGAGCTATTTCAGCAGACATCATAATTAATGGAGATAGAATTTAGATTGTTTCAAAAACTGAAAATCCTTTATAACTATCAGCAGTAAATTCAATTGGGAAGGTCACATATGTGCTGTTCGTAAAATTTAGTAATTTTCATACATGTGCTGTTCATAAAACACAGGCGAGCTCTCGTCTAAAAAAATTTTATATGGAAATAACTCAAAATATGGAGTAACTTTCATACAAATTTTCTAGACAAGTTGTTCGCCCGTGTTATATGAACAGTATGATAACTTCTTTAGACGAGTACCCCGTCGGTGTTCTAGGAACAGCACTATAGTCTTGTTCGAAGGTTCAACTTATATAAGATGGTCCAAAAGTCACCTTAGGGCTTAAAAATTATTAACTAATTTCAAAAAGCCAATTTGTATAAAAATTTCTAAAAAAAAAAAATTAAAAAATTTGATAAACATTTTCTAGATGAGCTGCTCGTCTGTGCTCTATGAACAACACATAAGAAATAGGAAAAGTATAATGACCTCGACTTGGTGTTGAAATGTTCTTATATCTCTAGAATACGGCAGAAAAACGAATCCTCTCTGTATAAGTTCTGCGATTCACTGTTTTTGAAATTGATTTACAACAGCAGCCGCCGTGCCGGCCTTATCTGATGACGACCAACTCCACGGGGTAAATTATTCACAACACATCAGCGCCCCCATATGGCTTACAGAACTCACACAGGTCGAAAGTTTTGCCATAAGCTTTTAGTCATATAGAAAAACACCTTGCTTAAGTCTTGAGGCCTTCTACTTCCTCCTTTACTTAATTTCTCAGAAGTTAATAGAAGACAAGGCTTAATGAGCTGGTAGGCCGAAGCCCAACAATTATGGTTCCTTTCCTGACAGGTACCTGTTGCAAGACAACAGGTACCTTGCAACAAGTATTGTGGGGTTTTATTAGTCCCCAAAAATCGACAAACCACCATAGTTATCAGGGAAACTAATTCCTTTTCCTGTAATTTTAGGTTCAAACCACAGCTAGAACGTTTCAGCCAAGGTAAGTACAGGGTGGCCCAGAAAGACCGAAGTGGTGTGAATTCCTTATAACTTTTTTATTATAATTTTTTTTTTCTTTTCTTTTCAGTATTTTGTAAAGAAGACTTGGATAATTTATAATGGAGCAATACACAATTGAACAACGTGCCCAAATTGTTGAAATTTACTTTTCAAATCAACGGTCCATTGTGTTGACTCAGCGTGCATACCGTCGTCAATTTAATGTGCGGGTTGCACCCTCTCAGTCAACAATAAACCGTCTGGTTGCAAATTTTCGAGAACAAGGAGCAGTAAGGAACCTTCCTGGTCCCGGCAGACACCGAACTGTCCACACGGCTGGCAATATTCAAGTGGTACAGGAGAGTATTCGGGAGGATCCAGAAACATCAACCAGGAGACGTTCGTCACAACTGGGCCTCTCAAGGACGTCGCTGCAGCGAATTTTGCACACCATAGGATTGTTTCCATACAAAATTCAACTTGTCCAAGAATTGAAACCAACAGATTACCAGCAACGACGGTGAAAGAATAATTTCTCGTAACAGCAATTTTAATTGGCCTCCGCGTTCCCCGGATTTAACCGCTCCAGACTGTTTTCTTTGGGGCTATTTAAAAGGAAAAGTTTATGTTAATAAGCCTAGGACTATTGAGGAGTTAAAAACCAATATTCGAGAAAAAATTAACAACATACCACCGGAAGTTTTGCGAAAGGTCATGGAAAATGTGTTGGAAAGAGCACATTTGTGCGAAGCAGAATATGGCCACCACTTGCGGGATATCATTTTTAATAACTAATCCAAAAATATTCCCCATAAATTTAATGTATTTAAAAAAAAAAAAATTAAAAAAATATCTCTTAAATAAAAAGTTATAAGCAATTCACACCACTTCGGTCTTTCTGGGCCACCCTGTATCTCAACCGTGATCAGCGTCAAGAAGGCCTGAAAGCAGAACCACCCTGTATGTTGAAAGGTACTATTAAAATTCTCAATAATTTTTTTAGAATATAAAGATGAATATTTGAGAATATTTTTCAGAAGTTATCAAATCTACAGATAATTAGGATAGCTCCTATGAAATATCGATATATAGGCAGCTAACTATTTATAATTATTTAATTTAATTTTATTGTGATTTTTTCTGTGTTCACATCGGTTTTCTTACAATTCTATTTTATGACACACAGGTTTGATTTGTAAGCGATTATATAGTCTCCAGTTGAGCCGTTGAGTGCAAATAAAGGTTTTAAATTTACCGAAACTCTAAAAATAAATATTTTCCTTCTATTCCATAAAATGTTATTTTACATGTGATTTTGAAAACGCAAAATATTTTATAGTTAGAGTTTTACAAGAACAGACAGAAAAAATTACGAAGTGCTTGACAGGCATTTCGATTTGAACGCCTAGTTTCATATTAAGCCTGAATAGCTTTAACGCGTTTTTCTGTAGTATATCTCTCCATAGTTCAAATTTAATTATTCTGAAATTGAGAAGTGTCGAACGATATGCAGACGAAAACTTGACGTTTAGGTGTGGTTCACATTCAATATCGGCCCTCAAAGTTTAACCACCTAATAGGTACAAAAATAATTTGCTTTAAAATTACTCTTTTGTGATTCAAAGTTTTGGCAGGATGATTTTTTGGGGTAAAATAAAAACACATTTTTTTATATTTTCATAAATTTTTATATTTTTTAAAAATATTTGCTTGTTGGTTTTGGTCTTTTTAAATACTCTACAAGTCATTGGTTTTTTGAGATCTTATTCATAAAAAAATTATATATTATTGTTTAAGCTTTAATAATATGAATTTTCGCACAAAAATTGTTTAACAAAATTTTAATAAAATTTGAATTTTTTTTATGAATAAGGCCAGTGATATTTAATACATACACATATTAAGAAAAATATTTTACAAAAAAAGGAATGGAATAAATTTATTGCCTGCCACACCATGTCGAACGTAAATGAGAACATCTTTCATCATTTCAAACCTTAACGCTAGCAAGCATTTTGAGTGGCGAAAACTGTTGTTTCCGATGCACTTTTGAGCTGAACGGCAACAATAGTGTAAGAAAATGTGGCAGAGAATGTATCAGGCCATAAGAAAAAATTAAAATTTTGAGCTGTAAATGTGTTTCTTGACCGTTTCAAATGTTTGCGAAAGTAGACGTTTGAAATCGTGAAACAGGCTTCAAAACAAGTCACTCACTTTTATTTTATATTGAATCTGATTAATGCGTAGTTCATAGCATATGCATGAGCAACGCATCTAAAAAATGTGTATGCATTACTCTCAAAAAATTGAGCGATTTTTATACAAATGCTCAGGACGTGTTATTAACTCTTTTTTTATGTTTTTGTAAACTGCAAATAAGATTTTCGTTCCCTCACAAGCATGCACCCACAAACACACGGACATATACACACACATAAACACATATCACAAAACGACAGCTAATACATGAGTGAATGGTTATGAACAGCTGTTGTTGCAGTGTTTACAATTAAAATTATTAGTGACTCCGAATTTTTATTAAAATATTTACGTCTTCGTTAGATTTTGCTGTTTTTCGAGTAACTCGCAGTGTGCGATAATGTTCGGCTTTAGAGTGAAAACGTTCGATTAGTGAGCCAGGCAGTTAATAGTTTTTTATATACAACTAGCTGTACATGCTGAGAAATTGTAAACCTAAAATTTAAAAAGAAAAAAATAGTAAATCAAATAAGAAATAACATCTAACAAATCATGTTTTCAAAATTAATTATTAAAAATTTATTCTATATAGTTATATATACACTATAAATAAAGGAAAACTTTTACTTAAAATACTTTTTTATTATTATTGTTCACATGAAAATCTATAGTCCTATTCACAGTCATGTGCACATCACATTGCAAACATTTGCTTCTAATTGTGAATGATTATTTCGCTCTCTGAGAGCAAAAAAGCTGTTCGTGCGTAATTAATGGCTGCATGCGTATAACAGTGTTGTCACATTTTAAGATTTATCTTTTTTTTGCGGAGTTTTTAAGCTGATAAAAATATGTTTTTTCTATGAAAAATTTTTTTCTTCGAAATTTGTGTAACTTACAATTTATATTTTTTAAATAAAATATAAACCAAAAGACACAAATGTTTTCAATTGTTTATAGAAAAATTTTTCTTTTTGGTTGAAAACAAAATTTTTTTTTCGAAATTTGTGGAACTTACATTTTTATATTTTTTAAATAAAATATAAACCAAAACACACAACTTTTTTTATAAAAAAAATTTTTTTGGTAGAAAAACAATTTTTTTCCCAGAAAATAAAATATTTTTAAAACTAAATATTACTATTATTATTGAATGGGATATGACCCTCATCGGCCACTTGAACTGCGACCAGTGTTGACCTATTGTGCGTAAGATTTTAGTGGAAACATACTAAGTCCATATTGCAAATGCTTTAATGCTAGATCATTTGCTTAAGATTGTGAATAGGACTAATGTCTTCTGTTCATATTTTGTTTAAGGTTTAAAAATATAATACATATCTTAAAAATTAATTCTAAAGAATAAAATTCATTCAGCTAGACTTATAAAATAATATTTGGAATTTCACATGGAAAAAAATAAAAAACATAAAGTTAGACAATTTTTTTACAATAACAGCAATGAAATTTTTATAACAATTTAAATTAAAAAAAAAATTAAATAAAATTGCATTGACTATAAAGGGATGGATGGTTTAAGTTACTTTGCCATTTAAGCATTCTTTTTTTTTCTTTCTCTTGGCAGAGAGGTGGTTTTGGTAAATTATGACTTGGCCTCACAACAGTCAGTAATCAAGTTTTTTTCTAGACACACACCAGCCCCCTTTGCGCATGATGCGAACTGAATGAGCTGTAGGAAGTTTCAGATAATTTTTGCCGTTTAATAGCCTCTGAATCGGAAGAGTTTTCTGAATTTTCCGTAGAAGTTTCCACATGATAGAATTTGCGTCGCATGCTTTGCTCTTCAGAAGATTCACTTTGTACATCACTTTCACTATGCACTGAACTTCTGGATGTCTTCATGCTCAAGTCCATGGGGCACTCTTGATTCATGGGCTCATCCTGGCTGCTAGGCAATGCGTTAGTTTCATTTGTTATTGAACACACAGAAACGGGTGAAAGAGATTGCATTTTGGCCGCAAAAGAAGGCTCTGGGCTGGTGTGTTGCTCTGTCGCGGCGGCTCTGAGCGCAACAGGACTGTGTATTTGTTGCTGAGGATTTGCTGCCAAGGAGGAGGATACAGGTGAAATTGTTGTTTGAGAATGCAGTGATTTATGTTCTTGTTCATCATCATCACCAGACACACACAGCTCAGGAGATGCTCTATTTGAGGGTAGTTGTTGTGTTTGGGTAATCGCTGGCCGACTGGTTGTATGGTGATCTTCAGGGTTAAGCGAGTGCACAGAATGGTTGGAGGGTGAGGAGAAGCGTGATTGAGATTCTCCGGACACCGCAGAGTCCACTGATTGCCTGTGTTTATACATTTCGGAGCGATAGGCAACATCAGCTGCAGCGGCTGCAGCTGCAGGATGATAGCCGGGAAATAGCAAATGTGGTGGCATTTGAAAAGCTGAAGGTGAATTCATCATACTGAAAAACGGTAAAGCAGCAGCGGACATAAAAGGAGCAGCAGACATTTCGGGCAAATAGGAGGGATAACCTAAATGTGGCGCCGTGGCGGCAGCCAGATGCGAATTCCTTTGGGAAAATTGTTGTTGAGCCGCCACAGCCGCTGCCATATCACCAAAAGCTGCTGCATTGTTTGGATTGGAAGCTAGCGAACCGTTTGAGGCCGCCTTAGAGGCAGCTTCAACAGCCTGCTGTTGTTGCTCTTGCAGCAGGCAGTGTATTTTAAACCAATTAGAGCGGCGGCCGTAGCGTGAACCACCTTTCGACATGCCAACGGTATAACATTTGCGCAAACGACACGCCTTACAAGTGGTGCGATTCTTTTTATCAATCACACATTTGCCATTGTTTTTACATTCACTGATTGAGGACAGATTATTGTAGGAGCGACCGAAAAATGACTGAAAGAGCAAAAAAAAAAGAAAACAATTAATGGTTTAAGGCCAGCAGCCGATTTTTCGCCGGCAAAGCAATATAACTAATAAACAAAGACTAATCTTACACTGAAACTAAGAAAAGACAAGTGAAAAACTAGTGCAGCTTTTTACCTCTTCTTTTACCACCTAAACAACTATATTATTCTTTTTTCAAGAAGTCAATATACATTTTATATGTCTAAAGGCACTAGACTGTCTTAGTGTTATCAGCCTTGTCACAGAATTCAGTTCAGATGAATGTTTCGTGTGAGTAAGTATTCAATTTATTGAGCCGAAGACCTGTGATCTGTAAGCAGCATTTTAATTTACAAATTCTAATTTTATTTTTTGTTTTTATGTGCTGTTTATAAAACGAGCAACTTGTCTAGCAAAAGGGATTGCAAAAAAATGTGTTAACCTATTAATTATATAGTTACTGATCTTCAAATATCTTAATTTAGAAAAAAAGATGTTCAAGTCTTATTCTGCTTGTAAAGTCTTTAAAGTTAGGCAATGCTAGGTTTAATTTTTTTACAATATTTTTACAATAACAATACAATTTACAATATTTTTACAAACTCAAATGATTAAATTAGAAACTATATATATAATAATAGAGTTTAAGAAAATCAGTAAAAAATAATAAATTTATATAGTTGACTTAAGGTACTAAAGGACCAACTAAACTACACAAACTGCTTGGCAATCATGTACAAAAAATGTTTGCACAAACAATTAGCGTTGTGTGTAAGGGTGTTAGCTGTTTGCACAAATATTTGAAGCAACTTTGCACAAAAATTCAAATTTGTTGGATATATGTGTTGTCTAGTGCTAAAATTTTTCATTTCAGTGAAAGTTTTGTACAGTGAAGTGATGGGAAAAAAAGCACACAGTATGAATTAAGAAAAAGTTGTCGTGTTAGACTTTTTGGAATTGTATAAATGTTTGGCTTTTTGTACAAAATAGGAAAAACAAAGATTATAGCAACAGAATCAAAAAAAAAAAAAAAAATAGAAGTTATAACAATTAATAAAACAAGTTATAACTTCTGAATTTCATATAGCGAGCGAATTGCCGCAACACAATCGCCGTCTACTATAATTGAAAATCAAAATATGTGATTAAATTGTGCTGGCATGATTTATATTTGTATGGTTTATGTGCAAACAAAAGCGTGTGTATAATGATAATAATAGAGTTTAAGAAAATCAGTATTGAAAAAAAAATTCTTTACAATCGACTTATGGTATTAACGTGCAAGCTTTTCAAAAGTAACCAAATCTAAAGGACCAAATAAACTACACAAACTGCTTGGTAAACATGCCAAAAAAGTTTACGTTTCTACAAACCTTTCGTTGTGAATGGGGGTGTTAACTGTTTGCGCAAATATTTGAAGCAAGTTTGCATGAAAACTAAATTTTTTTTTTGATGTTTTCTCATATTGGTGAAGTGGTAAAAGAAGAATCATACAAAATAAATTAAGAAAAAGTTTTCTGGTTAAAGTTTTTGAATTGTGTAAATGTTTCTGTTGTAAAAAAATAGAAAAAAAACAAAGATTATAGCAACAGGATCTCAAGAAATAGAAATTATAACAATTATTCAAATAATTGATATATTCTGAACTTCATGTGGCGGGCAAATTGCCGCAATACAATCGTCGTCTAGTCTCATTAAAACCCAAAAAATGTGATTCATTTGTGCTTGTATGAATTATATTTGTATGGTTTATGTGCAAACGAAAGGGTGTGTCTGTTTGCGTACAGTATATGGTCCTTTAATTTTATTTGCACTATGGGCTCATTGACTAGTTTTAATGGTAGCAAATTGCAAAAAAAATTACTGTGGCTTTTTAGTCTATAAATGAGTAATTGTGTTAGCTAATAAAGTGTTCAATCAGTTCTTTGTCCCCTTATGTAAAGTAATTTCGTCTAAATTCTTCCAGGCATAGACCGTTGTTTTGTTGTTTTGCACATAAAGGCTTGAAAATTTTTGATTTTATTTTACTTATTTTTTATAAAAAAAAAACAAAACAACCTACATTAGCTGGAAGAATTTGGAAGAAATTAATATTAATAAGATCAAATAATACGAATATTGATGCTAATAAAGTAATTTACTTCTAATCTGTCTTTTAAGATTAGAAAAAAGCGTTGCTGCAAATCATCTCTATTTAGAGAGGTTACTTTGACTCCTAAGCAATATCAATATTAGATAAATGATCGTACTAAGTTATTTAAAGAGTTTTACTTTTACTTGAGATTATAAAATATATTTACCTTGCAGCCCTCGCAGGTGAAGGCACCAAAATGAAATCCAGCTGCTGGCTCTCCACAGACTTTACACGTTTGATTCATCTGTAATATATAAAGGAAAAACAAAGTTAATTAAGTGTGAGGCTATAAGCGGTGTTATAATATGTAGATATAAGACGCGTATATTGAAACTCAAGACTAATGTGGTGTTTATGGCACACGAATGAGCGGCAGACTGGACAATTTTTATGAAATATGGTGACTTATGTGCTGTTCATAGAACACAGACGAGCAACTCGTCTAGAAAACTTGTATGAAAGTTACTAAATTTTTTGAGTGATTTCCATATAAATTTTTTTTGACTCGTCTATGTTCTATGAACAACACACTAATATTTTAAGTGTATTGCATAGAAATTTTCTAGGCGTATAACACATTCGTGTGCCATAAACTCTACTGTGCTTCTAAAAATTTTATATGGAAATCACTAAAAAAAAGAGAGTACCCTTTATACAAATTTTCTAGACGAGTTGCTCGTTTGTGTTCTATGAACAGCACCTACATAAATTGAAAACTACTTTCAAAAACCTAAAAATTATTGGTTTAGTTTTTCAAATGCCTAAAATTGTTTTCTAAGTTTTAAATGAGTTCTCATAGGTACCCCTTGATATTTAAAAAGTAGCTGCGTAGTTATGTTTTTTATATCCCGATTTAAAATCATTTATGACTTAACAGGAAAAAAGGAATCAACTTTAGCGTGTTGATGTTATGCAATTACTAATGGCTGCACGTCTGCAATTTTTTAAGGCTCGGCAGGCAAAAAGTTAAACATTTTTTTTGTCACAGTTTGCAAAAACTAAAAAAAACCTTGATGACTTTTAGCTGCGGTCATAAAATTTGCAATCTTCCTAACAAAAACCTTTGGTTTCTTTTTTTTTTTTTTTTGACATGCACTTTTTTAAAAAACGAAATTCTTAAAAATTTCCCAGAAATATTAAAGAGAACATTTTTTTTTATGACATTCTTGTTGACAATTGATATGAATTTGCTAATTTTTTACGCCACCGGCGGACGATATTCGCTTACCTTTAGGTAAAAAAATGTAAATCCGTTTTGTGAAAGAGATGGGTATTCCAAGTAACTGAGGCTGTGACAGCTAGTGAGTGGTGGTGGTGTTGGTTTATGGCTGTTAGTTTTTTGTTTGAATTTTTTTATAACAAAGCACTTTTATTTAGTTTTAATTTTGTTTTTCTTGAAAAAAATACACAATTTTTATTAATAAATGTTACATGCACTTTTACTGTTTTTTTTTTTTTTTGTTGTAGTTCTTAGTCTCTTTTTCTTTTAGCAATTAATCCGTTATTTTGTTAACGTTTGGTTTGAAACTAAAAATTGTTTTTTTTATTATCCCTAAAACACTTTTTTATGTTTTCTTACTCATTGCTAAAGGTGCACAAAACATTTTTTAGCTGTTACTTTAGTTTAAATACCAACAAGCACACGCGCACCTTCAACGACTGCAACAGCACAAATGTTAACATTTTTAAACTCTCACACATCTTTAAACTAAACAGCTCTTTTGTTATTACCAGCTCTTTTAAATGAAAGCAGCAAGCCAGCTTGTCTTTTCCCGCTAAGCAACAATTCAGTAAGGCATCTCTGTCTGGCTTTAGAAAAACAAAAACAATTATTTGGTTTAACAAGTTACTCACAACATTTTGTAAAACAGCAACTCTTAATGTGTTAAGCCCAGTTTTAACCACAAATATCACTTGAGAGAGTATTTTAGGGTAAACAAAATTCCCTTTATGAATGACATGTAAAGCCAAACACTTTTCAACAGAAATGTTAAATTCTTAGGAAGTTTATTGTCTGTAAAGTTCAAATACATTAACATGATCTGTTTGATAATGCTAATGGCATTAACAGCAGTAAACTCTTTAAATGCAAAATCTCAAAAGAGTTAAAGATGTTTGGAAAATGTTGCTAACACTTGCCTGCTAATATTTAACATATAACTGCTCTTTTTCAAAGCTGGTGCTCGGAATTTTTGTTAAAAAAAAACAATTTTTGTATAACATTTTACAATAACAACAAATTATAAACGGGTTCAACTGCAATTGTTCATATACATACATATATATTTTCTACGGTTTCTTTACTGTTCATAAAGTTATTCAAGTCAAACGGGGAAACTCCTCCCCCTTTTGGATATTTAACTGGCCAAAAAACAAAAACAAAAAAAGAATTTAAATAAAATAAATAAAACAAATACGTCAAACTAGTTATATAAATACATACACTCGCAAACACACACTTACCTATACCTATTTTTAAAATTAGTTTAATAATTTATACTGCTTCATATTTTTTACAATTTTATCGTTTTATTGATTTATAGTCAAGAAAACAATGTGAAAAGGGGAACTCCATAGGTGTACAACTTTGCTTCTGCCGTTTTTTTTGCTCCAAATTTCGGGGCTTTATTGAAAATAACTACGTAGGTACCTATACATTTATGATTCAAAGTATTGTCCAGCGTTGGTCACTACTCTCTCCCATCTTTTGCACAGCGTATGAATGCCACGTTGGAAAAAACTAATCATCTTTTGAAGCGATCGTCGAATTCATCCAGCTTTTACTTCTTCATAAGATCGAAAGTGTTGTTCAGCGAAGCTGTGGGCCACTGAGGGAAACAAGTGATAGCCTGAGACAACAACGTCTGGAGAATACGGCGGGTCAGATAGGACTTTTCATTTCGGTCACTAATCTCTCCCATCCTTTGGACAGCGTAAGAATGCCACATTGGAAAAAACTAATCATCTTTTGAAGCGATCCACGAATCCAACCAATTTTTTACTTCTTCATAAGGTCGAAAGTGTTGTTCAGCGAAGCCGTGAGCCACTGTTGGAAACAAGTGATAGACTGAGGCAACAACGTCTGGAAAATAAGGCGGGTCTGGACTTCCCATTTCAACGTTTCCAAGTAAGTCTTGACTACTTTCGTAACATGCGGTCAACCATTGCCATGCTGTAAAATCACTTTATTATGTCTCTCGTTGTATTGCGACCGTTTGCGTTTCAGTGATCGGCTTAGAGGTATTAATTGCGTTCGATAACAATCGCCTGTGATTGTTATAGTCTAAGCACTACAACAGACTTCACAACTTCACAGCTACAAATGAATATAGCTTCAAATGCTGCCGTTTCGTCAGCAACATAATTATTTTCAAGACAGCAGCAGCACTATGTGTATTTAAGCAATGCAAATTTTAGAGGTGCCACATATATATTTTACATTAATGAAATTTAATTTATATATTTTACATTAATGAAATTAAAATTACTGACTGAAAACGTAATAATATCACGTAAAGTTGTAAAAACTCATCAATTTATTTGTTTATTTTATTTATATAATGTTTATTTCTATTAAATATTTCAAACAAATTTTAGTTTTTATTGCTGTCAATTTATATTTATAGTGGCAGCACTGCATTTACTTTTTGCTGCTTACGAAAATAGAAATTTGTCTAAGTTGGCAGCAGCAGCAAATGCTGTTGTGAAGTCGTGCTGCTGTTATGTCGTTCAAAAAATAATCGTGTGCATTTAAACACATGTATTTTGTTTTTCACAGATTGCTGCTTGCTGTCTGCTGTCGTCTATGTGTTTAAAGCTTCGCATTGTACTAAACTGAAATGTTCCACCAAATGCTGAGCAAGAACTTGGATTCGTGAATATTCGTGGAAGTATTGCCGTGATATACCCATGACTTTCTACGCTTGGTATTATTGTAATGCACTCATTTTTCATCCTAATGATCCTACCAATTCTTGTAGCGTTTGACACTAGTATTGATCATGTAATAAATCTACCTCTGCATCTATCATCTCGCTCCCAACGCCATGCTGGTCTTCGACGGCAAAATGAACGTTCTTAAAGCATTGAAACTACTCTCGCCACGTTTTTTCACTAAAAGCGGCCTCACCCTAGGTATTTAAGAGCATTCGATAAGCCCCAGCCACAGATTTCTTCATAGATATAAAGGAGAAAATTAAAAGCTACCGCAAATTACGAAAATTTGGCTTGTGAGCCGACATGTTTAGTCGAAGATAAATTTAAGCGATTAATATTCCGATGGCGATATGTTTACAAATACTTAAGCTTATTTACTTAAACTACCACTTACCGATAAAGCCATCTATTGCAAAACAGCGGAAACTAAGTTGTACACTTAATAAAGCAAAAAACTATTTACATTGTAGGTATAGGTAGGTAAAAATGTAAATGTATAAATATATCTCTTAACCATGTAAAGAACTCCATAATAAACTTTTAAAAGTTATAAAAATTTAACCAAAAAACCCCATGGTTGATGGAAGATAAGTATTTTCAATCGCAATAAAAGTCCAGGGAGGTTACTCTTTATTGCGATGCGAAAGAAAAATTGTACGTAATCGAAGAATTGGTACCCTGTATTGTGTTTTCGTATTTTCCTTTCGCATTTAATTTTTCCCTTTTGCACATTTTATTTTATCATTCTTCGCTGTTGTTTATTTTGTGGTACCAGTGTGGTTACTTCATTTTCAAATTATTTCGCGAAATAGTTTCCGTAAACGGCACAGAGTACCAAATCATATTCTTATCGCAGTTACCTTTCGCATCGTACTTACTTTCGCATCGCAATATAGAGTAACCCCCCAATTAACTGAAAAAATTATCAACTGTTTTCCTGAATTTATATACGTTTTTGAAAAATACTGACTTACTTGCAAATAAACATCGCAAATAGATACCAATTATGCCTTATATACAATAAAATTGCGCACAAAAAATAATAATAAATAAATATATAAAAAGTAAGATCGATAGTAAAAATAAAATCAGTAAAATATGTAAATCTTACTGTAAAAACTTTCAAAATTAAGATAATATCTTCATCCTGGCAACGCTGATACACATGAATGATTTGCTGAGAGAATAAAAGGTTCTCTGCGAAAAATACCGCTATTTGTAGTTGAGATATATTACAAATTTAGAGCATTTCTGTTTTTGAATTCTCAATAATTTGTTTAAAATAAATAAATATATGTATATAGTTAAAGGTTTGAAAATATTTTTCAAATCAAATATCTCCTGTAAGCAAATCTTCAAATAGTCAATGGAGGGCAAAGATCCAAGAACTAGGCGACCAAAACCCATAAAGAGCTGCAGCCTTCAGGTATCCCAGCTACAATGACCCTAATCCTAAACTTCACATTTGATCTAAAAAAAACCCTACAAAAGCAAAATGAACAATGCTATATAAAGCAGTACAATATATAAAACTCAAATCCACTAAATTTATTTTTTCTAATTTTTTTTTTAATTTAAAATCGTTCATGATTTACGACTTTGTTTGTATAGAACTCGCGCCTTTCTAGTGCAGCAAGCCGTTTTTATTTTACGTTGTAAATAATGTTTTAAGTCTTGAATAATATTTTGCAGGCTAATTCACAAAAATTGCGTTTTGTTTCCACTTAAAAAGTATAATTATAATATATTGTTAATTAGTTTTGCTCGTACATTAATTATTTTCAACTAAATCTTCATACAAAGTATGGCGATATGATTTGGAAATTTCTATAAACTAATTTAGTTTTGTTAAATAATGAAATTGTTTAACAATAAATAGTTCAAAAAAGATTTATTAACAAAATTTTGAGAGAGGTTTTTTGCTCATAATGCTTTAATAATAAAAAGTGCAGGTGTATTTTAAAAATTTTACTTTAAGTAAATACAAGCAAACGGTAAAAGTATTAATTATTTGAAACTGAAATAAATAAAAATTTCAACAAAATATAATTTTACACAGAAATACTTGCTAAACCAAACTTTGGCAAAAATTTTGAAGGTATCATATCAACAAGGTTTATTGATATCAGACGACCGGTATGAAATAGAATCTGGAGACTTTTAGTGTTCCTATCAAAATTCTTATAGCATTTTTCTAGTTTATTTGAACTTTATAAATTTGTTTTTACAAATTTGTTGAAACAGAACAAACAAGCACACTTCATAGTTTTGAAACACATTCACGACATTGCTTGACATCACAATGAAGCAAATAAACAATGAATCACAGCAAGTACATTGGGATTTAGCATACTGGGTCTTAAATATTTGTGCTTAACATGCTAAATTATAGACCAATGTTTAGTTTAATCTCCAAATAGAGATGTAAAATAGGGTTGACTTCAACGCTCGTCTGACACACTGTTGTGTTGTTTATTAGCACTCAAAGTCATGACAATGAATACTACTTCATCTATGGATATTAAGGAATCGGATGCTCTTGATGTTCTTGCAATGGAAATAAAGTTTCACTAGGCTGAACTCGTTTTTCATATCTCCAACGAAGGTGTATTGGTTTTTTGAAACGGTATAAGATGTACTTCACTACATCCGATCTGCTTAATATTTTTACCACCTATATCCGAAAGAAAATAGAATACAACACTTAGGCTTAGGCCGGTGCCTCGAAGTCTATTTTACAAGAGAGAAAGAGAGAGAGAGAGAGCGAAGAAGCCTATTGGTGACAGTGGAATATCCAATTCTATTGACTAACTGAAGCTTCGCCGTACTGTGGAGTCCGTTTTTCAGTTTTATCGCTACTGCCATTATGGTCGGAATAAAATGGCTGACCATAAGACGCTGTTCGTAGTTGATCGGCTTCAATTGCTGAACAAGCTGAATCAATGCAATGTAGCCCAAATCCTCATAATGGATTTCCGGGATAGCTCCCGTTGCGTCCAATGTCTTCTAATTGATGTTTTCGGACTATCTTGTACACTATACCTAACACGTTGGATATTTTATTCCATGTGGACCGTACGTGGTCTACCACCGGTATATGGAAGGTGTCCTACTGTACAATCTTGTCGAAAATTTGCAACCAGGCGGTTTATTGTGGGTGCTGAAGGTCCATTACTCACATTACACAAACGACAATAAGCACGTTGCATAAAAACAATTAACCTCTATCAATACTCGTCGGCCATGACTCATCCATTTATAGTCGACTGCCCAGAGAATGGCATATTTCATTACATCCTTTTTCAGCTGTACGGTTTGTCCGTGAAACAAGTTGACTGCAGACGTTGCTGGTTGCCTTGGTTTATGCCTGATTTCTTAGACATAAAAAGGTTGGAGTAGCAACTTAATTTTAGCGGTCACACTCGGTTGAGAAGAAGGTTGACGCCATCAGAGCGTTAAGTAGGTGATTTTACCGATATAATATGCGCAAAATGAAACTTTTTGTTTAGCATTGGCTGGACTTAGTTAATTTTTTGTATTTAGTATTAAGATTTGAATACATATTGTTAGTTCCCATTGTGAAGATTCAATAAATAATTAAAAGCTATAAAAAAAAATGTAGCAAATAAGAATCTAAGAAGCTGCTTGAATTATATTGATGTGGTTTAGCTCTAAAATATCAGGGAGGAGAATTAGTTTTGTGAATTAGTTGTTTTGCAGATATATATAATGTAATGTATAGATATCTGTAATGTACGGAACAAGTAGTGATGGTTAAGCAGGTGAGTTTGGTAAGGGCTGATGCTCCTAATGGGTTTTAACTTACTGTTTCATTAAGTATTGTCTTCCATTGACTGCTGGGAAATCGCAAACAAGAAGGATTAAAAGGCCTGAACTCTTAAGCAAGGAGTTAATTGGACGAACGGGGATCGGCAAGGCCTGCAGAATTTTATGTTTGCAGATGATCCTGGTTGAAGCACCTACCTGACTGAAACGGTGCAGCTGTAGCCTAGCCTTAAAATTTCAGGGAAGGGAATCAGTTTCCCTAATAACTATAGGTAGTTATTTTGTTACAGTTACCTAGAATGTTAGGGGCCAGCAGTGGATGGTTAGTCGGTTGAAATGGTTAAGAGCTGATGTTCTTAATGGGCTTCAGCCTAACAACTCATTCTTCCATTTGTTACAGTTACCTAGAATGTTAGGGGCCAGCAGTGATGGTTAGTCGGTTGAAATGGTTAAGAGCTGATGTTCTTAATGGGCTTCAGCCTAACAACTCATTCTTCCATTGTCTGCTGAGAAATAGCATACAAGAGATCAAACGGCCCGAACTCTTAAGCAAGGGGTTTGTCCATATGGCTGTATACTTATGGTAGAAGTTACGACCTGTGTGAACCTTGCAAGCAACTTGGGGGCGCTGGTGAATCATTAATAATTCACCGCATTTAGTTGGTCCATCATCAGAGAATGCCGTCAAGGATGGTGCTGATGTAAATTAATGATAGATTCCATTACATGTAGCGTTGAAAGGTTCAAGTCAAACTTTAACAAAATCTACATTCTCTTTCCTCCTGCTCATGATCTTTTTTATTAGCTCTAATATAATGTAGTGCATATGTTGGCGTCATCATCTAAGTATCGGTCTAAGATAAAAATAGTATTTTCGACATCAAAATAATAATACCAAACCAACATACAGGCTTTCAGTCGTTGAAAAGCCAGCCCACTGGGGTCCAATTTGGACCTTTGAGTATACAAAGTAATAAAAAAAGAGGGTTTTGACCTTGAAGAATTATGCCAAATACATTTTTGCTTATAACTTTTTATACGGTAGTCCAACTACTATCATAATTTTATGAAATCTTAGTTAACAAAAGATGAATTCAGAAACTATTTTCCTAACAAAACGTGCTATGTCGAGTTAGCATATTTTAGAATGTAACCCTCGATGCATTCATAAGAAATGCTTTTACAATTTTTAGTAATATTGAGAAAAAAAGACAACAAGTCATTTTCATTTACATCATCACACGGCCTGCAAGAACATGATTTTCTTTTTTTTTATCATTATTTTCATTTTTTCTTAGAATAGCTAAAACCCAACTTTTTAAAAATTCAGCGGGATATATATTTTTTTATTGCAGTTAAAAAGTGAACGAGGACACCTCTTAATATTTTTTTAAGGCAATCACATAAAAAACTGTTTAGCCGTTACGCCTTTTATTGTATTTTGTAATATTTCATAATTTCGCGGAATTTTAACAGTTTAACTAAAACAAAGAGAGATTTTTAGAATTACCAGAGTAAGTAAGAATTTTTTTTTAGCAATTTTCAACAGTGTTTTTTAGCACAAAAGAATTTCATTTGAATCCAACGATTTTAAAACGGAAAATTTGCCTTTAACAATATTAACTTTTCTTGTTGCTGGAACTGTAAAAGGGAAATATAAAACAGTTAAATTGTTTAAAGGATATTAACTAAAAAATAAATAGTTTTAGGAAAAAATTTAAAACAATTATGAACAAAAAGACAACAATAAAAAAAACTAAACAATAAAAAAAACTAAATTCTTTTTCCAGATTTTCAAAAAATTCATATAATAAAACAACCAATTCTTTTTTGTCATAAAAAAAATGCCGGACTAATATTTTTGCACATTAAGATTTCGCACAGGATTGAAAAAGGAAAAAACAAGGCCAACAAGAGCGCTCTTATTTTCGAGCAATTCTGTGCAAAAAAACCTTAAATTTATTTAAGAGGACTGCGACCTAAAAAGTGGTACTCGTACAACATATTACTTTTAAGCCGGACTGTCTTCCTTCACACAAAGGATTTAATTTACACAACATGTTACAGGTCCTTTAATTATTATTGTGATTTTGGGTGCGGATAATCCGGGCATTAGATAATAAATCTTGTACATATTCAGCCACTAATTCCTTTAGGTCATAAAAAACAAAGAACGCGAAAAAATCATATTAAAAAAATCATTTAGTGTGAGGGTATGTGTATTTGCGTGTGTGCTTGTGTGTGCCTGCGCGCAAAAAAGTGTGTATTTTATGACAGCTCATAATTTTTGTTATGCTCGTGTAAATGGTAATAGACCTTGGCCCGTAACCCGTAAACTAGAAGAAAGAGTATGCCTCATTTCAAACAATAACTAAAGGCTAAAAAAGGTCAAAATATGATTTAGTCATACAACACGAAAAAAAATCTTGTATAATATTTTTATCGGTTTCAAAGAAAAAAATTTACTCTTTTTGTAAAAAATATAACAAATGACTAAAGAAAATAACTCGACAATAACCAAATATCGCATAACAGAATCATAAATATTTCCTAAATGGTTGATCTATGACCTTCGAATGTAATGCGAAAATTACGTCAGTTTTTTTTAAGGGATGCAGTTCAATTTCTAAGATTTTGTTTGGTGGAAGGCAAAACATGTTCACAGAATTAGATTGTGACATTTTTTAAATGAGATTTTTTAGTTTTTCCTTGTGGCTGTGGCTAAAAGACAAGAAATGGTTGAGCTGAAGCCAGTTGTAGGGCAGGGAATTTTTAAAGGAAAAATTTACCAGCTTAAGAAAATAAATAAGCCATTGTTTTACTAATTTATAGTTGACTTAGATAGATTTAATTGAAATTCAGCTAGCTGAATAGACTTTTTAAAGCATATCTATTAACATTAATCAAAAATATATGTAAACAATTTTATTCAGCAAAGCTGAATAGGGTTTGTAGCCCTAATATTTTGAAAAATTGGTGTATATTATGTCACAAGCTTTATATTCAGTTAGCTGAATAAATAAATATTAGATAGACGTGATAATAATTATCGTTTGATGAAGAATTTCTTTCAAGTTCGTATAAGGCATATATGTACATATAAGCAGGTATTTAATTTATAAAGTATATTAAAAAAAAAAATTTGATTTATGCAGGTATGACAGATTTTAATAGTAAAAAAATTTCATAATATTACATTTTCACTTTTATATAAATAATTTAAAAATTTAATCGAAATTCAGCTGGCTGATTAAAGACTTTGCGCATATATTATATAAACTAAAAAAGGAAATTCATAAAAATTACATAAACTAAAGCAAGAAATTCAGAATTTTTAATGCAAATCTATTACTATTAATTAAAAAATATGTTAACAACTTTATTCAGCAAAGCTGAATAGAGTTTTTAGACTACGCAGTTCTAAGTACCGGTGACATTAGTGAGATTATTGCGTGAGCTTCCTATTCATCTAGCTGAATAAATTAATTTCAGATGAAGAACATATTTTAAGTTTTTATATAAAATGGTATTCAATGTAAAAAGTTTATTCTCAATTTGTGATTTATACAGAAATCGAGGTTGTTACAAGTAAAACGTTTTGTATGTAAGTATTATAGTAGTATGGTATTATATTATTATAATTTTGCTCATTTGCAGTTAACTTAGCAAAATTTAATTGAATAAGAAATGTCTGATTAGAATCGATATGTAAAAGCTTTCAATCAAGAAGTGTGAAAAACAAATAAATGTATACTCGTATATTAAAATTTGTAAGCTTAAAATTGTAGTTAATGTAGCAACATTTTAATTAAATTCAGCCAGCCGAATGTGAATATTTATGCTAGTGTGATATCATAAACTAAGGAAATGTATGAATGTTTTTATTCAGCTAAGCTGAATATAATTCTTAGCCCGCATATATCTATAAATTGATGACAGTAATTAGATTATGGCACAAAATTTCTATTCAGCTAGCTGAATAAACAAATTTTGGATGAAGTTTGCAATCATATGGTTTTCTTTAAAAAAAATTTTATTTTTGTAAAGTTTAGATAAGCCACATGTTATCAGGTACTTGTAATATATAAACTTTATTCACATAAATTCTGATGTATATCAGTCTATATAGTTATAAACGCTTTTAATCAACTAGTTTGAAAACAAATAAATATATATATTACAATTTGTATGCTTAAATTTGTAGTTAATGTAGCAACATTAAACTTAAATTCAGCCAGCTGAATGTGAATTTTTATGCAGGTGTGATATCATTTTCTTTAAAAAAAATTAATTTCTATAAAGTTCAGATAAGCCACATGTAAATAGGTGCTCATAATATATAAACTTTATTTACATAAATTCTAATGCATACAGAAATTCAAGTACGAGTTGTAGAGTTATTTGCCTTTACATTTTTCAGTCAAGTGGTGCATGAAGTTAACTTTCTATTCAGCTAGCTGAATAAATGTATAAAGTTTACCATCATCTGTATTTCGTTAAAAAAAATATGGTATTTATTTAGTTTAAACAATCTACCGGTAAATGCGATTTTAAAAAACATTAAAATTAATTAAACGAATTGCGATACATGCAGAAATTAAAGTTTTTGTTTTAATTCAGTCCACGGAATAACATATATATATATGTAAGTTATTGGTGGTTATAGTTATAATTGCATTAGTTAACTCAAAGCTGAATAATCTAAAGGCTGTCATAGCACAGTGGATTATAGCACCAACTTTCTATTCAGATAGCTGAATAAACAAATTTTAAGTGAATTTAATGATTACTCATTTTTCGTAAGAACAATGGATTTAAATCTAACTATATGTACCTCATTATTTAAAATATACATAAGTTAACCAAATAAATTGCGATTTTTTATTCGTTTATTTATTTTATTTATTTCATTTGTACAGTAATATAAAGCCTTCATGGCAAAAATAACAATATTACAAAGCAATTTATGCATATATTGAAGCTGTTATTCAAATTCAGCTAGCTGAATAACAGAAATGTGACTTATATTTTTTATAAACTGGCATAAAATAATAAATTTGATCAGAAATTGTTAATTCAGCCAGCTGAATGAGCCAAATATCAACTTACAGGTTTTCAACAAGACACCGTTTCATATAAACTGCTTTATTGATCTTAATTCAAAATTAATATGTGTATTTTTGTAGTCAAATAAGCACTATTTTTGCATGGTACTCCTAATTACTGATTTATATTCAAATTCAGCTAGCTGAATTGATATCTGGTGTAGAAAATTACTAATAACTGATTTCATCCGATAAATTATGACATAGAATTGCTATTCAGCTAGCTGAATTGGCTATTTTTAACCTATATAAAATACACCAAACTCTTCTTAGGTTTGATATGTGTTTTCTAGTTTACATGTCACATTATAATCAAAACTTTTTTTACTTCTTCCTTTTGTTTTGTTTTTTTTTTTTTTTTTTTTTGCTAACTTATTTAAATAATTGATTTATTTCTATTTTCTTTTAGCTTCATATATATAAAATTAACTTATAAAAACTCTTATTCATATGCAAAATAATAATAAATTTCAGTTGTATATCACTGATTTAAAACACCTCAAAAATAGCCAAGATTTATTAAAAATAATTTGTTATTTATTCACTATATTAACAACACGCTGCATAACGATTTTATCTTTTTCTAATAATTTGTTAATAATAATTATAATTTGTTTCGCTTTGTTGTTAGATTTGCATTTTATTTATAACATGTTTTAAATCAAAAATTATATTTAGTTTTTTTTTCGAATTCTTTTCTCTTTATAAATCTGGTTTTTTAAAGCTGCTTGGAGCAAGAAATTTGAAAAAAAAAATTAATGGTAGCTGTTAATGTCATAATTATGTTGAAACTACTTAAGATTTGAAAAAGATTAGAGTTAGTTTAATTATGGTTTAATAACAGTTTTAAAAAAATAAAGATATTGCGAACCAATCAAATTGGTACAACAATTATAAATAATTTGAGGTTTAAAGTGAAGTTTATAACAATTATTTTGCAGAAAATAGGATAGCTGAATTGAAAGTGATATGAGATTAGGTTGTTTCTATGAAGCCTTATCCAAAAGGACTTAGGTAGGCCGGCCGCTGGGTTCCCCAAACAGTACCTGGATACTCCAGCTTACTTGGGTCCTGAGGGTCGTTCCCTTTTGTGATTCAAAGGGACTTGACTTAGACATATTTATTAACAACCAAAGCATGAAACATATTACAAGAATAAGACAATTTATATTAGAAACTTTTTATAGGACTTACGAGTATAGAACTCAAAAACGCTCGTTAGTTAAGAACTTCATATATGAAAATTCCACAGCTGAATTAAGCACCCTGTGACTGTCTCAAGACTTATGATCATCAACGTGATCATAAGTCAACGTTTAAAACAAAAAGAAAGTTTTAGCTCTATTGTACTGCTCTGGCTTCACTTTTGTTATTTAATGCTTTAATTTTGGCGCATAAACAAACACAACCACAAAAATAATTTATTAACAGCCTTTAGAACACACAGCGATATATTAATGATTAGTTGGGGATTTTCTAATATATTGTTAAAAATATTTGGTACGCATGAGCCAAAGTTGATAAAAATATTCGTTACTAATTTATAGTTAAAGTGCGAATATAAAGTATTCTTTACGCTTTTTAAATGCTAATTAGATATTAAAAAATTTTAATATATTTTTATATAATAAATAACAAAAGTATTTGAGCGAGAGCAGGCAAAAGTATTTGAAATTTAAAGCAATTTTTTAATCGTGCCAAAAAATATTTATAGGTATAGCAAAACTATATATTTGAATGAATATAAATTAATAATTATAATTGCTTAAACCTAAATAAAAGCAAACAAAAAAGTGTAAAATATTATGTTAATAACTTTGATAATAAATAAATTAGTCTGAAGGCATATTCTGCCAAATAAATCATTAATAAGGATCCTTTGCAGAGCTAATGTAAAGTTTTACTATTTTTGAGCCAATCCCCCAAATTCCATAAGGCGTCATCGTCGTCACATGAAGTCGACACAAACATTTTTTCATTTATTTACTCATTGCCAAAAACAATTGAATGTTGTCGACAGCTTCTATCTATCGCTTAGGTCTAGGAAATACCGAAGGCCTATAAAAGAATACATAATTGCTGTCGAAGGCGAATGTGTAACCGAGTGCTTTTTGATGTCGTCTTGATGTGACGGCGATGACGCCTCTTGTAATATGGGGGAATAATTCAGTGGTCTTAAGACAAGTTTATTAAATTTATTTATTATTTAAAGAGAATAGGTCTCACTAGTCTGAGATTAGTACCATGAAGCAAAATTTGAATGATTCTACCAACAACGATGTTGTGATGTTTGCACAGAGTCGATTTCAAATGTTCACAAACACTACTCCCTCGTTCCCCCTCCTTACAACCTATTTTCCTAGTTCCGGTACAAGGCACTCCATATGTAGGGGTCATCACCTGAGTACTCGTCCAAGAAAAAAGAAAAAAAAAATAAGACCTAGTGTTGTCTGCTTACTTGTAGAAACACAATCGAGGATGCTACTTTATAGGTATTGCGAAATCGCAATCTCTTGATGTTTTGGAAATGACAATGCAGTGTTATGCACGTTGAACTGAGCACATTTTTCACGTAAGACTTACTACACTGCATATGGATGGAATGCAACTCTAATGTTTGGGCCAATGCTTCAAAGTCGATTTTGGAATTATTCGACTGTGTGCTGAAGATCCTCCGGGAAACAGGTTTTGCCTTGGTGCAGACCAAATTTGGGCTCTGTGTTTTCTGGTGCATTATTATTATTATTGGATGGATCCCATCGGCCATTTGCACTGCGACCAATGTTGATCTATTGTGCGTCCCCTTGTTTACTGAATATAGAATTCACGGCAGATGTTTACCTCCCAATAAAAATAAAAAATATTTATTATTTTTGACACGAACTACATGTGATAATCATGCAATACGTTGTCCAAATCGGCATGAATAATTTTTATACTTAATATGTATTACAGGGTGTCCCAGAACTCAAAGTCAAGCCAAAATATGATTGGTTATAACTAACTTGGGAAATATAAGAAAATAAAATCCAAAAAAAAGGAAGACAAGGGCTTGTGCCCTTGACAGCTTGACGTTGAGTTCTGGGACACCCTGTAAAAAAAAATTGTATTGCAAAAAAATGTGTTGACGTAAAAACGAATAACACTGTAACCTTCATCCAAACCCTCTTGCGTGCAATATACTTAATTTCGGCGGCCACACTCGGTTGAGAATAAGGGATACCGTTGCCACCGTCAATACGTTCAATAGTGATTTCACCGATATAACTACCGCATAATAAAAGATTTGAATACTAATTGTTAGTTCATTTTGAAGAATCAATAAAAAAACTGTAACCTTTATCAGAAACAAACTCTGCTCTCATATCTGCCCAGTTTTGTGACTAATTAAAAACCAGACTTGTCGTGAAAACTGAATTTTCGCTAACTTGTTGTAGCCTGGAGTTTTTCTTATCAACTTATCAACAGCTTAGAAAGTAAATTAATATTATTAGCATTGAAACCCTATTTCATTTAAAGATATTGCGGAAGAAAAGACAAATGGTGTGCAAATTTTCTGTTCTAAATCGAACTTCCATTTAAAGTAAGTTTTAATGCCAAACATGTTACAGATGTATTACAAACGAAACACATTTTTATGACTCTTTGATTTTATATTTTAGTTTCGAACACTATCTCTTCTTTGACCCATTTTTAAATCTTCTACTTTTGCTGTTGGATATTATGGGGGTTTCCAAAGTTTGCTTAAGACAACAAATTTTTGTCGCTGTTGTATGTAGTTTGTAGGCTTAAGATCCTTTTTAGAACACTATACTGGATACAAATGTGTCAAACAGATAATTTGCTCACACACATGGAAAGTATTTTCAAAGATAATTCTGTAGTATTTTTGAATTGCAAGTACCTTTACACTATTTAATTTCTGGCTGAGAAAATAATCCAACCCAAAAAGTCGTTTTCTATGGGCCAAATGATTAAAATATCGTAATCGTCAAGCAAACATACAAGGGAAAGAAAGAAAGAACGGGAAAAACTGGTTGACAAATATTGAGAGCGAAAGAGAGAGAGAGAGAGCGGGTAGTTTTGTATAACCAGACAATATTAAGGGATTTAAGTGAATTAACCACAGCTTAAGCGTTTGCATACCTGCGATAACTTGTACAATTGGAAAAACACTAATCGGAGGATTTGGCCAAACAAGTCTGGAAAACATTTGTCTAAAAACAACACACAGCCGATTTAATTGAGTTCAATTTGGGAAATTTCACAAAATATGCCAAATTGTTTTTTGGTTTTGTTTCTAAACCTGATAGAAAACCAAAATAAAAATAAGCAAATAGCAAAAAAAAGGAAAAGAAATTCTTACAGTATTATAACAAAGACTACGTAAATAAACTAAAACCTCAAATTCGTATTTAGAAACAAAATCTGTAAAACTAAATTTATATTGTTTTAAGCAGCAGCTTAATACAAAGTCAGCTTTAGTTAACACCTTAAACAATCATAATTGTGTGAGTTACTGTATTTGCATTTTCCACTTCAGCCGGCATTTGGTCAACTTCCGTTAGAGATGGGATTTTCCAGCAGGCAAATCCCAAACACATGACGTTTTCTAAGTAAACGTTTTCGTGCCTTGAGATAAACATTAATGTTTCCTTCTTAAACCAAAAAGCTCACGTTTCGTTTTGGCACTTCTATTTTAAGTCTTAATTTAACGATTTTAAATCACAATTCAATTTCACAATTTAATATTGATGGGAAATTTAGCTTTTAAAGATGTCCCCTTTAAAATTACACATATTTAAAGATTTGAAATTTTCTATTTTATGCCACAATCGCATATGACTTAATCATTTAATAGTCTTACACTGAAACTATTCGACATCAATAATAAACATGTAAAAAAGTTAATCAAAAAAAAACTGCATGGTACTGAACTTACTGCTCTACTCTGCAGAAGTTCTTGCTTCAAATTTTTTACACAGCTTTCTTCTATTACTTTTTTTTTAATAAAGATATTAGCGAACCTTTAGTTTATTGTCTACAAAATAATATTCTACCTCTTTACCTACCTTTATTCTACCTTTAATGATTCTCTTACTCAATGACATTATTGTTTATCTATTCTTGACTGATCCAGAAACAGCGCATCTTAGGCTTAAAAATCCACAAACCTTTGAATATGTTGCGGTAATTTGATAATTGGGAATTTGAATTTATGAGAACTCTACAGGTATTCAAAATATATTAATTAAAAATTATTCAATTTTAAACATAAATCATAATTCAAACAAAACAAAATTTTGCTGGCAAACAAATATTATGCAAATATTTTGAAAATTATCTTTGAAAAAAAAAATGACTTCAAAATTTGCGAAACAATAAAAGAAGTAACAATTCCAAATCCTCCCTTATGCGGAAAAAAGGGTTGAAGTCTTAATCTTGAATTATGACAAGATAATAATGAAAACAATAATCCAGCATGACCACATAAATAATAATTATGAAATTAATAACTCAATTAGCATAATATAGAAATGTTTTTGGGAAAAATCTAAATACACTGAAACGATTTTCATCGGCTATAATTACTAAAAAATTTTGTAAAACTTTCACGAAAACAAGATATTCGAATAAAAAAAAAAAATAGTTTTCACAAATCGAATGTGTTGTGCTTTTCTAAAGCGCTCCATTGTTGACACGGTTTAGTTTCACTTGTATGGTTGTTTGTTTGTTAACATGTTTGTATGTTTGAAACACTCGAAATCCATGCCAGATGAGGTACATAAGACTGCGTGTACAGTGTTGCTGCTTTAGTGATTAAATTGGAGTTACCGTATTACTTCCCGCGAAGTGGGGAAGTTTTGGGGATTCACGATCAAAATTTTGGGACTTTCCAAAACAATTCGAAACCTCTTCGCTGAACGGTTTGAATCCGGTTTTTTTATATTCAGTGTGTGTTTTTGCCATGGAACATGCAGCTGAAAGAAAAATGGTCATTCGCTTTAGTGCGAAAACTGAAGTTGCCACATTGCGGTTTTGACGTTTCTTGACGTCGACTTTGGGAACGGCTTCGCTAGCCAAATCGGTAACGGGTTTTTATATTCGGTGCGTGCTTTGCCCGCGGAACGTGTATTTGAACTATTAACGGTCATTTGCTCTAGGGCGAAAATTGAAGTTGCCATATGGTCTCCAGGAAGGTGGCGAATTTTGACGATTTCTCAAGCCATCTGCTGCTCCTTATGAAAGAAGCCAGCGTGGTCAGTTTATCTGAGACGAGACAGGATAGGCTATCGAAATTCCGCTCGCTTAGATATTTAAAGGAGTGGTGTTCCAAGGCCGAGTATGACTCGAGGAGGTGAAATACCGTCTCCTCCTCGTCTTCGTCTTGGCAGCTTCAGCAGAAGTAGTTATATGTAATCCTAGCCTCTTGGCAAGGTTTGCAAATGGATGATTTGCAGTGATGATTGATAGTATTTCTCAAGGGAGATCTGGGCAGTTTTTAAGAGTTCCATTATTCTCTTAAAGTTAATATGCGGTCAACAACACAACGGGACCTGACTGGACCCAACTGGGCTGGCTTTACAATAGCTGGCAGCCTGTCAAACTAATATGCGGTCACTGGATATAAGGATTGGCGCATTCTAATCTGTAGAGCTTTAATTTTTTTCAGCACGCTGATAATGGTTGTCCGTAAAAGAGATCGATATCCCTATCCCCTAGGGTTGTCCTTTTTTTGGCTAAATCGTAAGCGATGTTGTTGCCGTTATTGTACCCGTATCTACGTACACATTTTAGGGTTAGGTTAGATTACCTCCCCATTTAATTTAAAGATGTCCGGCCTAGACTGGAATTAGTGTATATTCCAATCAGGGAATTGCCGAGTATCGTGTTAAGCGTCAGCCATCTAGCTGCTTGAAGATCACCACATCCGTGTGGTAGTATAATATTTTAGTGTTGAATTCTTCTATGTACACGCCTCCCCCAACTCTGTCCCTAGTTCTAGATCCAGCCGTGTAAAAATAGCCAGATTGTAAGGGAGATTCCTTCTCTAAGCTCCTTGAGAATAATGGTTTTGGGATGCAGTAGTCAACTGTGAAAAATACTTACATTACCTATCTGATGATTGACCACGGTGTGAATTATAGATCCATGTGGCTTAACAGGCACACAGGTCGTCATTCTTACCACATATTTGTAGACAAACCCTTGCTCAGGAGCTCGGGGCTTCTAATCCCTCCTGTATCTATATCCCAGCAATCAATGCAAGACAAGCCTTAATGAGTTGGTAGGCCGTAGGCCACTAAGAGCATCAGTCCTAAAACCAACTCACCCATCCAACCAATACAAATGGCTCCTTATAGTACAGGTATCTGTTGCAAGGCAACAGTGTCTCGGGAAAAATGCCTTGCACCAAACAATTGTCAAGGATACTAAACCCTCCGTTCTGTGCCTTTGGGTTTAAACCACAGCCACAACGTTTCAGCTTTGGGTTTTGAACGGATCCATCTGATCTCCTTATTATTTATACCCCCCACATCCGACCGAAATTGGAATACAACGCTCATGTTTGGGCTGGTGCCTCAAAGTCTATTTTGCGGTTACTCGACCGTGTGCAGAAGAGGGCGAAGAAGCTTATCAGTGACAGCATCGTATCCAATTCAATTGACTAACTGGAGCACCGACGCAGTGTGGGGTGCGTTACTCTGTTCTATCGTTACTACAATGGATTTTGCTCTGACGAGATTAGGGATCTTGTTCCCGAAACTCGCACATTCTTATGTAGCACGCGTTCATCGTCCAGAGCTCATCCATTTGTGGTCGTTTGCCTAGGAAATCATACAACGCATTACAGAGAGAATTCGTGTTTCAGCCGTACGCTTCGCCTGTGGAATAAGTTGCCTGCAAATGTGTTTACTGTCTGTTATAACGTTGAAAAGTTCAAGTAAAATGTTCACAAGCACTACTCCCTCTTTCCTCCTCATCACAACCTATTTTCCTAGTTCCACGACAATGCATCCCGTGGGTACTGGTCCAGGATAAAAACAGAAAAAAAGTAGACACCTAAACCATGATCAGCCCGGGTTGAACTGCAAGCAGAACCACCCATGGGCATGCTGATCGCCGTTCTGCGAATCTATAGCCTTGGTAAGGTTTTCGGAAGTCCACTGCTTTCACACTGCAAGTCATGCGGCTTCCTAGAGTTGTATTTACTACAACAAACCAGAGACTATTTCCCGTCTATACCCCGAAAAACAGAGTGCCCTGGTTTGGAATACACCAAGGCAAAACCTGTTCCCCGGGGGGATGTAGTAGTCAATTAAATCAGGAACTAGGTCCTTTCCAATCTCAGGTATATTGGTGTGTCCCCATGGTCTGAGGGTCCATGCTCTTGTGGCCTTCAGCCTGATCACGGTTTTCAGTGCTATTTGCCTGGTATCGAACTTTCTTATCTTACTATTAACTGCCATATTTAACTATTTATCATCAAAAAAGTCAAATTTAAATGAATTTAAGTTTTTTTTTTATCTAAAATTAAGACTTTTTTTTGAAGAGTGCAGATGTTTATACAAACTTTTATACCACCTTGTTTGGATCACATGAGAAAATGTAAATTTCAAAAATTGTTAATTAAAACTTTATTATACTAATCCAAAATCTGTTAAAATTCAAGTGATTAAAATTTTAGTCAATCAATAAAACTAAAAAAAATTCATTTATATGAATTAAGAAGTTTTTAACTCACTTAAATAACTGTTTAACTTACACGCAACGTTTTTCTTTCAATAAAATAATATATTTAATTTGTGTGCTAGTATTTTCAAAGCAGTCAGTTCATATGAGACAACATTCTCACATACAATTTATGGGTACAGTCCATTAAATTTAAAGCTCTTACAAAATATGATTTTTATATGCTCTGCGGTTTACTTTTTTATGCCACTCAATTTTCATCCTGATCAATTAAAACTATAAGTAAAATCTGATATTTTGCGAAAAATTAAAAAAATTTTTTTTTATTAAATTAATATCATCAAAACTTGAGTAGATAAACGAAGCAGGTCAAACATTGATTAAATTTAAAATCCAAATATAACTTATCAATTCCATTATTGCACAAGTTTAATGACATTTTGGCGTTTTTTTTTATTTGTATTTTTACCTCCTTCTTTTTTAAAACAACGAACAGTTGTTTCAACATTTCCAGTCATTAACCTCTGGCATAAAAATATTACACCCAATCAACGGCAAACAATTTTTAATAGTAAGACTTGTTACTTAGCAATAATATCAATATAATGGTATTAATTTTAAGACCTCTTTAGTAATTAAGTGTATAAACGTTTCAGTTATAATTGAAAATCAAGCTTAAATGACGGTTTAAAATCACATTTAACTTGAATTTAAATAAATAAGTAAAAGAAAACTTAAAGTTTGTTGAAGAAAAAAAAAAAAAAAGAAGAAGGCGAAAAAAGCAACAAACCACTGCACTGAGCAAACTAATGAACGAACGGATGCCACAAAAAGATGGACACACGTTTTTACACCGCCAACAACACAAAATCAAACAGCTATAGGCAATTAATAACAATAGTTGCACGTTTACGCAGGCAAACATGAAGTAACACACACTGAAAAGCACTTACCACACATGGACACACACACAGGCACACACTTAATTTAAACAAACGCTGACTGCAACTCATTGAACATAAATATAAAATATATAAAAAAGAAGAAAAAAAAAAATATAAAATAAAAATAAAAAATTAAGCACGTTAAACAACAAGACAAGTGCATAAAATAATCAAACAACAAGTAGTAAATTCAATAAAATGTAAATTGAATTGAATGAAAGAAGAAATAAAAGCTTTGAAAACCCAAAAGCAAAAAAAAAAAACTTAAACGTTTAGGAATTTTCTTCTATCCACGCACTTACTTCACTGGTCATTCTGTCAGGCCGAGGCAGTGAGTCCATTTATAAGAATAAAACAATAACAGTAACTACATTTCCTGTGCTGCTTATTTATTATATATGTATTTTCATTTGAATATATATTTTTTTTCGTGTTATAAACTTAAAGGTCAAAGAACTTTGAGAGGCACGAGGGCGGTCTGAGAATATTAAAATCTTGTAAGGTTGCAATAAACTACTTGTTTTTGTGGTTTTGTTTTTTGGTTAAGTTGTGAATTTTTTTTAAAAATATTTTTCGAAAAGAAAAAATGCATTTAATCTGGGCTTCTCACGAGTTTTGGCTTTTAAAGTGTCAAACAAAGCTGTTTTGTTTCTGCAGATCTCAGACATAACATATGCCCAGAGGAAAAAGTCCAAAAGTGTGATATCGCAGAATCTGACGTAATAAAATGTAGTGCGTCGATGGCTGATTTGGTAGAGTATTCGATCAACAATCTTGAGGTCGCAGGTTCTATGCCTGCCTCGGACCCTGGGTGTTACTGCAGACAAGCAAAAAAGCTTCGCAGTTTTTGTGCTTGTTCATAAAAAAATATTATTTCCTGTTTGGTATGGCTCGTAACACGGTTTTATTGAAACCAAAGCTGATCGAGACCGTAGACTTGAATTTTAGGAAGCACATAGTACCATAACCACTACTTTTAACGGTAACATTGGTACTTGTCTCATGTATCAATGTGTTTATCAGCCCATAAACCAAATACGGCAGTTTTGTTTAGTAAAGAATCCATTGAGCCAGATATACGCTTCATCACTGAACCAAATGCAAAGAACGGAACGCTGTTTTTTATAACACCGCGTTACAAAAACGAACTTTTTTTCTATCCCATGAACCAAGGAGAGGGCAGATTTTCATGTACACGTTGGAACTTCTTTTTTTTTTGTATAAAATATGAAGCTCGTAGTGGCCGTCTGTCTGCCTGTGTGAAAGACTTTTGATAAGTTTTTAACCCTTTTTCCGTGATCCAATGAAGCTGAATTTTTGCAGGCAGACTCGTGAAATGGTTTGTATAACGTCAAAATAAAAAAAAAAATAGATTTTTATGAATTAACAAAACTGACAAAACAGTTTGATATGAATCATGTGTGATTTGTCATAATAAAACCTATATTGAAAATCAAATCTTATTGTGATTAAAATATCGCTTGTGTCAGGATATCGCTCCTTTATTGCAACATAGTCATATCTCAAAAAAATAGTTTTTCGAGTTAACAATGCAAAATTGTTAACAGTACCACATTGTATATTGTGCCAAAACTTTATTCAAATAACTTTTAAACTTTTTCGTTTAGGATAAATTTTAAAAAACATTTCTAAAACTTGTATGGAAGCTAAAAAGCTTAAATGCATTTTTCTCGAAACAAGCTTTTTTGAGTTATGACTGTGTTGCAATAAAGGAGCGATATGTTATCCAGTGAAAAAATTTTCTCTCCAAATTTATTCACTTTGCAGTTTTCAAATTTTATTTAATTTTTTTTTTAATCTGTGAAAAAGTTGATCTTTATCAATCAAGATATATAAACAGATTGATTTTTATATTTCTTAACTATCTACGACATTTCATAGGAGCTACCCTACTCATAAGTAGTCTTAGAAACTTTTGAAGGATATTCTCAAAGATTCAACTTTACATCCCAATATTCTAAATAAATTAAGTCTATTTTGGGATTACTCGACCGTGTGCAGGAGAAGGCGAAGAAGCTTATCGGTGACAGTAGGGTATCCAACTCTATTGACTCACTGGAGCATCGACGCAGTGTGGGGTGCGTTACTCTGTTCTATCGTTACTACAATGGATTTTGCTCTGATGAGATTAGGGGTCTTGTTCCCGAAACTCGTACATTTTTACGTAGCACGCGCTCATCGTCTAGAGCTCATCCATTTGTGGTCGATTGCCCGGGGAATCGCACTACGCATTACAGAGAGAATTCGTTTTTCAGCCGTTCGCTTCGTCTATGGAATAAGTTGCCTGCAGACGTGTTTCCTGTCTGTTATAACGTTGGAAAGTTCAAGTCAAATGTTCACAAACACTACTCCCTCTTTCCCCCTCCTCATAACCTATTTTCCTAGCTCTGGTACAATGCACTGCATATGTACGGGTCATCCCCTGAGTACTGGTCCAAGCTAAAAAAGAAAAAAAAGGAGTATTTGGAAAGCAAACTGTTCTAGTAATACCATTCAAAACACGAGTTTCCACTTTTCTTTACGTGTCTACTAATGAGTAGAGTAGAGCCTATGAAATGTCGACATATAGGCAGCTAGAAAACATAAAAGGCCAGCAGATTATATTTATACCCTTCACAAAAATGTAAAGGGTATATATAAGTTTGTGATTCCGTTTGTAATTTCTACAGTTTTTTTTTGCGACCCTATAAAGCATATATATTCTGAATCAGAATTAATGGAAAAGTCGATTAAGCGATGTCCGTCTGTCCGTCTGTCCGTCTGTCCGTCTGTCCGTCTGTCCGTCTGTCCGTCTGTCCGTCTGTCCGCTGTTGAAATACCGTTTCTGAGAAAACCATTAGACTTAGAAACTTTTTTCTTTCACCATTCTTTTACCCCATCGATTCATGGGTTTGCTATTGAAATTCAGTAATATCGGTCCACGTATAGCTGAGATATATTCAAAATTCCGAAAAAAGCCATTTTTTTTTGCAGTTTTGTATGAAAATTTTTAAAAACAAAAGTCGTTCGTTTTGCTTCAAACTTCACACACTTATTAAGCATGGTGACTAAACGACAAAAAATTTTTTTTTCAGATATCGGTCCATATATACCCGAGATATAGCCCAAATCGGATTTTAATGAAAATGTCGCATAGGCGAAGCTAAATAACTTTTTTTTTGCTCAAAAGCAGTTCTGGTAATAAAATGAGGTTATATAAATATGGAAAATGAAAATTTCCGATATCGGTCCATATATACCCGAGATATAGCCCAAACCGGGTTTTTCATGAAAATGTCGCGTAAGCGAACTTAAACAACTTTTTTGTGCTCAAAAGCAGTTCTGGTAATGAAATAGGGTCATATAAATATGAAAAATGAAAATTTTCGATATCGGTCCATATATACCCGAGATATAGCCTAGACCGGGGTTTTCATGAAAATGCCGCGTAAGCGAACTTAAACAACTTTTTTGTGCTCAAAAGCAGTTCTGGTAATGAAATTGGGTTACATAAATATGGAAAATGAAAATTTCCGATATCGGTCCATATATACCCGAAATATAGCCTAGACCGGGGTTTTCATGAAAATGCCGCGTAAGCGAACTTAAACAACTTTTTTGTGCTCAAAAGCAGTTCTGGTAATGAAATTGGGTTACATAAATATGGAAAATGAAAATTTCCGATATCGGTCCATATATACCCGAAATATAGCCCAAACCGGGTTTTTCATGAAAATGTCGCGTAAGCGAACTTAAACAACTTTTTTGTGCTCAAAAGCAGTTCTGGTAATGAAATTAGGTTACATAAATATGGAAAATGAAAATTTCCGATATCGGTCCATATATACCCGAGATATAGCCTAGACCGCGGTTTTCATGAAAATGCCGCGTAAGCGAACTTAAACAACTTTTTTGTGCTCAAAAGCAGTTCTGGTAATGAAATTAGGTTACATAAATATGGAAAATGAAAATTTCCGATATCGGTCCATATATACCCGAGATATAGCCCAAACCGGGTTTTTCATGAAAATGTCGCGTAAGCGAACCTAAACAACTTTTTTGTGCTCAAAAGCAGTTCTGGTAATGAAATTAGGTTACATAAATATGAAAAATGAAAATTTCCGATATCGGTTCATATATACCCGAGATATAGCCCAAATCGGGTTTTTCATGAAAATGCCGCGTAAGCGATTTTAAACAACTTTTTTGTGCTCAAAAGCAGTTCTGGAAATGAAATAGGGTCATATAAATATGAAAAATGAAAATTTTCGATATCGGTCCATATATACCCGAGATATAGCCCAAATCGGGTTTTTCATGAAAATGCCGCGTAAGCGAACTTAAACAACTTTTTTGTGCTCAAAAGCAGTTCTGGTAATGAAATTAGGTTACATAAATATGGAAAATGGAAATTTTCGATATCGGTCCATAGATACCCGAGATATAGCCTAGAACATGTTTTTCATGAAAATGCCGCGTCAGCGAAATTAAACAACTTTTTTTTGCTTAAAAGCAGTTTTGGTAATAAAATAAGGTTATATAAATATGAAAAATGAAAATTTCCTATATCGGTCCATATATACCGCAGATATAGCCTGGAACGTGGTTTTCATGAAAATGCCACGTAAGCGAACTTAAACAACTTTTTTGTGCTCAAAAGCAGTTCTGGCAATGAAATTAGGTTACATAAATATGGAAAATGGAAATTTTCGATATCGGTCCATAGATACCCGAGATATAGCCTAGAACATGTTTTTCATGAAAATGCCGCGTCAGCGAAATTAAACAACTTTTTTTTGCTTAAAAGCAGTTTTGGTAATAAAATAAGGTTATATAAATATGAAAAATGAAAATTTCCTATATCGGTCCATATATACCGCAGATATAGCCTGGAACGTGGTTTTCATGAAAATGCCGCGTAAGTGAACTTAAACAACTTTTTTTGCTTAAAAGCAGTTCTAGTAATCAAATAAGGTTATATAAGTATGGAAAATGAAAATTTCCGATATCGGTCCATATATACCCGAGATATAGTTCAAACCGGGTTTTTCATGAAAATGTCGCGTAAGCGAACTTTAACAACTTTTTTTTTACTAAAAACAGTTTTTGTAATAAGATGAGGTTATATAAATATGGAAGATAAAAATTTCCGATATCGGTCCATATATACCCAAGATATAGCCCAAACCGGGTTTTTCATGAAAATGTCGCGTAAGCGAACTTAAACAACAATTTTTTTTTGCTTAAAAACAGTTCTGGTAATAAAATAAGGTTATATAAATATGGAAGATAAACATTTCCGATATCGGTCCATATGTACCCGAGATATAGCCCAAATCGGGTTTTTCATGAATATGTCGCGGAAGCGAACTTAAACAACTTTTTTTTGCTCAAAAGCAGTTCTGGTAATGAAATTAGGTTACATAAATATGAAAAATGAAAATTTCCGATATCGGTCCATATATACCCGAGATATAGCCCAAATCGGGTTTTTCATGAATATGTCGCGGAAGCGAACTTAAACAACTTTTTTTTGCTCAAAAGCAGTTCTGGTAACGAAATTAGGTTACATAAATATGAAAAATGAAAATTTCCGATATCGGTCCATATATACCCGAGATATAGCCCAAACCGTGTTTTTCATGAAAATGCCGCGTAAGCGAACTTAAACAATTTTTTCGCCTTAAAGCAGTTCTGGTAATAAAATAAGGTGATATAAATATGGAAAATGAAAGTTTTCGATATCGGTCCATACATATCCGAGATATAGCCTAAACCGGGTTTTTCATGAATACGCGGCGTAAGCGAACTAAAACAATTTTTTTTTTGCTTAAAAGCAGTTCTAATAGCAAAATAAGGTTATATAGGTATGGAAAATGAAAATTTCCGATATCGGTCCATATATACCCGAGATATAGCCCAAACCGGGTTTTTCATGAAAATGTCGCGTAAGCGAACTTAAACAACAATTTTTTTTTGCTTAAAAACAGTTCTGGTAATAAGATGAGGTTATATAAATGTGGAAGATAAAAATTTCCGATATCGGTCCATATATACCCGAGATATAGCCTAGACCAGGGTTTTCATGAAAATGCCGCGTAAGCGAACTTAAACAACTTTTTTGTGCTCAAAAGCAGTTCTGGTAATGAAATTAGGTTACCTAGATATAGAAAATGAAAATTTCCGATATCGGTCCATATGTACCCGAGATATAGCCCAAATCGGGTTTTTCATGAAAATGTCGCGTAAGCGAACTTAAACAATTTGTTGTGCTCAAAAGCAGTTCTGGTAATGAAATAAGGTTATATAAATTTGGAAAATTAAAATTTTCGATATCGGTCCATATATACCCGAGATATAGCCTGAACCGATTTTTTCATTAAAAAAAATTTTTTTTTTTGCTGAAAAGCAATTCTTGTTATAAAAGAAGGTTACTAAAATACAGAAAATAGAAAATTCCGATATCGGTTCATATATAACCGAGCATATTCAGGTCACATTTTTAATATACTATACATATTCGTGACTATCGTGAAGGGTATTTTAGATTCGGCCCAGCCGAATATACTACACTCTTACTTGTTTTTAATTGTTATCAATTTTAGAGGATTGGTTAATCTATATCTTTTGTATAGTATTGAAGTTGCGTTTACACAGTTGTTGGCAGCTTGATGGAGTTTTTTTTTATTAGAAATTGATTAAAACAAAACTTTTTTCTTTTGCTCTGAAATTGTCTTATATAAGATCTATTTTTTCAGTTGATCAATACAATAGCTACAATGTAATAAAATAAAAATACCCAAATTCTTTTCTCCAGAAGCATGCCTCGATGGCTGATTTGGCGGAGTACTCGACCAACAGTCTCGAGGTCGCAGGTTCGATTCCTCCCACAGACCCTGGGTGTTACTGCAGACAAGCAAAAAAAGATTCGCAGCTTTTGTGTTTGTTTATGTATTTTAAAATTAAAAAAAAGTCTACAATTAAACTAGCATTCAATTCTAATTAACTACTTTATAAAAATAAAAAAACAATAGAACTTTTATAGAAATCATTTTTTAAAAATATGATTAAATCTCATATATTGTCGTTAGCACTTCTGTAAAGTGGGCTTGAATTCGAAAACATATTCTGGTTAGAAATCAACAAAAACTTAAAATGCAAAACACACTCTAGTTATAATTTAAAGAAAAAATAATGCATTCAGACGTCTGACTGGCGCCCAAATAGTTTAATTTAATTGTTTATTAATTGTAATTTTCTCATAGAAACAATGCATTTAACAACTACAACAAACGTTCAAAAACAAAAGACTTAAGTAACAAACTTATAAAATATATACACAATTCTTTATACAATTCAAAGCAGTTTAATTCATAACAAAGAGAGAGAGAGAAAAAAAATTATTTGAATTTCTTAACATTCATGAATGAATTTGTAATTTCATTTAGGAAAAACAAGTGTTTTTCTTTCATGTTTGTCAAATTGTCGAAAGCGTTTAAAGCATTTTGACGCATATAAAAGACAGAAAAGCCTGTTACCATTGTAATTAGTTTAAAAACATGTCAAGCACGTTTTAGGATTCTAACATTCGTTTTGTGCTTTCTTTAGGTTTCTTTAAGTCTAAAGACTGGGAAAACGTTGAATAGTTTAATGTTAATGATCTTGTAAATTTAAATGTTTCTTTAAATTATTTTTGTGGTTTTTAAATCCTGCAAATTTTCCGCTTTATGGTCTTTTGGACGCCAGTCTTCCGCTGAACAAAAAAGTTTATGGGTTTTTCTCTAAACAAAAGAAAAACTCTTGTGTTCTCACGGCTTGATTTTTATGTTAATTTGTTAATTATATTTAAATGTTTGATGAAAGTGTCACCTTAAAACAAGACAAAACAAAATGTTTTAGTTTTAGAGGCACATAATTTTTTATTTTTATTTATTTTCTTTTTTTTTAAGAGAGGACTTCAAAACCAGCCGCTTTTTTAAGCCATGTCAAGACAAAGGTGTCGGTAATTGGTTAATTAGATATTTAAACATGTTATTAGCGGCCAAAATCAAAAAAGGGGAAAAAAGTCTGGGTGCTAAACGAGTATTTAAAAAAAAGACGCCAGAATATTTGTAACATTATAAGGTGAGATATTTATTTTCTTAAGAACTTGATTTAGTTTTTTAATTAGATTATGTGTTGTAAAATCAGAGTGTTGAGATCAGAGCATGGAATTGTTTTAGCTTTTTTTCGAAGTATTTCAGAAATAATGAAAAGCTCTAGTAAACTTTTTTAAATAAAAGATAGAAAGTAGTCGGATCAGGGAATATTTTAGGAAACTATTTGAAAATAAGACAATGATCCCCAAGCATATGATAGTTCAACAAAATAGAATAATTTAATATTTGTTTCTTTGTTTTTCAAAAAAATAAAGTTTATTATGAATGATTTTTTTAGCCGGCAATTAGTACTGGTTGCAATCTTTGTCACAAAAATAATAAACTGTTACAACACAGAAAAAAATTGTAGTAAAAATAAAATCAGGAAAGTTTTTGTCTGAAAAAATAATTTGAATGCATATACATAAATATCAAAAAAATAACCTTGAATATCGTATTTTGTTGTTGTTTACAAAAATAGTTGTTTTCGATCAATAACTATTTTTACTAAACTTTTGTTTGAATCCATGAATTCCTTTGCAGGTCCGCATTTGAACAATTCTTTAATTGATTCAACAAATTTCGTTATTGAACAGGAAAAAATTTTTTTCTGTGAATGTTATAATATTATTTAAATTAATTTTATTGTTGCGTCTAGAAGGTCATTGAAAGATGCTATCAAAGACTTTATAGAGGGAGTAGATAAAGTGCCAGCTGGAAACCAGTTCTTAATATGCATTGTTCATCTGGCAGACCCGGGATGTTAGAAAAATTTTCAACAGCGCCTTGTGGAACCACATCATTTATGTGTCTGGAAAGTCCACGATGGCTGCTATTGAATATATTACAGAGGTCATACATTAAAAAAAAGCTGGAAATCAGTTCTCAAGACGTATTATTCTTCAGATGACTATGGACATATCAAACGCTTTCAACAGAGCGTTGTGGAATGACATGGTGGCGCATGCAGCATGAGAATGTTTTGAAGTCACCTTAGACATTCTGTAGTTATATCCATAAGTGCTTGGCGAACCTGTGTAAGACAGGTTATATCAGAAGCAACACTGGGCGCGATTCCAGATCCTGCACTTGGGAGTATCAGCTATGATGATATGCTTCATACTGACATGCTGAGCAATGCCCATTTGTTTGGGTAAGAAGGTCAACGATAGGTCGATCAAAGACATTATAGAGGGAGCAGATAAAGTACAAGCTGGAAACCAGTTCTTAAGATGCATTAATCATTTGAAGACAGTTATTTGTTTAGTTATTTATTTAGTTCTGTTCCAAACGTTTTCAACAGCGCCTTATGGAACCACATGATTGTTGTGTCTGCAAGGTCAAAGATGGGTACTATTGCAGACATGATAGAGCTAGCACACAAAATGCTAACTGGAAACCAGTTACCTCAAGACGCATTATTCTTCAGATGACTCTGGATATTTCGAACGAGCGATCTGGTGGCGGTACTATACTTTGAGGAACCCACATTCATCACAAGCTTGTTTCGAAGTTATCTTAGACATTGCACAGTCATATACGAGTACATAAATGCCTGGTAAGTCTGTACCAGACAGTTTGCGGCAGAAGCAGCTTTGGGCTAGATTCTATATACTGGACTTGAGATATTATACTGGACTTGATGGAGATATATACTGGACTTGAGATATTTAATGATATTTTTCATACTGTGCATCTGGTTGGGTAAACAGATGATATAGTACCCATCATTGTGGCTCGTAATATGAAAGATGCTTAAAGTAGGAACCAAGTTGTGTTCGAGACAGAAGCAGGCCGCTGAAAAAATGAATTTGCTTATAGTCACAAAAAAGCACAACTCCCTAAAAGTCCACGCAAGAAATATTCTAGAGCGGAGCTCAGAAACCAACTGGAACATACTGCAACAAAAGCCAGCCACGGAAGAAACAGGGTTACTTATTGTCACAAAGAAGTCCCGCTATGAAGCAGTGTTAGCGTTGGCTTACACCATACCAGGGCACGCTGCTTTCTGGGGCACAGTGGCGAAGAAATCCTCGTTTATTGTAGCAAATATAACTCTAGGAAGTTGCATGACTTATGTTATGTTAGACTTCCTAAACACTTACCAATTTTTTAAGCGTTTTTTTATTTATTGAATCTTCAAATGAACTATCAATAAGTTTTCAAATCTTAATACTAAATATAAAAAATGTGCTTTTTATTTAAGTGCAGCCAATGCTAGACAAAAAGTTCTATTATGCGGGCGCAATATCGGTAAAATCACCTATTGAACGTTCTGATGGTGGCAAGGGTATTCCTGCTCCTGAGTGGTCTTCAAAATTAAGTATATTGCGTGTAAGAGGATTTGGATGAAGTTCCAGTTTACTGACATGCCTTGTCGCGTACTTAGAAAATGCCTTTTTTCCCGGTGGAACACTCAGATCTTTATGAAGTCGTGAATTTTTACGTACCATGGAGCTGCAGTAATCGTTCGAAGAATTTGGTTTTGTCGCCTTTGAAATTTCTCAATGTTTGACATTCACAACGCAATCAAACAAATTTCCTAAATTCTAATTATTCTTGGTTTCATTAAAAAGAAATTAATTTTAGTGCCACAAAAAAAATATATATATTTCACTATATATTTTTTTCTTCTTTGCCCAAACTAATTTAACTATTCAATCTAAACAATTCGATGTTATATAAATATTTTTTTTTATTTTCGTTTTTAATTTAACGATTGTTTATGAAAAATATTAACTAAAGACTTGGCATTAACCTTATGAACTGAAATCAAAACAGACGCCTTTTGTTTCAACAATTCTTAGTTTTTATTTTTTCACATTTTATGATTTTCCTGGCGAAACAATACAGCAAGTGGTCAATATTGTTTGTTTTATTTTTATGCCAGTAGAAGAAAAAAAAAAAATAATAATAATATTTGTTTATTTTAAACAATAAGAGGAAACATATTTGTATATTTTTGGCTACTCAAGCAGCAAAAGCTGCTGTATATTCCTGCCACAAACAAATTTTCTGTTGTTTGAACCATAAAAGCTGGGGCTTCGCTTTCATTTTATCCCCCCCCCCGTCCATTTTACAGTGTCTCGCCCAGTGAACTCTGTGTAAAGTTTTACAAGTAACACTCAAAATTAAACAAGGAAGGAACTGTATAAATTTTGGCTACATTGTGTTAAAACAAAAAGAAACATATTGTTGTTGTCTATTGTAGTTTTACTCGGCACAAATGGAAATCTTTTATATAAAATCTCAAGCAAAAAAATAAAAACTAAAACAATTGTAGAAAATGTTATTTTTTTACGGACAAATAGTTATTTGTTTAGTTTATTACAATGAACTGATTTTTCACCAAATCGAAAAAATAGAAAAAAGAAGAAAAATAACGAAACTATTGCAAAACAGGGTATTTGCTTTAAAGGTGTAAATGTTATAATTTTCAGCTGAATTTGTGTACTTGAAAAATGAATATTATTGGCTGCCTGACGAACCAAATCGAAAAGTTGACACTAAAGGCCGGAGTTTTGTTTTTAGCGTTTTATCCAAAAAAATTTTTTGTTCATGTTGAATAAATCAGGTGGCTAAATGAGTGAATAAATTGTTTGAATTCACAACCAAATTAAAGGAATTCCTAAATGCAAGTAAACTTAGTACTGTAGGTTGAAGTTTTAACACGCATTGAAACAATTCGGTTCCGTTATGTTGAAGTTTATTTCTATAAATTGTTGTTGTCCGACATCAGTGATGTTTTTTTTAGCTAAGCCCGCTTATGTTATATTTTTTTTGTATGTAGTCAAGAAAAATTTAATCTAGTTCATACGTTAATTAAGTTAGCAAATATGTTTATTGAAAAATACTATCTTTTCAGGCAAAAAATTAATTGATCCGTTTTTATCATAATTCTTACTGTGTGAGAAATTCATCCCCTCCATTCAGTTCCTGCAATCGTTTTTTTTTACAATTTTAGAAAATGGTAATTCAGCAGTTAAACTTTTTAATTGGTTAAATTAAAAATTTCATTGATGTAATTGCAAATTTCGTTGATATAATTATATATTTAATCAGTTTAATTAAACAATTAAATAGAATGAAAGCATTTTTTTTTTATTTAATCAGTATTAAACTGAAAAAAGTGAAAAATATATTTTTATATAAATCCGGTAGACTTGATTCAATAATAAGAGGTCAAAATCACCTCGAAAAATCGCTAATGCTATATGTGAATAGCTGATACAGATAGAATTGAATCTGTACATAGAAAAGTAGAAAAATGTATGTATCAAAATTCTGCCTTTTCTTATGTTCCCAGTATAAACTGAAGTTTTGAACTAGATTGTATTAGACGTTTTTCAGAAGAAAAGTCCACCTTTTCGAAATGCGAGACAAAAAACTCCCCTTTTTGCAACTGTTGTGCACTGTTCAGCTATAAGTGGTGAAGACCCCAGCAGTTATCATTGAGGGTGTTCGCCGGGAAGGTATACTACTCGCAGTAACTCCATTGCAATCTTGGCTGTTTGCGATGGGACATCGTCTTGTTGATATTACATGTAAATCAAACCCAAAGCATGCAGTTGTGGGGCTAAAAAGTTTCCAATCATATCACGATATCACTCCCAAATCACAGATATCATTACACCGTTTTCATTTTCAAAGAAGTAAAGTGCAATGATTCCTCCTGACCAATTTGCACACTAGATTGTCACTTTTAATGGATGCAAAGGTTCATTGACCAGAATTGCCTGTTTATTCCATATCCATTCAATTGAAAATGTGCATCATACCCCATTAAGATTTTTTCATTGGAATTGGGGTTGTCATGGGCGAGCTGTTACAGCCTTCTGGCATATGTACGGCGGAGTAGCTTAAAACGAGAAGAACTGCTGATATTTGAATGCAGACTTGCCTGTATTCAGAAATTCGTTTTGCTGGCATGTGTTTTATGTTTTTCATATTTTGTTTTGTTTATTTTTCGACACATTTAGAAGTTAAGACAGTTAAGTAAAAGAAATTGAAAGTTACGTAATTACATTACTGTGTGTAAATATAAAAGCTGGATAGTGTATTAAAGGTTTTAATACACCATCCTACAGGATCGCCCCCCGGGGAACAGGTTTTGCCTTGGCGTATTCCTAACTTAGGCACTCTGTTTTTCGGGGAAAAGAGGGGAAGGGGTCCCTCACTTGGTGCGGCAAACAAAACTCTAGGAAGCCACTTGACTTATGTTGTGTTGGCTTCCGAAGCCCTTACCAAGGGTATAAATTGGCAGAATGGAGATCAGCAAGGCCCCTGGGAAGTTCTGCTTGCGGTTCGACCCGGGCTGATCATGGTTGAGGTGCCTACGTTGGCTGTAACGTTCTGGCTGTGGTTGAAACCTAAAACGCAGGAAGGGAGTGTTAGTATCCTTGATAATTGTTTGGTGTTGGCTTTTTTCGAGGACTAACAATCTCCCGAGGAGCTGTTGCCTATACAACAGATACGTGTACTGTAAGTAACCAGTGGTGACGGTTTGACGGGTGAGTTGGTTTAAGGGCTGATGCTCTTAGTGGGCTTCGGCCTACCAACTCATTAAGCTTTGTCTTCCGTTGATTGCTGGGAAATTGCATACATGAGGGATTAGAAAGCCCGAACTCCTCAACAAGAAGTTGTTCATATGACCGCAATCATATGACAAGAATTGCTACCTGTGTGAGCCTAGTCAGCCACACGGGGGCGGTGTGAATCGTGAAAAATTCACTCCGTGGAAGTGGTCCACCATCAGGTTAGGCCGTCAAGGCAGGTACTGATGTAAATCATTTTCACAGTTATCCTACACGATCGTACGATCTACCAAATATAACATGTGTGCTGAAAAAGAGCTAAAAATGCAACCGTGCGACAGAGTTTTTAACAAATTGTGCGATTTGAATAATTTTATGAAAATTTTCATAATATTATGGGTTCTGAGCGATCAATGTAATAATATTGTAAAAATATGAGCATATTGAAATAATTAAAAGAATATTATGGTAATAATAGTTTTTAACTACTTTACTAAGTATATAAATTATGGCAATCATACTTGTATAATAGTGTGGCCTACAGCGCCATTTTAAAGCAATATTGTAAAGTCGGCCTTTTAAAACATTTTCCTGTGAATGAATCGTATGATCGTGTAGGATAGTGTATTTATAACTGAAAATAGCTGTTTACAAAAAGTTTCATAGTTTTTTAAAAAATCCTATAAAATTTCTTTTTGTTTCAAGAAAAATTATTACACCACTTGTTGCCAACCCACTGTGCATCACCACTAAAAGAAACAATTCAACCTTTCAACCAGCTACAAAAGAACACTTGCTCAACAATATTTTAAGAACTCATCTTCGTTTCAAATTCTTTGTTGTTGTTTTTTTTTGCAAAAATCATTGTTTGTTAACCATTTCTGCAAAAGTTTAAATAGTTTTTTGTTAAACATTTTTCTTAATCATCATTATTTGAATGATGAGCTTGAATAACTTGATGATAATGATGATGCTGATTTCAACAAAGGGGGTGTAACTAAAGTAATAAAAAAAAACACACACAACAGCCAACAATTTTTTTGTAAACCTTTTGTTTGCTGTTCAATAACAATCAAAATTTAAAACAAGTTCGATCAAAAAAAACGCCCAAAGGAGTATTAAAACAAAATATTTACATTTGTAGCAAGTTGGGGAAAGTTTGCCAAAAATTGTATTTAATGATTAAGACAAGATATTTAAGCAAAACAAATTAAAATTCTTAAAAAGTTATATTAAAACATATCTCTTCACATATGTTAAATGAAAAAGTACTTGTTAAAATACCGTGAAAATAAGCTGCTTATATCAACCATAACATTGTTAAGCCAATCAGGTATTTAAACAAGCTTTAGGAGCTCCAATTTTTTAAAGTAAATTTCTTACAATAAATACTTAAAACGAGAAAAAGAACTTTTGTTCTATATATTACCTGAACAAGTTATCGGTGAATCTTTATAAAGCTTTTATGCTTTAAGAAATATTTAGCGCAAAGAAAACGCATTTGTTCGCCGTATTCTTCCCTTTTTATTATCTTTTATATCATTCTATTTAAACGTTTGCTCCAAATTTGTGTGGGTGTTTTTTTAAGTTTCTGGGTTTCTTCTGCTCTCATCTTTTCATTATTTTTTGCTTAGATATCAATTCCAACTTTTATATGGCAAAAATTGTATTGTTAACAAGAGTAAAATATGTGGTTGCTGTTCATCCTTAGCGTTACGAAAGCGCACTACATCAGTTTGTAAAATTAAACTTTTTCCTCCTATTAAAAGATTTTTATTTAGCATTGATTTTTAATGCCTATATATGGTGTTTTTTTAAGCCCGATAGAACTTGAAATTGTAAAAAATAACACAAAAAATTAAATTGTAATCAAAATTTTTTTTTATTCGAAAGATCAATACGTGACATTAACATTTGAAAATGATTTCGGGCATATGGGCACCGCGGCTGTTCTTGACGAAGCGCATTCTGGACGTCCAATTTTGGGCCACTTTTTCGAGCACTGCTGGCCGTATGTCACGAACAACACGAACAATGCTGGCCTCCAAGGCGTCAATTGTTGCTGGTTTATCAGCATAAACCAGTGACTTCACTTAGCCCCACAGGAAATAATCGAGAGGTGTCAAATCGCACGACCTTGGAGGCCAATTGACAGGTCCATTTCTCGAAATCAACTTATCGCCAAATTTTGATTTCAGTAAGTCGATGGTTGCGTTCGCCGTATGGCACGTAGCGCCATCCTGTTGAAACCACATCTCCTCCGGATCAATTTCATCCATATTTTCAAACAAAAAATCATTGATCATGGTGCGGTAACGATCTCCATTGACCGTAACGCGAGCTCCGGCCTCATTTTTGAAGAAATAAGGTCCGATGATGCCACCAGCATGAAAACCGCACCAAACAGTGCATTTTTCTGGATGTAATGGAGTCTGTAGGGTCTCTTGTGGATTGGTCTCACTCCATATGCGGCAATTTTGCTTATTAACAAACCCGTTAAGCCAAAAATGCGCCTCATCGCTGAACACAATTTTGCGATAAAACAACGGGTCAGTTGCCGACTGATTTTCAAAGTAAATTTGGATAATTTCGTAGCGTTGTTCAAGCGTGAGTCTATTCATGATGATTTGTCAGAGTATACTGAAACAAATAAAAAAAATGTTTCATCAAAATTTAATTTTTTGTGTTACTTTTTACAATTTAAAATTCTATCTAGCTTAAAAAACACCCTTTATAAATAAATTTCCTTAAAATTTCCCTTTAAGGATTTTTTTTTTGTAATAAATTTAGGCAAAAAATTTTTTTATATATATAAATAATTCATTAAAGATAAAAGTACTGTTTTTAAATTTATTTTTAAGAGAAAATTTCCCTCGAAGGGAAATTTTCAATTAACTAGGTTTTGCTTTAGAGGGAAACTTTGCTCAACTGAATTTTTTATTTATCATCCAAAAATTTTTATTTATTTGGCAGAAAAGAATCATTTTATGGGAAATTTAAATAACAACAAATTAAAGAAAAAAATCCATTAGGAAATCTTTTTGCTAAAAGCTGAATGAATCTTATATTAAACATCACAAAATAAATTGCAAATAAAAAATTTCCTTTTTTGGGAAAAGTTTTTAGATAAAACATGCTATAATAGTATTTTTATTAAATATTGTATGAATATTCTACTAAAAATAATGAACTAAATTTTAATAGAAAAATTTCCCTTTTTGGGAAATTTTTGTTTATTGTTAATTTTTGACAAAAAGTTATTTCATCAAAATGATTGATATCAAAATTAAACCTACTCAATCAAATAATAAAGTTATAACAATTTTTATAAAATTATAAAAAATAACTTCCCATTCATTAAAATTTATCAAACAAATTCCAATTATAACTAATATTAATATTAAAAAAATAATTGTAAATACCTTCAAAGTGAAAATATACTATTACATGAAATTTTTATATAATAAAATTTTATGCTTAAAAAAATACCTTTAATGGGGGAGCCCGTTTTCTTAAACGAAAATTTTTATTTGAGAAAAATTTTTGATGGAAACCTAAAATATGATATCTCGTTTTAAAATATAGGGCACAATAAGTTCGATAATCGCTTTAAGTTTTTAAAAACGCAGTGGAAAATTGATCATGTTCGCTTGTGGCCATTCTAATAGAATTTTTTTTATTTGTTTTATATATATATATATATATATATATATATATATATATATATATATATATATATATATATATATATATATATATATATTTTTTTTTTTTTTGTTCGTAGTTATGTTTTTAGTTCTTTTTTCATTCGTTCGATTTCATTAAACGAAAGAGATGGTCTTGTTTAATTCTTCATCATGTTGAGAAAGAAGCTTCATTATCTTCTGCATCATTATTAACATCAGCCGCATTATCAAAATCTTGTTGTTATTTTATTGTGATTTCTAGTTTTTTGCTTTGCAATGACCTTTAACTGTTATAAGTACGGCACGATCATCTTTGATACTGAATTAAACATTCCTTTTATATCTTTTGCCTGGCATTCGAACGAAGTCTATACATTTACAAAATGCATTTGTTCTATATCCATTGTGGCATTGTTTAGCCATGGGAAATGGTTTAGTTTTTTTTTTCGTTTTGTTTTTCTTTTCTATTTAATAAGTTTGGAAAATTTAATATGTTGAATGAATTTTCTGCCAGCACAAACGTAATAAAACTGCTGCAAAAATAAAAATCTCTATGACATATGTTTTCTTTAAAGCCTCATTTATTCTTTTATTTTAGGCGTTATTGTAATCAAGCTTTTCAAAAAAAAAAAAAAAAGAATTCCTTGCAGAAAAGGAGTTGTGTTATGAACCAGCTTTTAATAACATTATGTGGGTGTATCTAAATCGTGGGAAATTTCATCTTTAAATTGACCACATGCTCTTTCTCTCTACTTCTCAGACACTCAACCGCACACCTACAAACTCATACATATTTATTATGTCTGTCTGTACATATGTTCAGATTATTTTATGTACGAATAATGAAAAAGAAAAATCTTTAACTTTAATAAGAAAATATGTTTTTTTCTTTCGCTTTTGTGGCTTTGGCTAGAATAAGTCTTACTCAGTTTGTATAGTTTTGGCCTAAACCGTAACGCAATTTATAATTCCTTTGCACATACAAACATGTGCTGCATACTTCTGGCTGAGGCACACACACACACACATGTAACTGGCTGCAAATAAATAGATATCGCTACACGTACTCGTATATGAGTGTGCTTTATGTGTGTTTTCAATGAATGAAATTCAACAAAATACTGTATAGCGTAAAGTCACTTTATTCTGCTTAAAATGCTGCTCTCACACGCCCTCATGAACGACCCGCTTTCATCTTATCTGCTAGTTTTTAAATTCACCCAAAAAATACCCTACACTCTGCACTTAATAACAAGCCAGCGTCGCACAGCAAACACATTTTAAGATAAAAAGCAATTTTTTAATATTAGGAATTCTCTGTAGAAATGTGTGTAACAAAGGCTGTAACAAACGATGTTTGAGAGCATTTGATGATCAAAAAAACTTCGATAACAAAAATTGTCTACAGAGTGTCAATTTTCTTTTTTTCTTGGACTCAGCGTACGACTCCAACATATGTGGTGCATTATACTAGAATTGGGAAAATAGATTATGAGAAGGAGTAAAGAGGCTGTAGAGTTTGTGTACGTTTGAGTTTTCCATGTTCATAGTATATATTACGGAAGGGCCAAAAGAAATGTTATTACAGCATTTAAAGCAGTGATGCCCAAAAGTTCTATATGGAAGAGTAAACACCAATACATTTAAGGAAAAACTACTTTTATTTAATATTTATTGTTGTAAAAAGCAAAACAATTTACAAAAACAAAATTCACACTGATAATCGCTGTCGTTAATGTTTAGCAACAAAGCATGCGAAAGTGTTGTTGCTTTGCTTTTGTGTGTGTGCTGTGAAGAACGAAAACAAATATGAGTGCAAAAAAAATGCTGAGCGCAGTTTTTGTGTATTAAAGAGCGCAGCCCTATAGCTAAGCGCATTTACAAAAACAATTGAGTATCAAGCGCATAGGCCTGGGCATGTTAGATTTAAAGTGTTGGAAATAAATTAGTTAAAACTACTCAGCCCCCAGTATATTCCTTTAGTGAATTAGTGCACGATTGTCAGATTCATTAGAATCTCTTATTTTGTGTGGCTTACACTCATAGAAAACCCGTCATAACTGTGATGTATTTTAACATCAATGCAATGCCACATGTCATCATTTTTGACCCCATGACACTTTTTATCGCTGTGATGTCAACCATTACATCAGTTGCTCTGATTGTCATTAGCAGTAATAATGACAATTATTTCATCAATGACATGTCAAACTGATATCATGGTGATGCTTTATTGGAATACGTTTAATGTGAGCATGTGATCAATACAGTGATACTCTAATATCGAAGAAATTACTAAATGAAGGCAATATAATGAAAAATATTATCAATAGAATATTACGCTAACATCAGACCAACTATAATTTGGTTTCAATATGATGTAAAAATCTCATTGATGTGATAACTCATTACCATCTGAAAAATGACTAAGTGAAGTAAATTTTATGACAAAATGTCATCAGTACTATGGCACGCTATCGCCAACTAAATTTAAACTCAAGTTATATGTAATTTAATTCAACAAGTTGTTCAAACATATAACTTTATATTTCACTACTTTCAAGAAACCAATGAGAATTAAAAATGTTCTCATACTTTTGATGACTAACTGTCATCAATATAATGTCTGTGTGTGGCAGTAGCATTTTACCCTCTGCGCTCGCATTGTATTCGTTATTTAACTAACGCCGCATGTGATGACGAAGTGTCATCAAAATGATGTACTATCATTCATTTATATATTCGCTTTATAGTTATACTTATTTGCCTTTGCTTAAACAATACTTGCTGTAATTACAAATTTACATCAGTTTGATGCATTTTTTCCTGCTTCTTAAAACTTCGTGTAAGTTTACAAATAATGATTTTAATAACAAAATTTTTTGTTCAACAATAATATGAAAATATTATTATACTATTTACCCTTTTTTGAAATCAATTTGACAAATTAGATGTATTATAATTATTAATTAAATGTATCATTGAATTGATGTCACCACAGTTGTAGCATTGATGATACTCAATGTATGTCAAAATTCTCCGATGACTTTTGTCATTGAGATTGATGTCTGTTTTCACATTACTGATGACTATTTACATAATGTTGATATCACAATTCTAATGTCCTGCCACCATCAATATGAAGATGCTTTTTTCTATGAGTGTAGTAGACAAATTGCATGAGGCAAAAAATCAGCACGTGGGATGGTGGTAAATGGCTTCGCATCGGGGCCGAAGGTGGAGTAAAACGATAGAAAATCCATGAAATCTCATCAGAACTATATCTGAGTCTCTCTTATGGGAGTAAAAGACTGACTCTGACTAATACAGGGTGTTTGTTTGCAAATTTATAATTTAGAACCAGCTTTTCTTATTAGTTGCGCGATTTTGCCATAGAACGTATTTATATCCAAATAATTAACGGCAATTTTGAAACCGGTTATAGGATAATTTGCCGGAGATTATATGAACAAATTTTATTTATATTTGCAATAAACTATATATTTGAACGACCATACAACTCTTTCAATAAATATAGTTCAAATAAATATAATTTAAGAAACTATAAAACATGCTTCGATATCGCATTAAAAGGTAAGAAATATTTTTAAGAATAAGCTTGAACAATGGTGAACGAAAAGTTATAGTATTATTATAGTACTTTATATTCACTATTGCTCAAAATAATTTCTTGTGTTTTGATTCGATAACGCAACATGTTTTTTAGTCTCTTCAGCAAAATTATTTATAGAAAAAAGTATGTACGTAGAAATGCTATAGATTCTTTTATACAAATTTTTTCTATCGATATTTAAGTAAAGCTTAACAAATTCGTCTCTACTTTAGCCTGTTGCTATTCTTAATGTCCATCAAATTATAAATGATACCTTTAACCAATTTTCTAGTTTTGTTAGTGTTTAGTGGAAGTTTCGTTTTGTGGTGGCTGGAGATGATAGTGGTGGTGCACTTTTGTTCAATATCATTTCCTGCGGCTATGTTTAGTATAAATTAAAAGCCACAAAACAAAACTAAAGCAAAAAAACAAAAAGTAGTTTTTGCTGTTGTTTTACTATTGTGTCAGCTTGTTGAACTTATGGTCACCTTCATTTAATTCGCTCACCTACGTTCGATTTCAAAATCAGTTTTAAGACTTTTTGTTGTGACTCCTCAAAATAAGAAGAACACAAAAAAAAAAAAAAAAACCAGCGGAAAAGAAAAGAAATTGCCAGCAATTTTAGATGATCTGCGCCGTATTCAGTTTAAGATTTCTTACAGCTAAACTTGTTATAAGAGAAAATTAACATAACTGCAATTTGAAAATCTTTTTCAAAACAAATACAAGTTCAATACATGATTTTGAGCGTTTACAAAAAGAAAAGAAAAAAAAAAACAGAAAATCAACCTGACCATTATGATTGACCTTTTTCTTTTGTGAAATCTTTAACTTGCTTTGCTTTTGTTTTATGATGCAGTCAGTTTGTTTTAGTTTTTTTTCGCGTTTTTTCGGTGATCTCCTACAAGTTGGCTTTGTGTATTTTGAAGATCTTGTATATCACCTTTTAACGTTGCCCCTTTTGATGCAAAGAAAACCACAATAAAAAAAAAGTAAAATAAATAATATAACTTTTTGTTTGTTAAACAATATCTGTTAAAATAAAACCGCCCATCGCCGCTGAAGATGCTTATTGTTATTTGTAAAGTCAATGAAAGCATTCACCTTTTATCTATATTTAAATATATATTTTAAGTTAAGCCAACATGAATGTTTTGCCAACAATTGCTTCGTCTCGAGCGAAACCTTCCCAAAAAACCAAAAAATTTTTGAATAACAACTGCTTGAATGTGGTCCAGTTAATTCATATGAAAATGTTATTGCTCATAATAACTTTTTGCTTTCTTTTTATTTAATTTTTTTTCCTCCTTTTTCTTCTACAAATGCAATCACGATTTAGCAAAATGTTTTACATAAAATTTCACACAGAGTCTTAAAGGTTGGAATGGGAGGGATAAAATTATTACGATGATGCTTAGAAGCAAAAAGAGAAATGCTGAAAAGAAATGGTTTATAAATAGTTTTCTACAACAAAATTTAAAAACCAATTTCATAATTCGTTCACCTGTTATAGAAAAGCAAAATGTCCTCACAACATAGCTTTAGAAGCTACATATCGTTAGTCTCATCGTATCGTATTTTCCTTGAATCGAACTTCCTTACATATGTACAACGTGACACAAATTTAATTAAATAATTTCATATATATCACTTTTACAAGGTTAGGGTTAAGTAAGCAGGCCGCTGGATTCTCCAGTAAGTACCCGGAAACTCCAGCTCACTTGGGTCCTGTAGGTCGTTCCCTTTATGATTGCCTGAAAAAGTTAATAAAGGAAAAAGAAAATAAAAAGGTTATGGGGGTATAGAAGGAGTGAGGAAGAGGGAAAGGAGGTGGGAAACTATTAGTGTGGCATTACTTGCTGATTTACTAGCCATCTGCTGCTTCTAATGAAAGAAGCTAACGCAGTCGGTTTGACCGAGGCCAGACATGAAAGGCTATTGAATCTTTGCTCGCCTAAGCATCTTAGATGATGATGATCGTCTTGGCAACTTCTACAGAAGTCATTATATGGTAGACCCATTCTCCTGGCATGGTTTCCGAACGGGCAATGTTCAGTGATGACTGCTACCGTCATTCTTAGGAGAGATCTAGGAACTTTTAGTAGCTCCCTTGTTATTTTAGAGTTTATGAGCGGCCACAGGTTCCGTGATATAAGGCATGTGGGCGCTGTGAGCCACCTTTCTTGGACATATTCTAACGTGTGGAGTTTTATTTGTTTCCAACACGCTGATAAGGGTTGTCCGCAAAAGGGGTCTATATCCGTATCCTCTAGGGCTGTCCCTTTTTTGGCTAATTCGTCAGCAATGTTGTTGCCATTATTGAACCCATGCCCACGTACCCATTTTAGGGTTAGCTTAGAATGTCTCGTTATCTTTACGAGTGAGTTTTTTGCTATTATCTTTTTGGCAACACTAGTTTTGACAGCTCACGCACGTTTTGTATCTTGTGTCACTGTCAAACATCTTCAGTTTAGTCTATAATTTAATCATGAATCGTCTTACAAACGAACAACGCTTGCAAATTATTGAATTTTATTACCAAAATGCGTGCTCTGTTAAGAAAGTTCATCGCGCGCTTCTTCCATTTTATGGTCAGTTTAATCGACCTACTGAGGCTTCTATTCGGGCTATTGTAAAACAATTTCGCACCAAATTTACATTGTTGGACATTAAACCAGCAACACGCTTACGTAGAGTGCGAACTGAAGAAAATATCGCAGCCGTATCGGCCAGTGTTGGTGATGACCGTTACTCCACTACGTGGAAATTTTTGCGGAAGGATTTGGGTGTGAAGCCTTATAAGATACAGCTGCCGTATTTGGAGTGAAGAGCAGCCAGAAGCATTGCAAGAGCTACCAATGCATCCACAAAAAACAACCGTCTGGTGCGGATTATGGGCTGGCGGCATCATTGGGATAACAAACTTTTTTTTGCCCCAAATGGAAGAGCTTGACTTGCATGACATGTGGTTTCAACAAGACGGTGCCACATGCCACACAGCACGCGAAACAATGGCCCAATTGAGAGGCGAGTTCCGTGAACAGTTTATTTCACGCTTGGGCTTGGGATTTCAATTGGCCGCCCAGATCGTGCGATTTAACGCCTCTAGACTATTTTTTGTGGGGCTATGTTAAGGCTAATATCTATAGTGACAAGCCCGCTTCGATTGACGCACTGGAAGCCAACATTGCCAACATTATTCGTGAGATACCGGCCGAAATGTTGGAAAGAGTATGCCAAAATTGGACTAAGCGGATGGACCATTTGAGGCGCAGCCGCGGCCAACATTTGCATGAAATAATCTTCAAACATTAAATTATATCGACCCAACTATCGATCCAAATAAATATTTCATGCATTTTTCTTAATTTTATGTGTTTTTTTTTTTTTTTTAATTTCCGATAGTTCTTATAAAAGCACCCATTATTTAAAGATAAGAAAATATATATTTTATTTAAAGATATCCGGCATTCTTGGACAAGACTAGAATTAGTGTATATTCCAGTCAGGGAGTTGATGGCGGCCTTGCTGTCCGTAACTATCATGGTATACCTTTCGAATATCTTGTGGTACATCAGCCATCTGGCCGCTTTATTTATAGCCGATATTTGGGCATGAAGTACAGTGCATCCGTCTGCTAGTCTGAAGGAAATTTTAGTGTTAAATTCCTCTATGTAAACGCCACCCCCAACCCTTTCCCCCTTCTGGACCCATCCGTGTCAACATAGAAGTATCCAGATTCTAGCGGAGATTCCTCAATTTGGTAGCCGAAGCTCCTTGTGAGGAATGGTTTTGGGGTGCAGTAGTCAATAAGATCGGGGACTGGGTCTCTTCAATCACTTTTACAAGCAATTGAACAAAAAAATTACTTGTATATGAATCTAGGTATACAGACTACATTATGGGGTTTCTTCTCCTGTAAAATTGCAATTATGTTTATTAGGGCCTTTCTACATGAGACCAACAATATATAGCCTACCAAAACGTTTCGCGTTCTCAGCAGCTCAGTAGAGCAAATACATTTACATTAATTATCAGGCAATTTGAAAGTATCTAATCTATTCTCACACTTGCTGACTTTACTGCCAATCTTCCAATTTCCATAACAATTTCTTTAACAAATTTCCCTAAATCTTTTCCCATGTTTGCCTAACTATTTCCTAATATTCCTTTTTCTTAGGCAGCCAGCAACTTTGTGTGTGGTCTTTCTGATTTAATTTGTCCATCGCTCTTGTCAGCGTTAATTGTTAATAAAAATCAATTTTTAATTTCGCTTTAAAAATTTTACTAATTTCATATATTCCTAAATGATTTTCAAATCCATGTTAAGCCAACACTTGTTTGAATAACTGACTCATGTTGGCAGCAGAAGCAGCAGCAGCAGCAGAAAAACTGTCAATTTGTGTGCAAATTAGTTTGGGATATTTAGTTATGAAAAAGACGCCGGACTTTTATGAACTGTTGGGGATTCTGTAAAAAAAATGTATGTATATACTATATATCATATTTTTAACCTAAAATAAAGAAACCTAGAAGAAAGATACTGCTATCCGCAAAATTAATTTAAAAGATTTTGTTATCGAAAATATTTTTTCCAGAGAAAAATTTTCTTATCGATAACTTTCTTCAAAAAATTCTTTTATTCCACACAGAAAAAATGATAGTAAAAGTGAAATTAATAAAATTTTTATCAGACAAAAATGAAGTGTATGTACGAGGTGAGATCAAGAAATAATCGTAATTTTCGATTGGATCGTCTCTGTTATATATGTTGGCAGTATCAGCCATTTTGGATTGTCAGTTTGTTTTTTGACAGATAAAAAGTTTAGTCGCATTTTGGTGTTTTCAAAAATTTCCAAAGTCTACTGATGATCAGGGTAGTTCCTATGAAATGTCGACATATAGATAGCTGGGAAAGATAGAAAACAAACTATTTATAATTTTTTACTGGTATAAATGTTAGAAGCTTAAATAGCGAATAAAAAACTTAATTGCTTAAATTTTTTTTTAATTTTTTTTTATTGAAAAAAATATAATTTTGCATATTGTTTATTTTATTGTTAAATTTCCTTAAAACTCCTTTTTTTTTTGTACTAAGTTAATATTTATATAAGTATGGCATCCCTGTACATCTAATCGTGAACATCAGTAAAGTTAACATTGTATTTTAAGCCCATTTCTTTCTCTTAAAAATATTTCCATTTGAAATAATCAAAATAATCAAATCATCTGTTAAGCTTTAGCCAATCTAAGCTCTAACAAATGTGAGATTAACATCAAACCTGTACGATTTTTAAGCGCTAAAAATTCATGACTGAACATTTGGCGAAACAAAAGCACATAATCGTCCGCATGCAGTCGCAAACGAAAATCAATTTTTCCTTCCACTTTTATGAGTCTGCCTGCTTTAATAAACGCAACTAGAAATGCGTTCGAAATTTATTTAGTGTGTTTTGTAAGCCAGCTCAACAAAATTCAAAGAAATAAGTTAAAGAGACCCAGAGTCTGTGCAGATGAGTTAGGCTTAAAAGTTTGCTTTCACGAAACCAAAAAAAGAAAAAATCCTATCATTTTGTTTGACATTTAGTAGCATTATTTCATGTGAAATCACCTGCAGATTATGTTTATAGGCTCACATTATCATTACACTTTTATTATAATTTACAAGTTTGGCAAAGTTTTTACGAAAGTGATGACGAACCAGTTGAGGAAGAGGATGAGGCGGCCGTGGAAGCGCAAATGCAGTAGAATAACGAAACTTGAACTAAATTATTTTTTATGTTTAAGGCCTTTTTGGTCTGCTGAAATGGAGCAGAGCAAAGCCAGAAATGTTTACTGCTCTGGCAGAGAACAGACAAACAAACAAACGAACGAACGAACGAAAGAACATATCTTTGATCAAAATCAATGCTGGTTTGAACTCTTCGAACACAACTTTACACAAACACAGTCATGGATTTTTTTCAATTAACATTTTTATTTGAAATTATTTTTACAGCTCATTAAGTCAACTGTTAAGCGGTTGTAAATTTTAACAGATTACATAATATTAACTTTGCTTTTTTAAAGTCTTGGGCAATTTTTCAACGTTTTTTAAGTTTGGCCTGTGAAAGAATCGCGGACCACACACATCGTAATTGTAACATTAAGGTTAAAATCATTTAAATGCTGGTTTCCTCTTTCTTTCTGGCATGAATGAAATGGAGTTTAAGATTTGCATAAAAGTGGCAAATAACGTATAGATTTAATGCTCTTAAGCCTCTTATGTTTAGCAATAAAAGCATGCTTTAATGCCCGTTTTTTAATTTTCTTTATATACGTTTTATAGATCGAATTCAATACAAGACAAGAAAGAAGAAGAAGAAAAAAAAAGAGAACTAAATGTCATTTAAGTTTGACAGTAAAATTTAAGAATTAACAATTACGGTAATAAAGTAAAACAAACTGAAAGTTTTATGTTAAAACTTTTGAGAAGTCTGTGAAAACCCTGAGCCGCATTGAACACTAAAATCTAATAAGATTTGCCAAACCACTCAAATTTGTACTTTAGTTGGGAATATGTACTCGCATGCTCATAAGAAGACTTTCTATGTGAGTTTGATAATTATTATAATTATTTGATTTTACTTCCATTTAGCCAGTTCAACAACCTTTTCTAGGAATGTGTATGTCCCTTAGATGACTTTCTATCTGAGTTTGATTATTATTAGAATTATTTGGTTTTACCGCTATTTAGCCAGTTCGACAACCTTTTTTTTAGAAAATGAGAGAGGAACAAAATATGACACATTACGTTTAACAATATGAGAGAGGGAATTCAAGTCATTTTCAAAACAATAAGAAAAATATCCAATGTTTGTATAAGAGATGCAGCAAAATTTAAAACAGGGGTGGTTATAGATTAGAAAAAGAAGAATGGACACAATTGGAAATTAACAGCATACAGAGTATTTTTATTTGCTATTGCATTATATCATCCCTTGTTAGACCATGAACCAACCAGTCAGCAGCCACAGAAAATTTTGTGTTCTTTAAGTAAGAGCGATACATAATTTTGTTTAGTTTTAAGGCACAGAGAATAACGTTATTGCCGGTTTTTTCTGTGAAACTTGAAATCGATAACCTTTTTATGATCAAATCAATTCCCATTCTTCTTTATGTCACTAAAATTTACGCTAACTGTGATAGTGAGTAGCTACGCAAACTTAGAGTTGCTTATAATAATATATGTAGCACGATATGTTTTTCTTGAAAGATTGGAAGATAGACAATCCAGCAGCGGGTTAAAGCCATTCAGGCTTATTATAAAAATGGACGTTCAAATCAAAATGCATATCATGCATTTCGTGATTTTCCCGTTCAATTTAATCGTCCAAATGTGGTTACAATCGAAAAAATCGGGCAAAAAGTTTAGCTATCTGAGCGTCTAGGAAATGCGAAAACACCAGTGCATGCTCGCACAGCTCATTCTGTAGAAAATATTGCTACTGTTCAAGATAGTATATATTAATAGGCTGCAAGAATGCATTCATTTGCTTGTGTGCACACTGAAAATACAATATTCATTCAAATATCGAATACTTTAAGAAAGATTAACAAGGTAAAGCGAGAAAAAACAGAAAAGATAATGAATTGCATTTTATAGTTGGTCGTAATAAATAGATAATGTCGTATACTCTTTCTAATATATATTTTCTCTTATTTGTAAGAGCAAAAGCACGCAAATACAATATAACTATTTGATAGAGTGCAAGAAATATCGAATGAATGAATGAATAAAACGATTATAATTCGAATGCACATTACATTCGTTATACTACAAAGAAAAACATTTTGTTAAGACGTAGTTTGTTTTTAAGAAATGTGCGCAATAAGGCCTGAAAATTCTACATTGGAGTTGGTAAAAGAACTTTGATGGCATGTTATTGTACACAGTTACATACATACATAAGAGATACATATGTATAAATACAATCGAATGGTACTTCGATTCATTCGAATGATAATATATTTGAAACTTTTTCTTCTTGCATTTAGGTTTGGTTCAGATTCAGCATCAGCCCTTAAAATTTAACCACCCAATTTTCATATGAACTTTTGCACTTTGAGGTTAACGTAAGGTTTCCATTTTTCATCGCCAGTAAAAATACGATGCAAAATTAACTTCTCTTTGTAACTTTGCAGCGTCACTTGCATGTAAAATTGTCTTTCGTTTTCCATTCATATGGCACCCAGTTTTCTTGTTTTTCAATGAATCCCAAAGCTTTTGAATATAAGAAATTGGATTGTTATGTGACTCTTAATGATAATACAAATTTTCTTGCATTCTACAATAATCTTCATTGAGTAATTCCATTTCCTCGAACTCTTTCAGATGACTAGGCTCTTGCTTGTCTTCTGTGTTGAAATGACCACTTTTGAATCGCACAAACCACCTTTCACGTTTTATTTGAGTTGGTGCATGTTGACTGAACGTAAGCTTTTGCCAAAAATCGTTAGCTTTCAGCAGCCGTTTTCTTCAAACGAAAAAAGATCATCAGACTTCCCCGCAAAACATTTCTTTTAGGCAAGCTTTTAAGTAAACTTATAGGACATTATAAACATTAAAATAAAATAAGAAATTTTATAAAATTTTCTATTTCCAAATTCACTTTAGCTTTTTTTGCAAATGTCTTGTATAGTTTTGCGCATAATTATTATATTTTCTGTAAAAATCCACAAATTAATATAAGATAAAGTCGTAAAGCAGCTCCGGGCTACAGAACAGCTCTCGCGTCATCGTAATTATTTCTTGTTGGTGTTGTTTGACCTTCGAGCGTTTTGCGCCTCGCTTTCACTGATTAACTGTTTGCCTCAACTAACTGTATTAGTTAACAGTTCTTTTTAGGTATTTCTTTGTTAACCACGCGGCAACTTATGTGAAGGCATAAGTTAGTCAAAGCGCCGCTGGAAATTACTGTTGATACCATTGTGGGCATAAGGTTTCCTTGCTCCGCCCACGCTGTGCATCCTATACTTTGCAACTTTATAGTTAAATAAATAAATAAAATAAATAAATAATATTAACGAATGTTAACATATTTCTCCTTTATTGTAATAAAGTCATATATCAAAAAACAGGTTTTCGAACTAACAATGCAAAATTGTCAATGTTACTATCTTTTATATTGCTCCAAAATTTTAATAAAATTGCTTTTAAACTGCTCTCTTTAGGAGATATTTTCTAAAATTTTTTTGAAGACGTGTTTCATACACCAAAAATTTCAATTGTTTTTTTTTCCGAAACAAACTTCTTTGAGTTATACTATTGTTGCACTAAAGGAGCGATGTGTTCCAAAACTTATAAGAAAGAATTTAATTGAATACAAAAGTAAAGAAAGAAATTCGGCAATACTGAAAATTATACTTTTCCCTGGCAACAGAAATACTCCAAATTGTGACTTCGCTTTATCTTTCGTTGCGTTGGACAACTTTGTGTCTGTTCTTACCTTTTAAATCAAATTCATCTTAATTTACAACACATTGCCATTTAAGACAAAATTATGCTTTAAAGTGTTATAAAAAATGTTATGAATTTCATATTTTTATCTTTTGAAAATTTTCATAATTTCATTACATTTAACGAGAGAAGAAGAAAAAAAAAAAGAAATATTAACCTCAAGAGACGGCAATTCAATTTTCGTTGTCTTATCAAAAAATAAACATCTGAAATATTTTTAAATTGGCCATTAAAGGCAAAGAAAATACAAAATCACAAAAAGAGGCAGCTTTAAAACAAGAAAAAGAAAAAAAAATACAAAATAAAACATGAAACTTTAAGAAAAAAAAGAAAAATGAAATAATGCTTTAAGCCATTATTGATGGCCAGAAAATAATAATTCAGAAACTGCTAAAGATTTTTCTAAATTATGGCTTAAACTATTTCTTAATGATATAATTATATAATTTATTTTGCTTTTTGACAAACCAACAGACAAAAAAGCAAAAATATATCATTTTCAATACTCATATTTTACAATTTAAAATTGCAACTGATCCGCAGACAAAACTTTTAATAACAACTTTGCTCAAAAAAAAAAAAAGTTCATTTTTTCAACAAATTACAAATCTATATATAAAAAAAAATAAGTCATAATTTTCAAGCGGTTAAAGGCTTTTATGACAAACATTATCAAAAAATCATAATGTTAACAAAAAGCTGAGTAGACGGAGTCAACAACTTTGTTTCAACTTGTGATAATTATGGCCAATTTGAAAAGGGTTAATTAAACACACAAATACGTGTACGCCAAGTACACTTAGAAAAAAAAGTAAATGGTTCTCATGACAATATTATAAGGTTAACGTTTATATTACTGCTGAACTAAATGGTTATTGCCGATAATATTCTTTTTTTATACGCTACTGCAAGGAACTATACTACTCGTATATACTCGAAGATGAGTTTTTTGATATGCCGAAGTGGAACCTTTTTTTCCTCATGCCAATAACTATAGGAAAATCGATGGCACAGTTTCAATTGCTAAACTGACCCACACAAATGTACTTAGGTTGGGATAGGTTAGGTTGTATAGGCTGCCAGTTTCTTGAAACCAGCCACTTGGATCCTTTCCTGGCCCCATTCTGTTGCCTGAGGAAGATATACAGCATACGAGACTTAAAAATACTCTGACAGTTGAGATACCACCTAATCCAACAACTGGAAAAAAGAATCCAGTCCTTTCATACCACATTCCAGTATATATGCTAACCTATGCAGCAGTATCGGTACACCCAGATACCACACTCTCATAGAACACCAGAGCCGAACACCAGCAAATGAAGTGCTCAACATTCTCTTTCTCGTCCTCATACCCGTAACTTCTACAGAAATCATTATATGGAAGATTTGACTTCATAGCATGTGTCCCTATGTCTCAATGTTCTGTAAAAACCGCCACCGAAGTAGCCAACCTTTGCCATGGAAGCCCCTTTAGGATCGTATTCCTTTCACAATGATACACAGGCCATGTTAGCCTCGCTACTCGGCAGGTAACCTCACTTTGGCAGTGTCTATACGTCCAGTTTCATTCATTAATATCGGATATCTCTTAATGAGATGGATATCTCTTAATGAGATGGATATCTCTTAATGAGATGGATATCTCTTAATGAGATGGATATCTCTTAATGAGATGGATTGTAAAATTGATTTACATTAGTACCTGCCTTGTTAGCCTATTTAGACCAACTCCATGCGCTGAATTAATCACGATTCACCAGCCTGTTGGAGCCTGCACAGATCTTTGCCTTCCACTGAATATCTGGGAGGAATTAGAAGGCCCAAACTCCTCAGCAAAGAATTTTTTAATATGGCTACAAACTTATGTTAAAAAGTTTCGACCTATGTAAATCTTGCAAGCTAGGGGCGGCTGGTGAATTGAATGAAGTGAATAATTCACCACGTGGAGTTAATGCACCATCATATTAAGCCGAAAAGGCAGGTACTAATGTTAATCAATTTCACAATCTATCTCATTAAGAGATATCTGATATTCATGAACCAATCTGGGATGTATGGACATCGGCAAGTGTATTTAACGCAGGCCTGTTGTTAGTACAGATTGTGATATTCAGCCAATATACCCTACAGTACCTCAACCACTTACTCGTAGCCGTTGTCGTTAGAGCTATAATTTCAGCCTGCGATAAGCTACATAGATTAAATAGCCTAAATCTGGTCATCCTCTAGTATTGGAGGATAAAAATGCCACCACCAACTTTTACGTCCAACTTGGAGCCTTGTCGAGTACGTCCTCATGGCCTATTTGGGACGCTATCATAAGCATACTCGGCAGGATTTCATCAAACTCGTATCGGGTAGTAGAGTTGGTGAACAGTAATCAATATTTCTAGGGAGGCATATTATTCTGCGAATTATCGTAGCATGACCCTCTGTCAGTACTTTCCACACCCCACTAGCTTGATCTCCAGCAGACCATGTCTCATCGTAGTCAGCACTTTAATTGGCGTAGTGCAAGATGCAACAGTCACCCTACCCTAATATAAATACCTTCCATAACAATTTTTTACTATAGGTAGATCCAGAATATGTGAAATATTAAAAAAATTTTATCATATTATAGATATCTCTGAATCTAATGATGTTATAAAACGAAAAATAATTTTGTACTTAAATACGTAATTGTACTCCTTTATATTTTTTCTTTAGTCTGTAAGGACTTATAGTCTATAGACTTAAATAACCAAATAAATAAATAAATAAAATGTCGTAGAATACTCGTAAACACTTATGTTGCAGTATTCATATATCAAGTGACTTTTTCTTTGCGTGTAGTGGGACATTTAGACATTAAGAAGAAAAATTGCTGGAAAAAAACCGTAAAAAAACTTCACATGTTATTAATAATATAAGTATATTTAGCACTGGAAGTAGGTACCATTTAAAGAAGGCTGAAAACGAGGGTCAAGCCTCAGCATTCGGTCATTAAGCGAGACCTTTTCTCTACCTTAAGTACTCGCAATAATGCAGAATTTCATAATCTCTCCTAAATGATTAAATATTTCCACAAAAATTCATTTTTCTATAACATAATTTTCCAAATCATCCTCCTACTAAAAATACTTGACTACATGACACTGAAAAAATCAATGATTTCCATCATTATTAAGAAGAAGTAGAAAAAAACCAAAGAATAATTGCTGCCTTTATAAGTCATAATACCACATATGGTCAACTGGAGTTGGCAAATCATAAAAACATGAACAAAGAATTTATAAACACTTTTTTCCAGCAGCAGCAGCAGCTACTTCGAGCTGGAGAAAAAAAAAACAAACAGCATAACTCCTTTTTATACAATTTCGTATCGCCTTAAATGTTTTATATTTAACATCTTTTCAAAAAGCAAAATTACAAAAATTTTAAAAACTAAAAACAAAAAAAAAACTCTTTGATTTCGTATCCTTTCAATATAATGAATTATACACGCAGACCAATCAAAGTAAATAAGAATATTTATGTGCGAGTTTATATACATATATAAAAAAAAAGAAGAGCAAAAACGATCATTCATTCTCATGGAATTCAGAACATTGTGTCATATTTAATACAGCAAAAATTTTTAATTAAACATAATTTGTAAAACTTGCACGTTTTGTGGCGAATATTTCTTTTCTATAGGGAGCGTTTTCTGAACTGATTTCTTTTGTACAACTTTTTTTGTACCTTCTTTCCTCATATTATTATATTTCTTGTCTCATTTATTATTTATTTGTCTGTTTGTCCGATTTTAATTGTGATCCTTTTATTGCCATCAATCTGTTGTTAAGTATTTATTAAAGAATTTTCAATAATATTTGTTGTATTTTGTTTGTTTTTTTTTTTGTATTTTAATTCTGAATGAATATTATAGCAAATAATATTAAAGACAAAAACAGCACAAGAGATCAGTAACGACAGCCCAACCATTTTTATTGAATATATTAAGAGGAAGTAATATTTTAGCTTTAAAGCGCAAACTGAAAAGTGTTATTTAATATTTTAGCCAAAACAGCAAAATTTTTATTCAAAAGAGTGTGTGATATGAAGGGTGTCCCATAACACAACGTCAAGCTGGAACGTCGTGACAGAATTGATTGTAACTATATGAGAAAAATCGGAAAAAATCTATCCCAAGCAGAGTGAAAATTATGGGCATTTAATAAAAACCTAGAAGTTTAGTCAAACTGTAACCATTTTTTATTTCTTGTGATTAATTTTGATTATTTTTGTTCATTTAAACTTTGGAACCGTAGCTCTATATAACATGTTTAGAACCACAGTCAAAAATGATGACTTAGTTGCCCCAAGTTTTCTAGAATTAAGATTATCATTTTGTTAAACAATAAATTCAAAATTTTCAAAATTTGTCGACCTTGAAAGACTCCCCTTACCCATGCCATAGATTATGCGACCGTTGCTACAACACATTGGCTTGCCGAGTTGTGTGTTTTGCGCACAAGCTGTGCGACATTAACTCACAATTTCATTTCTTAAAAAATTCTGTTGAGTAAAGATCACCGCAGATGCAATAATTGTATATAAAAATAAGAGCAAATCGAAATAAAGTTGTATAACATGCTCCTAAATTTTACAACCAATCGATACAACTACCCAAAAAATCAAAACTTTTTAATCTTTCGTACAACCGAGACACAACTTCATACGACGACCCCACACACTTTACAATCTAATAACCAACATCGTCATGTTGTACAACTAGTCGCATAGTCTGTGGCTTGCATTACAAAAAAAAAATGTACTAAAGTGCCGTGGCAAGTGCCATTAAAAGTTCGCGCAATTAATCAGGATTGTAAAATGGTACAGTATTTGTTAGTTTCATAAAAAAAAACGCAAACGAAAAACAAATAAAAACTTCAAGTAACTCAGATTACCCAATTCAAATGTTTTTATTCGCCCAAGCTCTTAGAAGGTTTTTAATTTTACGGCAAAATAATAAGAATAATGGGAATGGATGGTGGATATGCTTGCCATGAGTGAACAAGACAGATAGTGACAACAAGTTTATATTGTTTTTTCACAAAAATTTATAGAATGTTATTTTGAATGAAATTAATTTGATTGAATCTGCAAAAATATTCATACGAAAAAAAATTATTTTTTGGCCAATTATTTTACTGCTATACATTTTTCTGCTTATATTTAATAAAATGCAGGCCGGTTTCTTATAATTTTCTGTTTTCGGAAAAATTTGTAAAAAAATATTCAGCAAAAAATTCTCTTTAAAAAATTTTTTTTTTATAACAAAGTTTTTAAACCAAACTTTTTTTTATAGAAATTTCTGCGAAAAAATATTTATGAAAAATATTTTCTACAAAAATAATTATTTTTTCTAAAAAAAAATGTTGCAAGAAATTATTATTTGGCAAAAATTATTTTACAAGAGAACCGGAAAAATTTTCTATAATTTTGTTTTTCCAAAAAAAATTTTTCTCTGCAAAATTTTTTTTATAAAAATTTTCTCTGCAAAAATTTTTTTTATAAAGATTAATGCATAAACAAAACATTGACTACATAATTTTTTCCTACGAGAAAAACTTTCTGTAATAAAATTGCTGCATAGAAAATATTTTGTATAAAATTTCGTTCATCTTGGATCAGTACTCAGATGATGATCGCTACAAATGCAGTGCGTTATATCTTGAACGTTTCTACGTTGACTTGAACATTCCAGGGTTGTATGTGACAGAGTGTGAAAATTGATTTACATTAGCTCCAACTCCACGAGGTGAATTATTCACGATACACCATCGCTCCCTCACACAGGTCACAACTTTTGCCTTAAGTAACAACTAAACTTGCTAAAGAGTTCTAATACCTACCGTATACAATTTCCCAGACAGTCAATCGAACACAGCGTTTAATAAGTTGGTAGGCTAAAACCTGTTAAAAGCATCAGTCTTAACTTACTCGCCCGTCTGAGCATCACTTCTAGTTCCTTACATTACAAAACACATACCCCATAGTTATCTGGGAAACTAATTCCCTTTCATTGAAAGTTTAGGGTTAAACCACAGCTAAACCGGTAAGCTCAATCATGATTAGCACCAGGGGTGATGTGCCAGCATAACCTTCTGGGATCTTGCCGATCGCTGCATGCCCAATTATCCTTGTTAAGTCCAATACCCTAGCAAGCAGAACGTTCTGGTTTAGACTATCCCAAGGCAAAACCTGCTCCCCGTGCGGTCTTTATATGTGACAGAGAGTGAAACATATTTACATTAGCACCTGCCTTTACGGCCCTATCTGATGATGAACCAATTCCACGGAGTGAATTATTCACGATTCACCAGCGTCCAAGTGTGGCTTTCCAGTCATATACAGGTCGCAATTCTTGTCGTATATTTGTAGCCATATGGGTAACCTTCTGTTCAGGAGTTCGAGCCTTCTAGTCCCTCCTGTATGAAATTTCCCAGCAACCAGTCAAAACAATGCTCAATGAGTTAGTAGGCCGAAGCGCATTCAAAGCATCAGACCTTAAACCAACTCACCCGTCCAGCCATCACCACTAGTTCCTTACAGTACAGGTATCCGTTGCAAGACAACAGCACCTCGAGGGGATCCAACATGCACCAACAACTATGAGGGATACTTACTTTAGGTTTAAACCACAGCTAGAATATGCCAGCCAAGGTAGGCACCTCAACCATGATCAGCCCAGGTTGAACTACAAGCAGAACCACCCGGGGGACTGCTGATCCCCGTTCTACCAAATATATAAACAGCTGTTAATATTGTATAGCTGTCTTTTCTAATATGTCGATATTTCATAGGTACCAAACTTATCATCAATATTAGAATTCAACTTAGAATCTTTTGGAAAATATTCTCAAACATTTAACTATATTAAGAAAAAAAAAAAAACAAATTATAAACAGCTTGTTTTCTATGTTTCCCAGCTATCTATATATCGACATTTCATAGGAGCTATCCTAATCATCAGTGGAAATTTTTTAAAGATATTCTCAACCATTGAACTTTATATCCCAACAATCTAAATAAATTATTGAGAATTTAAAAGAAAAATGCTTTAATAATACCTGTCAAAATACTAAAAACAAGTTTTTTTATTATACACACCTCTACATATTTTTTTTTTGTTTGAAAGGTGTAATGAAGTGTAGAGGCGTGTATAAATGAAGAAGCTTGTTTTTTGTGTTTTGACATTTATTATTAAAGCATTTTTCTTTTAAATTCTCAATGATTTATTTAGATTGTTGCGATATAAAGTTGAATGTTTGAGAAAATCTTTCAAACACATCCAAAGGCTACTGATGATTAGGGTAGCTCCTATGAAATGTCGACATATAGACAGCTGGAAAACATAGAAAATAAGATGTTTATAATTTTTTTTATTGGTATCATTGTTAGAAGCTACCTTCATCCTTTCCTTTCCCTCTTCTGCACTCCTTCTATATCCTTAGAACTTTTATTTTTCCTTCTACCATACACTAACTTTTTAGGAAATCACAAAGGGAACGACCTTCAGGACCCAAGTTAGCTGGAGTATCCGGGCCTGCCTACCTAACCTAATGTTAGAAGCTAATATCCGACCGAAAATGGAATACAACTCTCATGTTTGGGCTGGTGACTCAAAGTCTATTTTGGGGTTACTCGACCGTGTGCAGAAGAGGGCGAAGAAGCTCATCGGTGACAGTAGGGTATCCAACTCTATTGACTCACTGGATCATCGACGCAGTGTGGGGTGCGTTACTCTGTTCTATTGTTACTACAATGGATTTTGCTCTGACGAGATCAGGGATCTTGTTCCCGAAACTCGCACATTTTTACGTAGCACGCGCTCATCGTCTAGAGCTCATCCATTTGTGGTCGATCGCCCGGGGAATCGCACTACGCATTACAGAGAGAATTCGTTTTTCAGCCGAACGCTTCGTCTGTGGAATAATTTGCCTGCAGACGTGTTTCCTGTCTGTTATAAGGTTGAAGGTTCAAGTCAAATGTTCACAAATACTACTCCCTCTTTCTCCCTCCTCACAACCTATTTTCCTAGTTCTGGTACAATGCACTGCATATGTAGGGGTCATCCCCTGAGTACTGGTCCAATATAAAAAAAAAAAAATATATATAGTGAAAAAAATTAGTTGTTTGAAACACATTTTTATTTATATATTATTTTTTGTTTTAATTTTGTTGTTTGAAACACATTTTATTTAAATAATATTTTTTGTTTTAATTTTTTTTTTTTTTTTTTGGTTAAAAAAATTATTGGTACAATTTTTTTGATACTTTTCAATATCTTTTTTTATTTTAAAAGAGAGTTTTTTTTTATGAGAGTTTAAAAAGAAAAATGTTGTAATAGCACCTTTCAAACACAAAAATCTAAAATCTGAATTTTTTTCCTTCATCTACTGTTTTCTAAAACAGCTCCTTAAAGATATTAAAAGTAAATATTTGCGATATACCAGTAGTTTCCTAGTTCTGGTACAATGCACTGCAAATGTAGGGGTCCTCCCCTGAGTACTGGTCCCGGATTAAAAAAAAACAAAAGAAATAATTTTTCTTAAAATATATTTTCCATAAATAAATTTTTGTATATAAAAGTTTCTATAGTTTTTTAATATAAACATTTCTGAATTAATTGACTTATTGACTTTTCTATAGAGTACATGATTTGTCCAACCCATCTGCTTATCAAACTTAGCCATGTCAGCTTGTGTTCGAAAACATTTGTTTTCTAGTGTTGAATAAAAATGTTAGCAAAACATTTGTTTAACACAATCAATTGTTCTTTTTCAATTATTTCAACTATTTCATATGTTACTGATCTCGGTTGGCTGATAACAAAATGTGTTCAATTGTTTAAAAAATGACTTGAAACATTTATAATTTTGTTTGTGTTAAATTTGTCTAGTAGTTTGTCTTTATTTTAAATAGATTTCTGATTAACTGATTATTAAAGTTTTATTATAGGCAAACATTAACGCTTGTTGGCTGCTAAAATCTCAGGCTTCTGGTTCTGGTTGAAAACTACAGTATTTTTTTTAAATATAATTAGTATTCAACAGGTTTAGTATAACGACATATAAATAATACATCTAGCGAATACAGACATACACCCGCAAAACACTCGCAAGACGTTGAAGACTACAAAAAAAAGAAAGAAAAAAAAACGAAACAATATTTCAGTAGTTGTGTATCATTGATTGTATTATTGCTAAAGTATTTAAAAATATCATTTAAAATTTACCCGTATAAATATTGTATTGTTTTGTATTTAAAAATATATTTCTATAAGTCAGAAAAAAGGAAAGAAAAAAACTACTATGAAAAAATCATTCATATATATATTTCAAAATGCAAGCAACAAATCAATTTGTTGTTGATTACGAGTATATTTAAAATTTTATTTCAGTTACTGTTGTTTTTGTTCGGTCGTATAAAATGACAGTTTAAAATAAACGAAAAGAAAAAAAAACTATTCGTTAGAGTATATGTGTGTGTGTGTGTAAGTGTGTTGTATCGGTGAGAGCCTGTATATAATAATTAATGATTGAATGCGCTGATAAATATCGAAACATGAAGAGTATTGAATTAAATAAATGAGGGCTTTTAATTTTGCAAGACACGTAATTGAAATTAAATCATTTTTGTAAGGCACATAAACAAAAACACTTTTTTCATTAAAAAATAAATATAAAAAAAAAATAATACAATAATAAATAAATAAAATAAAACATGGCAGTCGTTGCTGATACTGACTTAAAATAGGCTTTTATTGCACGTAAATTGAAAAGCAATTTAAATTAAAAAAAAAGACGTTAATAGTTAGATGAGTGTATCAGTGTGTGTATGATCGTGAGTGTGTGCGCTACAGCTAGAGTAATTATGTTTTACGAGAGTAATTTGATAGCCCTATTATAGGTTAAAAAATCTTAGCAGTGCCACGCCTGGTTAAAATTGTTTAATTACCTTAAAATATATGACAAATTTAAGCTTAACACACAAATACGAAAACTTTTATCTGAGTTCAAGTATTCTGGAGATAAATTTTTTTTGTTCAGAGACGGTTTTGTCCAGATAATTTCCTTACAAAAAAAAAATCTTTTAACATCATAACTTTTTACTCCGTAGTTGTTTTGATTGAAGAAGACCAGAAGCTGCTTATTTTTATGATTGACATCAATATTTTCGTCAGTCAGTCATATATTCAAAATGACTTATTACTATTTTGACACACATACATAGGACAGTAAACTGATAAGGTCATATTTGTATCTGTTTTATTAGCCCTATAGTTTCTTGTTTGTATTTTTGATCAATATTTTCCTCAGTGATATATTCAAAATGACACATTATTATTCTGTCATACAGCCATATGACAAAAACCGAATAAGGTCCTATTTGTATTTGTCTTCTTTGTTCTGTAGTTGCTTGTTTTGATTGAAGAAGACCAGGAGCTGTTTATATTTTTGATTGGTATTAATATTTTCCTCAACCATATATTCAAAAATTACACATTATTAGTTTGACACACATACATATGACAAAAAACTAATAAGGTCATATGATATTTGTTTTATTTGCCCTATAGGGTCTTGTTTTGGTTAAAAAAGAGCAGAAGCTGTTTGTATTATTGATTGGTATCAATATTTTCCTAAGTCATATATTCAAAATGAGACATTATTTATTTTGTCACACAGCTATATGACAGAAAACTGATAAGGTCCTATTTGTATTTGTTGTCTTTGCTCTGTAGTTGCTTGCTTTGATTGAAAAAGACTAGAAGCAGTTTATATTTTTGATTGGTATCAATATTTTCATTAGTCATATATTCAAAATGACACATTATTATTTTGTCACACAGCTATATGACAAAAAAACTGATAAGGTCCTATTTGTATTTGTTTTCCTTGCCCTATAGGGTCTTGTTTTAATTGAAGAAGAGCAGAAGCTGTTTTTAGTTGGTATCAATATTTTCATCAGTCATATATTCATTATGACACATTATTGTTTTAACACATAGACATATGACAGAAAACTGATAAGCTCCTATTTGTATTTGTTTTCTTTGCTCTGTAGTTGTTTGCTGTGATTGAACAAGACCGGAAGCTGTTTGTATATTTGATTGGTATCCATATTTCTATCAGTCATATATTCATTATGACACATTACTATTTTGACACACAGACATATGATAAAAAACTGATAAGGTTCTATTTGTATTTGTTTTCTTTGCCCTGTAGGGTCTTGTTTTGATTGAAGAAGAGCAGAAGGTCTTTGTATCTTTGATTGGTATAAATATTTTGCTCAGTCATATATTCAAAATGACAGATTATTATTCTGTCACACAGCTAATAACTAATAAGCTTCTATTTGTATTTGTTTTCTTTGCTCTGTAGTTGCTTGCTGTGATTGAACAAGACCGGAAGCTGTTTGTATATTTGATTGGTATCCATATTTTTATCAGTCATATATTCATTATGACACATTATTTTGACACACAGACATATGACAAATAACTAGTAAGGTTCTATTTGTATTTGATTTCTTTGCCCTATAGTTCCGGCATATTATGATTAAATGTCATCAATATGATATCTATGTGTAATATTATTATATATATAAAATATATTATATCTACATATTTCTTTTATGTACTTGCGCTTTTTTGCCTCTGCGTCAAGGATACTTTTTAAGAGTTCAAATTTATTTTTTTCGAACTTCTTAGAAACTAGTTTCAATGCGAAAATAATAGGTCAAAGTTATGTAGATAGATATCAACTGTCATATATTTTAAAGTTAAAGTCATTTAGATTGATGTCGGCTGTCACATATTTTAATGACATATTTTTGTTAACACAATTTCGATAATACGCCGTTATCAAAATTAAAAAGCATTTTTCTCTGACTGTAGTTATATATTTATTTAAACTATACCGGAAAAATATAGAATTGTGACAAGTAAGCATGACAAAATATTACAACTCAATTAACACATAAAATAACAATACGTTGCTGCTAAAAGCGTTCAGAGCAGAGTCTTAAATGATCGAAATATTCTATAACAAAAACTTTTTCCCTAATAGATATGAAAATCATTTCTGTAAAATGATCATTTCTTTATTACAAACAGCAAAAATCTTTAGCACAACATATACCCGCACGAAATAAAATTCATTAACTCTTACCTGCCATAATTCATGTCAACATTTAGTTCAGCTTGTTGCAGTTGTATATGTTTTTATAACGACTGGTTGGTGTTGTGGTCACTTTCCGGGTATGTTCATATTTTTAAATGTATTATTTTTAAGTTGTGCTCTGCCTCCAATCATTTATGACTCTTTTTGGTCTTGGCAGTTATTTAAACAAAATGTCAACACAAATGATCAGACAAACATATAATAAATGTAATGAAAAGAAAAAATAAAAAAAAGAAGCAAATAAAAAAAAAAACGATTACTTAAAGATAGATAGCGGGGACAGACATTAAAGCAAACTTCGAAAAGTAATCGTTAAACAAAAAGCATTTATAAATTCTTGGCCTCTGGGCTGCCAAATATAATTTATGCCAACTCAACACAGTAGTAACCCTGCCGTGTAGTAATTTACGCTTTGGCAACACATTCAACAACTGCAATAACTTAAAAACAACAACAATAACAACTACATCCAGCAACAACAGCTATAAGAAAACGTAAAGGATGACTTTCATGATGCCTTAAAGTGAAAAATAAACAAAACCAAAATGATACACGTTGCTGGTCAAATATGTCACATTGCTCTCCAAAATCCACTAAAAAAGGGAAGCCTACAAACAAGCAATCAAAACCTTACAACTTTTGAGCATACGACACACACACACACTCACACTTATAAACACTCACTAACATCTTTGCCTTTGTGATATTTTATTTATATAAACATATATTAACTGTCAATCTTACATAGCAGACTAGGAAAGATATTTGTATATTTGAGTTTTGCTTTAACAGAGTAATTGTGTTTAAAAATCTGCGGAGTTTTTTCTCCACTTTGCTTGTTTTTTGAAAGAAGTGTTCAACTTTAACACAGCGGGTGTGCATGAATTATTAACGACAAGTCACAAACAAAATTATATTGAAAAAAAAAGAAAAGAGGAAAAATTGCTCACAATTTGATGATGAGAAAGACTAAATAGAAAATACTTATTCGTATATATCGTTTTTTTTTTTGTGGCAGCAAGTAGTGAGGAGAATCACTCACTACTGGCTGTAAATACAAAAAGTTTTGCAGGTTTTATTTGCATATGACGACTTTGGCACACCCTTACCGCTTAGTTTTCATGGAAAAGTTTGAATTCATGTGGCTGGTAAGACTCAGCTGGTTTTACAGGTCAAGTGGATCTACTCACTAGCACCTTTTTATCCAAAGCAGGGCTTTACGACTATAGGGCCCTATAGCCTTGCGTCGCCAGATGCATCCTTGCATGACCACAAGCCTGTATATGACTATATAAGTATATCTCTCTTTATTGTCATTTGGCTACATGACAAAATAAATACTAATATGTTATTCTGACATTTGTTTATTTATTTATTTATTTATTCAATCAAGATAAGTAGTTTTCTAGGATAAGCATTTTTATTAAAAAACTAAAACGTTCAAATAGGTTTTTGAAAATTTTTACCTCCAAATAAATTAAAAATTTTGTAAATATGGAATATGTATTTATTAATATTGTAACTAAAAACCTAATAACTAAGAAGAAAAAATAATTATCTTGAACTCTTTATTGTAATTTAATTATATGAAAATGTAATATTATGGAAATAAACTGAATTTGAATTTGAATTCAATCAAGACAGCAAGCTCATTTGGCCAAACTTGCCTAAAGAAATAATTTGACTATAATCCATTATATAAGAAATAACATGAAGTCAATTATAAAAATATAAGTGTAAAATATATTTAAATACACAAACAAAACAAGAAACTCAATAAAAGTAGCATCAAATAGCAATAAATGATAACAAATTCTTTTACAATTTATTGCATAATTTATTTTATATTAAAAAAGAATTTCCAAGTATTCAAAAATACTTCCCCCCATCCTTCTGCACTACCAATTAGAGCAATATAATAAGTTATTATTGAAAGTGTGGCTCACAGATAAATAAATTCAGAGTCTCAACGTTGTTACTTTTTTTAAATTCAAAATGGATTAGGAAAACTGCCTTTCTTCATAAGGAATTATTTGATCCCATAAACGCGTAACCTTAACTACCAAAGATCTATTCATGACCATAGATGAAAAGAGTGAAATGTTCAGATCAGGAATACGTGTAAAAGAACCACAACTAAATCTTTGGAGAAGAAAAGTCAGAGATCCAAATTTAAAAAGTTTGTCTAATTGAATAAGCAATCTCACCTTAATATAGTCATCAAAATGACATCCCGACAACTTTAACGAAAGGCGTTATGTGCCTAAAATCTCTATACTTAAAGGCACCCACAGACGATATGTTTTTGCGTCTGTTTTTTTAATATGTATTTCCTCAAGTATTTTTTCAGGTCTGTCAAAATTATAATTTTCACAGATGGTTTATAAAATTTGCGCACAAAAGTACATGTACGTTTACGTCTATCATTGTCTATTATAAAAAATTAGTATTTAAAACATATTAAAATTATTATATATATATTAATTTATTAAAATTTCCTGAAGCCGACTACTCATACCGCCCAAGGTTAACCGCCGCTGAACTGTCACATGTTTAAACATAATAAAATAGAACATACTCTATTTGCAATTTTGTCAGACGACTTTGCTCATGTTTTTTACTGACGCAATGTTTTTGGGGTAATGGACGCCATGTAGGCATTTTACATTGTGAAAAATTACATCTACATTGTTAAAAACATATCGTGTGCTATCTATTTAAGGCCGAAAATATAACGAGAAACTCTATTAAAATACTGTTTTCGCTTCATTAAATTGTATTGCGACATTCCAGAAAAATTTCTAAACTATATGTAAATATAGGTAAACATAGCGCTAGAGCTACTGGCTTCTTCACTGGCTCCGGCAGATATACTGCCATAGTGTATATGACTGAGTAATAAGTTAAAAGGTATTCAAGTTAATAATACCGATAAAGAAAAAACTTAAGAAAGGAAAAACTTGAACTAGAACCCGATCTACATATGTACAAACCAAAAGAATAACGGTTTTGTTTTCAGTTGATACATTATTCAAAGTATTGTCCTTTGAATTTTTTCAATGTTCGGTGATGAGGTGGTGCCACATTATTGAATTCCACAGCACCATATAGGCTTAAGAATTACATTGTATAAAAAAGTTTGCAATCCAATTTTTAGATAGAATTTCTGCTCATAACACAATTTAGTTGCACTGCTTTTAGTTTCAATTTTTGCCTCAAGAAGTATCAAATCCAACAAAAACCACTTTTGTAGTCTTGAGGGAATGCATCCAAACTCATTAATCGAAATTAAAATGATAACAAAAACTTGCATTTAGTTTCAGTCGCAGAATTGCTGTTGGTATCGTATTCATGCGCACAAAATGGGCGTTATGCTCTGCTAAATAACGCTATGGCATTTAAAACCTAAAAGCCGTTCTCCAATTTTCTAGCTTCAATGCTCCGATCGCCCGGTTCGCGCTGCTGTTACGGTTTGTTCAAATGAGACTTATGGTTCACCCTATATCAAGAAAGATCCCAAATATGTTGATTTTAATGAAAGTGGCAGCCTGTGGAATCTATACTGATATACTTATACCTGATAGGCAATAATGAAAGAGTGTTTCTAGGTACACTGAAAGAATTATGCGTCATACATTTAATGAAACTGTTTCATTAAATATTTTTCATAAATCCAATGAAAACTTTTCACAATATGCATGAAACTTCATATATATTATGAAATAGTTCCATCAGAATGGTTTCATTAAGTTTCATAGTTTCATTAAAAAAAATCATTGGATTTATGACTACAACAAAATTTAATTTTTTTTTTAAATTCTTTGAATTGTGGTAAGATATATTAATGGGCATTTATTAACCTTAAGCTACAGTTTAAAAAATGTCTAGTTTTTTTTATTTAAATGTAAGTTTTATGAGTTTCATAATTCCATTGGAATAGAATTTAATTATATCAATGACAAATAAATTTCTGGCTACCGAACTTGGGTATGTATGTATATATGTGTATGTACTCAAATCAGCATAATAATAATAAAAATTTAAATACCAGTGTATTGAAGTTATTTGAATTAATAAAATCTGTTTTATTTGGTGAATACTTGTTCAACATTTTCTTTTATCATAGTTAGGTACAATTTCACAAAAGCAAGGAATAGTATTGTTTGTGAATGAAATAAAGTATCAATGAATAAATGAAATAATTCAATTGATCTTATTATGTACATTTGTGAACATATTTTATTAGTGTGTGTTATGATATTATTTCATTAAACAAATGTAACTATTTCATTGATTTAATGTAAATTTTTCAGGTGCTCAATGAATAATAAAATTAGATAAATGAAATAACTTCATTGACCTTATGAAGGAGTTTCATATTTTTAATGAATATATTACATTAGTACAAAGAAGTTATTTCATTAAATAAATCTTACTTTTTCATTAATTTAATGTACAGTTTTCATGTGCTTTATGAAATTGATTCTTTGATCTAGAGAAATTATTTCACTAATCATATGATTTGTCTTTCATACTTTTAACGAAAATAAGTCATGTTTCTTATTAATATGTTTCATTACTTTTATGAAGGTTTTCATTAAAATAATCTAATGACATTTGTTTAATTATTTCTATGAAAAGTTACAATGGTTGAAAAATAATGAAAAAATTCGTAAAAGTAATGTCAAAATTCAAAGAATTTCTGAACAAAATTTTTTCCGTATAGCAAGGGGCTTTTGTTAATATTGCAGCCGGATCTATGGAACAACTTAGCAATATAAAGCTGGTAATATCATCATTATAAAAAAATTTCACTTTCCCCTGTATTAAGAAAGATCCCAGTGTTGATATTGCAGCCGGATCTACGAAACAATTTAGCAGTATAAAGCTGGTAATATCATCATAATAAAAAAAATTTAACTTCCACCCTGTACTAGAAAGATCCAAATAAGCTGGTTTTCATAAAACTGGCAGCCTGCAGAACATATCCTGACAAACTTACTCGTATAGCTGATAGGCAATTATGAAAGAGTGTTTCTAGGTGGTAGGGAGTTCTCTATATATGATTTAAAATCAGTGTTTATATTGTAGCCGGATTTATGACACAGCTTAGCACCATAAAGCTGGTAAAACCATCAGGAACTTTATTATAAAAAAATTGAACTTATGACAGCCTCGATGCCTGATTTGGTAGGGTACTCGACCAACAGTCTTTAGGTAACAGGTTGGATTCCTGCTTTAGACCTTGAGTGTTACTGCAGACAAGCCAAAAAGTTTCGCAGTTAAAGCAGAAAAATAAACAAGCTTTGCTTGTGAAACACAGATGACTGACTCATCCCAAAAAATTTGTAATAAAATCACCCAATTTTTTGAGAAGTTTTCATACAATCTTTTTAGACCAATCAGTCTGTATATTATAAACATCACACTAAATATTTTGATTACTTTGACTTAATTTTGATACCGAAAAACTTTCTGCTAAAACACTAAATATTTTGATTACTTTGACTTAATTTTGATTACTGCAAAACTTTCTGCTAAAATGTGCCTTCTATTCGTTGCAACTTCTCACAATTGTTTTCTCAGTTTTGGAGTTTTTATTTTTCATTTTTTTCCTTATTTTAAGTTTTAAGTCCTGTTCACAAACTATTTCCTTATTTAAACACTTGTATTCAGTCACACATTTAAAGCTGACTTTCCTACAACAAACATCATCCTACTCAACACGGCTACAGCAGCTTTGCGCTCATCGTCATCATCATCATCGTCATCAGTCTGCTGCATCATGAAACTTTACATTGATTCAAGCCAGGTGTATGAATGGCACTTGTTCTTGTACTTGTTCAGCAAACAGTTCATAAAAAAATGAGAAAAAACATTCAACTAAAATGAAAAAAGGTTCTTCATATTTGTATTTGTCTTTTTTTATGCGAAATCATTTTTAAACATTGCTGTTGTTTAAGTATTTGTCAACTTTTTAGATCACATTCATTTACGAGAAAAGCAAAAAAAAAAAAAAAGGGAACTAAAAGTTTAAACGTTTTTTTTTTGTCGTTTTTAAGGAGCAAGCAGTTATTTTATAAGGAATCACATTGTAGGTAGTGTTTGAACTCAACTGCCTTAACTAATGTGGTGGTAGTGACATCAGCAGTAGTGGTAGTAGTAGTAGTAGTTGGTGTTAAGTTGGTGTTGAAAGTGTGAGTGGTAGTACTTTTATTATTGTTGTTGCTGTTGCTGTTGCCGTTGCTGCTGCTGCTGCCATGCTTTCAGTTGATAGTTGTGCTGTTGACAATGATCATGATAATAACATGATAAATGGCATTCTCTTGTTGTGTCAGACATTTATGGTTTGCCAATAATTGTCGCTTTTTTAATTTTTTTGTTCCTTGAGAGCTTTTTCTTCTGCTTTTTTTTTTGCTTTTGCTTTTTGGCTTTGGTTTTTGTTGTAATATTAGATTTTATGCTATGGTTTTTATTGATAACAATTTAAAGATAGCTGAAGCAGAAAAACCAAAAGCGCAAAAAATTGTGCATTAAAACAAAAGACTTAAGACACAAACCTGATTTTTTTTCCTTCTCTCCCGGCATAAGTAATATGATGTTTATTATTTTTCTAAAGCATAATAGAATTAAGTTAATTAAACGATATTTTGCTATTTTAGTTGATTGCTTTTTATTGGGCCTGAGTGTACATTAAAACAACAACAAAAAAAAAAAAAGACAAAAACGAAAAGAAAATAATGACTGCAGCTTAAATTAGAAGTATAATTTTTGTCTATATTTAGTTAAAGTTTTTTTTATGCATCAAATCAGATTATAAGATAAAAAATATAAAGTGAATGCTGAAAATTTTATTTTTTCCTAAGTGGCTTATATTGTTAAACACACAAAAAAAAAATATATACAAATTGCTGATAATTTCTTCTTTTTTTAAACTTTGAGCCGATAGTCACTTGTACACCGAATAAACATATGAAATTTTGCTACCCCTTACAGCAAGTATGGGACATAGTATAACTAAAATAAAAAATAATTAATTAATTAATTGATAACATTTTAATTTTGCTCAGGATGATTACAAATTGTTATCGAAATATTGAAAATAAAATACCGTTATACCTTTTTTATAAAAAACAAAAATGAATCAAGATGGAAAATTTTGAAGAAAAAAATATAAACAAGATCAAATAATACCAATCTTTAAAAAAAAATTAAAATAAATAAAATTTTATTTTTTTTTGTCTTCTTCAATCAATAATTATTGACCACAACAAATTTGTATTGTAAAAAATCCTTCTTAAAAAAAACTTAAGAAAGGAAAAACTTAATGAGGGTAGTACCCTCATTAATGTATGTAGGTATCTTTTGGCTAGCAATAGTCGAATTTTTACAGGCGTATAATGCTGACTGAGCCAGAGAGTTCTTAGCATTGAGTAAGTCTTACCACACTTATATATTATGTGATCATTCCAGGTAAGCGTGCTGTTGAAAACAACGCCCAAATTTTTGAGCTTTCAACTATGTCAATAGGTTGATTATTTATATGTATGCTAGAATGTGTGGACCGCAGTTGTGGCTCCCCTTTATGCCGTTTTAATTTTCAAAGAAGTAAGGTACAATGATTCCTTCTGAAGAAAGAGCACACCAGACAGTCAATTTTAATGGGTGCAACGGTAACTGAGGAAACATTTGAGAGGTTTTTATTGCCCAGAATCGACCACTCTGTTCATTCACATAATAGATATGGAAAAATATAAATGAAAATGTGCTGGAGTGACGTTATGATTTTTTTTTTAAGAAAACCGGAGTTGTCATGGATGAGCTCTAACATACTATTGGCCTATGTACGGCAGCATAACTGATCTTACTGAAAAAGCTCTTGTGTCAACTGAATCTTAAATGGAAACAAATGCACATCCTTGTACAAAAATGTGGCCAATGTTGTTCTTTGAAGACAAAGTTCCCGAACACGGCTACGAATTGAAGTAGATGGATTGTTTTGAACAATTTCTATAGCAGCAGTAATGTTTTCAGCCGGTCTCGCAGTATGTTATGGTACAAGCTTGAGCCTATCAGCAACAGACCCTTTGGCTTTGGAATCATTCACTACACGATAAAGAGTGTGTTTTGTTGGCACGTTGTTTTTCCCAAAAATTTCTCATCGGCACAGTGATTAACACCACATATTGTCCACATCCATATCTTCCAATTCGGGCCATGAAAAGTTCGTTATCATTTCACGATTACCAGTAACTGCCTGACCGGCTTTATTTTGGAAAAAATACAGCTCGATTATGGCGCCAGCCTATAAACGGCACAAAAAAGTCACTCCTTGCGGGTGCATTGGTTTTTCGGCAATAATTCTTGAATTAATATTTGCTCAAATGCGGTGGTTCTGCCGCACAACTGATGAAACAATAGCTCTTTTGCGCGACTAAATGGTCATCTTAACTAACGTAGCGGAGAAGTAAATTTGCCACCAAGATCATGTGATTTGTTGCCGTTGGACTTTCTTGTTTTAAATTACTACAGAAAAAATGAACTTCGATAATCCAGCAACAATTAAAGGATGAGATAATTCGGCACATCAACGGCACAGAACCTTAATTATGGCTCAGCGTCGTCGAAAATTTAGACGAGCGGATGGAGGTGTACCACTGAGGCTGCGGCCGCCGAAGCCCGTTAATAGCATCAGCTCTTAACTAACTCACCCGTCTAACCATGAATCCTGGTTCCTTACAGTACAGGTATCTGTTGCAAGACTACACCACCTTGAGCGCCCGAAAACAGAATTTTGCCAGTAAAAAAGAACTTGCCAGCAAAATTAAGTAAACGTTCATAACTAGATTAATATAAAACATATTTTTTATGAAAAAATTATAAACAGCTTCTTTTCTATGTTTCCCAGCTGTCTTTATGTTGACATTTCATAGGAGTCAGTAGACTTTGCAAATTTTTGAAAGATATTCTCAAACATTCAACTTAAAATTTAAAAAGAAAAATGCTCTAATAATACCTTTCAAAACACAATAAACAAGCTTTTTCAGTTATACAAGTGTGCTGATGATTAGAATAGCTCCTATGAAATTTCGACACATAAACATAGTTATACTTGTGGACTGTATGTGTTTTTTGCATTCGCTCGATGTGGACGTCATTTGATCAGCTGTGGTGTGATGTCTCTGTGCTCTGATTTAATAGAGGGTCCTTTAAGTTTTTGTTTCGGTCTTTTTCGAGGACCATGAAATAGTTTGGACAACTCTTAACTCCACCCTTGGTTGATTGGAAATATCAAATTTAGATTATGCCAAACTTCAGACGGAAGAATATAGTGTGAATATAATTACTCGTCTGTGATTATGGGGTAACAGGAAACGAAAGAAAGGAAAGGATAATTTTTTGGTTTTGGTATGAAATGAAACCCTTTTTTATCTTCCTTCTAGAGAGAGAATACAGGTTTAAAACTTTCACCAATTTTATTTGAAAAGATGAGGAACAAGTTGGGTTTGGGGTTGATAAAAAATAAGTAAATTCATATATTTTTAATAATCTGATTTTGGGCAAAATATCTACAAAACTGAAATTGTACCTAGATTATACTTCAATTGTGGCAGACGAAGTTTTTTTTTTTTAACAAACACAAAAACTGCGAAGCTTTTTGGCTTATCTGCAGTAACACCCAGGGTCTGAGGCAGGAGTCGAACATGTGACCTCGAGACTGTTGGTCGAATACTCTACCAAATCAGCCACCGGGGCACCCAATTTGAATTAATTAGTATATATGAAAAAGCATAAAAAAATTAAATGATTCGACTTGTATTGATGAGTGTTCAAATGATTTTATACAGCTGGGACACATAGAAAACAAGCTGTTTATAATTTTTTGATTGGCATAAATGTTAGAATCTTATATAGTGAGTAAAACTCAATTGTTCAGATTTATTATTATGATAAGAAATATTGTAATAAATATTTTTGAGATTCTGTTACTAGCATAAGCTTATTCATTTAACCTGCTTTTCCCTTTTACACAGAAAGTTCAATTTCTGGTGCTTTTCATTTAAAGCCTTTAATTTTTAGTTGAAAAAAAAAACGAAAAATCACGCACGATTATCAAAACAATCGATTTATGTTTAAGTGTAAATTGATATTCTGTTTCAATGTTCTGCTTTTTTGTCTTTTTTTTTGTTATTTATTTCTTGCAACATTTCTCCCTCTACAATTCATGCTGTTGATTTTGCTGGACCATTATTTATGGTGTTTTAAATGCTCAGAAAAACATCAACAACAATTTATAAAAACGAACAACCAGAACACAAACCAAAACTAAACGACAGATATCTTGTGTGTTCGTTCTTCTTTTTTTTTTTTTGTCTCTCCAGTTTGTTGTGCCTCAACAACAACATCATTGATTTAGTTTTTATTTTGTTATTTTATGTTTTTAAAAATGCTGCAGTGTTTTTAACATTTTAAACAGCCACCAAACCTTTTTGTTTTTTTTTTAAGAGTCTTCCCCCCAGAAAAAAAAATCTTTTTGCACTTTTTTAAAACAAAGTTTTTTCTTAAAAACTTAACCAAAACAAAAACACAAACCAAGAAATAAAAAATTGTCATCCTTGTTGCATGTAGTGTGTGTCTTGTGTTAAGTAGTAACATGTTGTGCTCGAATTTCTGTACATGATCTTTAAAGGTCGTGCGTTACTGTGGCATTCATAAGTGTGACTCAGATTTTGTTTTTGCTTTTTTTGGTTTTATTTCGTGGGGTTTTACGGCTGCTGTTAATGTCTTGCCAATAACAATTGGAAATTGAACTGAATAACAACACAACATGTTGTTGTTCAGAAGTTGTGTTTGTTGTGTAATTGTTACAAGTCGAGGTGAAGCTACTGTATGGGAAATGTTTTTAAATTTAAAAGTTTTCAAATGTCTAAAAAGTTTAAAAGTTGATACTAAATAAGCTTAAGCACTGGCTTAGGAAGTTGGCTAAGATAAGAAATAAAAGTTTGAACAATTTTGGTAAAGGAGAAAATATAATAATATTAAATTCATTATCTGCAATAAATTCCTTGAGCTCAAGGTCCTTTTTGTTGCTTTTTTTTAATTTTAATGTATTTTTCAATATTTTGTCTTCCTTTGGAAGACTTCTTCAGGAAAAAATTTTTTTTTAAATATTTTATTGAATTTATCACACAAAAAAAATAGTTTTCCTGAAGAAATCTTTCAAAGGAAGACAAAATATTGAAAAATACATTAAAATTAAAAAAAAGGACCTTGAGCTCAAGGAATTTATTACAAATATTGAATTAAATAAAAGTCACTAATATTAAATTATTTAAGTTTTCTTAAATATAATTTTTTGTTTATTTGAGCTTGAGGTCACTTGTTTTAAAATTATTCCTTTATTAATGTTTCGATATTTCGATACCCCCTTGTATGTCTTCTTCAGGAAATTTTTTAAATTTTTGTTTACAAGTTTTTATAAAATTGAAAACAAATTGATGTAACAAAAAACAAATTATACATAGAGAAAACATTTAAAAAAAAAAAAAACAGTAGTAACATTAACATTATTCATAATACATATTTTTTTTATTATTTTTTATAAAAAAAGAAAGAATGGAAAAATTTTTTAAATAATCTAAAATAAAAACCTATTATACGTCTTAACCCCTGTTTTTACTCTATATTAAATGTCTATAATTTTGGGCCACAGAAAACTGCGTTATCAACTCATTGTCGCGATTTTAATCATAATCCAAAAGAAAAAAAAGGCCGAAAAACTAGGATCAAGATACGAATTTTAGTTTTCCAAACAATGAGTTCATTTGCTTTATGAGCTTCTAATATTGATCGGTGGGCTCGCAAGTCTTAGTTGTCCACCTCATGTGGGTCCTTATAAATTCCCTTTATAACTGCCTGAAAAGGAGGTAGAAGAAGAAAAAGATAAAGCAGATAATTTTGTGAAGTAGAAAATAGGATATATGTTGATAGCGGAAAAAGGAAAAGTAGGAAACTGCTTGATACGACGTTATGTGCTATTATACCGTGATCAGCCGGAAAAATATACTAATTTGTTTTACTGCAATTTTGGTGCATATTAGTCTCAACTTAAGTTCATATGACAGTTCAATGGCCGCCCTGTTGAAACCACATATCGTCCACATCCATATCTACCAATTCGGGCCATAAAAAGTTCATTATCATCTCACGATATCGAACACTATTACCAGTAACTGCATGACCGGTCTCATTTTGAAAAAAATACAGCCCGAGGATGGCGCCAGCCCAAAAACCACACAAAAAAGTTACTCTTTGTAGGCATATTAGTTTTTCGACAACAGCACTTGGATTATCATTCGCCAAAATGCGGTAATTCTGCTTATTGGTGAATCCACTGAAAAATGTGCTTTATCACTGCAGATGATTATCCTCGAAAATGTTCACTTTCTGACGCTTGACGGCGATTGGAATGGTCAATAGGCTATAGCTCTTGAGTCAGTTTCAACTCGTAAGCATGTAAATGTTAGTCTTTACGCACAATGTGCTATAACGACGGACGTAAGAGGTGCAATTGTTGAAACATTTTTATTTTTGAGCTAAATTGTATTGTATTTGTATTTGTAACTATACAATTGCAAATAAATTTGCAAAGTATAGGATGCACAGCAGGAGCGGAGTAACTTAAACCTTTTGCCCACGATGGTATTAACAGTATGTTTTTTTTTGCGGCGCTGTGACTAACTGTACTGACATTTGCATAAGAAGTTGCCGCATGGTTAACAACGAAATACCTCACAAAAACTGTAAACTAATACAGTTAGTTGAGGTAGATAATTAACCAATGAGAGTGAGACGCCAAACTCTCGAAGGCCCAACAACAACAACAAGCCTGAGCGCACCAGCCCACAGCTGCTCTACGACTGGTTTTTGAGCTATAAATATATTTCGGGACCGTTTCAAATGTGTACGAACGTTAATGTTCGTAATAGTGATATAGGCCCTCACTGCCTGTCCCACGATATCGGATCGACGATTTTGCCAACTAAAAGTTCGTAAATAGTTTTCCAATCAGATTTCTGATTTCCAATTTATAGGCGAACAATATCATACAATATCAATACAATGTTTTCGCAAATATAATATAAAATTTAAAAAGAATAGCAAAACCTTCTCCAATATTGAACTTTTTTCATAATGGGGCAATATTTTCTTTAAATCATTTTTACATAAACAGTTTTTGTCTCTCCTGAAAATTTTAGTATTTTGAGTTGTTACCATTTTGTATTTAGGATGCCTAAATGCAAAAGGGTCACAACTCAAATTACTAAAATTTTCAGGAGAGACAAAAACTGTTTATGAAAAAATGATTTAAAGAAAATATTGTTTCATTATGAAAAAAATTCAATATTGAAGAAGGTTTTTCCTATACTTTTTTCAATTTTATATTATATTTGCGTCCAATATTTGAGTCCAATATTGAACAACGTGGGATGTATCCCTGATCATCAATTTGGTTTTCGGGCTAAACATAGCACCATAGAACAAACGCACAGACTAGTCAATGTCATAAGACAGACCTTTGAGGAGAAGAAGTATTGCTCAGCTCTATTCATTGATATTTCTCAAGCTTTTGATAAAGTGTGACACGACGTCTTGATGCACAAAATAAAGTTGAACTTGCCAAGCTTCTGGAAAGCTACTTATACGGGCGGAAGTTTGTTATCAGAGAAGGCGACTTTACAAGCCCAACTCAGCCAATCAAGGCAGGAGTTCCCCAAGGCAGCATACTGGGGCCTACTTTATATTTGATTTACGCCTCTGACATGCCAATGACATCCGGAATCCACACTTCTACCTTTGCAGATGACACCGCGTTTTTGAGTGTTCATGAAAATTAGCTTCACGAAATTTACAGGAATACATTTCAATATTAGAGAAATGGCTAAAACTTTGGAAAATCAAAGTTAATGAACAAAAATGTACTCATGTCACATTCACACTGTGTAAGCAAACATGTCCGCCTATCCAAATTAACAACTCACCTATTCCGCAGCACAACGAAGTCAAGTACCTTGGTATTCACCTGGACCGTAGGCTAACGTGGAAGTCTCACTTTGAAGAAAAGGTCACTCAGTTAAAACTAAAAGCAGTGCATCTAAATTGGCTTATGGGCAGAAATTCGACATTGAAATTAGATTGCAAACTTTTGTTATACAACGCAATACTAAAGCCTATATGGTGCTACGGAATTCAGTTATGGGGCACCGCCTCAGCGTCAAACATTGAAAAAATCCAAAGGCGACAAAACAAAATTCTACGAACGATTACTGCAGCTCCATGGTATGTAAAAAATTCACGAATTCATAAAGATCTGAGTGTTCCGCTGGTAAAAGAGGAATTTTCTAAGTACGCGACAAGGTATGTCAGCAAACTGGGACTTCATCCAAACCCTCTTGCACGTAATATACTTAATTTTGGCGGCCACACTCGGCTTAAAAGAAGGGATACCGCTGCCACCCTCAGATTGCTCAATAGGTGATTTTACCGAAATAGCTCCCGCATAATAAAACTTTTTGTCTAGCATTGGCCGGACTTAAGAATCACATTTTTTAATTTTAAATTTAGTATTAAGATTTGAATACTTATTGTTAGTTCATTTTGAAGATTCAATAAATAAAAAAATGCTTAAAAAAAATTTAATTATTTGCGGAAACATAAAAAACTGGCTTTTGTGGAAAAGAGCCAGTTTTGGAAAATTTTGAGTTGTGTGATATTATTCGCCAGTAATTTGGAAATCAAGAAACTGATTGAAAACTATTTATGAACTTTCTGTTGACAAGATCGTCAATCACTCGCATTAATGAATGCCTGCATATTGCGATTTAATCATTTAGTTTCCCCTTGTTTCCCAGTGTTTTGCTTTTCTAAATGTTACAAAATATTGATGTTGGGCATCGTGGGACAGGCTGTTAATTTCTCTGCCCAACTAAAACAAATCAATTTCAGCTCTCCAACTCCTTTTGAACATAAAATACAAATATATATATTTTTTTATTTTCTTCTTTCCCAAAAACCGCAAAGAAAAACTCCCACCATAATTTTCACTTACTTTACAATTAAAAAAAAAAAAAAAAGTAGGCATAGATATGTATATAGAGAAAACAACTTTGAAAAACATGCTTTTTAATCGATTTATGTCGCTCAGCATGATTTATTATCGAACAAAGATCAAGTGTATAGCGAAAGCAAAAAATAATAATAAAAGAAAAAAAAGAACATAGAAAATCACATAAACTTTTAACTTTACAGCCATTTACACCATTTACACTTATATGATGAGACTGCCAGAAACATATTAAAACTCAAACACAAAGAACTTGCCACATGATGCAACTAATTCCTAACAAAATTAACTTTAGTCTCTTTCTACTTATGCTCATGTATTTAAAAATTTATGACATTGTATATTGTAGAAATAATAAAAATAAAATAAAAAAACCAAAAAAAATGAAGAAACAAAGTTGATTTTTTGTTTCTAGCAAACGTGTCGATGAGTTCTACAACAACTCTCATATTGATGTAACTTGTTGTTAAAAAGCAAATGAAAACTTTATTGTATACGAGCTTAAAATATTACTAAGGCCAAAAGGCCGACACAATATTCTTTCTGCATAGATGATATTGTGGTACATTAAAACACATAAACCTTCTTATTGACTTGGCCGTTTTAGTTTGTATACACATACACACATATATATAAATATATGTACTTACTAACATATTAACTATTGGCTAATGCCGGCTACATTGTTGTTTGTAGTAATCTCAAGGAAAAGCAGCCGTGGCAGAAGGCAAAAAAAAAATTGGATAGTTTTTATTTGCACTATAAACTATTGAACTTTCTTTTGCTTTGGAGAAGAAAAATCGGACAGCGTTATTGGATGGACAGGAGAAGAAGATCAATAAAAGATGTGTGAGCTGAGACTTTAAAGCGAAAAAATGTGTATTTATGAATTATGGCAAGTTAGCTAGGATTAACCCATGAGGGGCGGGGAAAAACAGAGCTTCAGAAGGATACGAATTCAAAACAACTGAAACATGTGTGTGTCATCAAATGACTTTTCGTTTTTATCAAACCAGCTACATCACGGAGTGTTAGCACTACAACTACGGTATTCAAGGTGTTGTCATAAAGTCATAAGTCTTAAAATATTAGTATGAAAAAATATGAATACTGTGAGCATTCTGACATAAACTATTTTAAATTGGAGTCAGCTGAGAGGTTTGCGGTTTAGTTACAGCAAACTCTCCAGTGAAATTTTTGTCACATACGTCTTTGATGTAAGACCAGTGACAATGTAAGCGTGACCCATCCGAAGTCTGTGTACAATTCCTACTTACATTTACACAGCGATGGCCTAGGCCGTAAGATGCAACCTGGATGCATCCACTTGATGAGAAATGCTCTCAGTTAAAATATTTTCAAAACGTTTACAATATCATTTCATAATTTTTTTTCCTATACAAAAGGGTTAATAATTTGATTAATATTTTTTTAAGATACATTTTGGTAAAAGTCAATTAATCTTTTTTAGGTGGGTGTAAAAATTCTTTTACTTTGATGAGAAGTTTAATTAAATTTTTATAATAAATAACAGAAAAAGCCAAAAAAACGAAAACAAACTGATTTTAACTTAAAAAAAGTCAGCAAATGCTTAAAAGTTATAAGAACAAATAAGCAAAAATCATAATTTAAGTGAAGTTTATAAATTTTTTAACAGTTAAAAAGCTATTTATATATGCATTAATAGAAAGAATTTGACGCTACTCCATAATAAAGAAATAAAGAACAAAATATTTTGTTGTATTTATTTTCCTAAAATTTTTTTTTTTTTACTTTCATTGTCATATTTTGTTAAAAGATTTATCTTGTATCAATTTTATGTCATAATAAAAACTTAAAAAACTGTGCTTCTATACTCGTATATAACAAAAAGAAAATTGTAAATGATTTGGTAGATTTCAATGTGAGTGAATAAAAAAGAAACTGTTCACACTTTATTGTTAAAAAATAAAAACACTTTAAAATCGTTTCCAAGCATTTCGTTCTTTATTTGTCTGTAATGACAGTAAACAAATCTAACAAATCAATCATGGCTTAACAAAAACCAGAAGTTAACCCAGCTACAAAAAAAAAAAAAAAAGCTGATTCATATTTTGAAAAATTGGTACCGAAACCACCAACATTTCAAGCAGCCTTCACATGCTTTACTTTGAATGACTGAAAATATTTGATCATTAAAGATCAAAGGCCGGTAGTTGGTTACTTGTTTGTTGTCTTTCTTTTTTCTGGCCATAAACACTTATCTGTGATTTGGAATGATTTATTCTTAAGATATGTGTGTTTATACAAAACTGGTGTTAGAAATTATGTCTTTAACCAAAAGCTGTTAAAAAATATTTTATTGTTATAATTTCTTTTGGCTTGTTAGCATGGGCTTGAGTCGACAAAAGCTTTTATTTACTTTTTGTTTTTAATTGCTTTAAATATTTTAAACCAAACTGTCAAATTGAAATGTGTATATGTTTGCTTTTTCTTGCCTCTTCGTGTAAAAAGGTGTTCTTTTATGTCTTTGCCTCAACAACTAGCAGAAAAATTTTATTTCATTTTTGAAGGGAGAGTTCAGTGCCTGAATTGTTATCGAATGTCAAATCAAATGTCAGTTTTTAGAGTAATTATTTTTGTTATATTGTATTACAAAAATGTTTAAAAATTTAGTGCTGTCGAAAAAAAGACTTAAGCAACGAACACATTTTTTTTCTAGTAGGGATTTTTTAAATTAAAAATTAAAAAAAAATACTTAAAAAGTTTATTATGTGAAAGACTCATGACAATTTAAACTCAATTTGTATGGATACTGTCATGCAACTTTAAAAAAAAAAAACATTTTTTTTTTTTTTAATATTGTTTTAAGAAAAATATTTACTGCCCTTATTATGTATTCTGTTTGAATTCATGAGTCTTGATTGCATCAACCTATTGTTCCAATAATGCACGATAATACTTTCCGGTGTTTGTGAATCCATTTTCAAGATAATCGATGAGCACTATTCCGTTTGCATCGCAAAATACAGTGGCCATAACCTAGCAAGCCGATTTTACTGTATTCGCCTTCTTCATAGCACTTCCACCAGCTTCCATCCATTGTTTCGATTGATTTGATTTTTGGTTTCAAGTGTATAGTGGTGGTTCCACGTTTCATCATCAGTTATTAGTTGACCCTACATTCTACCAGGATTACGCTTTGTCATGTCCAAATAACGTTGTGAAGTTAGCTTTTACATGTGAATATGTTCATTCAAAATATTGAGCACACGTTCATATGATATGTTTACCATTTCAACAATCTTCTCATGTAACTTGCCTCGGCGATCACTCATAGCGATGTTGAAGCTTTTCTTGATATTTTCTTCAGTAACTACCTTTTTTGGTCTTCCTGTTGATGGCATTGTTGCAGTGCTTGTTTGGCCGCGTTTAACTTCAGCACTCCAATATTTTACCATGTAAGCTGACGGAGCAGACTCACCGTTGATCGAGCTTTTCTTTTGTCTCTTTTGCCATTTCCTTGTTCAAATAATAGTGTGTTATCACTGCACGAAATTAAGTTCTTTTCCATTTTCCAAGAAACACAAAATTTGCTTACTTCAAACGCATAAAGCATCCCATACACGTTTCTAATCAGTTGGCAACTGAGTGGGTTGTTGTCCAAATCATAGTGCGTACGGCTTTTTTTTTTATCTTGGACCAGTACTCAGGAGCTGACCCCTACATATGCAGCGCATTGTACCAGAGCTAGGAAAATGGGTTATGAGAAGGGGGAAAGACGGAGTAGTATTTGTGAACATTTGACTTGAACTTTCCAACGTCATAACAGACCGGAAACACGTCTGTGGGCAACTTATTCCATATGCGAAGCGTACGGTTGAAAAACGAACCCTCTCTGTAATACGTTGTGCGATTCCCCGGGCAATCGACCACAAAGGGATGAGCTCTGGACGATGCATGTGTGCTTCGTAAAAATGTGCGCGTTCCGGGAACAATATCCCTGATCTCGTCAGAGCAAAATCCATTGAAGTAACGATAGAACAGAGTAACGCACCCTACACTGCGTCGATGCTCCAGTGAATCAATAGAGTTGGATACCCTACTGTCACTGATGAGCTTCTTCGCCCTTTCCTGCACACGGTCGAGTAACCCCAAAATAGACTTTGAGGCACCGGCCCAAACATGAGAGTTGTATTCCATTTTCGGTCGGATGTAGGTGGTGTAAATAGTAAGGAGATCTAATGGAGTGAAGTACATCTTACACCGTTTCAAAAACCGAGGCACTTGAATGCTTTTTTGGAGACATGAAAAATGTGATCATTCCAGTGAACATCACACTGTATTTTTATTCCCAGAACATCAAGAGCATCCGATTCCTCAATATTTATGCCATCCATGAGTGCAGATGAAGCAGCACTTGCGGTCGTATGTTTGTGTGTCAATAAACAGCATTGGGTCTTACGAGCGTTAAAGGCGACTCTGTTTTTACGACCCCACTCAGATTGTCAGTTGATTAGTTTGACAGTTGTCGAGTTGGTTGAAGAAAAATTAAAATTTTTCTAATATTATATGATGATGGGTTGGTATCATTCATCTGGCTCAAGTTCAATCCTGGCTCAAGCCAAGAAATATTTTTTATTTATAATTATAATAATAATTGCCGCGATCAATAACTCTGGATCAAAGACGACAGGAAAAAATAATTGAATACACTAAAGCTGGGGGCTGACTAACTGTTTCGCAGACGCTACACTGCTCATCAGCACCCACTAGGATGTTAACTGTTTTGATTTTTTCAAGTTGACTTTTAATTCGATTGTGCTGTGTGTGTTCGAGTCTCTTGATCAGGTCTCAAAATTTATACTTGTAGTGTTTTTGCAAAGAGAACGTTATATATTTTTAAAATTGTCTATAAAATCATTGAATTTAATAGTTGAATGAAAATCTTTCAATTCAGTTTATGAAGTGTGTGGGCAATAATCAATTCAATATTGCAAGACTCAATTCACAATTGAATTGAAACGTGTATGGGGCGCTTGAAACACATAAACTAATCAATGAATTTGGGTGAAATTTTCATAGCTGACGTTTGACAGAGGGCAGTTTCAAAAAAAAGGTAATAATGATGTGTTTGTGTTACCATCTAGCGCTAGGTAGCTTCAATATCAAGCCGCCCTCGTATGTGCACTGGCTACATAATAAGATTGTTTTGCGTGCCTGTGTGCCAATTTTTGTTATCAAAAATTTTTTTTATAAATAATTATGTTTTGGCTTTCTACAAAGAAAATCACTTCATGTTTGCTCCAATTACAATATCTGCTTGAATTTTATGTCATTTTTTGCTTTAGCTGCTTTTCAATAAACAATTAAAGAGCTTACTTTACGTCTGAGCTGTATTCTGTAGATCAAGCTAAAACTATTTATTTCTATTGACACAGTTATGCGAAACGCCAGCATTTTAGAAAATTTGCAAAATGTTTAAATTGCCAGCAATAAATTTCTTTCTCTTCTCTGGATACTAAAAAAAAAAAACCATTCAACCATGCTAATCATTCAAACTGAAGCAATCAAAGTGTCGCTATTAAAACTGTCCATTCAATTTTTCTCAAATTTTGAAACACACACATTTCGTCATACACACTCCGCTTTTTTGTTTTCTGTTTTTTTTTTCTATTTGATTTCCCAGTGCATGACAAAAATCCTCTAACTCTTTTTCAAATAAATGGCAAATACTTTGTGGCATGCTAAATTAAAGGCTATAAATCAATTTCTAAACACAAATCAAACGGACATATCTCAGAGAAGCTTGACATAAAAATGGCAGATAAATTGTGGCAAAAATTTCAAAAATTCAAAACATCAAAACAGATTAAAGCAAAAAGGAAAATCACTGCGACAAGTGAAGGAAGATTTCTTTTCAAATCAAATTATTCTTACTCGTACTTACGCTTGAAAGAATGAAACAGAAACACAAAACACGATATGGGTTTCTACAACAAAGTAAAACCAACAATGAAGAAATATCCGCGCAAGAAGAAATACAAGACAAGAAAGAAAAAAATGACTACATGTTGTAAATAACGTTGTTGTTGATGATAATTTGCTATAGTTGTTGTCACTCGTTGAAAATGTCATAATAAAAAGGAAAACATTTCAAATAAAGAATTAAATTGAAGTTATGTTGTTCGTTGCAGCAATAAACGTAAATAGTCTGGAATCGGTAAAGCAGAGGGGGCATAAACTGGAGAAATTTATAAAGCCATGAACAAAGTGCTTAGAAAATATCATGAAGCGCCATTGAATCAACTTTGTGGTGATGATTACATTTAACAATAAAGGCTGATAGCGAAAAAAGAGCACTTTTAAAACGACAAGTTGAATGAAGCTTAGCACGAGCTTAAGGAGAACCTGTCAGATTAAAGAAATTGCAACACAAAATGTCATAATAAGAATACTCGATTTACCAGTTAAGGGTCTTTAGGATAAATATTAATCATAATAAAAGTTGTTTATATAGAAAAGTTACTTAAATTACTTTAAGAAGAGAGTGAAGAATAATTTGAGTCTTTAATCTTCCTCAATTATTTAAAATATATATACGAATTCACAAGGACCTGTATGGAAACAATTTAAAGGCGACAAAACCAAAATTTTCGATTGATTACTGCAGCTCCATGGTACGTAAACAATTCACGAATTCATTAAGATTTTAGTGTTCCGCAGGTAAAAGGCAAATTTTCAAAGGTATATGAGCAAATTAGAACTTCAACCAAATCCTCTAGTACGCAATATACGTAATTTTGGCAGCCACACTCGGCTGAGAAGAAGGGATACCCTTGCCACCATCAGAGCGTTAAATAGTGATTTTGGCTCTATAATTGGCGTAAAATAAAACTTTTTGTCTAACATTGGCTGGACTTCGTTAATTTTTTGTCTTTGGTATTAATATTTGAATATTTATTATTAGTTCACATTGTGAAGATTCAATAAATAAATAAAAAAAAAACATATAAAAGAAAATTTTTATATTATTTATGAATTTTGTAAAATAGTATTTTTTTTTTAATTACGCGACGCAAAATTAATCACAGTATCGTCAGATTTACAGGGACGAATTGATATTGACCCTACAAGAAATATATGACCGAAACTAATAAACTCAAATGCTATTTTCCAACACATTGACAAAAATCTTAAACATATATAATCTATTTGTGGATGTGTTGGAAGCATTGTTACACGTACACGAAAGTTTCGGTAAATTTTTTTAACATTACCCTTAAGAAAATGATAGAAACTTCTGATGTATATTTCCATCAGTACTACCGGTCATATGACCGATCAAATGACCGTCTCTTGTAAGGCAAGCTACATTAGTAGCAAAAAAACTTATTTTTCAAAAACTATTTATTTCAATACACTTAGTAGGACGTTACTCTAACTTCTTTATACCATCTGAATAATACGATTTTGTGAACCTCTCAAAATACGCGTTAGTTTCGGTAAACACTTCTTCGTTTGAGATGAATCTTTTTGCCGTGAGCCGTTTTTTCGAGTTTGGAACGAGGGAAAAAACACTAGGAGCTAAATCTGGACTATAAGATGGATGCTAAACCAATTAGACGTGCATTTCACGTAATTTTAGCATCGTATTTAATGCTGCGTGAACCGGTGCATTGTCTTGAAGAAAGAACAATTTTTCTTTTTTAAATATGATCGGGTTTTCTTAATTGCATCAATCATTTGATCCAATAATGCAGGATAATAGTTTCCTGTGATTGTGAATCCATTTTCAGGGTAATCGGTGAGCACTATTCCTTGTGCATCCTAAAATACAGTGGCCATAATCTTGCCAGCTGATTTTATTGTCTTCACCTTCTTCGGAGCATTGCCACCAGCTTCCACCCATTGTTTCGATTGATTTTTGGTTTCAGGTGTATAGTGATGGAACCACGTTTCATCAGCTGTTATTAATCAAGGCTAAAAATCCGTAGGACTACGCTTTATCATGTCCAAACACTGCTGTCAAGTGGTCTGTCGAACTCGTTTTAGTTCGACTCTGAGCAAACGCGGCATCTATCTTGCCGATGGCTTTTTCTTATGCAAATGTTCATGCAAAATGTTGAACACACATTCATATGAAATGTTTACCATTTCAACAATTTCACGTAACTTGACTCAGCGATTATTCATAATGATATCGAGGATTTTCTTGATATTGTTTTCAGTAACCCCCCCTTTTGGCCATTCTGTTGATGATAGTGTTGTATAGCTTGTTCGGCCGCGTTTAAATTCAGCAATCCACCAAGTAATCTGACGGAATAGAACCACCTGTTTATCGAGGTTTACTTTAGTCTCTTTCGCCATTTTTCCTTTCAAATAATAGTGTTCAATCACTGCACGAAATTAAGTTTTTTCTATTTTTAAGAAACACAAAAGTTGCTTGATTTAAATCACTACAAGCAACAAACTAATCGAATTCGGGTGATATTTTATTTGTGTTGCCATTTAGCGCTAGCAAGCTTCAATATCAATCCGCCCTAGCAATAGCTTTTGCAAATAACATTTTACATCACATTTCACATTTGTGAACTAGACAGCTGCAGAATACAAACAGACAAATAGTGTCACTGATTTAGTTTAGCACATTATTTGATGACGAACCAACTCCATGCGGTGATTTTTTTATAATTCAGCAGCGCCCTTATGTGGACTGCAAGAATCACAAATGTTCCAACGTTGATCATGATTTTGTAGCCCCTTGCTGAAGAGCTGCGATTCCTCCTGTATGTAATTTTTTCGGGGACTAACAACCTCCCGAGGGTCTGTTGCTTTTACAACAGATACCTATACTGTTGACGCATGAGTTGGCTTAAGGGCAGTTACTGCTAGTGGGCTTCGGCCTACCAACTTATTAATTTAAGTCTACCAACTTATTAAGTTAAGATCCATTGATTGCTGGGAAATTGCTTTCAGGAGGGATTAGAAGGCCTGAACTCCTCAGTAAGAAGTTGTTCGTATGGCTGCAAATATATGGCAATAATTGCTACCTGTGTGAGCGTAGTCAGCAACACGGGGAACTGGTGGTTCGTGAATAGTTCAGTCCGTCGAACTAGTCCACATTTCTTTTTTTAGCGAAAACTTTCACTCCGAAAATTTTTATTTGAAAATTTTTGTTTGAAAAATTATTTTTCATAAAACAATTTTTGCTAGTAATATTCTTTTCTATTCGATAGTTTTATAGAAAAGTGTTACTCCGAAAATATCATATACAGCTGAATTTTGCACCAAAGTATTTATTAAGAGAGAATTTTCTGTAGCAAAATGTTACTACAAAAAGTTTCGCTGTTGATAATATTACAAGAATTTTTAATAGAACAACATCAAAAAGCTATTTTTAATAAAATAAAAAAATTACTGGAAATATATGTGCATATATGTATATAAGAATTTTCCATTCGATAGTGTTTTAGAAAATTGTTACTCAGAAAATACGTTGTAGAAAAGTCTTAGACATAAAATTATTTATTAAAAAAAATTTTACGCCGAAAAAATTACGCTACCAAATTTTTTTTTGTTTGCTAAAATTACAGCAGTTTTCCTGTTAAAATATATTTTTTAAATGAAAGATTTTCTTTTCCATCAAAAACGTTTACTTCGAAAAAATTTCTTTGACAATTGTTTATATCAAAATTTTTTTTTTGATAAAAACTTTTTACCAGAAATATACGAGTATATTCCAGCAAAAAACAAAATACTCCGAAAAAATTTCTTTGCTTATTGTTTCTATCAAACATTTTTTCTGATAAAAAGTTTTTACTAGAAATATTCAAGTATATATGAAACTTTTTTCTACGAATTTTTTCTAGAAAATTGTCACTCCGAAAATATTTTATGCAGAAGACCTCTACACAAAACACAGTTATTTATGGAGCATTTTAAAACATTTTCTTAAAAAAAATATTTACTACAAAAATGTTTTTTTTTTTTTTTTTTTTTGGGAAAGTTTTACGAAAATGCTAAATATGAGAAATTTTGGGTGGAATCTTTCCGAATATATTATTTATGGAACATTTTTTTGTAGCAATCATATCTGAATACGACATTCTTTTTTGAAATACTATAAGCTACACAAAATATTTAATGTATATTTGGTGTGTGTAAAATAAAAACCCCGAATATTTTTTAAACGCCGGAAAAAAATTTTTCCCGAAAAACAAATATTTTTGTATGGGAATCTGATTTTCGTATATTTGTGAGTTCGAAGATATTTTTCGTGTATCAATACCAATACAAAACTGTTTAATCTAAAATTTAATTGTGCCAAATAAATATTCTTTAAGCCCCGAAAATACTTTTTATTACATAAAACATATTTTTAGTTATTTTTTTTTTTTTAGTTTATTTTTTTTATACAAAATTTTGTTAAAATATGGCGTCAACAACATAAGTATACAAAATGTTTACTCCAAATATAATCACATACAGAATTTATGCTCCGAAAAACGTTTATTAGAAATAGATTTTGAAACTTTTTTTCACTATAATACTTAATCTCAAAACGAGTATTTTTTTAAAAAAGTTTCTTGTATTCTTTATTTTCTTTTGGGTATTTTGAATTGTTTTTCCTATCTAGTAAATTATATCTCCCTATTGGTTTTCTGCTTACAATCTATTACACACTTTTTATGTCATTTAGTATAGTAATGTTGCTGTTAATTCTTTTTCCTACATGACTCAATTTATTATTATTTTTTTTTTATAGTTTTCAGATTTTATTTTTAAACTTCTTCTACTACTCAAGCTGATGACAGTTTGTCTTTCATTTCTAATGATTTTTTTTTTTTACAATTCAATGTGTCACTTTTTGTAGTTGCATACATTTATATGTTTTGAACAACAATTCTTCCTGTATTTGTTTAAATTCATTAAGAAAAAAGCAGAAAAAATCGAAAAAAAACCTCAAACATTAAAAATTGTTGTACAATGGAAATTGATGCGCAATTCGAAACAATTGTTATTGACAGGTAGTCAACAAATTCAACAAATATTATTTGTTGTTTAGTTTTTTTTCTCTTTTTAATAAAGAATAGATAATTGTTTTAGTTTGTTTTTACAAAACTTATATGAGAGCATCTTTGATACTAGATTTTTTTTTCTGCTTCAAATGCTTTAAAGAAAATAACAGAAATCAGTAAGTTTTTCAAGTGAATGTGACAAATTGAAATGTTTTATAATTTATGGAGTAATTTAATCATTTTAATGAGTGATTGCTTTAAGTTTTTTTTTTTCCAGATTTTTTTATACAACGTTTTGAAAGTAATTTAAAATTATAGTTTTAAAAGATTTCATGTTAGTTAGTCATCATGCGAAAGTATTACTTGATGTTTTAAGACCGAAGCAATACAATATTCATGTTCATAGCATATAAAATTGGAAGTGGTTTAATTTCACTTTTTATACATATCATAACAATTTTATAACAAAATTTTAAAAATATTGTGTCTTAAGTATATTGGAGTTCTCTTTTATAAAAATTAAAAGATGTGTAAACTAAAGATGTTATCTAAATTTAACTAAATTTTATTACTCCGAAAAAAAAAATCTTAGGAAAAATTTATTTTAACAATTTTTTCAACAAAATTTTTAATAAAATATATGCTTTAAAAAAATTGTTTAGGAAACTGTCATTCGAAAAACAATAATACTCCGAAATTTTTATACCGAACAAACTTTTTGTTTATAATCTTGGAAAATATTTGGAATAAGCCAATTTCACACTGATAATACTTTTTGAATAGAATTGCTACTCTGCTAAAAATGAGCTTATTTACTTACGGCCTTATTTATAAAAATTTTTTCATGTTTATTCAGCTCTTATTGTACAAATTTTGTATAGAAATCAGTGCAATAACAGCTTAATAAACATGAAAAAATTTTATAAATAGGGCGGTTAATATTTTTTAATTGTTGCTCTATTGTACGAAGTTTACACTCCGAAAATGTTTTCCAGGTGATACTTTCAGTCACAAATAATTGTTTCTTCTATTTTCCAATATTATAAAAAAATTCTTACGCAAAATTTTCATTTATATAGCTTCTGCGATATATTAAAAAAAAATGCTCTTCAAAATTATATTTTCCGTAAAGTTTGTCAATTTTATAGAAAAACTCTAATGATGGCTCCACTTGCATTCATTCTAAAGGAAAACTTTTTGCAACTCAAAAATTTATAATGTCTGGGATCTTTCATCGGTCTGAGGGCCAATAAGTGGGATGTCCGCTTGAAATTACATCTAAGCCCATTTTGAAAAAGTGTCCAAAACTACATGGCCTTTTGGGGAAATTCACTGTTGAGTAAGAAAACTCTAACATATTAAAAATTATTTTAAAAAAATACTTTCGGAGTTAAAAGCTTTTGCAATGCGAAACATATATCTTTTGAAAATTTTTGAAGATAAAATTTTTGCGAACAAACATAATTAAAGGCATAATTACCAATATATTGTAAAGAAATAAATGGTGTAAATTAGGAAAATTTTTAATAAAACTTTTTTAATTAAAATCTTAAAAAAAATTTATATTTAAAATTTTGCTTTATTGTATGTTGCGAATATTTTTCCGAATATATATGTAGTGTATTGTTTTTCGATAATATATGTGGTGAAATATTTGCGGAAAAATGTCATATCAAAAAACTTCGCATTCTCCTATCGTAATCGCAATCATTGCAGAAGAAGACTTTTGAAAAAATCTTTTTTCCAAAGTGTTTTTGCACTCCAAAATGTTTGAAAAGTGTTTTTGGCCCGAATTTTTGTTATGTTAACGTTTTCTTTTCTTTATATTTTCCATAAAGCAGAAAACAAAAAATTTAATTAACATAATTCTTTAGAAGTTCTTTTGTGCCGCGAAATTTATTAAAAATAATTTTTCTTCAAAAAGCTGAAAAAAAAATTTAAGGAACATACTGTTTTAAAATTTGATAAAATTATTTTTTCTCTAAAATTTTTTTTATTTAAGTTTTTTTTTATTCTAAAAATACATTTTTTGAAAGCTTTTTTTCTTTATACATTTTATTCACAAAATTTTATTCCGATAAAGATTGCAAAGGAAACCATTTTAAAGAAAACCCTTTTTTGAAAGCGTTTCTATACACCAAACATTTTTTCAAGTATTTTTTCTCCAATTTTTTAAAATTTTTCCATTCCAAAAAAACATTTCTTGCAAGTTTTTTTTTTTAATATTATATGCGCAACATTTTGTTCCGAAAATCATTACATTTATTTTATTTTCTTTTTATTATAAAAACAGATTTCTAAAACACTTTCATATTATATATATTTGCATTTATTTCATTTTTTTTATTAAAAAAAAAATATTTCTAAAACGCTTTAATTTTATATATATTTTTTGTAGAACATATTCTAAAAATCATAGTAGAAGAAAATTTTTAAGAAAAATTCTTTTTGGAAAGTGTTGTTTGATTGGGAAATTTGTTTAAACATATTTTTCTTCAATTTTTTTTTCAAAACTTTTTATTCTAAAAACAGTTTTAGTGCATAATTTTTTTATGTATAACATTTTACACCAAAAATCATTGCTGAAGAAGTCTTTTAAAGAATATCCTTTTTCAAAAGTTTTTTGCTATATAATTTTGGTCTTAAATATTTGGTGTTAACATGCCTTCATCTTTAAATTTTAAGTCAGATATACATATTTCGAAGGAAAGTTTAATTTCAAAATATGTGTTATATAAAAATTTTCATTTCAAACTAGAAAAAAGTATTCAAAGCAAACATCTGCATGTACAAAAATTATATGGTCGAGATAACAATATTCTAAGGGCAAAATACTATTGTTGAATTATATGATTAAAGACAACCAAATATTATGGTTTCAGTCTGAAATGTTGTTTGCTAAACTAAGTACATCCAAGAACCATATAATATCATGCAACCATACATTTGGTAAATATTTTAAAAATATTAGCATGACAACCATATTATATTATCATTCTATCTCTATTATTGTGAATGAAAGTATAAACTACTATTGCCACGTCCAGTTTTACTACTTTGATGTTTGATGGCTACAGATATAAATACAATAATACAATTTTTGCTATAAAGCACAATTTATTTTTAATATTCTTGACTTTAATTAATATCCAAAAAAGCAATAAGATTTGGGCAACTTCCTGGTATCTTGGATAAATTATTGGGCTGCAGATTTGTAAAATAAGCATATAGTTAATTTATTATCTGCATACATACGTTTCTAAAAATACAAACCTTTTTGTCTTCACATATTATTGTTTATTTATGGAGATGATTTTATAAAATTCTCCTTGCGCGGCTTATTTACTTATTTTAAAGAAAAATTTATATTATAAAAACTTCTTCTATTTTTTATATTTATCAATTAATAATTAAGATCACAAAAAAAAGCAAAAACGATTGACTGCTTGGCAGGGCAAAATAAAATAAAATTGTTCTATATCTAGAACAAAAATAATAATATTAAGTTTAATATGTAAACATACATTTGTTGCCAGTGAGTAAGTCTAACATACATGTGTTTAAAATAAAAAGCTTTTATTACATATAACAATAGCTATTATTGTATTCAAACTATATATTTTAAATACCATTATTCAATCCAACCATATTTGAAATTAATAGAACTGTAATAATAGATACTGTAACATTTTTGCAATAATATATTTGTAAAGATTTAAACTGTGTTCAAAATGATAATACCTATTTTGCGGCAACAATACAAAATGTTATAGAGTACATACTAATGTTGGCATAACAATATAAAGAATTGTATTTTCTCTGCGTGTGCTTTGTACTCTTTTCACAGCCAAATTGTTTTTTAATTAGACACTACAATTTTTGCGGATTTTCTCAATAAACAACCTTTTTTGCCTAGAAAATTTAAACTGTTTAATAATTTTCAAACAATTTTTCCTGAAAAGGATACTTAGAAGTGATGAAGTATTTATTTACAAGTAATTGCAGGCTCAAGCAATATTTAATTTAAAAAACGGCCGGAAAATTCGCATCAAAAATCCGAAATTGAAGATTTTCTAATTAAAGTCGTTTGGTATTAAACGTTCAAGAATCTCAAAATAATTTTCTTAGAATAAAATATTTGAATGTCTGTTCTATATTAATTATGTGAACTAAAGTTTGAGTTCAGTTTCTTTTAGCAATATTCTCTTACTCTGTAAAGACTCATTAAAAATTTCGATATAGAAAAGAGAAAACTTGTATGTAAAAATCAATATTAATTTACATTATATTTTCTTTTTTATTTCCTTTTTAAATCATTTATATCAAATAATCAAGAAAAAAAACATTTCCATTTCCTTTTATTAACAATTCTTACGAAAGAAAACCTTTAACACAATTTGTATTAATTACTTTGACAATTTGCTGACAAAACAAGCGCCAATTTAATCAATAATTATTTTAAAATTCAAAACTTGTTTAACATTTTAAAAAGCTAAATGAATGAAATAATGCCCAGTTAAAATATACAGTACTAATACTAAAACTGGAAAATAAATTAAATTATGGAAAAAAATTAACATTACAAAATAAATTTATGCAAGAGCCAGTTAAAAGCAAAAAAAAAAAAAAACAAAATAATTTAACAAATCAGCAACACAAAAACTAAAATATAAACGAAAAAACCACCAGCAGCACCCTCTACAGCTGGTTTGTTTAACAGATCATTTTCAAAGTGAATACAGATAAGCTACACATATTCAAAGCAAACGCCTTCAAATTATGAAAATTATAAATTCAGTGCCTACTTTTAGGCGGTCACTAAAAATTTGAGATGCTTAACAAAGATTCACAAACAGAACTCTTACGCACACAAGCACGCATTAAAGTTAATCTCTGATTTTAACAGCAAGTAAAACAAAATTATAGCATAATGTTATTTAACAGTGGAACAGAAGACAGTACTGTTAAGGCAGCCGGCTTAACAGCGAGTGCTATGGCTAGAGTTAAAACGCGAGTTAAACTGTTCAATTATATATGTTTCACAACATTTTAAAAAGTGAAATCAACGAAATATGTACCACTCTTGAATTTTTCAAAGCCTGCAGCTTCTTTCCTTTTTTATTACTCCTCTTTTAGCAAACAAAATTAATATCTGCTTGGAGCTGTTTAAAATCGATCATGTAATTATGGCCAGCAAATAAAGCTGTCATCATTTGCTGTTATCATGCTTGAGAGCAAGTGCGAGTTTCTTAGCAATTTGCTGCGGCTAAAAGTTGTCATTATTATAAACCTTTCAAGTTGGTTTAAAATATATCCTGTTGGCTATACAATGCAAGAACAAAAAAATCTTGTTAATTTTGCGTTCTTTTTAATACATTTTATGGTGCCTTGTGGCCTCAGGTGCGGAATATTTTTAACTGTCATATCGTTTTCTCGCCATTCGCACTCTAAAAGTACCCTACTCTAGGTATTTTGAGTGTACAGAATAACAAATTTATAATTTTGGTTGTATAAAATTTCTCAACTGATATTATATCGCTTTTATATAACAAACTTTTTTGTATAAAATATGCTAAAAATTTACTGCGAAACGTTTTTAACACAAATGTTTTACAGCTCTTAAATATTGACCGATAGCAAACTACTTGGAAAATTTATATATAAAAGTAAATTTTATACGAAAAATAATTGTTAAAAAATTATTTAAATTTTTTTAATAGAGGCTGTTGTTTGAAAAAAGTTTTCTTGCAGTTACTTCAAAGAAATAAATTTATGTCAAATACGAACTCCCAAAAGTTTACAGTACATTAATTGTAAAATAAAATATTATTCCAAAAACTTTACGCCAAAAACTAACTCCGAAACGTTTACAGTCCTTAGTTTCCTAAAGAAACTATAACTCCGAAAATTTATTTTTTTGTAAAAAGGTTTTATTTGATAGTCCGAAACCTTTACAGTCTTTAGTGTTACAAAAAAAAAAATTTATATTACTCCGAAAATTTATTTTAAAAAAAATTTTTTTCGTTATATTTCTATAAAAAAAAATTTTAGAAAAAATTTTCCCGTAGATTTTCATATATATATATATTTTTTTTGCATTAAAATTCCATCTTTAAAAATGTTTGTTACAAATATAACCTTTCAAAATAAATTTCAAAAGAAAATTTCATTCCGAAAATTTAATACAGAAGTTTAAACACCAAAATTCGTCTAATATAAATAATTATCAGACGAATTTTGATGTTTAAATATTTATTATAAAAATCATATTCATATAAGTACAACACCTTACATAATTTAATACATTATTATCAATACCTCAATTGTTTTGAGAACTATTTTTGACCAATTTGATGCCAAAAATAGTTTCGGTATAAAATTTGGTTTCTGAAAATAGGTTGTTTCATGAGAAGAAGATTATTTTTTAAAATTTACTTGAATAATGTACGCTGAAGCTGTATCCCGAAAAATGTTTTTCCCTCTTTTCGTTTTACAAAGCATGTTTGTTTGTTAACTTTTCAATAAAAGGTTTTGGTCGAAATATATTTGCTTGTAAAACACTACACTCCGATTATGTTTTATAGATATTTTTTCTACTCCGAATATTTGTTGCAGCTAAAGTTGCTGACATCCCGAGAAAAAATTTACTCCGAAAATATTGTTCACTCCGAAATATATATTTTCGGAATATACACATTGACGTTTAAATTTTATACACTACTCCTGCGTGACAAATGCTGTCCATGCCATGCTTGTTTTTTGTGTTTTGACGGATATTATTAGAGCATTTTTCTTTTTAAATTCTCAACAATTTATTTAGATTGTTGGGATATAAAGTTGAATGTTTGAGAATACCTTTCAAAAATTTCCAAAGTCTACTGATGATTAGGGTAGTTCCTATGAAATGTCGACATATAGATAGCTGGGAAATATAGAAAACAAACTATTTATAATTTTAAAATTATTTAATCTTAAATGGTAATCTCTCTGAATTTCTGTTACAACAAAAATTGCTGAAATTGCGAGTAAAAGGCTTACTACGAAAATAATGTTGACTTTTTTCAGAATATACACGTTGAATAAAGGCTATGACTAGTCCTGGCTACAAAAATTGCGAGAAAGAAGTTTTACTCCGAAAAAAATTTTACTCCGAAAACACATTTTTCGGAACAAATTCGTTAAAGTTTGAATTCTATGCACTACAAAAATTATGTTGACTTTTTTCAGAATGTACTCGTGGAATAAAAGCTGTGACTAGTCCTGGCTAGAAAAATTGCGAGAAAAACTTTTTAATCCGAAAACAATATTTACTCCGAAAAAATATTTTTCGGAGCAAAAACGCTAATAATAAAATTTTATGCGCTATTCCTGCTACAAAAATTAATATTAAAAATATTTAATTCTAATTAGTAATTTTTCAGTAAAAATATTTTTTTAACTATATTTTTTAGTAAAATAGTCTACTTGGAATATGTGTTCTAGAAATTTTGCCATTCCGAAGATTTCTGCAGCAAAATTTTGTTTCAAAAAGACTTCTGTGCAAAGGTTTTAGTTATAATCGCGAATAAAAAAAAAATACTCCGAAAATTACAAGAAAAAATACTCCGAAAAAATTTTCCCCTACCAAAAATACATAATAGTATTTAAGTGATTTCATTCTTGCTACTAAAATTTATACTAATTATTTTCAATTCTAACAGTTGTGAAAATAAAATTAAAATCAATGGAGTTTAAAAATGTCGTAAAAAAATTAGTTAAAAATCCGTTTTTTACTCTAAGCTTTATATTTTTTATGTATTTTCCAGCAAGAAAAAACTTTTTTTTTAAAGCTTTTACTTCAAATTTTTTACTTAAAATTTTTCCGGTTTGATTTAATCTAAATCAAAAAAAAGTCAAAGAGCACAGGTACTCATAACAAATATATATGAAAAAGATTTTATCTTTAGTACAAGTTTATACCGAAAACAAAAATATTTCCATAAGAAAATTCTGAAAAAGAAGCAAAACTTCTCAAAGAAAGTATTTGCGACACAATATTTACTTCATTTAATTTTATTCAAAAAAATTCCGAGGAAAGTAGAAATTTTTTTTTATAAAAGATTTTTACACGAAATATAATGATTATGGGAAGTCCTTGCTGTGAAAAGTAGACCTGCAATTAAATTTACTTAAGCACCACACGCAATTTGTGTAAGCATTTTATATAAAAAAAAATTGCAAAAGAAACCTTTGATTTTTTTCATTTTGTTCCACAAGATATAAGGTACTTTGCAAACCGACTATAACTTACAGTTAAAATATACATCTTAAGTTTCTTGTTATTCAATAAACTCCATCCAGTTCTTGTTCAGCCTTCCTTTTCAAATAAATTCTCTTTTTGGCACAATCTCGTTTAAGTAACTCACTTAAATTTGATTACAGCAATCTGATAGTGGGTGTAAATTGCACTACAATTTCTGTTAACTTAATTTTCGACAACGTCATCTTCAACAATCTTATTAAGTTTTCAATGTTTTGACTTAATTTTGTCAGCCAGTTTCGCAAGTAATGACGACGTTGTCTGAAAGCCGGAGTGTGTGGGCAATTTATTATTGAAGTGAGTCGTCGTCTGCCAAGGAGGGTTGTGGATATAAAAACAATGAAGTTATGGCATGCAATTTGTAGTAACAAGCGTGGGAATAATCTCTGAGCCAATGATTTTGGAAAATTATGTGGAGCAGAAAGAAAAAATGGCAAAATGGCGGTTTCATTAAAATTGAAATGCCATAATTAAAAAAAAATGCCCAAATTCACATGGATGATTAAAAGCAACTGAGTGAAAATCTTGTTAGTTGTCATTAGGATTGTGCCACTGATTCCAGCAGTTTGACTCCGAAAAAAAAAGTTTGTTTCCTAATTCTTTTGTTTCAATAAAATATTTTAATACTTTTTTGGATTCTTGTCTAAATACTTCTATTTTAGCTGAAAGCCAAATTTTTTCGAAAATCTAATTTTGTCTTTCGCCCACACTTCCTCATGTTTTTAAGTTTTGTAGAATTAAAAGCATTTCGCCATATTTATCCCGGTTTGAAATAAAAAATAAAAAAAAAACACTGCAACAGTTAAAAGTTGAAATTCCTACTTCCAAACCGTTAAATCAATGCGTTTTTGTTATATTCACAAAAAGCAAACCGCCTGCCCAACAACAAAACAACGAACCAACCAACCAACGCCTGCTTTAAGAATTTGTTGGTAAGGTGGCGGTTAAATTAAGCGTGATTAAAAAGTTTTTATTTTTCTTTACTTCAATCTGAGTACCATCTTCAGTAAATATTACAATAACAAAAAACTAAAACAAGGATGAGAACGACTTTGATAGTATTTACAGAAAATGTAAGAACACTATTAAAAGAATCATATTTTTGTAGTAAAAATGTTAATTTTTGTTTCTTTTACTTGTAAATAAATATTCTGGGGAGAAGAATAATGATCGAAAATAGTACAAAAAAATATTTTTAAGATGAAAATACTATAGTCTAATGAATATTTTTGAACCTTAACTTTCAAAGGCAATGTTTTTTGAAGTAAATATCTTTTATCGAATATACATTCGAACTAAAATTTACTACAGAAAAAATTTTTGGATTAATATTTTGAATTGAGTAATATAATTTTGAAAAATTTTCGATAAAATATTTTGTATTTTGGAATTAAAAATTGTTTACACATTTTACAGGAACTTTTTTACATTTGAAATAAAAGTATTGCAAATAATGTTTTCAAGCAAATAAAAATTTTTACTACGAAAATAACGATTTTCTGTAGAATGGTGTTTAAAGTTAACAAATTACCTAATACACATTCGGAGAAAAAACTTATTTCGAAATTTATTTCGGAGTAAATTTTTAAAGAACTGAACTGCGAAAATAATGATTTTCTGTGGAATGGCGTTTAGAGCAAACATATTATTTAATACACATTCGCAGTAAAAATTTACTCCGAAATTTTTCGGAATAAATTTTCACTTAACTGTTTTTGCTAAAAAAAAATTACACCTTAAATATATTAAGTGTAAAACTTTTATTCCGAGGATATTCGGAGAGAAAATTTTCCATATAATTGATTCCGAAAGAAAAAAATTTTCTTTAAAAATCTTTTTCTAACATGTTTTTCATTTAATAGTCCTAACAACAAATTTTTAGGGTTAACGGTATTGTGAAAAAGTGTTTTGGAAAAGCTAAACGAGTTAAAAAATTCGGCGACAGCTTGTCAGTTTTGGAACTAAAAATTTTTTGACATGCATTATTTTCGAAGTGAAAATTTTACCGCAAAACTGTTTAAAATTAATAAGGTTTCTTAAGAACACAATTACGAAACAACTTGAATTTTTTTTTCGATAATTAGCATAATTTTCGGAGTAAATATCTCAACGAAAAGTGCTTCAAACTTAATATACCAGGTTATTTACATTTCTTTCGGAGTAAAAGTCTCACAGTAAAATAATTTAATGAAGTAAAAGGTTTCTACAAATAAATCTTCTGTTTTAATTTTTAATAAAAGGATTATTTTCGGAGTAAATAACTTACTGCAAAATATTTCAGGACTAGCTTATTTGTCGAAATATTATTCTTTGTCTATTATAAAACTAAGAATTTTTTATGTAGATTATTTTAGGAGTATTTTATATATATAATTTTTCCAAAACTAATGTTCTGTTTTCGAGCTTAAAAATTTGTTTATGTCACCATTATTTTCGGAGAAATAATTGCGCTGTAAATATTTGAAGATTAGTTAAAAAAATATTTTTTCTGTTCACAACTCAAAAAAATTGTGTATGTACATTTTTTCGGAGTAAAAAATTTTCAGCGAACTCGAAATATACCGCAACAGATTATTCGTTTTCACTTTTTTTTTTTTATTGGACCAGTACTCAGGGGATGACCCCTACATATGCAGTGCATTGTTCCAGAACTAGGAAAATAGGTTGTGAGGAGGGCGAAAGAGGGAGTAGTGTTTGTGAACATTTGACTTGCACTTTCCAACGTTATAACAGACAGGAAACACGTCTGCAGGCAACTTGTTCCACGGACGAAGCGAAGTGAAATTAAAATTTTTTAATACAAACATAATTTTCGGAGTAAAATTCTTGCTGTGAAATAATTTAGGATGAAAAAAAATTTTTTTTTTGTAAATAAATATTAAATAAATTTTTGTTTGGAAGTAAAACTCTTTTATATGCATTATTTTCGGAGTAAAAATCTTACTGTGCAATATTTCGGCATAATATTTCAATTGAAAGTAAAATTTACACCACTAGATTTTTTAAGAAGACTTTTATAGTTAAAAATTTCCACAGTAGGTTTTCTATTTTCCAAGCTATTATTCTATACACATAATTTTCGGAGTAAAAATCTTACTGTGCAATAAGTCAGAATTACACTTCTATTGCAAGAAAAAGTTTTACCAGCTATTATTTTTCTAAGATTTATTTTATAGTTAAAAATTTGCTGCCAAAAATATGTTTGGGGATATAATTTTCTTAGAAAATGTAGCGCCACTGGCAGCTTGTTGTTGTAACCACTGCTTAGGAAATCTGGTAGAAATTAAGTGTTGTTTGGAGAATATAATTGTAATTGTAATTATTTAAAAGAAACTTTATACGCTGACTTTGAATAAAATTTAATAACAGGCTGGAAATCTAAAAGTTTTTGCTTCAATTTTAAGTTTTGGCTGTTGTTGTTGGGAGGTTTGTTTTTTGTTTGCTGGCTGCTGCTGTTAATAATGTTTTTGTTGTTGTAAATGAAGTATTATTAAGTTTGAACTATGTGTAACCACCATAATGGGTCGGTCACACTGAAATGTAGGAAAAAAAACTTTAAATTGCATGCGAGTTAAAAGAAAAGTCTTTAAGTACATACATATGAATGAGTGAAATGTGTTTATGTGTGTGTGTGTGTATGTGTGTGTGTAAGTGTGTTTGGCTTGTCAACAAATAAAACAAGAGAAATAATAATAATAAAAACAACGACAGACTGACTAGCAGCAATAACAACAACCTGCACTATATGACATGATGGTAAGTTTACAAAGTGAACGAGTACGTGGCTTTATTAAAGATGCACCATAGTGAAGTTAAATTGTGGCTGTTTGGTTGTGTGGTTGTGTGGTTGTGTATGGCAATCTATCTGGCAATGGTGTGGCGTGGTACGTTTGCTATGGTCTCAGCTAGGTGTACAAATCGACTTTAGTGCCGTGGCGTGGCATGGTTTTGGCTAGATTTGTATTTTTTTTTCTTTTTTTTTGTCTTCTTAAGTTTATTATAAGAAAATATGTACGTACATATATTTTGTTTTACTGGAATGCAATCCAAAAAATGCAGATGAAGATGAGGCTGTAAACTTTATGCAGACACACTCTAGTGCACGTATTGAACATTCATTCGCACACTTCAACACAAACACACAATCGTAAAAGATCATATACGAGTACACACCTGTGTGTTTGAAAGCGTTGTGTGCAACTGAAAGACCGTTAGTTTTGTGACTTAACAATCAATTGATCGCCCAGGTCTTATATTTCGCTTTGCTCGTTCTGAGTGTTTTGTTTTTTCTTTGCAGCATCAGTATCAGCAGCAGCAGCAGCATTAGCAGCTCCAACAGCATGTCGATTGTCCACTAGTTTTTGGCGGGACAGATCTATGGCTGAAGACAAAATATCCATACACATCATGTACTAAAATTGGTAGTTTGCGAAAAAACCTGTAACTATGAATCTATGGTAAGCATTTATTTATATGTAGTTGATGAAGAAGGTGGCTTCTTTATCATCCTCTTCCATACGATCGTATTGTCCTCATCATCAGCATCATGGCTTGTTGTATATTTCTTCTTTTTTTGTTTGTCTTTTTTTCGTTGTTGTAGGTTTTGGTTTTTTCGTTACTATTAGTGTTATTGTGGTTGTTGTTCTTGCAGTTAAGCAATACGCATTCACGACCTTTGTGCTTCTTATGGCTTAAATTTTCCGTTTTTTTTTTACATTTTCTTTTGGTTTGCATGAATACGGTCTTGAGTTGATTTCTTTATTTTTTTGTAGCATTCAAGTTTGTTGATCTATTTGCTACATATCTGCTAGAAAAGCTTGCTATCTGGTAACTAGACTAGGAATAACAACTCTAAGGCAAATTCTACAGAGAAAAGGAAATAAATTAAAGTCCTGTTTCAGAATGTCGCAAGTTGACGTTCGTCAATATTTTGTACAAGAAAAAAACTGTTCAAGAAAAAACAAACAGTTTAGGAAGCCACAGCGGGAAACTATCAGCCAAAATATAGGCACTTTAACCGTAATCAGCGCAAAGATGCTCTGCCAGCAGAACTTCCTGTAGGTTTTGCTGATCCCCGATCTACACAGTTTAAACCACATCCAGAACCTATCAGCCATGATATAAGCACTTCAAACAAGATCAGTTCTGCCAGCAGAACCTCCTAGGGGTTTTGCTGATCGCCGATCTACAAACAGTTTAAGCCACATCCGGAACCTATCAGCCAAGATATAGGCACTTCAAACATGATCAGTACCGAGATGGCCTGCAAGCAGAACCTCCTAGGGCTTTTGCTGATCCCCGATTTACAAACAGTTTAAGCCACATCCAGAACCTATCAGCCAAGATATAGGCACTTCAAACATGATCAGTGCTGATCCCCGATCTACAAATAGTTTAAGCCACATCCTGAACCTATCAGCCAAGATATAGGCACTGCAAACATGATCAGTGCCAAGATGGTCTGCAAGCTAAACCTCCTGGGGGTTTTGCTGATCCCCGATCTATTCAACATAAAATAAGTCATGTGGCTTGCTAGGGTTTTATTTGCTACAACAAACGAAGAATTCCTAACAGTCTATGCCCCAGAAAGCAGGTGTTAGGTTGTACAGGCCGCCAGTTTCCTGAAACCAGCCCACTTGGGTCCTTTCTTGGCCCCGTTGTAAAGTAGATGTTACTGCAGACACAATGTATCCTGGATTTACATCCGCACCTGCCTTGACGGCATTATTTATTATTTTTTTTTTTTGTTACCAGTACCAAATCAATAAGCCCAGAATAATTCAAGAGCTGAAGTATGAGATAATTCGGCACATTAACGATTTTGAACCTCAGTTAAGTCTTAGAGTCATTAATATATACCATTGGATAGATGTAGTTCACCGAAGCCGTGGTTCGTCTAGCTCGAGTTCAAACAGCTAGTTGTCCCCCAGCTTTAGTGTATTCAATTATTTTTTCCTGTCTTCTTTGATCAAGAGTTATTGATCGCCGCAATTATTGTTATAATAATAAATAAAAATATTTCTTGGCTTTAGCCAGGACTGAACTCGAGCTAGACGAATGATAACCACCCATCATCATATAATATTAGAAATATTAAAAATAAAGTTCGACTATTTAACATTAATACATACAAAATCATTAATAATATTTTTTTATTGCAGACAATAGATACTACAACTTCGAACAGGAATTATGGACCTTCATCCCATTGAGCTACAACCGGAGTATTGTAATTTCTTATTATATGTATGTATATAGGTTTAATATGTACCATAGTTATAAATAAATAAAATATATTATTTATCCAGTAAAGTTATTTTTATAGTTAGTACACATATTTATGACAAAAATATGATTACTTTTGACAAAATTAGTTAAATAATATGGTTGGGTATGACACTTATATGGTAATTTTTTAATTAATTTAATTTAATTTTAATTTAACTAATACTAAGGTCGCTCACTTTTATAATAATGTTGAACTAGAATATAGCATAGTTACTTATGGTATTTGTTTTATAAAACTATATTGTGGTATATCAATGGCGTTTAATATATAACAATATAATATTATCAGAAACAACCATATAATTCAACAATAATATGTTGCTCTTAGAATATTGTCGTGTCAACCATATATTTTTTTTTTCCACGTGTGCCATACTCATGCTTTCCAGAAAGTTAAAATTTATTTAAATCAGATAATATTTACAAACGTAATGAGGCAAACAAACTTTTTCATACCCGAGGTAGTCAACGTTGATACCTTGTCGGTCAGCATGTGTTATAACAAAGTGGTTCAAATTTCATTATTCTTAAAGTGTATTTTCTCCTCTATGACTCCTTTATACATTGATTTATGATCAGATCGCATATTTCAAAGATACAGATATATTACCCCTTTTTTATTTTGGCCCCACTGTGCGTTGGTTGGAGGAAACTGCGCTCGATAATATTGTCGATTGCTAAATGAAACTACGCAGTTCCCTGTCATTCTCACAAATCACCACTAAACCATACTTTGCGGACTTGGTGATTTGCTCAACATCATTGGAAAATCGTCCACGTTTTTAAGGTTCTTGGAATTCGTCTTGGTCACACTAAAACTGTACTCGCATGGTAAAATTTCCAAATATTTTTTTTCACAGTCTTGGCTAGGCTGGTCATTTATTTGAATAAAAATAAAAATAAAAATAAAAAAAGAAAACCTAAAATACGAAAAATCTCAAAAAAGCCTAAAAATCCTCGTTCACAAAATATGCATACACCTGCTTATATCTACACTGCCATTATGGATGTTTCAATAGTTGTTGGCCTATGTACTTAAAGTTGTTGCTGTTGTTGTTGTTATTGGTGTTTTCTTCTCTTCGCTTTTGGCTGGGACGTATAGTTTTATGTACTGTTTGTGATGTCAATATCGTGCTGTTAAAAATTGTTGCGATCATCATCGTAATGAGGAGAGAAAATTTTTATTAGCAACATTTTTTTTTTTTCTTTCACAAAAAGTAAACATCTAATTTGATTATAAAATTAAAGAAAATAAGTATGTATGTGGTGTGTTGGGGAAAAAGTCTATAAAAGTAACAACAACAGTAACAACAAAAAAGCCAACTAAGTACTGGTTTTATAACACGTAACCCAAATATTTGAATATTTAGTTTTTTTTTGTAGGAAAAAGGAATTTGTTTTTTATGGGGGTCACACAAACAGTGTCTAGTGTTTTAATGTTAACATAATTTTATGTTAGTTAATCTTATAACATAAATTTTAGTGCTTAATTTTGGTAGACACTTTTTTTAGCTCATCTTCATTTATTTTATCAGAATACGAGTGTACAGTAATTCACGGCCATTTAGATAACTAATAAAACTTGCCAGACTGCAAAAATTATTATAGCCCGTAAATTATTACTAAAAATGGAATTTCACTAAATATATCTATACAAAAAATGCTCATTTATGAAATCTTTAACAGCAAAATTTTTATATTTTTTTTATCTAGTGAAAATTTTAAGTCGGAAAACTCGCTTTACATGACAATATCGCTTTATGTGATAGATTCAGGTACAACTTTTGAATGAAAAACTAATTTTTTCTTAGAATATTAAGTAGATATATGTATGTATATTAGCCATGTTCTGAGAAACGTGCGATCTGAAAGTACAAAGCGTTCTGAAAAACGTTTAACTCACCATCAGGTGTTCTAAAGAATGCGCGTTTTACTGGCGTTTCGCAGTTGCTTATGAAAAACTACAACCTGTGTTTTACATGTGTATGTGGTAGTTACATAAAACGAAAACAAATTGACAACAAATAGAAAAATTTTTTTGATTTAATAATTTTGAATGGAATTTTCCACATATTCTTCAAAATTTTTATTGAAACAAAAAGAAAACATATCAAATTTTATCTGTGAATAATTTTATATCTTTTTGCAAGTTCAGTTTAAGCAAATTCAATCAGTTCACTTCAATATGCGAGTAGAAGTCGCCAGTAGAAGTCGCCAATTTTAAGCGATATGTCTTAACCGCGATATGTCTTAATGCGATTCTCTAACTTTTAACGATCCGATAATCGCAACTTTTGTCATAAAATTTCATCGCTTGCACTAACGATTGAGTGATTCTGTAACTTAATTCTAACGATGCTAAACAGCTATATTTTTCTGTTCATCCGTATAAACATTCCTTAACTTAACTGTCAACTCAAAGGAATTATCCAACTCCCGAAAACCACACTGGTTAACTCTTGAACCGTTCAAACTTGTTTCATCCCGTGCAAGTTCGAATGCCAGTCGTTCAATAGTTATTTCAACACAAAACACACTTTGCCGGTTAGAAAATTATACTGAAATTTTTGTTTTTGAAAATGTATTTAATAAATATTTTGTATATAAATGTATTTATTTATGTTTTTAAAAAATTTTTTTTATGCATTAAAAATCAGATTATTAGCACTTTATTTATGGAAGCACAATTTAAAAAAATACACTTTAACGATTGAATAAACAATAAAAAAAATTTTGTTTTTAAGATATCGACAGTAAAATTAGCAGCTGATTTTTATCGGCAGCGAATATCGTTGAAAACATATTACAGAATAGCAAATTCGATAAAATATCGTTATAATTATTTTAACGATTCGATTATCGTTATAAAAGTTACAGAATCGCACTACTTGGCGATTTGAAATCGCAAAACCATACTTCTTGCGTTATACGTTTGTCAGAACACCTATTTGGCGTTTTCATTTCTAAATTTATGCGACTTGAGTTTCTCAGAACATATTTTTTTTCGCATTTATGAACTTAAGACCAATTAACATATATAATATTTCTAGTGAAAAATAAAATAACTGGGAACAAACCTTATAACAAAACTATTTTCTATGAATTTTGTCTATAAACCATTTCAAAACTAAAATGTTTCTATACCGAAAATATTTAAAAAAAAATGTTTACCCTAAAATACATTTTTAGTTAACACGTTTTTTACTCCGAAAAAAATATAAAACAGAAAATTGCTTATTTACAAATTCATTTATATTGAAAATGTTCAAAAAGCCTTTGCACAGAGAAATTGTTACACTAAGCAGAGGAATTGTTACAAAGAAACAAATAATATAATTTTAAAAAATTTTTACTCCGAAATATTTTTTTTTTTTGAACTACAAACATATTTTCTACAGCAGTTTTCTGCTTCGAAAACTTTTTACACAATAAAAATATTAATTAAAAAAAAATACTTTTAGTGTTTGCCATAAAATATAACATACATATAAATAAAAGTTCAATTCCGAAAATCTGCTATAATACAAAAATTTAATTAAAAATTTGTAGCTCTATTTTAAAGTTATTGTTTTTTGAGATTATTATTTCCACACACCCAGAGCAAAAATTTACGAAGTAAATATTTTTAAATGAGGAATCTTTTCCTAGTGAAATATTGGTAGTGTTTTCTGCACACATGTTCCTAAACTGAAAATATTCGCTGCGAAAAAATTTACTCCGAAAATTGTTACTTCCACAACATTAACACCAAAATTTCTGCCTTAAATAACTGTTTCCTCAAAATGATTATTATTTTTTTAGTTTTTTAATCCAAAACTAATCTTCATGGAAAATTTCATCCCCGAGAATTTTTTTAGAATCTTCATTTACCTGCGAAAGTCTTTATAGGATACATTTTTATGCTGAAAATAATTTGCTGAGAAAGTTGTTTTTTTCCACTTCTTTATAGCAAAGTTAAGCTACGAAAGTATTTGAAACAGAAAAACTTTGAAAAAGCTGTAGCAGTAAATGTTAAATAAATGGAATTTGATTACTCCGAAAATATTTTTAATAAAAATTATGCACTCAAGATCAAATTATAATTGTTGCCATTATTTATAAAATATTTGATGAATTTGTAAAATTATTTTATCAATAACTGTTCGTTAAATTTTGAAACGCATTTAAATCCAATTGCTTGTTACTTATTTTGGGAACAAGTACATATCTTCTTTCAAAAACAGGCTTTTGCTCCAAATGTATATTTTTTTAAATATATCTCTCAAAAAAAATTGCTTTCATATCTGAACTATATATTTTTTACAGAAGTTTACCACTTCCAAAATGTTATATATGTATGTAAACACTTATTAAAAAACAATAATTTTTTCTAAGATTTCTAAGATAAGAAAAAATTATATATAATGAAAAATTTAATTCCGAAAATCATATATTATGTACAGAAAAAAAAATTAACTAAGCTAAAAGCATCTTTATTATGTTAGTATTTACCCCGAAAATTGTTATGCGAAAAACTCTATTCCGAATTAAAAATTTAATTCCGAAAATCATTTTTTATGTACAGCAAAAAAATTTAATAAGGTAAACGCATCTCTATTTTGTTAGTGTCTACCCTGAAAATTATTATGCAAAAAACTCTAGTCCGAATTAAAATCTCAACTCCGAAAATCATATTTTATGTACAGAAGAAAAATTAATAAGGTGAGCGCAACTTGCCTTATTTAATATTTGTAGTGTATTTACCCCGAAAATTGCCAGTGCGAAAAATCTTACTCCGAATTTTTGCTCCGAAAATTTTAACTCCGAAACATTATTTTTTTTAATACTTTTTAGTTATTACGTAGCTCACTAATATAATTAAGGCACTCATAGCTCTGAAAATTTTTTGTTTGAAAATTTTTACTCCGAAAATACAAAAATAACCTTTTGTTCATGAGCTGCCTAACATATGTTAATTTACTTACATTGGTGTACAACTTAAGAAGACCACGACTTCTTCTTAGTAACTATAAACAAAAGAGTGTGTTACATTTGCCCATTTTGTGTAAGTAGTTGCGGTAACAGCCGTGACCTGACAGCATTTGAGTCAGGTAATAGTTCACATTCCCATCCCGTCTGTTCAACCATTTCTCGATATTGGGACGTCCATTTGCGCTAATATCAGTGCTCCAATAAATTATTGAGAATTAAAAAGAACAAGCTTTTTTTTGCACACGTCTCTACTTTTCTTGCACCTTTATTAGAAGCTAATAAAGAGAATAAAGGCAATTGTTTGTAACAGTTTTATTGATTTTCGATATTTCGATAGCAATTTGTTAACATCGTCTAGAACTTCCTTAAGATGTTTTTTTATAAGTTTGACCTTCACTCAAGTCAAATTGTTTCATTTGCCAGTGATGATCTAAATCTAATGAGGCTGAAAGAAATAAATGTTGCTAATTAATGGCAAAATATTGTTTATAAATCTCTTAGCAAAAAGCATGTTGCAATGCGTGCGCCTGCTACAAAGGAAACTCCCAAATATGTATTAAAACCACAAAATTTAACTTTCAGCCAAGTCCAGAGTTATGCACGCGTTTTCATTCAATTCTCTGTTCCCTTTTCTGCTTTTTATTTCAATAAAATTTAAGTAAACAAAACATTAGCAAGCAAATCTACATGTTGTTCAGATGCCGCAATGCCGCTGGATTTTTTTTTAGAAGGAGTAAGGGAAGAGCGATGAATACTGGAGGGATGCAGAATGCAAACGAAATGGCTTAAAATTCTGTTTCCCGGAGATTCTTAAGCTGTGGTGAATTGGCTCATTACAAGACAACAAACAACAGCTTTAGATACAGATTTCTTATCATTAATTAAACTTAAGCATGTTAGCTACCGTGTTAAGATATGCTGTTATTTAGCTGCCAGACTTAACATTTTTTCTTCTTCTTTTTAATGCTACTACTACTGCTACTTCTTCTCAATTCCCATTTGCCACTTTTAAAACAGAATCGAATCTTGCCCAAAACTAAAGAAAAAAATCAAAGCAACAAAACTGTTGTGTATTGCCAGCCTAAGTGAAAAATGTTTGTTATCTTAGACATGCGATCGGTTTCGATCATTCTTAGGCTTAACAGCAGCAGCTTAAAGCAGAAAAAAAACTAAAATAAATATATTTCGAAATACGAGTAAGCAAACAAGTAAGTGAGAGAAAAAAAAAACAACACCAGTAGCTTTAAAAACCAAACGCAAGTTTAAGCAAAATTGCTTTAGCGGAGGCATTTTAACACTAGGAGTTGCCTTTTTTTTTTCTCTCGCTTTTTGTATGACTTCTTTTTTTAATTGTTTTAAAGCACGTACATTTTATCCCAAAGAAAACCATTGAACAGTAAACGGTTTTGCTTTTATTCTTATACAAAACAGAACAAAAAAAAAGGAAAAGAAATTATTGTTGCAACCTCTAGAAACATCGCCAGATAGCGGCATGTTTTGTTCACTTTTGTTTTGTTTTTGCTCTTGTTGGCTGCTACAATATTTAAACAGCTAAACTGTTGTTGCTTCTTAAACTTTAAAAGCAGATAAACCATGAAATAGTTGCCAAAGCAAAAGCAAAAAAGAAAAAAAGTGTGGGGTTTTTGTGTTATTTCCATATCAAATGCTTTGTGAGGCGGCATTAACACCCAATAATGTCATTGTCTATTTATGGCAAATTTTTATAATTTTTGACAGAGTTATAAAAATTGTTAATGTTTAAATTAATTGCTCCGATAACGGCACAATAGTTTAAAGCCATGCAAACTTTAAAATTTTTTTCTTTTTCATACAAACAGCACTATTCAAAGGATTTGGGTTTTATTTAAACTATAAATATTTGTTTGCAAAAATGTTTGCTTTAGCAGCCAGCAAGTGTGTATGTAAATAAAATTTTAAATAAAACAATTTTAAATCAAGCTGAAATATTATGTGGAAAATTTACCTGTTACAAAACAATCTATAAAAAAAAATTATTAATAACTTGTTTTCTATGTTTCCCAGCTATCTACATATATGTCGACATTTCATAGGAGCTACCCTAATCATCAGTAGACTTTGCAAATTTTTGAAAGATATTCTCAAACATTCAAGTTTATATCCCAACAATAAGGAATACTTTTTTTTTATATTGAACCAGTACTCAGGGGATGACCTCTACATATGCAGTGCATTGTACCAGAACTAGGAAAATAGGTTGTGAGGAGGGGGAAAGAGGGAGTAGTGTTTGTGAACATTTGACTTAAATTTTCCAACGTTATAACAGACAGGAAACACTTCTGCAGGCAGCTTGTTCCACAGACGAAGCGTGCGGCTGAAAAACGAATTCTCTCTGTAATGCGTAGTAAGATTCCCCGGACAATCGACCACAAATGGATGAGCTCTAAACGATGAACGCGTGCTACGTAAAAATGTGCGAGTTTCGGCAACAAGATCCCTAATCTCGTCAGAGCAAAATCCATTGAAGTAACGATAGAACAGAGTAACGCACCCTACACTGCGTCGATGCTCCAGTGAATCAATAGAGTTGGATACCCTACTGTCACTGATGAGCTTCTTCGCCCTCTCCTGCACACGGTCGAGTAACCCCAAAATAGACTTTGAGGCACCGGCCCAAACATGAGAGTTGTATTCCATTTTCGGTCGGATGTAGGTGGTATAAATAGTAAGGAGATCTAATGGAGTGAAGTACATCTTACACCGTTTCAAAAACCCGAGGCAGTTGAATGCTTCTTTGGAGACATGAAAAATGTGTTCAGTCCAGCGAACATCACACTGTATCTTCATTCCAAGAACATCAAGAGCATCCGCTTCCTCAATATTTATACCATCCATGAGTACAGATGAAGCAGCATTTGCGGTCGTTTGTTTGTGCGTTAATAAGCAACATTGGGTCTTACGAGCGTTAAAGGCGACCCTGTTTTTACGACCCCATTCGGAGATTAATAGAAGATCACTATTCAGTGAATCGTTCATATTTAGCCTCTTGGCAGTGATCTCTGATAGGCTGGGCCTATGACCAAAAGAGTAAGAGTGACAAATGCTGCTGTCATCTGCGAAAGAGTGGATAGGGTTGAAAGTTTGATAGAGAAGGTCGTTGAGGAAAATAAGAAATAGTGTAGGAGAAAGAACGGAGCCTTGTGGTACCCTTGAATTAATCTTGAACTCGTTTGATGAGACCCCATCTATAACAACTCGTATAGTGCGGTCTCTGAGAAAGCTCGATATAAACCGAGAGAAATCGTTACCGACACCAAAAGCAGTAAGTTTTGCCAATAGTGCAGCATGCCACACTCTGTCAAACGCTTTGGAAATATCTAGAGCCACGACCTTGCATTCACCGAAATGATGGATTGAGTGGCACCATTTCTCCGAAAGATATGCCATAAGATCTTGCTACAATTGAGGAGATGAAACAAAAATCGAAACAGGATCTGTTGGCGATACCAAAAAGCGCGTTTCAGAAGTGTTTTGAGAATTGGAAAAAAGTCTAGCATAAGTGTATTATTTCTGAGGGGGATTACTTTAAAGTGAATAAGATGAATAAATAAATACTTTTTTAAAAACTTTAAAATAAGAGCTATTTTTTGATCAGCCCTTGGTCGCTGCGGAACAGGTGAGTTGTTAGTTTGGATAGGCTAACATTTTCGTTAACTCGGTGTGACTGTATTATGAGTACATTTTTGTTCATTAACTTCGATTTTCCAAAGTTTTAGCAATTTCTCTTTGTTTCCATTCATTTATTTATTGAATCTTCAAAATATGAACTAACAATATGTATTCAAAATTTAATACTAAATATAAAAGTTATTTAAGTCCAGCCACTGCTAGACAAAAGAGTTTTATTTTGCGCGAATAATATCGTTAGAATCATTTGTTTAACGTTCTGATGGTGGCCAGGGTATCCCTTCTTCTCAACCGAGTGTGGCCGCCAAAATTAAGTATATTGCGTGCAAGAGGATTTTGGTGAAGTTGCGATTTACTAACGTACCTTGTCACGTACTGGGTGGCCCAGAAAGACCGAAGTGGTGTGAATTCCTTATAACTTTTTTATTATAATTTTTTTTTTTCTTTTCTTTTCAGTATTTTGTAAAGAAGACTTGGATAATTTATAATGGAGCAATACACAATTGAACAACGTGCCCAAATTGTTGAAATTTACTTTTCAAATCAACGGTCCATTGTGTTGACTCAGCGTGCATACCGTCGTCAATTTAATGTGCGGGTTGCACCCTCTCAGTCAACAATAAACCGTCTGGTTGCAAATTTTCGAGAACAAGGAGCAGTAAGGAACCTTCCTGGTCCCGGCAGACACCGAACTGTCCACACGGCTGACAATATTCAAGTGGTACAGGAGAGTATTCGGGAGGATCCAGAAACATCAACCAGGAGACGTTCGTCACAACTGAGCCTCTCAAGGACGTCGCTGCAGCGAATTTTGCACACCATAGGATTGTTTCCATACAAAATTCAACTTGTCCAAGAATTGAAACCAACAGATTACCAGCAACGACTTGACTATGCAATTTATTTCCAGCAAAAAGCACAAGAGAATCCAAATTTTATTCATAACTTAATAATGAGTGACGAAGCCCATTTTCAATTAAATGGGTTCGTTAACAAGCAAAACTGTAGGATATGGGCTACGGAAAACCCGAGAGTACTTCATCAACGACAATTGCACCCAGTTAAGTGTACCGTTTGGTGCGGTTTTTCTTCAGAAAGGATCATTGGCCCATTTTTTTTTGAAAATGAACAAGGTGTCGCCATTTCCGTCAATGGTGATCGATATCGGGCCATGTTGCAAAATTTTGTAAGGCCAGCCGTGGAAAACCATCCGCAAATATGGTTCCAACAGGATGGAGCCACAGCGCACACTGCGAGGGCCACAATGACTCTTTTACGCGACATCTTTGGTGAAAGAATAATTTCTCGTAACAGCAATTTTAATTGGCCTCCGCGTTCCCCGGATTTAACCGCTCCAGACTGTTTTCTTTGGGGCTATTTAAAAGGAAAAGTTTATGTTAATAAGCCTAGGACTATTGAGGAGTTAAAAACCAATATTCGAGAAGAAATTAACAACATACCACCGGAAGTTTTGCGAAAGGTCATGGAAAATGTGTTGGAAAGAGCACATTTGTGCGAAGCAGAATATGGCCACCACTTGCGGGATATCATTTTTAATAACTAATCCAAAAATATTCCCCATAAATTTAATGTATTTAAAAAAAAAAAATTAAAAAAATATCTCTTAAATAAAAAGTTATAAGCAATTCACACCACTTCGGTCTTTCTGGGCCACCCTGTACTTAGAAAATTCGTCTTTTACCAGCGGAACACACACACCCTTGTGAATTCGTGAGTTTCTTACGTACCATGGAGCTGCAGTAATCGTACGACGAATTTGGTTTTGTCGTTTTTGAATTTTTTCAATGTTAGATGTTGAGGCGGTTCCCCATAATTGAACTCCGTAGCACCATATAGGCTTTAAAATTGCGTTATATAACAAAAGTTTGCAATCCAACTTCAATGTCGAGTTTCTGCCCATAAGCCAATTTAGTTGCGCTGCTTTTAATTTCAACTGAGTGACTTTCGCATCAATGTGAGGCATCCATGTTAGCCTACGGTTGAGGTAAATACCAATTCTCTAATATTGAAGTATATTCCTACAAATTTCGTGAAGCTCATTGATGGCTTTCAGGAACGCTGCAGAATGCTGTGTCATCTGCCTTGACTTGTCAGAGGTGAGAAACAAATATAAAGTATCGGGCGGTTAAATTTCAAGGGCCGATGTTGAATGTGAACCACACCTAAACTCCAAGTTTTTTTCCGAATTTTATTTGACATTTCTCTATTTCAGACTTACTCAATTTGAACCATGGAGAGATACACAATCCAACAACGTGTTAAAGTTATCCAGACTTATTATGAAAATGATGATCAATTTTCGAAGAAAATCATCTTCAGTGATGAGGCACATTTTCACCTCAGTGGATTCGTCAAGAAACAGAATTGCTGCGTTTGGGCGAATGAGAATCCAAGAGTGACTGTCGAAAAACCAATGCACCCACAAAGAGTGACTGTTTGGTTAGGTTTATGTGCTGGCGGCATCATCGGGCCGTATTTTTTCCAACATGAGGCCGGTCAGGCAGTTACTGTGAATGGTGTTCGCTATCGTGAGATGATAATGAACTTTTTATGGCCCGAATTGGAAGATATGGATGTAGACGATATGTGGTTTCAGCAGGACGGTGCCACTTGCCACACAGCTAACGAAACAATTGCTCTTTTGCACAACAAATTCAATGGCCGTGTTATCTCACGTAATGGCGATGTCAATTGGCCGCCAAAATCATGTGATTTGACACCGTTGGACTTTTTTCTTTGGGGTTATTTGAAAGAAAAGGTGTACATCGATAAGCCAGCAATAATTCAACAGCTAAAGGATGAGATAATTTGGCACATTAACGGCATAGAACCTCCATTATGACTCAGGGTCATCGAAAATTTGGACCATCGGATGGAGGTGTGCCGCCGTGGTCGCGGTGCCCATTTGGCCGATATTTTGTTCCATACATAATTGAATAATGCCAATATATCATAATATTATAATAAAATTACAATAATTTCCTAAATAGTTTGTGTTTTATTCAAAATCAGCATCGGCCCTTGAAATTTAACCACCCTTTAGAACCCAGTTTGCTATCTTAGGGCACTTCTGCCTCGATTGGCTGAGTTGGGCTTATAAAATTGCCTTCTCTGATGACAAATTTTTGGACACATCAATAGTTTTTAAATGATTTGTAATAAAATTTTTTTGTTTTTTAATTTTATGATTAATTCTTGGTATAAAATATTATCCTTTTTGCTATCTTTTTAATCTTTAATGAAATTATATATCTATAATTTTTTTCTGATCACCTAAAACAAAAAAGAAATAAATGTTCCTTTACCTGCCGCAATTTTGCGTTGACTTACAACTTTATAACAGCCATTTGGCCAATAAAAAATTAAGAAAGAAAACAAAATCTCCAAGTCAGTGTTGGTTTCGTATTACAATATCTTTGCTTTGTTTTACAGCATAATTTATCAGGTTCGTGACATAATTAGCTACCATTTGTGGTAGTGGGAAATCAGTTTTTCGTTAAACACTCTACACTAGCACTTAAGACGTTGATTTAAACGTAGACTTCTTAAAATACAACACAAGAAGTATTTAGTTGCAAACGAAAAAGAAAAGCAAAAACAAAAAAAAACTAAACAAAAAACGTAAAACAATTGCAACATTAACATCACATCACTAGTTGTTTGAATTTCAAACATTTGAAGGATTTATGTTGTACACACGATGAATTGTGTTTGATGATTCCTTACAACCAAAAGCGGCAACATCTTGAAGTTAGTCTGTCCGTCCGTTAACTGTTCGTCTGTCTGTTGCTGTGTTTTCATGTGTGATCGATTAATGATCCTAACAATAGCACCTCTGGAAAACATTATTTTTGTTTAAATTTGCGCCAGTGTTTAGCTCACACTTTAGTGTTCTTTTTCAGATTATAAAACCAAAAAGAAGGGGACTCCTTGAGGAAACTTTTATCGTATTAAAAGCTACTCGGCTTGTTGAGAAAAGGGTGAGCCTGGCTTTGGTAGCTTACTTTTGTTAATGTTTTTGTTCTTGTTGTTGTTGTTGTTGTTGGCGACTAGTGGTGAGAAATAGATTGTTTTGATTTTATTTTCGCCGGCTAAAAGCCATTTGATTCAGGTGTAAAGAGACAACTATTTGTCGCTTTAAGTGAATAGTAAATAGAAAAGAAAACATTAATACTACACATTACAATCACTATTTGTTAAAACAATTACTTTTTCAAATATTTCGAAAAAAAAACTAAGAAAAAAAAAAAAAAGAGCGGCTGCCTGCTTTTGAAGTTTTATTCAGTTTATTTAGCAGCCAGAACAGTAGCTGGTTGTTATTGTTGTTCAAAATGTAATAAAGCTCCTGGGAGTAAAACCAGAAAAAAATAAAAAAAAATTCATAAAACAATCTGCTTTTGACTAGTGATTTGGTTCTTAAGTTAACTGCCCGTGGAAAATTGTTATTAAACTAAATTATAGTTTTGTTATTGATGCTTTTCATCGTCACCCAGTTAATTTTGGGAAAAATATAAAATTGTTTTTATTCTTCATTTAAGCATTCTTAGACCAGCTAGCAAATAATTTTAACACTTGAATGGCCATTTATCTTTAACATTTGATTGGTGTTGTTTTATTGTAAAATCAAAAAATAAAACAAAAATTTGTGTTTAAAGATTCACAGTTTTAAATTGGCAGCACTGCTTTGCTTGACAGCCTATTTAACAGCTGATAGACTTACTTACACCAGAGCAAATTTGACGAATAGGCGCGAATTAATATATTACTATTGGTGCTCGATTAAGGACTCCTAAACTCTGTTGTAAAATTTCAATCAGAGGAAATTAATCCAGCCGAACATAATTTGAATAATTATTTGGAGAATTTGATTTCTTCGCTGAAACCTTCGGTTAGTGGTTAACACCCAAAATCACCGCTTTTCGGGAACTAATTTTAGTCTCCGAGTTGCTGGGGAGCAGTTACGTGTAATTTAAGGTATAATAAGTGATGGTAGAATGGGAGAATTGGTTAAGCGTTGATAATCATTATGGACTTCGGGCCAACACCTCGTGGAGCCTTTTCATGCATTGAATGTCTGCGGAATTGCTTAAGGGAAAGATTAGATCACCCTGGCACTATTCGTGGTTAAGGTGCCTGTGTTTTGACTGAAACCTTCCGGTTGTGGCTTAGCGGCAAAATCACTGATTTTCAGGAACTCAATCAGGGAATCTTAAATTATGTTGTAAAATTTAAATTGTAAGAAATTAATGCAGTCGAATATAATTATAATAATTATTTAGGGAATTTAATTTGATTATATCTGACTCAGTAGTTCCATCTGGGAGTAGATTTTGCCTGAGCGTATTCCTAACCAGGATATTCTGCTTTCTGGCATTTAAAAAGCCGTGAGACCTAATTTATTAAAGCAATGACTCAAGATGTGTTGGGACTTCCGAAACCCATCGCCAAGGTTAGTAGGGACAACGGCGATCAATACGCCTCCAGGAGGTCCGCTTTGCAGACCATCTTGGCAGTGATCATATTTAAGGCACCTGGATCTTGGCTGAAACCTTAGATTTGTAGTTAACACCCAAAAAAAGCAGCTTTTCGGTAACTAATTGTAGTCTTCGAGTTGCTGAGGGGCAGTTACCTGTAATGTAAGGTATAATAAGTGATGGAAGAATAAGAGAATTGGTTAAGCGTTGATACTCTTTGTGGACTACGGGTCAACACCTTGTGGAGGCTTTTCGTACAATAAATGTCTGGGGAATTGTATACAGGAAGGATTAAAGCATCTTGACACCGATCGCGGTTAAGGTAGCTGTATTTTTAATGAAACTTTTCGGTTGTAGCTTAGAGGCAAAATCATTGATTTTCGGGAACTAATTATAGTCTTTTAGCAGCTGTTATATCGCAACAGTTACGTGTCAAGTGGAATATAAAAAGCGATGTAAGGAAAGGAGAGCTCCTTAAGCGTTATTTCTCTTTATGGAGTTTGGAAAAAGCTCTACGAGTTTTCTCGAAACGAGCTTTTTTGAGATATGACTATGTTGCAATATAGGAGCGATGTGACTTAATCTCATTATAGTATTTTCTTTGAGGTTAGATAAGTAAAATCACCTGCTTTCGTATATAAGACAGAGACACTTGAATACTTGAAAATCAACGTTCAAAGAGTTTTTGCTAAAATATGCTTGCAAATGCTACGAAAAGTTTGTGAAAAATAGTGCTTGAGACTGCGGCTTACACGTAACAGCCGTCACATCAATCACATCATCGCAATCAGCGGAATCAGAAACATTAAAATCATAAAATGTTTTATCCCATAAACACCATTTCAATGATATTAAAAATATATTTCTTTGTTTTATTTTGATCTAAGCCTGCGCAAATCTAAAATAAACACCCTGTACTGCTACTACTACACGAAAGCGTTTAAGTAGTTTTTTTGTCTTTTTTTTTGTAATTTAGCCAGTTTTTCATGTTTCAGAAGGGACATTTGTGATCTGCTACTGCTGCCGTAAGGTTTCAAACATCCCATTGATCAATCTTTCGGTTTTCTTTACTACACTTCTGTTAAAGAGTTTTATTTTAAAGTTTAAATTTTATCTTGTGCCAAGTTTAGTTTTTATATATACTCGTATTTTTTTGTTTTCAATGCCATTATTAGTGTTCTGCTTTGGTGTTGTTCTCACTCTTTCTGCAGCCAACTAAAACTGCCTTAAAGGCTGGCAATTAACGAAACGATCTGTGAAAATATTTTATTAACAATGTGTTTGTTAATCGATCTACTTTGATTTTATTTATGGCTTTGACTGCTATCGCACCTACGTCAAAAGTTTGTTAGAAGTAAGAAAGTGGTGGTTGTGGCAGTTAAGTCGGCTGGCTGAAGAAATAGAAAAAGTACAAACGAACAGAACTGAACACAACAGTAACTGACCCGTTGACACATTGAGCATCCTGATGTTAAGAAATGTTATGAGAAAATAAATCACTCAGAAGTTAATAGAAAATAAAAAAAGGTCTTTAAAGTTGCATCAATTAAAATAGAATTTAATATAAGACGAAAATTTCCAGCATTGTGGAGAAGAGCTTTTCAACATGAAACTGACAGGAGTACTATTTGATTACTGCTATTATCCTTTAATAGGAATAATATATAATTAATTATATATCTAACATAAATTCGAAAGCTCTAGCCACTAAGGCAGCCAGCTCTAGAATACTATTCTATATTATACATATGACAGGCCTTCAGTAAATTTTTTTTTGCTTCTCTTTTCTAATTAGTTGCGCGACATCTGCCGCACTTAAGCATTTTTCACTTGTTTAGCCACAAATTCATTTCGAACTATCTAGGCTCGATTTAATAACCAAATAACACTTCAGTGAGGAAAACAAAAAATAAAAGTTTGTAAAATATTATTAAATTTTTCTCATAGCATTAACCTTTCATTACAAGTAAATGGACGCTGTAGACAGCAGTTGTGTTTAAGATCATTAAATCTATAAATTAAATAAATGCTTTTTTTCGAGAAAAAAAAAAACTGAAATAATCACCAAAAAGCAAGAAGAGCAAAAAAGAAACGTGTAAAAGTTACAAAACGGCAGCAGCAATATTTTACTTGTAACAAACAGCAACAATATTTGGCCATCATATTTTTTGCACCCTCTAAAAGACTTTAAAACAGGGTAAGTCAAAAAAGAAGGTTAATACTTATAGAAGGTATAATAAGTATAATAAAATATCGATAATATTTAGATATCATTATACATTATTTTATTAATATATTTAATTTTAAGTTTACTTTTAGACAATGATTTGCCTTTACCTGTCTTATCTGTACCTTACTTAAGTATTATCTTTATGTTATGTTATACCAATTTGTTGTCCGTGGCTTGTCTGTGTCTTGTTTGTATCTAGTCTGTGCTTTGTCTGTAGCTTCTCTAGTCCTAATATTATCTGTGTTTGCCTCATGTCCTGTTCACCTCTTATCTAAATCCTTTGAATACTTTTTATATGTCTTGTCTGAGTTTTTTTTATGGCATGATTGTATGCATCCCCATGTCTTTTTTATGTCTTATCTGTGTCTTCCCCATGTCGTGTTTTTATCTTGTCTGTTTATATCTCCTCTGATTTTTGTCTTTACTTTCTATTCTCTTATCTGGTCTGAATGTGTGTATTTTTTCTACATATTGTCCATATCTTCGAATTCTCTTGTCTATTTTTTTCTATTCGCTATGTAGTTCTAATCTGTGTAATCCGTATTTAGTGTATGTTTGCTGCATATCTTGTTTACATATTATCTAAATCCTTTCCTAGATTTGTCTATATCGTCTATATGTCTTGTCTGTCTCTTGTCCATGTTTTGTCTATGTCCTGTGTTTATCTTGCCTATGTCTAGTTTATACCTTATCTACACTTTCTCCATGTCGTGTTTTATCTTCTAGTGCATATGTGTTGTCTAAATATTGTCTATATTTTATATCCTTCTAACTGATCTGCATAATGTCCAGGTCTGACTAAATATGCATATTTTGTGCATGTTCTTTCTGCATTTTGTCCAAGTCATTTCTTTGTCTTGTATTTGTCTTGTCCGCTCCTTTCCCACTCTTTATGTAATTCTTTCCTAGTCCGTATCTTATAAATGTTTGCGTTATATCTTGTTAGCATCTTATCTAAATCCTTTCTACATTATGTCTATATCGCTTGTCTTGTCTATATCTTGTCTTTCTACATCTTATCCATATCTTCCATTTGTCTTGTCTATTTTTTTCCTACTTCTTATGTATCTATCTATCTAGTGTCCTTTCTAAGATTTGTCTATATCATCCATGTGCCTTATATGTCCCTTTTCCGTGTTTTGTCCGTAACTTGTCTATGTCTAGTTTATGTCTTATCTATACATTCTCTACGTTTTGTCTATATCTTGTTTTGCACATATGTTGCCAACGTCTTGTCTATGTTTTATGTCTGCTTAACTGGTCTGCATAATGCCCAAGGCTGACTACATATGCATGCTTTCTGTATGTTCTTTCTCCATTTTATCTATGTCTTATCTTCATCTTGTCTACTTTTTCTCCATTCCTTATGGAGTTCTTGTCTAGCCCATATCTCTTATATATTTGCTGTATGTCATATTTACTTCTTATCTAAATCTTTTCTACCTTTTGTCTTTATCTTACAAGCATGTCTATCCCTTTTCCATGTTTTCCGTCGTCCATATCTAAATTTTATCTACGTCTTATAAATTTTTTTATATCTTGCCGATGTTTTGCGAAATCTTATCAATATTTTCTACATATGTTCTAGGTCTTGCGTGGTTCATGTCTAAATCCTGTGTGTGTGTCTTTTCAATATTTTCTATATATTGTGTACGTCCTCTTATCAGGTCCATTTGTGGGCCAGATCTAAAGTTCATTTGTATATAATGTTTGTGTTTTTTAATCTGGTTTTTGTCTTAGCTACTTTTTCTCTATTCGTTAAGCTATGTACTCACGGTTGTCAGATGTTACAATATTGTAAGATTTGGCAACATGCTGACAATGTAGTGACAATGAAAAATTGTCCCGCAGAAGTAAATTGTTTGTTCAGATGATCGTAAGAAAATCTTACAATTTCATTGTCAGCCTATGGTCTGACAATTAATTCATCTAACAACAAAAATTGCCAGTTCACACGGCTTTTAGATTGTTAGATGAAAAAAATTGTCAGACATTTTGACAACAACGATCTGTTTGGCAGTGTTGTCCATCAAACTTTTTTTTTTATGACAATGGTGTCATTGTCAGGTGTATGAATTTTTTACATCTGACAATTAAAACTGAGCTTACAATACCAGCCAATTATCTGGCAATGCCAACGAAGAGTGTTCTCACGATTGTCAGATGAATGACAAAATTGTCATATTACAATTGATTGACAATGGTTTTTCTGACGTGTTAAGTTAAAAATTGGCAGTTCATACGACTGTGTTCATTTTCAGACAGTTTTACTGGCAATATTGTAAGATCTGATAACCGTGTGTACGTAGCTTATGTCTGGTTTATATATGGCTTGTGTATTGTGTAATGCTATGTACACACGGTTCTCAGATGTTACAATATTGTAAGATCTGGCAACATGCTGACAATGTAGTGAAAATGAAAAATTGTCCCGCAGAAGTAAATTGTGTGTTCAGATGATCGTAAGAAAATCTTACAATTTCATTGTCAGACTATGGTCTGACAAATAATTCATCTGACAACAAAAATTGCCAGTTCACACGGCTTTTAGATTGTTAGATGAAAAAAATTGTCAGACATTTTGACAACAACCGATCTGTTTGGCAGTGTTGCCCATCAAACTTTTTTTTTATGACAATGGTGTCATTGTCAGATGTATGAATTTTATACATCTGACAATTAAAACTGAGCTTACAATACCAGCCAATTATCTGGCAATGCCGACGAAGAGTGTTCTCACGATTGCCAGATGAATGACAACATTGTCATCTTACAATTGATTGACAATGGTTTTTCTGACAACGTGTTAAGTTAAAAATTGGCAGTTCATATGATTGTGTTCATTTTCAGACAATTTTACTGGCAATATTGTGAGATTTGACAACCGTAAGTACTTAGCTTTATATAGATATTGTCTACATTCTGTAAATGTCCTGTTTATATATTCATTTCTAAGTCTTGTCTATATGTGTTGTCAATTATTCTATATTTTGCTGATGTTTGGCGTGGTTGCAATTCTCAAGATCCAATAGAGGCTATAATATAAATAAAATAAGGTACAACAAATCGATTTCTGATCAGCACTTTTTTATCAATTCAATCCGTCTCCGGATCCAATTACTACCTAATATACAAGCATTGCGCAATGCAAGCCGTTTCAAATCTGCCATATTTAAACATTTTTCATACAGAAAAAATTTTTTTCGTGTTCAATAACGAAATTCGTTCAATCAATTAATAATTTGTTTGAATGCGGACCTGTAAAGGAATTCGTGGATTCAAACAAAAGTTTAGTAAAAATAATTATTGATCGAAAAAAACTTTTTTTTTAAACAACAACAAAATACGATATCCAAGGTTATTTTTTTGACATTTATGTGTATGCATACAAATTATTTTTTCAGACAAAAATTTTGTTGATTTTATTTTTACTATAATTTTTTCTGTGCATAATTAGAAGATTACTAATTGTATAATTCTTCATACGTATAATACTCATATGAAATACTCGTATAAATTTCTATCTTTTTTTGGAAATTTCTCAACAATACTATAATATAAGAATTATTCTTGTTTTATTGCAATGCCGAAATAAATAAATACAATAAAATATATATCCTAAGTCTTGCGTGGTTCATATCTAAATCTTGTCTGTATTTTTTCAATATTTTCTATGTTTTGTCTACGTCCTGCGTGGCTCATGTCAATCTTTTTTATATCTTTTCCATGTCTTGGCAATGTCTTGCATTGTTCATGTCTAAATCTTGTCAATCTTTGTTATATCTTTTCCATGTCTTGCATAGTTCATGTCTAAATCTTATCTATGTCTTGTCAGTCGCTGTCATATCCTGTCCTGTCTCTTTACGTCTTGCCTGAATCTCGTTAACGTTTGTCTTCTCTTTTCGAGTCTATGTTTTGTTCATGTCTGGTTTATGTATGGCTTGTGTATATTCTTTCCGTACCTTGGTGGTATTTTGTCTAAGTATTGTCCTTGTCTAGGTGTCTATGCTTTATTTAAATCCTATCCATGTTTTGCCTATATATTGTCTATGTCTTGCCTCTCATATAAGTTGTGTATATCGTATCTATGACTTTGTTAATTTATCAGTGCGTTGTCTACGTTTGTTGTATGTGGGCTTATGAGGTTCTTGCTATGTCTATGTCGTGTCTAGCTCTAATCTACATATATCTTTTCGATGTCTCGTATATGTTTTGTTTTTGTCGGAGATTTGTCTATGTCTTGTTTATGTTTATGCTGTATCTAATCTATGTTTTGCTTATGTTATGTATATTCTACATATTTAGTCTTATCTGCAAAGACGTTTCTTATAGTCTGTGTGTATTTTCTATGTCGCATTTACTTTATTTCTATACCTTATCTTATATATGCCTTCTCGACATATTGAATATGTCCTGTCTATATCTTGCTTAAGCCTTTTGTAAGCCTCAAATGTAGCTTATTTTTAGTGAATCTTTATACCTCTAAAGGTGGAGTCTTTCAGATCTATAGGTTTAGCCATTTTAATGTTTTTCTCTGTGTTATCATTAATATCTAGAGTCCTCCCTTTCCATTGCAGCTTCTGCTAGTTTTGCGTAACATCTACAGAATAACTTCTCTTGTTCAAGCACTCTGTAATTTTTATAGCTCACCAACACCAGCCGTTTTTCGTGGCAATTTCAACATCAAAAACAAATTTTTCCACCAGAAATTTTCTGAAAAGAGCAAAAAAAAAAAAAAGAAACAGATATTAACAACATCACCATAAGCATGTTTATAGCCGCCAATTATACATTTTATTATTTGTTGTATGTTATTGTCTAGTATGTTTTACTATAATATGTTGCACTTTACTTAAGCAAACAAACGTACAACAACAGCAGCAACAACAACTACTACTATTTACTACACAGCCTGATGTTTTACGCAGAAAGTGCGTGCAATAAAAGAAATGTTTTCTTTGTAGATTTTTTTTTTTTTTTTGGTGGCTGGTTACTGGAATCAAAGTGAAATCATTGTAATTTTTTTTCGTGCATCAGTCTCAAATTATTTATTTTATAAAATAAAACAAATTTTAGTTTATCCTGGCTATGGAGGCCTGCCTAATAATATGGTTTGTTGGCTGTGATGTTGGCTGCTGATGCTGATGCTGTTGTTATGGCTACTGCAAACATTACCTTTGTAAGTTGTAAAATTGTAGAATTGCGTTAAGCAGTAGCCAAAAGAAAACTTTGTTACTTTTTCCTAACTAACGAGCTGGCAAACATTTGAGTTACATGCACAAGTAGCAGCAGCAGCAGCAGCAGCAGCGGCAACATACAAGTATGTTCAACATTTATGCGAGCGAGTATATGAAAATTATGTTTAAATTGCAACAATGCTTAAATTGGCAGGCTCATGCTACATATGGTTGCATTATTGCATACGCTTATTTCATATGCATGTTGACCACAAAATATTACAACAAAAACAATGGACACTAATGCCAATAATGTTGGGATTACTTAAACCTTTAGCTGCATATCGCTTCCTTTTTCGACTTGTATTGTTTTTTTTTTTTTTTTTTTTTTTTGTATTTGCTGCAGAAGAATCCCAAACAGCAAAAGAAGTTGAAGTAAATAACTTATGAGCTCATGTGATTATTTGACTGTTGTAGTTGGCGGCGGTGGCGGCAATTGTGTTGGTAATATTATTAGTATAGCTGTGTATTTGAACAGAACAATAGCTTTGCTATTTTGATATAGTGGCACAGTGGAATATTGAGATTTTTTAACCGGTGCTTTGCTCGGAAAGCAACAAGGAAATCATTATGGTTCCCCATCGCCGATACAATGACAAGTTTTAAAGAAAGAAGAGCTCTTGAAGGCTTATTGAATGCTAATGATTTTTATTGTTTAAAAAGGGATTACCTTCGGGCTTCAATATGATCAGATAAGATTTAAATACTTTTTTATATGTTTTTTCCCAACGTTTCGTTTGCTTTATTCAAACATCATCATGATTTTGTTGGGAAGAAAATCAGAATGTAATTTTCCCTATTCAACAAAAATATTTTCTGAAACAACAAAAGCATTAGCTGAAAAGCAATAGTTGACAGACATTTGTCTTTCATACTCATTCGGTTAGACGCCTAATGAATCAGAAATTTGGGTCCATGAAGCAAAATATGAATGATGATGATATAAAGATAAAGATCTTCTAGCAATATCTGCTTTGAACAGGATCGATTTCAAGGCACCTAAAACGCAGTGTTATTTGTTTATGCATGGGTGACCGCAGATACTACTTTTTCTATATTCATTGGCAGTATAGTTATATAGGAATCGACATTCTTGATGTTTTGGGAATGAACAGGAGAGTGCGTCCCCTGTCAGATGGTACCGCATAGTACGTCCTCATGTCCGTTTTATCAATGGATTTTTAGTGAAGATTTCTGAAGTACCAGCGCATGTTAAATCTCGCTTTCCATTTTATATAACAGATCACAACAGCAGGTAACTGTTGCAAGACAAAAGCACTTGGCGGACTTCGAAAATAGAGCCATATGTCATCATTACCAGAAAGTACCAACGCCTATCCCTGACAAAACACACGAGGAACATGCTGATTGTCATTCCTGCACCCCCCGAGGAACAGGTTTTGGCTTAGCGTAGGCGAAACCTGGGTGCTCTGTTTTCTGGGGCATAGAGGGGAAGGAGTCCTTTATTTGCTAACAAAACTCTAGGAAACTGCTTGACTTATGTTGTATTGGAATTCCGAAACCCTTATCAAGAACAAAAATTGGCAGAGCGGGGATCAGCAAAACCCTTAGGGAGGTTCTGCTTGCAGCGCAAGCCGGGATGATCATGATTGAGATGCCTACCTTGGCTGGAACGTTCTGGCAGTGATGTACCTCTAAAGTCTCAGGAAGGGGGAGTTAGTATTCCATGATAACTGATAACTGGTGCGTCGATTACTTCGCCGGTTACAGCCCCCGGAGGTGATGTTGTCTTGCAACAGATATCTTTACTGTACGGAACCAGTGGTGATGATTGGATGGGTGAGTTGATTTAAGGGCTGATGCTGTTTACGGCCTACCAACTCATTAATACTTGTCCTCCATTGATAGCTGGAAAATTGCATACAGGAGGAATTAGAAGGCCCGAACTTTTGAATAAGGGGTTGCCTATATGGCTACAAACATATGGCAAGAATTGCCATCTGTGTGCGCCTGGTAAGCCACTCGGGGGTGCTGGTGAATCGTGAATAATTTACTCCTTGGAATTGGTCCTTCATCAGATAAGGCCCCAAAAGGCAGGTGGTTATGTAAATCTTTTTCACAACTGCCATTTTTGTACTCCCTGCGAAACAGGTTTTGCCTCGGCGTAGACCAAACCAAGGCCCTCTGTTTTCTACGACATTGAGGCGAAGGAATCACTCATTTTTTGTAGTAAATAAAACTCTAGGAAGCTGCATGACTTATCTTATGTTGCTCCGTAACCCTTACCAAGGGTTAAAATTGGCATAACGGGGTTCAGCCAAGCCTCCGGAATGTTCTGCCTTACAGATCTCTCGATGCTGATCTAGGTTGAGTTGTCTGTCTTAGCTGAAATATTCTGAATACGATTTAAACCTAAAATCGCAGACAGGTGAATTGGTTTCCTGATAACTATGGTACGTGGCGGTTTTCCAGGCCTAATAAAGCCGTGGTGCCTTTGCCTTATAGCAGATACCTTACTGTAAGGAACCAGTGGTGATGGTTGGCCGCGTAAGTTGGTTCAGGACTGATGTTCTTCCATTGACTATTGGGAAATTGCATACGGGAGAAGGGCCAAAGTTTTCCGCAAAAGGTTTTAGCCGTTTGGCTAAAAACTTATGGCAAAAAGTTGCGGCCTAAAAGGCGGGGGCACTGGTGAATTGAGAATAATTTCCCCCGTAGAATATTGCCATCATCAGTTTAGGCCAGCAAAGCTGATGCTGATGTAAATCAGTTCTACACACCGCTATTCTTGAAATTGAGTTTTGATGAGGGTTCAGTAGCACAAGTCAAATCATGCTTTCTTTTCTTTCAGTTCTGGTTGCTAAGCTTTATCGGGGAACTCCTAGCCCTTTATGCTAACAAGAGCAAAATGGCTTACGCCAACATGATGGCGAATGAACTTATGATATAAAAAATATACTATGTATTAAGAAAACTCAAAGAATTTTAGCTAGTTACGTAGGCTGATTAATTTTTCTTATTTATGTAAATTTTCCAATTTCACGTCGTCAGTGCTTATATATATACAATATCTTTCCTTGGCCAAAGAAACTCAAAGATTTTTAGCTAGTTACGTAGAATGATTAATTTTTCTTATTTTTGTAAATACTCCGGTGCCACTTCGCCAGTGTTCATGTGCTTCCAATGCCTTTTCCTGGCCATAAAATGCCTGAGAATGCAGGCAGTGAACTATATAGTATAGGTTAGGTTAGGTTAGGTTATACAGGCCGCCAGTTTCATGAAACCAGCCCACTTGGGTCCTTTTGATCCCGTTGTGTTGCCTGAGGGAGAAGTGCAGCCCACGAGACTTACACTTCCCCCGACTAGTATAGGTTAACTTCTTCAGCAAATATATAGAAGGCAAATATATGAGGAGTGATTTAATTTTTCAACTATTAACAGAGTAACCAAATTTGATTTTTTTTATAATAAATATATAAAAACTGTTTTCATGGCACAAGATATTTATGATTTAAAAAAATATATTACGAGCTAAGAAAACTCAAAGAAGTTTAGCTAATTATTTAGCCTAATTAATTTTACTTATTTTTGTAATTTGTCCGGTTTCATCTCATTAGTGTTCATGTATATGCAATGTCTTTCCCTAGCCAAAAACTGCCTGAGAATGCAGGCAGTGCACAGCGTTCACTTCTTCAATAAATATACTGAAGGCAAGAGTACGAGGAAGGCTTTAATTTTTCAACTATTAACAGATTTTTTTTTATAATATATATTTAGAAAATGTCATGGGGGAGAGAACTTTTGATGTAAGAAATATACTAGTAGTTTGCTGGGTTTCATATCGTCAGTTTCTTGGCCAATAAATGCCTGGGAATACAGTGAACAGCGTTCACTTCTTCAGCAGTTATATATAAGGTCATGCCTTATATACGAGGGGTGCTTTAGTTTTTCAATTATTATCAGAATAACCTGCTTTGATATTTTTGTACTGAAAGTTTAGAAAGTTTTCGCATAAGTAATATTTTTTTGTAGTATATTAAATATTTCTAACTAAATTATAAAGTATAAAGTCCTGTAGGACCACTGTAATACTAAGCAAATAAAAAAAAAATTATTGATCTTTTAATATTTGTACTTTTCTTTCAGAAGATGCAACATAATCCAAGGCAATTTTATTGGCGGCGGTGGTAGCGTTCTTAATGCTGGTCAGGGCGGTTTTTGTTTGAGTTTGTTGGCAATATTTTTTTTCTTCTTTTGTGCAATCTTGACTACGTTAAGCGGTCAAGCCAATAAAATATAAATTTGTCAGCACTATAACAGCCTGACTTTATAGTGGCTTGGATTATTTGTAGGTTTTTTTTGACATCACGGTCAGAAGCGAGTAGCTGCAATAAAAAGTCAAAAGCGGTAGAGCTTGTTACGAGTGTAAAGCTTGCAATGATGGTGGAAACAATATAATTTTCCTTATTATTATGTTTGCATATAAAGATATTTCTATAGCGTCGTCAGGTAGTCATGCGTTGGAGTAAATTTACAATATAATATTCAAGGTAAATTTTAAGAATGTACAATAATAATTAATAATTATTAATTTTATGCTTTAGGGGTTATTTAGGGGAAAACTTAAAAAAAAGTCGTAACATGATTATTTTAAGGTTTTGAGGGAAACTTAAAAAAAGTTGTAACTTTGCTAACATAATTTTTTTTTTTTAGCTTTTAAGGTAAAAACGAAACATAGTTTGGATTCATTTCGTGCTTATTTATGAGTGTCATTGTTAAGCTTAAAGACTTTAACAGTTTATTTAATTTTTCTTAACTCGGTTATTGTCATCATTATCAATTCTTAAAAATCATTGTTAAAAAAAAGCAGCCGTTTGCCCCACCAAATTGCACAAGAAAAGTAGAAAAAGAAAACTGAAATCAAGAGAAAAATTCAATCAAATACGTTTAGCCTCTGAAGCCAGCTCTTTTAGTAAATCCTCTAAACAGTATGACTTACAAACTTGGTATTACTGATTAAGCCAAGTCAAAGCATATTTGTGTTTACTGAGTCAGTCAGCCAGTTACTCACTGAGTCAAACATGCAGCCAACCAGCCAGCCAGCCAGCCAGCCAGCCAGCCAACCAGTCTCTAATGTTTTTGCTGCACTTGAAACGTGGGAATCAGAACAAATCGTGCCAAAATTATTTACCACTTAAATGGTTTCACCAAAACATTTTTCATTTCTTCTGCTGGAATTCATTTTTCGTTTTTCTTCTTCTCCCTCAGCTTCATCTTCAGCCTGTGTATTTCATTTTCTATTCCGTTCATAATTTAAGAGATTTTCAATTGTTTCAAATCGATTTTTTTCCTGTTATTTGGTAAGTGTGCTTTAAATGCTGCGGCACATTAATGCTGGCGTATAATCTTTTTTGACATCTCAGCTCAAGAAAACTTTTCCAACCAAAAAAATTAAAAAAATAAAAAAAAAATTATATATCGCATGCTCCGGCCAGTATGACTTTTGTTGGGCTCTCGCTGCCACTAATGGTTTCAAAAGTGTTGAATTACGAGCATTTCAGCGCTCGATGTTGATAAATTATAATGAATGGTAATGGGCAATCGAATTGTTAATGCTTTTGTAGCAAAGCTTAAACAACTGTAGAGGATATGCTATAGTCATTTACTTTAATGATACGATTTGCTACACGTTGTTAAAGATAACAAAAATAATTGCTAAATAGAAAAAAATTGATAAAATTTGAATGTCAAAAAATCTTAAAGAGTTTGCTTTCTGCAATTTGTTTAAAGTTAAAGATGAACAAACGAAAAATATATTAAACAATAAAAATTTATTTAAATATAGATATCCAAAAATGGAATACAACTCTCAGTGACAATAGGGTATCCAACTCTATTGACTCACTGGAGCATCGACGCAGTGTGGGATGCGTTACTCTGTTCTATCGATACTACAATGGATTTTGCTCTGACGAGATTAAGGATCTTGTTCCCGAAACGCGCACATTTTTACGTAGCACGCGTTCATCGTCTAGAGCTCACCCATTTGTGGTCGATTGCCCGGGGAATCGTACTACGCATTACAGAGAGAATTCGTTTTTCAGCCGTACGCTTCGTCTGGGGAACAAGTTGCCTGCAGGCGTGTTTCCTGTCTGTTATAACGTTGGAAAGTTCAAATCAAATGTTCACAAACACTACTCCCTCTTTCCCCCTCCTCGCAACCTATTTTCTAGTTCTGGTACAATGCACTGCATATGTAGGGGTCATCCCCAGAGTACTGGTCCAATATAAAATAAAAGATATGTTTCAACAATCGTAGCACGTTTGTGATTTTAAAACGCCAAATATGCGTTGTGTAGCGCAAGAAGTATAGTCTGTCGATTTTAAATCGCCAAATACGTCTGCTCTCTTGTTTATAATGAAGTGAACCGACTGAATTTGCTTAAACTAAACTTTGTAAAGGAAACAAATTTGCTTCTAAGTTTTCGATCCTTTTTATTTAAATTATAAAAAAATTTCCTTCAGAAGACGCACAACGCAGTGTCGAAATATTGAAGAGAATAAAGAACCATAATCTTTACAAGTGGGCTCATATATATAACTCAACTAACAAATAATAATTTAAAAACAAAATTATTCGCAATTAATATCTAATATGTAATTACAATAAAATAAATAAACATAATATAATCTTTTAATTAAAACAAACAAATTTTAAACATTTTCAGCTAAAAAGTTTCTTCATATTTCTATTTCAATGTTAATTTGTTTTCATATCAAACGCTTTTTGTAGTTATATCACAAATTATATAAATTTTTTGTTGAAAAATTAGAATAAAAACAAATTTTCTATAGAAAAGTTATCGATAGCAAAATTTTCACTATTTCTTTTTCTTCTTATATTTTACCGGTACCATTCTGTACAGGAAACTTAAAACAAACAAATATTTTGAGAAAAAAAATTATAATTTTTGCAGCTAAAGATAGTTTTTTTTTTATATAAAAAATTCAACAGTATTTATTTTCAATATTTCGATAACAATTTGTTATCATCGTCAGGAAAATTAATATGTTATTCACACATTAATCACATATTAATTTTCCTGACGGTGATAACAAATTGTTATCGATATATAAAAAAGAAATTCTGTTGAATTTTTTATATAAAATAAAACGATCTTTAGCTGCAAAAATAAGAAATATGTATTTAAACAAGATCAAATATTTATATATAAAAAAATTTATCGATAAAATAAATTTTCGGCTAAAAATATTTTGAATATAAAAGTTTTCTAGATCTTTGATTAGTTTAATTTTTTGTTGAAAGGTAAGAAGAAACACAATATTTTATTTTCGAAAAGTTATCGATAAAAAATATTTCTAATACATAATTTAATGTTAACAAAAATTGTTTATAAAATATTAACGGCAATAACATTTCTGTATAGAAAACTTAAAATGAGCAAACATTTGCTGCAGAAAACTTGGCAAATTTTTTGTAGACAAGTTATCGCTAACAAAAATTTGCTATACGAATTTAATGCTACAGAAAGTTTTGGCTAAAATATTATCGGTAATAATAATTCTGCATAGAAAACTTAAAAAATTATCGAAAAAAATAGGTTTCGTTAAAAAATTCTTTAAAAAAATTGAGAATTTTCTTGTTTTTTAACAAAGTTGTAGAAAAATTAATTATCGAAATTTTTTCGACAACAAAAATTTTCTACACGAATTTATCGATAAAATTACTTATTTTGAAAATTTAAGATAATAAAAGTTTTTCATTTGTAAAATATTAAACGGAGAACAATTTTGGAATAGAATGCTCACCACCTTTCCTTTTCTATAGAAAAATTTTCTATAGAAAATTTTTTCTTTTCTTTCCTTTTTCTGTAGAAAAAGGTTTCTATAGAAAATTTATTCCATTAAATTTTTTTGTATAGAAAGCTTTTTCTATAGAAAATTTTGGCTTTAGAAATATTTTCTATAAAAAGCTTCTTCTATTAACAACTGTTTCTATACAAAGCTTAATCTACAGAAAGCTTTTTATTATAAAAAAATTTTTCTATAGGAAACTTTTTTTGTAGAAAAATATTCTATAGAAAAAGCTTCCTCTATAGAGAAAATTTTCTATGATAAAAAGCTTTCTATAGATAAAGATTTGTATACATAATTTTTTTAATCTTAATATTTTTGGATCTTTGTTTATTTAATATATATAAAATTTTTGCAGCTTAAGATCTTGTTTTTTTATAAAAAATTCCAAAAATTTTAAAAAAATTTAAAAATTTTTATAAAAACAAGATCTTAAGCTGCAAAAATTTTATATATGTGAAAAAGTGTTTTTGTGGATAAAGTTTACACTAGAAAAATTTTCTACAAAATAAGCTTTCAATAGGAAAAAAATTGCAATACAAAAAATTGTGTATAGAAAAAATTTCTATAGAAAAGATTTTATTGCAGAAAAAGTTTTCTAAAGAAAAAATTTTCTAAAGAGAGAGTTTTCTATAGGCAGAATTTTTTAAAGAAAAAATCTTCTATGGCTATTTCTATAGAAAAAGTTTTCTAAAGGAAATTTTTTTACGAAAAGTTTTCTATAGAAAGAGATTTCTATCAAAAAATTTTCTATAGAATAAGAATTCAATAGAAAAGTATCCTATTGAAATAGTTTCCTATAAAAAATGTTTTTATATAAAAAGTTTTCTATAGAAAAGCTTTTCTGAAATAAACTTTTTCTTTAGAACAAATTTTTAACAGAAAATTTTTTCAAACAATTGAGTTTTTTATTCGCTATTTTAGCTTTTAACATTGATACCAATAAAAAATTATAAATAGTTTGTTTTCTATGTTTCCCAGCTACATATAAGTCGACTTTTCATAGGAACTACCCTAATCATCAGTAGACTTTGGAAATTTTTGAAAGATATTCTCAAACATTCAACTTTATATCCCAACAATCTAATTAGATTGCTGAGAATTAAAAAATTTTCCATATACAAAGTTATATATTTTGTAGAGAAAAGCTTTCTATAGAAAAGTTTTAATGTTTATTTAAAAATACCTTAAGGCTTTATAGCTTCGTTGTGTATACGAGTATTCAATATTATATAGGTGTTTTTAAAATACGAATACTACAGTGCTTCTATTTTTTGTTGGATTTTATTTTTCCTCTTTTTTTGTTGAGGGTGGTGTACATGGGCTAAAGTATTTCTTTGTTACTGGCTTTTAAGGTCATAATGACACCATTTCCATTGGATAATAATACTGGTTATGGTTTTGAGTTTAATAATTAAAACGAAATATATATAAGCAGACAAAAGCAGCCATGAAAAGTTTCTACGCCATCGCCATCAAAGTCTCTAGCCACATTCAACGTCCAGCGTGCGAAATGTGCGATGGGCTCATTTGATCAGATGAATTCTTTTAGTTTTTTGTTTTGATTTTCAAGACCAATTGTCTAAGTTTATGGCTTTATTTAATATTATAAATTAAACACCTTCAAGGCCTTCGTTAGTGACTTATTCTTTCACTTTAAACAGAATTAAACAAGTCATTAAAAAATGTATAATTATTCTTATGATTTTTCAATATTTTATAGCAAAAAAATAAAAAATATGATTTATAATTAAATGATGCTGCTGTGTATTGCAGATTTGAATTGTAGCATTTAAGGTGGCAAATTTTTTTTCTTGAAATCCTACATACATTAAACTCAACTACATGTGCCACATCATGATGTTTGTTAAGTTGTCGATTTGGTTGGGAATCGAAGTGACTTGTCGCCATGTATGTGTGTTGCTTACCTCAAAATGACCATGTTAAACAAGTTATATTAACTTGAGTAAATTAAATTAACTGCCACCTCATGTTTATATATGTATATGAGTGCATTTACAAAGCTTCGTGGCTTACGAGTCTCTTATAGATTTTTTTTTCAAGCTCAGCTATAGAAAAGCATGGCAAAAAGCAAACAACAACGTTCAAAGCATTTAGTGAATATACAAGTGATACAATAAATTTACTTTAACATGCCAATAGAGTTGTTCTGGAGCAAAGTTGTTGTCGAACAAGAGGTGGCAAATCAACAGAAAATTGATATTTATGCATGCCGCCACCATCAGTCCGGTCGGTGTGCGAGTGTGTGTTAGTTTTAGCAATTGTAACAGAGTTTAACGTAAGTGTCTCTTCAAATTTAAAGCCACAACTATTTACTGCTGTTTTGCTTAAACGAAAATGAAGAACAAAAAAAAGAAAAACTTGATCAGTTGCAGTAGCTTAAGTTGTATATTTGCAACATGATATTCATTTGCCTGGTGTGCAGTGCTTTGTTGTTGGTAATAATGATGTTGTTGTGGTCTTCAAACGACATCTTATCCTTTTTATTCTTTGATTCTAACATACAACTACCACCGCTACGAGTACTGCCGGTGACTGCTTCAATGAAGTGAACGACGACTTGTTGCAACAACACGCAATTTGTTGTTACATTGAAATTGATTTAGAGCAGCAACCATTTAACAGTTTGTACTGCCTGTGCAGTTCGGTTCTCTTTCTTTTTATTTTAATTTTTTTTTTCGTTTTTTGCAAATAATGAATGGTTTGTTGCCGTTGTCTTAACTTTGCTTGTGGCTAATTACAATATGAGCAGTATGTAATCAATACGATTTGTTGCATGCTAATGTTCCTTAAAGTGAAAAAGTGTAGTGATTTTCATTTCAAAACATTCAAGTGTTGATGTGATAATAGATGGTGGCAATTTATAACATGGCAAAAAAAAGAGATAATTGAATATTAAGAAATAAAATACGCCAGTGAAAATCAACACACAAATAAAGATAATAGTTCTTTGCAGGGCACCGCCACAAGCAGCGGACAGGTTAATAAAAATAATAATTGCAAAAGATAAACAAAATATTATGAAAAGTTAATATTAAAGGTAAATAAATAAAACAGGTTACCAGCAAATGCAAAATCTAAGCGGAATACATTTTTAATAAAAAATATTTCAAAAAAAAAAATTGTTATCGAAGTTTTGACAAATTTTACAATAACAAAATTTTTTTGAAAAATTATTCTAATCTCAAAATTTTCCAATACAAATTTTGGTTAAAGCTATTCAGAAGCAACTTTTTTATCAATAAAATTAAAATATTATTAGAGCATTTTTCTTTTTAAATTCTCAACAATTTATTTAGATTGTTGGGATATAAAGTTGAATGTTTGAGAAGATCTTTCAAAAATTTCCAAAGTCTACTGATGATTAGGGTGGCTCCTATGAAATGTCGACATGTAGATAGCTGGGAAACATAGAAAACAAGCTATTTATAATTTTTTATTGGCATAAAATTTCTATTGAAAAAATTTCTACTACTACTAATTATTAGGGTAGCTCCTATGACATGTCGACATATAGACAGCTATAGAAAACAAAAAACAAGCTATTTATAGTTTTTTTCGAAGCCAATATAGTAAATAAATAACTCAATTAATTATATATTATTTTTTTCGGCGAGGGGGAAAAATGCGTTACGCACTGCCTAGAGGGTCCGTACTCTCCGCTTTGTGTCGGACTGATCATCACGGTGTACTTACCGACTAAAAAACCCCATCTTCTTCCTGGGATAAAAATATCCACCCCAGGACCGCCTTAGCAGTGCTTCGGAGTGTTTATATTCGATATACATATATTTTGTTATCGATAGTTCACTATTGTAAGCTTTTGTTATCGACAAAGTTGCCTTAAAAAATATTTGTTACTTGCAAATTCTCGGTTGAAAAAATATTTTTTTGCGTTAGATTTCCATAGAAAATTTTCGTTATCGGTGAAATTCTGAAAAAAATATTTCTTATTGATAAATCTTGAAAAGAAACATTTTCTTATTATTGAGTTATTCATAGAAAATTTTTGATATCAACAAATATTGCATTGAAAGTTCTTGCTATCATTAAATTTTTAAATAATAATTCTTGTTATCGATAAACTTTTGAACAGAAATTTTTTGTTATCGATCAATTTGCAATAAAAACATTTTTATCGATAAATTTTCAGTGATGCAAAACTTTTGCTACCGATAAACAGAAACCTTTTGCTACCGATAAATTTTCCACAAAAAAAAAATATTTATCAAAAAGTCTTGTTTTGCAGAGTATTGCTGCCAATAAATTTTCTCATAAGAGTTCAACGAAAGTTCATGTTAACGGAAAAATCTTTGCAGAACAGCTTTGCTAGAGATAAATTGGCAATGGAAAAATTTTTGTAAAAAAATATTGTTTTCGATAAATGAAAAATTTTTCTTATCATTAAATTTTATCCAAAACGTATTTTTATATTCATAAATTTTTAACATAAAACTATTGTTATCGATAAATTTACCATTGGCAGTGTTTTATCCATAAGTATTTAAAAAAAAATTATAGAATTTTTATTGAAGAAAATTGTATCATTAATTAGTATGCATCCACTGCAAAACAACTTGCGTTATATCGATAAATTTTCACAACAATTTTTACAAAAAATATTGTTTTCGATAAATGAAACATTTTTCTTATCGTTAAATTTTACCCAAAAATTATTATTATATTCATAAAATTTTAACATAAAACTATTGTTATCGATAAATTTACCATTAGCAGTGTTTCATCCATAAGTATTTAAAAAAAATATTAGAATTTTTGCTGAAGAAAATTGTATCTTTAATTAGTATGCATCCACTGCAAAACAACTTGCGTTATATCGATAAATTTTCACAACAATTTTTACAAAAAATATTGTTTTCGATAAATGAAACATTTTTCTTATCGTTAAATTTTACACAAAAAATATTTTTATATTCATACATTTTCAGCATAAAAGTTTTGTTATCGATAAATTTACCATTGGCAGTTTTTATTGATAAGTATTTAAAAAAATTATCGATAAGGATTTAAAAAAAATATCGATAAGTATTTAAAAAAATTTATCGATAAGTATTTAAAAATAATTTTGAATGAAGAAAATTGTATCTTTAATTTATATGCATACACTCAAAAAAAAAAAACTTGTATTATCAAGGTTGCTTTTTTCAATATCGATAAATTTTCACAACAATTTTTACAAAAAATATTGTTTTTGATAAATGAAAAATTTTATATACCCAAAAGTTATTTTTGTATGTATGAACTTTCAGCATAAAAATTTTGTTATCGATAAATTTACCATTGGCAGTTTTTTATCGATAAGTATTTTAATAAAATATTAGCATTTTTTAATGAAGAAAATTGTATCTTTAATTTATATGCATCCACTCCAAAGAAACTTGCATTATCAAGGTTGTTTATTTCAATATCAATAAATTTTCACAACCGTTTTTACGATAATCTTTGTCGATAGATTTTTACAAAAAATATTGTTTTCGATATATGAAAAAAAATTCTTATCGTTTAATTTTACCCAAAAAATATTTTTATATTCATACATTTTCAGTATAAAAGTTTTGTTATCGATAATTTTACCACTGACAGTTTTTATCGATAAGTATTTTTAAAAAATATTAGTATTTTTTAATGAAGAAAATTGTATTTTTAATTTATTTGCATCCACTCCAAATAAACTTGCATTATCTAGTTGCATTCTTAGGTTGCTTATTTCAATACCGATCAATTTTCATATTGTTTTTAAAGAAAATTTTTATTTTCGATCAATTCTTCATAAAAATATATTTGATATGCACAAATTTTCTACGGTAAACTTTCGTTGTAGATGTCATACAAAGATTTTTTTAAAATAAATATGGTAAGGAGCTACAAAAAATTCATCTAGTTTCCTATAAAAAGTTTTTGTTATCGATAATTTTTTACAGAAAATTTGTATTATTTTTTTTTCTTGGGATAAGAGTTCTGCACAAAATTTTTTTATTAATAGCTTTCTCATAAAAAGTTTTGCTAACGAAAGCTTTCCTTCTAAGAAGTTTACAAAAAATTTTATAGTCATTAAATTTTGGAAAAAAATTCTGTTATTCGAAAATTTTTTACTAAAAGTTATTAATATTGATAAACTTCCTTAACATAATATAGTTTTTGTTGTGGCTAAATTTTCTATAAAAATTTCAGACATTTTTTAGTTTTGCATTTAACGTTTTTGTTATCGAATTTTCTAATGAAAATTTTTGTTTCGCATAAACTTTCAATGAAAAGATTTTGTTCACAATAACATTTTTATAAAATATTTTTAACAAGTTTTCCATAGAAAACTATTGCTAACGATTACATTTCTGTTGAAAATTTTTGTTATCGATTACTTCCTTCTTCTATATGGTACAACTTAGCTGAGATCTCTTTAAAAAGAGTTAACTAAATAGTTTTTTTATCTGCTCTGCTGTTACGAATTCCATGATTTGCAATTTCATTTTCCCATATTTTTCGAAAGCTTTTATGTTACCATCACTTTTGTTTAAACCATTTTTAAAACTGTCATCAATTGACCATTCAAATGTCACAAATTGTTTTGGTTGTATTTTTATTTCAAACAGTATTACAATGCCTTGGAGCGACATGAAATAAATGCGACAGTTTAATTTGCCAAAGCCTTTAGAAAAAACATGGTTTCTATTGGCAAAACAATTCTTTTAGCTCGAAGCTAAAATATTATTAAAAGACTTTTAAAAATAATAAGAGGAAAAAAACACCTCCTTCTTACACTGAGGTAAACTCTTAAATACAGTTTTTTTACAGCATCTTCAATTCGTTTTATAGATATTTTTCGTAGATAACACTATTGGTTTATATCGTTTGACAGGCCACCTAAATATTTTCGGAGCAGCGCTCAGATGGTTTTTGGTGTTTTTCAAAAATGCCGCCAACATCATGTATTACAGCTATTTGCCAAAAAATTGGCCAACAACAAAAACTTAAAATGATGTAGCTAAACAAACGAGAGGAAAAAACAAAACTATTCAAATTTAAGTACCACCTTAGAAAGAATGTTGTGGAAGTTGATGTTTATAACAAAATTTGTTGCCGCGGTTTTTAAACGATTTTTATCAACTGCGTTGTTTTTTGTATGAAAGCAAAAAAAAAAGTTTTTTTTGGATCTTTTGTAGATGACAATTGTTTGATAAGTTGAGACAAGTAATAAATTTTTAAAATGTTTCCAATAAATTTCAAAAGTGTTTTCCACTATTTAAGGTAATAATAAATTTTAATGCAGCCAGTCTTTGAATATAAGTATAATATATTTCCAGCAATTTGGCGTTAATTGTCTAATGTGCTGAAAGATTAAAGGCTAAATATGCTGACCAAGAGAACAGAGATATTTTGATAATTTAAAGGCTGATTTTTTGATATCTAAAAGATAACAATGAATACAGGCTGCTAAATAAGAACTGGTCTTAGATTGCTGCCGTTGACATGGCTTGTAATAATATTCTGATATGGAAATTCCCTATATCAGCAACAAAAACACTTTAAAGAAAATTTATGTAAAAGAAAGTTCTCTGTAGAAAAGTTTTCGATAGCAAAATTTCCCAAAATCAGCTATAAGAATCGCCAAAACGGCTCACGTTCCCGGAAATAACATGGCAACTGTAATTTTTGCACTAAATCGAACCCCTAGCCCAGATACGCAATTTATGGCCAAATTGTGCTGCGGTTATTTTCGATTCGGTTAACGAAAAGGTTCTAATTTTTTGGGAATTCTCAAAGTCGGTTTCATAAAGTGTCAAAATCTTCCTCAGAATACGACAACTTCAATTTTCGTTATAAACCGAATGACCGTTTTTAGTTCAAATGCATGTTCCACGGCAAAAACGTGAAAACCGGTACCAAACCGGTTAGCAAAGTGGTTCCAAATATTTTTGGAAATTCCCAAAATCGATGACGTGAATCCTCAAATTCTCCCCACTTCCCCGGAAGCAATATGTCAACTCCAACTTTCGCACTAAAGCGGCAACACTTTTATATACCTATATATGTAATAATTATTCATAAGGCTTGAGTTTCTCCTGGTACAAACATACAAACAAACAAACTTACAAGCGAAACTAATAAAAGCGTGTTAAAAAATGTATTAAAAGCAAAAATTCTATACAGAAAATTTATCGATAACAAAGTAAAAAAATTGTTGAAAATATGTTAAGAACTAATGTTCTCTATAGTGTATAAAAACCACAAATTTTTGCAAAAAATTTATTAACAATAAAAATTTTCTACCAGAAAATAATTTAAAAAATATAAAAATAAAAAAAACTGTCTACAGAATATTTATCAATAACGAGATTTTTTTGAAGAAAATTTGTCGTAAATTTTGTTTAAATATTATCAATAATAGAAAAATTGTTGATAATAAATATTTTAGAAATTTAAAATTTACCAACATAAACAAAATTTGATTGCATATATATTCAGAACCAATATTCTTTACAGAAGAATATAGGGGTATTTACACTATGTTTAATAACTACAAATATGTTCTATAAAAAATTTATCGATAGCAAAATTTTTGATAGCAATAATTATCAATGCCATAACTAAAAAGTCGGATCTAAAATGCCCTTCACGATAGTTATGTATATATAGTTTATTTTACAAATAAATATGCTCGGATATATATGAACCGATATCGGGGAAAAAATATTTTCGCCTAATCACATATTCAAAAAGGTAATCTTTCATGGAAATATTCATGGAAAAATCGGTTTAGTCTATATCTCGGTTATATATGGACCGATATCGGAATTTTTCATTTTCTATATTTTAGTAACCTTCTTTTATAACGAGAACTGCTTTTGGATAAAAAAAAATTTTTGTTCATGGAAAAAATCATGGAAAAACCGGTTCATGCTATATCTCACGACGCAGTGTGGGGTGCGTTACTCTGTTCTATCGTTACTACAATGGATTTTGCTCTGACGAGATTAGGGATCTTGTTCACGGAACTCGCACATTTTAACGTAGCACACGTTCGTCGTCCAGAGCTCATCCATTTGTGGTCGATTGCCCAGGGAATCGTAATACGCATAACAGAGAGAATTCGTTTGTCAGCCGTACACTTCGCCTGTGGAATATGTTGCCTGCAAACATGTTTCCTGTCTGTTATAATGTTGGAAAGTTCAAGTAAAATGTTCACAAACACTATTCCCTCTTTCCCACTCCTCATAACCTATTTTCCTAGTTCCGGTACAATGCACTGCATACGTAGGGGTCTTCCCTTGAGCACTGGTCCAAGACAAAAAAAAAATATATTTCGGGTATATATACACCGATATAGGAAATTTTCATTTTCGGTATTTTAGTAACCTCGTTTTATAATCAGTAAAGTGATTTTAAGATTTTAAGCAAAAAAAAAAAAAAAAAAAAAAAAAGAAAGGTTTTCATGGAAAAACCGGTTTAGATTATATCTCGGGTATATATGGACCGATATGTGAAATTTTAATTTTCAGTATTTTAGTAACCTCTTTTTATAATCAAAACTCCTTCTAAGCAAAAAAAAAAAAAATTATGGAGAAATCGGTTTAGATTATACCTCGGGTATATATGGACCGATATCGAAAATTTTCATTTTATATATTTGGTAACCTCATTGTATTACCAGAACTGCTTTTAAGCAAGAAAAAAGAAAAGAAATTGCTTAAGTTCGCTTATGCGACATTTTCATGAAAAAATCGGTTCAGGCTATATCTAGGGTATATATTAACCGATATCAGAATTTTTAAATTTCAGTATTTTAGTAACCTCTTTTTATAATAAGAACTGCTTTTAAGTAAAAAAAAATTTATGTGGAAAAATCGGCTTAGGATATATCTATGTGGACCGATATCGATGTCGCTTACTCGACATGTTCATGAAAAATCGGTTTTAGCTATATGTCGGGTAAATATGGACCGATATCGAAAATTTTCATTTTCTGTTTTTAAATAACCTCCAAGACTGATTTTAAGCAAAAAAAAATTAAGTTCGCTTACGCGACATTTTCATTAAAATCTTCAATAAGAGTCCCCTTGATGAAGAAATGGGCGGAGTCCATCGTGGACCAGCAATGGAACAAGGTAGCTGGTCTCGAACATTCCAAGAAATTTCTAAACTTTGAAGCAAAGACTCTAAAACTGGGTAGGAAAATCCTCAGAACACTGTCAGGTGCTCTTACAGGAGGGTGCGAAAATCGTAGGAAGCTTGTAGCTGGCTGGCTCAATAATGGTGGGAAATTTCGTGAACATCTTGGTAGAGAGCAAGGCCAACTCTTTGGTAGTATCGAGTTCTTGGGAAAAAATTCTGCGGATGAAAAAGCCAGATTTGGAAACCGCAGAACCGGATCCTGCTTAGGAATTTGGCTGCAGTTTTAAGTGACAAAGCCAGATTTGGAAACCACAGTATAGGATCCTACTTAGGAATTTGGATGCAGGCTTATGGTAGAGGAAAGGGCAGTGCTAAGGCCGTCCCGGATTAGAAGTTTTTACCCCAGGAAGAAGACATATATATGGACCGATATGGGGAAATTGTTTTTTGCATTGTAGTTGCCATACTTAATAATTGTGTGAAGCTTGAAGCAAAACAAACAAATTTTTTTCAAAAATTTTCATACAAAATTGCAAAAAATAATGGATTTTTTCTGATTTTTGGTTATATCTTATCTATATGTGGACCGATTTTACTGAATTTCAAACAATTTTATTGCATTTCAAGCAAACCCAGGAATCGATGGGGCAATAGAATGGTGAAAGAAAAAAGTCTCTAGGTCTAATAGTTTTCTCAGAAACGGTATTTCAACGACCGACAGCCGGACAGACAGACATCGCCTAGTCGACTTTTCTATTAATTCTGATTCAGAATGTACTTATATAACTTAAAGGGTCCAACACAACGGGACCAAAAGGACCCAAGTGGGCTGGTTTCATGAAACTGGCGGCCTGTACAACCTAACCTAACTTAAAGGGTCGCAAATGAAAATTGTAGAAATTACAAACGGAATCACATTTTTGTGAAGGGTATAAAAAATTAATAACAAAAAATTTCGTTAATTGTTAATCGAATATAAAAATTTTGCGCTGAAAAATTTTAGAAATGAATAAATTAAAAAAAATAATAATAAAAAATTAATAAGAACGACGAAATATTACAAATGAAATGTGTTGATGCCAAATGTTTTCTATAGGGAATTAATCGATTTTAAGCAGATTTTCATTTGAAGACTTTTGTCGAATGAAACCTTTGACCTTTTTCTACTTCCAGTTTGTATTAAATACTTAAAAAATAGCTTTTCAATATATTTATATACAAAACATATGACATACAAACAAAAAGCAGAAAAAAAACTAATCAGAAATTATCCAGCCCATTCCAAGTGCGAACCAATTTTCTTTAAAGATTTGTATCGTACACGACAAAAGCCGCCTGCAACAACGAAAGCTCCACCTTTAACTTATACCGCCTCCGCCACCTTCTGCAACTCTTTCACAGCATTTTGTTTTTCTTCACTGAAAATACCGATAGATCTGCAGCCACATACAAAAAAAAAAAAAAGACACTTAAGAATATTCCAATGTGGTAAACAAACATTGCCAAACTAACCATGATCGTGTGCAACAGCTAAATTAACATAAAAAACAATTAAGGCTATCATCAGTTACAACAGCAAAAACACAAAATAACAAACAAAACAGCCCAAAAACAAAATTTTTAAGCCAGGTTTTTACTTGGTCACAAATAAAAAAAAAACGCCAAACAAAAAATACTTGTTAAAAGTTTGCACAATGGAGCAAAAAAGACAAAATCCTTGGAATTAAAATTTAAGTTAGACACAACAATCGGGTAGAACTTGACATATTTTTCTATTGAATTGAGACCACTGTGCAGCCGTTGTATCTTAAGAAATTCTAACTGATTTTGGTGTTGATTTTGTTGGTATTTTCGGTTGTTTGGTTTGTTAGTGTTGTGCAGAGTTGCTCATGTTGTTGTTATGTTCATTCGGTGAGAGAGATAGTCAAATTCCAATACCACCAATATTTTGCCAACTTTATTAGCTCATGCAAAAATTCAAGTAGTTTTTTTTTTCTTCTGCTGTTTTATATTTTCGTTAAAATTTTTGCAAATTTTATTTTTTGTATTTATTTTACTTGCTGCTGTTCTCGTTGCTGCATTTTATCAAGATAGTCTAGAAAATCCTTAAGAACAATTTTGTTTGTGGTCTTAACCCAAGAAGGCGTTTTGATCTGTTGTGTTGGCCACATAACAACAACAACAAAAAAAAGTATACTATCAATATATTCGCATCTTTTTGTATTTAAGGAAGCTGAAAGGCAATATGTATTACATGTTTATAAAAGAATTTGTTATAAGGTGCTTAAAATGTAAGCAAACTTAACCAGCGGCCATAAAAACCAAACCCAGCATGCTGGTGCACAGTTAACTAAAGTAACAAGTCTATAAATTGTGATATTTATACAGTTTTTTCCACTCTGATACTTTTTTGATAAAGTGTGAAAATAAATAATTTAATAAAAATATATTGAAAAATAAACAAAAAAAAATATTAAAAACTAAATATATTAATATATATCAAAAAAATAAAAAAATAATAAATAAAATAAAATTAAACTAAATAATATGATTTTTAAGCACAAAGTTTTTATCAGAAATTTTTTCTATTGAAATAAAATATTATAAAAACTGCTTTCAAAACATTTCTAATATCGACTAATAAAAAGATATCCATAAATCTTTCATAGATTTTCTTTTTGCCGAAGATTTTATGTAAAAGACTCTCGTGTCAAAAAATTTTTTGATAAAAACATTATGGTATCCATAAATTTTCGATAAAATATTTTGTTATCGATAAATTTTTTATGAAATATATTGTTATCAATATATTTATGTATAATATTAATAATAATAATTAATATATTATCAATATATTTATATAATATGTTATCGAGAAATTTTCAATAAAAAATGTTGTTATCGATAAATTTCGAGAAAATATTTCGCTATCGATAAATTTTCATTAAAACTTTTTTTGATAAATTTTTATTGACAAAAAATTTTTGTTATCTATAATTTTTTTTTCATATATTTAGTGCTATCGAAACATTTTTATCCCAAAATTGATGATACGAGTATTACCAAATTTTTTATTGAAAATTTCTGCTATCCAAAAACTTGAGTATCAAAATTATTACTATTGATTTTATTTTCATAAAAATTTTATTTTATCGACTTTTTTTAACTTTTGGTCTTGATAAATTTTGTGTAGAAAACTTTTTTCTCGACAAATTTTCTATAGTAAATTCATGTTAACAAAATATTTCTAATAAAAAATCTTTAAATCGATGAATGTTGTAACGATAATTTTTTCTATGGTTAAGTCGTTACATTAAGTTTTTTGCTGCCAAAAGATTTTTTACACGAAAATTTTGCTATTAAAAAAATTTTCGTGGCAAATTTTTAGGTATCGATAAGTTTACCATAATAAATCTTCTTTATTTGTTTTAATTAAAGAAAATCGATAACTTTTTAAGGAATCTCTTTTTATCAACAAATATTACATAAAACATTTTTGTTATCGATAAGTTTCGTGAAAAGTTTTGTTGTAGATAAACTTTCTAAGCAAAATGTTTGGTATCGATAAATTTACTCCAAAAAAATCTTTTAATTAATTAATTGATTAATTAATTGTTTAATTAAAAAAATGAAAAAATGTGTTTTACGAAAAAATACTTAATAGAAAGTTTTTGATATCGAAAAATGTTGCTGTAGACAACTTTTCTAACGAAAATGTTTGTTAACGATTTTTTAGATAAATTTGCTGCTATCGATATATATTCTTTAGAAGATTTTTGACACAAAACTTGTGTTATCCCTAGAATTTATAGCAGAATATTTTTATCATTGATTTTATTTGCATAGAAAGTTTTTGTCATCGACAATATATATTTTTTACTATTCAAACAATTGAGTTTTATTGTTTGTTGAATGTTTGCGAATATCTTTCACAAAATTTCCAAAGTCTACTGAAGACTAGGGTAGTTCCTATGACATGCCGACATATAAACAGCTGGGAAACATAGAAAACAATCTGCTTACAATTTTTTTGCTATTGATAAACTTTCTATGAAAAATCTCTTTCCGCGACAATTTTTCCAAAAGAAACTCTTGTGTCAAAAATGTTCCCATAAATTTCGTGTCGATAATTATTGCTTGTGGTAAATGTTTATATAAAATATTTTCATCATAAACTTGACCACAAAAAATTTTTGTTATGGAAAAATTAAATTTATGGTATTGCTAAACTAATTATAAAAATCTCTTCTAATTTTAATAAAAATAAGTCGATGAATTTTTTTTATAGCATATCGTTCCTTTATTGCAACATGGTCATATCTCAAAAAATGAGCTTTTCAAGATAACAATGCAGAATTCTTAACAGTATTTCATTTTATATTTTGCCAAAAATTAATTTAAATAATTTTTACTATAACAATTTTTTCAAAAACTTGTATGGAAACTAAAAATTTGAAGTGTGTTTTTCTCGTAACAAGCTTTTCTTTTAGTTACGACTGTGCTACAATAAAGAAGCGATATGTTTTTATCAATAAATACAAAATAGAACATTTTTGTTATCGTTAGATTTTCGATACAATATTTTTTTATTGACAAATGTTCTATACAATATTTATATTTCCAATAAAATTCAGTTAGAAAAGTTTTAGTATCCGTAATAATTTTCTAGAAAATTTTAGTTATCGATAAGTGTTGTATAGAAAAGTTTTGCTTTTGATAAACATTGTAGGCAATTTTTTTTTCTGAATAAATTTTATGAATAAATTCAAGGAAACTATTGTTATCGAACATTTTTGCTGTTGGCTAACTTTTTGCATAAAATTTTTGCTATCGATAACTTTTACACCAGTAAATTTTTACAGAATAAGAATTTATCAATAATTAAAATATTAGTTCTTATTTTTCCAGCTAATGATCGTTTTTGTTTATATAAAAAATTCAACAGTATTTATTTTCAATATTTCGATAACAATTTGTTATCATCGTCTTCTTTAACTGCAAAAAAAGAACAAATTTTTTAAACAGGATCAAATAACTTGATAAGTATGGAATAAATAAAAAAAAAAAATGTTGGTATCAATACAAGATTTTGAATATTGAAAGAGATTGAAAATCTTGTTATTGATAATTTTTGCTGTTGGCAAAATTTTTGTTAAAGTTTTTACTATCGATAACGTTCACACCGATAAATTTTTATAGAATATGTTTTTATCAATAAATAAAAAATGAGTTCTTTTTTTTGCTTTTGGTTTATATAAAAAATTCAACAGTATTTATTTTCATTATTTTAAATACAATTTATCATCGTACTTAAACAAGATCAAATAACTAGATAGGTATTAAATAAATAAAAAAATTTATTATCGTCATATACTCGATACAAGATGTTGATGAATTTTTTATATAAAAATTTTATTGTACTAAAAATTCCATAAGATAACTTTTACTATCACTAATTTTTGCACAGAAATTTTTTGTTATTGATAAGTTTTCTACAGAAAACTTTTGCTTTTGATAAACTTTCTACACAATTTTTTCTCTGAATGAAGTTTTCAAAGATTTTCTTTTTTAAAAAATTTCAACACATTTTTTTTTCTTTTTTGGCAAAGAATGAGTTATTATCGATAATTTTGGTTAAGAATTATTTTTAGAGAAAAGATGAGACAGTTTTTCTTTAAAAAAAAACTTTTTTTTATTAAAAAGTTAAATGTTTGTGAATATCTTTCAAAAATTTCCAAAGTCTACTGATGATTAGGGTAGTTCCTATGAAATGTCGACATAGATAGCGGGGAAACATAGAAGACAAGCTATTTATAATTTTTACTGGTATAAATTCATTAAAAAGTTATTTTCAGAATCTTTTTATTATTATTGTTAATTTGTTGCTTCCAGTAACAGCAGTTTTTCAACGTGGCACAAAAAAGTTCCCGCTTGCCTGAAACAAAGAACACTTTTGAGGCATTCACTCACTCACTCACTCACTCATTCGCTCATTCATACGACATACAGGTGAAAGAGTAACGGCTTTTATTTGAAATAAATGTTATAACAAAACAATTGAGCTTCCTTATAATGATTTTATGATGGTCAAAATTACCTGGCAAAAACCAGCGACTGCAATTTAAGACACCGCAAAGCCAAGTGCTAAAACAACAGCAACAAATAAGTTTCGGCTGTGAAGAGAAAAAAGTAAGCCAAAAAAAAAAAAGCAGTCAAAATGTCTATGATGATGATGGTTGTTATTTTCAACTAAAGAAAGAATAGTTTTAAGGCGAAAGTCAATTTATCTTAAGTGTCTCACGTTCTGATTTTAATTTTCAGCTTTTTTTGTTTTTTTTTTTTTGTTTTGTTTTCAGTTTTTGTTTGATGTTGGTAATTTTCTTAGGAAAAACTTCCAAGGAAATTGTGAGGGTAAGTAGCTTACTGAAAAAGCAATTGCTACCTTTCTAAAGCTTAACATTTGTTTAAACAATTTTTAATGCAATATTTTCTTCTGGCGAAAACAAAAAAGAAAACTGGAACGAGTGCTGGCTGCTTTTCGCAAAACCCTGTAAAATTTCAAATATTTTTTTTTTATTTTTTTTTTTGTTAATTTCATTAGAGTTCTTTCTTGTTCAAAGCAAACATTTCATGTCAATGCCAGCATAATTTGCTGCAACATATAAAAACAACAACATTATTTACTAATTCGCAATGAGAGAAACAGCAGTAAAACCGAACCGAAGTAAAACAGAAAAATCAGCTCAAAAACCGAAAGAAGTTAGCCAGCCGCTTTCTTCTTGGCCATAATTCGGCCATAATGCATGCAGTTTTAAGCTAATTTAGTTAAACTTACAAACGAAACTTACCAGCGCATCTAAATGCGGAACATTTACATTAAGTGTTGTTCAAATCATGTAACACCGGCAAACAAATGGCAACCAACCAGTCTGTGGCAAATAAAAAAGAGAAGAAAAAAAAAGGAGCAAAATGTGGCTGAGGGAAAATGTTCATTTTGGCGATTTGTTTTTCTTTTGTTGCGTTTAAGACAAAACGAAAGCAAATCTAACCCGCATTTAATTTCTGAGTCATTAAAAATTGCACTTAGTTGCCTTACAGAGAAAATGCGTTGTTTAATGCCGTTTGCCGGCATTAACAGCCACAGAAAATTTGAATTTAAAGCAAATGCGAAAATCATGTTAAACACTTTTTGTTGGCAATATAAAATTTTGTAGGCAATCGCATTTCATTTTTAGCTAAAAAAAAAAGCTAAAAAACCAAAAAAATAAAAAACGGGGGGAAAAAAATAAAACACATTTCATGTTTTGAATTGTGGCAAAGACTTGGGGCAATTTTCTGGTGTGTGAAAGATGATACTTTTTCAAGTTAAAACTACTTTGTTTAGTGTAATTAAAAATTCAAATTCGGTTTGTCAACAGAAATAATTGTCTATAAAAGAAATCAAAACTTCAAGTTTTTTTTTCTCTTAATTTTTATGAGTCATAAATATAAACACAATAGATTCAGGACACATTTGGCTATTTACAAAACCAATTAAAATGGCTTTATACCCATTGGGAATTTAATAACGTCTCGCAGGCCAATAAGAACAGCAGGACAAATACGTAGTTAAATTAAAAGATTATTAAAGAACTGCTCTTTAAAAATAAAAACTTTGAAAGAAAGATTGAGTTTATTTACTTTATTAGCTAATAATATTGGTACCAATCAAAAAATACAAACAGCTTGTTTTTTATGTTTATTAGCTGTCTATATGTCAGCGTTTCATAGGAGCCACCCTGATTATCAGCAGATTTGTTAAGCTTTGAAAAATATTGTCAAACCTTTTTTTTTGTTTATCTCGGATCAGTACAGCCTCAACTTTTCTAGACCACTCAAGACAGATGGCCTAGTAAGGATACCTGTCGAATATCAAAGCTGACATGGCCCAGATATGATAACAGGAGGACTATCATCCTTAGGGTCTTGCCTCGACGAAGGTTTCGTTCTTCTGTGGCTGTCCTGATCGGACATTGCCACATAGGAACGCAGGCGAGGAAGTTAAATCTTCCATTTAATGACTTCTGTTGAAGTTGCAGAGATGAGGAGGAAGTAGAAAGCGTTAAGCACTTGTTCTGTCAGTGTCCAGCTGTTTCTTATATAAGGGCATTGTGTCTAGGCAGACCGATGTTGCATGATTTGATTGATGTATCGGAATGCGATGTAAGTGGATTGGACTCCTTTATCCGATCCTCGGGTTGGTTCTAAGCCAGTGATATGTAAATCTACATCCAGGCAACACAACGGGACCAGACTGAACCTAAGTGGGCTGGCTTTACAATAGCTGGCAGCCTGTCAAATCTAACCTAACCTAACCGAACATAACCTAACCTAACCTAACCCAACCTAACCTAACCTAACCTAACCTAACCTAACCTAACCTAACCTAACCTAACCTAACCTAACCTAACCTAACCTAACCTAACCTAACCTAACCTAACCTAACCTAACCTAACCTAACCTAACCTAACCTAACCTAACCTAACCTAACCTAACCTAACCTAACCTAACCTAACCTAACCTAACCTAACCTAACCTAACCTAACCTAACCTAACCTAACCTAACCTAACCTAACCTAACCTAACCTAACCTAACCTAACCTAACCTAACCTAACCTAACCTAACCTAACCTAACCTAACCTAACCTAACCTAACCTAACCTAACCTAACCTAACCTAACCTAACCTAACCTAACCTAACCTAACCTAACCTAACCTAACCTAACCTAACCTAACCTAACCTAACCTAACCTAACCTAACCTAACCTAACCTAACCTAACCTAACCTAACCTAACCTAACCTAACCTAACCTAACCTAACCTAACCTAACCTAACCTAACCTAACCTAACCTAACCTAACCTAACCTAACCTAACCTAACCTAACCTAACCTAACCTAACCTAACCTAACCTAACCTAACCTAACCTAACCTAACCTAACCTAACCTAACCTAACCTAACCTAACCTAACCTAACCTAACCTAACCTAACCTAACCTAACCTAACCTAACCTAACCTAACCTAACCTAACCTAACCTAACCTAACCTAACCTAACCTAACCTAACCTAACCTAACCTAACCTAACCTAACCTAACCTAACCTAACCTAACCTAACCTAACCTAACCTAACCTAACCTAACCTAACCTAACCTAACCTAACCTAACCTAACCTAACCTAACCTAACCTAACCTAACCTAACCTAACCTAACCTAACCTAACCTAACCTAACCTAACCTAACCTAACCTAACCTAACCTAACCTAACCTAACCTAACCTAACCTAACCTAACCTAACCTAACCTAACCTAACCTAACCTAACCTAACCTAACCTAACCTAACCTAACCTAACCTAACCTAACCTAACCTAACCTAACCTAACCTAACCTAACCTAACCTAACCTAACCTAACCTAACCTAACCTAACCTAACCTAACCTAACCTAACCTAACCTAACCTAACCTAACCTAACCTAACCTAACCTAACCTAACCTAACCTAACCTAACCTAACCTAACCTAACCTAACCTAACCTAACCTAACCTAACCTAACCTAACCTAACCTAACCTAACCTAACCTAACCTAACCTAACCTAACCTAACCTAACCTAACCTAACCTAACCTAACCTAACCTAACCTAACCTAACCTAACCTAACCTAACCTAACCTAACCTAACCTAACCTAACCTAACCTAACCTAACCTAACCTAACCTAACCTAACCTAACCTAACCTAACCTAACCTAACCTAACCTAACCTAACCTAACCTAACCTAACCTAACCTAACCTAACCTAACCTAACCTAACCTAACCTAACCTAACCTAACCTAACCTAACCTAACCTAACCTAACCTAACCTAACCTAACCTAACCTAACCTAACCTAACCTAACCTAACCTAACCTAACCTAACCTAACCTAACCTAACCTAACCTAACCTAACCTAACCTAACCTAACCTAACCTAACCTAACCTAACCTAACCTAACCTAACCTAACCTAACCTAACCTAACCTAACCTAACCTAACCTAACCTAACCTAACCTAACCTAACCTAACCTAACCTAACCTAACCTAACCTAACCTAACCTAACCTAACCTAACCTAACCTAACCTAACCTAACCTAACCTAACCTAACCTAACCTAACCTAACCTAACCTAACCTAACCTAACCTAACCTAACCTAACCTAACCTAACCTAACCTAACCTAACCTAACCTAACCTAACCTAACCTAACCTAACCTAACCTAACCTAACCTAACCTAACCTAACCTAACCTAACCTAACCTAACCTAACCTAACCTAACCTAACCTAACCTAACCTAACCTAACCTAACCTAACCTAACCTAACCTAACCTAACCTAACCTAACCTAACCTAACCTAACCTAACCTAACCTAACCTAACCTAACCTAACCTAACCTAACCTAACCTAACCTAACCTAACCTAACCTAACCTAACCTAACCTAACCTAACCTAACCTAACCTAACCTAACCTAACCTAACCTAACCTAACCTAACCTAACCTAACCTAACCTAATTTAACCTAACCTAACCTAACCTAACCTAATTTAACCTAACCTAACCTAACCTAACCTAACCTAACCTAACCTAACCTAACCTAACCTAACCTAACCTAACCTAACCTAACCTAACCTAACCTAACCTAACCTAACCTAACCTAACCTAACCTAACCTAACCTAACCTAACCTAACCTAACCTAACCTAACCTAACCTAACCTAACCTAACCTAACCTAACCTAACCTAACCTAACCTAACCTAACCTAACCTAACCTAACCTAACCTAACCTAACCTAACCTAACCTAAACTAACCTGTATTGGACTAATACTCAGGCGATGACCTCTACATATGCAGGGCATTGTACCAGAACTAGGAAAATAGGTTGAGAAGAGGGGGAAAGAGGGAGCAGTGTTTGTTAACATTTGACTTGAACCCTCCAACGTTATAACAGACAGGAAACACGTCTGTAGGCAACTTGTTTCACAGACGAAGCGTACGGCTGAAAAGCGAATTCTCTCTGTAATGCGTAGTACAATTCTCCGCTTAATCGAATACAAATGGATGAGCTCTGCATGATAAACACCTGTTACGTAAAAATGTGCAAGTTTCGGGAACAAAATCTCTAATGTCATCAGAACAAAAATCATTTTAGGAACGATAGAACAGAGTAACGCAGCCTACCCTACGTCGTTATATCACAATATTTTGAATAAAACATTGAGAATGTTAAAAGAAAAATGTGCAAATAATGCCCCTCAAACACAAGAAAACAAACATTTTATTTTGTTTATGTTCCTACTTTTGTTAAAGGTGTGATATTATTTTTCAAAGCCTTTCAGGTTTACAGCAGATCCTATGAAATGTCGGCAGCTTGATTTGCATCAGTACCTGCCTTATCAGCCGTATCTGACAATGAGCTAACTTCCCGGTGTGCATTATTCATGATTCACCAGCGCCCTCGTGTGAATTACAAGACTGTTGAGACCTGAACTTGTTGCCATAAGTTTGTGGTCATACGGAAAAACCTTTTGCTTAAGAGTTCGGGTCTTTTAATCCCTCCTGTATGCCATTTGTCAACAGTCAATGGAAGCCAAGACTTAATGAGTTGGTAGGCCGGAGTCAATTAAGAACATCAGGCCTTATCCAACTCACCCGCCATCACTCCTGGCTCCTTACAGTACAGGTATCTGTTGCAAAACAACATCAACTCAGGGGTTATTAGCCCCGAAAATCAACATGCACCATAGCTATCAGGAAAACTAATTTCCCTTCCAGCGATTTTAGGTTTAAATCAGAACAATTCAGCTATGGTAGTGCTTCATGGATGGTGCTGATCAGCTAGGGGTTATTAGCCCCGAAAATCAACATGCACCATAGCTATCAGGAAAACTAATTTCCCTTCCAGCGATTTTAGGTTTAAATCAGAACAATTCAGCTATGGTAGTGCTTCATGGATGGTGCTGATCAGCTGCACTAAGCTCTGCAAACAGAACCTCTTGAGGGCTTTGACGATCCCCCTTCTGCCAATTATCTCTTGATAGCGATTTTCGGACTTTTTTCTGTTATGTTGATGCACATGTCTGTTATGTACGAGTATGTTGGCAATATCAGATATTTCGGATTGTCAGTATTTTTTTGACAGATAGAACGGTGCTTTTCGATTTTTTTTTTACTAAATTTACTATATTTTGAGTAAAAACAACGTCGCAGGGACATCGCTCAGAAGCTGTTGAACATCGTCAACGACGACCCAGATTTTCTCAAAAAGGTAATAACTAGTGACGAATCATGGGTGTATGACTCTGACATTGAAGGTGCAATCATCCCAATCAAAGATTCAGAAGAGCCAAGACCGAAAAAAGCACGTCATGTTTGGTCAAATATCAAGGTTTTGCTCACTGTTTTCTTCGACTGAAAGGGCGTGGTGCATTATGAAATCTCGTCACAGGGTCGTACGGTCAATAGGGAATACTACCTTGAAGTTATGCACCGTTTGCGCGAGCAATTCGTCAGAAACGCACAGAATTGTGAAAAAACAATCATGGATTTTGAATGATGAGAGCGCACCAGCTTACACATCGATGTTTGTGGGTGAGTTTTTAGCCAAAAACAAAACCTAATGGTCATGCCACAACCACCGTATTCTCGGGACTCTGCCCCCACTGACTTTTTGCTCTTCCCAAAATTGAAGATACCAATGAAAGCAAAGCGGTCTGCTACGATTGAGGGGATAAAAGAATCAAAACTGCAGCTGTTGCCCATACAAAAAAAAAAAAAACTCGTTTCAGAAGTGTTTCGAGAATTGGATAAAAACGCTGGTATTATATTTCAGGGGGATTACTTAAAGGGGACAAGATAGTTATTGATGAATATACAAATACTTTTTTAAAAGATTGCAAATAACGGTTATTTTTTGATCAGCCCTCGTACAAGTTGAAATTTTCGCACTAAGTTTGTAGCTATACAGACAAAGACCATGTTGAAGAGTTCGGGACTTCTGATCACCCTTGTACGCTATTTTTCACGCAGCCAATGAAAGACAAGACTTAATTAGTTAATAGGCCGTAGTCTATTGCGAGCATCAGCCCTTACTTAGCTAACGGGTCCAAACCGCACTACTGGTTCCTTCCATTAAAGGTATCTGTTGCAAGACAACAGCAGTTCGGGAGGTTGCAAGCCCCTAAAAATTAGCAAGCAATGTAGCTATAAGGGAAAATAGTCTATTTTCTTGCGTTTTAGTTTTAAACTACAGCCAGAACGTTTTAGCCAACGTAGATACCTCAACCACGAGCAACACCGAGAGATCTGCATAGCAGAACATTCGGATTCTTTGACAATCTTCGTTCTGATAATAAAGTATTGGTGAGGGTTTTGGGAAATAAAACACAACATAAGTCATGCGGTTTCCAAGAATTTTATTTTCTATAACGAATGAGGGGCTTCTTCCTCTCTTTGCCCCAGAAAGCAGAGTTTCCTGATTTGGTGAATGCCAAGGCAAATCTTGGTTCCCGGGGGTTGAAATGTAGACCGCTAGTAAATTGGTATTTTTATTACAATATAAATTTTCTATGTTGTCTTATTTGGCATTTAAGACGGAATTTTTCTATGTACGTTTATTTGGCGTTAAGTCCGGAATTTATTTTTTCATACTATTAAAAATCCAGAGCTTCACTTATATTTATAACAATTGCAAAATTTTCTTTCTTGTGCTTACTTCAATTCCAATAATTTTAATTTATACAAAAATCTAGATGCCTTGAAACAAATAACAACTTTAGAATACCTTGTGTTAATATGGCAACATTGTATTTGCTTCTCCTTAAAGCAGTTCAACTACGTCTACATACTTTTTCATATAAATTACAAATTATCATTTAAAATTGACAAAATGTTTAGCTTAAGTGGTAGTAGCAGGGAAAAAAATATATTTATTTATACTTTTTACTTTGTGTTTCTGTGGCATGTCTACACTTGTCCCGGGCATCATTTAAAAATTACGTCTGTTACAACAGTATCGTAAAATGTATCAGGAGAGTACTCGTATATTGGTCATTTCATCTTTTACAAACTAACAAGTGTAATTGCTTCTAACATAATGACAGTAAATGGAAATGTTTTATATTTTATTTCTTTTCGACGAGTCTCAGCAGACTCAACTATATGCTAAAATCTGAGATGAACATAAATGAACATTTGTTATGCTGCCTACCCATTTATAAAATACCACAGCTAAACAGCCGTATTAAAAAAATATATAAAGAAGAAAAACAAATTTTAAAGGAATCAAGAAATGAACAACAACAGCAATATTGTAAATATGTAGAATACGACATTCACATGGTTAAGATGTTGTTGTTACGATGCTGCTGCTGCATAGAAAGAAGTGAAGTCAACATTAAGAAAACATGCCGTAAATAGTTTATCATGTAATTGACATGAAATTAAGTCAAAACAAATAATGTTTAAAAAATTATTGTACAGAGAAGAAAAATAAGCAAAACGTAACAGGTATGATAGGTGTACCAAAAACAGCAGTAATTGTTTTGGAAAGATTTAATTTTAATATGGGAATTTTTTTCAAGTTTGCTTTTTAAGTCTTTTGTTTATATTTAAAGAAAAATTTGAGAAGAGATTAATAATTTTAGATACGAAATTATGTCTATTCTTTTAATTTACCATTTATTTATTAAATCTTTAAAATATGAATTAACAATAAGTATGCAAATCTTAATATTAAATAAACAAAAATTAATGAAAAATATTTGCTTTTTACTTATGTCCAGCCAATGCTACACAAAAAGTATTATTTTGCAGGAACTATATCGCTAAAATCACTTATTTAGCGTTCTGATAGCGGCAAAAGTATCCCTCAACCAAGCATGACTGCTAAAAATAAGTATATTGCATGCTCTCTCACTAAACCCTCTGGTTTAGTGAAGGTCCAGCTTACTGATATAACCCATCGGAGAACAGGATTGGCCTTGGCGTTGACCAAACCAGGGTACTCTGTTTATTGGGACATAGAGGGGAAGGAGTTCCTCGTTTGTTGTAGCAAACAAAACTCTATGTAGCCGCATGACTTATGACGTGTTGGACTTCTCAAAGCCGTACCAAGGGTTTAACTAATTTAATTCCAACATTTTAAAGGCTGCAATAGAGTTTGTTTTGGTCTTTCGTTTTCTTATTGTTCAAGTCATACCTTCACAAATACTACTCCTTCCTTTCTACTCATAAAATATTTTCCTAGTTCCAGTACAATGTACTGCATATGTAGAGATCATCGCCTGAGTACTAATCCAAGATTATAAAAATAAATATAAAAATTTTAAAAAATCGGCAGAACGGAGATCAGCAAAACGGAGGTCAGCAAAATCACTGGAAAGTTTTGCCTTAGACTACCTCGGAGCTAATCACTGTTGAATTGCCCACCTTAGTAGAAACATTGTGGCAGTGGTTTAAACTTAAAATCACATAAAGGAGAATTAGTTTCCCTGATAAGTTTGGTGCATGCCGGTTTTTGGCTGCTAACAACTCCCAGAGATGATGTTGTTTTACAACAGATGCATATACTGTAAGTAACCAGGAGTGATGATTAGAGGGGTGAGTTGACTAACGGCTGTTGTTCTTCATAGACTTCGGCCTACCAACTCTTTAAGCCTTGGCTTTCATTTACTGTTGCCAAATTGCATACAGGAGGGATTAGAATGCCCCAACTCTTCAGCAAGGGGCTTGTCTATAGATCTACAAACTTATAGCAAAAAGTTGCCACCTGTGTCAGCCTAGCAACCCATACGGCGGCTAAGGTGAATCTTGAATAATTCACCCCATACAGTTGATCCATCATCAGGTTAAACTGATGTGCGAGGGCCGATTGATATTGAAGTTACCTAAGTAAAAAAAAAATCGTTTTTTCAAAAGCCATTTATTTCTCAACACAGTCTTTTTTTTAGCTCAATACACATACTCGTAGTAAGACGATATTCCAACTTTTTTTTATCATCTGAATAATAGAATTTTGGGTACCCCTCAAAATACTCGTTAGTTTAGGTAATCACTTCCTCGTTTGACATGAATCTTTTCCCTGCGAGCTATTTTTTTCAAGTTTGGCAACAGGAAATAGTCAGTAGGATCCAAATCTTGACTATAAGAATGATCAACCAATTCGAAGTGTATTTTACGTAATTTTAGCAGCGTATCTAATACTGTGTGAAACGGTGCGTTGTTTTGAAGAAAGAGCAGTTTTTTCTTCTTGAAATGTGGTCGTTTTTTTTTTTTTTATTGCATCAATCAATTGGTCCAATAATGCACGATACTTTCCTGTGATTGTGGATCCTTATTCAAGGTAATCGATGAGCAATATTCCGTGCACATTCCAAAATACAGTGGCCATAACCTTGCCAGCTGATTTCACTGTCTTTGCCTTCTTCGGAGTACTTCCACCTGCTTCCACCGACTATTTCGATTGATTGTTGGTTTAAGGTGAGTGTGTAGTGGTGTATCCTCGTTTCATCAACAGCTATTCATCAACGTTAAAAATCAACAACATTACGCTTTATCCTGTCCAAACATCGCTGTGATCTGTGGTCTGTTGAACTCAGTTTTGTTCGCCACTGAGCTAACACGGCACCCATCTTGTTGGCAGCTTTTTCATATACAAATTTTCATGCAAAATGTTGAACACACGTTCATAGAATATGTTTGCTCTGTCAACAATCTCACGTAGCTCGACTCGGTGATCATTCATAACAATATCGAGAAATTTCTTGACATTGTCTTCAGAGACCACTTCTTTTGGCCTTCTTGTTGATGGTATTGTTACAGTGCTTGTTCGGCTGCGTTTAAATTCAACAATCCAATATTTTACCATGTAATCTGATGGAGCAGACTTATCGTAATATTTATCGAAATTTTTTTTTTGTCTATTTCGCCGTTTAGCATATTAATCATAGACATCTTCCACTTTGCAGGATAATACTCAAGATGCAAAATAGTGTTAAGAATAACGAGAAGAGTATGTTTAAAAACAATAAATAATCAATGTGAGATGAATAATCAGTATGTTCAATATGAGACAAATATATCGGGTGGTTAAATTTCAAGGGCCGATGTTGAATGTAAACCACACCTAAACGCCAAGTTTTTTTCCGAATTTTATTTGACATTTCTCTATTTCAGACTTATTCAATTTGAACCATGGAGAGATACACAATCCAACAACGTGTTAAAGTTATCCAGACTTATTGTCAAAATTATGATCAATTTTCGAAAAAAATCATCTTCAGTGATGAGGCACATTTTCACCTCAGTGGATTCGTCAATAAACAGAATTGCCGCATTTGGGCGAATGAGAATCCAAGAGTGACTGTCGAAAAACCAATGCACCCACAAAGAGTGACTGTTTGGTGCGGTTTATGTGCTGGCGGCATCATAGGGCCGTATTTTTTCCAAAATGAGGCCGATCAGGCAGTTACTGTGAATGGTGTTCGCTATCGTGAGATGATAACGAACTTTTTATGGCCCGAATTGGAAGATATGGATGTAGACGATATGTGGTTTCAGCAGGACGGTGCCGCTTGCCACACAGCTAACGAAACAATTGCTCTTTTGCGCAACAAATTCAATGGCCGTGTTATCTCACGTAATGGCGATGTCAATTGGCCGCCAAGATCATGTGATTTGACACCGTTGGACTTTTTTCTTTGGGGTTATTTGAAAGAAAAGGTGTACGTCGATAAGCCAGCAACAATTCAACAGCTAAGGGATGAGATAATTCGGCACATTAACGGCATAGAACCTCCATTATGCCTCAGGGTCATCGAAAATTCGCACCATCGGATGGAGGAGTGCCGCCGTGGTCGCGGCGAACATTTGGCCGATATTTTGTTAAATACATAATTGAATAATACCAATATATCATAATAAAATAAAATTACAATAATTTCCTAAATAGTTTGTGTTTTATTCAAAATCAACATCGGCCCTTGAAATTTAACCACCCTTTAGAGGAAAAAATAAATAAAGCTCTGTGGCTGAGTTGGTTAAGTGGCCGTATTAAAAACACGTCATGTTTATATGGTACCGCGTTCGAATCCTAGTGGGTGCTGAGGAGCAGTGTGGCGGCTACAAAGAAGCTAGTTGTTCTCCAGCTTAGTGTTTTCAATTATTTTTGCCTGTCTTCTTTGATCAAGAGTTCAATTATTGTAACGATTAAAAATAAATATAGTTCTTGGCGAAAGTTTGAGCTAGACGAATAATACCATCTTATAATATTAGAAACCATTAATAATTTCACTTGGTTTGCATCTTAAGTCTTTTGTTTTATAAACACTTTTTAGTTTTATAAATATATTTGAAAAAATGTGAATTATTTTATATTTCATATAATGTTATTTTAAAAACAATTAATAATTTCACTTTGTTCTTTGTTTCCTTAATCTGCTGTTACAAAAAGTTCTTTATTCTAGAACATTTTAAGCTGTAAAGCTGCCCTGTCGTTACAAAATCGCTTGTATCAGATTTATTGACCATACATATCTCTTTTTAAAGTTGTAATAACTTCCTTACAACTGCCTTTGTTTAAGCCATAAACACAAAAGTAAATGCTTCCTAAAGCAGTGGCCAAATGTAATCTATTTCTTTTCAGAGCTGTCTTCTTAATAAAATTGACCTTTTATGAATTTAATGGCACAAATATCAGTTAAAGATGACGCTGCTTACTATACGAGTAAGCCCTATTAAAATCTATTATGCCCTAAAAGGCTGACAATGACAAAAACTTAACATATACAATATGTGAAATAGATCTTGAAATGAAATCGACTTAAAAAATAACTAAACTAAAACTGAGCTAGAAGATAAAAAGATAGACAAAATTGTCAAATATAAATGTTTTTAAATTTTATAAAAAGCCATTTAGAATTACACATTTTTATATTAAAACCAAATTTAGATCATTGCTTTTGAAATAAAGCAAAAAGCCAGTTGCGAATGAAATTGTGCGAGATAAAATACAGAAAAAACACCAATCTACCTCTAACTAAAGCAGTTTTATGGTAAAACAAAGACACTTGTGCTTCATATTTTTTTTTCTCATTTTGGGCTTTCCTCTACTTTTTTATTGTTATTAAAAAATGTTTAAGAGTCATTGCATTTTTATTGTCTATTAATAACTAATAATTTGTAGTTTTCTTGATATATTCTGCTCCACGAAATTGTAACTATTTCTTCCAACTGTTTGGCGCAACTGAAACTATTTTCGTTAGTCAAAAGTGTAAGAGACCGATAAATATTTGTTGAGAAAAAATTTTTTATGTTTGTTTGTTAAGTCCACAATGAAATTTGTCTGTATGAGGCGAGCCGTTCCTATGGCTAAGAAATACTTTATACTTGGCTTGGAAAATTATGGCCAAACATTATTTGCAGATTACGACTTTACAAATTGCCTTTTAAACTATAATTTCCTGCATTATGGTGGCTTTTTAGTAGAGTTTAAAAAAGCAAACTCTTAGCTGAATAACAATAGTTTAAAGTAAAGAAAAGCGAAACATTATTGAAAAATTCACTTAAATGTTAACAAAGTTGCTAACAAATTGCTATAATTTTTAAGGTTATAAAATAGTTTTTGCTCTGCTTTATTGCAGTAAAGTGTTACAGTTTACCCTACATGCTGAAATATCGATATTAAAATTTTAAATTTGTTGTGTTTGTAAAGGGTGGCCCGTCCAATCATAATGGACGAGGTTAATTGTGAGTTACATCTTAACATCAAATTTTTTTGCAGTTTCTTTGCTGCAGTGTTTGACAAACTCAACTATGGGGAGGTGTACAATTAAGTAGCGCGTTAAGTTTGTTGAAGCCTTTTAAGAAAATGGTAATACCCAGTTCCTGACCTTTTCTTCAGTGACGAAGCACATTATCACCCTCAGTATGTTCGTTAACAAGCAGCATCATCTTTTATTTATTGAAAGCCAACGTATTCATAAAGGCTGACTGTTTGGCACATTTTTATTTTTTTATTTTGGACCATTTCGGGTATAGTCCCCACTTATGCAGTGACAAGCTGGTGGCGTCATTTCTCCGAAAATATGATCGGCCAAGCAGCTATGGCGCCTGGTATTTGCTGATATAATAACGACGGACTTTTTGTCGCCAGAAATTGAGAATAGGAGCTTGGACGACATGTGGTTCACTTGACATATAGCCAACGAAACAAGGTTCTTTTGCTCGAGGAATTCAATGACTTAATTATCTCACATCATAGTAATGTTAGTCACATGACAGAAATTGAGGATATGGCTCTAGACGATATGTAGCTCCAACAGAATAATGCCACTTACCACACAGTCAATGACTCTTTTGCACACGAAATTTTCGCTCGCCTTATCGCACGTCATGGCGATATTGAATTTTTTTCTGTGGGGATTTTTAAACGAAAATGTGTACATCAATAAGTCGAGGTTCCTCGATGGCTGTATTGGCAGATTACTCGAACAAATTTCAGGGTCACAGTTTCGATATCTGCCACTGACTCTGAGTATTACTGTAGACCAGCAAAAAAGCTTCGCCGTTTTTCTGTATGTTAAAAAGAGTTATTCAATAGCTAAAGCATGAGATAATTCGGCACGTTATCTACATTAAATCTAAGTTATGTCTCAGAGTCATTAAAAACATGGATCGGAGAATTATGCCACTAAAATCATGCTGGGCATTAGGCCGATATGATAATATGATAATAAAAGTATTTAACCAATCTGACAACTTTCTCTTATATATTGTTCAAAGGCTTTTTTTGTGTTTGTGCTTCACTTTTTGTTCATTTTTTTCTTCATAATTTCTGCTCGCTTTCTTCATTTTAGTTTCTGTTTATTATCTTCTTCGCTATAAATAATTGTATTTCTATTTTCTTATCGTTTTGATGTCCCTTTGTTTCTCTTTCTTTTATTTTCATCTCTTTCTTGCACTTTTCTCTCCTCTCTTCTCTTCTTTATGCTTCTTTTATTACTTTTTGCTTTTATTTCATGTCATTCTTTTCTCTTCTCTTCCCTCGGATTTATTTATTTTGTTTTGTTTTCCTTTTTTTCTTTTCTTTTCTTTTCTTTTCTTTTCTTTTCTTTTCTTTTCTTTTCTTTTCTTTTCTTTTCTTTTCTTTTCTTTTCTTTTCTTTTCTTTTCTTTTCTTTTCTTTTCTTTTCTTTTCTTTTCTTTTCTTTTCTTTTCTTTTCTTTTCTTTTCTTTTCTTTTCTTTTCTTTTCTTTTCTTTTCTTTTCTTTTCTTTTCTTGTCTTGTCTTTTCTTTTCTTTTCTTTTCTTTTCTTTTCTTTTCTTTTCTTTTCTTTTCTTTTCTTTTCTTTTCTTTTCTTTTCTTTTCTTTTCTTTTCTTTTCTTTTCTTTTCTTTTCTTTTCTTTTCTTTTCTTTTCTTTTCTTTTCTTTTCTTTTCTTTTCTTTTCTTTTCTTTTCTTTTCTTTTCTTTTCTTTTCTTTTCTTTTCTTATCTCTTTCTCTTAATTTATTTATTTAACCTTCCCTTTTTTCCTCTTAAGTTTGTTTCTTCTCTTCCATCCTCTGTTGTCCTGCACTGCCTCTACAATATTTCATCTTCCATATCCTTCCGTTCCTTTCTTATTATTTTTTCTGTTCTCTTCCAATATTTGTAACTTCTTATTTTCTTTTGATTTTTTTTTTTTTTTTTTTTGGACGGATGGGTGTTCATTTAGTTCATATATTTTCTTTTCTTAAATTGTTTATCTTTTTTCTCTCCTTTATTCTCCTCTCCTTTATTCTACTTTTCTTTTATTTTCCTTTGGTGTTTTTCCTTTTTTTAACAATATCTTCTCCCCTTTCCCTTTTTTCATCCTTTCTTTTCTCCTTTCCTCTTTCTCCCATCCTCTTTTTCTGTTCTGGTTCGATATTTTCTTCTTCTTTCTTTTCATTATTTTTCTTCTTTTTTCTTCTTTTCTATTCTTCTCTATCTTATTTTTTTCTTAGCTATTATTTCTTTGCTACTCTACCTTTCTCTACTTTTTCTTCCACAAAAACATTTCAGCTCTTCCTATCTCTTTTCTCTCTTCACTCTTTCCTTTAAAATTTTCAACATATGTATATAAACATCAATTCGGCCACACTCAGATCTTGTAGAAGTTCGTTTATTAAAAAAAAGTTTGAAATAATTAAAATTCAATTTCAATAGGCGATAATGATTTATGGCTAAAAATATGGCACTAAAAACGTAACTGAAATGCTGATACCACAGCGCAGATTACAAAAGAAACCCAACTTTGAAGTACTTCAGCGCTTTAAAGTTATACTGCTAAGCACTTAAATGAAGGTTACTTGCTCTCTTTTTTATTTAACTTGACGTCTTAGGATACAAAGTCAGGCCTTATAAAACATAAACGCTTTACATAAATGGTCTGTTAGAGACAACGGTGCCTTTTATAAATAAACTAATAACGAAACTAAAAAATATATTGTTTATAGATTTTAAAACATAAACGCTGATCGTAAAAAACGCATAATGTTTCTTCTTCTTCGATTACTTTTTGCTCTAGAACGTTACTGCTGCCATTAAAGGCATTTAAAAAGTACATAGTTCTTACAGAAGATAATATGGCAAAGCTTTAATATCAAGGTAATTCTCAGTTATTCCCAAACCACAAACCACTTAATTAATTATAAGCTTAATTAAACAGCCCATCTTGAATCTCCTCATACTTCTTAGTTGTGTGATGATGTGCTGCTATAAAAGATAAATGCATTTTATGCCAATTGTACTCGCAATATAAAACCACATTCAAGCTCATACTTTGTATGTAATTTGTCTTAAGACGAGAGTTTTGCTCACATCTTGATATTCTTACATCAGTTCTTCCATTTATGTGTTTGAATTTTTCTTAGTGTGAACGTTGATCATTTGCGGCAAAGGTTTTACCTTCAGCTCGCCTGGAAGAGGACAAGTGAATGTCATAAATGCCGGTGTAACATTAAACGTTAACCAGCAGATAAGCGCAAGTTACAGCAAATCCAATATCACTTGAAAAAAAGCCGAAAAAAATTATCGTAAATCTATAATTGAAACAAGAGAAAAAAAATATTATAGGGTGTAAACAAATTTATTTTGTTTTTTATATATACACTAATACATGTAGTAGCAAAATAAATATTCTATAAATGATATTTTCCCATGAAAAAATTTTTCTATCTAGAAACGGTGAGTTACAAAAAGTTATCTTTGGAAAATTTGTCGATGAAAAGAAAAAAAATCATATAGAAAAATATCTATAAAAAAAAACTTCCTATAGACAATTTATCGATAGAAATAATTCTTCTTCAAAAATTATTGATAATAAAAAGTTGTATGAACAATTTGTTGCTAATAATAATATATTTTGTGAAATCTGAATTTGTGAAGTACGCGACAAGATATATTTACAAACTTGAACTCCACCCAAATCCTCTTGCAGTTAATATTCTTAACTTTGGTGGTCATACCCGTCTGAGAAGGCTACCATTAGAGCTCTAAACAGATGACTGAATTCTGAAATAATATTCGCATAAAAATAAATTTTTGTCCAGCACTGGCAGGACTTTAATCACATTTTTTTTGTATTAAGACTTGAATATTACTTTTCTTATGTAGATTCAATAAATAAAATGATAAAGTTAAAAAAAATAATAATAATAATATTAATTTTTAAGAGATAGTGTTGCGAACAAAATTCTATAAAAAAAAGTCGCTAAACAATATCGGAAACGCCAACTCTCTAAATAAATTTGCGAATTAGACTAGTTTGTTTTTAATTAATAAATTAAAGTTTTTTATAGAATATAAACTGCTAATAAGGAAGTTTTTGTCCCTAAAAGAAAATCTATGAAAAAACAAAAAGAAATTTCCTGCTTAAAATTAGTCGGTAAAAAGATCTTATTTTTTAGATATTATCGATAGCAATAATATTCTTCGGAAATTCGAACTTTTCTATATAAAATTTATCGATAACGAAACTGTTTAGTGTATTGATAACAGAGTTATAAGCAGAAATATAAACTTTATCAATGAAAAAAACTCTTATTAAAAACCAGAGGTTTTAATGTATTCATTTAAAAGTTCTTCTATGCAAAATTTATCGATAACAAGACTATTCTAAATAAAATTTTTCGAAAATATATTTTGCTTTATCATTAAAAAAAGATCCCTATATGAAATTGGTCAATGAGAAGTTTTTTCTTTGAAAATTTATCGAAATCTAGATTTTTATAAAAAAAAACTCTCATGTAGTGATGACAAAAATTTTAAAGAAAATTTATCGATAGCAAAATTCCGTTATTGGAAATTTATCGATAAAAAAATTTAAGTATACATTGATAAACAAAGTTTTCTATATAAATTTTATGGGCAACAAAAGTTTTTTATGGAAAATTTATTGATATATATTTTTTTTTAATTTATCGATGACAAAATTTTTCATTGAAAATTTATCAAAAATGAGATTTTTTAGGCAAGTTTCTTATTCAACATTATCTTTCACAAAATTTAGTTAATAGAAATTTTTCGATAACAAAATTTGTTTAAATATTTATAAATAAATTTTTCTATTAAATTAACTATAGGATTTTTTTAATTTATCGATGACAAAATTTTTCATCGAAAATTTGTCAAAAACGAGATTTTTTAGGCAAATTTCTTGTTCAAAATTATTTTTGATAAAATTTAGTTACGGAAAATTTATCGATAACAAAATTTGTTTAAATATTGAGAAATAAATTTTTCTGTTAAATTTATCTATAGAATTTGCATAAGTGAAAATTAATATAAAACCAAATTTTTCGTGTATCCATAAACAAATTTATGGAAAATCACATTTATTTGTTTATCGATAAACAAACGTTTTTATACAAAATATACCAATGATAAAACTCTTTTACTTAAAATATATCGATAACAATATTTTTTTAATGTATTATTAAAAATCTTTTTAATTCTAAAACTTATCATTGACAGAATTTCTTATTGAAAATTCATCGAAAATAAATTTTTTTAAAATATTGATAAATAATTTTACCTACAATACTTTTCGATATCAAGACTCTGTTATTAGCAACTTACGATAGCAGAGTTTTTGTATTTCCTGATAAACACATTTTTTCATACAAAATTTATCGACAACAAAATTTTTAGTTGAAAACCTGCCAAAAATGTAATATATCAATTAACAAAATTTATTGCTGAGATAAGTTTCTTATTGAAAAGTTATCGAAAACAAGATATTTTTAATGAAAATTTATTAAAAACCAAGATTTATTGATAAAAAAGTTTTGCAAATTCATCGTTATTAAAAATTTATCGTTAATAAAATTCTGTTATTGTAAATTTATCGATTACAAAATTTTTTACATATTGATTTGATTTTTCTAGCCAAAATTTATAGATAACAAAACATTCTTATTGAAAATATTTTGAAAACTGTTTTAATGCATAGATAAAATAATTTATATAAAATATTTCGATAGCAAAACTCTGTAAATTAAAACTCTTTAATTTGAAATTTTTCGATAAGAAATTTTTCTTTACAAAACCTATCGACAACAAAAGTTTTTTTTTGAAAATTTATCGGAAGAAATATTTTTAAAATGTAACGATGAACAAAATTTATCGTTTAAAAAATTTTTTTTCTCGAAAATTTTTAAAAAATTTTCGTTTAAAAAATTTTTTTTTAGAAAATCAAAATACTTTTTAATCTATTGACGAAAAAGTTTTCTATTCAAAATTTTTCGTTGACAAAATTCCTTCAATGAATAAATCTATAACAAAATTTTTTTGTAAACTGATAAATAAAATTTTCCATACAAAATTTATCGTTAACAAAACATTTTTAATAAAAATTTATTGAAAAAAAAATTTTTTTTTGTGTATTACTTGTGTATCAGTTTCTATACAAAATTTATCAATGTATACAATTTTTTATTAAAAATTCATCGGAAACAAAATTCTTTTTAATGTACTGATAAAAAAATGTCTGTATAAAATTTTTTAATAGTAAAAGTTTCTTATTGAAAAATGTGAGATAACAATATTGTTTGAAGGTATCGAAAGTTTTCTATAATATAAACAATTTATCGGAGGCAAAACTTTTTTAATGAAAATGTATAGAAAACAAATTTTTTTCAATGTATTGATAACAAAAATTTGTCTGTATAAAAGTTATCAATAAAAAAACATTTTTTATTGAAAACTTTTCTATTTTTGTTTTCTATAAAAAAAAAAAAAAAATTTTTAATATATCAATAAACCAAATTTTTCTTCAAAATTTATCGACCACAAAACTTGTTTACTAAAACGTACTGCAAACAGTTTTATTAAAAAAATTTTTATACAATTTATTGATCAAAAAACTGTAGTATTAAAAATTTTTCGATAAAAAAATTGTTTTAATGTATCGATAAACAACATTTTCTATTTTATAAAAACTAATCGGAAACAAAAGTTTTTTATTGAAAATATGTAGAAACCAAGTTTTTTAATGTATTGATTAAGAAATCTGTAGAAAACTTTTCGATAAAAAAGCTGTATTATTCAAAAATTTGCGGTAACAAAATTGTCTTAAGGTATCGATAAACAAAATTTTCTATTTTATAAAAAAAACTAAACAAAAGTTTTTTATTGAAAATGTGTAGAAAACAATTTTTTAATGTATTGATTAAAAAAATCTGCATAAAATTTAGCGATAAAAAAGGTTCTTTATTGAATAAATTTCCATAGCAAAAACAGTTTGTGGAGTGCTAAAAAGTGTTGCTTTATGAAATTTATCCATGACAAAATTTTATTTCGATAACAGCATTATTTTTTGTAGTGATAAATAAATGTTTCTATATAAAATTTATAGATAAAAAAATTTTTTTTATCTAAACTTTTATCCTTGGCAAAACTCTTTTATTGAAAATTTATCGATAAAAAAAATGTTTTGTGTATTAATAAATAAATTTTTCTATACAAAAATTTTTTATGTGAAAAAAACTTTTTTTTAATGTAACGATCAACCAAAATTTCTGTGCAAAATTTATCGATGCCAAAACTGTTTTATAAATAACTTATCAATAACAAACCTTTTAATATATTGAAAAAAAATCTACATAAAATTATCGATAAAAAAGTTTTTGTTTATTGAAAATTTAACGATCAACAACTTTTTTTATATAATGGTAAATAAATTTTTCTACACAGAATTTATCGTTGACCAATTTTTTTTCAGAAGAATTTATTAAAAACAAAATTTCTTAATGTCTATTAAAAATATATCAATGGCACAATTTGTTTAACAAATAACAATCTTTTTTATATATTGATAAAAAAATCGACATAAAATTATCGATAAAAAAATTTTTGTTTATTGAAAATGAATGGTAAATAAATTTTTCTACATCAATTTTATCATTGACCAAATTTTTTTAAGTAAAATTTATTAAAAACAAAATTTATTTTATGATTATTGTTAAGAAAGAAAGTCTATAAAAAGTATATCAATGGCACAATTTGTTTATCGATAATTTATCGAAAACCATATCTTTAGTCTGTCGATAAACAAAGTTTTCTATATAAAAATTATCAATCAAAAAACTTTTTTGTGGGAAATTTATTGAAAAGTTCTTTTATAGAAAATTATCTGATAACAAAATTTTTCTATGACAATTATTGGGTCAACAAAGTGAAAATGTAAAATTTTCCCATAACAAATTTGACTACATGATGTACCAGAAAAATATGCACAAATTGTTGCTAAAAAGCAATTTTGTTCACACACATTTTTTTTAATATAATTTCCTTAATCCAGTTATACTGAGCAAATGTGTTTTATTTGCTTTCGTTTCATGTCAAATGTTAATCAAATAAAAACTGAAAATGACTTTGGCATGTCATAAAAAAAGCAACGAAACAAATGCATGAGTTGGCCAAATCTTCAATAGACACATTAATACAAATAGTAACACCAACAACAACAGCAAACAGAACAGCAGCAATCTGTATGTGTTAAGCAAGGCAGCTGCACTAATTATACGTCTGTCAAAATGCCAATTTTAATCGCCACATACATAAATGATAAAGAAACAAACAAACAGATATATAATATACAACGACTACATACTTCCCAGGCTCATCTGAGCTAAAAATAGAAATAAAATTTAAGCGACCGAGAGATAACTGAAACTAAGCAACTAAGCAAAGTCATCATCAACACCATCATCATTATCACCAACAAACAGCTCTAGACTTAAATATCATCCTGCAGCGAAAAAAGAAGAAACAATTTCTTAACATCAAGCTAACAAGTGGATAAATGCAACCACATTTCTAGAAAAAGCTTTACAACAAAAGCTAAGGCCATGTATTTATATATGTAAGTGTATGTGTGCATACGTGTGTGTGTGTGTGTTTTTTTTTCTTTTAGTAAATTTGTAATCCTTCTTAGTTAGACATTTTAGTTGACTAGTGTTACTAATTTCGTGATAAGTATCATATAGTTTCTTTCAAATATTTGTTTGTTCACAACATTTTATTCAACGATTTGGAGCAATTGTCAGTTCCACCGCAGTCATCACAGCTGGAATATTTAGCTGCTTGAATTCGATTTTCTTTGTTTGTAACGGTGAGACTGATTTCATTTTAATTAAACCTTAGGCTTATATGGCGAGCTAATTATTGTATGCGGCCAGGGAGTAAACAGCATTTGCTGGATGCACGAGTCAGGGTTTGGGAATCAACAGCATCAATAAAAACTTATAATGAATTCAAGTTGATGTTTGGTTGGCTTGTCAGGCTTAAAAGTAGACATAAAGACGCTTAAAAGCTTTGTATGTTTTATATTTTGTAGCTAAGAGAATATTACTCAAGTTGAAGAACAGTGTGTCAATTCTTGTAAAGACATATAATTATTTAAAGTATTGGCAGAAGGCAATATTATTGAACAAATGATTTAAAAGTAGAAAAATTGTTTGAAAAATTATGTAATTAAAACTAAATTTGGTTTAAATAAAATTTATTTAAACCATTGAGTTTATTTACTTTATTACCTTCTAATATACATAGATTCCCATCAAATACGACAAACAGTTTGTTTTTGTGTTTTCTAGCTGTCTATACATCGATATTTCATAGGAACGTGGTCAAAAGCAAATGCTTGCTTTTTGTATTTTTAAAAGTATTATTCGAACATTTTTATTTTAAATTCTAAATAATTTATTGGCAGACATAACCAAATGTTTCAAAAGTTTTCAGGCCTACTGATGGTTAGGGTAGCACCTATGAAATGGCGATCTTTTTAAATAAAACTCTTGAAATTGCACTATTCTATAAAAATTTCCGTAGTATTTCATACAGAAAAGCGATTAATCTGCTGTTCATAAAACACAGACGAGTACCTCGTCTAGCAAATTTGTATGAAAGTTAAATAATTTCTTAGTGATTTCGAAAAAAAATAAGACGTATGCGGGAGATTATCATGCTCTCAAATTGTTAGAGCAGACTGTGCATCACGGTGGCCGATGTGTGACACGTAGTCTCGTGCCGTCTACGTTCATATCGTCCAATTTAAGACAAAGAAACAACGATTCTTTCAAGCTGTAGTACTTGCGGCTTACTGGAAAATGTGTTTTCCAAAATTGTATGGCTCAACTGGCAGCGTGGTGTGAAATTCGCACCAAACAGTAACTTTTTGTGGGATATGTAGTCTCTGGGTGAACCTCATGCGGCATCCGGCATTCCATATACTTTTAATTGTTCTTACTAATACAGCTTTCTAGCAGAAAACACCATAATCTAGTGGATCACATACCCAAGCGAGCGGACCTTTAACAGACTATTATGTGCAACCTCGCTCAATCCGACTGCGCTAGCCTCTTTCTTACAGCAGCGTGCAGTGCCACACTAAGTGGTTCCCACCTTTCCTTCCCATCCATTTCCTTCACTCACACTATATCCCTCTAACTTCTATTCTTCACTTCACTATCCCACTTTTCAGTCGATCAAAAAGAGAATGACTTCAGGACTCAAGTGAGCTGGAGAACCAAAGCTATTACCGGGTAATAGCTTTGGTTAATAGCGGTCTGTCTACCTAATCTAACCTAGTGGATCACATCGCACGATCTTGTTGCACAATGTGTGCCACCTCTGCAAGGAATAATCTTGTCTCGAGTTGAACGTGCAGAATGTACCTCATGGCGATAGCAATGTGATACGTAGCGCCATGCTGCTGATACTTCATGTTCAGTTTGAGCCAAATGAAATCGACCATTTTCATTCTTCAGCACTCGCAAATTGTAGGATAGCGTGCGTTTCCAAAAAGCTATGGGCTAGTGAAATCGCTTTTTGTGGATTTATTGCCACTTAGTAAATTTACACAAAAAAGCACCTCGTCGCTAAATATTATTTTTCGGTGCGAACCCAAACGTTCTGTGATCTAATATGAAAACAAATGATGTTCCCAAATGTTCTGTGATCCAGTACGAGAACAAACGTTGTTGTTAATGGTTATGAGCTCTTGGATCACTTAGATCTCGGGTGTATATAGGTAGATCCAAATCTCAGATCCAAATTTTCCGTATTGAAATCTGTGTACTGCTGAATGCACGGCTAGTAACGGAATATGTCGGGTTCTTCTACATATTTTCATGGATTGCGGCAATGTTCTTATCTGCTCTCGTGCTCTTCTAAATAGTACAATATTTGATAAGCTTTCCCGTTGCCCTCAAAAAGTAACAAATCCAACAAAACACTCTTTGTGGACTTCATGGAATGCATTCAAACACACAACTAAATAAAACAATATTTGATAAGCTTTCCTGTAAGTAAAAAGTAACAAATCCAACAAAAAACTCTTTGTGAACTTCGTGGAATGCATTAAAACACACAATTAAATAATACAATATTTGATAAGCTTTCTTGTTGCGCTGAAAAAGTAACAAATTTAACAAAACACTATTTGTGGACTCCATGGAATGCATTCAAACACAGAATTAAATAATACAATATTTGAAAAGCTGTCCCGTTGCCCTCAAAAAGTAACAAATCCAACAAAACACTCGTTGTGGACTTCATTGAATGCACTCAAACTCACAATTAAATAATATAATATTTGATAAGCTTTCTTGTTGCCCTCAAAAAGTAAAAAATCCAATAAAATACTCTCTCGTGCTCTTTGGGTCATCTCCAATTTAACTATCAAGCCGTAAAACCATCATCTGATAAGTTTCACGATCGAGCAGCTCTGCCGAACGATAAATATAAAACTTAATCATCCATTGATGGCTTGATAGCTGAATTCAAAGTGAGCAATTTGGTCTGCAATAAGTCAAGCTCCCTACCTTTCATCCGTTTCCCGTGGTGCGTAGGAGTTCGGCCTTCTGCAAATTTCCATTTGAATAAAAGCTGACACTAACGATCACTCTATCGTGCAACGTGGCGATTACAGGCCGCTTATATAACCTGCGACAATTAAAAATCTCCTTACTTTGTATTTACTTTACAGCTTCATTTTGCAAAAAGCTAACATTTTCTTGCATTGCGTCTTCTAAGTTCTGATATAAGCTATTATTACAAATACAATACCTACAAGATCTGTTTTTTGTTTCATGTAAAAGTGCAACTCATCTTTTTTTTTCTTGCTGGCTTAATAAAGATCACATTTGCCTATCATGCTTTTGTGCTACCAATTTTCACACAACCTGGTAATTTCAAAGTTAACGCCTTAGTTAGTTTCTTTGGCCAAAAGAAAAAAGTCATCATTATTCTTTAAAGTTGTATTAAATTTCAATTTAATCTACACCATTCTCTATACTTCAGCCAAAGCAGATCACTTTCTTTAATATCATGATCGCAATCGTTAAAGCAAAAAATGTGTAGCATGTTGGCTGTATGCAACATTAGCATAAATTTGTGCATTTTTTTTTGCCAGCCGAAGATGGTGTTAATGGCAAGCCCAGCGGAAGAAAAAGAAAAAAAGTTTAACTTCTCTTTAAAGCAAATTCTCTGTATCGTCTTTAAAAATTTGTTAGTACTTAATGGTTTTCAAGGTTTTCTCGGCGCTTTTTTTATCTTTTTGTGCAAAGTTTTTTTTTTGCGCCAGATATTCAAGATATGACAAGAATAAAAGCAGCTGATTACTAAATATGTCTTAATAAACAATCCTGTATCTGTGCAACTAATTCTGTTGTTGCAAGTTCATAAAAATTATAGTTTGTTACAAATCGTATATTTGGTAGTTGCCAATGATGTTCTGGAGCTCGAGCTGTAGCTGGAGCTGAAGCTGGAGCTGGAGCAGAGAGTGTGAGCATGTTTTGTGAAAATTGTTCGTGTTGTGGGAACTAACTGGTGTTGAACACAATTTTCTCATATTCGGTAGTAGGAACAGCATTACGTACACGTTTCGTTGCAGTAGCATTAGTAAATGTGGTTGGTAGTAGCAGCATGTTGTTGCAATATGTATGCTTGTTTCTATATGGTGTTCGTTTGGTGTTTTTGCTCTTTTTTATTTTTATTTTTACTTTGTTTTGTTTTTCTGTTTGCAAATGCACCAAATGAAGTTAAATGTGTAGCATGTTACGTTTTTTTTGCGCCAAACTCTTTTAATATGGTCTGCTTGCCATGATGTTGACTTGACTGCCAGTTGTTGTTGATGCTGTTGTTGTTGTTGCTGTTTTATTATTTATTGAGTTGTTATTAGTTCAGAAATAAAGTAATTTTTATGGTTATGAGGCTTTTTCTTTTAATTTTTATTTTGCCATAAAAGTAATAATTGTAAATAATTGTAAGAAAATTAAGCGAAACATATAAATCGTAATCGTATTTTCGTTCAACAAGAATTGATTTGAATAAGGGAAACACTTGACGGGTACAATATTTGCTTTTAATGAGACACGCATGCAAGTAATGTTAACACAATATGTATGAAAAATTCAATCAGTAAATAACAATTTATGGGTTTGAAAAGACAAAATTTTTTTTATAATAAACACAGAGAGCCCTAAAGGCCGTGTCAGATAAAACTTTGTCGCTTTGCGTGAAGTTTAAAACTCAAAAGCTTAGATTGAGTTCATTATTTCGTACGAAATTCTTTCAAATTGCATACAAAAGTGTTTCGTATGAAATATTTGCGAAAGAAGTTTAGAAATGTAGTACTGAGTTTTTAAAGCGAAAAACACCCAAACATGTCTTAATCTAAAACTGTTTCAGGGACTATTTGTTTTTTCAGCTGCGAAATAACATAAGCAAAGCTTTTTTCGCACGAAATACATACATGTATACTTAAAATTAATAAAAAGAGACATGAACAAGAGAAACAATTGACAACACTGAGCACATCTCAATTTTTTCGTACGAAATAAGTAATGTTGCTGAAAAATTTTCGCATATTCAATCCCAATACTAGGCTTTAACAAAAAGCGCAAAGCAAAAAGTGTATGTCACAATAAAAACTTTAGCAACGCTCACGATTTGTTTGTTTATCTAAAAAAATGGTTATTAATTTTTATATTTAATTATTTCTTGTGATAAGAGAAGTTAGAAATATTAATGGACGGAGCTTTGGAGCTATTAGAAAAACCTTCAACGCCTAAAAAGATGAGAGTTGTCGAACTTTTTGCTTCACGTTGCGTTAAAAGCAAGGCGAATTCATTACAAGGCAAACTTAACCGCACAGGTGATTATTTTTTGCTTCTCGCGTTTTTTCCAATGAGACTGTCAAATTTTTTTCTTTTGTTTACAAACTTTTTCGCGCCATTTTAATCTGAAGATTTTTTGTATGATTTAGGGCAATTTCAGGAAATTTGTGTGAATTTAAAAGTGAAAAACTATATAATCTGTAATTTTAATTACAAACAATTATAAAAGTTTATATTTAACGTCTACATAAAATGTTTTCCCATCTTAGGCGAATTTAGATTTTGACATTTACGATATGTTTTACAATAACAAAATACATAGTACTGAATTCGCCTTTCCGCTTGCATTAACTTCTACATAATTCGCCTTGGTTAAAAGTACTCCATGTGATATGTTTCATACAAGTATGTATGTTAGCGAAGCAAAAGTTTTATCTGACACGGCCTTAAAACTCAGTAATAACTACCAGGGGGCCAATTCTGTCATTTGTGATTGAAATTAGTATCGAGTAGGAAATAAATGTGACTCGTTACGTAGCGAGTCGAGTTAGCACTTCAGTGTTGCAAACTACTAACAAAATGTGTTTTATAAAACTGCCGAAAATTGTCAACAAAAATCATATGTTTTGACAAAACAAGTTAAAATTTACGAGCAACAAATTCAATAAAAATAATAACGCAAAAGAAATGGATCCAATATTATTATATTAACTGCCTGACCGGCCACATTTTGGAAAAAAAATATGGCCCGATGATGCCGCCAGCCTATAAACCGCACCAAACAGTCACTCCTTGTGGGTGCATTGGATTTTCGGCAATCACTCTAGGATTATCATTGGCCCAAGTGTGGCAGTCCTGCTTATTAAAGAATTCATTAAGGTAAACATGTGCCTCATCCCTGAAGATGATTTTCTTCGAAAATTCATCATCCACTGTTGCCATATCTTGCCACCATTATGACTATTGCCGAGGCTAGGAAAGGTCAAGAGGCTTTATTTCCTGAGTAAATTGCAGCTTGTAAGCGTATAAATACAAGTTTTTATGCATAATATTTATCAACGACGAGCCTAAGAGGTTCCATTCTTGGGTATGATGACGATTTGACTTGGATGGCTCTTTAGCCACACTATCGCGAACAGCAGCAAGATTTTCTGTAGAACGAGTTCTACGGGCATACACTGGAGTTTTCACTTTTCCTACAGATCCAGTTTGCTCAAGTTTGTGCACGATTTGACCGATTGTACGCACATTTACACTAGAATAGACCTTGTATATGGTCTATTCTAGTGAACTTTAATGTGCCTGAACATTAATATGTCGAACTCGAATTGAAATTGAACTAGAACTTTAATTTAACTGAACTAGCCTGAACATTAATATGTCGAACTCGAATTGAAATTGAACTAGGTCTTTAATTTAACTCAACTAGCCTGAACATTAATATGTCGAACTCGAATTTAAATTGAACTAGATCTTTAATTTAACTGAACTAGATCTTGAACTATACAAAAGGGAACTAGTACTTTAATGTACCTTAACTTTAATATATTGAGCTTGAATTAAAATTGAATTAGAAGTATTTTTAATGAACTAGATCTTTTATAGAGCTGAATTATAGGTTAACTGCAACTTAAGTAAGAGTTAATTATAATGAACTTGATATAGAAGTGAACTTGGACTTTAATGTATCTTAACTTTAATATATTGAGCTTGAATTAGAAGTATTTTTAGTGAACTAGATCTTTTCTAGAGCTGAATTATATTTTAACTGCAACTTAAGTAAGAGTTAATTATAATGAACTTGATATAGAAGTGAACTTGAACTGTAATGTATCTTAACTTTAATATATTAAGCTTAAATTAAAATTGGATTAGAAGCATTTTTAATGAACTAGATCTTTTCTAGAGCTGAATTATAGCTTAACTGCAACTTAAGTAAGAGTTAATTATTGTGAACTTGATATAGAAGTGAACTTGAACTTTAATGTATCTTAGCTTTAATATATTAAGCTTGAATTAAAATTGAATTAAAAGTATTTTTAATGAACTAGATCTTTTCTCGAGCTGAATTATTGCTTAACTGCAACTTAAGTAAGAGTTAATTATAATGAACTTGATATAAAAGTGAACTTGAACTTTAATGTACCTTAACTTTAATATATTGAGCTTGAACTAAAATTGAATTAAAAGTATTTTTAATGAACAAGATCTTTTCTAGAGCTGAATTATGGCTTAGCTCCAACTTAAGTATGAGTTAACTATAATGAACTTGTTATAGAAGTGAACTTGAACTTTAATGTACCTGAAACTTGAACTAAAACTGAATTATAATTTGTTTTTTAAATGAACTAGTTCTTTTCTAGAACTAAATTATAGCTTAAGTAGAACTTCTTAAATTATATTGAAATGAAATGGATCTGTTATAAATCTGAAATTGAACTTAGCTTGTGTGCTGTTCATGAAACACAGACCAGCGACTTGTCAAAAAATTTGTATTAAAAACAACTCACTTTTTTGAACGCTTTCCATATAAATTTTCTAGACAAGTCGCTCGTCTGTGTTCTATGAACAGCACATTGAAATTGAAATTAAATTTACCGAAAATATCACTAAGAGCACCCTGTGCATTTTGATTTGGAAGTCCATTTTTATAATAAGTCTGAATAAATTTAACACTTTGCTCAATTGTTCAAATTGAACTGTGAAATAAAATTTAGTAAAAAACTTGTCAAATGCCAAAAAAAAAAAAATTATCCGCATACAACTGGAGAAGGGTGTTCTGTAAAATTTCCACGAAATAAACCACAGCACTATTAGAAAGCCGGTAAAAAGCTTTAAAGCTGAACAACACACATGGACACGCAATTACCAAAACTTATCCCAAATTTATATTTACTTATATCACGGAGCGCGAATCTAAACGATTAGGAGCATCCTTATAATAGATGACACCTTATAATAGATGACACATTCTGCATGTTTTTCTGTAAATGAAATCATTTTAATTTTTTATCTTTTAAGTTAAAATTCTAGTTTTTTTCACAAAAAAATGTATTGTTTACAAAACAATATATCAAAACATCACTATCGATAACTTTCCAGCAACTGAAAATTGTTGCCATACAGAACACAATTTTTTTGTTAGTTGGGTTGCACACCAACCAAAGTTGGCAATGCAACTAAAGTTCAGTTGCTATCCACAATCGAGCCATAAATTATTTAAAGTATTATTTACAATTAATAATATATTAAATAATGTTGCTAAAATAATATTTTATAATAAATTAGTGAGAAAAACATTAACTCTATTCACAGTCTCGTGCAAATGGTATTGCATCATTGCATTTGCAAAAAGGTTTAGCATATTTTTACTAACAAAATACATAGCAATGCACTTGCTAGACTTATGTGTATATGCAATACTTAAAACCTATAGTTTTTATTTGCTCTGCTTATGCACAAGTTAATTGCAAATCGACAGCTGACCATCAGCGATCCAAGCCAATTAGTTCGTAATTGCCACTTAGTTGCAGTCGCTCATCCCGCATTCAAATAACACCAATCGATGTCTTTATCCAACTTTTGCTATTAAAAAGTCCACTAACTGCTACTTAAAGCTTTCTTTTCGGCATATTTATGTTTGACTAAAATTTAAGTAAATTATTTTCTACTCTAATTATCAATCAGCTGTGAATTTCGTGCTTTGCAAAAAGTAGTGCAAAGAGGTGGCTCACAGTTGATAGCATATATTTGCAATTACCTAAATTTGCAATCATAAATGCACAATATTGTGAATAGAGCTATTTTAAATGACGACTACATATTATTTCCTTTTGTTTCACAACGAAAAAAAAATTTTTTATTAAAATTCGTGTGCATCCGCTGAAAATTTGAACATCGTTACTGTTTGAACACTATGTCAAGCGTTGTGTGCATGATTTACATCATTTTGCTGTATGACTCATAGAGTTTCCCTTTCCTTCAAGTTTTAAGATTCAACAAATTTGTCACTACAGCACTAACGCTTTGGGTTCGTAAACTTTTAGCACTAATGTAATTATATATATATTTTTTTGAAACGTTTACAGATTTTTAATGTTATTTTTGTTTTTTTTTCTCTACTCGTATACGAAGATATTGTATATTGTTCATTTAGTATATGTAACCATAAACTATGTATAGGCGACCATAGTAGGCATAACTCAAAGACACACAAACACTTTTAGCCAAAAGAAAGAAAGAAAAAAAAAACTGACAACAGAAAAACACGCAGAATACCGCAACATTTGCCAGCCATAAAAGTCGACAACATATTAACAAACAATACTCTAGAGTAACCCCCTAAGACACAAAAACGAAAAATCAAATAGAAAAACAAAAAACAAAAAAAAAATATACAACAACATGAACGTGAAGAACAAACCAAACTTCAAAAAGCACGCGTATTAACTAAAAATGTCGAGCAATAACTGAAAATGGTAACAAACGATTACATAAATTTATGCAGAGCGCAACACTTTAAAGTAAAAATCATTTTTGTTGTTTTTATTTCCTTTAAAGTTTTTTCTTTTATAGAGTGATGTTGTTTGTTGCGTTTCTTCTGTTACTGCTGCCGTTAACGCTGGTGAAAATTATTGCTTTTGACTACTTTTTTTTGTATATTTGTAACACAATGTGGCAAAAAGACACGAACCAATTTCTAAAACAAAACAAATAAACAGACAGGCGGACTGTCTGTATGTCTGACTATGAGTCTATCTCTAGTTTTATTGAAAAGTTATAAAGAAATGACACAAAATATGTTTGTATGTGCTAAAAAGATAAGCTAGTTTTGTTACAAAAACTTCAAACAATTTTCACAGCTCTGTTACTATTTTTCTTGTTAAAAAGTAAGAAAACAACAATATGTTAGAAAAAAAACACAACAACGGAGCAACTAAGACAGCAAAATTGTGCTTGACCATAACCACCAACACCTAATGTATTTTACTTAAAGCTGCTCTACACCAATTGCTTAAAATGATAGGTATTTAGTTTGGTCATACAGCTTGAATTCAATTGATTTCAATTTAAATTTCTTCAGTTACAGTTATACGTTTCTTAAAGAGTCCATAAACCAGATAAGACTTTCTTAAAGGCCAGATGGATTTCAAGCAAATATATTATGAATTGTCCGAAAGTACTGCTGCGGTCTGATTTATAATATATTGGAGTCATTCATCCATATGGCTTTTAAAGCGAAGCTGAATAGAAAATTTGTGTCACGATAAAATAACTTAGGATTGTGAACTACAATAAATCAGTACTACAAAGCTTGCAATAGCGAAAGCTTTACTGTGGAGATAAACTGCTTCGGTTTGTAAACTACAATAAGTCAGAAATCGGATATATGATCCATATGCCGTTTAAAACGAAGTTGTGTAGAAAATTACCATCAACAGCGTAATTTTTTGTGTCACGATAAAATAACTTAGAATTGTAAACTACAATAAATCGGTATGACAAAGCTTGCAATAGCGAGTGCTTTACTGTCACGATAAAACTGTTTTGGTTTGTAAACTACAATAAACCAGTGCTACAAAACTACTTTCAGATAAGTACTACTGAAATCGGGTGCATGATCTGTTGGAGTCAAACATCTATATGGCTTTAAAAACGAAGCTGTGTGGAAAATTACCATCAATAATAATTGCTTTTGTGTCACGATAAAATAACTTAGGATTATAAACTACAATAAATCAGGATTAGGATTATAAACTACAATAAATCAGTACTACAAAGTCTTAGACAAGTACTACTGAACTTTGGTTTATGATAAATAGGAGTCATTCATCTCTATGAGTTTTAAAACTCAACGCAATAGCGAACAATACCCATCAATAGCGAGCGCTTTTGCAACACGATAAAACAGCTTAGGATTGCAAGCTACAATACGCCAATACTACAAAGCTAATCTTAGGTAGGAACTAATTATTTTGGACGTATGATATTTTCGAGTCATTCATTACTGGGTTTTAAAACGCAGTTAAATAGATAACTGACCATCAATAGCTAGTACTTTTTTACTCGCTATTCATGTCTCTTCACGTAATAAAACCTTTTAGAATTGTAGACTACAATAAATCAGTACCACAAAACTACTTTCAAATAAGTACTACCGAAATCGGGTGTGTATGACATATTGGAGTCAAACATCAATACGGCTTTTAAAATGAAGTTGTGTAGAAAATTACCATCAACAGCGAATGCTTTTGTGTTACGATAAAATAACTTAGGATTATAAACTACAATAAAACAGTATTACAAAGCTTGTCTTAGATAAGTATTACTGAGCTCTGGTTTATGTTAAATAGGAGTCATCCATCTCTATGAGTTTTAAAACTCAACGGAATACACAATAGCCATCATTAGCGAGCGATTTTGCGACACGATAAAGCTGCTTAGGACCACAAGCTACAATACGTCAATACTACAAAGCTATTCTTAGATAAGAACTAATTATCTCGGACATATGATATTTTTGAGTCATTCATTTCTATGATTTTTAAAAGCAGTTAAATAGAAAATGACCATCAATAGCTAGTACTTTTTTACTCGCTATTCATGGCTCTTTACGTAATAAAATCTTTTAGGACTGTAGACTACAATAAATCAGTATTACAAAGCTACTTTTAGATAATTCTAAGTGACACAGTACTAAGACATTCTAATAGTACAAGTTTAAAATACTATAACACTTACCAATAAGCTACTATACTATAGTGCTACAAAACTACAACAAAGCAATGCGACAGCCCGAAAATATTTCAATATCGCAATAGGACAACTAACATACACTCAAAGCCCGGAAGCACTGCAACTCAACAAAGCCGCTGTGGCAATACAAAACAAATATACTGCAACACAAAAATACTGTAATTAAAAAAGATTTCAACGCCACAGCTCGACAATACCATGTAGCACTACAACACTACATCAGAGTAGTACTACAAAACAACAATGCTGCAACACTATAACACGGTAGTTTTACAATGCAATAATACTGCAATAAGACAATAACGTAATCCCACAACACAAAAATACCACATAACACTATAGTTCCTGCAATGCTTTAATACTGCATTAGAGTAGTACTACAAAACAACAATGCTGCAACACTATAACACGATAGTTTTACAATGCAATAATACTGCAATAAGACAATACCGATATCCCACAACACAAAAATACCACATAACACTATAGTTCCTGCAATGCTTTAATACTGCATTAGAGTAGTACTACAAAAAAACAATGCTGCAACACTATAACACAGTAGTTTTGCAATGCAATAATACTGCAATAAGACAATACCGTAATGCCACAACGCGAAAATACTGCATAGCTCTATAGCTCCTGCAATACTTTACTACTATATCAGAGTAGTACTACAAAACAACAATGCTGCAACCCTAAACTACTGCAAACCTACCGTACTACAAGAGAGTAGTACTGCAGAACAACAGTTCTGCTACAATATAACTAGTAGTAGTATTATAACGCAGCAATACTGCAATAGGACAACATCGCAAAGCCAAAACACGAAAATACCACATAACGCTATAAGTCCTGCAACACCACAATACTATAGGGTGTTTTTTTAAGCTAGATAGAACTTTAAATTGTAAAAAGTAACACAAAAAATTAAATTTTGATGAAACATTTTTTTATTTGTTTCAGTATACTCTGACAAATCATCATGAATAGACTCACGCTTGAACAACGCTACGAAATTATCCAAATTTACTTTGAAAATCAGCCGTCGATTCGCGCGTTGTTTTATCGCAAAATTGTGTTCAGCGATGAGGCGCATTTTTGGCTTAACGGGTTTGTTAATAAGCAAAATTGCCGCATATGGAGTGAGACCAATCCACAAGAGACCCTACAGACTCCATTACATCCAGAAAAATGCACTGTTTGGTGCGGTTTTCATGCTGGTGGCATCATCGGACCTTATTTCTTCAAAAATGAGGCCGGAGCTCGCGTTACGGTCAATGGAGATCGTTACCGCACCATGATCAATGATTTTTTGTTTGAAAATATGGATGACATTGATCCGGAGGAGATGTGGTTTCAACAGGATGGCGCTACGTGCCATACGGCGAACGCAACCATCGGCTTACTGAAATCAAAATTTGGCGATAAGTTGATTTTGAGAAATGGACCTGTCAATTGGCCTCCAAGGTCGTGCGATTTGACACCTCTCGATTATTTCCTGTGGGGCTACGTGAAGTCACTGGTTTATGCTGATAAACCAGCAACAATTGACGCCTTGGAGGCCAGCATTGTTCGTGTTGTTCGTGACATACGGCCAGCAGTGCTCGAAAAAGTGGCCCAAAATTGGACGTCCAGAATGCGCTTCGTCAAGAACAGCCGCGGTGCCCATATGACCGAAATCATTTTCAAATGTTAATGTCACGTATTGATCTTTCGAATAAAAAAAAATTTTGATTACAATTTAATTTTTTGTGTTATTTTTTACAATTTCAAGTTCTATCGGGCTTAAAAAAACACCCTATACATCTAACGTATTGCCTTACTACAACACAGTAGTACTATAAAACATTAGCTACTACTACACTAAAACAACATTTCAGTGTCACTGCAAAATAGTTCTACCTTGCCGCAATACTACAATGTTATAATAGAACACATTTTAATCTAACGAACCAGTGTGTTATCGTGTTTTTCTGTAGCAAAATTCTGATCGATTTGGGCCGCATGAATTTATGTTTGCCATAAAAATAAAAATAAAATATTGTATATCCAGCCAATAGCGCTTACCTTTTGCCGTTATTGACGGGTGGAAAAGCAATGAACACTTCTCTGCAAATGGTGTTGAATTTCAGCTTAAAAAAGAGATGTTTTAATTAACTGCGTATTGCAACAATAAGAAGTGCGTAAATCAGATAAGACCATTATATTGCTGATTACTATCGTAATATTTCACTATATAAAATGTTTTTATTTGTTTTTTATTTTTCCTTCTGTCTTTTAACTTTAAGCTGATATCTGATCAGCACACATATGGTTATGATCATTGGTGTTAAATATGACAAAAATGGTTTAACATCTTTGCTCTAGGTGTCTTTTAAAAGCTAGCTTAATATGGTAACAAAATAGACAAAAACAAAACAAAATGAGGAAAAGAATTTAAAATTGATAGAAAAACTCGACACTTTAAGTTGATTTTATAATAGCGGTACTATTTTTGTAGATTTATCATTGACAATTATATTGACATTTTTGATGACTGCTCAACAAAAGCGTGAAATCCTTTGACTTAAGATTTTGTAGTATGTTTTTTTCTTTCTTTCTTACTCTTAAAGCCAAGTTTTGCACATTAAACATTTTAATAACCATAAGAATTTAATTAGTGTGATTATATGGAAAATGTTGTATTATTCTTGTTATGAGATGAAAAGATGCTTAAGCATTTGATGACATGACCTAAAAATTAAATAGATTTTTTCTTCTTTGGATTTAGAAGAATATTGACACAATACAAGTCAATTAGTCTGTAACATTGAGTTGGCATAATAAACAAGTTTTCTTATAAGCTATGTAAGTGATTTGATTTAGCACTTGCCTTGACGGCCTTATGTGACAGTGGTTAAATTTCACGGCATAAACTAATTCACCCTTCACTAGTGACCCCGAGTGGCTGACATGGCCACAACTTTTTGTCATATGTTTGTAACCATATAAATAAACCCCTTGCCGAAGACCTCGGGCCTTCTAATTCCTTCTGTATGCTGATGTAACCCTCCCGCGGAACTAGTACATTCTGTTTTACGGGTAAAGAGGGGAAGGGGTCCCTCGTTTCTTGTAGCAAATAAAATACTAGGAAGCCCCATGACTTATGTTGTGTTAGCTTCCGAAACCCTTACCCAGGGTTTAAACTATGTTGCACCACAATTACTCAATTACACAGAGAACTACTAGACAGTCTGGGGCTTTGGATTTTGCTAGATGTCGCACTGAGCTCACAAAACAGCGAATAATATAATAGATTACCAGAATATTTAAAAAATTCTTCGGTGTTACACTGAAAGAATTATGTGTCATATATTTAATGAAACTGTTTTATTAAATATAATTTTAATCGAATGAAAGCTTTTCACAATATGCATGAAACTTCATAAATATTATGAGATAGTTCCATCAGAATGGTTTCATTAAGTTTCATAGTTAAAAAAAATCATTGGATTTATGACTACAACAAAATTAAATTTTTTTTTAAATTCTTTGAATTTTGGTAAAATATATTAATGGACATTTATTAATCTTAAGCTACAGTTTAAAATATATCAAGTTTTTTTTTTTAAAATGTAAGTTTTATGAGTTTTATAATTCCAATGAAATAGAATTCATTAGACCAATGACAAATAAATTTCTGGCTACCCAACTTGGATATGTATGTACATATGTGCTTGTACTCAAATCAGCATAATAATAGTTTAAAAAATTCCAGTGTATTGAAGTCATTTGAATTAATAAAATCTGTTTTATTTGGCGAATACTTGTTCAACATATTCTTTTATCATAATTAAGTACAATTTCACAAAAGCAAGGAATAGTATTGTTTGTGTTATGAAATAAAGTATCAATGAATAAATGAAATAATTCCATTGATCTTATTACGTACATTTGTGAACATATTTTATTAATGTGTGTTATGATATTATTTCATTAAACATATGTAAATATTTCATTGATTTAATGTAAATTTTTCAGGTGCTCAATGAATAATAACATTAGATAAATGAAATAACTTCATTGACCTTATGAAGGAGTTTCATATTTATAATGAATATATTACATTAGTACAAAGAAGTTATTTCATGAAATAAATGTTACTTTTCCATTAATTTAATGTACAGTTTTCATGTGCTTTATGAAATTGATTCTTTGATCTAGAGAAATTATTTCACTAATCATATGATTTGTCTTTCATACTTTTAATGAAAATAAGTCATGTTTCTTATTAAAATGTTTCATTACTTTTATGAAGGTTTTCATTAAAATAATCCAATGAAATTTGTTTCATTATTTCTATGAAAATTTACAATGGTTGAAAAATAATGAAAAAATTCATAAAAGTAATGTCAAAACTCAGAGAATTTCTGAACAAAATTTTTTCAGTGTATCAAACTTTAACAATAGACTAAAACACATTTTTTAGAAAATATAGAAAAACTTCTTGCATCACCGCCCTAAATATTAAGTATTATTTAATCATTTGTTAAAAAATATAAAACCTTAGATTTATTTGTTTGTATTTTTTTGAGTTCAAATTTGTTATACAACATTGTTGCCATTTAGCCTCTATAAAGAGTACTCAGCGCTGATGCAAAACTATAAATATTGTAAATATTGTTTTTGAAAATAAACACAAAAAAAATTGGAACGGGAATCAGCATATGGCCCCCGGGTGGTTCTGCTTGCAGTTTAACCCGGGTTTGGTTGAGTTCTGGCTGTGGTTGAAACCTAAAACGCAGAAAGGGAGAGTTCGTATCCCTGATAATTGTTTGGTATGTGGCTTTTTTCGGGGACTAACATCCTTCCGAGGGTCTCTTGCCTTTACAACATACCTGTACTGTAAGGAAGTAGTGGTGATGGTTGAGGGGTGAGTTGGTTTAAGCGCTGATGCTGCTAGTGGGCTTCGGCCTACCAACTCATGAAGCCTTGTCTTTCATTGATTGCTGGGAAATGGCATACAGGAGGAATTAGAAGACCCGAACTCCTCAACAATAAGTTGCTCATACGGCTACAAACATATGGCAAAAATTGCTACCTGTAAGCCACACGAGGGCGAATCGTGAATAATTCACTCCTTGGAACTTGTCCATCATCAGATAAGGCCGTAAAAGCAGGAGCTGATGTAAATCTTTTTCAATACTGTATGCTGCTGTGCTTTAATACTTTATTATTCGTTAAAAAAAAACGAATGTTTTCATCCGCTATTAAATGACGGCCTGTACTGGCCTCAAGCGATAGTTTTCTTATTAAGGACCACTGTCCTTGGACACTCCTTTATTTGTGGAAACACAAGCGATGCTTTTACTCTTTATTACACGAAAGTGTATACTTGCTTTCAGCGGTGTTTTGTACGCTGAGGACCCAGTCTCTTAGACACTTCTTTCTTTGTTTTTCACAACCAATTTTATGTTTTCACACTGTCTGTGCTCGCTTAAGGGCACTTCAAACTATCGCACTTTGTATTAATACCATGTTCAGACGGTAATATGAAACTCTTGGTTGGCTCTCTGAACCACTATTGCGAAACTAGGTGTTCAGACGGTTGTTTTTTGCTTCACACTGATGTTTACATATTTTGTGCAAACGTTTCACTAATTCTTTATTCAATTTTTATTTAAATCTTTATGTAAGTATCAAATTTTTACATTTTCAATGTGTTTATTTTCATTTTACACGCATTAATTATCTGTTTTTACTTTGTTTGGATTTTTTTTGCAGCTAGTTTAGATAAACTAGCGATAATTTATTATCAAATTTGGAGATGACAGTAGTTTTTGCTTGGTTCGCAACAAGATTCAAAATGAACCAAGTTGGTTCGCTCATAAAATTTTGTATAGCGAATCATGTTGGTTCAATCTAGATTGCCTCACGAACCACGAATGAGACTGCGAACCTCGAAAATAAGCCTTCGTGTGAACATGCTATTAGATTTTTCAAAATATCCAATAATACGTGCAAGTGGGATAGAGTGAAAATGTTATGAAAATGATAAATAATACGGTAAGAGATTTGACATCCCAAAACTTTTCACCATTTTTAGAAATTTGTTTAAACAATAAGATTTTTCTACTCAATATCTTCATGTAATTTGATAAAAAAAATTCTTTATAAAATAGACGAATCCCCTGAGGAAGTGAACATAAAATTCACGAAACGTTGGGAAAATATGTAATAAAAATTCTGCATTTTTATTGACGTAAAGAACGTCAGGCCTCACCAGCTAAATATATACAAAAAGCAAATAACAAAACACGTTGGCCAAAAATATAACTACTTCAATAATTAGATTTTTCTTTTTGGTTTGTAGATTTGTACAACGGGTTATAGTTTAAGTTTTTTCTTAAGAAGGATTTTTCACAATACAAATTTGCTGTGATCAATAATTTTTGAAGAAAAATAATCATCAAATCTTTAGCTGGGGGACAACTAGCTGTTTCATAGTCGCTACACTACTCATCAGCACCTATTGGGATTTGATTTTTCATTGGATCAGGTTTGCATTTTTTGTAGAAGCTAATATATAAAATATTAAACCCAGACGTTGTTTATTCTCTACACATATTTTTCATTTTACTTCAGGTGTGATGGTGTGTTACCTTTTTTGGCGGTCGAAGCAAATATCATTAGATTTCTGTTTCACAAAATCCAATCAAAATCTTAACACTCGTGTGATAGTCTGAAACACCCTTTATCAAACTAGAAAAAACGACGTATACACCTAATTTAGTCTCTATAGCCATGCTCACCATTTTCACCTTGTCCACGTCAACGTAATTTTTAAGAACCTAAAACTTCTCGGTTGCTTGTCTTGGTAGTACTACGATCATCAGTTTGGATGGGGAATGGTTTTTGTCGATCTGGCTAGGTGATTTTGATTCCTCCGTTTATACGCTGTATTTAATCTGAGTTAGCCTTACGTTAGTTGTGTTTTTATCAGCGTAGTCTACATGATGCAACTGTTCAACACATTCTTCCTCGTCCTCAACCAGCAGCTTAAACAGAAATCAATCCTTTCAATTAATAAACGATTATTGTCATTATCGTTAAGTTATCTTCCATTTGAAGCATTAATATTTAAAGTTTACTTTTATGTGGGAATAAAATTTGCTTCAATTTTTATATATTGTAATGTGAGAAAAATTTATTTTCTGCTACACAAAATAAAAAATACTTCTCGTAAACCATGAAAAATTTTGATTTTCACACAACGCCCTTAAGCTTAACAAATTTGAAATATATTTGCAAATAAATATTTATTTTTTTGCGCTTTGTTTGAAGGAGATTTTAAAATTTATAGCAAAATAATGATCATAATATTGTTGACAATTCGTTACAGCTGTTGAGTGGCATAAAACATTGCAACTCGAACCAACAAACAAACAGCAGACAATGACGATAACAAAAGCAGCACCAGCACGAGGAACAATAACAACAACAACGACAACAAAAGCAAAAGCAATGAAAGATGAACACCAAAATCAAAATCGATAAAATATGATCTTATAACCCCAGATTTATTTTCACTTTCAATATATATGTACGAGTACATGTATATTTATATCTAGACGGTATTGAAGGAAAGAAAAAATCAAAAATAAAACAGACTGCTGCTGCTGCTGCTGACTGACTGACTGATAATTTATGACTTTTTTAACTAGTTTAACAAAACAATACAATAGTTAAATGATAATGGCATTTCAAAATACATTAATCAATAAATTTGTTTTAATGTCAACAAACAAATACACACAAACATGCACACACAAACAAACTTACACACATACATACATACACACAAGCAGATACGCTTATCCCAGTTAGCATTTGCAATCGTCGATGAGTCTACAAGGAATCTCTAGAATAGTATTTTTGTTTGTCAGCCAGCCCGTTTTTTATTTAATGATAGAAAATCTTTCATACAGAAGAAACTGCTGCACGTGCTGATTATTTCAGCTGGGTAATTGATTTGAGTCAGCACTTGCCTTGAAGACTTTAGCTGAGAGTCGACGAGACTGAGAGTCAATAATGTGCAGTAACCATTGTTTTACTAACATCCAAGTGCGTTACAAGACTTACACAGATCGCAACTTCTTGTCATATTTTTGTAGCCGTACAAAAAAATCCTTCGCTGAAGAGCTGCCGCATTCTAGTCAGCCATTCCTGCATACACTTCCCCAGATAATCAAAGGAAAACAAGAAATCGTTTTTCAACTGAACTATTCGTTTGTGGACATGTTTCCTGTCTGCTACAACGTTAGAAAGTTCAACTAAAATGATCACAAACACTATTAAAATAGGTTGTGAGGAGGGGGCGGCATAACCTGCTTTCCAAGTGCCAATACAATGAACTGCATATATGGCCCAAAGTTCATAAAGAACATCTTAACCAAATCACCCGTCTACCCATCACTTCTGGTTCCTAACATTACAGCTATCAGCTAGAAACTAATAGGATTTCGGGGACAATTGTTAACTTCCCAAAAATTGGCCTTGCGCTATAACTATGAGGGAACAGTAATAACAGCTTTCCACGACTTTAAGTATAAACCACAGCCAGAACGTTTCAGCCAATATGGAGACACCTCAATCATGATCAGTGCCTTGATGATCTGTAACAGTGCAAGCAACCTAAATTAGGGCGTCAAGCGTAATTTATCTGTCAAAAATCCTCCCCCCCGGGTAACAGCTTTTTCCTTAGTGTATTCCAAACCAGGGCACTCTGTTTATCGGGTAAAAAGGAGAAGGATTCCCTCGTTTTTTGTAGCAAATAAAACTCTAGGAAGCCGCATGACCTATGCTGTGTTGGCTTCCGAAACCCTTACCAAGGGTTTAAATTGGCAGAAAGCAGGGGTGATGGTTGGACGGGTTAGTTGGGTTAAGGGCTGATGCTGTTAGTGGGCTTCGACCTACTAACTCATTAAGCCTAGTCCGCAATTGTCTGCGGGGAGATTGCATACTGGAGGGATTAGAAAGCCCAAACTCATGAACAAGGAGTTTTTCAATATAGCTACAAACATATGGCAAGAATTGCTACCTCTGTGTGCCTGGAGCGCTGGTGAATCGTGGAATTGTTTCATCATCAGATAATGCCGCAAAAACAGATGCTAATGTAAATCTTTTTCACTCTCTGTCAAAAATCCTCATGGATATACAAAACCTATGAGACCAACCCAAATAGCGCAGCGTTTTGCAATTGAAAAACCCAACTTTGATAGGTTGTAAGAGAGAAAATTTCACTATGTCGTAGTAAAGTCCGCTTCAAAACAAATTAGAAATCACATTTTAGGTGCCTTCAGACTAATTTAGTGACTTTATCACTATTTATTATTTCTGTCTAGTGATTTGTATTAAACAAGGTAGGGTACAATACTGTTCATGGCACAATGTTAACGCTCTTATTTAATTTACTTACTGCAACGTAAAATCAAAGCAAATTAAATTACGTTGGCCTTTACGCCATAATTTAGTTTGCACTGTAAAACAGAAGCACTTAAAGCGTTCTGCCAATTAATTCTTGCCAAGTATCTAAGAAGTCCCCATACAACTTAAGATATACCGACACTTTCTACAGTGGTATTTATTACTCAATATATCTCGGTAAGAGGAGCTCCCTGGTTAGTCATATACTAAGCCAAAACTAAGTTCTCGGGGGAGATTTTTCCACAACAGAGTAAAACTCATGTTGCCTGTTACACATAGCTTTAGCAGGTTCGAGGCAAACAACCACAAACACTACTCCCTCTTTCCTCATAACCTACTTTCCTAGTTTCTGTATAGTGCACTGCATATATAAGATAAGAAACATACTTATGTCAATCCCAGATAATATCTTTTAAGACTCTTCTAGATACGATCTTATTTCTCGTCAAAAGCCGAGTCATGTAATCACTGTATGTAGGAAGCTGGATGAAGTTCATTTGATGAAGATTTTCAAATTGTAGAATTCTCACCAACAGTTTTAAAAAATGAAAATTAAAAAGAAGATCTTGACCCACGAAAGGCAATCTGTGACACACTGTGTGTTTGTGTTTATCTATAAAAGCAAATTGTATATAAATAAAATCAATAAAATTGTTAATCATCGTCTAATAAACATTACAAGATTGAAATGCGAGTTTCTCAAGAAGTGTATAGAAAGAAATAAGTACATCTTGTAATAAACATGTCATGATTGAAGTAGATATTTTTGTTATTGTTTTTCATCAGATAATCATCAAAAGATTCTTTTATAAATATTTATTTATTATTATTTATTTATTTATCTACTATACAGTTGCAAACAAATTTGTACAGGATGCACAGCATGGGCAGAGTAACGAAGACCTTATACCCACAATGCTATTAACAGTAATTTGCAGCGGTGCTGTGACTAACTATAATGACTTATGCCGTCACATAAGAACTTATCGCATGGTTAACACGAAAAAACTGTACACTAATACAGTTAGCTGTGGCGAACAGTTAACCATTAAGAGTGAGATGTAAAACTCTCGAAGCCCAAACAACAACAACCTGACTCTACTTAAAAAATTGTTACGACGACATGAGAGCTGTTCTCCAGTCCAGAGCTGCTTTCTCAAAATATATTTATTTATATATCAATTTAAATTTTGTCTCCTTCAAAGTATTTCCCTTACACTTTACCAATTCTCGAAGCAGTTCTCATACGCACTTTTTGCTATGAACTCTCTTGTAGCTTTTGTTTACTCAATCGACGTAAAACGCCGTCCTTTGTTGAAAAAAAGGGAAAGGCCCTATCGGGCCAAATGTGGTGAATCCCGGGACTAAAGCATGATTATGATATTACGAAGAAACAACTACGAGTAAGCATTTTTCCATATTTTCCCACAGCAGAAAATCGCCAAACAATTAAAACACGTCTAACTATAAAGCCTCTCACAAACACAAAGAAACTCACCTAAGAACATATCGCTCCTTTATTGCAACATAGTCATAACTCAAAAAAGCTTGTTTCGAAAAAAACACATTTCAAATTTTTAGTTTCCATACAAGTCTTAGAAAAAATGTTTAGAAAATATCTCTTAAAATAAACAGTTTAAAAGTACTTTGAATAAATTTTAGGCACAATATAAAAGGTAGTACTGTTAACAATGCTGCATTGTTAACTCGAAAAGCACATTTTTTGAGATATGATTATGTTGCAATAAAGAAGCGATATGTTCGGGACAAGTGTGTCAATATAAAATAAATCACTAATAGCTAAAAAAAAAGCACTAAAAAGTAGCCCTAAAAAGTTCAAAATTCACATTTTCTATTGAACATACCTCGTATTATAAATACAATTGGCTAACAAAGATTTTATGCTAACTGGGATATATCACACACAGATATAGAAAAATGCAATTCAAACCATACAACATATTTCAACAATCACTGACAACAATAACAGCCAGCGATCATATATTTTCATATGAATTGTTCAAAAAGAGCATCATGACTTTTAAGTGATGATGTTTTCTAACAAAATGTCTACATACCACAAAACAATAGAATCAGTGTAGTGTATACAAGCTTGTATATACGAGTATTTACCAAACAATATAACAAGGATAACAAAAGCCAGGACTTAACTACTCGCATACGTACAAGCACTTTTGACTAAAAGAGGTGTTAATAACAACAATAATCGTCATAATGGAAAGCATAAATTGTTGTACACAATACAAAGAATTGTTGTTGTTACATTTAAGTATTTTGAAAAAAAAAAAGAAACTCAGGTCGAGAAAGGTAAGTAACATGAGGCCGTAAGCAATACTTTTGAAAAAGATTTGTCGGCTGCCCATTTAGCACCTTCTTTTGTTGTCAAAACATTAAGCGAATGAAATAAAATGTGTTTTTGTTTTTGGTGTTTCATATTTAACAATTATTGTTCGAATTGCTTGCAGTTGCCAGCAGATGTCTGATGGTTTTTGTGAGAATAAATTTAGAGTTCAAATTAATATTAAGCAGATTTGTAACAAACTGGCCGGTGTTTAATCGCGTGGAAATAAATGAAGTGGTTTTTATTAAAAGTCTCTTTTAGTTTTTTGCAGCAAACAATGATGTTGGAATGTTAATAGTCTTAAAAAGCGTAACTTACTTTTAAGCTACAAATATAAATAATAAGAAGCCAAAACACACCCAGCTAAGTCGCATTTTCAATCGTAGGGTAGATTCTTCTACGGGAATCTTGAAAACCATTTTTGATGGTTGACGAGCGCATGTTTTAATCATGAAATATCTCTTACTTGAAAATGTCTGTTCTACGAGCTAATTCCTCTGCAAGATTCCTACGGAATACAGCCAAAGAAGTTTATATTAATCCTAGAGGGAATCATTTGAGACTCATAGAGTCACAGTAACAATTCTATGCAAGTTCAGTGCCAAGTTCAACCAATACTTTAATTATACAACAATTCAGATATGTAGACAATAGAAGAGAGCATTAAGAGATAATGACGGTGAGTGGTTGTATAGTTATATTAAGACAGTTTGAACTATAATTTACTTTTAGTTTTATTCACAATAAAGTAAAAACTGGTAAACTGTTTATTTAAATCAGAAGTGCCCAAGCCCTATGCACTCGATGTTCAATTGTTTTTGTAAAAGCGTTTAGCTAAAGGCCTGTGGTCTTAATTGCACACATACTGCACTCAGTACTAGCAATGAAATATACAAAAACAAATTTGTTTTATATATTTTTTGTCTTTCTTCACTGTACAGACAAAAGAGCAAAGCAACAACACTTTCGCCTGCTTTGTTAGTAAACATTGACGATAGGCATTATCAATGTAAACTTTTTTTTTTGTAAATACCTTTTGCTTGTTACAACAAAAAATTAAAATAAAACTAGTTTTTCCTTAAATATATTAGTGTTTGCTCTTCCATATAGAACTTTAGGGCGCCACTGGTTTAAACGATGGTGACATTTCCTACAGTTTAATAGAAAATTACAAAAGGACTACAATACTGCAAAACTTGTTAGACACAACAACATTCTAGCTCAATAATATTGCTACAATAATTCACTCTTTTCATAAACACAACACCACAAAACTACAAAAAACTATAACTACAAAAAGCTATAACTAAATATACACAATATTAAAATATTTCTTATTTTTGCAGCTAAAGATCGTTTTTTATTTTTTATAAAAAATTCAACAGTATTTATTTACAATATTTCGATAACAATTTGTTACCATTAAATAATTAAATATCAAATATACACAATATTACAATTCTACAATGCTAGAATTAAAATTTTAACGAAAACTTTGTTTCATATGAAATAATAGTTGAGTTTGCTTGAGAGAGGTATAACAGTTAGACATGTTTTGTTTGTTTAGCGATTTTCTGCTGTGAAAAAAATCTCTCTCGTTATTGTTTGAGCGTAATTTTTTAATCGAAAAGAATACCATAATTACCCAGCAGTCCACAAGTTATTACAATTTGCAAAGCATCCAATTGTAAGCGATTGTGTCAACAGAAAAAATCAAAATAAACATGTTAAGCACAACAAACAACTAACATCCGATTCAGATTAGCCTTTTTTTTCTACTCATTTTGTTAAATTGAATGTACATAAGAAGCAAAGAAGAAAACAAATGCTAATAATATAGTTTTGAACTTATCCAATTTTCGCTTACAATGTATATAGTGTTGGATGCATCTTACGGCCTAGGCCATCGCTGTGTAAATGTAAGTAGGAATTGTATACAGACTTTGGATGGGTCACGCTTACATTGTCAATGATCTTAGATCGAAGATGTATGTGGCAAAAATTTCACTGGGTATACCTTAGTCACCATATTCACTAAATTCGGCCCGCTACGACTGTTCCTGTTCCCAAAATTGAAAAGATCTATGAAAAGACACCGTTTTACGATTATTGCGGAGATAGAGAGAGAGAGAGGGAGAGAACTTAAGCCAATACCAAAAATTTCGTATCAGAACTGCTTAACAATCATTCCTAAACAAGAGCGACAAGCGGTTTTTAGCTTTCAAATGTTCTCATGCCCATACATTTTGTTTGGAGCATACCGAAACAACGCTGCGACAACGGTTGACAACACTTTGGTAATGGCAATACTTTTACAAATAATTGTAAACAAAAATAATAATAATAAAAATATTATATAAGAATGTGAAACAGATAAGCAAATAAAAGAAGTTTGTATTTCTTATTAGAAAATAGAAGTAAAAAATTATTTTCAATATGATGTAGTTATCTCCCAACTTATTAAATAACTCATTTTTAAAACTTTAATTATTTCATTTTAATTTAATGAAAAAAATCACAAACAACAATGTCGTGCGTACAGTTGTTAAAACAATCAGGGTTGCTTTATTTATTTGTTTGATAACCCTGTTTTTATCGTTTAGACCTAATGTTGCTGGCTCAGCAGGAGGAAACTTTCCGCTTGCCACTCTTGCTTAGGGATGGCAGTAAAAGATTTGAAAAACGCTGGTATAAGTCGGTTGTTTCCTAAAAAAATGATAAAGAAATAAATAAATATTTTTTCGGAAAACTGAAAACTCACCTTTTCAATTGCACAGAATGTAAATTTAATTAATTCTTTCATATTAAAAAATAAACATTCACCTCCAGCTAAAGTCCGTCTTGATTAAGCTTTCTAATGTCATAATTATTTCAGAGTAAAAATCCCAAATTTTGAGACCCCAAAACGGCCACAATATCCCGCGCTGGCAAACACTGGCTGATTATTAACTAAGCTCTCCAAAAACATTTCGTCTAACGCCTTTTGCACAGTAATTGTAATATTTTGTTGCTTTATTTCTATAAACAGTCTTAAAACGCTTTGGCCAAAGTCATATAAATACCAGTGCCATCATAAAAATCTCACAAATCACTTAGAGCTGAACGCAGCAAGAAAATGAAAAACCTCTTTATTTGCATCTTCAAAGAAAGAACGTCAGAAAGAGAGAGAGAGAAAGAGAAAAAACAAGAACAATTACAATTTAAGACCACTTCAAATGCCAACATGTACAATTCAATTTAAACATAAAAAGAATTGTTGCATGTGCCACTCATTCATATTAAATTCATTTAGAAAAAACTGTAATATGAAAAAGCTCATTCATGCCACAAAACAACACACACACATATACTTGCTTTATACATATACGAGTAAACATATGTAGAAGAGAATGTAAAATGCTTTAGGAAATATTTTAGAAAATAGAAAGAAAACAAAAAGTTTTGCATAAAAAAGTAAATTCGAACAACAAACACAAACTAACTAACTAACTAACACAAATGTATAGCAACATTTATGTTTTTGTTGTGTTTTGTTGCAACCAAGCAACATTAGTAATAAGCAACATGAATGTACGATGACATTGACTAATCGGTGACCATAAACGTGCTTACGCATGCTGATTTGTAATGCTCTTGTTTCGCTGCTTTATATTTGGTGGAAGAAAAAAAAAACGAAATGAAAATAAGAAAAAAAAAATTCAATATTATTTTTCTCAACTGAATGGCCGGTCGGTTGGTTATTTTCCAGCTACCTAAAATATACAGACAAGTTGCTTTCGCAATTATATGTATATCGATAGCAACATTTTGAATGTTAGCAGGCTAGACCAGAGACATACACACATACTCGTAGAAACGCCAGTCAACCACATACAAAATATATTCATATTTAGAAGATTAAAAAGTTGCCTGGCAAAAAGCAAAAAATAATATTATTAAAGAAATAAAATTTTACTAACAAATTTTTCCCACACTTTCTTTTTTCTCTCGCTCTCCAGTCCAGCTTTTATTAGGAAAAGAAGAAAAGAAAAAAAAAAGAAAAGAAAAGCACAAATGTTTTAGAAAATTTTTGTTGTTTTTGTTTGCTGCAGCACCAACAGCCAGCTAATGTTTAAGCTTCTAATCATACCAGTCTTCATAAAACAGCCAAGAAGCGCAGAAAAAAAAACTTAAACAAAAATGTTTTTGTTCATTCGGTTTGTTTAAATAAATTATAACATTCCTGTTACTGGCTGCAGTGACCATTTGTTGCATGTTGTTGTAAGAGATGTTGCTGCAGCAACAAAGCAATTTGCTGCTGAGGCTGATGATAATGATGATGATGACGGTTGGAGCTAGTAATATTTAAGGCCTTATGGAAGCCAGTGATGGTGGTTGCTGATGATTATGATGAGGCTGGGGAATAATTTGGCTGTTGTTTGGTTGAGAGTTAGCGCGGTAGACATGTAGTAGCTGCAGTTGCTTGAGCCAACACCAACATCAATGGCTGTATAGACAATATCACTATGCATGACGCTAATTCTTGTGGCCATATTTAAACTGACAGTTATTTAATTTTGACACGTTGTTGATTACTGTCACGTCAAATGTCACTTCAATTTAGTTTAAGTTTGGTGAAAAACTTAAACATGGAAAATTCAAAAAAAGAAAAGAAAGAAGCAGCAAAGAAAGCACCATACAAAGAAACAAGTAAAAGTACTATAAACGGTTTGAAATATGCCCTACAGTAAAACCTATACATTTTACTAAGCAGCTCTACTCCCTCTTTTCTCCGCCACATAACCGATTTTACAGTTTTCAAACAAGTTTTATTATAAACGCTTAAAAGATAAGTTTAGTTTCTTTGACTCCCGTATATCCTTATAACACAAAAGTTATTTTTTCAGAGAAAATGTACTGAAAAATTGTATATACTGGTCAAAGTTTACTGCTTAATTCCGAAATGAGTTTCGTTAGAAATAGTAAAAGAATAATCATGACTCCCATATATCCTTTTCCTTAAAGCGTCAAATATAACGTGGCAAAAAGTTGTTAAGACTTCGAATATTAAACTGCTCAGCTCTGAAATAAATTTTTTTTAAAATGGTCGAATCATCCTTTAGCCTTATTTAAAAAAAAAAAAAAAAAAAAAAAAAAAAAAACTGTAGCGGTGAGTTGAAAATACTTTCGCAATTTTATTTTTTCCAAAAAAAGAAATAAAAAAAAACAGCGGTAGTTGCAAATACTTTTATAATTTTACTGCTTATCTCTGTGATGAATATTATTGAAAATGTTGAAAGAATAACCTTAACTCCCATATATCCTTTTTTTACAAAAAATAAATTTCTTCAATTATAACGTGACAAAAAGTTTTAAATATTTTCACAATCAAAATTCTCAGCATTGGAACAAATTTTATTAATGTGGCCCAAAAGTTAAGTTTAGTTTTCATATATCCTTAAAACATAAAACTAATTTTTTCAGAGAGAATGTACTTAAAACTTTGTAAATACTTCCAGAAGTTTACTGTTTACCAAAAAAAAATGAATTTTATTTGATTTAGTAAAAAAATAAGGGATGACTCCCATATATCTTTTTTCCAAAAAAAATTTTTTTCCAAATATAATATCGCAAAATACCTCCGAAATTAATCTTTTTAACTTTGGAATATATTATTAGTAAAAGAAGTAAGATGCTAGCTATCTTATACTACTTTTTCACAAAATTAATGTCTCCAAGATATGTGCAATTCACATGCAAATACCTTTACAATTTTACTGCTTATCGCTGTGTTAAATGTTATTAAAATTAGTGAAAGGATAACTTTGACTCCCATATATCCTTTTTTCAGAAAATATTTTTCTTCGACTATAACACGGCGAAAAGTTTTATATATTTCCAAAATCCAAATGCTCAACTTGCGAACAAATTTTAATAAAAATGCCCAAAAGATAAGTTTAGTTTTCATATATCCTTAAAACACAAAATCAATTTTTTCAAAGAATATGTACTGAAAATTTGTAAATACTTGCAGGAGCTTAGTACTTAGTTCCAAAATGAATTTCATTCTAAATAGCAAAAGGGTAAGCATAACTACCATAATATCCTTTAAAAAAAAAAACAAGAAAAAAAAAAAATTTTTTTTAACTAAAAAGTTGTAAATGCTTTTAAAATTAATTTGTTTCAGCTCTGGAATAAATTTTTAAAACTTCCAAAATCCAAATGCTCAACTTTCGAACAAATTTTAATAAAAATGCCAAAAAGACAAGTTTAGTTTTCATATATCCTTATAGCACAAAACTAATTTTTTCAAAGAAAATGTCCTGAAAATTTGTAAATACTTGCAGGAGCTTAGTACTTAGTTCCAAAATGAATTTCAATCGAAATAGTAAAATAGAAAGCGTAACTCCCATATATCCTTTTTTTAAAAAAAAAAAAAAAAATTTTTTTTTTTTTTAATTAAAATGTTGTAAATGTTTAAAAAATTAATTTGTTTTAGCTCTGGAATAAATTTTTGTTTAAAATAATTGAAGCATGAGTCCAGCTTACTTATATCCTTTTTTCAAAAAACAAATTTTTCCACAGAATACAATGCAGCAAAAAGCTGTAAATACTTCCAAAATTAATTTGTTTTAGATCTGGAATAAATTTTTGCTAAAAATAATCAAAAAATAAGTCCGGCTGCCTTATATCCTTTTTCCAAAAAAAAAAAAAAAAAAAAAAAAAAACATTTTTTTTTAAAGAAAAGGCAACAAAGAGTTTTAAACACTTTCACAATTTCATTTGTTAGCTGTGTGATGAATGTTATGGAAAATGGCGAAAGGATAACCTTGACTCCCATACATCCTTTTTTCAAAATATGCACATTTCCACATAAAAGGCAGAAAAAAATTTGCGGAATCACATTGTTAACCTGTGAGAAAAAATGCAGTAAAACTGGTCAAGGCATAACCTTGGCTAACGTATATCCTTTTTTCAAAAAATTTTAATTTTTCAAGGAAAATCAAAATGCTAAACAGGGTGATGAATTTCATTAAAAACGAACAAAGGATACGACTGAGTGCCATATATCCTTTTTTGTAAAAAGGATTCTACTTCTAAAAATTAATTTACCAAATATATATTTCATTTCTTAATTTCATATAAACATATTGTAATGACTATTTTTTAAACTTTTTCCTTTTTATGTAAACTTTACAAACCATTTAAAAAACCGAGTATGCCAGAGCTCATTTCCTTTTAGCAGATGATGAGCAGAACAGTCTATTCAACAATTATTGTACTTAGGTGTTTAGTTGTAAAAGATGTCCAGCCTAAACAAAGCAGCAATCGTTCGTGCGACTGCTTAGAATTTCATTAAAAAGTATGTAAAAGTTGTCATTGGAAACAGAAAAAAATATATCGCACCTTAAATATAAATTTTTTCACACAAAAACTACAAACACTTTTTTGTGTGTTCTGCTATTTTATGCAATTTCAAAATGTTTGCATCTAGCAAACAATAAATCGATTGATTGCTCGATCGATATGTATGTATCTAAATCTCATGAAAAATCATTTTAAAACAATCTTGGCGTCACTTGCTTAACCTGCCTGCTGCCTTCAATGATCATGATGCTGTTGCTGCTGCTGATGATGACGACGTTTTAAATGCTGCTGTGAAGTTCTGTTGCTGATAATGTTGATGGTGATCTAATGTTAACAATGTTATTGCCAATCTCTTTATGATTTTACTTTTGTTAAAGGTTTTTGTTGTTGTTTTTGTAGCTTAGTTTTGTTATTATTATTGTTGTTTTGGAGCGTGAAATTATGGTAAGTCGCCTTAAATGTCGTTTACTGCTATTTGCGCGTAGCAACTATAAATTACACAATGATTTATTGTGTATTTATCAATGAAGGCATTTTCTTGCAATCGATCAATTTCTATTTGACAGCTAAACAGAGCATATACGGTAGCAAAATGCTATTTTGTGCTCTCTTATATTAAAATTTTTTCTAACTTTTTTTTTTAGACACTTTTTATCTAAACCAAACAACACATACACATGCATAAATATTTAAAAATTATTATTAGTAATAAGATTTTTCTCATCGAATAGGAAGTGTTTGTTAGACACTTAGAAATCTGATATTGATTGTGAGTTTTTATTTGAGATTTTCAATGCTTTAGGACTAGTTTTGTCTCCTTAAATTGGTCACTTGACAACTTGATGGTAGTGGGTCTGCATTCTCAAAAGAAAACTGCCTCTAAGTAACTGCGAAAGTCATCAAAACTAAGGCGTTCGAAATATTTCAAAAAATTTCAATGTAATAAAAAATCAGCATAAAAAAAATTATATAAAGTATAATAAAATAGTACAGAAAGGAATATGTCAGATCTTATAAACCATTAACAATTACACACAAAGAAATTTTGGTACCAGCATACAGTCTTTGAAAGCAATAATTTCAACTTATTAAGATATATAACAGACAATAGGTACCTGCACGTAAATATGCAGAAAAAATATGACTACCAGGACAATATTCTAAGGGAAACAATTTATTACAGATACAAAGTCGTTGCAATTATTTATGTTAGTTGCTTCTAATACTATATCGTTACATTTCGCACGCCATTGCTATTACTCACCATAGTATGTCACCATAAAATGTCACAAATTACTATAGTATATTCAGGTTCAACACTGTTATTATACTAAATAATAATGCTACCGGGTGGTTAAATTTCAAGGGCCGATGTTGAATGTGAACCACACCTAAACGCCAAGGTTTTTTTTTATTTGACATTTCTCTATTTCAGACTTACTCAATTTGAACCATGGAGAGATACACAATCCAACAACGTGTTAAAGTTATCCAGACTTATTATGAAAATGATGATCAATTTTCGAAGAAAATCATCTTCAGTGATGAGACACATTTTCACCTCAGTGGATTCGTCAATAAACAGAATTGCCGCATTTGGGCGAATGAGAATCCAAGAGTGACTGTCGAAAAACCAATGCACCCACAAAGAGTGACTGTTTGGTGCGGTTTATGTGCTGGCGGCATCATAGGGCCGTATTTTTTCCAAAATGAGGCCGGTCAGGCAGTTACTGTGAATGGTGTTCGCTATCGTGAAATGATAACGAACTTTTTATGCCCCGACTTGGAAGATATGGATGTAGACGATATGTGGTTTCAGCAGGACGGTGCCACTTGCCACACAGCTAACGAAACAATTGCTCTTTTGCGCAACAAATTCAATGGCCGTGTTATTTCACGTAATGGCGATGTCAATTGGCTGCCAAGATCATGTGATTTGACACCGTTGAACTTTTTTCTTTGGGGTTATTTGAAAGAAAAGGTGTACGTCGATAAGTCAGCAAGAATTCAACAGCTAAAGGATGAGATAATTCGGCACATTAACGGCATGGAACCTCTATTATGCCTAAGGGTCATCGAAAATTTGGACCATCGGATGGAGGTGTGCCGCCGTGGTCGCGGCACCCATTTGGCCGATATTTTGTTCCATACATAATTGAATAATACCAATATATCATAATAAAATAAAATTGCAATAATTTCCTAAATAGTTTGTGTTTTATTCAAAATCAACATCGGCCCTTGAAATGTAACCACTCTTTACTAATTAAAGCTACAATATTAATGTTATACCTAAACATATTATACTGACTTGTGTAACTTTTAATACCAAATAAAAATGATATTTAATAAAGTTACTATATTAATGTTATACTTAAACACATTATTATATTGACTAACCTAACTTTTGTGTAATGCTGAACCATATTATTGTCATAGTAAGACACAGTAATATTATAATTACGTAACCATATTATACCCATATTATTATACTAATTAATTTTTGTGTGAAGAAGAACTAAATTATTGTCAAAGTGGACCATAATAATGTTATATATAAATATACTAATTTTTATTGAACCATATCTTTGTCCTAACTAACTAAATTTTTGTCATAACTAACTGTGTTAAGAGAAAATACCACAAGAATTGTGACAAGTTGCCTTGTCATGTTGAAAACAAACAGAGTTGAAAGGGATTCTCTTTCAGCGGAATTTTGGAAAGAAAACCTGTTTCAACATCTTTAAGTAACGGTCTCCATTGACCGTAACAGTTTGACCATTTTTTCCGTAAAAGTAAGGCCCGATAATGAACCTTGAAGAAACTGCACGCCATACTGTGATGCGAAGTGGATGTAATTGCTTCTGATTGAATATCTCTGTGTTAGAATTACTCGATATTCAACAATTTTGTTTGTTAACATTGCCGTTTAAATCAAAATGTGCCTCATCAGACTTAAAAATTAAGCTCAAGACGTTTTCATCCTCTGACACCATTTGAATGATCTTCTCACAAAATTCCAAGCGAATCGGGAACTCTCTAGGATTCAGTATTTTTAATTGAATCTTACACAGAAATAAGTTTAAATCTATGCCGGCATGATCCGGCATAGCGCTGTGCATGTTTTTGATGCTTTACTGCCTATGTACTTCAAGTGCTCTTGAAAAGACAGACGAGTGTCAATCATGACCCCAAGGTATTTTAAACATTCCTTGGATTCTATGCTACACGTGCCAATATTTAGCCTGACAGTTTCCCTAATTTTCCTACTACTAATCAGAACCGCTTCCGTTTTATGGTCAGCTAGAGTTAGGCCCATTGGTCTTAGCCAAGATCTTACGATCTGAATACTGGCGTTTGCAAAGGTTTCCACCTCTAGTAACTCTTTCCCTTCACACACTAACGCTATGTCGTCTGCGAATCCAACTATCTTCACCTTTTCCGGTAGATCCAATCTTAATACTCCGTCGTACATGACGTTCCACAATAGTGGGCCAAGAACTGAACCTTGAGGCACCCCAGCAATGACCTTGCGCCTCTTAGTACCTTTATCGGTGTCATAAACTAGCTCTCTATCCCGGAAATAGTCCCGTACAATTGCTAGTAGATACCCTGGGATGTCTATACGGACCAAAGCATCAACTATATGCTCCCAATTTGCCGTATTGAAGGCGTTTTTTACACCTAGGGTTATAACCACACAATACCGTTTTGTTCCATTCCTCCACCTCTACTTTGGATAGCTTGAGCAGCGGTTTCTGCTACAACTTTGATAGCGTCCACCGCTGACTTTGTTTTCCTGGAGCCAAATTGGTTATCTGATAAACCTAGGTTAGCGCGTTGTTGGGGGTTTTCTTTCCGGTTGTACGGGCGGGCGGTAGCCCTCCTCTCATTAGGGAGGGAGCCGCCCCTCCTGCGCTGGAGAGATCCGAAATAGAAGTTTGTGTCCACAGGATCAAGAGTAGGAAATCTCCGGGTATAGACGGTATGACTGGAGAGATGTGTAAAAGCATCTGGAAGGCCATACCGGAATACCTGGAGTCAATATTTGCGAAGTGTCTCAGTGAGGGCTACTTCCCTGAGGCTTGGAAGAAGGCACGTGTTGTGGTGCTCTTAAAGTCCCCCGGAAAAGTGAGGACTGATCCTCGCTCTTATAGGGGCATTAGTCTTCTTCCAGTGCTTGGAAAAGTACTGGAGAGGATAATGGTATTTCGACTGAAAGAGTGTCCGGGTGCAGCACTGTCTGAATTCCAGTTCGGTTTCAGGGAGGGGAGGTCTGTTGACGATGCCTGGCTGCATGTTAAGTCAAGTGTTGCTAGCTCTGCGGGAAGATATGTACTGGGACTCTTCGTAGACTTCAGGGGTGCGTTTGACAATCTCCTGTGGAGTGTAGTTCTCGATAGACTACGTAGTGTAGGCTGTCGGGAGCTCGCTCTATGGGAGAGTAACTTCTGCGGTAGGAAAGCCTGTGTGGTGGGCGCCAGCGACACGGTTTGGAGGGACGTTGTACGCGGCTGTCCGCAGGGGTCCATCTGTGGTCCATTTTTATGGAACCTCATGATGGATTCCCTGCTGAGGTCGTTGCAGCGTGACTTCAAACTGTGTGCATATGCGGATGACTTGCTCATCTTGGTTGAAGGACAGTCTCGTGCTGATCTGGAAAGCCGGGGTGAGAGGGCCATGCGTGTTGTGCGCGAGTGGGGCGATAGTGTGGGTGTGGAGGTGGCTATGGACAAGACCGTGGCAATGCTGCTGAAATGCAGGTTGTCTCGGGGTCGTCCACCACTCGTTCGCTCTGGCGGCATTAGTCTCCGGTATGCGACGGAAGTCAAATACCTGGGAATAATGGTGAGTGAGAGGTTGAACTTTATGGTTCACCTCTCATATGTGAGGGACAGGCTTACTGCTGTAGTAGGTAAAGTTAGGCGCATCCTTAGAAGTGAATGGGGCCTCAGCAGGCGGGCTACTCGTACCATATATGGTGGACTGTTTGTTGCATGCGCAGCTTATGGTGCACCTGTGTGGTACGAGACAGTCATGACTGTTGTTGGCCGCAATAAGATAGAGTCCGCCCAGAGAACTGCGATGCTTGCTTGCATGCCAGTTTGTAGGACGGTGTCAACAGATGCTCTACAGGTCTTGCTGGGGGTGGCTCCCCTTGATCTGGAGGTGATTCGCCGTGCGATCGCCTTCAAGGTTAGGAAGGGGCTACCGCTTTGTCCACATGATTGGCTTTCTGCTCTTGATCTTGTGGTTAATAGGGAACCCAGTCAGATCAAGGCGCTCCTTTGGGAGCGTCTTGTGTCTGCCTGGCGGGCGCGATGGGCGAATAGTACAAAGGGGCGAGCAACGCACGAATTCATTCGCGAGGCTGATTTTGTTGTGGGACGGCCGGAATTTGGCTTCAGTCTCAGTACGGGCTTCTTGCTTACGGGACATGGTTCCCTCAATGCATTTTTGCATAAGAGGGGCCTGTCCGAGACTGCGCTGTGCAGATGTGGTGAGAGCCCTGAGGACTGGAGACACGTTCTGGTCGAATGCCATCTTTATGATGACATTAGGGATCTAGAGGGAATGGGCGTAGTAGGGGCGGGCGACCATTGGGATTTCAGTAGGGTTTTGGCGGTCGGCGCGTCTTTTGACGCGTTGGGCGCGTATGCCCGTGAGGTCTTTAGGCGGAGACCAAGGTAGGGAGGGTAGCCTCCCTGTTGTTGCCATTTCCGGAACCGTCGTTTGTTGAACCGCAGGTTCGCGCGTGGCTGTGTGCGTCTCTCGTCGGCGGAGTTGGTTGCAGTTGTGGTTGAAGTCTTAGTGTAGGCAACCATGAGGAGCATAGAGCACAGTTCCTGTGCTCTGTGCTGTTCCTGGTGTCATGTACTTTGCTGTGTGTTGTTTGCTGGTTGCTGTTTGCTGTGTTGCTGGTTGCTGTCTGCTGTTTTGTTTTGATGTCGCAGGGTTGCTGGCAACGTTGTTTTTGTTTGTAAGTCCTTCAAGTCATGTCTAATTGTTTTTTTTTGTTTTGTTCGTGTTGTAAAGGGCTGGGCCACAGGGGGGTGGCCAATGTACTCATCCGTGAGGATGAATGTTGAATGTTTTTGTTGTTTTTGTTTATTGTGCCTTGTGCCCGTGTGTGTTTTGTGTTGCAGGTGATGCAGTTTGTACGTTGAGTGGCTGCTGTTTTGCTGTTGTCGCTGACGTTCCTGTTGTTCCTGTTTTATGTTGCCGTTTGCTGTTATTGCTGTGTTCCTGTGTGCTGTTTACTGTAAGTATGGTTGCAGGGGGTCACCAGTCCCCGAGCCGTTTGGGGCTCTACTGGTAGTAGTCCTTGGGCTACGAAGTCTGACCGGAGACTTAAATCTGGTACCACGGGAACCGGGAGCCCCAGGAACTTGTTCCTGCCCGGTTATGGTGCGGCCCTTCGGGGAGTATCGTGGTGGTTGTGGTTTAAACCCAAATCGCGGGGAGAGTTCATTTGAGCTCGATGTGGAGTTGCATTGCGACCGGGTGCCGTGACCCAAAGATCGGAAGGAGTTTTAGAAAGGCCCTGCTCCTAACCAAGGGGGAGATCATGTCCAAACAACATGAGATCGAATTGGTACTCATGCATGGCAGTTTGTCATGTATGGGGGCGCTGGTAGACGCATTGTATTCACCCGGTGTTAAGATCACCGTGGGGTAAGGCCACAATGGCAGGTACCCACGTTAATCGTTTTCACAACTGTACACAATCTTCCAATCTTCTGCAGATTATACTCTCCAGCAGTTTTCCACTTGTATCTATCATAAAGAGCGGACGATAGGATTAGGGGTCGTCTAGCGGCTTGTTATCCTTAGGTAACAACACCAATTTCTGTATGTATGTATGTATGTATATATGTATGTATGTATGCATTTATTTTAAGTTTATATAAGGCCGGCAATCACAATTCGAGCAAACGTTTAACAGAGCTGTTGCTATTTTTTTTTTTGCTGGTATTTTTTTTTTTTTTCTTTTTTTGTAAATATTTTCTTGATGAGAAGAGTTTTTATTTTATTTGTTTTTTATTTTCTATCTATTTTATTTGCCAACCATATTGTCAAAACATTAGATGTCAACTTATCATTATCAATATGGTCATGCGCTGGTGTTTTTTAAGCATTTCTACAAAGTAATCAAATACATGCAACCATAAGATACAAAACAAACACTCAAGCGAACTTTAAGCAAACGCTGAACGCTGGAATACTTTTAACTCAAGCTACACGCACAGTTTGTAACCATTTTTGCTGAAAATGATCGATGATGATGCTTCTTTTAGTATTTGGCTTCTATATGTCCAGCACTATTTGCACTAAAAAAAAACGAAAAACACATTCACGACTACTGTTCTCTATTCCTATTAAATGTTGAATTTGGTACCGCGTTATCGTTTGTTTTGGTTTAATGTTTTTTTTATTTTTTCTTATATTTTTCAACTTTATGTTTCTTATTTTGTGAGTGTGTAGTTTTATATTGGTCAATTGACTTTTTGAATATGCAGCACATGTTGCAATCAAATTGCTGTAAAGCGTCAAATCTTTTACTTTTTTTGTCATCTTCTTATTTATGATCATGTCTTTTCAAATGTGACATTTTATTTTAAAAAAATATTTGAAAAAGATAAAACAGAAAATGAATACAAAAGAAATTGTTAACAGCTAGCAAAAATAATAATAAGTTTATTGTTAGTTTTTATATTTAAACAATTATTTATAAAGGAAACATTTTACTGAGAACTTTTGTAAAAAAATAATACTTAGTAAAATTTTGTAAAACGGATGTAAAATTAGACCAGGAGAATGAAGAAATTAGCAGAATGTTATACTAAAAACTGTTAAACTACAAACTATTTACAGGGTGGCGCAGAAGTACCTTTACGGCGCAGAACTATCTTTATGGAAAATTGTAATCCTTTTTGACGAAAGCCAGATTTGAGCTTTAACCATAAAATATTTACAATTTATAATACATACCGGAAAATGTTAAGTAAAAACCATTCAAGTGTGGTGAATTTTGATCAGTTTCATATTCTGTTTTTGTTTTATTTCAGGTAATTAAAAATAACAAAAAAATAAAAACCCCCACTGTAGTTAAACAAAACAACAAAAACATGACATAAAAGAACAAAAGATATTTGGACGAAAGCTATCCAAATTGAGTTGCTGACTACTGAACGGAAAGTGGTCAGTTTAAAGACCAACTCACTTCGTTCAATGAAATGATTCGTTCAATTATTCTTTCATTAACAATGCAGCTCTACTGCTACCACCATTTTTTTACAGCCGCGATCAGAGCAATAGCAATGTTTTGTGCTTATTTAAACAAAATCTGGATCTGATCTAAAATTAAAGGCAAATACTTAATAGAAAAATGAATATTTGGTATTATATTTCGTCAACCTTAATGATCAAATAATCGGAGCCAGACTACGTAAATTAACTTGCGTGAACGCTGTCACCATGCGGACACTGGCATAACCAATAGAAGCTTTATTGTACTTAGATACAGGGGTTTAATATTGATTGCAAATCTACATCAAATTGTCTCATTTCATCAAACACAAATCAACCAACACCTTCACCACCTTTTATCACCATTGTAATCATCCAGACATCACCACTAGAGGCCAGCCACTGACACCAACAACACCAACCATGTTAATTATCATCATCATCGTCATCACACAACATTCACCACTAACCATCATCGCTTCTATCTCGCCTATAACTAACGACATCAACACATCACCGCAACGTCATTATCGGCCAGCAGGCTCTTCGCTAAGTGCTCTGTTTTATATCAATTATAAAAACTCCCTACTCCCCTGTGCATCCGCACAATTGTTGCACGTGATAATAGTATGATTGGTATTGACAGTAATAAAGTTGACTCCCAGCTAAAGATTTGATTTTTTTTTTTCGTTTTTTCTTCAATTAAAAATTATCGATCACAGCAAATTTGTATTGTTCTCTTCTTTTTCTTTTAAAATAAAACACAAACTGCGAAGCTTTTTTGCTTGTCTGCAGTAACACCCAGGGTCTGAGGCAGGAATCGAAGCTGAGATCTCAATACTGTTGGTCGAGCACCAAATCAGCCATCGAGGCATCCTTCTTAAGAAAAAACTTAAGAAAGGCAAAACTTGAACTATAACCCGATGTCCAAACCAAAAATCTAGAGTAATAAAATTAGTTAGAATTATATAATTAGAATTATGTAATGCAATAAAATGATTGTAATAGCATAAATTATGGTTATATAAATATATATTTTTTTTCTCAATGTTTATGATTATGGCTTATTGCACGTTAATGATATTTTGACACTAATATGATTGACTAAGACAAGTTATTTTTTCATATCACAAAAGAATGGTTAATGCAGACAAAAATGTGTTTAGTTGTGACAATAATATGGTTACTTTCAGATTATATGCATATATATGCTCAATATGCGGCAAACGTAGACATGAGGCTGAGTTCAAGTAATAGCGGGTGTTGATGAGTAGTGTGGTGGCTTCGAAACAGCTAGTTGTTGCCCAGCTTTCAGCTTTAAACATATAGACGACAGCAGACAGCAAGCAGCAATCTGTCAAAAATAAAATACATATGTTTAAATGCACACGATTATTTTAACGGCATCACAGCAGCGCAACTTCACAACAGCATTTGCTGCTGCTGCCAACTTAGACAAATTTCTATTCTCGTAAGCAGCAAAAAGTAAATGCAGTGCTGCCACTATATATATAAATTGTCAGCAATAAGAACTAAAATTTGTTGGAAATATTTAATAGAAATAAGCATCACATAAATAAAATTAACAAATAAATTTATTAGGTTTTACAGTGTTATATAAAATTATTACGTTTTCACTAAGTAATTTTAATTTTATTCGTGTAAAATGTGGCACCTCTGAAATTTGCATTGTTTAAATACTTATAATGCTGCTGCTGTCTTTAAAATAATTATGTTGCTGATGGACGGCAGCATTTCAAGCTAACTTCATTTGTACTCGTGCAGTTGTGAAGTCTGCTGTCGTCTAAGTGTTTAGAGCTTTAGTATGCAATTATTTTTTCTATCTACTTTGATTTTATTGATTACGGCACTTATTGCTATAGTAAAGGAAAAGAATGAAAACAATATTTTTTTAAAGATATACGGCCAATGCACATAATTCACTTTCGTTCGGAAATGAAATTGAATCGGTTTTTTAAATCTTCAAAAAACGAATATTTAAAACTTTTTCGGAATTAAATCAATTCTATAATTCTTGCAATTAGAAATGATTTCATTGCGAAAAGTCTTTTAGTTTTTCGTTTTTTGAGGAAGTAAAACAAAGTAAAAAAAGTAAGCTCTGTGATATGATTGCTAATTTCATTCCGAAAATCTTTCTAGTTTTTCACTTTTTGGAGAACCCAAAAACTTCGATTCGATTCGGTTTCCGAACGGAATTGAAATCGGTGAGATGTCTAAACAGGTGTATCTCAGATGTTTCATTGTCAAAACAATATTGTTGACCACATTTACACACAGAAAAAATGTTTTTTCGTGTTCAATAACGAAATTCGTTGAATCAATTAATAAATTGTTTGAGTGCGGAAGGAATTCGTTACACACAGAAAAAATGTTTTTTCGTGTTCAATAACGAAATTCGTTGAATCAATTAATAAATTGTTTGAGTGCGGAAGGAATTCGTGGATTCAAAAAAAAAGTTTAGTAAAAATAATTATTGACCGGAAACAACAATTTTTTTAAACAACAACAAAATACGATATGCAAAGTTATATTTTTGACATTTATGTATAAGCCAAAAATTATTTTTTCAGACAAAAATTTTGTTGATTTTATTTTTTTTATAATTTTTTCTGTGCACAGAACGTTGTTTTTAGCAAATTCTTAAGTTCTTATTATTATTAATGGGGTACTTCTTCAAAAACTATCTTCACAACATATTTATTTTCAAATGTAGCTTTTCCGAAATGTCCTTTTCTTTATATGTTAAATTCAGCTGTCCCTGTTAAAAAGTATTTTCTTGAAATTTATTTTTAATAATCTTTTGAGTATCACTTAGTGCACATTTATTCAATGTAAGTTCTCCAACATTTTCTCTTATCCAACACTATGTTAAATTTCTTTTCCTTTTTTTTTTTGTCTCCCATTAAACTGCTGATGATCCCCATCATCATGTGATCATCGGTCGTCATCAGCATCACAGACACCGTCATTGTTGTTTTAACCATCTACGTCTTGTTTTGGCACATTTATTAAATATCGATCGTTGGCAGATAAAGTTTCAATTTTTCTATTTTTTTCCCCTATATATATTTTTTTTTTTTTTTGCTCCCCATCATCATCTTCTTTTTATGCATTCATTGGCTTCAAGTGGAATTGTGGTGTATTATTTATGAGCTTTTGGTATGCCTTTTGGGTATTTGAAGAATTTAATCGTGAGTACTCTCAACACAAATGCAATTAATGACCAAATTAGTACTTTGAGTTAATAGTGGTGGCTGTGGCCGGGCTTTTTCAAATCACAATCCGCACTAAAATTGAAATGAATAAATAAAATGGAAAAGGAAAAAATCAAATATATATTACAAAATTGAAAAATATCACAGTATGATTTACTTTGATTTTTTTTTTTTTTTTTTTTGGTTTCATACATTTGACGTCTTTGGTGCACAACTATTTGGTAAAGTTGATTTATTGATTAGATTATGTCTTTCTTCCTGTCCCTCTCTCTCTCTCTCTCTCTTTTTCTCTCAATCTCTTCCTCTTTGTCTCTTTCTACTTTAGACTTTTTGGGATTTGGTTGTTGCTCGTTGATATCTGCTTGAGCTATTCAACTGCTTGTGCGCGCAGCTTGTTTAAAAAAGGCCTTAAAAATGTGTAATAAAAATTATTGATATGAGTTTGATCAAGTGGGAAAGCTGGAAAGCAGCACGACGATGAGAAAGAATTAGCAAGTCGTGGCTGTAAGGAAGAAAGCGGCCATGTAGATTGAAATGTCAGTGAGTAGTAATCGTCTGTGAGAGTGTCTGCGTCAATTGGGGATATTGAGCGCCGGCTATTATAACAATTATTGGCCAAAATGGTTAAGAGAAGTATTTACGTTGCAAAAGAATTAATAAAATTTAGAAAGTTCTCAGTTTTTATTTACATACTATATATGGTTTGAACAATGTCACCGTATTAAAGTGACATTTTAGCTTTTGTACGGCAAAAAAAAAAAACTGAATATTTTTATTTGAAAAGGAATTTAGACATAAACACCGCAAAATGTAGAATATTTAATGAAATAATGGAGAAATACTGGAATGACATAAAGAATTTTGTAAAAAAAAGAAATTAAATGAAAAAAAAAATTACAAAGAAAACTCTCTGTTAAAAGGAAATTTTTCAAAAAGGTTTTGTAGACTTTTTCAAAATTTTTTTTGTATTTTTTTATAGGTTTGTTTTTTTAATTTTTTTTTTTTTTTTTTGTTTAACAAAAACTGCGAAGTTTTTTTGTTTGTCTGCAGTAACATCCAGGGTGTGAGGCAGGAATATAACCTGCGACCTCGAGACTGTTGGTCGCATGATATAAAAAATACAAGGTAGTTTTATTCTCTCAATTTTCCTTAACAATCACCATCTGACAAGTATAAGGATTGTGACATTTTCCATAAAATTGTGCTACCGTATTAGTTTATACATTCCCTTGTTTTCAGTTTTGTTTGAAGTTGTGTGTGAAAATAATAATAAAATTTTGACTTCTAACAAAAATAAATAAAAATTTTTAAATAAAATACAAACATAAATCTAAAATATATAAAAATGGTCCATAAAACATCCCCAGACTAAAATGCTACCGACACCATGTTTCAATGTGCCTTTAGTATAACGCGGATTAAAACGTTGGCTTTTCGGTCATCTAACCTGTCTTAATCTATCGGAACCTTTTAAATTAAATTTGGACTCATCGGAGAATAGTATGGAATTCCTTTGTGTGGTGGTCCCTTGTAAATTCCATCCTGGCCAGTCTATTTTTGCGTGATATAAAGATATTTTTTTCACTTTTCTATGGTATGCTTGCCCTCTGCAGCCTGCCTTTGAATCTGCGGGTAACATTTAATGGCAATTGTAAGGCAATAGTTCTTGACGACACGCATTGGTATTTTTTTTTATCAAACGTATTATTGCCTGGCCATCTCGTTTACTGGTTTTTCGAGAACGTCCACCTTTATGTTCTGTAACCAAAGTACCCGAACAACGAAAACGGCTTATAATTCTTGGTCATAATTATAATTGCGGTCACTAATTGGCCGTTATTAAAATCAGCTATTATTTTTTCTTTTAAATGCATTGAATAATTATATCGCGCGATTTGTTAGAGAAGTTACAAGTCATGTCCAGAACAAATTTGAAGGCACGGAAACGACGTAAAACTATATGCAAATTTTCGCTATGCATGCTTACTTTGATATTTAAACAAATAATGACATCTTTTGGAAGTAGTTTTTTTTTTATTGTAAATAATGAAGAATATTCAAGGTTACGTGCATTAGTTTTATCGCTGCATCCTGGGTTATTCTAGAAGAAATAATTTTTTATATATTTTTAAACCACAAGCATCAAATTTTTTCCCTTTGTTTTTAATATATAAAGAGTCTTTTCTTTTAAATGTAATAATATTTTCTTTAAAATAGGCATTTGTTGGAATACTATCGTAAATTTTATTGATAAGCAAAAGTCTGTGCTTTTAGTTTTTGGTACCAAATTGGACCCAAGTGGCCTGGCTTTACAATAGCTGGTAGCCTGTTAAACCTAACCATTGGTTTCAAAACGACCACAGATACCTACTTACATCAGCTTATTATATCTAGCTTTTTCTAATATGAACAATGCACTACACATTTCAGAAGAAATCCATTCTAGGAGTAAATTCCCTTATTCAACTGTGTGGCAACGCCTTTTTATATTTCTCTCTAAAAATAAACTTCAAAAATCCTTATTACAAATAATAAAAAGAGAATGAAACTACCTTGTTTTTTTATATCATGGTTGGTCGTGTGTTCTACCAAATCAGCCATCGACGACTGACAATAAAATATTTTTAAAAAAGTCTAAAGAATCTTTTTGAAAAAATTCTTTTTGAAACAAATTATTTTTAAACAGTTTTTGATTAGTTTTTTTAAATGAGATTATGCATTCAAAACATCTCTTTAAAGGCAGAGTTCCATAAAAGCAACTTTTTAAAACGTACTTTCTTAAAAAGTATCTTTTAAAGAAATTTTTGTAAGAATTACTTTTCCAAGAAAATGCGCTTATTTTTAGTATGTATGTATGTATGTGTAGTACGTTTTTCTCCGAAAGTGTTTGTTAAAAGTTCGTTGTTTTATATGGTTTACACAATTTTTTTCGATCTTCCTTTATAGGTACTTTTCTTATAAAGTAATTTTGTAAATACATAGTAATGGGTGATTTTATAAGAACTATCGGAAATTAAAAAAAAAAGCACACATAAAATTCAGAAAAATGCATGAAATGTTTATTTGGATCGATAGTTGGGTCGATATAATTTAATGTTTGAAGATTATTTCATGCAAATGTTGGCCGCGGCAGCGCCTCAAATGGCCCATCCGCTTAGTCCAATTTTGGCATACTCTTTTCAACATTTCGGCCGGTATCTCACGAATAATGTTGGCAATGTTGGCTTCCAGTACGTTAATCGAAGCGGGCTTGTCGCTATAGACATTAGCCTTAACATAGCCCCACAAAAAATAGTCTAGAGTCGTTAAATCGCACGATCTGGGCGGCCAATTGACTGGTCCCAAGCGTGAAATAAACTGTTCACCGAACTCGCCTCTCAAATGGTCCATTGTTTCGCGTGCTGTGTGGCATGTGGCACCGTCTTGTTGAAACCACATGTCATGCAAGTCAAGCTCTTCCATTTGGGGCAAAAAAAAGTTTGTTATCATCGCACGGTAGCGCTCACCATTCACAGTAACGTTGTGATTTGCATCATCTTTGAAGAAATACGGCCCAATGATGCCGCCAGCCCATAATCCGCACCAAACGGTTGTTTTTTGTGGATGCATTGGTAGCTCTTGCAATGCTTCTGGCTGCTCTTCACTCCAAGTACGGTAGTTTTGCCTGTTCACGTATCCATTCAACCAGAAATGAGCCTCGTCGCTGAACACAATTCTTCGATAAAAAAGTGGATCTTCATCTAACTTTTCAAGAGCCCATTCACCAAAAATTTGGCGTAGTGGTAGGTCGTTTGGCTTCAATTCTTGCACCAGCTGTATCTTATAAGGCTTCACACCCAAATCCTTCCGCAAAATTTTCCACGTAGTGGAGTACAGAGGCCCAATTGCTGCGAACGGCGCCGAATCGATAATTCACGGTCATCACCAACACTGGCCGATACGGCTGCGATATTTTCTTCAGTTCGCACTCTACGTAAGCGTGTTGGTGGTTTAATGTCCAATAATGTAAATTTGGGGCGAAATTTTTTTACAATAGCCCGAATAGAAGCCTCAGTAGGTCGATTAAACTGACCATAAAATGGAAGAAGCGCGTGATGAACTTTCTTACCAGAGCACGCATTTTGGTAATAAAATTCAATAATTTGCAAGCGTGGTTCATTTGTAAGACGATTCATGATTAAATTATAGACCAAACTGAAGATGTTTGACAGTGACACAAGATACAAAACGTGCGTGAGCTGTCAAAACTAGTGTTGCGAAAATGATAGTAGCAAAAAAATCACTCGTTACTATTGCTTAAAAATATTTTCTAATGTTATTTAAAAGTTGGTTTTGCAAGATAGCTTATCCAAAATTAGTTTTACAATATTTCAAAAGTCATCTATTTAAGTACATACGTACTTACTCGTAGGTATGTTTATTATAATAGTACTTTTTTTGGAGTTTTCTCTTGAAATACTATATTCTATAAATGTTGTAAAAATCGTTATAGAAAACAAGCAAAAAAAAAAAATAAATAAAAATGAAATAAATTAACTTAAAAACAAATTAATTCACATGATCACCACATGATACTACAAAGCAAACAGCAAACTTTGCCAAGAAACAAATGAGCAGCCAACATTTCAAACAGCGTTTGGCTAAACGTACTTATGTATCTTTACAGTTGAGTGTTGTAGATTGTTATCATTTTCGCACCTTTAGTAGCTTATAAATCTACATATTACATATGACCGATGTGGCACAGGCACTTAAAAATTTACACACACACACACACACACATATTCAGTATAAACACCACCGTCGTCAGACTATTAAGCCAAAACGTAACCCTCTCCCTCTTTTTTTTCACTTACAGTTAAAAGCGCTCACTCTCGGTGTATAAATAAATAAAAACAACAACAACAACAACAACAAATGGTAAAACGACGACTATCTTTTACACACAGCAATCATGGTTATCAACGTTATTGAAGCGATATGCAAATTGGTTTTTTGTATTTAATGGAACCCCATTACGTTTCCAGCGATGGCGGAGATCTTTCTTATATACACCCAACATTAGACAAAACTTTTAAGCCAAAGATCGGCAGAGGCCCCTGAATAATCTGATGTGGTTGGCCGATATGATGAACAGAAAAACGCACATGTGTCTGTATTGTTAAACGAGTGTGAGGCTGATAATGTTTTCATATGCAATAGATTGTTTTCTGTTTTTTTTTTTTACTTTTGGTTTCGCTTTGTTTTGTTTGTAAAACAATTTTTCAAATAAAAATCTAAGCGCTGTACACATTAGCATGTAAGTGTGTTTTGAAAATCTAACAAAACGTGCAAAAATTGATATCAAAACTAAGAAATCAAATTCGTAGAGGAGGTGGAAAATCACGCAGAGTTTAACAACGATGAAACAAACTGATCGCCACATAATAAAATTAAAAGAAACAACAACAACAACAAAATATTAAGGCAGCTTAAAACCGCTATTTTTTTTTTTTTTGGATTCAAATGGGGAATTTGATTGATCAAAAAATACCCTAAAAATATAAAACTTTATATTTTTAAATCGATCGATCGATCTAGGATCGTTTTATATATTTAGCTCGATCACTTTTATTACGATCGCTTGTAGGAATTTTATTTTTAATCTATTAATAAAGTAAGTAATAAAGAAATCACTTTTCGAAAGGAAATCACTTTACAAAGGATTTTTTACAACGTAGTTTTTACATATGTATGTCCTTTTTATCATATATTCAAAAATATACATGCATATATTTCTCAGTTCACTTCTTATTCAAAAGTATCTTTTTAAAATGTATTGTTTTAAAAAGTTCCTGCTTAAACAGGTACTGTTTTTAAATGAAGCTTTTTAAAAGGAACTTCCTTTAAAATGTACTCATTTTAAGATTCATTTCTTAAAAGTTAATTTTTTATAAGGTACTTTTAAAAACTTTTTTTTTTTAATTCCTTTTTTAAAAGGTACTGTTTCTATACGGTACTTTTTTAAAATATTTTTTGAAACGTGCTTCTTCAAAGACACTTTTTTCAAGCTAAAACGTACTTTTTCAAAAGGTGTTTTTTTAGTATGTACAATTTTTTAAGTTATTTGTTAAAAAGTAATTTTAAAGATATATTTTTAAAAGATACTAAATTAAGACGTACTGTCTTAAAAGGAACTTTTTTAAGAAGTATTTCTTAAAGAGGTAGTTTTCCAAAAGGTATTTTTTTAAAAAGGCACTTTTCTAAAAGCCATTTTCATAGGGTACTTTGTTAGTATGTACATTTGTAATTTTTTAGAAGGTACTTTTTTAAAAGGTACTTTTTTAAAACATAATTTTATGAAAACTTTTTTGCAAGGAAAGTTTTAAAAAGGTATTTTTTTAAAAGGAACTTTCTTAAAAGGTAGTTTTTTTAAAGGTACTTTTTTAAAAGTACTTTTATAAAAAGTACTTTTTTAAGGGGTAATTTTTTGAAAGGTAATTTTTTAAAAGGTACTTTTTTAAAAAGTACCGTTTAAAAAGGAACTTTTTTAAAAGGTACTATTTTAAAAGGTACTATTTTAAAACGTAATTTTTTAAAAAGTACTTTTTTAAGAGGTAAATTTTTAAAAGGTACTTTTTTAAAAGGTACCGTTTAAAAAGGATTTTTTTTAAAAGGTACTATTTTAAAACGTACTTTTTTAAACAGTACTTTTTTAAAAGATACTTTTTAAAAGGAAAATTTTTAAAAGGCAATTTTTTAAAACGTATTGGTTTATAAGGTACTTTTTTAAATGATACCTTTTTAAAAGGAACTTTTTGAAAAGGTACTTTTTTAAAAGGTACTTTTTTGAAAGGTAATTTTTTAAAAGGTACTTTTGTAAGAGGTGCTTTTATAAAAGGTACTTTTTTAAAAGGTACTATTTTAAAAGGTACTATTTAAAAACGTACTTTTTCAAAAGGTACTATTTTAAAAGCTACTTTTTTAAAATGTACTTTTTTAAAAGGTACTTTTTTAAAAGGTACTTTTTAAAAGGCAATTTTTTAAAAGCTACTTTTTTAAAAAGTACTTTTTTAAGAGGTACTTTATTAAAATGTACTTTTTTAAGAAATAATTTTTTAAAAGGTAGTTTGCTATGACGTACTATTTTAAAAGCTACTTTTTTAAAATGTACTTTTTTGAAAGGTACTTTTTAAAAGGCAATTTTTTAAAAGGTACTTTTTAAAAGGTACTTTTTTAAGAGGTACTTTAATAAAATTTACTTTTTTAAAAGATACTTTTTTAAAAGGTAGTTTGTTATGAGGTACTTTTTTTAAAGTTTATTTTTTAAAAGGTACTTATTAATAGGTAATTTTCAGAAGCTACTTTTTTAAAGGTACTTTTTAAAAAAGTATTGTTTTAAAAGCTAATTTTGTAAAGGTACTTTCTAAAAGATATTTTTTTAAAATGTACTTTTTTAGAAGGTACTTTTTTAAAAGCTACTTCTTTAAAGTTACCTTTTTAAAAGCTACTTTTTAAAAAGCACCTTTTTAAAAGGTACTTTTAAAAAGGTACTTTTTAAAAGGTACTTTTTAAAAGGTACTTTTTGAAAGGTACTTTTTAAAAGGTACTTTTTAAAACATACTTTTTAAAAGGTACTTCTTGAAATGGTACTTCCTTGAAAGCTACGTATTTAAAAGCTAATTTTGTAAGAGGTAATTTTTTAAGAGGTCCTTTTTTTTAATGGTACTTTTTAAAAAGATACCTTTTTAAAATATACTTTTTAACACTCGTCGTTGATGAACTTTATGTATAAAGACCTGCATTTAAATGCTTACAAGGTGCAATTGAGCCAAGTGCTAAAGCCATTCCACCATTGCAAGAATCATCAATGGTCAGAATGGTGCCAAGATATGTCAATACTGGATTCCAGTAAAATCATCGTCAGCACATTTCACCTCAGTCGATTCGTCAATAAGAAGAATTTCCATATTTGGGCGAATGATAATCCAAGATTGACTGTCGAAAGATCAATGCAGCCACAAAGAGTGGCAGTTTGGTTCAGTTTATGCGTATAACATCGGCAACATCGGGTCGCACATTTTTCCATGATTTAATACCGTTGCACTCTTTCTACAGGCCAGATGATCTAGTGAGGTTGCTTAAAGCAAATTAAATTTGCAAAATTTTTACAAAAAAAAAAATATTATTTGTTTATTACAGGTTTATTTGACAGATTTCTGTACAAAAAAAAATATATAGAATACTTTTTATGAATACAGTTTCTAATACTTATATAATATTTTTATTTTTGCCTACTTTTTGTAGGGTATTTAAAAAAAAAAAAACTTAAAATTATTTTTATTCCCAACAACCTGTTATATGGACGGTAACACTAAATGGCTTAAATAATGTTGAAAGCCTAACTTAAAGATGCAGCCAATACTCGTATATACGAGTATGTATATGTGCAGTTATTTTTTCAATTTTATTTTGTTAAAATTTATTTCAGATTTTTTGGTGTTGAGCTGCACATGTGAACGTGATTTGTTTTTAATATTTTTTTTTTCTTCTCTTCAGCAAAATAAGCCAACACTAGATAAACCATTAAAGCAGTATTAGTAAATTTTAAATCTAAGCTGACAAAGACAGTGGTGAAACTGATTTCATATTGTTGGCATATCTGTTGTAAGATACGACTTTGTTGCAGAAGACCTTTATCAAGCAATTTTTCTTTGTATAAATATATATATAATTTTGTATTTGCATTTTATTCCTTTAAAGCCACTGTACGGTTTTGAACTATTACAACCTTAAAGCCGGTAATAAAAAAAACTGCAAACAAAAACATCTTTGTTTTGTCATCAGATCATATCGAAACCTAAACTAGACAAACAAAAAGCGATCAAAGCGATTTACAGAAAGCTTGTTTGAATACCTCTTTAATATATTGTACGAGTACAAACAGTTGAAATTGGATAAGAAAACCCAAAAACAGTCACAGTTGAACCACTCACATGATTTATAAGCCAATAAAGAATAAAAACATAAATCTTGACATTATGATTAAATATCACTAACAATGAGACATTAAACGAAAAAACATAAAAAACAGAGAAGTGAAGAGCGTCTGTACACAAATTTCCCCATTCAACCCCCTTCTATTGCTGCTGCCTGCTAGCTTTCGTGCTGCAGTTTTCATTATAACTTTTCTACTGGTTTAATAATTGCAAGAAATCTGATCTTATTCAATGTAACTTTTTAAATCAAATAATTCTTTTTCTTCCTTCTTCTTCTTCTTCCACTACTTTCTTTGATGTCTCTCTGATTGACCAAAACCGTCCAGCATTTGTAGAACCATTTTTGGTGCCGTCTTGTTGATGATGAACTTGTTGCGAAAATCTCTAAATTGACAATCAACATTTTTCAATTTGAAAAAGTTAACATTTCAATATTTATGATGTTTTGACATAAAGAGATCAATCTTTGTTAGCTTATTACACAAAGTCACATAAAAGGAATATTAACGAACTATTAAATGGCGTATTAAATGACTCCAAATCAGTGGTGGCCAGACACATATATTGATATGTATACACCTATAGTAGTAGTAGCGAAGGTGTAGGTTTGAAAACCTACTGAGTGAGATCTTACTCCAGTAAAATCTAAAGAGCCACTGATTTGTATATATTTCTAAGGCGTTTGATAGTGTGCGGCATGATGCATAACTGTCAAAACCTTCTGCTTTTGTTATCGGTGATAACTTTTCTCAGTTTATATTGAACTTACTATACGAGTTGTTATAAATGGGGTCTCAGCAAACGAATTCCATGTTAAATGAGGGTTCTTGTTCCCACTCTATTACTTAATTTTCTTAATGACTTTCCATATCAAATTTCCAACCCCATTAACTCTTTAGCAGATGACAGTAGCACTTGTCCTTCGTACTCATCCAGTTACACACCCAGCCTATCTGAGCTCGGTGCCAAGAGGCAAAATTAGAATGTTCTAGTGAGTAATGTTCTTCTCTTAAACTCTGAATCCGGTGCCAAAAATAAGACTGACTTCATCGCTCGTAAGACCCAGAGTTTTTTACACACGTACACACATTACCATTAATCACCTGTACTCATGACTGATATTCTTATTGAGAAATTAGATGCTTTTGATGTTCTTGGAATGAAAATTCATTACGAAGTTCGAAGGGGTGAACCATTTTTATGTGTTTTGTGTTCAATAATGAAATTCGTTGAATCAATAAATAAATTGTTTGAATGCGGACCTGTAAAGGAATTCGTGGATTCAAACAAAAGTTTAGTAAAAATAATTATTGATCGAAATTAATTATTTTTTTTAAACAACTTCGCCTATATTCGACCGAATATGAAATACAACTATCATGATTGGCTCAGTGCCTCAAAGTCTATTTTGGGCTTATTTGATATTGTACAACAGAAAAAGCCTATCGTCCACAGTAGAGTATCCAATTCCACTAAGTTCTGCCCGGTAGCAGGGTTTGCTTTGGTGTACGCCTAACCAGGGCACTCTGCTTTCTAGGCCACAGAGGAGTTTCTCGCTTGTAGTAGCAATTAAACCTCTAGGGAACCGCTTGGTTTATGTTCCGTTAGACTTCTGAAACCCATAACAAGGTTTAATTGGTAAAACAGCGATGACAGGGGAGGATTCGGGGAGGTTCTGTTTGCAGATTATACCGATGCTGATCATGGCTGAGGTGCCTACATCTTGACTGAAACTTAAACACATGAAAGGGGAATTATATTCCCTGATAAGTAGCCGAGTCTAATAAACCCCGAATGCAACAATGCAGGTATCTTGCAGCAAATATCTATATTGTAAGAAACCAGTAGTGATGGTTAGGTGGGTGCACCTAGGCCCTTTAAGAGCATTAGCTCTTTTAGATATTTTGACTACTTGGTAAATTCCATACAGAAGAGATTAGAAGTCCCGAGCTTTTCAGCGAGGGGTTTGGTCATTAGGCTAGAAAATTATGGCAAAAGTTGCGACCTATGTAAGCCTTGCAAGTCACATGGGGACGCTGATGAATTGTCAATAACACACCCCGGGGTGTTAGTCCATCATTAGATAAGACCATCAAGGTAGGTGATGTATATCAATGACGAATTCTATTGACTTACTAGAGCACCGGTGCAGTAGTACGGGGTGTGTTATTCTGTTCAATAGTTTTCTGCGTTGACTATGTTAGGGATCTTGGTCGACGATCAACGTATATTACATACGTAATATATGTTGATCGTCCTTGATTTATCCGTTTGTGGTTGGTTGCCCAGTGAATTGAATAACGCTTGACAGAGAGAGTTCGTTTTTCTCCAGTTCGGCTGTGAAATAAGTTGCCTGCAGACATTTTACCTGTCAGTTAGATTGTTGGAAAGTTAAAGTCAAACATCTACAAACACTATCTCCTGTTTTCTACTGATCATAATATATGTTCCTAGTAACAATACAGTGCATTACATATGTAGGGGTCAGTGCCTGAATACTGGAAACTAACTTGATGATCTTTGTTGCTATGCAAACAAAGCATTAAACGAAGAAGGTTATCACGAAGATTTTTAAGCGGGGTATGAGCGATCAGAATACTTGCTTTAAAGTATGTGTTTGATGCTTTTTAATTACATGCTTGACGGTTCATCAAGCTCACATTTTATTGTTACAGACAGTTCGACGATGTCGAAAGGATAAGTTCATTCGCATTCTAGGCGAAAGAAAATTGATTTGAGTTTTTTCTAACTTTATTCTATGCGAACGATGTGTCATAATTCAATTAAAATACATAAGTTCATGCGAACGAACAATAGTGACATAGACAAACCCAAATTTATTCGAATGTGAGTGACTAGCTTTCTTTCGCATACATTTTCATTCGATATCGTCGAACAGGCTGTTAATTTTGTGGTGTTTGTTTGGCAGACAAATACCAGGAAAATTCAATAAATTCCAAAATATCTTGATTTCCATTACTTATGTATATCAGTTTTTTGCTTCTTTTTTTAAAATCTTTGCGATACTTAAAAATAATAATGATAATTTGTTCACGCTGGAATATCAAGAAATTTTTTTTATTTATTAATTATTCAATTATTTTCTACTTATTATTATAAACTTTATAGACAATCATTCACAAGGAAAGACAAAATGATAATGAAAATTTGTTTGTGCTTGATGACTTTTAGTACATATGATCAAGCATGAGATAGCAATCAAGCCAGAAAATCAAAAACTTTTGATTTTCGTTTAAATTTCGTTGGAGCTATGCATACATGTATTAACGAATTTTCACACATACTATTACCAAAGTTGTTAAGCGTTCTGACCTTATCTACCCCGCTTAAATACAGCATCATCCGATTGTATTGCATGCCTTCGTAATGATCATAAGATTTGAAGAGCGTACCTAAAGATTTCCATAGCGTACATGTGAGAGCGTAGTAGCCGCTCAATTTTGCATCCTATACTCACGAGTATACGAAATTGAGCCTTTGGTCTTCGCTGCTTTTAAGCGACAACTAAAGATTCTTAGTAAACGAACTTATAGTCAGAACTTTAATCACCATAAAAACGTTGTACATCATTTAAAAGTTTTTAGTTTCAATTGCAAATTCAGCTCAAAACATATTTAATTATATGACTGATAAAGAAAGCCACAATCTTCTAATTATAACACAAAGTTTCTTTCATTAAGGAATATTTCACTATTCGGTTTGATTTTAAAACTTTAATGCCAAATTTTTGTTTGATAGAAAACTGCTGGCAATTTGTTTTCATTTTATTACAAACACTGTCACACTGCTCGTGTTTTCTTTTTTTTTACATCCAAACATGATTTGTGCAATTTTTCAATATCCCGTCGTTATACGATTTGGATTACTCTAATTGCCACAGCGACATGCATTACATATAGACAAAATACAACTGTTTAAACGGCGCTGGCTAAACTTTTACCATTCAATTTAAGGCACACTGTGTGATTTAAAACTGAAAACTCAAGACTGATTGCAACAGCAAAAACAAAAGAAGGAACACCGCTGGAAAACAATGTTTTTCAAAGTGTAAAAGCAACTTAACGCAGCAGACCAACAAACGAAACGAAAGCAAAAGAATTCACAAAAACTAATGAATTGAAATTGAACTGAAAAGAAAAGAAGGCTAAGTAAAGTTAAAAAGCAAAAAAAGAAACAAAAAGTTAAACTTAGAAATGCAACAACTTAACTCGACAATTAGCCGCCAATCAATACAAATCGCACATCAGGCTTAAACTCAAATTATACACATGAGCGCCGACACCAAAAAATATTATTGTAAAAAAAACACCATCGAAGGAAAATAAGTCAAGTTATAAAATCAATCGATAGACACAAATCTAATGCACACTTTAACATAATTTTTTCTTTCAGTTGTCGTGTGAGATGTGTAATGAAATATTTTTAAAATAATAAAATTTACACAAATGCAACAACTTTCAAAAACAAAAAATTTTTAACAAAAATTTTATAAGGAGTATTTTTTGAAAGCACCCAATAACGAGCATTTTAAACATATCTAACAGTCATATCAGTGAGTGAAATTCCGCTTGGAAACGGATTTCAATCCGTTTATTTGGTTTGTCAGAAAACGAACAACTACACTGAAAAGAATTCCTTCATTAATGTAATGAATATTGACATTAATCTAATGAAAACTTTCATTATTTTTCGGCCAATGATGGCCTTCATTGGACTAATGAATCTTGTTTCACTAAAAATTATGCAATGAATATATTCGTTAGATTAATGATAGCTTCATTAAGTTAATGAAGCATGAATCATAATATTTATGAATAGTTTACATTAAAACATAGAAAATATTCATTAAGTTAACGACTCAATTTCATTATTTTTATGAATTTGGTACATTAACATTAAGTAAAACTTTCATTCCTTTAATGAATCTTCTTCATAATTCAAACGTAATTTTTTCATTGGGCCAATGAATATGTTACATTATTTTTATGAAATATTTTCACTAGTGTTATGAATATATTTGTTGAACCAATGAAATTGTTTACTAATTGGGTGACAAATTTTCTTCATTCTAACGAAATAAAGTCATTAGTTTAAGGAAGAGTTGCATTATTCTAATGATCTTTTTTTCATTAGAATTGCGCTACTGAAGAGAAACTAAACATTTTTTTATATTAAGCATAAAATAATTTTTTATTGTTTTAATACATTATTGAAATTCTTATTAAACAATTTTTTACACAGTAATTAATGTATAAAATAATTTACTTTATCATTTAGTTAGTAGTTGTAATATATTTATCGTCTCACTTTTACTAAATCTCTAATGTTTTGCACTAAGCTTTCAAAAATTTTTTATTACAAATCCAATGAAATTTTCTAATGAAATTATGAAACTTAATGAATCAATTTCAATGCATATTTTCATTAATGCTATTAATCTTTATTGATGGAACGTAATTTTTCAGTCCGTTAATGAAAATTATCTAATGAATTGGGTTCATTAGAAATATGAAGCAAATATTTTTCAGTGTAATCTGTGTTTAGGAATGAAATAATTTTTAAGGCAAAGTATTAATATTTTTGACATTCAAGACGATTTCATTCCGACTTTTTAGTTTTCTGAAGAATAGAAAAACGGATTGAATTCCATTTACTAACGGAATTGAGCTCTGTGAAATGTCTGTGCTCCTACATCTTTCTGTTCTAAAGCACAGAAAAACAGATTGAATTCTGTTTACAAACGGAATTGAACTCTGTGACATGGCTGTATTCATACATCTGTCTATTCAGCCATGTCACAGAATACAATTCCGCTTGAAAACGGAATTGCAACCATTTTTTGAATATTCGGTCATGTTGCAGAATTCACTTCCACTCGGAAACGAAATTGAATTCGTTTTTAAATCTTCAAAAAAAGAAATTCTAAGTTTTTCGGAATGAAACCAATTCTATTAGACAATACTAATTTTATTCTTCAAATTAAAAATGATTTTATTCCGAAAAATTGTTTAGCTTTTCGTTTTTTTAAGAAGCAAAAAAAAAAAAGAATTCAATTTCGTTTCCGAGCGGAATAGAGCGCTGTGACACGGCTGATTAAAAAAACCAAAATCTAAAAATTTTTTCGAAATGAAATCATTTCTATGTAAATCATTAATCAGTGAACTTTTTTAGTTATATACATATGTGCGATATTAACTAACTAGTTGTGAGTTCGAGTCCAACTTCAGTCAAGAAGAAGGATTATTTTTAATTATAACAATAATTGCTGTGAAACAATAAGACCAAGGAAGAACAGAAAAAATAATTGAATACCCATTAGCTGGGGGACAACTAGCTGTTTCGTAGTCGCTATACTACTCATCAGCACCCACTGGGATTCGAACTCGGGATCATGTAAACACGATGTATTTTTAATACGGCCGCTTAACCAACTCAGCCACCGAGCCCTTTAATTATTCTTACGTTAATGTTTGCTACATATTGATCACATATATGCAATTGTTATAACCCCAGTTGTTTGTACAGGATTTTCTGTCACTGAACACACCAGTTTTTTAATTTATTATTTACTAATAATTCTCCTAACTGTGAGACGTATTTGTATGTAAATCATTAATCAGTGAACTTTTTTAGTTATATACATATGTGCGATATTAACTAACTAGTTGTGAGTTCGACATTTCATAGGAACTACCCTAATCATCAGTAGACTTTGGAAATTTTTGAAAGATATTCTCAAACATTCAACTTTATATTCCAACAATATAATTAAATTGTTGGGTAGTTCCTATGGAATGTCGACATATAGATAGCTGGGAAACATAGAAAGCAAGCTATTTATAATTTTTATTGGTATTATAGAAAAATTTTAATTACGACAAATTTTTAGCACAAAATTTCTAGTGACATCAAATTTTTGTATAAAATTTAGAGAACAACATTTTTCTCCAGAATTGTTTCAATAGCGATAACTCTCTAAAAAAAATTTTGTAACGATAAAATTTTAGTCGAAAATTTGAAACGAAAATTTCTAGTAACATAAAATTTTTATCAGAAAGTTTTTGAAAGAAAGTTTTTAATTTCTATAAAAATATTTTTATAACGACAAATTTCTAATAATACCGAATAACGAAAATTTCTAATAATATCAAATTTTCGTAGAATATTTTTGGGAACAACAGTTCACTCTAGAATTTTTTAATAACGAGAAAATTTCCACAGACAAATTTTAATAACGTCAAACTTTCTATGGAAAAATTTTAGTAACAAAGAAAAATTTTGGTAACAAAGAAAAATTTTAGTACAAAATTTCTAGAAACATAAAATTTGTATAGAAAACTTTTAAAAACGATATCTTTTTCTAAAAATTCTTTTTAACAACGCCAGACTTTGGAAAGACAAGTTTTTATAATGTCGAATTTTTCTATACGAAATTTTCTATGGGGTGGTTAAATTTCAAGGGCCGATGTTGAATGTGAACCACACCTAAACGCCAAGTTTTTTTCCCAATTTTATTTGACATTTCCCTATTTCAGACTTACTCAATTTAAACCATGGAGAGATACACAAGCCAACAACGTGTTAAAGTTATCCAGACTTATTATGAAAATGGGCGTTCAAATCAAAATGCATATCGTGCACTTCGTGATTCTTTGGTCAATTTGATCGTCCAAATGTGCGTACAATCGGAAAAGTCGTGGAAAAATTCGAGCCAACCGGGTCTGTAGAAGATGTGAGAACACCAGTGCATGCTCGTACAGCTCGTACTGCAGAAAATATTGCTGCTGTTCGCGATAGTTTGGCTGAAAGGCCGTCCACCTCAACTCGTCGTCGTGCCCAACAATTGCATCTCTCAGGCTCGTCGTTGATGAACATTATGCATAAAGACTTGCATTTACACGCTTACAAGGTGCAATTGGCTCAAGAACTAAAGCCTCTTGACCATTCCAAACGTCGTGAATGGGCAGAATGGTGGCAAGAAATGGTAACAGTGGATGATCAATTTTCGAAGAAAATCATCTTCAGCGATGAGGCACATTTTCACCTCAGTGGATTCGTCAATAAACAGAATTGCCGCATTTGGGCGAATGAGAATAAAAGAGTGACTGTCGAAAAACCAATGCACCCACAAAGAGTGACTGTTTGGTGCGGTTTATGTGCTGGCGGCATCATCGGGCCGTATTTTTTCAAAAATGAGACCGGTCAGGCAGTTACTGTGAATGGTGTTCGCTATCGTGAGATGATAACGAACTTTTTATGGCCCCAATTGGAAGATATGGATGTAGACGATATGTGGTTTCAGCAGGACGGTGTCACTTGCCACACAGTTAACGAAACAATTGCTCTTTTGCGCAACAAATTCAATGGCCGTGTTATCTCACGTAATGGCGATGTCAATTGGCCGCCAAGATCATGTGATTTGACACCGTTGGACTTTTTTCTTTGCGGTTATTTGAAAGAAAAGGTATACGTCGATAAGCCAGCAGCAATTCAACAGCTAAAGGTTGAGATAATTCGGCACATTAACGGCATAGAACCTCCATTATGCCTCAGGGTCATCGAAAATTTGGACCATCGGATGGAGGTATGCCGCCGTGGTCGCGGCGCCCATTTGGTCGATATTTGGTTCCATACATAATTGAATAATGCTAATATATCATAATAAAATAAAATTACAATAATTTCCTAAATAGTTTGAGTTTTATTCAAAATCAACATTGGCCCTTGAAATTTAACCACCCTTTATATAACAATAATAAATTTTTAATAATAAATTTTTAGAGAAAGTTTTCAATAAAGAAAAATTTTTTTTACGATAGTAGTTGTAACGATAAATTTATTTAGTATACATTTTAGAAACTTATAGTTCTTTTTATACAAAATATTAAACAATATGAAATTTTTAATAGGAAGCTTTTAGATTTTATGGAATATTTTTGATAACGATTTTTTTTAACAAAAGTAGTTATTGACGAAAAATTTATTCAAAATAGAGTTTAATTTCATAAAATTTTTCTAAATGCTAAATATTTAACAAGGGCAAAATATTGCTAAAAACGTTTCTAGTTTTTATAGAAAACTTTTTTTAAAGAAAGTAGTTGTTAACGAAAAACTTATTCAGGATAGTTTTCAAAAATGTGAAATTTTCCCTCTTCAATTTATTTAACTATAATAAATTTTCAATACGAAATTTCTAGATTTTATAGAATATTTTTGATATTGCAAGATTTTTTATTAAGAGTAACTATTATTAACCAATTTATTCAAGATAGTTTCTAATAAGGATGAAGCTTTTATAAAAAATCTATGCTAATAACGACTTTTCTGCAGCAAATTTTAATACCGAAAATTTTGTTAAGAAACTATTTTTATAACGAAAAATATTCTATTGAAATTTATTGAACTCCAAAAATTGTATCAACAAGGAATTGAATATTTAATAACGACAAGTTTTCTATAAAAGTTTAGTTTAGTTGTAGGGTATCGCAGCCAACGAGACAAAATACAGTCCAATATAAAAGAAAATCGTAGTAACATGTAACAGAAGTTTAAGCCCCGCACATACATATATACATACATATACATAAAACAATTCATACAATTATATAAATGATCGCAACGTAATCCATAGAAACAACAACTGGGTGAAGAGATGGCTTGATAGTTGGTTGCCTGATTATTTGCTTTGGTTGGGTTTAGTTGCTTGGTAGCCATCAATCGAACATGGCTAAAAAATTGTTGGTAATTGTTAAACAACAATTAACATTAAGCGCCATTTAAAAACACATACAAAAATAAAACGAAGAAAAGCAGCTAAGAATCAGCAAACAACAATAGCAACAACGCGGCAATAAAAATACAATTGTAACTACACAATAGCTGACTGCTAAAATCAAATGAAAACCAAAGCAATTTTCCAGTCGTATTGTAGATCTTTTGACTGGGCCAACTGACATTTAATGTCACCATATAAAAATGAGCGCACAGTGACCACAGAGTGTAAGAAGTGAAAAAAGTAGCAAGAAAACAACAATAACAAAAAACAAAGAAGCAAGCAGCCAAAAGTATTAATAAGCAAAATCACAAGCAAATACAAGCTGAAGAAGAAACGTGAATTGTCGCACAACTGCCAGCTGAGTCGCCAGCATGACCGCTGCGGCAAAACTAAAGTGCCAAAGAAGACAAAAGATGACAGCATTAGTACATGTCCCAATACCAAAAACCTAACAAAACAACAAACAACAACTAGTCAAGCAAATTGTAGAGAAATAAGCCAGGCTTAGAAATAAACCAGCAGCACAAAAGATAAAGGGGGGAGAGAGAGAAAGAGTGAGAGAGAGGAAAAAGGAGGGGGTTTATACAAACTACAAAACTAAGGGAAATTCTCTGACCCTTTCCAAGCATTAGTCAACAGCAAGTTAGTATCTAAGTAAGCACTAGTAAATAGCATTACACTCATATAACAACTGAAAAAGCATTACAAGCAAAGAAAAAAAAAAGAATATTTATGTGGATCAAAGAAATTTTTGCCGCTTTTCTGTGGCAGCAACAAAAAAAAAAAAAAAAGAAAACAAATAATTTCTTACCGGTGTTTATCTGACGCTGCACCCAATTTGCCGCTGCTCAACATTTCGAACATATTGGCTTCATTGTATTTGACTTTTTGAGTTGTCTATCGTTTACAAAACTTTAGCTATTTGCTTTTATTAAAACGCCACAAAAGAACGAAATAAAGTACCAGCGAAAAAAAAAACAGAATTGAGTAGAAGAATAACAAAAAGCGTTTTATTTTTCTAGTTTACTTTTGGTCTTTCAATGTTCAAATGTGGCGAATCATTTTCAGCCACAAAGTCGGTGTAATTTCTATATAAGCGACAGTTGTTAATATTAACTGGCAGCTGAAGATGCATATGTATGTAAAATAGCAAGAGCGAATATAAAATTTTAAACAAATTTCTGAATTATTAAATGAATAGCTAAACCAAAAATTATTACGGTGATATTTTTTCAGAAGCATATTTGTAACAACAATTATGGTTTCGAAGGACTAACTTATAACAATAATAATTTTCTTTAGGATTTTTTTTTTTATATTAAAAAAAAATTAAAACTAAAACTATTCAAATTGAAAAATTTTTTGAGAAAATTTTAATATCGAAAGATTTTCTAAAGAAACATTTTAACACTAAAATATTTTATATAGAAAAAATTTAAAACTAAAAATTTTCTACAGTCATAAAGCCGCTCTGGGCTGGAGACCAGCTCTCGCGTCATCGTAAATATTTCTTAAGAAAAATTTTAACACCATTTCTATAGCAAAATAAGTTTTTCTATAGCAAAATAAGAACACCAAAAAATTTTCCATAGAAAAATCTTAACCTCAACAAATTTTTTATAGAACCAAAATATTCCATGTAGGAAAGTATTTTCACCAAAGGATCTTCTATAGAGTTATTTTAACACCAAAAAATTTTCTGTTCAAAAATTTTAAATAGGAATTATTTTCTGTTCAAAAATTTTAAATAGGAATAATTTTCTAAAAAACTTCCAATACCTAAACCTTTTCTATGAAAAATTTCTAGGTCGAAATTTTTTACAGATACATTTAGCCACCAAAAAATTTTCTATAGAAAAATTTTAACAACCTAAAATAAAAAAAATAAAAAAAAAAATTTTTAACTTATATACAAAAAATTTTCTATTCAAAAATTTTAAATAGGAATAATTTTCTATAAAAAACTTCCAATACCTAAACCTTTTCCATTGAAAATTTCAAAATCGAAATTTTTTACAGATAAATTTTAACAACAAAATATTTTCTGTAGAAAATGTTAATAGCAAGAAATTTTCTTCAGACTTATTTTAACAACAAAAACTTTATTAGAAAAAAATTTGCGAACAAAAAATTTTCTACAGAAAATTTTAACACCAGAAAATTTTATATCGACAATTTCTAACACGAAACATTTTCTATAGAAAATCTTTAACACCAACAATTTTCTATAGAAATACTTTAATACTAACAAAATTTTTATAGAAAAATTCTAACCACGAAAAATTTTGAAACCAAAAAATTTTTAATACTTAAATTTTCACAGCGATTTTTTTTTTTTTTTTGCAAAAATTACAACATCAAAAATTTGTATACAAGAATATTTTAGCAACGAAAAATTGTATTTATAAAAATTTTAACACTGAGAAATTGTCTAGAAAAAGATTTTGGCATCAAAAAATTTCTATAGAAAAATTTTGACACCAAGAAATTTTCTATAGAAAAATTTTAACAAATTAAAAAATTTTAAACAAGTTTTCTTTTTAAAAATTTTAACTTTAAAAAGTTTGCTATAGAAAAATAATAAAAACCGAACATTTTCTATAGAAAATTTTACAAACAAAGAATTTTAAAAATAAAAAAATTTTTTATTGAAAAATTTTAGCAAAAAAAATTTTGTATAGAAAAAATTTTGCAAAGAAAAATTTTCCAGAGAATATTTTTAACACCAATAAAATTAACACAATAAAATTTCTACGGGAAAAGACACAAAAACTTGCTGCGGAAAAATATTTTTTATAGAAAAGTTTAAAAAGCAAAGAATTTTAAAAATAAAAAATATTGTATAGAAAAATTTTAACAACAAAAAAAATTCTATAGAAAAATTTTAACAAAGAAAACTTTTCAAGAGAAAAATTTTAACTTAATTAAAATTAACACAACAAAATTGCTACAGAAAAATTTTAACACCAAAAAGCTTTCTGCAGAGAAATATTTAAAACGAAATATTTTCTATAAAACATTTAAGAAACGAAGAATTTTACAAATGAAAAATTTTCTATAGAAAAATTTTAACATCAAAAAACTTTCTGTAGTAAAATTTTAAACCAGAAAATTTTTCAGAGAAAATTTTAACACTAACAGATTTTCTATAGAAAAATTTTAACAACGAAAAACTTTCTATAGAAAAATTTTAACCTAAAAGTTTTAAAAACCTAAAGTTTTTTACAGAAAAATTTTACAAAAATGTTAACACCAACACGTGTTCTATAGAAAAACATATAAAACGAAATATTTTCTACAAAAAAATTTTAAGAACGAAAAAGTTTCTATAGGAAAATTTTTCGTTCAATTTTTCTATGACAACCAAGACTATAAAGCAATTTTTAAATTACTTTGTAATAATGAAAAATTGTCTGATGAGGAAGACTTATGTATGTAATGCAGACAATTTTTAATATAGACAAACTTTTCTATGTAAATTTTTGAAGCCATAAAATTTTTAAAAAGATCGATGCTAGTTAATAACGTCAGATTTAAATAAGTCTTTGATAACGAGAAATTTTTAACTAATATGCTATCGAAAACTTAAAAGATTTACTCTTTTTGAAAGATTTTCTCTTTAAAGTTTAATAACGACAATTTTTTTTTAGAAAATTTTTAAAAGTGAAAAATTTTCTGAATTTTTAATGGCACGGATTTTTTTTATAAAAAATTTTTAAGAACACCAAAATTTATAATAAAGCAAAATTTTATAACTTTCAATATTTTTTTATTTCTATAACGTTCTATAACCAATAATTCTCCCTCAAATATTTTGTCTAATAAAAAATTGTGTGAGGAATAAATGTTTTAAGCAAGGAAGCATATTTTAAATAAAGTTTATCAACAGAAAATTTTCTAATGACAGTTTTTAATAACAAAATGTTTTGGTAAAATTTTTGCCAACAAGAAACTTTCTATACAAACTTGTCAAAAATGTTGTAGATAAAAAAAAATGTAATAACTTCATATAAAAATTTTTTTCTGAAGAAAATAACACAAATTTGCTATAGAAAAGTTATCATTGTGATAATTTCTCTTTACAAAATCATTCATATTGAAAAATTTTTTTTTGATCATGTATCACTGCGAAAAATATGTTGAATTAGTGAAATAATTTTGCCTTAGCAAATGTATTGCTATGATAGTCTTCTATTATTAATCTCCTATTCCTATCGTCATCCTTATCATCTCTGCAAACGTTTCGCAAACTTTTAAAGTATTTTTGTAGTTATTGCACTTGAAAAAGTTTTCCATTCTTCGTGTGTTGGCTTTTGTGATCTGGCTCATGACTTCCACAATAACATTTACTCATCTTCTTCAGAGGCCACAACTACTGATGTGCAGCCCATCTTCCTTTTGGTATCATTGTTCTTTGGTTGTCCAATACCCTCGAGTGCATTTTGCTAGTTGAACAATAACCAGCACAAAGAAGTTGAGGCTTTCGTAACAAACTTGTCTTGTGTTTATTGGGATAAGTTAAGAAGCAAACAAAACAAGAAAAACTAACTGCTGTTTATTTAGAAAGAAATGAAAGGGAATAGAATGGAATATAAAACAAAACCGCTTTAACTTTGATTTTTTAGCAATTGTCCAAGACAATTTGCAATTGAATGTTGAATTTGTTGCAAATGTAATTAAAACAAATCTGTACAAAACGCAGCAACATTTAAACAAACATAAAGGGTAGTGCAACCATAATGCATGATGTTAATTTTGAGTTGGAACTTTAGGTCAAGTTGTGTGCCCAACTTAATTTGGCATTTCTTTGTTTCAGTATTTGACAAATTTAATCACGAAGAGGTACACAGTTGAGCAGCGCTTTAAGATTGTTGACGCCGTGAACAGAAGTCTCATCCCTGATGTAACAATGCCCCCTCATGATTCCTCTATTTCAACCAACGGTGATGAGTACAAAGATTGGTTCAAGAACAATCGTGGTTTTCTGTTCGGTCGTCACAAGAAACTTTTTACTAATTCTGATCTCGCGCGAACCCAAAATTAAATTATTAGTGAAATAGTTAAATTTTTAGCAAACTTTAAATTCAAAGATTAAAATTTTTCTGAAAATAAATTATTCGATATTAAAAATTCAATGTAAAAAGTGAAGGAAATAAATAAATACCGATATTTGTAACGTTTGATGAAAAGTTACGGCGTTTTTATTTGATTTACATATATACTCGTTGTATTTTCTGTCACCCTAAAACTCGTAAAAACAAAGATCATTGAAGACTTTTACGAACATGGAAGTACAAATCAAAATCCTTTTCGGGCAATACGTGAACTTTTTTCATGAGCATAATTGACTAAATTATCTTCAGCGACGAGGCACACTTTTAATTCAGGCGATTCGTTAATATAGGGTGTTTTTTTAAGCCCGATAGAACTTGAAATTGTAAAAAATAACACAAAAAATTAAATTGTAATCAAAATTTTTTTTTATTCGAAAGATCAATACGTGACATTAACATTTGAAAATGATTTCGGGCATATGGGCACCGCGGCTGTTCTTGACGAAGCGCATTCTGGACGTCCAATTTTGGGCCACTTTTTCGAGCACTGCTGGCCGTATGTCACGAACAACACGAACAATGCTGGCCTCCAAGGCGTCAATTGTTGCTGGTTTATCAGCATAAACCAGTGACTTCACGTAGCCCCACAGGAAATAATCGAGAGGTGTCAAATCGCACGACCTTGGAGGCCAATTGACAGGTCCATTTCTCAAAATCAACTTATCGCCAAATTTTGATTTCAGTAAGCCGATGGTTGCGTTCGCCGTATGGCACGTAGCGCCATCCTGTTGAAACCACATCTCCTCCGGATCAATGTCATCCATATTTTCAAACAAAAAATCATTGATCATGGTGCGGTAACGATCTCCATTGACCGTAACGCGAGCTCCGGCCTCATTTTTGAAGAAATAAGGTCCGATGATGCCACCAGCATGAAAACAGTGCATTTTTCTGGATGTAATGGAGTCTGTAGGGCCTTTGTGGATTGGTCTCACTCCATATGCGGCAATTTTGCTTATTAACAAACCCGTTAAGCCAAAAATGCGCCTCATCGCTGAACACAATTTTGCGATAAAACAACGGGTCTGATTTTCAAAGTAAATTTGGATAATTTCGTAGCGTTGTTCAAGCGTGAGTCTATTCATGATGATTTGTCAGAGTATACTGAAACAAATAAAAAAAATGTTTCATCAAAATTTAATTTTTTGTGTTACTTTTTACAATTTAAAGTTCTATCCAGCTTAAAAAAACACCCTTTATAAGCAGAGTTGCCGCATTTGGGCCACAGAGAATCCACAAGTGATTATTAAAAAGCCAATGTAAGCATAAAGAGATACTTTTTGTTGCGGCTTATGGGCTAACTGCGTCATTGGGCAGTACTTTTTCGCAAATGAGATCATCCAACCAGTTATTGCGAATAGTATTCCTGTCGCGAGATAATAGAGGACTTCTTGTATCCAGAAATTGGGAATATGGATCTAGACGATATGTGGTTCCAACAAGATGGTTTCACCTGCCACACAGCCAAAAAAACAATAAGTATTTTGCGCGATAAATTTATTCACCAAGTTAATTCATGTCGTAGCGATATTAACAAGCCGCCACAATCATGAGATTTGCCATAGTTGGGCTTTTCTTTGGGGATATTTAAAATACGCCAAGAATAGTTCAGGATGTATTATTGATTTACCTCAACACGGGCTTATCTGATAATGAAGCAATTCCACCGGGTGAAATATTGACGATTCAATAGCACTCCCATGTACGAGTAGCTTTCAAGATTTATACAGCTCGCTGCTTCTACAATATGTTTGTAGCTATATACACAAATCCCTAGGTGAAGAGCTTAAGCCTTCTAATCCTGCCTTTTTGCAAATTCTCAGACAGCCGATATAAGCAGAGGCTAAATGAGTTGCTAGGCTGAAGCCCGCTGCAAAGCATCAGTCCTTAACCTAATCACTCGCTCAACTATCACTGCTGGTTTCTTATATTACAGTTGCCTGTTGCACGACAACCTCTTCTCGGGCTTATTTTTTAACAACTCTTAATCTGAATTTTCTTGTTGTTTTTAATTTCAAGGTGTTAAAAAAAAATCAATTAATAAACTAATACTTTTTTCCTACAACAAGTGACCTCAAGCTCATTTAAACAACAATTATACTTTGAAAAGGTCGAAAAAGTCGGATCAAGATAAGAATGTAAAACAATATAAAAACTCTCGTTTCATTTTTTTTAAGAAAACGTTTGGCTAGTGCTCTCCAGCCTCATCAGGGATGTATTTTTTTTTTATTGAGGTCTGGCAACGAGTGAAAAACAATATTACTAAAATAATCAAAGCAAATAATTTAAAATTTTTTTATTTTCTCTCTTTCAACAACTTACATTTTGTTCTTTTCAATTATTACATTCAAAATATTTTTCTAAAATTCCTGGTAGATCACAGACATTTAAATAATTTTACTTAGTGCAAGACAATAGTTGCAAAAAAATGAATTACAGTTAAAAACAAACAAACAAAATAACTATTAACAGTTCGGATCTTGGGGTTGTTAGCCCCTGGCAACCGGTATAGTTATGAGGGAAGGGTAATTGCGCTCGCTGCGATATTAGGTTTAAGCTACACTTAGAACATTTCATCCAAGATGTTGGCACCTCAACTATGATCAGCACCGAAATGCTCTGAAATAAGAACATCCCAAGAACTTTGCCGATTCCTCTTCTGCCAATTAATCCCTGGAAAGATTATTGGTAGAACAACCCATCAACCCATCATGGGTGTACACCCGGGCAAAGGCTGCTCGCCGGAAGAATAATACCTCTTCTTGCAATTTTAGTTGTAAGCCACAGCCAGAACATTTCAGCCAAGATTATGATAAGCGCTGGTATGTTCTGCAAGCAGAAACTCCCTGAGGCTTTCTCAATCCCGGTTTTGTAAATTAAGGATCTTGGAAATTACAGCAGGACAGTCATGCTGCGGTTGCGTAAATTTTATTTACTACAGCAAACGAGCAACAGCTACCCATCAATGCCACGGGAAGCAGGATGCTCTGGTTAGGTGTACACCCAAGCAAACCCTGCTCCCCGGGGGGAGTTAGCCAATATACATGCTTCTTTGCTCTTTTGCATATAGTAGAATAACCCCAAAAATGGACTTTGAAACATCGACCCAAACATGAGGGTTTTCTTCCATTTTTGATCGAAACACTTCTTAGTGGTAAGGAAAATGTATTCAGCCCAGCAAACATTACACTCAATTTGTATGCCAAGTACACCAAAAGGTTGCGATTTCTCAATATCTTTACCAACCATGGGTACAGCGGAAACATATATTCACGGACATGCACTTGTGTATAAATAACACAGATTCTTACGAGCGATCCTGTTTATATGACTGCATTTGAAGATTACAGAAGATCATTAAGCAGTGAGACATTCATATTTTAGCTCCTGTCACGGAGCGGCGATTTGCTGGGCCTATAACTGAATAAGTACGATTGGCAAATGCTGTTGTCATCTGCAAAACAATGAGTGGAGTTAAAAGGAAATCTTATACACGCTATACTCCCGTAAGTAGAGTTCCCTGGTTAGACCAACATCAATGCAAATTAATCTTTAACATTTTAGGGTCATCGTCCCTACCTAGTCTCAGACGGCTCCTACAGGTGCCGAGTATATGACTGACTTCCAATATTTTTTTACGCCCAACATTTTTATAGAACATACCTAGCTTTTATCTTCAATTATTAGAGTGGTCCCCATACAAAAATTTAATTAAAAAATATTTTTTAATTCAAATATACTAAATATTATGTACTTAAATTAATACATTTTGTTATTTTTATTTTTTTGTTTTCAAAACAAATCGGGGTTTCAAGATCAATTTGTTGATTTTTTTATATAAAAAAGAAACTACTGGGTGGCCCAGAAAGACCGAAGTGGTGTGAATTCCTTATAACTTTTTTATTATAATTTTTTTTTCTTTTCTTTTCAGTATTTTGTAAAGAAGACTTGGATAATTTATAATGGAGCAATACACAATTGAACAACGTGCCCAAATTGTTGAAATTTACTTTTCAAATCAACGGTCCATTGTGTTGACTCAGCGTGCATACCGTCGTCAATTTAATGTGCGGGTTGCACCCTCTCAGTCAACAATAAACCGTCTGGTTGCAAATTTTCGAGAACAAGGAGCAGTAAGGAACCTTCCTGGTCCCGGCAGACACCGAACTGTCCACACGGCTGACAATATTCAAGTGGTACAGGAGAGTATTCGGGAGGATCCAGAAACATCAACCAGGAGACGTTCGTCACAACTGGGCCTCTCAAGGACGTCGCTGCAGCGAATTTTGCACACCATAGGATTGTTTCCATACAAAATTCAACTTGTCCAAGAATTGAAACCAACAGATTACCAGCAACGACTTGACTATGCAATTTATTTCCAACAAAAAGCACAAGAGAATCCAAATTTTATTCATAACTTAATAATGAGTGACGAAGCCCATTTTCAATTAAATGGGTTCGTTAACAAGCAAAACTGTAGGATATGGGCTACGGAAAACCCGAGAGTACTTCATCAACGACAATTGCACCCAGTTAAGTGTACCGTTTGGTGCGGTGTTTCTTCAGAAAGGATCATTGGCCCATTTTTTTTTGAAAATGAACAAGGTGTCGCCATTTCCGTCAATGGTGATCGATATCGGGCCATGTTGCAAAATTTTGTAAGGTCAGCCGTGGAAAACCATCCGCAAATATGGTTCCAACAGGATGGAGCCACAGCGCACACTGCGAGGGCCACAATGACTCTTTTACGCGACATCTTTGGTGAAAGAATAATTTCTCGTAACAGCAATTTTAATTGGCCTCCGCGTTCCCCGGATTTAACCGCTCCAGACTGTTTTCTTTGGGGCTATTTAAAAGGAAAAGTTTATGTTAATAAGCCTAGGACTATTAAGGAGTTAAAAACCAATATTCGAGAAGAAATTAGCAACATACCACCGGAAGTTTTGCGAAAGGTCATGGAAAATGTGTTGGAAAGAGCACATTTGTGCGAAGCAGAATATGGCCACCACTTGCGGGATATCATTTTTAATAACTAATCCAAAAATATTCCCCATAAATTTAATGTATTTAAAAAAAAAAAAATTAAAAAAATATCTCTTAAATAAAAAGTTATAAGCAATTCACACCACTTCGGTCTTTCTGGGCCACCCTGTACATTTATTTATCTTAATTTATTCCCAACGTTTCGTTATTCCCGATGTATCGTTAATACATTTTCATTATACGAGCGATAGCGCTCTCTATTTGCATCGAAAATATGAAGCAAAATTAATTTCTTTTCCTCGTTACAACATAAGATGTTGTATCGCTCTATTACAATTTTTTTTTTTTTTTTGAGACAAACATTTTATTGATTTTATTTTAACTAACCATGATAAAAAAAAGATCAAGATAAGTCTCTTAAAACTGACTTTTTGCCACTAGGATCGTACATATTGGTTGGACCTTCCTCTATAATCATATATTTCAAAGATCACTAGTATTGTGGTTCTCTGGCTTGATTCTACTCATATTAGAGCGATTGTTTGGCATACAAAGGACGTTGTTGTTATTACAGTTGTAACTTTTTATAGGTTGGGTTAAGAACCTTAAGCAGTTTCTGAAAACTGAAAACTCAAGTGTTTTAAGATGATTTTTAAAGTAACTGAAAACATATGTATGTATAATGTGCCAGCGGTATTTGTTGGTTGGGTGAACTGTTGGCTGATGTTTCTTAAGAAATTGTTTTGGGTTGTTGTTGTTATTGTTGTGGTTATCCTGGCTGCCTTTTAGCTTTTGCTTTTCTAGACATGTATAGTCTTTGGGGGATTATCAGGCACAAAAGTGGCTTGAAAGTAGTCCAAAGAGATCGTGTAAAACGGCTGTTGTGACTACTCAAACGGGGTAATCATGAGTGGACATTTGGTTTCAACTTTATATAGTAATTTATATTGTGCTTTCGAGTGTACAAGAAGAAGAAGAAGAAAAAAAAAACTAAGTAAACTAGAAGCTTGTTTATGTTGCATACAAATGACATTACACTCTCTCATTGACGCATGTCAAACTTAACGTTTATACTCGTGCATTTAGCTGCCCCTCTTTTAGTTATTCCTAAAACTAATATAAATCCCCTGTCTGTAGTCGTTGCCAAAACAAAGCAGTTTTTGTTGTTGTTTTTTTTTTTTTTTCTTTTCTTCTTCTTCTCAAAAATTATTTGTAATTCTTGTGGTTGTTTAAATGTCACTCAATCTCGGCTTTGATCTTATTGATTTCAATGCATTTTATTATCGTTTTAGATAGTGATCGTCATCGTTTCTATTGATTTTTTGTTATTGTTGTTTGTGTGGCTGCATTTGTAGTAGTGGTTGTAATTGTTGTGATTTTTATTTTAATCGATCGTTTGTTATTGGCAATTTGATCGCTTTGTTTCACACATTACATATGATGTTGTTTTCTATACAAGTTCTGTTCTGCTGCAACAACTTTTTAGCGCTGCTATTGTTTTGTTTTCATTTCAGTTTTGTGGCTTCCAGTTGATTGTCATTTTGTTGTCGTTTCTATGTTGATATTGATTTTTATTTTGCAACCGACGCTAATGGCGACAAAATGTTGTAAAAATCATTCTATGTTCACTTCGTCTGCTTCTTCGTCTTCTTTGCTGCTTTTCTTGGCCAGTTAAAGGTGGTCTATTAATTGTTGCAAGCTTTTTTCCACTTAGCTATCACTGCCTGCCACTTCTGCTGCTGTTGTATAGCCGCCCGTGTTTTTTTTTTCGCTTACTTCGCTTTTTTGCTTTCTGTTCTGGTTGTTGGTAGTTATTGCTGTTATTTCACTCTGAGTTTTTATTGTGTTCTGTTGTGTTGTGTTGGCGACATATTGTGTGAAAATGTTTAAAGATTTGTCATTGATAATAGTCGGATTAAATAAGATTGATGTTGATCTTAGCAGGGAGAGAAAAAAAAAACAACAATTTATACAAAATGAAAAAATATGAAAAACTCACACACTCACACACACACACACATACGTTGAAAGTTACAATTAGGCATCTGTAAGTGGCATGATTTATATAAAATGTGTTCTTTTTTCTCGTTCTAGAATTATTCTATTAGGTGTACAACTTTGCTTCCGCCGTTTTGCAAGAGATGGCTGTAGCGGACAGTGATAGTCGAAATAAACTGATCGTAAGTGTCGTAATAAATAGATCGTAAGCTGAAGTATTTAAAAACATAACGTCATGGAAATATTAGAGGATTTGTGTCTGTATCATAAAATTATTTTCGACTAAACATGTCACCTTACGAGCCACAGTCTTGCTATTTAAGGAAGGTTTAATTTTCTTCTTTAATTCGTAGAAATCTACGGCTGAGGCTCATCGAATACTCTCAAATACTTAGGAGAGCCCGCTATTAGTAAAAAAGCGTGCCGAGAGTGGTTTCAAGCATTCAGGGACAGGGATTTTGACCTCGAAGACCAGCATGACGGTGGAAGATAGAAGCTGCAGAATTTGAGGCATTACTTGATCAAGGCTGATGTTACATGCAACAAGAATTTGGAGGACCATTAAGAGTAATGCAACAAGCCATTTTAAAACGGCTGAAAGTTACAGGAATCAGTCACCGGGAGAATTTGAACGCCATTTGTTTGCTTAATAGCAGCTCTTTGCAATGTAAAAACGGAAGTTGTGAAAAGATTTACATCAGCACCTGCCTTGCGGCCTAATCTGATGATGGACCAATTCCACGGAGTAAATTATTCACGATTTACCAGCACCCTCGTGTGGCTTAACAGGCTCACACAGGTAGCAATTCTTGCCATATGATTGCGGTCATAAGAGCAACTTCTTGTTGAGGAGTTCGGGCCTTCTAATCCCTCCTGTATTCAATTTCCCAGCAATCAATGGAGGACAAGGCTTAATGAGTTGGTAGGCCGAAGCCCTACTAAGAGCATCAGCAACTCACCCGTCCACCATCACCACTGGTTCCTTACAATACAGGTATCTGTTGTATAGGCAACAGATCCTCGGGAGATTGTTAGCCCCCGAAAAAAGCCACACACCAAACAATTATCAAGGATACTAGCACTCCCTTCCTGCGTTTTAGGTTTCAACGACAGCCAGAACGTTTCAGCCAAGGTAGGCACCTCAACCATGATCAGCCCGGGTCGAACCGCAAGCAGAACTTCCCGAGGGCCATGCTGATCTCCGTTCTGCCAATTTATACGCTTGGTAAGGGCTTCGGAAGCCAACACAACATAAGTCATGTGGCTTCCTAGAGTTTTGTTTGTCGCACCAAACGAGGGATCCCTTTCCCACTTTTCCCCGAAAAACAGAGCTCCCAAGTTAGGAATACGCCAAGGCAAAACCTGTTTCCCGGGGGGTGTGAAAACGAAAGATATGTCTTCACGTTATTAAGACTGGGGACAAAAAATGGGTTAATTTCAATAATACCACGCTCAAAGAATCATGTGTATATCCCGGCCATACATCGTTGCACAAAGCGATTATTTACGGTTACAAAGTCATGCTCAGTGTTTGGTACACTAAATCGACATAAGGTATTATAAAATATTAAAAACGACTGATATAATCACAGGCGATCGTTATCGAATGTAATTAATGCGTTTGAGCCGAGCATTGGAAGACAAACGGCCGCAATACAACGAGAGGCATGATAAAATGATTTTATAGCATGACAAAGCTCGAGTCCATGTAGCGAAAACAGTCAAGACATACTTGGAATTATTGAAATGGGAAGTTCTACTGCACCCGTCATATTATCCAGATGTTGCTTCCTCAGACTATCACTTGCTGCGATCAATGGCACACGGCCTGGTGGACCAGCACTTTCGATTTTATGAAAAAGTAAAAAATTAGATCGATTAGTGGATAGCTTTAAAAGATAACCACTTTTTCAACGCAGGATTACACGTACACTGCCCAAAAGGTGGGAGAAAATAGTGGCCTGCGGCGAACAATGGGTTATATAATAAATTTATAACCAGGTTTTTTTTTAAGCTTAGAATTTTGAAAAAAAGCGGCGGAAGTAAAGTTTTACACCTATGTATATTATTAAAAATATTTGCTGTTTGTTATTATAGTATTAGTTTTGTTCACGTTTAAACAATTAATGTGCTCAAGATTAGATGAGCAAATAATAAATATTTATTAATTAATTTAGCAAAATGGTTATGAAAACAGGAAAACATTTACTAACAATTAATTTACTGCATTTGAGTAGTTTAACAATTCATTAAACAAATTAAAACTAAACACTTGTCTTGGCAAAATGGCTCAGGGGAAAAACAAAAATAAAAATTATGGTATTAAAAAAGGTCGCTTTCGAATTGAATTTCTTTCAAATAACTTTTCTAAAACGCCATATAAATTACATACACTGCTTAGCACACATGTCAAAATTTTATGTTTGTACAAATGCTTTGCATTATTTAAGGTGATGTTTGCATGTTTGCACAAACATTGAAAGCTGGTTTGCATGAAAATCAATATATTGTGACGCATATTGCTGTTTGGCAAACCGTTTGTGTTGTTTATTTCAGTGAAAATTGTGCAGAGTGTAGTGTTAAAAGCAATAAAGAGTTTTCTTGTTAAAGAGCAAGAAAGAGTTTTCTGGTTAAAATTTACAGAATTTTATAAAAGTTTGCGTCCTTTGTGAACATGAAAACTAAAAACTATAGAAAAAGAATTTGAAAAATGGAGGTTATATTTGCAGAAAAGTTAAAGAGAAATATCCTAAAAGCAACGAAAACATATAAAGAGTAACCTAATTGGCATTAAGGGTAATTTTAGTGCCTATCTTGGAATTTGAGTTTTTATTATCAATAATGCTAGGAACACAACTATGACGAACAACGAATTTTTGGTCGCGAATATTCTTTGCCAAAAATAAAACACATTAGTATATATGAAAATTTAGACAATCGTGTTGTTGGTCGAAATTCGTTATATTCAGCCAAAGTTATAATTGATTTATTGCTAACTGTTTCGTCAGTGAACGGCGAATAAAACTTGTCCAGCTGACCAGGTTTCTGATATAAAAAAATATTTGTCACGAAATAATACTTTTCATATTCATATTAATCCATGTAAAAAAAAAAGTTGTAAGAAGATGTTCTCAATATGTAAAGTGCCTCAGATAATTTGTTCAAAAATCCCTCTTTTGGATGGGATTTATATAGGTTGACCTTATTTATGTGTAAACAATGTTATCTATACAAAAGTTTGTTGATATGGTTCTTCACACGACGAGTTTCTGCAACGAACATATGCCGGCGAATCCATCGCGATGGGCGAACTTCGTCATCCATCGCAGTTGTGTTCTTAGCATAATACAACTATCCACAAATGTTTAAAAGCTTTCAATATTTTGCCTGCTACGTTTTTTTTTTAATTTAATTTTATTAAATTTAAGTGCATATGTAATATAAAATATGTATCTAAAGCCAGAAAAGTACATTTTTATGACACCAAAATACAAAAATGGATTTGCCCACGTCCTAAGTTGTATTTTGTAATTGAAATACACAGCTGGAAAATATTTGGTATCTTGTATTTGAAATACAAAAGGTGTGTATTTTACCCAGCCCTGGGTGCGTGCAAGAGGCTTTCGGTTAAGTTTTAGCTTAGAATTATGTGAACTCGTTTTCAAAACGATTTTTTTTCTAGTACGGACCAAAGTTATGATTTTTCTTAAAGACTATTTTGGCATCACAAATGTTTTTCTAAAATTTTTATGACAGAATTCTGTAACGAAGCATACATTTTATGTTGCTTTGTACATAACATTCCTTATATACAATTAGCATCAAGTGATCACGATAATTAATATACACATGCCCAAACTGAAAAAAACACAACAACACCCACAGAAGTTGATGGCTTTGTTGTTAAATTGATTGAAATTGCATTTCTTTAAGTTGATTGAATTAAGCCGTAGTTAATAATAATTCTCATACAGTTCGTGCACTGAGAAGTATAAGATGACAAAGAAAAAAGGAAGTCGTCGGTGATCAACCAGGTGCAGATATTGAAAGATATCTATACCGCGAATATTCGAAAGCGTTTTTCTACTTCAGTGAATAAATTATAGCCAGCGGTCTTCGGACTAGACTGTTCAACAGCAGCTTCGGCTGATTTTACATACCCAGCAGCTTCGTCTGACTATTCCCCCAGCGCCCTCTTGGCTATGCTGTTCTCGCAGCGGCTTCAGCTGACTGTATATCCAGCAGCTTCGGCTGAATGTTCCCCCAGCGGCCTCCGGGCTAGACTGTCTTCACATCTTGGCTTCGGCTGTCTGTATACCCAGCACATACCCGAGGAACAGGTTTTGCCTTGGCGTATTCCTAACTTGGGCGCTCTGTTTTTCGGGGAAAAGAGGGGAAGGCGTCCCTCGTTTGGTGTGGCAAACAAAACTCTAGGAAGCCACATGACTTATGTTTTGTTGGCTTCCGAAGCCCTTACCAAGGGTATAAATTGACAGAACAGGGATCGCATTGGCCCCCGGGTAGTTCTGCTTGCGGTTCGACCCGGGCTGATCATGTTTGAGGTGCCTACCTTGGCTAAAATGTTCTGGCTGTGGTTGAAACCTAAAACGCAGGAAGGGAGTGTTAGTATCCTTGATAATTGTTTGGTGTGTGGCTTTCTTCTGGGGACTAACAATCTCTCGAGGATCTGTTGCCTATATAACAGATACCTGTATTGTAAGGAACCAATGGTGATGGTTGACGGGTGAGTTGGTTTAAGGGCTGATGCTCTTAGTGGGCTTCGGTCTACCAACTCATTAAGCCTTGTCCTCCATTGATTGCTGGGAAATTGCATACAGGAGGGATTAGAAGGCCCGAACTCCTTAACAAGAAGTTGCTCATATAACCGCAATCATATGGCAACAATTGCTACCTGTGTGAGCCTGGTAAGCCACACGGGGGCGCTGGTGAATCGTGAATAATTTACTCCGTGGAATTCAACAGATTAGGCCGCAAGGCAGGTGCTGATGTAAATCTTTTTCACAACTGTATACCCAGCAGCTTTAGCTGACTGTTTCTCCAGCGGTCTTCGGGCTAGACTGTTCCCATAGCAGCTCCGGCTGACTGTTTATCCAGCAGCCTCGGCTGACTGTTCTCCCAGCGGCCTTCGGGTTAGACTGTTCGCAAAACCATTTCTCTGTTCTCCATTTCGTAGGTATCCAGATTGTGACGAGTGTAATACGAGATACATCCGACCCGTCCTAAGAGGAATTATCACCAGCAACCGTTATTATCCTGACCCGAGAGAGTTCCCACCATATGCGATGCCAATGCATGTCAAGTACGACTGCCATACGAGGATATACCCGACCAGTCCCAAGAGGAAATCTCACCAGCAACCGCTGTTGCACCGAACACGACGTGTGTCAATACGAAGATATACATCCAACACGGCCGCAAGCAATCATCACTGCAGGTTAAAAACCGCACGAAGATCAGACGAAATAAAAGCCGAACCGCAAGCATCCTGAGCCTAAACCTATCTTTATTATTTATTCTAAATATTGAATAAATAAAACTTTGTATTATTGTAAGCCTCAAAGAGGAAAATCATGTCATGTTATTTACTTAAGGTTCAGGGATCCGTAAGTAGACCCTGGACGTCGCTTTGCTACCTCAGCCCACGACAAAACCACATTATAATTTGTTTAATGTGAATAATGTTTTTTTCAAGCTTATACTCCTGGCAATATTTTCCCATGAAATATTGAAAGATGTTTGCCTTGGCTAATGCCTCTTGTGTATTTTTGTTCATTTACCTGAAGTCATTAATACTTTTAAACTTCATTAAACTAAGCTTTATAGTTTAAATTACTGTTGCACTAAATCTTCTGCTCAACAAGAGTTGTTGTTCATCATGCTTTGTTACCATTTTCTTTCATTTTTTCTAAAGTTTCCATAAAAGTGTAACTAAAACATCAATACGATTTACTTACAAAAGCTCTATAATTTAATTTATGTGACTCTATTCTTTGACAATGAACCACCATAAAAATGTTTAAGCTTTTTTTCCTGTTTTGTTGCTAAGATTTTGCTTTTTGGCCACAACCATAAAAATAAAACCGTTATAGATCATCATGTTACAATAAAATGCAAAATACAGTTGAAAAGCCAAAAACCAAAAGTACTCCATTCAATGATATAAAATGAATATAAAATACAGGCGCATGCACATAAATTTAACTAAAAACAACATAAATGTAACAATATTTTGATAAATATGTGAAATTTTCGCAACAAAACAAACAAACCCCAAGAAATATTGATGTCTACACGTAAAGTAGCAGCAAGGAGAGAATACTAAAAAAAAAAAAACAAAACAAAAAACTCAACCTTTAAGGAAATCTAAGACTTTTTGCTACCATCACCATTACAAGTGTGTCTAGAGCGCTAGCAGTTGTTGCAGCGGCCGAAGGCACAAGCGTGAACAAAACAGTTGGGAGCAGTGGTGGCAATGTTGCAAATGGTGGTATTATTGTAACAAACAAATTCAATGATGCTCCACAATGTGTGACTTAAATTCAAGCTTCAGTGCTTTCAAGGAATCAGCAGCCAAAAAAAAAAAAAAAAATGGAAAAAAAGACGACTTGCAGTAATAAATTTTAGTTTGTAAGTACAAACAATTTGTATGCAAACGAACTAAAAGAGGAAAAAAAAATATTTGAAAATGACTTTGAAAAGGGGCTTTAAAAGCTAAAGAGAGAAAAAAAAATGCAGGCGCAAAAAAGAAGCCATGCGGTTATAACTCAGAAAAAAAACTAACTTTTTGCTTTTAATCCCCAGCAAAATATTACATAAAATTAAAGCAGTATGAGTGAGTTTTGTGTAATATTTCTTTTCTATTGGCATCAGTGTAGATTTCCATAACCAGCAGAAGCTTTTAACAGAATTGAGGCTTAACCAGACAATGGTTGGTTTATGTTTGCCCACATTGAAACTTTCTTCTTTTTGATGCTCCTAAATATTTAATACTAAAAAAAATCTTAGAAATAGAATATAATCCAAGTCAGAGGAATGATAATTTAAGACGAATGCAAGATTCATTAAAAACATTAAACAATTCGAAAATGTTCTTTGTACAAAAATATTCTAAATCAGATAAATTTGGGACACAAAAAAATTTTTTATAGAATATTTCTCATTCAAACTCCCTAAGGGATCCAAGGGTTTCCTTGGTGTACACCTAGGTTAGGTTTAACAGGATGCCAGCTATTGTATAGCCAGCCCACTTGGGTCCAGTGTGATCCCATTGTGTGGCCTGGATGTGATACGTATCTCAGTAGATCTACATATCACTGGCTTAAAACCAACCCGAGGCTCGGACAAAGGAGTGCAATCCACTTACATCGCTTTCCGATTCCTGCGCCAAATCATGCGGCATCGGGCTGCCTAGGTCAGGTTAAGTTTGACAGGCTGCCAGCTATTGTAAAGTCAGCCCACTTGTGTCCAGTCAGGTCCCGTTGTGTTGCCTGGATATGATATGTATCTCCGTAAATCTACATAACACTGGTTTAGAACCAACCCGAGGAACGGACAAAGGAGTGCAATCCACTTACATCGCTTTCCGATTCCTGCGTGCAGCATCAGTCCGATTCCAAATCGTGTAGCATCAGTCTGCCTAGATACAATGCCCTTATATAAGAAAGAGCTGGACACTGACTGAGGAAGTACTCAACGCTCTCTACTGCCTGCTCGTCTCTGCAACTTCTAAAGAAGTCATTAAATGGAAGATTTAACCTCCTTGCCTGTGTCCCTATATAACAAGGTCCCATAAGGACTGCCACAGCAGAACGCAACCAGGGATGATAGTTCTCCTTTTATCATATCTGGTGTATGTCAGCCTTGATATTCGACAGGTATCCTCACTAGACCATCTGTCTTGGGCGGTCTGAAAAAGTTGACGCTATACTTGTTTCTTACAGCTCGCAAGCGGGATTCCAACGATTCCATCTACGAGTATATCTCTTAGTTGTTACAGGACACTGGCCCTTGGCAGTTCACCGCTACTAGATTTCCAGGCACTTCAATGTGCCTTCGTACCCAGAAAAGCTCCAGGTTCAAATGTCTCGCTATCTCGTTTAGAAATATCCAACATTCAAGAACCAACCTGGATGTCGTATAGACTCCAGCTAGTGCATACAACGCAGCCTTACTATAAGTACAAATTCAGATATTATCCCCGTAAATCCTGTTGTACCTCAACCACTTAGCTGCCCTCATAAAGGCCGCAATTTCGGCCTGCGCAACGCTATACTCATTTTGTGCAGCCTGGTGTACACCTAACCACGGCACAAATAATTTAGGACGTATATTTTTATTATGATAGCTCAAATATGCATAAAACAAAATATAGGCCAAATGGCCGCTGCAACCTCTCCAAATTTGGCACTAAACCCAATAACTGTTAATAGTTCAGATACATGTTACATGGCAAAAAAGCCCACCAAATATTAAAATACGGTTCTGAACCGGTTTGCGAAGCTGTGACGAGTTTTTGGGAATTCCCAAAACAAGCTTCGAGGATCCCCAAAATCCCCCCACTTCCCCGGAAGCAATATGGCAACTTCAATTTTCGCCCTAAAGTGACAACACTACAAATACACTTTTTTTTTTTTTTTTTTTTTTATCGTACACAAGCGATAGCCCCTACATATTCAGTGCATTGTACTGGAACAAGGAAAATAGATTATGAGAGGTAGGAAAGGGGGAGTAATGTTTGCGAACTTAACACACGGAACGACCAAAACAAACGTTACCACAGCATTTAAAGTGTTGATATTAAACTAGTTAAAACTGATCAGTGCCTAGTGTATATACCTTCGACATACTTCCATACGCAATTACCACTCATACAGCATTGGCTTTGAAAATTTAAAATAAACATACAAGGAGGCTAATATAAGTGTATTAAAAAGAATTCGTTTAAATCCGCGAACAATTAATTGGCTTTAGAATTTACCAAATAAGTTTTTAAACTAAAATACACGCTTTGATAATAAACTAAATATGAAAATTCGGCAAGCGAATCGCTTCCGAGTTTTTGGAAATTCCCAAAGTCGGCTTCAGGAAATGTCAGAATCCCCTTACTTCCTCCGAAACAATACGAAAACTTCAATTTCCGCACTGAAGCTATTGTCCGTTTATACTACAGATGCATATTTCACAACAAAAACGCGCTCTGAACATGATAAATCGGTTCCAAACAGGTTAAAGAAGTGAATCCAAAAATTTTTTTTTTGGGAATTCTCAAAATTAGCTTCACGAATCCCCAAAATCCCCCACTTTCCCACTAAAGCGACAACACTACACATATAATTTAATCACACATACCCACGCTGGTGTTCGAGAGTGGAAAACAGACATAAAAATGAGGCCAATATAAGCGTGTTAAAAAGAATTCGCTTAAATTCGTGAACAGCTTATTGGCTTTAAAGGAACTTATCAAATTAAAATTCGACTAGCGAAGTAGTTCCGAGTTTTTGGAAATTCCTAAAGTCGGCTTCAGGAAACGTCAAAATTCCGCTACTTCCTCAGAAGCAATACGACAACTTCAATTTCCGCACTAATGCGAATGACGGTTTACAGTTCAGATACATATTTCACGACAAAAACGCGCACTGAATATGAAAAATCGTTTCCAAACAGGTTAGCGGAATGGATCCGATTTGTTTTTTTTTTTTGAATTCTCAAAATCAGCTTCACCAATCCCCAAAATCCCCCACTTTCCCGGAAGCAATACGGCAACTTAAACGTTCTCACTTAAGCAATATATAAGTATATAATCACTCATACCGCATGGATTTCGAGAGGTAGAAACTCTTAATGAAAAGTACCTTTTAAAATACATTCCTTTTAGTGGATTCATTCCTTATAGTGGAGGTTTCTATTTAAGCAAATTTAGGATCACAAGTAGACACTAAAAATTTTCTGCTTTAAAGAATGTGATTACTCGTGTGGTAAAAACTATCCACAATATTTTTCAAAACTTTTTTTATATACAATACACTTCTTCTTTTTCTTTTTGTCTAAATCAAAATTCTGTTTCGTAAAAAGTTTTATAGCAAACTTTTAATGGAATCTTAACTTTCTTCTGTAGTGTACTTGAAATTTTTTTTCTTCTTTAAGTAAGTTTATTTTTTTTTTTTTTTGCTTTTCTTGCCGCTTTGTAAATAGATATGTATCGAAAGGCGGCTCTTTTCTACCCGGAGCCTTCAAGTCACATTTATGCACAGCAAACAAACAACAAAAACAAACAAACAAATATCAAACAAACGTCTATACGATTTGCAAATATTTTGTCACTGTAGTGAGATTTATAGAGTAGAAAGTTAAATTTCTTAGAAACTAAAATTGTTAAAACGAAAATACGAAAACAAAAATTCATGTCTGCAAATTTTACTGCGGCGTTTAAGGCAAACAGACATTTGTTGATGCCGTTGACGTTGTTGGTGCTGACGATGAGAAGATGTGTTGCAAGTACAAAAAATCAACACATGTTTTTACAAGAAGCACCTTAAAAATTCTTTGGGAAAAACAGTTGAAGAATTTGACACAATTTTCTTTGTTAATTTTCAAGCATTTGGCACATCATTTTTTAAAACATACAAAAATCAACACAAACACAGACACAGATACACCGCACCACACCACATCACTGCATGTGTTACATCTCTCACTCTGCAGCAGCGGCAGACAAACAAAAACACGGATACACTCTTCAAAAAATAAAAAAAAAGTTTTTTATTAGAAGCTAAAATGTTAAGCCAAATCGCATGTAATTGCTTAATAAAACATACAAAAGTTTGTTTGGAGACAAATAAAAACACAAGGTTTCGTTTAAAATGTAATTAATTGATTTTTCTGGCTCCGAAAGAGAAAAACAAATCCTTCTTCAAACCTGCTGCTGGCAGCAGTTTCAAGGTATAAGTGTCGTTTGGCAAACTTAAAATTGCATGTTTAGTACAAATATTTAAGCCGGTATGAGAGTGTTTAACAGGCTTAAATGAAGACAAATGACCGGCAAGAAAGCCATTAATTTTTCCACACTTTTTTTTTTAAAGAAATTTTTTTATCGTTTTCTTACATATGCACATGACAGGTATTTTATTTTCAAAGGCCTTAGAACCCCTAAATAAGGCTTTTTGTTGCCTGAAAGCTTTTACAAATCAGTTTTATAGTTTGTGTCGTTCAATAGCGCATTTTACTCTTAGTATTTGTATCTACGTGTGGTCTTAAATTTGTTTAAATAGAGACATCCACTAAAAGAAATGAATTTTGAAAGAAATATTTTCCAAATGAATTTGAATTTGAAATTTAGTTACATACATGTTTTAAAAGCTGTTTTTTATTTAAAGGTATTTTTTTAGAAAAGGTACCTTTCTCATAAGATTTTTTTAAGGTCTTATGAGACCTTTTCAAAAAGTTATTTATTTAGGAAGGACTTGTTTTATAAGCCAATTTCTTTAAAACGTGCTTTTTTGAAAAGGTACTTTTTAAAAAAGACTCTTTCAATATGTCCTTTTTTTAAAAAGTACTTTTTTATATTTTTTTTAAAAAATACATTTTGTAAAAAGCACTTTTTTTAAAATACTTTTTTTTAAATACTTTTTTTAAAAAGTACATTTTTTAAAAAGTATTTTTTTTTAAAGTACCTTTTTAAACAGGTACTTTTTTCAAAACGTAGTTTTTTTAAAACGTTTTTTTTTAATTAAACGTTTTCTACACATTATACTTTTTTTGATAAAGCTAAGTTTTGTTAAAGTCTTTTTTTAAATACTTTCTTTTTAAAGGCTTTTTGTTAAATCACTTTTTATTTTAATTTTTTTTTAAAGATACTCTTCCAAAAAGGCACTTCTTTAATAAGTACTTTTTTTGTAAAGTTACCTTTCTTAAAAATTTTTTTTAAGTACTCTTTCTTAAAAATTTGTTACTTAAGTACTTCTCTCTCAAAAAGTTAATTTTTTAAAGGGTTATTCTTTTAAAAGGTTCTATTTTTAAAAGTAGATTTTTTAACAGTACTTTATTTTAAAAGATACTTTTGATTAAAGGCTCTATTATACATTTAAAAAATGCATTCTCCATAAGCTAATTTTTTAAAAATTCTTTTTTAAAAAGTTCTATTTTCAGAAAGCACTTTATTAATATACAATTTCTTTATGTGTATTAACCTGTTTAAAAAGTTCTTTTTGAAATACACTTGTATGGAAAGATTCTGATATAAAAAGGTGTTTGTATGTATATTTTTAACGTATTTTTTTAAACTACTTCCTCTTTGCTCCTCTTTGTAATTCTAGTTTCCTAGTTCCATTACAATGCACTGCATATGTATCATATTTTCTCAAAAAGGACTTTCTTTAGAAGGAACACTTCTAAAATGCTATTTTTTATAAGGTACTTTTTACAAATGTCGTTTTTCAAACGGTGCTTTTTTGCAAGCTCTATTTTAAAATTTATTTATTTATTTGGTACTTTTTTTTACAAGGTAGTCTTTAAAAAGTACTTTTTTAAATTTTTAAAAGGTTCTTTTTTTAAAAGTACTCATCTGAAATGTACTTTTTTAATAAGTAATTTTTTGCAAGCTACTGTCTTAAAAGGTACTTTTTTTAAAGGCAGGTTTTGAATGGTACTTTTTTAAACGGCACTGTTTTAAAAGGTACTTCCTAAATGGTACTTTCTTAAAAGCTACTTTCTTAAAAGGTACTTCCTACAAGGTACTTTCTTAAAAGGTACTTTCTTAAAAGATACTTTCTTAAAATGTACTTTTTTTTAAAGGTACTTTCCTAAAACTTACTTTCTTAAAAGGTACTTTCTTAAAGGTACTTTCTTAAAATGTACTTTCTTAAAACGTAATTTCTTAAAAGGTACTTTTTTAAAAGATACTTTTTTAAAAGGTCCTTTTTTAAAAGTTACTTTTTTGAAAGTTACTTTTTTAAAAGGTACTTTCTGAAACTTTCTTAAAAACTACTTTTTAACAGGTACTTTTTTAATAAGTATCTTTTAAAAGGTACTTTTTTAATAAGTACTTTTTTGAAGGCACTTTTTAAAAAGGTACTTTTTTAATAAGTACTTTTTTGAAGGCACTTTTTAAAAAGGTACTTTTTTAAAATGGTTTTTTATATAGGTACTTTTCTTACAGGTAGTTTTTTAAAAACCCCTTTTCTTAAAGGTACTTTTTGAAAAGGTACTTTTTTAATAGGTACTGTTTTAAAAGGTATTTTTTTAAAAGGTATTTATTTTAAACGGTACTTTTTTAAAAGGTGATTTCTTAAAAGCTACTTTTTTAAAAGGTACTTTTATAAAAGGTACATTTTGAACAGGTATTTTTTTAGAAGGTACATATTTAACAGGTACCTTTTAAAAAGTACTTTTTTAAAAGGTACCTTTTTAACAGGTACTTTTTTAAAAGGTACCTTTTTAAAAGGTATTGTTTTTAAAGGTACTTTTTTAAAAGGCACTTTTTCAAAAGAAGCTGTTTTGAAGGGTACTTTTTTAAAATATACTTTTTGACTATTTAGTAGAAAGATTTGAATACTTATTGTTGGTTCGTTTTGCGAAGATTCAATTAGTAAATGTATGAGAAAAAAATTTTTTCAAAATTTTTCTAAAAATATACTTATTCAGATATTTGTATAGGATGTATTTTTGCCACGGTACCTTTTTGAAAGTTTCCCTTCTTTTTTTAAAGATTACTTTTTAAAGGGTGTTTTCAAAACGATTTTTTTATGAAAGAAAATACGTTCTTGGGCAGCTGTTTTTTACAGACACCACAGAGTTCTCTTCAACAAGTGCTTTTCTGAATATTAATTTGTATTTCAAGACCTTTTTTAAAAGACATTTTATTAAATTTAGAAACTGGAATATTTTTCAATTTATTTAATAATAATTTAATAAAATGATTTACCTTAAACGACTCGTAAGAAGCTCGGCTATGTTTTTATTTTAATAGTAATTTTCCTACTTCAGTAAAACAGCATTTTACAACATTGTTTCTGCTGTAATGCTTTCAACCGCATCCGAGAAAAACTGAAGCATAAAAAAAGCATTTAATTTTAATTTAATTCACTTCCAATTTAGTTGCTCCGTTATTTTAATTACAGTGTAATAATTGTCGGCATTCGTTTACAAGGCCTTGATTATAATATTCAAACAGTCGCCAGTGGCAACATGATCATCATGATCGTTTTACTGCTAGTATGATGAGTTTTGTTTTATTTATCATAAATCTTAAGTGTCGTTTATGTCTTCTATTAAACCTTTTAAGGATTGTTTTTACCAATAATTAAATCCTCTCACTTTTACCAACAATACCATTTAAACTTTTCCACCGGCTGTTTGTTGTCGTCAGCAAAGTGTTATTGTTGTTTGCTATAAGCAAAGTATTCTTTTACCAATTCCAACTCCAATTCCAATTCGAGGTTGTGTTTCTGCTTGAGACATTTAATGTGGCAATTACTTGCAACTTTATGAATCCTTGTCATGTGTTAACTTTGTAACTTTACTAATTAGTGTCGTCATTTCAAACATGATGATTGCTGCTTGACTTACAAAATACAAACGCAAACCGTCTGTTCTAGTCTGCTGTTGCCTGTTTGCTGTTGTCTGTATGTTGTTTGTCTGTCTCGCATACCAAAGATTTAACACCAGCCCGATAATGTTTTACGCACTACATTTTATTTATTTATTTTGAAGTTTTTATTGAAGTGATAATTAAATGTTTGTTGTGTGTTTGTTTTAATATTAAACAAACACATGTACCAGGTGACGCAAAATTTATCATTTACTTTAGGTTTCGATACATTTTTTTTAAGGAATAAACCAAAAAAAAAATTGAGTATTTAGAATTTTTTTTAGTGAATCTGCACAATTTTCTATGTTGATTGAAAAATATTATATCAGTGATGCTACAGTCGCCAGTGTTGTGAACACACAAATGTGTGTTCATTTTATATAATTATCCATAACTTTCCGCAGTGTTCCTGATGATAACTGTTCAGACTGCTGTCGAATATTCTACTAAGAGGCTGTAATTGTCTAAGAGGCTGTAATTGCTTATTGGCATAAATCCGCAATTTCAAGTAGCCCCAAATAAAGCAGTCTGGGATGGTTTAATTAGGAAAATTTGCTGGACGTGACAAATTGCGAAAACGGAAGATTACACCACCAGGATATGTTTGATTCGTTATACCCACTGTGGTTCATGCTCCGCTCAACAGCGTTCTGTTGACACCACATATTAAACAAGCCCCGCTCATTCAATTGCGACAGTGAGAAGTTGCCTAATATAGCGCTGTAGCGTTCGTCAGTAACAGTAATTGTTCTGTATTACAAAAACATCTCACGAATCACACCTCCCGCGTGAACACCGCCCCACATATTGCTCTTGTGCAGATGTAACGGCTTTTCATGCATCCCACGCAGATTTTTAGTGCCCCAGAATTGAATATTTTATTTAATGATCGTTTGAATGAAAAGGTGTCTCGTCGCTCACGATGATTTCCGACTCCAAATCGTCCTCTCCGTTTTTAAAATGGAGGATGGCTTTCTTTACAATTCACATGTATCTGACGGTCAGTAGGCATTAAGTGATGCATCCTTTGCGATTTCTATGAAAACTTGTGTATATCTATCAAAGTTCTGGTAATAAAAGCTGGTTACTTGAATATAGAAAATGAAATTTTTCGATATCGGTCCATATACCGGAGATATAGATAGCCCTAACCGATTTTTCATGAAAAAAATTTTTTTTTTTGCTTGAAAGCAGTTCTGCCAATAAAATGAAGTCACAAAAATATAGAAAAAGAAAATTTCAGATATTGGTCCATATATGTATACCCGAGATATAGCCTCAACCGATTTTTCCTCGAAAAAATTTTTTTTTGCTTGAAAGCAGTTCTGGTAATAAAATGAGGTTACCAAAATACAGAATATGAAAATTTCCGATATCGGCCCATATATGTATACCCGAGATATAGCCTAACCGATTTTTCCATGAAAAAAATTTTTTTTTTGTCTAAAAGCAGTTCTGGTAATAAAATGAGGTTACCAAAATACAGAATATGAAAATTTCCGATATCGGTCCATATATACCAGAGATATAGCCTGAACCGATTTTTCCATGAAAAAAATTTTTTTTTTGCTTTAAAGAAGTTTTAGCAATAAAATGAAGTTACAAAAATACAGAAAATGAAAATTTCCGATATCGGTCCATATATACCCGAGATATAGCCTTGACCGATTTTCCAAACAACAAAACAAAAAAATTTTTTGTTTTGTTTTAAAGAAGTTCTGGCAATAAAATGAAGTCAAGAAAATACAGAAAATGAAAATTTCAGATATCGGTCCATATATACCCGAGATACAGCCTTAACCGATTTTCCACAAAAAAATTTTTTTTTGTTTTAAAGAAGTTCTGGCAACAAAATGAAGTCACCAAAAATACAGAAAATGAAAATTTCAGATATCGGTCCATATATACCCGAGATATAGCCTATACCGATTTTTCCTGGAAAAATTTTTTTTTGTTTTAAAGAAGTTCTGGCAATAAAATGAAGTCACAAAAAAACAGAAAATGAAAATTTCAGATATCGGTCCATATATACCCGAGATATAGCCTATACCGATTTTTCATGAAAAAATTTTTTTTTTGCTAGCTGATTGCATGGCGCGTCGTCTGTTTGGTTTTTCAGCAGCCACTTCCACAATATTCAAGACAGAACGACAAGTCTGGCGGCGATCACGCCTTGAAAGGTTTGCTGTGTTTCCAGTCCAGCTGTTAAGCGGTTAGGAGCCGACCTATTATTGGTTAAAAGAATGACCACAATTATTCCACGTTCCTAAAGAGTATATCACTCAATTTCTAGTCTATTTGCGTACTGCAGCTCTCTAGTTCACAAATGTTGATCAAGATTGACGTAAAAGCAAGCGTTTTTACATCTTACGAGAGGGTGTTATAATATGCTCCACCCTGTATATTTACCAGTATGTAAGTGTTTTGTTTTTTTTTATTTTCATTCTTAACAAATGACAAACTGTTATACTATTAGTTTCCTTCACAACTTGTTACATATGTTTGTTCATAGTTGTGGTGTTGCATTTATAAAATATAATGATAATGACTTTGTCTATTAAAATGATAATGATGACGTTGATTATGAATCTCGTTAAGATACCAGTATTTAAAAATTGACCATAAATGTTTTAATTAAATTTGATGCTTAAATACTACCACAAGTAATAGCAACAACAAACAATAACAACAACGTGTAAATATGGAATTTTTAGTTGTAACTTTTTCGAGGTCATTGTGTTGTTGAAATTTTAGACAAATTTACGATCCTCTTCTGTGTTTTTATTGAATTATATACTTCGACTTTGAAAGAAAAATTTATAATAAACTAGCTGACCAGGCAAACGTTGTTTTGCCTTCAAACAAATTTACATGATAGGAATGACTTTAAATTTTCAAATTGTTATTGCCAGTGCAAGCCGTATTGACAACTGCAAATGCTTAAAATGGAATGTGATGCCTTTCGCAACCATTAGGATTCATGGTATCAGAACGTCCTCACCTGTAAACTATCCTTTAAGTACTTTAATTTTTTAACATGAAATTTTTCACCGGATGCCAAATGACATTACAAAGACAAGGTTGGTTTATACTTCGTAATATTATGGTTACCGATCTGACTTTAACTAATTCTAGCGAGTTGAAAAACTGGGTTGTAGGGTTGAGGACCTTATCTTGGGAAGTAAAGAGAGCCACGATCTTTTAGATCATCTATGCGCAAGCAATTTAACTTTGAATCCGAAAATTCAAATAGACAACATCATGTTCGGTCAACAAAACATGATTTTTGTAAAATGTTGGAGAGTACATTGCTGATGAGCTCAGATTTTGATTTTTGGTAAAAAAAACAGACGGGGACGGTTAATCGAATATTGCCAACGTATTGGTGGAGTAGAGGTGATATTTCAAGATGTAATTCTCCTTATTTTCACAAACTATTAGTCCAATATGAATAATAATAAGCTGAACTTACTTTTTTGTTAGCTTCAGAATATAGAACGCCACGTATATGAAATGAATGCATATGGACTTGCGTTCATAGAGAATAAATTTTACATGATTCTTTAAGTTTTCTTTCGTAAGAAAAATTCGCAAGTATTCTCCAGACAAACGTGAAACACGGCAACGCTATTTGTGGCTCATAAAAGTTACATAAAAATATTCGTTGGCTTGTATTTATCTCTCATCATTGTATTGTCGAATATGAACCAAAAATGTTTGGAACTTGGTGACGTTCCAAAAACCAATGAATGGAGTGGATCGGATGGAGATTAAAATTGTATCCATTTTAATTTACGTTAGCGCAACACAGGTTCCATCTGGAAATTACCGTTACATTCATATAGACTGCTGTATGTACTCGTATACTCATAATTATGCATACTCATAATTAAAAGCAGCATATTCCACGTCTTGGACAACACAACGTGGAAGTCGTGTTATTCGCCGCGATGATTTCTTGGACTTCTATCCGCAGATGTAGTTTGACATCGTGCATCGCATTGCAATTGGTTTGGTAATCGTTCAGCATGCGGTCTCCTTTAAATTTTGATCGAGCAGCTCATGGCATTACCTTTGATACAATAATCGTATATAGCAAGTGAAAAATCGAATGGTCGAAACAACGCCTGAAAAAATTCAGCTCAGGTTTGGTATTTTTTCAAGTGACAATAAAAAATCATAATATGAAAATGGAGGGAATTTTGTTGATATTTGTATGGGAATATATAGGAAAATCTAAATGCCACATCTCTGGAACCACTAAACCGATTTCGTGGAAACTTCACACAAACCATCTACAGTTTATTGCTAACATACCTTTAAATTTTGGTCGAATTCGGTCTACCCGTTTGGCCAGTTAGTGGTGACATTGGAGTGTACACTTATTTTTATATATATAGATTTGCTTCAAAAATTTTGCTTCAGGTAAATTTTCTGTGGTTGTTAAATTTATTTTAATGCAACGTAGTAGAAATGATAATTCTTACCTCTGCTTTGATAGAACCTGACGATGTCGTCATTCACTTGTCAAACGGGGCATAGAAAGAGGCGACATTCAAGAAAAGAAATTCTAAAAATAAAACATATTGCTTCAAAGTAATCTTCTATAGAAAATGTTTTCTTAAAACAAATTTTTTACAGAGATTATATTTTCCTGCGATTATGATATATTCATTATGTTGGCCTTTCGTTTGAACTTGGCTTGTCATTTATTAACACTTCTTTCTTAGTGATTTGCTAGTGGTATTTCTGTAAAGGAATCTGCTTATTTTTCTCAAACTTTTTCCTCTTTTCAATTTATCAAACCAAATACTGTAATTATTTTTATTCCCACAAACTAAATTTATAACATTATTTTGAAATTATATATCTTGCGATGATGCTTGTTATATGTCCAGACAAAAAACACCTCATAATTTAACATTAAATGTTACTCCGTTTTTTCGACATTACAGCTGTTTGTTTTTGTTTTTTCTTGCTTTCTTGAAATTTTCATAATGTCGAGCATAACGATAAAAATGTCACACACTTTTAAAAGCAGCCTTTGAAAGCAAAGAGTGCAAAGTTGTGGCAAGAAAAGCAAAAAAAATCATAATTTAGCATTTAATTGAGACAACAACTTGAACAACAAGTTCATTTTGTTATAAAAATCACACTTTTATGCAGACACCTTTTTTTCTTGTGGCTTGCCAGCCAGCCAGCCAGCGAGCTGAAAGAAGTTGGTGTTTTGTTTCCATCTTGAGGTATGGCCAATTTGTGCAGAAGCATGGAATTGTTTAATATTTTAAGAGTATAATGCTAGAGGAGATTGTAGGCATTTCATTGTGGTGTGGTTGGAGTTGTTCTTTTTTTTTCGTCTTTTTTTCTTCATTTAGTCGGTTAAGCTTCAGTTGTTACCAATAACAAAGTGTTGGTATTTTTGTTTTAATTTATTTGATTAAACTCTGTGGCGAATGGAATGGCATACTAAAAGTATTGGCTGGCGAAAAGAACAATGGTGGGGAGAAGGAAGGCTCAGCGAGAGAAAAAGATTATTTGTTATACAATTGTAATGCCTGGAAGTTATAAACTAAACTGCAAAACACTTTCAGTTTTATATGCTACGAAACGGGTTAAGTTGTGGTAAAAATTTTCATTTCTTTTGAAGAAAGTAGGCATCCTAAAATGGTTATTTATTTTGCTTTTGTAGCCTTCCCTTTGTTTCGTTAAATTTAATGCTATTTTGCTTCTTTATTTATTCATTTCCATGAATATTTATAACTGATTTAGAGCAAAAAACTTGCAAAATAATGTGTTTTTAAAATGACTTCATTAACTTTAACGGCTTTTGCATGTTTAGCCGACAACATTTCATTAAAATGACAGTTAATTTGTATTAAACAATTTTGCTGGCTTTTTTATGAATATTCAAAAAAAAAGTCAAGTAATATATTTATGTTATGCTGAATTGTAACACTAATGCTGCTGAAGATGTCCTTTGATGATTTGTCAGTTGCAACTTCAAGCAGCTATTCCAATGAAAATGAACGGAGAATGCACAATAGAGAGACTGTTCGTGAATCTGGGAAATAATTAGAAAATGACAGGCGGCAAAGTAAAAGATAATTTGTTAAGAAATTAAAAATATAATTATGAAAAAGCTTTTGGTCTAAATCTTAGGTTTTTTGCAACCTGTAGATCAGGGGTGCCCAAAAGTTCTTCAGGGAAGAGCAAACACCTATAAATTTAATGAGAAACCACTTTTATTTATTAATTTATTTTTGTTGAACTTTATAATTTTAAATTAGATTTTTGGTTTGTACATTTGTACATTGTGGTTTAGTTCAAACTTTTCCTTTCTTAAGTTTTTTCTGAAGAAAAAACTAAAGAAAGGAAAAAATTTGAACTAAACCCAAAAATGTACAAACCAAAAATCTAACGTTTTTGCATTTTTGTTTTAATCTCGGACCAGTATTCGGAAGCTGAGCCCTACATATGCAATGCATTGTACTGGAACTAGAAAATTTTTTTTACCGTTGTCCGTATTTGCTATATATGTATGTTCATTACTAGTTTCCCATGAAATCAAAGTGCACCGGAATAGGTAGCAGTATGTGTATACGTGTTTTTTTCACCGTTGTCCCTGTTTTCTTTATATGTTCAATATTAATATTATTTTCAATGCGTTTCATTACCTTGTAGTGTGGAATGTTTTGGACTAAATTTTGCTAATTTGAGCAGTGTATGTGCACTGGGCACTGATCAGTTTTAACTAATTTAATTCCAACATTTTAAATGCTGCAATAGAGTTTGTTTTAGTCTTTCGTGTTGTTATTGTTAACACTCCGCGAACACTACTCCCTCTTTCCTCCTCATCATAACCTATTTTCCTAGTTCCAGCACAATGCGCTGGATATGTAGGGGTCATCCCTTGAGTACTGGTTCCAGATAAAAAAAAAATTGGCTCTGAGAAGGGGGAAAGAGGGAGTAGTGTGTGTGAACATTTGACTTGAATTTTCCAACGTTATAACAGACATGAAACACATTTGCAAGCAATTTACTCTAAAGGCGAAGCGTACGGCTGAAAAACCAGTTTTCTCTGTAATGCGTAGTACGATCCCCTAGGTAATCGACTACAAATGGATGACATATATACAAAAACAAAATTTACACTGATAATCGCTTCAAAGTTTACCAGCCAAGCATGCGAAAGTGTTGTGGCTTTGCTTTTGTGTGTGTGCAAAAAAAGAACGACAAATATATATAGAAGACAAAATTGTATGTGTGGTTTGCATTGCTAGTGCTGAATGCAGTATATGTCTTTAAAAGACCACAGCCCTATAGCTAAGCGCCTACAAACAATTGAGCATCAGGCGCATAGGGCTTGGGCACTGCTGCTTTAGATACTTAACAAAAAAAGTATTCTTTCTAAGTGTTTTTTTTTTGTAGTCTCTTGATGTTTAATTTATATCATAATTTAGCCATCTTTTTTTAATACTTAACAAAAGAAAAATGTGGTTTTAGTCGTTTGTACTTTGTCAGATCCTTCATGTTTTATTTATACAGGGTGTTTTTTTTAGAGATACACAAGTTAGAAGCATAATAAAACAAAGAAATATAAACAATTGAGTTTTATTCACTATTTAGCTTTTAATATTGATACCAATAAAAAAATTATTAACAGCCTGTTTTCTATGTTGATAATTGTTTGGTGTGTGGCTTTTTCGGGGACTGGCAATCTCTCGAGGATCTGTTGTCTATACAACAGATACCTGTATTGTAAGGAACCAGTGGTGATGGTTGACGGGTGAGTTGGTTTAAGGGCTGATGCTCTTAGTGGGCTTCGGCCTACCAAATCATTAAGCCTTGTCCTCCATTGATTGCTGGGAAATTGCATACAGGAGGGACTAGAAGGCCCGAACTCTTCAACAAGAAGTTGCTCATATGACCGCAATCATATGGCAAGAATTGCTACCTATGTGAGCCTGGTAATCCACACGAGGGCGCTGGTGAATCGTGAATAATTCACTCCATGGAACTGGTCCATCATCAGATGAGGCCGCAAGGCAGATGCTGATGTAAATTATTTTCACGACTGTTTGTGTTAAATATTTTGTAATGGCAGTAAACAAAAAAATTATAGCTGTTGAAAAGTTATTAGTTAAGATAGAAGCCACATTTGATTTATATGTGGAATTAGCAGATGCTGATGTAAATCTTTTTCACAACTGTATTGGTTTACAGTTTTTTTTAGTAGTGGTATTTCATTGTTAACCACGCTGCAACTTCCTATGTGAAAATATAGTTTGTTATACTTAGCCACAGCGACGCTATGAACGTACTGTTAATACCATCTAGGGCATATAGCCTCCGTCAACCCTTTCATGATGGACATGCTATACTTTGCAACTGTATAGTTATATAGAAAAAGAAATAAATACTAACAACTTTATGGCTATTAATAAAAAGAAATTATTTTGTAATCTTTCCAAAAAAAAAAAAAAAAAAAAAAAAATGTGTCTCTAGTATTTTTTTTCATAGTAAAACGTAGATATGAATACGAGGCAGGCATTAACGCATATGAATCTTAAATTTAACACCACAAAGTTACCTATAATAGATAATTTTTTTAAATATAAATCCAGCCAATATCAATTCGAACGGCCTAATAGTGCCTAGAGTATCTTCCCTTTTTAATCGTAAAAATTAAGAAATTATTTTGTAATCTTTAAAAAAAATGTGTGTACTGGTCGCTAGTATTACTTTAATAGTAAAACGCATATAAATCTTAAAATTAACAACACAAAGTTATTTATAATAGATAATTTTTTTTAATATAAATTCAGCCAATAATAATTCGAAAGTTATTTTTGTGAGTACTATTAACATGGAATCACCTTTCTAACGGCTGGATGGTGGCAAGAGTATCTTCCCTTTCTAAGCGTATGTGTCCACCACAATTAAATGTGTTGCTTTCTAGAAGGCTTTGTTAAAGTTCCAGCATGCTGATATAATCGTATACCCCTGTTTCTTTATAAATCAAGCCTTACAATGAATCACCCTAAGCTTTATTGAAGGTTTTATCAAAGTACAATAGTCTGCATGTACTCATTTGTACATATGAGTTAACCCTAGCCACTAATATGCTACATTTATTGCTCATCATTCTTACTTGCTTTCTTACTTACACAACATATGTTCCACTAGCTGAACCTAGAATTGATTTTCATGCGCTTTGGTCTTTTAGACTTATTCTCCAATTACTAACACCAAGTTTTGAAATCTGCTGGGCCACTTGATGCTTAATACGCCTCGTGAACGGTCTGTAGGATTGTATTCAAACACCGCTTTTGCTCTTGATTCATTCTACTTAATAATATACAAGTATGTGTTGCAAGTCTTTTGTTTTTTACTCTTAATTTATTATTATTAAGATAAATTTCACTTCTTTTATTTGATTGACAATGTAAATAAGTAATTTTAAAATATTCCTCTCGCCTTATTACTTTTTCTCTCAATTGCAACATCTTTTCTAAATGACTAAATTGAAATTATCATGCGTTAAACAATTTTTGTACAAAAATCTCAACATTCTATATAAAACGACTTGTCTAATCATATTAATATCACTTTCAAGAATTTATGGTATTATGGTATAACATTAAACATGATTTTCAACAACTTTTCTTAAACCACAAATGAAGTCAGACAAACCATAACCAAAAAATCGAAGAAAAAATCAGATTCAACTTAAATTTTTGCTTTACTAGCGGAATACGAAAAAAAAAGCCAGCACCAGACAAGTTTTTAAATTTCAAACCTTTTATGACTTTTGCTGCAAAAAAAAAAAACAAACACATTAAATTCAAGAAAAAGCAAAATAAATTCAAACAACACATGTTTTTTATGCATTGCTTAGTTTTTTTTTTATTTATCTTCTTGCCTACTCACTGCATGTGTGAAACCAATTATTTAATTTAATTTTACAAGAAGTTAAAAAAACACATAAAATATTGCTTAAAAATAATAAAAAACACTAACGTACTTTTTGAGAAAATGAAACGAAATGGGGGGAAAAAACAAGTATTACTATAAAAAATTTGAAAAAAAAAATCAATAATAAAACTGCTGCAGCATCCAGTAATAAAACCAAACAAATGCTCCCATAAGAAATAAATTACTTAAAAATCTAAAATTATAATAAATAAAAACTTTACTTTTATTTTGCCACATACGTATAGTATTCTCCCAGCCATCACTTAAAAAAAAACAATTTCAAATTAAAATAAAAAATACGCTTAAGAATAAATTGTCTGCACTGAAAGAATTATGCGTCATATATTTTATGAAACTGTTTCATTAAATATTTTTCATTAATCCAATGAAAACTTTTCACAATATGCATGAAACTTCATATATATTATGAAATAGTTCCATCAGAATGGTTTCATTAAGTTTCATAGTTTCATTAAAAAAAATCATTGGATTTATGACCACAGGTTTAGGTTAGGTAGGCAGGCCGCTGGATACCCCGGAATAATCTAGGTTGTCCAGGTCACTTGGGTCCTGTAGTCGTTACCTTTGTGATTGCCTGAAAAACTAAAATAGTGGAGTGAAGAGAAGAAGTTATAGGAAAATGATAGTGAGTGGAAAGGATGGACGGGGATGGAAAGGAGATGCGGAAACCTTTTTGTGTAGCGTTACATGCTGCTATACTAGCCAGCCGCTGCTTCTTATGAAAGAGGCTAGCGCGGTCGGTTTGATCGAGGCCAGACAAGATAGGCTATTGAAGTTCCAATGCCGGGCATGTGCCGAGGAGGTGAAGGATCGTCTCCTCCTCCTACTCCTCGTCTTGGCAGCTTCTACAGAAGTCATTATGGGGTAGTCCTAGTCTCCTGGCATGGTTCCCAAACGGGCAATGGCCAGTGATGACTGCTACAGTCACTCTTAGTTGAGATCTGGGCAGTTTTAATAGCTCCCACGTTCTCTTAGAGTTAATATGCGGCCACAGGTTCCTTGATATAAGGCATGTGGGCTCTGTGAGCCTTTTTTCTTGTGCACGTTCCAGTGTGTGTGTAGTTTTATTCTTTTCCAGCACGCTGATAATGGTTGTCCGCAAAAGGGGTCTATATCCCTATCCTATAGGGCTGTCCCTTTTTTGGCTAAGTCGTCGGCGATGTTGTTGCCATTGTTGGACCCATGTCCACGTACCCATTTTAGGGTTATGTTAGAATGTCTCGCCATCTTGTTTAAAGATTTATGACTGCAACAAAATTTACTTTTTTTTTTAATTCTTTGAATTTTGGTAAGATATATTAATGGGCATTTATTAATCTTAAGCTACAGTTTAAAAAATGTCAATTTTTTTTTTATTAAAGTGTAAGTTTTATGAGTTTCATAATTCCAATGAAATAATATTCATTAGATCAATGACAAATAAATTTCTGGCTACCGAAGTTGGATATGTATGTACATATGTGTATGTACTCAAATCAGCATAATAATAGTTTAAAAAATTTAAATACCAGTGTATTGAAGTCATTTGAATTAACAAAATCTGTTTTATTTGATGACTACTTGCTCAAGATTTTCTCTTATCATAATTAGGTGCAGTTTCACAAAAGCAAGGAATAGTATTGTTTGTGTTATGAAATAAAGTATCAATGAATAAATGAAATAATTCCATTGATCTTATTACGTACATTTGTGAACATATTTTATTAATGTGTGTTATGATATTATTTCATTAAACAAATGTAACTATTTCATTGATTTAATGTAAATTTTTCAGGTACTCAATAAATAATAAAATTAGATAAATGAAATAACTTTATTGACCTTATGAAGGAGTTTCATATTTTTAATGATTTATTACACTAGTACAAAGAAGTTATTTCGTTAAATAAATGTTACTTTTTCATTAATTTAATGTACAGCTTTCATGTGCTTTATGAAATTGATTCTTTGATCTAGAGAAATTATTTCACTAATCATATGATTTGTCTTTCATACTTTTAATGAAAATAAGTCATGTTTCTTATTAAAATGTTTCATTACTTTTATGAAGGTTTTCATTAAAATAATCTAATGACATTTAATTCATTGTTTCTATGAAGAGTTATAATGGTTGAAAAATAAAAAAAAAATCATAAAAGTAATGTCAAAATTCAGAGAATTTCTGAACAAAAATTTTTCAGTGTAGTAAATGTAATAAATGTTATAAACCGATCACCAGACTAAAATTGATTTTAACCATAAATGTCAGCAGCCAAGAAAAATACTTATAAAGTTAAATAAATGTAGACAAACTGTTCGTAAAGTGTTGAAAGGTGATCTGGATTAAAGTTTTTTTCTCCTGGTTTTTTTTTTATTGTACTCGTATTATTATTAACTTGACATGCAATCAAATCGTTAAAAAGAAGTTAAGGAAAAAATGAGAAGCTGCAACGATTCTATTAACACTTTAAATGAGAAATAAATTTAAAATGCATAACTAAATATGTTTTTGTTTTTACAACAAAGTCTTATATTTTTACAACAAGTTATGACTGCATATATAAAACATATTACACGCAAAGAAAAAGCATTTTGGAATATTGTTATAGCAACATTACTATTTACTCTGTCATAATGTCTATTGTTGCTTCTAGCAGAATATAGTTTAATCCTCTATAAATATACCAGTGTTGAGACTTCCATATTCCTATTGTTATATTTCTATAATTTTAAAATATGGTTTAATGCAATAATAATGTTTAAGAAAATAATTTGAATGTAACAATAGCTTTTGTTAAGTACAATAATACACTATTTTATATGCAATGTATGTATCTATAACACATATCTGTTAAACTAACTATTGTTGTTCAACATATGCTAACATATTTTTATTTTATTTTTTCAATTTTGAAACAATCAGTTTATTTGTGTGTTGTATAATGAAGATGATATAAATATTTATTAATTGGATGAAATGATCATAAAATTGGAGGTCTGTATACAAATTTATGTACATGGACAAATGCATGATTGTTTGTGTATTTTTACAGATTTATTTAGCCGGAGGGAACATAGTGGGTGATTTTATAAGAACTATCGGAAATTAAAAAAAAAAAACACATAAAATTCAGAAAATGCATGAAATATTTATTTGGATCGATAGTTGGGTCGATATAATTTAATGTTTGAAGAATATTTCATGCAAATGTTGGCCGCGGCTGCGCCTCAAATGGTCCATCCGCTTAGTCCAATTTTGGCATACTCTTTCCAACATTTCGGCCGGTATCTCACGAATAATGTTGGCAATGTTGGCTTCCAGTACGTCAATCGAAGCGGGCTTGTCGCTATAGACATTAGCCTTAACATAGCCCCACAAAAAATAGTCTAGAGGCGTTAAATCGCACGATCTGGCCGGCCAATTGACTGGTCCCAAGCGTGAAATAAACTGTTCACCGAACTCGCCTCTCAATTGGTCCATTGTTTCGCGTGCTGTGTGGCATGTGGCACCGTCTTGTTGAAACCACATGTCATGCAAGTCAAGCTCTTCCATTTTGGGCAAAAAAAAGTTTGTTATCATCGCACGGTAGCACTCACCATTCACAGTAACGTTGTGATTCGCATCATCTTTGAAGAAATACGGCGCAATGATGCCGCCAGTCCATAATCCGCACCAAACGGTTGTTTTTTGTGGATGCATTGGTAGCTTTTGCAATGCTTCTGGCTGCTCTTCACTCCAAATACGGCAGTTTTGCTTGTTCACGTATCCATTCAACCAGAAATGAGCCTAGTCGCTGAACACAATTCTTCGATAAAAAAGTGGATCTTCATCTAACTTTTCAAGAGCCCATTCACCAAAAATTTGGCGTTGTGGTAGGTCGTTTGGCTTCAATTCTTGCACAAGCTGTATCTTATAAGGCTTCACACCCAAATCCTTCCGCAAAATTTTCCACGTAGTGGAGTAACAGAGGCCCAATTGCTGCGAACGGCGCCGAATCGATAATTCACGGTCATCACCCGATACGGCTGCGATATTTTCTTCAGTTCGCACTCTACGTAAGCGTGTTGGTGGTTTAATGTCCAACAATGTAAATTTGGTGCGAAATTTTTTTACAATAGCCCGAATAGAAGCCTCAGTAGGTCGATTAAACTGACCATAAAATGGAAGAAGCGCGCGATGAACTTTCTTAACAGAGCACGCATTTTGGTAATAAAATTCAATAATTTGCAAGCGTTGTTCGTTTGTAAGACGATTCATGATTAAATTACAGACCAAACTGAAGATGTTTGACAGTGACTCAAGATACAAAACGTGCGTGAGCTGTCAAAACTAGTGTTGCCAAAAAGATAATAGTAAAAAAATCATTCGTTACAATGGGATATTAGCCTGAAGAAGCTATCCGAAGGAGAACAACATTATAACAACATAAGTATGTAAGACTTTCTGTGCACACAACTTTTTGATTTGGCGAATTTATGAATATAAAAATCTATTAGATTATTATTTTTTTAATTTTTTAATTACGTATCTTCAAGATTATATGATATTTGTATTCTTGACAATACGACTGTACAGTTTATGAAAGAGTTCACTTACTAGTCATAATTAAAAGCACACGCTTGAAAATTCAATATTACTATGCGACAATATGACAGCATGGTATTATATGACTACATAACTGTTTGATTACATTAACATATGTCTAATGATTTTAAGACAATACAACCATATGATAACACAAATATATGTATATGACCATGTATTTTAACCATAAAAATTACTGATCTATTAGCATACGATTAAATTGCAATATGATTATGTGACAATATGATAGCACGTTGTAATACGACCGCATTGCATTAGCATGTTTCTAATGACTTTATGACAATATATCTATATGTTCACACTAATATGTGTACGTATTTCAATTATTAACACAGTTATATCCACACAATTATATGAGAATATGGCTATATGGCTGTATGATAACAATTATATGAGATTATTGACTATATGAATGTATGATATGATATAACCCGGTTATGTATGGATTACATTATCACATTTCTAATGACTTGATGACAGTATACCCGCATATTCACATTTGATTTTTATGACTGTTATATTGTTATGGCTATATGATTTCATGATTTTGATAATATCTTTATATGATAAAGTTGTTAAATGCTTTTAAATGACAATAAGAGTATGATTTTGTGTCAATCCAGTTATTGGTTCTTGAAATAAGTTAGATTATATGCCTATAGTGTGGCCTATAATAGGCACCTTATATGTATAATATGATATGATATACGAGTATACTAACATTAGTTTGATAACAATGCATATGTAACGTATAAGCCCGATATAAACGATCATAACATAATTTTATACTAATTGCCTAAACAATTATCTTATCTAATAATTATATGACTTTAAACGATTTTACAACTAATTGATCATATATGTTGTTATATGGCCTTATGCCTTTATGATAATATGATTAGATTATTCTATAAACAATATAAAGTGACTGTTTAACTTCTAACTCAGCATTAACAACAACATTGGAACAACCCACTATAACTTAATATCATATTATTAATAAACGATTATTTTTTTGCTCTTTTAATACTCGTTACAATAAAAAGTAATTGAAAAATGTAATGAAATAATCTTAAGATTAACTTTGCAGTAGGCTGGCATATTGACTGTACACTTTAGACACTGACTTCTGTTATGAAGACCGCAAAGCGTTGAAGAAAAATTGTAACTGAAAAAGGCTCTTGTATTCTTTTTTCCTTCCTTTTTTTCTATTCACAAAACGCAAAGCAACAGCATGGCAATCAATAACTTAAATTACAAAGTAATTGCCTTGGCATCTACACTTAAAGCATAATATCAATTTTTTTGTGCATTTTTTCCTTTTTTTTTTTTTTTTTTGATTTTTTTGTTGCAACTTTAAAATAAATCTACTTTAAAGTAAAGAGTAAATTCTACACCGACTACTGCAATTTTGCTATACTTTAGTTGCAATAAACAGCTAAACAAGCAACGAAACAAACGCGGCCTCTGCCTCAGCACCAATTGCTATTTGGACACTAAAAAGAGTGTACGGGCGCTGTAATAGATTATTGTGTGGCTACTGGGTGTTCAATGATTGCTACTTGATACACTGATACTTCGTATTTAATACCCACCACTACTTGCAAGAAGTGTTATTATAAAAAAAAAATTTTTTTGAGAAAAGATTGCTAGAACTAAAACGAGAAAAAAATTAAAACCTCAAATGAAGAAAAAATAGAGTGCGTTTTGCCCAGACAGTGGAAAATACCCCAGAGAAACTAATATCGTTGGAAAAGTTAAAAACATAAATCTGATAACACAAAAAATAGACTTAAAATGAGCTTAACCCGAGCTCGATCCGCAGATCTGAAAGCTATTTTCTTAAGTTTCTTCTGGGTAACACAAACATACGACTGCAAGTGCTGCTTCATCCGCACTCATGGATGGTATAAATATTGAGGAATCGGATGCTCTTGATGTTCTGGAAATGAAAATACAGTGTGATGTCCGCTGGAATGATCACATTTTTCATGTCTCCAAAGAAGCATTCAAGTGCCTCGGTTTTTTGAAACGGTGTAAGATGTACTTTACTCCATTCGACCTCCTTACTATTTATACCATCTACATTCGACCGAAAATGGAATTCAACTCTCATGTTTGGGCCGGTGCCTCAAAGTCTATTTTTGGGTTGCTCGACTGTGTGCAGGAGAGGCCGAAGAAGCTCATCGGTTATAGTAGGGTATTCAACTCTATTGACTCACTGGAGCATCGACGCAGTGTAGGGTGCGTTTCTCTGTTCTATCGTTACTACAATGGATTTTGCTCTGACGAGATTAGGAATATTGTTCCTGAAACTCGCACATTTCTACGTAACACGTGTTCATCGTCCAGAGCTCATCCATTTGTGGTCGATTGCCCGGGGAATCGTACAACGCATTACGGAGAGAATTCGTTTTTCAGCCGTACGCTTCGTCTGTGGAACAAGTTGCCTGCAGAAGTGTTTCCTGTCTGTTATAACGTTGGAAAATTCAAGTCAAATGTTCACAAACACTACTCCCGCTTTCCCCCGCTGAGAACGTGAAATTATCTAAATTTGCTCGGAATTAATTTTATGACTAAAAAAAAACTAAATGATTACATAATAAATGAATAAGTTAGTCCTCAGATTATTTTTGCCGAGCCTAATATCTACCCTGGCAAGATTATTGAGCTAGTTATTAGCTTAATATCTTATGCTTAAATTGTTATTGAATGTTAAGCTCAAGTATAGGAAATATGTGCGGCAATAATACAGTAGATTAGGGGCTTAAATACATAAATGTATTTCCCCTGTCCTGTTAAAAACTTACAAAATATATATTTAAGACATTTAACATAGAACTTTCCCCCCCTCAGGTGAATTTAATATCTCCTATGACAAATAAAAAGCTACATCTGCTACATGACTGTGTGGTTTCTATGTGGTTTCTTGGCAAATAGAATCATTATTAATTTAAAATTCTTGCAAGGTCTCTTCTAAACTCCCACTGTATTTCATTAACTTGTCTGCCTCTCATCCACTTTGGCGATTGATTGTTGTAATATGAATATTTTTTTTTTCTATAAGTTTTTGATTTAAGCTTAGTATTAATATTTTTCTCTGTTGCTCTTTTTTAAGCTTTGAGCCTCATTTTGTTGTTGTTGTTTTATTTCAGAATATATATTACATTTTGATGGTAATGATGATGGACAGATTGGTACCAAAGTCACTGGATACATACTTCAATAGCAGATATGTAGGTATGTGTAATTTTCTTATAAGATCATACCACTATTGAACACAAAACGTCATTTAGACTGCAACAATATTTTTTTGTACTTTTTTATCTGTACAGTAGCTTTTAGAAGAACAAGAAGAAGGCAATAGCAAGCAGAAAAAAAACAGCAACTTAAACTAAAGTTGGCACAGTAGCAAAACTGTCAGTAACTTGAAAATTGTTTTAAAATTGCTGGTACATGATTGAATTTAAGCTTCACATTTAGTTGATTTTTTTTTCTCTTTTCTTATTTTTTTTTTGTAGCTTTTAGTAATTTTTGTTTGATTTGCTGTTTGCTGGCTACTGACTTAGATGTATTACATGCTTCAACAGCTTCAACTGCCAGCCAACTCCCCTATTGTTTGTATAGAAAAAAATGTAAAAACAAACGAGGGTGGTTTGACTAGTTAACGATTACTTTTACTAATAGTAATTGAAATTGAAATTCAGTTTGTTATTATATCAAGGTTAATAGATTGTGTCACGATCTTAAACATTAACGTCCGCCAGCATTAGATAATGCGAGAAAACATTTTATAATACTATATTTTTTATAGTAGGCCGACTTCCATTAAGACTATCAGCCCTTAAGCCACTCACCCGTCTAAACATCACATCTGGTTCCTTACATCACAAGCATGTATTGAAATGCTCCAAGAAGTTGAAGGGGTATTAGTGGCACGTAGAGCACACTGGAAAATAACACTTAGTAATAACATCATAATCTTTCAAATGGAACTATACGGTTTAAGAGAGGTGGTGGATATTCTTTCCAACAGGGGGTATGAGAGAGTGTTGGTAAAATAATCTGTGAGAGTCAATCAGTCTTAAAAAAACTGAGCAGTTGTGCCTTTATGTTCAAGTTACTAATGGAATATTACAACAGGCTAAACCAACTGACCAGCCAAAACCATCTCTGAGCGCCAGGATACGAGATGCATTATGGCAATGAGATGGCAGACATCTACTCTAAGAAAGGAACAGAGAGGACTTTTATTAGCCCCACTCGACCATTGTGCTTCAACGAGAAGAAGATGAAGAAATGAATAGAGTCGATCCTGGAGTAACTTTGGAACGAGACAAGCGGTCTGGGATATTCCTCGAAGACTTTCTCAGCTTTGGAAAAGAGCGCCGAACGTGCTCTAAAGTAAAAGCCTCAGAACATTAACAGGTCATTGTATCTGTCTTAAGCATCTGTTCATGGACACCACAGACATTTAAAGATTTTGTGGTAAGCAAGAGGAGTCTATGGACCACTTGATCACCCACTGTGGGGCATTAGAACACAGGATACAGATACAGGCTGCTACATACGTTGAGCGTTGCAATGAAGGAGCTAGTCTGGTTTCTTGATATACTTAACCCGTGAAGCGGCAAGGAGAAGCGCAATAGATCAACAATGATCGCAGTGTAAGTGGCCGTTGAGAGCCGCATCCCATTTATATAACAATAACAATAAGAATAATCTGTTGTAAGGCAACAGCACGAGAGGTTATTAGTTTCCAAACACTGGCATTACGCCATAGTTATCAGGGAAACTAATTTCCCTTCCTGCTATTTTATGTTTAAACCACAACCATAATGTTTCAGTTAAGGTAGGTACCTCAACCATGCTCCACGCCAAGATGGTCTGCAATCAGAACCCCCTGGCATATTTGTTGATCTTCGTTCTGCCCATTAACTCTTGGTAAAGGTTTGGGAAGTCTAACCCAACGTAAGTCATGCGGCTTACTAGAGTTGTATTGGCTACAGCAGAAAAGAAACTAATACCTTTCTATTTCCAAGAAAGCAGAGTGATCTGGTTTGATGTACAGCGAGACAAAATCAGCTCCCCGAAGGGGCAAGTCGGGGGGTTCTGTGGGAATATGTGAAGTCCGGAACAACTGACCATTTGGATTATAATATTTGCCGCATTATTGCTTATATATGACCACAAATGTTGGAAAAAGCGGTCGAAAATATGACCTTCACATTAGCCCATGTCCGAGTCAGTTGTGGCGGTTATATGCCAGAAGTCTTATTTACATTATAATTCCAAAAGTTTAGCTTTCTCTTAAGGTAAATTTCATGGCAATTGCAAAAATGTATTCTTATTTTATTCTATTTCAGTGAGACATTCAAATCTGGAGCTCTTCTGATGCCCACCGGTAGGGCACAGTGAAGTGCCTGCAAATATTGCAGCGAGTGAACTAGTAAAAGCCGGTACTTGGCTACAGAAAGGGGACATTGGTTCGATGGTAGGAGTACCGCTTAAAAGCTATAAGAACCAAGTACAGCGTCAAATTGTAAGAACTGCACAGGACAGATGGTCTGGTAAGGTTACTTGCCGAGTAGCAGGTCTGACCTGGCCTGTGCAGGATTAAAGGACGATTACGGCTCTGAGAAGTATCTCCGGCAAAGGTTGCATACTTTAGTTGCAGTTCTGACCAGTCATTGCCACACAGCGATGCATAGGAGAAGACTAAATCTTCCATTTAATGATTTCTGCAGAATTTGTAAGGATGAGGATGAGGAGGAGAGCATTGAGCACTTCCTCTGTCAGCTCTTTGTTCTATGAGAGTGCTGTAGCTGGCTGCGCAGGTTAGCAGATATATCGCTATGCGGGGTGAACGAACTGGATTCTTTTATCTGGTTTTTGGGTTGGTTTAGGCCTGAACTGTCGGGGGAGGTGTGAATCTCAGATAACACAACGGGACTAAGAAAGGATCCAAGTGAGCTGGTATCATAAAACTGGTAGCCTGTACAACCTTGGACTTTATTTCATGTCCAAAGTTGTACACTGCACGGATACTGCACGGGTTAGCAGATATATCACAATGCAGGATTGTTTCGGGCCTGAACCGTCAGGAAAGGTGTAAGTCTCATAGACTGCACACCTAGTTCAGGCAACACAACGGACCCAAAAAAAAATACAAGTGAGCTGGTTTCATGAAACTGGTAGCCTGTACAATCTTGGATTTTATTTAATGTCCAAATTGTATACCTCTATAAAAACACCCTTTATAAGTTTATTTTCAAACTATGTTAAAATTACCGTCACATTTGTGCAGTCGTCAATTTGTAGCTTAGTAGTGTAAAATTGTTATGTATTGTTACAAATTTGTGTCTCCTTTAACCACTGTGCCACTTGCAGTCGTGTCGTCAAAATAAACATTCTCATCTAACTACATTTATTTTATATATGATATATTCAAGTCCGCTATCCTACGGCTTCGATGTTTTTAGTGTAACGCCAATTTCCTTGGAATGTCGTTTCTACCCTCGCTTTTAATCGCAAACAAATCAAAATAATAAAAAAAAAATATCTTAAATTGAATTAAAAAACTAAATCAGTTTGAAATTGTTTTTTTTTTTTTTTTTGTATTTGTTGCAGTTTTAGTGTGTTGTTCAGTATGTTTGTCTTTTTATGGTATAATCTTATTTTAAGTGCTGACAGTTTTGGTCTCCATGTCCGTTTTGGGTCTTCTGTAAAAGGTGTGGTAAGATTTTTTGCTTTTATTCCGATTTTGCCAAGATTTTTTTATCTCAACAAAATACTGTGTGGTTGTTGGTCTGTGAAGTTTTCCAAATTTGTTATAGTTTTAGGTTGTTGTTTGTTTTGTGTGTGTTTCTTGTCAAAATACATTAAGATAATTTTGCAATTTAAATTGTAAATCAAACTAAAATTATTCGCAAAGAAAAAAACCTGCAGCCACTAGCTTCGAAAGGCTAAGAATTTTAGTTCCAAACGTTTAAAAGAATCAAAAACTATAAAGCTGCAAAAAGAGAAAAACAAAATGTTAAAAACAAACCTTGTAATCAAATGAAACTGTTTTAAGAAATGTAAAACTGCCATTAGAATTTAAGTTGGTATGCTAGTAAAACCGAATGCTTTAAATTGTTTGTTTATGGCAAAATCATCAAGAAACAAATAAAAAAATAAAAAAAAAAAACAAAATAAACATTTTGTTACACATATTTTTCAAAACTTATTTTTAATACTGTTTGATTTGGCAATAAACATTATTGAGATTCTAAAAAGTCACTTTAGATTATTTTCAAAGTGTTAAGAATAGTTTGATTGAATTATGGAAAAGAAAAATTTTGTGCTCGTAAAAAGACGTGAGTTTGAAATGTAAACGAATTGCTAAAATAATCGTAAAAATAAAAAAAAAAAAAAAAAAATCGTTGACTTGCCTTGTACGAATAATCAACAAAATTTGCTTGACTGTTTGTTGACTTTATGACTAAATGACCCAGATGCATTATGTTTTTATATGACCATTTAAACATGTGATTGTATATTAAGTGATTTTTCGGTTATACGACTTTCTAGGAATATGACTAAAGTTGTTAAAATTATATAGGGGAAGGATAACCAAACTATATGCATACATAACTGTAGAAGAGAACTATAGAATATTTTATGGAATTTTCATATCATTTATGCATATGATTATACAACGTTAAGCCGAAACGGCCTGACAAAATTGATTGTAACCATCAAGAGAAAAATCAGAAAAAATCTATTCCATGCGCTAGAATTTTGGCTAAACTGTAACCATTTCCATGAAAAAAAAATTTTTTTTTTTTCGTAAAAGCGGTTCTGGCAATAAAAGGCGGTTACTAATACACAGAAAATTAACATTTCCGTTACGAGTCAGTATATACCCGAGATATATTGCCTAAACCGATTTTTCTGTGAAAGTGTAGCGTAATTTTTTTTTTTTGTGCATAAAATCAGATGTGGTTATAGAAGGAGGTTACTAAAATACAGAAAATAAAAAATTTCCGATATCGGAATTCCCATATACGAGTATACCCGAGATATAGATATATAAACCGATTTTTTGCATGAAAAAATATATTTTTGCTTAAAAGCTGTTGTGGTTACAGCGTTAATGCGCATTTGTTGTCTTAAGGCAAATTAACTTGTGCAAATTAACTTGTGCATTATATTTTAATCGGCATTAGCATACATAAACGAGCATACACGCACAGAAAATGCATTTTGAAATATTGTTGTCGCAATACTATTTTACTTTCTTTAACAGTACAAATTGTTGGTGAAAGCAGTGTATTATCATTTTAAAAATAGTATATTTTACCATGAATACATTTTTATTTACAATTTTGTAGTTTTATTGACAACGTCTACAAATGTTAAAATGTGATTGGATGCAACAACAGTATTTATAACAAAAAGTTTGTAACTAAAACAATAGTGTGTAAAACATAGAATAAAAAAAAACTATGTAAACTTGTGAATGTTTGTATTATTTGCTTGCAACATAAGTTTATTTGCAGAACAATTTTACTATTTTCGTTGTTTACAATATTTTTATTCTCGTCATTACAATGACAGTCAATGGGTTGACAATCCGGAAGATGTGGGGTATGTACACGTGCAGCAAGAAAAAGTAAAAGAAAAGCTATAAAATTCTAGGTATTTATTACATTTATGAACATATGCAATAAAACAAAGCTTTAAATAATAACTACATATGTACATACACATATGCACTAAGTATGTGTAAACATATGTACTCGCATATACATATTTTCTTTTCTTTTTTCAGAACTAAAACAATCTCCTTGATTTTACTGGCGCAAAAAGTATAATATGCGTTTTACACACATACATATACATAGGTATTTATATAAAATAAAAATAAATAAAAAAAATAGACAACATATACCCAAATTTTTTAATTTAGTTTTTTTAATTGAAAATGTGTAAAATTCTTTCAGCTTTTTATTGAAATAAATAGCAAACATATTAAATTTTAATTGTCAATAATTTTATTGCCTTTTATTACAAGTGCAGTTTTAGCAAATTCAACCAATTCACTTCAATATATACATGCGAGTTAAGACTAATTCTAGTCTAGTTCAGGAATGCCGGACATCTTTAAATAAGATGGCAAAATATTCTAACATAGCCCTACAATGGGTACGTGGACATGGGTCCAACAATGCCAACAACATCGCCGATGACTTAGCAAAAAAAGGGGCAGCCCTTGAGGATAGGGATATAGACCCCTTTTTGCGGACAAACATTAACAGCGAGTTGGAAAAGAATAAAACTCCACACACTGCAACGTGCACAAGAAAAGTGGCTCACAGAGCCCAAATGCCTTATTTCAAGGAACCTGTGGTCGCATATTAACTCTAAAAGAACGTGGGACTTATTAAAGCAGATCTTAACTAAGAGTGACTGTAGCAGACATTACTGGACATTGCCCGTTTGGGATCTATGCCAGGAGACTAGGACTACCCCATAACGACTTCTGTAGCAGTTGCCAAGACGAGGAGGAGAAGGAGGCGATCCTTTACCTTCACCCCGGGCACATGCCCGGCATTGGAGCATCATCGTCTAAGATACTTAGGCGAGCGGAGCTTCAATAGCCTATCTTGTCTGCCCTCGGTCAAACCCACCGCGCAAGCCTCTTTCATAAGAAGCAGCGGATGACTTGTATAGCAGCATGTAACGCTACACTAAGAGGTTCCCGCCTTTCCTTTCCATCCCCGCCCATCCTTTCCCCTCACTCTATATTCCTATAACTTCTTTTCTTCACTCCACTATCTTATTTTTCAGGCCATCACAAAGGAAACAACAACAGGACCCAAGTGACCTGGACAACCTAGACTATTCCGGGGTATCCAGCGGCCTGCCTACCTAACCTAATCTATACATGCGAGTTGAAGTCATCAATTTTAAGCGATATGCGTTTTCCAGAACACCTATTTGGCGGTTTTAAATCGCAAATCCATACTTCTTGAGTTATATGTTTCTCAGAACACCTATCTGGCGTTTTCAAATCAAAAACGCCAAATTTAAGCGATTTGCTTTTGTCAAAACGTGTCTATTGTGAAGGGTATTTTAGATTCGGCCCGGCCGAATATACTACTAACAGTATCAATGCTATATGACCATAGATATATCGTACAATCATATCTAAATAGTTGCATGTACTCATATGCCTACAATAAGTCCACTTGTTTACGTTTATAAACTTTGGCAAAGAAAAAACTTTTGTTGTTTGCTATCAAGCAGCAATAATTACAAAAGTGTGCTTACTGCTTCCAACTTTCCTTCTGGAATACGAGTAAAACGAAAAAGGAGAAGCAAAATTATTAAAAATAATTAGCGTAATGGAAAAACCAACACTTTTGCTCACGTTTTACCTAATTTTGTCTTATTTCATCTCTTGTGCCCAATACTTCAATAAGTTTTAGACACTAAATTGAAGTATGCTAAGCCAAAGAAAAACAGAAGAAGTTTTAGTTTTATAACAAAATTAAATTTGTTTGATCTGTTTTTTTTTTCGTTGTTGTTGATTTTTGGCTTTTGCGATGGAAATTGTGCTGCGGTCAAAACTATTATTTGCGGTTTTCATATTTTTTTATTTTTTGGTTTTTTCATTAAATCGCTACTGTATAAAAGAAAAAAAATCTTGGTAACTCTGAAAAATCAGCAGATTAAACAACAACGAATTGCGGCACAAGCCAGGCAAATTTTTGCAAATGAAACAATTTTATTCAAGGGTTTTTATTTCTTACCACAACTTAAATAAAAATAAAAATAAAACTATCAAACTACTTTAACTTTAAGGTAAGTAAAGTATGATTCATACACTGCATAAAATAACTGGCACAATGTTCAGAACTGAAGATGATGAAGCCGGAGTAGGCAGCTACAGCAAATATTCTGTTCCTTAGAGTATTGGGAGCGTTTTTGGCCAACATTTCTGGGAGAGGTGGTATATCAACACTAAAACCACAAAACGTATTTTTCTTGAAATTTTTTTTTTTTTTTTTTGTATTAGCCAAGTCAAACTATGAGTTTAAAAATAAATAAAAAAATTTGTAGTGGAAAATTCTTTATACGAAACGTTTGTCGGCTAAACTACAAAAGCTGAAACGAAAAATTTTCATTTTTATTTCTTTTTTTTTTTTTTTGTTCTTGGCATTTTCTACCATTTTCATGCCTCCGTTTTAGAGCATCTTTGTCTTTGTGCAAGGTTGTCTTGGGCAGCAACTGTTGCAGATATTTGCTGCTGCCGCCAAGCGTTGCCGCAACTTGTGTTTGTGCTCGTTTTGTAAAGTGAAGACAACAAAATGCCGCTGCATATGATATTTATAAATAGGATATAAGTCAAATAGCAAATAAATTTTCAACGGATATTTTTAGCGCTACAAAATTACCATTTTAAACCATTTTAATTAAAACTTTTGCCATAAGGTCATGTGAGGCAGCATGACAAAGTATTTATTATAACGTAATATAAGCAGTATATAAGAAATAGTATAAAGTTTGTGGTCTTATGCCTATAAAATTATATAGTCTCCTTTACAAATATCCTTATAGCTCCTTTAAGAAACAATTACTATATAATAAAGTCAAATAGGCACAACGTTATTTGGTTATCATAGTAAATGTTCATAAAATAATAGCTTTATAGTCTGCCCCCGTCCACCTCGGCAGCAGGTTTCGCCTTGATGTACGCATAAACAGGACACTCTGCTCTCTGAAGCATAAAGGAGTTCATACTCCTCCTCCTTGTTTGTTGTAGCAAATAAAACTCTAGAAAGCGCCATAGCTTAAGTTCTGCTGAACTTCCGCAGCCTTTACCAAGCGTCAGTTGATAGAACCGGGGTCAGAAAAGTTCCCTGGAGGCTCTGTTTGTAGAACATTCCTGTGCCGATTATGCTTGAAGTGCCTGAAATCTAAAATCAAACGTCAGGGGAATTTAACTTCCCAGATAACTATGGTGCATGCCAATTTCGGAGGCTAATAACCCCAAAGGTACTGTTGTATTGCAATAGATATCCGTAATGGAACTATCAGTGATAGCTAGACGGGTTAATTTTAATGGGCTTTGGTCTGCCAACAAAACATTGTGCTTTGTCTTCCATTGACTACCTGGGAAATTAGCTACCAGAGGAAGTAGAACAACGAGCTCTTCAGCAACAGAATTTGCAACCTGTGTAAGCTTTGCCAGCCGCACGTAACGTAGACTCATCCTCGAAGATCACCCACTTCGTTCTATATTTTGGGATGATACAGCATGTCCGCAAGGAAAGTATTCTAATCGCTGTAATTCCATTGTAATACTAGCTGTATGCGATGTGGCACCGTCTTGTTGATATCACAAATCATGCAGTTGTGGCATTAAAAATCTTTCAATTATACCACGATATCGCTCCGCTTTCACAGCTACCGTTACGCCGTTTTCGTTTTCAAAGAAGTAATAGTGCAACCTAAATTAGGGCGTCAAGCGTAATTTTTCTATCTAAAATCCTCATGTACGTACAAAATGTAGGAGACCAACATAAATAGGGCATCGTTAACGCGCTGCAATTGGAAGATCCAATTTTGGAAGAGCTTTAGAGCAGCGATGGACATTTAGTCAAACAATTGTTTGTAAGCAACGCCTTTTTTTTCTTGTACTCTTTAGTTTAGTCGTTCAACAGACGTTGGCGAATGCACATGTCAGCTAGAAGTTTAGAGCTTTTTTTCCACTTACAGTAGATAACATAAATGGCTATGCAAAAATTTTTTATGATAAAATATACGTTTGTATATGTATTTTATGCCATCAAATATTTAAAATGTGTACAGAAAATGTTATTGGAAGGTATTATGATTTCTTCCATTCTAATATGAATAAATATAATAACATACTTATATAAAAAAAAGATTTTTGGACTTAAAATACGTATGTAGTAAACAAAGTAATAAATTGGTTCTACGTCTCTGAAACATTTATAGCTCTTACGAAACTGTCATAACAGCATTAGCGTACGTGATTTAATTGTTCAAACGAAAATGTTTATGTTAGCTTTGCTTGTCTCTATACTCTAGATTACTCTCAAATTATCTCACTAACCCAAGTGCAAAGCAAATTTGTCCACCACTGCTTTAGAGAGAAAACCTTACTGTCTCTCAGTAAAGTTCGCTTCAAAACAAATGTTGGTCGCTTTTTGCGGCCATTGGTAAGAACCCTTTAGCTGCTTTCAGTCTAATATATTGACTTTATCACTATTTATTATTCCTTTTTAATGATTTTTATTAAACGAGGTTAGTTAGCAACACTGTTCATGGCACAACGTTAACGCTCCTATTAGGTTACTTACTACAGCGCAAAATCAAAGTGGTGAATTACGTTGGACTTTACGTCCTAATTTAGGTTGTACTGTAAGGCCCAATGATTCCTCCTGACCAAATTGCACTTCAAACTATTACTTTTAAGGGATGCAAAAGAGATTCATGAAAATGTTGGGGGGTTTTTATTGCCCAAAACCGACTACTCTGTTAATTCAGATATCCATTCAGATGAAATGCAAATTCTTGTGCAAAATTGTGACCAAAGTTGTTCCTCGAAGGTCAAGTTCTTGAGCACGGAGTCGAATTGAGGTTGATGAATTATTTTGAAAACTTTCTTGATAAGTAGTAATTTTTACAGCCCATCGTGCAGTACATTGTGGTCCATACTTAGGCCTATTACCAAGATCCTCTTTCTTCGCTACACGATAAATAGGACGCTTTGTTGGAACGTTGTGTCTCCCAAAAATGTCACCTAACTTTCTCATTCTCCCAATAATCGATGATTGATTTTAGCAAAATGTTTTAACGATTAAAACACGTTGAATTTTGGAATATTTTTCCATAATGAATTTTCGAGATGTCTACTTCACGACTGCCAAATTTGAACTGTCAATACTAATGTTTACCAATACAAAGCAAAGTAGTACACGTTCCCGGCGGACACCCTGTATAATAACTTTTGCATTAAAAATAGAATGTGTTATTCCTTTTATGCAATGGAATTACTTTTATAACAATGAGAAACAAATTACGTTCTATTAGCGATTGGTTTTTCTTTATTGCAACAACTTCCACAACCGGAATGAAGCTTGGTGTTGGCCCATGGACCAAAGTATACGTTCCCGTATACTTCAATAACTAAATTCGTTGAATCAATTAATAAATTGTTTGAATGCGGACCTGTAAAGGAATTTGCGGATTCAAACAAAAGTTTAGTAATATTAATTATTGAAATGAAAACAACTATTTTTTTAAGCAACAACAAAATACGATATCCAAGAATATTTTTGATATTTATGTATATTCACACAAATTATTTTTCCAGACAAAAATTTTGTTGATTTTATTTTTACTATACTTTTTTCCGTGCAAAAACAACGATAAAATCGTAACATTAATGCAAAAAAACTTTATATCTACGAAAGTTTTTCTATCAATGTAGGGATATGTATCTACTATACTAATGTCGCCATAACATTTCTAAAGTACAGAGTGGACTACAAATCTCTTAATATTTGAACAGGCCGTAGCATCACCGCGAGCGGAGAGATCGAAGCGGGAGTGGCGGGAACTAGGAAACTGGAAACCGGCTATTAAAGATTTAGGGTCATGGCGTCCTTTAGCGGAGCCTTACGTGCATTTTGCATACTCCAGTTCTATACCAACAACAGTTCTGCGAACGAAACTAAACGCACAATAGAATTCGTTTTCCAACGATTCAAATCATTAAGCAGTGGGTCCAAAAATTTTTGAGATGACTGAATCAAACAATATCAGAACAATGATTCGAGCGTACTAAAAACGTAGAGCAATTGCGAGCAGCTGTTCAAGATTCAATATGAGATGAATATAGACAAAGAATGATTCAATAGCTTGGTGGCTGAGTAATGAATGTGGCCGCTAATAATGTGTCATGACCCGAGCTCAAATCCGTAATGGGTGCTGATGAGTAGTGACGTGGCTATGAAACAGCTAGCTATCCTCTAGCCAAAAAAGTTTGATTAATTTTGAATCAAAATTATTGATCACAGGAAATTTTTGTTGAAAAAAAATCCTTCTTAAGCAACTTAAGCCCCCCGGGGAACAGGTTTTGCCTTGGCATATATATATATATATAGAGGGGAAGGGGTCCCTCGTTTGGTGCGGCAAACAAAACTCTAGAAAGCCACAAGATTTATGTTGTGTTGGCTTCCGAAACCCTTACCAAGGGTATAAATTGGCAGAACGGGGATCAGCATGGCCCCCGGAAAGTTCTGCTTGCGGTACGACCCGGGCTGATCATGATGGAGGTGCCTACCTTGGCTGAAACGTTCTGGCTGTGGTTGAAATCTAAAACGCAGGAAGGGAGTGTTAGTATCCTTGATAATTGTTTGATGTGTGGCTTTTTTCGAGGGCTAACAATCTCCCGAGGATCTGTTGCCTATACAACAGATACCTGTATTGTGTGATGGTTGACGGGTGAGTTGGTTTAAGGGCTGATGCTCTTAGTGGGCTTCGGCCTACCAACTCATTAAGCCTTGTCCTCCATTGATTGCTGGGAAATTGCATACAGGAGGGATTAGAAGACCCGAACTTCTCAACAAGAAGTTGCTCATATGACCGCAATCATATGGCAAGAATTGCTACCTGTGTGAGCCTGGTAAGCCACACGGGGGCGCTGGTGAATCGTGAATAATTCACTCCGTGGAATTGGTCCGCAATCAGATTAGGTCGCAAGGCAGGTGCTGATGTAAATCATTTTCACAGTTAAACAACTTAAGAAAGGAAAGTACTTGAATTAAGACCCTATGTATATACATACATATGTACAAAAAATACCTAAGATCTAATTTAGAATTATAAAGCTCGACAATAATCAATAAATTAATATTTCAAACACTATTTCATCTCTTTTCGTATATAAACAGTGCTATAAACATGTGGCTCGTATTGTTATTGATTATATCAAATGTTAAGTAACTTATGGTCCACCCTGTATATACCCGTTGTAGTCTGGCTAACTACAATAATTTTATTAAGGGCTTTCTGCAATCACTAATGCCTCTTTTGCATTTGGAAACCTCATTTGTTTGTGCCGCATATATGCCAACGCAATAATTCTGTCGACGGCAAATATTTGCTGCCTTTGTGTTGTGCCTTTTGGTGTATGTGTATGAGTATGTGTTTGTGTCTGTGGCAACATGCTACCATTATTATTTGTAGCTCTATCAAGATCAAAGTCTTGCGATACAGATAATTGCTCTACAGAGGTTAAATTTATAATTTTATACATAAAGTTCTCGGGCACATTTGTTTGCCTATATTTGAGTCAATAATAATTTTAGTTAACAGAATTTTTCAATTCCTTTTCTTACAATTCCAGCAATATTCTCTATTTGAAATTCTCATTCATTTATTCCTAATTTGTTTTGGCATACAAATACTCCATAAAGAATTTAAATTAGTTGGATGACGTTTTCTTTTCTTCTTCTCTTTTTTTTGCGGTTACTTTTCCTGGCAGGTTGGTGAGTTGAAGAGGGAAGGAGCAAAACTAGAAAAAAATTAAAGTCACTATTAAAATAGTTAAAAAGATTTAAATATTCTATGGCAGGCAAATAAATATTTATTTTACAGAGACTTTTTCGAAGCCAGAGATTTGTTATTTGATTTTTTTTTTTTGTTTTTCATGTTAAGCTGGTATTTTAAAGAGACTCAAATTAAAAAGTAATTTTCCAGCCAACAAATATTTCCAAAGATATGTTTTCTATGCTGTTGCAGTTGATGCTAGAAATTAAACTTATACTGGTGCATGATTTTATTTAAGACTATCTGGTGTTATATATATATATAATTAAAAACAAATTATGTTTTAATAAGCAGCTGTAAATATATATTGTTTGCTAGTTTTTGTTTTGTTTGGTGGAGGTTTTTGAGGTTTCTTTATTTAGTAGTCTGGAGGCAAGTTTTCTTGGTTATGTGTTTGATTATGGCCTGCAGTTATGAACACTAAAACAATTTGCACTTAACACTGGTAGCAACAACATAACAATTACTATCACTGTGCTTATTGATATTGTCATCATCATCTTTTCGCCAGGTTAACTAACAGTAGTAGTATTCTTAAGCAGCCAACAGCGCGTCTGTGGTGAACAGCCTTCCTTCGCTGGTTTTTTTTTTATTATTTTGTCCAAGTTGTAAGTATTTATAGTCATCACACTAATCATAGCAGCTTAAAATTAAAAACTTATTACAACTTTATGTCTGTGTGTCTGTCTGTTTGTTTGTTTGTCTCTATCTGTCTGTCCTTTGCCATGTCGCTATAAAACGTTTTCAAAGCAACTTAAACTGCTTTATTATTATGTTGCATCTCCCAGAAAGTGGACTGGCAAACAAAAAAAAAAAAAAAAAAAACCAGGAGTCGAAAAGAACATGTTAAGGAAAACTAACAGGCGAACTGAAACATTCATCAATGTTTTATTTTTCTGTCTTCACATCATATGTTAACATTTATTTAATACGTACATCATCATCATCTCCATATATGTCTTGCGTATGCCTCTTCATTCCGCTCTTCTTTGTCTTCTCTGTCATCCGTTCATGTGGTCATCATTTGCTATCAAGTAGTTGTTGTTTATTGTGTTGTTTCTTTAAGTGTTTTGTTTTTATTTGTTGGTTTTTCTAAATGATGGCATAAATGAAATGTTTGTACTGACAGGTGAAATGTTTAGTATTTTTGTCCATTTCGTTTCGTTTTGTGCAGCAATTGTCTGTGGAAATGTTTTAAAGTGTGTGCTACCACAAGACTTATTGCTGTTTACAGCAGCACAATAATAAAATAAAAATTTCCTTTTTCCTTATTTCAGGTTATTAAAACATGTGTCTATAAGTGGGAGGTGGAAAAAGTGAAAAGCGGTAGGATTTTATTAAAGGGTGGTCCAACCAAAAATGCACAAAGCTTATTGCAAATGAAGTAAAAAGTTTTCAGAGAATTATGTATAGCAATTAAGCGCGTAGAAAGAAAAACTAATATCAAAATATTTTAAGGGCAGCAGACTACTGTGGAACTATATTGTTGTCCTGATTATACCATATTATTATACTAATAATGACAAAGATTTGACTTACCATAGTATTAAAAAAGCGCTATAAGTAACTATACTATATTTTGGTTCAACATTGTTATAATGATAAGTAACCATAATATTAATAAAAGTTATCATATTAGTGTCATACTATATTATTATACTAACAATCCATACTTTTGTCGTATATAATCAAATTAGTTTCGTTAAAGACCAATTTTAATGTCACAAATAGCTTTATTTTATTAGAACTATATATTTATCGTAATAAACACAATATTCATACTCGTACATATCAGTGTGATAATATTAAAGCAATATATAGTACATGACATTAGAAATAATTCGAAAAATATATTCGGTTTGCAACTCTATAAGATGTTGAGTTATCTATTACCTATAATAAACTTGTTTTTTATATAAAATTTTGTTTTTTATATATTCGATAGTTAGTTTTGTTGATAGATAGTTTTATTTTTATATATTCGATATTTCGTCTTCCTTCGGAAGACTTCTTCAGGAAGAAGAAGAAGACAAAATATCGAATATAATTAAAGCATTTTTTATATAAAAAACAAATATGACCTCAAGCTTAAAGAACATTTCAATTTAATTTAAAAAAAAAATGTCAAATAATTATGATCAAGATACCTATAATAAACTAAATTCATACCGGGTGTCTGCCGGGAAGGTAAACTACTTTATGTTGTAGCCATTTTGGTAGCATACCATTTCGGTGGACACCCTTTATTTGCCAAACACTTCACCTGCTATTGGAATTTTATTAATCATATTTCACCATATTTATATGGTTGGATGTAACATAGCATGATTAAGTACAAATATGGCATGTTGACCATAATATGGTTGGCCGAAAACACATATGATAATGTGACAGTATTACATATATATCTCAAGCCTACATATGTTTAATAACATACTTAGCTAGTTTTTTGATTTAAGCTATCACTTAGTTATATATCATTCGTACAATTCTCTGATTTTCCCTGTTCCGTTTACCACAGCATATTGTACAGTGTGGCACAAAAGTACCTTTATTGTTTGAATGTTCAATAACTTCTCTAGTTTATCTAAATGTTTTAATCTTTATTTCAGAATTTTGTGAAAATTTATAATGGAATACTATCACACAATAGAACAGTGATCAAAAATCGTTGAAAAGTCCAATTGTTTAAAGGCATGTTTCTTATCGTAGTTCTGTGAGTACTGGATCTTCAGCACCTACAACTGGTTGCAAATTTTCGACAACATAATACAGTAAGACACCTTTAATGTACCAGAAGACTACGTACGGTCCACACGTAAGAAGTATCCAAAGTGTTGCGGATAGACAGAAATATCAATAAAAAGACGTTCCAGAATATCAAAAAAAAGACGTTCGACACAACTAGAGTTATCACGGAGCTTTGTTCAGAAGACTTCGACCACATTGCACATATTCCCGTATAAGGTTCAGCTTGTTTAAGAATTGAAACCAATAGACTACGAACAGTGTCTTAATTATGCCATTTCATTCCAACCATAAAGATAGCTCTGCGCCACTCTGCAGAAGCATCTATGTGGGAAGCAATTATGTGATAAACAAAACATTAGTTAAATGATATCTCTATCCGATGGTACATATTTGCAATGAAAGAAGTCCAATGGTGTCAAGTCTCAGGATATTACTGCTGCTATCATTGTCAGAACGTGAGACAATTCTTGTACAAAAGAGCCATTGTTCCAGTGGTTGTGCGTTCTATTCCGTTAGAAACCTATATCCGCGATAACAAACACCTTGCACGGTAACTACTTAACCGACCTCTTTTTCGAAGAAGTACGGACCAGAAACCGCAACAAATAGTCACTCTTTATCAACGCATTAGCTTTTCAACAATCACTAGTGTATTCTCAATTGCCCAAATGTGGAATTCACTGAGGTGAACTGTGGAATTCATTGAGGTGAAACTGTGTTATGGCTCTAAAGATAAAATGCATAAAGTAGATTTTCAAAAATCTTAAAACGCTGCTCACATACAAATATCCACACCACCACCCCCACCCCCACCAAGAGTAGGTTTTGTCTTGGTGTACGCCTAACCAGACATTCTGCTTTCTGGTGCATAGAGATAGGAGCTCCTTGTTCGTTGTATCAAATAAAGCTCAAGGAAGGCACATGACTTATGACTTACTCTACGTTGGACCTCCAAAACCCCCGTTAGCTTCTGCATGCAAACCATCCCGGCGGTGATCATGACTGAGGTACTTACCTAGGCTGAAACGTGCAAACCGCAGCTTAAACATAGTAGTAGTAGTAGTATTGGTAGTAGTAGTAGTAGTAGTAGTAGTAGTAGTAGTAGTAGTAGTAGTAGTAGTAGTAGTAGTAGTAGTAGTAGTAGTAGTAGTAGTAGTAGTAGTAGTAGTAGTAGTAGTAGTAGTAGTAGTAGTAGTAGTAGTAGTAGCAGTAGTATTAATAGTAATAGTAGTAATGGACTTCGACCTTCTATGGGTTGTCTTGGAAATTGCAAAGAGGAGACCCGAGCTCTTCAGCAGGAGGTTCGTTGACATGACTACAAGTTTATTTCAAATAGTTGCGAGCTGTGTGAGCCGTTCAAGCCACATCGAGGTGCTGGTAAATTGTATAAATAATCCAACACTTGGATTGGGTCCATCATCAGATAAGTTCAGCAAGACGGGTGCTCATGTAAATTAATAAAACACTCTGTTTATCTCGGCATGGGTGAATTTGTCAAAGACTGAAACATAAAAATATCAAATAAAAGACAGAATACTTTAGGCTAAAGAGTGACTCACAATTGCAAAAGAATGGCCCGATAAAACTAGCACAGAAAATCCTTCATACACTTTTTTATATCAGACCGCTACTCAGTACTCTGGCACCCTACACATGCAGTGCATTGTACTGATATATAGAGTATGGGGAGGAGAAAAAAGACGGGCAATGTATGTAGACGTTTGACTTGAAACTATAAATAACAACACGGGGAGAAACTTGTCTAAGAATAATATGTTATCATGGAAATATTCTCACTGTTGACTCCTGTATCTTTTTCACTTTCTTAATTGAGCAAACCATTATCATTTAAAGTAAAAATCAATTTTAAACATAATTCATCATTATCCAAGTGATTCATCAATTTCTGCCAACAATTCTTAACCAAATCAATCATCTATAATGAAGAACATTAATTTGGCTAATTGAGAAAACTTCGAGAAAAAAATCAAATAAATTTATAACTCTATTACAAACAAGCAAAAAGGTTAAAATTCGCCAAATAGAAAAAAAAACTTTTACATATCTTGACTAAAAACTATAAAGAATTATTTAACCTATTGACTTGTCTTGGCCGGTAAGAGACACAACATAACTTTGCTTTAAATGATTAATCAAAAAATCGAAACAAGAATAAACATAAAGCAAATTGCTGGATGTTTTAACAAGGAAAACGTTTTCTTTTTGTTTTTCTTGTTTTGCCTGGGAAAAACTACATCTTCCTTAAGTTTAAAGATGCTGGAAAAACTAAAAAATCTATAGAGATGTCGTTCTGCTATGGTTTCCAGCCAGAAGTTGACAAAAAAGTGGTTTTGTTACACAACAAAGACAAAAAGACTTTAATTGAATTATGATTTCAACAAATGTGTCATAATCGTCAACATTTATGGTCTACGTACAGCAAGTGCCTTTAGTGTGTTCTTTGAAGAGAAAAGCATTGAAAAAATATTGGAAAAATGTTTGACGATTTTATAGGAGAGTTAGAAAGAACTGTTGTTAAATAAGACACTAACTAATTGATAGCAGAAATGTCAAGAGAAGTAAACAAATGATAAGACTATTTCCCATATAAAAATGTGAATGTAAACAGTTTGAAAAAAAGGCAGCAATTTTAGAACCGGGAAAAGGGATACACCAATCAAGGTCTCTATGGTGGTATTTAAGTCAATAATGTCGATTTGGACAACGAGTGGTAGTTACACATACAGTTTGAGTCTATAATAGCAAATATTTTTTTTGGAACGTCAATATAATTCAGCATTCAATACACCCCAAAGTGTAAACATACATTTTTCCTCATCACTAAAATAATGTTAAGTGCCTAAAAAAATACTTTAGGGGGAAGTCGGATAACGTTAAGTGCCTAAAAAAATACTTTAGGGGAAAGTCGGATAGCTTTTCTCTATGTGAAGAAAACGGCTGCTGAAAATTTTCTATTGTTGGTAGAAGCTTACCGTCAACTTGCATCAATTGAAAAATTTTGTAAATAACAATAGCTTGTCCGTTACAAAAATAATGATTGAGTTATAGTGGACAAAGAGAGGACTGATCGATCGAAAAAGTTTGAAGTTGGAAACTCTCAAGTGCTCAATACTTTTCCAACAAAATGCTGAAAGTCATTTTCTTTTTATTTATTTACAAGTGTATGAATTACAGATTCTAATAGACTCTTTAATTGATCCCACATATAATTAGTAGAATGAAATTTAAACACACAGTTTGGGCCAGAAGTTACCATGAAGCTTAAAGCTTTAATAAGTTTTTTGTATATATATTTTTTTCAGATTATCTACCTGGCTATCGTTTCGTAAAAGTTCGTCATAACTTTTAAGGTCGAAAAACATATTCCGATGCCGTTCGTAAGCTTTATTTTCCCCTGATCTCGTATCATTTGCCTTGCCTCCCACCAATATATCGTGAGCCAGGCACTGTAAAATAACACTTGGAGAAAAAATAATGAAGAAATACACAACTGAAAAAAGAACTAGAATAATAAAAGTTTATTATAACAACTGGGTTTTTATTCGATATTCTAGCTTCTAATATTGGTACCAATAAAAAATTATAAATAGTTTGTCTTCTATGCTTCCCAGCTATCTACATGTCGACATTTCATAGGAGCTACCCTTATCATCAGTAGACTTTGGAAATTTTTGAAAGATATTCTCAGCAATTTATTTGGATTGTTGGGATATAAAGTTGAATGTTTGAGAATATCTTTCAATAATTTCCAAAGTTTACTATGATTAGGGTAGCTCCTATGAAATGTCGACATATAGATAGCTGGGAAACATAGAAGGCAAACTATTTATAATTTTTTAGAATTTTATTATTTAAATCAAACATCAATTATATTAGCGCAAAGAGTTGTCGGCATTTTAACGGCAGAATTTCGCCCGCTGAGGCAATGATTCGTTGCTTATTTGATCGTCATGATCGTCAAACATGCCCTACATTGGAGCATGATCCTTTAAGATACTTAGGCGAGCGGAGCCTCAATAGCATTTCGTGTCTGGCCTAGGTCAAACCAATCGCGCTAGCCTCTTTCATAAGAAGCAGCGGATGGCTAGTACAGCAGCACGTAACGCAACACTAAGTGGTCCCCGCCATTCCTTCCTTCCCATCCCCGCCAATCCAACTCCTACAATCACACAATACTTCCCACCACGTCTATTTTTTTCCTCTTCACTTCGCTATCCCACTTTTCAGGCAACCACGCCTTCAGTGAACTGGAGAACCCAGGCTTTTTCGGGGGACCTAGCGGCTTGCCTACCTAACCTAACCTAACCTAACCTACTTGATCGTCATCACCGAAACGGATTTCTCTTCAACCGGTAGACCACGTTTAAGTCGCACTGCGGAAAATATTGAACGAGTACAGCAAAGTGTTTACGTGACACCAGAAACATCTGCCAAAAGGTGTTCTGCTCAACTAGGAATGTCTAGTACCTCACTACGGAGCATTTAAAAAAAATTCACAGTTATAACCATATAAGGTGCAATTGGTGCAAGAATTAATGCCCGCAAATCATTGGCAACGACTAAATTTTGCAGTTAAATTTCAAGAGTTGGCCAAAAATGAATTGAACTTTATTGAGAATTCGATTACGAAAATGAGTGATAAAGTACATTTTCATTTAATTGGCTTTGTTAATAAGCAGAACTGAAGGTTCAGGAGTTCTGACAATCTAACAGACATTCATCAACGCCAATTACACTCCATTAGGTGTACAATGTTGTATTAGATCACATCTGAAAATATCATTGGGCCTGACATTTTTTTTATCTTGGACCAGTACTCAAGGGATGACTCCTACATATGCAGTGCATTGTACTAGGAAAACTAGGAAAATAGGTTATGATAGGAAAGAAAGAGGGAGCAGTGTTTTTGGAAGTTTAACTTTAACAATAAAATTACGAAAGACTTCAAGAAACTCTCTTACAGCATTAAAAATGATGGAATTAAGGAAGTTAAAACATCTTCAAAAATAAAGATGGAAGAGCTGTAGCTGTTAATGTCCTCCGGTAGAGTAATAGGAACCATGCAAGATATGAAAATAACAGTATGCTCATTACTAAAAACCATATCTAAAAGGAAAATATGAGGAACTATATTATGTGACCTTGAAACTTAACATTTGAAAAACAATACAACTTCATTACTTTAAAACTTTTCTTATGTGCAAGTTGATGGGTGACTTACAAGCAGCTGCTTAAAGTGACTCATCTTTTTCAATCAAACGCATTGTTTCTTCTCTACAAACATGCCCCCCATAATTCAACACTCTTTCACTTTTAACACAAAGCAATAGTGTTTTTCTTCGGTAGCTTTATTTAATTAAATAAAAATCTGTTTTTAGTAAATGTCTGTAACATAAATACATTCTTTAGTTTATTTTTAAAACAAACAATTTATTTATTTATTAACTGATCGTGTGTTCTTTTGGTTTGCAAAGCATAAAAATAACTTTAATGCAATTCATCATTATCATCCGCATCATTGTCGTCAACACACTACTAAGTGCCGTTTAAAAGATTGCCAATGTCAGCTCTCTCTCGCACTCTTAGCGATTTAACAGTCATACAATCTATTATTTTTGAATTAACGTTTAATGCCGGTCGGTAATGGCCATTTAAAAGAATTTAGAATATTTCAAATAAAATCATGAGCTGGAATTGTTAAGCAGTAATGAGTATTATTTTCTAGCTTTTGTTTCTTCGTTTAGAACGTTTCTTTTTTCTTTCATTATTACTGTTGGAAAGGAACTTTAATAGAAAAGTTAAAACGGCGCCAACATTGATTTGCTATTTGTTAGCATAATTTACTCATACTTTGTTGTTTATTAGGAGTATCAATCAAAATAAGAAAATTTATTTATTAAAGAAATACAAAGCACATTAAAAGAATTCTAATTATGAAAGTAAATGATAGTTTTTTTTTGTGTGTGCGGTTTGCTGTTGTTGACAAAAATAACAAAACGAATAAGTAAGTAAGCAAGACAACATTTCAAAGCCAATAAATGGAGAAAGGAAATTTAATTCAACATAATCAAGATACCATAAATAGTAGCATGGAAAAGTATTCAGAGAATTTAATAAAATAATTAGTCATAATTATGCGGTGGGAACAAAACAAAACAAAAGACTTAAGCAGCAAGCAGCAATCAGTACTTAAGGATGAGTCACAGAACAAACACTTGGCTGCTTTTGAGGAAGCAAATTTTTCCTTACAACTGCTAAAGTATTTATTTTTATGCAGTGGCAGCTTTAAAGAAAATTTGCATTTCTATTGACAGGCAGGAAAATGTTCACTATTTGAGGAAAATAGATATTGAATTAAAGCCACGAAACCATTTCTATTGTTAACATCTAGTTATTACGAAGCAATACTTTCACGCACATGACTTTACACCATTCTTTACGAGCAGTAATAAATTCTGCAAATTGTTAACATTTCCAGCAGGCTTTTCTACTCAATAACCCATATAAATGAACCTACACACTTTGACTAAACGGAGACAGAATAAGTGGAAAGATGTTTTATGAAAAAATAAGTATGTTAAAACAATAAACATTATGAAAGGATTTAGTTGTTTGAAGTGGCAAAAGAGCTGCAGAAGTTATTTGAAATTGTGTGACCGGCCAAACAGGCACCTAATTTGGCAATGAGCCAGCTAAACAGGAAACACAAATTTGTCTTAAAAGAATATAAAAAATAATAGAAAGATATATGTAGATAAATGGTATATAAGTATAAGAACCAATCTTAATAAAGTATGTGGTATATCTTTTTTATTTTTAACCAACACTGAAGACTTTACAGAAACTAGGAAAATAGTTTATGGGAAGGAGTAAACCAAGAGTAGTGCTTGTGGATTTTCGTTCTATAAGTTTCTTTTAGTAAGTTTTTTCATTAAAAATTGAAAAAAAACATGTTTGGTTAAAAAACGGTTACCAAAAATTTTACAAAAATTTCCTTCGAAATATATTTTTCTAACGAAAAGTTTTTATTAGAAAAAATAAAGTTTTTATTAGAAAAAATAATACCGTTAAACCTTTTTTATAAAAAACAAAAATCAATCAAGATCTTTAGCTGGAAATTTTAGGAGAAAACAATATAAACAAAATCAAATAATACGAATATTTTTTTAAATTAAAAATTGTTTGGTTTGTACATATGTACAACAGGTTTTTAGTTCAAGTTTTTCCTTTCTTAATTTTTTTCTTAAGAAGGATTTTTTACAATACAAATTTGCTGTGATCAATAGCTTTAGCTGTCCCCCAGCTAAAGATTTGATTATTATTTTTCTTGTCTTCTTCAATCAAAATTATTGATCACAGCAAATTTGTATTGTAAAAAATCCTTCTTAAGAAAAAAATTAAGAAAGGAAAAACTTGAACTAAAAACCTGTTGTACATATGTACAAACCAAACAATTTTTAATTTAAAAAAATTATAAAAAGTTCAACAAAAATTTAACAAATTAATATTTACATCTCTGGGTCCGGAGAATATTAAAATACAAAAAATATGTATGTTAATAAATAAAATAAATACCGCTAGTTCTGAGACAGCAAACGCTGTACAAACAAAGTGGGCAATTAACAAAAAGCATATGTGATTCAATGTGAGATGAATATAGATAGAAAATAATTAAATGCTCGGTGGCTTAGTGGTTAAAGCAGTAGATCATGATACGTCATGTCCCGAGCTCAAATCCCAGTGGGTGCTGATGAGTAGTGTAGCGACTACGAAACAGCTAGTTGTCCCCCAGCTAAAGATTTGATTATTATTTTTCTTGTCTTCTTCAATCAAAATTATTGATCACAGCAAATTTTGTATTGTAAAAAATCCTTCTTAAGAAAAAAATTAAGAAAGGAAAAACTTGAACTAAAAACCTGTTGTACATATGTACAAACCAAACAATTTTTAATTTAAAAAAATTATAAAAAAAGTTCAACAATAATTTAACAAATTAATACGAATATTTATTTTGATTTATTTCCTGTTTCAAAAATAATATAAATTAAAAACGGATTGTGTTCGTTTTTTTTGTGTGCGGTGCCCTAAAAATTAATCAAAAAATCCAATAAAAATAAAAAGCAGTTGAATTTATATCCATTAATAAAGTGCTGATTGTGCTAACTTCATACTTCGTATATGTCAATGTCAGTTGAAAAAAGCGACGGATAACGTATGACGGATTCTAAGTGCCCAGCGCAACAACAGCTGCATATATAGGGTGTTTTTTTAATCCCGATAGAACTTGAAATTGTAAAAAATAACACAAAAAATTAAATTGTAATCAAAATTTTTTTTTATTCGAAAGATCAATACGTGACATTAACATTTGAAAATGATTTCGGGCATATGGGCACCGCGGCTGTTCTTGACGAAGCGCATTCTGGACGTCCAATTTTGGGCCACTTTTTCGAGCACTGCTGGCCGTATGTCACGAACAACACGAACAATGCTGGCCTCCAAGGCGTCAATTGTTGCTGGTTTATCAGCATAAACCAGTGACTTCACGTAGCCCCACAGGAAATAATCGAGAGGTGTCAAATCGCACGACCTTGGAGGCCAATTGACAGGTCCATTTCTCGAAATCAACTTATCGCCAAATTTTGATTTCAGTAAGTCGATGGTTGCGTTCGCCGTATGGCACGTAGCGCCATCCTGTTGAAACCACATCTCCTCCGGATCAATGTCATCCATATTTTCAAACAAAAAATCATTGATCATGGTGCGGTAACGATCTCCATTGACCGTAACGCGAGCTCCGGCCTCATTTTTGAAGAAATAAGGTCCGATGATGCCACCAGCATGAAAACCGCACCAAACAGTGCATTTTTCTGGATGTAATGGAGTCTGTAGGGTCTCTTGTGGATTGGTCTCACTCCATATGCGGCAATTTTGCTTATTAACAAACCCGTTAAGCCAAAAATGCGCCTCATCGCTGAACACAATTTTGCGATAAAACAACGCGCGAATCGACGGCTGATTTTCAAAGTAAATTTGGATAATTTCGTAGCGTTGTTCAAGCGTGAGTCTATTCATGATGATTTGTCAGAGTATACTGAAACAAATAAGAAAATGTTTCATCAAAATTTAATTTTTTGTGTTACTTTTTACAATTTAAAGTTCTATCTAGCTTAAAAAAAACACCCTATACATACATATGTATATTTCTTCTTAGCAAACGCAAAAGCTTCGAATACGTTTTGCTTATCTGCAGTAACATCCAGAATCGAACCTGTGTACTCGACACTGTTAGTCAAGTGGTCTCTAATTTAATTATGAAAAATGTTGGTCTAAGTTTTTTCTTTTACAAAAAAGTTTCCTCAAAACAATCTCTACAAAAAATTTCTCAAAAAAAAAAAAACAAAATTGATTAATAAATAAAAAAAAAAAAAAATTTTACAAAAAAGTTTCCTCAAAACAATCTCTACAAAAAATTTCTCAAAAAAAAAAAAAAATTTTATTAAAAAATAAAAAAAAAAATACAAAAAAATAGAAACAAGATACAAGAAAAAATATTTGTAAAACAGTTATAGTAAAAATTTTTTTTTATATAAAGAAAAACTTCATTTTTGAAAAATTAAAAAAAATTTTTTTAGAATAGCAGATTTTCCTTTTTAAAACTTTAAGCAATATTAAAAAAAAAAAACTTTTTTAAATCAAGTCTAACCCTCAAGTTTTTTATTTTCATTTAATTGTTTTCCCACTATTTACTAGAAACAACGAAACAAAGTTAATCAAAAATTCAAAACACATTTTTCTTAACAGTCTGTCTGACAGAGAGACAGCCAGATCGACGGACGCAAAACATGAAATAAAAAATACTATTCATAATTCTTAATATTACATGGCCCACTTTGCTTTCTGTTTATCTGTCCGTCTTACCCTTTTTCTACTTTAGGAATCCTAAATATATTTTTTTCTCTCGTACAGTTTTATTTGTTTCCCACACTAATTTTTTTTTTCGGCACTCTGGCTGGCATTTTACTACAGCTAACAAACGTATATACATGTGAACAAATATATGTATGCATTAACATTTATACTCATGTCTATTCTAATATCTGAATCTGCAAGTGTAAGCTTTAAGGTAAAAGTTATTCTTAATACGAACAGAATTGTGTGCGTTACGTTGCAACATGCCCAAAGAACATGCAGGCAAACTTTTACAACATGCATGATTGTGTTACGACATGTCGGTGTGTGTGTGCATGAGCGAGCAAGAGTCCGAATATATTTGCATTTCTAAGCAATAAAATTCATATTTTCATGCCGTTTCCAAGTCTGTTACTCCAGCTTCAAACACTTGCCTTGGACTCCAAACGAAACTGGTAAATTTAAGGAAGAAAGTTAATTTAATACAATTTTACAGCCGTAAGGTTAAAAATGTAAAATTTTAATAGGAATTCGTTAAACAAATAGATATTTTATTAAGGAAAATGTTCAAAATAAATTAGCTCACATATAATTTATTTATGGGAAACAAAATCGGGAAAAGAGTCTGCTTTATTTTTTCTTCATTTTAATATTTCTAAGCTTCCTTAAGAGTTTTTTTTTTCTTCCGTTGATATGAACGCAGACATTGTATGTGAGTATTTAATATAAAAATTTTTGTTTTAAGACGTCATAGTTTATTTGTCACTTTGTTTTTATTTCGACTGCTCTAATTTCTTATTCATTTGAAATTGTTATCATAAATCTTTCACCTTGTTGTCAATAAGCTGGTGCGTAAAAAATTGTCGTGCTCTTTGAGCTAGAAATCAGTTTAAAGAAGATTTGTCTAACTTCAAAGGTTTTGGAAGCCGTCATATCTAATTAAAAATTCCAAAGCAAATTTTGCCAGAAAAACCATACGAGTAAACGAGGGCTGTTTTATAATTCCGCGACTTATTAAAATTTTTTTTCGTGCAGTAACTTGAAATACAACAATGCTGCGGTTAATCAACATTCTTCACAGTGTGAACTAATAATAAGTATTCAAATCTTAATACTAAATACAAAAATTAATTAAGTCCAGCCAATGCTAGACAAAAAGTTTTATTTTGCACGGTCAATATCGGTAAAGTCATTTACTTACAGCTCTGATGGTGGCAACGGTATCCCTTCCTCTCAACCGAGTGTGGCCGCCAAAATTAAGTATATTGCGCGCAATAGGGTTTGGAAGAAGTTCCAGTTTACTGGCATACCTTGTCGCGTACTTAGAAAGTTCCACTTTTACCAACGGAACACTCAGATCTTTAGGAATTCGTGAGTTTTTTACGTACCATGGAGCTGCAGTAGTTGTTCGAAGAATTTTGTTTTGTCGCCTTTGAAGTTTTCAATGTTTGACACAGAGGTGGTGGCCCATAACTGAATTCGTTACTTTCTGACACCAAAAATGCAAAGAATGGGAAGAAATTCTATAGTTAAGAAGTAGTTCAGTGAGGTTTGTTGGGGTCGTACCAGTACAAGTGATGCTGTGCATTCACATCACGCAGAAGTCATCATCGCGCCCGTAATTGTTCATAAAATTTATGAAATAATATTGAAGGCACGTGAGGTAGCTGAGGCTGTAGGCATCTCAATGAAATAAGTACTTTAGATTTTTCATGAATATCAGTGCTTGAAAAATCTACTCACGAGGTGGGTGGTACAATTGATCACACTTTACCATAAGCGGAAGGACGTGGTCTCTTGAAAGGAATTTTTGGCGATGTTTCTTGTATTGGTTTCGTTTGTAAATATATTTATATATCGAGATAGGTTAGTTGTAAAATTTAAGTGTAAGTTTTAGTAATAAGGTTTTTTTGTTATTAAATATATGTTATGTAAAAATTTATAAAGGATGAGTTTTGAGTGAAAAGAAATTGGTATTGGCGTGTTGGTAAGGTAAGGAAGGAGAAGTCTGGACGGTTTTGGGTTTGCAAAACGAAAATTGAGTTCAGGACAATCGTCTTGCAACCAGGTTGGGTGGGCAATGGAGAAACAAATAAATATGTTTATGTCGGCGTAGCCAGGGAGAGGGTTAGAACCCACTGAGTGGTCTGTGCTCAGCAAATTAACTAGTCGGAAACCTCCCTGGTCTCTGCGGCCGTAACATAAAATTAAAACATGTGATCATCACAATACTTCAAAGAACATTTGAAACAGTTTCACCCGCCAAGGCGGGTCTGTGAGTCAACTATAGTGTTTTGGACTGCATGCGGTGTCATTCACTTAGGATAATTAGAACAGATAAAATAATCGCCGATGACATTCGATATTGATTTAAAGCAAAAACAAGTGCTGTTTCGTGTGTAGCCACTTGGGGAAAAAACCTATAACGAACTGGGCTACGAACTGTTACCTCATCCCGCATTTTCTCTAGATTTAGCCATCTGCGACTGTTCTCTTATCCCAAACTTGAAGAAATGGCCGAGTGCTAAATTTTTCGTAAGGAGGGATCGCTTCCAAAACAAATGCTTATTTTCAGTGCTCTACAAAACCAAATTATTTTAAAGAAATAAAAAATTTGAGAAATGAAGAAATTGATTTTTTTTCAAATATCGGGTGGTTAAATTTTTAGGGCCGAAGATGAAAGTGAACAGCAGTCAAGCTTTTTTTTAAATTTCATTTGACACCTCTCAAGTCCAAATTAGTTCAATTTGAACCATGGAAAGGTACACAATCTACTAATGGCCAGAACGCTGGCAAGATATAGCAACTGTGGTTGATCAATTTTCGAAGACAATCATCTTCAGTGATCAGGCGCATTTTCACCTCGGTGCTAATAAGCAGAACTGATGCATTTGGGCGACTGATACTCTAAGAGTGATTGTCGAAAAACCCTTAAAATTTAACCACCGTTTCAAGTCTACTTATGTTTAGGTTGGCACCTATGAAATGTGGACTTATAGAGATAGAGAGTGAAAAAGATTTAGATCAGCGCCTGCCTTTACGGCCTTATCTGACGATGGACCAATTCACGGTTACCAGGCATACACACAGGTAGCAATTCTTGTTTGTAGCCATATAGATAACCCCTTGTTCAGGAGTACGGGCCTAATAATCCCTCCTATATGCAATTTCCCAGACATCAATATAGGTAGCAATTTTTGTTTGTAGCCATATAGGTAGCCCCTTGTTCAGGGGTACAGGACTAATAATCGCTCCTATATGCCCAGTAAGAGCATCAGGCCGTCAACCATCACCATTGGTTCCTTACAGTATAGGTATCTGTTGTACAGGCAACACACCCTTGGGAGGATGCTAGTCCGCAAAAGAAGCCACACACCAAACAATTATCAGGGATGCTAACTCCCCCTTTATCATTCCTGACAATGTTCCTGTGATTATCAGGAATGCTGGCTCACCCTTCCGCAGCCAGAACGCCAGTTTCAGCCAAGGTTGCCACCTCAACCTGATCATCAGCCCGGGTTGAACTACAAGCAGAACCACACGGGGGCTACGCTGATCCCCGTTCTACCAATTTATACCCTTGGTAAGGGTTTAGGAAGCCAACACAACATACGAGGTCTGCTGAAATAAAAACTGTTATTTGCTATTTTCCAAAACTTATTTATTTTTTTTATCGATAACTATCTTGTCCTTTTTAAAGTAGTCCCGCTCAGATATGATGCACTTATGCCTGAGTTTTTTCTAATTCTCGAATTTGTTGGCGCTATTTGATATCGCCAACAGTTCCCGCTTCGATTTACTTTTATCTCCTCAATCGTAGGAAAACGCTTCCCTTTCATTGGTGTCCTCAGTTTTGGGAAGAGGAAAGAGTTTGCAAGGGCCAAATCCGGTGAATATGGTGCTTGCGGCATGATAGCGGTTTTGTTTTTGACCAAAAACTCAAGCACAAGCACCGAGGTGTGAGCTGGTTTATTAACATGGTGCAAAATCCATGATTGTTTTTTCCAAAATTCTGTGCGTTTCTGGCGAATTACTTCGCGCAAACGGCGCTTAACTGCAAGGTAGTATTCCTTATTGAGCGTACGACCTTGTGACAAGAATTCATGGTGCAACACGCCATTGCGGTCAAAGAAAACAGTGAGCAAAACCTTCACATTTGACCGAACTTGACGTGCTTTTTTCGGTCTTAGCTCTTCTGGACGCTTCAATTGCTACAGCAAACTAGGGACTCTTTCCCCTCTTTACCCGAAAAATAGAATACTCTAGTTTAGAATACGCCAACGCAAAACCTGGTCCTCGGCGGTGACTTATAGAGACAGCTAGAAAGCGCAGAAAAAAACCCATAATTTTTTTACACATTTTTTTTACTCGTATGCTTACAACTAAGTAAACCGATTATTTATTGTAGCGCCCGCGTAGCTTGAGTGGTGGTACCCTGCTTAAATAAATTAAGGCACGCGTTATAAATTTCTGTCGCAAAACCAACAAAAGCCGTCAACAAAAGAAAATGAATCATTTTAAATGTGGCTTTTTAAAGAAAGCGTATGCAAAATTAATATAAATTTTTTTTCTTGAGCGCATGACATCAGAGGAAAAAAATTTCACAATGAGTTTAATTGGCGGTGTTATGAATGTATATCATTTAGGGATTGGCAAACACACACATTCATCTATAGCAAAAATCATACAAATTTCTTAAATATTAGGTGCGTTTCTGTTTGGCAACAAAAACTAAAACACAAAAATGAAGATCAAAATCTTATACGCAGTTTTTGGAAAAAAAAGCCCAACAACAACTTTCTATTACTTTAAAAAAATAAAGAGACAAGTAGAAAAGATATGTATGTATCAGTATGCACATATGTATTATAAAACAAAACTGGGTTTGAAATGTTTAGATGTCTTTTTCTCGTTTGACTTTTAAACATATTTGACCTCCTGCGGTTGTGTGGTTTGGTGTATTTTTTTGATAAGCACGTGATGTCTTTTTAAAGACAACAAACGATTTTCTTCTTATTTTGTTTTGTATTTTTTTCTCTCTTTTTTTTTTTTTAATTTAACAGTAAAACTTTAAAAGAAAATATACGCCAAAGGTTGTCAACATTTTCAATTTTGTTAAATAATGTTAGCAGTTTTACAACATCGTCTTCGTTGGCTTTTTTCCGTAAAACTTCAATTCTGTCTCTGTGTATGTGTGTGTGTGTGTGTGCAAAATAACGCAGCAAAACAAAACAGAGACTTTGAAAAACAAGCAACTCCTTTTGAGCTGTCAATCAATTGTGTTAATAGTTTGTAAAAAATGTTTTCTTATTTTGCTTCTATTCGATTTGTATGCGTTTATCTAAGCCAACATTTGTAAATATTTGCCATGTTTATTCAAAGTATAGAGTTACTATTTTTCTGTTTTTTTTTTTTTTTGTTTGTGTGATATTTTATTTACCAAAATGTCCATTGCATTTGTCAGTTTTAAAGGCAAACAATAATAAATAATCCCAAGATGTGTTAAAATATTTAAGTTTTTTTTTTTTTTTTTCTTCAAGCCAAAACGACTACAGTTTCCATAAAATAAACGTTCAGCATGTTAAATTCAAACAGTCTTTGGTTGTAGCAGTATTTCAGTTAAATCTTAACAACAAAGTAACAATTTGTTTTAAAACTTCGAAAAATAAATAAATTTTAGAAGTTATGCAGTTTTTAATATTATTTCCAAAAATTTTGAACTTAAGTTGAAAACAAAAATTTGCTACTGAAAACTTAAATTAGATTTTCATAGTTTGCGTTTAAATTTTGATTACTAAATCACAATTTCCATTATGCAAGTTTCATCGGCTGAACTGATTAAGTTTGAGAGAACAGGGTGAGCTATTTTACCGCATGAACTAAAATATCTCTAACATTTAATTCTCTAAAATTTAATTAGCTCAGCCAATAAAACTTTTATAATGGAAATTGCGACTAATATAAATGAGAAAAATTTTCGAATTTTCGAATATTAAGTTCTTTAAAATCCGTTTTCTTGAATTAAAAATTTGCAACACAACTTTCAATAAGTTTCTATATTCTGACTGCGCAGCTCGAAAAACAAAAAATTATTACTGGTTACAGGCCTAAAAAATCAGAATTGAAAACCACACAGAAAAAATTATTGTAAAAATAAATTCAAGAAAATTTTTGTCTGAAAAAATAATTTGTACGCATATACATACGAGTAAATATCAAAAAAATGTCGTATATATCGTATTTTGTTATTGTTTAAAAAAATTGTTGTTTTCGATCATCAATGTTTTTTACTAAACTCATTTACAGGTCCGCAGTCAAACAATTTATTAATTGATTCAAGGAATTTCGTTATTGAAAACGAAAAATTTTTCTTCTGTGCATGCTTAAAGCTTAAGTCGCCGTTGCCACACATCAAACATATATGCTTCTTTTATAAAAAAAAAGTTAATAAAGTATTTTCAAAATAAGCTATAAGACTGAAATATATATATGTTTGAAAAATCGCACTTAAGTTTTGTTTCCCTTAAAATCAGTTTCGTTAAAGCAACACATAGCAAAAATTTATTAATATATTGTCATAAACGAGAACTTTAGAACATATAGAAATATATTCGAAAATTCGAAATTTTTACTTCAGGTAAAAACTTTTTACAGTATTGTCAAAAACAATAAAAGTCAATACATTTATTAATTGCAAGTATATGCATCTTCAGAAAATCGAATCCACTTTTTTTTTATTTAAAAACTCATTTTCGTTTTGTAGCAAAAAATGTTTAATTGTCATTAAAAACATGAGCATTAGAAAATACTCGTATATTGAAATATATTCGAATATTCGAACTTTAACTTTAGTATGATTTATGCAGATAATACGAAAAAAGAGACAAATAAACTTTCAAATACAAATCAAATTTTCAAATATATACATGAATCTTCGAAAATTCGAACTCAAATTTTTTGCTCCAAAAGTAGTTGTTTCAGTAGTATTTTCCATTTCACGCCATAAATTTATTACCGAAGACAAGAGAATTCGAGCATATTAATATATGTTCGAAAATTTTCTTAATTTAAAGTATAATTTAATTATTTTAAAATATATTTTGCTAAAATTTCTGCATTTTTTACTAATAAACATTACCCTAGCGCATTTTAAAATATAATCGAAAATGCAAGTATATGTACATATGCCTTTCTGGTCGAATATTCGAACTTGCGTTGTTTGTCTAAGTATTCGTTTTTTTATTGCGTACCGAAAAATAATAGAGGTTTGCGATTTTTTTTTTTTTAACCACGAAATTTCGAAAATATAAACATATTCATGTAACTGCATTTGCAAAACGTATAAGAACTTGTGATTTTTATTTTAAAATGAGTTTGATGTGTTGTTTACATTTAGTTTTAAAAAATGTTTAGAGCTTTAAAATATAGTTCTATAATTCATACAAATATGTATGTTCGAAAATTCGAACTTATGCATTTTGCTCTAAAATCAGTTTTATAATACTTTTGCATCTCGTATCAAAAAAGAAAAAAGGTTGGGTAATGAATTTTTCAAAACTAAGATGTTGGAAATTTTTTTATATATCACTCTTTTATTGCAACATAGTCATATCTCCAAAAATGAGCTTTTCGAATTAACAATGCAAAATTGGTTACAGTACTACCTTTTATATTGTGCCAAAAATTTATTCAAATATTCAAATTACTTTCACACTCTTCCCTTTAGAAGATATTTTCTAAGATTTTTTTCCGAGACTTGTATTCAAACTAAAAATTTGAAATGTGTTTTTCTCGAAACTAGCTTTTTTAAAGGAACTATATGTATTTATCATTCGTATTTTGTTGTTGTTTAAAATAATTGTTGTCTTCGATCATAAATTTTTTTTTTCTAAACTCATTTACAGGTCCGTATTCAAACAATTTATTAATTGATTCAAGGACTTTCGTTATTGAACACGAAAAAATTGTTTTTCTGTGCATGCTTAAAGCTTAAGCCGCCGTGGCCACACACCAAACATATATGTATGTTCGAAAATTCGAATTTTCAATTCAGAATTGGTATGGTTTTAGCCTTCCGTGTAAAAAATTGTATAAATTATTAAAAAAAAAGTTCAATCATGAATGTACGAATGTTCGAAAATTCGAACTTATACGTTTTGCTCTAAAATAAGTTTTCCATTATTTTTGCATCTCCAGTCAAAAAATAAAAAGGTTTGGTAATGCATTTTCCAAAACTGGGATGTTCGAAATTTATATTTATATGTATATGCACACACATAGATAAGCATATACATATGTATATGTCCTTTGAACTTACATAAATTTCATATATCAAATTCAGAATTTGTTTGGTTTTAGACTTCTGTTGTTTCAATAAAATTTATAAATTATTAAAACAAAGTTCAATAATTCTTATACTAATACACATGCATGAATGTTCGAATATTCAAACTTCTGTGTTTTGCTTTAAAATCAATTTTCCTCTGTTGATGCATTTAATGACAAAAACTATGGCAGTAACGAAAACACAATGCGTTTGAAAATTCCAATTTCGAAAATTCGAATTGAATTTTTTGTTTTAAATTCAGTTTAGGCAACATACTTATTCGAAATTTATTGCAAAAAATTAGTAAAGTAGTCTTAAATGTTAATATATTCGAAAATTCGAAGATAAATTTTATTGATTCAATACAAAATATTTAGCTTGATTGTTTTGAGATTCTGCTAAAAAAATCTATTTTAAAGTCTTAGAACATTAAAGTAACAAAGTTGCAATACAACATTATTTTTTTATCTTAAACCAGTACTCAGGGAATGAGCCCTACATATGCAGTGTTTTTTACTGGAACTACGAAAATAGTTCATTAGTAATTGAAGAGAGGGAGTAGTGTTTGTGGAAATTTGTCTGGAACCTATTGGTAAACACGCGGAGCGGTTATTACAATATTTAAGGTGTTGGAATGAAATTATAACGCATTTTCGTAATACAGTTTCCCCTTCAAATTTTTCGCTTTTGAAAATGTAACTTTAGTTTAAGTTTTTCAAAACTATACATAAGTGAAAACTATACGTAAGCCTATTTCGGAATTTTTTTTTATTTATATATGAAATTATTTTTAAAAAATTGAGCAATGAAAACATTAATTAAAATCAAGATATACATTCATATCAATTCCGTTCGCAAACGGAATTGGGTTTTTCATATATCACATATATCGCCATCAAATCTTTACTAATTTCAAAAATGAAATTATTATTTCCTCTTAGAAATTATTTCATTTCGAGAAATTACAGTCAAGATATACGGACATGTCAATAACATTCACAAACGGAATTAAAACCGCAGTTTGATTCTTCATATATCACATATATCGGAATGAAATCTATACTAATTTGACAAAAGAAGTTATTATTTATATATTTCCTTTCAGACATAATTTAATTTCGAGAAACTTTTTAGTCTTTGAAGAAACAAACCAGAAACGCAATTCCATTTTCAAGTGGATTTGATTACTGTGATATGCCCGATGAAAAGCTTTTTAGGTCTACTGCTTCGAGTTACTAAGACTTTTATGATGAATACCAAAATTCAGTTATTTCGTGCAGGGTCTTAAGACTTCTACGCTTCGGCTTCAATTGTATAGCACTTGCTGCCTTTTGGATTTCATTTGCAAATTCATTGTTTGCTTTTTTTAACTTTGTCTAAAAATGGTGTTTAGATTTTATTTATTATTTTTATTTTTTATTTATTTTTTTTTTTTTTTGTCCAGTTTTTGTTTAAGTTTTTTGTTTGACTTTTGTATTGGCTGCCAGTTGCATTTTATTATTCATAAAGACTTGTTTTCTAACAATTTAATACATGCACCTGTTTTATTAAAATGTGGGATGTAGTTTCTTTTTTTTGTTTTTAATGTTCATTTTATGTTTTAATTTTATAATAAAAACATTTCAGGTTTTTAACCAATAAGAATACAATGTTAAACCAAGGTGGGTTATTTATTATTTTTTATATATTTTTCTTATTTTTTAATATGGATCTTGAGTGGACATTTTGTTTTTGGAAAAATGTATTTGGTAGTGAAAGTGAAAGTTAAAGCAAATGCAAAAAAAGTCCTTCTGCTAAAAAAAATATATTAATTTTTTTTCATTGACGGTAAAAGAGATAATTAAAAAAATTATATTTTTACCGCCTGGCAATAAAAATTCTGTTGAAAATAAATTTTTAAAGATTTCTTTCTAGAATATCAAAAAACAAAAATCCATATTATCATTGCAAACCCAATTCCATAGACTCGTATTTATTTTTTATTCTTAACTTTTTCCAATTCAGATTACGGCAATGCTCTTTAGAACATAAATAAGAAATCAAGAGAGAAAAAAAAACAACAATTACAAGTGTTGTAGTACAAGGCTGTTGACTTTAACGTTTCTTTTTAAAGATACACGCATGCGTGCTCTAATAAATTGTTAGAAACCATCAACATTAATGCAACAACTCATCACTGTCAGTGGTGTATTAAAAGCAACAGCTTATGGTAATAAAATAAAAATAGCCAAGCAAACAGTCAAGACTCAAGTCAGCCACAAAGTTAAGCATTCAAATGGCATGCAACCTGTAACATTATCAAAACGAGTTCACTTTAGAGCAAAACAAAATATGAGCAAAAATTTGAATATAAGCGAGAAAAACATGCGTGAAAACTGACAATTTATATTGGTGTTGATAAAAAATAAATTTGTTCACACGTTAAATAAATATAGTTTAAAAATCTAAAAACCTCACTTACTAAAACATTTATCCATATAACCAGATAGTTATCCGTATAACGCGATCTGAGTTCTTTTGGGAGTTCTTAAAGTCGGCCTCAGTATACGTCAGCTTTCGGAAACGTTTTGTTTATTTATAAAATCGACTTCGTGAATCTCGAAAATCGCTCCACTTCCCCGGAAGCAATACTACAACCGGGGGTTCCGAATTTTTTTTTTAAATTCCCAAAATTGATTTTGTGAATCCCCAAAATCCCTCCACTTTCCCGAAAGCAATACGGCAACCCAAATTTTCGAACTAAAACAACAACAATATGCATACAGTTTTATATACCGAATATGACAACCCGGTTCAACCGGTGTTCCAAGCCGGTGATTCCAAATTTTTTTGGGAATTTCCAAAAATGATTTTGTGAATTTCCAAAGCAATTCGGCAATTCCAATTTTCGCACGAAAGCAACAACAATGTACATACAGTTGTAAATACCGAATATGACAACCCGGTTCAATCGATGTTCCAAACCGGTGACTTCGAATTTTTTTCGAAAGCAATACGGCAATTCCAATTTTCGTACAAAAGCAACAACAATGTACATGCAGTTGTAAATACCGAATATGAAAACCCGGTTCAACCGGCGATTCAAACCGGTGTTTCCGAATTTATTTGAGAATTCCTAAAATTGACTTTGTGAATCCCCAAAATCTCTCCACTTTCCCGCAAGCAATACGGCAACGCCAATTTTCCCACTAAAGTAGCAGCACTGTACATACGGTTTTATATACCTGCATCTGGACAAACACCTAGCTTAAAGGTTATTACCTTCTAGTCCCTACTGTGTGCAATTTCCCAGCTATCAATGGAAGACAAGGCTTAATGAATTGGTAGGCCAAAGTTCATTAAGAACATCAGCTCTTAACGAACTCATCCATCTAACCCTCACCTTTGCTTCCGAATTTTATTCGACGTGTGCTTACCACCACACCCATTTGGCGATTTCAAATTGTAAGACCCTACTTCTAGCCTTATACGTTTGTCACAATTCATATTTGGCGGTTCTTAATCGAAAACGTGATTTGTGTTTGCCGGACCATGCTTGTATATTTTGCGGTGTTCATATGGCGAGTAAAGTTGTCGTACTACAATAGCTTCGATTGAAAACCGAAAAATGTGTATAACATTATCTTGCATTATACTTTTGCTAGAACACATTTATGGAGTTTTCAAACCGAAAACGCCAACTGTAAGTCATTTGCGTTTATCATCTTCTTAATAAAAATTTTAAATTTTTGGAAAAATTTAAGTCAGTTTCAAAATAGGAAGTTACGATTAGCAAAAGTATGCTGAAAAAGAAACCAAATGCACTTTATTAGTATGACAGCTAGTTATAAAAACACGCTTATATCCGGCCATGTCACAGAATTCACTTATGTTCGGAAACGTAGGGAGCCTGTTTTTGGATTCTGCAAAAAACGAAAATCTAAATATTTTATCCGAATGATAAGATTTTTATAAGATAATACTAGTTTCATTCTTGATATTAGAAATAATTTTATTCTGAAAAGTTTTTTAGTTTTTCGTTTTTTCATTAACTACTCGTAAAATAAGAATTCCGTTTCCGAACGGAATTGAGCTCTGTGACATGGCTGATTGTATATAAAACTCATTTCCGAAACATTAGATTGTTAGCTATACAATTTTTTTTTGTTTTAATTTTTGACACAGAGAATTTTAAAATAAGATTTGCCACATCAAAAACCATTTTGAAATAAATATACAATTATAGAAACTTTAAAAGCCTTCAATATAGAAGAATGTACAATTAAGGATTTCAGATCTTAACTTTTTCCACCACCCAATAAGTATGTAGCTACAAGCACACGACTTCATATACAGTCGGACATCAAAAATACACAACCTAAGCAATCATAATTCATAAACTTAATTAAAATCATAACAAAAATTGCTTAGATTTAACTGAAAAGTCATATAAAATCGTACTTACTTTTCAGTTATTTACACAGAAACATACACTAAAATTTTAAATAAGAGACGGAAAATAGGTGATGGGGCGGGGCGGTGGGGGAAGGGAGTATAGAAGAAAATATGGTAACAAACATTAAAATCTTTCATTCTAGCCTGATGGCCTGTCTGGCTGGCTGTATGTAGCTGCTGTTGCTGGTCTTGGCTGGTCAAGAAGAGTTTAAGTTGGACTTGAATTGAATTGAGTCGGAGTGTCGACTGGAGTTAGAGAGTATTATGTCTATGTCTTGGCCAGAATGGCAGAAATAAACTCTTAAGTTGACTGATATATTACCATGAATTTTAGCATTTAAAGCTTCCCAGTTACGAATGCGTATAATATGAGGACATACTTCAACTCTAATTCCACTCTGTCTGTTTGTCTGTCCAATCACTTTTTATGTTTAATAACCGTATGTAAACTAAAGTAGAGTAGTTGAAGAGTGATTTTGGTTTTTCTGGCTTTGTTTTTTCTTTTTTTTTTTTTGTATTTTTTTAGTGTGGACAGGGTGTTATTAAAATGAAATCATCATCATCACAATTTCAAGTTACAGCTAAGAAAAAGATTTTGTTACCACTTTTTCCACCGCCCGCCAAATTATGATCTCACGTATGATTGCGTGTGTATATGTGTTTGCATATGGGCCTGTGTGTATTTTTGAAGCTTTAAAACACAAATCATTTCATCTCATTTTATATCACATCTCATCTCTGAGTTTATATATTTATGAGTTTTACTGCGCGCGCGCATATGCATCTGCATGTGTATGTGTGTGTGTTTATGCTTTAGATAGTCATTCAGTCAGTCATTTAGATGTGATATGTGAAGACACATAAATGCCAAGTGCTTTATTTTATTAATTTCTTACACTTTGTGAATTCAAGGAATGTAGCACAAAATATTCACTCTTTCCTCGTACAAGTCATAAACCAACACGGACATTCATGTACGTCCAACTTGATGAAATGATTTAATTTAATTCGTTAGAAAATAAAATTGTTATGTGGAGGATTTTGTTTCTCTTTATCTTTTTGCCTGTTTAGCTTTTTGGCTTAAAGCATTTGTTTAATTTGGCTCCGAACAAGAGATGTAAAAGAAATGTTTTTTTTTTTTTCTTTCTTATGAATTTCTATTTATAATTTCATACATTTATGAATTTATGGTTTTATTTATGGCTTTGTAGAGTTTTATAGCTTAAACCATTTGTATTGATTTGTGAGATTTAATTAAATCAAATAATAGGCACAATGTTTATAGATTGTAATTAACATAACAAATAGAAATCCTTAATTGAAAATGCTTCAAGTTTTCACTAAGCATTAAAAAGTTATAAATTTTTTTTTTCTGTTAGAAGAGTTATGATTTTAAAAATAAAAAGAGTTGTGTTAGATATCGATAATTAATGACCCATCTGGCAACGCTGGTATAAGATGATTTGCTTTTAAATAACTTCTTTTATTAATAACTATATTAACAGGGAAGAATTACGGCTTACCGTAAACCGTTGAATTATAATCTAATTTTTTCCTTCTTATTAAATTAATTTAAATAAAACTATCTGAACTATAACCCGTTGTACAAATGTACAAACCAAAAATTTTATTTAAAAAACTATCTGAACATTTATGGCCATTTTTACAACCTGAAGATAAAGTTAGTAATAGTTAAACTGAACTTTAGTTAAGAAGAACGGTAAAGTCACTCCTAAATTTTACCCATCTTTATAACTAAAGTTTTCATATTTTCTGTTGAAAATATGGCAACCTCAAATTTTTTAAGTTTACTTTGAAATTTACATTGAGAATAAGCCGGCTGTTAAATCATGTGTAACTTTTCAGGATAGTTTTAACTGGTAATAACCAAAAAGAAAAAAAAATCCTAAAGCCAACTATTTATGAGTCTTTTTAATGGTGCTTAACAGTTCTAAGTTTTTGACTTCTTTTCTTTATGTTCATGTACTTATATTTTTACTCTTGTGCTCTTCTATCCTTATGTTTTCACGCTCTTGTACTTGTATATTCTTTTACCGTTTCAAAAGACCAATACAGTTGAATGCTTCTTTTGAGACATGAAGAATGTGTTCGTCTTAGCGAACATCACACTGAATTTTCATTCCAAAAATATCAAAAGCATCTGATGCCTCAATGCCAGCAATATCCTTGAACATAGTTTCCGTGTTAGAGTCATCATACTCCCACTAGAGCTTACCTGAGAGCCACAGTAGCAGTCGTCACTGGGCATGGTCACTTGGGAACCATATCAGGAGAGTATACTTACCCTATAATGACTTCTGTAGAAGTTGCGAAGACAAAGAGGAGAAGACAATCCTTCATCCCCTCGGAACATGCCCGTCTTAGACGATGATCATGTCTGGCCTCAGTCAATCCGACCACGGTAGCTTCTTTCATAACAAGCCGCGGATGGCTGGTGCATCAGCAAGTAATGCCACACTGAGCAGTTTCCTACCTTTCCTTTCCCTCTTCCTCACTCCCACTAGATCCCTCTAACTTCTAATTTTCACCTCTACTATTCCACTCTTAAGACAATCACAAAGGGAATAATCTTCAGGACCCAAGTGAGCTGGAGAATCTACCTACCTACTAACCTAACCTAACCTAACCTAACCTAACCTAACCTAACCTAACCTAACCTAACCTAACCTAACCTAACCTAACCTAACCTAACCTAACCTAACCTAACCTAACCTAACCTAACCTAACCTAACCTAACCTAACCTAACCTAACCTAACCTAACCTAACCTAACCTAACCTAACCTAACCTAACCTAACCTAACCTAACCTAACCTAACCTAACCTAACCTAACCTAACCTAACCTAACCTAACCTAACCTAACCTAACCTAACCTAACCTAACCTAACCTAACCTAACCTAACCTAGCCTAACCTAACCTAACCTAACCTAACCTAACCTAACCTAACCCAACTTAACCTAACCTAACCAACCTAACCTTGAATGTGTATGAAGCAGCGTACACCATCAGGCGACTTTCACCAATATGGGATCTTACTAGTAATGAAATCTACCCTATTTTTACCCCAATTGGAGATTGTACGAGAATTAGTCTTCAATCTGTCATTTATATTTTATACTTCACAACTTTTTCCCTGGTAGCACAAAATTTTTGTATTCCAGCAACATGTTTCCACTTCATGATAGTTATATGTATATTTCAAGTGTTCCTAAAAAGGTGATTAAATTAGGTTTTCTTTTGCGATTTAATAAAAAGTTTAGTGCCCCGATGTCTGCACAGCTACTGCATTATTTTTAAAAAGGATCACGTGTACCAAGAATGATCGAACTAGAGATAACGCCATGCGCATGATTTTCCGTTAGATGACGTAGTTTAACCCAAGCAAAAGTACGTATTTCCAATTCATCGACGGCTGTGTTTGTACAGTCATTTGACCAACATGCGCAGAAGATTTCAATTCTATGTGAGAGTTGTCGGAATCATGTAGCCTAGTACAAACTAGTGAGCATTCTCATTTGTGATTCATATGCCATTGCAAATATAATTTCTCTAACAGACCGTTAATCTCTTTTTATTTCCGTTATAATAAGCAAGCACATTTCTAAGCAAATGAACGCAACACAAAACAGAGTCCTTGACAAGCATTCGTCAAGCTTATTAACAATAAATAACATTTATCACCAACCAAAAACAAAAACAAAAAAAGTCAAATCCATTTATACAGATTCCTACATGTGTCTTTTTGAAAACCTACAAACAAAACAATTCAGGAAGAAAAAAGTCAACAAGACAAACCTAAAAAAGGCAGCCAAACTATCCCATGAAATCTTAAGAAAGCACGTAAACACATTAAGAAAAGATTTCTGGAAACGAGTTAAAAATCTATACAGAATCTACTTAAGCTTAAGAAATGGAAATGGATGGAGATGGAGATGAAATGAAGAATTCAACAAACCAAAGCAGCAACCAGCAACAAGATGTTTAAGCATAACAAATTGTTTTGTCATTTTCAAGAACAGATTTTTTTCAAGATGATGCAAATATGCAAATTTGACTGGTTTCTCGAACAGAATACTACACACAAGAAAAAAAAAACGAAAGAAAGAAATTGCGCATACACACGTTTCAATATGATAAATGAAACAAAGTTAGATATTTTGTGTTCAAAACTTTAAAAGGGAGAGCATTTAAGCGGTATGTGACAGGGCACAAATTAAATTAACAACACTTAAGTGCATAAAAAAAAATGGAGTGGATTTTATTTTGTATTTTATTTTTCACAAGTGCTGACACTTTTATTAAGTGTTTGACTGCAGTTCATTAATTTACCATTCCTTTGTTGAGCACACACAACAACCCCTGACAATTCCTGAATCCTTTAAGCAGGACATTCTGTGAAAATAATTGTTATTGTTATTTAAGTATTTAACATATTTTAATCATTTGTTATCAAGTGATCTGGTTTTTTTTCTACTTTCTGATCTTTCTAAGCGCAGCAGATTTTCATACTTTAAGCAAAAAAATTAAAAATTTATTATGTAAATATGTATATGTATATGTTTGTATGTATGTTTGGTAATGTTTAAGTTTAAGGACAATTTGATAAATGATTGTAGATGATTTTGATCTTGCAAATATAGGCTTAACAACTGTTGAGATTTAAAGCAAGAGTGTCTAAAGCAGTGGTGCCCAAATGTTCTATATAGAAGAGCAAACACCAATACATTCAAGGAAAAACTACTTTTATTTAATATTGTTTGTTGTAAAAAACAAATTATATTTACAAAATCACAATTTACAGTGATAATCGGTGCCAAAGCATGCGAAAGTGTTTTTGCTTTGCTCCTGTGTGTGTGCAGTGAAGAACGGCAAAATATATATAAGACGTAGTTGTTTGTGTATTTTTATTGCTAGTGCTGAGCGCAGTATGTGTGTATTAAAGAGCACAACCCTATAGCTAAGCGCTTTTAAAAAAACAGTTGAGCATCAAACGCATAGGCCGGGGCATATCTGGTCTAAAGAAATGCAATTAATTTATATGGCAATCGCAAATTTTATGTCGAAAGTCATCTTCTAACAGCTCTCATACAATTATTTGGCTACACTGCTATGGCCTTATTCATAAAAAAATATGTTTTGTTTATTACATACATATTTATTTGAAACATTTATATATAAAATTTGTCATATAAGCTTTTAAGCAAATAAAATATTTTTATGAATATGGCCGTAAAACTTGTAATGTATTTATTTTGTTTTATTTGTTAAAAGGCTGCACGGAATGTTCTAAAGGACACTGATTACTACTGTGTAGTAGGTTCAAGTACTGTATTTCAAAACAATTCTTAAAAAAAACAAACAAGCTATAGCACATTTAGAAACAGAACAAACACTTCATAGTCTTGAAATACCTTCACGACATTTATGGACTGCACTTGAATTCTGTTTCACAGCCAAATGTAAAACAAAACATCACAATAAAGCAAATAAACGGTGAATTACAGCAAGCACATTGACATTTGAGAATACTGCATCATAAATATTCGTGCTTAATACAAAGACAAAAACCATGAACAACAACAACACACACATATGACCATATTGTGCATATACAACTTGTGCACTATTCCAAAGACAAAAACCATAAACAACAACAACAACAAATTTTATAAACAAAACTGAAGTGGAACATTACTTCAATACTTGAAGTCCTACTTCAATTTTGTTCTATTTCATTTGGTTCTACTTGTGCTTAGTTCTGTTTGTTCTAAATGCTTATAAGACAGTATTCGTTAATGTGTTTTGAACATTTCGGCATTTACTTGACCGTGTACAAGGAGGGCAAAGAAGCTTATCGTTGACAGTAGGCTATCTAACTCTATTGACTTACTCGAGCATCGTCGTAGTGTGGGATGCGTCTCTCTGTTTTTTTGATACTAAAATGGATGTTGCTCTGACGAGGTTATGGATCTTGTTTCCGAAATGCACATATTTTCATGTAACACGTAAGCATCGCCCAGGGCTCGTCTTTATTTTTGTGATCGATTGTCCGGGGAATCGTACAATGCGTTACAGAGAGAATACGATTTTCAGTCGTACGCTTCGTAAGTTGCCCGCAGACGTGTGTTCTGTCAATTATAACGCTGGAAAGTTCATGTCAAATGTTCATAAACACTACTTCCTTTTTCCTTCTTTTTACCTAATTCCGGTACAATACTCGTACACTGCGGTACAATACAGGGGGTTTCCCTTGAGTACTAGTCCAAGATTAAAAAAAAAAATTATATTATACAGACAGTTTACTTTGTCTTGAGTGTGGTGGTGGCAAGGGAAAAGAGAGTGGCTCTCTTATACTCTTTATTATCCCTTGCCATCAGCAAACTCAAGACTTTGCAAAGTTAACTTTCCGTGTGTGAAAGCCGTATTATTGTGAATATTATAATTGCCTTAAGAGCGAAAGATTGTTATAAATTTTATACAAAAACTGTATGAGAATTAAAGATTGCTTGTAAAATTTTTTATTAAATTTATTTCAATATCTTTCCAAATAACTAAAGACATATTTTTTGTAACAAATTCCTTTTCAGATTTCGTTGTTACTCTATCTCTTTTTCTCTCTCCTCGCTCTTTTCTTCTTTTTCCCACCTAGTATATCGCTCTCAGCACTTTAAAGTATTTCACAATATTGATTATTCTATTCTTTAAACAATTTTATGAATTTTATTTCAATAAAAAAACAATCTACTCACGACTTTATCATATTTCTTAAACAATTGTAATCATGCTTAAGCCATTTCATAACTAAAAAAATATAAATAAAAATAAAAATTATAAACAAAAAAAAAAAAAAAAAATTCAATAAAAATAACAACAATATACGCAAGTTTTATGTTAACTCATGCCACAAGTACGAGTACGACTATTGTTGATATTTTGTTAAGTTGTTGCTGCAATTGCAGTTTGTTGCTGTTGTTGCAATTGAATTATTCATATGTTGATTGTATGACAATCAATTGAAATTGTTATAAATGTGTGTAGATAACTCTACACAAGTACAATCAATAAAAAAAATATAAAAAAAAATAAGAAAAACGACAGACTTACAAATACATTAAAAAACACATTGAGCATAAAGGAGAGGACATTGAATGGTTGTATGTTTGATTATTTGTTTGTTGGTTTATTTGTGTGGCTAAGACAGACGACGAGCGGTTGGACGGACAGACGGACGGATGCTAAGTTAAACAAACAGACTACTGAAGATGCAATATGAGCTGACATTTTGTGTAAAATATCTGATACTTTAACATTGACATGTGCCTGAAATAAAATTGAAAATTGTTTTTGATTTAAAATGATTTTTAAGGTTTTTTTTTCGATGTTCTTTCTTTCTTATGTTTTTTCTTTGTTTTTTATTTATTTTTTGAGCGGTTTGATTTAAGGAAGTTAAAAGAATTGCAAGCCTGATGTAAGATAGAAGAGCTTCTTAAGCAATCTAGATCGTTTTAAGCATAAAATATGGTTGAAAATTTATATTTGGTACGGCAAATGGAAAAAATAATAATTTTGAAGACAGAGGTTCACAAATGTGTGACAGGTAGGAAAGCCGTAACTAACATGAGTACAACTTTGCAGGAAAACGAATATAATAGTAATTGTATGTATGTATGTTTAATTTTTTGTAGAGCTGTTTGTTACTTATGAAACTATGTATTTGTGTGAAGTGTGTTCGAATAAGTAAACAACTCAAATTCGAAAAAAATCGTTATATTTGGATTTGAGGTACCAGCTCTAGGTGACTTGATTTTCCCCGATTGTCTACGGAATTGCTTACATAGAGACGTGAAAACGATTATCATGGATACCCGCCGTGATGGCCTAACCTTATCATGGTCTTAATACTGTTTGAAAACAATGCGTCCACAAAAATCCCCATATATGGCAAAATGCATATATAACAGTTCGATCAAAAATTCTTTGAAACAGACGTCTTACAAAGGCTCCTACCTCGGTTAGGAGCGGAACCTTTGTAAGACGTTTGCCAATCTTTATCACGCCACGCCGAGCTCAAATAAGTTCTCTCCGTTTTCGTTCCATTCGCTAAGTTATCAAAACTGTATATCCTAAGAATGATGCCAGATTCAATCATCCGGTAAATTTGGTACTTCTGCAATTACTAATTGAAATGTCCATCTGGAATTGGAAACCATTTTTGTTTATACATAATTTCGGTTCTGATACGCAAGCAATTTTGAATTTATATGCAACATTACGTTAAATATATTTATTTCAACGTAAGCAACTTCAAATGCTTAGTAATCACATTTTAATACTCCAGTCAAATCAGTTCCATCACATCGTCCACCGAAGATTTATTTGAAAAAGAATTAATATAAAGATATAAAAAAGGAAAGGCCATTATAAATTTACCGGATTTGTCAGCACCAAACGCTTCTCTTTATGCTTATTTAATGAAGCGAATATGAGTGAATAAGCTCAAGACAATCCTTATATATAAGGACATGGATTTCCACCCATATACATAACTTTCATAGAAAAGAGAGCTGAACAGCGGCAGCAGAAGTGCTCAACACTATATTTCTCGTCCACATCGTTACACCTTCTACATAAACCATTACATGGAAAACGAAACCTCCTACTATACGTTCTTATGTGACAAAATCCTAGAAAAACTACCACCAAAGTACACAACCTGCGCTTTAGCAAACTCCTCAGGAGCGTATTCTTCGTACGATCATACAAAAGCACTTTTATCCTCGCTACTCAGCAGATAACCTCACCACAGCACCTATCCTCTGCAGCCCTACCATTTGACGCATGCACTTGGCTCTTACAGCTTTTAAGCCAGACCTGTCTATTAATGAGCACTTGCTGTAAATGGATCATGGACTTTCCCAGTTCATCTCAGGTACTCACCTCAACCATGATCAGCAGATATCTGTTGCAAGACAACAGAACTTCGGGGTTTATTAACCCCCGAAAACCGACATGCACCAAAATTATCAGGGAAACTAATTCCCCTTCCTGCGATTATAGGTTTACACCACAGCTAGAACGTTGCTGCCCAGGGAGACACCTCAACCATGACCAGCACCTAGAGTTTTGCTAGGCAGAATCTCCCGGGGGCCTTGCTAATCCCTATTCTGCCAATTTTAAGCCTTGATATCGGAAGTACAACACAACCAAAACCATGCGGCTTTCTAGAGTTTTATTTGCTACAACAAAAGAAGGACTCCTTACCCTTTATGTTCCAGAAAACAGAATGCCCCATAATAGATTCCTAGGTATTTGGAACTATCCGCCAGTCTAAGTTCAACACCCCTCAAGGTTATCAGATCGAAACAAGGAGTTTTGTATTTACCAATCCAAGGACAATATTGTTGCGGAAATTTCAGTGCTACAACCATAATTTCTAAAAAACAATCAATAACAAAACGTAAAAACGAGCACATTACCGTGAAGCTGAAAATCAAAGTAATTTCAGTTTAATCTGGTCTCATACTCCAGGCAAAAACATGTTTGTTTTATGTGTTTTATAGCCCAAAAAAAATATTGAAAAAATATATATGAGAAAAAGTTGCTGCTACTTATCGAGCCACAAGCAATCGATGCTGGTATTTACATCAGATAAATTACCTCTTGCTATAGAGTGTCATTTTAGGACCACTACTATTTTCCCTTTATGCGAAGAATTTGCCGGAGGAACTCTCCAGATGCAGTATACACCTATTTATATGCGGATAATGTACAGCGCACTCTAAACAGCACTAGGACATTAACTACGGCATATTCTCTATGAACGATGGCTTGACCAGAATTTATCTTTGGGCACATGCAAGTGGCCTGTGCTTGAATTCATCCAAGTCAGAACGTAATACAACGAGTATGTAAGGGAAACTTGCAGTCTGTATTGTCACAAGATATTGCTTTTAATAATGGGAGAATCGAGTTAGTTAATTCTGCGAAGAACCTTGGTATAATATTCAATAGCCAGAAAGCGTGGACTAATCATTTGAACATGATGGTAAGTCAATCTCATATAAAGTATCAATCTCTGTGGTCAATGCAGTATTTCACCTCTCTAAGGATACAAATCTTGGATTTTAGGAACAATATCAATAACTTTTACTAAAAAGACAAAAACTGGACACACAATTGTGGGGATATTTTAGGTTTTCTACTATCCTGAAATTAACAATTTAGCGAATTTTTCGATACTTAAATGTTTAAAATGTAGCTCAAAAATAGACATTGTTATGTAAAATTAGCTAGAGCACAAAAATAAGTGTTAAAGAAATCACTTTGTGAATAAGTCTAACCAAATTTTAACTTCCTCCTGTTAGCAGGATTCATTAAAATCTTGTGAAATCTGAATTTGTGAAGTACGCGACCAGATATAATAGCAAACTTGAATTCCATCAAAATCCTCTGGCAGTTAATATTCTTAACTTTGGTGGTCATACCCGTCTGAGAAGGAGGGATACTTTGGCTACCATTAGATCTCTAAACAGATAACTGAATTCTGAAATAATATTCGTATAAAAATAAATTTTTGTCCAGCAGTGGCAGGACTTTAATCAAAAAAAATTTTTTTTAGTATTAAGACTTGAATACTTATTGTCATTACATTTCTTATGTAGATACAATATATAAAATAATAAAGTTAAAAAAAAAAATTTATATCTTGCCATCTTAAGTCTTTCGTTTTCAAAGTTATAAAAAAGCAAATGCGCCACAAAAAAGTGTCATGAGTGAAGCCATTAAGTATTTAATAAATTAATATGCCTAAATAAATAAGGTTTTATAATTTATGTAAACATTCATACATTTTATAAAAAAGTTTACAATGTTTAATAAAAATAGAAATAATTAAATCAAAGCAAAGCAATCAAATCATATTAAACTCCTCCTCGTTAGTTTTTTCACTCTAACACAAAATCAATACACAAAGTAAAAATGAAAAATACTTAAACAAGCAGGCAGTCCACATGCACGTACAAACATACATACATACATGTATGTATGTAAGTACATATAACAGCATACATGCATATGCATATGTATGTGTATGTACATTTTTGTATATGTAAATACAAGTATCTTTGTACATATGTATATAAAAACCCAACAAAACGCATTTTGTATACCAACAACAATCACAAAATGTTGCAATAAAACAAAAAACAAAAAAAAAAACAAACAACATAACTGTATTGTTTGTAATAAAAGCAACTGCACTTAAAACCACCACCAACAACAAAACTTATACCAAAACAAAAACGAACAGCAACAACAACAACACCAAAATAAGGCAACTAAATAAAAGCAACACCAAACGGAAAATTATAATTCCAAAGCGAACAGCCAACCAAAACAGAGCAAATTTGTTATAGAAACTACAATAACACTAACAGCAACAACACCAACAACTTTACTAATAGCAACAACAATGAAAACAAAATGAATTTGAAATACGTTAATACAATAACAACAACTTAAAACATAAAATACTGTGTAAAGAGAGCAAAAGATATAGAAAAGCAACAAAACAAACAAATAAGTATTTCAAACCGAATTGAGGGAAAAAACAAAAACAACAACAAAAAACAAACCCACCACCATCATACAACGTTATTTTTAATCGCAAAACGAAAAATAAAAAAAAAGAAGTCATATGAATTTTATTATTAAAGAAGACAAAATAAAATCTACTACAACAACAGTTAGTTGGTAGATCAGCCAACATGTTGGATCAGACTAAAGGTTGTAAGCTCATGGCAATGGGCTTATTCGTTTAGTTTTACAAGCAAATCTGGTCTATGAAAACTAAACTACAGTTTTGGTTACGGCAACAGCAACAATGAAATAGTATAAGCCTGTTTTGCGAAGAGCTAACGCTAAACTTTTCTTTATTTCAATCAAAATAGTGGTATTAAGTTAACATGAATATATACATACATATGTATATTGTATACTTTAAGAGAGAAACAAGAAAAGTCTTATTCAAAAAAAAAAAAACTTACTAAACGTTTACTTATCGTTATAAAGCAAAATTCCCTAAAGTATTATTCAAAAACCAATATTTGTTTAATATACGATTATTAACTCAGTGTCAAATGCTGAAATTTTAATAAACCTTCTGCCCATCTTTAAACCTACTCTTATTGGTTCTTTGTTCCCAATATAATTTTTTAGGACAAAATCCTATTTGGTTATATATAAGTGTGAACATGCATGTGTGTGTATATATAAAAATTTTTTTTAAACTAAAAAATAAATTGAAAAAATTTCTCCAAATACATATGAATGGATGGATGTTTGTATGTATGTACTTCTTTCATTCATATTTAAATTTTAATAAATTTGTATTTTTGAATGACAAAAAATTACACACACAAAAGTTATGTACAAAAAAGTAATAGTAAAGTTATTCGAGTTTTTTTCATTCGTAATGAAAAAGTATATCTCAATCGCTTTCGAAAATCTACTCAATTTGATTTTATTAACACATTTTTTAAATTTATTCATAAACATTTTTTACTAAAAAATAAAAGCACACAAATGTTTATTGTAAGCAAATATTTTTTTTTTTATTATTTTACAACTAAAAAGTATTCGAAAATTCGGTTACCGATTAATATAAAACATATTTTTTGCATTATTAGAACATAAGCCACAATTTTTGGAATTTAAGAGGCACTTTTATGTATACTGTTATCAGTTCAAAATTTGCTTAAATTATTTATCAGTTAAAGGCCAGTACGGAGTTCTTAGGAAAATTCACGTTTGGAAATATACATTTATTTCTACACGGAAAAATAATTTGTGGATTTGTATGTAAAAACTTCATCGTCCAAATATACGGCAAACAATTCTTCCTCCATTTTATTAACAAATCTACTTTATTACTATAAATAGTCAACTGTCATCAATTCCGTAGGCAAACAAATGTATAAACATTAATTTTTGTTTCAGTTAACGGAAAAAAGCCTCCACTTTTACTTTTAACATACCTGGAATAATAAAAAAATATCAAAAATTCTGTTTACTTTTCTTTAAGAACTCCCTACCGGTATGCGGAAATTTACATAAGGAATTTACCAACCTGAAATTCCGTAACTTTTTTTACACACAGTTCTTATGGGAACCTGAATTTCCGTAAGAACTGCATACTGCCCTTAATATGTATTTTCTGAATATAAATTTTTAATAATAGTTTCTTAAGCTTTACTCATTTGGCAACAAATATGTACATGAAACCAAAAGTAAATTTTTTTTGAATAAGGCTGTTAATCTATAGAAGTAACCAGTTTTTGCCAAAAATTGAATATACATATATATACATATTAGGTGTACAACTTTACTGCCGTCGTTTCGCAATAGATGACTGTACCGGTAAGCCGTAGTTGAATAAATAGATCATAGATGTCCTACAGTTGTGAAAGAAATTTACATCAGCATCTGCCTTTACGGCCTTATCTGATGATGGACCAGTTCCACGGAAGGAATTATTCACGATTCACCAGCGCCCCCGTGTAGCTTTCCAGTCTCACACAGTTATCAATTTTTGCCATATGTTTGCTTAAGAGTTCGGGCCTTCTAATCTCTCCTGTATGCAATTTTCCAACAGCTAATGGAAGACAAGTGTTAATTAGTTGGCAGGCCGAAGTGCAGCTGTGAAAAAGATTTACATCAGCACCTGCTTTTACGGCCTTATCTGATGATGGATCTTAAAGTGAATAATTCACGCCCCCGTGTGGCTGTCTAGGCTCACACAGGTAGCAATTTTTGCCATATGTTTCTAGCCATATGACCAACTTTTTGTTGAGGAGTTGGGTCCTTCTAATACCTCCTGTATGCAATTTCCCGTTATTATAATGCAAACTAAAATCAATTTATATGTTTGTCAAGTAAAAATATTCATATTAATTTTGGTAATAATATTTGAACATTTGGTAACTTTTTGAAAAACTTTGGTCAATATCAAAAAAAAAAAAAAAAAAAATTCTGGCCATAATTATGTGTATCACAACCACACAGCTGATTAAGTTAACAATTCCAACTGGACTTGTTCTTAACACATTCTGTAAAGTTAACATATAAAGCTTTCCAATCGCAAGACCCAACTGCAACTTGTTCGTTTCAAATATGTTCGTTTGGGCGGCTTGATCACCGGTTTTAATGTTTATACTTTGCCTCGTTCTTCTTCTCCTTTTCTTCTTGGCATGTGTGCTTTTTTTGTTATTGTTTTTGTGGCGTTTTTTACCTTATCTCTGTGTCAAGTCTTTAGTCTGTTATGGGCGCTAAACGTTAAAACATCTTCTAAAAACTGTAACGCGTTTTTTTTTAGCGTAAACGAGAACAAGCCAGAAAACAAATTAATGCAAACAAAACTTTACGTTAATTTTTCGCGTTAATATAACAGCCCTACGCAACAACAAAAAAAAGGGCGTTTTGAAACCAAAAACAAAGAAAATTTTTAAGAGATTTTCCAAAAAAAAATATATCCAAGTGTAAAGTGTTGTAGGAAAAAGCGTGTGCGAGCCGCCGCCGTTTCACAAACAAAATGCGAAATTTGTTTAATGAATTCTTTGGAGGCCCTCAGCCATAAATCATTTATTTCTATGGCAGAGTGTGAGTGTTCGCAGTCACTGGCGTGTGTGCGAGTGTGTGTGTGGGGTCTTCCATAGTTACCGATAAATATTTTCAACATTTCATTTTTATGGACATTTAAATTTTTTTTATAGAGATTTAGTTAAAGAAAATTGTATGCAAATGAGCCTTAACTGTTTATGTGGAGGAATATGTTCTTTTTATGACTTAAGTGTTTTCTAGTGATAATGACTGCTCTTCGAAATAGAGTCTTGCAAGTTTGTTGCTGCCAATAATAGAATTCTAACAAATGAATAAATAAAAAAAAATGTGTTACAAAAAGTGGCAAAAAAATTCTTAAACTACAACTTAAAATCAGCTAAAAAAAATTTCTTGTGATAATTTTTATTTTTTTATTTTTATATTTCATGACAAAATGCATAATAAAAATACTTTAATATTTTCCAAAGTGCTAAATTAAACAAAAAAATTCATAATAAAATTTTAGTAAATAAAATACATACATATGTATACGAAAACTTTGGATTTATGCCGTTATATTTATCTGGGCTAACAGGTATAAGGTAAGTCAGCTTAACTCTTTTATACACTGAGAAAATAACGAACTTGCGCACTGAAAAGCAAATTCCAGTCATCCGTACTTAAATCAATCCCAAGTGGTCTGAGAAGTACGGTAGTTACGCATTTTCTTAAGTCAAGCAAGGATTACTTGATTCAAGTACGGATTATTCAAGCACTAAATATTTACTTTTAGACATATTTAATACCGAATCCGTACTTGGAATAAGCCGAAAATAAGATTGATTTGGTGAAAACTGAAATAGACTCAATGTTTAAATGCGATTGATTCAAAAGTTTTAGAGTTGATTCAATCCCGTTTCCGTACTTGCAATAAGAACAATTGGGTCTATTATCTAACAATATTTATACCAATAGAAAAATATGTGTAGCTGGATTTTGTGTTTCCTAGCTGCACACATATCGCTCCTTTATAGCAACTTAGTCATATCTCAAAAAAAAGCTTTTCGGGTTAAGAATGTTAACAGTAATACATTTTATATTGTGCCAAAAACTTTTTCTAAGACTTGTATGGAAACTAAAAACTTTAAATGTGTTTTTCTAAAAAAGTTTTAAATGTGTTTTTGTCTTTCGTTTTGTACACACGTGTTTTTCATTGTCGTCCGTTCTATACCTGTACTTATGTTAATTATTAATTCTTAAAAAACGAAATTATACCGGATTAGGTAGAGTTTCGTTTTGCATCATGTCATCTATTATTTTATTTTTTTACTGCCGTTTCTTTTTTCTCTATTTGTTATTTTTAATTTCCTTTTCATGTTCCTCCTATGTATTTTATTACCCTACGGTGTGCGCGTAGTTGAACTAATGTTTGTTAGTCTGAGCAGTGTCGAAGGTATATACACTGGGTACTGATCAGTTTTAACTAATTTAATTTCAACATTTTAAATTCTGTGATAATGTTTGTTTTGCCCGTTCCGTGTGTTAAGTTCACAAACAATACTCCCCCTTTCCTCCTTTTCATAATCTATTTTCCTAGTTCCAGTACAATGCACTGCATATGTAGGGGCTATCCCCTGAGTACTGGTCCAAGATAAAAAAAAACCAACTTTTTGCAGTTATGACTATGTTGCATTAAAGGAGCGATATGTCGACATTTCATAGAAGTTATCCTAATCCACAGTAGATTTAGAAACCTGTAAAAAATATTTTTCAACATTTAAATATGTATACTTATATTCCACAATTTTTAATAAACTAATGAGAATTAATAAAGAAAAATGCTCAAATAATATTTCACAAGTAAAACAAAAACCGCTTTTTTCCCTAGAGAACCTCTTTTTCCCATCTCTTCATTCACAAGCATGTGTGTCTTTGTTTTGGTTTTTTTACTCGGTTTGAGAATTCTGGACCTGATTCAAGCATTTTAAATCTATTTCAAGACATCATTGGATTGGTTTTATTGAACAATCCCCTTTTTGGCTTATTTTAAGTACACTTACGTGTTATTCACAAGTAAACTATGCTTAAATTTAGTACGAGGTTTTTCTTTCTGTGTATTAAATAGATTTCTCCATGTAAGTAGGCGAGCAGAGTTACCATGATGAAAAAGTTCATTTATGGCAAAGAAAAAGAATTCAAATTTTAGATGTAAAATGTTTTACAATATTATATAAATCGTATAATGTTCTCAGTGTAGAGCATTGATCCCCACGCAATGCCGTCAAAGGTAATTGGCCTTTTATATTTACATACTGTATTCTGTTTTTGGCGATCATAAGTGGAAAACTATTAAAGAAAGATATATAGTCCTTCCAAAGCCATGAACATCAATACATAAACTGTTTCAATCGAACTAAGAAAGGCAACGCAATGAACAAAACACAAAAAAGAGCAGTACTTGTAGGACTTAAATTATTATTTTACAAAGCGGGTAAATTAAACAGTTTTGAGGAATGCGGAAAAACATTTTTTTTTTTCTAAAAAGTTACAAAAATATCGAGTTGCATTCCGTTTCCCAAGCGAATTGAATTCTGGGAAAATGCTGATTAATCTTATTTTTAATTTAAAAATGATTTCAGTTCGAAAAAACTTTTCAGTTTTACGTCTACTGAAAAATGGGAAAAACCGGTTTAATTCCGTTTACAAATGGAAGTTTATTTTTCAGAAAGATATAAAATAAACCGTTTGAGGATTTATTTTTAGTTTTTCGTTTTCTTTTTTTTTTAGTTAAACAAACACCGACCCGTATATCCTTTCCGAATGGAATTAAATTATGGAACCAGGTTTTTTCATTTCAGTCTTGCAATTAAATCGATTTCATTCTGGAAAAGTTTTCAGCTTTTTGTGTACTGGAACTAAATAAATTAAAATTTTCAGCAAACCAAAAATTAAAAAGATTTGAGGAATGATATTTTTAACTTTTTTAAAGAATACCGATTTGAATTCCATTTCCCAACGGAATTGAAACCATTTCCAAACGGAATTGAACTCTGGACAAGGCGGATTAGTTTTATTCTTCATATTCAAATGTTTTCAGTCCGGACATTTTTCGGTTTAGCAATGGAATTTAAGACGTTAAATTATTATTTCACAAAGCGGAAATTAAACAGTTTTGGGGAGTGAGAAAAAAACTTATTTTTTTTCTAAAAAGTTCAAAAATATCGACTTTCATTCCGTTTCCCAGGGGAATTGAATTCTGGCAAAATGATGATTAGTCTTATTTTTAATTTTTTTTAAAGAATACCGATCTGAATTCCATTTGCGAACGGAATTGAAACCATTTCCGAACGGAATTGAACTCTGGACAAGGCGGACTAGTTTTATTCTTCACATTAAAATGTTTTCAGCCTGGACGTTTTTCGGTTTGGCAATGGAATTTAAGGCGTTAAATTATTATTTCACAAAACGAAAAATTAAACAGTTTTGGGGAATGCGAAAAAAATAAATTTGAAATTTTTTTCGAAAAAGTTCAAAAATAATGACTTGCATTCTGTTTTCCAGGGGAACTGAATTCTGGCAAAATGATGCTTAATCTTATTTTTAAGCTAGTTAGTTTAACGTCTACTGAAAAAGGGGGCAACATGGTTTAATTCCGTTTAGAAATGGAATTCATTAAGTTAACTTTTCAGAAAAAGATAAAATAAACCGTTTAAAGATTTTGGTTTAGTTTTTGAGTTTTAATAAGTTAAAAAATACTGAATCGTTTTCCCTTCCGAATGGAATTAAATTATGGTACCAGGTTTATTAATTTCAAATTTGCAATTAAATCGATTTAGTTCCGGAAAACTTTTCAGTTTTTCGTGTACTGAGACTGCAACTGAATAAATTAAAATTTTCAGCTAACCAAAAATTAAAAAAATTTGAGAAAAGATATTTTTAACTTTCGTTTTTTGCAGAATTAAAAGAATGCCGAATTGCATTCCATTTCCGTGTGGAATTGAGCACTCTAACATAGCTGATTGTTTATTTTTAAATGATTTAATATTTATTTTTAGTTTTTTCTTTTTATAAGTTATTAGGCACTTTTCTTATATTTTGTTGTCAGTTAGTGACCGCTTGAGTTGTCAAACTTTCAAAGTCTTTTATAGAAATTTTATGCCAGCAAAAAAAACCGGTTATTCAAAAGAGTTTTTAATAGACCACATCGTTTAAGAAAAGTAACAAAAATGTATCAAATTAATCTTACGCATAAATCTTGACTGGAAGTTTTACCAAACCGCATGAATAAATTAACAATATTTATTTGAAATAAAAATATAAACCAAATGAAAATAAATGAAATAAATCAAGTTCGAAGATTAGAATAAACTAAAATTCAAATTTAAAAATTCAAATTTCTAACCATTGGCAAACATTTAATACAAGTTTTCTCAAAGCGATTGGTAACTACTTCGAGACTTCTGCACAATATAGTAGATTAAGCTGGCGATAATGTGGCAAAAGCTTTTATTTTTGCAGAGACTAATGGCTTTAAAATGGAGAATATGCTCGGAAAGCCATAATTATGAAACAAAATGCTAAAATTTCGTTCGTTTTTCATTCCACTTGTAACTGTTTGTTTAAAAGTACACTTTTATTTTTATTCATTAAGTTTCCTGCTTCATTTTGTTTTATAAAAAAGGATTGTAGGCTATTTATTTTTTTTTTTTTTATTAAGTTTTTGTTCAAGCTACCTTCTCTTCTTGTTTACGTCAACTTAGGCCAACACTCAAAAATTGTTGTCTTCAACTATTTGACCATAATTGTGTAACTTTAACTTTAACCATAAAGTGTTTATTTTATCTATGTCTAATCTGAGTTTGCTTTTCCCCCTTTTTTTCTGTTTTTGTTTTTTGTGGCTTAAAATATCTTCATATGTACAATGTAAACTGTGTTCAGGTTGTTTGTTATAAAATTGTAACAAATTGTTTTACAAATTGTTAACATAACATGACGTTGGACAAATTGCATTGACCACACATGTACTTGTTACACATTTCGTTTATAAGTTTGTTTCAGTTTCTTGGCTACAAATTTGGCTAGAACAACATGTTCAAGACATGTGTTTTGTGGTACTTAAACCATTTAACAGCAAATATTTCAAAGACTTTTAAGTGCAGAATTTGCTTAAAAAAAAGAAGTTTATAAAATAAGTATTTAATTTAAATAAAATTTAAATTGAAATATTTTGCCAAATAAGACATTTCCTGGTGTGTTAACCAAAACTAAAGACTTAAGACACAGAAAAAAAATTCATGCAAGTTTTAGTCTTCTCTGAAGATATTTTTATTTCAAAAACAAATTTTTATAATATTTGTGAGTTTCTGTTTAAATAAATATCTGTACGAGTATATTTCTTATTATTAAAAGAAATAAAACACAATTTATTGCAATTATTGTTATAATTAAAAATAATTCTTGGCGAAAGCCTGGTTTGAACTTGAGCCAAACGAATATTTTCACATAATGCAGGGTGTCTGATCAATTTTGCTACCTTAAGAAACTCAAATAATTTTTTGTAAATTTTATGTAATTAGTTTTTAAAAATTTATTTTTATTATTTTTTATTTTTAGTAAAGTAATTCATTAAGTTTTGAAAATAATTAAATTCAAATTGGCCTGCACCCCCGTTGACACATGTGCGACATCTTATCAAAAAGTTATTCATTACTGTCTGGAGTGTTGCAGCGGGAAATGTCTCAATTACCATTCGAATGGTGTTGGATTCTTGCAATGCGTAATTACACACCGATAGTAAATTTCCAACAGGGTCTTTCACACGCACATTATTCTCATTATTTGAATACAAGTATATTTATCACTTTAAAAGCAAAATTGAAAAGAATTTATTATATTATGGCCCTTAACAGTTAGCTGCTGCACTCATTTAAAATCTATACAAAAAAATCCAGCTTGCGGTCACAATTATTTGTAACAATTATTTATTAAAAATCATGTAGATTTTTTTATTTTCTCTTTAAATATGAGTTCAGTCGTTGTAATACAGTCCAACTATATGAAATAAATTGCGCATTTTTTTATTTTGAAACTTTATAACCAAGTATTTTGTTTTGAGCTTGGATTTTCTACATCGGTAGAAGAATTTTGAACTCAAATCTTGCTTTATGTCAGGAAAATGATACTGGCTCATCCAAATGGATTGCTTTAAATCATGCAAATTTGTTGGTTTTCTCTTGTAAACTTCTTGTTCGCAATAACCCCACAAAAAAAGAAAAATAACATCAGACCGGGGAGGCCAACGTGGAGTTTCTTCAAATCAGTTTAATGCGAAATTTTTGCCTCAATTCTGCTATAGCAGGCGCGGCTATGTGACAAGTTGCCCCATCTTGTTGAAACCAAACAGTGTTGAAACGTTTTCTCTTTCGGTGCAAGTCTGGAAAGAAAAACTCTTTCAACATCTTTAAGTAATGGTCTTCATTGAGCGTAACAGTAAGACAGTTTTCTTCGAAAAAGTAATCCCCGGCAAAGAATTCTGAGGAAACTGTGATGTAAACTGGATATAATTGCATCTGATTGAGTATTTGTGGGTCAGAATTACTCCATATTAGACAATTTTGCCTGTTAACATTGCCGTTTAAATCAAAATGTGCCTCATGAGACATAAAAATGCAGCTCAAGAAGCTTTTATACTCAGACACCATTTCAATGATTTTCGCATAAAATTGCAAGCAAATTAGGGTTAATTTGTTCATTAATTAAACCTTATATGAAAATAAGTTTACATCTTGGTGCAAAATTGCCTGCAGTGACTGTCTGCAGACACCCATTTGAGCAGATAAGCTCCTTGTCGAAACTCAAGGATTGGATTATATGGCAGCAGCTACATTAGCGATAGTTTCCTGCCTACGAATGGAGCGATCTCGATGATAAGGCCTTCTTGCGATTGTGCCACACTCGGCAAAATTCTTTACGAGCCTCATTATACTACAACAGTTAGGAGGAGTGCCACCAAACAAGAGCCTATATACTCTTTGGACGGAAACAGCGGACTCTAAAGCGTGAAAGCGTTGTACTATCCAAATTCTTATTTCCTTTTCCCAATTCTCCATTTTAGTTAGAGATGTGCCGGGTCGTTCATTTAAGTAATCGTTCACTTTCGTTCAATTACAAAAGATTGATCTGTTCGTTCATATTGGTCAATCGTTCATTTTGAACGAACGGCACGATGACAACACTACAATTTTCCGATCATTTTTCAACACAGCTCTGTAAAATAAACAAAACAAAATGACAAAATAAAAAGTCATCAAAATTTATTGTTTTAAAAAGAGAAAATAATTTTAAATTATTTTCAATTTTGATTAGTTTCTTATTCTATTTTTGTTTTATTTCAGATAATATAAATTAATATAATACGAAAAAAAAAACAACCCCCACTATTGTTAAACAAATCAACAAAAAAAAAGAATGATGTAAACAGAATGAGAGATAATTGAATGAAAGCTAAACAAATTGAACGGCTCACTATTGAATGAAAAATGGTCAGTTTAATGACCGGTTCATTTCGTTCAATAAGATTATTCGTTCAATTTAACCCGTTCATTCATGAAAAACACAGATCTAATTTTAGTTAAATTAAAAGATCAATCTATAAAACACAACAAAAATGGAACAGGTTAGTTGCACAGAAAAAAAAATAATTATTCAGCGAAAACCGCTGAACTAAATATATTGATCTAAAAGAAAATTAGGTTGTGAACTAAAATTTCGAATAGTTACGGTGTATAAAATGGCCCTCGTATATCCTCATCAAATATTATTCAAAAAATTACTAGCATTAGTTTTGCTTAGCGAAAAGAAATTTCAAAAATAATGTGAACAGATCATCGCGTATTTAGTTTACAAATTATGATTATTTATTTTCTTCTTATTCACAAAATTTTTCTTAAAAATATTCTACGTTTTAGCAAAATTTTTATCAGGTCCCGAACCCGCACTTAAATTCTACTAAGTCGGCAAACACTTATGCCTGAAAAATATTATGGGCTATAACTATAGTCAAACATTAAAGTAGATTCTTTTTAAAAACAACTTAAATTTTAGCATCTGCTGCTAACTTTTTATCAACCATAGTCAAAATTGAAGATGGTTCTAAGTTGAACTGGCTCTGAGTCAAATTCGTTAAACATTTGAATATAATCTAGTATTAAATATAAACGAATGGCATCTCTGAGCTGATAGGCAAATTGAAAAAATAGAAAACAAACGGTCAAAAAATTTGAATAAAAATTAATAAAGAAAGTAGTTTTTAAAAACTATTATAAATTAGTTACAATGGAAAAATTGTTCTGTGCGTTATAAATTATTTTGAGTCTATATACTTGCGCTTTTATTGACAGGGTCAACATAAAAGGGAACTGGAGGCTAACTGCACCTTTTCCAGCCTGCATCGCAAAAAAATCGAAAAGCATCAAACCTTTGTTAATATATTTTCAATCTTCTAAGCGGAATTATACGCAATAAGGAATAGGAGACACAAGGGAGTTCTGATAAAAAAAAACTCTCTGATGGCCAATCAGTTCTGAAGGCTTTGAGCAGTTGTGTCTTTACGTCCAGGTTAGTACTGGAACAGGCTAAATGAACTGGCAAGCCAGAACCAGCTTACTCTGATCTGGGTGTCAAGACATGAGTGGCACTACGGAAATGAAATGGCTGACATCTACGCCAAAAAAAAGGAGCAGAGGGGACTTTTATTGGACCCACTCCAACATTTAGCTTCAATAAGGGTCTCCTTAATGAGGAGAGAAAGAAGTGGACAGAGTCTATCGTTGAGCAACATTGGAACGAGACAGCTGGTCTTGAACATTCCAAGAAATTTCTCAACTTTGATACAAAGAGGACCAAACGTGCTCTAAAACTGGACAAGAAAAGTCTCAGAACATTGACAGATGCACTTATAGTTCCTTATATCTACCTTGAACACCTGCACAGAATAGGCATTTCCAACACAGTCATTTGCAGATTCTACGGTGGTGCAGAGGAGTCAATTAATCACCCACTGTGGAACACTGCGACACAGCAGATGTAGGCTACTACAAGCTCATATGTTAAGTGAAGGTGACTTAATATCACTCCCAATGAAGGAGTTTCTTTCTTAATATACTTAACCCGTAATGCGGCAAACGACGCACAATAGATCAACACTGATCGCAATGCAAATGGCCGATGAGGGCCATATCCCATCCAATAATAATAATAAATAATAATAAAAATATATTTTGGGTCTTCTTTCCACCCGAAAATCATAAATTATGCAAAGCCGACGTCAATGTCTTCAATCTACACATTTTATATATATATTTTTTAATATTTACTTTTATACCATTTTTTTCTTAATTTTCAAAAAACTAATTTATTTTTTCACTTATTATCATTTTACGGCGAACAGCTTATTTATTTAGAGTTATCTTAATATACTTATTATTTACTACTTACTTATTACTACTTACTTTTTCTCTGTTTAACTTTAAACCCGTTTATAGTAGACGTTTAAAAAGACGAAATCCGCTGAACTAAGAAAATTTTTGCCTAAATAATATATACAAAAAAAATTCGCTCAATCTATTAAAGTTTTTTTAAAGTTAACTTCTGTTTTATAAAAACACAGCATAAACATTTAATTTGAAAATTTAAAAAAAATAATAATTGAAAATATTTTGTAAAATTTTAATGATGTTATTTTCAACTGAACACTTTTTCTTGCAATAAGATTCAGTTCATGCCCTAAAGAGAAGCTCACACGGCCATTGCTCTAAAGTAATGTAAACTATTTGTTCAAGTTTCAAAAACAACACTAACAGCCAGTTCGGCGAAAGAAAACTAATCACTCACTCACATTCGAATCAATTTCAAAATTAATCGTTCGCATGCACTTATGTATTTTAAATGAATTTTGACATATCGTTCACATAAAATACAGTTAGAAAAACCCCAAATCAATTTTCTTTCGCCTAGAATGCGAATGAACTTATCTTTTCGACATCGGCGAATTGGCTGTAACGTTTAATGTCTTTAACAAACCACATATTAAACTTTTATCATTAACTTTTTTGCAGACAAAGTAACAATGATTCATTCATATAACCCATGAAATTCCCATTAGTAATTGAATGAAAAAGATTAAGTTATTGCGCTATTTAGGCTGTTGAGATTCAATGTTTTCACCTTACCCCCTCTCTCTCTACCACTACTACTGTCATGAATATAAACCACAAATATCTACCTCGAGCTATTTAGACTAATGGATCTGTTTGCCATTATATTAAATAGCAAAAGATATAAATTTTTTTTTCGAATAAAAATTGTTTTATAAAAGGTTTTGCTAGTAACAAGCTTCTCTTATTTACATTTCAAGTGTCATAAATGTATAATGAGTTAGAAAAAAAATTACCCATCAAATGGTTTACAATAATAACAAAACAAGTGTCTTGACTAATAAAAAAACAGAAAAAAAAAACACAAAATCTTTAAAAGGTTTTTGTTTTATGAATAAATTTGAATTTTGCCAAGATTTGTTTCTTTAATTTTTCAATAGCAAACAACAATGTGTGTGGCTGACTGGAAACAAAATAATCTTTTTTTTTCTTTAACGAAAAAAATCAAGTAATTGAAATTCAAATTTATGTTGTAAGTTTTCATAGTGATTTGATATTGACAATTGATGAGAAACTGGAAGTAAAAAGAAAAAAAAAAAAACAAAAAGTAAAGAGGTTTAGTACCTTTTAACCGTTGAAATTGCTCATAAAAAGTTATATATATTTTTTGAAAAATTTTTTTTCTTTAATGTTTTTGTCTTAAGTCTTTTGTTTCATGTCTAAACTTGTTTGCTGGTATTTCAAATTGTAATATATAGTCATTAAATGTGTGTTATGTTTTGTAATTTACAAGTATTTGAGATTTTTGGGATATTACGAAACTTTAAAACACATTTCAAAGAAACTTCATTAATAAATATGATTTACGATAACTAAATTTTCAATTTTCAAAAATTAAACTGAAAATAAAAAAATTTTTTTTTTAATCAAACTAAAATTTTTTTTTTTAGTATGATTGACAAAATTTATGACCAAAAATATGAATTTATGATGCTCACTTTACTAGCGCTTAGCTACAAATACACTAAGACAAACAAAATTTTATTACGATATTTAACAACAAAACGCACTTTTTTTTCTCTTAACACTTGCACACCTGACTTGATAACCTCAAATGCAGGATATTAAAAATTGACTTATTACTTTTCGCTGTTGTTGTTGCAGTTGTTGTCTTATTTTACGGCTGTTGTTGCTTTAAACAATATAAATTTACTGATTAAAAATTTTTTTAAGTAGCTACACATTAAAACCCACACATTTCAGTATTAAATTCAAATTGAGCTCACAAACTTTTTTTTTATATTTTTATTTATAATACTAAACGAAAAAATAAACAAGAAAAAAAATTAATAAATAATAATAATAACAAGTAGCTAACAATGTTGTTGCTGTTGTTGTTGTTGCTGGCAGTAGTGGCAGTGATTCAAATGTCATTAGTATTTCCGTTTCTGCCAACAACACCAAAAACAACAACCATCTTCAGCAAATATAACAGCAGTATAAAGTTAATAGTCGCATTTATATAAAAACAGCACTAAGCATTAGCATTGTTACCAACCAGCAATCCTATTTAATATGCAACATAAGCTTTGTGTTATAAAACAAACAGTATTTACATAAACTTTACATTAAAAATTATACAAAAACTCATTTTTAGTTTTTATAAGAAATGAAAATAGAAATAGAACTTGCTGCCGTTGGCAGGTAATAAAAAAAAATTATAAACGAATGAATGAAAATAAGATTGAAAACCAAGAAATAATATTGTAGTTAATAGATTTTTTTTTCAAGAGGAAATTGTCGTGTGAATGAGTCATGTTGAGCCACAAATTCACTTGTTAACGGCGAAGTTATTCAGGCGAAATCTAAAGTTACACACTGTGCGTCACTTGGAGCTTAAATATTCTACATATTTGCAAAGTCTTGAGTTTGGTGGTGGTAAGAGAAAAGAGAGCGGCTCTCTCACACTCTTTTTTTTCCTCTGCACAGTAAACTTGTGTGAAAACTACAACTAAGGCGACATCAATCTAATGAAATATTTTGTTAATAATAATAAATCAGATTTGTTGAAACTGAGTAAGAGAAAAAGACTAAATGGCTCCGAAGTTGATTTACATCAGCAGCTGCTTTAACGGCCTTAACTGATGATGAACCAAGTCTATGGGGTGAATTATTCACAATTCGACAGCGCTACCCACAGCTGATTTGACGGCCTTATCTGATGATGAACCAACTCTATGGAGTGAGTTATTCACAACTCAACACCGCTTTCAAATCGCTTGCAAGTTTTACACATGTCTCGGTTTTTGCCAGAAGTTTTTATACAAAAGCACAAATTCGTTCCCTTCTACACTCATAGAAAACCAGTCATAGCTGTTATGTATTTTAACATCGATGCAATGCCAAATGTCATCATTTTTGACCCCATCACAACTTTCATCGCTGTGATGTCAACCATTACATCAGTTGCTCTAAGTATCAACGGCGGCACTTATGACAATTATTTCATCAATGAAATGTCATACTGACATCATGGGGATGATTTATCGGAATACGCTGATGTAAGCATGCAATCAATGCAAGAAAACTCCAATACCTAAGAAACTACTAAATGAAGTCAATGTAATGACAAAAGATCATCAATAAAATGACGCACTATTAATGGACCAACTATAATTTAGGTTCAATCTCATTGATTTGATAGCTCATTAACATCAGAAAAATGGCACGTGAAGTAAATTTGATGACGACATATCATCAATACTATGGTACGCTATCATCAACATTCAATTTAATGCTTTCAATAATATTTTCAAACACGTAACTTCTCCATCTTTAAGAAATCAATGAGAATTAAAAATGTTCTAATAATACATTTCATGACTTCCTGCCATCAATACAATGTCTGTGTGACGCATTATGTTATTTTAATTGTGTGTATGCCGTGTATGAGGAAATATTCTCTTTCTTTGCTTCGTGATTTTCTTTCTTTTGCATATGATGACAAAATGTCATTAATATGATTCATATTGTCTACTTCTTAAAAATTTATTTAAATTGAAAAATAATTCAGTTCAGCAACCTAATTCCTATTCAACAATAAATAGAAAATATTATAACACTACTTAGGCTTTTTTATAATCCATTTTTATAAATTAGATGTATTATAACTATTTAAAAAAATGTATCATTGAATCGATGTCACCACAATTGTAGCATTGATGATACTAAATATATGACTAAATTGTCTGATGACTTTTCTTGTTGAGATTGATGTCAGTTTTCATATTACTGATGACTATTTACATACTATTGATGTCACAATTCTGACGATCCGCCGTCATCAATATGAAGATAAATTTTTCTGTGAGTGTAGTCCCTTCTGTATGAAATTTCACAGACAACAAACTAAGTTTAAACAATAAACTTTGCAAGTGAAATAATGGCTCACACACTTGTATGTTATACAGTACTAAAATACTTCACAACTTTATTTACACTTAATACCACTTTTGATTTGCTTACTTTTTTGACTTATGACTGTCTTGCGCAAGGTTCAAAACTAAACTATCTCTCTGCCGCCGATCTGCTTGTTATATATACTTCTTTATTAGCTACTACAATCATCATGATCTTTCTAGTTATTGTTAGTATTACCCATGCCATAGACTATGCGACCGCTGCTACAACACGTTGGCTTGCCGAGTTGTGTGTTTTGCGCACAAATTGTGCGACATTAACTCACAATTTCATTTCTTAAAAAATTCTGTTGAGTAAATCTCACCGCAGATGCAACAATTGTGTATAAAATTAAGAGCAAATCGAAATAAAGTTAAACAACATGCTCCTAAATTTAACAACCCGTCGATACAACCACCCAAAAAATCAAAACTTCTTAATCTTTCGTACAAACGAGACACAACTTCATACGACGACCCCATACACTTTACAAGCTTATAACCAACATCGTCATGTTGTAGAACTAGTCGCATAGTCTGTGGCTTGCTTTAGAATCAAATGTACAAATATAATTCTTGCGCATATACACACTCCCACACATGCTTGCTGAACACTACGAAAGTAACAACAACAAACAATGACAAACGAAATAGCCAGAACAACAATAACATCATTTGTAGTTGACTTACTTGCGTTCTTTAAATCATGTGTTTGTGTATTATGTTTTTTGTTTTTATGTTGTTTATGTTTACAGCAGATAGATCTACGGTTGCACACTGGGTTAGATGTATCAAAAATTCATAACATTACTATTTTTCTTTTATTAATTAAATTTTGCTTCAAAGGTATCAACATTTATAAAATGTTTTATTCTAGTCTATCTTTAATTATTATAATGACAAAACTTTCTTTCCTCTAGTGCAGTATTTATTTTCACCAAAAATAATTTTTATTGCTTAAAAACTTGTATTTCTTAGTCTGCTTAAATTAATTAAAAGCAACGATAAAGCTTAAGATTTCTTGGAATGTCTTTTGTCCCAGAAAATCTTTTAATCTATTGAAAAAAATCAAAAGTTTTTTTTTTGTTAGCTTTTTATCTGCAAACAAAAACTAAATCACGGAATTATAACTTTATTTTGTCTTTTGTTTTTTTTTTTCTTTGGTTTCTTTTGATTAAGGAAATTTCTAAAGCAAATTTTTATAACTTAATTTCACATTTAAAGGGGAAAAGAATGGAGGGCAAACAAAAAAAAAAGTTTAATAGATAAAGCTTCTGTTTGTTGTTTCATATCAATACAAAATTCCCACAATAAGTGCTCCAAATTTAATGCTAAATTACCGTTTTAAGCTGGCAACCCAAAAAGAAATGCAATTTAATGCAGAAAAAACAAAACTTTAAAACGAATCAGAAGAGCAGCAAAAAGAAACCAAACAAAACCATGACAAAATTACAAGCATGATTTTTGAACCCAAAGAACGACCTACAAAACAATGCACACGAAATTTGGTTTGTTTATTTGATTTTTACTTTTTTTTGCTGTTGTTGGTTTTTTAAGGAAAGCAGTAACACTGATTTCATTTCAAAACCAGAAGTTCAATACCGAAATCATAAAGTCAACACACAAGGCTAACACAAAACGAATACCAAACACAAACACAACCTGAGACAACCCTCTACTCCTTGAACAGTTAAAAATAATAAAAATAATCTCACAGAATTGGTAAACAGCAGCTAAATGCTTTGAAATGAAACAAAACAAATAAAAACCATATAAAAAGGGCCAAATTGTGCATATCAAATAAGGTTGCCACAGCCAAGCCAAGCAAGCAAGCAACCAGCTTGCTTGCCTCATCTACCACATACACAAGTAATAATCATCTTCAACAGCAACATCATCATCAGGCAACTGCAGCATCATCATCATCCTCTAAAACTGCATATCAAATCTTAAAACTTAGAATTTCTTTTCAGTTAGTTTTTTTCTTTCTTCTCTATTTGAAAATCTGCATGTGAAATAAATGAACAGTTAATGTTACGAATTAAATAAACATTAAAATGTTAAAATGTTGAAGCAAAAAACAAAAAAAAAAAAACAAGAAAAAAAATCAGCACGAATCACCAGCTACTGCTCTACCGCCACCACTACATCTGCCAAATTCCAGCCTCAACAAACTCATGTTGAACAATATTAAAACAATAACCCATACCTGGTTTATGGCTCTTTGCCTGATTGTACCTTAACTGGGCTTAAATACAAGTTAAATAAAAAAGGAAACACAAAAACCACAAAAAAAAAATTAAGAAAAAATTGAAGTTTAGCATTCATATGCTGCTGCTCTACACTTGTTGTGAATTTCAAATATTATTATTGTTGTTGTTTAAATGGTAGTAGTAGTTGTTGTTAAATGGTGGTAGTTGTTGTTGTAGTTGCTGTTGTTTTAAGCGGCTAAATGTATGCGGGAGTTGGTAGCCAAATGTCTAAACAACAGAAACAAAAGCACCATCATCATCAGCAGCAGCAGCAGCATCAACAGCAGCGGCGGCGGCAGCATCATCGTCAGTTGTATTAAGATAAAAAAATTAAAATTTTCTGCATCTGTTTTGTTTGGTTATTTGTCTTATGGCCAACGAGGGTTGGCTTTAGGAAAAAAGTCAGTACGTTACTAAAGGCTGTGCTAAATATCAGATACTTTATAACTAGAATAGGGTACCTCGATGGTAGAGTACTCGACCAACAGTCCCGAGGTCGCAGGTTGGATTCCTGCCTCAGACCCTGCGTGTTACTGCAGACAAGCAAAAAAGCTTCACAGTGTTTGTGTTTGTTTATATATATATAAAAAAAAAGCGACTGGACTGTTCTTCAGTACTCTACGGATCATTTTTTATCTACGTAACATTTTTGGACACATCACCTTACGTTTCACTATAATCCATGGATTTATAGCCAAATCCGTATTGCCCTGTCAATGAGGGCCTTCCGAAACTGGTCTTTTGCCAAACCACTGTGCAAGTCATATGTTGACAAAGTTACATGTTGCCAAAAACAATTTTCTTAGACTTCTTATTAGAGTGGTAGCATTTTTCTATTATTTGCGTAAAATGTATAAAAGGAAATTAAAAAGATCTTTGCTGGTCTGCAGCAACACCCAGAGTTTTTAACAGAGATCAAAGCTGCAAGCTCTAGTCTAATGGTCGAACGCTCTAACAAAACACTCATTGTGGCACTGAATGATCAGAAAACACGTCCAGCCAGCAGAGATTGCCGCCAAATAATTATATTGAAAAATAATGTACTCATTAAACAGACTCAAACTAGTTGGTTATATGCAGTAGTGAAAAGGATTTACATCAGCACCTGCCTCTACGGCCTTATCTGATGATGGACCAATTCGAAGGAGAGAATTATTCACGATTCCGAGCACACACAAGCTGTGTGGCTTGCTAGGCTTACACAGGTAGCTATTTTTGCCATTTGATTGCAGTCATATAAGCAATTTCTTGTTAAGGAGTTCGGGACTTCTAATCCCTCCTGTTTGCAATTTTCCTGCAATCAATGGCAGACAAGGCTTAAGGATGCAACAGAATAAAGAAGTTGTAGTAGTAGCTAAAGCTTATGACGTAACTAGAAGCGCTGCAAAGCAAAAATGCGCATACAATGGAGAAATACAACATTTAAATTTTTCAAATAATTCAATAAAAATGTCTGCCTGTTTGACAAACAACGCTCTGTCGTGCTACAAAGTTCAAAATTTTAAAACTTGCGCTTCAACTACTACTACAGCGACTCCTACAACTACACATTCTGTGCACTCTCATTTAAAAAGCCCAATTTTAACTTTTGACAGTTTGCAGCGCTACTCGTTACGTTGTACTAGAGCGACAATTCTGTTCCCCACTTTTGTGAGTTGGTCGGCCGAAGCCCACTAAGAGCATCAGCCCTTAAACCAACTCACCCGTTAAACATCACAGGTATCTGTTGTAAAGGCAACAGACCCTCGTGAGGTTGTTAGTAACCGAAAAAAGCCAAGCCAAACAATTATCCTTCCTGCTTTTTAGGTTTCAACCACAGCCAGAACGTTTCAGCCAAGGTAAGTACCTCAACCATGATCAGCCCGGGTCGAACCGCAAGCAGAACTTCCCGAGGGCCATGCTGATCACCGTTCTGCCAATTTATATCCTTGGTAAGGGTTTCGGAAGCCAACACAACATAAGTCATGTGGATTCCTAGAGTTTTGTTTGCCGCACCAAAGGAGGGACCCCTTCCCCTCTTTTCCCCGAAAAGCAGAGCGCCTAAGTTAGGAGTACGCCAAGGCAAAACCTGTTCCCCGGGGGGAATTGATTATATGCAGAAAAAAAGCTACTAATGAGACTGTTTCTAATTTAAAGATATCATTTATTATGTTTTTGGTGCTTATATTGGATTTTGCTGGGCGCCAGCAGTGACAGACCTTAGAACCTAAAAAGTGTCCACAATCAATTGTACACATATTTTGAAACTTCCTATTTACCCACCGCTATATCCGTTACTACCCAAATTTTCCACCCAACTACCCTCGCATCTTAACTTAAACTTAACTTTACTCTGAACTTGCAAATAGTGAAAGAAAAAAAATATTATAAGAAAAAAATCGTGGGTTTGGTTGCTTTTGTAACTTAATGTTTTCTTTTTTAGCTGCTGTTCGTTCTTCTTCCATTAAATGATGATGTTTTTGTTATTATTGTTGTTTTATATTTATATTGCAAATATTGTTGTTATTATTGCTGCCACAATTTTACCTTGGCTTCGTGACTTTTAAACTTGATTTGTACCATGTTTTTGCTACCAATTTTTCACCCTCCATCACAACAGCAAAATTTCAAATTTTAAACCAAAACTAAACAAAAAAAAAAAAAAAAAAGAAAAGAATCCTTAAAACATTATTTAAACTATAAAGCTAAAGAATTTCAAGGAATAATGAAAATACTCAGCAGTATAAAAAGATATTATTCTCTAGAAAAAATAAACACAAAATAATAAAATAATTTTTTTATAAAAAAAAAGTGTTCTTTCAAAAGAATTTCTAAAATAGTTAGAAAATTAATATAATTTTTATAGAAAAATTTCGTATAGCAAATTTGACACTGAAGAAAAACTTCAGACCTTTTTTTCGATAAAATTTTCAAAAACGAAAACAGCCAGTACGCCAATGTCGAAAGGATAAGTTCATTCGCGAAAGAAAATTGATTGAGTTTTTGCTAACTTTATTCTATGCGGACGATGTGTCAAAATTCAATCAATTAATATACATAAGTACATGCGAACGATTAATAGTGACATAGACAAACCCAAATTGATTCGAATATGAGTGACTAGCTTTCTTTTGTCTACATTTTCATTCGATATCGTCGAACAGGCTGTAAATCTTTTATAGAAGAAAAAAAAAAAAAACACTATAGAAAGAATATGTTGTTGATTAAATTTTATTGGAAAAAAAAAATTATCAGTAAATTTTGTATAAAAAATATTTGAAAACTTTATATACAAAATTTTTGTCGTCGATAAAATTAAAAAAAAAATTTTCAATAAATTTTCTGTAGAAAAAAAATTTATAAAAAACTATGACTTCATAAAATATATAAGTATATTGTCAATAAAACTTAAAAAAAGAATTAGAAAACTGTCAAAAAATTTAAAAAAAATAGTATAGAAAAAAATTTAAAGAAAATATATGTTGTCGTAAAATTTTAGGGGAAAAATTAAATTTTTGTATAAAAAAATTATTCAAAAATTTTATACAAAAAATTATTGTTGTCAATAAAATGTTAAAAAATTATCAATAATTTTCTATAGAAAAAATATTTATAGAATATACATATTGTCGATAAAACTTGGAAAAAAGGAATTAGAAAATTGTCAGTAAATTTTGTATAAAAAATTTATTAGAAAATTTTATACAAAAAATTTTTGTTGTAAAAAATTAAAAATTTTTTTTTTCAAAAAATTCGGCATAGAAAAAAAGTTATAGATAATATATGTTGACCATAAAACTTTAGGGGAAAAAACAAAAATTTAATAATAAATTTTTGTGTAAAAATATTATTCAAAAATTTTATACGGAAAATTTTTGTTGTCGATAAAATGTTCAAAAAAAATTATCAATAATTTTCTATAGAAAAAATATTTATAGAATATACATATTGTCGATAAAACTTAGAAAAAAGGAATTAGAAAATTGTCAGTAAATTTTGTATAAAAAATTTATTAGAAAATTTTATACAAAAAATTTTTGTTGTAAAAAATTAAAAATTTTTTTTTTCAAAAAATTCGGCATAGAAAAAAAGTTATAGATAATATATGTTGACCATAAAACTTTAGGGGAAAAAACAAAAATTTAATAATAAATTTTTGTGTAAAAATATTATTCAAAAATTTTATACGGAAAATTTTTGTTGTCGATAAAATGTTCAAAAAAAATTATCAATAATTTTCTATAGAAAAAATATTTATAGAATATACATATTGTCGATAAAACTTAGAAAAAAGGAATTAAAAAATTGTCAGTAAATTTTGTATAAAAAATTTATAAGAAAATTTTATGCAAAAAATTTTTGTTGTAAAAAATTACAAAATTTTTTTTTTTTTTTAAATTTGGCATAGAAAAAAATTTATAGAAAATATATGTTGACCAGAAAACTTTAGGGGAAAAAACAAAAATTTAATAATAAATTTTTGTGTAAAAAAATTATTCAAAAATTTTATACAGAAAATTATTGTTGTCGATAAAATGTTAAAAAAAATTATCAATAATTTTCTATAGAAAAAATATTTATAGAATATACATATTGTCGATAAAACTTGGAAAAAAGGAATTAGAAAATTGTCAGTAAATTTTGTATAAAAAATTTATTAGAAAATTTTATACAAAAAATTTTTGTTGTAAAAAATTAAAAATTTTTTTTTTCAAAAAATTCGGCATAGAAAAAAAGTTATAGATAATATATGTTGACCATAAAACTTTAGGGGAAAAAACAAAAATTTAATAATAAATTTTTGTGTAAAAATATTATTCAAAAATTTTATACGGAAAATTTTTGTTGTCGATAAAATGTTCAAAAAAAATTATCAATAATTTTCTATAGAAAAAATATTTATAGAATATACATATTGTCGATAAAACTTAGAAAAAAGGAATTAGAAAATTGTCAGTAAATTTTGTATAAAAAATTTATTAGAAAATTTTATACAAAAAATTTTTGTTGTAAAAAATTAAAAAAAAATTTTTTTTTCACAAAATTTGGTATAGAAAAAAATTTATAGAAAATATATGTTGACAAGAAAACTTTAGGAGAAAAAACAAAAATTTAATAGTAAATTTTTGTGTAAAAAAATTAATCAAAAATTTTATACGGGAAATTTTTGTTGTCGATAAAATGTTCAAAAAAAATTATCAATAAATTTTCTATAGAAAAACAAAAAATGAAAAATAAACAAATAAAAGAAAATACCACTTTATCAGTAATTTTGCTATAGGAAAAAAATAAATGAAAAATTATATTTTCGATAAAATTTACAGGAAAAAAATTAAAAAATTGTCAGTAAATTATCTAAAAAAAAAATTTTAGAAAATTTATTACAAAAAATTTTTATTATCGATAAAATGTTCAAAAAAATTATTAGTAAATTTTCTATAGAAACAAAATTTTCTAATTTTATTACCGCTAAAATTTAAAAAAAAATGTAAGATTATCAGTAAATTTTCTGCAGAAAAACAATTTATAGAAAATATATGTTGTCTATAAAATTTTAAGGAAAAACAATAAAATAAAAATATTATTAATAAATTTGTGTATAAAAAATTTTTTTTTAAATTTTATACAGAAAATTTCTGTTGTCGATAAAATTTTCAAAAAAATTATCAATAAATTTTCTATAGAAAAAAAAAAAAATAAAAGAATAAAATAAAATTTTTCTATAGAAAAAAAATTTAAAAAATAGTCAGTAAATTAAAAAAAATGTTTAGAAAATTTCATACAGAAAAATTTTATTGTCGATTAAATGCTCAAAAAATTATCAATAAGTTTTCTATAGAAATAAAATTTTTTATAAAATTTTAAAAATATTTTGTTATCGCTAAAGTTTAAAGATAAAAATTGAAGAATTATTAGTAAATATTCTATAGAAAAAACATTTATTGGTAAATTTTCTATGTATAATTTTTTTTGTCAATAAGATTAAAAAAACTGTTATAAGTAAATTTCCTAGAAAAAAAGGTACCAATAAAATTTCTATAGAAAAAACTTTATCAGTAAATTCATTATAGAAAATTTTTGTTCTCAATAAAGTTTAAAAAAAATTTTTTTTTCAGCAAATTGTCTACATATAAATTGACAACTTTTCTATAGAAAATTTAGCAAAATTTTCTGTTTGAAATTATTAAAAAAATACATATTTACTGATACATTTATAACAAAAACTTTTTTAATCTATAAAAATTTTTGTTATCAATAATTATTCTATGGTAAATTTTTAGCATCGACAATTGGTCATACACAATTATCGAAATCGTACATGAATGTATGTATTGTCTTATAGAAATTTTGAAAACATTTCCTTGGAAATTCTAAGGAAATAATTTTTTCATAAACTAAGTTTTTATTATCCGACAAGATTTCCAAGCACAAGGCTAACTTTCGATAGATCGATTTAATGAAAATTGTTGTTATCTCCAAATTTAATTTAAAAACTTTTTGAGTTCCGGTTTATTTGCTTAGTATATATTATTGACAGCCATCCGTTAATTGGCAGAAAATTGGTAATGATTTTACAAACTTAATAAGAAAGTAAACACCTTCCTTCGCAGCTCAAAGTGTCCCAACTTGAGTCAATCACTACCCAGCGGCCAAAGTTTCGCTTACAGAAGCGATGATCCGATACACACTTGTAAGTCAGTAAAGCACACCATCTCATATATGAACCTTTGCCGCATTGGTAGAGTGAACGCACACAAAGTAAGCGAGGTAGTGTGGTGTTCATCCAACAAAAGCTCATTACTTCCTAACATACATTGTAAGCTATCAGTAGGCAGCTCGAATACAATCTCGCATACTTTGTAAGACGGAAGTAGGCAGCTCGGATACAATGTCGCATACATTGTAAGCCGGCAGTATGCAGCTTGTACGTACTGTGCACTTCAGTTTTTTGGGAATACTCCATTAAATAAATTTGTTGTTTTTTGTCTACTGCAATTGTTTATTTTTTCACTGGATGTTTTATCTTTCTTATACCTTTTTTAAATTGTTTTCTAGCACTTTTACCTAATTTTGTTAATTAAAATTTTTGCAACGTAATCTTCTGACAAAGACGGCGAACGTTTGATTTACAACTAAAAAACATCGGGTGGTTAAATTTCAAGGGCCGATGTTAAATGTGAACCACACCTAAACGCCAAGTTTTTTTCCGAATTTTATTTGACATTTCTCTATTTCAGACTTACTCAATTTGAACCATGGAGAGATACATAATCCAACAACGTGTTAAAGTTATCCAGACTTATTATGAAAATGATGATCAATTTTCGAAGAAAATCATCTTCAGTGATGAGGCACATTTTCACCTCAGTGGATTCGTCAATAAACAGAATTGCCGCATTTGAGCGAATGAGAATCCAAGAGTGACTGTCGAAAAACCAATGCACCCACAAAGAGTGACTGTTTGGTGCGGTTTATGTGCTGGTGGCATCATCGGGCGGTATTTTTTCCAAAATGAGTAACTGCCTGTGAATGGTGTTCGCTATCGTGAGATGATAACGAACTTTTTATGGCCCGAATTGGAAGATATGGATGAAGACGATATGTGGTTTCAGCAGGACGGTGCCACTTGCCACACAGCTAACGAAACAATTGCTCTTTTGCGCAACAAATTCAATGGCCGTGTTATCTCACGTAATGGCGATGTCAATTGGCCGCCAAGATCATGTGGTTTGACACCGTTGGACTTTTTTCTTTGGGGTTATTTGAAAAAAAAGGTGTACGTCGATAAGCCAGCAACAATTCAACAGCTAAAGGATGAGATAATTCGGCACATTAACGGCATAGAACCTCCATTATGTCTCAGGGCCATCGAACATTTGGACCATCGGATGGAGGTGTGCCGCCGTGGTCGCGGCGCCCATTTGGCTGATATTTTGTTTTATACAAAATTGAGTAATACCAATATATCATAATAAAATAAAGTTACAATAATTTCCTAAATAGTTTGTGTTTTATTCAAAATCAACATCGGCCCTTGAAAATACATATATAGAAATGTGATACAAAAGATGAATATAATTCATTTTTGGGAACTCCATATACTACTTTCATACATTTTGTAAGTTATCATTCATTGATTACAAAGTGTGGCACAAATCATCGAAGAGAAGTAATATGGTAGACAGTGTTCGCCGCTGGGTAAGTACCTAGATTTTACAATGAAGCCTCGAAATTCGAAAAAAAAACAGCGGAAGCGAAGTTGTATACTAGTGTATATAAATTTCTAATTTATATAAAACAAATATGAGCTCATAATTTAATATTCAAACCAGAACTTTTTTTTTCGTAATTTGTTTTTATTTTAGTGACATTTTATGCAAAAACTAAAACTTTTATTTGAATAATCTGTTTTATTTGTTTTTTAAACATTGAGGTCTTTAATTTCATAATAAATTATGGCTTATTCGATTTGAATCCAGTTTAGAAAGAAACAAAATTAATAACAATAATTAATAACTGTCATGTAGGCAGTAAAACCAATCACCTGCGCCTGCGTGGTAAACAAACAATCTGAGTCCGGAGTTTTAAATATAAGCGGTCATATTCGTACATTTGAGATGAAAAGGGAAGTTTAAAGTAAAATTTATAGGTTTTCTTTTCTGTCACTTGGTATTGGTTATATTTTCGTTTCAAAATTGGGTTAAGCTGAGTTACTTACTATACTTTTTAATTTATTCATAATTTTTTTAATATTATTTAAAATAATAAGTCGTTTTAAACTTCGCAGCCAGCGAATAAGAAGTATAGTAAGTGAGTTACTTACATCATAATATTTTTAGTTTTTATTTAAAATAATAAGTAATTTTAAACTTCGCAGCCAGCAAATAATTATGGTTTTTTGTTCCCTTTTCATCATTTCAATATCAACTCATCTCAAACACAATGCAATCCATTGCCAAATATTAATTGCTAAAATCTATCGAAAACAAGCACCTGCTTGCTACGAGTTACAAACAACGCCCAACAGCTCTTCTTCTTGAGCCATAATTATCATTTTATTTATAAATTGTGCAAAAAAAAAAAAAAAACTAAATCTTAAATTAAATCCAACTATTCTGTTTATAAAAACGTTTTTATTTATAAATGTTCTTTACAACTTTAATGAAAATCCGGCTTAAGTCACGCCTATTGTTTAGAGCGCTTCACACTACGAGTACGAGCATATTGACAAATACAATTTTTCTTTTTTGTTTTTTTTTTTGTTTGTAATTTACTATTGACGATACTTGAGGTTTTTATTTTACATTTTGCCATGCCAGCTTCTCATTATAGGAAAAAGATCATAGTGTGCAGTTTTAAATTTTTAAAATATTCATTAAAAAAAAAAAATCGAAAATTTACAATGGCGCCGCTAATTAATAAATTTTATATGAATGGATTCGAAACAAGTTCTTGATATTCCAATATTTTATTATAAGAAGCTTATAATCGATATTATTGCTTTAAAATTTTAAGTTTAAATTGTTTGTTCTTTTAATTTATGTGCTTAACGGTGACTTAAGGCAGCTAGCATAAAAGTTATTAAAAAAATTTTGTTAAAATGTATAAATCCTGAATCCTCTGTTCTCTTAAAAAATGTTCATCTTAAAAAAAAATTTTTTTATATATCAGTGGCCACTAACAAAGTTCGTAAACGACTTTTCGATATTAAAAATTTTCTATAAAAACCATGATAACAAACATAAAATTATTTGAAGAAATTTATCTATAAAAATATAATTTTTTTTTTTTAACTTCATTATTTTATTTATTGAATCTACATAAAAAATGTAATGACAATAAGTATTCAAATCTTAATACTAAAAAAAAAAAATCGTGATTAAAGTCCTGCCAGTGCTGGACAAAAATTTATTTTTATGCGAATATTATTTCAAAATTCAGTCATCTGTTTAGAGCTCTAATGGTTGCCAAAGTATCCCTCCTTCTCAGACGGGTATGACCACCAAAGTTAAGAACATTAACTGCAAGAGGATTTGGGTGGAATTCAAGTTTGTCAATATATCTTGTCGCGTACTTCACAAATTTAGATTTCACAAAAAATACGTTCAGATCTGCGTGGATTCCTGAGTTTTTAACGTGCCATGGAAAAAAAATATAAATAAAATTAACAGCCTGTTCGGCGATATCGAATGAAACTGTATGCAAAAGAAAGCTAGTCACTCAAATTCGAATAAATTTGGGTTTGCCTATGTCACTATTAATCGTTCGCATGTACTTATGTATATTAATTGATTGAATTTTGACGCATCTTTCGCATAGAATAAAGTTTAAAAATCCCAAATCAATTTTCTTTCGCCTAGAATGCGAATCAACTTATCCTTTCGACATCGGCGAACTGGCTGTAAATATTTATTGATAAAAAAAATTTTGTGGCATAAAATTTGTGGCAGAAAATTTCTAACCCAAATTCATTGATCAGACAGACAAAAATATAAAAAATTTAGCTTTGAAACATTAATTAAAATTAAAATATTTATTATTTATTTATTTTAAAATTATACATAAATTTTTTCCATTAAAAACATATTCTTGTTTTTTAGAATTTTTGTTGCTTATAAAAGTTTCTTTAAAAAAAAAACTCACAAAAATGTACAATATAAAACCTATCGATCACAAAAATATTCTTTGAAAAATTTGGCGATAACAGTTGTTTTCTATGAAAAATAATATTTAAAAAGTTTTCGAGGGCATATACTTTGAAAATTAAACTTTTAGATTGAAAATTTTGTCAATAACAATAAATTTCTATGAATAATATGTTGCTAACAAGTATTACAGCCTATTCGCCGATATCGAAATCACTCACTAATCACTCACATTCGCTACGAAATCGCTAATCACTCACATGTGAATCAATTTGGATTTGACACTATTATTCGTTCGCATGCACTTATATATTTTAATTGAATTTTAGCACATCGTTCGCATTGAATAACGTTAGAAAGCCGCAAATCAATTTTCTTTTCTATCCTTTCGACATCGGCGAACTGGCTGTAAGTCTTTTGTCAAAGATTACAATTGTTCCATCGTTACCGTTTTTATCAACGATTTATTTTCATCAAAAATTTCCCGTAGACATTTTTCTAAAGTCTTTTGAGAAAGGTTATGAATTTTCTAAATAAAAATTTTTTTTTTGTTATCGGTAAATATTTCTAAAAGAATTTTGTTATCGATTAATTTATGCAAAAATTTTTTATGAAAAATTTTATATTTAAAGTTTTCTGTAGCAATCCTCCATTATATTTATATATTATATCTTTTGTTATCGATGTATATATACTTTTGTTATCGTCACATTTTCTTTTGTTATCGATACAATTTCTACAGGAATTTTTTACTATCGATTTATTCTCTACTAAAAATTTAGTGTGGAGTATTTTCTATTTAAAGACTTTAGTGAAAGATTAAAACTTTTCCATAAAAATCTGTTGCTGTTTTGGAGAAATTTTTCACAAAAAAGTTAGTTATCGATAAGTTTTGACTGATAATTTTTTTGTGGAATTTTATATATTCTGTGAAAGGTTGCAATTTTTTCCATAAAAACTTTTGTTGCCGATAAATTTTTTCAAGGCAAATTTTTGTTGTGGACGAATTTTTCAATAAAATTATTTTGTGAAAAATTTCTATGCAAACGGTTTCTGTAGAAGATTCAACGATTACAAAAATTTTTATATAAAATTTTTTGATAACTAAAAATTGTTATCAAACAACTGAGTATATAAAATATATGTAAGCAGCATGTTTTTCGTTTCCTAGCTGTCGAAATGTCGAGATTTCATATTTGCTATCGATAAATCTACAAAATATGATTTTCGTTGATTTTGTAAAGCAAACATGTTTGTTATCGATAAGTTTTCATTACCTGGAACGAAAACAAGAATATATATGCCGTCTATAAATTTACCACGGAAGATTTTCATTACTAAAAATTTTTGCAGAAATTGTGTAGGAAGCATTTTTGCTATCGATAAATGTTTAATAATTTTTAATAGAAAATGTTTACCACCAACAACATCTCTAGATAAAATGATTGTTATTAATTAACTTTTTAAGCAAGATTTTCGTTATGGAAAAGTTTTTATACAAACTAATTTTATGCTTATTATTTCTTTATTTCGAATCTTTTTTAAAAATTGAAACTAAATAAATATTATTTGGCCTGAAGAAGCTATCCGAAGGAGAGCGAAGTATTGCCAGATAATAATATAATAAAAACCAAAACTATGAAATCAGAAGAGACTTCTTAAAGTCAAGAAATTATATAACATCAAACTAATTTTAATAAATTTTCCAGTGAAAATTCCAAAATTTTAAAAATGATAATAGAAAATGTTTAGTATCGATTTAATATATGAATCGATAGTAAATATTTTTTATTACTATTGTAATTAAGAACACTTACCAACGAATATTTATTAAGTTGCAGAATCGATATTGCGATAGTATTCTCGTATGCAAAATGTGCGGTGTGCTCCGCTAAAGGACGCCTTGGTACTAAGTCCCTAAAGGACAGTCTCCAGTTTCGTAGCCAACCCTCTCTGATGCAACCCCGACCCTCCCGCGCTACTGGTACGGTCTAATCAAATGTTAAGATATTTCTATTCCACCCTGTTATTATAGAAAATTTATGCACTGTTCATAGAACACAGTCAAGCACTCGTCTAAAAAATTTTATTGGAAATCACTCAAAAAATTTAGTAGCTTTCATACAAATTTCCTAGACGAGTTGATCGTCTGTGTTCTATGAACAGCACGTTAGTAAGTGAATTTGTGTGTTTTTTTTTGCTTCTTTTTCCTTGGAGTTTTTGAAAAGTAATTTTTTATGAGTACACATATTAATAACGGATTTCATTCAATTTCTCTCTCATTTGGATACTTATTGTTAGTTCATATTTTGAAGATTCAATAAATAAATGAATGAAAAAAAAACTTCTCTCTCAAGAACTATTTGTTTTATAACGGATTTTTTCTGGCTTTTGTGTACCGTATTTATACCATGCAATCCTTTTTGTAATCATTAAGTAGCATGAGACTTTTTTTCTGGATACATGTATAGCGATTTTATTACAATGAGATGGAAATAAAAAAGATGAAACTTGCTGCAGGTTTTAAAAGAGTATGCAAATAAGTTTCATGAAATACTCGTACAATAGTGGCGCAGTATAAATACTGTCTGAGTTTTCCCCCCTCCCAACAATAATAAAGTTGCAATCGTTTTCTTTTTGTTATTTACTTATTCAGTTGATGTAATGAATACGTGCCTTTATGAGCCATACACACACACTCTCACGCATCCAAGTGTTAACGCAAAGAAGTGTTCATTTCTTTAAGCACAGTGAAGTTGTGGTTTGTGTTGGTGTTGGTGTTTGAAACATGTTCGTTTAAGAGTTAAGCTTGTTATTTAAATTTCGAATTTTTTTATTGCTCTTTTGCTATAAAAATATAGATTTTACATTAAAAAGTTGAGTTATTCTAAGAAAAAATGGCGTCTAATTGCAGTGGGTGGTCTTAACATGAGTTTTTTTTTTATTTTTTATTTAAATTTGTTTGTTTGTGGTGGTGGTGGTTGGCTGAAAAGTTTTTATGCTTTGACTATTGAGACCTTCTTTGCCACAGTTATGGCCATATTTTAAAAGTGTAAAATTTATTACGAGTCCAATAAAAAACATTATGGAAACATTTGCTAACTTATGTCCAATTATGAAAAGAAAACTAATTGGTTTCTGTTAACATTTCTATTGAAAGCAATCTCTACGAGGGTGGTTTTGAAAATCATATAAAATTATTTAAATAAGTTTGCTTGCAATACATAAAATATTAATTCATACTAATAAAAAATTATAAATAGCTTGTTTTCTATGTTTCCCAGCTAACTATATGTCGACATTTCATAGGAACTACCCTAATCATCAGTAGACTTTGGAAATTTTTGAAAGATATTCTCAAACATTCAACTTTATATTCCAACAACATAAATAAATTGTTGAGAATTCAAAAAGCAAATCGTAGCAACCAACGGTTGTTCATTTGTTTGATAGGTGTAAAGAAATGTTAGAGACGTTTATAAATAGAAAAGCTTGTTTTTTGTGTTTTGACGGATATTATTAGAGCATTTTTCTTTTAAATTCTCAACAATTTATTTATGTTCTTGGAATATAAAGTTGAATGTTTGAGAATATCTTTCAAAAATTTCCAAAGTCTACTGATGATTAGGGTAGTTCCTATGAAATGTCGACATATAGATAGCTGGGAAACATAGAAAACAAGCTATTTATAATTTTTTATTAGTATGAATGTTAGAGGCTTAAATAGCGAATAAAAAACTTAATTGTTAATATATTAATTTATTTACAAAAGCTTTGGCACTGACCTCGTTTGACAGAAAATTAACAACTGTGCTTACTGAGCACAGAGCTGTGCCTTAAGGTGTTTTGCTTTGAACACTGGTAGTAGAGGTTTCTTGCAACAACAACAAAAAAAGCCCTCTAAGTGTAACACCCACACTTCTTTGTAAAATATGTTAAGTGAAGTTAAATATTAATGGTAAAAAGAAAACTCAAAGGGGGAACAAGTTTGTAAGAAACCATAAACTGACACGTTTAACTCATTTCAAAGATATAAATCTAGTATTTTGCTGTTCGTATGCTTTTCAATACCTTAAAAAAGTTTAGTTGAAATGAAAAAAAAACTCTGGTCACGCTTTTTTCTTTTGAAAAATTCTAGCAATGCTCCTCATTTTCCTGCTTTCCAAAATTGTTTGTCAATTTGAACATAACTTTAGTGTCAACCTAAACTTAAGCGAACAAAACTGATGTGGTTGTATGAATGTAATTTTTTGGTTTTTGCCTTTTATTTCTTTAACTGCAACTTGTTGTTGGAAAAAGTTTACTGGCAAAGTGGCTGTAAATGGTCTTTGAGTTGATATCATGGTGTGAACATTATCACGGTAAACCGTTTTTATTTGGAATGCTAATGATGCTGGCTTGGCTGCACTACAACAACACCTGCTGGGCCAGCGTTATGTTAAAGTTGGCAAATAAGTTAACAGCTAAAAGAAAATAAAAAGGTTAACACTCATTACTTTACTTTTTCTACGAATGTTAAAACTGACAATTTTTATGACAATTTGAGGAAAATGAGTGGTAGTAGCAGTACAAAATTAATCCATAAGAAACTGTCTTTTGAAAATTTATTGGAAAAAAGTTCTATAGGGTAATTAAGGGCCGGTCGCTTTATGTCGAACGGCGGCGTTCGCTAATGTTTTGAGCACCAAAAACTCGATTAAAGACGAACTAAGTAGTCTAATGGTTACATGTCGAAATTCATTAATGCGACTGACAAATAAACTTGTCAACATAAAGTTAATAAATAGTCTCCAAATCAGTTTTCTGATCTAAAAAAGATTGGCGAACGTTAGCGAACGACATCGTGAGACAGGCAACAAATTTTAAGGACCGAGGTTGATTTTGAATAAAACACAAATTGATTAAAAATTAATGTCATATATTTTTGTTAGGATAATATTGATATGGTATATATGGAACAAAATATCGAGCAAACGGCCGCCGTAATCTCGGCAGCACACCTCCATCTGATGGTTCATATTTTCGATGGCACTGAAACACGGAATTTGCCGAATAATCCTTAGCTCTTGAAATGTTTCTGGTTCAATTATGAGTGCAACAAAATATCGGGCAAGTGGTCGCCGTGACCTCAGCGGCTCACCTCCATCCGATGGTGCAAATTTTCGATGGCGCTAAAGCATAATTGAGGTTCTATGCCGTCAATGTTCCAAATTATCTCATACTTTTGCTCCTAAAATATTTGCGACTTATCCAAGTACAGCTTTTCTGTCAAATAGCCTCAAAGACAGAAGTGCAATGGTGTCAAATCACATGATCTTGGCGGCCGATTGATATGGCGCAAAAGACCCATTATTTCGTTAGCTACTCGTATACGGCAGATGGCAACGTCCTTTTGAAAGGACATATCGTCCACATCCATATTTTCCAATTCGGGCTATAAAATGTTCGTTACATAATGAATATTTTCACAACAAATTTATCGATAACAAAAATTTGCCATTAGAAAATTGTCATTAGCTAAAATTTTCTTGGAGAATGTTTCGATAGCAAAAAAACGCTGCAAAAAAAATATTAAAAAAAACAAAAATTTTTCGTGGAGTATTTACCGATAGTAAATTTTTTTTTATATATTTATCGATAACAATAATTTTCTATAAAGAATTTGTCAACAGCTAAAATTTTGTTTAAGAAATTTTTTGATGACCAAAGATTTTGCTTTTTTGCTATATATCTAAATATATCGATTAAAAATTTTTTATATATATAAATTGATAATAATAATTTTCTAAAACGAATTTGCCAACAGCTAAAATTTTGTTTAAGAAATTTGCTGATGACCGAAGATTTTCTTAAAAACTTTTTTTATTATATATCTAAATATATCGATTTTAAGGACAATTTTCGATAACGATTTTTTTAATATATCGATTATAAAAACTTTTCATGGAAAGTATTCATTCTTCGCAAAATAACAAAAATTGTAAGAAAAATTTTTGAATACTTAATTTTCTGTAAGAAATTTATTGATTGTAAAAATTTTTACAAAAAATTTATCTACTACACCAATTTTCTACAAAAAATTTTTGGATAGTTAAAATTTTGTTCCATAAATTTATTAATAGCATAAACATGCTATAAAGAAACTTTAAGTAAAAAAAAAATTTTTGTAGGGAAATTATCGATAATAAAATTTGGTATCGTTAACAATAATCTATAAAAAAATTGTTCAACAGCATTTTTTTTAGGAAATTTACCAATAACAAAAATTTTGTCTATTCTATAACTGTAGTATATATATATCACAATTTTTTAAGAAAAGTGTTTTACTAGCAAACAAAACAATTTTTTTGTCTAATTTTTCGATAACAAAGACTTTCTTTAGAAACTTCAATCAATTTTTGTAGTACATATATAGTTGAGATATCTAAATTATTTATTTAAAAATTTATCGATAACTAAAATTTTTCGAAAATTTAACGATAACTTTATTTTGAAAATAAATTAAAAACAGAAATTTCATTAATACATTTTTTTAAAACTTTTTTTTACAATATTTAGTTGAAATATCTAAATTATTTATTTAAAAATTTATCAATAACCAAAATTTGTCGAAAATTTAACGATAACTTTATTTTGAAAATAAATTAAAAACAGAAATTTTCTTTGATAATTTTATTAATATATTTTTTTAAAACTTTTTTTGCATTATTTAGTTGAAATATCTAAATTATTTATTTAAAAATTTATCGATAACTAAAATTTGTCGAAAACTTATCGATAACATAATTTTGAAAATAAATTATTAACAAAAATTTTCTTTGATAATTTTATTAACACATTTTTTAAAACATTTTTGTCGAGAATTTTTTTATTGTAAAAATTTCTACAAAAAGAAATTAACGATAACAATAATTTTCTGTAAAAAATTTGCCCACAGCTAAAATTTTGTGTGGATAATTTACCGGTAATAAAAGTTTTTCTTAGAAACTTTTTGTATTCAATATCTGTATGTATCGACAGCATAAATTTTTAAGAAAAAATTTTCGGTAAAAAAACCTTTAGTTAATCTGTAATATATTCTTTAGAATATATCGATAACATAATATATAGAAAATATTGATAATATAAATTAAAAGCAAACAATTTTTGCCAGCAAACTCTTTTGCTTAATTTTTTGATAACAAAATTTTTCTTTATACTTTGTAGCAAAGTTAGTTTTTGAATACTTAAACTATTATTTGGAGATTTATCGATAACAAAAATTTTTCGAAAATTTATCGATAACATAATTTTCAAAAAAAATTAATAACGGAAATTTTCTTTGATAATTTCATTAATATATGTTGTTTTTTTTTGCAGAGAATTTATCTATAATAAAAATGTCTACAAAAAAATTATCAATAGCAATAATTGAAAAAAAAAATTGCCAACGGCTAAAATTTTGTTTAGGAAATTTAAAAGTAATTAAAGTTTTCCTCAGAAACTTTTTGCAGTCAATAGCTATATGTATCGTTAGCATAAATTATTTAAGAAATAATATGCTGGAAAAATTGTTTTTAAATTCGATTTTTGTACATTTGTACTTAAGAAATGAAAAACTTGAACTAAAAACTCGATGTACAAATGTACAAAAATCCAATTTTAAAAAATATATAAAAAGTTCAACAGAAATTCAATAAAAACTGTTTTTAGTTTATCGATAATAAAACTTTTCTATAAAATATATCGATAGCTAACAAATGTAGAGTAAACCGATAATATAAATATTAGCTAGCAAAAATTTTTTGTCTGGTTTTTCGATAACACAAATTTTCTTAAGAAACTTTATTAATTTTGTAATCATTAACTACTTTTTGAAAATTTATCGATTACTAAAAATTTAAAAAAATTTATCATTAGCTAAAATTTTCCTAAAATTTAACGATAACATAAATTAAAAAAAAATTAATAACGGAAAGCTTCTTTGAAATAATAATTAATAATTTCTTTTTATTTATCGATAACATAAGTAAAAACCAACATATTTTTCCTTTGGGAATGAATTTGTTTTTCAATAGAAGATTTTTCGCAATCGTAAATTTTTATGCTTAATTATTTTTATATTTTTCATGAATAAAATGTATGTAGTTTTAGTATATTCTCATGTTTTTATTTGCATATTTTTGCAACATGATTTACATTCCTCACTGTCCAATAAACTGTTAATATTGATGTCTTTTAACAAGTTTTTTTTTTGTTTGAAAATTTTGCTTTGCAGCTCTATTGTTTTTTGTTGTTTTTAACTGCTGCATTATTAAGGCCTCTTTGTATTTCAGTTTATTAAAAAGACAACAATCAAATTGCAAAATACAAAACAGCATATTAAGCCTTAAGGCTGTTGCACGCCTTTTGCTATGGTTATGATTTCAATTTAAATGATTTGCAAACTATTAAAAAAATACTCAAACAAAAAACATTATGCTGACGTTTTAAACATCTCAAAAACCGTTCGGCAGAAGAAGAAAAAAAAACAAATCCTCATCAACATCAAACGGTCGTCGTCATCGTCATCGTCATCATCAGCATCAGCCAGCATCATGAGCAGCAACATTTGGAAAATAATTTTCACGACATTGCTTCATATTTAGTCTTTTCTTGAAATTTTTTTGCAGACACAAATATTCTCATGACCTGCCAATCTAATAAATAACAAAATAGAAAAACCTTTTACAGGAAAAAATTGTTAACAAAAGATTTTGAATCTTGTTGCTTTTTTTTTTTTTTTTTTTTGCTGGCCATTTTTTAATGCTCAAACTTTAAAGCCCGATGTTAAACATAAATTCACACCTCTGGTCATAACGACACCATGTTAAACAACCTCAAAAGCCAAAGTCAAAGAAAAAAAAAAAAACTTAAGAAAAAAAAGTCACTAAAGAAATCGATCAAACGTCAAAGAAAATCATTTTGAAGTTTTGAATGCATGAGCAGAAAATCACTTTTCTTAAATGGTGGCAAAACTATTTATGCAAAAGAGCTGCAGCATTTGCAGAGCAAACTATGAAGAACAAAAAACCAAAAAAAAAAAAGAAGGAAATCAATATCGAATTTTAGCATTCAAAAAAATAATAATAATCCCATTTAAGCACAAAGTGTAGTGAGTGGTAAATATACAATATAACTTCTCAAAGAAGCCAAGTTTAAAATATCAAAAAATTGCCATCTTGATTTATGACTTCATGACCAAACAATCACACACCAACCAACCAACCAACAAACCAACCAGCTAGTCAGCCAGCCAGCCAGCCAACATAAGAAATGAAATTAAAGCAAAAGAGCAGAAGTTGAGAATCGTCGTAAACGTAACAAAACAACAGCCTTTAAATTTGATGATTTTTGCTACGGTTTTCCAAATCTCAGCAATTTCCGCAGTAAATTCATATTTCTGGTTCACTTTTCAGCTTTCAATTTTATTAGCCAGACAATCGGTTTGTTTTTACGGTTGGGCATGCTCACACCAATCAGTGTCGCTTTGTACAGACGTCACTCAAAAGAGGTTGTAAAAGAAAAAAAACTTCAACTGATTTCAATTTTCGCTACAAAAGCTCCAGAAAAGCTGATACACAAACATGCTTTTGAAATGTATTAGTTATCGTTAAAAGAATTTTCTAGATCGAAAATAATTACCATGGAAAAAATTTCGATTTCGAAAAATTTCTTTGTTTTACAAAACTGTTTATTTTACATTTTTTATTAAAGACTTTTGAATTGAAAAAGTTCTTTGTTTTACAAAACTTTTTACTTTACATTTTTTATTGAAGACTTTTGAATTGAAATATTCCCAAAATCAAAAATTTTTCTAAGCGTAATATTTACAAGGAAGCACGAAATTAATCACCCTTTTGCAAAAGGAGTTTTACCTAAGTCATATTTGTTATTTATGAACTAGACAGCTGCAGAACACAAACAGACAGGATGTGCCATTGATTTACATCAGCACCTATCCTGACGGCCTTACCTGTTAATGGTGCAACTGTTCGCAACTCTTATAGCCTATTTACACCAAAGCGAAATCTGCTCATTCGAGATTTCAAGCCAAATCTAGTAGATTTTGAGAAGATTTCCCATACAAAATGAAATCTACTTTATAAGTAGATTTCGACGAAATCTCCTGAAATGTACTCAGTACTAAGCGATGCAACTGTGATTTCTTGCAAAAAGTACTTAAAAATACTACGCTGCAACGAAAATTGCACTATAATGTGGTGTATGCAGTCTCTGAGCGCAAGGAATATACACTTTAATGCTGGTGTATTTAGTCTCTGATAATATTGTATTGTCAAACCCGCATGCATAAATTATTTTTGAGCAAATGAAATCTTGCTAGATGTCAAAAAACGGTGGTGTAAACGATATAGATTTCGTTGTAGATTTCAATTCAAATCTACTAGATTTTGAGTTGGAGTAAATGCGCTATTAGATAGAAAGGAATTTCCGAATCACACGTGACTTAAAATCTTGCGACTTACACCATCTTCTAAAAAACGCATGATCTGAAACCGCAAAGCGTTTTGAAAACCGCCAAATTTAATCTTAGGTGTTTTAAGGAATACTCGTTTTACTGGTATTTCAGGGTTGCTACGAAAAAATAAATATGTGGTTTACATATCGCTACTTTATTGCAACAACGTCCTAACTCAATAAAGCGTGTTTCAAGAAAGCAAAACTTTTATACTTGTGTAGAGTCTTGAAAAATTTGTTTGAAAATATCTTCTAATTATAATTTGAATGAATTTTTTTTTCGAAACCCTACTTCTTTCATTATACATTTGCCAAAAAACACATATTTGGTGGTTTCAAATAGCATAAGCATATTTCTTGCGTTATGCGTTTTTTCGAACACCCATTCGGCGATTTCAAATCACTTCCTCAAAAATACTTCTTACGTCATAAATCTTTCAGAACATCTATTTATATATTTCAAATCGCAAAACCATACTTCTTGGATTTTACGTGTTTCGGAACACTTTCGAATTAAAAACGTTAATTTTAAACGATTTGATATTTAATATATAAAGATATTTAATATATAAAGATTATTAATATTGAAAATCTTTGATAACAAAAACTTTACAACATTTAAAATTGATCGCTTAAAATCATTCGAATTCGACAAATATCTTTATATCGAAAAGTTTCTTTAGGTAACTTTCCATCAAAATATTTTTTTTTCACATATCTTTTTGTAAATGTTTTCTTTCTGTGTTTTTGTTTTAACATAATGATATGTTACATATTTCATTTGGCTTTAAGCTTAACTCTTATAAAAAAGTCTGTGTGTATGTGTAATCTTGAGTAGTGCTTTATTGGAAATGGTTCCAAGCGAGGTCCATGTGATCTAGATTAAACACAAAACGGCAGTTCTATAAAACTCTTAACCAATTTAGGTTTCGCCAAACGAGACAGCAAAAAACTGAAGAAAAATCAAAACTGAAGACAAACCAACTTAAATTGACAATCATTTGAATTATTATTGTTAAGCAGCAGAGAAAATAAAAGCAAAGATATTTTATAAAATCAAAACAGCAGCAGTAAAACCAGCAACAGTCGCAGATCGGGCAGCAGCAAAAACACACATCAAAACCACCAGCAAAAAAAGAAACAAAAAAAAAAATGGAAAACGGTTGTAAATTTTAAGGCTCAATTTTTGTCTGTTTTTGGCCCGCCAGTCAAAAATCGTTTTTTTTTTGTTGCTATTTTTGTTTAAGTTTGTTGGCCATTTAAGTGAAAATGAGACCAAGAATTCTCACCATTCAAAAGGCAACATTAGAAGCAGCAGTCGAGGATGTGGTTGGTGTTAGTGAAGTTGTAAAATATTTGTTGCTCATTTTTGGGGGCCTTTTTTTGTTGCAAAGTGAAATAAATGGCCAGCGATTGTGTTTGTTTTGCAATTTTTGTTTCGTTTTTAAGGGGAGCTTTCGGTTTTGTGGCAGATTTTTTTTTTTTTTGTTTTTTAAAACTGTTATTAGTTGGTTTTTTGTTTTAGTTGTTGTAGCTGCAGCAAGAAAATCGTGAGATTCTTTAATGGAATTGGTTCGTGAAGAAGTGTTGATGAGGTCGATGATGTGAATGATGACGCTGAAGAGACTTTACGACAACTGCTCAACTTCGATTGCAACTCTCAATCAAACAATTTTTTGTCATTTAGTTTAAGCGATAATAATGGTTATGGTGATTTTATGGGAGGAAACCAACAATTATGATATTGTGAATCATTGAGTATTTGTTGGCAACAGAAGATTAATTATCCACAAACAATGTTTGTTTTAAAAATGTGCCACGAGTACAAGCTATTAAAAGTCTTCTCAAGCATGCTATCGATTGTAATTATTACCGAAAGTGATCCATTGTAAACTTTTTTAAAAGAAATTACTTTGGCATTGATTTTGTTAACGACTAATTTGTAATGAAAATTTTCATATTCCGCTACTTTCTGTCTTCAATAAGTTTTATATATAATTTGCCATTATCTTTGAATTTTATGCAATTACTCATTATCCTTGAATTTCATACATAATCAGAAATTCTGTTGAACAATCAATTATCTTGAAAATGATTTTCTCTAGATTTTTGTTATTTGTATTACATTAAAGTTTCTTAAATAAAAGTCATGGTATATAAAGATTGTTCCGGAGAACAGTAATATTCTGAATTAGCTTTTCACACAAAATTTATGATATCGATAAATAATGGGTGATTTTATAAGAACTATCAGAAATTAAATAAAACACATAAAATTCAGAAAAATGCATGAAATATTTATTTAGATCGATAGTTGGGTCGATATAATTTAATGTTTGAAGATTATTTCATGCAAATGTTGGCCGCGGCTGCGCCTCAAATGGTCCATCCGCTTAGTCCAATTTTGGCATACTCTTTCCAACATTTCGGCCGGTATCTCACGAATAATGTTGGCAATGTTGGCTTCCAGTGCGTCAATCGAAGCGGGCTTGTCGCTATAGACATTAGCCTTAACATAGCCCCACAAAAAATAGTCTAGAGGCGTTAAATCGCACGATCTGGGCGGCCAATTGACTGGTCCCAAGCGTGAAATAAACTGTTCACCGAACTCGCCTCTCAATTGGTCCATTGTTTCGCGTGCTGTGTGGCATGTGGCACCGTCTTGTTGAAACCACATGTCATGCAAGTCAAGCTCTTCCATTTTGGGCAAAAAAAATTTTGTTATCATCGCACGGTAGCGCTCACCATTCACAGTAACGTTGTGATTCCCATCATCTTTGAAGAAATACGGCCCAATGATGCCGCCAGCCCATAAACCGCACCAAACGGTTGTTTTTTGTAGATGCATTGGTAGCTCTTGCAATGCTTCTGGCTGCTCTTCACTCCAAATACGGCAGTTTTGCTTGTTCACGTATCCATTCAACCAGAAATGAGCCTCGTCGCTGAACACAATTCTTCGATAAAAAAGTGGATCTTCATCTAACTTTTCAAGAGCCCATTCACCAAAAATTTGGCGTTGTGGTAGGTCGTTTGGCTTCAATTCTTGCACAAGCTGTATCTTATAAGGCTTCACGCCCAAATCTTTCCGCAAAATTTTTCACGTAGTGGAGTAACAGAGGCCCAATAGATCGATAATTCACGGTCATCACCAACACTGGCCGATACGGCTGCGATATTTTCTTCAGTTCGCACTCTACGTAAGCGTGTTGGTGGTTTAATGTCCAACAATGTAAATTTGGTGCGAAATTTTTTTACAATAGCCCGAATAGAAGCCTCAGTAGGTCGATTAAACTGACCATAAAATGGAAGAAGCGCGCGATGAACTTTCTTAGCAGAGCACGCATTTTGGTAATAAAATTCAATAATTTGCAAGCGTTGTTCGTTTGTAAGACGATTCATGATTAAATTATAGACCAAACTGAAGATGTTTGACAGTGATACAAGATACAAAACGTGCGTGAGCTGTCAAAACTAGTGTTGCCAAAAAGATAATAGCAAAAAAATCACTCGTTATATGCATATTTCATTCATATCACACATTTTTTAAGTTTCATAATTTATAAGAAATTTCTGAAAATAACTTTTTACTGGCGATGTTTTCCCAAAAGAAAGCGATTTATTGAAAAATAAAACTAGCTGTTTTTTAACTTAAGCCCTTAAGTTGGAAAAATTGATATAGTTGAAAATCGATAAATTTTTATAGGAAAATTTACTAATTGATAAATCTGTTTTTTTTTAACAATAAACTTCCTGCAAACCAATTTTTGATACGAAACGTTTTTTTTTTTTTTTTTTTTTTTTTTTTTTTTTTTTTTTTTTTTTGTAGAAAATATTTGTTATGCATAAATTTTCGTAATAATTATTCATCCATAAGTTTGCAATTAAAATTTTTTTGCTATCGATAAATATTCCATAAAAAGTTTGAGACATCAACAACCTATTTATAAAAAAAAATGTTGCTACAAATAAACTACTCGTTTATCCAGAATATTTTTACTTTTTTAAAGAGAAACTTATGTTATCGATTAATTTTCTATTGAGAACTTTGGTTATCGGTTAATTATTCGTAAAGTTATTTTGGCCATATTTATTCACAAAATTTTCTGTTAGCAAGTAAATTGTCAATACAAAACTGTAATTATTTATAATATTGTACTTTTATGGATAAATATTTTTTTTATTAAAAATTATACTAAACGTTATGTGGTAAATTTATGTTATGGAAAACTTTTCTGTAAACAAATATTTTATCGAATAATTTTTAATAGAAAATTTTATCGAAAAATTTTTAATAGAAACTACAGAAAATCAATAGTTTCTATAAAAAAAAGTTTTGTTTTCGGTAAAATTTTAGCACTTTTTTATCATATAGTTTTCCAAAAAAAAAAAAACAAATTCTTTTTGGTCAGTTATTGTACAAAAGTAGACTATTTTATTTAACTTTCAATATATTTTCTACATCATTAATTTCAAAAGTCTTGAAAAAGTTTCAATAACTCACTATTCAATTTTAATTTCTAATTTAATTTTATTTTAATCCTTTAGTTAGGTTGACCTATACAAAGAAAACACAAGATAAATCTGGCTTTTAAATTATTTGGCCAACAACAGATCTTTTTTGTTCAATATTTTTCTCTTCTTTCCAAAAGATGTAAGAATAGTATGTGAGAAATAACCATCATAAGGCCATACGAAGAACAATTTGATATTAAACATAAATATAGAAAATTTGCAAAGATTCCCATGAAGCCACAGCAAAGCAGACAAGAAGGCAGGCGAGCAGGCAAGCAGGCAAGCAGGCAGGCTGCCAGGCGTTGGTTGATTTGCCGGTATGAACACAAGTATTTATTGTAGTCAAATTTAACTAAGAAATCATCATAAAAACCGGTTGCCGTTTTAAGCCAGGAAAAACAAAACCAAGATTTCATATGACTTTTTTATTCGCCTTTAACGGCAGCCCAAAAAACAGCGGGTCATTACACCAATTGTTGTAGATGTCCAACAGAAAAATAGAAAAGATATTTCTATAGGAATCAAATTTAATAAAAATAAAAAAAAAAGGAAAAGAAATCTTTTACTGAAAGGATTTAAGCATTCAAAATAAAATTTGAAAATGTGGCTGAGTAAAGCAAAATATATTCACACAGTTATAAGTTTTTTCACATTTCATCTTCTTTTTATTTAAGTTATCGTTTTTTTTTACTTTTATGTTGGGTGTATAATTTTTTTTTTTATACAATATATAAGTTTTTTTCCTGCGACTAACAACAATTTACCAAACAAACAAACAAACAAACAAACAAACAAACAAACAAACAAACAAACCAAACCAATGCAAACGTAACAAACCAAATAAAAATTATTTTTGCAGCCAAGAAGATACGTAGAGGGTTCAAATTTTAAAGCCAATAAGACAACATATAACACTGGGTGTTTTTCAGAAGGATAGACGTTACCTTAAAATCAAATTTTGAATTTTTAAGCGAACTTTCTGATATCAAAAAGTTAGTTTTTATAAAAAGTTTTCATTAACAATGTGCACGGAACAAACTATAGTAAACAAAAAATCTGTAAAATTTTTGTCTGACAAAAATAAATATATTTTTCAACAAATACTTTTACTGATTTATTAACAATTTTCTTTCAATAGAAACTTGCACCAGTTTTTCTGGACTTTCGTTAGACTTTTGCAATGATCTAGGATATCATATTTGTTTATTGTTAAAAAAATTTACTTTCGTTAAACAACTTGTGAGGTGGTTTTGTCGTTGGCTGCGATAGCAAAGTAACGTCCAGGGCTTTTATACGGATCCACGAACCTTAAGTAAATAGCAAGAAAGGATTTGTCCTCTTTGAAGCTTACAATAATCCAAAATTCTATTTATTCAGTATTTAAAACAATTACAATAGTAGATTTAGGCGCACGATGCTTGTAGTCCGGCGTTCGCTTCGTATGTACTTGGTGGGGCTCTCATCGGGTTCGGTCAACAGTCGTACTCAGCTGACAGTGGAATCGTATATGGTTGGAATCCCCTTGGTTTCGGTATGGCAGCGGTTGCTGGTGAGAGTTCCTGTTAGGACAGGATGCATGTATGTTCTTTGGACTAGGACAGGTCACGTGTTTCATTTGGGCAGGCTTTAATTTTCTACCAACAACAGAGCTCAGTATACACTTTTTGAATATGGTAGGAGTCCCCTCGAGTTCGGTAGGGCAAAGGTTGCTAGTGAGTGTTCCTCTTAGGACAGGAAACATGTATCTTCATACATACAGGCTTTGGTTTCGATCAATATATAGGGTGTTTTTTTAAGCCCGATAGAACTTGAAATTGTAAAAAATAACACAAAAAATTAAATTGTAATCAAAATTTTTTTTTATTCGAAAGATCAATACGTGATATTAACATTTGAAAATGATTTCGGGCATATGGGCACCGCGGCTGTTCTTGACGAAGCGCATTCTGGACGTCCAATTTTGGGCCACTTTTTCGAGCACTGCTGGCCGTATGTCACGAACAACACGAACAATGCTGGCCTCCAAGGCGTCAATTGTTGCTGGTTTATCAGCATAAACCAGTGACTTCACGTAGCCCCACAGGAAATAATCGAGAGGTGTCAAATCGCACGACCTTGGAGGCCAATTGACAGGTCCATTTCTCGAAATCAACTTATCGCCAAATTTTGATTTCAGTAAGTCGATGGTTGCGTTCGCCGTATGGCACGTAGCGCCATCCTGTTGAAACCACATCTCCTCCGGATCAATGTCATCCATATTTTCAAACAAAAAATCATTGATCATGGTGCGGTAACGATCTCCATTGACCGTAACGCGAGCTCCGGCCTCATTTTTGAAGAAATAAGGTCCGATGATGCCACCAGCATGAAAACCGCACCAAACAGTGCATTTTTCTGGATGTAATGGAGTCTGTAGGGTCTCTTGTGGATTAGTCTCACTCCATATGCGGCAATTTTGCTCATTAACAAACCCGTTAAGCCAAAAATGCGCCTCATCGCTGAACACAATTTTGCGATAAAACAACGGGTCTGATTTTCAAAGTAAATTTGGATAATTTCGTAGCGTTGTTCAAGCGTGAGTCTATTCATGATGATTTGTCAGAGTATACTGAAACAAATAAAAAAATGTTTCATCAAAATTTAATTTTTTGTGTTACTTTTTACAATTTAAAGTTCTATCTAGCTTAAAAAAACACCCTATACAATGGAATCGGATATTGTAGGAACTCCCTTGTTGGGTTGGGTGTGACAACAGTTGCTGGTTAGATTTCCTCTTAGGACAGGTTGGGTGTATCTCCTCATACAGATAGCTTTTCCATCACAACTTGAATATCTGAGAATAAGGGAAAAGCAGCTGAAGACCGCAGACTCTGAAATTGATCTAAATCAACACCTGCCTTGACGACCTTATCAAGGCAGAACCTTCTGGGAACCTTCTGGGAACTTTCTGTCAATTAAACCTGGTTTAGGGTTTCGGAAATCCAACACAACAGCTACGAGACACACTTACCCATCTATGCTCAAGAAAGCAGAATGCCCTGGTTTGGTGTACGTCAAGGCAAAACCTGCTCACCGGTACGGTCGGTAAAGCTCTGCTGATCCCCATTCCGCCAATTACCCTTAATAAGGGCTTTGGAAGTCCAATACAAAATAACATTATCCACCGTTGCCAAGAGACCAAATAAAAATTTACTGATTTTTTGTTTACTGAATAGTGATCTTCTATTAATCTCCGTGTGGGATTGTAAAAACGCTCGTAAGACCCTGTGTGGTTTATTAACACACAAACACATGACCGCAGTTTCTCATCTGTACTCTCATGGCTGATATAAATATTGTGGAATGCGATGCGTCTGATGCCCTTGAAATGAATATATAGCATGATATTCGTTGGAAGGAGTACATTTTTCATGTCTATACAGAAGCATTCAAGTGTCTCAGTTTTTGAAACGGTATAAGATGTTCTCTACTTCATCCGATCTCCTTCAGCCCAATTATAATTAAAAATTCCATGGGAATTAGATCACTTTTCCATTTCCTCCAATTATGAACAATAATTACGTGTGAGTTTCTTTTTATTTGTTCTTCTCTCCATTCGTGAAAACACTAAAGGAAGAACAACTCTTCAATTCTTGCGGTCAAGTTAACGAAAATTGTGCTTTTCTCTTTAATTTGAAGTGAAAAAAGCACTTTATGTGAGAAATAAATTCCGAGAGAAATAAATTCCGTGAGGAATAAATTCCAAGAGAAATAAATTCCGTGAGAATATTCATAATCGGGCTGCTTATTATCTATAACACCTATATTCTACCGCGAATGGAGTACAATTCTATTGTTTGAGCTGGTTCTTCAAAGTCCATTTTAGAGTTTCTCGACCATGGACAAGAGAGAGCGAAGAAGCTTATCGGTGACAGTAGGGTATCTAACTCTATTGACTCACTGGAGCTTTACTCTGTTCTGTCGTTACTACAATGGACTTTGCTCTGACGAGATTAGGGAACTTTTTCACGAAACTTGCAAATTTTTGTGCAATGCGTTCATACAACGCATTACAGAGACAATTCATTTTTCAGCCGTACGCTTTGTCTGTTGAATAAGTGCCTGCAGACATGTTTCCTGTCTGTTATAACGTTCTAGCCAAATAATTACAAACATTACTCCCGGTTTTCCCCTCCTTTCAAGCTAGTTTCTTAGTTCTGGTACAATACACTACATATGTGGGGGTTCCCTTAGCACTGGCCGAAGATAAAACAAAAAATACATGCCTCTTCCTACAGTTGTATTTGCTACAACAAACGATGGACTATGCCGCAGAAAGCAGAGTGCCCTGCTTTGTTGTATGCCAAGGCAAAACCTACTTACTGGGTAGAACGCTGGGTGAACAGTCAGTCGAAACTGCTGGGTAAAATGTATGCTTTTAAAGGGGAAAACTGTTCGAATAAGAATTTGCTTATTCGCATTGCAGGTATTTCTTAATACCTACATATCGGTGATTACCGATTTACATTCGTTTTGAGTTTAGTCCTTGCCATCTTATACTCCCCAGCGCATGAACTGTATGAGAATTATTACTAACTACAATTTTACAACAACAATTATCTTCTGTGAGTTTTGTTGCATTTTCTCAGTTTGTGCATGTGTATGCCATTATGAATATTAATCATGGTTATTAGTTCAGTGTACCCAGTCAGTCGAAGCTGCTGGGTAAAATGTATGCCCTTAAAAGGGAAAACTGGTCGAATAAGAATTTGCTTATTCGTGGTTCGGCTATTTTTTAATACCTACATATCGGTGAATACCGATTTACATTCTTTTTTAGTTTGTTTTTTGCCATCTTATACTCCTCAGCACATAAACTGAATGAGAATTATTATTAACTACAATTTCACAACAACAATTACCTTGTGTGTGTTGTTGTATTTTCACAGTTTGTTTATGTGTATGCCCTTATGTACATTAGCGATGGTGATTAGTTCATTGTACGTCAGATATATTAGGCACGAAACGACGTAAAAGCGTACGTTTCGTTATAAAATATGTTTTCTATATTTTGGTTAAAGTCCTCGAATTCTTCGAATTCTTCATAAGCAAAAAAAATATTAGAATTTCGTTATTGAACCTGAAAGAAAAACAAAATCCATGTCTGCTTTTGGAAAAAAGAAATTATTTGAAAAGAATAACTTTCTTGATTTAAAAATGCTTGACTTTTTCTTTTTACTTTCATCTAGAAATGTTTCCACTCTAAAGAAATCACCCATTTTTTTAATACTCATTCAATTGCAAGTTCATTTCTGCAGCATCTTCTTTATTTATTTACTGTGGTTTTTGTTTTCCATTTTTTTCAAGCTTTTTTTACCTTTTGCCTTCTTACCTCAATTCAACGTTTTTGACCTACTGACTAGTCTTTGTAAAATTGCAGCCATTTAGTCAAGTTAACATACAGACGCAAGCGTATAGAGAACCACATACACACACATATTTATTTACTAACACTCTTCTAGAAATAAAACAAACTTACAATGCACTGAACCTCCTTCTTTATCGTCGTGGAAACTCATGCTTGGTCAGAGCAGATTATTTGTTTGTCTGTTTTTTTTCTCTTCTTAAATTTTTTTTCCTTCATTCAAGCAAAATGTATTTGAAGGCTAAAAGGCGTTAAGAATTAAACACTTGTTATTATTTTTTACAAAGGAATTTTTCGTTCTGCTTACCGAAGACGACATTAATTTAAAATGCTGTTGATAAATTTACAAATTCATTGCAATTTTTTTCCTCATTTATTTTTCTGTTTGTTGCTTACAAAAAAACAAAAACACATTTTTTCATAAGAAGGACAAAGAAGTTTTATTTTGTTATTTTTCCCAAGACATTGCCAATGACACAAAGCAAAAGGTTATTTTGATCAAAACTTTAAGAAAAACGGGGTTAATAGGATTCTGCTAAAGACTTTTTATAAAATGCTCAGCAACAAAATATATAAATATATATAATTGACAGGAGAAGATTAAAGAAGTTTTAAGAAAAATTAAAATTAAGCTTGAGCGTTATTTAAGTAACATAAGCTAATTTTTAAATTAAAACAGCAAAAATTTTCTGTGAAAAATTTAACGACTGCAAAAATTTGCTGTAGAAAATTTGCCGAAAAAAAATATATATTACAGGAAATTCTTAAATCCCAAAAACAGTTTGAGTTGAATATTTATCAGTAATATATATTTTCAAAGATAAGTAATCGATTACACACAATAGTAATAAAAAATATAATAACCAATAATAAGTGCTTGTACAACAAAACTTTCCGTAAAAACTTGATTGAAAACAAATATTTTTGTGCACACTTCTGATATAACAGCTAAAAAAAAGTCGACAATATATTTCGGACTAAAAACTTATCGATAGCAAAAATCATTTACAGATAATAAATATTTTCGTCAAAAAAGTTTGTGACAACAAATTCTTTTTATTAGTATAATTATTATAGATTAAGGAAAGAAACTAATATGGAAAAATATGACAGAAAAAATTTACCGATAACAAATATTTTATATTTTATACATATAGCGGACTAAAAACTTATCGATAACAAAAATCATTCAACGATAATTAATATATTCTTTAAAAAAAATTGTCTTATAGACTTCTCATTGGTATAATTAAAATAGAATTTAGAAACAAATAAATAAAAGGCATATGGAAAAAAATATAGAATAAATATATCGGTAACAAATATTTTCTACAGAAATTTTACCGATAACAAATATTTTTTATATACAAAAATTATGGATTAACCATATATATTTGCTATCTATAAAAGTCAAAAAAATTAATCGATAACAAAAATTTTCAATCGAAAATTTATCAGTAGCAATTTTTTAATCGAATACATTGAGAGAAAAATGTATTCGCTAACAAGAATTATTTGAAAATAAATATTTTTGGCAGAAAATTTAAATATGTTTTATACAAAAATATTTTATATACAAAAATTCGATGATCCATATTTTCCAAAGTAATTTTTTTGTACCCATACAAAATTTTCCATTACAAGAATTTTATTTATCTACAGCAAATTTTTTCTTTGAAAAAGCTTCTACAACTCTACCATATATTTTTATTCATTATTTGGGAATAATATATGGAAATTAATCAATAATAATAATTAAAATATATCAGTTATCGATAACAAAAATTTTTTGTTAGAAAAATATAATCCATAATATATATTTTTCACAAAATTTTGTGGCCTCAAAACTTTTCGACAACAAATATCTTCTACAGAAAGTTTAACGATAACAAATATTTTTTAAAGCAAATAAAACAGCCAGTTCGTCGATGTCGAAAGGACAAGTTCATTCGCATTCTAGGCAAAAGGAAATTGATTTGTATTTTTTCTAACTTTATTCTATGCGAACGATGTGTCAAAATTCTATTAAAATACATGCGGGCGAATAATAGTGACATAGACAAACCCAAATTGATTCAAATGTGAGTGGCTAGCTTTCTTTTGCATACATTTTCATTCGATATCGCTAAACAGGCTGTAAATACATATGTCTTACATACAAAAATTATCGTTATTCCAATCTTTCCATAGCATTTTTTTCGTACTTAAAAATTTTATTTATCGATAGCAAATTTTTTTTTTTAAAGTCACCATTTTAGATACTAAAATTACCGATCGCTCATATTTTCTATAGACCATTTTTCTTATCTAGAGAATTTATAAAAAAAAATTTATAACAAAAGTTTTATATAAAAAATTATTGCTAGTAAATTTTTTCTTTGAAAAAGCTATAGAAAACATATTTTATTTCAGGATAATATAAAGAAAATAACAGATAATAAGAATTAAGGGAAAACATTTATGGATAGCAAAAATTTTTCATTAAAGAATATTATCGATAGTATATTTTTTCACTAAATTTTGTGGCAACACAGATTTTTTAACTAATAATTAATATAAAAAAGCCATAAAACGAATATTAATAAAACCGATAGCAAGCATTTTTCGATAACAAATATGGTCTACTGAAAATTTAACGGTAACAAATATTATTACTAATATTATATGATGGGTTGGTAACAAATATTTTTTTAAAGAAAATACAAATATTTTATATAAAAATATATTTTACATACAAACATTATCGATGATCCAAATTTTCCATAGTAATCTTTTCTATATAGAGTAATCAAAATTTTTACCTAAAATTATTGATGACCCATACTTTATAGAGGAAATTTTTCTTATCTAGAGGATTTATCAAAAGTTTATCGATAACAAAAATGTTATATAAAAAATTTATCAACAGCAAATTTTTCTTTGAAAAAGCTATAAGAACTATTATTTGGGGATAGTTTTAAGAAACCAATCGATAATAAGAATTAAGATTATCGATAACAAAATTTTTTCGTTAAAACGATAGTATATATTTTTCACAAAATTTTCTGGCAAGAAAGATTTTTAACTAATAAATAATATTAACAAAGCCATAATGAATAAAACGGATAGCAAAATTTTTTCGATAACATATCTCTTCTACTGAAAATTTAACGATAACAAATATTTTTTTACGGAAAATACAAATATTTTATAAAAAAAAAAATTATCTTACATACAAAAATTATCGATGATACAATTATTACACAATATTTTTTTATCTAGTTTAGTTATCGAGAGCAAGTTTTTTTTTCTTTAAAAGAACTATCGAAAAAAAATATTTGTCTCACTAGAATTAATCGACAATAATATTGCGGATATATATCCATTTTCGATAAAGTAGTTAATCGATAAAAACTTTCTTCTTAAAAACTTTAGAAATATCAGCGACAATAAAACTTTTTGACAAAATATTAATCGATAAGAAAAAATTTTCTTCAGAAATTTTACCGAAAACAAAATTTTAGTGTTGTTTTACATGTGTTGGTAGTAAAATTATTTTACAATATTTTTGTTCCTCACAAAATTATTGCTAAAAAAGTTTTTCATTCGTTTTAGTAAAGTTTCATTATTTGTTCTATAGAAAGTTCATCGATAGAAAAAGTTTTCTAGAGAAAATCGTTTGCAGAAAATTTTTCCATTAAAAAAATGTTCTTCATCAATAACAAAAATATTCATTCACTATTGTTTAAAATTATTATTCTCAAAATTATGTTATGCTTATCTAAAGCATGTTTTTCAGTTTTTTAAAATATATTTGTTTTGCCTACTTTTAGATCTGTAACAAATTGCGTTTGAAAAATTTATTATCGTTAACCTTTATTTTTTAATTATTCTAACACTATTTACGTCTTAAGCATTTAGTGCTTTACTAATAGTTACAACAATACAATGTTTACAAAATTAGTTGAAGTCGAATCTACCGCACAGTAAGTAGTTGGCATAAAAATATTTTCACTACGCATTTGCTGCAGTTCAGCTGAAAACTGTTTTCATTTCTTCTGCAAAACTGGCGCAAGCATTTTCTTTTTTTTTACATTTGAAAGCCATAAAATGAAAATAGATATTTTCCATTTTAATGTTTATTGTTCTTCTCTTATGTATTCGTATGTGAAAAATGCGGTGGCTGCATTTCCCTATTGTAGGCAAACAGTCATAAAGAAGGTGCCACAAAAGATATTGACAAATTCCTCAAGGCCCGCTGCGGGTTTACATTTTTTTTCTTATTTATTTTAACGGTTTTTGCAGAAACACACAACACAACATTTTTTAAAGAAACGATTTAATTTTACAAGGAATATTAACGCTTTAAACAGATTTAAGTGCAATTTGTTGCTTCTTGCGGAAGAAAATCGTTGCGTACCACCAGAGTTGGGTCTAGACTTTCCTGTGGCGAGTTGTATTATTTTTCTTTCAGTTGCGATTTGATGGCAAAAGAGAAAGAAAAAAGCAATTGAAAAAAACAGTAAGTGACGCCACCTACTTTACACAGTTTTAATTTGCTTTTTACAAATTTTTTAATTTTATAGCAAAACACTTTTTTTAATAACTAAATAAATAAAACTAAAAATGTTACTATTTTGGAAATGGAAGAAAGATAATTTTTTTTCCAACCGGAAAATTTTTCGACATAAAATTTGTGCAACAGAAAATTGTTTATAACAAAATTTCCTATTGAAGAACTTTACTAAAAAAAATTTTTACAGAAAAATTTGTAGTGCCGAAAACTTTTAATCAAAAAATATTATAAAAAATTTTTTTTTTCGGACTTTCATTCATATTCAATTAAAAACTGTTATTGCCGAAAAATTTATCGAAATGTTTTTTGTTAAAGAGCTTCTGTTTCCAAAAATTTTCTTTAAAATATTTTTGTTTCTGAAAAATTTTCTATAGAAAAATTCTGTTATCAAAATTTGTTATTGAAACAAGTGTTATCAATATTCTGTGAGAAAATTTGTTTTTTCGAAACTTTTTTGGAGAAAATTTGTGTTATCGAAAAATCAAATAAAAAATTTTTCTATCGGAAAGTTTGTGCTATCGTAAAATTTTCTATGGGAGGACTTTATTTTAAATTTGAGTTATCTACACTTTTTACAAAATATTTGTGCCATAAAAAACTTGTGCGGAAAAATTGTATTATCCGTTAAAAAATTGTGTCATCAAACATTTTTTATAGAAAAATTGTGTTATAGAATAGTTTACTAGGTGGACATTTTTCTACCAAAATATTTTCCACAGAAAATTTGTGTTATCAAAAAACTTTTTATAGATATTTTGCGTTATCGAAAATTTTCTATAAGAACTTTCTTTTGAAGTTTTCGTAGGAACGTTTTTATGGAAGATTTATGGCATAGAAAAACTTTCTATGAAATAACTGGATTATTAAAAATTTTCTTATAAAAAAAACTATATAATAGAAAAGTTTATTATTTTTTATGATTTAGCTACAATAATGTTTTTTACAAAAAATTTATGTCTGGGAAAAATTTTCTGTTAGGAAATTTGTATAGTCGAAACTTTTTTATAGAATATTTTTGTTATCAAAAAGTTTTGTATTGGAAAATGTTATGATGAAAATATTTTCTATAGAAATTTTGTGTAATCGAATAAATTTTTGTAAAACACTTAAGATATTGAATTATGTGTGAAGAAAAATTTTTATGGACAATAAATGTATTACTATTTCTAAGAAAATTTTGTCACCGTAAAATTATTTGTTAATAAATTATGTTATCGAAATACCTTTTCTTATAGAAAAATTATGCAAGCGTTAAACTTTCTAAGGGAAAATTTTGTTGCCAAAACATTTTCTATAGAAATTTTGTGTTATCGAAAAGCTTCCTACGGAAAGATTTGTGTTTTCGCAATCTTTAATTGAAAATTTGAGTTATCGAAAAGAATCTTTGTAATAATCAATACATTTTCTATAGAAAATTTGTGTTATCGAAAAGCTTTCCACGCAAATATTTGTGTTTTCGCAGCCTTTAATAAAAAAATTAAAGTTATCGAAAAAAAAATGTTTGTAAAAAAATTTATAATCAATACATTTTCTATAAAAAATTGTTTTACCGAAAAGCTTCCCGCAGAAAGATTTGTGTTTTCGCAACTTTTTATAGAAAATTTCAGTTATCGAAAAAATTTAATAATCAATACATTTTATATAGAAATTTGAGCTATCGAAAAATTTTTTCTTAAAAAATTATGTTATCTAGAAATTTTTTTTGCAGAGAAATCGTGTTAGCTATTTGCTATTTAATTTTTTTTTTCCAAAAAATTTTTTTTTTTATAAAAAATTATGCTATTACAATATTTTTTATAGAAAAATTTTATTATCGAAAAATTTTCGGTGGAAAAATTTTATTATCAAATCATTTTGTGTAGATAATTTCTGTTATCAAATTTTTTATTGAGTTTTCAAAACATATTGTTTTTTAGAAAAATTGTTTTTAAAAAAATTTATAGAAAGTATAGATTTTTAAAGAAAAGAAACTTTTATAGAATGCTTAGATTTAAAAACAATTAGTTTTTTGTAAAAAATGTGTTTTCTTTTGTAAATAAAATTTTGCCCCAAATTTTTTGCTATTGTTTAGATGCATTTAACAAGTTTATAAGAAAAACCACCCCATAGTGCTTATTGTAAAGTTTTTTCTTTTACTTTTAGTTATGTTTGCCTTTTCTTTTAGTTTATAAAAATAAAATTTATATTTTTTTAATTAACAGATGAACCAGCTGTGCAAAGTCTGCGGCGAACCTGCGGCTGGTTTTCATTTTGGCGCCTTCACCTGTGAGGGTTGTAAGGTGAGTAATTTTTATGATAAAATATTAAATAATTAATAGCAACGATATAAAAAAAATCAATATGTTAAACTTGAAGCGTGGAATCGGTAAAGGTCGAAAACTTGCTAAAGTTTGGGCTGCTTAATTAGTTTTAATTAAAAAACAAAAAGCTTAGAAAAACATTCGAGAGGGGTATTACTGTTTGGAATTTATTGAACTTTTAATATTTTTTATAAAAAAGTAAATTTCATTGGTAATATCGTTTTGCTGTTTAAATTAAAAACTAATTATAGATTTAAGTTTTTTTTTTTGGTAATTTTTAACAGCCTTTTATAACCGTAACCACAAAAAAGTTAAGTTTAAGATTTTTGATACTTTTACAGTAAACCATTTGAATTCTTCCTTCAATATGTGTAGCTAATTTCAAAATTTCGCTTTTAACCTTAAAGCAAAAATTGTTAAGAGTTCTTAAACTATAAATTATACACAGCTAAAAAGGTATTGCAAGTAGTCAAGTTGGGCAAAAAAAAAAAAACAGTGTGAGTCACAATCACAAAATTTCAAACTCATGCCTTAAAACTGGAGTTTTCATTTTATAGTTTTTCAAATTGAATAGACAGTTATGCTGTTTATTTTCTCTATTACTATTAATAACTTGTAATTTTTTCCATACACACTTTCCACAGTCTTGTGCCATTTTTATGCCAAATCATCTAATATGTATGTAAGTTCACATGCTGATTGACTTCATTACGCTGCCAGTTAAATATTTTTGATCAACCTGTATCTTACAGGTTGATCATATAAATTTCTTTAACTCTTTAAACAAAAGACTGAACAACAAAAATATTTTATTTATAAAATAAATAACACACTGGTTCGGTTCGCTATGAATTATTACGTAACTTTATTGCAAATTGTTCACCATTTGGTCCCACTGTTTCTTGTGAGTCATTGCTCAATACGGATTAAGTTCCCATCATTTAATAAGATAAAATTTTGTTATTTAGGGCAAGTCAATTAAAAAACAATTTCTTATCTTTCTTCTCTTTTCTAATTTTGTTTCTTGGTTTTTTGCGTATTTATTTCATTGTTAAAGTCTCAAAAAGTGTTTTTCAATTTATAACTATAGGCACAGTTTTAGAAGAATAGGTATAATTTGTAGAAAGACGACGGACAAGTCAATTTGCAAAACAATCAAAAACAAATTATCTTTTATAAAGAAATATATTTTAAAATTAACACATTTTGATTTAAAAAATTTCTTTAAAAATAGTTTCTAACATACAAAAATAAAAAGAAATCTGTTTCTGAACTAAAAAGCTGTTTTTGAAGACATTTCATAGGAGCTACCATATAATCATTAGTAGACTTGTAAATCTTTGAAAGTTATTCTCAAACATTCAACTTTATAGTCCAATAATCACAACAAATTGTTACGAATTTAAAAAGATAAATGTTTTAATATGAGTACCACCTGTCAAAACACAACAACGAGCTTTTTCTTTTGCACACGTCTCTACTTTTCTTTTAGTGTTTTGGCAGGTATTATTAATACATACGTATAACTTTAAAAAAAGTACATTTTTAGCGAAATCTTTTAAGTCGTTAGATATCTTTTTAACAAAATATTTGTTTAAAAATTTTTCTTTTCAAAACAATCGATCAACCTACTGAAACTTGTATGTTTATCGGTTCATTCGTATGTTTGCAACACTAGAAACCCATGCCATATAAGTGATTATTACATATGTATTTGGGTATATTAAACTATATATATAGTGTATAGTGTAGTACCAAAATTGGAGTTGCCCTGTTACTTCCGGGGAAGTGGGGGGATTTTGGGGATTCATGAAGCCGATTTTGGGAATTCCCAAAAAATATTCGGCGCCACTTCGCTAACCAGTTGGGAATCAGTTTTTCATATTCTGTGCACATTTTTGCCGTGGAACATGCATCTGAACTATAAACCGTCATTCGGTTTTTTTAGCTTCTATTTATTTATTGGAGCTTCACAATGTGAGCTAACAATAAGTATTCAACCAAATCTTAATATTAAATACAAAATATTAACTTAGTCCAGCTAATTAATGCTAGACAAAAAGTTTTATTTTGTTTTAATATATCGGTAAAATCAGCTATTTAACGCTCTGATGGTAACACCGAGTGTGACCACTAAAATTAAGTATGTTTCGTGCCAGAGGGTTTAATTGAAACTCCAGTTTGCTGATATACCTCCTCGCGTACTTTGAAAATTCGCTTTTTTTTTACCAGTGTAATACACAGATCCTTATGAATTTGTGAATTTTTTACGTACCCTGGAGAATTTGGTTTTGTCGTCTTTGAATTTTCTGAATGTTAGAATACAGCCTCAACATCTAACGTTGAGAAAATTCCAAGACAGTCATTCGATCTAGTGCAAACAAGAAACTTGTCGTATTGCATATTGGAAATGGGTGGAGGGCGAGGGGATTTTGAGGTTTCTTGAAGCCGACTTTGGGAATTCCAAAAAACTCAACACCGCTTTGCTAAACGAATCGAAATTGGTTTTTCATATTCGTTGCATGTTCTGTCCGTGAAGAAAACTATTAACAGTTATCCATTTAGTGCGCATATTAAAGTTGCCATATTGTTTCCAGGGAAGTGGGGGATTTTGGTGATTCCTGAAACCGATTTTACGAATTCAAAAAAAAAACTCCGAACTCCTTATACGGATAAGTGCGGGGTAAAATGAATAAAACTATTAACGGTTATCCATTTAGTGCGAATATTGAAATTGCCATATTGTTTCCAGGGAAGTGGGGAATTTTGGTGATTCCTGAAACCTATTTTGGGAATTCAAAAAAAAAAAAAATCGGTACGCCTTATACGGATAAGTATGTGGTTAAATGGATAAAACTATTAACGGTTATCCATTTAATGCGAATATTTAAGTTGCCATATTGTTTCCGGGGAAGTGGGGGATTTTAGTGATTCCTGAAACCAATTTCACGAATTCCAAAAAAAAACTGCGAACGCTTTATACAGATAACTGTGGGGTTAAATGGATAAAACTATGAACGGTTATCCATTTAGCGTGAATATTGAAGCGGCCATATTGTTTTCGGGAAAGTGGGGGATTTTGGTGGACCTAAAACCGATTTTGGGAATTCCAAAAAAAAAAACTCCGAACGCCTTATAGGGATAAGTATGAAGTTAAATGGATAAAACTATTAACGGTTATCCATTTAGTGCGAATATTGAAGTTGCCATATTGTTTCCGGAGAAGTGGGGGATTTTGGCGATTCCTGAAACCTATTTTGGGAATTAAAAAAAAAACTCCGAACGTCTTATACGCATAAGTATGTGGTTATATGGATAATTTAAGAAGCCTGAACAATAGTGAATGAAAAATTTGAACTGTGATATCGAAGCGTTTTTTAATATTTTAAACATTAGTTTTTAAATAGCACAATAGCTTAAAATCCTTACTAAAAAATCTTTTTTTCTTTCTTTTTGCCTTTGAAAACAAAACATTTTTTTCTTAAATCTTTTATATTCTACTTTAAATTATAATATAATTACAAGTTGTATTCAGTTAAACAAAAGAGCAAAGAAATTACAAAATAGAGCGCAGCGGTGCTTTTCTTAAACCTACTAATTATTTCACACTTACTGGATAGAACTATGGCTTTAGAGCAGTCGTGGTACTATTCACAGCACACTTTGTGTTTCTTTTTTTCTCCCATTTTGCTTTGTTTTATAACTTTTAAGATAATAGGCCATTGTTAAAGCAAACAATTAAAAATTTTTGCAACTAAAAGCTAAAAGCCATTTAATAGGCTGTTTAAGTATTAATCATGATTTAAAAGGCTGTAAAATGAAATCGAAAAAAGTTTCTGGAAAATACAAAGATTTTATTGAAAGAAAGAATATAAAAGGGGATTTTTTTTTAGAGCTTATGACCTAATTTACATATGTTATTGTATAAAAAGATTTAACTAAAACTGTACTAATTGCCAGTATTTTATTTTTTTCTAAAGAGTATAAATAATATTTTATTATTTATAAATATATTTTATTATTTCTTATTATATATTGTAGATATAAAAACAAGTGTTAAAATTAACAAAAAACTTTTTATGAAATTTAGAATTTTTTTCTAAATTAATTAAATTTAATGGTAATTTTTTTCTAAATCCCATTTGAAGCTCATTTTAAAGAAACTGCATAGAAAATTTATTTAAGAAGCTAAAAAAAAACAAGTAACAAGACATTTTTGATAAACCACAGCTGCTGCTCAAGCAAATGATCTTTTCAACCCATCATGAGGAAACTGATAATGATCATTGCACTCATAATTATCATTTACAAAGGGGAGTGTTGCGGTAACTAATAAATAAATTAAGAAATAGAAAGAAGATTTAAGAAGATTGCTTAGCAAAAGCACAGTCTTTTAGTCTTAGCTGTTGCTAGCAGGTTATGCAAAGTGGGGGTGGGGAGGGGTGGCAGCGGCCAGTTTGTGTTTGTTCTTGTGTAGAGAGCGTCTTTTTTTAGTTGTTTCTAATCTTACATTTGCTTATTTTGTATTTATTAACAATAAATTTTGCATAACAATGACAGCATTTCTGTGTTCAACAGCAGCCAGTGTATCTTCCATTCGCTACGAAGCTGAGCATTAAAGCGTAATTGAGTGACTGTAAATTGACCTTGACTTTTTTCATGCTTGTAAACTTTAGTTTTTATATTAATAATTTAGCATCTTTGTGTTTGCTTGTTTGTTTACTTTTATTTTATTATTGTTTAGTTTAGATCTTTTAATATGATCTTTAATGTTTTTTCTATAAATTTTTGTATATTTTTTTTTATAATGTAATTAAAAATTTATTTTGGTTAATGTTTTAAAGTTAAAGAGACTACGTATGTTGCTCCACATTTTATAAGTTAATGTGTAATAAAATGAAGGGGGACCTAGTGTCTAATCGCGGTATCACTGGGCAGCAGGTTTTGCCTTGGTATACGCCTAACCAGTGAACTCTGCTTTCTAGGTCATAGAGATAGAAGTTCTCGATTTATTTATTTATTTATTTTATTTATTTATTTATCATATCCCTACATAACAAGACTTATGGTGTTTTCTTTTCTGATAAAAATGTTACATCTATGCTATATATAGTGGTTCAACACGTTCTTTTCTAAAAATTTTGATACACTATTAAAGGGTATCATGTTCTTTTCAAAACATGTTGCACTTAAAACGGGCAAAACATGTAGCATGTCCTACACTGTACTTCGAGTAAGGTGGAGATACTGCCCTTTTTTACATCTTGGTTTCATACGTGTTTTTGCAAATATGAAATTCTTTTGTTATTGTAGATGAGTAAACGGTGCTACTGGTGATAGCTTTTATAAGATAAAAATAGTAATTAAAACGTAGGTATGTTACATTATTATTAAATGGCACTTTGTTAGCATTTTTTGTTCTTTTGTGCTAATAACACATGTACAACTTTTTAAGGATGATGGTAATCAGAAAAAAATTGTAAACATTTAAAGGGCAATATTTTTTATCAGAAAAGAAAACACCATTAGTCTTATACTTACAATGAAGGGCTGCATAGCGTACAATAAAATCGCCAAAATAACTTATCATTTGTTGTGGCAAATAAAACTCTAGGAGGCCACATGACTTATATTGTGCTGCACTTGCGAAATCCTTATCAAGAGTTAATTGGTGGAACAAAGTGCGACAAAGCCCCCTTAAGTTCCTGATTGCAGCTCATATTAGCGCTGATCATGATTCTGGTACCTACATCGTGGCTGAATCATTCTGGCAGGGATTTAAATCTGAAATCGCAGAGAAGGCAATTGGTCTTCCCTGTTAACTCCCTCGGAAAGCAGGTTTTACCTTAAAGCATGACTAACAAGGATAGTCTGCTTTCTAAGGCAAAGAGGGAAGCCGCTAGACTTATGATGTATTGGACTTCCCTTACTCTAACCAAGGGTCAATTGGCAGAACGGGGTTCGGCAAAAACCCCGGTAGGTTTTCCTTGTATACCCTCCCGGCACTTATCACGATTGAAGTGCCTATATCTTGGTTGAAGTGCCTATATCTTGGTTGAAACATTGTGGTTTAAACCTAAAATCGCGGGGAGGGGAATTAGTTTTCCTCATAACTATGATTCATGCCGATTTTCGGGATCTAATAACTCCCAAAATGTCTGTAATATAAGGAACCTGTAATATAAGGAACCAGGGGTGATGGTTTAAGGGCTGATTATCTTAAATATGCTTCGGCATAAGTTGGTAAGCTTGGTCTTCCCTTAACTGTTTGGGAAATTGTATATAATAGAGATTAGTAGGCCCGAGCTTTCCAGAAATGGGTTTGTCCATATGGCTTCAAACTTATAGCAAAGGTTGTGATCTGCATATCTTTTTAGCCATGCAGGGATGCTACCGAATCGTGAATCGTTCACTCAGTGGATTTGCTTCATAATCAGATAAGGCCGTCAGGGCAGTAAATCAATTTCACAATCTTTCTTATTGTGGTTTCTCCCCGGGAAGTAGGTTTTTCTTTGGTGTATACCTAACCAAGGCACTTTGCTTTCTAAAGCATAGAGAAGTGGGAGTTTCTTGCGCATAAGACTCTAGTAATCCCTACGACTGATGTCGTATTTTTTGCAAAATTATACCCAACAAAGTTAGGCCCAAGTAGTGTGGTTTTCAGTGGTTTCAGGTAGCTTGTTAAATGTCTTATGGGACGGACTTCCGCACACCCTCGCCAAGGATCAGTTAGCAGAATAGGCAAAAACCCCGAAAGGTTCTGCTTGGCACACCGGTGATAGTTTAAGTGCCTACATCTACGCTGAAACGTTTTGGCTGTGATTTAAACCTAAAATCTTACTGAAGCGAATTAATATTATCTGATAACTGTGCTGCATGCCGGTTTTGGGGGCTAATAACCCTCGATAGGCTTGCAAAAGACACCTGTAATGTTAGAAACCAGGGGTCTAATCACCGCATACGATATTGAATTACCTATCGTATCGAATAACATTGCGATACGTGTAGATAATGGAAAATGATGCGTATCGGACCGTAATTTGAACAAAATCTTATATATCTAGCAACATATGTTTCCTAAAAGTACGAATACAAAACAAAATTATTTAATGCTTTTATAGTATTACGATACGAGTCATTCGATATCGTGTGCCGTGATAACAAAATGAAAATTTCCGATTAATCTTGCTCGATATCGTATGCGGTGATTTAGTTCCTGAGGTGATGGTTAGACTAGTGATTTAGATAATGGCTGATGCTCTTAATGGGCTTCGGTATACCAACTCCTTAAGCCTTGTCCATTGACTGCTTGAGAAATTACATGCGGAAGAAAATAGCAGACCTGAGCTCTTCAGCCAGTAGTTTGTTCATATGACTACAAATTTGTGGCCTGTGTGAGCTTTCTAACCCACACGGGGCACGTACATAATTCTGTCCGTTGGTCCATCGTCAGATAAGGCCATCAAAGCATGTGCTAATGTAAATGTGTCTTATCGCGGCCAAAGAGCTTCCACAATGCTTTCAGTTTTTCTCGCTTCCGCTTCTTTGCTATGAAATCACTTATTTTGTAGCAGTTCTTCCAGGTGCTTTTATTTTCTTGCCTACTCTAAGGAGCCTGAAGTTTTTTTTAATAGAGGGTGTCCTAAGTTTAGGTATTACTGGTCAATGCAAATTGCTGCAGGATTTTGATGATTTTGACATAGAAAATGTGTGGTTTCACCAAGACGGTGGGATGGAAAGAAAAGTTCGAAAGTCATGGAAGAGAAGTATATCATGCGATTTGAAACCGCTAAACTTTTTGTAGGGTTTCTGGAATAAAAAGTGCACAGCAATAGTACCACAACAGTTCAAACACTTAAAACCAACAGCATAAATAAAAAATAAATGATTGATCATTTTGATTGATCAGTGAGCCAGTCACCAGTCCGACATCATTTTTGATTTTTAACTGGAATCTGGTTGTTAGAAACTGAAATAAAAATATTTTTAATATCTAAAAAGGCTCTATTTTTTTTTATTAAAATTAAAATGATATTAAAATCTTTGACATCCTATATAAAGCTACCAAATATTTTTTCCCCCCGTGATATGTCCCAAGAAATTTTGCCTTTTTTATAAAACTTAGAATGAACGGCCAATTCTTCTGAGCTTAAGTTAGGTTATGTTCAACACACTGTCAGCCATTGAAAAGCTAACCCACTTGGGTCCAATATGGTCGTATTGTGTTGCGTGAGTGTCATATGTATCTAAATAATACCAATGGTCCTGTTCAAAATCAACCCGAGAATCGAATGAAAAAAAATTATATTTTATAAAGATATTCTTTCAATAGTTCCCAATTCATCTATATCAGATTCCGATATTTCTATCAAATCATGCAGTATCATTTTGCCTAGATACAAAGCCCTTTTATGAAAAAGAGCTGGCCACCGGCAGAGGAAGTGTTCAACACTCTCTACTTTCTTCTCATCCCTACAATTTCTATAGAAGTCATTAAATTTAAGATTTTATCTGACCACATGCGTACCTATGTGGCAGTGTCCCTTGAGGGCCGCCCCTGTAGAACGCAGTCTCCCCCGGTGCGGGCCTCTAAGGATAATAGCCATTCTATTGCCATACTTGGGCTTCCTTTTAATTAGTTTTTTATATTCATTGCTTATCATATTTTTTTTCTTTTTCGCTCACTTATAATTTTTGTTTCAATGTGTTTCTTTTTTCTCACATTTTCAGTCCTTTTTCGGTCGCACCTACAACAACATTTCCGCCATTGCTGGTTGCAAAAACAACGGAGACTGTGTGATAAACAAAAAGAATCGAACTGCCTGCAAAGCCTGCCGTTTGCGCAAATGTCTGCTGGTGGGCATGTCGAAAAGTGGCTCGCGCTATGGCAGACGATCTAACTGGTTCAAGATTCATTGTCTGCTGCAGGAACAACAAACGAATACGGGCAGCTCCCCTCAAAACAGTGGCGCAAATAATCTGGAACAATTGGCCCGTCTGCATCAGATACATGCACGTCAAACATATCAAGATAAAACAAATCCCTGCATTAAATCGGCCATAGGACAGCCAAGCACAGCTCTAACGATACCCGCTTCAAATTCGGCCACACCAAATAGTTTGCAAAATTTTCTAAGTCCTGCCAAATATTTCAATGGCAGTGATGGTGTTGCCAACAAGACCAGTGAATCCCGCTTAAGTGATACTCCCAGTGATTCGGGAGCTTCTTCGGCTGGCGATCCTACAGATGACTGTACCAGCAACAATAGTGTACGGCAAAACAATCATCATCCTCATCATCATCATCTCTCGCTGAATGCTTTGAAGAATGAACGGAATTGTAATTCAGCGCACCAATCTTTAAACGACAGTAATGGCGATGAAGATTCCGACGAAAGAGAACGCAGACGCCAACAATTTTTGCAAATATTTCGTAGTCATTCAGAGCCTTTGAGTCCTTTTGCTCCCTTTCATTTCACACAATTGCCACCTCCGCCGCCAGCTGTTCTAGCGGGGACACCGCCGAATTTTATGTTGCCCAATGCTTTGAAAAACAGTAACGAAAGTCTGCATAAACAGGAGGATCTACAGGAGGAGCCCATAGATTTGTCTGTAAAGTCAAGACATAGTCATACCCCAGAGAGTCTAAGAAAGAGTTCAAGTCCCGAATTAAAAGAAGCCTGCAATGAACCTGTCAATAATGTCACAAAAACTTCACCTTTAGATTTGACCTTGATGAGAGCGTCACAAACGCTAACGGGCTGAATTATAAAACTTATTTTACCTTAAAGTACACTTTAAATAAAAATTATAAACAAAGCCTAGAGATATACTCCTTAATTCCATTATCAGGCAAATTTACTCGTAAATAAATTTTCTCAAAGTAATTTCTTTTTTCAAACAGTATTTTTATGTCATAAATTTACTCTTTCAACCCAAAAACTCAAAGCTTAAGTTTATTTCATATGATTTGTACATAAACTATTTATATTAAAATGGTTTTTAGCATAATTTTAGTTGTATTTTGTTATCATATTTTATTTGAAATCTTAAATATTCTGAAAATAAAAATTGTATATAACTTTGACACCTGGGAATTCCCAATTGTGCCATAAGCTTTTGACGAACATGACAAATATTTAAAAGCTTAAGTAACAGAACGAAATGTTTTCAACAGCATGGTGCCAGATCAAAAAAAAAAAAAGAAAAAATGTACAAAAATATAGAAACATCAAATTTTAAAAAACGGTTTAAAGAGTAAGACCTTCATGTCTTACTTTTCAAAAGAAAATTTTGCTAAAAGTAAGTTTTAAACAAGCTCTTCTTTTTTGTCAAAAACTTGCTTAAAAGGCAACTCTTGAAAGAAGTAGTATCTGAAAAAAGTACTTTTATCATGTACACCTTTTTTAAAGAACCATTTTTATCAAAAGTAATAGGTACTTTTTAACAACAATATGCTTTATAAAATGATTTTTAATAAAGATAATTTACTTTTAAAGCTACTGTTTCAAACGAAATGTTTCCTAAAAGGTATTTTTTTAAAAGTTCTTTTTTAAAAGACTACTTAAATAAAATTTCAGGTACCAAATAAAAGGTACTCTTTCTTAATGTTTTTTAAATAATTTTTAAAATGCCAATTTAAACGTCACCATTATTAAAGAATACTTTTCTTAAATGTATGTCAAAGATGTTTTTTTAAAAACTATCTTTTCACATCTAGTAGTGTAAAAGATACCTTTTTGAAATAGTACTTCTTTAAAAGGTGTATTATTCAAAAGGTACTTTTTGAGGAAGGTATTAATTAAAAGCTGATTTATAAATTTTTCTAGAAGGTATTTATGTAAAAATTTGGATTTTAAAAGGTATGCTTTTGAAAGGTACATTTTGAAAGGTGCTTTTTGAAACAATAGCTTTTTAAAGGTCGTTTTGAAAAGGTACCTTTCTAAAAAGTACTGCGTTAAAGGTCACTTTCTAAAAGGTTCTGTGTTAAAAGTATCTTCTTGCAAGGTTCTTAAAGTTTAGAAAGTTATTAAAAAGTTATTTTTTACAAGGCACTTTTTTTTAAATGTACTTTATTAAAAAGTACTTTTTTTAAAGGAACTGATTTAAAATGCATATTTTAAAAGGTATCTTTTTAAAATTTACATTTTCAAGAGGTAATTATTAAGAGGTATTTTTTTAAGAGGTACTTTTTAAGAGGCTTTTTTAAAAATGTACTTTTTTAAAAGGTACTTTTATGAAAGATACTTTTTTAAAAGGTACTTTTTTAAAAGGTACATCTTTAAAAGGTACTTTTTTAAAAGGTACTTTTTTAAAAGGTACTTTTTTAAAAGGTACTTTTTTAAAAGTTACTTTTTCAAAAGGTACTTTTTTAAAACGTACTTTTTTAAAAGGTACTTCTTCTAAAGGTACTTTTTAAAAGCTACTTTTTTAAAAGGTTTTTTTTAAATGAACTTTTTTAAAAGGTACTTTTTTAAAAGGTACTTTTTTTAAAGTTACTTTTTCAAAAGGTACTTTTTTAAAAGGTAGATTTTTAAAAGGTACTTTTTTAAAAGGTACTTTTTTAAAAGGTACTTTTTTAAAAGGTACTTTTTTAAAAGGTACTTTTTTAAAAGGTACTTTTTTAAAAGGTACTTTTTTAAAAGGTACTTTTTTAAAAGGTACTTTTTTAAAAGGTACTTTTTTAAAAGGTACTTTTTTAAAAGGTACTTTTAAATAGGTTATTTTTTAAAAGGTCCTTTTTTAAAAGGTACTTTTTTAAAAGGTACTTTTTTAAAAGCTACTTTTTTAAAAGGTTTTTTTTTAAATAAACTTTTTTAAAAGGTATTTTTTTAAAAGGTACTTTTAAATAGGTTATTTTTTAAAAGGTACTTTTTTAAAAGGTACTTTTTTAAAAGGTACTTTTTTAAAAGGTACTTTTTTAAAAGGTACTTTTTTAAAAGGTACTTTTTTAAAAGGTACTTTTAAATAGGTTATTTTTTAAAAGGTCCTTTTTTAAAAGGTACTTTTTTAAAAGGTACTTTTTTAAAAGGTACTTTTTTAAAAGGTACTTTTTTAAAAGCTACTTTTTTAAAAGGTTTTTTTTTAAATAAACTTTTTTAAAAGGTATTTTTTTAAAAGGTACTTTTTTAAAAGGTACTTTTTTAAAAGGTACTTCTTTAAAAGGTACTTTTTTAAAAGGTACTTTTTTAAAAGGTACTTTTTTAAAAGGTACTTTTTTAAAAGGTACTTTTTTAAAAGGTACTTTTTTAAAAGGTTCTTTTTAAAGGTACATTTTTAAAAGGTACTACTTCAAAAGGTACTTTTTAAAAGGTACTTTTTTAAAAGGTATTTTTTAAAAGGTACTTTTTTAAAAGGTACTTTTTTAAAAGGTATTTTTTTAAAGGTACTTTTTAAAAGGTACTTCTTCTAAAGGTACTTTTTAAAAGCTACTTTTTTAAAAGGTATTTTTTTAAAGGAACTTTTTTAAAAGGTACTTTTAAATAGGTTATTTTTAAAAGGTACTTTTTTAAAAGGTACTTTTTTAAAAGGTACTTTTTTAAAAGGTACTTTTTTAAAAGGTACTTTTTTAAAAGGTACTTTTTTAGAAGGTACTTTTTTAAAAGGTACTTTTTTAAAAGGTACTTTTTTAAAAGTTACTTTTTCAAAAGGTGCTTTTTCAAAAGGTGCTTTTTTAAAAGGTACTTTTTTAAAAGGTAGATTTTAAAAGGTACTATTTTAAAAGGTAGATTTTTAAAAGGTAGATTTTAAAAGGTATTTTTTAAGAGGAAGTGTTTAAAAAAGTTTTTTTTTTGAAAAAGTGCTTATTTAAAATTGTACTGTTTACAAAACCAATTTTTATCCTATTTGCTTTGACCTTTATTTAATTCAATATTTGCAATAAATTTCTTCAGTTCAAATAAATGCTGCTGAAGAAGTCTTCCGAAGGAAGATGAAATATTGAAAAATAAATTAAAAATGAAGAAAAAGGACGTTGAGGAGAAGAAATTTATTGCAAACAATGTTGGGTAATAGAAACATTGTTTAAAATATAAAATTTTCAAGACTTTTTACGAAGGAAGCTTTTAAAAGTATCTCTTTTAAAAGGTAACTTTTAAACGGCACTTAAAGGTGCTTTTATTTTAATTTTACCAATTTCCAACTGTATTAAATTTTAATTTAAAACGTAATTTTTGTAATACTATTTTAAAAAGGCACCTTTTTTAAAAAGTTGTTATTTTAAACAGTTTTTTTTCTCGTTAAAAAGGTACTTCTTTAAATGGAATTTTTATTTAATATACTTCTTTTATGAGTTATGTTTTTAGCAACATGCTTTTTGGAGCGTATTTTTTTTTTAATTCGTTTTCGAAAGGTACTCATTTTAAAAGTACTTCTTTTAATATGTTGTTTTTGAAAGGAAAATGTTTTCGAAAGACACTCTTTTAAATTTAAAAGTTTATTGTCATTTTGAAAAAACTTCTTTTAATTTGCTTTTCTAAAAATGTACCTTCTTAAGCAGATTGTTTTTAAAAAGTACTTTTTCCAACTTTTGCTTTGGAAGAATATTTTTATAAAAGCGCATTCTTAAGCAAAGTTTCTCTTAAATGCTACTCTTGTAAAAGGTAGGGAATTTCAAACATTTTTCTTTTAAAGGTACTTTTAGAAACTTTATTTGTTTTGAAATGTACTTTTTTAAAAAGTTCCTTTAAAGGGGTACTTAAAGATATACGGTCTTATTTATAAAAATTTTTTTCATGTTTATTAAGCTGTTATTGTACAAATTTTTATAGAAATCAGTGCAATAACAGATTAAAAAAAATTTTATAAATAAGGCAGATAAAAGTTTCTTTTTTGGAAGGTAATTTTAGCAAAAAATATATTTAAAAAGCCTTTTTTCAACTACACTTTCTAAAATCGAGCTTTTTATAAAAGCTCTTATATCAAAAGTGGCTTCCTTAAGAGATACTTTTCAAAAAGTACTTTTTTAAAAGCCTTTTTTTAGTGAACCAATGCAGCTCAGCTTCTTTAAAATCCGTTTATATGAGATTCTCCTTGTTTTTTATACTTTAAAGTATTTTAAAATTTTAGTAAAATTAGTTTAATTTTGATTTCATAAATAAATTTTTGTTTAGTTTGAATTTTTATTTTGTTGTTTTTTTTTAATTTTAGTTAAATGATATATTATAATTTAAACACTTTTGTTTTTCTATGTTTTTATAATTTAATTTTGTAATTTATTTATTATATTTTACAAATAAGAGTCTATTTTTTTTTTAGTTTACAAAAAAGATAAACAGTAGCAAATAAAGTTAGTTTGTTTTTGAAAAAATTGGAATTTGTTTGATTTTTCGTAACCAGAAAGGGGGGAGGGGCGTTTGCTCTGGTGAAAATCAATTTTCTACTGATTTATTGTAAAGAATTGTTTTTCAATGACTTGAACGAACACGTATGAAGCTTTTAAATTAAGCCATAGTATTTTATTTAAAATATCTATAATGCTTGTGATTCGTTTTAATATTGTGGTTTTAAATTTGCAACATTTTATTATGTGGTTTTCTGTTTTTTCTTTTTTTTTGTGCTTTTTCCTTCTACTCAACTACTGGCCATTCATCATATTCAACTTTCAATATCATCACATGTCATATTGTATTGACTTAAAAACTTGAAACCTCTATTTCATTTAACTGCCAATAACTCATCTTTCAAAAGGAGGTTGTAGTTTCTAATAAATGTTGTCAACATTTCGTATCCCTTCTTCGGCTTTTCGGGCATCGTTTATGCCAAAATGACGTTTTGTGTTGCAGAAGAAAACAAAAAATAAAAGATAAAATTAACTTTGCCAACTAAATTTATAAAAAAATAGAACTAGTTGAATGGAATGGAAAAGATGATGATGGTGTGTTGTCTAAATAAAGTTTATTGAAGAGACGTTTTTAAATTTGAACTCTTTGGAATTTATTTTGACAATATTTTTATAATATACTCCAACAGCACGAGTCAAAATAAGCGCAAGTATTGAAACGGCGCTACATAGTTTGGTCAGTCATGTTGAACGAGCCAATCAATACAAAAACTATACCCTTCATGGAGAACAATGTCTGGACGCAGGCAGTCATAGATGCACTTGACTGCCTGAAGGTTGATCGACCTAGAATTATGCTCATTAAGAGCTTACTAAAGCGCAGAACTATAACATCGACAATGGAGAACTCAAGAATTACGAGAAAGATATGCAAGGGTACTCCCCAGGGAGGGGTATTATCTCCCCTCTAGTGGAATGCTGTAGTGAATAATTTGCTCAAAGACCTAGACCATAGGAAGATAAAGACCGTAGCGTATGCCGATGATGTAGCGATTGCAGTCTCTGGGACCTATTTAGACGCCATAACTGAGCAATTAGAATACGCTCTAAAGATGGTAAGTCAATGGAGTATACAACGCGGACTAAGAACAAATCCAGCGAAAACGGAGATCGTACTTTTTAGTAAAAAGTATAAAATCTAACAATGGCAACAACAGCGCTGACGAATTAGCCAAAAAAGGGCCAGCCCTAGAGGATAGGGATATAGACCCCTTTTGCGGACAACCCATATCAGCGTGCTGGAAAGAAATAAAACTGCACACGCTGAAACACGCCCAAAAAAAGTGGCTTACAGAGCCCAAGTGCCTTATATCAAGGAACCTGTGGCCGCACATTAACTCTAAGAGAACGGGGGAGCTAATAAAACTTCCCAGATATCTCCTAGGAATGACGGTAGCAGTCATCGCTGGACATTGCCCGTTTGGGAACCATGCCAGGAGACTAGGCCTACCCTATAACGACTTGTGTAGAAGTTGCCAACACGAGGAAGAGGAGGAGACCATCCTTCATCTCCTCGGTACATGCACGGCTTTGGAACACCATCGTCTAAGCTGCTTAGGCGAGAGGAGCTTCAATAGTCTATCATGTCTGGCCTTGGTCAAACTGACTGCTATAGCTTCTTTCTCTTCGGCACTCCTTCTTTATCTTTACAACTTTTATTTTTCCTTCTACCATACCCTAACTTTTCAGGCAATCACAAAGGGTACGAGCTTCAGGGCCCAAGTGAGCTGTAGTGTCCGGGTACTTTTTGGAGAACCCAGCGGCCTGCCTACCTAACCTAACCATTGATATGTTGAAGTGTTTAAAGAACTTTTTATATAGAATGGCTGACGAATTGTGCTCTAAAACAAAATTTAATACATATAAGCCAATATTTAAAAGTGTTGGAGATGTTTTTTTACCCCAAACTGCACGGAAGATGCATCCATTTTAACGGCCTTTGATTCCAGCAAAATGAAGCAACTATACACATAGCCAAATTGGCTATGGCGGAGTCCAAATGAAAACTTCCAACAACACTTCCCACCGACTCTCAGCGTCAGCTGACCTGACTGCACCAGACTTTTCTTATCAGTTTATTTTTTTGATTATCTTGGACCAGTACTCAGGGGATAAGGCCTGCAGTGATTGTACCAGAGCTAGGAAAATAGGTTATGAGAAGGGCAAAAGAGGGAGTAGTGTTTGTGAACATTTGACTTGAACTTTCCAACGTTGTCTGCAGACAACGTTTCCATAGGCGAAGCGTACGGCTCTCTCTCTCTCTCTCTCTATAATGCGCTGTACGATTCTCCTAGTAATCGACCACAAATGGATGAGTCCTAGAATATGGCCCTCATCGGCCATTTGCACTGCGAACAGTGTTGATCTATTGATTTGCCCCATTATGGGTTAAGTATGTCAAGAAAACAGACAAGCTACTTCAATAAGAGTGATATTAAGTCACATTCACTTAACATATCGCTACTTTATTGCAACATAGTCATAACTCCAAAAATTAGCTTTTCGAGTTAACAATGCAGAATTGTTAACATTACTACAATTTATATTGTGCCAAAAATTTATTCAAATTGCTTTTAAACTGTTTCCTTTAGGAGATATTTTCTCAAAAAATTTCCTAAGACTTGTATGGAAACTAAACATTTTAAAAACGTTTTTCTCGAAACGAGCTTTTTTGAGATGTGACTATGTTGCAATAAATGAGCGATATGAGCTTATTATATTTTCTGTGTCCCAGAGCTCCACAGTGGCTGATTAAGTGCTCCATTGACTCCTCTTCAACACCGCAGAAACTGCAAATGCCCATCCTGTGCAGGTGCTTAAGGCAGATTTAATGACCTGCCAATGTTCTGACACTTTTCCTGTCCAGTTTTAGAGCACACTCTGCCCCCTTTGTATCAAAGTTTAGAAATTTCTTGAAGTGTTCAAGATCAGCTGTATATAAACGTATAAACAAGAAGTATGGAAAACGAAACCAAGGAATTCAACCGAACTCAAGTAGTCTGAAAAAAACAATAGTAAAAGAAATCCAGACTTCAGGCTGCAATCAATATTTTGCTGATCAGAAGATTGCTGACGTTCTATTATTTGCAAAACCAAGTATTTTCAAAAACAATTTAACAAGGCGAAAGTTTTACTGGGTACAGGGTAGCACAGTTCTTACCTTTATGGTTTGAATGTTCCATAACTTCTTTAGTTTTTATTTTTGTTTCAGAATTTTGTGAAGAACATTTAGAGAATTTACCATGGAATTCTAGATAAATATATATATTGAAAATCGAAGGTTAATTGTGTTGATGTAACGTGATTATTATAGTTTTTTTTTTATGTAAGTACTGGATCTTCAGCACCCACAATAAATCGCCTAGTTGCGATACGACTACATGTTACAGTAAGACACCTTCCATGTATCGGAAGACGACGTACGATCCACACGGTAGAAAATATCCAACGTGTTGCGGATAGTGTACAGAATAGTCCAGGGGCCAAAGCACCGCATACGATAATGAGCAATATTATCGAAATTTTTTCATTTTGGTATCACGGCATACGATATCGAATGAATTCTATTGCACGAATAAAAAAAAATTAAAGAACTTTTTGTGTTCTTACTTTACTTACATAAGGTCTTCAATCTATTACATTTTGTTAAAATTCCGTTCCGATATGCATCGTTTGCCATAATCTAGATTTATCGTAATCTTATTACATACGATGTTAATTCGATATCGTATGCGGTGATTAGATCCCTGAAATACCAACAAGAAGGCATTCGGCGCAACAAAAAACTTAAAAAAAGAAAAACTTGAACTAAAACCCGATGTACAAACCAAAAATCTAATATAAAAGTTATAAGAAAGTTCATTGTTGTGAGTCAGAATTCAGTTCTTCCCTCCCACAAATAATATTGAAAACCAGCAACCATCAACTGCTGCCTGAATCACAAATAAAAAGAATATTGGGGTCAGGACCAATATTGCAAGGCAGCAAATATTTATTAAACAAAAAAAAGAACAGCAGTACCAGCAAAAACTGCTACAACCCGGAAATCGCATAAGCTATAGCAATTGCTGACACGATGGAATATTGATGTGGGTCATGAATTCGGGCACACTCAGCTATAGCTCCAGGTTTGCGGCAGCAGCGATGATGGCAACAGCATGTATAAAAGAAGAGGTAGAATTAAGCAGAATGAGCAGTAGTCATGGGCAGTAGAATCGGTAGTCATGAGCAGTAGTCATGGGCAGTAGCCATGGGCAGTCATGAGCTGTAGAATCGGTAGTCATGAGCTGTTGTCATGGGCAGTAGCCATGAGCAGTCAGGAGCAGTAGTCATGAGCAGTAGAATCGGTAGTCATGAGCAGCTGTCATGGGCAGTAGCCATGGGCACTCAGGAGCGGTAGTCATGAGCAGTAAGCATGGGCAGTAGCCATGGGCAGTCATGAGCAGTAGAATCGGTAGTCAAGAGCAGTTGTCATGGACAGTTGCCATGGGCAGTCAGGAGCAGTAGAATTGGTAGTCATGAGCAGTTGTCATGGGTAGTAGCCATGGGCAGGCAGGAGCAGTAGTCATGAGTAGTAATCATGGGCAGCAGTCAGGGGCAGTAGAAGTCAGAAGTAACCAGTTAAGCTATTAACTAATTATAATATATCAATAAATTAAATTGAGTAATAATAAAAAAGGGGTTTTATTTAAATTTGAATAGGAATATAATATAATAGTAAATCCTGCGATTCCCAAGGGACCATCCAGGATAAAATAATAACTACCTACATAATTATAATAATAACAAGTATTTCCTGCGAATCCTATGGGACCCTCCAGGAAATACTATGACATCATCAAAAATTCAATAAATTAATAAAATAGTTATAATTTGCCTTATGTGTGCAATATTGTCTGTCACAATAAAAACCAACAGCTGACAACCGCTTAGTTGCCGTCGCATATCTTCCACTCAAACAACAGCAACAAAAAATGCAAACTTGAATAAAAGAAAATATTCTTAAATTATATTTTTAGTTTGTACATTTGTACAACGGGTTATAGTTCAAGTTTTTTCCTTTCTTAAGGTTTTTTCTTAAGAAGGATTTTTTACAATACATATCTGCTGTGATCAGTAATTTTGATTGAAGAAGACAGGAAAAATAATAATCAAATCTTTAGCTGGGGGACAACTAGCTGTTTCGTAGTCGCTACATTACTCATCAGCATCCGATGGGATTTGAACTAGGGTCATGACGTATCATGATCTGCTGATTTAACCCCTCCGCCACTATAGCCCGTTGTACAAATGTACAAACCAAAACTTTAATTTAAAAATTATAAAGTTCAACAAAAATTCTATAAGAAAATATTCTTAATTGATAACAAATTTCTACAATTGCTTAAATCTTCTATCACAAACGCACAAGATTGTGAATAGATTTATTATAATATATTGAATCTTCTATCAAAAACGCACAAGATTGTGAATAGATTTAATATAATATATTAAATCTTCTATCACAAATGCACAAGATCGTGAATAGAGCTAATATATTCAATTAAAATTAAAAATCGTTTTCTTAATTTATGGTTTCTGGAATTTTAATGCTGTAGAAATATTTTAAAATTAAATCATATCAACATTTTTAATTAATTATTTTTATTTTAACTCTAAGAAACTGGCAACATTTTAATAGCCTTTAGCTGACAGTTCGAGATTAAAGTCTTTGTGACAACTTAAACATTTGCACAAGAATTATACTCGTACATTTAATAGTCTTTCTATTCCAATAAAATTATATTTAAAGAAAAGAAAAAAAAAAAAATGAATTGAAATGAATGTGTATTGATTGCAAATTATGATTGTATTAATCTAATTATCAATGTCAGAAGCAATTGTCTCAACTGATGATGATTAGTTGTCATTTTAAACTGTTAAAACAAAAGAGTTAAGACACAAACTTCTTTTTTTTCCTTCTAGCAACTTGTAAAATGAAACTCTCAACATGTTTTCGGACATGTTTATCTCTTTACTCACTGGATCTTGTATATTTAATCGATTTAAGAAAAATTGATATTGATCTTCGAAAACAAAATCAAGTTTGTAAAGGAGAAAAAAGCAAATAATTTTTTCCATCTCTTTAAAATTGATCTGTATTAAAAGTTGAAAGTTTTTTGCCCGTTCTTCGGTGCTTGCTGGCTGTGGCATGCTTTAATCTTTTAATCTAAGTGGTTTTGTGGCGTTGTTCCATATCAACAGTGGTGTAATATAGATTTGTGCATCCATGTTGCACATGTTGAATTTCAAATACAACAGTGTTTTGTATCTAAGAGACAAACACGCCCCCAGAGACCATTAAAATGTTAAAATCCTCACAAATATACACCTGAGCAGTCGTAGAAAGTAGAAAAAAAGGAAAAAAACATTAAACAAATATAATTAAAAACTATAACTACATAAGTATGAAACTCAAGCAAATACAGAAATGTATTGGTTTGAAATTATACTCGTTTTTCTTTTTGGGTTTTTTTTTTGCTTCTCTATAAAATTTATTTATTCAGTTTATTCTGCAAAAGTCATTGCTGTTGAAATTAAAACAACAAATAAACAAACAACATGTTGTTTTGTGTCTGTTGGTTTGCCAAGATATTGAACAAATGATAGACTTAAGCCATCATTTTATTGGTGTCGCTGATAATCATCTTCGCATACATAATATAACAAATCGAAACGGACCATGCCTGAGACCAGCACCATAGTGCAATAAAAACATCTACTTTTAGTAAACGACTTATACAATACATGTACATATGTTTGTTTTTATTTTTTTACATACGTTTGTTACATCTGGCCATGTTGACTGGGTTGACTTCAATTTACAGTTGCTGGTAACAAATCATCATTAGAAAGAGATAAGTATAAGTGACATATCAAACATGCATATTGATGCAGGCGATTAAGTTCTAGTTCTTATTCTGTTATATCAAAAAACAAAATATAAATAAATTTGTCGACCGTAAAAACAATTTGGACTAAAAATGTAGTATATAATGTATACAAAAAGAAATCAAACGATAAGGTTCAAAATCCTGAAGCTAGGGCCAGTAACTTTATAGACAGCAAAATATATTTTTAAGAATATTTATTGGTAACAAAGATTTTTTTTATTATTTTTTTTTTAACAATTTAATTATATATTGTATCTTCTAAAAGAACTAACAATAAGTATGCAAATCTTAAAACTAAAAATTTATTAATTAATATAGAAAAAATTAATAATTACGGAAAAAATTTTGTTTACTTAGGTGCAGCCAATGCTAGATGAAAAGTTGCTTCTTGCGTGTATTTTGTTGATAAATCAACTTTCCAACACTCTAATGGTTGCAAGAGTGCCCATCCTTCTCAGTTGAGTGTGGCCGCAAAAATTAAAAAAGATTTTTTAATAAAAATTTTGTCGAAAACTTGAACTTTCTGTAGGAAATTAATTGAAAACAAAAAATGTTTATACCAAGTTTATTGATAGCAGAAATTTTGAATACGAAATTTATCGATAACAGGAATTTTCCGTGTAATATATTTCGACAAGAAAAAATTCAACAAAAAATATTTGGATTACAAATATGGTTTACCGAATATTTATTGATGATAAAAGTTTTTTAACAATATGTTTCTCGACAGCAAATATTTCTTACAAAAAATTTCACCATTAGAACAATTTTTTTATACAAAACTTATCGATGGCAAAAATTTCCCGTAGAAAATTTAACTTAAGTAAAAATTTTCAGTTGAAAGTTTGTCTAAAACAAAAGTTTTATAGTAAAATTTTATCGATAACAAAAATTTATCAAAGAAAGCTGAAAATTGGTTACAGAAATTGAAAAGAAAAATTCAGCCATAAGAAAATTTTTTCACACAAAATTTGTCAGAAAAAATCTCGATTTTCGTTGAAAAAGGTTTTAATGAATAATTATCGATAACAAAACTTTTGTATTAAAACTTTGTCAAGAACAAAACTATTTTATTTAATATTTATCGATAGCAATAAATTTTTATAGAAAATTGATCGATAACAAAGATTTTATACAGACAATTGATCAATAACAAAAATTGTATATACAAAATTTATCGACAACTTTTTATCTATTTATATAAACAATATCGATTACAAAAATTTATGTACATAGATATTTATCGATAACAAAAAATTTTTATTTTTATATATTTTTTTTTTTATATTGGACCAGTACTCAGGGGATGACCCCTACATATGCAGTGCATTGTACCAGAACTAGGAAAATAGGTTGTGAGGAGGGGGAAAGATGGAGTAGTGTTTGTGAACATTTGACTCAAATTTTCCAACGTTATAACAAACAGGAAGCACTTCTGCAGGCAACTTGTTCCACAGAGAAAGCGTGCGGCTAAAAAAAAAATTTATCTATAAAAAAATTTTACAAACAAAACAAATATATATATTCATCGAAAAAAAAACACTTTTGGTAAAAAATTTATCGATAAATAAATAACAAAAATTCTATATAAGATATATCGATAACTAAAAATTTATGTGGAAAATAATATGGAAAATTTTTTTTTTAAATTATAAAGTTCAACAAAACATTCTATAAATTAAAAAAAGTGTATTCATCGATTAAAAATTGATCAGTAACAAAAGTTCTATATAAAATTTATCAATAACTGAAAATTTATATGTAAAATATCGATATCAAAAATTATAAAATAACAAATATATATATTCATCGATAACAGAAAATTTTAATAGAAAAATTATCGATAACAAAAACTTTACATAGACAATTGATAAATAAAAAAAATTCTATATAAAATTTATCGATAACTAAAAATTTATAATGAATATATTGATAAAAGTATTTTTATACTACCAATGTATCGATAAAAGAGGAATAAATTTAAAAATTGAAACCAGAAAATATTAACAGATAATTTATCGACAGCAGAAATTTTATGTAGACAATTGATCAATAGCAAGAGCTCTATATAAAATTTATCAATAACTTTAAATTTATATGGAAAATATCGATAACAAAAATTATAACATAACAAATATATATCAGCGATAACAGAAAATGTTTAAAGAAAATGTGTCGATAACAAACATTTTGTGTAGACAATTGCTAATAACTAAAAATTTATAAGGAATACGATAACTAAAAATTTATAAGGAAAATATCGATAACAAAAATTATAATAGAACAAATATATATTCAGCGATAGCAGAACATTTTTATAGAAAATTTATCGATAACAAAAACTTTACCTAGACAATTGATCAATAACAAAAGTTCTATATAAAATTTATCGATAACTAAAAATTTATAAAGAAAATATCGATAAAAAATATTTTTATATTACCAATGTATCGATAAAAGAGGAATAAATTTGAAAATTTAAACCAGAAAATATTAATAGATAATTTGTCCAAATAAAAATTTTTACATAAAATTTATTTGCAAAATGTTTTGCTGATCATATATCGATAAGAAAAGTTTTCTATTGAAAATAAATTTTTTGATTACAAAAATTTTTAATCGAAAGTGTACTGGTAACAAAAGCTTTCAATGGTATATCTATTGGTAATAAAAATGTTGTGATAAGAACAAGTTATCATTAGAAATTTTATCAATAAAATATATTGTAAATAGCAAATATATCGATAACAAAAACTGTCTATGGAAAGTTTATCGATTAGGTAATAATATTTGATATTTAATTATTTGATCTTGTTTATGTAAATATTTCTTATTTTTACAGCTAAAAATAGTTTTTTTTATTTTTTGTAAAAAATTCAACAGTATTTATTTTCAATATTTCGATAACAATTGGTTATCATCGTCAGGAAGATTAACATGTTATAACATATTAATTTTCCTGACGATGATAACAAATTGTTATCGTAATATTAAAAATAAATACTGTTGAGTTTTTTATAAAAAATAAAAAACGATAAAAATTGGTATCGAAATATTGAAAATAAAGACTGTTGAAATAAAAAAAAAAAAATAAAAAACGATCTTTAGCTGCAAAAATAAGAAATATTTTAATTAAGTAATAATTATAATATTTCTTTTATATACAGGGTGTCCCAAAATTCAACATCAAGCTGAAACAAGGTGACAAAATTGATTGTACCAAAAAAATATGTTTCTATGTTTCCCAGCTATCTATATGTCGACATTTCATAGGAGCTATCCTATTCATCAGTAGATAAGCTAATTTCAGAATTTAAAAATAAAAATACTCTTATACTCTAATACTCTTATATCATTTATGCATCCTGTATTTATTTAAAATAGTATTATAGAATATTTATCATTAAAAATCTTTTTAAGTTAAAATTTATCGGTTTTATTGTGCAAAATTACTTAGGGCTTTGAACTATTTCTTTTAGAATATTTTTGCTATCGTTTTATTTTATAAAAAAAATTTTTCTCAAATATAAATTTGTTTTAAATTTTAATATGAGCTTGGAAAAAATTTCAATATATTTGTTTTTTATCAGTTCCAAAGATTTATAAAATATTCGTTGGCACAATCTCTCAATTTTATTGTTACCATTTTTAACCTGCCACACACATGGAATACGAAAATTCTCGTGGAAAAAAAGGAAATTTGTACAGATTTTTTTTTTTCTTCTTAAACGTTTTTCTTATTTATTTCATTTTGTTTAACAGAACCATAAGTTTTATTTATTTGTCTCCCGATAACTGTCCGTAAGATGTTTGTGTGTGTGTGTATGTATAAGTCTGTGTGCAAGTAGAGGCAAGCAACTACTTAAAATTCAATTGAATTTTAAATGATTGCATTGAATTTCATTGTTTGTAAATGTGGCAAAAAAAAAAAAAATAGTTAAATAAATAAAAACTGAATTAAAACAAAAAGTAAGAAACCAGTAAAGCAAAAACTTTTTACAAAAAACTTCTAAGTTTTTTATTAAAAAAAAAAAACTGCTAAAAGAAACACAATGTAAGCAGTATCGCGACAAAAGCTCAAGATTATTGCAGGGGAAAAATATATATTTCATCTTCCAGATCAAATAAATACACTTGCTTTTTATATTTCTACCGAAAATCAGACGTGTAAACAACAAATTACAACTTGTATTTACAAAGTGTGTATTATTCTCCTGGTGAGAATTTTTTCCAACACAATTTCAAACCATAATATTGAATTACAATTGACTGTTATTTTTTTCTATCAATTTTATTTTTACAGTCGTTAGAAAACTGGCATTTGTAGGTTACATCACTGCTGGTGGTCCGTCCTCTTAACGTTTAGCGCGAAACAATAAAAACATTTTATGACAAAAATTTTAATTCGAAAAGATTATTTTCTTTCTAATATATTAATTCATTTCAATTAAAAACAAGTTCAAAATAAAATATGAAAAGATTATTGATTTTTGCTGGACGGAAACAAGAAGCAGTATCAAATTACTATTATAAAATTTTAATTTATTAAGCTGAGAATTGGAAATACAGAGTGGTCTCAATACGAGTGGCTTTTCTAGTCAAAAGGGTATTTAGAAATGGATGTGGAGGGGTGGAGCATCCATGAGAACCCAAATTAATCTCAGACCCAAAGTGGCCACGGAATTTGAATGACAAGTCATTTTTTTAATGAGACATATTTGCAGGAACGGGTAACCCTAAAGTATGCCCTTACTTACTTTTCAAGCAGCCAAAAAAACATACACGGAGTAATAGTTTTGGTGCTACATCCTCAGCCCACATTTTACAAATACTTTTTGGTTTTTATTTTGTGGGAGCTATATCGGTAACATCACCTTTTTTAACACTCTAATGGTGGCACGGGTATCCCTTCATCTCAACCTTAGAAATTTCGTCTTAAGCCAGCGGAAAACTCAAATCTTTGTGAATTTGTGAGTTTTTTACATACCATGGAGCTGCAGTAATCGTTCGAAAAAAACTAGTTTTGTTTCCATTCCTATCAAAGCACTGCGAGCTTCTTGGTATAAACATGCTACATCAAGTAGCCTCAAAGAAGCCATGTTAAATCGTAAAAAAGTGATTACACGACCAGGACATACATCCTTGACAATATCTATTTTGTATGCACTTGCACTACTTTGTTGAAACCACCAGTTCACCAAGCCAAACTCTTTCAATTTTCACAGCAATAAATGGCTTGTCAAAGTTCTGTAGCGTTCGCCAGTAGCAGTAAACTATATTGCCGATGGTGTCTTCAAAGCAATACGGTCCAATCACTTGTCCTGTGAAAACACCGGACTACACAGTAGCCTTGAGTGAATGTAACGGCTTTTCAAGCATCTCACCTGGATTTTTGGTGTCCCAGAAACAAAGATGCTGTTTATTGATGTAATCGTTTAAATAAAATACGATTGGTCGCTTATTAGGATTTATGACTAAACCGTCCTGTCCGTTGTTGTGATTGAGAATAGTTTTACAGTAATTTACACGTGATTGAAGATCAGCAGGCATTAACTAATTCACTGTTTGCTGTTTGTGTGGGAACATGCGTAAATCTTTCACCAAAATTCACTCCAGGTTCCATTATATGGCACGATGTCTGGGTGACAGAACGACCATTTCATTGGCGGTCACGCCCTGAAAGATCTGTTGGGGTTCCAGTATGTTCGAATTGCGCAGCTTAGGAAATCTAGGACGAAAAAATCAACATAATTACTCCATGCTCTTGCAGAGTATACCGCTTTGTTTGTTTGTTTGCATTCTGCAGTTGTCTAGCTCGCAAATGTCAAATATAAAACATCATTTGCAAAAACTATTATATCTTACGATAGTATGCTTAACTTTGCGGCACCCATATAAATAGTGCCGTAATAATCGACAAAACTCACACAATCTGAATGTTTCAACCAAGATGCAGTCACCTGAATGGTCTGTAAAATAGAACCTTCTGATGGTCTTGCTAATCTGATGGTGGGATTTTCTACACGTAAAGAAAAAACAGTTTGGAATATTGTTATGGCAACATTAGTATTTACTCTCTCATGATTTGCATTGTTGCCACTAGCAATATTTTTATTTTGCGCCAATTATATCGGTGAAATCACCTATTTAACGCTCTGATGGTGGCAAGGGTATTTCTTCTTCTCAACCGAGTCTGACCGCTAAAATAAAGTATGTTTCGTGCAAGAGGGTTTGGTTCCAACTTGCAGATATATTTTGTCGCATACTTTGAAAATTCATTTTTTACCAAAATGCTTGTACAGTTACCTCGTGTTGCTAGAAGAATTCTTCTTTTCATTTTTAACACTATTTTGCGCCTAGAATACTATCCTGCAGAGTGGAAGGTGTCTATGGTTACTATGATACCCAAGCCAGGGAAGGATCCCACTAAAGTAGAGTCATATAGACCAATAAGTCTACTGCCAACAATTTCAAAACTTTTCGAAAAATTGTTAATGGCGAAGTTGACTCCAATATTGAATGATGTAGAATGCATCCCGGATCATCAATTTGGCTTTCGGGCTAAACATAACACCATAGAACAAACGCACAGACTAGTCAATGTCATAAGACAGACCTTTGAGGAGAAGAAGTATTGCTCAGCTCTATTCATTGACATTTCTCAAGCTTTTGATAAAGTGTGGCACGAGGGCTTGATACACAAAATAAAGTTGAACTTGCCTGCAAATACACACAAGCTTCTGGAAAGCTATTTATGTGGGCGGAAGTTTGTTATCAGAGAAGGCGACTTTGTAAGCCCAACTCAGCCAATCGAGGCAGGAGTTCCCTAAGGTAGCATTCTGGGACCCACTTTATATTTAATTTACACTTCTGACATGCCAACCAGATGTGGTATTCACACTTCAACTTTTGCAGATGACACAGAATTCTGCAGCGTACATGAAAACCATCAAGCAGCTTCGCGAAATTTACAGGAATATACTTCAATATTAGAGAAATGGCTAAAACTTTGGAAAATCAAAGTTAATGAACAAAAGTGTACTCACGTTACATTCACGCTGCGTAAACAAACATGTTCAGCCATCCAAATTAACAATTCACCTATTACGCAACAAAATAAAGTCAAGTACCTTGGTATTCATCTCGACCGTAGGTTAACGTGGAAGCCTCACATTGACGCGAAAGTCACTCAGTTGAAATTAAAAGCAGCGCAATTAAATTGGCTTATGGGCAGAAATTCTACATTGAAATTAGATTGCAAACTTTTGTTATACAACGCAATACTAAAGCCTATATGGCGCTACGGAATTCAATTATGGGGCACCACCTCAGCGTCAAACATTGAAAAAATTCAAAGGCGACAAAACAAAGTTCTTCGAACAATTACCGCAGCTCCATGGTACGTAAAAAATTCACGAATTCATAAGGATCCCTGTGTTCCTCTTGTAAAAGACGAATTTTCAAAGTACGCAACAACAAGGTATATCAGTAAATTGGAACTTCATCCAAATCGGCTTGCATGCAATATACTTAATTTTGAAGGCCACTCTCGGTTGAGAAGGAGGAATACCCTTGCCACCATCAGAACGTTCAATAGGTGATTTTACCGATATTGACCGTGCAAAATAAAACATTTTTGTCTAGCATTGGCTGGACTTAATTAATTTTATGTATTTAGTTTTAAGATTTGAATACTTATTGTTAGTTCACTTTGTGAAGATTCAATAAACAAGTGAATGAGAAAAAAAAAAAAAACTCTTGGATTCTCATTCGCCCAAATGCGGCAATTCTGTTTATTGACGAATCCACTGAGGTGAAAATGTGCCTCATCACTGAAGATGATTTTCTTTGAAAATTGATCATCATTTTCATAATAAGTCTGGATAACTTTAACACGTTGTTGGTTCAAATTGAGTAAGTCTGAAATAGAGAAATGTCAAATAAAATTCGGAAAAAAGATTTGGCGTTTAGGTGTGGTTCACATTCAACATCGGCCCTTGAAATTTAACCACCCGATATTTTTACAATACTTTTGTTTGAATTCACAAATTCCTTTATCCAACAAATTTCGTTATTGAACATGAAAAAAAAATTTCTGTAAAGTCAATATGAGAACGCAGATAATGCAACTTTATTCTCATATTGCCACCCAGTTTATGGAAGTTGTTGAGCAAATCATTCATTATATTTTCATAACAGCTGACGTTTGGCAACTTCAAAAAAAAAAAATGTGTTTGTGCTGCCATCTAGCGCTAAGTAGCTTTAGTGTCTAACCGCCCTCGCACATTTTCTATAGAAAATTCCAATAATTTTTTTTTCCTGTAAAATTTTTCGGTTACTTAATTTCCTTTCAAAACTATAATTTTTGTATTGTTAACACTTTGACATATTAATTTTTTTTTCCTCAAAAAAAAAAACAGATTTTTTTGCCTCAATTTTAATAGTTTTTCTTAAAACAGCAAAAATTTTAAAACGATTTTTTCCCCGTTTTGTTTATGCAACTTTTCACGCTTTGTTTCTTGTTTTTAATACACAAAGAGATCTGTTTAAAAGAGACTATATTTTAAGGTTAAAACCCCCGGTAATTAATATTTTTAAGTGTCTACACTCCTGCATACCAAAAGTACATACTCCAATTTCGGATGATTTATGGGAGTCTGTAAACAGCCACCACAAAACAAAGCACCAAATAACTTTCATACTTGAACACAAAAATATAATAACAAAAAATTTCTCCAATATATATAAAGCCAACAAAAAATACAAAAAAAAGCTTAAACAATATATCGTTATATTTTTTTCTTTGCAAAGCTAAAACAAAAAAATATATTTAAAGCTGTTAATGGGAGATGAAAAATGTATGTGGCTGTTGCTGTGGTGCTGTGTGGCAAATGAACAATAACGGCCACCGCCCTCCCACCACCATTAAATTAAATGTGAAACAAGGCTTAATAAACCTTTTAAAGTAACAGCCCAAAATATAAATCAAATCGATACCAGACACAAAATAAACGATTTTTCTTCAAAGTAAAATATATGATTTTTGTTAAAAAATGAAGAAAAGAAAACAACAAAAAAAAAAGGAGCAGAAGATCATACTTTTTATTTATGTAACACTTTTGAGTATTAAACTAATTTAGCTTTTCTTTCCAAACAATTAATATATATTTCTTTTTAGTTTTTTTTGGGAGGCTTAAGTACAAGCAGTTAGTTACCGGTGGCTGTAACTTTTTTTTTTTGTGGAATTTACCTTGAAACAAAAAGTGAATTATAACATTAATTTTGGAAGCAACAACGTTACCCACAAGAGTCAGCAAATTAAAACAAAATACCTTCAGGGTTAAAGACTTTGGCACTTAATTATATAAATTAGTTTGAGGATAAAGATGCTGAACAGCTACAAAACAAGAAAACACTTTAAGTTTATAAACAGAAATGTTGTGGAGTGAAATGTTAACACGACTATACGATCAGCCAGGCAGCTAAGTATCTGGTGTAACAGGCATGATAGACAGCAGAACTTTTTAAACAACTTTTTTTTAAAAACCTGGAATATTATTCTAATATCGGGTGGTTAAATTTCAAAGGCCGATGTTGAATGTGAATCACACCTAAAAGCCAAGTTTTTTTTCCGAATTTTATTTGACATTTCTCTATTTCAGACTTATTCAATTTGAACCATGGAGAGATACACAATCCAACAACGTGTTAAAGTTATCCAGACTTATTATGAAAATGATGAACAATTTTCGAAGAAAATCATCTTCAGTGATGAGGCACATTTTCACCTCAGTGGATTCGTCAATAAACAGAATCGTCGCATTTGGACGAATGAGAATCCAAGAGTGACTGTCAAAAAACCAATGCACCCACAAAGAGTGACTGTTTGGTGCGGTTTATATGCTGGCGGCATCATCGGGCCGTATTTTTTCAAAAATGAGGACGGTCAGGCAGTTACTGTGAATGGTGTTCGCTATCGTGAGATGATAACGAACTTTTTCTGGCCCGAATTGGAAGATATGGATGTAGACGATATGTGGTTTCAGCAGGACGGTGCCACTTGCCACACAGCTAACGAAACAATTGCTCTTTTGCGCAACAAATTCAATGGCCGTGTTATCTCACGTAATGGCCATGTCAATTGGCCGCCAAGATCATGTGATTTGACACCGTTGGTATTTTTTCTTTGGGGTTATTTGAAAGAAAAGGTGTACGTCGATAAGCCAGCAACAATTCAACAGCTAAAGGGTGAGATAATTCGGCACATTAACGGCATAGAACCTCCATTATGCCTCAGGCTCATTGAAAATTTGGACCATCGGATGGAGGTGTGCCGCCGTGGTCGCGGCACCAATTTGGCCGATATTTTGTTCCATACATAATTGAATAATACCAATATATCATAATAAAATAAAATTACAATAATTTCCTAAATAGTTTGTGTTTTATTCAAAATCAACATCGGCCCTTGAAATTTAACCACCCTTTAGAATGTAACAAAGCAAGATTTTAGTCCAAAATTCTTCTACCGATGTAGAAAATCCAAGCTCAAAACAAAATACTTGGTTATAAAGTTTCAAAATAAAAAATGCGCAATTTTTTTCATATAGCTGGACTGTATTACAACGACTCAATTCATATTTAAAGAGAAAATAAAAAACTCTACATGATTTGTAATAAATAATTGTTACAAATAATTGCGACCGAAAGCTGGATTTTTTTGTATAGATTTTAAATGACTGCAGCAGTTAACTGTTAAGGGCCATAAAATAATAAATTTTTCTTCAATTTTGCTTTCAAAGTGATAAACATACTTGTATTCAAATAATGAGAATAATGTGCGTGTGAAAGACCCTGTTGGAAATTTACTATCGGTGTGTAATTACGCATTGCAAGAATCCAACACTTCTTTTTAGTAAAATATTTTCTATACAAAATTTAAGAAAATTTATCCATGGCAAAATTTTTGATAAATAAATTTGTTTATGGAAAATTTATCGACTACAAATCATTTTTAAACAAAACTTATCTATATCAAAAATTTTCTACCCAAAAAATAAAATTTATCGTAAGTAAATGTTGTCTTGATAATTCCCTGCAAAACATTTATCGGTAACAAAAATATTTTATTTTTTTATAAACCTGGAATATTTCTCTAATAGAATGTAACTTTTTAGTAAAATATTTTCTGTACAAAATTTAAGAAAATTTATCGATAGCAAAATTTTTGATAAATAAATTTGTTTATGGAAAATTTATCGACTACAAATCATTTTTAAACAAAACTTATCTATATCAAAAATTTTCTACCCAAAAAATAAAATTTATCGTAAGTAAATGTTGTCTTGATAATTCCCTGCAAAACATTTATCGGTAACAAAAATATTTTATTTTTTTATAAACTTGGAATATTTCTCTAAAAGAATGTAACTTTTTAGTAAAATACTTTCTGTACAAAATTTAAGAAAATTTATCGATAGCAAAATTTTCGATAAATAAATTTTTTTTTTTAAATTTATCGAATACAAATCATTTTTAAACAAAACTTATCTATATCAAAAAATTTCTACCCAAAAAATAAAATTTATCGAAAATAAATGTTGTTTCGATAATTCCCTGCAAAACATTTATCGGTTATAAAAGTATTTTATAGCAAAGTGAGTGACAACAAACTTTTAAAAAAAAAGTTTGTCGATAATAAAATTTTTTTAAAGAAATTTATTCAATAACAAAAATTTTCTTTAAAAAATTTATCGACAACAAAAATTATAAAATTTATCCATAGTAAAACTTAAGCGCCATTTATTATGTTATTATAAAAAACAGCGCTAAACAAAATTAGTGTCTGTGTTTTATTTATAAGTTATTAATATAATTTAATATATTGTTTTCTACTCAATATCTTCATGTAATTTGATAAAAAAAATTTCCTTATAAAATAGACGAATCCTCTGAAGAAGTGACCATAAAATTCACGAAACGTTGGGAAAATATGTCATAAAAATTCTGCATTTTTATTGACATAAATAATATTAGGCCTTTCCAGCTAAGTATATATAAAAAGCGATAGTAAAAAGCTTTAGTGTATTCAATTATTTTTTCCTGCCTTCTTTGATCAAGAGTTAATGATCGTGGCAATTATTGTTATAATTATAAATAAAAATATTTCTTGGCTTTAACCAGGATTGAACTCGAGCTAGACGAATGATACCAACCCATCATCATATAATATTAGAAATATTAAAAATAAAGTTCGACTATTTAACATTAATTCATACATATACATATATCTCACAGCACAGAGACTGTCAACATACATACATACGTACGTTGATAAATAATGAAAAATAACTGGTTGTTCAGTGACAGCAAACTGCAGTACAAACAACTGGGATTATAACAAATTGCATATGTGATCACTACGAGACAAATATAGACGAAAAAATAAATAAGGGCTCAGTGGCTGAGTTGGTTAAGCAGCCGTATTAAAAAATACATCATGTTTACATGGTACTGAGTTCGAATCCTAGTGGGTGCTGATGTGCAGTGTAGCGACTGTGAAACAGCTAGTTGTCCCCCAGCTTTAGTGTATTCAATTATTTTTTCCTGCCTTCTTTGATCAAGAGTTAATGATCGCGGCAATTATTGTTATAATTATAAATAAAAATATTTCTTGGCTTTAACCAGGATTGAACTCGAGCTAGACGAATGATACCAACCCATCATCATATAATATTAGAGATAGTAAAAATCTTCTGAAAGAATTTGGTTCACAGTAAATAAATTATTGCTATTGAAAAAAAAACCTTCAGAAAAGTTATCCATGACTAATATTTTTTATTATTATTTTATAGATAACAAAAATTTCCAGTAGAAAATTTATCCATAACAAAATATTCTATAAAAATTTGTCATTAACAAACATTTTTCTATGGAAAATTTATCAATCGCAACCAATTTTCTATGGAAAACCTATCGATAGCAAAAAAATTTGTAAACAAAACTTATCTACACAAAACTTTTGTACCAAAATAGCAAAATTTATCCAAAATAAATATGATTTTGACAATGAGATTGCCTGCAAGTAACAAATGTATTTTACAGTAAATTGCAGAACAACTAAAACTTTTTAAAGATACTTAGAGATTCAAAATTTTTTTGAAGAATTTTATAGTAAATATTATAGCAAAAAATTTCCGCAGAAATTTTATCTATAACAAAAATTTTCTGTAAAAATCGTATTAATAGGAAATAAGTTATCGATAATAGTTACTAACTTTTGCCGGTAAAAAAATATGTCAATAGAAAACAATAAAAAAATTTTATGGAAATTATCGATAACAAAAATTTTTTAATGAAAATTTAATAGATCACAAAAATTTCCTGTGGAAAATTTATCAACAAAAAATTTTTTATTTATATACATATATGGAAAATTTATCGATGGCAAACTATTTTTACAGCTATCTAAATATTATCAAACTATCTAATAAACTAAATAATAATAAACTATCTTTACTAAAAATTTACTACTGATAAGACAAAATTTATTGAAAATAACATTTTTTGCGAGAACAAAATTTCCTGCAAACATTTTTACGTTAATAAATATATTCGACAATAAATTAAACGACCACAAAAATTGTTTTAAGAAAATAGACAGATAATAATATTGTTGCAGAAATTTTCTTGAAAATTTATCGATAAGAAAAATTTTTTAGAGGAAATATGCATGTCAATAGCAAAACTCCTATTGATAGCAAGGACAGGATAACCCCTACATATGTATGCAGTGCATTGTGCCAGAAGTAAAATGATAGAAATATTTTAGATAAGCTATCCATAACAAAAGAATTCGAATATAATATCGATGGTAATGAATCACCTTTATTCGCAAATTACCGATAACAAAAAGTTTCTGTGGGAAATATATCAAAAGCAAGCATATTTTAGTTAACAATGACTTACCTTTATCGATCATAAATATTTCGTGTAAAAGTTTATCAGTAACAAAAATTTTCAATAGAAAATATATAAATAGCAAAAATACTATCGATAACAATAACTTACCTTTATCGATCTTAAAAATTTTCCACAGAAAACTTATCGATAACAAACTTTCTCTATTCAAGATTTTGTAGGTAACAAATGTTTTCTATACAAAATACAAAATTTACTACAAAGAGTTCTCAATAAAAGGTTTTTGGATTAAAAAGTTATCGATTGACAGATTTTTAAGAATACATCAATAAAAAAACTTTTTGTACAATACATGATATAATAATATATATATAAAAATTTATTAAAATTTTCAGCAAAATATATATCGAAACAATTTTTGTGGCAATCTTATTGATAACGATAATTTTTTTTTTTTTTTTGATAATATAACGGAAAAAAGGCAAAAACTTTTCACAGAAAATTTAACGATCCAGAAAAAGTTGTATTCAATTTTAGTGGAGTAAAGAAAATCTTTTGGTTGTTGCAAGTAAAAATAAAAAAACTATCGATAGCAAAAAAATTGTCAATAAAAATTTTATTAGTAGATTTGTGCAGAAAAAATTAATTGCATGCATATTTTTCACCAGGGAACTTATTTTGATAACAATAATTTTTCTGTGGAAAAGTTATCGATAGCAAATATTTTGTGGAGCAAATGTATTGATAATAAATGGGTTTTGTACAAATTTTTTCAGCAGCAAAAGTTTTCGGCAGAAAATATTTTGAAACCAAAAATTATAGTAATGTTATCGACAACAGTAACTTTTTTTTGTACAAACATTGTTCATAGAAAACTTAACGACAGAAGAAAAGTTTTATAAAATTTTAATAGTAGAAAAGTATAAAATATAATTAAGGTAACAGCTCTGTAAATTTAAATAAAATTTATTTTAATTATTAAGAAATTTGTTGATGAATAATTTATTTTACATAGATTTTTTAGCAGAAAATTGTTGGAATACGCGATATTTTTCTCCAGAAAACTTACTGACTCAGAAAAGTTATCGATAACAGAAACTTTCCAGTTAAGTTTCAAAAATAGTTATCGATAAAAATTTTATTTCCTGGAACTTTTACCAAAAATTGTTCGATAATAGAATAACTCGACTCAGAAAATTTATCGATAACAGAAAATTTCCTGTAAAATTTCAAAAAAAGTTATCGGTTAAAATAAATTTTTCGATAAAATGTTATTTCATGGAGTTTTTACCGAAAGTTGTTCGAGAATAGAATAACTCGACTCAGAAAAGTTATCGATAACAGAAAATTTTCTGTTAAGTTCCAAAAACAGTTTTCGATTAAAAGAAATTTTTCGATAAAAAGTTATTTCATGGACTTTTTACCGAAAATTTTTCGAGAACAGAATAACTCGGCCCTGAGAAGTTATCGATAACAGAAAATTTCCATTTAAGTTTCAAAAAAAGGAATTGGTTACAAGAAATTTTTCGGTAAAAATGTTGTTTCAGGGAAGTTTTACCGAAAATTGTTCGAGAACAGAATAACTCGACTCAGAGAAGTTATTGATAACAGAAAATTTCCTGTTGAGTTTAAAAAATGTTATCGATTAAAAGAAATTTTTCGATAAAAATGTTATTTTATGGAATTTTTACCGAAAATTGTTCGAGAACAGAATAACTCGACTCATAGAAATTATCGATAAGTTTCAAAAAAAGTTATCGATAAAAATGTTATTTCATGGAATTTTTTTTTTGCCGAAAATTGTTCCAGAACAGAATATTCTTCTTCAGAAAACTTATCGATTCAGAGAAGTTATCAATAAAAAATCGTTTTTGTGGAAAGATTATCGATTTTGTGTAGACAATATATTGTATTCTAACAAAACAATTACGACACATTTTTAAAATTGTATTTCTGCAAAAAAATCTGCCGATTTTTTGCAACACTGTCATAAAAAGCATTTTACGCGGTCTTCCTTTTGATTTGTGAACTCAATTAATTTGGTACTGATCGCATTTAAAATCGTTTAACTCAATCCGTTGTTCTCGATTCGGGTGAAAAGTGAACACAAAATAAATTATTCCCTGATTTTTGTTTTAAGCTTGTAAAAATGTTGTTGCAATCTGAAGATGCTCTTTGAAGTTGTTGTAAATTTTATGAACGCACGTGTTGTTAATTTAAATTTCGTTGAAAACATTGGCAGGCACAACAACACAACGCAGCACAACAAAAAAGAAATACAAAATAAAAATAAGAATTCATTGACCCACCTAAAACGAAAAGTATATATTTTGCTAAATTAAACCAGATTACATTTTGCTTTGAAATCAAGAAAAAACAAAAATAAAAAAATGAAAAACAAAAAAGGCTAAAGCATCTTTAAAATGTTTTCCTTAAAGGAAAGTGAATTAATTTTGTATGACTTGGGATCATGTTTGTTGTTGTGCTTGGAGAATGCTGTTTAAATTCACCGTATGGTGGTCAAGTTACTTCTCATCTGCCACACACTTATGAAATTCGGGTCAGTATGATATTTTTTTTAAGGTTTTTTTTTGTTTTTGTTGTCAGATTGAGGAGCAGCCTTTGTGGTTCTTTTTGCTTTTAGTAACTTCTCCGCGCGTTAAATCATAACAATTGTTTTATTGTTGTTTGTTAACGGCAACAGTGGCGTTACAAAGCAACTCGCCACCAACAATAAGTTGCTTGGATATAATAAGAAGATGCCTACAACAACATTTTTAATGATTTTGTTGGGGAAAAAAATTACTTTATATTCTGTTATTGTTGTGCGTTGCAATAAAATTGCAATTAATTTTTATTGACAAATTTTTATTAAACATATTTTTTTTTCTTAACTTTTAAAGGCAGCCCAACAATTGTTGTTGCTGCAATAACTGAAAATTAAGGAAAGCCATACAAACCAAAAAAAAAGCAATTACTTTTTTACCTTTTTAGCGGAGAATGACGTCCAAAAGTTTGCTTGAGTTGTTTGACATGTAAGAACTGCAACTTCAGGTTTGAAATACAAAAATGGTGTTTGTTGCTGAAGTCTTTCGTTTTTTAGGTGTTTAAGGGTCCCATTGCAAAAGGGAAGTACGAGTACACATGTAGGTGCGTACGTAGTTGTTTGTATTTATTGTAGGTATAAACTTATAAAGGGAGCATTTTAATGAATTTTTTTGATGAGTTTTTAGTTTTGTTTTTTTTTTGCTGTTGAAAAAGTAACCAAAATATTTTATATGGATGAATAACTCAATCATATGGAATCGCTGACATATTTGGACGAATAATTGCAAGAGGAAAGGAAAACAACTATGCTAATTAAAAAATATTAAAACGGTTTTTGTTTTGCGAATTGTGTCATATATAGACAGCAAACGCTGTACAAATAATGAGGGCAATTAACAAAATGCATATGTGATTCAATATGAGATGAATATAGATGGAGAATAATTAAATGCTCGGTGGCTGAGTGGTTAAAGCAGCAGATCATGATACGTCATGATCCGAGTTCACACCCGAATTTGTACTGATGAGTAGTATAGCTACTACGAAACAGCTGGTTGTACCCCAGCTAAAGATTTGATTATTATTTTTTTTTTTTTGTTGTCTTCTTCAATCAAAAATTATTGATCACAGCAAATTTGTATTGTAAAAAATCCTTCTTTAGAAAAAACTTAAGAAAGGAACAACTTGAACTAAAACCCGATGTATATACGTACAAACCAAAAAATTGTTAACTTAAAAAAAAAAAAGATTATAAAGTTCAACAAAAATTTAAAAAATTTATATTTACATCAGCCTGGCCAAGACGACCTTTGTCGTACTCCCTCCCCATTACAAGTGCCAGCTGGGGTCAGTGATTATAAGATATATTGATGATCAGTTGCTGTACATATCTTTAAATTTCAAGTTTTCTATCCTACTATCGCACTCTTCAGAAAACAGAGTCACATTAAGAATTGTATTCTCGCAGCCTTGTCTCCTGAAATTGGTACATTCTCAACATTTTCCACTATAAGGCCTGCCCTAGCCATCATTTGGAGCATCATTCTACCTCTAAATTATGTGGTTTGCATATACTATTCTACAGCTAGAGCATTGAAATAGGATGTAACTATGGCATTTCCTACAACTTCTCGAATCTTCGCTATAGATTCTCTTGAAACTCTTCTATTCGAGCACTTAGCACTAAAGAAAATATTTACATATATACCATTTTTTTAAAGATTGCTTTTTATATAAAAACCCTATTATAAAGGGTGGAGTAGAACTCCACTTATGGTGCAGAGCTATCATAAAGGTTTGAATGTCCAATAAGTTTTTTAATTTTATTTATCTTGGACCAGTACTCAGGGGATGACCCCTACATATGCAGCGCATTGTACCAGAACTAGGAAAATAGGTTATAAGGAGGGGGAAAGAGCGAGTAGTGTTTGTGAACATTTGACTTGAACTTTCCAACGCTATAACAGACAGGAAACACGTCTGCAGGCAACTTGTTCCACAGACGAAGCGTACGGCTGAAAAACGAATTCTCTCTGTAATGCGTAGTACGATTCCCTGGGCAATCGACCCCAAATGGATGAGCTCTGGACGATGAACGCGTGCTACGTAAAAATGTGTCAGTTTCGGGAACAAGTCCCCTGATCTCGTCAGAGCAAAATCCATTGTATTAACGATAGAACAGAGTAACGCACCCTACACTGCGTCGATGCTCCAGTGAGTCAATAGATTTGGATACCCTACTGTCACCGATACGCTTCTTCGCCCTTTCCTGCACACGGTCGAGTTACCCCAAAATAGACTTTGGGGCACCGGCCCAAACATGAGAGTTGTATTCCATTTTCGGTCGGGTATAGGTGGTATAAATAGTAAGGAGGTCGGATAGAGTGAAGTACATCTTACACCGTTGATTTATAAATTTTACTGCCTGGCTCACGATGTCATTTCGTTAACGTTCGCTAATGTTTTACATTAAAAATAAGTAATTTACAGTCAACTATTATTCAACTAACGGTTATATCGGAGGTAAATAAGGCAAATGATACAGGATCAGGGAAAAATAAAGCTTATAAACGGCTTGGGAATAGGTTTTTTGACCCTTAAGATTATGGCGAACATTTACGAAACGGCATCCTGTTGTTTCTGGAAAATATTTAGGGAGTTTAATATGGCATACTACGCAACAGAACAGCGATAAAAAATTTTGAAAATCAAAGATCAATACAAACCATATAGGTAGTTTTGCGCCACACTGTAAAAAGTACAATTATAATTAAAGTAGTAAGCGAAAAAGAACAATTATTTACAAGTTTTTATTTATTTCCAAAATGCTTAAAATATATTCATCACACATTTTTTTCTCTTTTAAAACTAATCGCTTTGGACACTGATTTCTACCGCATACCCGACTGTGTATTTTCTTAAGCCAATACAAATAAGGTTGGTTTGTGGCGTTACTTTAAACGTTAGTGTCACCAAGTTTATCATGAACAATGTTAAGTAAGTACAACCACCATACTTTTAACAATTAGTTACAGTGCCACCAAATTTAAAGTTATAGATCGCCAACTTTTATTGATTGATGTCTCCAGTAAAAGGTATATGTCTAAACTCAAGCTTAACTAAAGTAGTATTGCCAAATGTGACAAAGAAATCGACGAGTTTTTATTATAACTCCCCTATTAACAGAAGAAGTCCATATCAGTGTGAAGCTTTGATTAATATTTGTTTTTTTCAGATATGTAAACACCTTCAGAAGCGAAATCGCATTAATAGGGAGAATTTCATGGGATTTATATATATCGCTCCTTTATTAGAACATAGTCATAACTAAAAAAAACTTGTTTCGTGAAAAACGCATTTCAAATTCTTAGTTTCTTAGTGATTAATTCCACGTGTTATGAACTCACTTTCTTCTTTGCTATTTTTGTTTTGATAAATGTATAAACGAAGCTTTAAATCTCTATTTATTGTTTTTGCATATTTTGTACGTTCCAAAATAGCCACAACTTCCCTGACATTTCACGTGATATGAAATCATCAAATTCTTTTTCATTATTTTTGTTTATAATATTTAAAAAAAAACTATTGGTCTCAATTAATTTTTTAATGTATATTTTATAGATTTCAAATATATGATTAATTCTATTACAATTCCATGTGATATAAAATCATATGTTTTTATATTGTATATTTTATACATTCCAAAAAAGTGATTAATTCCACGTGTTATGAATTCAGCAATTTCTTGTTTGCAACTTTTCTTTTAATAAAATGTATAATAGAAGGTTTAAACATAAATTGTTTATAATTTTATCTTAATATTTTTTGATCTTTGTTTATTAAATATATATATAAAATTTTTGCAGCTTGAGATCTTGTTTTTTTATAAAAAATTTAAAATTTTTTAACTTTTATTTTTCAATATTTCGCCAATAATTTGTTAGCATCTTTAGGCAAAATTAAAATTTTTATTATTTTTATATATATTATACTTCCCCAAAAATCAACAATTTTCCTGCAATTTCACCGGATATGAAACCACTAAATTCCTTTTCAGTTTTTATCTTATAGTATTAATATGTAAAAAAGAAAAAAACTAGTGGCCTCAATTAATTTCTTTATATATATTTTATAGATCCCAAAAAAGTGATTTCTTCCATTACAATTCCACGTGATATGATTTCACCTTATATTTTGCTATTATTCTTTTACTAATATGTTTAAAAAACATTCTCATATATTTTATTATATTAATCAGCCATTTCATATATTTTATACGTTGCAAAAAAAGCGGAATTACAATTTCATGTGATATGAAATCACATTTTACTTTTTAGCTATTTTTCGACTGTTAATTTCTTATAGAAAACTTTTAGACCCAATTTATGTTTTTTATATTGTATATGTTACACATCCTGAAATCCCATTTCTTCCCTTAAAATTTCACATGATATTAATTCACCTTTTTTTGTTTTGCTTCCTTTTTCTTTTGTTAAAAAAAAAATTATCTAAAAAAATTTTTATATATTTTATACTTCCCAGAAAAGCGAAAACTTCCATATAATTTACGTGATATGAAATCACTTTTTCTATTTTGCTATTTTTCTTTTCTTGATTTGTTAAAAAAAAAGTTTTAGTTTTAATTACTTTTTTTTATGACTTATATACACAAGAAGACGATTGTGAATTAGCTCAAAAATTACCTCATCTTCAGTCCCGTTCAATAGTCAGACTTTTTTTGTTTAATAATAACAAATTTGTTTAACTGTTAAAATCAGAAACTATTTTAACAAAAACTTCAGCCCATTTTTTGCCATCGTATCATGTCGATCGTTTTGTCATATCGAATCTCCCATATATGAATGTATTGATCTTGCTTGCTGGAAATCTTCAATCCCAAAGATTTTGTTTTTCAATTTAATTATTTTATTGCTTAATTTTTATATATTCATTTATTATCACGTTTTCAATGTGGTACCAATTTGTTGACTAAAGGAATTTTCTCTACAATACTGCCCACGCGATTGCGCAATAAGCCAGCACCAACTTCCAATGCGGGAGGCGCCAGAGCAATCATGTCTTGCAAATCCACCGGGGCTGCCAATACAGCAGACCATAAATTTATAAGGGAAATTATCAAACAAAAGTATGCGAGCTTCATGATGACTCTGTAAAATAAGACTTTATTTACAATATTATTAATAATAAGAATGCGATCTTTAAATGCCTTTCTAACAAAAATGAACAAATTTGGTTTTGTAATCTAGTGTTTCACTGTTTGCACGTCAAGTAACACTACTTTAAAATGGTGTTGTGTTTTTATTTATAATTTATAAAATTTATTTATCAAATTTTCAACACGTTTACGTAAGTCATGAACTTGATTAATTTGTGTCACGAATACACCATTTTCTTAATTATAATTTGCAAGTGCTTGTGATTACATCATGTTATCACCAACCTTGTGGGCAAGTATTATTATCCGAGCTTTACTAAGCGATTATTGTTAACGTTTGCCAAAATAATTAATCGCTTTTGTATTCCATAGAGAACATGTTAGCAAGTATAACAATAATTCTTTAAATAAAAATAAATGTTACTAATCAAAAATTGTCACAGTGAGGCGTTTTTCAAAGCTTTTATGCTTTTGTGGGAAATCATCACTCTGAAAGTTATTAATATACCAACTATTTAGTATTAAGATTTGACTACTTACTGTTAGTTCACATGGTGAAGATTCAATAAAGCTAAAAAATACCAACTTCTAAATCACTGTGATAACTCTTTTTAGGGAAGCATTACAGTGATAGTTTGCTTAAAGTTGTACTATTAATGTAATTAATAATTTCTTACAGTGACGATTTTTTAAGAGAAAATATCTTCGAAGTATTACAGCGATAATTTTGCAAAAATAACGTTTTTGGCTGACCAGGACTCTCCTTATCTTCTATGTTGAAGCACACAAAACTGGTGATTTCGGTACAGAAGACAAGTAAGGGCCTGGGGGTTTACTCTCTATTGCGATCCAAAAGATCCAGAAGACAAGTAAGGGCCTGGAGGTTTACTCTCTATTGCGATCCGAAAGATCCAGAAGACAAGTAAGGGCCTGGGGGCTTACTCTGGTACCCTCTATTACGTTTTCGTATTTTCCTTTCGCTTTTAATTTTTCCTTTTCACACATTTTATTTTATCATTCTTCGCTATTGTTTATTTTCTGGTACCAGTGTTGCTTCATGTTCAAGCTATTTCGCGGAAAAGTTTGCGCAAACGGCACAAAGTACCAAATTATACTAGTATCGCAGCGCAAAAATATTGAAAATGAGAAATTGGAAGCATTACTCGACGCAGATAGAGCAAGTTACTATTTTACAGATATTATTTTAATGGTGCAAGTCCTTACTAACAAGAAACTGCGATATACAAAATATATTTTATATATAACGAGTGATTTTTTTTGCTATTATCTTTTTGGCAACACATTTACATTGTTGGACATTAAACCACCAACACGCTTACGTAGAGTGCGAACTCTACGTAAGCGTATGGAATACGCAGCCGTATCGGCCAGTGTTGGTGATGACCGTGAATTATCGATTCGGCGCCGTTCGCAGCAATTGGGCCTCTGTTACTCCACTACGTGGAAAATTTTGCGGAAGGATTTGGGTGTGAAGCCTTATAAGATACAGCTGGTGCAAGAATTGAAGCCAAACGACCTACCACACCGCCAAATTTTTGGTGAATGGGCTCTTGAAAAGTTAGATGAAGATCCACTTTTTTATCGAAGAATTGTGTTCAGCGACGAGGCTCATTTCTGGTTGAATGGATACGTGAACAAGCAAAACTGCCATATTTGGAGTGAAGAGCAGCCAGAAACATTGCAAGAGCTACCAATGCATCCACAAAAAACACCCGTTTGGTGCGGATTATGGGCTGGCGGCATCATTGGGCCGTATTTCTTCAAAGATGATGCGAATCACAACGTTACTGTGAATGGTGAGCGCTACCGTGCGATGATAACAAACTTTTTTTTGCCCAAATGGAAGAGCTTGACTTGCATGACATGTGGTTTCAACAAGACGGTCCCACATGCCACACAGCACGCGAAACAATGGACCAATTGAGAGGCGAGTTCGGTGAACAGATTATTTCACGCTTAGGACCAGTCAATTGGCCGCCCAGATCGTGCGATTTAACGCCTCTAGACTATTTTTGTGGGGCTATGTTAAGGCTAATGTCTATAGCGACAAGCCCGCTTCGATTGACGCACTGGAAGCCAACATTGCCAACATTATTCGTGAGATACCGGCCGAAATGTTGGAAAGAGTATGCCAAAATTGGACTAAGCGGATGGACCATTTGAGGCACAGCCGCGGCCAATATTTGCATGAAATAATCTTCAAACATTAAATTATATCGACCGAACTATCGATCCAAATAAATATTTCATGTATTTTTCTGAATTTTATGTGTTTTTTTTTTTTTTAATTTCCGATAGTTCTTATAAAATCACCCATTATTTACAGATATTTTTCTTAATGGTGCAAGTCTTTACTAACAAGAAACTGCGATATACAAAATATAGTTATCAATTTCTTATTCTCATATTAAAAGATTAAAAGAATATTTATAATTTAAGTTTAGACAGGAATTCCACCCATATCTCCTCCAAATGCACTGAGCACGCGACCACCAAATATGCTAGGTATGGGTTCCCCTCTAAGCAAAAGTGGGCCAGCCACAACTGAATCACTTGCTGGTGGAAGTGCCAAAGGACCGCCATAATATGAAGGAGTGTCCAAAGGTGCACCTAATATTTGTGGGGATTGGGCTGTACTAAACGCCAACAAATTAATTATGCCAAAGGCCAAGAAATATATTTGGGTGGTCATTATAAAATCCTGAAAATAAATAAAGATTGGCTTAGAAAATCGAATACAAATCAGATATAGAAAAAAACCAAAGTTGCACAGCGTAAACGAGTGAAATCACGTAATTGATTTTGAAAATGTAAAAATATTAAACAAGGAAGAAAAAGAGAATAAAGGGTTCACTATAGAGAGCCGAAGGACACAACAAAAAATAAATAACGCCATGCATACGAAAGAAGACAAAGATAATATCAAGCTACAATACTGTTTAGCAATAAAATAATTGGTTAGTTAAATTCTTGATCCTATTTGCTTTGACCTTTATTTAATTCAATATTTGCAAATATTGAATTGCTTAGTTAACGTAATGTGATATTAAAATTAAGTTTGATGAATTATTGTTGTGTTGTACCATTTTTTAACTATTTATTTAATTTAAAATTCATTTGTCCTGATGTCCAGTTTTTTTAGACTAAAATAAATAACATGAAAAAGAAACAGAGAATAGTAAGTAGAACCACAAAGTTAAAACTAGATATTTACATCCAACTAAACCATTTTATTGTATTTGTTAGTGACTGATTAAATAAAATATACTCCTGAAGATGTTCGAAAAAATCGAACAAAACGTCGAGTTAAAAAACTCATAAAATTTATTTAAATTTTTAAACAAAGATTTTACCATCCTTAGCCCATAGGAAACCCCTATTGAAACGAACAGCTTATAAATTCATTATTTTAATATGGTTTTCAATTGTATTTTACCTTATTGTAAAGACGAATTGAGAAATGCAAACTGAAAGCTACACTACGGAAGAACGAACTAAAATAGAAGACATTTACTTTAGAAATCGATCATCTTATTATAAAGAACAATATCTCTTCCTTTCATTGAAAGAATTTGGACATCGAAGACAATATTAAATCGTTTGATTGTAAGTTTTGGGCAATACTTGTAAAATGATGTGTATCACTTTGTACAAACTGAAAGACTTCAAGCGGTTGTCAATGGTGAAAATACAATAGTAAATCGTTTGGGTGAATATGTTGGTCAATAAGATAATGTGTGTCACTTTCCAAGAACTGGAAGGCCTGAAGCGGTTATCAATTAAGAAAATGTTCGGTGTGTGGAGCAGAACCTGCATAAAACTACAACAATCCCAATGAAAAGATTAAAACAATTGAGTCTATTTCGCTATATTAGCCTCTAATATTGATACCAATCAAAATATTATAAACAGCTTGTTTTCTATATTTCCCAGCTCACAGTCGTAAAGCAGCTCTGGGCTGGGGAACAGCTCTCGCGTCATCGTAATTATTTCTTAAGTGCGGTCAGGCTTGTTGTTGTTGTTGTTTGGCTTTGGATAGTTTCGCGTCTCACTCTCATTGGTTAACTGTCTACCTCAACTAACTGTATTAGTTTACAGTTTTTGTGAGGTATTTCGTTGTTAACCACGCGGCAACTTCCTATGCGAAGGCATAGGTCGGTACAGTTAGTCACAGCGCCGCAAAAAAAATACTGTTAATACCATCGTGGGCATAAGGTCTACGTTACTCCGCCCATGCTGTGCATCCTTTACTTTGCAAATTTATTTGCACTGTATAGTTACCAAATACAAATACAAATATATTTCCCAGCTGTATGTCGACATTTCATAGGTGCTACCATAATCATCAGTAGACTTTGGAAATTTTTGAAAGATATTCTAAAATATTCAACAGCTGTTTATAATTTTTTAATTGATACCAATACTAGAGGCTAATATAGCGAAAAAATCTTAATTGTATGAATTTTTGTTCTCTGCTTTTCGATACTTTCAAAAAACAAATTGTAGCAACCAACGGTTGTTCATTTGTTTGAAAGGTGTAAAGAAATATTAGAGACGTGTATAAATGAAAAAGCTTGTTTTTTGTGTTTTGACAGGAATTTTTTTTTTTATTAAATTCTCAATAATTTATTTAGATTGTTGGAATATAAAGTTGAATGTTTGAGAATATCTTTCAAAAATGTTCAAATTCCACTGATGATTAGTGTAGCTCCTATGAAATGTCAACATATATACAGCTGGGAAACATAGCAAACAAGCTGTTTATAATTTAATGAAAATATGTTTAACACAGCTTGAGCTATCGTGAACTACAATTCAAGTCATAGAAAATATTTCAATTGGTGTTGAAATATGACGTTACGTTGCATTACTGAAGCAGAATGAGAAACATATAGTTTATTTTAAAATGGAAATGGATTACATTTTATAAAATAAGTATTTGTAATACATATAAGCCGACTTTATAATTGATTTTAATAGCACATTTATTCCAAAGCAAAATCTAGTAGTAAAAATGTAAATCTATCTCAATATTATTCGATCTTCCTTTGTTAAATAAATTTAATTTTTGCAGCTTCAGATCTTTGTTTTTGTTTTAATAAAAAATTTACAATTTAAAATCTTTTATTTCTCAATATTTCGATAACAATGTCGATGATAACAAATTGTTATCGAAATATTGAGAAATAAAAGATTTTAAATTGTAAATTTTTTATTAAAACAAAAACAAAGATCTGAAGCTGCAAAAATTAAATTTATTTAAAATGTAAATCTTTAACAAAATCTTAAGGGGTTGCAGGTTTGTTTTTTAATACCTTGCACGATTTCATATCATTTTCATTAAATTTATTTTTGCATAGAGCTTGACAGCCGAAACTATATTTTCAGGTTTTGTTGTAAACAACACCAGTAGTGCGATTCTGTAACTTATATAACGATAATCGAATCATTAAAATAATTATAACGATATTTTATCGTATTTGCTGTTCTGTAACGTTTTCTTAACGATATTCGTAGTCGATCAAAATCAGCTGTTAATTTTACTGCCAATTGTCGATTTCTTAAAGACAAAAATTTTCTTGCTGTTTATTCAATCGTTAAAGTGTATTTTTTTTAAATGGTGCATCCATGAAATAAAGTGCTTACAATCTAATTTTTAAGACATAAAAATATTTATTATATATTAAATACATAAAATATTTATTAAATACATTTTCAAAAACAAAAATTTCAGTATAATCTTTTAACCGGTAAAGTGTATTTTGTGTTGAAAAAAGCTATTGAACGTTTGTCATTCGGACTTGCAAGGGATGAAACAAGTTTGAACGCTTCAAGGGATAATCATTGTGTTTATCGGGAGTTGGACTCAATCGTTAGAGCAAGCGATGAAATTTGATGACAAAAGTTGCGATTATCGAATCGTTAAAAGTTAGAGAATCGCACTACAGTAGTGCGATTCTCTATCGTTTTATAACAAAAGTTGTTATTGTTAAAAAATTAAACAAGCGATTTATCAATTTTGCTATTCTGCACTTGACAATACTTGTTATTATTGGAGTCAGCTGTTCCTGTTAAATAAACAACAGTTGTCTTTAAGTTGTTGAATTTTATAAACAATATACTTTTTTGTTCTATTGAATTCTATAAAAAATATATTAAATATATTATTCTACATTTCTCATTAATTATATTACATTAATTTCTACGTACTTAATAAAAATTAAGCAATATTAAGTATAAAGAAAATTTTGTTCCTATTTCGGCGGCAATGTTTTTGTTTTGTTTTCTTTTGTTATTTTCGTTTTTTGATATATTTTTTACAGCGATGCCACTTAAATTTTTGTTAATGCTGTTATTTGTTAGGTACAGAATAACAAAATCGTTATTGCAAATAATTTTTTACATGGACAATATAACATTGTCTATGTATAAAACTACGTCTCACAGTTAGGAGAATTATTAGTAAATAATAAATTAAGAACTGGTTGTTCAGTGACAGAAAATCTTGTACAAACAACTGGGGTTATAACAATTGCATATATGTGATCAATATGTGACAAACATTAACGTAAGAATAATTAAAGAGCTCGGTGGCTGAAGTGGTTAAAGCGGCTGTATTAAAAATACATCATATTCACATGATCCCGAGTTCGAATCCCAGTGGGTGCTGATGAGTAGTGTAGCGACTACGAAACAGCTAGTTGTCCCCCAGCTAATGGCATTCAATTATTTTTTCTGTTCTTCTTTGGTCTTATTGTTTCACAGTAATTATTGTTATAATTAAAAATAATCCTTCTTCTTGACTGAAGTTGGACTCGAACTCAAAACTAGTTAGTTAATATCGCACATATGTATATAACTAAAAAAGTTCACTGATTAATGATTTACATTGTCTATTATTGTTTAAAGTTACAGAATCCCACTACACAGCTGTCTTTCGTTTTTTTTTGCGCAAATTTGTCAAAAACACATAGACTTGCTGGCTTTTTTAAACAAAACTTTGATAACAGTTCCAAAATTCTACCAACAAAATATATGTAGATGTTTATTGGTATTGTTTCTAATGTAGTACTGCCACTACCTATTAAAGCCACCTTGCCCAGAGCTGTGTAATAGAGTACTTACAAAAATCTACTAGATTTCGTTAATATCTAGTCGTAAGGTAGGTTTCGTTTTGTATGGAAAGCCTCGTCAAGATTAACTAGATTTGACTCGAACTCTCGTTTGTACTAGATTTCATTTTGATAACATAAACAAGCAATAAAGAAATTATAAGTTATTCGTTTCTTTTAGGCCACCTTATATAAAAACTTTTTTGTAATGAACACCAAAAAAATTATGAAAAATTTTTTAACAAACCTCCCAAACTCAGTAAATGAACTCAACTAAATTATATTTAGCATTAAAATGTTTTTCTTTATTTATTACAAAATAATACAAAATAAAATGCAACAAAAATGTTTTATGCATTAAAGATAAAATTTTAAGCGGTTTCGCACGTTTTTAATTTAAACCATAAAATTGTTAATAAAAAACGTAGTAAGTAAATTATAAACAGCTGTGTTGTCATAAGCTACAATAGGGCGGTAACAATTTAGGAAATTAATTTTAGTGTACTATTATGCAGAGTAAAAGTTAAATACATTTATTTATATTTTTTAAAAAACAATTATTTTAAATGGTACTTTTTCAAGTGAACTTTAAAAAACCAATTTTTAAGAAGGTGCTTTTTGTACGAGTATTTCTTACAGCACATATCTTTAAAATTAATGTTTTCAAAGCTAATTTTTTGCAAGATAATTTGTAGAACTTTTTTTTTTTAAATCACTTTTCCTACAAAGAAATTTTTTAAACGGACATATTTTATTTATTCATTTTTTTGTTTTGAAAATAAATTGAAATGCCAATAAAAATTATAAATAGCTTGTTTTCTATGTTTCCCAGTTATCTATATATTTTATAGGAACTACCCTAATCATCAGTAGACTTTGGAAATTTTTGAAAGATATTCTCAAACATTCAACTTTATATCCCAACAATGTAAATAAATTGTTGAGAATTTAAAAGAAAAATGCTCTAATAATACCTGTCAATACACAAAAAACAAGCTTTTTCATTTTTACACGTCTCTATCATTTGTTTGAAAGGTGTAAAGAAATTGAAAAAAAACATTTAAAAAGGGTAGTTTTTGAAAAAGTATAATCTTAAGGGGTACTTTCTAACAAAGTATTTGTCAAAATTCACTTTTTTAAGAGATAATTTTTTGGAAGATATATTTTTACAAGGTACTTTTTAAAACGTACGTTTTTAAGAAATACCTTTTTAAAAGGTGCTTTGTTAAAAGATATTTTTCTGTAAGGTATTTTTTATGTATTTTTTAAAAGGCACTTTTCAAAAGGTACTTTTTAAAAGGCACTTTTTAAAAAGCTACTTCTTTAGGAAGTACTTTGTAAAGCCTACTTTTTTAGTACTTACTATTTTAGAAGTTATTATTTTAAAAGTTACGTTTTAAAAAATTAGTTTTTGACTTTTTTAAAAGGCACTTTTCTAAAAGGTACTTTTTTTAAGTTACTTTATTAAAAGGTACTTTTTAATGTTACTTTATTTAAAGGTATTTTTTAAAAGGTACTTTTTTAAAAGGTGATTTTCTAAAAAAAAAGGAACTTTTTATTACGGGTACTTTTTGAAAAGGTACTTTTGTGAAAGGTATTTTTTAAATGGTACTTTTTTAAAATGTACTTTCTTAAAAACTATTTTTTTGAAAGGTATTTGTGTTACTTTTTTATAAGCTACTTTTTTGAAGTTATTATTTCAAATCTATTTTTTTTAAATTACTTTTTAAAATGTACTTTTTTAAATGGTACTTTTTAAAAATACACTTTTTAGAAGGCACTTTTTAAAAATACACTTTTTAGAAGGCACTTTTTAAAATGGTATTTTTTTAGAAGGTTGTTTTAGAAAGGGTGCTTTTTTATATAATTTTTTTATTTTAAACATTAATATTTATTATGATACTTTTGTTAATGAAGGCTATGTAAGAGGTACTTTTTAAAGGGTAATTTATTAAAGGAAATTGTATTTTTTTTTCTTTCTTGAAAAGCACTTCTATTAAAAACTAGGTTTCCAAACTGATGCTCATTAAAAAAATTTTTTTTTTGTTTTAATATTTCTTAACATTTTTCAAAACTACTTTTTTAAAAAATTACCCTTTGTAATTATTTTTATTTTTTTTATTTTTTTAGTGTAATACAATTACTACAAACATGGTACTTTTCTAAAAAGTCGTGCGTGGTTTGAGGTGATACTTTTTTAAGGAGACCTTTTGTACACTTTTTGCTGTCAACGGGCTACGGACATTTCTAAGAACAGTTGATATAAAGTACTTTTTGAAAGTACTTTTCAAAAACAGCACCTGTTAAAAAGAAGATTTCTCCATTATGTAATGCTTTTGAAGTATATAAAAATATATATTAAATTAAAAACATTTTTTTTATTGTTAAGTTTCTTTATGAAACTGTTCAGTGTATTTTGGTCTATATATGAGTACAAATATTACATATATGACATGTATGACCATCTCTATATACATATGTATGTATGTGTGTATGTAAAAGAGATATGTACATAAGTGATAAACTCCAGTTCTACTGCTCAAATTTTTGTTGACTTCACAGGTATTTTACATACGACATGATTAGTTTCAGTGAAGGTTTTCCGATAGATGGCGCAACTTAACAGAAAACAATAATCATTAAAACAATTCATTTTCATTTTTATGTAAATGTAAAGCATGTAGGTTTTCAAAAGAGCCATCAGCGTTGTCAACTTTGAAATTACAAAACGCACCGAAATGAGGAAAAAACCGCGTTATTTCAACAAAAACGCACCAAATTTAGAATTTTCCTTTTCATGTTTAAAAATCCATTTTGTAGTATAAAAAGGATAATATTTTTTTTATATTAAAAACATGATAACGAAACAACCTTTTAAGCGGCTATTAGACGTTCAACCGAGTTTGATAGCAGCGGCTGATATCATGCCATCAAATTCGTCCAATAGCTAAAAATCGTGTTTGTCAAAATTGGCTTCTAGTGCGATTCCATTACTTTTATTAAGGCAATGATATCTTTACAATAATTATAACGATCTATCTTGATCAGTGTTGCATCGGCCTTTATATTAATCAATGTTTGCAATAAATTTGTTCAGCTCAAGGTCTTATTGTTTTTTGTTTTCCTTTGGAAAACGAAATATTTAAAAACAAAATAAGACTTTTGTACAAAATAAACTTTATCGGCTACACAAAATACCGTCGTCAAAATTATATTGCAGGAGCAATCGTTACTGCAAGGGATGAAATACATCGAAAAAAATTATGATTATCGAATTATTAAAAGTTACAGAATCGCACTACAGGCCATCAAACTCCATTTAGAATTTAGTTAATAATTTGGTATTTTATTAATTACTAAAGCAATAGTGACTTCCGCGCCTTTATGGATTCGAACTGCACTATTCAGTGTTTGCTTTTTTCGTAATATTTGACAAACTTGGATTGATCGTTTAACAGCAAACACTCAGCAAAAGCAGCAAATACACCGAAACGTTTATATTTGCTTCGAGAAAGTCTATAATATACAACAGCAAGATTGTCTCACTTTGTGTGATGTGATACGTTTTTCACATTAGAAAATGTGATATAAACATTTTCGCCACTTGAATAAACTCTTTTCTTACACTAAAGCCAAAAGTTGTATTGAACATGATTTGGTGCCACCGAAATTTAAAAAGCGCACCGGAAATTTAAAAAAAAAGCGCACACCGCACCGACTAATAAATTTTTCGCACAAAAAACTTTAAAAAGCACCAAAAACGGTGCGAAACGCACCGAGTTGGCAACACTGAGAGCCATTTAAACTCTCTTTAGAAAATTTAGAGAATATAAATTTCAAATGAAAAATGATTAAGCGGATTTATGCGTGAGCAGATCAATATATAATGCAATTATATTTTTGTTTTTTCTTATACAAAAATTGTTCCAAATAATATATTTTATTTATTAATAAAACCAAAATGCTATTATTCCAGGAGTTTTATTTAAGATCCTTCTAAAATCCTTTACCCCATCCATATGTATGTGTGTGATACTATTTCGAAATAAAAACAAAAATCAATTTTGGTGTTTTTTTCTCATATTTTATTTAGGAGAAAAAAAAATCTTAAACATATTTATTACTAGACTTAAAATTAAGCAAAACAAACAAACCGGAAGACAATTTCTTAAAAATTAAAACTTAAAAACTAAAATGAATAGAAACTTAAGCTAATGGGAAGACAATGATTTTTTTATTTTAAAACTAAAAAAATCACATATAATTTACATATCACAGTGCTGGCTGCATAATGAGGCTTTAATTCGAAATTATCAAACCTTTTTGTGCTATTGGAGTTCAAAAATCTGGATAAGGGATGGTAGAGACGGGATGAGACTCAAGAGGAGTTTTATTCCCAGCGACTAGAAACACCAAGATTGATTGTTTATTTGGAAAGTTGGCCAACTTAAAGCATCTATCGTTGTTTTAGTTTATGAATGATTGATTTGACACTCAGCATACCTTTTTCTGTTTGACAGCCATCGAAACCAAAAAGTGTTGAAGTCGGGATTTGCAGAAAAATCAACAGGCTTTTCTTCGCTTCGCCGGCTGGAAACACCAAGGCTGCTTTTTTACACCACAGTGGTTGTCTCTATCGATCACTTTAAAGCTTTGTCCATCATTTTTGAGAGAGTGGTGTTTGGTGGATTTCTTCAAGTGCTTTGCGTTATTAGAATTCCATATTCAGCTAAAACCAAAAAGTGTTGGAGAATTTCTGGAACAGTTCAAACGGCTGTTGTTCGCTTTGTCTGGCAAAATCAAGCCTGTTTTTAGCGTCAGCACAATTGTAAAACAAACACCATACTCGACACCCGGCTGTAATTTTTCGCAAATAGTTTAGAATCTTCTAACTTTTATTCTATTTTCTTCCTTGTGCAACAACTTGTTGCATGCGGATGCGATGCAGTTGCGGTGTGTAGTTACTGCATATTTTCGTCCGCTATTTATATGAAAAATTTTAGGAGAGAAAATTTAAAACTACCCCTAATTCATTAGAGAGGGTGAAAACACAAATACACATGAAATTACAATAATAGATTTGTGTCGCCACATTAAATGGCAGACCTGTTTGAACTCAAATACTAAGGAACTATTTTCAAATTTCTTTGTTGGTGGTGGTTAATAGTTTCCTTTTCCCTAGTTGTTCACAAACAAGAAAGTTGTTAGTGTGTTAAATAAGATTTTTATGTATATGTTGTAGCATACCTGTTGCTTGTCGTGTGTCTCTAATTTTAATTTTGTTTAAACTACGAGTTGACAGCAACAACAAAACTAGACAGATTAATGCTAATTTAGAAATTTGTAAATTTATTTTGTTAAGTTTTTTAATATATGTACTCGTATTAGTTAGATTTTTTTTTTAAATTTTTGCTTTTTTTATATATTTTTTTCTCAAAGAACAAAAAAAGGATATATGGAAGCAACATACAATCTCGTTAGAATTTTTCTGAGTTTCTGCCAGCATTTTGTAAACACAATTCTATAGTCATATACGTAATTTCAAGTAAAAGAAATACTTAAATCATGCAAAATTGGTCTCAATTTTGCCTAGATGCTTAAAAACATAATTTGAAAAAAGGATATAAGGAAGAAACATACAAACTTGCTAAAAATTACCTGCGCCTTCGCGTGTTCTTATTTAAACTCAATTCTATATTCATATACATAATTTCAAGTAAAAGAAATACTGATCAATAATTCAATCATGCAGAATTGCCCTTCAAGTTTGCTGCTGCTGCATACGCTGCTTTCTACGGCTAAGCGGCTCTTCCTTTCCTCAGTCGGAACTTGAAGTTACAATTACGGGCTTAGGTGGCTTTAAGTTCATGGAGTTATCAAATGATAGGAGTCTTCTAAACTATTGATAGTTCCAATTATTTGGCTTTTTTGATATAATTATTTTGGTTATTTATTGCGTTTTTACTTTGAAACATTTAAATTTTTCCCTTTAAAGTTTTTTACTATTTTTTTTATAAACTGTGAGCTTTTAATAAACATTGATATTTATATCATGTTGAAATCTATCTTTTCCTTTATTTTTGTTCTTCAAACAATTTTCTTTTCATAATTTTACATATTCCAGCCACCGTCCACTTCCATCACCACTTCAAAGCGTTCTTCTAGTCCAAAACTCCATTTTTTTCCATTGACAACCCAGTTTTCCCGCCATCTTTTTTTGCCTTTTCCTAGCTTTTCAGCAACATCTTGCTGTAGAAAAAGCTACCTTCCTTTTAACTGTAAGGTTTCGCTGAAATACTCCTTTAAAAGTGCGAGCACGAAAACTGCTTCCACTTTTGTCACGTTCGACTCACTACTTATTTAAAATTTTTTTATTTTATTCGAGATTCCATTAATATAAAATATAAATTATAGTATTCGCTATTAGCTACAATTTAAGATTAAGTCGAACCTGAAACTACTTCTAGTTTTTTTTTTTGCTTTTTGGTTTTCAACACATACGAATGTCATGTCCAACACCAGGTATTTACCCATATACGACAGTGCCTGACAGTACTTGAATTCTGTTTCATAGCAAAAAGCAAAACAAAACATTAGACTGATGCAAATAAAAGATGACTCATAGCAAAATATAGCGAGTGCACTAAAAAGTAAGCACTACCACAATCGCTCATCAGTGATGCCGTGTACTCGTATACAGTACTTGTGCAATAATACGAAGACAAAAACCAGGAACAATAGCAACAAATTTTATGAACAACACTGAAGTAGAACATTACTTCAGTGCTTGAAGTTTTACTTCAATTTAGTTCTACTTCAAGTGGTTCCACTTGTGTTTGGTTCTGTTTGTTTTAAACGAACGAAAAGTAAAAAATATGAAAATGTTTTGGTTTTAAATTCGTCATTTGTGCTGTTATACATATATATGTATAACCCAATAATGATATTTTTTTTTATTTACATACATACATATGTATGGGTACTACATCTGTGCAAAAGATGGGGGGGATTCATACATGGGAAAATTCATATATTTATATAAATATTTTTAATTACATTTATATATCTTTTTTATGGACTTAGCTTAAGAATTCACTTTTTGCCATATTATTTCTATATTAAATAGACCTTGGGGCTTGTAATCTTTTTGATATAAATAAATAAACGGTTATAAAGTGGCCCATACACGTTTCAATTCAGTTGTGAATTGAGTCTTTCAACTGAATTGATTATTGCCCACACACTTCATAAACTGAATTGAAAGATTTTCATTCAACTATTAAATTCAATGAAATTAAAGATAATTTTAAAAATATATAACGTTCTCTTTGCAAAAACACTACAAATATAAATTTTGAGATCTGAACAAGAGACTCGAACACACACAACACAATCGAATTGAAAGACCTGCTAGTCAACTTAAAAAAATCAGAACTTTTTAATTTTTCTTCAACCAACTCGACAACTGCCAAACTAATCAACTGACAAAGCCAAACATGCTTTGATTTGGACAACAACCGACTCAGTTGCCAACTGAGTTGAAACGTGTATGGGCCGCTTTATTGGTTGTGCTCAGACTCTAAAGGGGTGCCCAAAAGTTCTACATGGAAGAGCAAACATCAATACATTTAAGGAAAAACTAGTTTTATTTAGTAAGCAAGGCATGCAAAATTGTTGTTGCTTTGCACTTGTGTGTGTGTACACGCACATGTGTATATTAAAGCGCACAGTATATAGCACCAGGCACATAAGGCTTGGGCACTCCTGGCTTAGAACATTTCGGCACTGAAGCGTTTGGTTTGTAATGTAAAAGAAGAGGATGAATAGTACTTGAAAATAGTGCAATGTTTTGTAAGACTTTTTTCTTGTGCTTGAACAGCTCTCTACTGTTTATAGTTACAACTCGGCTTCAAATAAAAACGACAATAACTGGGTCATTCCGGCAAACCTACTCGGATGCCCTTCTGTAAGCTATAAGCATTGAAATTTTCTTCAGAGTATTTGGAGGAAATAATCAGGCAAATTCAAATTTTTATACAAACTGTTAAGCAAAAGAAAGCACTAACTGATTTAGCAGCAGAAAAAGTTGCTTTAAATGGTCGTAGCAAACAGCTGGAAAATGTTTGCTCTTAAACACAGCACTAAAGACTTTTTTTTTTAGAAATTAAGTCAAACAGAACAAATTGATTTTGTGCGGCCGTGTGGTACAATATGAAAATGACTTTATAGGTTTCTTAAGTGAAAGAATTTCTAATTTGTCATGAAAAAAAAAATGAAAATAGAAATCTTAAAACCAACAGTAACAGCTACAAGTAAAAGCAACAAAATCTTCTGCTTAAATTTCATAAAACAATAATTAAACACATTGAAGGGAGGAACAAAAACGAGCGTAACAAATTAAAAGAACTGCAACAACAACAAGTGAGTTCCTTAATGTCCTGACTACTACAGTTAGTTGAGCAACCAGAAACAAGCATTAACTTGCGCAGACACACAGCAGGTTTAGAGCTGCCTTTGAATTAAGAGAAATTGTACTGAATTTGTTGTTGAGATTTGTAACGCTTTGAACATTTTTAAGATCCTGCTCATTCCGTTTTGTTTTTTCTTACAATAAATTGTGCTCCAAGACACGCTTGATTAAGAACTTTTTTTTCTTAAGAAATTTTCAAAGAGACATTTTCCCTAGATTTTCAAAACAAAAAAATTTTCACACAAAAATTAATTTGTTCCACAACGTTGATATTAGACAAAAAAAATATATATACATATAAACAAAGCACATATCTCTATACATACATATATACATATGAAGAAAACATGAAAAGCAAATCACCTTTTGCAGAATTTTACGGAATTTTGATTTTATTTTCTATTATAGATTGAACTTGAAATTTTTGTTATTTTTTCCCACTGTGAAATTGGCAATTTTCTTCTAAATTTTAGTGTCATCATCAGTTTTTAATTGTTTGTTAGTGAAAATTACTTAATTTTACGGAAGTTTTTTTAAGAAAAAAAATTTATATATTAATAATAAAATCTTGGTTTTCCAGGAAATTTCATGCTTTGATGTGCTAAAAAAAATCTGAGTAATTTAATTCTTTTATTTCAAAAGTATTTACAAATGAGACAAGATTATCGTATTTGCATTAAGAAAAGAATAATAGTGGAACTAGCAAAGATAGTTGATGTTCTCAGCTTAGAGGGGGGAGTTTCACCTGCCATGTACTTAATAGTGTAACCTAAATTAGGGCTTCAAGCGTAATTTATCTGTCAAAATTGCTCAAGTACAAGGTGGACCAAAAGAAGTCATCCCGTGTTGTTTGACTCTCGATTCTGTTTTTTGGTTATATTTATTTGAACCTTTAGAATTTGATTGGTCACTTCGAGGATATGATATCGGCCAAATGGGCGCCGCCTTAATACCGAAAACGAAGTGGACGATTTTTCGTCTACAATTATAATGAGCGATGAGGCTCATTTCCACCTCAGCAGGTACGTAAGCAAGCAAATCACTGAAAATCCATGAGTGATGCACGAGGAGTCATTGCACCCGTTCAAAGTGACTGTGCACTGTTCACGCTGGAGGAGTCATCGGGTCATTTTTTTTTCGAGGACGCCGGTGCGCTTTATAGGGTTATGTTAACCGAGTTTTTTCTGCTGCAACAGAATGAATTTGACTTGGAGGATATGTGGTTCCAACAGGACGGAGTAACGGCACACACTACGCCGTATTATCTTACATGATGGCGATGTCACTTGGCCACCAATATCACGTAATTTGATACCGTTGGACTTCTTTCTTTGGGGTTATTTAAAAGTAAAAAGTTTACGTTGTTAAACCAACAACAATCCAAAAGCTAATGGATGAGATAATTTGGCACATTAACGGCATAGAATCTCAATTATGCCTCAGAGTCATCGAAAATTTGGATCATTGGTTGGAGGCGTGCCGTCGAGGTCGTGACGGCCATGTGGCTGATAGTTCGTTCCATATGTGCATACGAGTAGTTGAATCTTTGAAATTATTTTAAAGAAAAGTTGTATGTTTATAAGTCAGCAACAGTTCAAGCACTAAAGGATGAGATAATTCGGTATATTAACGGCATATAACCTCAATTATGCGTCAGTTTTATCGAAAATTTAGATGGAGGTGTGCCGCCGAGGTTGCAGTGGCCATTTGGTCAATATTTTGTTCCATACACAATTGAACTATGTATAACAATATTATCATAATAAAAAGAAATGACAATAATTCTTAATTAATTTGTGTTTTACTCAAAATTAAAAGCGGCCCTTAAAATTTAACCACCCTTTACATATGTATAAAAAATCAAAAATCTAATTTAGAAATATAAAGTTCGACAAAAATCAATAAATTAATATTTACAGTCATTGAACTTTTCATAAACGAACCAATTTCATTCTATTTATGATTGTTATTTCTTTAATGAAAGAATATTTATAACCTCAATGAAGCTTTACTTACGTTGGCCCAAAAACAACGACAAAATCGTAACATTAATGAAAAAACGAAAGTTTTTCTATCTTTTAATAAGATTTGGAATGTGAATACAATTTTATGCGACAGTATATCAACAACTATGCAGACACTGAGAGTGAAAAAGTTTTACATCAGCACCTGGCTTTACGGCTCTATGTGATGATAGACGAATTCCACGGAGTGAACTATTCACGATTCACCAGCGCTCCCGTGTGGTTTACCAGCCACACTCTGGTCGCAAATCTTGCCGTATGTTTGTACCCATATAGGCAACCCTTTGTTTAGAAGTTCGGGTCTTTCCATCCCTCCTGTATGCAATTTCCCAGCAATCAATGGAAGACAAGGCTTAATGAGTTGGTAGGCCGCAGCCCACTAAGAATATCAACCCCTAAACCAACTCACCCGTCTAACCATCACCACTGGTTCTTTACAATAAAAAGAAGGGGGGGGGGGGGGGGGGGGGGCATTGTTAGCCCCCCTTGAAAAAAAGGCCATACATCAACAATCATCAGAGATACTAATTCATCCTCCCTGCACCTTTAGGTTAAGACCACAGCCAGAACGTGTCAGCCAAGGTAGTCATCTCAGCCATGATCAGCCCGGGTTGAACTGCAAGTAGAACTACCCGGGGGCAGTTTTATCCCCGTTTTGTGAATTTATACCCTAGGTAAGGGTTTCGGAAGCCAACACAACATAAGTCAATCGGCTTTGTAGAGTTTTATTTGCTACAACAAACGTGGTACTCCTTCCCCTCTTTACCCGCAAAGCATAGTGTCCTAGTTAGGAATACGCCAAGGCTAATCCTGTTTCCCGGAGGGTAATAAGTAACCAGTCACATTTTCATTTAAACGATTACATCAATAAACAACATCTTTGTTTCTGGGGCACTAAAACTCCACGTGTGATGCTTGAAAAGCCGTTACATACACTCAAGGCTACTGTGTAGTCCGGTGTTTTCACAAGGCAAATGATTGGACCGTATTATTTTAAAGACACCATCGGCAATATAGTTTACTGCTACTGGCAAACGCTACAGGCTACTTTTTGTTGGCAGAATTAAAAGAGCTTGGCTTGGTGAACAGGTGGTTAGATATTGTGAAGGATGTATTTCCTGGTCGCGTAATTTAGTTTTTTTTGCGATTTTACTTGGCTTCTTTGAGGCTACTTGAAGTAGCACGTTTATACCAAGAATCTCCAAATAATCGCAGTGCTTTGATAGAAATGGAAACAAAACCAAATTTTTCGAACGATTATTACAGGTCCAAGGTACGTAAAAACTCACGTTTTTACCAGGATGTGTGTGTTCCGCTGGTTAATGATAGAGTTTCTAAGTATGCGACATTCTTAATTTTAGCGGCCACACTTGGTTGAGATGAAGGGATACCCTTGCCACCATCAGAGCGTTAAGTAGACGATTTTTTTTTTTTTTTATATTGGACCAGTACTCAGGGGATGACCCCTACATATGCAGTGCATTGTACTAGAACTAGGAAAATAGGTTGTGAGGAGGGGGAAAGAGGGAGTAGTGTTTGTGAACATTTGACTTGAACTTTCCAACGTTATAACAGACAGGAAACACGTCTGCAGGCAACTTGTTCCACAGACGAAGCGTACGGCTGAAAAACGAATTCTCTCTGTAATGCGTAGTACGATTCCCTGGGCAATCAACCACAAATGGGTGAGCTCTGGACGATGAACGCGTGCTACGCAAAAATGTGCGAGTTTCGGGAACAAGATCAATAATCTCGTCAGAGCAAAGTCCATTGTAGTAGCGATAGAACAGAGTAACGCACCCCACACTGCGTCGATGCTCCAGTGAGTCAATAGAGTTGGATACCCTACTGTCACCGATGAGCTTCTTCGCCCTCTCCTCAAAATAGACTTTGAGGCACCGGCTCAAACATGAGAGTTGTATTCCATTTTCGGTCGGATGTAGGTGGTATAAACAGTAAGGAGGTCGGATGGAGTGTAGTACATCTTACACCGTTTCAAAAAACCGAGGCACTTGAATGCTTCTTTAGAGACATGAAAAATATGTTCATTCCAGCGAACGTCACACTGTATCTTCATTCCAAGAACATCAAGAGCATCCGATTCCTCAATATTTATACCATCCATGAGTACAGATGAAGCAGCATCTGCGGTCGTTACCGATATAGCTCTTTACCCCAAAAACAGAGTGCCCTGTGGCTGTGTTCTGTAACTTTACCGAGAAGTTCTCACGTCGAAAACTTGTGGAACAAATTATTCCATCGTTTCTCGAAAAATGAGAAAAAACTGCCTCGGTAACTCATAACGAAAACTATCCAAAGCGATTACGTCGTTTCGTTAGAAATGTCAGAAAATATAAAACGATGCCGAAATGCAACTTAAAAAAATGAGAGCGCCAGCCACAATTGGCACCGCCGCCGACTAAAAATTACTAACGCTAAGAAATTTGACGGCGTCAGATTATAACCGCCGGCTATTCTAGAAAATGTATGGTTTGGCTCTAATGTATACATTTTATTAACAAACACTTAGGCAGAAAATTTTGTAAAATTAAAAAACAAAGTGAATTGCAAATTGTGCATAGTGAAAAAAACATTATAAAAGTATTACATTATACTTTGTTCGGTTGGAACTTTTAAGACGAAAAAATTCTCGTGGCGAGAGTTACAGAACACAGCCACTGGTTTGGAATACGCCAAGGCAAGAATTGTTCCCCGGGGGGCTGCGCAGACGCAGTTATATTCTTATTAATGGTTCTGGAAATATAAAAACGGCAGGCGGTTTCAAAATTTTGCCAGAAAAAAAAACATATCCTGCATAAGCAGCATGAATGTCCTTAGACTTAATACCATTGATTTCGAAATAAAGTAAATAATGGTCCATAAAATGTTTTAAACATTAAAAATATTATTTCAAATCAACAGTCAAAAAAGTGTTTGCAACAAAAACTACTACCTGTTTGTAAAAGGATTTGTTTTTATATTTCTAACTAAAGAAGTGTTTAGACAGCTTTTCCTCCACCTTTAATAACATATTAACAATTAGCCTTTAAATGTTTAAAAACAGAAAAACATATGTCCTCGTAGTAGTAACATGACTATAGTATTTTAAGTCAGCATTATTTTTCTTCGCACTGGACAACCCGAAACCATAATTTGTTTAACAAATAAGTCGGCATCCTTTTATTTTTTTTTTTTTTTTAACAGATATCCTCGTACATGTGTATTTACTTTTGAATTGTTGATTTAAGCGGAAAATCTTTATTTATTTTATATTAATTGACTTTTTTACTATTTTACATTTACATACATATGTAAAATGTTTAACTTTGTTTACACTTTATATGCCGGCCACTTAGCAAAGGCAATATAAACATTTAGGCTAAAAACTCCAAACATATTTTCAGCCAGATTAAAAATCTGCTGCTTTAAGAAAAATATTGATTTAGTAACAGGAGTTCGAAGACACCTAAAACAATAAAGTCGGTTTGGCAACAAAGAAAAATGTTTACTGAAATTAGCCAAGCATGAATCCTTTAACAAACAAATTAAGCTGAACAATGGCCAGACGGGAAAAAACGTCCTTTTTATCTTAATTTTATCAATATTTACTCATCACATGATGAGCTTATTAAATGCATTTAACACTTATTAAACGCTTTAATCAAATACTTTTCAATAACTTGAAATTTAAAATGAAAATCTTGTCGGAAAAATACCAGCATAAAAATTTCAATTTCTTGCTTAAACATCTGGAAAAATTGTTAAAACAAAAAGAGAAATGAACACACAAAACATACATAATTAAATTTGTTTGAATTTCAATCAAGTAAAACGAATTGATTTTCCTTACATGTGAGACTTTAAGGACAGTCTTTTAGTCCTGCTTGCATACAGGATGCCCAAACCGATAATGAATAGTATTCAATTTAAACAAGCGTAACTAAAGAGATGATGTTTCAAATAGAACAAACTCCTTAATACTATTGTACATGAAAAGGCATCACAGTGATAAGCATGGAAAATTGCTTGAGCTACAACTTTTGGGATTATTGATCATTGGATGCTATAAATTCTAGCTAAATATAAAATATGGCGTTTTTTATGAAAAGAGCGGGTGTCATTTTGCAGAATATTCAATATTTCAGGAGTTAAACAGTTTGGAAAACAAAAAATGAAGCGTTGATAATTGCAGTTGTAAAAATCATGTCACAGAATAGTTTTACAACACATTTTGGAGCAGTAAAGTAATAGTCCGAAATTCATGCATGGTCAAAGAAAATGGAATCTTTTTCAACCACTTGGAATTTCAAGAAACTACGAGCTACTTACGTCTCAAGATATCTCTTAAGATAAGTGAAAAACTGAAGAAGAAAAATTTCAATCGTCATAGCTAATCCAAGAACGCGTCCACGAACCAGTACTAAAGTGTGAATTAAATACCAGTTGTATCATTATTTCGCCTTGTTAATATTCAAATCGAAAAATCTAATCAGTCTATAACACCAAATATCCTATAGAAAACTTCTAGCCAAATGTGTGAAATATGTTTGTTTCAAGACAAGTAAAATATGAAAAAAAAAGTCTGAGTTGTAATAGGTATACGGAGAATACATCTACGAACAAGTACTAAAGTGTGAATTAAATACTAGTTGTATCATTACTTCACTCTGTTAATATTCAAATCGAAAAATTGAATCAGTCTATAGGAAACTTCTAGCCAAATGCATGAAATATGTTGGTTTCAAATAGATGAAAAAAGTCTGAGCCATGACAGGTATACGGAGAACATATATACGAACAAGTACCAAAGCGTGAATTAAATCTCTTGGCTGGCAGCAGCTGTATCATTATTTCGCTTTGTTAATATTCAGTTAAAACAAGTAAGAGTGAAGTATATTCGGCTGGGCCGTATCTAAAATACCCTCCACGATAGTCACGTATATACATATATAGTATATATTACAAATTTGAACTACATATGCTCGGATATACATATATGGAACGACATAGAGGAAAAATATTTCTGCCTTGTAGTCGCCATTCTAAAAAGGAAATCTTTCACGGAAATTTTCATGCAAAAATCGGTTAAGGCTACATCTCGGTTAAATATGATGTGATATCAGAATTTTCCATTTTCTGTATTTTAATTACTTCGTTTTATAATCAGAACTGATTTCAAGCAGAAAAATTTTTCACTATAAAATCGGTTTAAACTATATCTCGGGTATATATAGACCGATATCGGAAATTTGGTAACCTCCTTATATCATCAGAACTTATTTTAAGCAAAAAAATGTTTAAGTTCGCTTACCCAACATTTTCATTAAACAATCGATTTAGGTATATCTCGGCTTAGGTATTACCTCGGGTATATATGAACCGATATCAGAAATTTGAATTTGCTGTATTTTAGTAACCTCCTTTTATAATCAGAACTGCTTTTAAGCAAAACAAAATTTTTTTTAGGAAAAATCGGTTTAGGCTATATCTAGGGTATACGAGTACATGGACCGATATCGCAAGTTCTCATTTTCTGTATTTTAGTAACCACCTTTTATTACTAGAACAGCTTTTAAGCACAAAACAAGTTGTTTACGTTCACTTGCGCGATATATTCATGAAAAATCGGTTTTGGCTATATCTCGGGTATATATGGACCGATAGCGGAAACTTGTATTTTCTGCATTTTAGTAACCTTTTTTCATTACCAGAACTGATATTAAGCAAAAAAAAAAAAACTTTGAGTTCGCTTACGCGACATTTTCATGGAAAAATCGGTTTAGACTATATTCGGGTATATGTGGACCGATATCGAAAATTTTCATTTTCTGTATATAAGTTACCTCATTTTACTACCAGAACTGATTTTAAGCAAAAGCAAAATTTTAAGTTCGTTTACGCAACATTTTCATTAAAAATCGGGTTAGGCTACATCTCGGATATATATAGACCGATATCGAGATATCGGCTTTTAACTGACATGCTTAATAGGTGTATGAAGTTTGAAGCAAACCAAACAATTTTTTTTTAATTTTCATTTAAAATTGCAAAAAATAATGGCTTTTCTCGGAGTTTTGGATATATCTCAGCTATATGTGAACCGATTTTACTGCATTTCAATACATGATACAATGGAGTAATAAAATGGTGGAAGAAAAAAGTTTTTAAGTCTAATGGTATTTTCAGAAACGGTATTTCAACAAACGACAGACGGACGTCGCTTAATAGACTTTTCTACTAATTATGATTCAGAACATATCGCTCCTTTAATGCAACATAGTCATATCTCAAAAAACGAGCTTTTGGAGTTAACAATGCAGCATTGTTAACAGTACTACCTTTTATATTGTGCCAAAAATTTATTCAAATTACTTTTAAACTGTTTCCTTTACGAGATATTTTCTAAAAACTTTTTCTAAAACTTGTATGGAAACGAATAACTTGAAATGTGTTTTTCTCGAAACAAGCTTTTTTGCCTTATGACTATGTTGCAATAAAAAGAGCGATATATACTTTATAGGATCGCAAATAAGAATTATAGAATTTACAAACGGAACCACAAACTTATTTATACCCATTACATTTTTGTGAAGGGTATAAAATTGAATCTATTTATAGCACTGAAGGAATTACGACACGAAAGTTCTAGATAAGTGAAGTACTGAAAGAAAGACTGAACTGGGAACGGTGAGCAGAGAACACACCTGCAAACAAGTAAAAAAAGTGGAAGTCATATATCCTTACTCTAAAAGCTATATAATTTCAATTTTATATTGTCATTCAAAATTAGCTTCCATTCCAATTTCGCATAGGAAATTGTATTGCACTATGGGCTGGTGCAATAGAATTTCTTATACGATATGATTTACCCGACTACGCGGCTTCCTATGGGACACTTCTAGCTAAATGCATAAAACACATCTGCGAACTGGTATAAAAGTATGTATTAAATATAGTTGTATAATTATTTCGCTTTGACATATAAATTTCCAGAGGACAACTGCATTGTAAGTAATCTCGGCGTACCTACAGGTCACCGCAGGAGCAGTATTGACCATTGCAGCTATGAGTCCAATTGATCTGAGAATATTAGAGAGAGAAAAGTATGGCTGTTGCGACAGTCGAATAGTACTGATCGCGTAGGAATGGTAGTCCTTAGGCGCCAAACTCCACAAACGTGGCAGAATAGGTAGAACACTGACTTATTCAAGATATTGAGAAATGAATAAGCAGGACATGTGGGATGTGGGTGAATTATTACCGTACCCAAATATTATCCGCTCTCATATATTTTCCCCAAGTCTTTCATAGAATAGGGAAATGTGACGCTATTTTTGTTTATAAAAAGTATTGTGTGGTAGATGGCGCTGAGTTTTCCCTCTGGGATGTGAATCGGCAGGAGCTTGCGACATCTATGTGTTAGGCCCGGGTCTTTTCAGCCCATGTAGTAATGAAAACTGGATCACTAGGCTCTATGCCACCATAAAAAGCTGTAGCGGACATTTGAATAAAGTAAATTTCAATATATAATGATATGCATGAGTTTTTCAAACAAAAGAAAAACTTTGTTAGTACTTTTCACTTGGTTTTATTCCACTTCAACAACTCTCCGGTCTTCTTGAAAACCTCTTTGCATAAAAGTGGAATATAGCACGTGGTAAACATAAACTACTTGCTATATTCTAGCACTTTTTAGATATACAATATACAAGTGCTTATTGCTGTTCTCTGGATGCTGATATGAAAAAAGCAATTTGGTTGCATTTTTCTAAAAAATATCACAAAAAAAAACTGGCAAAATTTTTCCAAAAACTCTTTATAATTCTGGCAAAATAGATTGAACTTAGTTTGAAATAAAACACCTAGATAACAAAATCCTTAATACAAAAGCCGTCATATTGCTGTGTCAATACCGTCACCTGGTTTCAGTTGATGATGCGAACAGAGCAGAGTCGCTCTTTACGGCAACATCAAAGCGTAAAAATTCAATTCGAGTTGGTGGTCTTTGGTACGCTTCACAGTCTAGTTTTCCTTTTTTCGTTCTTTATTTGATCATTAAGAAAATACAAGTAGTGGTGGGTTGTTAGTCAAATAAAATTTACGAAAATGAGAACTCATGTTGGCACCGCCTTTATAAAACATAAAACAGGATAATCACCATCATAATGAGCATCAGCATCCACAACATTTACAAGATGTTAGCAAATGCTTTATTCTTATTGATAACAACAACAAAAAAGGTCCTGTTAAGGTAAATGCTTTGGCCAAGACAGTCTTAGTTTGGTGTTTAATTTCACTGATTCTTGTGTGATTTTCCTCTCCTCTTAAAGATTTTCTTAATGTATTGTCTATTGCTATGAGCCCTTTGTAGTCCTGCCGCCTTTAGTAGTGGCATATTGTTGCTATTGAAAGAAATTGTTCATCTTGTAGGTTTAATTGTAGCACTATAGCATTAAAATAGTACGATAACACGCATTGCTTAAATAGCACTTTTGTGAATATGATGATGATGACGTTGTTGCTTCCTTCTTTTAGGCTCTTTGGAAGATTTGTTGCTTGAAGCATTTACCACATATGTTACCTAATTTGGTGGTAACTTGCTAAACATTTTGTTTGAGATGTATTCTATTATCCAATATTTAAGTTATTATTGGATTGGGATAATTACTTGTGTGCATTTTTAATCTTAAGTGATCACATATGTCCTTTGGGTTAAATGGGTAACCTCAACTCTGTGCCTGTTTAGAGAGTTTTGTGTTGCAATTAGGATTTAATTGATTGTTTTGTAACTTATAATTAGTTTAAATAATAACAATCATTTTAAATTTATGGTAAAGCAAAAATTTAGTAAATGTATATTAAAAGTATATTTTTTAATAATGAATTTTTAAAAGCTTTCTTTCTAAGTAAATTGTTAATTAAACATTATTATTAAGTTTATATTAGCAAAAAAATTTAAACTGTTTTAATTGCAATTGATGATAAACATTTTTTGTAGAGGCAGCTTCAAAATTGAAGGAAATTTAGTCTTGGGTGGCGCATGGCAATTTTCAAATTATTTTCTTTTCCTAATTGTTTTCGTTTCCAAGAATATTTAATTTACCAAAAAAGTATACATTCGAGTAAATGGAAACAGTAGCAACTTTCGGTAATAAGCGTGATAAAAACACAACTGCAGATACCTGCTATTTAAAGCACCGGATATTTGCAATTATTTATTTAAGTTAGTAAATGGAGTTCAAAGGAAGCCGCTAAATAGTCATAAACACCTCAACTGCAGAGTACAAGATGAGAATTTGCAGAAAAGAAATCGTAACAGTTTGCTGACGAAAATCTGACAGATCTCACTAAGTCGAAAACAGGTGAAAAATTCACAATCTACATAAGAAAGAGAGGAGAGACTAAAATTTTTTGCGATAATTGTTGATATCTTTAAAAACAACGAATTCAGTGATAAATGATAAAATATATTTTTTATTTGCTCATTTTTTTTAACCATAAATTTTCTAGAAGATTTTTCTTGGAAAATGTTGTTATCGATAACTTTGTCAATAAAAAAAATGTTAATTGTTTTTGGAAAATTTCGTTACCGATAAATTTTCAATAACAAAAAAATGTTTATCAAAAAAATTTATCATATATTCATATTATCTATAAATTTTACACAGAAAATTTTTGTTATCGATAAATTTTATACAGATATTTATCGATAAGTTTTATACATTTATTTATCGATAAATTTTCTACTTTTATTTATCAATCAATTTTATATAGAAACTTTTTATTTTTATTTATTGGGTTTTATTGTAAAAGAATTTTCGACAACAAAAAATTTCCATAAAAAATTTACCTAATGCAGAAAGTATATCCTTTTATATTAAAAAACATAGAAAATTTTTTAATATATTTAATATATTAATATATTTAATATATTAATTTATTTAATATATTAATATATTTAATATATTTTAAATATATCAAAATTAAAAAAAAAAAATTTTAGAAAATTTATGTTTTAAATTTTGTATAGAAAATTTTATTATCGATAAATTTTTCCAAAAAAAAAGTTTTTTATTGAAAAAATGTATCATGGTAAATATTTGCTATTAATAAATTTTATATAGAAAATTTTTGTTATCGATAAATTTTATACATTTATTTATCGATGCATTTTATATAAAAAATTTTTATAAAAATAACTTTGTAAATATATATATTGTAAAAAAATTGTTTATAACAAAAATTTTCAATAAAAAATTTATCGAAAATTATTGCTATATTATGCAATCTAATGGTTTTTGTGAAAAAATTCCGTTATCGATAAAATTTCCAATAAACAAATTTTTATCAAAAAAATGTATTATGGTATATGTTTGCTATCGATAAATTTTATATAGAAAATTTTTATGGCCATAACTTTATGTATAAATTTTCGATAACAAAAGTTCTCCATAAAAAATTTATCGATAATTACTGCTATCATACGCAAGAGTATCGTTTTATAATAAAAAATAGATTGAAAAATGTTTAATTAAAAATATATCCAAATTAAGAATTATTTTTTTTTTTTTAATTTATGTTTTAAATTTGTATAGAAAATTTTGTTATCGATAAATTTTTCAATAAAAAATTTCAATTGTTTTTGTGGAAAATTTTCGTTATCGATAAATTTTTCAATAAAAAAAATTTTTGTCGAAAAAATTTACCATGGTAAATTTTTGCTATCGGTAAATTTTATACAGAAAATTTTTGTTATCAATAAATTTTTTACATATATTTATCCATAAATTTTATACATTTATTTATCGATAAATTTAATATTGAAAAATTTTTATAGCCGTAACTTTGTGCATATACTTATTGTAAAAAAAATTTTCGATAACAAAAATTTTCCATAAAAAATTTCTCGATAATTACTGCTATCTTACGCAGAAAAGTATTCTTTTATATTAAAAAATAGATAGAATAATTTTTAATTAAAATATATATTGAGATTATATAAATTTTTTTTTAGAAAATTTATGTTTATGTTAGAAAATTTTGTCATCGATAACTATTTCAATAAAAATTGTTAATTGTTTTTGTGGAAAAATTCCGTTATAGATAAATTTTTTAATAAAAAAATTTTTATCCAAAAAATTTATCATGGTAAATATTTGCTATCGATAAATTTTTTACAGAAAATTTTTGTTATCGATAAATTTTATATAAAAAATTTTTAATGCCATAACTTTGTGTATATATTAATGTAAAAAAATTTTCGATAACAAACATTTTCCATACAAAATTTATCGATAATTACTGCTATCTTACGCAGAAGTGTGTCCTTTTAAAATAAAAAAATAGATAGACCATTTTTTAGTTAAAAATATATCGAGATTATAAAATTTTTTTTTTTTTTGGAAATTTATGTTTTAGATTTTGTATAGAAAATTTTGTTATCGATAACTATTTCAATAAAAATTGGTAATTGTTTTTGTGGAAAAATTCCGTTATAGATAAATTTAAAAAAAAAAAATTTTTATCCAAAAAATTTATCATGGTAAATATTTGCTATCGATAAATTTTATACAGAAAATTTTTTTTATCGATAAATTTTATATAAAAAATTTTTAATGCCATAACTTTGTGTATATATTAATGTAAACAAATTTTCGATAACAAAAATTTTCCATAAAAAATTTATCGATAATTACTGCTATCTTACGCAGAAGAGTATCCTTTTAAAGTAAAAAAATAGAAAGACCATTTTTTAATTAAAAATATATCGAGATTATAAATTTTTTTTTTTTTTAGGAAATTTATGTTTTAGATTTTGTATAGAAAATTTTGTCATCGATAACTATTTCGATAAAAAAATGTTAATTGTTTTTGTGGAAAAATTCCGTTATCGATAAATTTTCCAATAAAAAAATTTTTTTCAAAAAAATTTATCATGGTAAATATTTGCTATCGAAACATTTTATACAGAAAATTTTTGTTATCGATAAATTTTATATAAAAAATTTTTAAAGCCATAACTTTGTGTATATATTTATTTAAAAAAAATGTTCGATAACAAAAATTTTCTATAAAAAATTTATTGATAATTACTGCTATCAAATGCAGAAAGTGTATTCTTTTTTAATAAAAAAACATAGAAAATTTATTAATGAAAAATATTACGAGATTGTAAATTTTTTTTTTAGAAAACTTTTGTTTTAAATTTTTGTATAGGAAATCTTTATTAACGGAACAATTTTACAGAAAATAGAATTTTATCTGTAAAGTTTTTATAAGAAGTCCAATGTATGGATTAATTTTGTATGAAAAGTTTTTGTTATTGAGGAATTTAATTAAAAAGGAATTTACTAAGGAACATATTTCAGAAAAAAAATTTGTTATCGATTAATTTTTTTCAAAACATTTTTTTATCGATAAGTAATTCTGAAAAATATGTGAAATTTCTGAAAGAGATTTTGTTGGTATCAACAAATTTTACAATAAAAAAACTTTAATTGAAAAATTTTATAATAAATAATGTTTGTTATCGATCGCACCAAATTTGGTTCCATACAAGTTGAATCACACTAATAATTAGGTAGACTTGTAAGTATATTGTCATGTAAATAACCGAATTCACCTGAATTCACAAACCCTATTTGGTATCGTGTAAGGTTGTATTTGGGTATTTCGCAAACCCTATTTTGTATCGTGTAAGGTTGTATTTGGGTTGATAATTTCAAACACATCCTTTGGAAAGTTGTTTTCCATTAACTGGGCTCTCACAATAGTTGTTCAGAAAAGTACAGTCTGTTGCATGTTTTCGAGAACATCTGCTTTTTTATGCAATTTAAGCCGTGCAATTTCTTCAAGCACTCTTAAAAGAAATTCCTAGAAATCATTACAAAGTGTAAAATTTGGTAAATTAAAAATTAAAAAACAATTTTAAAAATATAATACAACCTCAATGATCAATGAATAAATTCAATAGTTTTCGATAACCTGCAAAAGAGCCAATTGTCATGCTCTAAGCCAATAATAAAAACTATTTAGTTAAGGACAACACATTAATTATACTTAAATATAAAAAGAAACAATTGTAAATTTCAACCAAATGCCATTCGCTCAAGTGTAAAAACACCAGATTCATGCTTTAAGTCAGAAATCAATTTCGGATTTGTCAAGCTGAGCCTTTGTTTGGATAACTATTTTGTACTCCTGCTTCATAGGAATATGCTTCGAGGATATTTGTTTCACTATTCGTCTCTAATCGAAATCCATATGAAGGACATTTAGTAAGCACTTATAAACATAATGACAATGAGTTTAGTTACACTTAACATGAAAAAAAAAAATTATAAAATCCTTTCAAACACAAGAGTGTTCATTTTTCATATTCTTTTTATTATTAAAGTCATTTATTGTTTCATAGCAGCCATATGTTCAGCTCCAAAATATAAAAGATTTTCAAGTTTTTGTCCTCGAAAATCTTTTGTTCATGACGCTGCCAACAAAAGTCCTCAAAATGTTGAAATTGTTTTTTGATTATTATAGTGTTGAAATTTAATTTTTGGCTTTATTCTTTTACAACTTTTTAATTTTCTCTACAAGCACCTTTCTTTTTTAACAAAAGAGTTTTGTTATCGAAAACTGAAAAATTTATTATATTTTATTAGTGACTAAATGGCATTAAATGGCAATAATGATCCTTAAAAATCCTAGTCTTTTTTTATTTTATTAAAAAAAATCTTCAGTTTTATTTCGAAGAATAATTAAACATCATTTGTGTAAATTTGGCTGTAAATTGTTTAATAAGTTGTCCTCAATTAATGGAAAATTTTCATTTAACAATGACACAAATAACAGACACTAAAGTAGAACATCTGTAGTCCTTTTCTATATACAAAATTATTGTTAGCAATTTTTCTTCATGAAACAAAAGAAATATTACTTTTAAAAAATCATATTAAACTACTGTACAAAATAATTATTGAATTTTATGTTTATTATACTAGTAGAACATTGAACGATAATTAAAAATTTTTCTAAAAAGATTAACAGTCGTTTTCATTAAAAACACTAATCAACATTTTAAGAACTTTTGGGTTAAAACAAATTTTTCAGTAGAAAAAACTAACTTAATAAAAATATATTCCTAAACAGCATTTTAGATAAAACCAACATCATATACGAGGACCGATCAAAGAAATAACCGTTATTTTAAAATTTCGTGAATTACGTACATTCGATACTCGCGTTTTTGTTTTTCTGTTATGTTGATACACATGTCTGTTATATATGTTGGCATTATCCGCCTATCCGGATTGTTAGTTTGTTTTTGACAGATAAAAAGGTTAGTCGCGTTTTGGTGCGCTCTTCGATTTTTTACTATTCGAAAAAATGGTTCAGAGAAAAAGTATTAAGTTTTGTGTAAAAAATTAAAGTATCTTTGCTTCAAGCTGTCGCTGAAAAGAGAAAGCAACATGCGCGGGCGGATTGATATTGAAGCTAACTAAATAGTGTTTTGTCTGTCATCCTGTGCACCCGCCTTTTGTTACTGCTGTCCGTATTTTCTTTATATGTATGTATGATCATTACTAATTTCGTATGAAATCAAATTGCACCGGAATAGGCAGTAAGTGTTTCTTTTTTTTCACGATTTTTCGTGTTTTCTCATTATTATTTGAATGGAAGGTGTTGGACTAAATTTTGCTAAGCTGAGCAGTGTCTACGTTATATACATGGTCTGATCAAAAACAATCGTTATTTTCAAACTTTGTAAATTACGTCACACTGCTTTTGTTTACTTGCTGTTAAGTCAAACACATACACAAACATATTTTGTTTGTTAGTGTTAGTATTAAATTAAAAGACGTATTACTCCTAAAATACTGAACCGACAAAATGAAATTAAGATAAGCTACGTACAAACGGTTGTCAGATCTTACAATATTGCCAGTAAAATTGTCTGAAAATGTATTAAAATCGTGTGAACTGCCAATTTTTAACTTGCAACGTTGTCAGAAAAACCATTGTCATTCAATTGTAAGACGACAATTTTGTCAGGCATCTGACAATCGTGAGAACACTTTTCGTCGGCATTGCCAGATAATTGGCTGGTATTGTAAGCTCAGTTTTAATTGTCAGATGCATAAAATTAGTGCACCTAACAATGACATCATTGTCAGAAAAAAGTTTGATGGGCAACACTGCCAAACATATGGTTGTTGATATACATAAGTGGCAATGACTAACAACATGTCTGGCAATTTTTTTCATCTAACAATCTGACAACCGTGTGAACTGACAATTTTTGTTGTCAGATAATTTATTATTCAGACCATAGTCTGACAATGAAATTGTAAGATTTCTTAGGATCGTCTGAACACACAATTTACTTCTGCGGGACACAATTTTTCATTGTCACTACATTGTCAGCATGTTGTCAGGTCTTACAATATTGTAACATCTGACAACCGTGTATACATAGCTTTAGTTCACTTCCGTGCAGAAAAAACTTAAAAACGTTATAGATATAATTTTTCTAAATCGGCTGCAAAAGAGATTTTAAAAAACGTGTTCGTGTATTAAGTATAATTTAATATTATTCAATTAAAAACAAACAAAAAATTTTTTTAAATCAAATTTTTGTATGGAGACTACCCTAATGATTTAAGATAAAAGCTAGATGAGTTGCACAAAAAAGTTGGATTTACAAAAATATTGGAAGTCATTCATATATTCGGCAGCTTTAGGAGTCCTCTGAGACTAGTTAGGCGGTTGACCCTAAAATTTCGCAAACTAATATTTGGTATGGGAGCCGCCTGAAGGAGGGCAGTTAGTAGGTAGATATGTTCACAAGAAACGTAGAGTGATAAATAGTGGTGGTCTGTCTTACGTTTTGCCCCCCCAAAAGAGCAACTCAGAGGCAGCTATGAAACTTTTTGTGGATTTCCCACTCTTTTGCCCTATCTTTGAGCTAGATACAAAACCATCTATACCCATCCTACCGTTACAATTTTTTGGCTCATGCATTTTTTTTTCGCCAACTTCCACTAAATAAGAGTTCCTGGCAAATCAAATTCCAAAAATCGTTTACTAATGCTCCCCTAATGTACATACACAACTAGCTAACAAAGAGTAGCAAGAAAATAATCAGCCTTTTATGGTGTTTTACGTCGATCATATTTGACATTGGGAACTAGACAGTCACAAGAATGTAGAATAACTGTGTCGACTTTTCTATAATAATCTTATGGTTTTATAGTCATACGAACGTTCAATATCGTTATACACTAATGGTTATAAGCATGTAAAAATATAGTTATACAGGGTGTCCCAGAGCTCAACGTTAATTGTAATCATCATGAGAAAAAATCTATCCCATGCAGTTTGAAAATTATGGGCATATAAGAAAAATCTAGAAATTTGGTCTACCTGTAACCATTTTACGGTTATTGTGCTTAATTTTTATTATTTTTGCTCACTTAAACTTTGGAACCGTAAACCTAAATAGCATTTCTAGAACCACAGTCAAATATAATGACACTTTTGAGGATTGTAATTCCTTATCTAAATTATTTCACATGATTTAATATCGTTTATTTTAAAGTGCTTTGATATAAAATCTAACGGCAAAATATATCATTGCTTAATCAAGCAACTAGGTTTGTGTGGTCGTTTACATTGGAATAGTCTCAAAGTTATAATCTAGTTTAGCTAGCAGGACGCGGACACTAAATGCCAAAAAAAAATTGTTCTCATAATATCTCTCATAAGCGGACAAAAGTGTTGAAAACAGGGAGAATTAATTTTAAAAAATAACTCATTTTTCTTGACACTCACGAACTAGAGTTTTATTTAATGAAACATACCAACAAGAAAAAGTAGTATTTAATTTAATAAAACTGATCAGTCTATCAAATGGCTTTGACGAACTTTTAAAAGTGGTTGGAAGCATCTACATTGAAGATGATAACATTCAAACATTAAATTCAAGAGATATTGTGGAGATAAGTCTATCTGAATACTCTTAAGATGATGTAAATGTAAAAGATCCATGACAAAAGATCCGCGTAGATGAGCGTCCAATTGTGAAAGGTGTCACTGTATTTGTGAAAATTAAGCAAAATGAAAAACTATTCCCATCTCCACCTTGAAGAAAAATATTACCAATTTTGGCAGCTCTGATAGATGGCATGTTTGCCATGAGTGAGCGAGACAGGTAGTATTCAAGGAAATTTCTTACTTTTTTATCTTGGACCAGTACTCAGGGGATAGCCCCTATATATACAGTGCATTGTACTGGAACTAGGCATCTTGTTGACTTTGGTAAAGTTAGACCTTGAGTTCTGAGACATCCTGTGTGCTTTATAGACATACTCATATAGACATATAGCTTTATAATTATATATTTCTGTTTAAAATCTTTTAAGTCATATTAACAAGCATTTTATTTTCAAGTCTTAAAATTTGTATTTAAAAACTTCTTTATTTAACTCGGGCAGGTGTTCACATTTTCACTTCACTTCAAAAAAATAGTTTTTTCTTTCAAAGAAAATCATTTGAATGGAATATCCCATTTGGTCAATGAAAACAGCGACCATTCAAAACCTCTCAACTTATAACAGCAACAAAAGAATCTTAAACAAAAACTCTAATTTTGAAACAAAACTGAATGTACTCGTACAAATACCTTGACTAGATTTGAATGGTGGCAACTTCAACAATAGCCGCAACCAGAGAATTTGTTATTTAGCAACGCGTGATTTGAAAGTGACAAAATTGTTCATGCTTTGAACAGCTGCAACCTCGAAATATTGTGTTGTATTCATTAAGAAAATCCTACAAATAAATGTAACAGTTTGATACATTAACTTCAGCCAGCACACACTTGTAGATTTCAAAATCAAAGGAATTGCTTTTCTAAGGACACACACAGAATATATTCTTGTTTGCTTTGAAGATAATAAAAGAAAATTGAATGAAAAACAAACATGCAATTTCATTCAAACAGTTTTGCAATTAAAAACAATGCGTTTTTTAAGAGAAACAAACAATTGGCAGGAAACAACAATGTACTTGCCAACAATTCGTTTTGTTAAAACAATACAACTCTTACAAAAATAATTTCACAATCTTAAATAAACTTCATATGGCCAAGTACGAGTACCTACTCAAATCCTTTTAAATCTTTTGCAGCATCTTGGGGGCAAAATTGCATTGAAAAGCGTTGAAGCGAATCTCCCGCAGCAGGATTCTCATAACACTTAAATGGTAAAACAATTTGCTGGCTGAAATGAATTGAGTCTCATTTAAGCATGTTAACAGCCCGAAAGGTGAAACAGGAAATAACTGGAAAGGACTTTAAATAAGCAATACAATATAACTCTTAGCAAAACTATTGCGGCATGTTTAACACTAAAACAACCTTGGCATTGCAGACAAGATCCTTTAGATACACAAAATTTTATTTTTATCTAAAGAATTTCATTGTCTTCCGTTTTCTTGTTCTAGTGATTAGAAAAAACACTGTTTTCCATTTGCTAATAGACGGCTCATTTTAAGCCGGTATAACAAAATACAAATTATTTTAAAGATTTATTGTGAATTTAAGCCATTTAGTTTACTTTTATTACTTTTTAATAATAAACAGGAAATGAAGTCTCAGACTTGGGAAAAGGAACATTTTCGTGTTATTTTCAAGTGACACTTGAAACGACGCGAACCCCAAAATTGTTTTTCAAGAGAAAGTCATATGAAGAAATGCAACAAAAAACAGGATATTGCCGAAAGTCAATGTTATGAGGCCAACAAAAAGAAAATAAGTTAATAGGCCTCCTGATAAAACTTGTCTACTAGTACAAGAAGAGTGGTCCAACCATAATGCGCGATGTTAATTGTGAGTCACATCTTAATGTCAAGTCTCAACTCAATTTAACGACTTAATAGTGCTGTAAACTAAATTTAGGGCCACAATATGATTATGCGTTGTTGTGTCATACTATTTTGATAAAATCTTGACAGAACTTAAGTTTTATCTCTGAATACGCGATTATTTATATTAAATAATTATGAAAAACTCTCATACTATATGAAGGTTTTATACTGTGACATATGTTATTCCACAAAAAATAATAAAAGCATTTCGTGTACTGTGTGGTTTTATTTTTGGCCGCCATAATCGACCAAATATGTCGATGATCTGGAGAATGTACAGCTAACCCTGTCTGCAACAAATAATGACTGTATGATGTGGTTCATGGGCAGGCGGCGTCATTGCCGTGCATTGTACCAGAACTAGGAAAATAGGTTGTGAGGAGAGGGAAAGAGCGAGTAGTGTTTGTGAACATTTGTCTTGAACCCTCCAACGTTGTAACAGACAGGAAACACGTCTGCAGGCAACTTGTTCCACAGACGAAGCGTACGGCCAAAAAACGAATTCTCTCTGTAACGCGTAGTACGATTCCCCGGGCAATCAACCACAAATGGATGAGCTCTGGACGATGAGCGCGTGCTACGTAAAAATGTGCGCGCTTTGGGAACAAGATCCCTAATCTCGTCAGAGCAAAATCCATTGTAGTAACGATAGAACAGAGTAACGGACCCCACACTGCGTCGATGCTCCAGTGAGTCAATAGAGTTGGATACCCTACTGTCACCGATGAGCTTCTTCGCCCTCTCCTCAAAATAGACTTTGAGGCACCGGCCCAAACATGGGAGTTGTATTCCATTTTCGGTCGGATGTAGGTGGTATAAATAGTAAGGAGGTCGGATGGAGTGAAGTACATCTTACACCGTTTCGAAAAACCAAGGCACTTGAATGCTTCTTTAGAGATATGAAAAATGTGTTCTGTCCAGCGAACATCATACTGTATCTTTATTCCAAGAACATCAAGAGCGTCCGATTCCTCAATTTTTATACCACCAATGAGTACAGATGAAGCAGCATTTGCGGTTGTTTGTTTGTGCGTTAATAAGCAACATTGGGTCTTACGAGCGTAAAAGGCGGCCCTGTTTTTACGACCCCATTCGGAGATTAATAAAAGATCGCTATTCAGTGAATCATTCGTATTTAGCCTCTTAGCAGAGACCTCTGATAGGCTGGGTCTATAACTAAAAGAGTACGAGTGGCAAATGCTGCTGTCATCCGCGGAAGAGTGGATAGGGTTGGAAGTTTGATAGAGAGTATGTACTTCTTTGAAAATTACGTCGGTTGCCGTTACAGTTTCCGTACCAGTGGCTGTCTTCTGTAACTTTGGCGAGAAGTTCTCGCGTCGAAGACTTGTGAAAGTGAGAAAAAACTGCATTTGTAACTCATATTCCAACTTTTTTATACCATTTGAATGATACGATTTTAGAACCCCCCAAAATACGTGTTGGTTTAGGTAATTACTTCCGGTGAGTTGTCTTGAAGAAAGAGCACTTATTTCTTCTTTAAACGTGGCCCATTTTTCTTGATTGCATCAATCAATTGATCCAATAATGCACGATAATATTTTCCTGTGGTTATGGACCTTTTTTAAGATAATCGATTTGCAATATTCCGTGTACATCCCAAATTACAGTGACCATAACCCTACCATCCGTATTCACCGTCTTCGCCTTCTTCGGAGCACTTCTACCAGCTTCTACCCATTGTTTGCATTGATTTTTGGTTTCAGGTGTGTGGTCAAAAATCAACAGGATTACCCTTTATCATGCCCTAACACGGCTGTGAAGTGGTCTGTCTAACTCGTTTTTGTTCGACAGACCACCCATGTTGCCATTAGCTTTTTCATATGCAAATGTTCATGCGTGTGTTCAACGTCCACTTACTATTTGAAATATTTCACGTAAGTTGACTCGGCGATCATTCGTAACGACATCGATGTTTTTCTTGATATTTTCTTCAGTCACCACCTGTTTTGGCCTTACTGTTGATGGTATTGTTGCAGTGCTTATTCGGCGGCGTTTAAATTCAGCTATCCAATATTTTACCAAGAACTCTGAGGGAGCAGACTCTACCTACTGTCTATCGAGCTTCTCTGTTGTGGCTTTCGCCGGTTTCCCTTTCAAATAATAGAGTTTAAGCAAAAAATTCACTTTTTTCCATTTTTCAAGAAACACAAAACTTGCATATTTCAAACGATCGCAATTTCACAAAAAAAACTGTATTTATGCTGCCATCTAGCGCTAGGTAGCTTCAATATCAATCCGCCCTCGTACCTTTAACATTGTTCAGACTAACAAAAATTAGTCCAACAGCTCCCACACTGAACATATAACGTGAGAAAAGCAAAACACTACTGTTTTTGCCATACAGCGTCGTCAGTCAAAGTGTAATCAGAAATCATTTTCAAAAAATTAAAATTATTAATTGATGCTTTGATTGCACGTGTGTTGTCAGCTTATATATTCTTTATTCAAGTCGCGATATATTCGGAATAAAAATACTTCTCAACAGTATATAGCTTCTGCCATCCATCGAGCATGACGCTGACGGTGCTTGATGGTCTGCAATAATAATTTAGTAATAGTAATTAGTTATTATCCTGATCAGGATCGCCAGGATTGAATAATTTCCTTTATGGTTTACTTTATCTTCACTAAAGCGGGCTTTTTAGTTTTTTTTTTAACTGTATTTATTTACAATTAACAATGTGTGCTTCAGAGTTATCAGATTTATCTTTAACGTTCTCGTTCAAGACTTATTAAAGATTTATCTTTAATGTTCACGTTCCAGAGATATGATGAACATAAAACCTGATCAGTCAAACGTAATTGTTTCCCCCAAGGCCACAAAAAAGTTCACATAACGCCGCAAAAACCAACAATATGAGTTTATCGCAAGGATATATCTCTAGTTTAAAGATCAGCAATGAATCGCAGTGATAAAATAAAATTATATTTTACAGATATAAAAATAAACAATTAAATAATTACAGATTAGATAAATATAAAGATATAAAACCATAAACTGCTGAAACATTTTTTTCTGCATAATGGAGCTAAAACTTCAACTTGATTGAAAATGAAACATTGTACTATAATTTTGTATTTATACAAACACTCACATGACTTAAAATAATATAGTATTAAGTACACTCTCTATACAACGATTTTGCTTAGAAATCCTTTTGGTATTATCACTTCAGCTCATCTAAATGCCAGTAAAAATTCATATGATGAATGCACCAAAAAAGGTGATGTGTATTTTTCTTTCATCAATGTATTCTTTTGTTTGTAGTTTTCCATAAGAAGTTAATCTATACAAAATGATTACTTTCGTTTAAAAGTTTCTATAATTTAAAAAAAATTCCTGTATAGTAATTCATCAATAGCAACAATTTTTATATTGAAAATTTATTAATAAGACAATTTTTTAAAGAAAATATTTTGCTTCCAAAACTTTTTATAAAAAAATTAACGATAACAAAAAATATTGTTTAGAAAATTTAACGATGTTTTGCTTCCAAAATTTTCTATAAAAAGTTAACGATAACAAAAAGTATTGTATAGGAAATTTATCGATACCAAAAAAAATATTGTATAGAAAAGTTATCGATGTTTTGCTTCCAAAATTTTCTATAAAAAAATTAACGATAGCAAAAAATATTGTATAGAAAATTTATCGATACCTATAATAGCCTCTAAAAAATAAACGATAACGATAAAATTTGTACAGAAAATTTTTCGATACCGAATAGTTTCTAATGCAAATTTATCGATTTCAAAAACTGTCGAAGAAACTTCATCAATAGCAACAATTTTTATATTCAAAATTTATTAATAAGAAAATTTTTCCAAAGAAAATGTTTTGCTTCCAAAATTGACTATAAAAAAAATTAACGAACACAATAGTGATCGTTATATAAAAATTTATCGGTATCAAAAATTGCCTCTAAGAACAATAATAGTAATTTGTACAGAAAATTTATTGATACAGAAGTTCTCCTAAAAAAAGTTATCGATGCCATAAATTTTCCATACAAAATTAACGATAACAAAAATACTGTACAGAAAAATCACCGATTACAAAAACTGCCTATAAAAAATTGGTCGATAGCGAAAATTTTCTAAAGAAAATTCATTTAATACAAAAATTGTCTATAAAAAAATTAAAGACAAAAATATTTTTATTTAGAAATTTTATCGATACCGAAAATTGCCTATAAATAAATAAATGTTATAAAAAATTTTGCCGAAAAATTTGTGGATACTCAAAACTCCGTTTTAAGACTTTATCAATAACGAAAAAAAATTTCAATAAAAAAAATCCTTTCTCAAAATTTATTAACGACAAACTTTCTCTAAAGAAACACTATCGATAACAAAATTTGTCTGTAGAAAATTTACTGCCAACAAACCTTTTTTCACACAAAGTTTATCTAGAATAAACATAGTATATTGAAATAACATCGATAACAAAATTTTTTTTTCAGAAAATTTACCGATAAAAAAATATTTTTTTTAGCGAAATCTATAAATGATCACCTTTTTTGCTAGAAAATTTTTTTAAAACAAAAATTTTCCACACGATTGTTATTTAGAAGAAACATTTTCAGAAGATAATTTATCGATAACAAAAAATGTATGTAGAAATTTCAACGGTAACGAAATATTTTTGAATAAAACCCTACAATAGCAAAATTTTGTGCAAAAAATTCATTTTCTAAAAAATTTGACGAAACAAAAGTTTTCTCTAAAGAAATTTAAAAGATATTAAAACAATTCTGTAATCTAAAAATTGCAAAAGCTTTCCACAGCGAGTTTATCGAAAACAAAAGCACAGTATTATAATTATATTGATAGCAAAAACTTTGTAGAGAAAATATATCGATTAAAAATTAGTTTTTCAAAGTTTACCACTAACAATGATTTTTTATAGAATATTTATATAAAAGAATTCTTTTAGAAAAAGTAATCTTTCTTATAGAATATTTATATAAAAGAATTTCTTTAGAAAAGTTATCTAAAACAAATAATTTTTACGATAATTTATCGATAACAAGAATTATTTATGCAAAATTCATTAATAACCAGCTTTAAAAAAATGTTAGCAAAGTTTATGAAAAACAATTCCTTTAGAAAATTTATCTAAAACAAATAATTTTTTACGATAATTTATCGATAACAAGGACTTTTTATGCAAAATTCATTAATAACCAGCTTTAAAAAAATGTTAGCAAGGTTTAACAAAAAACTTGTATTGAAAATTTCTCGATAAAAAGATCTTTTTTGTGCAACTACCATTTTCTTTTTGAGAAAACAATATTGTTTGAAGATATTGTAATTTATTGATAACAAAATTTGCATATAAAGAACTTTTAGATAACAAAAATTGGTTTGAAGAAAACTTAACGATTTTTTTTTTATTTAACGATTTTGTTTTTATTAATTTAATTTTATTAAGTTAATTTATAAAATAAAAAAAATGTATCGATAACAAATGTGCAAATTTAAAAGCAACAAATAATTTTCTATAGTAAGCTTAGCGAGCATAAAAATATTGTCGTTACTAAAATTATATCGATAAAAAAATTTTAAAAAATTGCCAAATTTTTCTATAAAAGGCTTTTTGTACAACATTAAAAAAAAATTATGGAAAATTTATCGAAAACAAAAATTATTTAAAGCCAACATTATCCTAAAAAAAGTATTTGTTTTAAGATAATTTATCAATAACGTATATAGAAGTATTAACCATAGCAAACTTGCTGATAAGAAAAACTTTTATTATTTTTTATTATCGATAGCAAAGTTTTGTGTAAAAAAATTTATCGATAAGATAGATAAAAAAATCAAAATCAAAAATTTTTATCAGAATTTAGGTCAACAGCAATATATTTTTAAATAAATTTGTTGACTATAATATCTTTATGCAATAATGTTATCGATAACAAAACTTTTTTATGGAATATGTATGGGCACAAAATATCGTTCTGGAGAGCAAAGTAAAAAAATATGTTTTTCTTAGGAAACATATCGACAACACATATTTAAAAAAAAAAAAAAAACTTATAACAAAATATTATTTATAATAAAAATTTCTGGCAGAAAGTTTATCGTAAAAATATTTAGAAAATTTTTCGATTAATGAATCGATAACAAAATTTTTTTGCAGCGTTTTTTATTTATTGAATCTTCAAAATGAACTAACAATAAGTATTCAAATCTTAATACGAAATTTAATATTAAAAAATGCTTTAAAATTAAAAAAATGTGCTTTATACTTAAGTCCGGCCAATGCTAGACAAAAAGTTTTATTTTGCGAGAGCTATTTCGGCAAAATCACCTATTGAGCAATGTGGCAACGGTATCCCTTCTTCTAAGCCGAGTGTGACCGCCAATGTAAAGTTTTAAATGCTAATTTTAGATGTAAAGATCAGAGAATGAATAAATGTTCATTGTTTTGTTACATTCGCATAAAAATTTTATAAATATATTCGCTTGGTTGTTAATAAATTTAAATTCTCTAGTAAATAATATAGGTGGTTTTTATATATATTAATTTAGAAAATTGGCTTTTCAATTATCCACAATAGGCCCTCTATGTTTTTAATGCTAATAATATTAATTTTGTATGTATTTTATCAGAAAAATTTCATCTCTTTAACTGTTCCATTCTCCTTACTCGTAAGACGTGTTCTGATCTCAAAAAGATATAAATTATGTTTAATTAACCCACAAAAAGTTCACATGAGGCCACAACTAAGAATTTGTTTTGCTAAAACGAGCGAGATAAGAAAAATGCAATTTACAGAGAATGTAGAACCATTAAGATAATCACATATTTGAATTGCAAAAAAGAAAACTCTAGAATTAACTATTTGCTGAAACAATAAGCTGCTTTAGATCTAAACACAGCAGATGTAGATTTGCTAAAACTAAATGACATTTGCTACTTTTTCTTTTTCTTTTCTACAAAGAATAATCAATCACATGTGTATGTAAGTTTTATGAAATATTTATTAGTTAAACGAGAAATTCTACATGATCAGTGATAACAATCTAAATCCTTTTGAAATTCTTGGCTTATCATAGAGAATAAATCAGTATGAGTGCTGAAATGAAGATGAAATAAAAGTAGCAAAAACATTTTCCATAGAATTAGCAATAGTTGTACAAGGAGACTGACTACACATATCCTGGCAGGCTTCGGGTTCACATGTTTAACTAAAGATGTATTTCATGTATGTAGGTTGATCTTTTGTTTGAACAGATTGAGATCAAAAGCAAGTGATAACAGTATTTATTATTCGGCAGGTCTACATAAAACTGGCTTAAAATTGCATTTAAGCCTCTTCAGTGCGTGTTTGATACGTTTCATTGGAATATCATACAAAAACATTCATTAGTGAAAGTAGAGTATTAGATTGATTTATGTTGATAAGAAATATTTGTTGGCAAAATTTTAATTTTTTTTTATGTTCAGAAATATTCCAAAACAAAAGAAAATCCTGGATATTCAAAAATACCAAAGTTTTCTTATATATCTACATAGACAATTCAAGCCTCCATTAGTTATACATTTGTGATTCGAAGTATTATACATCACTGGCCACTACTTTCTGTCATCTTTAAGGCAGCATACGAATCCCGCGTTGAAAAAGCTTGACGTGTTTTGAAGGCATTGACGAATCGATGAATCGATCTAATTTTCAACTTGTTCATAAGACCGGGAGTGCTGGTTAGTAGAGCTGCAACACTATCGATAGTATCGATTGTTTTATTTTTAGACGTCTATCGATATTTTTTATCCTATAGTGATACTATCGGCGAGAAAAAAAAGCAAAGTTGATTTGAAATATCAATGGTTCTGATAAGTTTTATTATGGAGAAGTTTCTGCAAGACTCATTTATAAATCAATTATTCAAGTTGCTTATACGAGTGGATGCTTGCGCTAAAAATATTGAAATCAGCGGTGAGGGTGGAATTGAAGCAAAAAACGCGTAAGGGAAGTCTGCGGATTTATTTTTCATTTTTTTTAGCGAACAAAAGAAAAAGTAAGTTAAATGCGATTCTTGTGGTAAAGTTTGTAAAACAAGCGGTAACATGTCAAATATATTCCTCCATCCAAAACGGGTTTATCCTAGTTATTTAAAAACGCCTGTGTCATAAATAGACTCATTGTTTCAAACACCCGAAACCTAAGGCTCAGACACAGATCGCAAATAAATGTTAACACGTTCTAATAGCGATGTATAACCATTCAGCATACAGAGATTTTCATGGGTTTGTGAAATGTATTGATGATCGCTAGATTTTCATGGACCACACTCCAAAATAAAATTGAAAATAATGCTATATTAGTTTTAGCATATATATTTTATATGTTAGAATTTGATACTATCGAAACCATCGATAGTTTTAAAATATACTATCGAAACTATCGAATGGGCCGACTATCGATAGTTTTGCAGCTCTACTGGTTAGGCAGAACGTGTGCCATTGCTCGAAACTAGTGATAGTCCGAGAAAGCAACGTCTGGAGAATACAGCGGATGGGGTAGGAGTTCCCATTTCAACGTTTGCAAGTATATCTTGACAACTTTCATAATATGGTGTCTACCATTGTCATGCTGTAAAATCTCTTTATCATGTCTCCCATTGTGTTGCAGCCGTTTGCCTTTCAATGCTCATTTCAAACGCATTAACTGCGCTCGTTAACGATCGCCTGTCATGCTTTCAGTCGGTTTTAGCAACTCATACTAAACCGTGCTGAGCTGGTCCCATCTAATATTGAGCATGACCTCAGAAACGTGAATATGCTGTTTGTCCGTTGACGTGAAAGCATGGCCGGGATATCCCCATTTTTTTCTGCGCTTGGGATTACCATAAGCCAATTTTCGTGACTAATGACAATGCGATGCAGAGATCCTTTCCGTCTTTGCCTTGCAAGCAGCTATTTACAAGCCAACAAATGCCGTCAAACATCTCTTAGTTTAAGCTCGTACATCATCCAATTTCCTTATTTCTGAATCAATATTATTGCATATGACACGAGTCTTGATCAAGTAATGCCGCCAATTCTGCATCTTCGAAAATATTCTCTCTTCCATCACCGTGCTGGTCTGCGACGTCAAATCACCGATCTTAAGGTGTTGAAACCAATCGTTCTTTCACTACCCTACAAGAACAGTGACGATAAAGTCACCGGTCATGTGACCGACATTGTTCCCCGTAACATAGTTCAGAACTTTCTATCAAGTTGTTAAGGGCACTATGTAGAAAAAGACCAAAAGTTTCGTATGCGTGTGATGTTACTTCTAACACATTCTCAAAAATATTACAACATGTTTGTAAATGTGTTAGAAAATAATATTTGAGAGTATTAGTGTCGGTCATCTGTTTCAAAATCAACACGTTCTTTCACTTATGACGGCCTCACTATAGATATATGAAAGCATTCCATGAGCCTCAGCGCGCAGATTACTTCATATTAAAGCAGAATATTTAAACCTCCCGCAAATTAATGCTTGATCAATGTTGCGAACGCGTTCAAGACTTAGTTGGAAACGTTGAAATGTGAGGTATTACCCATCCACCGTATTCTCGAGACAATGTTCCTGCGAACTATCACTTGTTTCGATTAATGACTTAAGGTCTGGCTGACCAGCACTTCCGGTCTTATGGACAACTAAAAAATTGGATCGATTCGTGAATGGCTGCAAAAGATGACCAGTTTTTTCAACGCGGTACTAGTACGCTGCCCGAAAGATGGGGGAAAGTAGTGGCCAGCGATCTACAATAATTTTAATCATAAACATAAAACCAATTTTTTACAATAAAGCTTCGAATTTCGGGGAAAAAACACGTGAAATCAAATTTCAATACCTGTATATAAAAAAATACGTATTAAAAATAATAGAAATTATGGATCTTTGCAATAATTAGTTAAAAAAAAGAAATTCATACGCATTTTATTCCAAACAAAATATTTAATATTAGTGTTGTTTTAAAAACATAAATATATAAATCTGTCAACTATTTGAAAAGGTTGAATAAATATGTTTTGTAACACTAAATCTTTGTTGTTTTAGGTTGTGAACAGGAAAAGATTTGTATGACAGAATGCACACATACATTGACACTTATAGCAGACTAACACATGTGTGCAGCCAACCCTGTAAAACCTCCTTTGGAACAAATTCCAAATCTCAAGCCCAAAGACCTGCACTACCACACAAACTCAAATTTCTTTGGTTGACCATTAAAACCTCTTAAAGGATTTCTGCCTCAGACATAAACGCCTACTTAAGGATTTATGCTTCAATTACTTTTATAATTTGTATATATTTCTTAAGAAAGTGTTTCTATTTTTTTAAATCTTAAAAAAACAACTTTGTTTTCCTGTCACGTTGGGATTATGTGCATTTAAGTAACTTCATTTATATGAGATATTAATGTTTTCTTAGGCCAACAATAACAATCCTTAAAATAACAACAAGCCAACAATACTTTAGCTTATTTTCCATTCTCAAATCTCTTTTTGTCTTATTCTAAGGAAGTCGAGTTATTCTTTTCTTGGCACAAATAATACTGATCAACATAAAATGATAAAAAGAAACTGAAATGTCTCTAATTATTAATGACAAGCCAGCAGACTCAAAACTGCACATATTGTTAATGTCGATATTCAATTTTCCAACTGCTTTAAAAGAAACAAAAAATAAAACTGCAGTAGAGATTATTTTTGCAAATTAGCAAGAATTCAGTTTTGAACTATTTCTGCAGTACAGTTTAAATTTAATTTTATCTTAAAAGTAGGCAACACTTTTGTGAGATATTAGTACCATTAACCCAGCAAACAGTTCTATTACCAGATTTTCAATATGATTTATACATATTTGATAAAATGCTTATATTTCCTAATAACTTTTCTCTAAAAAAATATTATTACACGTTTGTGATTGTGTAGTTTTCTTTTGAACAGTTATGTTATCTCAAAATGTTATACTGAAAATTCTGTGCAAAATGATTTTACAGAAAACGTCTATAGCAATTCAGGTGAAATTGACAGCGCAGCAGATAACTGTTTTTAATTTTAACCTTTTTCAGATGTCAATGTGACATTTTAAAATTATGTATTGTGTCTTGAGGGCCAGGTATCATTCAGAATTCTCCCATTCTGACTGGCTATTTTCACCTTTTCAAGCTCTATCATCTGAGACTTTAAGTTTTACGAAAAAATTAAAACTTTCACGAAATAATTAAGTTTTTCTTTTATTGAATTTTTTTTAATAAATTAAAAAAAAAAACAATTTTTCAAGTTATGTATTGTATCTTGAGCGCCAGATATCAATTAGGATCCTCTCCAATCTGGCTGGCCATTTTCACCTTTCCCAGCTCTATGATCTGAGACTTTAATTTTCTCGAAATAATTAAAAGGTTCACGAAATGATTTAAAATTAGTCTTTTCTTGTAAATTTTTTTATTATATATTTTTTTGATTCCTTTTTTTATTTATATTTTTCTTTTGACATCTCAAAAAGATTTATTCTTTGTAGTGTTGTATTTATTTCTCTTGCATATATCTGGTATGAATTCGCCTTGGTCTATATAATATGTTAATTATTGAAAAAGATAATTTTTCTGTAAAAAACTATTACTAACGTAAAATTTTGTCCAGAATATATTGGCTATCGAAAAAATGCCGCATAAAACGACGACAGAAAGTGTTTGCTCCTAAGCAAAAAATTTAAAATTTTGTGCAGAATATATTTTCTATCAAAAAAATTCCTCAGAAAACATCGAGAAAAAGTGTTTACCCCCAAGCAAAAAAATGATTATCGACCATTTTTCGGTATAAAAGTTTTGTTTGTTATCGATAGTTTTTTCTAAAAAATTGTTTGTGATTGCAAAATTTTCTGTAGGCAGTTTTTTTTATTGATAAATAAATTTTATTTTATAATTAATTGCACAAAATTTACATCAAAGCAAACAATTTTAATTTTTGATAAATATACAAAAACATTTCGTTTAAAAAAATATTTTGCAAAGTTATTTATAAAGTTATTGATATATTGGGTGCCTTGATGGCTGATTTGGTAGAGTACTCGACCAACAGCCTATAGGTCGCAGGTTCGATTCCTGCCACAGATCCTGGGTGTTACTGCAGACAAGCAAAAAAGCTTCGCAGATTTTGTGTGTGTTTATTTATAAAAAAAAAAAAAAAATTTTTAAAAAAATTTCTGTTGTGGAGTCATTTTCAACTCAGAAATTATTTGTAAAAATAATTATAGAAAATTTTTAATATCAGGAAATCCTTTAATGAAGAAGTTTGTAGTCGGTAAACTATTTGCTGAAAATTTCAGATAAAAAATTTTTTTAAGCATTTTTTTACTTATTTGTTGAATCTTCAAAATGAACTAACAATAAGTATTCAAATCTTAATACTAAATTTTAAATTAAATTTCAGATAATGAGAACTTTTTTTGTAGAATATATTTTTCAATATTTTTCTATATAAATTTTTATTATTGATAAATATGTTCTAGTGAAATTTTTATGTGGACATATGTTTTAGGTATATAATTATTTTGAAAATTTTTCTTTATAATCAATAAATTTTTTACAGAAAATCGTTGTTTTCGATAGACTTACTCAAGAAAATTTTTGCTTTCATAAGTTCTCTGTAGAAATTAATTGCTTAAGGTAAATTTCTCATAGGAACACTGCTTTCACACTCAGAAAGTTTACTTTGCAAAGGAAAAGAAGAGAAAACCCCGCTTTTGCCACCAACACAAGGCTTTGCAAAGTACTCTGGTATAACCCTGAGCACTGGTTTTGATGAGGGGGGGCAACATAGTCATAACTAAAAAAAAGCTTGTTTCAAGGAAAACACATATTAAATTTTTAGTTTCCATACAAGTCTTAGAAAATTTTTTTAGAAAATACCTCCTAAAGGAAATAGTTTAAAAGTAATTTGAATAAATTTTCGGCACAATAGAAAAAGTAGTACTGTTAGCAATTCTGCATGATTACCTATGTTGCAATAAAGGAGCGATATGACTTGATCTTCTTAACGTTATAATAGACAGAAAACATGTCTGTAGACAACTTATTCCATAGGCGAAGAGCGCGTCTGAAAAACGTATTTTCTCTGTAATTCGTTGTAGGATTCCCCGGGCAATTGACCACAAATGGTTGAGCTCTGTACGATGAACACGTGTTACATATAAATGTGCGAGTAGAAATACCATTAAGCTATTTGTGATATATGCTTTCATATTATGCATATAGTGTTTGTTGGGTAGTTTGTTTGTTTATATGACAATATGAAATGAAGTGATGGCCGACAAGCTTACACACACAAACTGTTTTTGTTATAAAAAAGTGTAGCCTACTTTATTGATGAGCTTCAATTTAGTACAAAATTTGTAGTTTTATTAAAGAGAGAGAATTTATATTAAAGTAAATATTTTATTGAAAATTAAAGTGAAAATTCTACAAAATATTTTAATTTATTTGTTTTTAAACCAAAATGTATGTATGAATATACTCTCAAAATTAACATTATACGTAGTATATACATATGTGCAAATATTTTTTGTATCAATTGTTGTATTTTAAATAAATGAAAAGTTTGCAGCTCTAAGATCTTATTTCATTTTTTTTTATAAAAAGTAATAGTTTTATTATTCTTATGATATTTCGTTTGCAGTTTGTTAGCATCGTCAGGAAAATTTGTTTTAGTTATATCGATTAAAAAGCTATATATGTATGTATTTCAATAACTTTTATTCGATCAATTAGTTTTTAATCGATTAATTTGTATTTGAATAACTTTTATTCAAATAATAAATTAATTCTTGGTGGATAAGTGTGCTTTCAATTTAGTTTTATTCGAATAATTTTAATCGATTAGTTTTTAATCGATTAATTTCTAATCGATTGATATAAATTCGAATAATATATCTTTTTTTAACGACATATTCTTACATGAATAATTTTTAATCGAATAATTTTTAGTCGATTAATTTTTAATCTGTTACTTGAATATTTTTTAATCAATTTATTTTTAATCGATTATCTTGTTTCAATCGATTAATTTGTATTCGAATATTTTTTGCTTTAATATATTTTAGTAATATAATTTTAAGTCATAAAACGACCTTTAACTTTGTTTTGCTAATAATATGTATATTTCAAATACCAACATTGGCTACACTTTGTGGAGTAATCGAGCAAAGTTATAGAAACCACCATATGAACAATGAGCGGATTATGTTTTATGAAACTATCTAGAATGATAGCTTACAAAAATCTTGATACAACTATATTCTTACTAATTGAAACAAATTAATAAATTTTAAACTTTACACTTACAAAGGAAGTAGTCGTAGACAAAAATAATCCGACGCTAACAAAGAAATCAATACTTTATAATCAACAATGCCATCAATCATGGCAATAATACAAAAGACTTTGTTTTTTCTTTTTATTGCTAACAAAACCAAAATAGAAACTGAAATTTAAGACTTTAAGAAATTCATGAGAAATATATGTTTGTTGAAAAAACATTTGAGCAAAATAAAACAATAATATTTGTAAACAACCTAAAGAAAATAGTTCAAAAGGAAATATGAAGACAACCAATCAAGCAGCGGGATATCAAACATAAATGACATTATGCGATAAAATGAATTTCAACACAAAATATTTACTCTCTTTCCCGCCTGCAGACGAATATTGAAACACAAAACTAATTTCGAAGGAAATTGCACGAAAAGAAGCTGGCATGCAATTACATTCGTAATGCTAAAATTACATCAAATTAAAATATTGACTGATATTACAACGAAAAAGAAGTTTCATTGTAATTGTTAAGACATCAATTTTAAAAACTATATTTAATTGTTCTATGAACAGAACATGTGTTTGAAAAGTCTGACTCAATGAAACCTAATATTAAAGGTTTTGAAAGTAAATAAGCCTTTAGAATACAACGATAAATTACCTGTCTATGAACATGTTCAGTTAAAGGATAATAAAGAACTTAAATTTGCTTTATATGCTTATTAGTTTTCTAAGAGAATGCTACTTTTGAGGATGGCAAAGGTTCAGTTTAGAGATCTTTTTATTATTAGTGATCTTGTTATTATTAAATTAATAAAAAAAATTGGGTTACTTACGTCTTTTGTATTTAAAATGTATTCAATTACATATTCATTTTTTGCCAACAAATATTTCTATATTTCAATTCATTCAATACAAAAGTATAACAAATACGAATAATCTATTTATTTTAATCGTTTAGGTTTTAACCGCATCATGACAATCTGATTTAGTTGAATGTATCAAATAGTTTTTACCAAATAATTTTATTCCAAGAATTTTAATCGAATAATATTAATCGAATAATATTAATCGAATAATATTAATCGAATAATTTTAATCGAATAATTTTATTCGGATATACTTTATTGTATATTTAAAATTTTTTTGAAAGGACAAAAACAAGAAAATAATCGATTATTTTAGCTCGAATAATTTTCAGTTAGGTTTTAGTCCCCACACAGCAGTACAGTTTATTATAAACTAGCAATGCTTAGCGGAATTTAAAGTTTGGGTCAATATTTTTTGCCGAATAATATTAGATAATTTCAACCGAATAATTTCATATTAATAATTTTTTTTTTAACTTTTTCATTAAATGCTTTAAAACTTTTAACATAAAATTTCGAACAAATAATTAGTTAACTGTTAAATCGAATAATTTATTAAAAAATCAAAAAATGTTGAAACGTTTAAATTTCAGTTCTATCGGGAAAATTGGAACTATTCGAAACTATAGTTTTTATTAAATAATACATCTAACCTGGATAATTTTAATTGAATATGTTTAATTGAATAACTTTAACCGAATAATTTGTCTTCAATACGTTTCTTATACATTTTCAGTTTCAATATAAGAAAAAAAGCAAATAATCCATTAATTTTAGTTTGAATAATTATAAAGAAATAAATTTCATTCGCATATATCTATTTCTGTTGAAAATTGTATAGTTTTTATCGATAATTTTGATCAAATCATTTTAATTTCATCGACTAATTTGATTCGGATATTTTTTAGTTACATATTTTGAATTTTCTTAAAAAAACAAATAATCGATTAATTTTAACTTGAATAATTTTTAATCGAATACTTTTCAGTCGTTTAGGATTTAGTCTCATCACAACAGTACATTCTAATATAACAAGGCTTAGCAGAATTTATGTTTAGCTAAATATTTTCTGTAGAATAATTTTAATGCAATAATTTCAATCGAATAATTTTATAACAAAAAATTTTTTTAAATATATTTTTATCAAATATTTGTAAGTTTTTAATACAAATATTTAACTTGTAATCGGTAAAATTTTTAATTTTTCACGAAAATTTTTTTAATTGTTGCAATTTCCACGACAATGTGATAATTTTGAATTTAACAACGTTTAGTAGTTAGCTTCATAGTCCAACAAATTTAATCAAATAATTTTAATCAAATTACTTTAATATTTTCAGTCTCATTCAACAAATACCAAATAATCGATTAATGAAGTTTGGACAATTTTTTATCAAACAATTTTTTTATCGAATGATTTTCTATTTAATATAATTTTTTTTTCTACAAATATTCGAATAAATTTTGTTTGAAATCTTTTTAATCGTTTTGATTTTGGTCACATCATGACAATCTGATTTGAATCTAATAACACTTACCAAAATTTAGTGTTCAATATTTTGTATCGAACAATTTTAATCTAAGAATATTTTTGTATAAAATTTCCATAAACATTTCTGATTTGCCAACACGAAAAAAAGAACAAGTTATATCATTAATTCGAATAATTTTTAGCTGCTTAGGTTTTAGTCACAGTTTTTTTTTAATCGAATAATTTTAATCAAATAATATTTTTCAAGTAAGTTTTCATTAAATATTTAAAATTTTTAAAGTAATTTTTCATTATATATATACAAGTAATTTTTCATTAAATATTTACAATTTTTAAACACAAAGTAAATTACATGTAATCGAATAATTTTTTTTTTTAATAAATATGATGGCATTGCCATCATATTTATTTGAAATCTACAGTGAAATTAATTGCTTAAGGTACTAATTTTGATCGAATAATATACTTGGATAATTGAATCAAATAATATTAATCGATTAATTTTTTCTAAAAATGTTTCAATTACTTGTATTTAGGTAATTAATTGCTTAATTTTAAACGATTAATTATACTCCATATCTCTAATCGAATTATTTCAACCGAATAACTTTAAACGATTTATTCTAACTGATTAATTTCAATCGATTAATTTTAATCGATTAATTTTAATTGATTAATTTTAATCGAATAACTTTAATCAAAGAATTTCAGTAGTAATTTTTAAAAAAATTAAGAAAAATAGTTTTTTTTTGTTCAGTTCAATTTTAGAATTTTTTTGAATCAAATTTGGTTTTCTAGCGAGAATCCTTAAATGAAGTTATTACTCGTACGTATTTTAATACCTTAGAAATAAATGCCGCCTGGTTTTGTTGTTCTTGTTGTGTAATTACTCAACAGGATAATAATTTTGAGCGAATATCTGTTTTTCTTTTGATTGAATCATAAGTCGATCACATTACAAAACTAAATTTACAATAGATAAAATTTAAAAAAATTGCCATTTGGCATACCAATATACCACAATGGTTTTACGATTTCACAATAGGCATAAATATTTTCAAGATATTATGCCAAAACAAAAGGCAAACAATTCGCTTTCCTTTTAAAAGATCAGCTTAAATATTTTGAGTAAATCTAACAAAATAATTACACAACAGTGCAAAATGGCTCGCAAAATGTTGACACTCAACACTGAGGGAGATGCAGCAGTAATTGAAGACAATATTGTAAAACAAATATAAAAGAAGAATAATGAATATATAACACGATTTTCCTTAACAGAGCTATTACATTTTCTTGCAAGAAGTAATAGGAAGCCGGCTTTTCTGTAACTTAAGTCGATAAATTTTTAGCAGTAGAGTAATCTTAGAAACAATTACTGATTAGTTAAAGAACAAAGTGAACAAACTGAGAGGAAACGGCAATATCAGTCAGGTAAATATTTAAAATACTGATTATTTGAATAAAAATATATATTAAGCTAAATCATAAAAAACTAATTATATATTAATGAACGTATTCATGAAAAATATTTTATGTTTATTAAAAGTTTATTTGAAAATTTTGTATAGAAATTTATCGAATAAACATGTAATAAACAAAAAATATTTTTATGAATATGGCTGTAAGAAAATGCCATGTAATAAACTGAAATTAATTTAATAAAATTATTATATAATATAATTGAAAAAAAAAAAAACTATTTGTTTATGATAGAAAAGCAAATAATTAATATTCTATTATTTGCAAGAATCAACATTGTTCGAATAAAATATTTTAACTAAAAAGCTATTTAATATCACAAAACTTTATTAGCTGTATTTTACCAATTATAAATAATGAGAAAATATATGAAATTAATCGATTAACAACTAGCAAGAAGATATATATAAAACGATGAAATAAATTTTTCGATTAAATTAAACGACTAAATTTAAAATGCTTTTTAATCGTCAAATATTAAAAAGCACTTAAATGATAATATATGTTAATATGTATGACTAAAATTAATCGAATTTATTTTGTTCGAATAAGTTAAAAAAATACATATAGAATAAATAGTTGTTAAATATCGACAACCGAGTTTATTATTCACTACATTTGTTTTCGATTGGAGAGGGGAAATGCCTAAGACATCCTCAGATACTGTGACCACACAGTATCCGGTATTTGGGGCTTGCATCCATTAAAACCCCTATCTTTTCTTTGAGCCTTGTCTCCACCCCGGTACCACTTTCGCATTGCTTCAGGATAAGGCTCTTCCTACTATATTTGTTTCCGGCGAGGGGGAAAAATGCATTACGCACTGATCAGAGGGTCCGTACCCTCCGCTTTGGGTCGGACTGATCACCACAGTGAACTTACTGACTAAACAACCCCCTCTTCTTCTTGGGATTCTATATTAGCAGCTAAAATTTATCTAAATTAAAAAATTATAAATAGCTTGTTTCTTGTTTCCTAGCTTGGAAACAAGAAACAAGCGATTTATAATCTTTTCATTTTTCAAACATATGCATGAACTCAGTATTAATCGAATAATTTTATTCGAATAAATTAATGCAATTCGAATAAAGTTATTCGATTATTTTTGAAACCATGTCTACAAAACACAGATTTTGTAAAGATGCACACATGTGAAATCTGTAACTATAATATAATAAATTAACCCGACTCGAATAAAATTATTCAATTATTTTTAAAAACAATAGTCTTACACCAAAACTTAAGCACATAAAGAATAAAAATTTTTATTTTATAAACTGTAATCGGTTAAAGAGATTTGATTAAAACCAATTATTAAATAATAAGCTAATTATCTGGATTTTCAATTAGTTTCTTCGTTAAAGAAAATTATTTTTCACGGCAAAGTAAGATAACAAAAACTCGTTTTATTCGAATTCGCAGCCGTTATCTAAAAACGAGACAGAGAAAAAGTTATAGAAAAAGTTATTTTAGGAATATTTCTAATGTGTAACGATTAGAAATTTCAGTAAAATTATTTAATTAATATTTCAATGCTCAAATAAAATTATTCCATTAAAATCTTAACAACCGAATAAAATTATTCGATTAAAACCTTAAACTTTAAACAAATTAAGAGAACCAGTTGAAAACTACTTAGTTTTATTTTTTAAATGTCAGTATGACATGTCATTGATGAAATAATTGTCATAATTACTGCTAATGATAATTAGAGCAAGTGATGTAATGATAGGCATCACAGTGATGAAAAGTATTATGGAGCCAAAAATGATAGCATTGATGTTAAAATATATCACAGTAATGACGGGTATTCTATGAGTGTACATAAACGCTCGGGAACAGTATGTTCGAGTAAAGACTTGTAATATTATGTGTTATCTAATAATAATATTAGGAGGATAAGAAGATCCAAAGCAATTATCTTAAATTTGTGCTGCAACTGCTTTCAATCTTCTGTAACAAAATAAAAGCCACATAACTTTGGCCAATATTGAGGCCTTTAAATAAACACCTTTTCATATATCAATAGATTTGTTTTTAAAACAACTGACAAAGGATAACTGTCATTTCCTAAAATCCTACACGTTCAGCAAGACAAATACATTTAAAAGATTATTTTATTAAGAATTTTATATTCTTTTATAGTAAAGAATATGTCTTAAAGACTTGTATTGTGCCTTGATTGTTTTTTGCTTGTTTTATTCCTGTAAATTTTTTGTTTAACTGCTTTTCGACAACATCTTCAGTAGAAGGCATTAAAAAATTGTCAGTTGATCGCTGTTGTATTGTAAATTGGCTGTTATTGCCTTTTCTTGGCCTTTAGGCATTTTTTACATTGTTCGATCAAGTTTATTGTTCCTCTAGATCTTTTGTTAATCTTGCCATTGTTTTATTATTTGGCTTCGATGTGTAAACGAGCAAAATTTGCAGATTGTTAAAAATGAAAGAAGTACGAGTATTTCTTAGATCAGGCAGATATTTTGATTTCTTTAACAGCCAGCTAATTGTCTACAGTTTTAATTTAAAACAATTGAGGAAGAATACCAAATAAAGGAAATAGAGTGAACAGTGGAACGAGGAAGAGAAAAAATTCACAATTTTAAATTTTTTCGGCATTGTTCTTTCAAAACATGAAAAAAAATGATTTACAAAAAATATTTACGGAAAATCTCACTCAAATTTTAAATCGAAAGCTAAACAATTTTTATTTAACAAACAAAAGAAAAGTTCATTACCGACCATGTCACAGAATTCACTTCCGTTCGGAAATGGAATTAAATAGGTTTTTAAATTCTTCAAAAAACGAAAATTTAAAATTTTTTCGGAATCAAATTAATTCTATAAGATAATACTAGTTTCATTCTTGCAATCAGAAGTAAAAAAGGAATTCAATTCCGTTTCTGAACGGAATTAAGTTCTGTAACATGGCTGTATATTTATAGAATTTTTTACTTAATCATTTTTTATGCAAAAGGCCTTAAAAGTAAACGCTATATAATAATGCATTAATTTTTTAAAAAGTTGTCACCACTTCATGGTCATGAAACCTATAGGGTGTCTCAATATTAACGCAATATTAAAACTAGTCGCTATTTGTGCACTAAAGTGTTGGCAGCTCCTGGAAAATTCGACAGCTGACAGTTTGGGGTTAAAATAAGTGTAGCGTTAAAATATAGAGACACGTTGTCTGAACAATATTTCAAAAATAACAAAAACTTCTTATTTAATGATTTTTCGAGCATAATCATCCCAAGTGATCAAGTCCGCTTTCACCTTGTTGGATTTGTTAATTATCGTTTTTGGGACAATGAGTACTTACCAACAACACTTCTCTTTTTGTTAAACAAACACCAAAATAAGCTTAAAACAAAAGTGAACAAAAATACTGGTATTATTGTGGAAAAAGTATCGAGTGCTCCTAACAGGAAAAATTGGTACTAGTATTTTTCATTCAATATTGTCTTAAGCTTATTTTTTAAATCACATCTTTATTTTAGTTCGATTTCGAAGCGTGTTTTCTTTGTCTATAATTATTTTTTAATATAATGTGCTACAGACATGTACATGAGCACGTTCGTGAGTAAAAGTTCTCTTATCTCTCCCTATAAATAAGCACTCATATGAAAAACTTACAAAGCTAATATAAGCGTGTTAATAATCGGCAAAAAATGCGAAAAACTGTACAAAAACCTGAAAACCCCTATGAAACACCATTAAAAATCAATGATAAACTATTAAAAACTGTCAAAAATTTGATGATTATCTGTATGACCGAGTCCGCAATGACCGTTAAAAGTCTATATACACGTTCAACCAAAAACATACACCAATTATGAAAAACCGGTTTCGGATTCGCCAAAATCCCCTCGGAATAATCCAGAAAGCAACACGGAACTTCAGTTTCCGTATCATAGCGCCAGTATTCTTCTCTACAGGGCTAACTTTCCCTTCCTTGTATATCAAAAAGGTTGCAGCACTCAAGTGAAGCAAATATAAGCATGTTAGTAACCACTCCTGTTATCTAGGTACCATCTGTTCAGCCACTAAAAACCGGCAGGAAATGTTAAACAGTGCTACTGTGTTACAGAAACAGAATACAAACTGGGCAAGATTTTCAAAAAAAAAAAAAAAAACCTGCACAAAGTGCCAAAAATCTACAAACATTCAGTAAAACCGACTGAAACCCAGTAAACCCCGACAAAAAACGAGTAAAGTTGAAAAGAACCTCAAAATTAGCTGTTTAACTGCATCCAAAATGACCGTTAAAAGCTCAGATACACCTTCCATGGCTAAAAAGCACACCGATTATGAAAAACCGGTTCCGAACCGATTATCGTGTAGTAACTAAACGTTAAACAGTGCTACTGCTTTGTATAAAAAACACATAGACTGAAAAAAATTTCGAAGAAAACCCGCATAAACTGCCAAAAACAGGTGAAACCCGATAAAAACCGACATACTACCGGCAAAAACCAACACACCTCTATTAAAAACCGACAAAAACCAGTAAAATGGACAAAAATCGGGAAAGTATCTGTATGACCGGATCCAAAATGACCGTTAAAAGTTCAAATGCACTTTCCACGGGAAAAACGTGCACCGAATATGAAAAATCAGTTCCGAACCGGTTATCGTGTAGATATCAGTTATTCAGTAGCTACAAAACTGGCAGTAAACGTTGAACAGTGCTATTGCTTTGCAGTAAAAATGCTCAAACAGGGCAAAATTTCCAAAACAACCCGCACAAAGTGTAAAAAACCATTAAAAATTACCTACAACCGGTAAAAATCAATACAAAAAAAAACCAGTAAAACAAAAAAGGGAAATTACCTGTATAACCGGGTCTTAAATTGCTGTTAAAAGTTCAGATACACGTTCCACGTAAAAGACGGGTACCGAATATAAAAAACCGGTTACGAACCGGTTATCGCACTGGTGCAGAATTTTGTGAGAATTCTCGAATTCGGTTTCAGTAAGCGCTAAAATCCCTTTACTTCCCCAGAACATTTCGGGAAGCAATACGGCATCTTAAAATTTCGCACTAAAGTGGCAACACTCTTTTAGACAAGGGAATATCAAATTCCTCAAAAGTACATACTGTATATAACAGGAGTGGCGAGAGTTACAAACAAAAGAACAAGCATGCAAACATACAACTGAATCTAATAATATATCAAAAGTAACCGATTCACTAAACTTCCCATCTCACCAATAGCATACTATTTCTTAACTATTGACTACTTGAACTATAACCCGTTATACAAATATACAAATCAAAAACTTCAATTAAAAATTATAAAGTTCAACAAAAATTTAATAAGTTAATACTATATTTTAATTTTAATTAAAAATTCATGTTTCTGTTTAAGAGTGAAAAAGAAATAAATCAGATTGTCTAAATTATTTTGGAAAATTTATTTGTCATAACCTATAGTTCGTCCCACTGTTCGATAATTAAATTTTTGCCAACAAATGTATCACAATTGGAATGAAAAGGTTTACAGAGAAAAAAAAAATGGCAGAAGAAAAGCCGTATAAAACAGCAAATAAATAAAAGCAAACAAGGTATCGCATCACATCAACGCATCCTACCAAATCACTACCAAAAAACCAAGAAGAAAAGCCATTAACAAAATTAATTGTAAACTGGCACAACCTGGCAGAATCACATGTGTACATATAAATTAACAAAAGAAAAACATGTTAGACATTTGTTGGCCTTAATTTAGCCAGTAACCAGCGACAATGCGGCAGGGAGACAATATGACGTCTCATTTTCAATAAAATCAATTCATAGAAATAACAATTTATACATACGAGTATGCATGAATACATACGAGTATGTACAACAATTAAATCCTGACTATTACTTTTATTTTCAGTTTTACCTTAAGGCTTAAATGCTGATCTTGATGGCATTGTTTAAGTCTACTACAAATAATTAAACAATTGTTAAATTGTTAAGTCTTGTTTACAAATGTTTTTGGCTAAACATTTTCTATAAAATTATATTATTTCCAAACAATAACCCAAAACACAGACAGACAGACAGACAATTGGTGGCCTTGTTTTTGAAGAATAAAAAATCGCTTTGAAATGAAACAAAAATATTCCCCATCTTTTATTGAAGACATGACAAAGTAATAATTTCTGATTTAATATTTAATACAAAAAGAAAAATACAAAATCAGCTTGCATAGTGAAAAGATTTCAAAGGAAATCGGTTTAAATTGGATTTTTATGGTTTTCCGAAATAAAAAAGCAGAATTAAAATGAAAGAAAATATAATATTATAATATCTAGAAGTATAAAGGCTTGTTAATAACATTGTAGGATTATAATTGACATTTTCATTTCTTTGGCCATCAAGCAGGGTGGCTTATATTGTCGCTCAACGTCTCCTTTAGATGTCACAAATTTTGTTCAATCAATTGCAATTTTAAAGGTGTTTACTCGTATAACTGCTGTCAGTAGAGGAAAATTGTTTGATAGGTGGTCGGAATTAAAACTAAAGTAAAAATTAATTGAGCAGTCTATAATCTTAAGTTTCATAAACAAAATACCAAATTTTTCAAAAATCAGTGAATTCTGGCAAAAATTTATTGCCAACCCAAAATAAACAACAAAATAATATTTGTGTACAAAACTAAAATTTTGATTGTGAATAAAATATTGATAAACAATAAAACTGAGCCTGAGTGTCACTTGAAGTTTCTTATTGCCCACTTGAATCATAAGAACAGTTGAGAAAAAGATTTACATCAGCACCTGCCTTGTGGCCATATGAACAGCTTCTTGTTAAGGAGTTTAGGCCTTCTAATCCCTCCTAAATGCAATTTCCCACGAATCAATGGAAGCAAGGCTTAATGAGTTGGTAGGCCGAAGCCCACTAAGAGCAGCATCCCTTAAACCAAGTCACTCGTCAGCCATCACCACTGGTTCCTTACAATACAGGTATCTGTTGCATAGGCAACAGATTTTCGGAAGGTTGTTATTTCTTAAAAAAAGCCACACACCAAACAATTATCAAGGATACTAACACTCCCTTCCTGCGTTTTAAGTTTCAACCACAGCCAGAACGTTACAGCAAAGGTAGGCACCTCAGCCATGATCAGCCCGGGTTGAACTGCAAACAGAACCACCCGGGGGCCATGCTGATCCCCGTTCTGCCAATTTAAACCCTTGGTAAGGGTTTTGGAAGCCAACACTACATAAGTCATGCGGCTTCCTAGAGTTTTGTTTGCTACAACAGAGAGGGGACCCCTTCCCCTCTCTACCCGAAAAACAAGGCGTCCTGGTTAGGAGTACGCCAAGGCAAAACTTGTTCCCCGGGGAACAAGAACAAAAAGAATTTCCTTTCTCCACTAACCATTTTGGAACATTTAATATCTGTTTGACACTTCCGCAAAACGTACTTAACAACAATCGCCAGCAAAGAGTGCTTAGCCTGCGGTCATTCACAACACCAAGCCAACAAAAGCGGCGATAGTTCCAGGAAGTAGTTATCGATGATACGGGCCCGCGCAAATCAGTAGCAGGCCCAACCGAGTCACACGTGTAAACACCAAAATGCTCCTCAGCAAATCGTCCGACCACCACTTTGGAACCGGTAAGTCCACAGTTCTTAAGTCAAATATCTGCAAATTAGAACTACCAATTCCCATGTACTTGCACATTTTTTACCTATGAGACTTTGCACTTAGCTCGCTTACTCTTAAATACTTAATTCGGGTAATTGTAGAAATCTCGAAAATAAAGTTGTTCCTCAATTTCGTTACCCTACTACCCAAAATTCTATTGACTACCGTTCTTCGCCTAAAATAAAACTTCATATAAATACCCCCAAAGAAGTAATTAGACACATTCATGTAAATTACTTAGTGAGGCAAAAAAAAAGTATTCGCCTAATTGTTTCATTAAGGTAATTAGGCGAATTCGTTTAATACCCTTACCTCTTAAACCTTTCCTCATTAATTTGTTACTCATAATTCTCCTACGCTTAAATACTTAAGACGGATAATTGCTTGAAAATTTATATTCCCAAAATAAAGCTTTTCTTCAATTTCCCTTAACTACCCAATATTTTATTTGCCCTGCAACACTTTACATCTAAAATAAAACTTCGTATAACTACCCCCAGAGAAGTAATTAAGCACATGCTTGCTTAGTGAGGTAAAAAATTTTAGCCCTAACTACGTCATTGAGGTAATTACACGAATTGATTTCAAACCTTTCCCCCTTAAGTCTCTCCTCCTTAATTTGTATACGAATAAGAAACTATGCTTAATTCACCTACGCTTAAAATATTTAATTCGGCTAATGGCTTGAAAATGTAACTCTCTGAAATAAAGTTTTTCCTCCATTTCGCTAAAGTACCTAAAATTTCATTTGACTACAGCACTTTATCTTGAATAGAACTTTGTATAATTACCCCCAAAGAAATAATTAAGCACAGTCAAGTAAATTACTCACTGAGGTAAGAAAAAATATTAACATAATTGCCTCGTTGAGGTAATTACACGAATTCATTCATTCGATTAATTAATTATGTTTAGTTTATGAAATTTTTATAATCACTTGTTTTGGATAAAAATAATAGTTACAAATAATACCAGTAAAAAATTATAAATAGCTTGTTTTCTATGTTTCCCAGCTATCTATATGTCGAAATTTCATAGGAACTATCCTAATCATCAGTAGACTTTGAAAATTTTTGAAAGATATTCTCAAACATTCAACTTTATATCCCAACAATCCAAATAAATTGCTGAGAATTTAAAAAGAAAAATGCTGTAATAATATCTGACAAAACACAAAAAACAAGCTTTTCTATTTATAAACGTCTCTAACATTTCTTTACACCTTTCAAACAAATGAACAACCGTTGGTTGCTAGCGAATAAAAAACTTAATTGTTTGCATCACAAGTAATTTTAAAACAAATTTAATCAACATCATAGTTTAACTTCAACTTGTTGTCATTTTGTAAAATAGGAAAATAATTATTACTTTCAGGCACAAGATCCTTATTTTTATAACGAAAATGCTAATAAATTTTAAAAATTTTGTAGTGATAGATATTTTATAACAGCAATTTCTTTTAAAATTGAAAAATTACTTTCCAAAATGCTTCGCTCCAAATATTGGGGAGTTTTTGAGCACCTCCTCAAACAAATGGTTCTTTTTCATTTAATTTTAGTTAATAGTGTTAACAATTTACACCATGACTTTCTTTTTTAAAAAAAGAAAGTAAGGAAATGTTAAAAAAAATCTTTAAAAAAATCATTAATTTCTCTTGTATATTTATTGCTTGAAAAACGCCTCTGGAAATTTATTAAGGCTTGTAACATAAAATGTTGTTTAAATAGAAATCCTTAAAAAATAATACAAAATTGTAACTAAAAAGAGAAAATTTGAAAATGTTTGCCAGCGCACGTGTTTTCAAACAGCCAGCGCCGCCTTTGAGCTAAAAATTCTTAATAGGAAGAAAACAAACTTGTGAGTTTTCCATTTATTCCTGTTAATACCCCCTGCGGCTTTTTATTTTACTTGTTGTACAAAATTTCCAGATAAAAATCTGTATATTGTTTGTTTAACAAAAACAAAAGACAAATCTTTATAGTCCTTTTTCTCGGTAGTTTATGGCTGCTTTGGTGTAACCAAAGTCTGGTTACCCAGACTGTTTGAGGGTTTTAAGGTTAAACAAGGATTAAAAATAGAACTAAAAACTGTTAAATTTAGGGGTAGTTTTATTTTTTAATTCGAATATTTTATCTGTGTTTTGTGTCTGACTGGATTAATGTGTGCTAGTTTTTATGATTGTTAAGCAATTAAGTTCATGTTATCACTTGTTTTCAAAGAAAACCCAAATAGAATTTGGTTTATTTATTTGAGTCTGTAGAGTCAACATTCGTACAGGCTAAATGATAATGTAACGGGTTATTTATTTTGCGGTTTCGAAGGTGAACGTAAATAAAATATGTACCAAAATAAAACTATGATTTCGATGAAACTTCTATTTCAATATCTCAGCATCAGTCTTGCTCTCACATATGCACTACAATGTCACTTAAATTACCAACTCTAAATGGGTTGCAGCAGTCGATGCTTTTAATGTCATAGGGTGTGGTGCAGTGCACTATTCTTTGCTTTAGATCTCGATAATGACTTCTCTCGATATATATTAATCGATGAATTTGGGTGAAATTTTAATAGCTAACGTTTGACAGATCGCAATTTCAAAAAAAAAAAATCCAAATAAAATTTTTTTGTCATCTAGCGCTAGGTAGCTTCAATATCAATCCGCCCTCATAGATGGTACACTGAAAGAATTTTGTTCAGAAATTCTCTGAATTTTGACATTACTTTTATGAATTTTTTCATTATTTTTCAACCATTGTAACTTTTCATAGAAATAATGAAACAAATTTCATTAGATTATTTTAATGAAAACCTTCATAAAAGTAATGAAACATTTTAATAAGAAACATGACTTATTTTCATTAAAAGTATGAAAGACAAATCATATGATTAGTGAAATAATTTCTCTAGATCAAAGAATCAATTTCATAAAGCACATGAAAACTGTACGTTAAATTAATGAAAACGTAACATTTATTTAACGAAATAACTTCTTTGTACTAATGTAATATATTCATTAAAAATATGAAACTCCTTCATAAGGTCAATGAAGTTATTTCATTTATCTAATTTTATTACTTATTGAGCACCTGAAAAATTTACATTAAATCAATGAAATAGTTATATTTGTTTAATGAAATAATATCATAACACACATTAATAAAATGTATTCACAAATGTACGTAATAAGATCAATGGAATTATTTCATTTATTCATTGATACTTTATTTCATTACACAAACAATACTATTCCTTGCTTTTGTGAAATTGTACCTAATTATGATAAAAGAAAATGTTGAACAAGTATTCACCAAATAAAACAGATTTTATTAATTCAAATGACTTCAATACCCTGGTATTTAAATTTAAACTATTATTATGCTGATTTGAGTACATGCACATATGTACATACATACCTAAGTTCGGTAGCCAGAAATTTATTAGATCAATGATCTAATGAATTCTATTTCATTGGAATTATGAAACTCATAAAACTTACATTTTAATAAAAAAAACTTGACATTTTTTAAACTGTAGCTTAAGATTAATAAATGCCCATTAATATATCTTACCAAAATTCAAAGAATTAAAAAAAAAATTAAATTTTCTCCTCATAACCTATTTTTCTAGTTCTGGTACAATGCTATGCATATGTAGGGGTCATCCCCTGAGTACTGGTCCAAGCTAAAAAAAAAAACTTTTAACATTTTATTCTTTTATAATCACTTTTTTCATAAATTTAGATTTCTTTTTTTTTTTTTTTGTTTTTGAAATATAAATTTTTTTTCAGCAAAAAAACGTTTTCCTTACGTTTTATATTCACTAATATTTTAAATAAATAAATAACGAGTGATTTTTTTGCTATTATCTTTTTGGCAACACTAGTTTTAACAGCTCACGCACGTTTTGTATCTTGTATCACTGTCAAACATCTTCAGCTTGGTCTATAATTTAATCATGAATCGCCTTACAAACGAACAACGCTTGCAAATTATTGAATTTTATTACCAAAATGCGTGCTCTGTTAAGAAAGTTCATCGCGCGCTTCTTCCATTTTATGGTCAGTTTAATCGACCTACTGAGGCTTCTATTCGGGCTATTGTAAAAAAATTTCGCACCAAATTTACATTGTTGGACATTAAACCACCAACACGCTTACGTAGAGTGCGAACTGAAGAAAATATCGCAGCCGTATCGGCCAGTGTTGGTGATGACCGTGAATTATCGATTCGGCGCCGTTCGCAGCAATTGGGCCTCTGTTACTCCACTACGTGGAAAATTTTGCGGAAGGATTTGGGTGTGAAGCCTTATAAGATACAGCTGGTGCAAGAATTGAAGCCAAACGACCTACCACAAAGCCAAGTTTTTGGTGAATGGGCTCTTGAAAAGTTAGATGAAGATCCACTTTTTTATCGAAGAATTGTGTTCAGCGACGAGGCTCATTTCTGGTTGAATGGATACGTGAACAAGCAAAATTGCCGTATTTGGAGTGAAGAGCAGCCAGAAGCATTGCAAGAGCTACTAATGCATCCACAAAAAACAACCGTTTGGTGCGGATTATGGGCTGGCGGCATCATTGGGCCGTATTGCTTCAAAGATGATGCGAATCACAACGTTACTGTGAACCGTGCGATGATAACAAGCTTTTTTTGCCCAAAATGGAAGAGCTTGACTTGCATGACATGTGGTTTCAACAAGACGGTGCCACATGCCACACAGCACGCGAAACAATGGACCAATTGAGAGGCGAGTTCGGTGAACAGTTTATTTCACGCTTGGGACCAGTCAATTGGCCGCCCAGATCGTGCGATTTAACGCCTCTAGACTATTTTTTGTGGGGCTATGTTAAGGCTAATGTCTATAGCGACAAGCCCGCTTCGATTGACGCAGGTGGAAGCCAACATTGCCAACATTATTCGTGAGATACCGGCCGAAATGTTGGAAAGAGTATGCCAGAATTGGACTAAGCGGATGGACCATTTGAGGCGCAGCCGCGGCCAACATTTGCACGAAATAATCTTCAAACATTAAATTATATCGACCCAACTATCGATCCAAATAAATATTTCATGCATTTTTCTGAATTTTATGTGTTTTTTTTTCAATTTCCGATAGTTCTTATAAAATCACCCATTATATAGTATATTCTTTCTAACATTTGCTATTTTTTTCTAACAATTCTATAACAATTCAATTAAATAAAAATGAAGTGTCATACCACCTTAACTCCTCCTCATCCCAACATCTCCTAAAATTACTTAATTCTCAAAGCTCATAAATTTTTGTTCCACCTTGAATCATATCAACATTTTCTTAATTAATTTGAAATGTTTGTTTTTAATTAAGTCTCCTCCATTTAGTTTTAACAATTAAAAATGATGAAATTTTTAACCAAAAATTAATGATTTAATATATTTTAATTTTTATTAATTGTCTGAAATTACATACAAATCTCCGCCACATGTTTTAAGTCATGTGTTCAAAGAAAATACAGAAACAAGAATAATATAAATCATACCACTTAAAATTTATATTCGTTTGCATACTCGTATTTGAAGCAATACAAAACACTTGAATAACTTGTTTCAGCATGTTGCAAGTGGCAGACATGGCACTCATGTTTGTGCCACTTGAAAAATAATATTGTTAAAAGATTTTTCGTGAGCTCAACAGCCAACCAACCACCCATATTTATCACCATACAATTTATGCTTGAATTAAACTCATTAAACATTATGTCAATACAATTTACTAGAAATAAATTTTCTAATGTAGAACAAGAAAAATTTAGGAAAAACAAAATAATTTGGTGGATGTGGGTGAATATTTCATATTACATTGTAGGGAAGAACAATTATCCTAACTACCCAGTTGGAAATTTACTTCATACAAACAAATGTATGATTTTGAGAAACATATATTGGAAAGTTATATAAACATGTATGCCCTAAACTGGTTGGAGTTAGATATTATATTTACATGATTTTCCTAAAATATTTTACATAACAAAATGAGAAACAATCTTCATATTTATAAACTTAACCTCTATCCTGTACTTGAAAAATAAAATGTATATAATAGTAGTGGGTCAATTATGTCCAATGCAAGTTTTCAAATATTTATTCGTTGTTTTTTGCACTTTTTTGCATTGGTATACAATATAGGTTTCAAAATAAGTTTTTAGCACTCAAAACATTTATTAGCTTTTTCGTACCGTAGAAAAGCGATGATATATATTGTGGTTAAATTTTAAGGGCCGAGATGGAATGTAAACCACACCTAACCATCAAGCTTTTTTCCTGCATTTCATTTGATTTTTCTCTTTTTCAGACCAATTCAATTTGAACCATGGAAAATACGTAATCAAGCATCGCATTTCATTTGATTTTTCTCTTTTTCAGATCAATTCAATTTGAACCATGGAAAGATACGTAATCAAGCATCGCATTTAACGCTGCCATTACACAAGAAAGTACTTTCATGACATTGTTGTATACATATTACAAATAAAAATTTCATTGAAATAGACGGCTTTCATGAAAATTTCTTGTTCGTCTACACAGGAAAGTGAAAGTTCATTTTACAAATGCTTCCGACGCAAAGACCCAGCGGCGAACATTGCCTACCACATTACTTCTCTTCGATGATGTGTGCAACACTTTGTAATCAATGAATGGTAACTTACAAAGTGTATGAAAGTAGTATATGGAGTTCCGAAAAATGAATTACGTTCATCTTTTGTATCACATTTATATACAAATGTATTTTATTTTTTAGTTGTAAATCAAATATTCGCCGTCTTTGTCAGACTACTCGTACGTTGCAAAAATTTTAATTAACAAAATCAGATAAAAGTGCTAGAAAACAATTTAAAAAAGGTACAAGACAAAAGGAAAGACAAAACATTTAGGGAAAAAATAAAAGAATGCAGTAGACAAAAAACAAAACAAATTTATTTAATGGAATATTCCCAAAAAACTGAAGTGCGCAGTACGTACGAGCTGCCTACTGCCGACTTACAAAGTATGCGAGATTGTATTCGAGCTGCCTACCGTCGACTTACAAAGTATGCGAGAATGTATTCGAGCTGCCTACTGCCGACTTACAAAGTATGCGAGATTGTATTCGAACTGCCTACTGATAGCTTACAATGTATGTTAGGAAGTAATGAGCTTTTGTTGGATGAACACCACACTAGCTCGCTTACTTTGTGTGCAGGTAGTAGGCGTTCACTCTACAAATGCGGCAATGTGTATGAAAAAGTATACTAGGATCGTATATGAGATGGTGTGCATTACTGACTTACAAGTGTGCATCGGATCATCGCTTACGTAAGCGAAACTTTGGCCGCTGGGGAGTGGCAAAATTTGCCTCTCTTTCTCTCCACTCTTATTTTGTTTGCTTACTAATCAGAGTTGCCTAACTTATTACATATACAAATTTATGGGACAATAGTTGAAAAAACTTATCATTTCAAATTTTTCTATGATGTTATTTTTATTAAAAGACTTTAATTGTTTTCTTTATGTGTTAAATATACAATACAATGACAAATGATAATAATTATTTTCATAGACTTGCAAAAGAAGTTAATTTTAATAAATAAAAATTTTATATTATTTTACTACAATACTGCAACTTTGTATAATTCTTTGTATGTGGCAACAATGTTTAGCAATTTGTCGTTTTACTTTCAGAAAACGTCAAAAAATTTGTTTCATGAAATTTTTAATGAAAGCTGAGTGGAAAGTAAGCGAAATGAGAGTGTGTTATTAAAAAAGTGTGAGTATATTACAACTTTCATGAAATTACTTTCCTGTCTAAACGATAGGTAAAGTAAAATCTTGTTATGAAAATGTGTATTCAAATCAAAATGCATATCGTACACTTTGTGATTTTTTCGGTCAATTTAATCGTGCATACAATTGGAAAAATCGTGCAAATATGTAAGCAAACCGGATCTTTAGGAGACGTGAAAACACCAGTGCATGCTCGTATAGCTCGTTCTGCAAAAAATATTGCTGTATGGCTGAAGAGCTGTCCACCTCAACTCTTCGTCGTGCCCAACAATTGCGCCTCTCACACTCAAACGCAAAATTCACTTTTAGGTGTTGTAGGGAACGCTGGTTTTACTGCCGTTTTTGAATTGTTACGAAATAATACCATATGTGTTATACATATTGCTCCTTCATTGCAACATAGTCATATCTCAAAAAATTTGCTTTTCGAGTTAACAATGCAGAATTGTTAACAGTATTACATTTTATATTGTGCCAAAAATTTATTCAAATTACTTTTAAACGGGTTTCTTTAGAATATATATTCTAAAAAATTCTTCGAAGACTTGAAGTATGGAAACTAAAAATTTGAAATACGTTTTTCGCGAAAACAGCTTGTTTTTAGTTATGACTATGTTGCAATAAAGGCGCGATATGTGCACATGTACGTGCTAATTCAATAATACGAAAACAAATTGACAACAAACAGAGCAATTTTTTAATTTGATATTTTTAATTGAGAATATGTAAAACTTCGTTAACTTTTTCTTAACATAAGGTTAGGTTAGGTTTAACAGGCTGCCAGCTAGTGCTGGCAAGTGCTCAACGCTCTCTTCTTCCTCCTCGTCTCTGCAACTTCTACAGAAGTCATTAAGTGGAAGATTTAACCCCCTTGTCTGCGTCCCTATGTGGCAGTGTCCCGTCAGAACCGCCACAACATAACGCAACCTCCGTCGGGGCAAGCCCCTAAGGATAATAGTCCTCCTGTTATCATATTTGGGCCATGTCAGCCTTGATATTCGACAGGTACCTTCATTAGACCATCTGTCTTGAGCGGTCTGAAAAAGTTGACGCTGTACTAGTTTCTCACAGCTCGCAAGCGGGGTTCCAATGATCCCATCAATATCTCTTTGTTGTAGCTGGACACCGACCTTTGCCAGTTCATCCGTTACTAGATTTCCGGACACTTCACTGTGCCCTCGTACCCAGATAAGATCCAGGGTCGAATGTCTGGCTATCTCGTTTAGAGATTTCCGGCATTCACGAACCAACCTGGACTACTAGTGCATACAACGCAGCCTTACTATCAGTATAAATTCGGATATCATTCTCATATATCCTGATGATACATTTTAATAGATGATACATTTTAATAGTGAATAATCTTATTTTTTCTTGAAAGTTTAGTTTAAGCAACATGAAACAGTTCACTTCAATACGCATGCGAGTTAAAGTCGCCAATTTCAAGCAATATTCATTTACTAGAACAACTAAAAGTCGATTTCAAATAGCAAAACCATGATTTTTACATTATACCAGAAATGCCCAAGCTCTATGCGCTTGGTGCTCATTTGTTTTTGTAAAAGCACTTAGCTATGGGCTGTGCGCTTTAATATACACATGTGTGCGTACACACACAAGTGCAAAGCAACAACACTGTCTTTCGTATGCTTTGTTTATTAAACAAAATTAGTTTTCCCTTATATGTATTGGTGTTTTCTCTTCAATATAGAATTTTTGGACAGCTCCGTGCATCCATGTTTACTAACTTCCACCTGAGTTGTGGTATTATTACCAGAAGTAGTGCCTAACGATAGTATCGAAAATATCATGATTTCTTTTGCATCGCTCTGCAAAATTTAATCATATTTTTATGTCATATGTCAGTTATTCAAAAATAATTATTCTTACAACTTATTGTGCTTAAGCATTTAAATTCATATGTGCAAACATATGACAAAAATTTTTTTTAAAGTTAAAAAAATCTCCCAAACACAACATCGCCAAAGGATCATACCGCAACAATATAATATCAATATGTTTTCCTTTCTTGTTAATTATAATCTCCAGTGCCGATTGACTTGCTGTGTTTAGAGTGATAATTTAAAGGAAAAGTTTTATCAGTTTTCTTTCTTTTTTTAACAAAAACCATATTGTTTTTATCAAACACAAAGCAAAAATCTGGGCGTTTATTTTGAGCAACCCTTAAAACATAATTTTAAAATTCATTAAAATAAAATCCAGATAACACTCCACATAATTTGTGTAATTTCTTCATTTGAAATATGTAAATATCAAATTACCCACATTAACAAAGGAACCACCTCCCTCCCTGCCTCCCTTTGGAGTAAACAGCAAAAATCACTTGTTTTCCTAAACGTTAAACCAACTCTAGAGTTGAACAGTTTGAAGTGTAAAAAATTGTTAAAAGGTCTCAATTTGGGTTTCATGTGCAACATTTATTTTGTTTGTTCAAGTAATTTGATCTCGTTTGGTGTTTCTAAAAATTTTATCACTCAAGCACCGAATTGAAAATGTAGTTCGAAAATTTCTTATCAGCTGTTGTTGTTGTCTTAAACAAATATTGCTGTTGTCGTAATCTAGACCTCTGAAGTGACATTGTAATCGAGTGCGGAATTTAATGCTTCAAGTGTGATGAGTACTCGTCTGTGTTGCTTTCAGTGATGCTTAAATTAACAAATAAGAAATGTAGATATTGAATTTTACTTGATGTTGAGTCTGTGTGGTTCAAGAAGTTTCAGTTTCAAATGCAGGGTGTTATCAGCACATATGGTGTTGATTTGTGTGTAGGAAAGAATATAAAGTTTCTTTAGCAGATAACAAATAGTTATGAATTAGAATTACAAACATATGTATATATGTTTTTAAAATTAAAGTTTTGTAAGCAAGGCTAAGGAGATACATTTCGTTTTAACTAATTTTTTCATTAAACTTACGTTCGTATATGTAAAAATTATTGTAGGAAAATCTGACCAAACGAAAACTTTATGACTTATTTACTATACAGCTACATGATTATACTATGTCATGATCGTAGTAATATTACTTGCCTTGACAATATGGTGTTATGGCTACGACTAAAGTCACTATGACTTTATGCATATATGACTATAAGATAATTTTACAAAAGTATATCTTTATTACAGTAGTTTTATGATAATATATATGGTAATATGCCTCTATGATAACACTTCTTAGTAAAAGCGTAACTTTGTGGCAGCATGTGAACTTTATGACTTTATAGCAATATATGTATGTTTTTTGTAAAAATATATAAATAATTTTTTGTTATTTCAATTATTTATAGTATTTTCTCAATTACTTTATAATATAATTTAATAAATATACAAATCTTAAAAGTAAAAGTATATGACGATGCAACTTTAATAGCCATATCCGCGGCATTTCCCTCTTTGTGTTAGAAGGGTGAACATTTTAAGTTGTTGTATTTTAAAATGCTAAATCATATAAAATAAAATTTTTTTTCAAATAGACAATAAAAAAAAAGTATTTACGCATAGGACATCCTTGCCATTTAGGGGTATGAAAAGTAGATGTTAGCCGATTTGCAGTCTTACCCGATATACACACAAAATTTAATACCAATCGGCTCACTGCAAACACTGTGAATTTTATATATTAGATGGAAAATTAAGACTATATGATTTTATGAAAGCACGGCTTTATGGCAATGTAATATTTGTATTAATATAATTTTATATTAAATTAATTTTATGACCTTAAATAAAATAGCTTCAGTATAAATAATATCACATTATGACTTTATGAAAACATGTTTTATGAACAATATGACCATATAACTTTCGACAATCTGATTACATATCAATAGAAGCTTATTACAATATAAGGTTATGACATGATAATATCACATTAAGACAGTACGACTTTATGTCAGTATCATTTGACACCACCAACATATAACTTTCCTACAGTATGAATCTATGAAAACATAAGCTTATGACAATATAAGGTTATGACATCTTAATATCACTTTAAGACAAGATGACTTTATGACAATATCACTTTACATCAATATAACTTTACACAATATAACTTTATACTAGTATGACTTTATAATAATATATGTTTATAACAATATGACTTTATAAAAACACGACTTTGTGATTATTATTATTAGATGGGATGTGGCCCCTTATCGGCCACTTGCACTGCGACCAGAGTCCGACTTTGTGATAGTATGACAGCTTTATAAAAATGTTAATAAACATATTATTAAATTAATTACTTCATACTAATTTTCCCCCTTTTTTCATATAAATGAAGTTGAAATAAAAGTGTTGAAATATAAATGAATTAAAAACCAAGAATTGTACTGGCTCAAGTAAAAAACAAGTATTAACAAATTAATTACAAACAATTGAGTTTTATTCACTACATTAACTTCTAACAATGATACCAATCAAAAAATTATTAACGGCTTATTTTCTATATTTCCCAGTTGTCTACATGTCAACATTTCATAGGAGCTACCTTAATCATCAGTAGACATTGGAAATTTTTGAAAGATATTCTCAAACATTCAACTTTTATAATTGATTGGTATCAATGTTAGAAGCTAATATAGTGAATAAAACTCAATTGTTTGAATTTTTGTTCTCTGCTTTCCGACTGATTGACATCATATTGATGACATTCAGTCATCAATATGATTAAATTAACACCACTTGGTAATTTTTCTGATACTAATGAGTTCTCATGAGAGTTTTTCATCAAATTGATTTCAAATTATTGTTGGTCTGATATTAGCGTGCCATTTGATTGATGACACTATGTGATTACATTGACTTTATTTAGCCATTTTTTTTCAAAATGTAAAGTATAATTACATGACACTTTGACGTCAGTATGACAATCAATTGATGAAATACTTGTCATAATTCTCGCTAATGACAATTAAAATGGCTGATGTAATGTAATGATGATATCATAGAGACGAACAGTGCCATGGGATCGGTGTATTGATGTAAAAATACATCACGGATTTGCTATGAGTATAGGAGCATGTGACTATATGGCTTTATTTAAATGATTATTATAATACACATATGTAACACGATGATCGTTTCATATTATGATTATACAAGGAACATCGAATTGATATAAAAATCTTATGACTTGCAACTGCTTATTGGCATGACTGCACGGTATATGGAATTATAACAATATGTTTCTATGACATTACCATAAGAAAAAATGATTACATAGTTAAGATAACGGCTATACAATTTTACTGATCTACTATATACTTATAGTATATAGTTACATCTTTTAAATACATGGCTATATAATACGATATGGTTGTATAAGCAAGTGACAAAAAACATTTGTCTCTATATGCATGACTATGTTATGACAACTATTCATTACTACAAAAAAATTTATATTTATATCAATAATTGAAAAATTTAAATTCAAGACCAATTATTTTCAAAAACAATTGTTTATCAAATATTCTCTCAACCTCTAAAGTATTTCCAATTCCATTAATATCCTCGTATTTCCCTTTAGAAGGCACTAATGTTGCTCAAAAAAAAAGATACTCTTCAAAGGATGAAAACTTCCTGTCGCTTCTTTGGCCACAGACAGTTGTAATGTACTCAAATTAAATAGGCGGCCTTAAAAATACGATTCACATTAAATCAATTTAAATTTTTCTAACAACACTTAAAGGACATTTAAATATATTTATGAGTAGAAAATTACAAGAAAATGACATTAGCATGATAATTGTTGAAAATTAATGAAAATTTCAACCAAAATACAAAAATCAATTATAGAAAGACAAATCAGAGATAATAATCTAAGACTGAAGTGGCTTTGGAGACACTAATGACATTTGTCTACTAATAAAATTGGTTTGTCACAATTCATTAATGACGGACATTTTGGCTGTTTGCCATGGCTAGAAAACGATGTTGGCATTTGCAAAGCCACTTGTGGTTAAAGAGCATAAAAATGTGGCATTTATTTATTACAGGCACATGATTGGGAAAGCGTAAGGCTTCCTTTTTTGAGCAGAAACTACTTTCAGGCGGAACAACTACTTGGAATAATTTTTGTTTTTAAAAAAGTTTAGTATAGTTTTGTATAAGGGAACAATACTTTTGCCCTCAGGAAATTAATTTCCAGGATAACGCTTTTTGCGAAACAGAAATAAAAGTCTTTTCAAATGAAAAATGGCTTAAGAATCTAAAATTGCCAAAACTGTGTCATGCAATTGCACCTGTAGCTGTCATTGGATTTTTGGTACAAACTGTGAAATATGACACTTAAAATTTGAAAACAGCAGCAACTGAAAAAAATAATAGAATAAAAATTGTACAACGAAAACATTTTTTATTTTCAAAACTCACAACAAAGAGCAGAAAATCGTTTAAACTTAGAAACCAAACTGGTGAGTAAATACCAGCATTAATCTTATGTCATGCATTAGACTACTGGCGCCAGCAGTTTTTATAGAAAACTAGTCGGGACAAAAAATAAACTTCACAGTAGTCCTTTGTTATCCTGTTGTGATGGTGACTATCAAAAATGTAACAGTTTTTATGTGATACCTTTGTCACGGCAAAATGGTGCAACAAGTGACACCCACATAAGATTAAGAACAAAACAAATAGTACTAAGCAAGCAGGTGGTTTGACGAACATGAATACATTTTATATAAGAGTAGGAGTGAAGTAATTTATCGAATGATGACAGTTTTAAAACTAATAATATAAATCTTTAAGCTAAAGAACACTCTGTAGCAGGAGTGCCCAAGCCCTATGCGCTGGGTGCTCAATTGTTTCATATATACACTGTGGACTGTTCAGTTTTAACTAAGTTAATTTCAACATTCTAAATGCTGTGATATTGTTTGTTTTGGTCGTTCCGTGTGTTTAGTTCACAAACACTACTTCCCCTTTCCTCCTTCTTACAATCTATTTTCCTAGTTTCAGTACAATGCACTGCATATGTAGGGGTTATCTCCTGAGTACTGGTCCAAGCTAAAAAAAATAAATAAATAAAATCACAAAGCTATAGGTTGTGTGCTTTTATATAGACATGAAGGTGTATGCTTTGCTTATTTAATAAAATTCGGTTTTCCTTATATGTATTGGTGTTTGCTCTTCCATGTAGAGCTTTTGGGCATTCCTGCCCAAATGAACAGTATGGCATTTTAGTGATTAAAATCAAAACACAAAATTTTTATTTTTATTTGATGGTGTTGTGGTATGATTGACGAAAAATTTCACTTTTTTTCAATGTACTTATCCTAATTTCTTCTACCCGGCTTAGACAAACCTGTACTTGTCCCCACTTAAACAAAACTGCTGAGTATTTTGACTCGTCTGCATAGAGCAGCAACTAATCGTTGAAGATGTTTACTGCCTTATTTGTTCATCTTTAAGGAACTTTTCAGACAATACCATTCTTCTTGGCTTTAAGTAATTAAAGTGATAATATAAAATTCTTATTTAAAAGAATTTGTTTAAGGCCTATTTAATAGACTACAGGAAACTTATCAGAAAAAACTGTTCTTGTTGGTGTTGAGTACTTAAACTCATAAATTATAATTTATATTTCTACATATTTATTTGATGTTTACGTGTTATGATTGATGAAAAACTGTGAATTTTTGTATATGTAATTATCTGATTTTTTTTTCTCCGGTTTTTTGACAAAACTGCACTTGTTGCCCATTAAACAAAACTAGTGAGTATTTTTTGCTTGCCCACGTAAAGCAGCTACTAAGCAGTAGAAGTGTTTGATGGCTTATTTGATCGTCTATATAAAACTCAAAAGACTAAAATGACGTGACTTAATATTTCTAATATTTTTGATATGTCTACGTAACGCAGCAACTAAGCAATGCTGATGTTTGATGGCTCATTTGATGATCTATAGGTATCGTATCAGACAAAACTGTTCTTCTTGGCTTTGGGTATATAAGATCCTAACATAAAATTTACTGCTTGGCTCACGATATTGTTTCGTAAACGTTCGTCATAATTTTAATGGTCAAAAACTCTATTGCGATGTTGTTTATAAGCTTTATTTTTTTCTGATCTTGTATTATTTGCCTTTCTATCCTCCAATATATCCGTTAGTTGTTGACTACATGTCACTTATTTTTAATATAAACCATTAACGAAACGACAGCTTGTGCCAGACAGTTACATTTTTATTTGACAATGGTTTTATTTGACAGTCACGCGTAATGATTGATGAAAAACTCTGATTTTTTGTATATAAAATTTACCTATTTTTTTTCTCCCTTATTTGACAAACCCGTACATATTGTGACTTACATAAATAAAACTACTAAATGTTGTTTGCTGGTCTACATAAAGTAGCAACTAAAGTAAGAAGAAGTTTAATGCCTTATTTGACCGTATATAGAGAACTTATCAGACAGAAATATTATTGTTGGCTTTGAGTAATTAAATACATCACTGTATTTGACAGTGACGTATTATAATTGATGAAATTTGTGATATTTTGTATAAGTAATTTTTCTACTTTTCTCCCTTTTGATGATAAAACTGCGCTTGTCGATTTTTTGCCTGTCTACGTAAAGCAGCAATCAAACGATGAAGATGTTAGATGGCTTATTTGTTCGTCTACAGGGAACTCAACAGACTTAACTGTACTATTCGTCACTTAATCAACACTACTGGGTATTTTTAATGCTTTTTATAAGTCTACGTAAAGCAGCATAAAGAAGTTTGATGGCATGTTTGATCGTCTGTGGAGTGATTCTTTGCCTGAAAGAAATCTTTTTATGGTCAGATTTACGCCAAACGAAACATAACCTTGTAGCAGAGATTGAGTGAAACTATTTCGGCTATAGTTGGAATTTCAAACACATATTTGCAGCAGGTATGATCACATTGGGCAAATATTTGATAATACAGATCTATTTGCTACTTTTGTGCATTTTAGATGTTTCTAAAGGACCAAATAGGCTACGCAAATATGGCTTGGAAAAGATGCCAAAATTTTACCTTTATATAAATATTAAGCTTTGTTTATGTGGGTGTTTGCTTGTTTGCACAAACATTTGTGATTCTCGTGCAAACATCTTGAATGCTTATGCTATCTAGCGCTAACTTTTGATATTTAAATTAAAATTTTGCATTGTGAAGTGGAGGGAAGAAGAAACACAAAAATAAATCAAGAAAAAACTTTCTTGTTAGAATTTTCAGAATTGTATACAAGTTTACCTTTTTTTTAGAAATTAAAAAAACAAAGATTATAGCAAAAAAAACTTGAAAAAATAGCGGCTATAACAACTAACAGAATAGTTTAAAACTTGTGAATATCATATGGCGAGCAAATTGTCAACAACCGCCGTGTTCTCTGACTGAAAAAAAGTGATTAATTTGTGTTTGTATGAATTATATTTGTATTGTTTATGTGTAAACGTAGAGCATGTGCTTGCCAAATGGTTTGCGTAGTCTATTTGTCCCTTAAGACGTTGTCAAAAGTGAAGTGAAGAAGAAAATTGTAAGCCTGCCTAACAAACAGGCATATCACATCCAACAATATTTAAATTAAATTTTTGGTTTGTACATTTGTACAAAAGGTTATAGTTCAAGTTTTATCCTTTTTTAAGTTTTTTCTTAAGAAGGATTTTTTACAATACAAATTTGCTATTATCAATAATTATTGATTGAAGAAGACAAAAAAACAATATTATTTTCTTGTTAATTTATTTTAAGAAAATGCTGAAAAGTAGTGCTTGTGATTATTTTATCAAATATTTGCTCAATGTGACCGTAACTTAACTCCTTTTTCTTATCTTAAAACATTATAATTGTTTCCGCAAATCATTTGATTTTTCCTTTGGTTTTATTACACATTATCTTAATTACGAGCCGATTAATAAAACAGACCTAAAACTGCTTGTGATAATAAACAAGGGAGCTAATTATAAGGACAGCGTTTTTACTTCAAACACAAATTAAGTATTTCGGTATCATCAGAAAGTAAAGGCTATCATTAAGCGAAAAAGGATAACAAATAAAACTCTTTGATGGGCTCGTTAAATGAATCCTTATGTGGAAGGGGTGGTATATTTTAAAATTTAAACTTTGATGAGTTTTGAAAAGGATAAGGATATCACAATGTAACAGATCTTTTATTTGTGGTTTATGCTGAAAAATTTACTAGAGAGAGAGAGAGTGTAAAAATCACATGATTTGCTAGCAATAAAATTATTGATTTTCTTTATGATAATGTACAAATTTTTTATCACAAACTTCTCATAAACATAGAAAAGTCTGCTAGAAATCTATGTCCAGGATATGAAGCAATTTTGGTGCTAAAATTATTTCCTAAAAGTTTTTATGTCTTACTCAGTTTTCGTTTCGTTTAATCCTTTAACATTGATACTTCAAAAGAAATTGTTTTTTATATCAATTACTTTACATATCTTAAGGTAGACACAAAATTGTACGCTGGCGCCTGCTTCCTGCAGCGATGTCCTTTCTTCCATGTTTCCTTAAAGATGAACCTGTTTACAGAAAGAATAATTTGTTTTGTACTCTCCCATTCAGAGCTGTTGCCAACAAGTTGTTTTGCTTTTTAGAAAACTAAAAAAAAATATTCGATTGTTCTTTGCGCGGTAGGTATTGAAAAGGTTGATTCCTGGTGAGTAATCCAGCAAAGATACTCGCCTATATAGTTTTACATTTATCTGCTGAAATTTAACCTTTTACCGCCAATTGTGATTTGACAGAAATCTGTGTGTTATATCTTGCTTTGTTTAAGGTTTAGTTAAAGCAAATACGTACAGGGCCTGTTTCACCATCTCGAATGTTAACGTTCGCTAACGTCTACAGATGCAACTTTGTATTTGCTAATCATTTTAAAGTGTAATAAAGTGTAAGAACCTGCCACGAAGAATATTCGAATGCCAATTCATCATAAACGATATTATTTTTGACCTACAAAGAAGATTCTTTGGCATTTCAAATATTGGCAAATCTTATCTTTCGAGATCATGAAACACGCCTACAGTCTTTTGTATTAGAGAATTTAATACACAAACAAGTGGATTTCACTCATAAAAGAAAGCAGCAACGATTTTAATAGCATATGAAATAATTTAAATGAAATAAAAAAATTCTGTAAGAAGTTTAAATAAAAAGTTACGATGTTGAAAAGTCAAGTAATTTTAAGGGGTTGAAAATACATTATGTTCATATTATTTTATATATTTCATAAAAAAAAAATCCTCTTACAAAAAATAAGTAATATCTTATCAGTAACCTTATCCTTTTTAAACGTCATTTGAGGCTGCCTTTGATTTACACCGACTCTGCAACTCAAAGGCCGGTATATTAATGTCCTCTAATGTGGTAAACCTTTGAAGTAGTTTTCCTCTTAAAGAAAGCCGAAATTTTATCAAAACTCATTTCTAGTTTCAAGTAAAGCCGCCTTTTTAAAATCTTCTTTTTCTGTTAAAGGAGTTAAAATTAGAAATTCGTTCAGCATTTAAGAAATTTTTTTCGGCATGTCATTTATACTAATAGGATTCTAATTGAGATAATTTGTGATATTAGGAAAAAAACAGGGCAACAAAATAGTTTACAAGGCTGATTAGTTAGACTGTATTTTACGGCACGATTTAATGCATTATTAAGTGAAAAAAAGATATTTAGTTATGGTAGTTAAAAAAAGAAGCAGGTGCAAGTTCGTGCAAAAGGCCAAAAAACCAAAATAAATTGCTTTAAATTTTTTATGCCTAAAATTTTATATTGATTGGTATCAATATTAGAGGCTAATACGATTATAGTGAATGTAACTAAATTGTATAAATCATAATCATTTAGTAAACTAACAATTTCTGCCCCAGAACTAATCCTCTAAAGAACTTCTCAAAGAAGCTCTTTTGAACCCAATGACACTTAAAGTAGCTGTCCAACTCCGGGCAGCAGTTCAGGCGATCTAAATTTACAAAAGAGAACAACTAGAGTCGGCAACCTTCAACGATCATCACTAGGGAATCGAAGAAGTAATTGAGATCAGTGACCACATAGATTCAAACTATTCCTTTATTAGATAGTTCAGGAATCAGAAACGTAATTGATGTGTCTCAGATCCGTGACCACACAGATCCAATCCATTCCCTTATCAGAAAGTTTGGAATCAGATCTTCTCGACAAGGATAGAATGAGGCACGAATTGATTTGTAATTGATGTAACTTAGATCAGTGACGACATAGATCCAATCCTTCCTTTATCAGTAAATTCAGGATAATCTGTCCGACAAAGATAGATTGAGGCACGAATTGATGTGTAATTAATGTGTTTCAGATCAGTGAGGACATCGATTGAACACTTTCCTTAGTGGGGAAATTCAGGATAATCTTCCCGACAAGCATAGAATGAGACACGAATTGATGTGTAATTGATATCTCTCAGATCAGCGGCGACATAGATCCAATACCTTCATTTATCGATAAATTCAAGATAATCTTCCCGAGAAGGATAAAATAAGGCACGAATTGATGTGTAATTGATGTATCTCAGGTCAGTGACGACATAGATCCAATACGTCCTGTATCAGGAAATTCAGGATAATCTTGCCGACAAGGATAGAATGGGGAAGGCACTAACAAAAAAACTGAAGCAAAGTGGTTGCGGAATGGCTCACAGATGGATCCAACACGCTTCAAGGAGTAGAAGCAGAAATAGTAGGGCCTAGAACACGCAAGATAATAACTCCTAGTAAGGACATATCAAACTTCAAAGCAGAACTATAGGCAATAAGGGTAGCTATGGCAATATATTCTCATAGGTGGCGGCACAGGGGTGTAATTACAAAATTACACTCTAATAATCAGGTGGTGGAAATTGATTTACATGAGCACCTGTCTTGTAGGCCTTAGCTGATGATGGACAAACGGGATGCATTAATCACCATTCACCGCGCAATACCACCCCCTCCGCCTCCTCTAACTTGCAAGGCTCATACCGGTAGCAAACTTTTTCCATAAGTTAAAAAAAACAGTCCATCTAATCCTTCCTGTCTACAATTTCTCAGAAGTTAATGGAAGACAAGGCTTGATAACTTTATAGGCCGGAGCGTATTATGAGCATCTGCCTTCTACCAACTCATCCATCTACCAACTCATTATCACCCCTGGTTCCTTACCTGTTGCAAGACAACAGCACCTCGGATGGATATTAGCTCCCGAAAACTGGCAGACATCACAGTTATCAAGGGAAACTAGTTCGTCTTCCTGTGATTTTAGGTTCAAATCACAGTCAGAAGATAGCATTTAAGATGTAGGCACCTCAACTGTTATCAGCGCCGAGATGATATACAAATAGAACAACCCGGGAACTTTGCTAATCCCCGTTCTGCCAATTAACCCTTGGTGAGGATTTCAGAAGTCCAACACAACATAAGTTATACATCTTCTTACAGTTTTGTTTGCTACAAAAAATGAGGAAATCCTTCTCCTATACTCCCCAGAAAGCAGAGGACACCCTGTACTTTGGTGTACACCAAAGCAAAACCTGTACCTCAGTGGGTCTTTGGCAGTCTATTGGATCTCAGAGACCTAAGCACTTGTGTTTTTACGTCCAACTAGTACTGGAATGTCACAACGGGCTAAATGACCTGGCTAGCCACAACCAGTTTACTCTGTTCTTTACCAACACTCCTAAATGTTCACTGTAACTGTCAAAATTAGTCATTCTAACCATTGTGGGTATAAAAATTAAAAGTGAGCACTGCAATTGATGAACATTTAAAAATTCATCGTTCCGGAATTTAGCCCCAGGACATGAAGGGCAAAGTGGCAATGAGATGTACCCACTACAACATTGGGTTTCGACAAGAGTGATGTGAAAAAATGGAGGCTCATGAAGAAACGGACTGAGTGCAACCCGGACAAAGATTGAAACGAGACAAACGGTATGGAATATTCCAAGAAACTTCTAGCTGAACGTACTCTGAGACTAGAAAAGTCTAAGAACTTTGGCAGGTGTACTTACAAGTCGTTAAACCTGCCTTAAGCATCTGTACGGAATAAGCATTTCCAATAAAGATTTTGCGGTAAGTAGTAGGAGAAGTCAATGGAATACTTGATCACCTACTGTGGTCGTTGAGACACTGGCTTCTGCAAGCTCATGAAATGAATGAACAAAACTAGGCATTGGAGGAGTTAGTCCAATGATTCATTTAGCCAGTGAGGAGTTAAGAGGAAGCACCAGAGATCTATAATGGTCCAGTACCAGGAGCCACATCCTACGCACATACAAAACTTGCTGTTTCATCTGTACTCCTAGATGGTGTAAATATCGAGGAATCAGATGCTCTTAATGCGGGACAGAATACCTTTTCTTGTCTCCAGAGAAGCATTTAAGTGTCTAGATTTTTTGAAACGGTGTAAGATATATTGCACTGCATCCGATGTCCTTACTGTTTACACTATCTATATTATTTTTATTATTATTTTTAGTTTGTCTTTGCTCAAGGGCACTTGCTTGTTTTCCTTCACTTGCCACTTGTTATATTTTTTCCTTCAGAAGAATACTTCCTTGAGACGATGGCGTAGCAAATTGCTAAGTATTTCATAGCAACCCGAACAGCAGGATATTAAAGCCCTTTTAAAGAATATTCCTAAAACAGCATTTGGAATGGACAAAAAAAATGCTGGCGCTAGTATTGTAATGAGAAGTTTTTGCACAATTTTTCAGAAAATTATTCATATTTGTCTTACTACAATCAAACTTGCTTTATTTAGTCCAAGGTGTGCAAAGGATTATGTGATATATTTTACAGTTCGTATTGAATTGAAAAATAGTAAAGCGGACGTTACAAAATGGCATACTCTGTCAATATTTGGTGTAAATAGAAGTAATCTCTTGCACATAAGAGCACAAATGCATTTCGGCAATGAAACTTGTTTCTTTGCTCTTCGCAGCACATTGGTGCTTTATTGATGTCCTTAAAAATATTTTTATTTGTTTTTCTTATCTTAAAAATACAACAAATAAAATCATTATCCTTTCTTATACAAAAGAATGTGTTCTCAAGTTGACTCAAATTACTTTCAATTACTTCAGAATTTTAACAAAATTATCAAACTCAAATATTAGTGAACCGTAAGAATTTAATCAAAATCTTTTCACGAAACAAATTGATCGATAACCCCTGGCAGACAGGATCAAATTAAAGAGTATGATATTACTTTGTTACAATTTTCTTTATAAATGTTTATTTATACAAAGTTTCTCAAACCGAAATTATAACCCATAAAATATATAGAAATTAAAGATAATTGTTGCTAAAAAGAATATGAGTATTAATCCATTTTTCTAACAAAGAAAAAAAAACTGCTACGTGCATGATTCACCACCAAAGACTTATTTTTCTTTTAATGTCAATAAAGAAATTAAAAAAATAAAAACCTTTTAACAAAATTTGATGAATAACGACGTCTGACTGTATATTTTTTATTGTTTACGTCTTTGGAAAAGGAAACTTCTCCACAATTTATTTGTTCGGCTACATCTTATCTGATTGGTAAATTATATTTTTTGCTGTTTAACCCCTCTTTTATTTTTGGTACGAATACATTCATATTTAGAAATCCTTTCCTTAGGCATTATTTTTCGCTTAAAAAATTCCCTTTTTCTAGAAACAAACAGTCCTTTAATTCCTTTCGGAGTATTGTTAATGATGATTACACATCGTGATCGGTAACAGAGCAGGTAGTGAGTTGTTAGCAGTAGTTGCGTTTAGGGTTTTATTTATCCTTTTTCGGTTGCTTTAAATCCACGTCATTCTGTCGTCAATGTTGATATCTTTTATATTATTTGTTGCAATTATTTTCAAGTAATATTTTTTTAAGGATTAAAATATTCGACACAAGCTGAGTTAAGGGTGTAAAATATTATTCATCATTGTTTAGTCAAAACATAAATATTTAAGTACTCGTAGTGGATTACGTGATTTTTAGTTTTTATATGAAAAATATTACGTTATCAAAAGGTAAGATGTATTTTTGTTAAAAAAACAACGTTTTAAAAATAATTTTTCTTAAGCACGTTTTGTAAAATATTATAAAGTACTTCTTTAAAACAAAGTTTTATAAATAGTACATTTTTAAAATGAAGCTATTTGGATACTTTTTCGAATGGTAGCTTTTTTAATAAATAGGTTTTAAAAAGTACTTTTTAAAAAAATACTATTTTTAAAAGTACTTTTTTTAAAAGTACTTTTTTAAGACTTGCTTTTTAAAAAGGTACTTTTTAATAGTTATTTTTTAAAAGGTCTTTTTAAAATTAAATTTTTTTTAGGTACTTTCTTAATAGTTTTAGGTACTTTCTTAACAGCTATGGTAAGTTTTCTAATAAATACGTTTTACAAAGTTCTTTATCAAAAAGTACATTTTCAAAAGTACTTTTTTAAAACGTGCTTTTTAAAAAGCTATTTTTTAATAGTAATTTTTTTAAAACGGCTTTTTAAAACTAAATTTTTTTTAGGTACTTTCTTTTCAGTTACTCTTTTTAAAGGTGCTTATTTAAAATATACCTTTTTAAAAGGTGCTTTTTTAAAGCGCCTTTTTTAGCGTACTTTTTTAAAAGGTGTTTTTTTTTAAGGAACTTCTTTGAAAGTATATACTTTACTATTTTAAAAGGTACATTTTTAAAAAGTTCTTCTTAAAAGGAACTTTTTTAAAAATTACTTATTTACAAGCTACTTATCTAAAAAAAAGTACTTTTTTAAGAGGTACTTTTTTAAAGGGCATTTTTTTAAAGAGTCCTTTTTAAAAAAGTACTTTTTAAAAGGTTTTTTTTTTTGAAAAGTACTTTTTTAAAAAGTGCACATTTTAAAGCTTTTTATTAAAAAGTACTTTTATTAAGAAGTACTTTTTTAAGGAGCATTTTTTTAAGTACTTTTTTAAAGGTATTTTTTTAAAAGTTACTTTTTTAAAAGATACTTTTTTAAAATGTACTTTTTAAAAGGTACTCTTTGAAAAATTACTTCTTTAATAAGTACTTTTTAAAAGCTACTTTTTTAAAAGGTACTATTGTAAAAGGTAATTTTTCAAGAGATACTTTTTCGAAACGTAGTTTCTTACAACGTAACTTTTTAAAAGGTATATTTTTAAGAGTTAATATTTGCAAATAATTCGTTCAGCTCAAGGTGCTTTTTGCTTTTTTAAAAAATCTTTAATGTATTTTTCAAAATTTTGTCTTCCTTTGGAAGACTTCTTCAGGAATATTGCTTTTTTTGCAAACATTGAATCAAATAAAGGTCAAAGTTAATGAGATCCAGAATTCAAATTTTTTAATTTATTTTTTTTAAGTAAATTTTATAAGGTATTTTTTACACGTAATTTCTTAAATAAATAAATAAAAGTTACTCTTTTAAAAAGTAGTTTTTTGAAAGGTAATTTTTAAGAGGTAGTTTTTTAAAGCGTACCTTTTCAAGCGTGGGTGGGGTTTTCTAAAGGTGCTTTTATTAGAGGTACTTTTTTCGAAAAGTACTTTTTTAAAAGGTACTTCTCTTAAAAAGGAACTTTTTAAAAGGTTGTTTTTAATAGGTACTTTTTAAAATGGTAATTTTTAAAAGTTACATTTTTTTAAAGTAATTTTTTTAAAATACCTTTTTTCAGAAGTAGTCATATAAACGGTAATCTTTTTAAAGAAAATTTGGAAATTTTTTTACAGGAAATTTGAAGCGTGTTTTTTCAAAAAGTAATGTACATTTTAAGACTTTTTCCAAATAGTACTTTTTTGAAACGTACTGTTATAAGGTACTTTTTTCGACAAGTACTTTTTGAAGCTTTCTCGTGCTTTGTTAAAGATACCTTTTCAAGGAGACTTTTCAAAAATCTTTTTTTAATGCTTTTTCTTTACAATTTGAATCTTTAAAACGATGCTTTTTGTTGTTTAAGAAAAAAAATTTTTTTCGAAAAATGATCTTAAATATTTTTTATAAAAATCTATGGAAAACACAAAACATTATTTCGCATGTCCTGACACTGAAGGTTATGTGTAGTTTAGTTCATAACGAACTTCTGTTATACATGTATCCATTGTAGTGTTTGCTTAATATTTGTTTAAAAAGATCAGTAACTATTTCCATAAATCTTATCAATACTTCACTCTATTTTTTTTCAGGAAAAACTCTTTTCACTCTAAATATTTTGCTAACGTCACATTAAATACAAATGGACCTAACTATATTCTTTAACTGAGTTTTTGATCGATTATGGTTCTTTATATCGAACTACTTGCTCATGCAAATTTTAAGAGCAACTTTATGAAAAAAAAATACTTTAAAGGTTCGATTTTGGATTTCTCTGCAAAACGTAGTTACCTCCTTTTTCATTTAAGGTGCCGATATAATCATAGTAAATTTATTTATTTTCTGTTAAATCATGCATCTTTTTAAAAAATTTTAGCTACAAATAGTTTTCTTCTTTTTCTGTGTTTTGAAATAAAAACAAGATTAAAAATAAATTTTAAATTTGAATAAAAGAAAACGGACAATAGCAAGATATTTGTGTTGGGGTTATCTTAAAAAGGTTTCGAATTTAAAAAAGACCCTTTTCAAATAAGACAAAACATTTTTTTTTTTTTTTTTTTTTATGTACTTAACAATATTCTGTTCATTTTTGGCTTGACACAGCAATTTGAACACGTGCAAGGGTCGGTCAGTTTGGTGTTCGTTTTCAAAAGCAGGTAGACACAACATTAATTTGTATACAAAAAAAAAAAAGGGAGTAGAGAGATAAAATTAAAATCCTAAACAGAACAACAGATACCAACACATTCAAGAACCAAGTTGAATTGTAATGGACCATAACGAGTCGTCCTGGGAGATAAGCAGACAAGTGATTCATTAAAAATATTGGTTTGACAGGAACAGTGGTTTGCTAAAGAATAAATTAATCATTGATGTTAGTGATTTCTTTAGGAACATAAGTTGATTTAAATATTATAAAAAAGAATCCCTTGAAAATATAAACATAAAAATGAGAGTTTAAATTAAATTAATGATTTCTATTTTGTCTTCTTCAATCAAAAATTATTGATCGCAGCAATTTTGCATTGCAAAAAATCATTTTTAAGAAAAAACTTAAGAAAAGAAAAACTTGAACTAAAACCCGATGTACTGCATATATGTGCCAAAAATTTAATTTAAAAATATTTGTATGTATTAATGTTAAATAGTCGAACTTTATTTTTAATATTTCTAATATTATATGATGATTGGTTGGTATCATTCGTCTAGCTCGAGTTCAATCCTGGCTAAAGCCAAGAAATATTTTTATTTATAATTATAACAATAATTGTCGCGATCAATAACTCTGCAGTACAAACAACTGGGATTATAACAAATTACATATGTGATCAATATGAGACAAATATAGACGAAAAAATAAATAAGGGCTCAGTGGCTGAGTTGAATACATGGTACTGAGTTCAAATCCTAGTGGGTGCTGATGAACAGTGTAGCGACTGTGAAACCGCTGGTTGTCCCCCAGCTTTACTGTATTCAATTATTTTTTCCTGTCTTCTTTGATCTAGAGTTATTGATTGCGGCAATTATTATTATAATTATAAATAAAAATATTTCTTGGCTTTAGCCAGGATTGAACTCGAGCTAGACGAATGATACCAACCAATCATCATATAATATTAGAAATATTTTAAAATATTTTTTATTTCTACACATTCAATTAAACCACTGTAACTTTTAGGTACCAAAAAATAAATATGCTTAGTGCACACAACCCTCAACAGCACAATTTTTCCTTTGCTAAATGAAAAATCACGAACAAATAATAAAAAAAAGTACGTTACAATTCTACAACAAAGTAAAAAATTAATACTTAAGGATAATTACTTGATGCCTAACAAAGTAATAAGAAACGTTACTTAATCCTCATTGCGATCTCTGAGAAGAACGAATGGATATAAAGTTGAATGTCTGAGAATATCTTTCAAAAATTTCCAAAGTCTACTGATGATTAGGGTAGTTCCTATGAAATGTCGACATATAGATAGCTGGGAAACATAGAAAAATTATTTATAATTTTTTACTTAATTGTTATTATAAATTATTCATAAAAAATTGTTAGTAGACTCAAATATTTTATAAAAAATGTTTTTAATCTCAAATTATCCATAAAAATGTTTATAGCGATTAATTTGCTATAAAAATGGTTTATAGCATCACATTCTTTTATAGATTGACATCGCAATTTTTATTCCATAAAGATTTCTTTTAGACATTTTTTATGGATAAGGTTTCTAAATCTGCAACAACATTTTTGGGAAAGTTTTTTTATAGCAAAAAATGTATGTGGGAAATATTTTATAGCAATGAATTTAAATAAAAAAAGTTTTCTTTTTCATACACTTTTATAACTCTCTATGAAAATGAAACAAACGTTTCTCTTTTAATTTGTGTTTTGGAATTTCCCAAAACATGTGTAGAATACCTGAAGCGAAAATCATTTTTTTATATATATTGGACCAGTACTCAGGAGATGACCCCTACAAATGCGGTGCATTGTACCAGAACTAGGAAAATAGGTTGTGAGGAGGACATCATGTTCAAACATGTTTAGAAAATATTTTAAAAATTCTACATGTTTACTAGTATAGTGTTATTCCACCTGTAAAGAAAACAGCATGTGTGACAAATTGTTTACTAGCTGCATAAGTTTTAAACATGTGTGTATGAATTTGCAAAATATCGTAAATTCCTTTTTAGGTGCAGGACATAATTGGACATGGGAAATATTATGGAATTCAAGGACATCAAGAAGAGAAAATGCTGCATACTAGCGATAAATGGACGGAGTTTGGAGCGAAAATATCATCAAGAACTTTGAAAAACATTTGATTAGGAATGTATTTTTAGGCAAGAACAATAAATTGCCAAGTGTGCGAAAGGAAGAAGGATTAGTTGGCAGAATTAGCTAATAATTATATATCTGCGTATAGGGGATCTGAATTTGCTTTTTCGACAAACAAAAACCTAAAAAATAAAACTCTAAACAATAAGATTTTATTTTCGCAAGGAGTTAAAGATATCAATCATAACAAAATTTCTCCGAATAGGGGGTCTGAGTTTGTATTTTTGACAATGCCGTTATTTTTTTTAATATAAAGACCTAAAAAATAAAACTGTTAACAATAAGATTTCATTTTCGCAAGGAGTTAAAGATATCAAATCTGTAATATTATTTTATTTTTTTTATCACTTAACTACCCTCTTTCTCTGCCCTTAACTTTTCCCTGCCCATTTCAATATGCCTTACTCGTATCATTCATCCACTTTTGTTATGGAATTCTGTCCTCAGAAATTTGTTGCGCGTGTTAGGCGCATGCTTAGTCAATGGCCGTTTACTTCCCCTTAATAATAACTTCCTTTTTTTGGGGTTGATTTGACGCAGCCACAAGTGGCTGTATTGCACTTCCTTTACTTCCTTTCAAGGTTTCCCTTTTGTATTTACTTATTTAATTTCAGTGGCGACGAGGGCAACAAGTGAATTTTAAGTGTTTAAAAAGCCATTAAGTTGTTCAATGGCGTGTTAAAGATGTGTTTAATTAATAACGAAGTCATGATTTCAAAAAAGTGTGGGGAGCTGGAAGAATACTTGATAAAACTAATCATTTAATTAAAGTTATATTTTTCTACAATCTCTGAAAAGTGTTTGAGTGACAAGACTCAGTTTGAGCTAGTAATTTATAACTTATTATCCTTATAATTTCAACACTATATATTTGTTAAAAGTCCAGTTTTTACCAAACTTAAACTGTCATGTCATGTCAACAACTTAATATGTCACACTTAACAAATTCAACGCTTAAATTAATTTACTGCAAACAAAATGCCACCATGAAATTAAACACTTTAATACCTTTAAACGCAAACGAACCCCTAAAAATGGCAGCGCAAACAGGGGTTGCAGTCATAGAAGTATAAAAAGGAAGTAGAGGAAGTGTGTAGAGCAACACGTTATTAATGCCGCAGCTAAACAATAAAATAACCATATAAATAAAACCGAACTAAAGACAAGTTTAACACGAGAATACAAAAAGGTTGCAGAATCAGTAAACAGGGGAGAGTTAGTCATTTCCATGCGGAAGCAAAATTAGGGGAAGTAATAAGGATTAAATATTAAGTAAATTTGTTAAATTAATAAAATGATATGTTGATATTTAACACGAGATTAAAATAAATATTTAGAGGGGAGTAAAATACTGGAAAATATGTTGCTTGAAATGCAGCCATAAATTAAAATAAATAATAAAAATCTTAAGAGAATTTAGAAACAAATTTGCTATTCACTTCCAACAATTAATATTCATGTTTACCAAAAAATATTGTTAACATTTTAATAATAGCCGAAGTTTAATTTCTTTTTTATAAAAAGGATATGAAAGAAAGGAATTAACTGTTCAGTAAAATCACATTATTTAACGACTTGTTAATTTAAAAGCAATTCGTGTATTGCAACATTTACTAATACCTCCTTTTTAGACATCATAAATCAAAAGGACTTTGTGCCATTTAGTCAAAGTTTGTTATGAACGAAACTTCTTAATTTTAGTTTCTGACCGTCCACTCTTTTTCCAGCATTCATAATTTAAAAAAGCTTTTTTCAACAAAAAAAGGATATATGGAAGGATTTCACATCCTTGCACTATATTACCATGAAACTTGTCACCGAACTTTTTAATTTCAGTTTTTGACTGCTTACTGTTTTTCCAGCAACCTGTTCATGCCTTAAAACATAAAAATATTTTTCAACAAAAAAGGGTATATGGAAGGATTTCACATATTTGCCCTATATACATTGAAATTTGTCATTATTTAACGAGCTGTTAACTTTTAGCTAATGCCTGTATTGCAACCAACCTGTTCATAATTTAAAACAAAAGATAAACTTTTCAACAAAAAAGGATATATGAAAGGATTTCACATCCTTGCGCTGTTTACCATGAAACTTGTTATTATGTAACGAGTTGTTAATTTTTCGGGAAATTCTTGTATTACAACTCTTAGTAATACGTCTTTTTTAGAAATCATAAATCAAAAGGACTTTGTGCCGTTTAGTTAAAGTTCTTTTATGAACAAAGCTTTTTAATTTCAGTTCTGACTACTCACTCTTTTTCCAGCAACCTGTTCATAATTTAAAACAAAAAAAAACATTAATACATACGCAAAAAAAAACGTTTCAACAATAAAGGATATATGAAAGGATTTCACATCCTTGCCCTGTTTACCATAAGACTTGTCACCGAGCTGGTATATGAGATTTTCGAAATAGTTACTGAACATAACACCAAGCTAACTATATTTATTGCCCTATTCATATAAAAAAGGATACATAAAAAGAAGCTAATACCTACACCAATTCAAGTGAAATTTTACCCTTCTCTTTAAGACTTTATTTCCTAAGTCGTTACCAATTTTCGTAGATCTATGTTAATAGTAGATTTAAATTTAATTTAATTTCAAAAGAAAGGATATATGGGCGGCAACCTTATCCTTGTGAAAATAAAAATGAAATTTCGTACAATGCTAAACAACACTTTTTTACAAATAGTTACCAATTTATAAGCTAGATTTAATTCATCACGCTCTATTATACGGATTTTTTTTTGTAATAAGGATATAAATATGTGAAGCCCGGGCTTCACACGTTTTTTCTTTCCACGATTTGAAGAAAAATTCTAAACAGTGCTTAAGAACTAAAATAAATTCGCGTTAGAATATAAGTTAAAATGTAACTTATTCAAAAAAGGATATATAACAGTTATGCATATCCTTGCGCTAATTCAGGTAAAAATTCACGTTCTTTTTTTATTGGCTTCATTTTGTAAGTTTTTAGCATTTTTTGTTGACCTATATTCATAATAGAAGTACATATTATCTTACTCAAAAATAAAGGATATATGGGCAGCAAGCTTATAACTACAAAGATAGAAATGAAATTTCCCAAAAAAGTAAACAGCTCATTTTTTCAACTAGTAAACGAGTTTCCCGAGGAGTTTTCTTTTTCCGGCTAGTAAATATTGTTTTTTTAGAAGAAGGATATAAATATGGGAAGCATGTCTTTCGTTGAACGCTTGAACAAAAATTTTAAACAATGCTTAAGAGCTCCAATAAATATGCCTTGTAATATAATTAAAAATGTAGCTAACTCAAAAAAGGATATATGGCAGGTACGCTTATCCTTACACTAAATCAGGTGAAAATGTACGCTCTTCTTTATGGCTTCATTTGGTAACTTGTTAGCAATTTTCATTATAATAGAAGTGCGTATCATGTAATTAAAAAATAAAGGATATATGGATAGCAAGCTTATGCTTGTAAGGATAGAACTGAAATTTGGCATACAGCTAAACAGCACATTTTTGCAAATAGTTCCCAAGTAATAAGCTGATTTTGTTTCGTCCTGATAATCAAAATTAAATTTTTTTTGTATGAAGGATATATCTCTAGAGAGCACGTTTTTTCTTGCACGGTTCGCAGGAAAACTTTAAACAATTCGTAACAGCTCCACCAAGTTTAGCTTGCAGTTTAAGTTAAAATTTAATTTTTTTAAAAAGGATATACGGCAAGTTTATATATCCTTTTACTAATTCATCCCAAATTTTGAACAACTGTTAACATTATATTTTAACAAGTACTTATCAGTTATAATATCAATTTATAATATTATAACTGAAAATTCAACAGAAAGTTTATTTTTCGATTAAGGCATACAACCAACGTAGGCATATCCTTGTCTCCTGAAATAAAAATTTCGGGATGTTGCTAAATTTAACGTTTACAAATTTATTTTCCTTCAATTCAAATGGCATGAATTTTCACCCAGTTCTACTTTATCAAATTTTTCTTGCATCTTGATATGCTATGAAATCGTTAAATAAAGGATATACGGGAAAAAGGCTTATCTTTAAATGAATGGACGAGAAATTTTGCACAAAGTTTTTTTATATAGTTCTACAAATAGTTGTCAATTTTCTTCAGGTTCTGTTTTATATATTTATGTACATATATATAACGTCAACACATAAAGGATATATGTCAGACTAGTCCGCAAATGGACTTTAAAGGAAATTTTACACGCTGTTATTGCTATTTTGTAAATAGTTACTAATGTTTATTAACTGCTTTTTACATTATTAATTAAAATGTGTGTGAAAAAAAGGACCTTTAGAAGGCTTGGTTATCCTTGCCCGATCTGAAATAAAATTTTGTACACAGCTTAATGGCAAAATTTTACAAGTTGTAAGCAATTTTTGCATAATTATAATTGTATAAAAACTAAAATTTTTTATTCTAAACACAAAATATATAAGAAAAAGATTTGTGCTTATACACTTTGTAGCCAAATACACTCAAATTTGAACTGACTGGCTAGATAAATAGCTAACGAAGAATAGCGAAGATGATAAGATTAAAGAACATTTATATTGGCATAAATGTATATTTTTACAAATGCGTCCCAAATTTTGCTGTCCTGCATTAATATGTCCTTTTTATCCTTTATTAAGCCAACTCCACAGATTTTATTCGAGATTAAATTTTAAGTGGCAAACATTTTCTTTATAATTGAGCACAATTTTAGAACTTATCGAACTAAAATGTCAACATTTTGATAAGATTCATTTGATGGCGATAATTTGGTTTTATCCTGGTAATGATTTTACAAAAAAAATTCCTAATTGCTTTTTTGTCTCAGAAACACATGTGTGGCCCTTATTATCTTACCAGAATTCAGCGGGATTCTTTTCCTATCTAAGTTAATCAGTCAATGCATGAAGACGAAACGTTTTTTATCTTAAAGATGAAGTAAGAAAAAAATATTTTTATATATAATTTAAAACTTAAAAGTTGATAAAATTACCAACTTTGTTAAAATAATTTTTTTCTCTTATTGCTTTTTGGTTTTATTTCGTAAAAATTAAGGATTTTTACAGAAATTACTAAACATGTTCTTAAAAATAAAAATTGGAACTCTATTATCTAATCACGTATTTTAACTTGTTGATCATTTATTTGGCATTTCCGTTTGCTTCATAAGAAATTAGTTAATAAAATCTCGAACATATTGGTCACCAATGGTTTTTTTGTTATCAAATTCAATGAAAACTAAAACCAAATTTTGACAAAAATATCACGTACTGTTTTGGAAAGATGTCCTTCTAATAATGGCATTTGTTTGAGGAAAACTGTTTCAGTGCATTTTAGCAGTGTTTTTAGAGGCAAAGTGTAGTGCCTGGAAATTCCTGACATGTGTGGTATGCAAACTACACTAGAAAATAAAAATTCCCACACACTTGTAGATCCTAGCTAGTGCTAAGGATGTTTTCTTCTTCTTTAATTTTAAAATAAATATGTTTAAATTTTTGGGGAATTTCCGCTTTTAAAAGCAAAACATGTGACTAACAATACAATATTTCTTTTCTTTAGTTTGCTTTAAATCTTCCTTAAAAGTGTGGCACAAGGATAATGTTATCCTTTGATAGTGTTAAACTGAAACGAAAAGAATATATAACAAAAAGAACATGCTCAGCAACTTCCAAGGCAAATTAAAATAACTTTTGTATTCTTAAGAAAATATTTCAGGAAAGAAACTGAAGACGTGCAAATCTTGGAAAATTTTCAAGACAAATCATAATCTGTGATCTGCTTTTATAATTTATTAAGTAACAATTCTTTTATGTTCAGGAACATCTTGCTACTGTTATTACTAATACAAATTTGATACATGGTACGTGACTTTTAGCCCAAAAATGTATCAACCTTTTTAAAGAAGTCAATTTTATTCTTAGCAAATCTTTGAAAAGGACACGAAATACTCAACTACTTTTAACTTTTCTTACTTAAAACTTTCCGTTTGATCCCGCTTATAAACTTAAATTTTTTTCAAGTCGATTAAAATAAAAGCTTGCTTTCCTTATATCATTTTTTCTATAAAATAACATTAAGTCGATTAGAGTAAAAGCTTGCTTTCTTTATATCCTTTTTACTATAAAATAACATTTTGGCAAAACTTCTCTACAGAATGCAGCGTAAATTGGTAACTATTTGCCAATTAATATTCTTTTGCTTTCCAAGAAATTTCTTTTGAATTAGTGATAAGATGGGAAAAGGCCCCATATATCCTTTTTGCAAAATGCATGTTTTAACAAAAACAAACTATTTTTATAAAACGTTATGATTTGCAACGTGTAGCAAATTTAGTTATATATATTTTTTAGCAAAAATAGTTTTTTATAACACATATAGAAATTTGAAAAATATTTTCTCTGGTCTTAAGAATACGTCTGTGGAATCTCTGCTCATAGGCGACGCTATTCTTCAAAAAGTTAATTAGTATGCCAATTAAACTAGCAAGGTTTTGTAAAATTATGTTGGTTAGCTCCTTAGAGAGTGTTTTTTTTATCGACACAGGAAGGACTCTAGTGTTCGCATATCCTTTATCATAAATCTAAGAAATTTCAGCCATAATTATGATTAAAGTACCCAGAAGATTGATTACAACTTTTTAACATATAAGAACAATCTGCACAATAAATTTCAGTTTTAAAGGAGCAAGGATATTTCCTGACTCCATATATCCTATTTTTCTTTCTGAAGAAATTTCGTAAATTTGTTTTATTAACATGCTGAGAATATCAGAAACAATATCTTAAACATCACAATGATATAATTACTTTTAATTGGTGTCAGGATAACTTAAGCCGCCAAATGTCCTTTATTAAAAGAAGAAATATCACAATAATCATCCTGGCAACCTTGAAGTACTTCGATAATACCACAGAGCGCTTAAAATAAAATTGTGTTCATATTGCTTCTATGGTATTCAAATTATTTCAAAAGTGGAACAGTTTATCATGAAGCTGAGACATAAACCTCAAAATAACCCCTAACATATCCTTTGTTTTTTAAGCAAAATATTTGCGAGAGCAATAAATAATACTGTAGCGATTATATTTTACAATATATTCCTCAATTTACTTAACATTTTTGTCTAACTTGAGATTTATTGAATCAAGGATATGCCTTTCAGACTTATATCCTTAACGCTAGATATCAGAATTTAGGAAAACGAATATGTAACAACTTGTAGAAACAAGCATTAAAACCCTGTGCAAAATTTAACACCAATCACTACAAGAACTCAACGGTCCTTCACATATCCTTTATTTTAAATATCTTATATAAAAAAATTTGGACGCAAAATTTTTCAAACATTTATAGCTAATGTAGTCAGTTTTATTTAAATCACTCTACCTAGCAAATATACATTATTTTATAAGCGAAGGATATGGCGTTTTTCATTTATTTTTGGTGCCAGATACTAGAATTTTGGAAAAACAAAAAGTGTAACAACTTTTAGAAATATGTGTAGAAACTACGTGTAAAATTTAATACATATCGTCATAAGGACTCAAGCTTCCATGCTATATCCTTTATTTTGGTTATCGTATTAAACAAATTTTTGATTTTTAAAACTAGACAAAACTTTGTAGCTACTCGAAGAACTACTTATATAAGCCAATGTGCTTAATTTTATTTAAATCAGTCCAGGAAAATAGTTAGCTCCCATATATTCTTTTTTTTAGAAGTTACATTTTGGCTATGCCCAGAACGTGATCAATATTTTTAATTATTTCTAGAGTTTTAAATTGAACCCTTATAATTAAATTCATTTACAATACTTAAATCACAGACATTACTCGCTTATAGCTTTTATTTTAGAGACCTTTTCTATGATGTATTAAGGAATAAAAATATTTTTTTAGAACTCCGGGCATTTCGAATCCAAGCTATAAGTAAAATGTATGGCAATACCAATATTGCATAAATTCAGTTAGTGTAGGAATAACTCTACCTAACAAATATGCACTATTTTGTCAACGAAGGATATCACTTTCTTTCTTTATCATTAGGGCCAAATATCTGAATTTAGGAAAACGAAATGTTCAACAACTTTTAGAAATATGTGTACAATCTAAGTATAAAATTTAATATCAGTCAACAGAAGGACTCAAGAACTCTTTATATATCCTTTATTTTGAATATCAAACATTAAAAAATGTTTATAATGAAAACTTGGCAAAAGTTTGTAGATACTCGGAAAACTACTCATTTAAGCCAATGTACTTAATTTTATTTATATCAGTGCAAGACAGTGGTTAGGCCTCATATATCCTTTATTTTATAAGTGATATTTTACCAGCAATTATGTCCAGAGTGCTGTGAAACTTGTTAATTTTAACTACAGTTTTATTTTAAAAACCTATAATAAAATTTATGTACATAAATTAAAAAACATACATGACTCTCTTATCTCCTTTATTTTAAGGACCAGTTTTGTGCAATACTAATGATTACACAAATATTATAGAACTACTGGATTTTCGTATCCAAAATGCGTGCAAAATGTTAAAACACCAACAATTTGATATATTTTTAGACATTTGCCAAATATGCTTTATATTATAAGCAAAGATATTACTTTCTTTCATTTGTCCTTAGAGTCAGATATCAGAATTTAGGAAAACAAATTATTTAACAACTTCTAGAATTATCTGTACAAACAATATGTGAAATTTAGTACCAATCATCTCCAGGACTCAAGTTCTCCACATATATCCTTTATATTGAATGTCATATACTGAAAAACATTTTATTTGCCAAACTTGGCAAAAACTTATAGATACTTGAGAAGTTACTCATTTAAGCTAATGAACTTAATTTAATTTAAATCGGAGCAAGACAATAGGCCTCATATATCCTTTATTTTATTATAGATATTTTATCAGCAGTTATGCATAGAACGCTGCGAAATTTGTTAACTATATTATATTAAAACACTATAATAAAGTTTATTTGCATCAATTAAAGAACATACACGACTCTCTTATGTCCTTTATTTTGCAGACCTGTTTTGTGCAATACTAATGAATAAAAAAATGCGAAGAAATGCTTGAATTTCGTATGCAAGATACGTGCAAAATGTCATAGCAACAACAATTTTAGATATTTCTAAATATTTACAATATATACTTTATATTATAAACTAAAGATATTACTTCCTTTCATTTATCATTAGAGTCAGATATCGGAATTTAGGGAAACTAAATGTTTAATAACTTTTAGAAATATCTGTACAAACTATGTGTAAAATTTAGTACCAATCGTCACAAGGACTCAAGCATCCTACATATATCCTTTATTTTGAATATCATATTAAAAAACATTTTGATATACAAAACTTGGGAAAAATTTGTAAACACTCGAAGAAACCATTTACTTAAGCTAGTGTACTTAATTTTATTTCAATTGGTGGTAGATAATGATAAGACCTTATATATTTTTTATTTTTTAAGTGACATTTTACCAGCTGTTGCCAGATTGCTGTGAACTTAACCATTTCTAAAGTTTTATATAAAAAACTCATAATTTCTAATATTGTATGATAGTATTCGTCAAGTTGAAGTTCGCCAAGAATTATTTTTATAATTACCGCGATCAATAACTCTTGATCAAAAAAGACCGGAAAAAATAATTGAATACACTAAAGCTGGGGGACAACTAGCAGTTTCGCAGTTGCTACACAGCTCATCAGCACCCGCCAGGCCTCCAACTCTGTATCATGTAAACATGATGTTTTTTAATACGGCCGCTTAACCAACTCAGCCGCCGAGCTCTTAATTATTTTTTTTTTTTTTTGTCAATATTTGTTTTATATTATTAAGAAAATTTCATATTATTAAGAAATTTATATAATAAATTTCTTCATGAGCATATAAACACTTGAATATTTTATTGCAATATATCCCAAAAAAGAGCATATTTATTAAGAGAACTTTTTTCTAAAGAGCTTTCGAAAGTAGTAAAGTAATAGAGCATTAAGTAGAGTAACAACTTGAGAGTTTTTGAGTTGGTAAGAGAAAAAATAAGAATCTATGAAACCACTCTTTTAATAGATATTTATTAACAAACTAAGAAAAATTAGTTATAAAACAGAAAAGAACTTGTGCTTTCATTGCTTAAAAAAATACTTATAGTTTTAAGACTTTACAAAAAGCTGACAGAGAAATTTGATTTATTTTTTTTTAACTTTTTTAGTATCTACTCTTTTCCTAAGACTCCTTTTTTTGGAAAAAATAAAATTTACTATTTCGGTTCAACCCATAAAGATTGTCACTTATTCGTTGTTTAATGTTACCATTTAAACCTGTTTCAATTCAAACTTCTTTCATTTCGGCTTACAAGCAATTATCATTAAATCTTGGCGTGGTCCATTCAAATTGACCGCAAAAGGTTTGTGGTTTGTTGTCGGGTCTGTGTTGTCTTTTAGTTAAGTTTTGGCCAACGAAAAGAAAAAAGTTTGTACATTTTTCTGCTGTGCCAGCTTTTAAAGTTTAAACCAGTTTAAATGACTTCAACCGCAAAAGCAAATGAACGGAAAGAAATCCTTTCATAAAAAGTCTTAAAGAAAATATTTTTTTTTATATTATTATAATTAAAAAGAACATCTTTCTTGCGCTCTCCCTTTAGGAAAAGATTTAAAAACAAATTCTTGTACATAACACAAAATTGTTATTCATTAAAACTGGCTTTACCACCACATAGTTAAAATGTTAATGTTTTAATTTCTTTACTCTTATTCTGTACAGCCTTGAACTTCTATTGCATATTTGTGGCATAAGATTTATTTAAAACTTCTGCCATTAACAAACAACATTTTTTTTTCTTTTCTACTACTTGCAGCATTTATTACCTTGTCTTGGCTTTAAAACCACAAGTTAAAATCATGATTTGACTTGCATTTATTTTAGTTTTTTTTTTCCTTTACCAAGTTTGCACAACAGGTGCTTTAAAAAAATCTTTTTTTTTGTTTTTCTTTTAAATCAAATACATTTACTGGTATTTTTATAGCATGACAATGCAACAGCATCTCATTGCATTCAACACCAATAAAGCATTTACTAAAAGGGGAGCTTCCATTGCTAGGAAAAAAAAAATAAAAGTATAAGTTTGAATAGTTCATTTTAAGAAAAGTTTAAAAAAGCAAAATGAGGAGGGAATTAAAAAATTATTTCACAACACTGAATTATTGAGTTTGCAGCTGTTATGTACTTAAAGAGCATGTTCAAGCATGGCTTTAATGAAATGGTTAATATGACAAATATGAAATATACTCATATTCTTTGCTATTTGAAAACCTCTTGGATTTCTATTATAACACAACTAATTAGTAATAAAACTAATCGGTATATAAAACTAAATAAAAAATATGTAGAAAATTTATTTATACAAAATTTATTAATAATAACTGCCTGGCCCACTACCACCACATGCAAACCAAAAACAACATTTTAAAATTTGTTATTGTTTCAAATGTATTTATGAGAGCGAGCGATCTCGAATGACATCGTAGGCCAGGCAGTAAGTTTTTGTATGGATCTTACAGCCAGTTTGCCGATACCGAAAGCATAAGTTCATTTGCATTCTAGACGAAAGAAAATTGATTTGGGTTTGCCTAATCTTATTCTATGCAAACGATGTGTCAAAATGCAATTAACATACATAAGTACAGGCGAACGAATAATAGTGATATAGCCAAACCCAAATTGATGCGAATGTGAGTGACTAGCTTTCGTTCGTATACATATTCATTCGATATCGGCTAACAGTTTGTTAATCAATAAAATAAATTATCAACAGCAGAAATTATCTGGAGAAAATCTATCGATAACAAAAATTTAATAGTGCCACGTCAGACACAGCGACTTTAGTTGGGCAATTCTTGGCTTTATAGAAGCTTTCGGTGAGGGGAATAAGAAGAGAACAAGAATGGCCGGTACTAGGCAATTCTCATCAATTCCTTACTTTTCTCTCATATATGTGTGTGTATGTGCATACGCAATGTAAATGGTGAGACATAAAGCTAGAGAAATCTCCAGAATTGCCGAAAAAAATTGTTGTATGTGGACAAGAAAGCAAGTCCAAAAGAAAATTTGAGAGTAGCGTTTTGTTTCTCATCATGTGCACACGTCTTTTGTTACTGCTGTCCGTATTTTCTATATGTGTATGTTCATTAAATAAATTCGTATGAAACTAAATTGCACCGTAATAGGTATCAAGAAAAAAATAGGTGTACACGCGTTTATTATTGTTTTTTTTTTTTTTACCGTTGCTCGTATTTTCTATATATGTATGTATGTTCATCACTAATTTCGTATGAAATCTTTTTTTTCACCGTTATCCGTGTTTTTTTTATGTGTTGAATATTAATATAATTTTCAATGTATTTCATTGCCTTGTAGTGTGGAAGGTGTTAAACTAAATTTTGCTATTCTGAGCAGTGTCGAAGGTATATACACTGGGCACTGATCAGTTTCAACTAATTTAATTCCAACATTTTAAATGCTGCAATAGAGTTTGTTTTAGTCTTTCGTGTTGTTATTGTTAACACTCCGCGAACACTACTCCCTCTTTTCTCCGCATCATAACCTATTTTCCTAGTTCCAGTTTGGTGTGCCTCGATGATTGATTTGGTAGAGTACTCGACCCAAAGTCTCTAGGTCGTAGGTTCGACTCCTGCCTCAGACCCTGGGTGTTACTGCAGACAAGCAAAAAAGCTTCGCAGTTTTTGTGTCTGTTTTTCACTGCTATTACAAAAAAAAAAAAAAAAAAAAAAAAAAAAAAAAAAAAAAAAAAAAAAAAAAAAAAAAAAGTACAATGCGTCCCCTAAGTACTGGTCCCACATAAAAAAAAACAAATTGCGAAAAATTTGCGCAATTAAAATCGCCCTGTCTGATCTTCATCCTATTAATAATTCAACGATTACAAATATGTCTTATGCACAATTTATCGATAACAACATTTTTTTTATAGAAAATTTTTTGATAACAACAATTTGCCAATAAAAATTTTTCAATATTTTTTTTTTACTGATAAATTTTTGCTTGAATAATTTTATTTTTTTGTTTTTCATAACAAAAAAATATTTTTAGAAAAATGTCATTGATCTCAAAAAAAATTTTTGTAGAAATTTCACCGATAGCAAATATTTTTCACACAACACGTTTTGATAAAAAATGTTGATAAAAAATTTATCGTTAACAAAGTTTAAACGGGAACAATTTATCAATTAGGAAAATTTTCTGTAAATATTTTGTCGTTGGTAAAAAACTCTTAATAGCAAACATTTCTGTTAAAAAATTTATTGGCGAAAAAAATTTTCCCAAAAAAAATTTATCGGTAACAAAAATGTTTTTATATAATGTTTATTGATAACAAATAATTTTTGTATAAATTTTAGCGATGACAAATATTTTACATAAAATATACTTTACATAGAAATACTTTGATAACAAAAAATTTTCATATAAAATTTATCGACGAGAAACCCAAAATTTATCGATAACAAAGATTATCTTGGAACATTTTATCACTTGGAAAATGTTTTGTAATCATTTTGTCGTTGTCAAAGAACTTTTTTAGAAACTTTTAAATGACAAAAGTATTCACTAAAAATATATCGATAACAAGAATATTTCTACCAAATATTTCGGTAATGGGAAAAATGTTTATATAATTTTTTTATAAAACACTTTCAATTGCAAACGCATACCGAAGGAAAACTTTCCAAAAAATTTGCCGATAGAAATTTTTTGTTTACAAACATGTTCACTAAAAACATTTAGATAACAAGAATATTTTTACCAAATTTTCTGCAATGGAAAAAAATGTTTATATAAATTTTTCATAAAATACTTTGCAGTAATAAAGCTTACCGATAAAAAAACGTTCCAAAAAATTTTACGATAACACAATTTTCTGTTGAAAATTCATTAATGGCGAAAAATTTCTATACTGAAATTATTGAGAGCAAAAATTTTTGTTAGGAAATTTACCAGAAAAAAAAATTATCCCTAAAAGAATTTTCGATAACACAATTTCCTGTTGAGAATTCATCAATGGCAAAAATTTTCTATATTCAAATTATCGAGAGCAAAAATTTTTATTAGAAAATTTTTCGGCTAAAAATTTTCGCAAAAAAAAAAAAATAACAGTAGCAAAAATATTTTTTAGAAAGTTTATCGATAACAAAAATTTTTATATAAATTTTATAGGTAGCAAATATTTTTCAGACAATACTGTTTTATAGCAAGATATTTTCGTATAGAAGTTATCGATAAGATATCTTGCAGATATTTACATATAAAGTTATCAGAAGATATCTTGCAGAAAGTTTATCGATAACAAAGATTATCTTAGAGTAATTTATCAATTACGAAAACTTTCTGTAATCGATTTGCCCTAGGCAAAAACTTTTTTAGAAAGTTTATTGTTGCCAATAATTTACACAGAAAAATTTATCTATAACAAGAATATATCTATAAAAATTTCATCAATGGGAAAATTTTTGTATAAATTTTTCATAAAACATAGCATATCGTTTCATAAAACGATAGCAAATGCTCTTCAAAAAAAATTTTTCGAAAGAAAACCTTGCAGAGAATTGTATTTTATTATTATGTTTTGGGATACGAAAAGGAAAAAATTTGTGAAATTTAAAGTGAAATAAATAAATTAAATTGAAATGTTGATTTAAGCTTGAAATCAGTATTGTTTTTTGTATAACAAATGTTTTAGTGATTTGATAATGATTGGAAGGCTTCTTCAGGACTTTTTTTCCTGAAGAAATCTTCCGAATTAAGACGAAATATAGAAGAATCAAATCATATTTTATACCTAAAACAAAACTAATCTCAAGCTTAAATCTACATCTCAATTTAATTTATGAAAAAAAAGTCCAAAAATTAGGATCAAGATAATATGAAATAAATAAAAATGAACGACAAAAAGCTTTTTAAAATTTTTTGATAATAATGATTATTTTGTGGAAAAATTTATCAGTAATAAAAGTTTTCTGCGATCAATTTATCGAGAGCAAAAACTTTCCTTTGAAATTTTCGTAATATTATTATTTTTAGAAATTTATCGATTAAATAAATATTTCTTTGGAAATTTTATCGATACCAAAAGCTTTTTATATAAAATTGGTTGATAGCAAAATTTTTTTTCTGAAAAGTTGCGCAAAATTTAACGAAGTAAAACACTTATCTGTAAAAAATAGCTCTTACAGAGAAGTTTTGATGTCAATTTTTTTAGGCACCGGAGCTAGTTTCAATGTACATATTGCTCCTTTAAAGCAACATAAACATAACTCAGAAAAGCTTGTGTCGAGAAAATCACATTTCAAACTTTTAGTTTCCGTACAATTCTTAGATTTTTTTTAGAAAATATCTCCTAAAGAAAAGAGTTTAATAGTAAATTGAATAAATTTTTGTCACAATATAAAAGGTAGTAGTGTTAACAATTCTGCATTATTAACTCGAAAAGCTAATTTTTTGATATATGACTATGTTGCAGTAAAGGAGCGATATGTTTTTATCCAATTAAAGAAATTTATGAAAAACAGAGTTTAAGGCAGGAATCCAACCTGTGATATCGAGACTGTTGGATGAGCATTCTTTTAAATCAGCCACTTTGTTTCGTAAATGTTACGAAAATTTTACATTAATACAATGAAATATTTTCACTATATTTTATGCATTGTTTTGTAGCTATAATGCTATTCTGACAATTTCATGCAAACATTTTTCGTAATACGAATGAAATAATTTTCCTAACATTAATGAAGTTGTAAAAATAATGAAGTGGTGCTACACAAAACTTGCATTCCATTAACGAAGTAACCGAAATGAAGCTTTGCATGGCAGTAATGAAAGAATGGTTTCCTTGTCATAAAACAATCACTTTTCTTTCAGTGTATGTTCTTTAAACTTAAATATTTATGAAATCATTATTAGAGATTTTGATCAGTCTAAGTCTGTAAATTATTTGTTTACTGCATTTTACATAAGCTTGTCAGCATTAAGCTGATTTAGTTAATAAATTTCCCTCTTTAATGAATTATATTTTAATAAATTTCTTTGGTTCAATATGAAATTTATGGTCATCGGCTATAATTACATAAATTAAAATTGGAAAAGTTGTATTATTTTTGTTAATACAAAGCAAATGCAACTAAAACCGGTCACCGGCTTTGAGTTGCAAGTAACAAGAAAAGAATCTTTCTTTATATATTTCTGTTTTTTTTTTCTTTTTCTTTGTTTTAAATAAAATAAATTTTATTTTATCTTTTCTTTTTTTTCTTATTTCGCAAATAGCAGTTAAACCACTTTTTTCTGTTGGCTGAAGGCTTTTTGTGTTTACAAAATTTCTGGTTAACGAAACTTTTTCATGTTCATTATTCCGGTATTTTGATTTTTTTTCTTCTTTAATTCAAGCATAAAAACAATAGGACCCTTTTTGTACTCGTATGGTGCTGTTCAAGTTCTGTGATTTTTTTTTTAGCTTCAAACTTTAGTCTTTTATATTTTTACTAACGCCTTATTGTTGCCTGGGTTCTTTTTTCATTTTATTATAATTTTTTTTTTTTTTTTTGATATTTTTTTTCTTTCTTGGCTTTAAGTCTGCCTGTTTGTTAGTTTGTTTATTTCATAAGCACAGACATACAAATTTAAATGACAAAGCACGCTTCATTGGAAATTGCTTACAATGCAAGTTGAAGACACCTTAAAAAAACACATAAAAATAAAATTCTGGCTGGAGTTTCTTTCACAATGCGGCTGACTGGCACAAGTTAAAAAAAACGAAAAATGCATAAACAGAAAGAAAACTGGAAATCTAAAACAGTATTTCGACAATAGAAATTTCTTGTTGGCACTCTACGCTAACAAAGCAAAAATTATACAACCGACGAAGATTTTGCAATAAAAAATAATGAAGAATTTCATGGAAAATTAAGCTGTAGGATAAAATCGCTACAAACTATTTTCGATAACTGAAATATTCTATAGGAAATTCGGTGCCAGAAATAAAAATGCTTACTCGTGCTCCGACAAATTTCAATTTCAATAAAATTGAGAAGCCACAAGCAAATTTTAAACAAATTGGCCTTACGTAAAAGCCCAGGTTATGACAGTGTCACTTCCAAAATATTATCGGTGCGTAAGGAAGCGATATCCGAAATTCTTTTTAAGTTATTTAACAATATAATAGATGAATTTTAATACCTTGCAGTACTGAAAATTTACAAAATAGTTCCTATACCTAAGTGCTTTGGTTCTAATAAAATTGAAGACTTTCGAACGATTTCAATTTTGTCTACCGTCGACAAGGTTTTTGAGAGAATTCTTTTCAATCAAATTTCTAGCTATTTAAGTGCTAGTGATATGCTGTTTCAAAGACAATATGGTTTTGAAAAAGGTTCTGGAACACAGGAAGCGGTGGTAAATGTATTAGATTACATATGTAGTGGTCTAGATGAAGGACATAAAGGAGTTGTAGGAGTATTTTTTGACTTATCTAAAGCCTTTGACTTAGTTGATCATACTACATTAATTAAAAAGTTGGAATATTTTGGGTTTTTGCAGAGTACAATAAATCTCTTAAAAAACTATTTGGAAAATAGAATGCAATTTGTACAAATTAGCGAATCGAAAAGTGGACTACTGGATGTATTGTGTGGAGTACCTCAAGAAAGTGTATTTCGGCCATTATCAATCAAAATTTTTATTTAAGGGTTTGAAAAATATAAAATTTTTCAGTAAATTATTTGTGTTCGCAGATGACCTAAGCTGGTTTTATTATTATAAGGATGAGAAAGTCTTGAAAACACAAGTTGCAATTGATGCCGCTATATTACTTGAGTTCATCAGATTCAATAAACTTATTTTAAACTTCAATAAAACGAATCGAAATCAGAGATATGTATGCACATTCATATTGATGGAAGGTTTATCAGCCAATCTGAAAGTGTTAAATATCTTGGAATTCACTTGGCTCACAATCTGTTATGCGTTCTTCATATGGAATATTTAAAAATGAAGTTCGCAAAGGGAATAGGAATTTTAAACATATTTAAGAATAAGCTAAATGTCAAAACTAAGCTTCTGCTTTACCAATCCTGGATTCATTCACAGCTCACATATTTGACAATGGTTTATGGATGCACAAAGAACTCATCGCTGCCAGCACTTCGGTCTGCACAAAATAAATCCTTAAAATTGTTTTCAGCCTACAGCACTTTAGATTTATATAATAATTGGGCAAAAGGAGAACTTCCTATTAGCCCATATAAGCAACAGTTGCTGATATATGTGTTTAAGTCAACAAGGAATATTGGCTTGCATTCCATTGAATTTGAACAAAACATCTATACAACACATAGAACAACAAGGCAGTCGAGTCATTTAAGCATTGCAAGGTGTCATCTTGAACTAACAAAACAAAAGTTTCGCTATTCCAGGCGTAAAGGATATAACTTATTACCGACTGCTCGCAAAAACACACACATTTTATCAACTTATAAAACCAAACCATTGAAAGACCATTTGATAGAAAATGTCGAAAGGCTTCTTATATTATGAGACTTATAAATTGGACACTCATTGTATCTCATATGATCTCATTCTACATTATTTTGATCCATTTATTTTTATTATTGATAATAATTTAACATGAAGTAGTTGCCTTTTAGCCTCTAATAGCCATATTTGGCGCTGAGGCATAATTATTACTTTGCAATTGGATTTTTATTTATTTGAAAAATACTAACTGCCTTATTTAAGTTTATTAAGCTGTTATTGCTCTGATTTCTATAGAAAATTTGTACAATAAGAGCTTAATAAACAGGAACAAATTTTTATAAATAAGACCGTAATAATGATAAGAAAAAAAATCCAAAGCTGCTATATATAGAAAATTTAACAATAACAGAAACTTTCGAAAAAAATATTATCCGAATAATAAAAATTTTAATAGAAAGTTTTTCGACAAAAATAAATTTCGATAACTTTTTCGGGTACAGGAATTATTTGTAGAAAGTTAAATGAAAACAAACGTATTCATTACTAAATTTGACCATAATAAATTTTTTTAAGGATGAAAGGGAAAAAGGATATGTATCGTTAATAAAAATTATAAAAAGAAAAATTATCAATATCAAAAACATTTAATAACAATTTTAGCAACGACAAAAATTTTCTATACAAAAACTTATTGATTTGACATTTATTTATTTTATTTTATTTTATTTTATTTTATTTTATTTTATTTTATTTTATTTTATTTTATTTTATTTTATTTTATTTTATTTTATTTTATTTTATTTTATTTTATTTTATTTTATTTTATTTTATTTTATTTTATTTTATTTTATTTTATTTTATTTTATTTTATTTTATTTTATTTTATTTTATTTTATTTTATTTTATTTTATTTTATTTTATTTTATTTTATTTTATTTTATTTTATTTTATTTTATTTTATTTTATTTTATTTTATTTTATTTTATTTTATTTTATTTTATTTTATTTTATTTTATTTTATTTTATTTTATTTTATTTTATTTTATTTTATTTTATTTTATTTTATTTTATTTTATTTTATTTTATTTTATTTTATTTTATTTTATTTTATTTTATTTTATTTTATTTTATTTTATTTTATTTTATTTTATTTTATTTTATTTTATTTTATTTTATTTTATTTTATTTTATTTTATTTTATTTTATTTTATTTTATTTTATTTTATTTTATTTTATTTTATTTTATTTTATTTTATTTTATTTTATTTTATTTTATTTTATTTTATTTTATTTTATTTTATTTTATTTTATTTTATTTTATTTTATTTTATTTTATTTTATTTTATTTTATTTCATTTTATTTTATTTTATTTTATTTTATTTTATTTTATTTTATTTTATTTTATTTTATTTTATTTTATTTTATTTTATTTTATTTTATTTTATTTTATTTTATTTTATTTTATTTTATTTTATTTTATTTTATTTTATTTTATTTTATTTTATTTTATTTTATTTTATTTTATTTTATTTTATTTTATTTTATTTTATTTTATTTTATTTTATTTTGTTTTATTTTATTTTATTTTATTTTATTTTATTTTATTTTTTTTTTATTTTATTTTATTTCTTTTTTATTTTGTGAGGCTCTATAAAGTTATGCGTGCTGACTTCACAATTTATCTTTGATTCAGTTTGTCAAGCTTGCGAAAAAAAAAACTTGAAAATATGTAACAATAATACAAATTAAAGAAATAACAATTTTTGGGCCAGCATACTCGTACATTTAAAAGTCTTGGAATAAATATTCTTGCCAGGAAAATGGCCAAAATACAACTACTTTTAAAGGTGTGGTTAACAGGTTTAAAGCTAAATTTTTATAAACATAAAACAAGACCAGGAATAGTTAACAAAACACAAGTGTTTCTGGCCGTTAAAAATATCCATACATTTGTTTCATTTCACATACTTTCTTTGAATGAAAAGTACTAAACAAATATTTAAATTAAAAAACTAAACAAATGAGAAAACAGGTATTTCGATACCTGTTGCTGCAATCTATTCATATCTTATCGTTGCTTGATGCATTTAGAAATGTTTTTGTTTATTTTTTCAATAAATACTGAGGAAAACTTACATTTTTATTTGCTTTACACAAACTGTCTAGGATTTTTTTTTTTGGTTTTGCTGCCTTTTATCAATACCCCCACTCAATTTCTTAAACACGTTCTGCCATTAAAATATCCTGTTTGTTTGCACGTTAAAAGTAAATAATGTTTATTTTCTTAATGTTGATTTTCCTGATTTATCTTATGACGTGTTCAGAATTTTTAACTAACGACTATAAGAGAAATCAAGTGTTAAAAAAAAAATTCTAATATTATTATAAAACCTTTTCAAGGTTTTAAAAAATTTGTATAGTAAATAATTGTTGGGCTTAATTAAAGACAAGACAAACTTTGATAAAAAAAAATTATTTTTTAAACAAAAAAAAAACATTTTTCGAAAAAATATTAAAACTTTTTAAACAATTAAGTTTTTTATTCGCTATTTAAGCCTCTAACATTTATACCAGTAAAAAATTATAAATAGCTTGTTTTCCATGTTTCCCAGCTATCTATATGTCGACATTTCATAGGAACTACTCTAATCATCAGTAGACTTTCCAAAGTCTACTGATGATTAGGGTAGTTCCTATGAAATGTCGACATATAGATAGCTGGGAAACATGGAAAACAAGCTACTTATAATTTTTTACTGGTATTAAAACTTTTTCATATTTTGTCTAACAAAGGAAAAACAATTTGAAAAAATTTGACGAATATAAAAATTTTCGACCAAAAATATTTTTGTCAAATTATTAGATGTACAACTTTGCTTCCGCCGTTTTGCAATAGATGGCTGTATCGGCAAGTGGTAGTCGAAATAAATGGATCGTAGATGTCATACTTAGCTTAGATATTGGTAAACATAACGCCATCATAATATTGGTCAATTTACAACTGTATCGTCAAGTTACTCTCGATTACACCTGTCAGCTTACGAGGCAAATTTTCGTCATTTGCGGCAGGTTTTAATTTTCTGCTTTAATATAAAGAAATCTGCGGCAGAGGCTCATCGAATGCTCTTAAATATCTATGGTGAAGCCTACCAAAAATAGAGGACCGAAACTAATACACTCAAATATTATTTTCGAATACATTCACAGAAATATTATAATAATTTTGAGAATATGTTAGAAGAAACACCACACGTATACGAAACTTTCCGTAATTTTCTTCATATTGCCCTTACTAAATTGATAGAAAGTTCTGATCTATGTTACGGACAACTATGTCGGTCATATGACCGATCATTTGACCGACACTGTTCTTGTAGGGTAATGAAAGAACGATTGGTTTCAACTGTTCAAGAGCGGTCATTCACCATGGAAAGCCATGGGAACTCAGAAACAAGGAAAATTGACGTCGTACGAATTGAAGCAGAGGGATAGATTTAGATTTTAGATTTTGATTTATTGAGCCTTTGAAACAACAATATCATGCAAATTACAATACAATGAAAGACAAAAAAAACTTAGGACTATAATGTATTATCCTAATAACATATATGCAAAAATAAAGTATAATAAGCTCTTGCTCCCGGAGCTAGAAGCAGAGAGATATTGCACTGCGTTTGTTTGCTTGTGAACAGCTGCTTGCACGGCAAAGACGGAAGGGATTTCTTCATCGCATTGTGACTGGGGACGAAAAACGGGTTCCTTAGGTCAGTTTAGGCAGACAGGCCGCTAGATTCCCAAGTGTACCTTAGTTGTCCAGCTCACGGGGTTCTTTATTAGGTTTGCCTGAAAAGAAAAGAGGTTGAATAAGAAGAGGGAGAAGAGTACGTTGAAATAGAAAATGGTGGATATAGTGGTTGTGGGGTGAGGAAAGGGAAAGGTAAGAAACTGTGTGGTGTGGCGTTACGTGTCATTATACTAGTCATCTGCTGCTCTTTATAAAAGAAGCCGAATTGACTGAGGCTTGGCACGAGATGGTATCGAAACTCAGGTCTAGATATATTCCGAAGAGGTCAAAGACTGCCTCCTCCTCGTCTTCGTATTGGCAACTTCTGCAGAAGTCATTACGGGTTAAGTCTAGTCTCCTGGCATGGTTCCTAAACGGGCTCGCAAGTGAGATCTGGGCAGTATTGAAAGCTCCTTTATTCTCTTAAAGTCAAATGTGCCGCCACTGATTTCTTGATATAAGGCATGTTTCGTGGGCACTTTCCAACGTGTGCAGCATTATTCCTTTCCAGCACGCTGATAAATGTTGTCCGCAAAAGTAATCGGTATTCCTTTGCTCTAGAGTTGTTCCTTTTTTGGCTTGGCTAAATCGTCAGCAATGTTGTTGCAATTGTTCGAACCATACCCACGTACCCATTTTAGGGTTAGGTTACAATGTCTCCCCATCTTGTTTAAAGATGTCCGGCATTCCTGGAATGGAATTGGTATACATTCCAATCAAGGAATTGATGGCAGCCTTATTGTCCATAATTATCATGATATCTTTACCGAATATCTTGTTAAATTGCCGCTTTATTTATAGCCGATATTTCCGTCTGGTAATCTGAAGGATATTTTAGTGTTGAAATCTTTTTTATAAACGCCTTACCTAACCCGTTCTTTCCTTCATGATGGATCTGTGTAAATATAGAAGTATCCAGACTCTAAGTGAGATTCCTCGATTTAGTAGTCAATGATCCATGAAAGGATCAAGTATATTGGTGTGTTCCCATGGTCTGTGGTTCCCATGGTTTTGTGCTATCTGCTTGGTTTCCAAGGCACATGGCATTTAGCTCATAAGTGCAAAAAGTGCTTTAGTTGGTATTGTGCTTATGGCCTCTGTGATCAGTATGGCCATGGTTCGACAGACTTTTTCAGTTTACAGTCTATTGATTGAGTACTCCAGCTGATACTCCAAAATGAGTTTCTATGGCATGGCAACATCCTCGCCATGCCTCGATGTCGGCGGCCAAAGCAAATAGTCACTTGAAACCGTGACCATGTCCACATCGGCGTAGTATTTTATAAAACAATCACATAATTAATACGTTTGAGCCAAGTATTCAAAGACAAACGGCTGCACTACCACAAGTGACATGATAAAGTGATTTTACAGTAAGATAATGTTCGACCCCATGTTGGGAAAGTGGTCAAGACATACTTGGAACCGTTAAAATGGAAATTCTTATCCTACCCGCTGTTTTCTCCAGATATTAGTCTCTCGGACTATCACTTGTTTCGACCAATGCCATACGGTCTGGCTGCCCAGCACTTCTAGTCTTATGAAGAAGTAAAAAATTGGATTGAGTCATGCACCGTTTCAAAAGATGATCAATTCTTTGAACGCGGGGCTGGTACGCTGGGCGAAGGATGGGAGGAACTATTGGACAACGATGGACAATAATTTGAAGCATAAATGTTTTTCAAAAAAGCCTCGAGTTTAGGGAAAACCCCGGCATAAGCAAAGTTGTACCCCTATGTATGTAAAAAACAGTTTTTAGAGCGAATTTTTATAAAAATTGGGAACGAATTTCAGAGCAAAATTTTTAAAAATAATGAAAAATTTAATTTTTCGCTACTTTTTTTCCATCTGAGAACAACCTGTTGTAGCTCAACTTGTTTACTTCAAACTGCAGATTTTGTTAAAACTACCCGCTGTTTTAACGATAAGGAAACTCTCCAGGATATGCTGAAACATTACACTTAGTTGTCGTCTGTGATTTTTCCCTGTTAGACAAGTACATTTATATGTGGAAATTTCCACCTCATGAAAAATTTTAAAGCTGATTGCACCGCAGTAACACATCAGGAAAGAAGTCCTTTTTAGTTGGAATTCCTGTAGTAATTTTCTAAAAATCTTAATCCTGTATTTGTTCAAAATGCGAAACTAATACAAATTAACTGACCCTCAAAACATAAATACAACAATGCCAGAAAAACTCGTTACAACAACCAAACCAAATAATAAATCCTGATTTATTGTTCGTTTGTGAACCTTTAGAATTTGCTTGCACAAGTGTTCAGAGATAAGGGATTTTATATTTTTCAAGTGAAGAAAATGTAAAGTGAAACTCTCTTTGTTTGCGATCCTTTTTTTTATTATACTGTACTTTTGATCTTTTGTGCATTGTAGTTGAGCTCAATTTAATATCCTTTGCATCCTCTTTTTGTGTGTGACGAATACTTTTTTTTTGTTATTTTGTATTGAAATTTATATTCATTTTAAAGCAGAAACAGTTTTGTCAGTGCATGTCGAGACATGACTCAATTTCAGGCAAATCAGGTATTTTAAACTGTATACTCGTATACTTTCTGCTGCCAACTGCAGAAGATTGTATCACTAGAACAGAGCTGTTGTGCAAATATTTTGGCAAAAGCAGTACAGTTTTCGAAGATGCAATGTTGTGAAATTCTCAAAATGTAAACAAAAAATTTAAATCTAAATGTATCATATTTTCCTTATTTTCTTGTCATTCTTTAATAATTGTATTAATCACAAGGATTATGAGCACAACTTCTTCAAACTGGAAAGCCAAATTGACTTTATATGTATATAAAAAATAACAAATAAATAGGCATTTTAATTCAATCAGGTTGAAAAATAGAGAAATTTTTATTTAGCTAAAAATTTGTTTTAACGAAATTTTTCCTGTAGAAAAATGTTAATTAAAAAAATTTTTGCTGAAAAAAATTTTTATCGAAAAATTTAATTTTAAAAATTTTTTATTTAAAAAACTATAACAGAAATGTGTCAAATTTTATACATACGAAAGTGTATTAAGAAAACATTTTCTGGAGAAAAAGGTTTTTAGACATCACAACTGTTCTTTGTGTTTCCTAGCAGTCTATAAATCGGAGTTTCATAGGTCCTAAACTAGTTATCGGTAGCCGATTATACAAACATAACAAAATATATCTATACCAAAGTTTATTTTCCTGTAGAAAAATTTTCCTGTACAAAAATTTCTTAATTGAAAAAATGTTTATTAAAAAAATTTTTGCTGAAAAAAAATTTTATCGGAAAATTTGCTGAAAAAAATTTTTATGGAAAAATTTGCTTTTAAAAATTTTTTTATCTAAAAAACTAATAGAAACATGTAAAATTTTTTTATTAGTGTATTAAAATATTTTCTAGAGAAAAAGGTTTTTTCAAATCACACTATATACTCAACTACTTCTTTTGTTTCATAGCCGCCTATATATCGACTTTGTATAGGTGCTAAATCAATTATCGTTAGACGGTTATACAAACATATCAGTATATATCTATACGAAAATCTGTTTAACAAAACTTGTTCTAGAGAAAAAAATGTTTACCAATTAAAAAATAACAACTAAAGCTCTTTCTTATGTTTCAAACTCTCACAAAATTTATCGATAACATGAAATTGTTATGAGAAATTTATCGATAACATAAATTTTCTATGGATAATTCTCGTATTTTTTAAGAAACGTGCACATTGTGTACACGAAAATTACAATTAATAAAGTTTTCTACAGAAAGTTATCGATAGCTTCAAAGTTACCTAAAGTTTTGCCGATAATAAAAATGTTTAAATTGTTAATTAAGTTGTAAAAAAACGCAATTAAAATTAATTGATGATAAACATTTTCTGTGAAAAATTTACTCTATAACAAAAATTTTCTATAGACAATCTAACGATCACAAAAATTCTATATAAAAAATTATCGATAATTATCGATATTTACCGAAAATTTCCATAGAAAATTAATTTATTCTATATAAAAAATTATCGATAATTATCGATATTTACCGAAAATTTCGATAGAAAATTAATTTAGTTAGATCACGTTTTTTTTCGGAAATTTTATGACAATAAAAATTTTCTATAAACAATTTAAAATTTAATAATATTTTTATTTTCCTGACGATGATACAAAAGTTTTATCGAAATATGGAAAATAAATACTGACAAGTTTTTTATATAAAACCAAAACGAACTTTTTTTTATAAAAAATTTGTTTGAAAATATTATTTTATGGAAAACCCTTGTTTACAACAATTTGCCTTTTTTTCGCAAAATTTTCTATAGAAAAATTTTGTCAAGCAAAGTTTGTTTATCAATATTTTTCTGAAAGAATTTCTGATTCTTTTAACCTTCCCCGTTTATAATTTCCTAAATTGGCTCATTTTGCTTAGATCTCCTTCTGGCTGCCTTTCGATGATTCAAAATTGAAATTGTTTTATATTTCATACCCTTCCAAAAAGAGTAATTTTTTATCCTAAATGGAATTTAATCAGTTAAAAAAACTATTAAATCTCTACTTGAAGATCAAATTTCAGCAAAAAAATCTCCCCTGCAGAGTTTTATTTTCAGATTTAAAGCAGGTAGAGTTTTTTTTAGGACAAACAAATAAGAGTAATAGAAACCTTAAAAAAGGAGCTGTGGCCAGAAAGAGTATGAAACAAGAAAAATGTTTAGTTAAAAAAAAACACCTGCTTTTAAACCTCTTACTATTGGTTATAGTTGTTAAGACCAAAGAGATTTTTGTGCAATGTGAGAGCGTAAACTACCACAATTTACAAGAGCACAAGATGTATAAAAGCCGGCGATGGTGTGGCAAAGAGCACAGTCATACAAGTTTTACTTAACCAGCAAGAAGTCCCACACAAGTTTTAATAAATATTGTAATTTTTGTGGAAAATGGCATTCATGTCTCGTGAATATAAATTCGATACCACCATAACGATGCAGAAAAAAGATCAACACACCACGGCTGTACACAGTTTTAAGAAGCTGGTCAAACCGTTGATGCGCTTGTTGAAAAAGAAGCAGTTGATGAAAAAGACATTGGCCGAAATACAACAAAATGCTTACAACTCCAGTTTGGAAGACATGCGCAAAGATCCAGTTTCTCTAAATGCTGCAGAAGACAATCTGGCCAATGAGGCCTTGGAACAAAGAATCTACAATGAAATTAGACAGTGTCCGGTGGATGCAGCCGTGTTGGTGTATCAGGATCAACAGCAGCATTTAATGCCGGTACAGCAACATCAAAACTACATACCGGTCCACTTTGCCCGCACCAATAGTGGTACATTTTTTTGGACTTCCACGGACCTGGCCAAGCAACAAGAACTACAAATGAGAAATCAATTGGATAGATGGGCTCAGGCTTAAGTTTGGGTTAACTTCAGAAAATTGTTCCCATTGGTGCCAGCTTTAATTAAACAAATTCTTCCAATTTTCATACAGAAAATGCAGAAAACAAAAGCCTTTTCTAAAGTGTTAGAAAAATCAGTGATATTAGTTTTTTAGGAATTAGTTTTTCGTTTAATGAAAATTTCGCTTTCATTAAAAGAACTTTATAATTTTTATAAAATTGAAAAGAATTAATTGATATTCAATTATTAACTTTATAGAAAACATATATTTTTGTATGTATAATGTATTGTGATTTTATTTAATTGTAATAAAATGATCATTGTCTTCCTGTAGTTTTAAGCATTATTGTAGTTTAGTTTTAGTCAAAGTCTAATGTCTTCCATAAAAAATATTTTAATTCAAAGGGGTTTTTAATTTAAGCACTTAAATATATAAAATAAATTGTTACATAAACGAACAGCAACATGTCTTTTTATGCACTTTGAACCGTTACAGGAAAAGAAGAAAACATTCGTTTGCAACTAAACTAGAGGTCTCCACAAAGAGAATACTCACGGCCTTATGTATAAAAAATAACCTGGCGCTACTCGTAGCTAACTTGCTGTTATCTTTCTTTTATGAGAATTTACACACAAAAAACTTAGCAGCTTTTTAGTTATTATTATGTATTTTGATTTCGCATACGGCCGTCAGTATTTTGATTACCTTTGGAGGCATTGCGTGTTTATCAATGAACTAAACTTAGTGAAACTAAAGCATCGGGTCGCTTCATTTTCCAAAACATTCCAGCGTTTTATTAAACTATTTATTTAAAAACCACAATTCTTTGAATGGCAACAACTTTCACACTCCAATAAACTAATTAGGCGGTAAACACTGTATATGCAAGAACATTTATAAAAGGTACTTAGCTGTCTAGAAGAGCAGTGGTATCCACATTTGTCCATTTTATTGATGAAATCCTTTCTTTCACTTTCAGAAAAATAGTCCTCATCTGCCGAATTAAAAGACTGCAGAGTTTATAAAAAATTACCTCATATTAATATTTCATTTCTCAATTATCATATAACTATTTATCGAATAAATAATATCGAATAAATAATATTGATAATAAAAATATTTTTAGAGAAAACTTATCGATTGCAAATATTATCTTTAAAAACTTCAGCAATAAAAAATTTGTTGTACAATATTCACCGATAACAAAAATTTACTCAAAAAATTTTCTGAAAAAACAATAAAACTAAATACAAAAATTTATCGATAACATTAATTTGTTGTAAGAAATTTATTGGAAAGAGATATTTTCATTTGAAAATTCTTCGATAAAAAATTTTTTTTAAAGAACTGTAGCGCATTTTGTAAAGAAAAGTTACACTTAATAAAGTTTTCTACCGAAAGTTATCGCTAACTTCAAAACTTGCCTAGAGTTTTATCGATAATAAAAATGTTTAAATTCTTAATTTACCTAAAAAATGCACATACATATATATTTAAAATTAATTGATGATAAACTTTTTTTGTGGAAATTTTAGCTATAATATAAACTTCCTTACAATTTATCGATAACATTAAATTGTTATAAGAAGTTAATCGATAACACAAACTTTATTTGGAAAATTCTTCGATTATAGAATTTTTTTCAGAAACGTGGAGAAAATTACACTTAATAAAATTTTCTATGAAAATTATCAAAAGCCTCAAATTTACCTAGAGTTTTATCGATAATCAAAATGTTTAAATTGTTAATATAGCTACAAAAAAAATTCCCAACTAAATTTAATTAACAATTTCTGCGGAAAATTTTCTCTAGAAAATCTATCGTTCACAAAAATTCTCTGTAAAAAATTTATCGATACCAAAAATTTCGTAAAAATTATTTGATAACATTAAATTCATAAAAGATTATTTGATAACATAAATTTTTCATGAAAAGCTTTTCAGAAAATATTTTTCAACAAAATAAATGTTTCATTAAAAATTTATCGATAAGAAACTAATCTTTTATAAAAATTTATCGCTTACATAATTTTTTTATAGAAATTTATCGATAGCTTTGGGTTTTCATAAAAAATTTATTAATAATTCATAAAAACTTATCAATAAAATAATTTGTTCATAAAAAATTCATTGACAACATAAGCCTTTAATAAAAAATTTATCGATAGCATATATTTTTTATGAAAAATTTCTCGAGTACATAAACTTCTCATATTATATTTTTAGATAACATAATTTTTTCATAAAAAATTTATCGATAACAAACATTTTCTACGAAAAAATTACTGCAACGAAAATCTTTTATTATATTTTTAGATAACATAATTTTTCCATAAAAAATTTATCGATAACAAACATTTTTAATGAAAAAATTACTGCAACGAAAATCTTTGTCATGAAAATTTCGTGATAAAAGATATTTGTGAAAAATTTGCTTTTTGAAAAAGTTTCCCACAAAAATTTTTCAAAAATATTAAGCACGGAATTATACCGATAACAAAAATTTTTTATTAATGATTTTTCAATAATAATCATTTTTTTCATTAATTCATTTATTTATTGAATCTTCAAAATATGAATAAGTTTTCAAATCTTAATAATAAATATAAAAAGTTATTAAAGTCCAGCCAATGCTTGGCAAAAAATATTTTATTTTTCAATTGACTATTTATGAAAGAAAGCTCAAACAAAAATTTTCGATAACAAAAAGCTTTAGAGTATTCAATTTTTTCTTTCCTGTCTTTTTTGATCAAGAGTTATTGATCGCGGCAATTATTGTTATAATTATAAATAAAAATATTTCTTGGCTTTAGCCAGGATTGAACTTTAGCCAGACTAATGATACCAACCCATCATCATATAATATTAGAAATATTAAAACTAAAGTTCGACTATTTAACATTAATACATACATATACATCTCACAGCACAGAGACTGTCAACATACATATTAAAAATGATAACAAAAATTTTTAATAAAAAATTTATCGATAAAAATTTTCTGTGCAAAATTTATGGACAAAAATCTTTTCTATAAAAGATATTCATCGATAATAAAAATTTCAATGGAAAATATATCGATAGCCAAAATTTTTAATACATAATTTTTGAAATCAAAAATCTGCCTTTGCCAGAACTTTGACAACAAAATTTTTCCTCTGGAAATTATTTGTAATGAAGAATTTTCAATAAAAAATTTTTCGGGAGTAATAAGCGTTACCTAGCGTGTAGACATGAAAGTAATTTCATGAAAGTTGCAATACATTTACACTTTTTCACTTACATACTCACCTTTTATGACAGTACTTTCCTGCGTAAAGGCAACGTTATTACGAGTAGTTTCATAGAAAAAATCTGTCATTTTAGGTATCCATTTTTTTATTACTGTTTAACATGTTAAAGCAACTTAATCGTAATTGCCTAAAACGCTTTTGACAGTCACTATACTATCGCATGATTTACTACCGCGATTTCAGTGATACTTTACTTTTGTTTATCTCTGTTGCAATGTTTACTCATACACTGTACTCGAGTCTCTAGATTTTCATTATTTAAAAACGAAAAATTGTATAAGTAAGTGGCACGCTTTAGACATAATTTATGTAGTTTTTGTTATCAAAGTATTTTTTTGGCATTTAAAAATACTGATAAGTAATACTAGAGCTCCATATAACTGTCACGCGTTACATACGAGTATAAGAAATATTTGATTACAACGCATTCTAACGAAGACAGCCATAAAAAATGTCAAATACTTAATAATCAGTAAATGATACATTTTTTAAATCTCATGGTTAGACTTTCTTTAAAACACATATTTTAAATATTTATTTGTTAAGCCCTTATAAACATTTTTTTAGCACGAGACCCCTAATGAACTCTTAAGATAGAAAATATGTATGGACGTACATACAAGTATAGACCTCTTTCCAAAGCAAAAAATCATTAATGCATTAATGTATTAATGACTTGCAAGACAATTTATTTGAAAACAAAAAAATTATACCCAGCTATACGTATGTATATGTATTTTTGTACATAAAACTCCATTAAAATAAAAAAATATTTATTGAAATGCATTGGAGTTTCTATAATATATTTGTAAAGAATAGAAAAATAGTCTTTAGTTGTTGATGTGCATTGAATAAATTTCCATTGACAATTAATTACTGAATATTTTTTTCCTTTTATTTTCCTCTCACTTTATGAGTTTCTAAAGAATTGCTACAAAAAGCAAGTAGTGGTAGTTTTTGTTTAGATTTTTAAAGAAAGAATATATTAAATCATAGAAAAAGTTTGAATAACATTATAGGGGGGCAAAAATAACAATTTAGAGAATGTTTCTATTTTAATTGTGGCTTGACAGGAATGAAACAAATTTACAGTTTGTATCGGCAGTTATTTTTCTTAGTGTCAGAGTTTTTGTCGATAAAGAATGTGCAGATAATTATTTTTATCGATAACTTTTCAGCATATAGTCCTGTGTTCTAAAAAAACTTTGTTTTAGAAATATCGATAACGATAAATCTGCAATAGAAAACATCTGTTGTCCCAAAATTTTCTGTATAGAATTTTTGATATTATTAAAACTTTTATCGAAAAAATTTAAACAGAAATTCTACAACAAATTTCTACAAAAAATTTCCTATATAATATTTCTATAGAAATATTTTGCTTTCGTTAAACTACAAACGAAAAACTTTGTTTTTCTATCATTTTTCTATCACACATTTTTATTACAGATAATTTTTATTATCGATAAATTTTCTATAGAAAAAAATTTTTGCTCTTGATAGATCTTCTATAGAAAATTTTTGTTATTGATAATTTTCTATAGAAAATTTTTGTTATCGATTAATTTTCTACAGAAAACTCTTATAATCGATTAACTTTCTATTAAAAATTTTTGATATCGATAGATTTTCTGTAAGAAATTTTTGTATTCGATAAATTTTCTGCAGAAAATTTTACTTAGCGATTAATTTTCTATAGATAATTTTTGTTATCGATTCATTTTCTACAGTAAATTTTTATAATAGATTAATTTTCTATAAAAAATTTTTGTTATCGATAGATTTTCTATAAGAAATTTTTGTATTCAATAAATTTTTTGCAGAAAATTTTGGTTGTGTTCGATCAAATTTTTATAGAAAATTTCAAGTTATCGAGAAATTTTTTATACAATAATTTTGTTATTGGTAAATTCCGCAATGAGAATTTTTTTATCTATATATTTTCTATAGAAGTTTTTTTTCGATACATTTTCTGCAACAAATCAATAAATTTCTAATAGAAATTTTTGTTACTGATTTTCCATAAAAATTTTTGCTATCAATAAATTTTCTATAGAAAGTATACGTTATCGATAAATTTTCCATAGAAAACTTTTGTTTTCGATGAATTTTCTATAAAAGATTTTTGTAACGGATAAATATTTCGTAAATTTCTGTTATCGATAACCTTTTTACAGGGAATTTTTATTATCGTTCAATTTTTTATTGAATTTTAATGTTAACGTTTAATTTTCTATTGAAAACTTTTGTTGCCGATAGACTTTCTACAGAAAAGTTTTATTTTCGATAAATTTTCTGTGGAAAATTTTTGTTGTCCATAAAAGTGCTTACAGAATATTTTTGTTATCGATTAATTACCTACAAAAACCTTTTGTTTTCATTAAAGTTTCTATTAACAATTTTTGTTTTCGATTAATTTTCTGTAGAATTTTTGTTGAAGACACATTTCCTGCAGAAAATTTTGTTATCGTTAATTTTCGATTGAAAATTTTTGTTTTCGATCGATTTTTTATAAAAAATTTTTGTTATCGATAAATTTTCTACACAGACTTTTGGTTAGGAAAAAATTTTAATAGAAAAATTTTAAATAGAAAATTATTGTTACCGATAAACTTTCTAAACAAAAACTTTATTACCGATAAATTTCACATGAAATCTTTGTTATCGATAAGCGTTTGTTTAGATTATTTTAATTATCGATCAATTTTCTAAAGAGAATTTCTGTTAGGAAAAAATTTTATAGACAATGTTTTTACACAGAATTTTTGTTCTCGATAAATTTTTGGTCGAAAATTTTTGCTTTCAATAAATAATCCATAAAATTGGTTGCTATCGATATAAACATAAAAATGGTTGCTATCGATAAATTATCTTAAGCGATAAGTTTTGTATATAAAACTTTTGTTGTCGGTAGTTTCACATACATTAGTAAGTTTTCTATAGAAAAGTTTTATTTTGGTAAATTTCCTTTTGTTTATTATAAATTTTTGTTATCGAAATCGAAATTGTGCATTGTAAATTATGGCTCTAGACTAAAATTATATATGGAATTATTGTTGACGGAAAATTTATTATAGCAAATTTTTTTAGTAGTAAATGCTCTATAGAAAATATTGCTTAACGATAAATTTTAATTGTTTACGGTCTTTATGTAATACTTTTATATCGTTAAATTTTCTGTAAAATGATTTTGTTATCGATAATTACTGTACATAACATAAAGTTTTCCATAAAAAAAATATTTTGAGTAAAAACTTTTAGTTACCGGTACATTTGCCGGACCAAATTTTTTTCATTGACAACTTTTCTATATAAATGGTAAAAGTCGGACAAAAAATTTTGAGTGCTGTTAAACTTAAAAAAACATATTATGGGTGATAGAGCTTCTATAGAAAAGTTTAGTTATTTTTTTACGAGTATTTGTATCGAAATAAATTCTATCTGTATTTATTGAGAGGTGCAGGGTCATAGCAAATAGTTTATGCCTTTTCTAACTCCTTTTCATACATTAATCATGCCTTTTCCAAATGGAAAGGCGAATCCTTGTACAAACAAATTTCAATTAGAAACTATTTTGTTCAATATTGATTTCTCGTAAATTTTTAATCTTTACATAAACATCATTTGAAAAATGTAACTGTCAAAATCTATTGTAGGTACAACAAAAAAAAATTTGTTTTATGTATATATAGAAAAAATCAATGTATTTGAAGAGCATGATACAGAATCATCCCCTTTAATATTATTTTGCTAAAAAGATTTATTTTATTCTGGCAGCATTTGTAGAAAAAATTTGCTTAAAAATTTCTCACGATTTTTTTTATGGTCAAAAATATTTCAAAATAAATGGTAACAACCCATCCTATAATATTTTAAAATAATTTATATAATCAAAATAATTTGAAAGTGTGGATTTACGAGTAACAATGAACTTCATTACGATTTTATTGTTGCATTTTTAAAGAAATAATTGAGTCACAATTTTTATAGCATCGATTTTCCCACAGTTTTGAATGCAACCAAAACATCACAAATATTGAAATCTCATACAAACAATATTTCAAACCGTTCCGTTGAAATCCGTGAAGCGAACCGTGAATTTTGAACTATGGAAAAATAACAAAATTGTAAACAAATTTTATAAGACAACGATTTTTTAACAACCAAATTAACATGATTTTTGTTTAACAAAAGATTTTATAATATTTTAAGATAAACGCATCTTTTTAAGAAAGTTGAACTGGTTAATGAATATGGATTAGCTCGTTTTTAATATTTTATAGGCTTTTCAAAAACTCAACATAAAATTTTGAGTTCATAAATTTGTTTATATTTATTAATTTATTCAAATTATAATTTTTGAAAAACATTAACTTAATATTAAATTAATTTTCAATCAACTGTTGAAGCTTTATTTTGTTTTTATTTTTTTAAACAAGTTCACAACGTTGTTGACTCATTATCATTTTTCTTTAGAGTGTTCATATTAGTTTTTCTAATACGAAAAGCAGTCGTCACAACAAAATAAATGATAACAGACAGAAGAGTTGCAAAAAGTTGAACGTAACTTTTAAATTGCAATTGTTCTAATATGTTTAAAATTAACGAAGTGTAGACTCAGATTTGATATTATGAAAAGTTTTCTTTAGAACTCAAGCTTCTTTTTTGCAATATAAAAAAATTTTCTAAAATTTTTTTTATTGAAAAAGTAAAGCATAAATTTGGTGAATGGACTCAACAATATTGCCGTTGATCCCGATTTTTTTAAACCGATTTTGTTAACCGATGAAGGTCACATTTGTTTGAATCGACATATCAACAAACAAAACTGCCTTATTTGAAGTAATACTAACGTTCAAGTGTTGAGACATAGTTACGTCCAAAAAATCTGACTGATTGGTGTATTTCATAGACTGATTGGTCCGCATTTCTTTTAAAACGGTGCTGGTGAGAACGTTACTGCCAATGGTGACTTTAAAGCCATGATTGCAGAGTTCCTCCTTATCAGCTGAACAACCATGATGTTCATGAGCTGCGGTTTCAGCAAGGCGGCGCAACATGACGCACGTTTCGTACCACAATTGAAATATTTAAGGAAATATTTGATAACCACATAATTTCACATAACGAACCCAAGAATTAGCCTCTGAGATCTTGAAATTTAACTTTCCTTGACTTGCACGAAATGATCATGAATACTTGAAGGACAACATATACAGCTCCATTGCAAATATCATCGAAAATTGAACCTCCAGATTAGTAGAGCTGTCACCTTTATGAACGAACGGGTTAAATTGAACGGATCATATTACTGAACGAAGTGAGCCGATCATTAAACTGATCGTTTGTTCAATGTAGAGCCGTTCAATTTGGGCAGCTTTCGTTTAATTATCTTTCATTCCTTTTATGTCATGTTGTTTTGTTTTTGTTGTTTTGTTTAACAATAGTGGGGTTTTATTGTGTATTATATTATTTTATATTATCTGAAATAAAACAAAAATAGAATATAAAACTAATCACGAGCATCTTCTTTCACGAGATCCTCAACCCATATGCCCCTTCTGCAACAAGACAGCCTTAAGTATTATACACCTCTTGAAAACGTGCGCTTCCTTAAGCTCCATTCGCCTCAGACTGTGTGGTACTGATGACATCATTAACCTCCTACAAACCCCATCAGAACATAATGTAAATATCACCAATGCTTTTCTAAATTGCTTAAATATTCAACACAAAATTTAAAATCTGCAGGTTAGATTCAGTCAAATATATTTTTTTTTCTTTTTGTATGTAAAAACTATTTGTAATATTCCCAAGCCGATAGCCTCTGCTGCTAGTGCTTTATTGTTACAGATTTATTATAATTTAAATTGTAATAATATCTAAAGAAATAAATAAATAAATAAATAAAACTAATCAAAATTGATCCCACCTAAATGGTTTTTTTTTTAAATTATTTTCCCTTTTTACGAGTAAACCAATAAATTTTGATCACTTTTTATTTCGCCATTTTGTTTTGTTCCTATTACAGAGCTGTGTTGAAAAATTACCAGAATATTGTAGTGTTGGCACGTTGGCAGTGACCGATTGAACGATATGAACGAAAACTAAAATGAACACTGCTCTACAGATTGTATCACGTCCGGGGCAGTCGTGGCGGGCAAATGCTAGAAGTCATATTTTATTATAATTCCAGAAGATTACCTTGGAAGCAAAAATAAATTTTTAGAAAATTTATGAAAATCATCTTTGATTTATTCCATTTCAAAAATATCTATACCGGTATAAAACACTTCCTTTTTAATTTGTCCGGTATTTAAAGGCAAATTAATTTAATTTGAATAATTTTTGCAAAGAGCTCACAACTGTTAGTTAGTTAGTTTTAATTTTTTCATATAACAGGAAATACCACCATAATGACTTCACAACTGTGATAATTTCATTTAAAAAATTTATATGTTCTGCGAAAAGTTTTTATAATGCCAGAAGCCGGCAACTGTTTACTTTTTATTTATCATCCTCAAAGTATGCTTTAGTTTCCCTTTAAAAGAAATAACTTTCCTTTATGCTGACTGCCGTTAGTATTTCAAGTTTGTCGCAGAAATTATTCGGAATGGTTTTGATTACGAATTTCTATTTCAATCGATTTGGTTTCACTGATTTTATATCATTCAGAATTTCAACGATTTACTTTACCGATAAATTGAATTTTGTTAAATGTGGTAATTTTTTTGGTTAACTGTAGGAATCAAAATGTGATATTCAAACTAGAAACCAATTATTTATTTATTTTATTTTTTGTTTGATGTTTTATTCATTTGTTTGTTAAATGTTTTAGTTATTTTATTTTGTGTATATTTTATATACATATTTTTACAGAAACTCCTAATTTATAGCATAGTATAGAAAAATAAGTGATTCCACTTGAATTGCTCGATTTTTTTGTAGTGAAGCAGGTTTTTTTGAAATTGATTTCTGTGACAGGTCTGAGTGTTTTAACTTTTCTTTTCTTTTCTTTTCTTTTCTTTTCTTTTCTTTTCTTTTCTTTTCTTTTCTTTTCTTTTCTTTTCTTTTCTTTTCTTTTCTTTTCTTTTCTTTTCTTTTCTTTTCTTTTCTTTTCTTTTCTTTTCTTTTCTTTTCTTTTCTTTTCTTTTCTTTTCTTTTCTTTTCTTTTCTTTTCTTTTTGGTCAAACTGTAACCATTTTTTAAACAATTGAGTTTTTTATTCGCTATATTAGCAACATTCATACCAATAAAAAATTATAAATAGCTTGTTTTATATGTTTCCCAGCTACCAATAATGGCGACATTTCATAGGAGCTACCCTAATCACCAGTAGACTTTGGCTTTATACAATATAAATAAATTGTTGAGAATTTAAAAAAAAAAATGCTCTAATAATAAAAAATAAACACAAAAAAAACAAGCCTTTTCATTTCAAGAATTAAAGTCAAAGTAATTTGGACAGTTTAAATTTTTTGATTTTACTTTAACAATCATTTGTTTTGTCAATTTAATTTGAGATATATTATATTGTTGCATTATGCCAGGTGCCCGCCGGGAAGGTTTTGGCCCCATTTTTGTAAACATTGACAGTTCATATTTTGCAGTCGTGACGAAGACAATTGGTAAATTTTTTATTAAAAATATTCTATAAACCAACTTATTTTAATCGTTAAAACATTTTATCAAAATCAATCATCGATTAATGCAACGATGAGAAAGTAACGTGACACTTTTGGTAGAAACAACGTGCAAAAAACGCACTATTTGTCGATTTCGAAGAAAGAGGGTCTGTAGGTGATAGTCCCAAGCATGGACTATAATGTATTGCAAAATCGGCTGAAAACATTACTGCTGTTCAAGAAAGTATTCAGAGCAATTAATGGGCTTGATCCTGAACGAAAAAATTTGGCCACAATTTTGTACAAGGATTTGCATTTGTTTTCATTTAAGATTCAGTTAGCACAAGCGCTTCTTCCAAAAGACCAATGGGATGTTATAGCTCGCCAATGACAACTCCGATTTTCATGAAAAAATCATAATGAGTGACAAGGCACATTTTCATTTGAATGGATATGTGAATAAACAGAATAGTTGGTTCTAGTCAATGGAAAAGCTTCAAATTATTTATCAGTCAGATTTGCATCCATTGAAAGTGACAGTCTGGTATGCAATTTGGCTAGGAGAAATCAGTGGACCTTACTTCTTTGAAAGTAAAAACGGCGATATTTGTTAATGCGGAGTGATATCGTGATGTGATTTAAAACTTTTGAACGCCACAACTGCAGGCTGTGGGCTTAATTAACATGTAAAGGGTGTTTTTTTAAGCTAGATAGAACTTTAAATTGTAAAAAGTAACACAAAAAATTAAATTTTGATGAAACATTTTTTTTATTTGTTTCAGTATACTCTGACAAATCATCATGAATAGACTCACGCTTAAACAACGCTACGAAATTATCCAAATTTACTTTGAAAATCAGTCCCGTTGTTTTATCGCAAAATTGTGTTCAGCGATGAGGCGCATTTTTGGCTTAACGGGTTTGTTAATAAGCAAAATTGCCGCATATGGAGTGAGACCAATCCACAAGAGACCCTACAGACTCCATTACATCCAGAAAAATGCACTGTTTGGTGCGGTTTTCATGCTGGTGGCATCATCGGACCTTATTTCTTCAAAAATGAGGCCGGAGCTCGCGTTACGGTCAATGGAGATCTTTAATATTTAATTATTTGATCTTGTTTTGGTAAATATTTCTTATTTTTGCAGCAAAAGATCGTTTTATGTTATGTAAAAAATTTAACAGTATTTATTTTCAATATTTCGATAACAATTTGTTATCATCGTCAGGAATAACATATTAATTTTCCTGACGATGATAACAAATTGTTATCGAAATATTGAAAATAAATACTGTTAAATTTTTTACATAACATAAAACGATCTTTTGCTGCAAAAATAAGAAATATTTGTCAATGGAGATCGTTACCGCACCATGATCAATGATTTTTTGTTTGAAAATATGGATGACATTGATCCGGAGGAGATGTGGTTTCAACAGGATGGCGCTACGTGCCATACGGCGAACGCAACCATCGACTTACTGAAATCAAAATTTGGTGATAAGTTGATTTCGAGAAATGGACCTGTCAATTGGCCTCCAAGGTCGTGCGATTTGACACCTCTCGATTATTTCCTGTGGGGCTACGTGAAGTCACTGGTTTATGCTGATAAACCAGCAACAATTGACGCCTTGGAGGCCAGCATTGTTCGTGTTGTTCGTGACATACGGCCAGCAGTGCTCGAAAAAGTGGCCCAAAATTGGACGTCCAGAATGCGCTTCGTCAAGAACAGCCGCGGTGCCCATATGCCCGAAATCATTTTCAAATGTTAATGTCACGTATTGATCTTTCGAATAAAAAAAAATTTTGATTACAATTTAATTTTTTGTGTTATTTTTTACAATTTCAAGTTCTATCGGGCTTAAAAAAACACCCTATAGTATCAACAAGACGATGCCACGTCGTATACAGCTAGGATAGCAATAGAATTACCACGAGTACAATTTCATACCTTTCCGGCGGGCATCCTGTATTTTTGATTTGTTATTTTGCACGAATTTTTTATGGTAGTGCTTACCTCAGTTTTGATACATACCATAGTGTTATACTCACCTTGTCTATTATCTAGTTATAATTATCCAAAATTTTGCGCCTGACAGAAAATGTAAATCCAACCACACTGCTGATGGGACTTTTGGAAGCTTTCCAGTTTTCAAGTTTTTCCCAAGGCCGAATTTCCATTGTTAGAGGTTGCCATTAAATTGCCTTGAAGCACTTACTTGCAAACGTTTGAGCTGTCATTCCTCAATTGGTTCTCCTTCTATCCTCAGTGTGACCAGCTATAAGCAGCTAACATTATTTATATTCAATTAAAGAAATAAAGTTCTGAAATAAACTAATTAAATTCAAATTTTATTTCTTACACCACTACCCTATTATAACTCGAGAATCAAAATCACTTTTTCTCGTAGATTCAATGTCTCCATAACCCTATTTGTGCATCTACAAGGAAAGGTTTTGACAAAGTGATCCCACTTTTCTTATTTCAGATAAGCAAATTTGTTGATTACACCCCTCGAGAATTACAATCACCTTTCCTGGTATATTCAACATCTCCCCACCCTATTAGAGAATCTTCAAGAAAAGGTTTAGCCAAAGCGGTCCAACTTTTATTATTCGAGAAAAGCAAAGGAGTTGGTAACATTTTGTTCAACACTAATATTGGCACAAAAAAAGGGTCCTGTGCTGGAGCCTTTTAATAATTTATTGTTCTTTCTTTGTTTCTCTTTTACCCAATTCGATTATTTTTTGTTGAAAACTACCTGCCTTGCAGCATTTAAAGGGTTTCAAATTCTTTCTTTCGATTTGTTTGTTTCTCTTCTGAAACAGGTTTTGTTTTGTATAAAAAGAAGATTGTTTTTCAGTTTTTTGCTATAGATTTTTTATAACTCATTTTTACCTGATAATGTCTAGGGTTAAATGTCTTCTTTTTTTTTTGCAAGGCTCTTTGTTTTTTTTTTTTTTTTGTTCATTTATTATGAAATACTTTTCACTAACACTTCAACCTTTTTTTTTTTTATTAAGAATTAGTGATTTTTTGTGCAATTTCTTTTTTTGCTTTAGGGTACAGTTTTTCGTAAGGTATTACTACTATTAGTGCTCTTTTTTAGACCTTAATATTTATATTTTTTGGAAGTTTTTTTTATTTTTTCTTATATATTTTTTTTGCTGAATTCCTTAAGTGATTTTTAACTCTTTTTTATTCCGTTTTTTCTATACAATCTTTTGCTTTAACTCTTTGTAGGTCATCGTTTTGTGGCAGTTTATTGGATTATTGTGGTTGCTTAGCATGTGTTGAATTACATAATGGGATTTTTAAAAGTGTTATTGACTCGCAAAATATTTAATAGAAGGGGTTAACAATGCAGGATTTCTATTATTGAGTTTGACAGCGAATATATATAAAAAAAATCAAAATTTGTTAATATTTTATAGAACATTTTTCATGGCAATGACTTTAAATAACAAAAAATTTTACTATACTACTCGTAGTGTAGTGGTATATTTAAAATAAAATATTATAGTGATAAAACTCTACTGGAATATTTACCACAGCAATAACGTTTTTATGACAATATTAATACAACGAAACATTTTTCAATGAAGAATTATTACGGAGCTAAATTTTTTATTATAAAATTATCAAAATTATATATTTTTTTGAGATTAAACTATCACACTGATAAATATTTGGTAGAAGAATTATCACAGAGGTAAATTTTTTATTACAAATTTACCATAAATATGTATTGTGTAAAAAAATTATTACCGTGGAAAATTTTTGGTGGAAAAAAATAATCACAGTGATCAATTTCTTGTAGAAAAAATTATCAAAGTGATAAAAAACTATCACACTGATCCCAGTGGGTGCTGATGAGTAGTGTAGCGACTACGAAACAGCTAGTTGTCCCCCAGCTAAAGATTTGATTATTATTTTTTTTGTCTTCTTCAACCAAAAATGATTGATCACAGCAGATTTGTATTGTAAAAAATCCTTCTTAAGAAAAAAAAAAAAAAAAAAAAAAAAAAAAAACCTGAACTATAAAAATTATCAAAGTTCATCAAAAATTTAATAAATTTATATCACAGTGATAAATTTATTGCAGTTATTAAGTACAGTAATGTAAGTAAAGTAATTAAGTAAAATATTGTGGCATTTAAGTGAAATATAACACTGATAAAAATTTTCCAGAATAATCATCACAGTGAAAGGTTTTTAAGGAAAAAGGTATTATAGTGATATATTTTCTATCTGAAGAATTATCACAAGGAAATATGTTTGTTATAAAATAGTCAAAACTATATATTATATGCAGTTAAATTATCACAATAGTAAATCTATCACAATAGTAAATTTATTATTGAAAATTATCACTGTGATAAATTTTTTTGTAGAGAATTTATCACAGTGATAAAATTTACACTGATGAAACTCTCCTGAAGTAATTACCTCCGTGATAAATTTTTTATGAAAATGTTGTTACACTAATATATTTTCTGCTGAAGAATTAACATAGTGATAAATATTTTACTGTAATATAGTTAAAGTTATATGTTGTTTGTGATTAAGTTCGCACGCTAGTAAATTTTTTATTCAAATATTACCACAGAGATTTGTTGTGGAGTAATCATCACAGTGATAAATTTATTGCAAAACTATTGTGGGGATAAAATTCTCTTAGAATAATTACCACAGTGATATTTTTTCTTTTTTTTTTTTTTAAGTTGTTATAGTGTTACATTTTGTATTGAGGAATTATCATAGTGCCAAATATTTGACTGTAAAACAGTCAAAATTGTACATTTTTTGAAGTTTAGCTATCACAATAGTAAATTTTTAAATGAAACATTAGGGCAGTGATACATTTGTTCTGGAGAAGTTATCACATGATAAATTTTTTATGAAAAAGTAATTACAGTGATATATTTTCTGTTGAGGAATTATCACAGTGATACAGTTTTTACTGTAAAATAGTCAAAATTACATGATGTTTGAAGCTAAATTATCTTACTAGTAAATTTATTATTGAAAAATTATCACAGTGATAAATTTATTGTGCAGAAATTATCACAGTGATAAGTTTATTGTCTAGATATTATTACAGTGATAAATTTATTTCAAAACTATTGTGACGATAAAAATCTCGTAAAATATATACCACAACGATGATTTTTTTTTGAGAAAGTTTTTGCGATGATATATTTTCTGTTGAGTATTTTAAAACATTGATAAATTTTTTACTATAAAATAGTCTAAATTACATGTTGTTTGAAGGTAAATTATCTAACTAGTAAATTTGTTATTGAAATATTATCACAGTGATACATTTATTGTAGAGAAATTATTATTTATTGTAAAACTATTGTGGTGATAAAATTCACGTAGAACAAATACCACAGTGATGAGTTTTTTATGAGAAAGTTATTACAGTGATATATTTTCTGTTGAGCAATTGTCACAGAGATAAATTTTTTACTGTAAAATAGTCAAAACTACATACTGTTTGAAGCTAAATTATCTTACTAGTAAATTTGTTACTGAAAAAATATCACAGTGATAAATTTATTGTAAAGAAATTATCACAGTGATAAATTTACTGCGGAGAAATTATCACAGCAGTAAAAAGTTTATTGTTAAATTATCTTACTAGTAAATGTCTTTATTGAAAAATTATCACAGTGATAAATTTATTGTGAAGAAATTATCACAGTGACAAATTTACTGCGGAAAAATTATCACAGCAGTAAGAAGTTTATTGTGGGGATAAAGTTCTCTTAATTTAATCACCATAGTGATAAATTTTTTTATGAAAAAGTTATTACAGTGATATATTTTCTGCTGCGGAATTATCACAGTGATAAATTTATTGTGGGGATAACATTGTCTTAGAATAATTACCACAGTGATAAATTTTTATTGAAAAATTATTACTGTGATATATTTTCTATTGAGGAATTATCATAGTGATATAATTATTATTGTAAGATAATCAATATTATATATTGTTTGAAGCTAAATAATTTTAATAGTAAATTTGTTATTAAAAAGTTATCACAGTAGTAAATTTTTTGTGGAGAAATTATCACAGTGATAGATTTCTTGTGGAAAATTTATCTCGGTGAGGACATTCTACTAAAAAATTTCCTAAAACAATTTGAACAAAATTACTCTAATGTTATTCTTAACAAAATGTAATCTCTGTGATAACTTTTTTCTATAAAACTGAATTCTTGTCGCGTGCTGTATTCAGCATTTCCACAGATTATGTGAGTGAATGGTTGTAAAATGTTCAAAAACTGCCGTAGAGTTTTGCAGAACTTCTTGAGTGTAGAAGTTCACACAAACTCCAGCTATTAAGTCTTAAGAAATGAAGCATCAATTAAGAGTTATTTTATGACATCAAAGTAATTGAAACAAAACAATAGCGACAAATTTTTGTCAAGGTTTTGTTTTCTTAATAAATAAGAACGTTGGAAGGTTCTAGGTGTGAGTTAAAGTAAATCGTGAGTGTTTTGAAAACAAACAATTGAAAATGTTTTTCACAGAAAAAAAATTTTTTTTTTCAATTTGTAGGATTAAAAAAGAAATCTAGTTTGGCAAAAGGAAGCTAAAATGTTATAGCAAATAAAAAAGTGTGCCTTAAGATGTGATGCCAGAAGAATATGTCGGTCATATGTTTATCAAGAACACTTAAATTTTTTCCAAATTTCTTCAACAAGTACTGCCACCCAGCAGGGCCATGTATGGCCTACACATGTGGCACATTCCAAATAAAATAGAATTTTTAATAACCCATTTTACAAATTCTTGATGTAAACAATATGTCATGTGATAATTTTACCAAAATTAATTCAACAAACAGAAAAGTTGGTAAAATAGCCTGCTGACTATTCAAGTACTCGTTAGTTAAATAATTTATTATTCGATCTACGATTTTAAGCGCCAGGCCATAAACGGCTTGCATGCTTATCGAACCAACAACAATCTTTAGAAAATCGTCAATATGTCAAACATGTGTGGTTGAACAAAAAACAATAGAAAAATCTTACGGAAACCTCATGACTATTAAAATATTTAAAAGGCAAATTTTAAAATTTCCTTTGAAAACAATTAACAAGAAATTCATTATGTAATTTTATTTCTCCAAAAAGATTGTTTTAAAGAGTTTTATTTTTTACAACAAAAAAATCTTTTTTGTTAACTCTGCGCTGAGAAATAGTACGTGCTCTTCAACCATTAACTTAATTGTTTATTGTTTCTTTGTTTTTTAAGCAGAAACAATTTTTGTTCATTTTATAAAACGAAGCAAAAATATATTTAACACGTGCACATAAAAGAACCTTAAACACAACAATTCTTGGAATTAGAAAATTAGAAAAAAAAACAATTACAATTTATTTTCTTTTGTGTTTAAATAAAAAGTATGTACACTATATACGTTGAATAAAGGCTGAAATTGTTTTGTGAATGAAAAAAGAAAATTAGTTAAAAAATGTGCCACCAAATATATAGTAACTAAAAATTCTGACAGAACAATTTTCTTACAAAACCTTATGATTATATACTTATCGTAAACATGTATCACAGCTTTACTTATTTCACTACAACTATACCATAGTGATAGTGTTCCTATCAGAAAGGGATTATGTGATACATTTGTGAGACATATTCTCTAAAAATGTTATTAAGATATCAAAGCTTTACCAGAATGTCAATTTTTCCATTGATAATTATCACAGATATGATTTGCTTATTAAGAATTTATGACAGTTATAATTATGCTATTCGAAATATAAAGCACTGTGATACCTGTTCTATTAAAATCTTATCAAAGTAATAACTAAGATATCAAAATTTTATCACAGTGATAATTTCTCCATTGATAATTATTGAAGTAATGATATTATTATTAAAAATGTATCACAGTGATTACTTTACTATTCGAAATATAACGCACTGTAGCTTTTTCTAACGAAAGGTTACTACAGCGATCATTTATCCTGGTGCGACACTGTGATATATAAAGCACTGTTTATTTTTCTATTAAGAGGTTACCACGGCAATGGTTTTTGCATTCCTATTTTAAGCTGTAATAGTTTTCTACATTAAGAGCTTATCACAATGATATTTTTATATTTATAATGTATCATAGTCATAATTCTTTCATTGAAAATTTATATCAGTGATAGTAGTTTCATTGAAGATTTATCACAGTGATAATATTTTTGTGAATAATTTATCGCAATAAAATTGTTCTTATTAAAAATGTATCACAGTGATAATTTTTCGATGGTTTTGCATTCCTAGTTAAAGCTGTGATAGTTTTCTACACTAAGAGCTTATCACAGTGATATTTTTATATTGCAAACGTATCATAGTAATAATTCTTTCATTAGAAATGTATATCAGTGATAGTATTTTCATTGAAAATTTATCACAATGAACATTTTTTTATTAAAAATTTATCACAGTGATAATTTTTCAATTCAAAGTACAAAACACTGTTGCTTTTTCTATCAAGATTTTACTACAGTGATGGTTTTTGCATTCCTAGTTTAAGCAGTGATATTTCTCTATATAAAGAGCTAATTTTAGTGATATTTTAATATTGAAAATTCATCATGGTGATAATTTCTTCATGGAAAATGTGTATCAGTCATAGTATTTTCATTGAAAATTTATTACACTGATAATATTTTCATTCAAAATTTATCGCAGTTAACATTTTTTTATTACAAATTTATCACAGTGATAATTTTTCAATTCAAAGTATAAATCACTGTTGCTTTTTTAACAAGATTTTACTACAGTGATGGTTTTAGCATTCCTAGTTTAAGCATTTAACATTCCTAGTTTTCTATATAAAGAGCTTATTTTAGTGATATTTTAATATTAATAATGCATCATGGTGATAATTTCTTTATGGAAATTTTAAGTCAGTGATAGTATTTTCATTGCAGCTTTATCACAGTGATAATTTTTCTCTTCGAAATGTAAAGCACTGTTGTTTTTCCTAACAACAGTTTAGTACAGCGATTATTTTTGCCTTCCTAGTTTAACACAGTGATAGTTTTCTATATAAAGAGGTTATCACAATGATAGTTTTGCATTGAAACTTCATTGTAATGATAATTTTTTCATTAAAAATTTATCGCAGTGGTAATATTTTCATTGAAAGTTTATTCAAGTGAAAGTATTTTTATTGCAAATTGATCACAGTGATAATATTTTCATTAAAAATTTATCACAGTGATAATTTTTTCATTGAGAGTTTTTCGCAGTAATAGTTTTTTCATTGAAAGTGAAAATTTTGCTATTCGAAAAATAAAGCAGTATTGCTTTTCCTAACAAAATTGTACCACAGCGATCATTTTTGAAGTCCTAGTTTAATACAGTGATAATTTTCTACATAAAGAGCATTAGCTTTCTTAATAGCTTCATAGCAATGCCATTTTTCGGGGGCAAATAAACCCTGTTGTCTTGATACAGCTATCCAGAATTGAAGAAACCAGTGCTAATTGTTAGGCGGGTGAGTTGGTTAAGGACTGATATTCTTAATGGGATTCGGTCTACCACGTCTTCTCTTCCCTTGGATGGCTGGGTAATTGCATACAGGTGGGATTAGACAAAACGAACTCTTCTATATGGCTACAAGCTTATGGCAATAGTTTCCATCTGTGTGCTCCTTGCAAACCATATGGAAGGGTTGGTGAACAATGAATAATTCGCCCCGTGGAGCGATTCCATAATACCGATCTCTCAATCGATTTTCACAATCTAAAACAGATGCTATCTGGTCTTAATTATGGTCAATACTTACGAAGGATAGGCAAGAACACCACCCCTTATTGCATGTACGAAGCTGATATTTCAAGCACGCAGAACATACTATTTTCCGCTGCGAACACAGAAATGGGATCCGCAACGTATTCGTTAGATGGATAGACTCGATCACAGTCGAGAACTCTTCCCAAAACTTGGAGGAGGGAGGTTTTTCAGTTAAAAGCACTTATAAAAATATGAGTTCTACATAGCCCTCGTGATGCATTAAGACCTTTTTGCTCTTTCAATACCAAAAAAAAAAAAACAAAAATATGGCTATGACAAAGTACTCTTGTATCCCCTCCAGAGTCATTATATCCATGCAGATATAATGACCCTGTTGGTAATTAAAAAACTGTGGTTTATTTAATCCTGGTGATGAACCTCTTGATGCATTAAAGCGTTTTTCTTCAATCAAATTCCAATTAAATAAAGTCTATGGCTATGACAAAGTATTTTTGGATCCTCTGCAGATTCGTTATATCGAAGTTTAACTGTATTATTATTATTATTTTACTTATGAGTTTATTATCTCGATATTTGATACCTGGGTAACCAAATACGGAAAGCCGCCTTGAAGTAATGCCAAAGCGGTTTCAATATGGGCAAGGTTTTGTTAGTTGGTAGCTCATATACAAATGTGAGCTCAACGTAACCCAAGAGTGACGAATCTCGTGTTGCCTTAAGGATTTTTCCTCCTTCAATACCCAAAGAAAAGTCTAATGGCTATGATAAAGTGTTATTGTATCCTCTTCAGATTCGTTATATCGAATCTGAACTGTATTTTTACATAGTTGTGGATTAAAACACTGTGATTTCTTGTTTTTCCACGAATATTTATGAACTTGTGATTTGTGTGATGCTTGGGTAACCAAATATCGAGCGTCATTTAGAAGTAATGCGAAAGTGGTTCTCAGATGGGCAACAATCAGCCCAAACTTTGACGTGGGAGGTTTTTTATCTCATATACAAACGTGCGCCAAACTTAACCCAAGGGTGACAAACCTCATGATCATTTAAGGAATTTTCCTCCCCCAATCCAAAAAAAACAATTAATGGCTATAACAAGGTATTTTTGGAATACCTTGCAAATTCGTTATACCGAAGCTTAACTGTATTATTACATTTATGTTATTCAAGAAATTGTGATTTCTTTTTTCTGAAAACATCACGATACTTCACGATATTTATGCGGCTGTAGACCTGTCCAAAAAAACTTTTCTTGTGGTTAGTTTTATGACGGGATTTTGGCGACCTTACCGATCTTATCGTTTCTTCTTATAAACATAACCTTGAATTTATTGTTCAATAATATAATTATTTGCAAACATTAACACTGCCATTAAAGTTAATGCTCTTGTTCCTTTTCGTATTTCAGAATCATTTCCTCGCTTAATCAGCACTTGTTGCCAGTAAGGCATCCTAACAAGTCAATGAGTGAGCAGAGGGCTAGAAAACACAACTTGAGTATCCGCATAACTGAATTAAAGCAATTAAGGTTCAATTAAAGAACTCACATCGTATGACTTACGAAGGCATGATGATTGCTAGGAAAAAGGAAAAGAAAAACACAACATATGGTTAACAAGGGTCTAACACTTTTTCTTTTATTAAATTATAGATTTGAAAACGAAAGATAATAAATAATTTTTAACGGTTTGAAAAACGAAAATGCTAAAAATAATTATGTATGTACGAGTATATATTTGAACAAACAGAGATTTAAGCCCTGTTATTTGGAATTGTGAGGGATACGAGTAAATATATTTACTCGTACACATACAAGCAAACGTAATGTAAATAAGTGTATTAAGTATTTTATGCTCGTCATTGTTTGTATAATGAACCTTTTTTTTTTCTTTCGTTACTGAAAATCTCATTTAGCCGAAAACGTTCCCACGGTTGCAAAGTATTTTTTTTTTATATTTTTATTTAATTCTTTAACACAAGTAGAATAAAAACAAAACCTTGTTGTTGTTCATGTTTTAGAAATACCCTGAACACGTGCAAAGTTTTTCCTAATTTTACCTGTTTGGAATATTAAAAGCAAACAAATCGTGCGCAACAAGATTGAGCATGTTTAAGTGTGTTGCAAGAGAAATTTTTTTGTTTGTTTCCATTAACGAAAACTGAAAACCACCTGCTTAAAAAACGTTTTATGATTGGTTGGTTGGCTTAAGGGTGGTTTTTGTGAATAAGTATAAAAGGCCTGTACAAGAAAATAAAAATATCATTCTCATTGTAAAAGTCGAACTAACAACATTAAAGAAATGGCCTACGAAGTTTTAGCCAACTCCAGCCTGAGCTTGCCTGCTAATAAGCCCAACTACAAGCCCAGTAAACTGTTCAGCAAGACTTTAAAAACGGTGTGCAAACTGTTCCAGAAAACCAACGAGCGCCAACAGTTGTTCAACGACAACAGCTGTGTATCAGATTCATTTGCGCAATATGCCAGCAAAGAAGAATTGGAGAATCAAGAAAATGAATTAAAAGAAGCTTTAAAGCAGCCCTTAAACTGAAGACTCTTCATTAAAATGAGTACATTGCTTATCTCGCGCAGATTTAAACAGCTTTATTTTATGGCTTTAAAAGGATCAATGGCTTTAAGAGTTTTTAAGTTTCAAAACAAAACTTTAATTAGTTCAAAACTGTGACCAGAAACCAGCATCAGAAATGCTCTTGTATTATACTGGCCTTCTAAAATGAGATGGGAAATCCTCTTTTGTAGTTAAAGAAGGTTCAACATAAAAAGAAACAGCTTTAATTAGAAATGTCTTCCACGATTAGTTATATTTTAGTTAAGACAACAAATTAATATAAAAAAAAAACTTAAATAAAATTTCTGTAAATATATCTTAATTGAAAGTAATCTGAAGTTTTGTTTATTTAATTTTGAAAGGTATAGAAAAACTAAAAAAAACTTAAAAGAACCAATTGAAATATTTTCTTATTGAAATATAATCCAATAAAGCATCTTTTAGAACTCAATAATGATTAACTGATTATTGAATCTCAATAAAAAAAAACATATTAACATTTCTCTGATTCGATTTTTAAGATTGAGTAATTTGTAACTAACATTGTTAAATAAATGAGTTAGTAGCGACTGCGTGAACTTTCATGATGAGCACGCTGGATAATAGTATCAAAAGTTTGCTAATCTTTATTAAAAAATCATCAATTACTTTTCCAAAATTTTTTACATTATTACATGCGGGCATGTTCTGTAAATCACTTTTCATGAAAGTGATTTGAAATCACTGAGATGGAGTTCTGCGTACAAAAATTTTAGTAATCTTATGATTTGAAACCGGTTTGCTAGGAGGTTGCTGGTTTTAAATCACTTGCTCTCATATTGTAATTATTTGTATTGTTTTCATAACGAAAGAAAAACTGATTGGTTACTTCATACTGTATGTTTTATGCCCAAACATGGTCTGATAAAAAAATAACCGTTATTTTCAAATTTCCTCAGTTACGTATGTTGGATTTTCACACTTTTTCTGTTATGTTGTTACAATTGTCTGTTATATATGTTGGCAATATCAGCCATTTCGGATTATTGTTTATGACAGATAAAAAGGTTAGCAAAAACAGCGTGACATTTTTGAGCAAAAACAACGTGACATGGACATCGCGCAGGAGCTGTTGAACATCGTCAACGATGACCCATATTGGCCCAAAAAGGTCATAACTGGTGACGATTCTAATTATTCAATATTAATTACTAATTGCTTTACGACTTTCCCATCAATTTTCTTTTTTTTTACCAAATTAAATAGAATACTAATTAATACTGAATATAACGAGTGATTTTTTTGCTATTATCTTTTTGGCAACACTAGTTTTGACAGCTCACGCACGTTTTGTATCTTGTGTCACTGTCAAACATCTTCAGTTTGGTCTATAATTTAATCATGAATCGTCTTACAAACGAACAACGCTTGCAAATTATTGAATTTTATTACCAAAGTGCGTGCTCTGTTAAGAAAGTTCATCGCGCGCTTCTTCCATTTTATGGTCAGTTTAGTCGACCTACTGAGGCTTCTATTCGGGCTATTGTAAAAAAATTTCGCACCAAATTTACACTGTTGGACATTAAACCACCAACATGCTTACGTAGAGTGCGAACTGAAGAAAATATCGCAGCCGTATCGGCCAGTGTTGGTGATGACCGTGAATTATCGATTCGGCGCCGTTCGCAGCAATTGGGTCTCTGTTACTCCACTACGTGGAAAATTTTGCGGAAGGATTTGGGTGTGAAGCATTATAAGATACAGCTGGTGCAAGAATTGAAGCCAAACGACCTACCACAACGCCAAATTTTTGGTGAATGGGCTCTTGAAAAGTTAGATGAAGATCCACTTTTTTATCGAAGAATTGTGTTCAGCGACGAGGCTTATTTCTGGTTGAATGGATACGTGAACAAGCAAAACTGCCATATTTGGAGTGAAGAGCAGCCAGAAGCATTGCAAGAGCTACCAATGCATCCACAAAAAACAACCGTATGGTGCGGATTATGGGCTGGCGGAATCATTGGGCCGTATTTCTTCAAAGATGATGCGAATCACAACGTTACTGTGAATGGTGAGCGCTACCGTGCGATGATAACAAACTTTTTTTGCCCAAAATGAAAGAGCTTGACTTGCGTGACATGTGGTTTCAACAAGACGGTGCCACATGCCGCACAGCACGCGAAACAATGGACCAATTGAGAGGCGAGTTCGGTGAACAGTTTATTTCACGCTTGGGACCAGTCAATTGGCCGCCCAGATCGTGCGATTTAACGCCTCTAGACTATTTTTAGTGGGGCTATGTTAAGGCTAATGTCTATAGCGACAAGCTCGCTTCGATTGCCGCACTGGAAGCCAACATTGTTAACATTATTCGTGAGATACCGGCCGAAATGTTGGAAAGAGTATGCCAAAATTGGACTAAGCGGATGGACCATTTGAGGCGCAGCCGCGGCCATCATTTGCATGAAATAATCTTCAAACATTAAATTATATCGACCCAACTATCGATCCAAATAAATATTTCATGTATTTTTCTGAATTTTATGTGTTTTTTTTAAATTTCCGATAGTTCTTATAAAATCACCCATTACTATTATTAAACTAAAGAACAGACAACTTTACCACCAATTTTCTTTTTTTACTAAATTAAATAAAATACTAATTAATATATTGTATATATAACACATTGTTTTCTTAAAAAGATGGATAGAACTACATATTTAAAAAAAAATATATTATTTGATTAACATTTCCGCATAAATTCTTTCATAAAAAACTAAATTATTCGAATTGGAATATCAAATAGAAAAATCTATTTGCAACCCCAGTTAGAACTAATAATATAATATAAGTTGCCATATACTAACAACAGATGGCGGTGTTATAAAAAATATATCTTATTATTAAACAAGACTGGCAAATAAGTCAAATTCATATTACAAAAAAAAATCCTAATATAAAATTAATTTTACCTAAACTGCTGCAGTATTTATTTCAGAATATAATTAGAAGTTACGAGATCTGTTTACTACAAATTCAGTAGGTCACTGCAAATTTATTAGTTATAATTTTTTCTTTAAATAAATTTTACTTTAAACCCATTTTAGCTTATAACATTATTAAACCATTTTGGTTGAGTTTAAGAAATAAAAACATCAATAAAAACTGTTTAAAACAATCTTCACTCATGTAATTGAAATATAATACTAAATTTACAAAAGCAATTAAAATTATACCGATGCTTTAATTATAACTGAATTGAAAAATGATTACAAGAAAGCCAATAAAAGAAATTTGTTTTCAAAAGCTAAATTTAAAAACCGGTTTAACACTTGTTTTAGAAAATAAAATTATAAATAGGGGGGAAAAAAGTTATAAAAGAAAAGAATCTTATACAAAAAGAGCATTAAAGTCATGTTAATTAATCAACATGATTTCAAAAAAAAAAGCACATCAACGGTTTAACATCAAACCTTTTTTTTGTGTTTGTGTATGAAAAACACGTTTATTTTTTCTGGTTTTGAATGACCTTTTTTTATTTTATTCTTTACAGTTTAGATTAAATTTCATTTTACCCAGGTTTGTATTTACTTTTTGTTTAACGAACACTTTAGGGAATTAAAAGGCTGCGCGCAAAGAAAAATACCGCTTAGAAGAGATTTTTTTTAACTTATTTTATATGAAATATTTATAAATAAAATATTTTAGATATAATACTTTACAAAAATTTTTTTAATATGTATATAAAGAATTTAGCCATTTATGGCTTTTCAACTTAAATATAATGTATCAAAATAATAAAAGTTTCCTTAATTTATATAAATATGCACTGCATGAAATATGACATTTAAATTCAAAATTTTGTTTTGAAAACAGAGATCAAATTTTCTATATATAAACGGGTACGTAATTCTAGGTGTAATATTTATTTTCTTTACGATGTGACCAACGTGTTCATTAAACAACATTTTTCTATCAAGTATATTACCAAGGTTGTTTACACTACTTTTCCAGATGACACCAGTTCCATAGATTTTTAAGTCGTGCTGGGGTAAAAAGCAGTGTTTTCTTTTTCTAGAAAAGAAAATTGATTGAGCTTTTGAAGTGTTTACTACGGCTTTCCATTTCTTATCCATAATAATATTAATGACTCTTTGTAAATTTTCTAATATATTATCAGAAAAAACACTAAAGCTGAAAACAGCTGTGTCATCAGCATATATTGAGGATTTACATTCAGATATTGATGGGAAATCCACCTTGCAAATATTGTAGAAAATTGGAGAAAGGTACGAGCCTTGAGGGCAACCAGCTGGAATATTATATTCTTCCGCAAAAAAATTACCAATGTGAAGTCCAAATGATCGATTCTCTAAGTAACTTTTAAGAATTCCAACTATTCGGATGTCTCACTCGATATTGATTAACTTATAAAGAAGACCATCCGACCACACCCCATTCAAAGCCGATTTTATATCCAATAAAATCATGGCTGGGGACTTGCTGCAATTGAAATTTGCATTAACTATTTTTTTTTATTCTATTTAACTAATTTATTTAGATCCTTTGGATATAAAGTTGAATGTTTGAAAATATTTTTCAAAAATTTCCAAGTTTTACTTATGATTAGGGGGGGCTCCTATGTAATGTCCACATATAGATAGCTGGGAAACATAAAAAAACAAGCTGTTTATAATTTTTGTATTGGAAAATATGTTCCAATATTTTTTTTTCTGCTTGATAAGTTTTGTTAGGATATTTTTTGTTAATTGTCATTATTTTTATGAAAATAAAAGAATGTAGGGTAAAATGTTTGATCATGTATTCCAAATACTTCCAGTTCTACTGATGATGAGGTTAGCTCCTATGAAAACTTAACATATAGACAGCTAGAAAATATGTTCTAATATTCTTTGTGTTCTGTTTGGGAAGTACTATTGAAATATTTTTCTTCATAATTCTCATTACATTCATAGAAAAATTTTAGTATCGAAAAATTTTCTAAAGAAAAAACTTTCAAAAAACAAATCGGAGCAACCAACGGTAGTTCATTTGTTTGAAAGGTGTAAAGAAATGTTAGAGACGTGTATAAATGAAAAAGCTTGTTTTTTGTGTTTTGACGGATATTATTAGAGCATTTTTCTTTTTAAATTCTCAACAATTTATTTAGATTGTTGGGATATAAAGTTGAATGTTTGAGAATATCTTTCAAAAATTTCCAAAGTCTACTGATGATTAGGGTAGTTCCTATGAAATGTCGACATATAGATAGCTGGGAAACATAGAAAACAAGCTGTTTATAATTTTTTATTGGAAAAATTTAATACCTTAAAATAATTTGCAGAAAATTTAAAACTACAGCACTTTCAAGCCTATAAAGATAGTTTTAATAATATAGTAGCAATTAATTTTAGTTGAAAATTTAAAAAAAAAAACTATAAGTGCTATTTATTATTTGAAATCTTTCATTGTGGTCAATCTTTTTTCAGGGATAATAACAATTCGCTAAAATATTAAGGGTTCGCTTTATAAAAATACTGTCATGGAATTATATTTTTTATTGCTTTAAGATTCTTATATTCATTCGTTTATATTCTGAGGCCATAAACTTCATTATCAATTTGGTTTTTTTTTTGCTTTTAGGTATCGCAATCTTAAACAAGTTTTGAATTAGTGATTAAAAAAATTTTTAAGAAAAAAAAACGTTTTTCTTTTATACTTGTTGTCATAATGATCCTTTTTATCGGCTCTTGGTTGTGGTCGAGTATAAAAAAAAAAATCTTTAGTTTTTTCTTCTTTCTATTTATTGTCTTACACCATAAATAAACAACAACGTGCGAGTATATTTTAAAAGAAAATCATTATGCCTTTGGTAATTAACAAGTGTTGTTTTTGTTAAGAAAGTACTTTCGAAGGACTCAGACAAATGTTAAAAAACACAGAATTATAAATTGTTTGTAATCATTCACAATTCAAATGATTTATTTATATATTTCTTAAGCAAACAACAATATGAACATTTTTTAAATTTAAAAACAGCAAATTGAAGCTATATTTTCTATTCAGTTTTTCTTTTTAATTACTCAGACTAGTCGAGAAGCAAACCTGACAGGACATTATCCTAAATAACGCCGTAAGGGAAAATAACTCAGGCCGACTGACTGTGCAGTATTTTAGCCGAAATGAAACTCACTTGGCGTGTAAAAAAAACCTTTTGCAGTACTAAAATCAATAATAAAAATAAAGACATTTTAAGTAGCAAAAAAAAAGGACTTTAGTATGTAGAAATTTGTGTGAATCCTTAGAAAGTACAACACTTTTGAAATTTTTGTTCAGAAATTGCTTAAAACTAATTTGGATTAACAGTTATAAAAACTGTTTATTTACTTTTATATAATGTCGTCATTAATGAGCTTCCAGGTAGACAGCACAAATATAACAACGATTTTCGAATGATGGCGCCTGTGAAATTCAAAAATTATAAAATTTTGGAAGGTCTCATTTATTCATTTGTCTCTTGCCATATTACAATTAGCGCAGTTTATCGGTCTACATAATATCAGTCACCATAACATATTTGTAAGCGACTGATCTTGTTACTAAGAAGACAAATTTCTAAGACTCCTAAAGAAATTTAGCCGATGAAATTGAAGGGATTGTCAATGTTCTATTTAAAACCTGGCTTGAAATCTATCAGAAGCAAAGCTTTCTCAATTTTTAACCAATAATTCTCAATATTAATGTTTATAGAAAACAATAAAACAACGATCTTTAGCTTGAAGAATTCTAAAGAACCAACAATTCTCTTTAAAAAATGTTTAATTTTCTAAAGAAAATTTTCAGTAGTTCATAACTTTAATGAAACATTATTAACCAATAATTTTATCCCGTATAAAATTTGACAAATATATCGCTCCTTTATTGCAACATAGTCATATCTCAAAAAATGAGCTTTTCGAGTTAACAGTGCAGAATTGTTAAGAGTGTGCCAAACATTTATTCAAATTACTTTTAAACTGTTTCCTTTAGGAAATATATGGAAGCTAAAAATTTGAAATGAGTTGTTCTCGAAACAAGCTTTTTTGAGTTATGACTATGTTGTAATAAAGAAGCGATATATCCTTAAACAAAATTATTGTTATAGGTAAGCTAAAAAAAATTGTACCACCGCAAGTTGCATGTAAAAAATTTCTGCTATCGATAAATTATCTACAGATTTTTTTGTGTTATTGTTATCGAAAATAAAAAATTTCTAGCAAATTTTTAGCCAAACATTTTTTATAAAGTTTTTGCAAAGAATTTTGTTTCAATCAATAATTTTTTTTTAAACTATTAGTGATAAATTTGCTATAAAATATTTTTTTAATAAATGTCGATAAATGATTTTTTATTGATAACTTCTCTACAAAAGATATTTATCATCAAGATTATTTTTATTAAATTTAAAAAAAAAAATTATTTTAATTAATAATTTTTTTTTGTAAAAAACTATTATCAATAAATTTGCTATAAAATATTTGTTCTATATTTTTAAAACAAACTTTTTCTATCCATAAAATTTCAAAACTAGTAATCGGTGCAATATTTTTTACCGATAAATTTTGTAGAAAATATGTTTTTTAAGAAAATTTGTTATAAAAATATTTTTCTAACGTTATATTATTTGAAAAAAATTTAATTTTATAGATAAATTTTCTATGAAAACTATTGTTGTCAATAAATCTGTAAACATGTTTTCTATCTAAAAGTTTTTAATAAAAAGTTTGTGCTATCATTTTTTTTTTAAGTTTTTGCAAAGAATTTTGTTTCAATCAATAAATTTTTTATAAAAAACTATTAATAATAAATTTGCTATAAAATACTTTTTCAATAAAAATTTGTTTGCTGTCGATAAATGATTTTTTATTGATAACTTCTCTACAAAATATATTTATCATCAAGACTATTTTTATTAAATTTAAAAAAAAAAAAAAATATTTTAATTAATAATTTTTTTTTGTTTTTAAACTATTGTCAATAAATTTGCTATAAAATATTTGTTCTAAATTTTTAAAACAAACTTTTTCTATCCATAAAATTTTAAAACTAGTAATCGGTGTAAAATTTTTTACTGCTAAATTTTGTAGAAAAGATGTTTTTTAACAAAATTTGTTATACAAATTTTTTGCTTTCTTTATATTATTTGAAAAAAATTTAATCAATTAAGTTTTCTATTCGCTATTTTTAGCTTCTACCATTTATACCAATAAAAAATTATAAATAGCTTGTTTTCTATGTTTCCCAACTATCTATATGTCGACATTTCATAGGAACTACCCTAATCATCAGTAGACTTTGGAAATTTTTGAAAGATATTCTCAAACATTCAACTTTATATCCCAACAATCTAAATAAATTGTTGAGAATTTAAAAAGAAAAATGCTCTAATAATACCTGTCAAAACACAAAAAACATGCTTTTTCATTTATACACGTCTCTATCATTTCTTTACACCTTTCAAACAAATGAACCACCGTTGCTTGCTATGATTTGCTTTTTGAAAGTATCGAAAAGCAGAGAACAAAAATTCAAACAATTAAGGTTTTTATTCGCTATTTTGAGCTTCTACCATTTATACCAATAAAAACATAGAAAACAAGCTATTTATAATTTTTTATTGGTAAAAAAAATTTAATTTTATCGATAAATTTTCTATGAAAACTATTGTTGTCCATAAATTCTGTAAACATGTTTTCTATCTATAAGTTTTTAATAAAAAGTTTGTGCTGTCAATAAGTGCTGTTTTTTATCGATAACTTCCCTACAAAAAATGTTTTTTACCAAAAACTTTGTATAAAAATTTCTTTCTATCGTTTTATTGTGTTAAACAGAATAACTTTATCGATAATTTTTTTATGAAAAATTTTTTCTATTTATAAGTTTTCAATAAAACTTTTTTGCTATCGATGAATGCTTTTTTATCGATAACTTCTTTCCAAAAAATATTTATGAAAAACAATTATTGTTGATAAATTTGCTATACAACTATTTTTTCCTGATCATTTTTTTTATCTCTAATATTTAGTTATTTGATCTTGTTTAATTAATTAATTAACCGTTAGCCGCAGATTGTTTTGGTTTTATATAAAGAATTCAACAATCATCCTTATCGTGAATAAGATGGGAAATATTTGTTCCCATAAAATTTTCAATTCGCTGGAAAGGGAAATTGCTATCGTGAAATTCATGGGAACTCTTTTAGTGCTATCAGTACGTAGTGAATGTAAAATATGTAAGAAGAGTAATTAATAAAAGTATCAAAGTGCAGCGAAGAAAAAGAGAAAATTACTTTAATCGAAATTAAAAGAAAATATTTAGAATCGAAGCTTTAATTGAACTACAGGAGAAAGAATCTCGATTACACCGAATTGCTCGTCGATATTTACGAAATGAATCTACTTCGTTGAAGTTACTTATTCTATAAACAAATTGAGTTTGTACATAAATTTTTTGTTTTAGATCTATTCAACATTGTAGGGTAAATAAAACCGCGGTTCTTTGCAGAAGGTGTAGCCAGAGGATAAGATTTGTTGATGCCACACATCCAGAAGCCTGTACTATATATATCTTCCGTAAAATGATTCCAAAATTCAGCCAACACGTCCTTATCAATATCATTTTGCGCCTTATTAACAAAGCTAGTCCTAAAATAGCTGAATATAAGCTTTTACATTTTAATTAAAAGAAACAATTACTTACATTATGAATACAGTTCGCCAGCAAAAATGATGTAAACAAATCAAAGGGAAAAACAAAAATAATACGAAGAAAATATATGTTTACGATTAGGTGAATTTTGGAGGAAAGTATATTTTTTTAGTGTTATTATTCCAAACTGAATTACACATAGAAAATGTGAATTCATTTCTAGGGGAAATGTATTAGCGATTGTAATTTTGGGAAATGGGAAATTTTTTTATGCGAATGATTGTTTACGAGTGAATAGGGGTGAATATTTATTTTCGATATTTCTTCTATAACAATTTGTCATCATTTTAATTTTATTGGCGATGATAACAAATTGTTATCGAAATAGCGAAAATAAATATTGTTGAATTTTTTATATAAAACCTAAACGATCTTTAGCTGCAAAAATAAGAATTAATTTTTATTTTCACCTACACTTTCTCCAAAATTTAGAAGAAATTAAATATAAAAACCTGGAAGTGAGAGAGAAACATTTAGAAAAAAATGGAACTCCGAAAAATAACGTTTTAGACAAAAATATTTTATTTTATTAATTATTATTTATTTTCATTGCAGTTTTTTTATGCTTTGAAATATTTAAAAAAATTTATTTTTTATTTCAAATAATATTTTAATAGGTTTTTAACTTGAAAATGTAATTAATATACATACATTTATAATAATACTCTACTGCTTAAATAACATAATTTTTAATAAAATATAATTTATTAATAACATTTTTTATTTTTTGCAAAATCTTATATAAAAAACTAACAGCTTTGTTTGAAACCAAAGATGAGCTTTATATGATTTTTCTACCTGCTTGCACCCCCTCAAAACACGCGCTGCTAACCCTTGAAGCTTTTTCGTAACACTGCAAAATATTTCTACATGTTGGTGATTGTCCCAGGTCTAGTCGTAGTATCCAAACTAGGCCTGATGTATAAAACAGCATGATGCTCTGCTGCGCAAAAGCCAAAATGGTTGCCGGACTGCTTGTGAAGAAATCCCGTTTAACAATAGAAAACCCCGAAATCTTTTGATTCATTTCCGAATTAAAAGTTTGGCAGTAAATTCTAAGCTAATTTTAAGCTTGGGCCCATCTATCCAAGAAGCTCCATTCTATATGATAAGGTTGCATGGTTTCCTTTTGCACCGAAGTCCAAAAGAAGGTGCCAGCATTGGTGCGAGCAAAATGCACAGGCACATAAAGATGATCTTTATCAATAACTTCCAATTGGCTTGTACCATCTTCATTAACCACCACTATTGCTTCACCGGGTTCACTGTACTTCAGTTCTTCAATGAGACGATTTTCCAAATGCTCATTGGCCATGTTGTCCATATCATTGCTGAGCCAATCAAATTCACTTTCTTTCTCGTCCGAGGCAATATATGAACTGCGTTTGGATTTATCAGCTTTCGATTTGAAAATACGTCCCAGTACTGGCTTCAATAGATTCTTGAGACGGCGGGAAGGCGATACCTTTGACTTGTAGACGTTATAAGTTTGATTCTGGTAAGAATTATTGTACACGCTGGATACCAAAGTGGTGTTCATGTTAACCGCAATTTCGTTGCTTCAAAAATTTAGACGTTAAGTGTTTGAATGCTAGTGAGCGTATGACAAACAACTTCTTGTGTGTGCTTGCATTTATACTCGCTCTCTTTGAGAGTTGTTAAGATTGTGCTCTTTCAGTTTTCTTTTACTTTTACCAACAGCATCTCAGCCAATCAAAGATGTATTTTAAGGGCAGGTGTTGGTTTTTGAAATTTCTCACGTTTATAAGATTCTTATTTTTAAAATCTTGCTGCTAGATTTGTATTTTTTAGGCTCTTTGATTTTTCTTTAACAATAAAAATTGTTTTTTTTTTTTTGTTTTTTTTTTTTTTGTTTTAACAATAACAACAATCAGAAAGAGTAACAGCAGGTATATTCTCGTGTTTGTTGGAGTTCATGTGTTCCAAGCAAACAGCAGATCGTGAGAATCTTTTTACATGCTTTGCTTACGAAATTATAGATAACTTGTCTTTACGAGTAAATATCCTTTAGAGACTTAAATCGTACGCACACTAATACTTGTTGTTGCTCAGGTTTTCATTTTATATTATCCTGCCAACAACAACAATATGAGCAACCTTAAACACATCATTATGACAATCAATTGTAAACAAAATTGTTTTGGCATTCTGGGAACAAACGAAAACTATTTTTAATTTTAGCAAATTTCTTGCACGCAACAAAAAAAAACTTTGTTTATGAAAATTGATATTTCAAGCCATATGCTGTTTGTTGTTATGTTAATAAAAACTGTACATACATATTTATATGTAAGTACATATAAGGTTTCTTATCAATTTACTTTTCCATAACATGTTTATAAATAAGAAAAGAAATTATTTTTTATTTAGTTGCGATAAAAAAAGGATAATAAACATATTTTGGAACATTCCTCAAAAAAAATATAAAAAAATGTTTTTTTATTTCTTTATTTATTTATTTATTTATTTATTTAATTATTTATTTATTTATTTATTTATTTATTTATGCCTATGGAGAATAACTCCTTACAGGCAGATACTATACATCGCTCCTTTATTGCAACATAGTCATAATTCAAAAAAGCTTGTTTAGAGAAAAACACATATCAAATTTTTAGCTTTCATACAAGTCTTAGAAAAAAATTTTAGAAAATATCTTCTAAAGGAAACAGTTTAAAAGATATTTGAATAAATTTTTGCCACAATATAAAAGGTAGTTTTATTAACAATTCTGTATAGTTAACTTGAAAAGTTAATTTTTTGAGATATGACTATGTTGCAATAAAGGAGCGATATGTACATATTACAAAAATTAATAAAAAATAGAAAAAATTGCTAATTACTGGAATTGCAAGAATTTATAACCAGTAGAAAAAATTTTTAATTACTGGAATTTAATTCTAAGATTATATTACGCTTAACAAAATTTAAGTTCAGCGAAAAGTCATGAGGTAACGTGGTTTTAAGACTAGAAATTAAATGTAATTAAATATATATTGACAGGCAGCCGCATGTTCATTGCAATAAGTATGTCATGGCTCATATTATCAATAATGTCGAGATAACTTAGTTTTATTTTTTAGCAAAAAATTTAATTATGTTAATTAATATAACAACATTCATTACCGTCCAATTGCAATCTGCTCTGCGCTCTCGAAAGTAATGGAAAGTATAGTTAACCTTGTGAGGTATCTGGAGTCGCATAAATTACTTTGTGATCGCCAATACGGATTTCGTAAGGGTCGGTCTACTGGTGATCTTTTGGCACTTCTCTCTGAGAAATGGTGCCACTCAATCCACCATTTCGGTGAAAGTAAAGTTGTGGCTCTAGATATCTGCAAAGCGTTTGACAGAGTGTGGCATGATGCATTGCAGGCAAAACTTATTGCTATTGGTGTCGGTGATGACTTCTCTCGGTTTGTATCGAGTTTTCTCAGAGACCGCACTATACGCACTGTAAGAGTTGACGAAGGGTCCCATCAAACGAGTTCAAGATTAATTCAGGGATACCGCAAGGCTCCGTTCTTTCTCCTACCCTATTTCTTATTTTCCTAAATGACCTGTTATACCAAACTTCCAACCCTATCCACTCCTTCGCGGATGACAGCAGCATTTGCCATTCGTACTCTTTTAGTTATACGCCCAGCATATCCGCGATCGTTGCCAAGAGGCAAAATATGAACGACTCACTAAACAGTGATCTTCTATTAATTGGGTCTTACGAGCCTTTAACGCTCGTAAGACCCAATGCTGCTTATTAACACACAAGCAAACGACCGCAAATGCTGCTTCATCTGTACTCATGGATGGTATAAATATTGTGGAATCGGATGCTCTTGATGTTCTTGGAATGAAGATACAGTGTGATGTTCGCTGGACTGAACACATTTTTCATATCTCTAAAGAAGCATTCAAGTGCCTCGGTTTTTTTGAAACGGTGTAAGATGTACTTCACTCCATCTGATCTCCTTACTATTTATACCACCTATATCCGACCAAAAATGGAATACAAGTCTCATGTTTGGGCTGGTGCCCCAAAATCAATTTTGGGATTACTCGACCAACAATTTTTGTCCAACAACAACAAAATATGATATCCAAAGTTATTTTTTTCGTATACAATTAATTTTTTTTTTTTTTTTTTACAAAAATTTTACTGATTTTATTTAAAATACCTTTTTTTAGAATTTATGTGTAATTCTAAAAATATAAAACTAAAAAAAACGTTACATTTTTTTAAGATTTCTCACATAAATTCTGAAAATATTTCAAAGAAAATTATTTAATATCCTTTGCAATTGTTCATCACAAATACTTTGTTCTTCCTTTCAAATATCCTTGACCCAAAACTATTTTTGGAATACAAATGTATTACACTTGTTTGCGTTTTAGGACAACAGGTAATATAAATCTCGGTCTTTTGAAGGTAATAAACTAGAAAGGAAAAAACACGTGTTCCAAAAATAATCAAAAACTTCTTCAACGATATTTTTGTTAAAAGCAATAAAACATAAAAATCACTGTTTGACTACTTTGTTGTGTGTGTTTTTATTTTTCTTAAGACAAATTCTCACAAAATGCATTTCTTGTTTTTTTTTTTTTTGGTTTCACATACTGAATACTGAGGGGAACGCAAGAAAAGTTCTTTTGCAGAGAGTTTCACAACCTGTTGTAATTTTTATGATGACTCTAACAAGTTCTTTTTTCCATGTTGCTCATGTTTGTGTTTATGTTTTGAGTTATTTCGAGAAATTTCTTTAAAGACTTTATTGTAATTTTCACTGGTTCGTTAAAATGTTCTTTGAATGCCGAAAGATAATGGAATAAATAATGGAAACCTTTAAAAAAAGGATTTGTTTTTAAAAATCATTTGAATGATTGTGTTAAAATCCCCAAACTGTGAGGTCGAGAAGAAGTAATTAGACCAAAGTTTATTTTGTTAAACATGAACGTAAAGAACTGAATTTATTCTAAGAGATAAGTGATAGTCAAATTAAAGCATTTCTACTGAATAATCAATATTAAATTTTTTTTATCATAATAAAATAAAAGCTAAAGATGCCACAAACGAAATTACTAAAATGAACACATTATTATTATAAACTTATTTTATAATTTGTTAATATACTTTGCCTCCACCGTCTTTTTACGAAATTCGAGGCTTTATGGTAAAAAACTGGATATACATTTACGATTCAAAGTATTGTCCATTGCTGGCCATTACTCTCTCGTACAAATCCCGCGTTGAAAAAAATGTTCATCTTTTCAAGCGATCTACGAGTATAAATTGGCAGATCAGCATGCTCCCGGGCAGTTCTGCTTGCAGTTCTTCCCGGGCTGATCACGGTTGAGGTGCCTACCTTGGCTGGAACGTTCTGGTTGCGGTTGAAACCTAAAACGCAGGAAGGGAGAGTTCGTATCCCTGATAATTGTTTGGTATGTGGCTTTTTTCGAGAACTAATAACCTCTTGAGAGTCTGTTGCGTTCACAACAGATACCTTTACTGTAAGGAACCAGTGGTGATGGTTGACGGGTGAGTTGGTTTAAGGGCTGTTGTTCGTAGTGGGCATTAAGCCTTGTCTTCCATTGATTGCTGGGAAATGCATAAAGGAGGGATTAAAGGCCCGCACTCTTGAGCAAGGGGTTGCCTATGTGGCTACAAACATATGGTAGGAATTGCGACCTATGTCTGGCACACGGGAGTGCTGGTGAATCGTGAATAATTCACTCCGTGGAATCGGTCCATCTTACAGATAAAGTTGTAAATTTTTTTCACTGTTCTTCATAAGACGTATGCTATTGATCGAAATAAGTGACAGTCGGAGGGAGCAAGGTCTAGCGGTTGCGGTAGGACCCTCCATTCTAACATTTCCAAGTATATCTTGACCACTTACGCAACATGGAGTCGAATATTGTCTTACTGCAAAATCACTTTATCATGTCTTTTGTGGTATTGCGGCCGTTTGTTTTTCAATTCTCATTTGTTTTTCAATTCTTGTTGTAATTGTTTTGGTCGGTTTTAACAACTGGTAATACACTACGCCGAACAACACTACGCCACAAAATATCGACTTTGCAACCGTGAATATTCTGTTTGACCATCGGCCATCGAAGCATGACCTGGATATCTCCATGATTTTATGCACTTTGAATTATCGTAATGAATCCATTTTTCATTTCCAGTCACAAAGCGATGTAGAAATCCCTTCCGTTTTTGCCTTGCAAGCTGCTGTATAAAAGCAAACAAGCACCGTTCAATGTTTTTCGGCTTCAACTCGTACGCCACATAATTTCCTTGTAACTGTAGCATCGTCATGACTTTGTCATTTTGAAATGACTTGTTGCATCACTACCAATGATCCTGCCAATTCTTGTTGCATTTGGCACAAGACTTTTTCAAATAATGCTTCCAAAACTGCATCTTTGAAAACCTTCTCTCTTCCACCACCATGTTGGTCTTCGACGTCAAAGTCACCGATCTTGAAGCGTTGAAACCACTCTTGGCACGTTCTTTCTCTAAAAGCGTTCTCAATATAGATATTTGGGCGTATGTTTTGAAACTCAGCCGCAGATTTCTGCACATTAAGGTATAAAGTTTAAGCCTCTCACAAATGATGGGATTCTGGCTCGTAAGCTGATATGTGTAATCGAGAATAAGTTTATGACTCAGACACAAATCGACTAGTATTCCGATTGCGTTATATTAACAAATATCTAAGCTTATTGCAAGACATCTACGATCAATTTATTTCGATTATCATTTACCGCTACAGCCATCTATTGCAAAACGTCGAAAACAAAGTTGTACTCCTAATACGCCTAAATACATACGAGTTGTTAATTAAAAAAATTAGTTCCCATGAATTTATATTTATTAAAATTAACCCTATTTTCTAACTATTCGTTTTTCAAATCTATTTCAAATTCCCACACTTTTCTGCGGAGTAAGAAATAATTTAATCTTTTACAAGTGCCTTTAAATTTTAACACTTTTCTTTGAAATATTTCTTGACTTCATGAAACGGGAGATCCCTTTTGTTAAATAAATCACTACAGATTAAAATTGCTTTCAATTGCTTCGTTAGGTGGGGGATGTTCTCTAATTGTTAGACCAGACCTTTAAGTAAATATTGTTAAAATTTCACCAAAGTATTCTCACGTTAAAAAGGCACCCTGGGAGTTCGTGAGAATGGTTTGTTAAAATATCAATAGTATTTGCTTGAAGGTCCCCCGCCTAACGAAGTAATTGAAAACTTTAATCTGTAGAGATTTAATTAACGAAAGGGGAGATGTGAAGTAGTGAAAGGTTTATTTATTTTTAAGTTATTCGTATATTTTATTCTAAGTTTTTATAAATATTGAATATTTATTTAAAACAAAAAAAAAAGGAAACCAAATTAATCAAAAATATCATTTGAATTTCCTATCGTAGCACAATCTCTCACCCACCCTGTAGATAAAAATTTAATAAAATAATTTTTAAAAATCCCGTTGGCCTAAATTTAATGGAATGAATTTATTTATTTTTACTAAAGAAGGGAAGTATGTTCAAAATGACTGGAATCTTTGTAGGGTGATGAAAGGATTAAGAGTGGCTGTAACCACTCTAAACAACAAACTGTAGACAAATTTTAGATTCCTAAACACTTAAGATATTACCTACTTACATATATCATATTATTCTTTTGAGACACACAAGAAGATATTGTAAGCCAAGATGTATATAAAAAATTTTGCCACAATTAATTGATTTCACAAATACACCTCTACAAATATTGAAAAGAAAAATCAATTAAAAAAATGTAAAATTTTCTCAGCATTTATTTTAACTCCTAGACTCAATGTTAAGCCTCAATATAGACAGGACCTGCGGAAGCCAAAAAGCGAGCGTTTGATTTTGGTTTCCTTGAGAAATTAATTACAATAGAATTTTGTTTTTTTTTTTACACGACGTGAGACAAAAAGTGTGTAATAGAATAACATTCTCATTGAGAAAATCAAGCAAACTTTCTTTTCTCTCTTGATAACAGATGAAATAAAGTGTGGGAATGCTGAGAAACAGATGAGCTGCTCAACACACCGACTGCTTTGTGTTGATAAAAACCATTTCAACAATCAAAAGGAAATTTGATTATTTATTGAGCCTTTTAAAGTGTGTGCTGACTGGCACAACATTCGAAAAACTACGAGCCAGCGTGGGAAATCAATGAATGTTGCAGCAGGAAACAATATCTATTCTTTGAAAGAAACTTGTTTTATTAAGAAAGAAAACCTCTTTTAGAAAAACTTACTTTTGAAAAATACGTTTTGATAAAACACGTTTTGTTAAAGTAAAAAAATTGTTTTAAAAAAATGCCATTTGGAAAATTACCTTTTAGAAAATTACCTTTTAAATAAAATGACTTTGAAGAAAACGAGGATTTGGAAACTATACTTTGTTCACGTCAAAGTTCATTTAAAAATATGTTAGTAGTATTATATTTTATACAATAACTTTTTAAAAACTTTAATATAACATTACATATAAGTGTTTTTTTAATAATCAATGCCTTTAGGAAAGTGTGAAGAGTGTACCTTTGAAAAAATAACTTTTAAAAAACTTAACTTTTGAAACAAGTACTTTTTAAAAAATACCATTTAAAATAAGATCCTTATAAAAATAGTTCATTTTAAAAAAAGTTTCTTTAAAAATTACTTTAAAAAATAAATTTTTAAAACGGTACCTTTGTGTTTCCTTTTTTTATATTTTCACCGTTTTCCGCGTTTTCTTTATATGTTCAATATTAATTCCTTTTTAATGCATTTCATTACCTCGTAGTGTGGACTAAATTTTGCTAATCTGAGTTAAACCTCCACGAACACTTCTCCCTGTTTCCTCCTCATCATAACCTATTTTCCTAGTTCCAGTACAATACACTGTGTAACAATGCACATATGTAAGGGCCATCCCCTGAGTACTGCTCTCAGATATAAAAAAGTACCTCACACCCTATTCTTTAGTTTTGGTGCAATGCACTTCATATGTAGATATTATCCCCTGAATACTGATGCAAGATAAAAAACAAAAAATACCTATTGAAAAAGTACCTTTTAAAGTACCTTTTAAAATTATCTTGCAACATAAGTACCTATCAAAAAAGTACATTTTAAACAAAGTGTATTTAAAAAAGTGCATTTTAAACAAAGTACCTATTAAAAAAGAAATCTTTTTAAAACTAATTGCCCTTTAAAAACAAGTACACTTTAAAAAAGTACCTTTTAAAAAAACAACTTTTAAAACAATACCTTTTCTATAAATTCTTTTTTAAAAAAGTACATTTTAAAAAAAATGCCTTTAAAAAGAAATGGCTTATAAAAATACACCTTTTAAAAAAGTATTTTATAAAAAAGAAATTTTTGAAAAAAGTACCTTTCAAAAAAATACCTTTCAAAAAAGTGACTTTAAAGTATCTGTTACAAAAAGTACCTTTTATAAAGATTCTTTTTATAATTCTGGCGTTTAAAAAAGCACATTTTAATAACATTACCGTTTAAAAAGCACCTCTCAAAAAACTATATTTTAAAATCGTCTCATTTTAAAAAAGTATCATTTAAAGAAGTAAGTCTTAAAAAAAGTACCATTTCACAAAAGTACGTTTTAAGAAACTAACTTTTAAATATCTTCCTTTTCAAAAATTCCATTTACATTAAACAGCTTTAAGAAAGCACCTGTTAAAAAAGGAACTTAAAAAAAAGATTTTTTGCATAAAATTCATTATTCTACTGATATAAACTTTGCTACATTAAGAAACTGAAATAATATTTTGTAAAGTTTATGTAATTTATTTTCAAGTAAGTCATTTGAAAAATAATACGATTTTATTAAAATACTCGTAATTCATTAAGTTTTGAAAATAATGGAAATGTTGAGTTTCTTGAAATCGGTTTATCGGGAAATTTTTGCCTCAATTCTGTCATAACAGGCGTGGCTATGTGACATCTTGTTGAAACCAAACAGCTTTGAAAAGGATTTTCTTTCGGCGTAATTCTGGAAAGAAAAACTCGTTTACCATTTTTAAATAATGGCCTCCATTGACTGTAACAGTAAGACAATTTTCTTGGAAACAGTAAGACCCGATAACGAGCCTTGAAGAAACTGCACACCACACTGTGATGCGAAAAGGATTTAATTGCATCTGATTGAGTATCTGTGGGTTAGAATTGCTCCATATTTGACAATTTTGTTTGTTAACATTGCCGTTTAAAGTAAAATATGCCTCGTCAGACAGAAACACGCAGTTCAAGACGTTTTCATCCTCTGACACCATTTGAATGATCTTCTCAGTCTCTAGGGCTCAGTTTGTTTGTTAATTGAATCTTATATGGAAATAAGTTTAAGTCTTGGTGCAAAATTGTCTGCAGTGACTGTCTGCTGACACTCATTGTCCCAATTCTCCATTTTAGTTACATTTAAAGATCAATCTATAAAACACAACAAAAATGGAACAAATTAGCTACACAGAAAATAAGTTATTACGTTTAGTTTTGGTAGCAGCTTTCATCAGCCACCCTGTATATGCAGTGCATAGAAATTAAGAAAATAGATTATAAGGAGGGGAAAAAAGTTTAAGGCAACGTTATAATTGACAAAAAAAACACCTCTGCAGACAAGTTGTTCCACAGCCGAATTGTACGGCTGGAAAACGAATTATCTCTGTATTGTATGATTTACTGGGCAATCGACCACAATTGGATGAACACTAGACGATGACCGTGTACTAAGTAAAAATATGTGGGGGAAACAAGATCATTAATCTCGTCGGAGCAAAATCTATTGTTAGGTTGGTAAAACAGAGAAACGCATCCCACACTGCGGCGATGCTCCAGTAAGTCAATAGAGTTAGATATCCTATTGTCACCGATAAGTTTCTTTTCCCTCTCCTGAGCATGGTCTCGAGTAACCCTAAAATAAACTTTGAGGCACCAGCTCAAACATGAGAGCTGTATTCCATTTTTGGTCGCATATAGGTGGTATAAATAGTGAGAAGATGGAATGGCCTGAAGTACTTCTTAACCAAGACACTTGAGTGTTTCTTTAGAGTCAAGAAAAATGTGATCAGACCAACGAACATCACACTGAATATTCATACCAAGAACATCAAGAGCAGCCTGTTCTTCAATATCTATACCATCCATGCGTACGTTCATAGTCACGAGTTTGTGTGCTAATAGACCGCACAGGGTATTACAAGCATTGAAATCAACCCTGTTTTTACGACCCCATTTGGACATTAAAATAACATCATTATTCAGTGAGTCCTTCATATTCAGCCTCTTGGCACCGATCTCTAATGGACTGGGTCTATACCTGAATAAGTACGAATAGTAAATACTGTTGTAATCTGCTAAATAAACAGGCTTTGAAGTTCGGTGTAGAAGGTCATTAAGAAAAATAAGAAATAGAGTAGGAAAAAGAGAAAGAGATACCCCTGTATTAATCTTGAACTCATTTGATGAGAAGCCGTCCATAACAACTCGTATAAGCCCGAAATAAACCGGGAAAAATCAACACCAAAAGCCAAAAGAATTATTTACAACAAGTATATTTTAAAGAATCCCTTAAAGAAAAGCATGTTTTAAAAGTATTTTCAAAAAGCATCTTATGAAAACGATACATTGTAATAAAAAAAGTACAATCTAATAGAGCACCTTTTTAGAAGAGTAAATTTGAAAAAAGTACTTTATAAAATAAGTACCTTGCAAAAAAGGATATTTTCAAATAATAGCACATTAAAAATGTTGTCTTAAAAACCTAATAAATTTATGCTTCAGAGCAAAATTTCTCTAACACCAAAGTAAGCTTCAATAGGGCCGTTCAATATATTCCCGTTTTTAACAAAAAGGGTTAACAATATTATTCAGCACTTTCGTGTTTAAAACTTCAATAAGAAAACGTTTTTCGAAGCAGTTTTTTTATTAACAAGGAAGCTTTAGAACAATTACTCGGTAGGAGGCAATCGCCAAGCAGTTCCAAAAAAAGGCATCAAAATAAACAACATCCCATCTTAAGTATGCTCAACACGAGTTTAAAGATCTTAATGATTTTGTTTTGTTTTTGTTGTTGTTTTTTCTTTATATAAAAACGATTAGTTACCCATGCAAACTGATAATTTGGAGCCCCAAAGAGACAAAAGAAAAATGAGCAAACAATAAATAAATTTTTATTTATACAAAAATAATCACACGAATTCTTAAAGAGACATTTAGAAGTAATTTAAGGCAGCAATAAAGACAATACTGACCTTTGATAAAACCACCACCGAAAAATTCGTTTTTATTGAAATATTCAAGAAATTATTGAAACTAAAATCTACCTGCTGCCAAAGATATACTATTTTTGTTTCCTGGCTCTTTTTGTTCTGCAGAAAACCATTTCGGTTTATGGCTCTCACTCAGAATGAAAAAAGATTCCATGCAACCCCAATTTTTATTTCGAAACTAAACAAATATATTTATATACGAGTATGTATGTACATTTGAATTAGTTTGTTAACAATCAGATATAAAATTTTGATTTGTTTTTTTTTTTTAAGATTCGTATAAAAAGAGGCAACTTTTGCTTTGGAAATCAGTTTCAAACACGACTTCAAAGTGTCTGCAGCTCAAAAAATGGGATAATTCCTTGAAGGAGCAGAAAATTGGGTACCAACAATTCTTCAAGCAGAAAAAAATAGCTCGAAAAAGTGCTTCCTAAATAGAAACTTTGGAGTTGAACAAACTGCCCAAAACTCGCAAATAACTGCTGAGTGGAATCTCTTCTGGAAACTTCCCAACATCAATTATAGACTTAAGGTTTGGCTTCGATCACCTTAATGTGCCTTATTAGCAATGGAAAAAGACTTGTCTGGAAAAATCAACCCTAAAGGATTCTCATCCCAGCAGTCTAATGGTAAAAAGCTTTAATACAAACCACATAATAAATCCACAACTAATTACAAGTGCAATTTTATGTGGCCAACAACTGTGATAATATTTTGTAATTAGTTTGTAAGAAATTCATCCAGTGTCTTCCCATAAATTGTAAATTATACTCATTTATATATAAAAGTTATAATTAAGTTACTTTTAAGTGATCAACTCAAAATCATTGTCTTCCGGTTTGTTTGTTTTGCTTTAAAAAAAAAGTGTTTTCATAAGAAATATACTAGATTTAAGTTGAGCAAAATTTGAATAAATTTTAGAAACTTAAAACACAAAAAATATGCACTAAACAGTCTTATTTACTTAAAAAAAAACAGTTTCAAAAGGTAAGATAAATATAAAAAAAAATTGTTTTTGAGAAACTTCGAGGAGCTTTTTCTACTGTAATGTTTTTACAATTTTTAAATGTATTTCTTCACAGCAATTAATGCCAGTTTTCGTATATCGAACCTGTTCGTTCTTACACATGTATAATCACATATAAGACCAGAAAAAATTCCGTTGTTTTTGTTTTCCGAATGAACAATTTAAAAAATACTTTTCCTATCGACAATTGTCTTTTAAAAGTACTTGGATAGCAAAAGCCCATAAGAAACGGATTCCATTTCGATGACAAATTTTTATCTAAAAACTTCAAAAAAAAAAAAAATTATAATAATGTCTTATAACATTTTAATTTGAAAAATTGTACAAAAAATTTTTGTCGATTAATTTAAAAAAAGTTTAATCGGTAAATTTTCCTAAAAAAAAGTTGTATTCGCAAACTTTCTACTAGAAACTTTCTACAAGATACGTTTTATAAGAAAATTTTGAAAATTTCCAATTTAAACTTTTGAAAGGAACAGTTTTAATCCATGCAAAAAATTTTATCAATTTAATTTGTTAAATATTTTATAAAACACTTTCAATCGACAAATTTTCTATAGAACAGTGTAGAGCGTAAAAGTTCCTACAGAACATTTTTGTCAACAAATTATTTACAGATTATTTTTTATTGCAAAATATAATGACCACCAATTTTCTAAAATATTATTTATTATATTTTTAGGCAAATGACAAAAATTTTGCAAAAAATAATTTAAAGTAAAGTTTTCTACAGAACATGTACTTTTAATCCATCACTTTGCTATGCAATTTTTTTAATGAAATTTTTTACATTGAAAAAGTTTTCTAAACAAATTTTTATTGATAATTTAAATTTTTTTATAATCAAATGTCATAAAATTTTTTATAAACACTTTTTTGTCGCTAAGTCGCTCACACCTTTTTTTAACAACATACTTTCTATAGCAAAATTATAGTCGATAATATTTGTTTTTTTGTGGAATTTTTATTCGATTAATTTTTTTTTTTTAATTTTATTCGAAAAATTTTTTATTTTTTTGTCGAATTTTTATTCGACTAATTTTTTTTTTTTTTAATTTTATTCGATTAATTTTTTTCCAACATTTTTTCACTTATTTTTTTATAAAATTTTTATTCGTTTAATATTTTTACACAATTTTTATTCGATTAATTTCTTACTTTTATTAAAAAATGTGCAATGCAATATTTGAAATTCAAAAATTTTATTGAGAAACTTTAATCGATAATATTTTTATAAAATATTTTATATCAGTTTTTAAATAATTAATTTATTCCTAGAAAAGTGTATTATGACATATTTGTTAACGAAAAACTGTGTATAGAAAATTTGTATTAGATACATTTTTCTATAAAACTTTTATATCATTAGTTTTTTATAAATTTATTTTGTTCGATTAATTTTTTTAAAAAATTTGTTTTCTTTGACAAATTTCTTTTTATAAAATTTTTATTTGATTAATTTTTGTAGAAAATTTTTATTCGATAAATTTTTCATATAATTTTTATTTGATAAATTTTTTTTCTATAAATCTATTTTACTCGATTAATTTATTCATAAAATTTTTTTCGATATTTGTTTTATTAAATTTTTATTCGATTAATTTTTTTATGAAATTTTTAAAATAAACACTAAATTGCTATACAAAATTTTTTCTATTGCTTGTTTTTCAATAATTTTTAACTCTTAAATTTTCTGTCATTTCAAAGCAATAAAATTTCTGAAAAAAAATTTTTAGTCGATATAGGTGTCATGGAATATTTTTAAACAAAAAAGTTTTATTTTATATTATATTTATATTTTTTAGCGAAAATATCTTTAAAGAAAATTTTTGTTCCATAAATTTGTTAAAAATTTTTACTTGTTTAATATTTTTATATATTTTTTTATTCGATTAATTTATTTTTATAAAATTTTTATTTGATTAATTTTTTGTAAAATTTGTATTCGAATAATTTTATGTTAAATTTTTAAATCAAACAAATTGTGTAGCAATTTCTTCGATTGCTTAATTTTTAATCATTTTTAATCGATAAAATTTTCGTCATTTCAAAATAATAAATTTTTTGAAAAAAAAACTTTTTATGTAATATTTTTAAATAATAATTTTTTTATGCTTCATTTTTTTGTTAAAGAAAATTACACATTTTTTAAAGAAAATTTTTCTATAGAAAATTTTTATTCAAGGAATCTTTTAATAAAATTATTTATTTATTCTATTATTTTTTTTTTAATTCATTATATGCGAATAATTTTTCATAATTTTTTTAAATAAAATTGTGTCCTTAAAATTTTATTCGATTAATTCTATTGTAAAATTTTTATTCGATTAATGTTCTATTACACATTTTCTAACGAAAAATTTTCTATAGAAAATTTTTTATAAAAAATTTTTATTAAAAAAATATTTAAAATTTTCTATAGATAATTTTTGTTCAAGATTTATATTTATAAAATTTTATTCAATGAATTTTTTTATAAATTTATTTTATGCGAATAAAATTTTATATTTTTTTAATAAAATTTTATTCATAAAATTTTATTTGTTTGATTGCTTTTCTAGAATTTTTATTAGATTAATGTTCTATTACACATTTTTTAACGAAAATTTTTCTAGAAATCTTTTTATTAAATTTTTTTTCGATTAATTTTTTTCGTAAATTTATTTTATGCGAATAATTTTTGAGATATTATTTTTTATATTTTTTTAATAAAATTTTGTTCATAAAATTTTATTTGTTTGATTCTTTTATAAAATTTTTATTCGATTAATATTCTATTACACATTTTTTAACGAAAAATTTTCTAGAAAGTTTTTTATGAAATTTTTATTCGATCAATTTTTTCAAGAATTTATTTTATGCGAATAATTTTTTATATATTTTTTTAAATAAAATTTTGTTTCTAAAATTGTATTCGTTTAATTATATTATAAAATTTTTATTCCATTAATATTTTTATAAAATTTCCAAATCAAACAATTTGTAGAGCAGTATGTTCTATCGCTGCATTTTTATAATAATTTTTAATCGATAAATTTTCAAACAATAAATTTTTTGAAAAACTTTTTAGTCCTTATATGTTTTATGGAATATTTTTAAACAATAAATCGTCCATATTTTATTTTTTTAGAAAATGTATTGTGACATATTTTTTGAAGAAAATTTTTCTATAAAAATGTTTATTCAATATATTTATAAAAAAATTTTTCGGAAACTTTTTTTATAAAATTTTTATTCGATTAATTTTTCTATAAAATTTTTAAGCCAAACAATTTGTAAAACAATTTTTTCCGTTGCTTAATTTAAAAAAAAAAAAAAAACATATGTAATCATTTTTAAACGATAAATTTTTTGTTATTTTAAAACAATAAATTTTCTGAAAAAAGTATTTTATTTTTAAATAATAATTTATCTATACACCAGGTTAATGTTATTTTTTTATTTTTAATTTGAAAAAAAAAAAATTTTAAATTTTAATTCATATAGAAGGATGCCTCCAAAGTCAGTCGTCTTAGCCTTTAAAACTTCAATAACTTTTTCATTTATATATATGTTTCTATATTTTTTCAGACTATTAAATATATAAAATGGAAATTGTTTATTTATTATAGACATCATCTTTACTATATTCTTTGGTATTGTTTGCAGAAGCCAGTATATTTGAACAAGGCCAAAGCCTTTGTTGTAGCAAAGCAATTGCCACAGCCGAAAATGTTCAAAAATATTACAGAAAATACTCTAGAACAAGCCTATTGTAGTGAAGCTAAAAATGGGGGATATTAAAGTGACATTATAAACTTTCTTTAAAATAAATGCCATTTTATATTTTTTATATTCTTGAAAAAAAAACTTTATTTATAAAAAGGTTATTAAACTTGTAGTCACGATAATTTCAGTAATTTGCTGTCTGCTTTTAAAACCGACAATTCAGAATTTCATGCAGAATCCGGCAAATATTTGTGTCCTAAATTTTTTTATATCTCTTATTTTCTACAGCATATTAATATCAGAGCCAGGATTGTATATTTGATTTTTAATTATTTTTAAATACTCGTACTTCTTCTTGCTAACTCAAGACCCATTAATGCGATAAGCTAAAACCTTCTTGAAAAACTTTCTCTGCGGAAAAAATACAAAAAAACACACTTCTTTTTTTAGGCGGTTTCTTTACAAAATATTTTAGAAAAAAATATTTTGTAAAGAATATTTATTTAGAAACTAAAATCTAGAAACTAGCAAGTAAAACTTAAACTAAAGCAAAACAAACAAACGAACGGGATGATATTAAAACTAAAATACTTACATAATTATTCTGACAAACTTAAAACTAAAAATGGAAGACATTGGTTGCTCTTAAAACTAAAATTAAAGTATTTAAAGACGATTTTCATAAACTAATTTAAATTAATGGAAGACAATGATTATAAAAACTAAAATTTAAATTAATGTGTTTACACAACACAACCGAATGTCTAGAAAACTTGTGGGAAAATCACTCAAAAAGCTGAGAGCTTTTTATGCCAATTTTCAAGACGTTTTACTTATTCGTGTTGTGTTAACAGCATATAAAAGTTACTTGGCACAAGGGTTTTGATTAAATGTGTTGTTCCCACAACCCACAAGCCAGCGACTTGTCTGAAAAATTTTTATAGAAATCACTCAAAAAATGGAGAGCTTTTTAGATAAATTTTCTTAGCAAGTCGATGGCCTGGAATACGAAAACATCACTTGGACTTAACTACTAAAAAATGTGTGAGCATGTTACAAATTAAAAAATTAATAGTAATTATAATAAAATAATACAAAAAAATATTGACAGTCAAAAAATCACAGCTAATAAATAACGAATTAAAAACGTTTAAATTAAAGCCATTAGATAAAGCGCTTTTGGAGTATTTTTTACTTGCAGTTAATGGTCGTATCGGAATCTTGTAGTGTTTTGCCGCACTTCACACAGACGGAACTTTAAAATGTATCACGTCAATCTGTTGATCAGGTGTAGAGGTACTCCTTCCAAGCAAACAAAAACACCTCGAGCTGTTGTTTTAAGATTAACCGTTTAAGCACCGCAAGCGACTGAGTTCTTTATTTCTTTAACACACACTTTTCAGCATTACTAATCACTCTTGTCTTGTGTGAATAGAACGCTTCAGCGTTTTCAGCTATTTTAGATATTTTCGGATTAACGCTGGTCCGTGTAGTCTGCTAAAGAGATTGAGTTAAACTGATTTGCTGGAGGTCCTTTGGCAACTATTTATACTTCTATCAGCAACTAGATGACCAACAGGGGTGGTTAGACATGATGCACAAGTTGTCATTGTGGTGGCTAGAAAACAGTGTCCTCATATTTTTCCTTTTCTAACACATTTCTATGCTGCTTATATTCTTATCAGGTCATTGAGAATGTTTTTGAGAAAGGAAAAAAACTATTTGTTTTTGTTGAAAACAAAAATACCGATTTTGAGGCTATTTTGTTCTTTCTCATTAAGTCACCCTCATTTGAAATGTGTTGATTACTGGTGTCATAAAAGTTTTGTTTATTTGTTACAAGCACATATACAAACACATGCAAAAGATTTCTTAAAGAAAACTAAAGGAATTTTGTAGGATCTAAAAATACTACACAGAAAAAAATTTTTATTCGACAATGAAATCAGTTAAAACACTGATGGCAAAAACACTGACAGGCAAAAATAAAAACGGGGTCTTATATTGTAGAAAAACCATAGGTCGCTAGATAATATATAAGACCTCTTTTTTATTTTTGCCCATGGAACTCACCTGAACACAACCAAATTCAAGATCTACACTGAACCGTATAATTTATGTTTAAACACACCTCTGTGTGCTCCGTTGTTTTACATCAGAATTCATGTTTTCTTCAAACTTTAACAAGTTAACTTATATTTTTATAATATGCCGTGTTACCATATATACTTGTTTTACTATTTCCCTTTCAACCTTCTTCTGCTGTATAAACTGTGAGTTAGCTATTTGCATATAGTTGTTATCCGCAAATAACTTTTACGTATAAACGAGCAATATACTCGTATTTAAAATTAAAAATTTTATGCAATATCTTTTTCCAAGTTTTTCTTATGTTTTTGTTTGTTTGCAACTCTCGAAACCCAGCCGTAAGAGTAATTATTAAATATATATTGCTTTCGCAGAAGTGGGGCGATTTGGTGATTTTCGAAGGTTAATTTGGGAATTCCCAAAAAAAACCCATAAATGTTTCCCATGCCGTAAGAGTGATTTTTAAATATGTATTGCTTTCGGGGAAGTGGGGCATCTTATAGATTCCTGAAGATGATTTTGGGAATTCCCAAAAAACTCATAACTGTTTCGTTAACCGGTCTGAAACCGGTTTTTATATTGAGTGCAAGTTTTTGCCGTGAAACGTGTATCTGAACTATTAGTTTTAATGTGAAAATTGAAGTTGCCATATTGCTTTCGGAGAAGTGGGGGGATTTGACGGTTTCTAAAGCCGATTTTAAAGATTTTCAAAATACTCGAAAATGCAGAGATTTTGGTGACTTTGAAAGCCGATTTCGGGAATCTCTAGAAATTTGGAACCGGTTTTTTCGTATTCGATTCGCGTTTTTGCGGTGGAACGTGTTTCTAAACTATTAATGGTCATTCGCTTTAGACCAAAAATTTAAGCTACCGTATTTTTGGCTATTCCTAAAGGTGATTTTGAGAATTCTTCAAAAACTCAAAATCGATTCGCTAACCGCATCGGAAATGGCTTCTCATATCCGGTATTATAAAATTCAACAAAAAATTCAATAAATTCAGTACGTGTGTTTGCCGATCAAACGGTCAAATGTTTTGGTGCAAAAATTAAAATTGCGGTTTTGCCTGCGATGAAGTGGGGAAATTTTGGGGATTCCTCAAGCTGAATTTGGTGGTTTCCAAAAAACTCTGAAATGGAGAGATTTTGGCGATCCTTGAAGCCGACTTTGGGAGTTTCCAAAAAATTCGAAACCGGTTCGAAACCAGTTTTTCATAATCAGTTCGCGTTTCTGCCGTGAAACGTTTATCTGAACTATGAACTTTCATTTTGTACCCTGTTATACGGATAATTATCCGTTTTTTTTTTTTTTGTTGATTTTTTATTCACTACTGCTTAAGCTTATTCTTAATTTTTTTAGTTGGAGATCGGAGCTTGTTCTTTAGTTTTTTTGTAAACGTCTGCATGACTCATATTTTGAACAAAAGATTCAAATTTTTGTAGTAATAGAAAACTATATTTTAAACCTACTGTAAAAACTTTTTGAGTTGATTACCTTTCAATACGAGTATACAGGGTCTGATCAAATCAAAAAAGAACCTTTATATTCAAATTTCGTGAGTTTTCTGTTATGTTGGTACACATGTCTGTTATATATGTTGGCAATATCAGCCATTTCGGGTTGTCACTTTGTGTTTGACAGATAAAAAGGTTAATCGTGTTTTGTGCAAAAACAGCTTCATCAACGACGATCCAGATTTCCTCAAAATGGTCATAACTGGTGACGTATCATAGGTGTATGGACATCGTTCAGGAGCTGTTGAACATCATCAATGACAATCCAGATTTCCTCAAAATTGTCATAACTGGTGACGAATCGTAGGTGTATGACTATGGCATTGAAACCAAAGCCCAATAATCCCAATGAAAGCGTTCAGAAGAGCCAAGACCGAAAAAGCACGTCAAGTTCGGTCAAATGTGAAGGCACGGGATGTAAAAGATCTACAGATTTTTACGATTTTCTGTGCAGATGTGTAGCATAGAAAATTTCGTTCTTACTACATATGGCAGGTTAGCGTGTCCTTTGCCCCAGTTTAACCAAAAATTTAATTTTTTCTAATTAGAGTATTTTATAGTAGCGCACCAAATTTAAAAAATCTGGGAAATTACTTCTATTCTCGTCCCATCGAAGCACTGTGCAGCGTATCATCAGAATGATGAATAAATAAATGTTTGACCACAATATAAAGAATAGTACTCTGCGCTATTAACTTGAAAAACATATTTTTGGAATTATGACATTTTTGTCCCTAAGGAGCGATATTTGAAGGACATAATGTTTACTTTGAAACCTGAGCAATTTGTTTACAATTTAAAACACATTTTTTTCAAACAAAATTTTAAAACTCCGGCTTAAGCTGTTGTACATGCATGTTCAAATATGTTCTTACATCCTTGAAATCCTTTTTCTTTAACCTGCTGAGGTTTTTATTAACACAAATAGAATCAAACACTTGTTTTGAGCTAAAGAAAATAGATTACTTAACGCTTCTTAAGCCTTTGCTTAGAAAATCTTTAACATAAACAAAGAAACCGAAAACAAAGTGTGGCTAACACGTGATCAAAAGAGCAACATTCTTTGAGGATAAATCTATGTAGGTATGTCCTGGAAGATAACAAAAATAAAGGGGAAAAATAAACAGCAGAAAAAACTATAAATAAAGAAAACTAGTTTCTCCTACGGATAAAGGAAAATAGTGAAAACATTTTTATATCAAGCAAAAATCTACAATAAAATTTTGTTCTAACCCACTTTTTTCACACACTTTTTGACAGAAAAGTTTCAATTCTTCTGGCGTTTTCTTTGTACAAAAAAATTTCTGGCAAGAAATTTCCATACAGCAAAAAGATCTAGATATAAGCAAAATTATTTGGCGAAACTATTTTGAAAACAGTTTGTTTGGAGAAAACAAAAAAGGAGTGAAAAAATATATTTTATTTGATTTATAAATTTGTAAGAAAAACATTTCTATTGAATTTTTAATGAGTAGTTTTGACTACTTTCAAATTATTTACTCTAATGTCATTACGCTAATATATATATGCCTTCTCATTTGGGTTGGTTCTTGACAGGCAATAATCCAAAAAATGCTTGAGATAATAAATAAAACACAAAATCGAACGATTTCCATTACACATTACAAAAACCATAACTTTGAAAACGAATTGTAACTGACTGTTTCAAACAAATAGATCTGATCACCTAACTCACTTTGTTGTACTAAAATCCACATAACTAATGCGCAGTTTACAGAATACAATGCGCAGTTTACAGAATATAATGTATTCAAAATTAAGCGTTTTTCATTACACTAACATTTACGTACGAGTATATATCTGTATTTGGATTGGTTTTTGATAGTGAACCATCCCAAAAATTGTGTAGGTAATAAATACAAAATCGAACAACTTCCATTCTATCCTGTAAAATCAATATTTTTAAAAACGACCTGCAGCAAACTATATCAAACAAATCGATCCGATCACCCAGTTTAGTTCATTGTACTAAAATATTTCATAACGATTGTGCAGTTTAGAGAACACAATTGATGTTGCCTGAAGCCGACTTTGGGAAATACCAAAAAAAAAAAAACTCGGAATCCGGTTTTTCATATTCGGTGCCCGTTTTTGCCGTGAAACATGTAGCTGAACCATAAACAGTGATTTGCTTTAGGGCGAAAATTTAAGTTGCCACATACTTTTTCCGGGGAAGCGGGGGGATTTTGGCGATTACTGAAGCTGATTTTGGGAATTCAAAAATAAATTGGGACACGTTATACAGATAATTATCTGGCTATATAGTTTGATATTGAAGAGTGTATTTTAGTTTTTCATATATATTAATAGAAATATTGCTCAGGATTTGAAAGACTTCTTTATAAAAATTTCGATTTTGTTCAAAATGACTTTTTCATAGAAATTTCACCCTAAATCGAAATTACTTTTTTTTTAACTTTTCTTAAAATCCGTCAGACGTTTTATATAAAAATTGCTTAAAATATATATAGAAAATTAGTGCTCAAAGGCAGAATAATTTTACCAGAGAAATTAAAAAAAAAAAAATCTGACCGACTTTTAATAGCAAGATTTCTTGAATACATACTCAGAATATGCCTGACTTTTCTATAGAAAAGTTTCTTACAATCTGATTTACGTTTTTTAGAATCGAACTAAACTCTTTTCTTTAGAGAATCCTTTGGAAAGCAATTGATTTTTTGAAGAAAAAGTATGCGAATGAAACTGATTGGTAGTCAGACTGGCTTTTTAATAACAATGTACAATTTTAGTTAATTAGACTCCAGATAATTTTCATTCAGATTTTTATGCATATAAATTTTCTGCAATTTCTGATTGTAATCTGACTGATTTTTCTGTATAATGTTGCTGAGAACGGACTAACCTATTTAAAGAAAAGTTTCTTAAAATAATATGCTTTTCCTACAAACTTTTCTTATATATAACTTTATTTACTTTATATATAACTTTATTTATACGGATATTGTAGTGCACCTGATCATCAAGATCGTCCAATAACTTTTTTCTTACTGTCAGTTCCTCAAAACTTCACTTGAAATTAGCAAAGATAATTGAAAAGTTGTTGTGATTAATTGATTTTTAGTTTAATCTAATCAAAACAAAGGAAAATCCGTTTTTGATTTTTAGTCTAGCGAATTCTATGAAAATGAAAGATACATATTTCATTTTTTTATATATATTTTTTTCTTTATTAATGTTTAAATATTAGCTTATATAAAAGTATATTGTTATAAATTTATAATTGGATATTGCCAAAAAATCTTAATAAATTTATCATCTTAACTAAAACATAATCCAAATAAAATTTATATTTATTACAATTATAATATGATTACTGCAAAATTGTATATTAGAAATTAAAGATATTGCAAGAAAAAATTAACAATTAAAATTAAAAATATTTCAAGGAAGAGCCTGGATGTTGTTTATTTTTCTTTTTAAATCTAATTCGAAAATAATTTGTAAACTAAAGCAAGATTTACTAAAAAAAATAATATAATATATAATAATTTAATAACTAAAAAAGTACCTTAAAAGTATAGTTGAATAGTGATTAAAAATTATTAAGTTTTTTTATATATTATCTATTATAATACAAATAAAGCACCAAAAGGTGGTAAAACCACCTGAAAAATACTTTTGATTAAAACATATCTTAAAAGTTAAAATGGAAGACAGGGGTATCTGAATAAACGTAATCAAATCGCAAATATTTTATTTTGCAACTAAATTTAAAAAATTAATAATTGAAAAAAAAAATTAATTGGAAGCTAAAAATTTATTATATATATATATATTAAAGTTTTTAAGCTAAATATAAACTAGAATCTTGGAAAACTCTTTAACCAAAGTGAAGATTCTTAGAAAGATATAAAGCTCTGTAGAGAAGTGATTTAAACCAAAATTTTAAGGCAAAAAAAATTTATTTTAAAAATACAGAAAAATAAAGCTTTGCTAAAAATACCATTAATATATCACAGAAAAGCTCTGAGTATTGAATTTGTAGCATAATTAAAAGCCTTGAAGTTTAAAATATTTGAACTTAATTGAGAGAAAAACATTGAATTGAAAAAAAATGTGACAATAACCTTCAGAAAGCTTTATTTACGTAATAAAATCTAATTGAGTAGTAACTACAATTTATGAATTTTTTACTTATTTTATAATAATAATAAAGGCACCAATGGGTGAAAAAGCCACATGGAAAAATAATTTTTGCTAAAACTAATCTTAAAACACAAAATGGAAGACAGAGGAATGAACGTACTCAAATTACAGACTATTATTTTGTATTTAATTTTATAAAAAAAAAAACTAGAAATTTAAACCAAAATTAAAAGATCACTTGGAATTTAAAAAGTAAGAAAAGTTAAAGCATTTTAGCTGAATATAAACTACAGTATTGCACAAAGCTCTGTAAGAAATGTAAACATTAAAAAGCTTTCAAGCTCTCTACTTTAAAACAAAAAATGTATCTAAAACAATAACTCTTCTTAATAATTGTAAAAAATAAAGCTCTACTAACAACGATAAAAAATATCACAATAAAGGCATTAAAGCTCATAAAAATGAATCAAAAGCGTTATTAAAGGTGTTAACTCTTAAAACTATCTAAATTTAATTTTAAAAAAAGCTCACTAACAATGCAAAAAAATATCACAGAAAAAGCATTACAAATCATAAAAATGAATTCAAAGCGTTATTAAAGGTCCTAAAATTATTAGATTTTAATTTAAAAAAAAAAAAAAAAAAAAAACTGAAAACTGAAAACTTATACACAAAAAGCTTAAAAAAGATTTTTTTTATATATTTCTTCTATATTCAAAAGTTTGCTTTTTTATAACTAGTTTTAAAGCTTGAACACTAAATTGAAGCTGTTTTTGTATTCTTCAAAGAAAAAACTCAAGCTTTAAGTATACTTATATGTAACATAACAAGCTCACCAAATTTCCACAATTTTTTACGGGAAATATGCTGCCCGTATGAAAGCCGGCAGGTAAAGAGTTCACGCCAACAATCTGCTGCTGCAGCCAATCCTTTGAAAGTGTTAATCAGAAACTTTATTTGATATAAAGTTTTGTAACACACAAAAGCCTTTCCTTGAAGCTTAACTTTAATAAAGAAAATATCACAGTATTTAGAGATTAACATTACATTGGTTGTATCATCACAGTAGTAATGTGGTTATAATCAAGATTTGAGGAATTCCATTAACACAAAACAAGTCACTGTACCTTCTGCAAATACTCATACTCCTTTCGTCAGATTCTGATAGAAGACTGAAGCTGGAAGAACATGTTTCAAATTGTTTAAGTGAGCACTGAAAACTTCCGATACAGCTTTGACTTCAGATATGGAGGCTTTTATCACATATAATTTGTTTTCTTTGGTGTGTTGGTTATAACTAACCATTATCGAAGACTTTATATAAAGCTCTCAGGTGTCCAAAGCTTAAAAGCTGTTGCTGCATCATTTTACGGAGAAAGCTTTTGTTAGAAAATATATAATATCTCATTTATCAAACCATTACTATGATAAAGTTTAGTTGACAATGAGCTTTTGTGTTGGCAGCTCTCACCAGCAGCTTATTTTCCTTATTGTCAACGAAAGTTTTCTACTTTAACGACTTTTTTATTATTTTTTTCAAAATTTCTTCTTAATGTTTTTTCTACAAAATTATTTTTCAAACTGATTTCCTGGTATTAAAATCCTGACTATTTATAGCAAAATACTATGATTGTTTCCCTACCAGCAACCCCTGGGAGATAAGGTAATCACAGTAAGCTGTTTGGTTTCCCAAAAGGAGTCTTTCTTTTGCTTAACGCTACAGAAAGACAAATCACAAATACATAAATGTGTTGTAATTTCTGTAGGTAGTCAAACTATTAGCTATTGGCTTGATATGATTGATCCTTTTTTGCTTTTAACTAACACTTGAAAATGAGCCACCAGCCATCCTATACTCGTAGGTAGCAGTGTTCAATACTACAACACATAAACATGTCATTGTGGAGGAATAGATTTCCACCACCTTTTTTAAGTTAAAAATATGTGTAGTGTATTTGTTGGAGTAGAGCATTGATATGCTTGAGTAAACAGCTCCTCCTCTTAAAGCAATCAGGGTTGTAATATCAGTCATAAATAAAATGGTGTAAGTTTTATAACTTTGTAATGAAAATGTTTTCAACATTTAATATTTTGAAAATTTTAACAGAAATATTAAAAAAATATTTTATAATGCTCGTTCTTTAGAGTAAAGTAAACAACTGAAATTTACAAAAAATTTCCCACAATTAAGCCCTGAAATTTGCAAAAATTTGGTATAATTAAACCACATAAAGAAATTAACAAATTTTAAAGCTCCTTAATTTAAAAATATTTTAAGAGAAGCACTAAGCCTTCATAGCAATAAAAAAATTATAAACAGCCTTTTTTCTATGTTTCCTAGCTGTCTATACGTCGACGTTTCATAGGCACTACTTTAAACATCAGTAGAGTTGGAAATTTTTGCAAGATTTTCTGAAAGATTCAACTTTATATCCCAACAATCTAAACAAATAATTGAGAATTTAAAAAGAAATATGTTTTAATAATACCTGGCAAAACACAAAAAACAAGCTTTTTCTTTTGTACACGTCTCTAGTCTTTACACCTTTCAAACAAATTGACACTATGGGCTGCTATGATTTGATTTTTTGAAAGTATCAAAAAGCAGAGTTTTATTCACTATATTCACTAATCAAAAAATTATAAACAGCCTGTTTTCTATGGTTCCTAGCTGACTGTACGAGCATGTCAACATTTCATAGGAGCTAGCTTAATCATCAGTAGCCTTGAAAATTTTTGAAAGACTTTATATCCCAACAATCTAAATAAACTATTGAGAATTTAAAAAGTAACCTGTTTTAATCATACCTGTACAAGAAAAGTAGAGACCTGTGAAAAAGAAAAAGCTTATATGTTGTGTTTTCACAGGTATCAATATTACAAGCTAATATGGTGAATGAAACTCAATTGTCTAAACACTCGTACATATACCAATATATGCTGCTTGATCAAAATATGCAAGCAAAGATATTATATTGGCAAAGAAATATACTTGTTTATGCAACATATGCAAATACGCAGATATATTATATGTATAAGAGGAAATAAGTAAAAATTTGGCTTAAAGAAACTTTTAGTTTCTTGCCTTACATCGCTAAAAAAAAAAAACTTTCGTAAATATAACAATTTTTTGCATTAATATTACGTTTTGTTGTCGTTTTTGGGGCAACGTAAAGCGTGCCTTATGTATATTGTTGCATTAAAGAATTAACAATCATTAAGAAAATGAAATTTGTTTGTTTATGAAGAAAAAAAAGTCTGCTGCAGGAAGCGAACTTGCCGCCTCGAGATTGTTGGTCCAGCACTATACCAAACCAGCCATCGTGTATATAATGAAAGCCTTACATTTATATTCTATAGTAAAATATGCGTATATTTTAATCACATTGTTTCGTAGCTGTTACGAAAGTCTTACATTTATGCAATGAAATATTTTCGTTATATTTACTACACCGTTTAGTAGGTACAACGAAATTTTTGTATTTTCATGCAAAAGCTTTAAGTAACATCTATGAACTATTTTTCATAACTTTAATGAAGTTGTATAAAAAAGATACAAGTGATGCTATGCAACGTTTGCCTCCCATTGATGAAGCTTTCATTAATGGGAGGCAACATTAAACTTTTCTCTCTTTCTTTCTTTTTATTAATTTATTACGAACTACAAGTCTTCATGGCCAAATTATTTCAGAATTTCAAATGTTTATTACAATTGCATAATATAAAAAATATTTACAACATTAATTATTAAAAAAAAAAAAAATTTAAAACTGCTTAAGCCACGGTATCATTAATGAAGTTTGCTTAAATAATGAAACAAAAAAATGGTTCAAATAACTATTGTTATTGTTATAGTAACAGTGAAAATCCTCATAAATACTGCTTGAGCAAACTTTTGAACTGAGAAATAAATTTGTAAAAATTCCGTTCCTCATATGGAATAACCAAAATTCAAAATTCGTGCTACTCTCACAACAAAAGATCTGCTCATCACTAAAGTGGAATGATGAGTCATATTAGTTCTTGAAGAACGTTCGAAGACAAATTTTTCTGAAATGGATGAGGGTTTATTATATTTAATTATTTTATAAAACTGCAGCATAAGTCGCTGATCGATAAAAGTTGAAGAGTCAAAACCTAACGTTCATACTGTTAACGACGGAATGGTGAGCGAAACGATTTCATTGCCATAACGGAGCATGTTTCTTTGGGAGTAGAAAAATGGTGATGGTAAAAAAATCTCTTTATAAAGAGAAAGACAAATTTTTGTCAAAAATAAGCTGAGATTTTGTACTGTTGTGTAGATAATATAAAAAAATATGGAAATTCAGAAAATAGCTCTCTCCCTACTTTCAAGCCAAACTCGAATGAACTTTTTATCATCAGAACAATACATGTAAGTCTTTTGTATCTCATAAAAATCAATTGGTTTCCCATACCCATAACTGGTTATTGATTTTCCACTCCATTGAGGACGTAATAACCTTCCCAAAACCCCATTAGTCTAGTGCAGGACAAATTTTATCAGTGAAAAATTTCTTCATTTGCTAATGCGTTCTTAAAACAATACTAGCAAAAATATCTAAATGACTTTTCTCGTTTCACTAGTACTGTGATAAATTAAAATAAAGTACGGAGACTCTATCGTTTCGTAAGTGTTTAATACATTTGATTACCATCTAATACCCTCAAGGGTAATCCCGCCTCATTTACATGCTACGTTTTCTCTTTCTGGGAGCCACTGGTTTAATAGCATGCAGATATGTAAATGGCCTTGAAATGTATTTTCTTCAATTTGTTTTAAAATTGGTATCTCGACTACTATTGTGTTCTTAAATTATTTAATGTATTATATTAGGAGACACAAGTCTTGGTTTTGTTGTAATTTCTATTTTCTATGATAAACTAAAAACAGGAAGCAGACTAATATCTTGCTTTCCATCCTGTTGGCTCTCTGTCATTAGCAAACAATTTTAGTCATTTTTACAAGGACAAAATATAACATTATTCGTTTTACCTTGAAATTGTCCTTCTGCTGTAAAGAATCCAAATCACTGTTAGTTAAAAAAAAATTCAAGTATTTGTAAAACTTAAATCAAAGTGAAAGTTTTTGTAGCGAAAATTTATCACAGTGTTAAAATTACCAAAATGTATATATGTGAATATCACGGATTTTATGCTTATCGCAGTAAAATTGAATACATTGACACTTTTTCTGGGGAAACTTTACACCAGTCACATTTTTACTATGAAAATTTTTTCATAGAGAAGCCTGTTTTGGCTAAAATTTATCGTAGTGATAAATGTTTAGGTATTTTTTCCAACGTTAATTTATCACAGTGATGGTTTAAAAAAATTATTATTATCACTTTAAAAGTTTATCGTTATCACATTAAAAATATTTGCCAGTGATGGGTTAGGTTGAAAAGGTGTGTCCAAAATAGCTCCCGTTGTATTCTCTGAGTGTGATATGTATCTCAGCAGATCCTTATATCACCAGTGCAGTTCAGAACCAACCCCAAGATGAGATGAAAAAGTCCAATCTACCAACATCATATTTCGATATTTTTGCCCCGTCTGCCTAGATAGCCCTTGTAATAAAGAGATGGACACCAACTAAAGAAGAGCTCAATGACATACTTCTCCTTCACTACCTTACAACTTTTACAAAAATGAAAATTTATCGTAGTGATATTTTTTCTGATAAAAATTCAGCATAGTAGTAAATTATGTGAGAATATATCTAGCAAAAATTTATTACGATAGATATTCTGAGACAATATTTCCACGTAAAATTTATCACTGTAACAAAGTGTTCTGAGAAAGATTTATGTTTGTAAAAATTGATCACAGAGTTAATTTTATAATAACAATTTACTATATTTATCACTGTGACAAATTTTTCTGAGAAAACTTTATATCAGTGATAATTTTTCTGACAAAAATTTATATCAGTGATAATTTTTCTGAACACACTTCATTACAGCGTTAGTTTTTTAATAAAAATTTACGATATTTATCATTGTGATAAATGTTTCTAAGAAAGATTTATTTCAGTGATAACTTTTTTGAGTAAAGTTGATCACAGCGTTGATTTTGTAACAACAATTTACTATATTTATCACTGTGACAAATTTTTCTGAGTGATAATTTTTCTGACAAAAATTTATATATGCGATAATTTTTCTGAACACACTTCATTACAGCGTTAGGTTTTTAATAAAAATTTACAATATTTATCATTGTTACAAATGTTTCTAAGAAAGATTTATTTCAGTGATAATTTTTTTGAATAAAGTTGATCATAGCGTTAGTTTTTTATTAAAAATTTACTATATTTATCATTTACATAAACTTTTCTGCGAAAGATTTATTTCAGTGATAATTTTTCTGAACACGTTTCATCACAGCGTTAGTTTTTTAATATAAATTGACTATATTTATGACTGTGACAAAGCTTTTTTGAAAAAGATTTATTTCACAACGTTACTTTTTTTAATAAAAATATTAATAAAAGTACATTTTCAGAGAAAGATATATTTCAGCTATAATTTTTTTGAACAGAGTAGATCACAGTTTGTTTTTCAATCAAAATTTAGTTCATATATCACTGTGACAAACTTTTCTGCGAAAGATTTAAGTCCGTGATAGTTTTTTTTACTACATGCATCACTAGAACAAAGTTTTCTTAAAAAAATATATTTCAGCTATAATTTTTTTTGAACAAAGTTGATCACAGCGTTAGTTTTTTAATAAAAATTTACTATATTTATTATTGTGATAAACATTTCTACGAAAGATTTATTTCAGTGATAATATTTTGAACACAGTTCATTAATAAAATTTTACTACATTTATCTCTGTGAAAAATTTTTCTGAGAAAGATTTATATATTTTAGTAATATTTTTTCTGAACAAAGTTAATCACAGTTTTTTCTTTTTTGTATAAAAATTTAAAGATTTAATTCAGCCATATATTTTTAAAAACGCTGATCACAATATTAGGTTTTTAATAAAAATTTAGTACATCTATCAGTGTGGCAAACTTTTCTGAGAAAGACTTATTTCAGTGATAGTTTTTATAAACAAATTAAATCACAGCGTTAGTTTTCTAATAAAAATTTATCATATAAAATGCCTTCCTGAAATCTTGGCAGCTATTTTCATATTCATTGCAGCTATTTCATATTGCATTTTTTTCATAATCATCATAATCAACACATATTTTCAAGAGAATAAGTGACTAAACTACGAGTAATAATACTTAAATGATTTTTTTTTTTCGTAACAAATATATTAAAGCGTTTGTTTTTCTAAAGAAAGTCAATCACAGTGATAATGTTTTGCTCGATAATATCGCTCCTTTATTGCAACACAAAATGGGCTTTTCTATTGTGCGAAAAATTTATTCAAATTGCTTTTAAACTGTTTCCTTTAGGAGATATTTCCTCAAAAAATTTGCAAAGACTTGTTTGGATACTAAAAAAATTAAATGTGTTTTTCTCGCTTTTTTGCGATATGACTATGTTGAAATATCTGTGATAAATTTTTCAATGAAAATAAGTTTTACATTTAGGAAACAGGAAGAGAGAGAGAGAGTGAGAGAGAGAGAGGGGAAGAGGGCGATTTCTTAAGAATATAACAGTGATAAGTTTTCGCTCAATAACATTTCTGTGATAAATTTTATTGACAATAAATTTTACTGGGATGAAGTTTTTGGCATAAGGACTATCTAAGGGAGACACGAAGAGAGAGAGAGAGAGTGATAGTTTTATGCTGAATAATATTTCTGTGATAAAATTTTCATTGGAAATAAATTTTAGTGTGCATTAACAGACAAGAACAATTTTAGTCCGACTAATTAATGAGAGGGAGAGGGAGTTTTCTTAAAAGAACAACAAAGCAATAGTTTTTTTAAAGTACCCAGCGGCGAACATTGCCTACCACATTACTTCTCTTCGATGATGTGTGCCACACTTTGTAATCAATGAATGGTAACTTACGAAGTGTATGGCAGTAGTATATGGAGTTCCCAAAAATGAATTATGTTCATCTTTTGTATCACATTTATATACATATGTATTTTATTTTTTAGTTGTAATTCAAACGTTCGCCGTCTTTGTCAAACTACGTTGCAAAAATTTTAATTAACAAAATTAGGTAAAAGTGCCTAGAAAATAATTTAAAAAAGGTACAAGAAAGATAAAAAAAAATTTAAAGAAGGCAGTAGACAAAAAACGGAACAAATTTATTTAATGGAATATTCCCAAAAAACTGAAGTGCGCAATACGTACGAGCTGCCTACTGCCGGCTTACAGTGTAAGCGAGATTGTATCCGAGCTGCCTACTTCCGACTTACAAAGTATGCGAGATTGTATTCGAGCTGCCTACTGATAGCTTACAATGTATGTTAGGAAGTAATGAGCTTTTGTTGGATGAACACCACACTACCTCGCTTACTGTGTGTGCAGGTGGTAGGCGTTCACTCTACAAATGCGGCAATGTGTATGAAAATGTATACTAGGTTCGTATATGAGATGGTGTGCATTACTGACTTACAAGTGTGCATCGGATCATCGCTTCTGTAAGCGAAACCAAAGTGAAGTCTATAGTTACGCTCTGAGTGTAAATTAATTTGCACCGGGGAAAAAAGTACGCATATCAAAAAAATCGTTTTACATACAATTTACTTACAAATTTTGTATAGAAATCAGTACAATAACAGCTTAATAAACTTGAAAAAAATTTTATAAATAAGGCAGTTAAAATTGAAGCAAAAATAAGTAATATATATATATATATATATATATATATATATATATATATATATATATATATATATATATATATATATATATATATATATATATATATATATATATATATATATATATATATATATATATATATATATATATATATATATATATATATATATATATATATATATATATATATATATATATATAGTATATATATATATAGTATTTTTAATAAATTTTATATGAAAAAAAGTAAAAAATACGTAAAATATTGAAAAAAAATAAGGAATGAATTCGTACACCCGCGCTCACCCGCGACTAAACTAATGAGCATAAGATTGTGTTTGCGTTTGTTTACCACTTTAATACTATGGGTGGACATCGCTATTTTAAAGCAAACTTTAAAACAGCAACAGTTTATCTAGCAAGTATTTATTGTAGTAATAAAAAAAATTTCTCCAGTTAAAAGACAGCTTAACGCCTATTTCTTTATTATTATTTTTTTATTACTTTTTTTTTGTGTGGACCAAATTTATAATTTGCTTAAACTGTTTTTACCTTTTCTGATATTTTTAAAGAAAAAGCTATTTATCCTTTTATTAACTTTATTTTATTTAAAATTACAAGGAATGCTGGTTTAATAAAAATTGCTTAAAAATTATATATTTAATTTTTGTCAATCAAAAATTCTCTTAAAAAGTTGATATGAATGATATTCCAATGGCAGTAAAATGTATAATTAATCTAATACTAAAAAATTATAATTTTAGAAAATATATTAAGGAATAATCATAAAATTAAAATTAAAGAAAATAAAAAAATATTAATACTAAAAATTATCATTTGCTACAATTGAGGATGTGCTACAAAATTTCAAAAAATATATATAAATCTTAAAAAAAAATCTTATTCAAAATATTATTAAAATAAATTTATTTAAAAACTGGATTAAAGTGTTGTTCATAGACAAGCGACTAGTTCAGAAAATTTGTATAGAAATCAAACAAAAAATTAATATATTGTTTATAGCACACAAATAAGCGACTTGTTAGGAAAATTTGTTTGGAAACCACTCAAAAAATTTAGTAGTTTTTGTATAAAATTTCCAGACAAGTAGCTCGATTATGTTCTGCAAATAGCACATAAGTGTTTTTCATAACAACTTTCTAGACGGATCGGCCGTTTGTGGTCTGTAAACAGCACTTTAATTACAATTATATAAAAATTAATTTACTTTTTATAAAACATATATATGAGTGTATAAATAAATCGAAAATGCCACAAAAATATTGGAAGACTTTTGAGGATTTTGTTGAAATTAATATGGCAAATATTTTATATATAAAAAAACGTTGAAGTTTTATAATTGAGAAAAGTTTTATATCAGATATTAAAAATAAACTTAACTAATAATGAAATAAATGAGACACTGAGACAAAATTTATGAGTTATTCATAGAACATAGACCAGCAACTCGTCTAGAAAGTTTGTATTAAAGTTATTAAATTTTTTGAGTGACTCCCATACAAATTTTCTAGACAAGTCGCTCGTCTGTGTTCTATAAACAGCACATTATTTAAATATAAAAATTCTAATAAATTAAAATTATATAAAACTTTCCAGAAAAAAATAATATGAGACATTGAAGTAAAATTTAAACAAATACAAAAATAAAAAATAAACATTATTTTTAAATAAAAAAGAAAATTAACTAAATATAAAAATTGAAGAAAAAATAATAAAAATTATGTTAACTACTAAAAATATATATAATAATAATAACGTAAATCAAAAAAAGCGTTTTTGAGTAAAAATTTATTAAAGTCAATGAACAAAATGAAATAAAATGGAAAAAAAAACATATGAGACAATATACATAAAAATTAGAAAAAAACACAAATTATTAAAAATTTTCAAAAAAAAACTCAACTAAATATTATTATATAAGAAAAAAAATATTCAAAATTAAAAATAAAAATAATAATAAAATAAATCACAATAAGCGATTTTATGGGAAAAAAATATTAAAGTGAAAAAAATTAAATGAAATAAAGTTTTCTGGAAAAAAAAATTTTGTATGAGACAATGAAGTAAAATTGAAATTAACATAAGGCAATAAAGTAAAATTTAAAAAAATATAAAAATTAAAAAAAGAAATCAAAACTATTTAAAATTTAGAAGAGAAAAAACTCAACTATATATAAAAATATTAAAAAAACAATAATTTTAATTAAAAAAAAAAACTCAACTATAAATAAAAATATAAGAAAAAACTAATGTGACGTTTATAGAACACAGACGAGCCACTCGTCTAGAGAATTTGTATTAAATTTACTAAATTTGCTGAGTAACTTCCACACAATTTTTTAGATCGTCTGTGTTCTATATACAGCAAATTATTCAAAATTTTCAATAAAAAAATCAATAAAATAATTTACAAAAAGCACTTTTATAAAAAAAATATTAAAATAAATAAAATAATATAACATAAAATGTTCCAGAAAAGATTTAATATGAGACAAAAAAGTGAAAATATAACTAAATTAAAAAAAGTGAAAAAATTGGAAATAAAAACTATTTAAAATTAAAAAAAAAAAAAAAAAAAAAAAAAAAAAAAAAAAACTCAACTAAATAAAAGAATGTGAAAAAAAATATTATTAATATTTTAAAAAAACTCAATATAAAAAATAAATAAAAAATAATTATAATAAAAATAAAATAAGCCACAAAAAACAACTTTATGTAAAACAAATAAAAAACTCAGCTAAATAAACGAATGTAGAAAAAAATTTATATTATTTAAATTAAATAAAGAAAAACTCAATACAAAAAAAAATAATAATAACAATAAAATAAGTGGCAAAAAATCTACTAAAGTGAAAAAGAAATTTTTTCTAGAAAAAAATATATGTGAGACAACGAAGTAAAATTGAACCAAATATAAAAATTAAAAAAAATTAAATAAGAATTATTTAAAACTTTCAAACAAATAGTAAAACTTTAATATATATATATATATATATATATATATATATATATATATATATATATATATATATATATATATATATATATATATAAAAACTAAAAAAATATATATGTATATAAAACTTTCGGAGAAAAAAGTATTAATAATATAAATCACAAAAAAGCTTTTTTATATAAAAAATGTATTATAAGTAAAATAAAGTATAAAAAACGGACTGTATTTAAGTCTAAGCAAAAACAAAATTTTTGTGTGATTTAACAATTAATCCATTAATCATAAATCTACTTAAAAAACAGAAGATGTTTACAAATTCAAATCTCTTCCAACGTAATTTTTAAATATTATTTTTACAAAAACTGGTCTTTAAATTTGAGATTTTCTTTCTGATTTTTATTTAAGAAATATTTAAAACTGAAACAGTTTTATTTATAAAAAAAAAGTATTTTATGTTTATTGAGCTCTTATTAGACAAATTCCTATACAAAGTTTGTTTAATTCGAGCTTAATTAACATGAAATTTATTTATAAATAAATCAGGCCGAAAATCTTTAAAAAATAATAATTTATTCATTTTTGTAATCTGTAGAAACATTTTTAAAATCAAAAAATTTATATGCATATATAAAATTTTAAAGATTTTCTACAGTGGAAGTGAATGTTCTTTTAGTATATGCAAGAAACAAACAATACAAAAAAAAACGTTGAAAAAAAGCTCAGCTTAAAAAATGTTAAAGCTTCAAAGCGTTAAAAAATTTAAAAATTATATAAAAACGAAAGAAAATATTAATCACAATACGCTCATCAAATAATTAACAAATATTGTAAAAAAAATCATAAAAGCTTAAAGTTTTTTAAGCTTTTATAGACTATAAACTTAAAAAAATCAGACTTTTAGAAAAAAAATGTTACGGTGTTTTAATTTACTTAAAATTTTCTTTAAAAAATTAAAGCAATTTTTTTTTTTAACAAGAGAAGTAATAAAAACAAAACAATCCATTTTACAAACAGATTATATAAAATGTAAACTAAAAACTTAACAATAAACAAAAAAAAAACTTAACATTTTGCAGAATTGCTTTCCTTTGCTTACATCAAGAGCTGTTCCACAGTATTGCACATTCTTTAACGTCCGTCTTTTTTAAAGCTTTACAGCTGAAATATTGCACAGAGGTCCATGATCGCTTTTGTCAGAAATCCTTTCCAATGAGACAGTTTGTGTCTTTGTGTTGGTTTTTCTGCCAGCTACAAATTGCACTTTAGAAATTACGCCCGGTCCTGCTGGTGGTGCGTTTTGAAACGCTAAAAGCTTTTTGGCTCGTTCTTCAGGAGCTTTTTTGTTTTAATTGTTTAAAGGTATGCAAACCTTATATAAAGCTTTTTTGCCAGTCAAACATCATATGTTTGTTAAAAAATTTATAACAAGTTTTCAACATTTTTGCTGTTTTTGTTACAAACATTTTCCAACTCTAAGAGCTTTAAAGCTTTTTGCGCCCTCGAGAACTTAAAGCTTTTGTTGTACAGTTAAGTGTGTTAAGCACTTAATTAAAGCTTTATTTAAATGTTTTCAAAGAGTTTAACTTTTACTTTCATTTTTATGTTTTTTTTTTCACTTTTGTCACGTTTTGCCTTTCAATTTATCGCAAATTGTTTTCTGAAATATCTCTTTTACAACAAGTTGAAAAATAAATTTATTGCAGTTCATTGTTTTTTTTTTTCTTTGCTTTGTTTTGTTTTAATTTTGAATTTTTGTATGAATTAAAGTTGTTTGTTTGTTGTGATCTGTTTTAGAACTGACTTCTTACTTGCAGCAGTCGCGTTATTTTATGCGCTTTTATTTTTTCCGTATATATTTTTTTTTTTAGTTTCACTCATGCTTTGCCTTTGCGGCCCGCTTGTCGTGGTTGGTTATCGCTTTCAATAAACAGCACATATATGTGCATATGTATGTATGTAAGTATGTAAGCAAAAACAACAAAAGTTTATTCTTTAAAAAAACAATCTGTAGTTATACTCGTATGTATGTCTGGCGGTAAATATTGCTGCTTTAATGATAAATCCTATCTTACATTTACAACATTGAACGTTCCCTACCCAAAAACAGAAAAACAAAAGTATAAAACAGAATAAAACAAAGAGACTAGCAGAGAGACAGACAGACTGACAGGCAGTAAAACAGCCAACCATACAAACAATATAATCACATTTATTACATATTACCCGCAGTCTGCTGCCACCAAAACCGATTTAGTCTTATGCAGAGATAAGTTTTATTTTTAATGTACTCGCTTTTTGCTGCTACATTGTCACATTTCGGCTCTCCCCCTCCAGCAGAGTTCAGTCTAATGCCACCACGACCGCCGCGTCGCGCCAACTTCATTATTGTAGACGTTTTCCATTACATTAGCAACAGTGGGTTTTGTTTTGATAGTTTAATAATTGTAAGGCGAAATGATTTTTTCAGTTACAAAATAGTCCGTGCAAATTGAAACCCAGAGACTGCGGGGTCCCTTGTTTATTGCAGAAAATAAAACTCTAGGAAGCCGCATGACTTATGTTATGGGTATAAATTGGTAGAACGGGGATCAGTATGGTTAATGGGTGGTTCTGCTTGCAGTTCAACCCGGGCTGATCATGGTTGAGGTGCCTACCTTGGCTGAAAAGTTCTGACTGTGGTTGAAAGCTAAAACGCAGGAAGGGGTGTTAGTATCCTGATAGTTGTTTGGTGTGTGGCTTTTTTCGGGGACTAACAACCTCCTGAGCGTGTGTTGCCTTTACAACAGATACCTGTACTGTGAGGAACCAGCGGTGATGGCTGATGAGTAAGTTGGTTTAAGGCCTGATGCTGCTAGTGGCCTTCGGCCATTGTCTTCCATTGATTGCAGGGGAACTGCTTACAGGAGGGATTAGAAGGCCCGAACTCCTAAACAAAAAGTTGCTCATATGGCTGCAAACATATGGCAAAAATTGCTACCTGTGTGAACCTATTCAGCCTCACGAAGGCGCTGATGAATCGTTAATAAATCACCCCGTGGAACTGGTCCATCATCAGATAAGGCCGTTAGGCAGGTGCTGATGTAAATTTTTTTCACAACTGTTGTGTCACTATAATATATAACATTTGACTTAGGTTAGGTTTAACAGGCTGCCAGCTATTGAACAGCCAGTCCAATTCGTTCCCGTTGTGTTGCCTAGGTGTGATACGTATCTCAGCAGATCTACATATCACTGGTTTAGCACCAACCCGAGGATTCGATAAAGGAGTTTAAATCATTTACATCACATTCCGATACCTACGCCAAGTAGTGCAGCATTGGTATGCCTAGATAAAAAGCCCCTACATAGGGAAGAGCTGGGCATTGACAAAGGAGGTGCTCAACACTCTCTACTACATCCTCGTCTCTGCAACTTCTACAGAAGTCATTAAATGGAAGATTTAACCTCCTCGCCTGCGACCCCATGTGACAATGACTCATTAGGACCGCCACAGCAGAGCTTAACCTCCTTCAAGGCAGTCTCCTAAGGACAATAGTTCACCTGTTATCATATCTGGGCCATGTTAGCCTTGGTACTCGACAGGTCACCTTACTAGACCATTTTTTTGGGCAGTTTCAAAAAGTTGGCGCTGGACTGGTTTCGTACAACTCCTACGCGGGATTCCAACGAACAAGTCTATATCCCTCTATTTTAGCTGGACACCGGACTTTCCCAACCTGTCCGCTACAACATGTCCGGGCAGTTCACTGCGCCTTTGTACCCAGAAAAGATCCAGGTTCGACTGTCTCGTTTAGAGGTATCCGGCATTCACGAACCAACCTGGAAGTCATATAGACCCCAGCTAGTGCATACAGTGCAGCCTTACTATCAGTACAAATTCGAATATCCTCCCCAATATATTCTGTGGTACCTTAACCAGTTAACTGCCCTCATAATGTCTGCGATTTAGGCCTGTGCTACGCTACACTCATTTTGCAGACTGGAACTCAGCCTTCACTCATACAGGGGGATGAAAATAACCTCACCGACCCCCCCCCCCCCCCCGAGCCCGACTTAAATCCATCTGTAAAGATTTTCAGCACGTTTCCTTGACGATCTGTGCCAATCATCTCCGAGACCTTGCCCGATAAAGTTACATCAAATCTCCTGCCGGGCAGTGGAACCAGTGCACAGTAATCAATATTCTACATTTGACTTAATATGATAGAAATTGATATTAAAATCCATAGTAACTAGGTATATGACAACAATTCTTGTTTGGCCCTTCCAAGTACCACTGTGCAGTTCAGCATGTAAAATGATTCCTTTGTCATCAAGACTCTGAACTAGCAATTTATTTTCCAACTACACACATATTTTCGAAAAGAAAACTCCAGCATACCAGTTTAAACTTGAGCATGTAAAAATATCGCTTTAAAACGATTTTATGATGCCTCCATAAAAAAAATATATATGTACACAAAATAAAAAATAAAAAAATAAAACTTAAAGAATCTGTTTTTAATCAAAGTTTTAAAGCAAAAACGCAACCAATCCCCCCGTTTTGGAATAATAAAAACTCCAGCATCATTTTAGAGAATTGAAATCAGAAATCATAAAAAAAGTCACAGCACAGGCTTAGCACGAATAACCAGAACAAAGCAGATAGCAAAAGTTTTTGTTGTTGTAGTTGAATTTTTTTTTCAGTGGAGCCTGTGCTGGCAACAAGAAAATATCCCTCCCGCTTACAATGCAATAGTGTTGTTGCTATTATTGTTGGTTTTTGTTTAAAGAATCTTGTTTTCAGAAGATCATGTTTAAATGATATTGTTTGTTGTAGCTTGGCCTTTGCTTATACATATATACTCGTATGTATGTGCTTCTCACGTGTTTGCCGTACCCTTCATTTTTTATGCGAGTACGACGTTACTTTTTCTTAAGTTCTTTCATTGTCATGTCAGTATCGCTTTCTGTTACCCAACATTGTATGTGCATGTGTGTGTATGTACGAATGTATGTAATTGCTGCTTCATTCCCAGTTGGCCATGTCTTAAAGACATCTTAAATAATGGGTAAAAAACAATAGAAAATCGTGGAAGATTTGTTGAGGACACCTCAAACAAATCATTGACGAAATTTTCGAAGAAATTATCACGAAATCATGCAAGACCATATGTCCAAAGTAATTTGGACAATTGAAATGAACTTGAATTTTCACATATTTAACTTGAATTTTTAGTTTAGATTAAGATTATTGTCAAATTATATTAATATATATGAATTATTTTGCATGAATTTTTATTTTAATACTTATCATATATTGATTTGCTTAATAGTTACTTACCTAATACTTACCTGATACTTACGACTTATTCATTTGAATTACTTATCCAACCAATTGCTACATGCATTTTTTTAATATAAGAATTCATACAATCACCGCTGAAAGACTGCCAATTATTCAATTTTATTTCGTTCGTAATTATATTTGAATTTACAAAAATAAAACCTTAACCAAACCTGTAGTACAGGTGAAGAATTTAATAAATACTTTTTGATTCATTGAAAAGAAATAATAACCTCATTTTTTATTTCCTTTTCCCCAAATCGTTATAACTAACTAATTCCGAGTTAATTATAACCCTAATTCTATTTTATCAAAACCAGAATTGGTTAGCACAAATTTCTTTATTTTCTAACCCAGGAAATTTGCATTTTTTGTTCACTATACAAGTGACAGTTTCTCTCACCACATTGTCGACGATTACATACACTACATATTCCTCTACCATGTCGTCGACGAATACACAAGTGACAATATCCCTCTACCTCACTCTACCTCATCAAGGATTATGTAGGCGACAATTTCCATGACAGTATCGTCGTCGATATGTATAGGCGACATATTCGTTGACGATTGTTCCGACGATATCTTCACTGAACTGTCGTGAATGATAGTGATTTAATGAAAATTATTAATTAAATTTTTTTCAGCTTCTAAAAATTTACTCTATTTTAAATCATCAAAATTTTTTTTGAATTATTAATAATGTCATTATACAATTCGTAGAGAATCCTAACAAACTTTCAACGAAATATTTAAGATAATATAAAAATCTTTTAAATTTAAATTAAGATAAACAATTAAGTTTTTTATTCGCTATTTTTAGCTTCTACAGGGTGGCCCAGAAAGACCGAAGTGGTGTGAATTGCTTATAACTTTTTATTTAAGAGATATTTTTTTAATTTTTTTTTTTTTAAATACATTAAATTTATGGGGAATATTTTTGGATTAGTTATTAAAAATGATATCCCGCAAGTGGTGGCCATATTCTGCTTCGCACAAATGTGCTCTTTCCAACACATTTTCCATGACCTTTCGCAAAACTTCCGGTGGTATGTTGCTAATTTCTTCTCGAATATTGGTTTTTAACTCCTTAATAGTCCTAGGCTTATTAACATAAACTTTTCCTTTTAAATAGCCCCAAAGAAAACAGTCTGGAGCGGTTAAATCCGGGGAACGCGGAGGCCAATTAAAATTGCTGTTACGAGAAATTATTCTTTCACCAAAGATGTCGCGTAAAAGAGTCATTGTGGCCCTCGCAGTGTGCGCTGTGGCTCCATCCTGTTGGAACCATATTTGCGGATGGTTTTCCACGGCTGACCTTACAAAATTTTGCAACATGGCCCGATATCGATCACCATTGACGGAAATGGCGACACCTTGTTCATTTTCAAAAAAAAAATGGGCCAATGATCCTTTCTGAAGAAACACCGCACCAAACGGTACACTTAACTGGGTGCAATTGTCGTTGATGAAGTACTCTCGGGTTTTCCGTAGCCCATATCCTACAGTTTTGCTTGTTAACGAACCCATTTAATTGAAAATGGGCTTCGTCACTCATTATTAAGTTATGAATAAAATTTGGATTCTCTTGTGCTTTTTGCTGGAAATAAATTGCATAGTCAAGTCGTTGCTGGTAATCTGTTGGTTTCAATTCTTGGACAAGTTGAATTTTGTATGGAAACAATCCTATGGTGTGCAAAATTCGCTGCAGCGACGTCCTTGAGAGGCCCAGTTGTGACGAACGTCTCCTGGTTGATGTTTCTGGATCCTCCCGAATACTCTCCTGTACCACTTGAATTATGTCAGCCGTGTGGACAGTTCGGTGTCTGCCGGGACCAGGAAGGTTCCTTACTGCTCCTTGTTCTCGAAAATTTGCAACCAGACGGTTTATTGTTGACTGAGAGGGTGCAACCCGCACATTAAATTGACGACGGTATGCACGCTGAGTCAACACAATGGACCGTTGATTTGAAAAGTAAATTTCAACAATTTGGGCACGTTGTTCAATTGTGTATTGCTCCATTATAAATTATCCAAGTCTTCTTTACAAAATACTGAAAAGAAAAGAAAAAAAAAATTATAATAAAAAAGTTATAAGGAATTCACACCACTTCGGTCTTTCTGGGCCACCCAGTACCATTTATACCAATAAAAAATTATAAAAGGCTTGTTTTCTATGTTTCCCAGCTATCTATATGTCGACATTTCATAGGAACTACCCTAATCATCAGTAGACTTTGGAAATTTTTGAAAGATATTCTCAAACATTCAATATATAAAGTTGAATGTTTGAGAATATCTTTCAAAAATTTCCAAAGTCTACTGATGATTAGGGTAGTTCCTATGAAATGTCGACATATAGATAGCTGGGAAACATAGAAAACAAGCTATTTATAGTTTTTTATTGGTTTAAATTAAGATATATAAAAAAGAGTTAAAAAATTAATTAGAAAAGAATAATCAATATTTTAATATCGATTTTTTTTTTTAATTAATACGTACTCATGTATAATTAATTAAAGAAAATGTATGTTAAATTTGTTAAGAAATTTAGTTTTGTTTTAATATTTTTTTAAAATTATACACACATATATAAGGGCATAGCTATAATACATATTGTTAGTTGCATTTTTCCTGAATCGAAATTTTTTAAGGGATTCTACTGCGTTTCATAAAGCATACAGCGTCACAAAAATTTAATTGAATAATTTCATAAATATCGCATTTAAAAGCAGTTAAAGAAAAAATTACTTGTAGATGAAACCAGGTATACAGTTTCCATTACGATTTTTCTTTTTCCTGTAAAATTGCGATTACAGTAAATCCCGCTTAATTACCTCACTCAAGTTGCTGTAATTTTTGGGTAATTGAGCGAGTAAGGTATTAAAGCGGACACGTTTATTTACCTCATAGCGAAATTATGCGATTACGCTTAAAAACCTCTACAACGGCATTTAACCAAACAGACTTAAATTAAATCAAAGTCCTTACATACATACGTCAAAATAAAATGTAAACGCAAAAGAAGTTTTCATATAAAAATGTTTTCATAATAAAAACAAACCAAAACTAACAGATTCATATCACAAATATTATACGTACATAGATATAAGTATGTACATATATAGAAAACAATAACAGGAATAGATGCAAGTATGTATATAATAAAAGCGTATCAGAACCTTAAAAACAAATTAGCTGGATTCACAAAAATTTAATCTTTATGTTAAACAAGTGACAAATTTGTCAACAGAGGTTAGGGAATTGGTAGGCAGTTTGGGTAAATAAATGAAGGAATTTTTAGGGAGTTTTTGGATTTGGGATACAATATTTTGGGTAATTACCCAAAATGGGCAATTAAAAGAAAGTTAATTAACCGTACATTTTTGTATGAAAATAAGTGAAATAGGATAGAATATAAGAGGTGAATAAACGAAAAAGGCATTTAAGCGATGGGTAAATATACGAGGTATACTGTATATTTGTTTCTGCATGAGACCAACAATATATTTTATTTCATACAAAAAAAAAATATACAGAAAAAACTGACGATATGTTTCGTACTGCTGTTAATATTCAACTGAGTAAATCTGTATACTAAAATTTTATACATTTTTGTTGTTTTTTAGAGTCGTGTCAATTTTTATGCAGAAATATTTTACTTGAACGTTGTGAAGACTATATTGAAGACATTGTCGCCCATCGTGTCGCTCATTTAAACACAAGTATAAATTCCTCTTCAGCTTGTTTTAGAGTACAGTTGCTTTTTTGAAATGCCTACATGAACAATATGTAGACATTGCCATTCAACTGTCTCCTACAGATGAGCGGCCAGATTGAAGACATTTTCGCCCATACGGTCCGCTTTTCATTACAAAACCTAAACTAAAGAGAACAAATCGTGCATATATTTTCGAAGACAATGTCGTCTAGGACGACTTTGCCAACTGGGTTTTTATGTAGTCGTATTAAACAACCATTTCTAAAGAGTTTGATTGTTTGTTGGTTTGGTTGTTGTTGTGGTTGTTGTTGTTGTTAAGGCATGCAGCAGCATTGTCAGTGCAGTGGAAAATTGTACATATTGACCGCTTTTTATTTTATGGCTGTTGTTGTTGTTGTTGCTGTTGTTGATTTGTGCGTTAAAGGCAAACGTTCTTTATGTTGAATGCTGCTGCTGGAACACGTACGACGACCTCAAGCTTAGCACACGTAGGGTTGGTTCGTTCGCTGATGGCATTCATTCCTCTCTTCTTTTTTTTTTTTTTTTGTTTTTGCTTTGTATTATTTCTTTTTCCATTTTTATGATGATTATTTGTTATTGTTGGCGTTCGTTTTTATTCTATTGTAGAAATGAATCGCTCATTTCAAATAGGGTGATCCTTAATTTCAAATCAGATTTTAACCATTTTTTGTCTTTAAGACCCGTTTAAGCCCATCAAGTTTTTACTTGGAAAGAATTAAAATGATTGCAAAATATGGGGTGATTCATCATAAGGTTTGACTTATAATGTGAAATAAAACTTGTAGATTTATATGATATATTACCTACGTCTGAGTTAATAGACAACGTTGATGGTTACAAGCATGATACAAAAAACAAGGTAGCCGCTTCGCTACCACAATAGAACAATAAAAAAAACAACAGGTATTTTGTTTGTGTAAAAGGGCGAATTTACACTTAAGCTATCAAAAGTAGTTGATAGCGAACATGTACAAAAATTTAAATGGCGCCGAAAAAGGCAAACAAAACTTGACAGAGAAAGTGCCGCCATATTAATCGAATTCGCCTGAATTCGCCGATGCATCCACCTAATAATTAGTTCGCCTTGGTTACAAGACATGTGAGCTATGATGTATCCGGGTGGTAAACACAAGTTCCTTTCGCCTCTACTTGACCCTATTTGATTGCTTCCGAGCAGTAAAGTGAAAAAATTATATCATATTATATCATGAAAAAATTATATCATATATTATCACAAAATATTGTTATTATTGTCCCAGATTGTATTTTCAAAGTCAGCTCTTATTTCAAATGTCTAATCTTGCTATATCTAAACAATGGCATATTTAAGCATATAAAAGCATATTTCTTAATATATAAAAAAAAGTTTTTTCTTACATGTTTCTGGCAAATATTTCAATATCAATTTAATATAAATTTAAATCTTATTCATGTTTTATAATTTTCCACTTTAAAATACAAATGCATATAAATGCTTATTTTAGCATATTACTTTAGATTTTAGTAGGTTTCTTAGTCTATATAACAATTAATCTATATATATGGCCTAGAAAATTGATTTTTTAAAAGAATTAATATATCTATTTGCATATATGCATATTTAAGCATATAAAAGATTATATTTTAATTTGGCTTATATAACCAATATTACATAAAATAAAGTAAAAAAGATTGTATAAATGTTTATCATTATTTTTTTTATATTTTTAATTATTTATTAAAACTGGTAATTTTGATGCATTAATGCAGTAGTACTCTGGGTAAAATTTCCTATTTTCCTGTGATTTTTTTTTTTTTTTTATATTGGACCAGTACTCAGGGGATGACATATGCAGTGCATTGTACCAGAACTAGGCAAATAGGTTGTGAGAAGGGGGAAAGAGGGAGTAGTGTTTGTGAACATTTGACTTGAACTTTCCAACGTTATAAAAGACAGGAAACACGTCTGCAGACAATTTGTTCCACAGACAAAGCGTACGGCTAAAAAATGAATTATCCTTGTAATGGATGAGCTCTGAACGATGAACGCGTGGTACGCAAAAATGTGCGAGTTTCGGGAACAAGATCCCTAATCTCGTCAGAGCAAAATCCATTGTAGTAACGATACAACAGAGTAACGCACCCCACACTGCGTCGATGCTCCAATGAGTCAATAGAGTTGGATACCCTACTGTAACCGATGAGCTTCTTCGCCCTCTCCTGCACACGGTCCAGTAACCCCAAAATAGGCTTTGAGGCACCGGCCCAAACATGAGAGTTGTATTCCATTTTCGGTCGGATGTAGGTGGTATAAATAGTAAGGAGGTCGGATGGAGTGAAGTACATCTTACACCGTTTCAAAAAACCGAGGCACTTGAATGCTTCTTTAGAGACATGAAAAATGTGTTCGGTCCAGCGAACATCACACTGTATCTTCATTCCAAGAACATTAAGAGCTTCGGTTCCTCAATATTTATACCATCCATGTGTACAGATGAAGCAGCATCTGCGGTCGTTTGTTTGTGTGTTAATAAGCAACATTGGGTCTTACGAGCGTTAAAAGTGACCCTGTTTTTACGACTCCATTCGGAGATTAATAGAAGATCACTATTCAGTGAATCATTCATATTTAGCCTCTTGGCAGCGATCTCTGATAGGCTAGGCCTATAACTAAAAGAGTACGAGTGACAAATGCTGCTGTCATCCGCAAAAGGGTGGATATGGTTGGAAGTTTGATAGAGAAGGTCGTTAAGGAAAATTAAAAATAGGGTAGGAGAACATATTATGGCAATAAAATTATATCCTTGATTAAAACGATATAATTTTAATTTTTTAGGAAAATATTTGTCATAGAATATTTAATTTATGTTTTCTTTCATTTGGTTTTCCATTTTTTTATTATTTGCTCAAAAACGCTTAGAGCATATTAGTGCATATTTTTGCATATTGCGACTACCTAAACTGTCTTTAATCTTTTTTGAAATATATTTTGCATATAAAAGCATATCTTGATAAAGTATACGCTTATCTATTTCGATATATTAAATATATCTTCATAAATACCAATTTAAAACATATTTTTATGTAAGATATATTTGAGCTTCTTTAAAGTTTTTTTTTTTTTAATTCCTAAAATAAAAGCTTGCCAAGTTTTAATTTTTTTTTTTTTTTTTTTTTTTTGTTAATGGTTAGCAATTAGTTTTATTTCTAGCTTTTTAATGGCAGCATATATTGTCATATATTAGCATATTTTCCAAAATCTCCATAATATATTCATTATTTTCTTGAAAATTTCTATTAAACTTTATCTTGACTTTTTTTTTTTCTTTAGGGCAAACTTTGTTACCTTAATAAATTCTGTTTTCAAATCTACGTCAGTCATTTTATGTTTATGTCTGTCTATATGTCGGCCTGTTGACCTGTCTAACTGTCAGTTGGCATTATTTGTAATGAGTTAAATAAAAAGAGAAACGTGATCTTTACATACGCATTTAAAATATTCAATATCAATGTTTATTTTGTTTTTCTCTTTCTTATTTCTTTATTAAAATTTCAAATTAATGTTGTTGTTTTTTTAATAAGACATGTTATTGAATTGGCTTTTTTACAGCAAGAAATTGTTGTTTTTGTTAGCAGTCTAGATTTACTCAGGTGTTCTTGACACTTTTTTCAACAACAAAAAACATTATATGAAAAGAATGACAGATAAATTATTAAATAATATATGGGAAGTTTGTTATAAGTAATTCTTTTTTATAATGCATATTTCATTATAAATGCTTATTTTTTATACTTTTCCTAAAATTAAAAAAAAAATATCAAAAAAAGGACAGTATATCATAAACTCCTTTCTGATTACGAACTATAAAGTTGGCCTGCGCAGCTTAGTTGTTCTTATTTTTAAGGATGTGTTTAATTAAGGAGTAATTTTACCAGGCCTTTTTCGTAGTATATCTTGCTTTCCCAAATAGCATCCATTTGTCATATCTTACCCAGTTTCTCTCTTAACGCATATTAGCTTATAAATGCATATTCCAAGTTTATTTAAATACATATGTTTTTCTTATCAATTTATCCAATTACCTGTTAGTATTTTTTCAAAAAACTCGTTTTGGGCATTAGCATATTTTAGCATATTTTTGCAAATTTTAATATAACTCGTATTAAGTATACACATATGCTGTTGTTACAAAACTTCTGGCTTTTTTTTTATATCAACTTATAAAACTTCAAGGAAGAAAAAAAATCGGTTTACTAAAAAATCATATAAATGCATATTTTCAGATTAATTGCACATTATCAAGCTTTCGTGTTAAATATTTTTACCTTACTTAATGAAAATATACAAATGTTATACTTATTTCTTAAACATTTCCTAAAATGAAAAATATCCAATAAAAACTTTATATCATAAACTATTATTTATATCGTTTCTGATTGCCAGCTATAACGTTGGCCAGCACAACATAATTTTTAAGAAAAGCTTATATATGCTTATAAATGCATATATCTGAAATTTCCTTAATTAAGGCAAAATTTTACAAAAACTTTCTTGTGAAATATCTTGCTTCAGCAAATACCATCTTTTTGGCAAATATTACCTAGTTTCTGTATTAAGGCATATTAGCTTATAAATGCATATTTTGGTTTTATATAAAAATATTTTATTTAAACACATGTTTTATATAAATACAAATATTTTTCTTTAACCTTTTCGAAGTTTTTCATATTGCCAGCTGGGATATTTTTGAAAAAACTTTTGTAAAGTTTTTAAGAAAAGCTTATATATCCTTATAAATGCATATATCTGAAATTTCCTTAATTAAGGCAAAATTTTACAAAAACCTTCTTGTGAAATATCTTGTTTCAGCAAATACCATCTCTTTGGCAAATATTACCTAGTTTCTGTATTAACGCATATTAACTTATAAATGCATATTTTTAATTTATATAAAAATATTTTATTTAAATACATGTTATATAAATACAAATGTTTTTCTTTAACCTTTACGAAGTTTTTCATATTGCCAGCTGGGGTGTTTTTCAAAAAACTCGTTTTGGGCAATAGCATATTTTAGCATATTATTGCATATTTTAATATAACTCGCATTAAGTATACATACATATGCAAAATATTGTTATACAACATCTAGTTTTTTGTTTAATATTAACTTAAAAAACTACATCGAAGGAAAGAATTGGTTGTACTAAAAAATTCATATAAATGCATATTTTCAAATTAATTGCGCATTATCAAGCTTTTGTGTTAAATATTTTTAACTGACTTGAGGCAAATATACATATGTGTTATACGGATATTCTTATGCTCTTTTTATTAAAAAATATATTAATAGTTTAGAAAGTATGTTAACAGTTTAAAAATCTAAAAATTCCTTTTTTTTTAACTCCTCATATCAAACTCATTTATGTCTCAGCATAACACAAGCATATTCGAGCATATAATGGCATATTTTGCATAATCAGCTTCTCTGTTTTATTCTTAAGCATAGTGGTTTAACTTATCATGCGGACATATAAATTAAAGTCTAGCTTATTTTAGCATATAAATGCTTATTTCCATATTTTATTATATTTTTCAAGTTTCTTGATCCTTGTTTAAATCTTTTAATGGCATAAACCCTTTTCTTTGAATATTTTCAATCTTATACAATTAAACTTCGTAAAAAATTATTTTTTTTATCTTCTAAAGAACATATTTTTACTTATCTGTCAACTTAAAAAATTCTTTATAAACTAATAACTTTATCAATTTATGTGTAAAATTCCGAAACATTTTTTAATGTTTTTTCTTTTCTTATTTTAAAACTGTCATTTGAAGTGATATGCCGCATTGTTAAATCCCTCTTTATTTCTTGTTTTGCTTGGTAGATATATACATATATTTTTTTCAACAACTATTAAAGATAAAGAAAAATTTTATATACAAAAACACCAAATAAATTTGTATAGAAATAATAACAATAACGTAAAATACCTACAAGCAACCGGATTACGCTGAGGGCAAGATATTAAAAAAGAGACCTTAAAATGCATTGAATAAATTGAGGTCCAGGCTCAAAGCAGTGAAAAGGAATAAATTTGTCTTTTAGTTAGTTTAATGGTCAAAGTAAAGGAATGAAATCTTTTTGAAAAATATATATAAAATGGTGTAAATTGTGCTCAAATTTCTGCAAATGTAAATAAAATTCAAAATAAACAATTATATGTTAAAATAAGCAAAATATTATGTAATAAAATATATTTTTTAAGTGCTTATACTGTTAAGTATCTTTTAATTAAGTATAGCTATGAAAAAATTTTGAGAAATTAACTTTTTTAACTTAGAAAGTAGCTATAAGCATTTATATGCTTAAATATGCTGAAATAAGCTATGCATAAAATATTACTTATACATAAATATAAGCAATTATATGCTAAAATAAGCAAAATAATATGTAAAAAAACACATTTTTTCAGGATTTATATTGTTAAGTTTTTTTAAATAAATTGCAGTTATGAAAAAATTTTGAGAAATTAACGTTTTTAACTGAAAAAGTGGCTATAAGCATTTATGTGCTTAAATATGCTGAAATAAGCAAGTCATAAAGGAATTACTTTCAAGATTTAATTATTTACCATGCTAGGAATATTGAAACACTATTTAGCTTCACTTTTAGGAAAAGCTTTTATATGCTTCAATAAAATATCCAAATTGCTGAAACTTTTTCTAGCTTATTATTACATCAATCCATAAAAAGAAGAATTCGCTTCATAAAATTAACTTCCCAATATTATATAAAAATTCAGACAAAAAACAACCAAAAATTTTTCATTCTCATATATGCATTTATCCCACATATATGCATTTATAAGCTAATATACTTCATATTTTAAAATTTTTATAAACCAAATGTTTAGCATAAAACCAAGTTATTTCCCAAAGTATTACTTCTGTAACTCAATTTTAGAATAAGTGCAGCATATCAAAAATAAGCTTTTATATGCCAAAATATGCAAAATATCTTATGTCTTATAGAAACTTTGTTTAATGTAATAAAAATATATAAACAAAGAAAAATAGTTAGGAATTTCAATTTGTTAAATTTTTGTTGAACTTTGTAATTTTTAAATTAAAAATTTTTTGGCTTATAAATATATATATATATATATATATATATATATATATATATATATATATATATATATATATATATATATATATATATATATATATCTTGAAAAAGGATCCACAATCATAGGAAAGTATTATTGTGCATTATTGGATCAATTGGTTGATGGAATCAAGGAGATTCAAGAAAAAAAGTGCTCTTTCTTCAAGACAACGTACCGGCTAACACAGCCTTAGATACGATTCTAAAATTACATAAAATAAACTTCGAATTGGTTGATCATCTACCTTATAGTCCAGATTTAGCTCCTAGTGACATTTTTTTTTTTTTGTTTTCAAACTTGAAGAATGGCTCGCAGGAAAGAGATTCATCTCAAACGATGAAGTGATTACCAAAACTAACGCGTATTTTGAGGGTTTTCCAAACTCGTATTATTCAGATGGTATAAAAAAATTGGAATATGGTCTTAATAAGTGTATTCAGCTAAATGTTGAGAAATAAATTTTTGAAAAAAATTTTTTTTTTCTTACTTAGGTATCTTCAGTATCCTTCCGCCCTCATATTATGTTTTTTTTATTTAAGTTTGAAATTATAAATCTGCTACAGGTTTTTTATTTTTATATATCTTTTAAAGACTTTATTCATTTCAATGTCTGTTTTTATAGTTTTTGAACCTCGCCCAAGCACTAAGGCGATAAGAACTTTGTTTATTTTATCTGCCTGCAGTTGGACTTTGGTGTATGCGTGTGTGTGTGTGTGTGTGTGTGTTAATGTGTGTGTGTGTGGATATGCGTGTGCTTAAAACATGATTGACATGAAATGCATCCCAATACAGTTCATATCACTTGGGACTTTAAAAAGCAACAAAACTAAAAAGGAGATACTTTTTTTTATAACTTTAATTGACTTTTTCTGAACTGCCTTTAAGAAAGAAAGAAAAAAAAATAAAAGCCTAAATAAAATGTAGCAAGATGAATATTATGTTTAAGATTCGTTACAGTGACCCTTGCATTTTTAACGAGCATAAAATCAAGTTTAAACAAAAAATAATGATGGGTTTGTGTATTCCCTTCTTCGACGTTATTAAAAATATGTAAAAAGAAAAATTAAATTAAGAAAAATTTTTATATGAAAAATAATGAAACTTGTTTGTAAAGGGTTAATCGTTTTTCGGTTTCAAAAGTACAGTCAAATTAAATATTTTTATTATAATTTGAACGGTCACTTCCACTGCGACCATTATTGATCTATTGAGCTTCTCCTTAGCCCCTCACGGATTAAGTACATCAAGAAACCGGACTAACTCCTTCATTGGAAGTGATGGCAAGTTCTCTTCACTCAACTTATGTGCCTGTATCCCCTGTATCTCAAAACCCCACAGTGGGTAATCAAGTGCCTCATTGCCTCTGCAAATGTCTGTTGGAAATGTCCACCATGTACAGTACACCTGTCAGTGTTTTGAAGCTTTTCCTATCCAGTTTTAGATCACGTTCGGCCCTCTTTGCATCAAAGCTGGGAAATTTTTAGGAATGTTCAAGACCGTGCACTATCTCTCCAATATAAAGCTCTTTCTTTTATAAAGCTACCATATTGATGAAACTTTTATTTCTTCATAATATTGGGCGATTCTTTTTGAGGTTAGATTTTTTATACAAATTTTTTGACAGATCACTCATGACTCATATCAAACTGCTTTGTAATTTTCGGTCAGTATCATTCGACTAATCATCCTGGAAAGGCTCACAGCCTAACAGCATCTCTAAATTGTTCAGCTTTAATGCGATTTGTTAGAAACGTTTTTGTGCGATTTGAGTAACTTACGGTCCACATAATCGACTTGCTGAAATCACTATTGTCAATACCATCACACCAGATTCAGAACGTAGTGAGGAAAATATAGGAGCAGCTATAGCTTAGAGTATACGCGAAGACTGTGGCAAATCGATTCGTCGCCGTTCTCAACATGTTAACGGACTATGTGCTCTCTGGAGTTCATGCAAATGGTCTACCTCTGGGTTCACCAAGACGTCGTTATGCGTGCAACAATAGAATTGTTAACCAGTGCCTTTATTTGGTACGCTAGGTTCACACAGATGGAAATATTTGTCTGAAGTTTGTAGCTAATGGGCAAACCCCTTGCTAAGAGCTCGACTCTTCTAATTTATCACAGGAAGAAACAACTTAATTAGTTGCTAGCCCGAAACCCATTTAGGAACATCAGCCTTTAACCAATTTACCCGTTGAATCATCATTACTGGTTCCTTACATTACAGTATCTGTTACAAGATCAGTGAAAACCAATAGACTGCAAAAGAGAACCTCTCGGGGATAAGCCGATCCCCGTTGTACCAATTAACCTTTAGCAAGGTCAAAACAACCTAAGCTATGCGGCCTTCTTTCTCGTGGAGTTGGCCTATCGTCAGATAAGGCCGTCAAGGAAGGTGCTGATGGTAATCAATGACACATCCTGTTCAATAATCCCCCCGGAAACCGGGTTTGCCTGATGTGCACCTAACCAGGGCACTCTGTTTTCTGGAGCATAGAGGAAAAGGCGCCCAGCGTTTGTTGTAGCAAATAAAACTTTAGGAAGCGGCATGACTCATGTTATGTTGGACTTCCGAAACCCACACCAAGGGTTAAAATTGGCAGAACGGGGATCGGCAAAGTCCTGAGAGGTTTTCCTTTGCCGATTTTTTAGGGTTAATAGCTACCGAGGTGCTACTGTCTTGCAACAGATACTGTAATTTAAGGAACCAGTAGTGATGGTTTGACGGGTGAGTTAGTCAAAGGCTGAGAACGGGGATCAGCAAAGCCCGAAGGAAATTCTGCCTCTCTCGGTGCTAATCAAGGTGGAGGTGCCTACCTTGGCTAAAACGTTCTAGCTGTGGTTTAAACCTAAAATCGCTGCAAGAGGAATTAGTTTCCCTGATAACTATGGTGCAGGCTGGTTTTGGGATTTAACAACCCCCCGAGGTGCTGTTCTCTTGCAACAGATACCAGTATGTTGAGGAACCAGGAGTGATGGTTAGACGGGTGAGTTGGTTAAGAGCTGATGCTCTTAATGGGCTTCGGCCTACAAGCTCATTAAGCCTTGTCTTCCATTGACTGTTGGAAAATTGCATGCAGGAGGAATTGGAAGGCCCTAAGCAAGCGGTTCGTTTATAAGGCTGCAAACTAAAGCGAAAAATTGCGAGCTGTGAATTTTCTTCATCATCAGATTAGGCCGTAAAGGCAGGTGCTGATGTAAATCGATTTCACAACTTACGGATAAATTAACATATTTCTTTGCTTACGAATCGAAATACAAAGAGCGGAAAGACAAACGAAAGAGATAAATATACAAAAATTACACATATATTTGTTTGTTTTGTGCCATCTCTGTTTAGTTTGAGCCAATAAAGCTCATTTCGTGTATATGAAATAAATATAACTTTGTTTTAATATGATTTGAATTTTTGTTACTCCAAAAAAAACACCCAGTAATTTCAACTTATTCTTTACTGTTCGTCAGATCTTATCAATTTCCATTTTTTTTTCCGGTTTAAATAATTCGAATATAAATTTTTGTTCTTTTTTTCATAATTTTTCTTTGATGCCAATAAACTTTTGTGAGCGGTTTAATTAGTGATGGTTTTCTAAATGCTTTAGAGATTTTCTCTCTTAAATGTGGTTTGAAAACCGTTGGGGTGTCATCATGTTTCTTACGACCCGCATGATTTCAGTTTTTATATTATAATTTATTAAAAGCAATATTTTTTTTCATATTAATTAATTTTGATTTTTGTGGTCTTGATTTTGTTACAATAGATTTTATAGTTTTTTTTCTATTGTTTTGTCATAAAATATGATTCAACCAAATAATAATGTTCCTTCATAAATTTTCTAAAGAATATTGAAAATCATTTTGATTATTAGATTCTGAATTGTTTGACATTAAAGGAAATATGCTAATATGTTCAGTATAATAAAATTTGTTTAAGGGATCCTTTTTAGTGACTGCGTGACAAATTTTGCTTATACTCGTAATAAAAAGGAAGATAACTTGTGCTGGTATGCAAAATTATAACAAAATTTATATTTTAAACAAATAATTTGTTTAATAAAAGGTCCAGATAAATTAAGAAGAACAAAACGCACACCCAAAACTAAATTTATTTGAAGAGAAAATTCTCTCACACTGGCAGCACCCGCAGAAAACTAAGATGGAATAATCATAGTCACAAAAAATAAGAATATGCTTATACTCTGCAGAATTAAATCTACATTGCTATTAAGCGAGATATGAAATTAAAAAATTTTAGTTAGTTGTGTTACTACACTCATAAAAAAACCCCCGTCAAAAGAAAGTGCCTTCATTTTTAACCCCATGAAACTTTTCATCGCTGTGTTGTCAACTATTACATCAGTTGATATATTTGTCATTAGTGGCAATTATATCATAAATGGAATATCCTGCTGATATCTTAAGGCCCTCTACTTCACTATCATACACTATCGTACGATTCATTCACAGGAAGCTGTTTCAAAGGTCTGGCCGACTTAAAAAAATCGCTTCAAAATGGCGTTGTAGGCCACACTATTATATAACTAAGTATGATTTCAATAATTCATATACACAATAAAATAATTAAAAACTTTTATTAACATAATAATTTTACATTACTTAAATTTTTTTCTTGAGGCACCAATAAAATTCGCATATTTTGCACAATATATACCACACTGATCGCACAGAAACCATAATGTTTTGAAAAATAATATAAAACTTTTCAAATCGAACGATTTGTCCAAAACTCTGTCGCACGGTTGCTTTTTTAGTACTTTTTCAGCACACATGCTTTATTTAGTAGATCGCACGATCGTGTATGATAGTGTAACAAGGCTTTTAGTAATACTTTATTGAAATATATTTGATGCAAGCATGCGATCAATTTAATGGTAACTCTAATATTGAAAAAATTACTAAAAGTAATCAATATAATAATGTCGATATGGACAACTTATGGCGTTAGGCCATGCTGATCTCTGTTAAATACAAATTTTTTTCAACCGCAATAATACGAGTAGTGTCCTTTTTTCACTTAAATAGAACACCTGCTGAAAGTTGTCGATTGTTGGTAGAAGCTTACGGTCAAAATACGTCAACTAAAAAAACTTGCAAACGATAGTTTGCCCGTTTAGTGATTTCGTTACACAAGACAACCAGAAGGCTAGTCAGCTGAAAAAATTTGAGGATGAGGAATTAGACGCTTTACTCGACGAAGATAGTTGGCAAACGCAATTAGAACTTGCATTTTCCTTGTTAGTCATACAAAAAGTAAGATCGCTGTGTTTAAAAGAATTCACTCAAAAGCAAGGAAATTTGATCCCATATGAGTTAGGGGCGAAAGGCGTTGCATAATTTTTCATGTTGCGAATGATGCTAGAAAGTTACAAAAAGATCGTAATGATCGAAGAGCAAAAAGTCATATCTAAAGCCCGCCCAACCAGCTAAATCAATGCCCAAACCGAATATCCATGATGTCAAGGTAATGCTGTGTATTTCGTGGGATCAGAAAAGTGTTTTGTATTATGGCGGCCACATGACACCTGTACCCAAGACAATTGATTCGTTTGAAAAAAGCAATTAACGCAAAACGACCAAAATACGAGGCCATAATCTGCCACCAAGACAACGCTCGGCCAGTGTTGCCAGACCGGTCAAAAACTATTTGGAAAACTGTATATATGAAGTTTTAGCTCACTTGCCTTATAGCGCAGACCTTGGCCCTTTCTTACTACCATTTGTTTCGATCGATGCAAAACGCCTTTATTGACATGCGCTTCACTTCAGAACAGGGTATCATAAATTCACTTGATTCATTCTTTACCTAAAAACGAGAGCAGTTCATTGGGGCGGAGTCGGTTTTAATGATTTTTGATCAAAATCAGTATATAAAAATTTTTAAAGACATAAGAAGGTACTCGTATACATTATCCCTTAGTGAAATCATTTTCTCCCGGGTTATACCGATTTTTGATATTTTATTCGTTGTTTGAAAATGGCTTTAACGATTTTCATGAAAATTGGTATCTAGGGTTAATTAGTTATTGTATACAGATGTATATTGATCCTGGTCCCGGATTGACTTTTGTATGTTTCGTTGTGGTTTTTACCTATTTTCGTACTGTGGTAAACACATAGTTAAATATCTGGATAAAAATCAGTTTTTGCTTTCTCCGAGTCACGGAAATATCCATTTTGTTGCGGGTCTTACTAATAATCTTGATCCTAGTTGCTTTGACCTTTATTTAATTTAATAAATTGTTTCAGCTTAAGGTCCTTTCTTGTTTTTTTTAATTGAACTAATAACACACAAGGAAATTTTCCTGAATAAGTCTTCCGAAGGAGGAAGAAATATTGCAAAATATAATAGTAAATTTAACTGGGCTTTACTCTTTAGGGACATTGATGTACATATTAAGGCTTCTCAAAAATGGCTTTAAAAAATTCTGTATTGGGCAGTTTTTGAAAAGGAGATCTATTTTGGTTAATGCCGGCTCTGGAAAAATCTTTTTATTTCAAAAGCTTAAAAAATGTATTTATATTATTCCAAATCCTTTAAATGAAACCATTCATATGAAAATAATATGATCCCTAGACCTCAGACACGAGGTTTTAGTCACACTTCTACTCTGACACTTTTAAGCTGCAAACCTGAAAACTCGCACTAGACACAAACTAAAAGCATGACTAAAAGCCCTCAATATACGAGTACTAAAAATATTTATTTATTCCATAAGGATTTTATGGGCAGACAAGCAAAAAAAACCCCGTCCTTGCAAATGTTATCTTTGGACAAACGACAAAACTGAGAACAACCAGCCACTGCAACGGACTTGTTTGCATGAAAATTTCACTTTCCCACGATCGAAACGCACCTGTACGAAATCTCTTTTACATCAAAAATAAGGGACAAAAATCCTTTAAAACTAAACACAAAATAAACAGGCATAGGAACTTGCCTTTATACGAGTATAGGTACGTGCATGAGTTTGAATATATTTTGGCGCTCACTTTACGCATGCGCAGCTCGAAATTCCTTTGCTTGTGTTTTAAATGCAAAACTGAAACGTGTTTTTGAAATAAAATCATCAGAATGCATTAAAAGGCAAAAATATCACGTTACTCTTGCAACCCTATTTTCATTGGAAGCAACAACCAGCCAGCACAACTTTTAAGCAATAAATAAATATCACCCATTTTTTTTAATGAATAATGTGTAGATTTGAAGTCCTTTTTATGTTGATTGCAGTGGTAGTCGTAGGTTTTTTAGTTTTTATCTTTGTCAGCATCTCGCCAGAAGTTGAAATGCAACTTCTTTCCCCAAGTATTCCCACGGTTTTGTTTTAACCAGCAAAAAGTGTAGCTGTTGTTATAGCAATTTATTTATTCCTGTTTTATAGGTTTTTTTTTCTTCACAAATGTAATTATCCTTGTTGTAAGTGGAAGGAAGGTACTTAAAGCGTATCCCAATTTAACCCTTAAATGGTCGTAATAGCAGTTATATACGAAAATTTATTAATATGTATGTTTTTGGTCAAAAAATTTCCCAATAAAGGGAAATTACTTTGTACATCTCAGAAATGAAACTTCAAGATTCCCTTAAAAAAAGAAACTTTAAACGGGATTTTTAGAACATACTCTTTTGGTTGCCTAAGAAAGCTGTTATGTAAAAGGGATATTTTTAATACATACCAAATGAATTCTTAAACTATGAAAATTCAGTTTGGGGAAATGTTTTTTATCAGCCTTCTTTAAACTTTTGGTTGCCTAACTAAACATTTAATTAAAGGGAATTTTTTTTTTTTTTTTTTACAAAAACTTTAAAAAATATATAATTTTAGTATAAATATAACTAAACATTTAATTAAAGGGGATTTTATTTATTTTTTGCAACAACTTTAAAAAGTAACTATATAATTTATTATTAAGGAATTTTAAAAGCAATAAGAACGCCGGTTTCTTTACTATTTTTTTGTGTGTACACGAAAAATTTGTAATCATTTTGCAGAATATGATTGAAAAGAAAAATTTCCCTCAAAGGGAAATTTCTTTTTCTGTTGGGAAATTTTTATTTTTCTGCAGTAATTAAAAAAAAGGAACATAATTTATCATTACGGAGTTCTAAAAGCAATAAGAACACTGTTTCCCTTACTAATTTTCAGTTTAACAATACAAAAAAATAGTTTTACAGCAGGGAAATTTTGCTATTATTTTTTAAAAATTCTTTTTTTTTGTAAGAACGCGACAAATTTATAATAATTGTGCAGAATATGCTTGTAAATAAAAATTTCCTTCAAAGGGAAATTTATATTACAATTGGGAAATTTTTTTTATCCGCAGCTTGCGGATATAATTTATTTTTAAGGAGTTTTGAAAGTAATAAAAAAACTTTTGCCTTTACCATATTTAAGTAATTAATAAAATAATATACTTTTTCGCTATAAAAATTATGAGAATTTAAAAATATTAAGAATATTCCCTTTTAAGTAGGGAATTTTTATGTTTTTTATAAAAAAAAATAGTTTTTTTATAATTTAACTATGAAGGTATAATGATTGTCTAAAATATGCTTCTAACCAAATATTTCCTTCAAAGGGAATATTTTTTCACTTGGAAAATTTTTTAGCTTCTCTGAAAAATCTCAACTTTTCTCTTAATAAAATATGGGGTTTCCTAAAATTTAACAATATATAAGAGTTCGAATAATCCTAAAATACAATTTTTATTAAGTAGTATTTCGTTAATTTTAAGGTCCTTTTTGCTTATTTATTTTAATATGTCTGCCAATATTTCGCTTTCCTTCGGATAGCTTTTTCAGGGCAAATAGAGGTCGAATAAAAACCAAAATACAATTTTTATGGTAAATATGTAAAATAAGTGTGAAATTTATTTTTTATTTTAATTAAGGATATTTTTCAAACTAATAAGAAGAGTGTTTTCTTTGCTATAATCAGTTTAACAATACAAAAAAAAAATAGCTTTAATGAAGGGAATTTTTACTATTATTTCTAAGAATACATTTTTTTTTGGAAAAACGCGTAAAATTTGTAATAATCGTGCATAATATGAGTGGAAATAAAAATTTCCCTCAAAGGGAAATTTATATCACACTGGGGAAATTTTTGTTTTTTCGCAAAAAATATCAGCAAACAAAAAGTTGTTTTTTTTATAATTAAACTATGAAGGTATAAGATTACGCAAAAATGCTTCTAACCAAAAATTTCCTTCAAAGGGAAATTTTTGTGGCTTTTCTGGAAAATCTCAACTTCCCTCTAAATAAAATATGGGGTTTCCTTAAATTTAACAATATACGTATAAGAGTTCGAATAATCCTAAAATACAATTTTATGGTAAATATATGTATATGTAAAATAAATGTAAAATATATTTTTTATTTTAAACTAATAAGAACAGTGTTTTCTTTGCTATTTTTCAGCTTAACAATACAAAAAAATAGTTTTAGTAAGAATAGTTTTTTTTTCGGGTGGGAAAGTTTTGTCTTTTCCAAACGTTCAAAAAGGGAGCCCGTTGATATAATTTGCTTTTAAGAAATTTTAAAATTACATGTAAGCTTTTACATAAAATTGGGATAATTTCTAATAAAAAGCGTGGAAATTTTTTTCACTAGGGAAAAATTTAAGATTTCCTGTGAATAAAATATGGATTTCCCTTAAATTTATTAATATATATCTATAACAGTTCGAATAACCCTAAACAAATGTTTTTTTAATGGGAAATATGTAAAAAAAATTTATTTAATGAACTTTTTTAAAACTTTCGTTAAAAAAAGTTTGCTTAACAAAGTAATTTCTTTCATGGGAAACTTTTGCATTCGCGGCTTTAAAGTATACGATCCTCTCGTAGCATTTTTAAAAGAATTTCAGCAATTTTCCTATATAAATCTTTTTTATTTGAATTTTGAACTTTGTTCAAAAACTAAAGCGTTCTTAAGGGTTAATCAAATTGTATTTTCTTTCTTTCCATGGCTCGTTTTATACTCGTGAGTTACGCATGCGCAGAATGTGTAGTTGTACACAAACCAGTAGTTGCAAAGGACATTTATTATTGTTTCGCTTGGATAATTTAACGATTCCTGCCACAATTCTTTGCCAGTACCAGTCTGTTGTTTTAGTTTGTTCTGTTTCTTTTGAAAATCTTCTGATTGTTGCTTTTGTTGTGTGCGAGGAGTTTCAGTATCGTGAGAAAATATTTTCTCAGGATTAAAAAAATTACTGTATATTACTTTTAACATAAATATGGCAGGGCATGTCATATGATGATTAAGCAGGATTCAAATTAATTTTCCATTTGTTGTTTTTTGTTCAAGTCCGTCCATTTATTGTTCTGGTATTTAGTTTATTTAAGTGTGGATGGTAGAAGGAGTAACACCTGCTCTCATAATTAACACAGCCAGAAATGAGATGTTGTAGCACAATCGTGGGAAATATTTCCGTTACGAATACTTTAAGATTTAAAGATTTATTTGAGTAATTTTAAAGATATTGTTTTGTTGTTGTCAATAAATAAAAATCTAATTCTTTGCATGGCATTTCTTTTCCCTTAACCTTTCGTTTGTTTGTGTGAGCTCTTAAATGAACTACAAAAAGTGGTGGGTCTTGAAAATGTTAAGCCTGAGATTGTAGCAGAATTTTTTGAAGTGTTCAATTTACATTTTGCGCATGCGTAAAGTGTGCAGTGGTGCTTGGGCTGTGTGAGAAAACAAGGGTGGCTGGAACATTTGTTCGCCTGGCAGGTGCTGGAGGGGTTGTTTGATTTGGGTTATAGTTCAAAATGATGTCTTGAAACCGTGGGAACGTTTTAGTGAATTTCAATATGAACCTGATTTAGGTAGATGATTTAAATAATCCACATGTTCAACGCACTTGTGTGATGGAGGGTTAAAAAGAGGGATAATGACCACTTTGAAGGAAAAGAAGAGAATATAGGGTTTTTTCCAAAGCCAAACATGTTCAAAAATAAGCAATAAGAAGGGAATATTGAATTTTTTCCAACGCCAAACATGTTCAAAAATAAGCAATTTACAAAATTCCTAGCATTATATTTTTGAAATTTTGCTCATAAATGAGTTCCCTCTTCTTGCAATGGCAGAAAACTTGACTTGAAAGAATATTTTTTATGAAAAGAATTTTACCAACATTCCAATTGCTACATTTTTGTTTGCAATATTTGGCTACATCGATTATACATATTGCTCCTTTTTTGCAACATAGTCATAATGCAAAAAAGCTTGTTTCGAGAAAAACAATTTTCAAATTTTTAGTTTCCATACAAGTCTTAGAAAATGTTTTTAGAAAATATCTCCTAAAGGAAACAGATTAAAATTAATTTAAATACAATTTTGGCACAATATATAAGGTAGTACTGTTAACAATTCTGCGTTGTTAACGCAAAATGTTAATTTTTTGAGATATGACTATGTTGCAATAAAGGAGCAATATGTATTTTAATTTAAATAGATGACCAACATTTAGAAATATGTTTAATAATAAAATTTCCCTCACAGGAAATTAAATTTCCCTCAGAAAAAAATGTATGATATTATAATTTTCCTTAAATGAAAATTTATTTTTTAATTATATATTTTACTAAAAAGGGATTTCTATTATTTTATTTATTTATCTTCAATATTGCAATGTTTTTTCAAATTCATGCAGATTACAAATAAATAATTTCTTAGGAATAAGAAAACTTTAAATGCTGCATAATTTTTCAATTTGCAAGCAAATGATATACTACCAGTAATATTGTAACTTTGTGTTTAAATTTTCCAGCTCTACTTAAAAATAAAAATTTCGCTTTGTTGGGAAATATTTTCAAGGCTTGCACTTTTGGTTTTTTTCTTTATTTAGTATAATTTTTGACAGAAATAAGTGAAAAATGTTAATTCATTTTTCAATTATACCTAAAAATAAAATATCCCTTGGCACAAACGATATTCAGAACATGATGAAAAAAATTTGGTTCATTGGGAGTGCGTAAATTTTTTTATATATTTTTTCATTCAGGTGCTGATTTGTATTTGATGGAAAAGCAGATAAAAATGTATAATTATATTGCTAATAAGTAATTTGCCTACAGAAATATATTACATTTTGCAAACTTAATCAATTTCTCCCCCCTCCTGTTCCAAATTCAAAAACTTTAGCTGTCTTATCAGATTGCCTGAACATATAACAAGCATTGAACGAGTTAACTTCTCTGGCTAAAATATGAAATTTCTCTCCTAAGAATTTATTTTCAAAATTATTGCTACATATTAAATTTTTCCAAATTTTGAAATATTTAATGCTATAGCTAATGTATTTAGATTTCAAAATCGCATATATATAAAAAGATTTTCTTTTAAGACAAAACCGTTGCAATATTTTTATAGCTCACATTTTATTCAACATCAAGTATAAATAAGATTTTTTATAGGCTAATTATAATAAAAAGATAATCTAAAGCTGGAATTAGAAAAAAAAACTATTTTATATCATTTCCACTTTCAAAAATTAATATAAAAAAAAATTTTTTTTAGATAATATTACCACTAGATTGAAATTTCCTTTCCTCAAACGAAACAGAAAAACCTTACCAAGTGTTACGCGCCGGCTACCAATAGGGTAATTAAAATAAAACAAATCATCAAATCACACTTGGATGAGCCGATCAAGTAGATATCGGGTAAGGGCATGAAAAGATTTTCCCAGCTTGCTCAAGGTCGGTATATTTGGTTCTTATCCCGGATTTACAGCGCGTGAACATATAACACAGCCTACATGCCATGGAATATACCACAGACTGTGTGAAATACAAAAAAAAAATAAAATACAAGCTCCAAGTGTGTTCTTCCTAGACGAATTCTTATTCTGATTTGCAACAACTTAAAACATGACGAGATGTGATGTCATGTCGGGTAAAAATTCCCGAACTCACACTGTGAGTGTCCAACCCCTTGACAGACTGTGTACCCGAATGATGATTTATGCCTGTCCCTTATGCAAACGCTTACCTTTACCCTTGTTTACCCAATCTGGTCAACATTTCTCCAGGGAAAATAAATTACAGGTCCATTACACAAGTTCTCTCACGAATTAAATAAACGAAACGAGTGGAGAAAGCGAACAAATAAAAAATAAATTTGTATGAAAAATAAAAAAAAGTAAATGAAAAAAGTCTCCAAAACCGCGCGGGTCAACAAAAATTTTTTAATTTTATAGTTTAGCAATAATTTCAATCCTAAAAGTAGGCTACACCATTTTGCTCAAATTGATGCAGACTTGGGTGACTATTTTAGTAGCGCGAGTTAGTCACATGGTAGCAAAAAGTTGTATTTCAACTTGCCATTAGCCATGACTTTTGAATATGCATATTTTATTTTAAGCATTTTTTATTTATTTTTTTTATCTTAATATTATTTCATCTTCGCTTGTTAAATAAATTTAAATTTTGCAGCTTCAGATGTTTGTTTTTTATAAAAATTTATTTTTATTTTTTTCTCAATTGAATTGTTAATTTTTTTTTTTAACAAAGATCTGAAGCTGCAAAAGATAAATTTATTTTTTTATTTCTACCAATCAAAAAATTATAAACAGCTGGTTTGCTGTCTATATGTCGACAGCTGAAAAACATAGAAATCAAGCTGTTTATAATTTTTTTATTGGTATCAATATTAGAAGCTAATGTAGTGAATGAAACTCAATTGTTTGCATTTTTTATTTATTTATTCTTAAAAAAGAACTAACATAAAAAATAAAAAAATTTGATTTTTCCTTAAGTCTGGCCAATGCTAGACAAAATGTTTTATTTTGAGTTTTCTGTTTTTTGACCATAGAATTCTAATTATTCGTCTCAATACGGGCTAATGATGGTCATATATTTTTAAAACAATTTTTATGAGTTTTTGCTCGACGTTTCGTTCGCTTTTTTCGAACATCTTCAGGAGTATATTTTATTTAATCAGGCACTAATAAATACAATAAAATAATAATAAAATACATCAAACTAAACCATTTTATTTTATTTATTAGTGCCTGATTATACAAAGTTTACTCCTGAAGAAGTTCGTTGTTTGTCTTTAATTTATTTAAAATTTAAAACAAAGGTTTGAACATCATTGGCCCGTAGGAAACCTCTATTGAAGCGTAAAAGTTTTATTATGAGGGAACTACATCCACGGTTGTCAATATAGCGCTTTTCGCATTAGTTTCAGCGCTTTTTAGTGCCCTAAAAGCCGCATTTTTTGGCGCTCTTCATACACTTACTTTTAGTATATCAATTTTTAATCAATTTAAACGGTGATATTGAGTCTGTACTGAATGAATATTGCAATTTCTTATATTTATGTAAAACTCTGCTGAGAAATCAATGTTAAAAGTTCTGAAAAAGAGTTATGGCGTTTTCTTTTCTTAAAAATTAAATGTTACAAGTGATTAGGCAACATTTTTAAATGTTAACCTGTTTTCTAAGAAGTGTTACATATTTTACGTATACAAAAGAACACAAAATATTGTATAAAACAATAAAGAGCCATTACCGTTTCAGTGCTTTTATAGAAAAAAAAAAAACGTTGGCATTACTAATTTCAAACACATACATATTAATAATTCTAAGGCGTTTATTTCTCTATTATGTTTGTTTTTTAAATAATTGTCATTAAATTATTAAAACTAGAAAAATTATTTTTACATACAACATAAACATAGGTCATTATAAATCAGCATGCAGGTTAGTAAAAAAGGGCAATGTCTCACCCTGTGCTTGAAGCAAGGGCTAAATATGCTACATATATTGCCCTTCTTCAGGCAGCACATTAGAAGAGAACCCGGTTTTTATTTATCCCAGCAATCTATACATCGACATTTCATAGGAGCTACCCTAATCATCAGTAGACTTTGGAAATTTTTGAAAGACAATCTCAAAAATTCAACTTTATATCCGAACACATGTCAAAACTCAAAAAACAAGCCTTTTCATTTATACACGTCCCTAACATTTATTTACACATAGAAAACAAGCTATTTATAATTTTTTGATTGGAATCAATGTTAGAAGCTAATATAGTGAATAAAACTCAAGTGTTTGAATAAAATATTATAATATTCCATCTGATGTGAGTCAAAATACTTATAAGAATTCGAAATAAGATATTCAAACAGTTTTATGACTAGAAAATAAACAGATATAAATAATGGTATTATAGTTTATTTTGCATGGAAACTACGCAATAAAACAATAGCAATATCAAACGAAAAGTAACGTACAGTGCTTAAAATTAAGAACATTACTGTTGGTTGTGCATACAGTTTTATACAACTCTGTCATTAAATGTACAATTTTGCAACGCAGAATACATGTTTACTTTCCTGTTTCTCCACCCCACTAAATAAATTTTCTATTTTTTCGTTTTTGGTAATATTTGTTTAAAATTCAATTATTTGACATGTGAGTTTTTACACGAATATAAAAAAGAATTAAATTTTAAAATAAATTAGTAAAAGCATATTGTTAACTCAGTAATTGTTCTCACAAAAGTTAAGCTAGAAAAGAGCGAAGTGATACAAGAAATCATTTGTTAAGTGCACATGTAAACAGAACGACTGCAAAAGATGTAACACGAAAAATAAATGCATGATGAATTTCTAAATGCCCTACTTTTCCGAATCTATGATGTAATGTGTGGCAATGTGTTAATTTTTATACGATTTCAAAACAAATTTATTCAAAAGCATGTACATATGTATTTTTATTATAGAAATCGAATGGTTCAATTCCACCAAAGTCCGGTTTACGCACACTCCGCCAAAATGAAAAAAATTATATAAGAGGATAGAAAATTTAAAAAAATTTGGTGGAAACGCATAGTTTCCGATTTATAGACCTCTGAACACGATATTAGCGTAAGAATACAATCGGTTTGTAAAAATCATGCAGTCACCAGTAACTTACGTTAGTACATAAAGTACCTCTTTACATTTAGCAACATCGGAAAAACGATCATTTCATTACGACCCCAATTGTCGTAACCTTATTAATTATACTCGGCACAATGGGACCAAATTGGACCTAAGTGGGTTGGCTTCTCAATGGCTGGGAGAATGTAAAACCTATTGATTAAACTACATCACAAACAGCAATGTCTTATATTTTTTGACTAAAACCTCAGTTTTAAATGTGAAACAATAGCCTATAAAGTAAACCCCGCTTTCAAGCATTCCTTTAAAAAACTCGTTAAAAAAAAACAACGAATTATTGGGAACGTTGTGAAATTCATAAGGTTTTATATTACTAGTGGTTTTAAAAGCGGTATAGCCAGCCATGTCATAGAGTTCTATTCTGTTCGGCAGCGGAATTGAATCCGGTTTTTAGTTCTTCAAAAAACCAAAATCTAAGGCGTTTTTCGGAGTTAAATAATTTTTAAGAGGAAATATTAATTACATACTCGATATTAGAAGTGATTTCATTGGAAGAAACGTTTTAGAAAAAGAAAACGTTAGAAGCTAATATAATGAATAAAACTTAATTGTTAGAAACGTTTTACTTTCTACTTTAAAAAACGAATTAAATTCCATTTCCGAACGGAATTAAACTCTGTGATATGGCTGTATCATTTAATGCTATTTTGTAAATCACAAAAGTTGTATTTTTCACTTGCTTTTTGATTTTCGAAAACATAAAATTATGATGTGACGGCATTTTTTATTCAACTAAAATTAAACTAAATTCACTTTTTTATATCAAAATGAAAATGCTTTAGGTTTTGTTGGGCCAAATCATGAAATTAAATAATATGTATGCTCTGCAGCAGATTCTCGTCAACTTTTTTTTTAGGATTTAATAAAGTTTTTGTACAAAATTGTCAGCTTTGTTATAAAAATCAATTTCAAAACCCAATTCAGCTATGTGATGGAAACCGATTTTTTTATTTTTTTATTTATTTATTTATTTCCGAAAAAAAATGTTTTTTCCATAAGGTGCGATTGAAAGCGATCGCTTTGAAAAACGTTTGACAGGCCATATTTACACCATTGCTTTTAGGTAACGATGCATAACGCTATCTTTTAAAAGCTGAACAAAAATAATTATTTACCAATTTTTAATTAACGGGAAGTATACTACTCGCAGTAATTCCATTGTAATCCTGGCTGTATGCGATGTGTCTCAGTCTTGTTGATACCACATGCAATCGAGGTGATGATTCTTTCTGACCAAATTGGACACCAGACTGTCGCTTTTAATAAATGCAAGCAAAGGTGGGTGATAAATAATTTGAAGGCTTTCCATTGCCCATAACCGACTATACTGTTTATTATCATATTCATTCAAATTCATTTTCTTCATGAAAATCGATGATTGATTTTGAAAAATATTTTAGCGATTAAAGCACGTTGGCTTACTGAATATTTTTCCATATTAAATTTGCCACGTGTCCACTTCACGACTGCCGAATATGAACTGTCAAGACTAATGTTTACCAAAATGGCGGCAAAACAAAGTAGTATACCTTAAGTTGTACAGGCCGCAGTTTCATGAAACCAGCCCACTTGGGTCCCGTTGTGTTGAAATAGTATACCTTCCCGGCGGACACTCTGATTTTCAAAACGCTTAAAATTTCTGCATCACACTGCATTTTCTCATTCAAAACATAAAGTTTTCATAATTGATTTCTGTCACACACCCGATTATGTTATTCTTTCAATGAATTTATTCAAAATTTATGAAGAAAATGTGTAGAAAATAAGGAAGTGATTTTCAATCACAAAAATTCAAAAGGCTTTGAGAGCTGCACACCGTTTTTGTTACTTCAAATCACTTTCAGTGATTGAGTGATTTTCAGCACATGCCTGTGCTTTTCATTTTGGATTAGTTATGAGATTATTATATATCACAGAAATTATTCGAATTCTCATTTCGATCGAATTTGTTTTACCTTCTTACGACCTTAATCAATATACTTTATTTCCACAAATTTTAAGATTTAAATAAAATGTCGCATTATTGTTTTTTTTTTAATTATAGAAATATTGTGCTAAGCAAATGAAAATGTTTTAAACTTGTTTTTGTATTAATTCGATCGTAAAAACAAAAGTGATTTCATTTCTTCAACAAAAGTTTTCCAAAATTGTGCACTACATCCACGACCAGCGTAGCTGCCTCTTAAAAGTTTAAACAAAAACACAATTGTTTACATTCATTAAACATTCATTGATTCATGCCGTGCACACAGACAAAGAATAACGACCACTAACAACAACAACCCAACAGCCATCCAACAGTCACTATCAAGAAACGAAACAAAAAAAAAAAAAAAAAAAACAAAAACAGAATACAACTTGACTAGACAAAGTGAGCAGAGAGCATATGGGAGTACATAACTATGGGAAATTGTTTCACTCAAGTCTTGGACAGCTAACGCAGCGCATGTATTTTTTAAACGAAACAAAATTTACTGAAAACGGTTCGGGTCCTCGTTAATGTTTATAAAGCAACAAAAAGCAAAATAATAAATCAATAAATATATATAATCAAATTATTCGTACACTAATTAAAGCAAAGATTTCACTTAGACAAATATATTAAAAGGCATCAAAACGGGTCAACTAATAAGTTTACTGTCCACTTCTTTAGCATTTATATTGTACACTCATCGGCCAAGACCTTTATCAATCTGGATAATTCCTTCAGTGTTATACATAAAACAATCGACAAATTGGCTTTCAAAATTTTTAAAATACCAAAATATGCATCCCATACAAATCATGCCTCATAATCAGTATCAGAACGATGAAGATATTGCGATAACACATCCTTGTCATAGAGGCGGTTCCGCTAATTCACGTTTGCCCGCATGTATTGCTTACTGTGATTGTGATTTTCCTACAACCTCTGAAGTGATATGCTTTCAGGGTCATATACCCGATTTAATAAAATGTCGTTGTGGTGAAGATGATCCTGCTACACATACACTGCATTGGAATTGGCAGCCATGTGCCGAAACGGATGCTGTAATAAACGGTCCAGATATAACATTCCATCCAACATATTCGCAGGGAACTGCAATTGTTAGAGGTGAAAAGCCTCTGGCGGCGGGTATGGTGCATTTTTGGGAAATGCGTATATTGACTTTTTTGGCCGGTACAGATGTGGTGAGTAAAAGTTTGCTTAATAAATTGTTTTTATTTTTACTTAAACTGCAAGAAACTGTTTAAAAGTGGTTTAAACTAATTTAATTCCAACACTTTAAATCCTGCGACAACATTAATTTTGATTTTTCCTTGTTGTTATTCATATGTACAAGTTTAACGTCCTCAAACATTACTCCCTCTTTACTCATAATCTATTTTCCTAGTTCCAGTACTATATGTATTATTTTATTGATCTGTTGCAAATTGAAATGAAATTTTAGTTTTATTACTAAAACTTGAGAACTCTAAATACTTCTATATAATGGTGTGGTTCTAAAAACAATTTTGTCTTCGGGCAATTCCGGTAACTTTTAGCTTAAAAAAAAGTAAAGAAGTAGTTTTATAGAATTATTAGTACTAAAAATATTAATACTGAAAAATATATAGATAATTTTTCGTATATACTAATCTCAATACTAAAGCGATTGAATTAAAAAAATTATTGCACCGTAAATTTCATACAAAATTTTATTAATATTCATTTAAATTTAAAATATATATTTTTAATTAATAAAAATAGTGGAGAATTGTTTAAAAAATTTCATTTGAATATGGTTTTCAATTTAAAAATGTTTAATCTACAATTAATTTATAGTGTTTGTAATTAAAAATAACTCTACCGATGTTATTTTATTAAAAAACTAAAATATTTTAGTACTTAAGTAATTACTACGAAAAATTTTTGTTAAAAAGTTTTGGCTTTAAAATTTGTCTAAAATTTTTTAGCTAAAAAATATATAATGCATATGAAAGTTAAGTGTGTCTAAAAAATAACAGGTAGTACTAAAAAAAATATTCTAGTGTATTTCAGTTTGAATTGTAAGTTTTATAATGTCAATAGAAAAAAGTAGTTTAAACTTTTTAGTAATAAGGAAAAATTTTTTGTACGAACTAAATAGTTGCTTTTTGAAAAATCGGGAAATTAATTTGTAACTTTATGTTTTATAATATTATATAAGTTTTTGAGCTTAAGGTTTCTTTTGGTTTTTTAAGTTTCTTTATATTAATATCTGGCAATATTTCGCACTTCTTCGGATAGCTTTTTCGTTTGCTTCCAATTTTTAGTACAAACAAATTTACTGCTATATGTTGAATTTCCTTTCAATATTAGTTTATAATTTAGCTTTTTAGCGCGATGAAATTTTGATGCCAAAAATGTTTTATGTTTAAACAAAGGAAGAAACGAACTTTTAGTTCTGTTTTTTCGTTTTTTTTTTTTTTTTTCTTTTTTTTTAACTTGAAAAATAATGAACTTATATATTTCCAAAAAATAACATGTGGTACTAAAAACTTTCTAAACCTTTTTAATTGTAGTTTTAAGATTTAAATTAGATATCCGAAAATATTAGTTTAAATCTGTTTACAGTACACAAAATTGTTGTACTAAAATGCGTTTTTAGGTTTATGTTTTATACTGAAAAACTTAAAACATTAGCTACACGCAAACAATTGAGCTTATTTAGCTTTTTAGAACGAAAAAATATTGCTGCTAAAGATGTTCTTACTTTAAAAAACTGCAACATTTTAACTTTGTTTTAAACGAAAAAATGTAAAATACTAGCTCCCAATTTTTAGTACATTAAAATAGAAAGCTATAGAAATAGATGTTGCTTTTAATATTGATTAATTAATAACTAATTACTAATAATAGTTTTCAGTTCCAATATTACTATAGTTTTAAGTTTTTTAGTACACAAACACCATTATTAAAACTTTTAAGCTTCCAAATATTTAAAAAATCTTCAAGAAAACATCAAACTTTGACCTGTGCTTTCAAGTCTGTTTTGTTTAATCTAAAAAATATGTATCATCTCAAACACATAAACAAATATTAATCTATTTTTAAAAAATTGTCTGCAATTGCCACATTTAATTGTTTTAAAATTTTCTTACTTAAACAGACATAATAAATATTAAGTAATGAGTCGTTAAATATACAAATTATTATAAAAATAATTAAAGCAAATTAAACATTTTTATTGTGAAAAATATTAAGGTGAGAAAAGTTTAAAGAAAAACGTTTATCAGCTGCTTGAGTTTTGTTTATTATCAGTAAAACAATTCAGTTGAGATGGAAACAAAAGTTTTTTTTTTTTGGTTTTAGAACTTGAAATCTCAATTTACACATCTACTACATCTACACAGCTGACTAAACAGATAAACAAACAAAAAAGAAACGTAGCATATGAATTTACTACTGATGTTAAAGTTACTTTATTACAAAAAAATATTTAATAATAATGCTTAGTAACACGTAAACCCGGTAATAAAAACAATTTTTTATACGTTAAGTCTGCAGTGTGGCTGTTTTACAAAAATGATAAGGAAATCTTGAAATTAAATGTTAATTTTTATTTAAAATAAAGTAAACAAAGGAAATTCATATACACAGATGCATGTAATATGAACTTTTATGTTGTAAGTAGGTCATTTTAAAAATAAACCTAATTTTAACGCGATAATAAAAATCAGTGTATTACAAACATAAAAGTAAAACAAAATATTTGTAAATACTACACTGAAAATAAAATTCAATTCATCCGTACTTAAATCAAGCCCAAGTGGCGTCAAAAATGCGGTAAATACGGGTTCTTTTGAATCAAGTACGATAAGCTTGATTCAAGTACGGAGTACTCAAGCTCGCTCGCTTGAGCTTGGTCTCGTGAAAGAAGCTCTAGTGTCAATTGAATCTTAAATGGAACAAAATGCAAATCCTTGAACAAAATTGTGGCCAAAGTTATTCTTGGAAGACCAAACTCCTGAGCATGGTTTAAAATTGAGTTTTATGGATTGTTTTGAACACTTTCTTGAGCATCAGTAATGTTATTTTTTATTAGACCAGTACTCAGGGGTACTTTTGAAAAGTGCAAAGAAATGTTAGAAATGTTTATAAGTCAAAAAGCTTGTTTTTTGTGTTTTGACAGATATTATTAGAGCATTCATTTTTCTTTTTAAATTCTCAACAATTTATTTAGATTGTTGGGATATAAAGTTGATTGTTTGAGAATATCTTTCAAAATTTTCTGATGATAAGGGTAGCTCTTATGAAATGTCGACATATAGATAGCTGGGAAACATAGAAAACAGGCGTTTTATAATTTTTTATTGGTATCAATGTTAGAAGCTAATATAGCAAATAAAAACTCAATTGTATATAGACATATATCGCTCCCTTATTGCAACATAGTCATATCGTAAAAAAGCTGGTTTCGAGAAAAACGCATTTAAAATTTTTAGTTTCCACACAGGTCTTAGCAAATTTTTTAAGAAAATATCTCCTAAAGGCAACAGTTTAAAAGCAATTTGAATAAATTTTTGACACAATATAAATGGTAGTGCTGTTAACAATTCTGCATTGTTAACTCGAAAAGCTCATTTTTTGAGATATGACTATGTTGCAATAAATGAGCGATATGTATTATGTAATTATATACATACATATGTATAATCTGGGAAGGAAATTTCATTAAACTGTATATTTGTTTTTATTGCTTGTTTTATTATTGAAATAAACATCTTTTTAATTTATTATCTGGTGTCAAAAAAGTCAAAAACATTTTACGATAGTTTATGTGAAATCAAAAAAAAATTTTTTTTTTGAATAGTGAAGATTTTTCAACAAACCTTTCTGGCACCACTGACCTGTGTGATATTTGTACTTAAATTTTGGGCTCGACTCGTATTAAAAGCAAGTAGGAAATACTTAAATTTAGTACAAGTTTTTTCTGTCTATGTTCAGTTTTGATTGCGTTATTTATATTTTCCATTCTGAACCAATTCAAAGTGAATTTGTTTTGTTTTAATTCACAACACCAAAAATCAAGACAAACTGATTGTTTATTTTTAATACTACTAAACTAAAAATATCTGATGATTATAGTTAAGAAAAGAAATTTTAAAAAAGAAAAACTAAGATTAGATTGGAAGGACCTTAAGTGGCTTGTAACTTGAACTAAAATTACCACATTGATGCTAAATTTTATGTAAAAGTATATAAAGTATACATACATATATAATTTATATTACATATGTATAATATATCTTATAATATATAATATTATTAATTTCTTTTTCGTTGATCGCAATAAAAGTAATACCCTGTTTACACTTCAGCTGTAGGAAAATTACGATTTGAGTGTCTCATCAATTATCAATTTAAATAATTTATTATTTTTTTTTTTATTTTAATAAAAAAACTCTGTCATATTTACAACTAAAGAAAATATAAATCAATACTTTATTTTTTTAAGCATTTGAATTCATTGTCAGTCTGTTTGTGGGCATGTTTTTATGTACACACTTATACATACATATATTCGTACATATGTATGTATATGTATATTTTTGCAAAACCAATATTTATTATAATTTTACTAAACAAATAAATAAAATAGTAAATTCCTTTATTTGTTTTGTTACAAGTTGTTAAACGATAAGACTTGTTAAACTTGACTGGTTTATTTGTACGTAGTGAACTGAATAGTTATAATTTGAAGAGCGTAGTTAATTTTTAATCATTAAAAATAGATAAACATAAAGAAAATTATTATTATTATTAACTCTAGCTAAAATAACAATTTTTATTATTATTATATAACAATTATTGATTTTATGTAAAAAACATTGAATAACAGTTCAAGAAATTATTTCTATTAAACACTTATTTTATAAATTTCTATTTTTTTAAGCATTGCAATTTTTTGAATCTTCAAAATGAACTAACAATAAGAATTCAAATCATAAATTTCTATAAAAAGTTTCTTAAGTAGGTGATTAAAAAACATACAATATGTTTTATGAATAAGGACGTAGATCTTTATAAAGCAAAGCAATGAAGCAATAAGGAATTTCAATTCTTTGCATTGATTATTACAGTGCAAACAATTTCTTAAAATTTTTAGTACAACAAAATTTTAATTGTAAAACATTCTTCATAAATAAAATTTTACTTTAAAAATCAGGAAAGTAAAACAATTAAAAAGAAACAAATATAAATTATTTGTATTGATTTTTTTTTAGTATGAACGATTTGTTAACATAAATAAAATTTTTAGTACAAAGCAATTTTAACTCTAATAGACTTTTCTGATAAATACGATATCAGTTTAAAAATCAATAAATTAATGCAATGAAAAAATAAAGAAGTTTGTTTAGCTATTTGCATTGAATTGTTCTGTACGAACAATTTCTTTATATAAATACAATTTTTAGTACAAAAAGATTTTACTTGTAATAACTTTTTTATAAACTAAAATTTAGTTTAAAAGTCAGTAAAGAAAAACAATAAAGATGCAACGAATTTAAATTACTTTTATTTAGTTTTTTTGGACTAACAATTTCTTAACGTAAATGTTTTACAATTTTTAGTACAGTATTTTATTTGTAATAACTTTTTTTATAAATAAAATTTTTGTTTAAAAATCAATAAAATAGAACAATGAAGAAGTAACGAATTTAAATTATTTGTATTTTGTGTTTTTAGTAAAAACAATTTTTTATTTACGTTAAAATTTTAGTACAAAAGACTTATTTGTAATAACTTCTTTTTATAAATAAAATTTTTGTTTAAAAATCAATAAAGCATAACATGAAGAAGTAACGAATTTAATATAATAGCATTTAATTTTTTAGTACGAACAATTTCTGAACGTAAATGTTGTACAATTTTTAGTACAACAAAATATTACTTGTAATATTTTTTTTTTATAAATGAAATTTTTGTTTAAAAATCAATAAAGCAAAGCAATGAAAAAGTAACGAATTTAAATTATTTGAACTTATTTTTTAGTACAAGAAATTTTTTTTTTTTATAAAAACATTTTTTTATAAAGTATATTTTAGTTTAAAAATCAATTAAGCAATATAATAAAGCAGTAAGGAAGTTCAGCTATTTGCATTGACTTTTCTGTACAAACAATTTCTTAACATAAATAGAATTTTTAGTACAACAAAATTTTATTTGTAATACATATTTTTTCATAAATTAATTTTAGTTTAAAAATCAATAAAGCAAAACCATGAAGAAGTAAGGAATTTCAGTAATTTGCATTGACTTTTTTAGTGCAAAGATTTTCTCGACATAAATACCATTTTTGGTTCAGCAAAATATTCATTATTACAATTTTAATTCTGATGACAACAAATTCCAAAAATTTTCTATTAAAAATAATAATGAAGTGTAAATATTTTGGTTTCTATATTTAAGTATAAACAAATTTTTTAGTACTTGAATGTTTGAAAACAAATAACATTGTTTTTCATAAATTTTTATAGTCGTTTAAATTTTAGTTCTAAAAAATTATATATTCAGGAATTTTAAATCATTTATAAGTCCCAGTTTGCATTGTGCAACTTTTCGTCGCTGAAATTCTTCAGTTGTTGGTGAGAAGAGAGAGGAGAGTTGAATTATGTAAAGAAACTCCTGCAATACGTTTTTCCAAGTGAAGTTAGCTGCAGATGTCTTTTGAAGTTTGCTTTTTTTATAAACACACATGTATGTATATATAAATAACAATTTGCGGCGATAAAAATCGCATAATGTAAACACAAATGTAATTTTTAAAGAAGAATTGATAAAAGTTATGACGACAAAAGTTGTACAATGTAAACTGGAACTAAGTAATTAATTATACACAATACATACACACATACGAGTAAGCACGTATGTATGTGTATTTTGAAACACTTAGAATAGTTTTTCCTTACAGATGCTTTAATAGAGACTGAAGAAAATAAACATTTCTAATTAAATCTATATAAAGTTCGCAGCTAAATTACACACATTCCAAATAAAAGTATAATTTTTTAAATATTTTTTAACACCTAATTAATCAAATTGACTGAATGATTTGACTACGCCAAATATCAATGAAAGCTAAATATAAGTTTTTTTTTCTCTGCAGTAATTCTAAAAATAATTCTGATCATATTGGTTTGAAAACAAAAAAGTAAACAAAAAAAAATTGTTTGATGAATATGGCAAATTAATTAATTTAAGCAATTAAAATGTTCAATTTTATTTGAATTACTGCATCTCTGTGCTAAAATTTTAGATCATGTTCTTTTTGGTCAAAAGCTAATTTCTATGAGATTACAGCGCCATAAAAAAATGCAGCCTTATTGGCGTTTAATTTAGCAAATTATAACAATCAATTGCCAAAAGACTTGCCGCCACCAGCAAAAAAAAAAAAAGAGAATTACATATATAGTAAAAAGAATAGAAAATAGAAAAAAATGACATCATAGCTTCAAACAAAAAGCGTGCCGCTTTCGAACATAATTTAGTATAAAATGTATTTTCTTTTTCAATTTTTATTTTTCCTCCTTTTATTTTTTTTTAAATATTTTTTTGATCGTTTGCACAAGGGGACGTCGTTACATGTGACTGTCGCACAAAATGTTATATTTTTATTACAATTGAAATCTTTTAATAAACCTTTAAATTGTTTATGCAAATAAATTTAGATGTAATTTTATATGACAACAATAACAATCTACCGGTCTTTATGGCAGGTTTTAACTGAAGTGAGTATTTTGTTTAATATTTTCTGATCATTCGCTTTTCACGTGCTCACATTTATTTAATGAATTTCAGTGTACTTTTATGCAGCTTTGCGCTTAATAGTAGATGTATCTACGTATGGCTTTGTTTTTCATTGTTATTACTGTTCATTAAAACGGATACGCGACAAAGTGATAAGGTAAATTGGGCCATTGCAAAAAATTGGCCTATAAAAACCGCACCCACTCTTAATAAATATTGAAGGTGGCGCAAGATAAATCACGTAAATAGCTTTTAGAACAAAATAATTTTCAAAATATTAATCTAACTAAATTTTTAGTTTAAAAATCAATAAAGCAAAACAATGAAAAAGTAAGAATTTTAATTATTTGCATTGATTTTTAGTACCAATAATTTCCTAATATAAATAAAGTTTTTGCTTTATTAAACTTTTTTATCAATAAAATTTTTAGTTTAAAACCTCATAAAGCAAAAGAATGAAGAAGTAAACAATGAAGAAGTAAAAAATTTTAATTACCAATGTAGGTTTTTTAGTACCAATAATTTCTTAATATAAATAAAATTTTTTAGTACAACCTTTTTGCTGTAATAAACTTGTTTATAAATAAAATTTGACTTTAAACAAAACAATGAAAAAGTAAAGAATTTTATTTATTTGCATTGATTTTTTAGTACCAACAATTTCTTAATATAAATAAAATTTTTAGAACAACAAAAATTTTAGTTTAAAACCCATAAAGCAAAGCAAAGAAAAAGTAAAGAGTTTTATTTGCATTGGTTTTTTAGCACCAACAATTTCTTAATATAAATACAATTTTTAGTACAACAAAATTTTCGTTGTAATAAACTTTTTTTGTAAATAGAATTTTAGTTTAAGTATTAATAGAACAAAACAATGAAAAAGTAAAGAGTTTTATTTATTTGCTTTGATTTTTTAGTACCAACAATTTCATATAATAAATAAAATGTTTAGTACAAACAAATTTTTGCTGTAATAAATATTTTTATAAATAAATTTTTAGTTTAAACATCAATAAAGCAAAACATTGACGAAGTAAAGCATTTTAATTAACTCCGCAGATTTTTAATATAAATAAAAATTTTAGTACTGTAGTAAACATCTCAAAAACAATTAATATATAAAGACATTACAAATTTAGTTTCTAAAAAAGACATATTATTTGAGGTAAAAAAATTTTGAGAACAAACAATTTTTTTTTTCATAAAATTTTCATAGTCGTTTTAGTTCTAAAAAATTTTATATTCTGGAATTTTAAATTTTTTATAAGTCCTAGTTTACATTGTGCAACTTTTTCCTTTTTAATCGAACTACATAACTAATATACCAGATTGTCAAATTCCTTGCTGACGGCTCTAGGTTTGGAGATTGTAATTAACAATCCACTCCCGATATAAGCAGTTGTAAAGGTCATGACTATATACTATTTCTGAAGAAGTTTAAAATAATCTTTTAACAATCTATTAAATTTAAGCTATATTAAAATTCTCCTGACTGTTGTAGTGTCGCTCGCATACAGCTGGTTGCCACAGAACACCTACATATTACGCTTTATATTTAAATACATTTCATTTTTCTTTTAACGCTGGAAATTTTTAGCATAAATTAAATGCAAAACATCTCATTTGCATACAGACGTAACTTTTTTTATAGTTTAGAAAAAAAAAGAACCGTATTGAAGATGTGATTACAATAACAATTGAAATTAATTGTGAGAAATAGTTGCTTAAGAAGCAGCAATTATAACGCAGTTTATCTGGAAGTGCTAAAGAAACGAGGGTTGGCAAGAAAATAAAATCTATCAAAAAAGATGAAAAACTATTTCACTATAAAAAAAATTCAGAATGACTTATGTGTAAGTTTTAGGATACGTTCGAAAATTCGAGCAAATTAAAACTGCTGCAAAAAAATATTCTTTAGTTCACCTGCTTTTATATAATGGGCAATTTCGCTGCCGAAACTTATGTTCGAAAGTTCTGAAACTCACTTTAAATTTGTTTAGGTGCAAAACTTTCAGTGCGCTTACGATTTTTATTTTTTATTGGTTTTATTTTTTTTATAATTTTGCAAAGTGTATGTTCGAAAATTTGAATTACTTAAACGTAGTTTCACTGCAAAGTTTTCAGAGCTTTTACATTTTTTTTTTTTTAATTTTGAGAATAAAAATTATGTTCGAAAATTAGAGCCAAAAGTACGCTAAAAACTGTTTGCAAAATTTTACAACAAAAAAAAATATATGTTCAAAAACTTCAACTTTTTAAAAGCACGTCAACATTTGTTGAATACTTTTAATTTATGTTCGAAAATTCGAACTTCTTAAGAGTACGCCAAAAGTTGTTTAATAAACTACTTTTGCTAATGAAACATATACATATAATGCATTTTTTTGGAGTTTTAATTATTAAAATCGTAGCAGCCGTTTTGAAGTTATTGTGAAATATATTCATGCAAACAACTAATTTTTTTTTTATAACACAAATTCTATACGTGATAGAGAAACATATTTGAATTAAGTGCGTTAAGACCATTATAGTACACCTACTTTTATATAATGGAGAATTTCGCTGCAAAAATTTATGTTCAAAAACGTAATGTGTCTATTTTTTTATTATATTTCTTATAATTTTTATAAAATTTTGCAAAAAATTTATGTTTAAAAATTTAAACTTCCTAAAAGTACGCCAAAAAATTTTAAATTATGAAAAAAAATTTATATTTCAAAATTTCAATATTCTAAAATTATGCCAAAACTATGGTCAAAAATGAAAAGTTTTTATTTTTTATACAACTTTTATTTATAAAATTAGCAAAAAAGTTTATGTTCGAAAATTCGGACTTCTTGTAGAACGTCACAAAAATTTGTAAAATTTTGAAAAAAAAAAATATATTCAAAAATTTTAATTTTTTTTAAACTATGCCAATATATTCGCTGCCGAATAGTGTATTTAAGTTTTAAAATGGCTAAATTTTTATTTTTTTATAAGCCTTTTTTTTTGCAAAATTTTACAACAAAAAAAATTGTATTAAAAAATTCGAACTTTCTAAAACTGTGTCAAAACAAAAGTGCAAAGTTTTTATTTTTTATTAAAGCATTTTTTGTAATATTTTGCAAAAAAAAAATTATGTTCGTAAATTCGAACTTCCTAAAATAACGTCAAAATTTTTTTTGTAAAAACTTACACAAAATTTATGTCTGAAAATTTTGAGATCCTAAAATACGTAAAAATTTTTACAATGTTTTGCATTTACATTCGAAACTTCGAACTTCCTAACAGATCAATTAAATTTTTATTTTGTATAATTTTGCAAAAAAATAAAACTAAAATTTTCCACAAAAAAAAAAATTTATTAGAAAATACGAACTTCGTAAAAGTACTCCAATATGTTCACTGCCAAACAGGTTAATTTGTTTTCAAAATTGCAAAGTTTTTAAGTTATTTTTGTAAAATTTTTGATAAAAAGTTTATGTTCGAAAATTCGAATATGCACCGAATGGGCCAATAATTCTACAATAAATTTGAGTTTTATTTATGAAATTCCATACAAAATTTTATTACTATCTCCTTCAAAAATTAATTGATTATATATAAAATTTTTTTAATTAAACAATTTTATTGAACTTTAGTTTTAATAATAAAACTTTAGTTTATTTTAAGTACCTTTTAAAGTTGATTTTTTTTTCTTGCAGATGTTTGGCATTGGTACCGATAAGGTGGATCTAACGCAATTTAAATTCCATTTTGTGTCCGCCCTGGGCACGAATTCTCAGTCCTGGGGCTACTCCTACGAGGGTAAAATTCACCATAATGGTGTGCATTTGAAATATGGCGAACAAATTTCTCAAGGTTGTATAGTGGGCGTTTTGCTTGATCGTGTTCTGGGTCGTTTGGAGTTTTACTTCAATCGTCGTTACTTGGGTGTTGCCTACACAAACATTCCTAGTGATCCAAATATAAAAATTTTTCCCATGGTTTGTTCCACAGCTGCCAAATCCTGCATACGTCTCATAAATGCCACCTCACAAACGGAATGCTTACAGCTTCGAGCTTTCAGAGCTTTGACTAAATTGCCGCATGACTTAGAAGAACTTAGACGCTTGCCTGGCTTGAGAAATATCTTAAATAAATATTGGTTTTTAGCGCCTGATATCAGATATTCCCGTGAAAGTAAATCCAATGCATATGATATATTCGACGAAGCTGTGATATCTTCAAAAGCGCGTCTAAGTAGGAAACATAAATATAAAGGTAACAATGCAATTGTTTTACATTTTTATCCAATTATTAATGAAAATTTATTTCTCTTGCAGATGATGATACCGAGGATTTGATTGATCTCTATAGTAATGCTCATAAAATTGCTGTACATCGGCAAAATGAAAGTGAAGATGAACTGGTTTTAAATGATTATTTTGATGAATATTTGTATCATTGATTAAAACAAAATCGCTCATTGGCGGTTACCTTATTTCCTTTTAATTTTAAGCAACTATATCTATTATTTTAGACTTAAGGGCCTGTTTTGCGATTACGAACGTTAACGTTCGCCAATATTTGCTATGACTGAGAAACATATTTGTAGGCCAAAAGTAAAGAAAACAAGATTAAAAATTTATATAAAAAGTGAATTCTAATGCCCTTATTCATAAATTATATTGTATGTTTATTATACTGTTATTTGACAAATTTCTATGGAAGATTTGTCAAATAAGTGTTTAATAAACATACAATATTTTCTATGAATAGGGCCGTAAGTTGTGTGTAAGTTTCGGATAATGTTCGAAAATTCGAAGCGTCTCAAATTAGGCGTTTAAAAAATTTAAAAAGCTGGAAAATTTTTGATTTCGATTCTTTTTATTGCGCTATTAGTGTTGATTTTTATTTTTAATTAAATTTGACTGATTTTCATTATTGGGTGGGTGTACAAATAAGTTTCTATATTTTGAGAGAGATGACACAGCTCATGGCTTGTGTTAAAATTCGCCGGCCTAAAAACTGGTTTGCTCTTTCGAGAACAAAATATCATATTGTACAGTAGAGTGGTTCGAAAAAAATTATTTCAGTCACCTTATGGGATCAAAGATAATGTAAAAGCCGTTTCAAAATTCGGTTTTTAATTTAAGGTTTTTACTTTCTTAAGTTTCTTAAGAAGGAGTTTTTACGCTCCTCTTTGTTGTTTTTAATATATAATTTTTTTTCAGGCCAGAAGAAGCTATCCGAAGGAGAGCGAAATATTGCCAGATAACAGAATAAAGAAATTAAAAAAATCAAAGCAGACCTTAAGCTCAAAAAATTGTATAATATTAAAAAGGAGTTTTTACTATACAAATTGCTTGTGATCAATATTTTTTATTAAGAAGACTAGAAAAATAATCAAACTTTTAAAGACAGAGCTGTAGTCCTTATAGAGTCGTGAACACTAATATATAATATATTATGATTGGACGAGAACTGACGACACAGTGAACAGTATACTAAAAGGGCGATATTTCTAGGCGTGGCTAACAAATAAAAAAACTAATGTTCGAATTGTTTTTATATAATCTTTAATCCTAAAGGGTGACGACACAATTTTTTTGTTTGTATAGAAGGCGAACGACTATTTTACAGCCATGACACAGAAATTAATTTCATTCAGAAACGGAATTGAGTTCCAGTTTTGTTTCTTTAAAATACTAAAACTTAACCAAATTTAAGAGCAAATATTAATTAAATATTCGTATTATTTGATGTTGTTTATATTTTTTTCTTCTAAATTTTTCAGCTTGATTTTCTTTTTTTTTATTTATTTTTTTTTTTATAAAAAAGGTTTAATGGTATTTTATTTTCGATATTTCGATAACAATTTGTTATCATCTCGGGAAAATTAAATTTTCTTTAGCTGACAAATTTAGAAGAAAAAAGCGAATATTAAGTTTATTCTTGAAATTAGGATTGATTACATTCTGAGTTTTTCGTTTCCTGAAAAACCAAGACAGGTGCTCAATTCAGTTTCCGAATCGAACTGAGTTCTGTAACTTGGCTGATTGGCTCAGAATTAACATCGAATATACAATCGCTTGTTCTGAGAAGAGCAAATCGCTTTACTTTAGCGTTTTCGATTTGGAAACATCAAATAGGTGTTCTAACAAGTGTATAATGCAGGAAGTATGCTTTTGCGATTTGAAATCGCCAAATAGGTGTTCTGGTAAGAGCATGTTGCTTAAAATTGGCGAGTTCAACTCGCTTGTGTACATTAAAATGATCTAATTGAATTTGCTTACACTAAACTTTTTTTTATTTCAATAAATAGCTGAAGGAATTTGATACTTCTTCAAATAAAATGATTAAAATTTAAAAATTTCCTCTATTTGTTGTGAATTTGTTTTCGTTTTGTATGAGTACTACATACATATGTACAAATGTAAAACACATGTTGTATTTTTTCTTAAAACGCTCTGAAACGTCAGTGAAATGCGCGTTTAGAACAATTGATGCAATTGTCCTAAATAAAAGCATAATTCAGTATGTGAGGGAAAGTTCAGCAGTTTTAGGTGATTATTTACATGATACTGTTAAAAAATAGGTATTGAATAGTACTTATTTATTTATATATTTAGTATGAAAAGTGTACAATTTGTGTGAACTTACAAAGTATAATAAAAGAGTTACAAGATTTTTGGGATAGTGAAGGATGTGCTATACTTCACTCATACACATCTGAAGTTGGTGCTAGCACATTACATCCCGCAACAATTATGTCTGTAATTGATACAAAACCGGCAAGAATTGCAAGACTTAAGAGTTTTCCAGAGCTCTTTGCGGTTTCAAATGACATTTTTCTCAGAACATGCATGACATTTTTTTTTTATTGAAAAATTTCTAAATTTGAGCCAAATAAGTTTGATTTACGGAAACTTGTGCGCTGTTCATAGAACACAGACGAGCGACTTGTCTAAAAATGTATATGGAAATCACTCAAAAAATTTAGTACCTTTCAGACAAATTTTCTTGATGAATTGCTCGTTTGTATTCTATGAACGACACATTAATTTACTTCTTAATATTACTTAATTATTTGAGCTTAAGGTCTCTTCGGATTTAGTTTTTGGTTTCTTATTATTATATGACCATATCACGCTCCCCTTCGAATAGCTTCTTCAGGCCAAAGAATATTTACTTAATTTTAATTTACTTCTTTAATTAAAAAAAAAAAAAAATCTGCAGATGATGCGCATCGATTGCTCATAGCATATTTTTATTGTATTGCTAATATATCCTTAGCTACGTTTTCTTACTTCTTTTTAAATTGAATGTCTGCGAACGTCAACGTTAGAGTTCGCGAAACAGGCCTTAACGAATCATTTTTTATGACTCATTTCTAAATGTGTTCATGATTTTATGTTTTTGTTTAAATTTATATTGAAATTTGTTTTAAACTTTCCTAGTAACTTAATTTAAGCTGTTCAATATAAACAGCCGTTAGCCAAAACGAATGTTTGGTTATTTATAGTATTTTCGGGTGTTTATGGGGCACGAATGAGTTAATACATCTAGAAAATTTGTATGAATTATACTCAATATTTTGAGTGCATTTCATAAAAATTTTTAGACGTATTACCCATTCGTGTCTCATGGACACCACATTAGAGTTGTTTTTTCTATATAAATTTTCCACTTCAAATGTACTTTAACTTAACAATCGTTTTTGCTTACGGCTGTCAGTGTGTAAATGTTAAAGTATTTTTTTAGTGTTAATTTGTTTAACATAAAGTTTGTTTTATGTAAATATAATATAAAGCTAAAATAAAGATTTTTAAAAATTGTATTAAAATGTATTTTTTTAATTTTTGCAAAAAAAAAAAAACTTAAAATTATATATTAAAAAAATAATTTGGTTTCTTGAAATATCTGTGCTTCTATATTAATATTATAAAAAGAGAAAAACTTTGTATGATTATAAGAAATAATCTCTAGAACCCCTGGACTGTTTTAAACCAAATTTAGAATGCAATCTCCGGATGGACATAGGCTATATAAAAGTCCCTTAAAGTGCTTACGGTAGCGGCAAGAGACAGTAAACTTCCCAAACTCAGGAAATATTTTTTACTGTTCTCGAAGACTCATAAATAGTTTTAGGAATCAAAACACGAAAAATAAAAAACAACGTGAGTATGCAGTTCACCCTGTAATCTGCGCCGAAAGCTGAACAAATACCAAAGAAATTCTGTACTTTAATACTTTTCAAAACACAGAAAAAGAAGATTTTTCTTTTGCTCACGTCTCTACTTTTCTTTACACTTTTCACACAAATGGACAACGTGGGTTGCTACGATTTGTTTTTTTTTTTAAATATCAAAAAGTAGAAAACGAACGTTCAAACAATTCAGTTTATTGACTTTATTAGCTTCTAATATTATTAAGACATTTTGTTTTTTAAATTCTCAATAATTTATTTAGACTATTGAGATATAAAGTTGAATGTTTGAGAGTATTTTTCAAAGGTTTCTCAAGTCTATTGATGATTAGTGTAGCTCCTATGAAATGTCGACATATAGACAGCTAGGAAATATAGAAAACAAGCTGTTTATAATTTCATTATTAGGCTAATAAAGTGAATGAACTCAATTGTTTAAAAAATTAATATAGGGTGTTTTTTTAAGCTAGATAGAACTTTAAATTGTAAAAAGTAACACAAAAAATTAAATTTTGATGAAACATTTTTTTTATTTGTTTCAGTATACTCTGACAAATCATCATGAATAGACTCACGCTTGAACAACGCTACGAAATTATCCAAATTTACTTTGAAAATCAGTCGTCGATTCGCGCAACTTATAGACGACTTCGTCATTTGTATGGCGTACATAATCGTACATAATTTTTGGCTTAACGGGTTTGTTAATAAGCAAAATTGCCGCATATGGAGTGAGACCAATCCACAAGAGACCCTACAGACTCCATTACATCCAGAAAAATGCACTGTTTGGTGCGGTTTTCATGCTGGTGGCATCATCGGACCTTATTTCTTCAAAAATGAGGCCGGAGCTCGCGTTACGGTCAATGGAGATCGTTACCGCACCATGATCAATGATTTTTTGTTTGAAAATATGGATGACATTGATCCGGAGGAGATGTGGTTTCAACAGGATAGCGCTACGTGCCATACGGCGAACGCAACCATCGACTTACTGAAATCAAAATTTGGCGATAAGTTGATTTCGAGAAATGGACCTGTCAATTGGCCTCCAAGGTCGTGCGATTTGACACCTCTCGATTATTTCCTGTGGGGCTACGTGAAGTCACTGGTTTATGCTGATAAACCAGCAACAATTGACGCCTTGGAGGCCAGCATTGTTCGTGTTGTTCGTGACATACGGCCAGCAGTGCTCGAAAAAGTGGCCCAAAATTGGACGTCCAGAATGCGCTTCGTCAAGAACAGCCGCGGTGCCCATATGCCCGAAATCATTTTCAAATGTTAATGTCACGTATTGATCTTTCGAATAAAAAAAAATTTTGATTACAATTTAATTTTTTGTGTTATTTTTTACAATTTCAAGTTCTATCGGGCTTAAAAAAACACCCTATATGTATTAGAACTTTCCAGTCACTTTTGACAATTGAAATTGTTTCAAAATACGAAATTTTTAAAACACTCTATTAGTAGGAAAATAAATATTTTGTTAATAGTACGAGCTTAACTTTTAAATGGAATATTCATTCCATTCTTGTAAGTGGTATAGTGGTCGCAAAATCGCTTTTAGCCATAAAGAATGTCAAACAGAAATTTTTTTGAGAAAACATAATTTTAAATAGATATTCAGCATCAATATCAGTTTGCGCTTCAGCCTATTCGCAAGCGTTGCTCTAGAATAAGTCTATTTCATAATGAACTGTCAAGACAAACTAAAGAAAAAACAACTATCAGACTAGAGATTACGCCATGCGCATGATTTTCCGTTAGATACAAGGTTGTTTTTGTACTGTTTCCTGACGTTATTTGACCAACATGTGCAGAAGATTTCAGTTTTGTGTAGGAGTTGTCGTAATCATGTATTCTATCATTCTTGTATCAGTTGTTAGTTAAATGGTTTGCCAAATAAAGAAGTGTTGTCAACTCAAAGTTGTAAGTCTCTAAAAACCAAACAATATTTGTTAACGACAAAAAAACGTTAAACATAATATTTTAGTTCAATACGTTGAGTGTGGCGCTTTAAAAAATTTTTTTTATTCCTTCCAAATAATAAATTTTCTCGAAGTCTTAAAAATAGGTGGTTGTTTCGGTAATGACATCTTTATTTGAGTGAAATCTCTTGCCATCCCACTACTTGTTTAGGATTGGGAAAAGAAAATACAGTCATAGCGACAACAGTTCGTGGCACAATTTATGGATTTTTGTCTACATCTTTTCGCCCTATTGAATTGCCTTGGAATACTCGCTCATTTGGCAGCTTCAGCCACCTCATGTACTTTTATTCTCCTTTTAGGCGACCTAGACATACGAAGTCACATATGTTGCCACGTCTACCACGGAAGTCTGTAAACCAACTTTTAACTATTGAAATGTCAATACAGCTCCCGACAACAGGGAACTGTCAGTTGACTCCTGCTTAAATTTAAAGAAGCTGCTTTAATTAGTTTCTGTTTGGTAACCGTATGTATGTATGTATTTGCTTCAACTCCATAGTTGCTTGAGTTTAAGGTCCTTTTTGCTTATTTATTTTAATATTTCTGCCAATATTTCGCTTTCCTTCGGATAGCTTCTTCAGGGCAATAATATTTGTAAAACAATAACAAATATTATTGCCCTGAAGAAGCTATCCGAAGGAAAGCGAAATATTGGCAGAAATATTAAAATAAATAAGCAAAAAGGACCTTAAACTCAACGAAATACTACTTAATTAAGAAATAGAGGTCGAATAAAAACCAAAATACTAAAAGTATTTTACTCTATATACTAAATAGGATTAATAGATATCTATTAATATATAAATATTTAATTAATTAATGTATATCTATTAATTAAGAATAAAAAAAAATTTTAATTTAATTAAGAATATTAATATAATAAATTTTTATATTATTATATTTAATATAATTTTTATGTATAAATATAGTATATACAAAGAAGTTTTAAATATATAATGATATTTTATTTTATATATAAACTATTAATTTATAAATATAAAAAGTTAAAAGCTGAGTGTAGAAAGTTAGCTAAAAATTTTGCTGGGATATGTTTTGTTTTCTTTAAACTTTTCCTGACTCTTAAACAGTGCTGACGGATGGAGAACATAAATTATATTTAAGAGAGCTTTCAAGCAACAATTGCTTAACTAATTTCAAAGGTAGGTGCCCAGTGAAATTTTTAGAACCCACATTTTGGATCTGTGACCAGTAAGAATGAAAGTTTAGTTAACGCTAATCAGTCAGGTCATAAAAACAGCTGATTTAAAACGAAGCCAAATGGTGTTAAAAAGTGTTACAGAATCGCGAAAACGCCAATGTTAGTGTTAATTTCTCTAAACGAATTTTAGTAGCGTTAAAACAGGTTAGTGAAACGCACTACAGATGCTTATGCGATAGCTAAATATTATAATATTTAATATTATATTATAATATTACATATTATTGTTTGATTTATACTTTGCTTCTTATGTAAATTTAGTTTAATATATTCGACTGAGCCGAATCGAAAATACCCTTCACGAATTTACAAATTTGCATTAAATATACTCGGATATATATGGACCGACATCGGGAAAAAAATGTTTTTGCCTTGTAATCACAAATCGGTTTAGGCTATATCTCGGTTATATATGCACCGATATCGGAGTTTTCCATTTCTGTATTTTAGTTGCCTTCTTTTATAACGGGAACTGTTTTAAGCAAAAAAAACTTTTCGTGGAAAAATCGGTCTATCCTATATCTCGATATCGGAAATTTTCGTTCTCTGTATTTTAATTACCTCGTTTTTAAATCAGAGCTGATTTTAAGCAAAAAAAATTTTCATGGAAAAATCGGTTTAGGCTATATCTCGGTTATATATGCACCGATATCGGAGTTTTCCATTTTCTGTATTTTAGTTGCCTTTTTTTATAACGGAAACTGCTTTAAGCAAAAAAAAAATGTTCATGGAAATATCGGTTTATCCTATATCTCGGGTATATATGGACCGATATTGGAAATTTTCATTTTCTGTAGTTTAGAAACCTCCTTTTATAATTAGAACTGCTTTTAAGCTAAATAAAGTTTTTTTTTATGGAAAAATCGGTTTGGGCTATATCTCGGGTAAACGAGTATATGGATCGATTTCAGAATTTCTCATTTTCTGGATTTTAACAACCTCCTTTTATTACCAGAACAGCTTTTAAGCAAAAAAAAAATTGTTTAAGTTCGCTTAACGTCGTATTCATGAAAAATCGGTTTTGGCTATATCTCGGGTATATATGGACCGATATCGGAATTTTTCATTTTCTGTATTTTAGTAAACTAATTTTATTACCAGAACTGATTTGAAGAAAAAAAAAAAATTTTTAAGTCCGCTTAGGCGACATTTTCATGAACAAATCGGTTTAGGTGATATCTCGGGTACATATGAACCGATATCGGAAATTTGTATTTTTGTTATTTTAGAAACCTCCTTATATTACCAGGAATGGCTTTAAGCTAAGAAAAATCTTAAGTTCGCTTACACGACATTTTCATGGAATAATCGGTTAAAGCTATATCTCGGGTATATATGGACCGATATCGAAAATTTTCATTTACTATATTTAAGTACCTTCCTTTTATTACCAGAACTGATGTTAAGCAAAAAAAAAATTGTTAAAATTCGCTTATGCGACATTTTTATTAAAAATATATTTCGGATATATATGGACCGATATCGGGAACATGTTTTTTGGCCGTTTAGTCACCATGCTTAATAATTGTGTGAAGTTTAAAGCAAAACAAACAACTTTTTTTTTAATTTTCATACATAATTGCAAAAAAAAAAATGTTTTTTTTGGAATTTTGAATATATCTCAGCTATACGTGGATCGATATTACTGATTTTAATAGCAAACCCATGAAACCATGAGGTCATCAGAATGGTGAAAGAAATAAGTTTACAAGTCTAATGGTTTTCTCATAAATGGTATTTCAACGACCGACAGCCGGACAGACGAACATCGCTTTATCGCTTCTATTAGCTCTGATTCAGAGTATGTCGCTCCTTTATTGCAACATAGTCATATCTCAAAAAATTAGCTTATCGAGCTAACAATGCAGAATTGTTAACAGTACTACCTTTTATATTGTGCCAAAAATTTATTCAAATTATTTGTAAACTGTTTCCTTTAGGAGATATTTACTAAAAATGCTCTCTAAGACTTGTGTGGAAACTAAAAATTTGCAATGCATTTTTCTTGAAACAAGCTTTTTTAGTTATGACTATGTTAAAATAAAGGTGCGATATATACTTTATAGGGTCGCAATTGAAAATTGTAGAAATTACAAACGGAATCACAAACTTATATTTACCCTTTACATTTTTGTAAAGGGTATAATAAGATGACTAATCTGAATCGAATGCTAGTTCTACGCGCTTGACATGCTTTCCAAATTGTAATAACTCACGGACTGCTGGGTAGTAGGACAGAGTGAAAGAAACATTTCCAACACCATAAAGAGTCAAATAATATTCGTTAGTTGTACGAAGGGAATTGAGAACATAAAGAGTATTACGTTTCAAAATCGCTCAGTTTGTATGCAGGAAAAAAAGAGAAGAGGAAAAATATTGGGGAAAGATTTTTTGAAAAAAAGTGAAAAGATGATGTTGGCCTCTTTCTAAACGCGGCTAGAGTTAGGCAAATAAAAGGAAGTTAACTAAAGTGAAGATGTGTAACGAAATGCTAAAGAAAGAGAGCAGCGAAGGCCATTAGTGGAAGAGAGCAGAAAAGGCATAAAGTAAAAGAGCAGTATTAGGGTATGGGCAGGAAAGGGGTAATGAACTTTATTGAGAAGGAAAAGTTTTCGTTGAAGGTGGGAAAGGAAACAGCAGGATGCTTGGCTGGCTGGCTGAGTGACTGGCTGGGCGACTGGTTATGGTTAACAAGGTGCATTGGCCTGCATTCTAATCAAAGCAAAGTGCAGTGGAATTTTCGTTTTGCATTCAGAAGGTGTTGCTGGAGTTTGGCATTTGGGTACAATATGATATCATTAGAAAATTATTGTGAGAGTTAGGTGATGACAAAGCAGCCCCAGTTGAATACACCAACACTTTGTACGAGAATGTGGCACAAAGAGAAGTTGTATGTTGTTGTATGCATGTACGAGTAAGTGCAATGGTTCTTTTTTTTTAAGGCCAACAGCATTGAATTGCAAGTGCAAGGACATAAATATGTTTGTGTATACACACTTGATAACAAAAGCTATCAAGCAACGAATGCAATACAAACACCTTATGACTCACACCTCGAACGGTTGGTTGCCGTAACAACGTAACTGCAACTTCAGCAACATCAACATCATCATTATTGGCGTCGTCATCGTCATCACCATCGCCATCGCCATCGTCGTCACAGTCGTCGTTGTTATTATTCGCATTTTGTTTTTGCCGTGGTTATTGTGTCAGAAGGAGTCAGTCGTCAGTCAGCCTTACCTTATAAGCAGAGATTTTTGCAACTGTTTTCTGGATTGTTTATGGAGGAGTCAAATCTACGTACGACAAGTGTATAGCTAGCTGTTGTTGTTGTTTGTGTTGTTGCTATTGCATGCGGTTGAGTCAATGGCGTTTTGGTGGTTGCTGGTAGAGGTACAAACATTTTGCAAATAGACGTGGGAAACTTGTGCCTGTTGTTTGTTATTAAAGCTGTTTAAACGGTTGTTTGTGTGTTGAAGTTGCACATGAAAACTTACAACTGGCGATGTTGGCGTTTAATGTTTGGTGTTGGTGTCGGTATCGGTATCGGTATCGGTGTTGGTATTGGTATAGGGTTTGGTGTTGGTAATGCTACTTGATAAAGCAGCTGCTGCAGCTACTGATGATGATGGAGATGGCGGTTTTGATGATGATGTCTGTTGCCTTTAGCTTTAGTGACTTTGCCTTTTGCTTTTGCCAACCAGCCTTATTATTGTTATGAGAGTGTGTGTATGTAAGTATATGTGTGTGTATGGCACAATAACATTGACATCGAACTAGGTCGAGGACGTATGTATGTACATATTTAACTTTTAGCCACCGTTACTTGATTATTGTTTAAGCACAAACATACTCTTGACGTGCACACTCGTACATATCGTTTAAAGCCCATCTTGCTGCATCCATACTTTAGGTAATATTCCTTTCATTAATGTTTTATTAATAATGTTGCTTGTATTGCTGTTTGTTTTGTTTTGCCACATGCCACATGCCGCACCATTAATGAAGGAAGTATTTAGCTGATTGTTAATGAAATGTTTGTGCAATGCACACACATACCTGCATACATACTTACATATGTTGGTATAAGTAGTAGGTATACATATAATTCAACATAATTTGAGGCAACATGAGTTTGAATAATTAATTGTTGGCTGACTTTAAGGTCAATGCAAACTTTTACTTGCAAATAAACGCATGAATGGACAACGCTCGGTCATATGTTCGAGTATATTTGAGTTTTAAGGAAAGTTTGTCATACAATTGACAAATATAAATTAATTGGGAAAACATTAAAACTGATAATATACTCGTATACACATATGAACATAATTAGGATTATTGTCAGTATCTATTGTACTTTATATACTAATGTTAATTTTAATTCTTTAAACAGAAAAATAAAAGGATGTATTGTAGGGTAGATCGATTTAACAATCTATATTGTGCCAATTTTTTTTTTAATTTTCCCAAGATTTATTTTCGGTTTCTTTTATTAGTAGATAATAAAAAACAATCCGTTGATTTAATTATTTTTTTAAAAGCTTTTATTTACAGCGTGTTCGCCGATATCGTATGAAAATGTATGCGAAAGAAATCTAGTCACTCACATTCGAATCAACTTGGGTTTGTCTATCTCACTATTATGCGTTCGCGTATTCTTATGTACTTTCATCGACACATCGTTCGCATAGAAAAAAGTTAGACGACCCCAAATCAATTTTTTTTCGCCTAGAATGCAAATGAACTTATCCTTTCGACATCGACGAACTGGCTGTTTCACTTGCCCCCTTGTCTCTAATCAAATCAAGTTAAATTTAATGCACTACCCGGCCCCCCTCGCTACCGTGAAGTGAAGGCAGAAGCCTTGCAGATCTCTTGGTGCTAATCATGGTTGAGGTACCGACCTTGGCTGAAACGCTCTGGCTATGATTTAAACTTCAAATCACAGGTGGGGGAATAAGCTTCCTTGATAACTATGGTGCACGCCGGGGCTAACAGCCCCCGAGGTGCTGTTGTGTTGCAATAGATACCTGTACTGTAAGGAACCAGCAGTGATGGATAGAGGGCTAAATTGTTTAAGGGCTGATGCTCTTAAGGGGCTTCAACCTACCAAGTCATTGCGTCTTGTCTTCCATTAACTGTTGGCCAATTGCATACAGGAGGGATTAGGAGGCCCGAACTCTTAAGCAAGGCATTCGTCTAAGGGGCTACAAACCTATAGCGAAAAGTTGCGATCTGTCTGAGCCCAGTAAGCTACAAGAGAGCGCTAAGGGGCTACAAACCTATAGCGAAAAGTTGTGATCTGTCTGAGCCTAGTAAGCCACAAGGGAGCGCTGTTGAATCGAGAATAATTGACCCCATAGAGCTGATCCATCATCAGATTAACCCGTCATGGTATGTGCTGATGTAAACCAATTTTACAACACTTCCCGGCTTCCGATTGAGCTAAAATTGTACGTGCATGCACAAATCGGGGGGCAATTCAATATTATTGTAATATATTGTTAATCTGATGATGGAGCTGAAAGGTGGCAATGGGAACTTTGTAACTAAACGACGTAACTGCATTTGAGCTTATTTGATCCGTCGTGACGAGTACTTTAATACTAAGCTTATGCTAACCAGGGTCTGATGATGGCGCTGGAAGATGTCCATAAGAACTCGGTAATGAGACGACGCAGCCCCATAGCTAATGGGTTCGTTTGATTCATCTTGACTACCATCTTGGTTGGCGTGAATATGCAACTCGGAAAAATTTGGGGAAAAAGTTGTTTCCGTTTGTTAGCAATGTGGACTATGTCTGATTTATTAGACGAATCGTCCAATGTCAAGGTGAGCACGTGTCGGGGCCTGAGATAGAAAGTAAAGGGATATAGTAATCGTTGGGAAACCACTTAGTGTGGTATTATACTAGACATCTGCTGCTCCTTATTAATGAAGCTAGGGCGGTCAGATTGACCAAGGCCAGACAATAGAAACTATTAAAATTCTGCTCGCCCAGATATCTCAGGCGGTAGTGCTCCAATGCCGGACATATTACGTGGAGGTGAAGTATCGTCTATTTCTCGTCTTCGTGTTGGCAACGTCTGCAGAAGTCGTTATAGGGTAAGCGTAGTCTTATGGTGTGGTTCACAAATGGGCAACGTCCAGTTCCTTGATATAATGCATGTGGGAACTTTATTCTTTTCCAGTACGCTGATAAGAGTAGTGTTCTAATAAAGTTAATATTTGGCCACAGATGCCTTGATATAAAGCATGTGGACTCTGTGAACAATTTTTCCTGAGGTTGTTCGCTAGTGAGATCGATATCCCAATACTCGATATCAATCCGTTTTTTTGCTAAACCGTCAGCGATATTATTGTTGTCGTTATTGAACCCGTGTTTACATACCCACTTTAGAGTTACTTTAGAATTCCTGGACATGTTGTTTAAAGATGTCCTACCTTCCTGTACTAGACTGGAGTTAGTTTATATTCCAATCAGGGAGCTAATGGCGGCTTTGTTGTCCGTTATTATCATGACATCTCTACCCAATATCTTGTTAGACGACAGCCATCTAGCCGCTTTATTTATAGTCGTTATATCAGCTTGAATAATACTACATTCGTCTGGTAGACTGAAGGATATTGTAGTGAATAATTCTCTTAAGTAAACGCCTTCCCAACTCTTTCTCACCTTCTAGATTCATCCATGTAAACATAGAAGGATCCAATTTGGTAGCCGAAGCTCCTTGAGAGAAATGGTTTTGGGATGTTGTAGTCAGTTGTGTCGATGACTGGATCGTTTCCAATCTGAAGTATATTGGCGTGTTCCCATGATCTGTGGGTCCATGCTCCTGTCGCGTTCTGCCTGATCGAGGTTTTTAGTGTTATCTGCCTGGCATCCAAGTCACATGGCATCCATTAGTTGGTATTGTCTTCATGGCGCCTGTGCCCAGCGTTGCCTATGTAAGAAATATAATAGCATTTAAATGAACTTTTCGAACTGTGTTGCAATATTTGATACTTTCAATATAGTTTTCCACCACTTCTTCCCTTATTTTAAGAAGTATCTGTGTCTTAACTTTTCAAATGTTGGTATCCAAAGGCTCCGACTTCAATATACTGCTCGCGAAGACCCAGAAACGAAGATTTACGAAACGAAGTTTATAGGTATTGAAATGAAAATCCGCTTCGTTGCTCATGATGGTTTTCGACTTAAAATTGAGATTGGCGCTACAGTAATTCGCATACGACTGACTGCCAGTCAGCAGGCATTAACTGATGCACTGGTTGTACTTTATATCGGGTGGTTAAATTTCAAGGGCCGATGTTGAATGTGAACCACACCTAAACGCCAAGTTTTTTTCCGAATTTTATTTGACATTTCTCTATTTCAGATATATTCAATTTGAACCATGGAGAGATACACAATCCAACAACGTGTTAAAGTTATCCAGACTTATTATGAAAATGATGATCAATTTTCGAAGAAAATCATCTTCAGTGATGAGGCACATTTTCACCTCAGTGGATTCGTCAATAAACAGAATTGTCGCATTTGGGCGAATGAGAATCCAAGAGTGACTGTCGAAAAACCAATGCACCCACAAAGAGTGACTGTTTGGTGCGGTTTATGTGCTGGCGGCATCATCGGGCCGTATTTTTTCCAAAATGAGGCCGGACAGGCAGTTACTGTGAATGGTGTTCGCTATCGTGAGATGATAACGAACTTTTTATGGCCCGAATTGGAAGATATGGATGTAGACGATATCTGGTTACAGCAGGACGGTGCCACTTGCCACACAGCTAACGAAACAATTGCTCTTTTGAGCAACAAATTCAATGGCCGTGTTATCTCACGTAATGGCGATGTCAATTGGCCGCCAAGATCATGTGATTTGACACCGTTGGACTTTTTTCTTTGGGGTTATTTGAAAGAAAAGGTGTACGTCGATAAGCCAGCAACAATTCAACAGCTAAAGGATGAGATAATTCGGCATATTAACGGCATAGAACCTCCATTATGCCTTAGGGTCATCGAAAATTTGGACCATCGGATGGAGGTGTGCCGCCGTGGTCGCGGCGCCCATTTGGCCGATATTTTGTTCCATACATAATTGAGTAATACCAATATATCATAATAAAATAAAATTACAATAATTTCCTAAATAGTTTGTGTTTTATTCAAAATCAACATCGGCCCTTGAAATTTAACCACCCTTTATTAGAACATGTGTAAATCTCTCACTAAAATTCACTGTAGAATCTATCTGGTGATGCCCAATTCCATACGTGGCACGTTGCCTAGCTGAAGTTTCTTTATTCTCAACAACATCAGCAAACACAGCTGCGATATTTTCGGCAGATCGGCCAGTCTGATGGCAGCCACGACCTGAAAGATCTGTTGTGGTCTAGTCTGTTCGAGCCGAACAGCTAAGCGGTGTTGTGTTTGTCAATTTAGAGCGACACGTTTAGGCTTAAAAAGTCGCATTAATTATTCTAGGCTCTTGCACAGTGTAACGCTCCATTGCTGGTTTGTTTGTATTCTAGTTCACAAATTTTAAATATGATTGACGTAAAACGCCGTTTGCAAAAGCAATTACATCTTAAGATAGGGTGTTTCATTTTGCGCCATCCTATAGCAGCTGCCATTGTGTTCTTTGAAGTGCTTATTATTTTGTCCCCAGCAAGCAGTTTAATATATGATATTCGTATGGTCGTTCTTGACACCTTGTCTTGCAGATTTGTTCGCAAAAAGCTATTAAATAAAGAAATATTCCATAGACTGTACAACACACATTTGGAAGCAATTTTTAAGATTACATAAAAATTTTAATGACTTTTGTTTTCCAATAGTGGCAAGTAACACATGTTTTGTCTAGACTGTACATAAATTTAATCGTATATAGATAAACAAACTCATGTCTGTGCATGTGTATATATGTATGTAAGTATGTATATTTTAGATTATATTTATTTTATTTTTTCAGTTTTGTTATTTTTTAGATTTTTATGTATTGATGCATTTTTAAATATTAGACGGTGAATGCATATATAGACATATACACACATAATTATTTATACAGATATACATATATGTATATATGTGTGCTTTTATGCCTACATCTATATGCATATGTACATAAAAAGTGTATATTATATTTAGTTTTTTTGTTTGTTTGTTTTGTTATTTGTATTAAATCATCAATTTCAAATCAAATATAAATACTGCACACACTTTTACCAGCAAAGACTTAAATTTATATAGAAAAAATTTATTTTTTATAAATAATTTAAATATGTATATAAAAAACAAAAAACAAATTTAAATAGAAATATGTAAATAGACACATAAAAATACATACAAATGCAAAAAAAATGGTTTTTATAAATACAACTAAACATATATACCTATGCACAAATCTGTATGTAAATGAACGTCCCTTCAAATACACACACACATGCACACACACCCACACATACATACATACCTGCGTTCATATGTAATAAAATGTATAGTTTTGTATATAAATTTATTTTCCAAAAAGTATGCAAATCCACATGTGTGCGTGTGTATGTGTGTGCGTGTGTGTGTGTGTGTGTGTGTCTGAATGTTAAAAAAACATATACATACATTTATATTATTTTACACTTTGAAAGCCCATTTTTTATTGTGTAGGTTGTTAAATGCACACTTGCCCAAACATACGCATCCATTTGTTAAACAAAAACAATATGGCAAAAAAGCTTCTTCTATCTATTTGCATTATAAAAAGTTTCAAATGCACAAGCTTAAATATTGCCAAACATTTTTACACACACTGAAAAAACAGTTTAAGAATCTTGACCAAAAACATTCGGAGAATAATTGCAATAGTTTGAAAGCCTGGGCCCCTAAAATATTTGACAAAATCAAAATATGTTTTATTAATACCAATCATTATAATTAAGTTTTTTTATTTGCTATTTAAGCTTCTAATATTTATACCAGTAGAAAATTCTAAATAGCTTGTTTTCTATGTTTCCCAGCTATCTAGTTATATGTCGACATTTCATAGGAACTACCCTAATCAGCAGTAGACTTTGGAAATTTTTGAAAGATATTCTCAAACATTCAACTTTATATCCCAACAATCCAAATAAATTGCTGAGAATTTAAAAAGAAAAATGCTCTAATAATATCCGTCAAAACACAAAAAACAAGCTTTTCTATTTATAAACGTCTCTTACATTTCTTTACACCTTTCAAACAAATGAACAACCGTTGGTTGCTACGATTTGCTTTTTGAAAGTATCGGAAAGCAGAGAACAAAATATAGATAGCTGGGAAACATAGAAAACAAGCTATTTATAATTTTCTACTGGTACCAATCATTATATTTATTAACTCTCTATATGTCAACATTTCATAGTAGACTTAGAAAGCTTTGAAAGATTAGTTCAAATTCTCAAGTATATATGCATATCCCAATATTTTATTACATTGAGAATTTAAAAAACGGTAATAAATTTAAATAATATGACACATTTTTGTAGAATCGAAAACACCATTAATTATTTGTATATATTAGTTGTGTTCGACGTCGTTACCGCGGGAACCCGCGGGCTCCCAATTTCCGCGAAAAGTGTTTCTTGTGATGAATATTGGGCAAATTGGGTAAATGAGAAAGCTTCTGAGAAAGTAATTTGTGTTTCTCATTTTACCAGACTTTACCCGTACTTTTTTTCCGTGCAAAATGGTAAAATTGTTAAACCATTTAAACAGCTGTTTGTTATTTATGAATATGAAATAACAAAGTGCAAATTATAAAAAAAAAATAAAAATTATAAATAGCTTGTTTTCTATGTTTCCCAGCTATCTATATGTCGACATTTCATAGGAACTACCCTAATCATCAGTAGACTTTGGAAATTTTTGAAAGATATTCTCAAACATTCAACTTTATATCCCAACAATATAAATAAATTGTTGAGAATTTAAAAGAAAAATGCTCTAATAATACCTGTCAAAACACAAAAAACAAGCCTTTTCATTTATACACCTCTCTAACATTTCTTTACACCTTTCAAGCAAATGAACAACCGTTGGTTGCTACGATTTGCTTTTTGAAAGTATCGAAAAGCAGAGAACAAAAATTCAAACAATTAAGTTTTTTTATTCGCTATTTTTAGCTTCTACCATTTATACCAATAAAAATTATAAATAGCTTGTTTTCTATGTTTCCCAGCTATCTCTCTAACAAGCTATTTATAATGAAAAAATTGGTCTAGGCTATATCTCGGTTATATATGTACCGATATCGGAATTTTCCATTTTATGTATTTTAGTAGTCTCCTTTTATAATGAGACCTGCTTTTAAGCAAAAAAATGTTCATAGAAAAATGAGTTTATCCTATATCTCGGGTTTATATGGACCGATATCGAGAATTTTCATTATATATACTTTCATTACCTCGTTTTATAACCAGAACTGAAGTTAAGCAAAAAAAATTTTATTTCATGGAAAACTCGATTTAGACTATATCTCTGGTATACATGGACCGATATCGGAAATGTTTAAGTTAGCTAACCTGACATTTTCAAGAAAAGATCGATTTAGGCTATATTTCGGGTATATATGGACCGATATCGGAAATTTTCATTTTCTGTATTTTAGTAACCTCCTTTTATAATCAAAACTGCTTTTAAGCAAAAAAAAATTTTTTTTATGGGAAAATCAGTGTAGGCTATATCTCGGGTATACGAGTATATGAACCGATATCGGAATTTCTAATTTTTTGTATTTTAGCAACCTCCTTTTATTACCAGAACTGCTTTTAAAGCAAACAAAGTTGTTTAAGTTCGCTTACGCGACATATGCATGAAATATCGGTTTTTGCTGTATCTAGGACCGATATCGGAAATTTGTATTTTCTGTATTTAAGTAACCTCTTTTTGTTATCAGAACTGATTTTAAGCAAAAAAAGTCTTAAGTTCGCTTACGCGACATTTTCATGGAATAATTGGTTTAGGCTGGATCTAGGGTATACATATATCGACCGATATCGAGAATTGTCATTTTCTCTATTTTAGTAGCCTCCTTTTACGAGGGCAGATCGGAAACTTCTTAGCCTATCAATAAAAGAGAATAGTTAGTTTTTCAAAAATATTTTTATTTTTCAATATAATCTCCTGAAAGTTCAATACACTTAGTCCAACGCTTTTCTAACAATTCTATCCCTTGATTAAAATAGTTTTCCTCAAGGTCTTCAAAATAGTGGCTTACACCTGTAATTGCATCTTCATTTGAGGTAGAACGCTTGCTAGCAAGGATTTCTTTTTTAATATTACCAGAATTGATTTTAAGCAAACAAAATTTTTTGAAGCTCGCTTACGCGACATTTTCATAAAAAAAATCGGTTTAGGCTATATCTCGGATGTACGAGTATATGGACCGATATCGGAAACTTTCATGTTCTGTATTTTAGCAAAACTTTTCTATAACTAGAACAGCTTTTGAGCAAAAAAAAGTTGTTTAAGTTCGCTTACCCGACATTTTCATAAAAAAATCGGTTTATGCTATATCCCGGGTATACTTATGTATATGGAGAGATATCGAAAATTTTCATTTTCTGTATATAAGTAACCTCCTTTTATTACTAGAACTGATTTTAAGCGAAAAAAAATTTTAAGTACTTTTTAAAGAGACTTTTTTAAAGGTAGTTTTTTATAAGGTGGTTTTTAAGCTATTATTTTAAAATGTACTTTTTTAAAGGGACCTACATATTTGAAAGGTATTTTTTTAAAAAGATGCTTTTTTATATGTATTTATTGTAATTGTGCTGTTTTTAAAAGGTACTTCTAGCAAAAGATACTTTTTTCAAATGAAGTTTTTTGAAGACGTACTGTTTCAAAAGATATTTTTTCAGAAGGACGTTCAAACGGCACTTTTTCAAAAGGTACTTTTTTTAAAAGGTAATTTTTTGAAAAGGTACTTTTTTCAAAACAAGTACTTGTTTCTTAAAAAGCACCTTTTTTTAAAACGAACTTTTTTTATTAGATACTTTTGCCAGAAGCTAGCTTTTTAAAAAGGTACTTTATTCAAAACATCTTTTCTCCAAAGGATCTCTTATCCGGAAGGAAGTTTTTTTTAAAAATTATTTTTTTCAAAAGTTACTTTTGCAAAAGGTACTTTTACAAAAGATACTCTTTTCAAAAGATACATTTTTTTAAACGGACTTTTTTCAAAAGATACTTTATTCAAAAGGTACTTTTTTCAAAAGGGACTTTTTTTAAAAGGTACTTTTTTTATAAGGTACTTTTTTCAAAAGTTACTTTTTCAAAAATTTCTTTTTTCAAAAGGTACTTTTTTCAAAGAGTACTTTTTTCAAAAAGTACTTTTTCCAAAAAGGATTTTTTAAAAGGCACTGTGTTAAAAAAGTCTTTTTTAAAAGTAATTTTTTGAAAAGGTAAGTTTGATAAAGGGTACTTTCTAAAAGTACTTTTTTCGGACGGTATAATTTAAAGTTACTTTTATAAAAGGGCTTTTTGAAAAGATACGTTCTTTTTTAGAGATCCCTTTTTAGAACCCTGTTTGTCCATTTTTAAATACTTTATTGAAATACATTACTCCTATATTATTACTGCCAACTTCGCCGAGAAAAAAGTTGGAAGAAAATTGTAGTTAAAATGTATTTTTAAAAATCAGGAAATTTTTAAACAAAAGTTTTTGATTTGTGGAAAAATCTCTTTGAAAAAATTTCCTTTATTTTACAGCCTGTTCGGCGACATCGAAAGAAAATATATGGGAAAGAAAGCTAGTCACTCACGTTGGAATCAATTTGGGTTTGTCTATGTCACTATTTTTCGTATGTATATGCATTGAATTTTGATACTTCGTTCTCATACAATAAAGTTAGAAAAAACTCAAATCAATTTTCTTTCGCCTAGAGGGTGAATGAACTTATCCTTTCGATAGCAACTAACTGCCTGTCAATTTGTTGAAAAGGCCCTTTTTGAAACTGTCTTTTTCCTGTGCACCAAACCTTTTGTATAAAAATAAATATGCAATATGTATGTAAAAATGTACATATGTATGTATGTATGCATTTGCAAGCACATATAAACATAAACATATGTATGTATAATTTAATACATATAAATAATTTTATATAAAATCCAGACAAAAATTGCATATTTTTCTGTATGCATTCAGTTGCACAAACGAAAACCTACAAGCAACTGCACGTTGCATTCAACTGCCTAAGAAAAAAATTGCATAAAATTGTTGTAGTTTTGTTCGCCCTATTCCAAAAATATTCAAACATCATCACTCGTACATACAGACCGACATTTTTATTCAAATAAATAAATTCAGACGTGCGTTGTTGGTTCGTTTGTGTATTTTATTATTTTTGCATGTATTTTCTATAAAATAAAATTGCATTTTGTTATGCAGACTTTTAGTTAGGCTGGTCATCATCATCAGCAACATCATCATGAGCATCATAAGCATCATCATCGTCTTCATCAACATCATCAGGATGGACACACTCGTACAGCCAAAGCAAAACGCGCACAGCCACCTGAACACTGGATAAAGTTGTTTGAACACAAGTGTGCACGAAACTTTTTGAACATTCGATGAGGTTTTTAGTATTTTGCATACAACAACAACAACTACAACAACAATGATTATAATACAACAAATTTCAATTTTTGTTTTTTTTTTGTTTTGTATACGAAAATGTTTATTGTATTGATGCAGTTTTAAATGCATTTTAACTACAACAAACACTTTTGCTGCACACACATACGCATACACATACACGCATAAACACTTGAAACAAACGGTAATATGTGTGTATGTGTGTGTATGGGTGTGTGGGAATGTGTTTTAGTGTGTGCCTGACTTCAAGTGCAATCAACTCAACAACTACAACAACAGTTTAAACTATAGCAACAACAACAACAACAACAACAGCGCCAACAACAGCTTTAAAGTTAAGCTGTTTTTTTTTTTTTAGTTGCCAGGCATTTTCATTGTACGAATACATTTCAAACTGAAGAGTTAATGGAGGAGGTCACAGTCCAAACGCCGCCTGTTAAATGCTGTAGAGTACTTCAAAATTTTATACTAAATTCCCATATTTGCTTAATTGTAGAGCGTCTAGGAGCCTATGTGTATTGTAAACAATTAATTTAAATCTGGCAGGAGTCACTATATATTTTGAAAAACTCTGCTGGTTTTTGTTGTTGCTGTTATTTATTTTTTCGTTTCGCTTTTTTTTGAATTTTGAGTTTTATGCTTTAGCTCTTGACAACCAAACTCAGACGTATAAAATAAAATTTATTTTTTATATTTTAACTGGCAATAAAAAAATATATTAATATATACTTGTATGTACATACATATTAAATAAACGCACACTTATACACTTGCATGTGTTTTATATACTCGTACATAGACAATCATATCTATCCATACACACCTACACAAATATGGCAAGTGAATTTAATTTAATGGAAATTTAATTAAAGTTTTTACCAAGAAAATTCAATATAAAAGTTTTAGTTACATTTTATTGAAGTAAAAATTTAATATTTAAATAAAGGATTAAAGGCTCTTCAATACATCAACTTATAAAAACATGTGATTGCACAAACACAGTTTGATGGCAAGTTAAAAAAATTGTTATTTAAGTTTTGAATAAAAGCAATAGGATAAATTATTAAACTAAAGCATTATATTTAATTATTATATATACAGGGTGTATCATAAAGGGCGGGGATAGATAGAATCCGCAGTACGTTATACGTTGCATGTTTCAACTCACATTAACGTATACGATATATGAAATTGGCACAATCAGTACTTTATTAACGGATATAAAATCAATTGTTTTTTATTTTAATTTGATTAAAATCTTTTGATTCATATTCCAGGCACAGCACATAAAAGCGAACACAGTTTTTTTTTTAATTTATTTAATTTTTGTCAAAATATATTAAATTATAAATAGTTGTCAAAGTTCTCAACGTACGTTAAAAGATGCTCAAATTTAATACTTTGTGTTGAAGGAGAAGTACGGAGTGTCACAAAGCTCATAAGACTACATGTATTTTAACTTAGTTGTCAGTTGTAAAAGGCAACGTATAACGTACCACAGATTCTATGTGCCCCGGCCTTATAAAGGGTAGTTAAATTTCAAGGGCCGATGTTGATTTTGAATAAAACACAAACTATTTAGGAAATTATTGTAATTTTATTTTATTATGATATATTGGTATTACTCAATTATGTATGGAATAAAATGTTGGCCAAATGGGCGCCGCGACCACGACGGCACACCTCCATCCGATGGTCCAAGTTTTCGATGACCCTGAGGCATAATGGAGGTTCTACGCCGTTAACTTACCGAATTATCTCATCCTTTAGCTGTTGAATTATTGTTGGCTTATCGACGTATACCTTTTCTTTCAAATAGCCCCAAAGAAAAAGTCCAACGGTGTCAAATCATATGATCTTGGCGGCCAATTGACATCGCCATTACGTGAGATAACACGGCCATTGAATTTGTTGCGCAAAAGAGCAATTGTTTCGTTAGCTATGTGGCAAGTGTTACTGTCCTGCTGAAACCACCATAAAAAGTTCGTTATCATCTCACGATAGCGAACACCATTCACAGTAACTGCCTGACCGGCCTAATTTTGGAAAAAATACGGCCCGATGATGCCACCAGCACATAAACCGCACCAAACAGTCACTCTTTGTGGGTGCATTGGTTTTTCGACAGTCACTCTTGGATTCTCTTTCGCCCAAATGCAGCAATTCTGTTTATTGACGAATCCACTGAGGTGAAAATGTGTCTCATCACTGAAGACGATTTTCTTCGAAAATTTATCATCATTTTCATAATAAGTCTGGATAACTTTAACACGTTGTTGGATTGTGTATCTCTCCATGGTTCAAATTGAGTAAGTCAGAAATAGAGAAATGTCAAATAAAATTCGGAAAAAACTTGGCGTTTAGGTGTGGTTCACATTCAACATCGGCCTTTGAAATTTAACCACCCGATAGTAACACATTGGCTGAAAAGTCTTGAGACTAACAAAGAAAACGTATTTATTTTTTTTTTGGTTCAGAATTAGCTTTATTCATCAACGTTATCTCCATCCAGAGCAAACGCAATGATTCTAGTGGCGCTGTAAAGCAAGCCACAGACTATGCGACTAGTTTTAAAACATGGGGATGTATGGGGTCATCGTATAAAGTTGTGTCTCGGTTGTATGAAAGATTAAAAAGTTTTGATTTTTTGGGTAGTTGTATCGACTGGTTGTAAAATTTAGGAGCATGTTGTACAACTTTATTTCGATTTGCTCTTATTTTTATATACAATTGTTGCATTTGCGGTGATCATTAATCAACAGAATTTTTTATGAAATGAAATTGTGAGTCGCACAATTACTTATCAGCACTCACTGGGACTTGAACTCGGGTCATGACGTATCATGATCTGCTGCTTTAACCCGAGCTCAAGTCCCAGTGGGTGCTGATGAGTAGTGTAGCGACTACGAAACAGCTAGTTGTCTCTCAGCTAAAGATTTGATTATTATTTTTCTTGTCAATAATTATTGATCACAGCAAATTTGTATTGTAAAAACTCCTTCTAAAGAAAAAACTTAGGAAAGGAAAAACTTGAACTAAAACCCGATGTACATACTTATGTACAAACCAAAAAATGTTTAATTTAAAGAAATACTAACGTTGCCACAACAATATTCCAAATTGATTTTTCTTTACGTGTACGGACATATAAAATGTTGACTGTGGCGTTTGGCAAGTCTACTATGAGCAGAACACAAGTTCAATTGTGTTATAACCGGTTTAAGGAAAGCCGAGAAGATGTCAATGACGATGCTCGTTATAGTCACCTGAGTACGTCAACAACCTATGAAAACATTGAAGCGGTGAAGAAAATGATTTTTGATAATCATCGAATCAGAAAGATTCAGCTCAAGCCAAGCAATTTTTACGGATGTTTTAAGCATGAAACTAGCGGCAGCGAAGATTGTTCCAAAATTGCCAAATTTTGAGCAAAAACGTTGTCACATACTACGACGACGATCCAGATTTCCTCAAAAAGATGCTAACTGGTGACAAATCATGGGAGTAGGGCTATTACATTGAAACTAAAGCCCAATCATCCCAATGAATCTGAGCAGTGTCGAAGGTATATACACTGGGCACTGATCAGTTTTAACTAATTTAATTCCAACATTTTAAATGCTGCAATCAGAGTTTGATTTAGTCTTCCATGTTGTTATTGTTAACGAACACTACTCCCTCTTTCCTTCTCATTATAACCTAAGTTTCTAGTTCCAGTACAATGCACTGCATATGTAGGGGTTATCCCCTGAGTACTGGTCCAAGATAAAAAAAAAATGAAAGCGTCTAGAAGAGCCAAGACGGAAAAAATCACATCAAGTTCGCTCAAATGTGATGGTTTTGCTCACTGTTTGCTTCGACTGCAATGGCGTGGTGCACCATGAATTCTGGCCACAAGGTCGTACGGTCAATAAGGAATACTATCTTGAAGTTAGGCGCCGTTTGCGCGAAGCAATTCGTCAGAAACGCACAGAATTGTGGAAAAAGCAATCATGGATTTTGCACCATGATAGTGCACCAGCTCACACATCGATGCTTGTGCGTGAGTTTTTGGTTAAAAACGTGAATACGGTGTTCACCGGACCCCGGGGACCGCTAACTTTTTCCTCTTCCCAAAACTGAAGACACCAATGGAAGGAAAGCTTTTTGCTACGTTTGAGGAGATAAAAGAAAAATCGAAACGGGAGCTGTTGGCGATACTAAAAAGCGCGTTTTTAGAAGTGTTTCGAGGATTGGAAAAAACGTTGGGATAAGTGTATTATATCTGAGTGGGACTACTTTCAAGGGGACAAGATAGTTTAATTGATGAATAAATAAATTCTTTTTTTTTTACTTTAAAATAACGATTATTTTATGTATATAAAGAGGGGTCCAACGCATAATACCAATTATTGTGTATGGAAACCTAAAAAATCTTAACAAACATTTGCTGCTGCTATCCGAGTGCAAAGAGGTTTCATGCTGAAATGAAAAGTTGTTAGAAATTGCATACAATATTGCTGCCACTAGTGTGCAAAAAGAAAACTCATAGAAATATGTGAGAATTTTACTCGCGATTATTTTTTTGGTTTTGTTTTTTTGGCATCTGCAGACACAAATGTATTCAGTCTACACACTACACTTTACACTTGCGAGACCAGTACGAGTGCAATAATATCAGTGGCAAATAAACTGGCGTGGCAGGAAATGTAGAGGAAGCCAAAACAAACTCATACTTGTGGCAAAAGGAAAAACTGCAATATTTGTATGCAATATGTCTAACACATTGTTGTTGTGTGCGAGTATGAATGTATATGTGCATTTACGTAGTCACAGTTTTTGTGTTTTTCGAAAACGAAGAGATGCCTGTTTGTGGGCCTTCTAAATAAACTATAATACAATAAAAGTGAGTGCTGCTGCACCAAGTTGAGTGTGCCCCTGTCAAAAAGCAGCTAAGGATGCGATGGCTACTTTTTTCCACTATTGCATTTCGGCTTTGTGGTAGTTTTACATAAACATATCTTTCGATATAAATATGTGTGTATATACGACATATGCAAGTGAGTGGAGAGGTGAGTAGGTGTGTTGTGCATTTAGAATTCTAGTGTGGTGTGGTTTTGTTTCAATGTGTTTAGAATTTTAGCGTATTTTAGAATTTTATGAATGAAATTTTTAGTGACTCTAAAAATATTCATCCATACATTGTGCTTGGTACAGCCATGGATAATTTTTTTTTTTTTTTCTAAACACTGCTCCAGCTACCTCTACCACGTTCTGGGACTTTCAGCTGGGGAGGGGGTGGGAGGGGTGGTGTAGCCTATTATTGTAGTGTCATTTGGCTTGAGTTGATTTAGAAATGATGGTGTGTTGTGGGGCTGCTACGGCAAATGCATATGCAAAATTTATTAAGTTTTTGGTTTAGAAATTTTGGTTGTATTTCGATTTGTCTCTCTAACTGTTTGGCCGTCGGTTTGTCAGGCATTTGTTGGCATGTCTGTTTGTTTGTTTATTTATGGGTTTGTCTATCTTTTAGCTTCAGTACTATTTTTTTTTTAAATAGCTGACCTTGTCCGTTGGAAAATAAACCAGACGAAAAACAACAAAATTCTTTTAGTTTTCATGGGTTTTTTCAGTCGATTTTATAGTTTAGTCAAGTCTCTGGTTGTATGTGAAAATAGTTGAAAGTTTTTGAAAAAAAAAACCAAAACTACGAGTATTTGCAATGGCAAGGTTGCTGGTTTGTATGAGTTTATTTTAGACTCGTTGTTTTAGAATTTATTGCTTCAAAATAAATATAGTAAAAGTATATTTTTGTGTTAAGTTTAAAAGCGTTTGTTAGTGTGTTGGTTGGTGCGAAATTTTTGGCTGGGGAATACGTATGTCTGTTAGCAAATAGGAGGAAGTTTTAGTGGTTAAATCTCATCACTATTTTATAAACTAGTGGCATACTTTTGAAATTTAGCTAAATTGAAAATGTATATCTAGTTCAAGAGTTTGTTTTAAGACAAATATAAAAATTTAACTTTAAAGCAATTGTAGTTTTAGGGCACAAATTTGTCTAAATGTTAAATTTTAGGCGCAAAGAGAAAAGTTTAAGGTTTAAAATTAATCAAAAACTCTAAAGGAAGGTATATATAAAAGCTTTTCAGATTATCAAACAAGCTGCTAGAAACGTTATAGAAAGAACCATAGTAGAGTTGGGTAGTTCGCAAACGAACTAGTATCATTGAACTATTCACTTCAGGGTGCTAAGGTCTTTTAGCTCCGTAGTTAATGTTTCTTTCTCTTGTCTTCAAGTTTTCTTTTTCGTTCATGTTTCCTTCTTTCTGGTACATATGTGCGGAAGTAGTCAAACAGTGGTGCCAGTATTTGACGTAGAAAGTACTTACCTATGTTATATATAACTATTCAGAAAATTGGACAACACCATTTTGCTGTACAAATATGATCTTGTTTTATTTTTTTTTTAATAAAAATAAATAACATCGAGACTCACAAATAAATCTTTTCTTTTTTTTTTCCTTTTCAATACAATTATTTTTCGTCACACCCGAATATTTCTAATCTCACCTTTAGTCAATCCTTATAATTGTACTATTCATTTGTTTACATCAATTTTGTTTTGATTTTCTTTTTCTTTATCGTGAAAGCTTAAACAGAGCTGTTCACTGAAAATATTATTTACAGAGCACTGAACTATTGAACTAAAAGAAAGACATATTTCAGTAAAAAGAGCTGAACTAAAAAGAGCACTCCCTCAAACGAGCTCATGAACTCAACTCTAGTTCACTTCATTACACTTGAAGTAAAATGTAATATATGAGTAGCTTAATTCGTCAATTAATTGTAAAAGCTGCGACGCTAATCCTAATTTAATTCTTGCAAGTATTTAAATATTTTGTTAAGCGTTTTTTATTTATTGAATCTTCAAAATGAACTAACAATAAGTATTCAAATCTTAATATTAAATATAAAAATTAAAAAATTAAAATCTGCTTTTTACTTAAGTCCAGCCAATGCTAGACAATGCTAGCGCGAGCTATATCGCTAAAATCGCCTATTGAACGTTCTTATGGTGGCAACGGTATTCCTTCTTCTCAACCGAGTGTGGCCGTCAAAATTAAGTATATTGCGCTCAAGAGCGTTTGGATGAAATATTGAAATATGATGAAGTCTTATGCGATGCCAAGCATCATATAGCAATTTTTGGGATTTCCCCAAATACTCACACTGTCCCACTTACATGTTGCTTACAGTAGTTCAAACAATTTAATTTACTTCTATTACTTGAACAAGTGAATATTTTATTGTTCCATTTTCAAATTGTCAAAAAAAAAATCTACCAAACGTACAGGGGCGGATTGATTAAAGCTACCTTTCGCTAGATGGCAGCACAAACAAATACAATTTTCTTTTGTTTAATTCATCGATTAGTTTATTTGTTGTAGTCGTTTAAAGTAAGCAACCTTTGTGTTTCTTGAAAAATGGGTCTCATCAAACGAGTTCAAGATTAATTCAGGGGTACCGCAAAGTTGCGTTCTTTCTCCTACCCTATTTCTCATTTCTCTTTCGCGGATGACAGCAGCATTTGCCATTCGTACTCTTTCAGTTATAGGCCCAGTCCATCCGAGAGATGCCAAGAGGCAAAATATGAATTACTCACTCAAAATGTGAATGACTCAATGAATTCTATTAATCTCCGAATATGGTAGTAAAAACAGGGCCACCTTTAACGGTGCCTCGGGTGTTTGAATCTATTGTATAGTTGAAGCATATAATTTTACTTTGTCCCAAACTAGAAAGCATTTATATATTATGAAACGTTTTGGGTCATATAATAATCAAAAGAGGAATTTTTATAACATTTAATTTAAAATAGAATTTGTTTTTAATAAAGAGTTTATTTTATTGTAAACGACAAACAATGTTTTCGATTGTCCCAAAAGTTGCAATTTAAAAATGTGTAAATATATTTCATGCTCTCTCCCTTTACATACATCTGTTAAAATCTTCATAAGTAAAATATTTCCTTTTTCGTTATTTTTCTTGCCTCAAGAAGATTTAAAAGCTCGAATAAAAAACAGTAAGCTTGGAATACGGGAACCACTCGTTTTTAAAACATTGTCCTTGAAAAGGAGTTAGTCAACTCAGTATGCAGGTTCTTTGAAAGATTCCTAATCCTAAAAGAAAATAAAAAATAAACATTCAACATTCAAGTATTTTATATTTTTGAACACATAGGAGTACACACATATACTTTTTCCATTTTAAATATCTTTTTTCCAAATACTTTGGAAGCAAATCCTCAATAATCTTCAACTTGTGGTAGGTAAGTGCTTGCTGGTTTATGTTTTTATCTGCCATCTTAATAATAGAGTCAAATAATGTGCACAGAAAAAGCAGGAAAAGGAAGAAAGGCACTTAACTTTAAAGATTGTGCGATTGTAAAAGGGGAGTGGGGCTACACAGCCTACACCTACCTGGCAATTTAAGGGGATGAAGCAGCAAAGAAAATAATCATAAATTTCGATATGATGAGCTGAACAGCAAATTTAAAATTGTCATGGTGAATGTTTGAGTTTAAAACTTTTTTAATTTTAATAATAAAACATATATATGTACATACATACATAGAAAGAAGTTGCTGCTTCTAATAGATTTTGTATTGGTGCATGCGCCACAAATTAGTTATGATGATAGCAAAACATATGTACCTACTATAGGTCTGTACTATCGTATTTGCATGTGTGATGTAAACTAAAGTGGTTCAAAAAAATGTTTGCCCGTCACCCCCTAGGATTAAAAATAATGTAAAAACAATTGCAAAAATATTTGTTTTACTTTTTTGTCACATCTACAAACACCGCCCCTTTAGTATTTTGTTCACTATATCGCTATTTTAATCCGATGATTATGTGTCTTTAATAGTTTTTGACTACGACATCAAATTCTAGCCATGACTTTTAAGAACCCGATTCGTACACAGAAAAAATTGTTTTTCGTGTTCAATAACGAAATTCGTTGAATCTGTAAACGAATTCGTGGATTCAAACAAAAGTTCACTAAAAATAATTATTGATCGAAAACAACAATTTTTTTAAACAACAACAAAATACGATATCCAAGGTTACTTTTTTAATATTTATGTATATGCATACAAATTATTTTTTCAGACAAAAATTTTGTTGATTTTATTTTTACTATAATTTTTTCTATGTAGCCACCTTAAAACAAAATATTTTTGTATGAAATTTTTAAAAGTAAAAGCCCTTACGGCTATGTTCTAAAACCCATAAACAACAGTTATTTTTGAAAATGTGACCCCAACAACTCACCACGTTCGAGTAAACACTTATTGTGTCATATAGTCGAACGTGTCATACCAGCAACTATTAAGCAATCATTATGCCGAATTTATCTGTCTTTGGGCTAAATTCTAAATCAGGTCACACTTTTTGTATTTTCAGTTTCTATACAGAAGTCCAAATGTGGGCAGTGGTATTACCTTTTCTGGCTTCGATGCTCTCTCCGACTCCATATCGAAGATCCTAGACATCTTGTCCCAGCAGTGAAATCTTTGTTGCTGGTGATTTCAAGGTTCACAACTCATCCTGGTTTCGTCATTCGAGTCATACAACTCCGGAATGCCAATATGTTGAGCTATTCACTGCGCACAGCCACCCAGCGCAATTAGTGAAGGAGCCAATTCATATTCCATGTGTTTTAGGGCACCATTCAAATACACTTAACCTGTTCCTGACTTCACACCCTGAAAAGCATGAAGTTAAAGTTAGTGCACCTTTCGACAATTTGGATCAGTGCACTATTTCTGCCCACTTTTTGGTCTCTGAAATTCGTAACGTTTCTAAAGAAACAAAAAACTATTAATAGTAAACTTTTTCCCAACAGCCAAATCTAGAAAACCTTTTGTTAGTTACTGCCAAAAATTCAATATTCCTTGAGTTTCTTCATACTGCACGATCTTAGTGTTTCGAAAGTAGAACCATCTTTTGCAGACAAACCATTAACGCTATTGAACTGCTTTATGGGTCTTCATAGTTTTCTATCACGAATTATTTTTGGACGACCTCGTCTTCTTTTTGGTTCATGTTGACTAATGATTAAAACATTCACATCGTCGTTTTGTTCTGAGCTTTCAAATATCTCCTCCTGCGAACCTTGTAATTCTTCTGCTTGTAATATATGACCGGTGACAACCTTTGAGGTGTTAATTTACATAAAATGAAATAGAATACCTTATATGAGTTTTATTTTCTGACGGAAAAATAAAACTCCTCAGATGAATTTTATTTTATGATCGCTAAATAAAACTCTCTTTTCAAGAGTTTCAGCCGACTTTTTATTTTACGTTTAAAAATAACTGTTTAAGATCGATTTTTTCGTTTAATGCACAAAGTTACTTTTCTGTAACAACTTATTTAATATCACTTATAGCCGTTACGGTCCCTGCTTTATCGTCGGACTGAATTGTTATCCAAATTAAGGCCGGTATGTCTTTGTCAGTTGATTAGTTTGGCAGTTGTGGAGTTTGTTGGAGAAAACTCAAAAGATTTTGGTTTTTCCAAGTTAGCTAATAAGTCTTGCAATTCGATTGTGCGGTGTATGTTTGAGTCCTTTCATCAGCTGACGAAATTTGTATTTGTAGTTTATTTGCAAAGAAAACATTAAATATTTTGAAAATTGTTTTTAATTTCATTGAATTTGATAGCTGAATAAAAATTATTTCATGAAGTGCGTGGCCAAGAATCAATTCAATTGAATGACTCAATTAAAAATCGAATTGAAATGTGTATAGGCCACTTGTTGTTTTTTTGTTTATTGCAGGTTTTTTCAAACAAATTTTACTACCAAGCTTGTCATATAAATCTTTAATACATATAAAATATTTTTTTTTATAAATACGGCCGTTAAAGTATATACTATATTCAGAAAAAAAATTACTTTCTATGTACCACAAAAATTTATTCACTGCAGACCTTTAGTGGATATGTTTAACAAAAGATTTTCTGATACAACAACTCAATCTTAATTTCCGCACTCTCATTTACCTTTTAACAATAGACAATAATAGAGAAATTCATAACTTATACTTTGACCATTTTCTTTTGCAAATAAAAATCACAGAAAAATTTTGAATTTGTTTTAAAATTTACACACAAAACTACGCACACATACATATGTATTGCTTGCCACACAATAAAATAATTGTGTACATAAAAATACTAAACATCAGCAAAGGCAACAACAGCTATCAAATTACAACAAAATATATTTAACATTTGCTCTCTTTTAAGTTGATTTATTTTCAGGCAAAATTTAACATGTGTACATACCTAGCATAATTTACAGTGGAGCAAAAAATCTCAAATGTGAATATAAAAAAATAAAAAATATGCGACATGTTTAGAATACTGCCAGGATTAGGTTTATAAGTTGATCTGATTGAAGTAATGATAATAAGCAACACTGCAAAAAATTATTCTAAGAGAGACTACACTATATTCGGCATTCATGCATTCATGAATGTTGCGTTGAGTTTCAGGTGACTGTAGTCACGACTGAAAGCAAATTTCTTAACAATATTTCAACCATTTTTTTAAAACATAGTCTTAGCATTATAATATCAGATGTTTATTTAAGAGAGACTTTCAGTATCAATGCTTAAAGCAAATTTTTAAATAATAGTGTCCTGTTAAGAGAGACTACCTCCTCGCTAAGTGGTTCGAAACCGATTTTTCTTATTAAGTTCACGTTCTTGCCATGTAACGTGTCTCTGAACCATTGACACTCGTTCAATTTAGTACGAAAATTGAAGTTTCCGTATTGCTTATGGGGAAGTGAGGAGATTTTGAAGATTCCTGAAGTTGATTTTAAGAATTTCCAAAAAACCGGCTTTTCATATTCGGTGGGAGTTCTTGACGTGGAACGTGTATCTGAATTATCAATGATCATTCGCTTTAGTGCGAAAATTGGCCCAGAAGCTAATTTTGGGAATTCCCAAAATACTTGGAACCGCTTCGCTAACCGATTCGTAGTTGCTTTATCATATTTGGTTCGCGTTCTTGCTACGGAGTTTATATCTAAACTATTAATGGTTATTCACTTTAGTTTAAGTTTGTATTGCTTCCGCGGAAGTGAGGAGATTTTGGTGATTCCTGAAGTCGATTTCAGAAATTTTTCAAAAAACTCAGAACCGCTTTGTTAACCGGTTTTTCATATTAAGTGGGAGTTCTTGACGTGGAACGTGTATCTGAATTAGCAATGGTCATTCGCTTCAGGGGCAGTGGAATATTTTGTCAATTCCTGAAGCCAATTTTTAGAATTCCCAAAAAATTCGGAACCGCCTCGCTAACCTGTTCGTAATCGCTTTTTCATATTCGGTTCGCGTTCTTGCCGTGGAACGTGTATCTGCACTATTAAAGGTCGTTCACTTAACTGCGAAAATTGAAACTACCGTATTGCTTCCGGGGAAGTGAGGAGATTTTGGTATTTACTGAAGTCGATTTTGGGAATTACCAAAAAACTGGGAACCGCTTCGCTAAAAGATATCGACCTCCGATTTCGAACTAAAAAGTAAGGAATAATGCTAAGAATAAGCTTAAGCAATAATGAATGAAAAATTCTAGTGTTACTGTGAATTAAGCGTCTTACTATTAAAACTATTTCTTACTTTTTGGTTCGGTAACGAAGCGTGTGTTTTAGTTGTTTTAACTATATGTATTAGCATTATAATGATTTATAATGAAAAGATTTAAATAGGGAAACGAAATTACTGAAATTGCACACGCCCAATTTGAGCCTACTGTCTGAAAGTGATTTATAAAAAAAAATAATTTACACAAACCAATACACACTCTTTTTTCTTCTTTGATATGTATTTCTATGTGTTTGTTTTATTTTCTATCATCATTTACAACTTTAAACTTTAAAACATGTTTCATGTTTCCAAAATTACAAAAACAATTGCAACTACAAAGCAAAGCAGCAAAAAAGCACGCATGTATTCTGTTATCAAGCAAATACACACCTAAACATAAATTGCCAAACAGAAAAACAAAATAAAATTGCAAAACAAAAAGCAAATAAAAAAAAAGGCATATAAATGAGAATAATCAAACAAACTTTAACAAGTACTCGTAAGTTTAACGCATAGAAAATATGCACTAAAAATAAATCAACTTTTGATTTTAACAAATATTACCTAGACTTCCTACACACACGCATATGGCACACACACACGCACACACACACACACACACTCCTACACACATTCGCATAGACAAAATGTTGATGTAAATAAAATAAAACATTTTGATTATAAGCACAAGTGTGCACATACGAGTACTGTTAATCATTATCATCACCGGTTTCAACCATCACAACATCACAGCATGGATAGTGATGATGATGATGATGATGAAGTTGTTGTTGATGACTATGCTCGTAACAAACATGTTGTTTTTGTTGTTTGTTGTCGATAACTGCCTATAGACAAACAAACATTAAAACAAATGAATTGATTATGATGATGACGACGAACATAACAGGACTACGACGAGACTTAACACAGACAAAACTATGAGAATAAACAAAACAAAAACAACAACAAAGTGAGCACAATCAATCTACAAGTATTTGTAAAGTCATATAGACACGAAAATATAAAATGTTGTTGTTTTATTACAAGGATATAACAAAACAAAAAAAAGTATAGAAACAACTACCAGCATACCTAACGTCACACTTGCATTAAACACATAAATTGCTGTGCTCACGAGCAACAATAACCTAAGTCTTGTTATCAATTACAATATTATTATAAGCCTGGCTTCAAGAATTCCAGTAGATATACATATGTATTAAAATACATTTCAATATTAATAATTTTTAGATTTCGCACAGCAACAATATTTTCTCTTAAAACACAATTATTTCGTAACTCAACTTGGTGTGTTCTTGTTGGTGAGCATATTTTTTTGGTGCCTGCATATAAGCAGTACGGTTGTGTGTTAAGCAGAGTATAGAAAACATAAACGAACATTAACAACAATCAAAGGGAAGTATATCTCATAAGAATTGGAAAGGAAATCCTTGCAAGCAATTAATTAAAGTTTGCTAAAACGCTCTGTGAATGGTAATTAATGAAGCGCTGCGTGAGATACATTTCAGTGAAATTTTATAAAGTGTCTTAAATTGAGGTATCATTTTTTATTTTAATAAAAAACACTGCCCGCTAAAAATTAAAAACTATGCCGGTCAAGTGACCTCTCCTACTGGCTCTCAGTCCTTCATCAAAATTATCAATTAGGTTGGTTTTAACAGGCTATCACCCGCTAAAAGACCAAATCACTCGGATCAAATATGGATTTGTTATGCTGCCTAAGATCTATATATCACTGGTCTAGTTCAGAACCAGTCCAAGGATCGGATAAAAGAGTCGAATACACCTATATCACACTCTGACACTTCTGGCAAATCGTGCAGCACCGATCAGCCTAGATACCAAGCCCTTATACAGGGTGCTCCACAACCCAACGTCAAGCTGAAACAAGGTGGGTGTCAAGATTGATAGTACCATCATGAGAAAAAATAGAAAAAAAATTCTTTACTAAGTTCAAATGTTTTTTATTCGCACAAGCCCTTATATTTTTTTAGATCTTTTTTCTGATTTTTCTCACGATGGTTACAATTAATTTTTTAATCTTTTTCAGCTTGACGCTGAGAAACAGCTAGACACTGACGGAAGAAGTGGTTAACACTATCTACCCCCTCCTCGTCCCTAGAATTTCTACAGAAATCATTATATTAAAGATTTGATGTTCGCTTATGGTCCCTATGTGGCAGTGGCCTTTCAGCACCGCCACAGTTTAGGGGCAGGCCTTTAACGATAATTAATAGTCATCCTATTAGCATACCTGGGGCATGCCAGCTTTGATATTCGACAGGTAAGCTCACAAGGTCATCTGGTGACGCTGTGCCTGGTTGTTACAGCTCTTGAGCACTATTCCAACTATCCCATCTATATCCTCTTATTGCAGCCAAACACCAGCTTTTGCCAGTTCACCTGCTACAACATTTCCTGGCACTTCACTGTATCCCTGTACCCACAAAAGATACAGTGTCGTATATCCTGCTATCTAGTTTATAGCCCCCTAGAAAGCACTGTTTGCCTTGGCTTACACCAAAGCAGGGCACTCTGTTTTCTGAGTCATAGAGGGGAAGGAGTCCTTCGTTTGTTGTAGCAAATAAAATTCTACGAAGCCGCATGACATATGTTGTATTGCACTTCCGAACCCCTTGCCAATGGTTAAAATTGACAGAACGGGGATCAGCAACGCTCCCGGGAGGTTTTGCTTGTAGACCATCGCCGCGTTGATCATAGCTGTAACGTTCTGGCTGTGGTTTAAACCTAAAATTCCAGAAAAGGGAATTAGTTTTCCTGATAACTATGGTGCCATACCGGTTTTCGGGAGCTAATAGCCTCCGAGGTGCTATTGTCTTAACTACTTACTTCTAGTGCAGGAAACATTAGTGATGGTTAGATGAATGAATTGATTAAAAACTAATGCTCCTAATAAGCTCCGACCTTGTCCGTCTGTGAAATTGCATAAGAGAGATTAGATTAGAGAGATTAAGCCTGAACACTTAAGCTTAAGTTTGTCCACTTGTCTACATATTTATGGCAAAAAGTTGCGACCTGTATGAGCCTTGTAAGCCACACGGGGGCTCTGATGAATCGTGAATATTTCAACCTGTTGAGTTACACCATAATCAGATTAGGTCGACAAGACAGGTGCTGATGTAAATCAATAATCTGTAGTTTATACCAGGGGTCCCAAAAGTTCTACATAGAAGAACAACCACCAATACGGTTAAGGAACAGCTAATTTTATTTAATGAGCCAAGCATGCGAAAGTGTTGTTGATTTGCACTTTTTAGGAGCTAATAACACACACATGTGTATAGTGTATGTGGCTAGTGCGTAGAGCCTATAGCAAACTGCTTTTACAAAAACAAATGAGCACCAGCCGCATAGGGCTTGGGCACTTATGGTTTATACTTAACATCTAGTGAGAGGCATTAGTCTTCCCTGAATGCCGGTGCTGTTGTCTTGCAACAGATACGGGAAATTTAACGAAGCAGTAGTGATGGGCTGATGTTCAAAATAGGCTTCGTCCTACCTTCACATAGCATTATCTTCCATTGACTGCATGAAAACTTGCATACAATAGAAATTAGAAGACCGGAGCTCTTCAGTAAGGTTGTTTATTTGGCTAAAAATATAGGACATAAGTTACAACCTGTGGAGACTTTTACGCCACAAGGAGTCGCCCATAAATCGCGAATGATTCACCTTATGGAGTTGGTATATCGGCAAATAAGACCGCCAAGGTACGTGTTAACGTATGTTAATTACACATCCGGATGCTCTTGTATCTCAAGTGGTATTGTCTTAAATCAGATAATTATTATTTATTGAGCCTCATCGCTGGATGCAATGACTTCGATGGCATATCTCTATTTGCTAGTTTTCAATGACTCAGAGACATAATACAAGTTCAATGTAATTACTGTTTCAGATTATCTCGTCCCTTTGTTCCTGGCTTATTGACGCTCAGCTCCCTGAACGTCAATAATGTCTCCGAACGTTGGACGTTACAAATTTCCCTGAAGAAACAATTCCAACTGTGTCAAATCTCATGATCGTAGTGGCCAATTAACATTACCTTCAACGTGAGAAAACACGCCCATTGGTATTGTCTTAAATCCGATAATTAGTTTTTATTGAGCCTCATCGCTGGATGCCATAACTTCGATGGCACCTCTATCCGTTGGTTTTAAAGACTCTGAGACACAATTGAAGTTCAATGTCGTTACTGTGACCTTTGTTCTTGGCTTTTCTTTTATCTAACCTCCAAGATATAAGTCCAACTGTGTCAAAACATATGATCGTAGCGGCCTCGACGTGAGATAACACGGTCATCGACTGTGTGATGAAATGCTCGATTTCTAGCCATAAGAATCCCGTTGTCGACTTGCACGAGGATGAATCATGGTTGACGTCTCTTTCACACTATCGCGAACAACAGCTATCTTTCCTAGAGAATGAACAGGGTGGATATGTTTAGGTGTTCTCGCGACCCACAAACGGCAGATTGTGAGTCTGTGGCACACATTTTACCGATTATGCTGATCAGAAAACCCACGAAGTTCACGAAATGCATTTTGGTTTAAAGGCCGATTTCCATAAAACGCTTCAACAATCTTAATGCGCTGCTGAATTGTGTACCTCTCCATGCTTGAATTGTCATCGTGCCTTATGGTTGGACCACTCTTTAGTATAGATATCGGGACCTTTAAATAACCTCCACTTGTAGCTCATTTTGCCATGGAGGAGAATTTTGAAACCAGTTCAAGTGGGTACACTTCCCTTTAATGTTTATATCGAACAAAATTGAGAGTTTCATACATGAGTATTAAGTTAAAATTTTTAGTTAAGGGAATGAAAAATTTGCAGCAGTTTTTATAACAAAAAATTACAAACACACACACAGACACACATACGCAGATTTAATAGCATGTATTAAAGGCACAGACAACCCAAAAAGACACCTAAAACAAAGAACTCATTCCTTTACATTCGAACACTAAAAGCAGCAGCAGCATCATCATCATCATCACCATCGTCATCATCATCATCGTCATCAGTACACGGTATTCAGAATTCAAATGATCTCATACTCCATTTCGAATAGTGTAAATGGAGTTTTACTCACAAAAGAAAGAAGAGCATGTGTGTAGGGATGTTTAGCTCACATACAGCCCCATCTCAAACACATGTTAGTACATACACACACAGTATGCATTTAAAATTTGTTATCGTTGTCTAACTCGGTATAGTTGTTGTGTAGTCGTCAAACTTGACGCTAGGAAAAGTTTTTGTCGACATTTAAACTCGCATCACCCGTTTGTTTACTGGTTTGTTGTAGTATTTTTAAAAGGAAATTTGTTCTTTGCTTTGAAAAACTTTGTCGTAAAGTTTTGTGTTATTCAAAACGGGAAGTAACATTGTTGTACCTCTATTAAAGCCCCAAAAATAGAAATTCAAAAGAAAAAAAAATAAAGAGGAAAATAAAACAAAAAACATAAAGTGGAACGTACCCTCTGTGTGCGTGTGAGTGTGAGTAAAATATTGTTTATATGCAAAAGTACAAGTATTGAGTTTAAGTGAATGCTGAAGTGTTTCTTTGCATTATTAACGTGTGTACGGCTGTATGTATATGAGAGCATGTGTGTATGTGTGTGATAAAATAGAGTGCATATATTCGAGAATTCTGTAAATGATTCTTTGTAGTGTTACGTTTTTGGCGCCATTGTAGAGCCAGCATTGTGAGTACACGAGTGCGTGCAGATACGTACCCCTGGCTGCATGTGAGAGTTTAAGTAGTTGTACCCATTTCGCATGAATTAAGCACAGTCAAAGAATAACCCAAAAGGAGGTTAGCCTTACGAGTGTTTAAAGGTGGAACTTTTTGTGACTTGTTTTCCACAGCAAACGGAAAGAGTTATGTGAATGATAACAAACCACTTGATTTTGCTATAAAAAGGAAAATAAATGTCCAGTTAAGGAATTAAGCCGGTAAGTATTGAAACGAGCACACAGCTCAGCTGAAGGACACTTTCTAACTTGATATTAAACTAATTTTAAACACAAAATCATTTTCTTGGGCATTTTTCTTAATGAAAAATTTACTGAAAGAGCCAATAACTTAATGAAAGGTTGAAAAAAATAAATATAATTTTATGCCGTTATTAGAATATTTTGAGCATTTATTAATTTCAAAAAAATATTATAATTACTATAAACGTTAGTGAGTTAAAACATTTTCTCGAATACTCTATTATATTTGTTTATATGTTTAACCTAAACACTAACACAGAAAACTCTATTCTTTTCGTGGTCAATAACGAAATTCGCTGAATCAATTAATAAATTATTTGAATGCGGACATACATATAAAGGATTTCGTGGATTCAAGCAAAGTTCAGTAAAACTTATTATTAATCGAAAATTATTTTTTTAACAACAAGGTTATTTTCATATTTTTTTTTTAAATTTTTTTTTGTATAAAAAAATTTTCTTGATTTTATTTCACTATCATTTTTTCTGTTTACCTGTTTTATATATGTTATTAATAATATATTTTTACTGCTTTTTTTTAAATTCATCGAAAACATTTCTTGTGACACAAAACAAGTATAAGTATAATCTTCGAAAACAAAAACTGCCTGAAGACATTTTAAATACTCGTATGTTATTACATTATGTAACGTATTTTTTACTGAATATTTTTAAAAAAAATTCTTCGAAAACACTTCTTCTGACACAAAATTTGTTTAAACATAAGCTTCTATAACATAATCTTCTATAAAAAATTTATCCATAAAATGTTTTTATGGAAAATTATCGTACTCATTTTAAATATGTTATTAATAATATATTTTCTACTGAATTTTTTTACCAAAAACTCGTCGAAAACAGTTATTGTGACACATAATGTATATAAGCATAATTTTCTATAAAAAAATTTATCGATAAAATGTTTTTAAGTAAAATTATCGACAACAAAAACTGTCTGAAGACATTTTAAATACTTGTATGTTACTAGTAACATATTATTTTTTTGAATTTTTTTTATCTAATTTTTTTTTTTGTGACACAAAATGTGTATAAGCATAATCTTTTATCAAAAATTTATCGATAAAATGTTTTTATGGAGCATTATCGATAAAAAATTGTCTAAGATATTTTAAATATATTTTAGTTTTTAGTTATATAATAGTTTTTTCGACAAAATATTCGGTGAAAACACTTTTGTGCACTTTTTGTGCACAAAATTTGTATAAGCATAATCTTCTATAAAAAAATTTATCGATAAAATCTTTTTATGGAGAATTTATCGTAAAATAAATTTTGATATATACTTATAATGAACAATAATTATTTACAAAAATTTCTGTGGTTGATTCATCGATAGCAACTATTTTTACAGATGACTTACCGACGACAAAAAAAATATTTACGAAAATTTATCGATAATTTTTGGTAAATATTTTTTACAAAAACTGTCTGAAGAAAATTTATCGAAACAATTTTTTCTACACAAAATTCGTTGATACGAATAACCTTTTATAGATAATTTATCGGAAAAAAATTTTTTATGAAGAATTTTTCGTTAAAAATAGCTTTTATACAAAATTTATCAGTCAACAGCATTTATTTAAAAAAAATTTGTCAATAGTGATATTTTTTGTAGCTAATGCATCGATAGCAATTATTCTTCTTAGATGGCATAAAAATTTTTTGCTAAAAATTTGTGGAAAAGAAAAACTGTGTGAAGAAAATTTATCGAAAAATTTCTTTACACAAAATTCGTTGATAAAAATAATCTTCTATAGACAATTTATTGATAAAAAAAATTTTTTATGAAGAATTTATCGTTAAAGATAGTTTTTATACAAAATTTATAGTTAACTTTTGTTTTTTTTTTTTTTTTTTTAATTTGTAGTTAATTTATCGATAGCAGTTATTTTTCTTAGATAACTTATTGATGACAAAAAAATGTTTACCAAAAATTTATGCACAACAAAAACTGTGTGAAGAAAATTTATCGAAAAATATCTTTACACAAAATTCATTGATAAGAATAATCTTCTATAGACAATTTCTCGATAAATAATATTTTTATGAAAAATATATCGTTAAAGATAGTTTTTATACAAAATTTACAGTTAAAAATGTCTCTTTTTTTGGTAAAATTTGTCGATAGTAAAATTTTTTGTAGTTAACTCATTGATAGTAATTGTTTACCTTAGATAACTTATCGATGACAAGCAAAAAAATTACTAAAAGCTTATCGACAAGAAAAACTGTTTGAAAAAATTTTCTCTAAAAATTTTTTTTATACAATAAGATTAGAATAATCTTCTACAGACAATTTATCGATAAGAAAATTGTTAATGAAGAGTTTGTCGTTAAAAATATTTTTTATACTTAATTTATAAGTAATAATTATTTAAAAAAAATTCGATAGTAATATTTTCTGTAATGAATTTAAAGATAACAATTATTTTCTTCAGATCGATAGCAAACAAATATGTAAAAAAAAATGTATCGAGAACAAAAATTGTTTAAGGCAAATTCATCGGAAAAAAATGATCGATAACATTTTTTCTATGTAGAATTTATCGTTTAAAATATTTTTTATATAAAATTTATAGTTAACAGTGATTATTTGTAAAATTCTCTGTAGTCAATTTATTTACAGCAATAATTTTTTCAGTTAAAAAAAAATCGTGTGAAAGATTTCTCGAGAACAAAAATTTTATAAGAAAGCTTCACCGAAAAAAAATTTTTTCTACACAAAATTTTTTATTTAGAATAGTTTTCTGTAGATAATTTATCGACAAATATATTTTCTATGAAGAATTTTTCGTATAAAAAAAATTTTTTATGAAAAGTTTATAGTAAGCAATAATTATTATTTAATAATTTAAGATTTGTCAAAAAATAATTTAAGTTTTGTCAATAAATGTATAAAATGTAATATTGCCTGTAGTCAATATATCGATAGTAATTATTTTCTTCAGATAACTTACCGATAAGAAACAAAATGTAACAAAAATTTATCAAGAGAACAAGGAAATTCATCGAAAACAACCTTTTTCTATAAAAAAAAAACTCACCAATAAGAATAATCTTCTATAAAAAAGTTACCGATAAAATTGTTTTTCTAAGAAGAATTTATAGATAAAACCATTTTTTATACAATATTTGAAGTTAACAATAACTACTTATAGATATTGAAAATAAAATTTTCGGTAGTAAATTTTTTGCTATCAATTATTTTCTACCGTTAATTTATCGATAACAAAAAATTTTACCAAACGTTTATCAATAACAAAACCTGTCTGGATAAAATTCATTCGAAAATCTTTTTTGTACACAAAATACACTTTGTCCTTCTGTGGGCAATTTTTAAAAGAAAAATTGTTTATACAAAATTTTTCGATACAAACATTAGCGTTATATGAAAATTTATAGTTAAAAAAATTTTTTATAGAAAATTTTTAGTTAAAAATAATTATTTATAGAAAATATATTGAAAATAAAATTTTCAGTAGTAAATTTTTTGCTATCAATTATTTTCTACCGATAACTTATCGATAACAAAAAATGTTACCAAAAATTTATCGATAATAGAAACTGTCTAAATAAAAATGATCCGAAAAACGTTTTTGTATACAAAAGTTTTCTATAGGTATAACCTTCTATGGTAATTTATCGAAAAAACAAATTTTATGAAAAATTTTTCGATATAAACATTGGCGTTATAGAAAATATTTCGTTGGCAATAACTTTTGAAAAAAAATTAATCGATAACAAATTTTTCTGTATTCAATTTGCTGATAAAATATTTTCTTAAAAATGTATCGATAACAAAACTTTTTTATAAAAATTTAAACACAGCAGACATACGGCCGTAGTCATAAAAAATATTATGTTTATTAAACACTTATTTGACAAAATTTTCTATAGAAATTTGTCAAATAACAGTTTAATAAACGATACCACCTTTAACGATAGCAAAAACGAAATTATTGTTTAAATATATTCTAGGGGTGACTTATTGTAATTAAAATTAGAAATTATATTTTAAAAGGTCACTATTACTTTAAAATACTTATAATTCTAATAAAATACTAATGTGTAATAGAGTATAATACAGTCAAAGGCAAGGTCGCAAAATATTCACAAAAACCAACCAGCAAAACAAAGACAAGTTTTTCTTATTTCTGTTTTTTTTTTTTTACCCAAAAATCTCAATACGAGCACATAAAAAAAGGAATAAAACTTTCGTCTGTTATTTTTATAAATTTTTTTTTTTTTTTTTTTTTTCTTGTTTTCAATATTATTCTTTACTTTAAGACCTACTTGTTGTACTTGACATATAAACACGTTAAATCTCTATATGAAACTCACGAAGATGACGACAACATCACAGCATCGCAAAATTCACTTTCAACGCGAATGAATGTATTTAAACGCGACACAGAAAACTGCAATAACAACAAACAGTACAAAAAAAAAAACACAACCGGATATAATACAGCATACATTCATATACTACAACTCTGTAGACGTACATACATATATTAAAATGTTTATAACGTTTATATGTATGTATGTACATACATATACACCTAGTACAATAACTTTTAAGCACCCACAAAAAGGTCTTTAACTTCAGTTTGGAACTAAAAGAAAATTGTGAAATGGTTTGCCTACCAATTGCACTCATACATAGAAATAATCACCGTCACCGTCACCGTCACCGTCGCCAACCTCAACACAAATTCAAATAACAACAGCCATAACATCTCCATCCTCATCGCTTGCGTTTTGTGCAACAGCAGAAATACTTGCCACAACAGCCAGCCCATACATTAAAATCGCATTCTCCAGCACAACTTATACTTGTGTTCTCACAGACAAACAAATGGGCAAAATGACAAAGACATATAAAATAACACCCGCTTTTTGTTTTTGCTGTTTTTGGTTTTGCATACCAAAAAATCGTACATTGAAAATGGGTTTGTAGAATATAGCAGATATCTGGCCGAAGGCAGTCAAGTGTTTGATGCTGTGGGTTGCACAAGCAATTGGAATGGCCTATCCTGATTTTACTATTACAATAAAAGCTGTTGCAATGCCAACGCCAACAACAACAGCTACAAAATACAAATCATACTCACACAAATTATATATGTGTGTATGAACAATTTTCCCGAATACGTTTGCAAATTGTATATACATATAAGAGTTGTACGTGGGTTTCTATGTGTGTGTGTATGTGTGAATTTGTTGGTTGCACATTTGCATCTCTACTCTGAACAGTACAACATCATTTACTTGAGTAAATATTTATAATAGAGATGTGCGATAATAAACTGCGATGATTTTTATCACAATTTTATTCGATAGCAGACAGTGGTTATCGCAATACAATTTTCAAATTACTTGTTCCGTTCTCCGAATTACGATTGCTAGCAAGCCTTGGTAGTCAGATGATGACTGGTGCTGTTCCACTTTGCTGTCTATATTTTTTGTGTACACATTTTGTGGTCTTTATGTTTCATTATTTCTTTTTTTCCACTTTACTTTAAACCTACAGGGTGGCTGATGAAAGCTGCTACCGAAAAAAACATTATAACTTATTTTCTGTGCAGCTAACCTGTTCAATTTTTATTGTATTTTATAGACTGATCTTTAAATTTTAGCTCAAATGCAAATGAAATATGAAATTGGATAGTGCAACGCTTTCAGGTTTTAGAATTCGTTGTTTCCGTCCACAACGAACGACGGACACAACGAACTCGTTTGGCGGCACTCCTTCTAGTACATGGACTATAATTAGGCTCGTGAATAATTTTTCCAAGCGTGGCACAATCGCAAGAAGTTTTTATCATGGAGATCTCTCAGTTAGGACGCAGGAAACTTTCCCTGCTGTAGCTATACAATCCACTCCTAGAGTTTCGACAAGGAGCTTATCTGATCAAATGGCTGTCAGCAGACAATTTTGCACCAAGTCTTAAACTTATTTCCATATAAGATTCAATTAAAAAACAAACTGAACACTAGAGACTTTCCGATTCCTTTGGAATTTTGTGGGAAGATCATTCAATTGGTGGCATTTTTATGTCTGACGAGGCACATTTTAATATAAAAACGGCAATGTTGACAAACATAATTATCGAATATGGAGCAATTATACCACAGATACTCCATGAGATGGAATTATATCCACTTCGCATCACAATGTGGTGCGCAGTTTCTTCAAATTTCATTGACGGACCTTACTTTTTCGACACCGTTACTTAAAGATGATGAAATGAATTTTTCTTCCAGAATTACGCCGAAAGAGAATCAATTTTGTTTTCCTAGATTGTACTCAACTATTCATTACTGAACTTTTATTTTTAGTTCAGTTTAACCCATCATAATTCGAGCGCCATTTTTTTATTATTATTACTTTTTTTTATTTTATTTTTTTGTTTGCTGTTGAATATAAATTTCTAACTATTCGTTATCCTTTCGGTCATCAATTACAGATATTTTATATATAGGCAAATTTTTTGCTGAACTTTTATTTTAAATTCAGTTTAACCCATCATAATTCGAGCGCCATTTTTTTTATTATTATTACTTTTTTTATTTTATTTTTTTGTTTGCTGTTGAATATAAATTTCTAAATAATAAAAATATCGTTTGGAAATTTTTGTTATCACAAAAATTAAAAACTTTACCACCGAAAAAAACACATTTGGCAACGCTGACAATGATACAAATCAATTTAATACCACATATATTTTTCATTTCACTTATTACATACGCCATACACCTGCGCAGGCAGATTATATGCATATTACAGAAGAACATAAATATGTATAAAAAATTCTATAAAAAATGTATGAAAAAGAAAATTGTATTTTAGAAAAGCGAATTATTTCTTATGGAAAGTTATGTCAAACTAATTTTTTTAGCACGCTTATATTAGCTTCACTTGTATGTTTGTAACTTTCGCAACTCTCGTTTTATAAGTACTATGAGTACTCTTTGAGAAACAGTATTGCCGCTTTAGAGCGAAAATGTAAGTTACCTCCGGGTTTGTTTCGGGCAAAGAGGGGATATTAGCGATTTCTGAAGTCGCTGTTTGGCTGTTTCCAAAAGCTCGGAATCGGTTCGCTAACCGGTTTTGACCCGTTATGGCGCATTTTTCCGGTTTCTTGGACACTTTGCCGAGTTGTTCCCTTTTTTTCAACGTTTCCTGCCGATTTTTAGTAACTAAATAGCTGGTATCTATACCACAGGAGCGATTATTTACACCAGCGTTTAAAAATTGCGGATATGTGTGATTGCTTTCGTAATTGCTTCGATTTCTGATTCCAAACATGCCAACAGTCGCAATTAAGCTAGAGACAAAAAACGAAAAGTTATACGTTACGAAGACTTCTACAGTCGAAATGTTTGAACAGTTTTTGGTTTGACTGACTTCAACTTCAAATAAGTTCGGAAGTTAAAGTTAAAGAAAAGTTGTAGTTTTAATAAGTTCAAAAGCTAAAGTTAAAGAAGTTTTGCTTTCTTTTGACTTTGATGTTTGAAATGCGTTTTAAGTTAAAATCTTTGTTGATGCTTTATTTTGGTTGGATGTTGCTTTTATAAATACTGTAAATTCTTTGGTGAGTGATGTTAAATAATAATATAATTTCAATCTTCACCACTTTTTAAATTTATTTGAGAAGTATCTTTATAAGGTAAATAAATAGATTTTAAAGCATTTTGAAATTCGTATGTACATATGAATATGCACCTATTTGAAATAAATGTATTGAAAAACAAAAAGATCTCCAAGCACATTCTGAACTAAAAACATACTAAATAAATGTTACGTTTCAAAAATATTTATTAAAAAAAGTATTAATGTGTTCATCTTCTTGGAAAAAAAATTTCTATATCAGAATCGGTCAAATAGGTATTCTTCAGTAGCTCACTAGCAATGTCTTTTAAAGTGCTTCCTCATTTACACAGCTTCTATATTCTATTGGTGCGATTTTTAACGCAGAAAATGCTCGTGTAAAAGTTTCGTGTAATAATTTAAATTTATAAAATTAGCAATAATAAGTGTTTTATAATTTTGAACAGAATAATATTTTCAAACTTCAATGGGCGTATTGTACGTAGTGATGTAATATTTTTTTTTAATATTTTGTTTCTGCTTTTGGTTCCATTTTGATAAAACATTATAAAAAAGTAAGCTGCAAAAATTTCCAAAAGCAAAACTTTTTTCATAAAAAAAAAAATAAATCTCCAACATCTCAAAAAGGATAAATCTTACGATCTGACAACAATATTCAATTGTAAACAAAGTCAAAAAAATACACACAACTTTTCTTTAACTTCAGAACTTATTCGAAGTTGAAGTCAGTCAAACTAAAAACTGTTCAACTGCGACTGTTTGCATGATTAAAGTCAGAAGTCGAAGCAACAGTTTATGTTTGAATAGCAAACAATTGAGAAGTCGAAGAAAAAGCACAGTCTTACGACTTTGGCTACTTTGAATGCAGTTTTTTAAACACTGTTTTACACGCCTATAATAGCTTCACTTGTCTGTTTTTCGTATGAGTGATTAATTATGGGGAGAGATCAGAAAATTGTTACTCATACGCATTCTTATACATGCTCTCACAGTACATCGAACCAAAAAGTAAAAAATACATTTAAAAAAAAAACAAGCTTCGATATCGAACTAAAATATAAGAAATAATTTTAAAAGTAAGGTGCAAATAATAGTAATCAACAAATACTAGTATTATTGTGAAAAAAGCGTGGGGTGCTTTGTACCTTTTGTTCATACATCGAGCGACCAACGTTTTCTTTTTCACAGTAATACTAGTATTTTGCGTTCAATATTGTTACATTTTTTACTATATATATTGGTATCAAAGTAAAAGAAATAATTTTTGAATATTTAATCGATTACTAAAGATATTTGTAAAAAAAAAAAATAATCGATTACCAGTATTTTAACCACAAAATTATTCGTTGCAAACTGAACCAAATTCAATAGCACGTTCTTTTATTAAATATATATAACATACAGGAATTTACTCTTGTTTTAGTAATACTCGTACTCGCATAGTACTCGTATTATCAACGTCTGTTTCTGCCGGCCGGCTAGTAAATCCTTTGGCTACCCAATATAATAAAACCAACAACAGCAGATTGCATACAAATGCACATGCATAAATAAACATGCATGGGCTGGTATTTATGTACAAATGTACGAGTATGTATGTGTGTAAAATTTGTGTTCGTGTCAAGGCTAAAAAAGAAATTTTCACTGCCAAATGCAATCGAGACACATATGTACTCGTATGTACATAGATGCAACATAGAAGCACTGTTTATATTTGTGTACATTTTTGTGAGCATATTATTTCAACTAGCCAGATTCGAGTATATTTAGCCAGATACACTGCATACATTCATTCACACCTACATACACATGCATGTATATGTATGAAACAGTTTATCTCGATATGCCAGAGTATGGCTAGACAAAATATTACAACAGAGGCGCTGCTGGAATTTCCAAAAATTTGGGGAAAGCAAAATTTTTATAGAGTATTTATTACATAAAAAAAATTTGTACTGAAAATTATCCGTTGAAAAAAATTCTATAATGAAATGAATCGATAGAAAAAATTAAGCATGAAAAAAACTAGAAAATATTCTGTAGAACATAAATCGACAGTAGAAAATTCTTTAGAATATTAACCGTTTGGAAAACATATTTTATATTAATTAATCCGCAAAAGAAATTGTTGAAGGGAATATTTTTTCCGATAGAAAAATTTGCTTTAGATAATTAATCCTTGCAAAAAATATTATATTGTTCCTTTTTTGTCTCTAAAAACATTTTTGGCGGATTCTTCAATTGCAAATGAAATAATGACTCATACACTTAAATAATTCACATCTTTATTAACACTTGACACCACCGTGTACCAAAACACTAGGCTTGCTACTTTCTGACTTATGACTGTTTTGCATAAAGCTTAAAAATAAATTGACTCGTTGCCGCGGCCTGTTCGCTATTTATACGTCTTTATTATTTTCTACAATCGACATGATCTTTCTTGTCATTCATAATTCTAGACTCAAATGTTATTCTTACGCATTGACACATTCACACATATGCTTGCGAACGTTAAGCAAGTGACAACAACAATCAATAAGAAACGAAATACCAAGAATGCAAGAAAAACAGCAACATCATTTTTATTTGATTTACTTGGAATTTTACGTACTTTTAATCATGTATGCTTCTTTGTTTGTGTATTATGCTTTTAATATTATCTTGTTTGTACGAATATGTTGTACATTTTATAACAAGCAGATCAACAGCTGCACACTGAGTTAAATGGGATAAAAACTTTTAGCAGTATGTAAATTAATGCAAGTAATATATTTTAAATGGATAACTAATAGGCAGAGAAGATTTCATGTATGTTTCTTTGTTTGTGTATTATGTATTTAGTTTTATCTTGTTTGTATATACGTGTTGTACATTTTATAACAAGCAGATCAACAGCTGCACACTGAGTTAGACGTGATAAAAATTCCTAACAATATGTAAATTAATACAAGGAATATATTTTAAATGGATAACTAATAGACAGAGAAAATTTTCCACAAAAGATAAATCGAAGAAAATTTGTATTGGATGGAAAAAAAATTTGCTTATGGAAAGTTTTCTATGGAAAATTAATAGAAAACATTCTTCAGCAGATAGATGGAGAAAAAAATTTGGAAACAATTTTTCTACTGAAAATTTCTCAAAAGAAAACAATAAAAATATTAGGATATGAAAAAAATTTCACTAAAATCGATGGAACAAAAATTTCTGTGGAAAGTTGATCGATTGAAAAAGTTTTATGTGGAATATTGATCGATAACAAATTTATTGCAAAAATTTCTATCGAAAATTGAAAGAAGATAAATATTTTATAGAAAATAAATTGGTGGAAAAAACTCCACATAAAAAAAGCTCCGATATTGAATCTGAGCCACACCTAAGTATCAAGTTTTTTTCTGCGTTTCATTTGACATTCCTCAATTTCAGACTATTTTAATTTGAAGCATGGAAAGATACACAATCGAGAAACGCGTAAAAGTTATTCAGGTTTATTATGAAAATGGGCATTCAAATCAAAATGCACTTCGTGCACGATATGCATTGTATGCAAAGTTGTTTGGATATTTTGAGTATTTTTCATTGCTAGTGCAGTATGTGTGTATTAAAAAGCGCAGCCTTATAGCTAAGCGCTCTTACAAGCACAATTGAGCATCAAGCGCATAGGGCACTTCTGGTTTAATGCAATATATTACGATAGGGGGATTCAAACCGTGTCATATCATGCATAATGTCGTAATATTTTATAATAGAATAACAAAAATCTTGTTGTTGTGCTACGAGCAAAAAACTCTTTAAGTAATAGCAATTCTTATACTGTGTCTTTGCCTTAGCTAAACCGTAAACATCCCAGCTGATTCAAATTTCAAATAGCATACTCACAGCAGTTATATTTTTCATGCTATTCTTTTAAGACTTACGACTTTTAATACCATAAATAGCTTACTATTTTATCAATATCATGATAATATTTCCCCCCATTTAACTAAAATGTAATATACGCTTTGCTTGAGAACTTTGGTTGACATTGGTTAGCAAAAGTGAGAAGAGTGTTTTTATTTATATAGAGGCTGGTAGTATTCACACACACTGACAAACATATATGTGTATGCAGGAATTAATTGCATCCCATGTTAAAGGATTTTTATGTTTCAAAATTGTGAAAAGCCACATAAAAAGTCCAAAATTAAAGCATCCCACCCAACCAGCAACCAATTTCACACATACTGATAACACACACACGCGCCCACTAACAAACATACCTAAAATCTCTGCGCACACATACATGATTTCACAAAAGAAGGTGTTGCAAAAGTGCATTCACTCTTTGTGTATGTATAACTACAAATGCAAGTACACATACAAATGCTAACAGACTTAAACGCACACACACACACACTCTCACATTTGTACTTGAATCAAAGTACAATATTTTTGTGTAAAATTGTAGTTGCTAACGTTTTGCGGGGGGTGGGTGTCGAAAATCATTCAAGACCTACATACTCGTATGTATATATGTACAAGTATGTATGCACATCCTTATGATGTAGAATGAGTTTTTTGTATTGTGTCTGGTTAGAAAAATGCATCAGCCTTCCAGTCATCCATTCTTTGTATTTTCTGTACAGGAATTCTCCGTTTACTATAGTCGTGTGTTGTTGCTTAATTTTGAATGCATTGAATGTCCTTGTTGCAAAATTTACCTCTTTGATGATACTACTACGACGATTTCTCAAACTCTTTTTGTTTTTGGGAGTTTTTGTTTTTTCTCGTGAACAGAAAATAGGTTGCTGTCGTTAATATTTTGGCGTATTCTTGTTGCAAATACGAGTACTTATGCTGTATGGATGTACGACTATGTATGTGTGTTTGTCGATTGGTAAGTTGCATTTTGCCAGTTGGTGTGGATGCATGTGTTTATGTGGGTCCGCCAAATTCTGGCGTTAGTGACCTCCAAAAATATAAGCACATAATCGTATAAATGTACTTGTTGTGTCGGTGTCGGCCAAGTTGTATATGCGTTTCTCTTGTTATGAGTCTATAATAGTCAAGCAACCCATCATGTGGCACTGACGTTGCTGAGTGTTTGTGTGTGTGTGTGTGTTTGTGTGTGTGTTTGCGTGTCTTTGCGTGTGTGTTTGTTGTTTATGCATGCGTTTTAGTAGCGAAGGTGGTGTTGCCGATGATGATGGCATATTTGGTTATTGCTGCTGCTTTTCCTTTTGGCGTTGTTTCGACTTGAAAATTATTATGTGTGCATGGTATTCGGTGAAAGTAGTGACTAAAAGACTGAGGAGCACATGGCATTTCACATTGTAATACTTATACATGCACCAGCAAACTGTGATGTTCGGCTGAATGTGTGCTCGTTCACAAGTACATTTAGTCATGTATCGCAGTTTATGTATTTCTATGTGTAAGTACGAGTATTTATTGTGTCTTGTGGTAGTACTACTGGTCTAAATTCTTGTTTTACTAGGGGTAAATGACCTGATTAAATTTTCGTTTGGAATATTATAATGAGGTCAATCAGAAGAGTTTGTTGCAAAAGATATGCACATGACAATTTGTTAAGAGCACAAACGATAATTAGATACACATAATTAGTGTTTGTTTTGTGGGGGATTTGTTTATAGTACTACTCCTATGTTATTAGAAAGTGATTGTTTAGCTTTTGGCGATTAATATAGACTAAGATGGAAGATGTGTAACAAACGAAAATGAATCTTAGAAAAGTGTTTTGAAATCTTTTGATGTAAATACTTCGTTGAAATATTTGAAATACTTTTAAAATAAATGAGTTTATTTACTTTATTAGTATCTAAAATTTATACCAATCAAAACATACAAACAACTTGTTTTTTATGTTTCCTAGCAGTCTAGCTGTCGACATTTCATAGGAATTACCCTATGTATAATAAAAAAAACTTATGCTGACTAACTTACTTTCCCTTATTGGAATTTACACACAAAAAACTTAGCAGCTAGTTAGTTAGCATAAGTATTTTGACTATACATAAGACCGCAGGTTTCTAAATCTACTGACGGTTGCCAGCTTCTTATAAATGTTGACGTCGACATTTTTCAAAATCTTTTGAAGTAACTACGTTGTTAAATTATTTGAAAAACTTTAAAAATAATTGAGTTTATTTACTTTATTAGCTTCTAATATTGATAGCAATCAAAAAATACAAACAGCTTGTTCTTTATGCTTCCTAGCTGTCTATATGTCGGCATTTCATAGGACTTACTCTAATCATCAGCTTTCTACGGCAATGTCGACAGATAAACAGCTATGTCGTCATATAGACAGCTAAGACACACAGAGAACAAGCTTTTTGTGTTTTTTTTTTAAATACTTTTCTTTATTATGTTCTGATGATTGGTAGCTCCTATGAAATGTCGGCATGTAGACAGCTAGGAAACATAGAGAACAAGCTGTTTGTGTTTTTTGAAATACTTTTCTCTTTTATGTTTTTTGCGTTTATATAAAGAGAAAGCAGCTTTTTTCTTAAAGAAAGTGACATTTTCGTTCTTACTACTGCGTTTATCTTCAAACAGATGCGCATTTAGGGGATGTGAATAAGGTTAAATGAATGTATTTCTATCCTAACACATTATCAGTAGTCTAATGTGCTGTGTGATATGAGCTGACAAAGTTCAAGCATAAGTGATAGAAACAAAACAAAAAGGAAGCTACATGACTTATGTTGTGTTACGGATTTCCCAACCCCTTACCAAGGGTTAAAATTGACGTTTGAATCTGCTATGCAGATCCTGCCTGCCTTGGATTGCAGGAAGCAGAATTAGTTTCTCTAGTAACTTTGGTGCATGCCGGTTTTCGGGGGCTAACAACCCCCCGAGGTGCCATTGTCTTGCAACAGATACCTGTACTGCAAGGAAACAGTAGTGATGGTTAGACGGGTGAGTTGGATAAAGTCTGATGTTCTTAATGGAATTCGGCCCTCATTGAGCCTCGTGTTCGATTGACTCTTGAGAAATTGCATATAGGAGGATTAGAAGGCCCAAACTCTTAAGCAAAGGGTTTGTGTATAGGACTGCAAACTTATAGCGAAAAGTTGTAATCTGTATGAGCCTAGCAAGCCACACGGAGGCACTGGTGAATCGCGAATAATTCACCCCGTGGATTTGGTCTATCATCAAATTAGGCCCTCATGGCTGATGCTGATGTAAATAAATTTCACAACTGTACCCCAACAGCCTTCGAGCTGCTGAACAATTATTGTGTGTGTGCGTAATTTATTTGTATGTTATGCTATGTTATGTTATGTTATGTTATGCTATGTTATGTTATGTTATGTTATGTTATGTTATGTTATGTTATGTTATGTTATGTTATGTTATGTTATGTTATGTTATGTTATGTTATGTTATGTTATGTTATGTTATGTTATGTTATGTTATGTTATGTTATGTTATGTTATGTTATGTTATGTTATGTTATGTTATGTTATGTTATGTTATGTTATGTTATGTTATGTTATGTTATATTATGTTATGTTATGTTATGTTATGTTATGTCATGTTATGTTATGTTATGTTATGTTAGGCTATGAAGACACAGATCTTTTGACATTTAAACGGCTTGTTTTTGGACGACCGGTATATATAGTGTCTCCAACGGACCCAGTCTCCCTGGATTTTTTAAATAACCTCTTAATAGTTGACGAAGCTAAAACACTATTCCAAACTGCGAACGCCAAGTTACAAAATTATGTTATTAGTGTTACGAAAAACTTTTTCATTAAAATGAAGGAATTTCGCTGTAACTACTAAACAGCGGTGTAAATGTAATGAAAATATTTCATGGCATTAATGTAGGACTTTTGTAACTTTTGTAGCTGCGAAATAATGTGGTTTATTGTATAAATGTAAGACTTTCATTATATACTTCCTGCCGCAGACCCTGGGTGTTGCTGCAGACAAGCAAATTATGAATTCTTTTCATTATACGAGTTTGTACTATCTCTTGCATACAAACGCTGAACTTTTTTGTGTTCGCTATGATTTTTTTTTTAAAGGAATAATTTTCATTCTCTATACGATGGTTATTTGTTTAATGTAACAATATTCATAAACCGAATAAAGCTTTGTGTTGGCCAAAAAATAAAAATAAAATCGCAACATTAATGCAAAAAGTCGTTATATCTACGAAAGTTTTTCTCACGGTGTACCAAGGACACAGAAACTTGTTTTGCCGTTTATTTGCTTTGAAAACGCTTATTTACTATTTAGGGACTATGTAAGCTTTAAATCTTTTGTAAATCATCTAAAGTATGGTGCTGAAAAGCTAAAAAAGTTGCATTATGCAAGCACAAGAACTGGTCCTTAGCTTACCTTTATATAGGACCATATTTTTGCTGAAGTAGTTATAGTTTTTTATGCTTAACATCAAGCAGTTAAAAAGACCGGCAACTTGCGCTTACGTCATTCCTTTTCCTTGTTTAAAAATGCAATTCGAATGTTCGTACAAACATAACTATTCTCCAAAAATATTTATTGTGGCGTAAACATTATAAGTATGTATGTACCTGTAAACAATTGAAAGCAGAAAGGGCCTGTAGATGTATGTGTGTATGCATGTGTACATAAATATCTCACCCACACAAATTGGCCCACACAATATTTTAACTATTGTTTCCTAGAGCAGAAGAAGCATAAGTAAGAGACATCGTCAGTAAATGAATACACTTGGAGAGCAAGAGAGAAGGTTTGAGACATGATTAAAGAGAAATCTGCTCTCACTAGGACCTACCAAACAGCAAATAGTATTAACATCCCTAGACTCAAACGACAAAACAACATGTAGAAAACAATTATACCAACCCATTACTGGCTCCAACGAAGACATACAGACATACGAGTACATACACATGCACACGCACCAGTATGCACAGCAGAAAGTTCTGTTGGCGACGAGGATAAACGAGTAAATTGTCTGGCGGTGCCAGTATCAAACTTACGACACACACCGTTAGGTGGTGTATAACGGTGCTTTTGTGGACGACTACAAAACATTTACTTCTTTTTCGCTTATACTTTTTTTCTACACTTTTTGTTTTACAACAACAACAACAGATTTTTATTTTTTTTTTTGTGTTTCCTTTTTTTGTTTTTGGAACGTCGTCGTAGGGATATTAAGGCAGAAATTGAGCCTTTTTATCAGGAAAAAGCCAAATAGAAAAAAAAGAAATAAAATTAAAAGGCTGAGTAAGACCCATCTTGGGCAATATGTTGTGTGTGGGTTAAAGCTATTTGTGTTCTTTTTTTTTGATTTGAGATTGTGTATTTTTTCTGTGGGTTTTGGACATTTGGCGTTTTTTGGTTGAAACAGTGCAAAAGTTAAATATGAGAACAAGTAGAACAAGAACTGTGGTTGCAATTGAACCTCTTACGTACGTACGTATGTATGTAGGTGTGTGTGTATGTACATTCAAGTGAAGTGTTGTAGTAAAAGAAAACAATTTTGGGTGGCAGCTGCAGCAGCCGTAGAGTAAAAGAAGTGAAAAGCAGAAAGTGGCATACATATGTACATGCAGCAGCAACTAACTGCTGCAATGCAAGTTAAAATTAAAAGTTGTTTACGTGGGGTATGAGTGCGTAACGCAGTAACGTTTAACACTGCATACATTTGGGGGCTTTTTTTTATATACATTTTTCACTTTTTTTCCATTCGCTTCCCTTTTGTAACATTTTTTGCTTTTTGTATTTTTTTTTTTTTTATTTAAGAAGTGCATTGAAATGCAAACAAGGCTTTTGCAAAAGTAAACGTAGTCCCCACAAATAAAAAAGAAAAACAAACAAAAAAAATTTTAATAAAAAGTCATTCATTGATACTGAGAAATAAAGGTACAGAAAGTGTGTTAAAATACGAAATAAAGGAACTTAAGATAATTTTGGCATACATCGGCCAAACGCAACAAATCAACGTTATCTTTACAAAACTCTCGAAAGTTGGAAAAGTCATAATTTTAAATAGAAAAAACTATACCATACCAACAACAACTTATTTTAATAAGGTTAAACAAATTTCAATTTCCGACACTATGGCTAAAAGTAGCAAGCTTATGAAAAAGGTAAGTAAACGTTTATACTAGTATAGTTTTATTTGGCTGAAAATCAATAAATTAAAATTATACCAGCTGCTACAAAAAAGTTTAAGGTTTAGACTTTGCACACACATATTGTTCTTAAAGATAACGGCAAAGTAACGCATGCACACACATTGTACAGACATTAGTACATACTCGTACATATTTATGTTTGTATGAAAACCACTGGTATTTAATAAATCAGTGCTTTAGAATTTCAAAAAAAATTATGTGAACTTCTGTTTCAAAAATGAAATAATTTAAACAATATTTAAGATTGAATTCAGTGATTTACTATTTTACCGCTATTTTGCTGGGAAGTTGGGGTAGGTAGCTGTCTCATTGTCTTTTTTTTTTTTTTTTTTTTTTTTGCTTTCTCTAGTCCGTTACTACATCTACTACAATTTTTTTCGTTTTTGTTTTGTTAACGTTTTTGCCATTTTTCTTCTTTGTAAATATTTTTAGCCATAGTTTTTGTTGCTCTCTTTGTTTATTCCTTAGCCACAGAAGAGTTGCCAATATTTTTCTAAATTAACATTGAAGGGAGCAATATATGCATGTCATTACAAATGGGCCAAATAAATTACGCAAACCGTTTGGCAAACACACGCTTTTCGTTTGCTTAAGGGCCAAATAAACTACAAAAACTGCTTACCAAACATACACATTCCGCTGGCACTCAAACCATACAAATATCCAACATGCAAATGTAATTTATTCACATATACAAATAAAAATTAATCACTTTTTCTTTGTTTTCAATGTTTTGCTTTTGTTTTGTTTTGTTTTCAAAAGTTTGCAAGTTACAAATTGTTTTATAATATTCTGTTTTTTTTTTTTTTTTTAATTTAAATTTTTTTTATATTTCCATAATAAAAGTAAACTTTTACGCTATTCTAAACACTTTGATATTTAATTATTTGATCTTGTTTAAGTAAATATTTCTTATTTTTGAGAAATATTTATTCTAAACACTATTACAAAAAAAAAACATTTTCTTGCTTCACTCTGTATGCTTCTCCTTCCACCACTTCACTTTGCAAAAATTTCATTAAAATTGCAAAATTTATACACATATTCACAAAATCTAAAACTTTTGATTTTCGTGCAAACATGCTTCAAATATTTGTACAAACTCGCAAACACCCCCACAAACGAACCTAAAATTTTGACATGTTTGGCAAGCAGTTTGTGTGGTTTAATTGGCTCTTTACGAGCGACATATACCGGTTGTCCGCCGGGAAGGCACACTACCTTCTTTTTGCCGTCATTTTGGTAAACATTAGTCTTAACAATTCATATTTGGCAGTCGTAAAGTAGATACGTGGTAAATTTATTATGGAAAAATAATCCACAATAAATTTGCCACGTGTTTTAATTGTTAAAATATTTTGCGAAATCAATCATCGATTAGTACGCTTTTATATTTGGACAGATGAAATTTAAAGGAGCTGTAACAAAAATTGCCAGTGGAAGAGAGTATGTAGTACACGACTCTCTGTACTAGACATTTGTGATAATTTTTGGTCTCTCTTTTTAATTTTTCGCATTTTTTATGTTGTTGCTACATATCATTATTCTTATATCAAAATCAACTTCATATAAGCACACCGACTGTGCTTAAAAACAACAACAACGAAAAAGGGAATCAAAAATTTTCAGTCTATCTATTAATTTCTTAAATGTAAAAGCTTTAGGCAAGACCAAAAGAGAAATGAAAAAATGTCTGCCCTTCTTCGTCTGTCTAAATGTAAAAGCGGACTTACTGCAATGATGAGAGTTACGTGAAAATTTTGGAAAAAGCAATGTGCAAACAAAACGCACAATTTATCGTGTAGTGAATGATTTCGCAGAAAGAGGGTCTGTAGGTGTATGGTTCCACACCTGTATGGTCCACAACGTACAGCAATATCGACTGAAAACATTACAGCTGCTCAAGAAAGTGTTCAAAACTATCCATCAACATCAATTCGACGCCGTGCTCAAAAGCTTTGTCTTCAAAGAGCAAATTAGCAAACAATTTTGTACAAAGATTTGCATTTGTTTGCATTTGACTCAAGAGCTTCTCAAGACCATTTCCGCCGCCCGTACATACATATGTATACCAATACGATGTGACAACACCGATTTTTATAAAAAAAAAGTCATAATGAGACAACGGGCCTGTATAGTGACCAATTGTGGCGGTGCCTATTTGACTTCTCGAATTGACCAATAAAATTCTAAAGATTCAAATAAACGTAATCAAAAAACAGAATCAAAGTTTTTTATTTCAAAACAAAATGACAGGTAAACAACATAGGATGACTTCTTTCGCTCCACGTTGTAGTTTTATTCTAACTTATTATTGGTTGTTCCTACATAAATCTTAATACATTCTATATTATCATTTCGACTACTAAATTAGACCTTTCTAACTTTTTTAATTTTTACTAATTAATCTGCCTACCGTTTTGTATTAAATCGAGTGGGTAAAGGATATACACTTTAATCAAATATATTAGATTTTTCCAATCTAACAGACAATTGAACTACGAGTACACAAGCTAGTGATTTATAAACTCTCGTCCCGTAACTAACGTGGAAACTATAAAATACTGTTTTATTGTTATGTTATTAATATAAAAACATTCTACGTATTTCACAAAACAAGTTTTACAAAAATTTTAAATAAAAATAAAAATTTTGTGCCTTTTTATTGAAACAATGCGTTTTTCTTTCTCGTGGTCCAAGCCTTTTATAATTTTCAGAATTGGCAACGCTGAAAACAATAACTGAAGTTCTCAATTCTCGATTTCATTTTTGTTCTCCACAAAAATTTAACATTTTCTCTCTACTATGACGACTACCAACTACTACTCGTTTATTAAATTATGAGTAAATGGTTTGTTTAAATTGTAGTATCTATAAGAATTGTTGCAGGATTGTTGATGTTTTGTTGTTGCTTTATTTTTTGGTAGCCAATTTCTCATCACAAACCGAATTTCACTTTTTATTTGTCATACTAGGCTTAAGTTCTACGAGTTATTGTTATTGTATGGGTATTATTGTATGGCACAGGCAGCCTTAAGGGAGTAGAATAAAACATATTTATAACACAGAAATTATGACTGTGTTGTGTATTGTTGTAGGAAAAGTTGGGAGAATTTTTAAGAAGCACTTTGAAGTTTGACTCTCTGTTTATGTTTATTTTAAGCGGTGGTAACCGTTTTTTATTCTTTTACGATTTGAAAGTACATACATATACATATGCATGTATGTACATTCATATGAGTACACATATGTATCTATGTACTCGTATATGCTCTGAAATTATGCTAAAATAATTATAATATAAAAATAAATAATTTATTATAATACATACATATTGACTATACATAAAATTTGTTTTTCTTCTATGTTTTTGCAGAAATTTTTAGAATATTTTTTTAGAACTCTTATACGTAATAATCTAATCATACGTAGAAAATCATTAATTAATTGTAATACGAAAATTCTTAAAGAAATAAAATGAATTTTACACCATTTGGTAATCCATTTCCCGGTTCCATACCGGGAATAGCCCAGTTTACTACCACCACTACACCATTGGTGTCCACGGTAACCTCTGCTGCGGCTGTGGCTACGGTTACATCAACTACTACGCTGCAGCAACAGCAGCAGCAACAAGAGACTGTGACTATTGCGACCAATCGTTATCAACAACAACAACAGCAGCAGCAACAACAGCAACCCAGTACCTCTACAATAAGTATGACCCATTTCAATCAGCCTGCCATACAAGTTGCTACTGCTACAGCTGTCAGCGCTTTGCCGGCCAAATTTCGTACCAGCAACGATGACACTCAAGGTGATAAATACAATGGTCATATGGTTGCTTTGGCAGCTGCTGGTGTAGGAAATCAGCAACAGTCGCAGCAACAACAGCAGCAACAGCAACAACAACAGCAGCAGCAAACTACACAATACACTACTATACCCGCCTACAATCAACAAACTGAAGATAAACGTTTAGTACAAGCCGCAATAGCTTATCCTCAAAACACCATAACAGCTTCCACCTCAGCAGCAGCGGCTGCTTCTGCCTTAGGTCTACAACAAGCTCATCTACAACAGCCCTCAACATCGACGCAGCAATTGCAGACTCAGCTAGCAGCACCTCAGGAGTTAACTCAGGATTTATGCAATGCCATATTGCAACAACAAGGTGTGGATTCAAAACGTGGTGAGTTAGAATATCTTAAATGGGCGGGTCTGAAATGCCAGTCGATAATAGGATTTTAACAAAATGTGAAAAAGGGCTAAATAGGTCAGTATTATAAGAAAACAAAACATATATTTTCAATATTTATTGATATCAGGCTAAAAATGATCTTGCCACAAATTTTTTGACCAACAAAAATGTATACATTCGCTAATATTGAAAAGCTTCAGTTACCCAATCGGCCATGCTTTCAAGGTAGTAGAAAATCGTAGAAGACATATCCATAAATCGTTGACGAAATTTTCAAACAAATGGCTACGAAATCATGCAAGACCACACAAGCGTCAGTGTTCCTCATCATATCGTCTACGATTATGCTGTCGAGAGTTTTCTCTGCCATGTCATCGACGGCTGTTAGCTGCCTAAAAACGCCACGGAATAGACTGATTTGAATCGGAACGAGAGCGATATTTATGTTACTTCGATCAACTCGAATGGAAGGAGTCCCTCGTTTATTGTAGCATAAAAAGTCTAGGAAACGTCATGATTTATACAATCATTAGAACGGGGATCAGCAAAGCCCGCAGGAGATTCTGCCTTGCAGATCTCTCGGTGCTGATCATAGTTGAGGTGCCTGCTTTGGCTGAAATATTTTGTCTGTGGTTTAAACCTAAAGTCTCAGGAAAGGGAATTAGTTACCCTCATGGTATATGCGGTTTTTCGGGGGCTAACAACCCCCCGAGATTCTGTTGTCTTGCAACAGATACCTGTACTGTAAAGAACAAGGAATTGCGTGAGTGAATTGGTTTGAGGGCTAATACTCTTAATAGACTTCGGCCTAGCAACTCATAAGCCTTACCTTAAATTAACTTTTGAGAAATTGCATACAGGAGGGATTAGAAAGCCCGAACTCTTACGCAAGGCATTCGTCTATGTGCGACCTATATGACTCTAACAAGCCACACAGGGGTGCAGGTGAATCATAAATAATTCACCCCGTGGAGTCGATGCATCATCAGATTAGACCGTATGGTAGGGGCTGATGTAAATCAATTTCAAAACTTCGACCAAGCCGATATCTCACTGGCACGGCAGCATCACACAATGAAGATTTAGACTCAAGTTTTTGCATTAAACTTGTTATTGATTGTCTACTAGGGTGAAATAGATTTAACGGTCTTAAATTTGAGGTTATCGACACCGAATGTCGGTAGTACATTTTTATAATTTACATGTTGTCCGTTCGTGTACTTTACCATGACGAAAATGTTGAGTTTACTGAAACAAAGAAAGGATAGTAATAGCTAAATTAAATTCAAAGTTGTCAAGTACCTTTTACAAGTAAAGATTTTGAGAGATTCGATTTGGTAACTCTACAACACTCGCCCATTTTAGATGCAGTAAAAATGTTTACTGATATATAATTAATGCCACCAAACCAGCAAAATTCTTTTTAATTTTACATTTTAAAATCAAAATTTTAGAATTAATAAATTGTTTTTTCCTACTCATTATACTCTAGTGTTACAAAATACCTCATGGCAATCTTTGACACCTGGAACGACGGTTGCAGATTACCTCTCACATCTTCCGGCGAATACACTACCATTGTCACTGCATCAGTTTTTGAAATATTCAGCAGAAAATATTAAAAAAGAAAACCAAAATGTAGTAAGTATAATTAATAAAAAAATTATAGGTTAAAGTGAATTTAATAACACAAAAAAAAAAAATCATATATTATACTTGTCAATTTTAAATTATTATAAAATTAATTGCTATAAAATTTTAAAGTGGAAATTGAAACACTCTGTTTTTATAAGCTTCTCAAATACGGAAAGAAAAGAAACTATTATACTGAAAAGAATTATTTTTCGGCCAATAGAAAAAATATAAATTTTTAATTTGAAAGCTGTGATTCGTTGTAAGAACGAAATAGTATCACTGTGCAATAACAGACAAGAACAATTTTTAGTCCGAACAATTTTAGTTTAGTGTTATTATATCCATTTGGTTGCTTCGCTTGTAGTTTTGTGCTGCTTGTGCGGGCATAAAGCTGGTTGAAACCCTTACAAAATAGCACTTTCATCCCCCCTTTCGCCATCAAACTGCATAACACTGACTCTGAATTTCTTCATATTCCAAATCTGTATTAACGCCTTCAAGATGACATCGCTAAAGCAAAATTTCAACAAAACAACAAAAACAGGCTTGTTAAAGATATCAAACTTATAAATCATAAATTACTGTTTCGCTATTATGAATTATTCTTATTTTTTTCACAAAATTCTTTTAAAGAATGCAAGTCTGAATAAACCACTAAATTCACTTTCGAAAATATAAACACTGCATTTGGCGTTACGGGCTTCCGATTTCAAAAAAAAAGAAAAAAACTGGCTACCGGCCGTAGCGCTGTCACCCCGTAGATGTTAAAGGGAGATCTAACCAAAGTATACGATTTTAATTGCAAATAAAACAAAATTATCTTAATATTTTTTTATTAGGATAGAAGAATGTATGACAATCATGCGTGAATAGAAATATTGGCCAAATACTCACTACGGCGAAGCCGTAGTGAGTATTTGGCCGTAACTCAGAAACAAAATAAAGGTTCAATGTCGTTAATGTGCCGAATTACTCATCCCTGAACTTTTGAATAATTCTTGGCTTACTGACTTACACTTTGCCTTTAAATATTACCGAAGAAAGAAGTCCAATGGTGCCAAACTCATGTAGTTCGTCACAGTCACTTAACATTACCATGACGTGCGATAAGACGGTCATTGACTTTGTCGTGCAAAATAACTTGTTTCGCTGGCTGTGAGGCAAGTGGCACCACCCTATTGGAACCGACTATGATCCAGGTCTATATTCTCAAATTCTGGCCACAAAAAGTCTGTTATCCACTCGCGATAACAAACACCATTCATTATAACAAGCTTAAAAAGCTTACCCACCCTCATTTTCGAATTAGCATTAATTAGCAGAAAAGGGATCGACATAGCCCCCAGACCCCTGCGATGGTCATGGTTGAGGTGATTATAACTAAAAAGTGCTGGGTGTTGTTTAAACCTAAAACCAGTTTTCACTGATAAGTATAGTTCATGCCGGTTTTCAGGGCCTACTAATCTCCGAGGTCTTACTGATGTAAATTGACATCTTCTATTAACGAACCCATTTGATTTGCAATGATATAATCATTAACAATATGAATAAAATCAGGACACGTTGCTCTATTGTGTAGAGTTCCATTTTAGGTTCCCAAAGTCTTCAATATAAAATACTGAAAATAGAAAAAAAAGCTATGCTAGATTCTGATTTGGCTCATTTTTCAACAAATATGGATTGATGATTCTACCAGTCCATAAAACACCCGATACCGTTGTATTTAATGGATGTAATGGTAGCTCTTGGTACTCTTCGGATTACACATCAGCCCAAATACGGTAATTTCGTTTATTATCATATACATCGAGCCAGAAATGAGATTCGTTACAGTTCGCACAAAAACATTTCTTACAGAACGTTGTCGGTCATAATACAGCTGACCCATTTGACAACGCTGTTGCAGTCTTTCCATGATGACTAGTCAAATGTTTCTGCACAAAAGTGACAGCAGTTAGATATGAGTCACGTGTGATCGGTCAAAAGCAACCTACAGAAAACCACTCCTCACAATTAATTACCCGATATTCTTGACAAGTTGTAGTCGGTAGCCTGCTGTCTTGAATGTGTTTCATGCACAAACATTCAAACTGCTTTGTCACATTTCACAAAGCAGTTTGATATGAGTCATTTGAGATCTGTCAAAATAAACATATTGAAAATCAAACCTCACAATTAATTATCCGGTATTCCGTTGTCTTGATAAAAAGCATAAAAATACTCTTTTATAACAATCACATATGTTTTGCTTATTAGAAGCCCAATCTATGAAACATTTCGAAAAACATGTCTTACAGGTACAAACAGGGCCACCATTGGGTTTGAACACCATCGGCGGCTCGGCCACAATTACAATACCTCAGCAACAATTGCAACAAGTAACAGCTACAATACAAGAACAACAATCCACAGCAAATACATTACCGGTGTTACAAACCCAACCTTCTGCCAGTGTATTAACTGGTACATTACAAACTAATCAACAGACTGCTGCCATTGAAGCCAGTACTAGTACCGCCACAGCTGTCACTGCTCCTAAACGCAAGAAGCGAAAAAAGCGTGTCAAAGAGCGCAAACCTAAACCACGCCCAGGAGAAATTCGTTTGACTACCGCTTTAGACGGCAGTCCGCTTTATATGTGTCCCGAATGTCAAGTTGCTTATCCCGAACCTGAGCTATTGGAAATCCATTTAATAGGTCACAACTCCGAAAGAAGATATATCTGCGATATTTGCCAAGCAACTCTTAAACGTAAGGATCATTTAACACGTCACAAGCAGTCCCACAATCCCGAGAGACCCTTCATCTGTACTGTGTGTCTAAAGGCATTCAAAAGGAAAGAACAATTAAGCCTGCATTTTGTTATACATTCCGGCGAGAAAAGACACATTTGCCAAGAATGCGGTAAAGGTTTCTATCGTAAAGATCATTTGAGAAAACACACTAGATCTCATATAGCAAGAAGAGTTAAGGCTGAATTAAGTATGCAAAATGAAAGTGAAAATGGCACTAGTATGTTGCAGCCAGTGGCAGGAGCACTAGCGGTGGTGCAGGCTACATTGCAACAAGTTCAGCAACAACAACAACAACAGCAGCAGCAAGCCTCGCAAGTTCAACAGCAGCAGCAGCAACAACAAGTACAACAACAGTTACAAACTCAACAGTTACATCATGTGGTGGTAGCGCAGCAACCTCAACAGCAGCAACATAATCCCCAACAGCAGCAGCAACAAATGCAAATGCCTAATTAGCCCCCACCTGGTGGCGCACAGCAAGAATTTTGTAAAGTTAGCTAGTTACACATTTTTGTTGTTGTTGTCTTAGATTATTAGCATTTTTAAATATTGAATACAAAACTCAAAATTAACATATTTCTGCTTAATAGTTATAATCACAATTTACTTCATTATTTTTGAAAAAAAAAATTTTTACCAATTTTACTTTTATTGCCACAAATTTTCTTTAATATCTTTTAATTAGTAAAATTTTGGCTTAAAAAATTTCAATGCTAGGGAACTTTTTTGATTTACAATTTTGTTTTTAATTAATTTTCAGATTTTAAAAAACATTGTTCAAACCGATTCTTTTAATCGTTTTTTTGTTTTTCTTTTCTTTATTTGCTGAGGAACTGTTTTATCACATTCCCCGCTTAAATAACGTTACTTGTTCCACCAGGGTTGTTGTACACTAAAACGTTCTAACATCTATTTTCACACTCTTCTACACAGTTGTATATTTTAGTAGCGAAATAGAAACAAAAACCATTAACTTGAACAATTGTATGTATTGTAAATAAGTTTGGATTCCTTTAGTTACAGTGTATTAAAATATGTAGTTTCAATTATTTTATAAAAAAAACTAAATATAAGAAAAGTAAATGTGTATTTGTAAAATGTGTACCACATAAGTAAGAAATACATACATACAAATAATATATATTTTTTTAATTGTAGATACTAAAAAAATGTACGCAACAATACTAAAACAATAAAATTAAAATTGTATGTGTTTTTTATATAAAAAGAATTATAAAATATTTAATTAACTTTATTAAAAATTATGTAAAATAAAATAATTTTAAGTATTTTATTATACAAATAACAAGAAAATAAAATGTATAACATATTTTTCATTAAATCAATATTGTTTTATTGAATAATAATCAAAAATAAAAACCATCAAGCTGTGTGAGTAATTAACAACAACGAAAAAAATACAGATATTCAAAATTCTAAAACGCTCATGTCTCGTTTATTACAAGGCAGCTTTAAAAGGTAATGGCTGAATTGAAATAAATACAACACCAAAAAAACATCAACATGTATTTTGTTGGTAAAACTTACGAACAGTTCTCAAATTTTTGTTTGAAAAAGCAAGGACGTCTATGTGTTTTTTACAAATTTCCGTAAAGTCAACGAAAGACAGCTGCGCTTATACCACTACCGTATTAAAGGTGCATTGGTTTATACGTAGGACTTAGTTGCAAATAAGAACGTACAATATTGCCGTATAATGTTTTTTGTATGTTACTAACTCCCGAAAGCTTATCTTGAATAAAGCTGGATTCAGACCTCAACGTAAAACCGAAATAGGAAGCAAAATGGATTGTAACCATCATAAGAAAAACACATGATAAAGTAATCGAAACAAAAAAAAAACCCTCAATAAAAAAAAAACCAACTACCATTTAAATGCGTAAAAAAACTAATCTGCAGATGTAAAAGAAGAAACTTAACTAAATTTAGTGTACAACTTGTCAGAAAAGTATACTTCAAGGTGCATTAATGTCTACACGGTGGCAGCACTAGAGCAAAATTACAATAATACAACAAAAACAGGCATATGGTAAGCTATGTTTGCCAAAAATAATTGTAACTTTTTTCACAATTATAAACTATGAATGTACCTTTTCACAATTATCAGCCATGTTCCGAGAAACGCGCGTTCTGAAACCGCAAAGCGTTCTGAAAAACTCGTCATTGATTTTTAGATGTTCTAAGGAACGCGCGTTTTACTAGCGTTTCGGAGTTTTTTCCGAAGAAATTCTACATGTGTTTTATATACGTACATACATATGTATGTGATAGTTATATAAATAAAAAAATTTGACTACAAATAGAAAAAATTTTTAATTTAGTTTGTTAATTGAAAATGTGTAAAATTCCTTAAACTTTTTATTGAAATAAAAAGAAGACATATTATATTTTAATTGTGAATAATTTTATTGCCTTTTGCAAGTTCAGTTTTAGCAAATTCAATCAGTTCACTTCAATATACACATGCGAGTTGGAGACGCCAATTTTAAGCGATATGCGCGTTCCAGAATACCTATTTGGCGTTTTCAAATCGAAAACGCCAAATTTAAGCGTTTTGCGTTTCTCAGAACATGCCTGTATAAATTATTTTTTGAATTATTTTTATGTTCACAAAATAGTTTTTATATGTTTAATTCAGAATAAAACACCAAATTCACTTTCAAAAATGTAAACAATGCATTTGACGTAAATAGCTTACCAGTAGCCAAAAATTCTCACATGCCGTAGCGCTGCCACCATGTAGATGTTAATGCACCTTGGTATACTTTACACATCAATTTAGAACTTGTACGTTTCCTTTGTTTAATTTGAAAAACTTGGCTACTTAAATTCAAATTACTTTTGTAACCTCTTTTATACTACAATTGAAACAGTGCTGACATCTACATGTCAAAAACAATTTTGGTTCTCATGTGTTTGTAGATTCAAAGATACTCGACAGCAGTTTTCACTATGCATTTTTCACTCCAAATGCATGTCACCAAGACATGTAAGTATATTATTTTTATTTTATTTCTTCTATTATTTATTAACGTAAACAATATTACCAGATTATTAAATCTTTAATATTCGGCGAAATCAAATTTATCATGTTGCCAACGCCGCAAATAGCGAAAGCTTTAGTGAGATTCTATTATACTTTTTAGCTTAAAGTGCTCTTTCAAAATTATACATACACTTCTATACGACTTATTAGCGAAACGAATTACAAGCAAGTGCCTGCCTTGCAAAAATAAATTTGATTACTTATAGTTAATTCACACTGCGAAGATTCAATAAAAATATAAAAGCTAAAAAAATTAAGTGTTTGGAATCAAGGCGAATTCATAACAGGGGAAATTGACAGCCCAGCTGATAACTTTTTTTTATTTTAATCTGTTTCAAATGTCAATGGCATAATTAAAACAAAGCTGGAAACATTTTTTTTTTTTTTTAATTTTGTATTGTATCTTGAGTGCCAGATGTCATCCAGAATCCTCCCCAATCTTGCAGGCCATTTTCACCTTTTCAAGCTCTATGATTTGAGACTTTAAGTTTCACGAAATAATTAAAGGTTTTACGAACTAATTAAGTTTTTCTTTTATTGCAAATTTTTTTAAGAGAAATTTGAAAAAAAAAAATTTTTACATTTTTTAAATTTTGTATTGTATCTTGAGCGCCAGATATCATCTAGAATCCTCCCGAATATGACTGGCCATTTACACCTTTCCAAGCTCTATGATCTGAGACTTTAATTCTCACGATATAATTAAATCTTTCACGAAATATTTAAGAGTTTTCCTTTTCTTGTAAATTTTTTTATTATATTGTTTTTTTAATTCCTTTTTGTGTTTATATTTTTCCCTTGACATTTGAAAAAGATTTATTTTTTGTAGGGTTGTATTTATTGCTCCTCCTATACCTGCTATGAATTCGCCTTGGTTGGAATTATGTTAATTAAAATTACCCAGTGTATATACCTTTGACACTGATCAAGGCAGCTTTATACAGGTAGTGGCAGAATTACAATAAATACAACACCAACAAAATACAAGCTGATGTTTGTTGATGTTGTATTTATTGTAATTCTGAAACTACCTGTATAAAGTCCGCTTTTAGGGTTTGTAAATTGAAAGCCAGACATTTTTCTCATTCTGCTTTGAATTTGTCGAAACCTTTTAGAGTTGCGAAATTAATAGACAGACAGAAATTTTTCGTTTCTCTTTTCTTTCTTTTTTGTTGTTGTTGTTTTTTAAGCACAGCTAGTGTGTTTATATGAAGTTGATGTTGATATGAGAATAATAATATGAAGCAACAACATGAAAAAATGAAAAATGTCTTAAAATGTCCAGTACAATAGAGGTTTACCGAACACTCTTCCTCTTAAATACATCACCTACAAACTTTGTCTGTCTGCCCATCAATTTCTCAACTGTGAAAGGGGACAAAGCTGCCTTGACACTGATGAGACTAGCAAAAATTAATCTAACAGCTCTCACACTGCAAAGTAATGATTTACATTGAAAAGATATTTATAATCAAAATATAAAGAAAAAACAACACATAAAACGTGTTGTGTTTTTTTTTTAGTATAGACTGTATCCAGGCCATAAACCAAAAAAGACTCACTTTTAACATATCAAAAGCATACCATTTTTATTTGATGTGGATCATAACCAAAAAGTCACCGCCGGAACACCGCCTAATTTACAACTCTGTGAAAGAAGGTAAATAAATACAAAAAACAGATGTAAGAAACCAAAATCTGTCATTTAGGAAACGTAAAAGTGAATTGCTCTTGGAAAAGTGAAATTTCCCTTTAAATAAAGCTCTAAAAAAATATTAAATAATAATTAAAGTGAAATTTTATTCCAGTAAAATGTTTTTCACATAGGTTTTCTTTATTTGCTTTAATTTTCAACTTAAAATAGGTCCTAAAAAAACTTCAAGAAATTTTCCAATTTTTTCTTCTAAAAGCAAACTGAGTATAAAAAAAAACTATATTAAAAGAAGACGAAAATATAGAGAAAATATAAAACTAGTGAGAAACAAAGGAGGAAGAAGTAGTGAAACACTCGAAATATATATGACATTGTTTCTTTTAATAGTCATAATAGAAAACATATATGTAAAAGAACTATAAGAAAAGAATCATCCACCACTCAACAAAGATAAGCAGTGCAGAAAGCTAGAAAAAAAACGGCCACAGCCACGACGTAATAGTTAAGCATTTGCGTCATAATAATAAGGGGAATCTTTAAGCAATAATGACTATAAAACCTGTTATAACACCAACCCCAAAGAGGAGTGGCTCTTCGTCCGTTGAATCAGAAAAGGAGCCTCACCAAGTGAACAATGTGGGTGAGGCAGGCTCCAGTGCTCTCAATCAACATCGCAATGTAATAGAATCTCATGGACAGGTATGCTTCAATAAGCGGTGGCCATATTGTCTTACCTTTTTTATTTTGTTCTTTTAATTTTTTGAAGAGCCCCCAACGCCGTGGAGATGTGTATGATGAACTAGCAAGACATCGCCGTAGTCCGCACAAGACATCTCGTAACAAGCGTCGCGATCATCATAATGATACCACCCAAATGATTCATAAAAGGGATCGAGCGGCCACAGCACTTAATGACAAACATAGCAATGTAGGGCTGAACGTCCCAAACCTAAAATGCAATAGTCCTCATTCTACTTCTACGTCTTCTGCAGTAGTAGGTATAAACTCCTCAAACAGTGCGGTTACGCATGCGTCTGCTTTGGGCAACAAATCACCTGATCATTTGTTAAAAAACGCACAACCTGGTCAAACCCAAGCAGGTGCTGTTGTTCAGGCAGCTAGTGGTCTGCTTAAAGCAAGCGATGATACATTTTCGGGCTATAATTCAGGTGATGAACATTTGCAGCCCAAAGAAGGCCTGCCCTCCGCTGATGAATGGCAAAAGAAGGATGAGCAATTCGCAAAATGTATGGCAGATAGAGGTTATATTTTAAAACCAGTCGAAGAGGACGGTGCATGTTTGTTCCGTTCAATCTCATTGCAGATTTACGGTGATGAGGAAATGCACGATGTTATAAGGCAGCATACTATGGATTATATAGTAAGTTCATGAGCAGTATTTTTGTTGTTTAAAAAAAGTTTAGCTTGTTATTAAAAACCATAAACTAGTTCTTTATAATCTTATGGATTATTTATAAAATTGCCGTGGAATAAATAGTCAAATTTAGCGCTTTTAGGGTATACGACAGTTTTCCAACGCCAAATCAATAGACAAAAAACTGTAATAAAAAATTGGGGAAATTTTCAGTGGCAAATTAGTAAACAATAATATCCAATAACATTTAATAATAAAGTTTCCGATTTACAGTTTTTTTCCAACGAAAGTTGATCAAAAATAAATGATTTTTTTTGAAAATTAATCAGTTAAAACTGATCTTATTTATAGACATCTGGAAACCATTCCCAAACAGGGGATCACCGCATACGATATCGAATTGACTATCGTATCGAATAACATTACGATACATCTAAATTATGCAAACAATGCATGTCGGATTGTAAATTAAACAAAATGTAATAGATTGAACACCATATGTTTCCTAAAACTACGAATACAAAAAATAAATTCTTTAACTGTTTTATATTATTGCAATACAATTTATTTGATATCGTATGCCATGATAACAAAATTAAAAATTTCGATAATTTCACTCCATATAGTATGCGGAACCAGTGCATTTTTTGATATGATTTCAATTGTCTACAGAAATTTTAAGAATACTTTTCTGTAGAAAATTAGTATATGTATTAAAAGTTTGCATTAAAAAATTATCGATAAACATTTTCTGCAGAAAATTTATCGATAAAAATTTTTTTGCAAAATTTTATCGACAATTTTTATTTAAAAAATTTCGACTGCAATGTAGAGAAAACAATTTTTTATAGGAAATTTATCGTTATTAGAATTTAACGGTAACAATTGTATTGAAAATTTATCAGTGACATTTTACATTGAAAATTTATCGATAACAATTTCCTACAGTAAAATTAACAATTTTTAAAAATTTTCTATAAAAACAATTTTTTGTGAAAAAATTTCCGATAACAGTTTTCTGTGTACCATTTATCTAAAACAAATTTCTATGGAATATTAATCGATAACAATTTCCTATGGAATGTTTTGCGATAACAATTTTTAATAGAAAATTTTTCGGTAACATTTTTTCCAATTTATCGATAACATTTTCATATTAAAAATTTATGTATAAAAATGTTTTGCATTAAATATTTTGTCTAATAATTTTATATCAAAAATATATCAGTAACAATTTATATAAGTGGTCCCATCTTTTAACTTTTTTCACATTTTCTTTAATTTTTTTATTTTTTGATATTTTGATTTAAATAAAAATCTTTTTATTATAAAAGGTCTCCCAGCCAGGTACAACCAATATGTACATCAGGTCTGATATATCAGGCATAACCAATATGTACATCAGGTCTGATATATCAGGCATAACCGATATGTACATCAGGTCTGAAAAATCAGCCCCTATTAAAAATCTGCAGAGTAAGCAGTGCAGATATATGTATTACCAGTCCTTAATGTTCATAAGTTTGAGGGGGAAGCAAGATCACACGTTTACAAAAGTTTCCATCATTTTTTTCATATTGCCCTTAAGAAAATGATAGAAACTTCTGATGGGTATTGCCATCAGCACTACCGGTCATATGACCGTTCAAATGACCGTCATTTTTCTTGTAGGGTACGTTTATTTTATTGGCAGCAAAAAATAAATATGGCGTCAAGTCTGCCGACTGTTTCATACTTGTAAATAAATGAATATTCTACGTTTACTAAATCTACTACGGTTTTTGGTATTGTAAAGGTTAATATAGTAAATTAAAAATCTATGAATTTTGTTGTTGTCAAGTTTTAAATTTACCAAGATTTACTAAATTTGCAATATGTACAAGCTCTACAAAAGTACTTTACTACGAAGCGTGAGAACCGCTATAGAAAAATTATCAACAATAAGTTTCAATTGCTAATTTTCCAATAATAATTTGCTATCGAAAGCTGATCAATAAAAATTTTTTATAAAAAAATTTATCGGTAAAAAATTTATTTATTTATTTATTTATTTATTTATCCAATATCAATACAAAGAAAGCCTGCAAGGCCAATTATACATGCATTGTAAGCAGAATATCTATGTTAAACATAATTCATATAATTATTAAAGCAAAGATATATACATATGTATGTATATACAAACATATATACATACATATACACATATATACACATACATATATATATATATATATATATATATATATATATATATATATATATATATATATATATATATATATATATATATATATATATATATATATATATATATATATATATATATATATATATATATATATATATATATATATATATATATATATATATATATATATATATATACATATACATATACATATACATATACATACATATATACATATTCCTATTAGTTAAATTAAACTAGAAAAAATAGTTTTATACTGAAAACTTAATTTTTTAAAATTTTCTATTAATAGTTTTTCAATAACATACACAAATTTTTTATAAAATTTGTATCGAAAATAATTTTCTATGGAATGTTTATCGATAACAATTTTTTATAGAATATTTATTGATAATTATTTCCTATGGAATGTTTACCGATAACAATTTTTAATAGAATTTTTAAGGATAACAATTTTCCGTTGAAAATTTATCAACCATATTTTTATATTCAAAATTTATTCATAAAAATTTTCAACAATAAATTTTTGAGTAACAATTTTAAATTGAAAATATATAAAGAAAAATTTATATATATATTTGAAAAAATTTCTATCTATCGAAAATTTAACGAAAACAATATTTCATAAAAAATTATCAATAACTGTTTTCTACAGAAACCTTAACAATTTTTTAGAACTTTCTATAAAAAGTTTTTGTGGAAACTTTTCCGACAACATACGAGCATATAATTTTTTATGTAATATACATAAAGGGTGTTTTTTTAAGCCCGATAGAACTTGAAATTGTAAAAAATAACACAAAAAATTAAATTGTAATCAAAATTTTTTTTTATTCGAAAGATCAATACGTGACATTAACATTTGAAAATGATTTCGGGCATATGGGCACCGCGGCTGTTCTTGACGAAGCGCATTCTGGACGTCCAATTTTGGGCCACTTTTTCGAGCACTGCTGGCCGTATGTCACGAACAACACGAACAATGCTGGCCTCCAAGGCGTCAATTGTTGCTGGTTTATCAGCATAAACCAGTGACTTCACGTAGCCCCACAGGAAATAATCGAGAGGTGTCAAATCGCACGACCTTGGAGGCCAATTGACAGGTCCATTTCTCGAAATCAACTTATCGCCAAATTTTGATTTCAGTAAGTCGATGGTTGCGTTCGCCGTATGGCACGTAGCGCCATCCTGTTGAAACCACATCTCCTCCGGATCAATGTCATCCATATTTTCAAACAAAAAATCATTGATCATGGTGCGGTAACGATCTCCATTGACCGTAACGCGAGCTCCGGCCTCATTTTTGAAGAAATAAGGTCCGATGATGCCACCAGCATGAAAACCGCACCAAATAGTGCATTTTTCTGGATGTAATGGTGTCTGTAGGGTCTCTTGTGGATTGGTCTCACTCCATATGCGGCAATTTTGCTTATTAACAAACCCGTTAAGCCAAAAATGCGCCTCATCGCTGAACACAATTTTGCGATAAAACAACGGGTCAGTTGCCGACTGATTTTCAAAGTAAATTTGGATAATTTCGTAGCGTTGTTCAAGCGTGAGTCTATTCATGATGATTTGTCAGAGTATACTGAAACAAATAAAAAAAATGTTTCATCAAAATTTAATTTTTTGTGTTACTTTTTACAATTTAAAGTTCTATCTAGCTTAAAAAAACACCCTATATATCGAAAATATTTTCTGTGGAATGTTTATCGATAACAATTTCTATAGAATGTTTAACTATAAATAATTTCTATAGAAAATTTATTGATAAATATATCTTACAAAAGATGCATCGTTAAAAGTAACGCGGAACATTTACCGGTAAAGAATTTGAGTAAAAATTCAATAAATAAATAAAAAATAACTGGTTGTTCAGTGACAGCGGAATGCAGTACAATCAATTGGGATTATAACAAATTGCATATGTGATCAATATGAGACAAATATAGACGACAAATTAATAAGAGCTCGGTGACTGAGTTGGTAAAGCGGCGGTATTAAAATACATCGTGATACTGAGTTCGTATCATTGTGGGTGCTGATGAGTAGTGTGGCGAGTATGAAACGGGCAGTTGTCCCCCAGTTTTTAGTGTATTCAATTAATTTTTCCTGTCTTCTTTTATCAAGAGTTATTAATCGCGGCAATTGTTGTTATAATTAAAAATACTTGAGCCAGAAACATACCGCCATTAATATTAGAGATAATAGTTGTCTATAGAATATTTGCAACACAACAGGACTAAATTAAACACAAGTGGGTTGGCTTTTCAATGGCTGGCAGCCCGTTAAACCTTACTTAAAAAATATACATAAATATATTATAAATTTTCGAACAATTTTTGTAATATAATGTCTTTTTTCAGTACAAAAATCGTGAATATTTTAGCCATTTTGTAACAGAGGACATCAATAGTTATATAAAACGGAAACGTCGTAAAGAGTCCCATGGTAACCACATTGAAATCCAAGCCATGTCGGAAATTTATAGTCGTCCAGTGGAAGTTTATTGTTATAAACCAAGTGAGAAAATATTGATTTGATTTATGGAAAGTTACTGATTTGTTTTTGTTTTTTCTTTAATAGCTCCCATAAATATATTTAATTCCGAGCAATCAAACAATGGTTATGCACCCTTGCGTTTATCCTATCAGCGAGGATCGCATTACAATGCAATTATTGATCCGTACAATGCGACCGTGGGTGTAGGTTTGGGCTTAGCTGGCTATAAACCAGAATTGCAAACTAAAGAAGCTGTACGTTTGAGCGAACAACTTGAAATAGAACAAACAATGTTCGAGGATAAGTTGAAAACAACCGATTGGGAGGCTACAAATGAAGCTATTGAGGAACAAATTGCCAGAGAATCTTATTTGCAATGGTGTAGAGATAATTTGCATAAAAGTCGTAATGCCACATCTACCTCAGTGGCGGCTTCAACATCGGCTACTGTAACTTCAGGTGAAGCGGTTTCTGATTCGGAGGCTTCCCCCTCAAAATATGCTATACAACGCTTAAATTCCAATTGTATGAACATGAACATGATTAATGTTGGCAATAGTAATAGTACTGTTACAAGTTTAACAACAAGTTCCTCTACAACAACCACAAATAATAATAATAATAGCAATAATTCAAATAACAACAGCTGCAATAGCACAACTTTAAATAACAGCAAAGAACCGCACCAGCAACATGTTGCTGCATTATTGACTCATTTTAAAAAATCAGAGGATAATGGTTTTGATAGTGACGATACCGACATGAGTAGTACCAGTTCAATAAGTAGCGGCAAACTCTGTGAAGGCTCTAGTTCTCCTTCGAGTACAAACAGAAGTAAAAAATCTAAGTCACGCAATCTAGCAAATGTGAAAAAATTAAATAAAAAACGTCGCCGTGATATGCAACATGCACAGTAGTAAGTGGTTTAATGATCATTAAACAAAGTAGTAAATTGAAAGGTTTGTAATTAATAATTTAAATTTGCAGTGATGATGCTGTCTCAGTGCGGAAGAGTCCCAAGCGGGACTTTCCATCATCGTTTGTAAATGCATCTGAAGAAAAACGATCATATACTCCTGATTTTGAGCAGCAACAACCTTGTACCTCAAAACAGTCTAATACGCCAGAAAAGAATAATAAATCTAGCACTGCCGATACTGCAGCTTTGCCCTCATCCTCCTCCTCATCAGCTTCACCCATAAAAGCTTCCGCATCGCCTGCTAACAAACAATCTTATTCAAGCTTCTATCAAGAACTTTTAGAGGCCTCATATGCCAATGATGGTGAGTGAACTTAAACCGTATTCCAATTGTATACAGGGTGTCTCAGAGATCAATGTTAAAACGAAACAGGGCGACAAGATTGATTGTGAATATCATGAGAAAAATCAGAAAAAACCCTAAAAAAAACATTTGAACTGAGAAAAATGTTTTTTTTTTAGATATTTTTCATGATGGTTACAATCAATCTTGTTACCCTGTTTCGCCTTGACGTTGAGTTCTGGGATCCCCAGTATATTTTATATACTTTGCTTCCTTCTTCTTAGGGTTTGGTCAATTAAGTGAATCCGAAATGCTGCAACGCGCCATACAAATGTCCACACATGACTATATAGAAGATCAAAAACGCAAATACTTATACGGACCATAAATGTAATTTTTAAGCTTTCGCCTCGTTAAATACACTTTTCCAAATACATAATTTAAGGCATTCACTATATTAATTAAATAGAACTTAAAGGGTTTTCTTTATATAAAATACCTTCATTGCAAACAGGTTTCTGTTTTCGATTGCCATTGTTTAAATTTTTAAATATTTCATTTTAAATGCAATAGCTCTGAAAGCATATACATAATAACAAAATACATACATATATTTTTATATTTTTTGTGTTATTTATATAAGAAACAAAATTGTTAAGCAGACACATATTTAAGAAGGGGTTTGAAGGAAAATTAAAAGTAATAAAGAATTAGTTTAAAATACTTTAGAATAGATTTAATAAACAAGAAAATTACTACCCTATTGAAACCCAACCTAAAAGAAGTTGGCGAAAAAGGTTTTTGATTTGCTTGTAAAGCCTTCTAAATACGAATTTCCAAAACTTTAAATTCAAGTAAACTTTTTATTTTGTATTTTACAAGAATTATATTTTGCTTTTAAGACTTTTTACAAACAATCAAAACTTATATATTTTTATTCAATTTATTATATCTTTTTCAACATAAAACACATCTATTCAAATGATTGGGTTTCAATTCACAATTAAATTCAAAGTATTAATATTAATAAAGAATTATTTGGTCTCAAAACAAACATACATATTGCAAAATTTGTCTATCGAAATTTTCACTAGAAATTTGGTATTATATAAAAATGTTATCTAAAACACCCTGAAACACAAATTTTGCTGGTGCATACTCGTATTTAATTATACATACCTACATATTTAAAAAATTAAAATATTTTAAGTGTAGTTGTATATCAGAAACTTTTTAACTAAATCTATCAATCATAAAAATAACTTGTAACTATGATTACAACATAAAATTCATAAATAAAATAACACAAATGCGTAAAAAATTAAATTTTCTTTTAAAAGATGTAATTGAACATTTTGGATATACCGGGAGGGCAAGATGTCAACATGGGGCTTAAAACTTTAATAACTTCCGTTTATACATATATTTTTTTATTTTATTTCTGAGATTATATAGATAACACTTGGAGAATAAATATTGGAGAGGTACACAACTAAACAAAGAACCAAAATAATAGAGTTTTATTATTAAAATCAGAGATCAATTACTATAACCTTCGCAAAAATATAAAGAATATACTTATATAAGTATGTGATTCCGTTTGTAATTTCTACAATTTTCATTTCCGACCGTATAAAGTATACATATTCTGAATCACCATTGATAGAAAATTCGATTAAGCGATATCCGTTTGTCGGTCATTGAAATATCGTTTCTGATAAAACCATTAGACTTGGAAACTTTTTTTTTTCACCATGCTATTGAAATTCAGTGAAATCGCTTCTTATATAGCTGAGATATATCCAAAATTCCAAAAAAAGTCCATTATTTTTTGCAATTTTGTATGAAACTTGACACAATTATTTGGTATGGCGATTTAAAGGCAAAAAAAAAAAAATTTTTTTCCCCCCCGATATCGATCCATGTATACCCGAGATATAGGCTAAGCCGTTCAAAGTAGTTCTGGTAATATAAAGAAGTTACTAAATGCAGAAAATGAAAATTTCCGATATCGGTCCACATACATACATATGTACATATAACCGAGATATAGACTAAACCGATTTTTCCCTGAAAAAAAAGTTTTTTTTGTTAAAAGCAGTTCTGATTATAAAAAGAGGTTGCTAAAGTACAGAAAAAGAAAACTTGTGATATCGGTCCACATATACCCGAGATATACAGCCCAAGCATAAATAAAAATTCCGTAATAATTTTATCACTTTTCCCTTTCGTCTAAAGGGAGACCAACTCTTCAATTCTTACGGGCAAAAATTGTACTTTTTTCTTTAATTTGAATTGAAAAAAGTACTTTATGTGAGAAATACATTCCATGAGGAATAAGTTCCGAGCGAATAAATTCCGTGGGATTATTCATAATTGGGCTGATAGCCTAAATTGATTTTTTCATGAAAATGTCGCGTAAGCCAACTTAAACAACTTTTTTTCACTTACAAATAGTTTTGGTAATATAAAGAAAATGAAAATTTCCGATATCAGTCCATATATGTATATCTCGGGAATACATTTCAATTTTCCCGATACCCGAGATACAGGCTAAGCCGTTCAAAGTAGTTCTGGTAATATAAGGAGGTTACTAAAAGCAGAAAATTAAAATTTTCGATATCGGTCGACATACATATGTACATATACCCGGGTCTAAGCCGATTTTTCTATGAAAAAAATTTTTTTTTTGCTTAAAAGCACTTCTGATTGATTATTAAAGGAGGTTACCAAAATACCGAAAATTAAAATTTCCAATATCGGTGCATATATACCCGAGATATAGCCCAAAAAGATTTTTCCATGAAAAATTCTATGAAAGATTATCTTTTTGGCCCAGCCGAATTTAAAATATATTATTTGATTATGAGTGATGAAGCTCATTTTCATTTGAATGGCTTTGCTAATAAGCAGAACTGTAGGTCCTGAGATTCTGAATATCCAAGAGATATTCATCAATGCCAATTGCACCCCATTAGGTGTACAATATGGTGTGGGATCACATCTGAAAATATCATTGGGCCTTTAGTAGTTAGGTCTAAAAGAATTGTTTTTAAAATTTTATAATTTGTATTTGTTTTTAATTATTTACCTATTTAAACTTTAATTTTATTGAAGTATTTATTTATTCATCAATAACGATCTTGCCCCCTTTAAAGCAATTCCCCTCAAATATAATCAACCCCTCAAATATAATATGTCAGCGTTTTTTCCAATCCTCGAAACACTTCTGAAACGTCAACAGCTCCTCTTTCGATTTTTCTTTTATCTCCTCAATCGTAGCAAAACGTTTTCCTTTCATCGTTGTCTTCAGTTTTGGGAAGAGGAAAAAGTCAGCGGAGACCAAGTCCAGTGAATACGGCGTTTGAGGCATGATGATTGTTTTTGGCGAAAAACTCACGCACAAGCATTGACGTGTGTGCTGGTGCGTTATCATGGTGCAAAATCCATATTTGGTTTTTCCACAATTCTGTGCGTTTTTGACGAATTGTTTCGCGCAAACGGGGCATAACTTCAAGGCAGTATTCCTTATTGCTCGTACGACCTTGTGGCAAGAATTCATGATGTACCACGCCATTACAGTCGAAGAAAACAGTGAGCCAAACCTTCACATTTGACCAAACTTGACGTGCTTTTTTCGGTCTTGGCTCTTCTGGACGCTTTCATTGGGATAATTGGGCTTAGGGTTCAATGTCGCAGCCATACACCTATGATCTGTCACTAGTTATGACCTTTATGAGAAAGTTTAGATCGGCGTTGACAATGGTCAAAAGCTCCTGAGCGATGTCAATGCAATGTTGTTTTGCTCAAAATTTGGTAAATTTAGTAAAAAATCGAAGAGCACACTAAAACACGACTAACCTTTTGATCTCTCAGAAACACACTGACAATTCAAAATGGCTGATATTGCCAACATATATAACAGACATGTGTACCAACATAAGAGAAAAAAAAGTGTGAAAATCGAACATACGTAACTCACGAAACTTGAAAATAATGGTTATTTTTTGATCAGACCATGTATAGAGTATTTTTGTCTTATTTTGTGTTTATTATCAAGTAAATATTTTAATATAATTTGAAAACTGCTTATATAATAATAATATAAAAACCACTCAAGCGAGATCTGCCATTTAACAGAAATTGGTGTTAAACTCGTACATATGTACGAGTATGTATGTACTTTTAACAAACAACACAGCTTCAAAAATACCAGATAATATTCATAACAATATCATAAGTATATACTTACACATGCATAAATATATGCATGTTAGTACTTAATTAACACTGTTTTTAGTTTCATGGCACAAAACTTGAAAATATTTTTTAAGAATTTTTGTAATTATTGGAAAGCTTTTTACTGATTTTGTTGCACTGAAATGTAAAACATAAAAGTAATTTTACCATAATTAGCAAATAGTTTGTATAAAAAGACCAACGAAGGCCATGAAACCATTCAGTAACGAGTGACATTTTACTAGTTAGTAAAAACGTAAAGAAAACTGCCCTGCAATGCAATCAAAAGGTGCCGGTCATAAGGATATAATTATCCCGAATTTGTAATTTGAAGCTTCAACTTTTCTATTATTCTAGTTGCTTTATATATCGTGTTTATCGGGTGGAGCTTAGCAGCAGTTGAAAGTTTGGATGTTTGTAGCGATCAAAAGGATGGCACTCGTTTGGCACATCCAAACGATTGCACGCGATTTATTTTATGTTATCGCGGTGAAACGGTTGCAATAAGATATTGTCCATTTGGTTTGCATTTTAATCGTTACGAGTCGATATGTGATTTCAAATTTCGAGCTGGCTGCGATATTAGCTACGCGTTTCAGATGGTAAATTCTAAAAATGGCAATAATTTCAATTGTGCCGCCTGTCTCGCAAAATGCAGCGGAGAGCTTAGAAGTAAGGACCGGTATCTGGATATATTAAATCTTAAAAGTTACGAGAATGCACCAAATACTGTGGGAGCTGTAACGCAGGCGACTACAGCTTGTTCCACAACAGCATCGGAACCTTCTACACCTACAACAACTTGTTCCACAACACCATCAGAACCTTCTACACCTACTACAACCTGTTCCACAACAACATCAGAACCTTCTACACCTACAACAACGTGTTCCACAACACCATCACAGCCTTCTACCCCCACTACAACTTGTTCCACAACAACATCGGAACCTTCTACACCTACTACAACATGTTCCACAACAACATCAGAACCTTCTACACCTACTACAACTTGTTCCACAACACCATTACAGCCTTCTACCCCCACTACAACTTGTTCCACAACAACATCGGAACATTCTACACCTACTACAACATATTCCACAACAACATCAGAACCTTCTACACCCACTACAACTTGTTCCACAACACCATCAGAACCTTCTACACCTACTACAACTTGTTCCACAAGACAATCAGTGCCTTCTACACCAACTACAACTTGTTCTACAACTTCATCAGAAACTTCTACTCCAACTACAACCTGTTCTACAACTTCATCAGAACGTTCTACTCCCACTACAGCTTGTTCCACAACATCTTCAGAACCTTCAACACCTACTACAACCTGTTCCACAACAACATCAGAACCTTCTACACCAACTACAACTTGTTCTACAACTTCATCAAAACCTTCTACTCCCACTACAACTTGTTCTACAACTTCATCAGAACCTTCAACTCCCACTACAACTTGTTCTACAACTTCATCAGAACCTTCTACTCCCACTACAGCTTGTTCCACAACATCTTCAGAACCTTCAACACCTACTACAACCTGTTCCACAAAAACATCAGAACCTTCTACACCCACCACAACCTGTTCCACCTCATCATCGGAACCTTCTACTCCCACTACAACTTGCTCCACAACAGCATCGCAGCCTTCTACCCCTACAACAACTTATTCCACAACAACATCGGAACCTTCTACTCCCACTACAACTTGTACCACAAGACCATCAGAACCTTCTACACCCACTACAACTTGTTCCACAACATCTTCAGAACCTTCTACACCTACTACAACCTGTTCCACAACAACATCAGAACCTTCTACACCCACCACAACCTGTTCCACCACATCATCGGAACCTTCTACACCTACTACAACTTGCTCCACAACACCATCGCAGCCTTCTACCCCTACAACAACTTGTTTAACAACAACATCGGAATCTTCTACTCGCACTACAACTTGTACCACAAGACCATCAGAACCTTCTACACCCACTACCACTTGTTCCACAACTACATCCAAACCTTTTACACCTACTACAACCTGTTCCACAACACAATCTGAACCTTCTACACCCACTACAACTTGTTCCACAATACCAACAACACCTAAAACACCTTGTTCTACGATAACATCACAGTCTTCTACACCAACTACACCTTATTCCGATAAGTCAACTGGACCCCCAACAGCACCAACAGCCAGTGAATCAACTAAACCAACGGCTTCGACTTCCGCACCTGCATCGCGCATTAATGGCTGTTGGGCTGTAACATGTGCAAATGCCGGAAAGTGTGCAGGTCAAAAGGATGGCTCACTATTTGCCGATGATTCAAGTAACGGTTACATCGTTTGTAAATGCGAATGTGAGACAAAAATGCCCTGTCCCACAGGCCTTGTATTTAATCCGAGGCTACAAGTTTGTGATTGGCCACGTTTTTAGCCAAATTTAATTCAAAAATATTAAAAACATAAAAATTACGTACATATGTATGCACATATTATACTCTCTTATGTATTATTTGAAAAGAAAGAAAAAAAATCTTGAATAAAGTTCCTTATAGTATATTTAGACGATATATGTAGCTCTGTGTAGGGTGGACCATAAGCCATTGAAGCCACAATTCTGGATGTTTCTCTAACATGGGCAGAGTTTTTCAACTCAGTTCAAATATGTACATATTTAAAATCGCTATCCCTGGATATATTGACGATGAGCTCCTCAAAAAACACGGTTTAATCGCTACTCCCACGTGAACAAGCAGGCTCGATTGCATCACACGCGGATATGTAGATTTTGCTTATTGATGTAACTCATGATGATTTTCAACTCAAAATCATCGTGAAATAATCGATATAATTATTCTACGCTCTTGCGGAATATAGCGCAACATTTTTTGCATCCTAGTATTGTGCAGCTGTCTAGCTCACAAATATTAAAAATGGTAGATGTAAAACGCCATTAGCTGTAAAACGCTGTTAGGTTCGGTAGGCAGGCCACTGGATTCCCTGATATATCTTAGATTCTCCAGCTCACTTGAGTCCTAAGTCATTCCTTTGTGTTAAAAATTAACATTTTAGAATAGAGTGATTGATTTTGCGTATAAGCACGGCAAGTTCCTTTTATAAAATTCACCAGAACAGAGATGAAGCAAGACAAAAATCGTGAAATTATATACATCATGTTCTCTCTCCTCTGTTTGTGCTTTCATTCATAAAACAGAGTATATTCGTGGTATAATATTAAATATTTTTCTATCAGAAAACGTAAAATTTGATAGCAGAGAGAATTATGTCACGTGTAGCCTTCAAAATTAATATTGTTGCAATATTATATCAGATATCATAATATTGGCTTGATATATGAACATGTTAATATTCAGACGATAATTTGAAACACTTGGTTCGCACTCCGAACCACGATTGCGTACTTTGGCGTTTAGACGATGATTATTCTTGTTCCAGTTTGAAGTTTATATACTTTGCGTAAACATTTAGCGCATATTTTCATGTTTCACTATTTCCCCATAGTAGAAAAAATTATAATAGTATTATAAAAAATAATAATGTTAATCATTTGTGATAATTTAAAAATTCCCTACAATAGGCTTATTGTACAAATTCTGTCCGGTTTTCCCTACATGTGGAAATAAACAAATAAATCTGTACAAAAAGGCTAAAATCCTTACGCTTGGCAACATTAGTCCGTTGTTTCCGTCCAAAGACGCATGTTTGGCGACACTCCTGCTAGTAGATGGACTATAATGAGGCTCGTGAAGAAATTTGCCGATCGTGGCGCAATCGCAAGAAGGCCTCATCATCGATATCCATCAGTTCGGACGGAGGAAACTATCGCTGCTGACATACAATCCAATCCCAGAGTTTCGACAAGGAGCTTATCTGCTTAAATGGGTGTCAGCAGACAGTTACTGCAGACAATTTTGCACCAAGACTTAAACTTATTTCCATATAAGATTCAATTAATAAACAAAGATCATTCAAACAGTGGCCGAGGATGAAAACGTCTTGAACAGCATTTTTATCTGACGGGATAAATTTTGATTTAAATGCAAATGACGTCACGAAACAATACAAAAACACAGGCCTAAATGATTTGAAAGTACATACTCTTGCATGGATTAAACTACGTCATCTAATAATTCGTGGTTCGCGGCTCAATCTTGATTGAACCAACATGATTCGTCAAACAAAATTTTATGAGCTCGTTTTGAATCTTTTATGGTTCATTTTGAATCTTGTTGCCATGAAAAAACTACTATCATCTCTAAATTTGATAGTAAATTATCGCTAGTTTATCTGAACTAGCTCTCAAAAAAAAATGTAGACAAAGAAAAAGCAGGTAATTAATGTGTGTAAAATCAAAAGTATCACATGGAACATATAAATATTGGATACTTACGCAAAGATTTATATAAAAAACCAATTAATGAAACGTTTTCACAAAATATGTAAACATCAGTGTGAACCAAAAATCAACCGTCTGAACACCTAGTTTCACAATAGAGCTTTAGAGAGCGAACCAAGTGTTTCATATTACAGTCTGAACGCGGTATAACGGGCGTATGACCAGAAATCGTATGGAAGAAATCGTCAGTATCATTTTTATTTTCACTTCCCTGCGTTTGTTTCTAAACATGTCATCATCGGATGATGAACTATTGCTATCTTGGGCAATTTTGTTAAGAAGAAAAAAAAAAAAAACATGAAAAGAAGAAAGCTATGTATGAAAAGTAGTAATACTCGTATATTAACAAAATAAAATTCAATAATCATAAACATAATAAAATTCATTAATCATAATAAATATAGATGTAGTTTTTTATTTTATTTTATTTATTATTGTTTCTTTCGATAACAAAACTGTGATTTTTTTTCAATCACAACTGGAGACTATCAAAATAATTACACGTCAAAATAAAATATCAAAAGTTTTTCATTTTCATCAATCAGAGCCGACAACTAATAGATGTACCCGAAAAAACACGACTGCACGCACACACTTAGAACGTTGATGTGTTTTGTTTTTGATCGTCTATAGGCACTTAAAAAGTATTATTTCATGAAAAATACTTTTTTTTTTTATATAAGTAAGCTGGTCACCTGATACTGTTTCTTCGTCGTTCGCTGGCGAAACAATTAGAAATAAATCTATTTCAACTTTTGTTAAGTATGACGAATTTCGACCAACACCAAGATTATGTTCATTTTCAAATACACCAATGTGTTTCATTTTTGGCGACGAATATTCGTGATCAAAAATTCAACGTTCTCAACAATTTATTTAGATGGTTGGGATATAAAGTTGAATGTTTGAGAATATCTTTCAAAAATTTTCAAAGTCTACAGATGATTAGGGTAGTTCCTATGAAATGTCGACATATAGATAGCTGGGAAACATAGAAAACAAGCTATTTATAATTTTTTATTGGTATAAATGTTAGAAGCTAAAAAGCGAATAAAAACTTAATTGTTTAAAATTTTTTTCTTTTATTTAATTTTCTTTTGGCACCTTCAGGTACAGCTAGAAAGCACGCAATAAACAGCTACGCACATACACACGCAATAAATGGATACAAATATACATATATGCATGTACTGGATCCGAGACATGTGTGTTTACATGCAGATATTAAGCAAATATTATAATTATTTGAGTAGCGAGTACTACCACAAAAACTATTGTTCAATTAATATTAAACTCTATATAAGATCCAATAATATAAAGCTATCAGTTAGTTGCGCTTTTTGTATTGAGCAATAAAAATGAAAGTGTTAATTTTCTGTTTTCTATTGAATTTGGTCGCTTTTGCGGCTTGTCGTAATCTCGTAAACAATTTCGGGGATATCGTTAGAAATTTCCAGATATCAAATTTAGATTCTGCTGTATCTGCAAACAGATTTTTTGAAACCTATGATGTGCCAGTTGAAATTCCAACTAACAATTTCGTTGTTTTTAAAATTAAAAACGAAGCTCCAAGAAGCATCTTGGTGGACTTGTAATATTTATAAACAACTCTGGCAATGATAACAGTGAAAAAAATGATGATCATGCAATTTCTGTTGAAGGCGTTGATGGCTCGATATCTGTAGAAAACGGTAAAACTACGGTCCCTACAGCTAGTGATACCGGTAAAACTGAAGCTCCTTTGACAACCTCTGATGAATCCAGATCTGCAGAAAAAGGCAAAACTATGGTCCCTGCAGCTAGTGATTCTGGTAAAACTGAAACTCCTTCAAGCCCCTCTGATGACTCGATATCTGTAGAAAACGGTAAAACTACGATTTCCGTGGTTAGTGATTCTGGCAAATCTGAAGCTCCTTCAACCACCTCTGATGACTCGAGATCTGTAGAAAATGGTAAAACTACAGTTCCCGTGGTTAGTGATACTGGCAAAGCTGAAGTTCCTTCAACCACCTCTGATGGCTCAAAATCTGTAGAAAACGGTAAAACTGCGGTTCCTGCTGCTAGTGATTCTGGTAAAACTGAAATTCCTTCAAGCATCTCTGATAACTCGAGATCTGTTGAAAACGGTAAAACTACGATTCCCGCGGTTAGTGATACTGGCAAAGCTAAAGTTCCTTCAAGGACCTCTAATAACTCAAGATCTGTAGAAAGTGGTAAAACTACGGTTCCCACGGTTAGTGATACTGGCAAAGCTGAAGTTCCTTCAACCACCTCTGATAACTCGATATCTGTTGAAAACGGTAAAACTAGGATTCCCGCGGTTAGTGATACTGACAAACCTGAAGTTCCTTCAAGGACCTCTGATGACACGAGATCTGCAGAAACTGGCAAAACTACCGTGCCTGCGGCTAGTGATTCTGGTAAAACTGAAATTCTTTCAAGCCCCTCTGATGACTCGAGATCTGTAGAGAACGGTAAAACTACGGTTACAGCTGTTAGTGATACTGGCAAAACATTAGTGCCTTCAAGCACCTCTGACGCGATTATATCTGTAGAAAATGACACGGCCGTCGATATAGATGGTACTAAGGTCCTTTCAAGCACCTCTAATGATAATGGATCTGACCGAAATGGCACAACCAATATACCTACCAGCAAGCCATCAAATAAGAAGCCTGGTCGTAACCGTCATCGTAACAATCGTCGTAATCGTCGTCGCCGTGGTAAGAAGAATCAACATTAGGTATCAAACTTTCAAAATATATAAAATATACCTTCTTATAACCACCTAATTGTTTACGAATTTTTACATTACCTTTCACTCAAAGGCTTTGATTAAAGGTTATTATAAATACACATATGTATATAATTGTATCAAATTAAAAAATTTTGTGTACATACATATGTACATTAAAGATTGTGAATTCAAAAAACCTGTATGTATATGTAATATATATGTATGTATGCATATACAGGAAATGAGTTTGTTTTTAATTATTGTAAGTTTTGTTTTATGCTTTATATAACTTTATATTTCGTTTTTGAATAACTTTTTTAATAAATAAAAAAAATTTTTTTAATGTTGGAAATCTTTATTTGCAATTGAAATGTTTACGAAATTAGCCAAGTGGCTGTCGCCAGTGTTGATACATATTTGTGTCGGTTTTATTGCATATTCCATAACTTTCCGCAATATTGTTGGTGATAACTGCTTGCATTCCTATCGAATATTCTGCTTAAAGGCTGAGATTTTTTGAGGCATGTTGACATAAGCCTGCGACTTCAAATAGCCATAAAGAAAGAAGTCTGTTATGGCTAAATCGGGTTATATTGTTGGCCGTGCTAAATCGACAAAATGGGAGATTACGCCACCAGGAAATGCTTCTTTCACAATACCCATTGTGGCTTCTGCTGTCTGTGCGCTTGCAGCGATTTCCACTCCGTCAGTCGAAGAAGTCGTTTATCACGGCCTATGATGTCCTTAAAAAATACCATCTAATCACTTCTCTCACGTGAACACCGCACCATACGTAACGGCTTTTCATGCATCACACGCAAATTTTCAGTGCCCTGGAAACCACGACTTTGTGTATTGACGTCTCTATTTAAATGTAAATCAGTGTAATCCAGGGCAGCTTTATACAGGTAGTGGCAGAATTACAATAAATACAACACCAACAAACATCAACATGTATTTTGTTGGTAGAATTTACGAATAGTTGTAAAAATTTTGACAATGTTTGTTGGTGTTGTATTTATTGTAATTCTGCCACTACCTGAATAAAGCTGTCTTGCTTTAGAGCTTAAGTTTATTTTGTGTTATATGTTTTGCTTAATATTCCACTTGTGAGCAGGAAGATGGCACCTAGTCAATATCGACATATAGTACAGCTAGAAAGCACGCCTTAAACAGCTACACAAATACCAGTATAGGCATAACTAAAAACGTAATACATTTCTAACTGCAAATGGATAACTTGGAAACTTTTTAAAGTAAATAGTTAACACGCTTGCTTCAAAAGAATACTATAATATGCTGGTATAATTATTGTTTTTAAAATGGATCAACAATATTTTAGACACATGTGTTTACATGCTGATATTAAGAAAATATTAAAAATTATTATTTGAGTAACGAATACTACCACAAAAACTATTGTTCAATTAATATTAAATTGTATATAAGATCCAAAAATATAAACATATCAACCAGTTGCTATTTCAATACTGAAAAATAAAAATGAAAATGTTAATTTTCTGTTTTCTGTTGAATTTGATCGCTTTTTCGGTTTGTCAAAATATCGTAAACAATTTTGGGGACATTGTTAAAAGTTGGCAAGTACCTGCAGATCCTGGGGTCTAATCACCGCATACGATATCGAATTAACTATCGTATCGAATAAAATTACAATAAATTTAGATTATGGCAAAAGAAGCGTAACGGATCGTAATTTAAACAAAATGTAATAGATTGAAGACCATATGTTTCCTAAAAGTATGAAGACAAAAAATAAACCCTTTAACTTTTTTATATTACGAGTATTGCAATACAATTTATTTGATATCGTATGCCATGATACCAAAATGAAAAATTTCGATAATTTTGCTCGATATCGTATACGGTGATTTTACAGCTCTTTTGGATACAGTGGTTCAGCTGAAATTCCAACATACGATTTCGTTGTTCTTAAAATTAAATACGAAGTTCCCACAAGCAAACGACCACGTCTGACGTCAGCAAACCAACGTTTTATTATGGCGTCCCTATAACATTTTCCATGCTATTGCTTCGCTTGAATGGTATATTTTCCCCATCAAACATCAGTGTAAAATTAAAACACGAAATTGTTTTTGATCCATTATGTTGAATATAACAAAAGTAGCGTCACTCTTAGCATAATAACTCACAAATGAATGAATAGAATATCATGAAATTTTAACAGCTGTCTTTTGAAGATTAGTATTGACTAATAGGCTCCAAGAATACATTCATTTTTTTTGTATGCACACTGAAAACACAATATTCATTCAAATATCGAATACTTTAAGAAAGATTAACAAAGTAAAACAAGAAAAAACGTTTTATAGTTGGTCGTAATAAATATATTCTGTCGTATACTCTTTCCAATTCAAATATATATTTTCTCTTATTCGTAAGAGCAAAAGCACGCAAATACAATATAACTGTTTGATAGAGTGCAAGATTGGAATGAATAAAACGATTACAATTCGAATGCACATTACATTCGTTATACTACAAAGAAAAACATTTTGTTATGACGTAATTTGCTTTTAAGAATTTTTTTTTTTTTTTTTTTGTAGCGTTTTTTATTTATTGAATCTTCAAAATGAACTAACAATAAGTATTCAAATCTTAATACTAAATTTAAAAATTAAAAAATGTGATTCTTAAGTCCGGCCAATGCTAGACAAAAAGTTTTATTATGCGGGAGCTATTTCGGTAAAATCACCTATTGAACAATCTGATGGTGGCAGCGGTATCCCTTCTTTTAAGCCGAGTGTGGCCGCCAAAATTAAGTATATTGCGCGCAAGAGGGTTTGGATGAAGTTCCAGTTTACTGACATACCTTGTCGCGTACTTAGAAAATTCCTCTTTTACCAGCGGAACACTCAGATCGTTATGAATTCGTGAATATTTGACGTAGCATGGAGCTGCAGTAATCGTTCGAAGAATTTGGTTTTGTCGCCTTTGAATTTTTTCAATATTTGACGCTGAGGCGGTGCCCCATAATTGAATACCGTAGCACCATATAGGTTTTAGAATTGCATTGTATAACAGAAGTTTGCAATCCAACTTCAATGTCGAGTTTCTGCCCATAAGCCAATTTAGTTGCGCTGTTTTTAGTTTCATCTGAGTGACTTTTGCTTCAATGTGAGACTTCCACGTTAGCCTACGGTCGAGGTGTATACCAAGGTATTTGACTCCACTGTGCTGCGGAATAGGTGAGTTGTTTATTTGGATAGACGCACATGTTTGCTTACACAGAGTGAATGTGACATGAGTACATTTTTGTTCATTAACTTTGATTTTCCAAAGTTTTAGCCATTTCTCTAATATTGAAATGTGTTCCTGCAAATGTCGTGAAGCTAATTGGTGGTTTTCATGAACACTCAAAAACGCTGTGTCATCTGCAAAGGTTGAAGTATGGATTCCGGATGTCGTTGGCATGTCAGAGGCGTAAATCAAGTATAAAGTAGGCCCCAGTATGCTGCCTTGGGGAACACCTGCTTCGATTGGCTGAGTTGGGCTTATAAAATCGCCTTCTCTGATAACAAACTTCCGCCCATATAAGTAGCTATCCAGAAGCTTGTGAGTATTTACAGGCAAGTTTAACTTTATTTTGTGCATCAACCCGTCGTGCCACACTTTATCGAAAGCTTGAGAAATGTCAATGAATACAGCTGAGCAATACTTCTTCTCCTCAAAGGTCTGTCCTATGACATTGAAATGTGCGCAATAAGGTCTGAAAATTTTAAATTGGATTTGGTAAAAGAACTTTGATGTACACACTTACATACATACATACAAACATTAATATATACGTAAGTATAAATGTCTACATATTTATATATTTTTACATGCCTCATAGAAATATATATACGTGTACAGATACATATGTATAAATACAATCGAATGCTACTTCGATTCATTCGAATGATCATATATTTGAAACTTTTTCTTCTTGTTTTCGTTCTATTTGAATGTGGTTGTATTTGTTTCTCCACGAGTCGAGTTATTATCATTATTCGCTCGGTTTGTGTATTCATTTATTTGTTGTTATTAAAATATATTATGAGTCACTTCGTAGTCAGTTGTGCGTGATACAAAGCTTTATTCATTCAAAAAGCAAATGAATATGTTCAAATGCCGTTTCAGCGTAATAATGCAGACGTTTAGTATTGACTGAAAAAAATGTGACTGCCGGGACTTTTCAGCCCATGTGGTATTCTGCAACTGTACTCGTATAGTATACAAATGTTAAGTACGATTGACCTAAAACGCTATTTGCAAAAGCAATAATATCTTACAATCAGTTGATTCATTTTGCACCACCCTGTATCCCTGTTTATTGTTAAAGCTTTTATATTAGGTTCAGTTGTAGGTTTGTTTGTAGGTTTGTATCAGACGAAACCGATGCCGTATAAGTGATTACTACATATGTAGGTATATAAACTTGTTTTAGTCTTGTTTTATTGATTCCGGGGAAGTTTGAGGAATTTGGGGATTCCCGCAGCCGATTTTGAAAATTCCACAAAAAAAACTCGCAACACGTTCGCTAACCGGTTCGGAACCGAACAACAAAACGGTGCCACATCGCTTGCAGCCAGGATTACAATGGAATCACTGGAAGTGGTATACCTTCCCGCCGGACACCCTGTTCTTTTTCTGTTGGCTGTTAAATCGTCATTGCAACAATGTCATAACTCAAAAAATAAGTTTTATGACTTAACAATGTTAATTGTTAATAGCATTACTCAATAATATATTGTGTTAAAAAACGGCTTTTAAAGTGTCCGCTTTAGGAGATGTTTGCAACAGTTTTTCCTAAGGCATGTATGGCTTCAATAGCCATATGTGTTTTTCTCAAAATATAGATTTTTGAGTTAAAATGTTATTAAGATAAACGAACAATATCTGGGTATGTACAGTTTTTGCTTGAATATACATGCACTGTTTGCTCAGTTGTTTGAAATTAACTGCATCCTCTAATATTAAGCAAATATTAAAAATTTATATTTGATTAACGAATACTGCGGTAAAAACCAGTTTACTTTTTAATATTAAACCGTATATAAACCCCAAAAATATTAGAAAATATCAACCATTGCAAACTTCCTTTCTATGCAATAAAAATGAAAGTTCTGGTTTTCTGTTGTCTGTTAAACTTGGTCGTTTTCTCGGCTTCTCAAAGTTTCATACGCGATTTTAGTGAAACTGGTGCAAATGTTGCAACTGAAAGCAACTTTAACGATGCTTACCTTGTCGACGATGGTTCAGCTAAAGTTCCAATCACTTTAGAAAAACCTGATGGTAATGATGAGTCTGAAGTCTATATAAATATCTCTGAAGAAATTGGCGAAAATGAAGCTGCTGTGGTTAACGATAGCAGTGAACCTGAAGTTCCTTCAAGCCCCTCTGATGATAATCATACTGCAGCAAATGGCGAAAATGCAGCTTCCGCGGCTAACGATAATGGCGAACCTGAAGTTCCTTCAAGCCCCTCTGATGATAATCATACTGCAGCAAATGGCGAAAATGCAGCTTCCGCGGCTAACGATAATGGCGAACCTGAAGTTCCTTCAAGCCCCTCTGATGATAATCATACTGCAGCAAATGGCGAAAATGCAGCTTCCGCGGCTAACGATAATGGCGAACCTGAAGTTCCTTCAAGCCCCTCTGATGATAATCATACTGCAGCAAATGGCGAAAATGCAGCTTCCGCGGCTAACGATAATGGCGAACCTGAAGTTCCTTCAAGCCCCTCTGATGATAATCATACTGCAGCAAATGGCGAAAATGCAGCTTCCGCGGCTAACGATAATGGCGAACCTGAAGTTCCTTCAAGCCCTTCTGATGATAATCATACTGCAGCAAATGGCGAAAATGCAGCTTCTGCGGCTAATGATAATGGCGAACCTGAAGTTCCTGCAAACCCTGCTAATAACTCGACATCTGAAGAAAATGCCGGAAATAAAGTTCCAGCGATTAACGATGATAATAACTCAAACGGAGAAAATGCACCTCCCGCGGTTAGCGATAATGGCAAACCTGAAGTTCCATCAAGACCCTCTGATGATAGTGGTAAAACTGCACTTCCTTCAAAGCCCTCCAATAATTCCACATCTGAGGAAAATGGGGGAATTGCAGCTCCTCAAGTGCCTGCAAGTCCTTCTGAAAATAATAGTACTGAAGAAAATAGCGGAACTAATGGTGTAACTAAAGACCCATCAAACAACAGTACTGCTGCCAGCTCTGAAGAAAATAGCAAACCAACGGTTCCCGCAGTTGGCGATAATGGTGGAACTGAAGCCTCTTCAAACAACTCTGATGACCATAAAGCAAATGGCAATGATACTGTACCTAACATCAAGCCAACGAAAAAGCGTCATAATGGTCGTCATCACGGCCGTCATCACGGTCGTCATCATGGACGTCGTCATGGTCGTCATCATGGACGTCGTCATGGTCGTCACCATGACCGTCATCACGATCGTCATCATCACTATGGTTACTAAAGCAACCTGGGCCATGGCACATTCTTATATCACAAGCGTTATCAAAGTATATAAAATATAACTTATGTCCGTCTAATGGTTTACGGGGTTTCAAGTGATCATTCTCGTAAGATTTTTTATCACTTGCTATTATAAACATTTGTTTATACTTATATCAAAAATATAAAGCTAATATACATATGTGGGTATGAATAATACATTATTTATATCATTAATGGATTTATTTTTAACTAGCTTACCGCTTCGCCATCGCTCGAAAGGTATTTATTTGCTAATGATTGTACAGAATTGTTTAACATTCTACAATAACACAAATATTTCAGTACAACGAAAGTTTTTCCTAAATTTAGTGCTTAAAAAATTCTTCTAAATTGGATTACTAGAATACTCGTAACTGAAAAAGGCACCTTTAGCTGGTGGCTTTAATAGTTATAATATTTTTACAAAATGTATTCAGTAGAAGAGAAATGCAAAAATTGACAAGCGGTCGGTTAATCTTTATGATGCAGCAGACTCAACGTAATGTTTATCGAGCTTTTCTTTTGTCTCTTTCGCCATTTTTCCTTGCAGATATTAGTGTTTAATCACTGTACGAAATATCCTTTTCTCCATCTTTCAAGAACACAAAAGTTTCTTACTTCAAACGACAGCAAGAAATAAACTAATCGATGAATTTGGGTGAAATTTTAAGAGCTGATGTTTGACAGATCGCAATTTCAACAAAACAAAAAAAAATGTGTTTTTGCTGCCATATAGCGCTAGGTGAAGCTACCTATATCAATCCGCCCTCGTATGTGCATAGCTCGAAGCTATCTACTTTGAAGCAACTGCAGACTATTGTGCTGCACATGGAAGAGGATCCAAACAAACCTGTTTCCTAAAGCAGCAAACTATTAGTTGAGAAAACTTTTTGCCAAAAATTGAACTCCATTGCAGAGAATAAAAAAAATGCAGGAAATCCATCCATTGGGCGTTGCCAGATTGTTTACGAAGTGTATGCATTGTAAATATGCATTGCAACTTTCATTTAGGAAGTTGGCCTATTTCTTATGTGCTGTTCATAGAATACAGATGAACGACTTGTCTAAAGAATTTTTATGGAAATCACTCAGAAAATTTAGTAACTTCCATACAAATTTTTTTGACGAGTTGCTCTTTTATATTTCACGAACAGCACATTATTTTCTATGCACAGCTGATGCCTGGTTGCATTTATCTTAAGGTAATTTGGTACTAATATTTTAAGTTATAGGAAACATCGCACAAACATATTGAGATTTTTTATCTGGCAATTTATATTTGTTATTATGTATTAGTAACTGCAAGCAAACGATAGCTTATGACAGAGTGAAACCCAAATTTAATTGATATATTGCGACTCGTTAACGATTGTTTACAGTGCAACCTAAATTAAGGCGTAATGATGAAACAGAATTAGGGCATGACGTTTTTCTCCATACGATTTGGCATAAAATAACGCCAGACAATGCGGTCGTAAATAGAATCTATTTTATTAGGTTTAAGTATTTAGAATCTATTTTATTTTGGCAGCGATTTTCCTTATGCTCTCACTTTGATGCAGAAAAGCTTTCAACAATATTACCACACTTTTAGTAAATTTCATTCATTTTGTAAACAAAACTAAAGCTTCAAAAGCTTTACTGCGACGAAAAGTAAAAATAAAAGAAAAAGCTTTTTTTTACCTAACAAAAAAGATTGTGCAGTTTGTGAAGTTGCAGCCGTCGTTTTAATTATGTGCCTGTTTTATCTGACAGTCGTTTTTGCTTGAAGTTGCAGACGTATTCTGTTTCATCATGTAAAGTGCAATGTAAGTTAGGGCTTTGATTTTACGCTTTAGTAAGTAACTGAAATGAAAGCGTTAAAGTTGTGCCATGAACAGTATTGTGCATTAACCTTGTTGAATAAAAATCACTAAATAGATATAAAAAAGTGATTAAGTCGCTAAATTGGTCTGAAAGTACCTAAAATGTGATTACTAATGGCTGCAAAAATTTAGTAATATTTGTTTTGAAGCGAACCAAGGTGCATTAACGTATACACGGTGGCAGCACTACGGCATATGACAGTTTTTTGCTACTGGCAATATAGTAAGCTATTTACGTAAAATGTATTGTTTACATTTTTGAAAGAGAATTTAGTGCTTTATTCTGAATTAAACATATACAAATTATTTTGTGAACATAAAATTAATTCAAATAAATATAATTTATAATTATGAAAAGGTACATTTATAGTGTATAATAGTGAAAATAGTTACAAATATTTTTGGCAAACATAGCTTACCACATGCCTGTTTTTGTTGTATGGTTGTAATTTTGCTCTAGTGCTGCCACCGTGTATACGTTAATGCACCTTGAAGCGAACCTTACTGAGAGACAGTAAAGCTTTCTCTCTTACGCTCTGTCAAAATTGGATTTTCCAATTGTAAAGCGTTGACGCCGCGCTATCCTCATGTACATTTTGTATGTACATGAGGATTTTTGACACATAAATTGCGCTAGTCGCGCTTAATTAGGTTGCACAGTTAAATTTTTTTTGTCGAAATTGTGAAACAGACCGTTAAGTTTACTTTAACTGAGCCTTAAGTAAAAGCTTAAAAGTCCTTGGTATTGCTTTGAATTTGTGTTTTTACTATTTAATAAAAAAAAGTATTTAAAATGTGTAAATACCGGCATATTTACGAAGGCTTATACGTCAAGTGAAGAAAATATGCTCATCCTGCGTCTTGTTTTTATTTTTTGAACTTGCATACATATATACATACATATGTATATGATAATATTTTCACTATCCCAATAAATTGTGATAAAGATCCAGATTTGAGAAAAATATTTACAATTTGTTTGTTTCAAGGTCTGTCTACTGACGTTGAAGAAATGATGTACGTTGAAAGATTCTACGTGCCTCGATCTTAAGCCAAAGTCAACTCAAAAACAGAAATTTAATTGCTAAACCTTAAAAGGCAGAATTGCGGTTATGGCTCATTTTAATAAAACACGTAATAAAATTTCCAGTTTAAAATTTGTTCAGCTGACAAAAAAAAAAAAAAAATATGCTAAAATTTAATAGAAATACTTATCAAATACTCGTACCTTAAATGTGTTAACAGTTAAATATTTGAAAAGCATCACAATGGAAAAGCAAATATTTCCTAAAAAATGTCTTTCGAAGTTTTATATAACAACTACACCTGGGGTGGTGGTAGTTTTTAGTTTGAAACTTGTATTGTGAAAGCGAAGTGGTGAGCACGATATGAAAATATTATTAACTTTTTGCCTTTTAGGCCTGACTGCCGTAGCTGTCTGTCAGAGTTTTTCGAAGAGTGATAGTTCTAATGACGATTACAGCGATATGATCATACATACTGTTGATGATGACGATTCGGCTGAAGGTTTCACAGCGAGGGATGTAAAAGAGGATGAAGATGTTGATAATTTTAGTAAGGAGGACAAAAACGAGGAGGCTTATGTTGGCCGTGAAGGTGTTGGTAATTTCGATGAGGAGGATGAATTAATCGTTATAAATGATTCTAACAGTCAAGCTCCTGTTGCAAAGAGAAGAAATACAATAAAAACACCTAAAGCAGATAGAACCACACGTAATCACGATGATCACAATCGTAAGAATGACTATAATCCCAATCGCGATTATGACCACAAATACAAACATCGTCGTGATGATCACCATCATAATGGCCGTTCTCATGATCCTGGTAATAATTACGATAACGAGCATTTGCCTCTCAATGAAGATGATTATAATCTTAATCATGGTCATGTCAATGTCCACGATCATCATCGCGGCAAAGGACATGATCACTTAGACGACCGTTATCCCGCTCATCCTCGTAGTCTAGGTAATGGCTATCCCAACGTAGACGATTATGACCACAATCATGGTCACAATGATGGCCACGCATACGATTATGACCGCGACGATGGATATCAGGATTTAGATGACCATTATTCCGGTCACCGTCGGCGTCCTGATAGTGGTTATTCCCACGAAGACGAGTATGATCTTAATTATGATTACGATCATCAGCATCACAACAACAGACATTATCACCCACATCACGATCATCCTCGCGATCGTGGTCATCATCGTCATCATCACGGTAGTAAACATCATCATTTAGATGACCATTATCCCGATCATCCTCGTGGTCGCAGTCATGGACACGCCCATGGAAGCGATTATGTTCGTAGTCGCGGTCACAAACCTGACCCCATACACCATCGCTATCATCAAGGCAATGAACATCATCGCTCAGATAACCATTATTCCGGTCACTCTCGTGGTTCTGGTAAAGTTTATCGCAAGGGAAATGATTATGATCTTAATTATAGTCACGAATTTGAGCACACAGATGACCATAATCATCACGTCATTGGATATAAGCACCTAGATGACCATGATTCTGAACGTCCTCGTGGTGCTAAGAAACATTATCCCAATGGAGACGATTATGATCTTAATTACGGTCATGACTTTGACCACATGCAGGACCGTCATGACGATTATCCTGGCCATCCCTCTCGACACAGTAATCGTCATCATGGTCGACGCCCTAGAATCTCTTAACTTTTTGGCTTTTAAAGGAAGGGAGGAACTTTGTTCCAATATTCGTAAAGCTCATTTGATAAATATTTTCTTTGAATCAATGAATACATTTATTTTCAATTCTAAAGCTTGTATATATTATTGTGTTTAATTCAGATTATGGCTCAGTTACTAAATTTGGCATTTAAAGAACTTTGTAAAATAAAAAATATCAAATAAACTTAAAAAAAAAAATATTACTTGTGGGAAATATTCTATTGGTTTTATACTATCATTTCATTATTAAATAACCTTTAAATCACCTCTAATCGTATATTTTTACCACTTAAAACTATAATACTATTAAGATTTCTGCATAATTTGCTGCATGACTAAAGTTTTGTTCAGACGGTTGTCAGAACTGGCAATACTGTCTGATCCAACAATTGCATTGTCATTCGCCCAAATGTGGCAATTCTGCTCTGACGAACCCACTGAGGCGGAAATGAGCCTGATCACTGATTCTGATTTTCTTCGAAAATTGATCATCCACTATTGCCATTTCTGGCCACCATTCGAAAGCTTTGTTCAGACGGTTGTCAGAGCTGGCAATAATGTCTGATCTAACAATGTGCAGACAATTGCATTATCATTCGCCCAAATGTGGCAATTCTGCTTATTGACAAATCTTCTGACGTGAAAATGCGCCTCATTACTGAAGATGATTTTATTTGAAAATTGATCATCCACTGTTGCCACTTCTTGCTTTGTTCAGCCAGTTGTCAGAACTGGCAATAATATCTGATCTAACAATCTGCTGACAATTGCATGACAATGAAAAATTAAGCTTACAATACAAATTGTCGGTTTACACTGTTGCTAGACATTTGTCAGAAAAACTGTCAATTCTGTTGTAAGACAATTACCTGACAATTACGTTATCTAGTAATGTTGACATGAAAAATTTCCCATTTTTTTGTTTGACAAATTTGTTTCAAATAGGCTTTGAACGATTGGATTGAAATTTCTCATTTAAATTATTTGGTATGTTAAAAATATATGTGAGAAAAATAACAATAGTGCAATTCTCTATAGTTTTATAACAAAAATTGTTATTTAAAAAAAAATTAACAAGCGATTTAGCGATTTTTATATTCTGCACTGCTTTTGACAATACTTTTTATTGCTTGAGTCAGCTGTTCTTGTTAAATAAACAACAGTAGTGCGATTCTGTAACTTTAAACAATGATAGACATTCTTATATTGTGAATATAAAAAGTTGTGTGCAGTAACGATTTTGTTATTCTGTAATTAAGAAATAACAACATTTACAAAAATTTAAGTCAAGTGGCATCGCTGTGAAAATATATGTCAAAAAACGAAAATAACAAAAGAAAACAAAAGCATTGCCGCCGAATTAAAAACAAAATTTTCTTTGAATTTAATATTGTTTAATTTCTGTTAGGCAAGTAGAAATTATTGTAATATAATTAATGAGATATATAGAATAAAATATTTTTTTATACAACTTTTCAATTCAATAGAGCAAAAATGTGTATTGTTTATGAAACTAAACAATTTAAAGACAACTGTAGTGGGATCCTCTATTGTTTTATTACAAAAGTTGTTATATTTAAAAAATTAAATATGTGATTTGGCCATTTTGCAATTCTGCACTGCTTTTGACAATTTGTTTTGTTTTCTTTTGCTATCTTCGTTTTACAACATATGTTTTTACAGCGATGCCACTTGACTTAAATTTTATCAATGTTGTTATTTGTTTGTTTTTAGTATATACTTAGCTGGTGAGGCATAACTTTTTTTATGTCAATAAAAATGCAAAATCTTTATTATATATTTTCCCAACGTTTCGTGAATTTTATGCTCTTCAGAGGATTTGTATTTTTGTGGTTTTACAACATTAAACACAAATATATTGAGTTACATTTATAATCAAGCAATACAACATTTATACACTAATTTTCTTAAGCACTATTTTTTATAACAACATTATATTTGTTAGTTACAAAATGCAAACTGCAAACAACTTTTCACATTGACAATATAACAATGTCTATTATTGTTTAAAGTTACAGAGTCGCATACGTTTACACAAGTACTGCTCAAAAGCGTACTTAATTCACATGGTTTAATATCGTTTATTTCAAAATAAAGTTTTATATAATTGAACTACATAAGATTTTATATAATTGAACTACAAAGACCATTGCTCACTCTAGTATTATGGAAATTTGTTGACTGCTTTCACAGCAGTTTCACACCTCTCATAACCCAACAAAATTTGTTGAACCAAGATTTTCCTGTTTTCCATATAAAACTTTCCCCTAGCCGGATAGTTTAATAACCGTAGGCGTACACTAAATTTTAAAAAATTGTGTTAACAATATCTCTCATAAGCGAACTGAGAGAAGCCTTGAAAACAAGGCGAATTATTTTTAAAAAATTAACTCACTTTGTTTGAAACCGACCCACTATATATAATTTGAAACTGTTATGGCAATTAAATAGCGTAGACGAACTTTTAAAAGCCGCGGAAAGCATCTACATTAAAGGTGACTTAAATATTAAGACCCTGAATTTAAAAGCTTTTGTGGAGATAAGTGAGTCTGTAGTCTTAAGATGTAAATGTTTAACTGATTAAAATAACTGGTTTCATAAATTTTCCTAAAGCATTTTGCTACAGACGACTTTGTCTCATTCCATCTCATCAACCACATTGAAAGTCTTTTGAATATTCAACAGCTCAACGTCAATCGGTCCAAGTTAAAGCAGTCTAGTCTGCATAAATTTTTTCAACTACTAGCCCAAAAACGTGGCAGCATTTTATAATAAAATATTTGAAATAATAAATGTATACTTCTTATAAGCGGACAACTCTGACATTTGGACAAGAATTCCGCATTGCTGAGTGTTCGGCTATGAGAGGTTTCACTGTATTTATGGAAGAAAAAGTTAGCCAAAATGAAAAAAATATTCGCATCTATCTCCATATTGAAGAAAAATATTACTACTTTTGGTTAAAATTACCAGAAACGGCAGCTCTGCCTGTAACTTTTAACGGCAAGTTTTGTATTTTAAATTGCCCCATGTGCTCAGAATTCTACTTACTCTATGAATTAGAATTTGCCACTACAATTTTTACCTCCTAAAAGTAGTCTTTAATTACTGTGTTATTATCGTACTTTGAAAAAGATAAATATAATTTCACAGGCCTGTATTTTCACAAACTCTATTTTGTAAACAGAAGACAAATTCAAATTGGAAGCGAAATTTGAGAAGTAAACGAATTGACGACTTCTTAAAAATGAAATTGCAATGGCATGTGTAAACAGGAAAGCGAGTGGCAAGAGATTCGAGCATTTCGTTAATAGAATGTATGCTAGGAACACAACTGCGACGAACGACGAACTTCGCCCATCACGACGAATTCGCCGGCAAATATTCATTGTATAAAGTCGTCGTGTGAAGCACAATATCAACGAACATTGTTTACATTCCGTGCAAAGAAAAAAAAAAAATGAATATAAATACTAAGGTGGCCATATTAAAAGTTAACCTATATAAATCTCATCTGAAAGAGGGATTTTTGCACAAATTACCTCAGGTACTTTATATTTTGAGAACATCTTCATACATATTTTACTCATGGATTAATATAAATTGTAAAAAGTATTATGTCATGAAAAATACTTTTTTATGTAAGAAACCTGGTCACCTGATACTGCTTTGTTCGTCGTTCGCTGACGAAACAATTAGAAATGAATCTATTTCAACTTTCGCTGAGTATGACGAATTTCGACCACCACCACGATTGTGTGCATTTTCATTAAAACCAATGTGTTGTATTTTTGGCGGCGAATATTCGCGACAAAAAGTTCGTCGCAGTTGTGTTCCTAGCATATAAAAAATTTGCATGCCACTACTCGCGTGTGTAAGTGCAGCGTAAACAAAAGAGGACAAATCAAGGCGAATTCATTAATAGGTGAACTTGACCGCTCAGGTGATTATTTTTTGCTTGCCACGTTTTTCCAATAAGACTGTCAAATTTTTTTCTTTTCTTTATAAACATTTTCGCGCCATTTTAATCTGAAGTTTTTTTTGCATGATTTAGTAAAGTTTCAAGAAATTTTTGTGAATTTAAAAGTAAAAAACCATTATAATCTGTGATTTTAATTACAAACAATTATAAAAATTTGCTTTTAACGTTTATGTAACATATTTTCTTAGCTGAACAATCTTAAGCGAATTTAGATTTTGACATTCACGATATGTTTTACAATAACAAAATACACTGAAGTACTGAATTCGCCTTTCCGCTTGCATTCACCTGTATAAATTCGCCTTGGCACAAATAGTACATATGGCTTCGAAAACAATGTCGTCTAATACCATGTTCAGATGGTAATATGAACCACTTGGTTCACTCTCTGAACAACGATAGCGAAACTAGGTGTTCAGACGGTCGTTTTTGTTTCACAGCGATGTTTACATATTTTGTACAAACGTTTCACTACTTCTTTTTTCAGTTTTTATTTAAATCTTTATCTAAGTATCCAATTTTGATATATTCAGTGTGTTTCTTTTGATTTTACATACATTAATTTATTTGTTTTTTGTTTGTTTACATATTTTTGTTAAAGCTAGTTCAGATAAACTAGCGATAATTTATTATAAAATTTGGAGATGATAGTAATTTTTGCGTGGTTCGCAACAAGATTCAAAATGAACCAAGTTGGTTGGCTCATAAAATTTTGTATGGCGAATCATGTTGGTTCAATCAAGATTGGGCCGCGAACCCCGAATGAGAGAGCGAACCTCGAAAATAAGCCTTCGTGTGAACATGCTATAAGACGATTTTGCCAACTGGGCAGCTCTAGTGCTACACATACTATTACCATGCTTGTATTGTTGTGTTTCGATAGTGTCTTTTTTCTATCTTGGACCAGTACTCAGGGGATGATCCCTACATTTGCAGTGCATTGTACTGGAACTAGACAACTAGGTTATGATGAATAGGAAAGAGGGAGTAGTGTTTGTGGATACTTGCCAAATGTTGAGTGTCAAGAAAAACTGAGAGTATGCAACTACTTTGCACCGAGATCTACAACTTATAATATTTTTTATTTCCGTCTTCAATTAAACAATTTAAATACTTGTTGTAAGTTTGTTATTTAATATGATTAAATTTTACCATGAACATACAAATGAATATATTATACATACATATTTACTTAAGCAATATGCACTAATTATTTTTTAGGTTTAATGCGAATGTCGGCACAATTCTTAAAAGTTTCTTGTGGTCCGCAGCCCTTTTTCTCACTATTATCTTTACACATGTTCACATTGTTGCCAGCATAGTAGGTCCAACGTACAACACAGTGCTTACAACTTAATTCTTCTGGCAATATTACCGAAGTTTCGTGATCACCCAATGCCTTTATATAGTGCCTTTTTTTACCATTGGCAAATTTAAGGCGATTTTCTTTAAAGCACTCTTCCGATTCTTTGCCAAACTTATCCAAATTGCAAATTTCGAAGTACACGTAGCCTTCGTGGTTGGCACTAATAAGAAAAGTAAATTTGGCTTGGCTGCCTTGGGTATATTTTTTAACAATGACGCCTTTGCCGCCGTATTTACCACCTAATTCATGATCTCGCGGTGTGCGATCACCATAATTATCACCACACAGACCACATTTACCACCATGGGTATTGTATTGGACCTTGATTAAATAAAAAGTGGAAAATAATTTTGTTAAATATGTACATACGAGTACATACAGTGGTGGGAAAAATAATAAAGCCACCCTCAAACCTCAATTTCAACACTGAAAAATTTACACAAATAATAATTTTCTTTAAACTTTTTTGTTATTTTCTATTAGGTGTTATTGTAAAATAAAAAATAAAAAAACATAAATTAAACGTTTAATTTCTTAGCTTGAAAAATTAAAATAAAAAAATTCGTTGTACACTTGTATTTTCTGTGTGAAAAAAATAGAGCCATGTAACTAAACTTGCTGAAATTATTAATAAAAATTAAGTAAATAATATGTTTTTTTTGTCTTGGACCAGTACTCAGGGGATGACCCCTACATATGCAGTGCATTGTACCGGAACTAGGAAAATAGGTTATGAGGAGGGGGAAAGAGGGAGTAGTGTTTGTGAACATTTGACTTGAACTTTCCAACGTTATACCAGACAGGAAACACGTCTGCAGGCAACTTATTCCACAGACGAAGCGTGCGGCTGAAAAACGAATTCTCTCTGTAATGCGTAGTACGATTCCTCGGACAATCGACCACAAATGGATGAGCTCTGGACGATGAACGCGTGTTACGTAGATATGTGCGAGTTTCAGGAACGAGATCCCTAATCTCGTCAGAGCAAAATCCATTGTAGTAACGATAGAACAGAGTAACGCACCCCACACTGCGCTTAATAAAGTAATTGCTAATATAACTACTAACACTATCTCAGTACTTTATAGGGTCACCTTTATTTTTTATTACTGCAAAGCAGCGATTCGGCATAGAGTCAACGAGCTTTTGACAAATCGCAACAGGAATGTTCTTCCATGCAATCTCTATCAGTGCCCACAGCTCATCTTTATATGATGGATTTGATGGATTCTGAGATTCCTTTTAACTTCGCCCCACAAGTTTTTCATGGGATTTAGGTCTCGTGACTGTGAAGGCCATCCCAAAAGCTTCACATGGTTGTCACCGAACCACATCTTTGCCAGCTTCGAAGAGTGTTTTGAATCATTGTCCTGTTGGAACGTCCATTGAAGCGGCATTTCCCACTCGGCATAAGGCATCATGACTTCTCTTAAAATATTTGTACACAATTTTGTATCCATTACGTCCTGTATGCGATGTAAACGTCCTACGTCATAGTAAGAGAAACATCCCCATACCATTATACTACCCCCACCATGTTTAACGGTTTTAATTGTATACTGAGGACTAAATTCTTTATTTTTGGGTCTCCGAACTTGAAGAGAATTCCGGATCCGAGTTAAAGAAATTTACTTTGGTCTCATCCGACCACAAAACATTACGCCATTTAGATGCGGGCCAATTTATGTGTTCCTTTGCGAACTCAAGTCTTTGTTTAATGTTGCGCTTTGATAGAAAAGGTACTTTACGGGCACTACGTGCTATAAAAATCATTTTTAAGGAGCATATGCCGTAGTGTAGAAGAGTCCATATCAAGTTGGTATTGCTTTTTAATAGCGGATGAAGTCACAAATGGGTCCCGTTTTACGTGACGTAGTATTTTTCGTTTTAGAGTCACTGATATTTTGGATTTTCTTCCTCTTGTTTCTTCTTTATCTTCGTATTTTATAGCATTTTCGACCATTTTCTGGGAACATCCAATAATTTCTGCTATTTTTCTTAGAGACTTACCTTCTTGACGAAGCTTTTTGATCACTGTTCGGCTCTGCACGCTACAGTGTTTTACCCTGCCCATTCTATTAACAAATTTTTAAACATTTTTTGAAAATTATAATAGAAATAAGGTACTCTGCTTTTACACTCACTTTAAAAAAAAAAACAAAAAAAAAAAAAAATTACAAGTTGCGTTTTATTGCGTTTATCGGGTGGTTAAATTTCAAGGGCCGATGTTGAATGTGAACCACACCTAAACGCCAAGTTTTTTTTCGAATTTTATTTGACATTTCTCTATTTCAGACTTATTCAATTTGAACCATGGAGAGATTCACAATCCAACAATGTGTTAAAGTTATCCAGACTTATTATGAAAATGATGATCAATTTCCGAAGAAAATCATCTTCAGTGATGAGACACATTTTCACCTCAGTGAATTCGTCAATAAACAGATTGCCGCATTTGGGCGAATGAGAATCCAAGAGTGACTGTCGAAAAACCAATGCACCCACAAAGAGTGACTGTTTGGTGCGGTTTATTTGCTGGTGGCATCATCGGGCCGTATTTTTTCCAAAATGAGGCCGGTCAGGCAGTTACTGTGAATGGTGTTCGCTGTCGTGAGATGATAACGAACTTTTTATGGCCCGAATTGGAAGATATGGATGTAGACGATATGTGGTTTCAGCAGGACGGTGCCACTTGCCACACAGCTAACGAAACAATTGCTCTTTTGCGCAACAAATTCAATGGCCGTGTTATCTCACGTAATGGCGATGTCAATTGGCCGCCAAGATCATGTGATTTGACACCGTTGGACTTTTTTCTTTGGCGTTATTTGAAAGAAAAGGTGTACGTCGATAAGCCAGCAACAATTCAACAGCTAAAGGATGAGATAATTCGGCACATTAACGGCATAGAACCTCCATTATGCCTCAGGGTCATCGAAAATTTGGACCATCGGATGGAGGTGTGCCGCCGTGGTCGCGGCGCCCATTTGGCCAATATTTTATTCCATACATAATTGAGTAATACCAATATTTGTCTTTTATTCAAAATCAACATCGGCCCTTGAAATTTAACCACCCTTTATATTTTTTCAACTTTAAAATTGGCTCTATTTTATTTCACACTTGTTTTCCTTCTACTAACATAGAAACACTGATATATTAAGAAACGTGGCATCAATTCCCGAAAAAAAAATAACGGAATTACAAATAAGAAAGAGAATGGCCAATAATGAAAAAAAATATGGTCTACTATGGTAAAAAAAAACATTAAATTTTTTAAATTAATTTTCACACCACTGTATATGTCTATCTATCAAAATAAATAAGGTAACTTACAACAAATCCACCGCAATAATTACCCACGTCATCATAATTTTTCTCCTCTACTGTGCTGTCGATACGCCAGCGTGAACCTCTGCCAATAGGACTCGTTAACTTGCCATGTCCTTTTGCCAAATCGGTTAGCAGGAAAAGTTGCAAAACGACAGCAGTTACAACAACACTAAGTTTCATTTTTAATTTAGTTTTTTTTTATTCTAATTTTCTCTTTACTAAATTACAGTCTGTTAGAACTGTCAGCAAAATAATTAACTTCGGATCGGCCATACACTCCCATATATATAAACAATTTTCTATTGCGCACATTTATATAATTTTGTTTTTAGTTCAGGGCTCAAAACAAACTAGTTAAATAGGAAATATTTTTTATTACGTTTTTGTTATTAAAATAAACAAAACTTTGTAAATATAAAAAAAACATAAGGCCATGAGTACAATCACATTCGAAAACGTAATTCTATGGGTTTTTATTTCAATTTTTGTTAAAATAATTTCTTTGCGAAAATGTTTTTATCCCGCGTTTTCTGAACAATCCAACAAAACTCTTTTTGTAGATATAACAAACCAGGGTAGGAAAAATTTGTGCTCGCGAATTAAGTTTTATTTAATTCGCTCGTTTTTAAATTTGTATTCCCAAATTTAAAAATAAAGTTCGCGAAAATAATTTAATTTTAAATTAGCGAATTTTTTCATTGTTTTTGCGAACGAAAAAAATTATTAAACAATTATTAAGTTCGTTTGCGAGCAGAATGAAAAAATTCACGAATTTAAAATAAAATTGTGCTCGCGAATTGAAAAATAAAGTTCACGAATTTAAAAACAAATTCCGTCAGCACAACTTTACAGACAATGAGAACAAAAAAAGAAAAATTCTTTAAAACATTTAAGTCTAAGATCAGACAGAGCGATTTTAATTGCCGAACTTTTTAGCAATTTTCTTTTGGAATTGCTTTCTTGTCCACACACTAACGGCCGTATTCATAAAAAACTTAAACAGCCGTTCAAACCATTTTTAGGGAAAATTCGATAAAACTGTATTCATAAACGAATTTTACGTTAAAATGTTCTTTTTAGCAGTTTTTTAAGTCAACCATTTTTAAAACTGATTGCACCCAATTTTAAGACAATTTTATGGTGAGATTTGTGTTCTTTAGTTATTGTTTATTTATATGTTGCGAAAATTTTTATTGCATACGTATCAGAAATCCCATGGTATTGATAACAATAGAAGTGTGTTTTAATAGAAAATATGACCCAAGCTTTGAATAGCTGGCAACAGAAAACTTTCAGGGAAAGAAGTAATCTATTTTATTCTGGATTCCAGATAAGCAATTACGCTTTACATTCTTATTTTAGTCTTCTTATTTTAGTTATTTCTAACATTTTATTTATTTAAAATAATATACGTTAATAAAATGCCATGTACATCAGTGATGTGTAAAAAAACGAAATAATAATAAAAAAGCTCGTTATTCATATTTTTTCCTACGCGTACGCAAAAGGAATCACAGTAAAACTTTTCTGACTCAGTATTTTTTGCTATTTAATTGAAAGACAAAATGAAGTTAGCATTTATTTATTTGTTTAAAAGTCGATTTTCACAAAAAAAAAAAAAAAACAATACAAGACATTTCTTTACATGACTACTATGTGAAAAAAACCGTTTTTATCGCAGCACTATGATTCAGATGAGAATTGCATATGATCGCGTTGCCAATCACAAATAGAAAATTTCAATAAAATGATTTTTAGCTAAAATGCTGTTTATGAATACGTTTTTATAAAATGTGTTTTTTTTGCTGAAAACTCTGTTTTAACTAAAAATTTGTTGAAATGCTGATTAGTGTTTTTTTTATGAATACGGCAATTCTTGAGCTTTCTCTACTTATTATTTTATATAATTTACATTGCATATGCACACACACATACACACACGAGAGAAAAGTAAGGAATTACTGAGAATTGCCGCGTACCGGCAAATCTTTTTATCTTCTTATTCCCCTCACCGAAGTCAAGAATTGCCCAACTAAAGTTGCTGTGTGTGACCTGACACTAACTGAGCATGATGAGAGCTGTTTTCGTTTTGAAGGTTGCCAAAGTGATAATTTTAACACATTTTTGAACCAAAATGTGATTTGATAATTTTTTCTCCATTGATGATTTTTAATTAATATGAACTATGATTTTTATTTCATCAAAAAATTTGATAAGGAAAATCCGAACACACGTATTCGCCACATACAAGAACATGAACTTATTTTTAACTTCGCTCTGTCGACGTTATGTTCATGTCATGTTCAAGTCGATGGCCCGCGAAGACGAGGCGTTAGGGATGGCATTTCAGCGTTAAAACTCAGCGGAAAAAACGTTTCGCTTGCCACTCTTCTTTAGCGATGGCAGTTAATTTACATACTGCTTTGACGCTTCACACAGACATTTGGAAGTCTTCTCTACTTTGTATTTTTACTTGCTTTTCCCTGCATAGGAGCTAAAATAACCGATTTTTTTTAAAATGATTATTTTTTTCATTGAGTTCTATTCAAATGAGTGGTAGTATAAAATTTTGATTATAAGCGGAAAACATTGTTGACATCTGTCAACATAAATATTATATATGTATGTACATATACATATGTACTTCTGTGTATGTATGTTTTCGCTGTCAAAACAAGGCTGCTATGAAAAAATAAATTACATATGTACAGAGAACAACTTTGAGTGATTGCAAAAAAAATCATACTTGCTCAATACCATGAAAACCATTTCATTTCATTCAAATATGATTTTGTATTCAGCCGCACAAATGCGCAGTTGATTTTTAATCAGTAAACACAATGAGCAACAACTTCGCTATGTGAGTGAAATCATCTTTAAGGTTCGTGCTGGAATATAAATGAATGCGCATATAGTTCGTCATTCATCTCTTGTGTTCGAATTTTTGTTTTGGAAGAAAAAAAAAAAATTAAAAAAAATCAATGCAGTGGTGTATTCAACAGTTTTTACAAGGCGAACTCAGAACAGGTATATGCAAGAGCTATAAATACAACACTACAAAAAAAAATCTTGTTCAAATGTTAAAAAAGAAATATAAACACAAAGAGGAATTAAAAAAAAGCTATAATAAAAAAAATTACAAGAAAAGAAAAACTTTGAAATATTTCGTGAAACTTTTACTGCCACGTCCTCTATTTCGATTAAATATTTTCATTCGCATAAATACATTTTAAGAAAAACAAATTCACAAATATTGTTTTTGCTTCAAATGTTTTTATGCGAATGAAAATATTTATTAGAAATAGAGGAAGAGGCAGTAAATTATATCGTGAAAATTAAAGTCTTAAATCATAGAGCTTGGAAAGGTGTAAATGGCCAGCCAGATTTGGAGGATTCTGGATGATATCTGTCGCTCAAGATACAATACAAAATTTAAAAAATTGTTTTAAATTTTGTTCCCAACTTTGTTTTAATTATGTCATTGACATCTGAAACAGATTAAAATTAAAAAAAAGTTATCAGCTGCGCTGTCAATTTCACCTGTTATGAATTCGCCTTGATTTTTTCTGTATTCTTCTGTTGAAAAAAAATCAAAGTAAAATACACATACGTAGAAACAAAAGATTTTTATATGTATTTATTTTTGAACATTTGTTAGAAAGCACAATGGTATACATATCGCTCCCTTATTGCAATAGTCATAATTAAAAAAAACTTGTTTCGAGAAAAACACATTTCAAAATTTTAGCTTCCATACAAATCTTAGAAAAAGTTTTTAGAAAATATTGCCTAAAGGAAACAGTTTTAAAGTAATATGAATAAATTTTTGGCACAATATAAAAGGTGATACTGTTAATAATTCTGCATTGTTAACTCGAAGCTCGTTTTTTGAGATATGACTATGTTGCAACGATATAACAAAAACTACACTTGCTTCACTGCGCTTTTAAATTAACTTTGCCCTTTAAACTAACATACAAAATATGTATGTAAATATGTTTCAAATTTGTTTATACAACACACAATCAAAGCAACATCTAACCCAGCAGCTGTGCCCAGCCATATGCACTTGATACTCAATTGTTTTTGTAAATGCGCTTAGCTATAGGGCTGTGCTCTTTAATACACAAATACTGTGCTCAGCATTAGCAATGAAAAATACACAAACAACTTCGTCTTTTATATTTTTTTTTCGTTCTTCTCCGCACACACACAACTGCAAAGCAACAACTCTTTCGCATGCTTTGTTGGTAAACATTGATGACAGCGATTATCAGTGTGACTTGTTTTTGTAAATGTATTGCTTTTTACAACCAAAAATATTAAATAAAAATAGTTTTTCCTTGAATGTATTGGTGTTTACTCTTCCATATAGAACTTGTGGGCACCACTGATCTAACATTTAACCGATTTTATTCAGTACTAAAACGAAGGCGCAATATTTGTTGCTTAATTTTGGCTGATTAAAAATTTAGAATGTTTACAAGACGAGTTGATTTTACTCAGCGTTTAACTATGTTGCTTGATTTTTGTTGTTTACAAATTTTAGTGTATGAGTTAATCAAGCAAAAACATGATTTTTGGTGATCACTGGTACACACACATACATGTATAGAAATATGTATGCACGTAAGTTAATTAAGCAAATATGTTAAGCTCACAAAACAGCAATAAGTTTTCAAGAATGACATAAACATATTTCGGCCATTGGTTTTTTTTTTTTTTTTAAATCTTGTGTCATCCGTTTTACTACTTTTTCAAAATAATTTAAAAAGTCTGTTAAGATATGTACACACGGTTGTCAGATCTTACAATATTGCCAGTAAAATTGTCTGAAAATGTATTACAATCTTGTGAACTGCCAATTTTTAACTTACAACGTTGTCAGAAAAACCGTTGTCAATCAATTGTAACACAGACGACAATGTTGTCAGGCATCTGACAATCATGAGGACACTCTTCGTCAGCATTGCCAGATAATTGGCCGGTATTGTAAGCTAAGTTTTAATTGTCAGATGTATAAAATTAGTGCACCTAACAATGGCATCATTGTCAGAAAAAAGTTTGATGGGCAACACTGCTAAGCAGTGGTTGTTGATATACATAAGTGGCAATGCCTTACAGCATGTCTGGCAATTTTTTTCATATAACAATCTGACAACTGTGTGAACTGATAGTTTTTGTTGTTAGATGAATTATTTGTCAGACCATAGTCTGACAATGAAATTGTAACATTTTCTTACGATCGTCTGAACACACAATTTACTTCTGCGGGACAATTTTTCATTGTCACTACATTGTCAGCATGATGCCAGATCTTACAATATTGTGTGTACATAGCTTTACTTATACTTTATTTTTTACAGCCTAAAAAATGCCGTATGGCAACTTTATGCACCTGAAAAGTAACTGTCGTAGCTAAAAATTACTCATTTCGTTTTCAGAATTGATTCAATTACATGACAACGATGTCTCTTTACAGTGTCACGGCTTACTTTCTTGTTCTCGAGCATCATATTTTGGGCGACACTGGCCTAGAGCAAGTGCCCTTGTGTGGCCAAAATTCCTTAAATTTGACCTTACTGATTAGTTCTAAAAAATAATATAAAGAAAAGTAAATAAATATGTTTTTTTACTGAAATTCTAAACGAAATATCAAGGTTATTAAAACAAGACTAATTTTAGTAAAGAATTCCGCAGTATATAAATAGTTTAAAATGGCTTAATTTCATTACTTATTACAATTTGATCTAACTGAAACTGAGTGAAAATGAGATATTTTGTCAGCCTAATTGTTTTACCGCTGGCAGTGTTTGGAAGTGCCTGGAGTCATGGTATTTTAAGGAATCCTGTTGGAAGATCGTCACGTTGGCGTGTAGACAGTTCGGCGCCAGCAAATTATGAAGATAATCAGAACTATTGCGGGGGCTTAACGGTATGTTCGTCCAAGCCTACTCGTACTTTCCTTCAAAATGATTAAATGAATTTTCAACTTTGATTTATGTAGGTCCAACACGGTAGAAACGGTGGCAAATGCGGTCTTTGCGGCGATAGTTACAGTGATCCTCAACCACGTGCAAATGAATTAGGTGGCAGGTATGGTGGCGCTGGTGTCATAGTTCAAACATATACAGGGAATACGGCTGATGTTCAATTTATAATAGAAAATAATCATTTGGGTTACGTTTATTTCGAACTTTGCAATTTGGATGAGTTTGGTAGCGAGTCTGAAGAGTGCTTTGCTAAATATCGTCTACAAGATACGACTGGTGACGATAAACTTTATGTGGAAGCCCTCAAGGGTACATTTGATGTGACTTTAGCTCTGCCCAGTGGCGTTAAATGTGAACATTGTGTATTACGTTGGACCTATTTGGGTGGTAACAACTGGAATCCATGCGCAGAGAGGGAAGGAATGGGCTGCGGTCCACAAGAAACATTTAAGAATTGTGCTGATATTCGCATTGCTTGAATATTGATTGAATTTGTATTTGGAGAGGAAATTTCAAAGCAAAAACAATTTTCAAATATATTTTTTGCGAGTTTAATGTTTGTGTTTGAAATTGTCTCTCCAAATACATCGATACACGCTACGACTGAGCTTGTGAATACAAAAATTGTTTCTAACAATTAAAACTTAATAAAAATAATATAAAAATAGTGGTTTTATAATAATAAGCAATAACAGAGAAAAATATAGAATAACTCATAGGAGTTATAACACGTTAAGTACATTATTTAGTAAGACTAAGGATAGACTTAATAAATTGGATATTGCGAGTAAAGTTTATAAAATTCCATGTCAGGGAAATGATCAGGAAAATTGTAATAAAGTGTATATAGGAACAATAAAAAACAAATTAAGGACAAGGATTGCAGGACACAAGTCAGACCAAAAATATAGGCATGTTAATTCACAGAAGACAGCATTATCTTCTCTTTATTCCAAATTAAATCACTACGCTCATTTTGAAAATGTTCCAATAATAAAAACAGAGAGTAATTTTAAGAAACGTTATATGTTAGAAAAGTTAGAGATCATTCATACACCTGCAGATCAGAGTGTTAATTTTAAGATGGTTACTGATAATTTGGCACAGAGTTATAGACACTTAATTAACAAAAAATTAATACGTTGAATGTATATGAGTATAGTTATTAGGATATTATTGACTTATGTTAAATTTGTTCATGTTGTTCTGTAAGCAACATTTGCTATGTTAATTTGTTTATCTTAGAAAACAATATGTTGTAATCGTTAGCAGTGCACATGTTGGTTGCAGAATAAAGTATTAAACACATTGAAGCCAGCAAACAATCGACTTCAGTATGTCAAATATAAAATACAGGCATTTAAATGTGAACATTTATTTTGACAACAGCAAGACGACTGCAGGTTGTTGTCCACGCTGATTTTTTGTAAAGTGTATATCTTTGATGAAATATTTTATAAGAAACGGGTATGAATTGTTGTAAAATTTCATTTCTTTAATACTGTTCTCACTATAGATCAGAAGATATATCTCATTATATTTTCAACTTTGAAATCCCGAATTCAGCATAGCAAAGAAAAGATACTAGGTAGAATTGAAATTTTTAAGACTTTTCTTTAAAAAGAAGTACTTTTTTAATGAAAATTTGATATAAACAGAACTCGTTCTGTAAAGCACGGAATTTTGTGAAGCTAAAAAAACTATGGTGACCACAATGAAATATATTTTGTGTAAATAATTTTATAATGTTGCCGTGTTCAAAATAATTCAGTAGTTGACTACAGAACTACAATTATTGGTTGCGGTATTTGCTGTAGTGAAGTCGTGCAGTCTGCTGTGGTCTATGTGCTTAATGCTTAAAGCATTAAACACATTGAAGCCAGCAAACAACCGGCTTCAATATGTCAAATATAAAATACATGCATTTAAATGCGAACGTTTGTTTAGACAACAGACAGACGACACGAGTTCAGGTTGTTGTCCATGCTGATTTTTTTTTGCTGCACTCGAATTAAACTAATTTCTATTTTTGTTGACTACAAAATAAAAACAGTGTGACCAGTGTATAAAAAAAACATGTAATAAAAAAATTTTGCTCTTAGAAATATTTTATTTTCTAATATAACATAATAAAACAGAATTTAAATACCGTTTTAAATAAATCAATAAGTTTAAATATGTGCATACATACTTATCCTCAAAATAAGTATTCCTAATCTTATAAAAGAAGTAGTTAAGGGCCAAATAAACTACACAAACAGCTTACCAAACATGCCAAAGCATTTGTATGTTTGTACTAACAATTAACGTTGTTAAAGGGGGTGTTTGCATGTTTGTACAAATATTTGAAGCATGTTTGCACGGTTTTTGTGCAAACATTTTCAATGTTTGTGTTGTTTAACGGAACATGTTGACATTTCAAAGAAAATTTTGCAGAATGAAGTGGTGGAAGAAGAAGCACACAAAATGAATCTTGAAAAAATTTTCTTGTTAGAATTTTTAGTGTTGTATAAGAGTTTACCTTCTTACAAAGATTATAAAAATAGAATCCCAAGAAGTAAACTTCATATGGCGAGAAAATCGCCGTAACATAATCGCCGTGTACTCTCATTGAAAAAAAAAAATGTATTAATTTGTGTTTGTATTGTTTATGTGCAAACGGAAAACGCGTGTTTGCCAAAAGGCTCCTTCATTTGAGTAGTTTTAATTGCCTAACTTTGTCGAATAATTTTATAATTTATATAAATTTTTCTTTCTTGAGTCGAATCATTTTTGTCCACATTTTAAAAAATTCGACATAAATTTTCAATTCTCTAATATTGTTCTCATTATAAATCCAAAGATATGTCGTATTATACTTTCAACTTTTAAGACCCTGGTTTCATGAAACTGGCGGCCTGTACAACCTAACCTAACCTAAGACCCGCCAAACCTGAATTAAGCGTAGCAAACAAAAGCTTTTTCAATTAATTTGTTTTTTTAGATTTTAAGGACTTTTTGTTAGAGATAAATTTTTTCATGAAGGATTGATATAAACAGAACTCGTTCTGTAAAACAATGGAATTTCGTTAAGCTGAAAATTCTAAGGTGGCCACACTGAAGTATACTTTTATTCAAATGAATTTGTGTTGCTGCCTTGTTCAAAATATTTCAGCAGTCCCCGGTTGCAGCATTTGTTGTCGTGAAGTTGTGAAGTCTGCTGTGGTCTATGTGTTTAAAGCTTAAATGTGGTTTAAATTATGTTATTTTTAATTGTTAAGTATTTTTCTTTCAGTTACCATTTTTTGTAAACCAAAAATTATTTGACAATTCTTTGTTTTCAAACAAATTATTATAGCAATTTAAATTTTTTCTGAAAATGCTACCAAATTGTGTGCGAAATATTGAAAAATAAAAGTTAAAAAATTGTTAAATTTTTTATAAAAAACAAGATCTCAAGCTACAAAAATTTTATATATAAACAAAGATAAAAAAATATTAAGATAAAATAAGCAATAACCTTTAGGAACTTTTGTTCATACTTCTATCTCAATGGAGCAGAATATTAATTGACTTCTAGTACAAAGTGGACCAAAAGAATTCATCCGATGTTGTTTGGCTCTCTTTTGTTTAATAAAAAACTTCGATTCTGGTTTGTCTGTTTAAACCTTTAGAATTGTATTGGCCAATTCGAAAAGATGATATCAGCCAAATGGGCGCATCTGAATCAGCATTGATAAAAAATTAGATTAAGCGATGTTCGTATGTACGTCCGTTCGCCTGTTGGTCGTTGAAATACCGTTTCTGAGAAAACTATTAGACGCAGAAACATTTTTCACAAACGATTACAGCCCTGTACGGCGAAATTAATATGTAGTTGCCATATCAAGAAAACGCAAAAAAATCGTGACGATTTTTTTCCGTCTAATTTTTATAACGAATGTATCCACCCCAAGTGTTGATCGTCACCAGATTTTTCCTCCGCAAATTTTATGGACCAATTATTTGAAGCGGCACCAAGTCTCCATCGCCACCGAATTTTTATGCGTTACAAAAACCTTCATCACTATCTACAGTTCCGTCGACACCAGAAACATGCATCCGCCATCAAATTTTCACTGATACGAAACCCGTTCGTCGTCACCAAGCGAATTTCATGTCCACTGCGTCACCAGCCACATCCAACATCACCAGCCACCTTCATTGGGTACACACCACCACCAGAACTGTGCCACATCAAAAGAAGTAACAGTCATCAGACTCTCGAAATTTCAATGGTGCCAACAGAACTCCAGCTACAGTACAGCACTACTGTGACAATCCCAATTACCAACCAGTTCATCCAGTTTCCATCCAATGCTACAGAGAGGCTTCAGCTACAAGTATACAACACGGTAGAACGCAACCACGAGTTAACCAAAGAAACCAGGCAACCGCTGCAGTCAGACGAACAAGAAATTTTCATAAAAGTTGTCTATGTCATTGAAATTTTTATTTATAATACATATACACTTTCCTGTATAAAGGCAACTTTAGGTAAAAAGGAAGTTATAATAATGGAATGCGATTTATCCGGCCGAAAAATCCTAACTTTAACCAACGTCAAGTTGTTTAACGGACCTTAATTTAATATAAAAGGCTTTTAAAAATTAAGTGGCATCACCGCAAGAGAAAAAGCAGTTGTTTATTTGTTTTTTTAACTTTTCAATAAATAAATTTTTGTTCTTGTTTGTTTTTTATTTTATTTTTTTAATAAAATTATGTTTTCTTAATATTAAAGTTGTTATGTAAGTATTTTCTCATTTTTATTGCAACCATTTGTTTATGGTGCTGTTGTTCTATGCAGGAAAAAAAATGTAAACGGATGTCATGTTTTTAATTTAATTTGATTATTTGTATTTAACTTTTTAGTAAATATTTATCTTTAACTGTTTCAGCATCGCGGTCCATCTGCTGTCAGTACTTTAAATTTCTATTGTTTTTATACCAAAATAATATTTATTAAATAAACAATTTTCTACACGTAGAAAAAAGTATAAGTCTAACATGGCAATATTTATTCTAAGGACAAAATATTGCACTAGCGTTGAATTATATGGTTGTTGCTGATAATACTACTTTTGTTATATTGGAAATGCCATTGATATACGTTAGTAAGCAACCTAAATTAGCGCTTCCAGGGTAATTTATTTCTTAAAAATCCTCATGCACATACAAAATGTATGAGACCAACCGAAATAGCGCGGCGTCAACGCTTTGCAATTGGAAAATTTGATTTTGACAGAGCGTGAGAAAGCTTTACTGTCTCTCTAAGTAAAGTTCACTTCAAAAGAAATGTTATGCATTTTTTCGGTCATTAGTAATCACACTTTAGGTGCTTTCAGATTAATTTAGATTTTTATTAAACAAGGATAGTGAAAAATACAGTTCAAGGCACAATTTTAAAGGCCTAAACATAATGTGCATAGATTGACTTACGCTTTTGCAAAAATTAAACGAAAAGCCTGTCAAATTCATAAAATTGAAAAAAGTTAAAACACATTTCTATGAAATTAAATACAAATGTGTTTGTTTCAATTTTTCTTTATTTTAATAATTTTTGTAAATACACACACACACAAACTTCTGAAAACAAATGATTCCGTACAGAAGATGTGTTCAGTTTCGTACTTTGCTTAAGCAACCGACATTAGACGAAACTTAACGAAAAGTTTCATTAAGTACATTATAGTTATACACATTTGATTATATGCATTCGCACAGTTGCTTAAAGTGGCTTAAGCCAGTCTATGCACATTATGGTTAGGCCTTAACGGTTTTATTTAAATTAATTACTACAGCGTAAAATCAAAGCATTAAATTGCATTGCGCTTCATGCCCTAACCTAGTGTCTACAACTGCGATTAACTCTGAGATGATATCTGACAAAACGTCGGCAGAATGAGAGAACGAATTTTTTTATGTACATTTTAAAGTCTAAGAAGGAGTACAAGTATTTTAGTTAATCGTATAAGAATTCATAAATCAATGAAAGCCGAGAAGAACTAATAATCGGTAAAATTGTAATGGCGTCTTATTGTACATAAACACATACACAATCGTTTTTTGATAGCTCTTATAAGATCATTGCCATGAGATTTCTCATAAGAACGCTCTCATAAAAATTATTATAAGACTGCGATAACACAGATTTTAAGTCTACACGTAATAGCGCATTTACACCAACTCAAAATCTAGTAGATTTGAATTGAAATCTACAACGAAATCTATATCGTTTACACCACCATTGTAAAGTAAGATTGTATACTTATGATGTTCAGATTTATATAGCGTGTGAGCGCATCTACCGGTGGGCTAAGGCTAACGGTTTGAGTATTAATCCCATCAGGTCTAAATACCTAGTTATTCAAAAAAATAACGTCATACCCGATATCTTTATTAACAGTATTCGGTTGCAGAAAGTGGATTCAGCAAAAAATCTTGGCGTCGTTTTGCATAAAAATCTGTCCTGGTCCAATCACATTAATTATGCTTGTGGTCATACATATTCCATGCTTAGAACTCTCTGGCCGACGCAATTTTGTATGGTTGTGAATTATTTGGTAGATGTGACGCCGCTAGCACAGAAGAACTTAAAAAACCATTTAGAAACATTATTCGATATGTTTATGGTTTAATAAGATTTCGCAATAAAATTATGTGGTATTCGCTTTGAAGATTTTCTGAAAATAAGCGTGCTTATAGCTTTGCATAAAATTGTATATATAAAGCAACCACTTCAACTTTATAGTCGATTAAGTTTTTCAAGATCAGACAGGGGTAGAAGAAGGCTTATTTTATTTAAATACCAAAGCCTAGTTTCTGATTGGCAATTCTTTGTTAATGCAATCCGTCTTTGGAATTCACAGCGATTTAGGAAGGAGTTGTTTCGATATTTCTCAAGATAATTACAATAATAATAATAATAATAATAATAATAATAATAATAATAATAATTATTATTATTATTATTATTATTATTATTATTATTATTATTATTATTATTATTATTATTATTATTATTATTATTATTATTCTTTTTTTTTTTTTTTTTTTGAAGGGGTTTTTACCCTTGTTTATTACCTATTTTTATTTTTAACCGTTTTTAGGGTTGATTTTAATTTTTTATATTTTTTATTCTTCATTCTGGCATCGCTTGGACTTGATTTATATACGAATGGATTGTATTTTCTTTTCAGTATATATAAATATAACCACACTTCACAGTGCCTTTTCTTTGCGTGTATAGAAAATGTTATTGATATAAAATTTGTTCATATGAATTTATTATGATGGCAATTTTTGGGTTTCTTTGTCGTAAAGAACTTTTCAATAGGGGTTTTTTTTTCAAGGCCACATTGATCTGTTTAGTTACTGCCAAAAAATTGTTTTTTCAGGTGTACAAGTATTATATTTGCAGTTTCGTTTCTTTAGATTTGTACCAATATTTTGGTATAAAACGTTTGCATCCGCCTGGCCAAATTTAGTGCCTGCTTCTCAGGCAAGTTGAGCGAAAGTAAAAGAATAGTTTTAAAATGCAACATTTTATTTTACTCTTGGCAATTTTTGGTCTATTTGATGGGACTTGGGGTCATGGCATGATGTTAGATCCCGTTGGCCGATCATCGCGTTGGCGTTATGATCGAACGGCTCCTGCAAATTATGATGATGATGGGCTCTTCTGTGGTGGCCTTGGAGTAGGTTGGCTATAGCTGTTTTAAGGGGAAAATATATTAACCGAAAAATTTGTTGTTATTATTTTATGTTTATGCAGGTCCAGTACGATCAAAATGGTGGTAAGTGTGGCATTTGTGGTGATAATTATGCAGATCCTACTCCTCGTGCTAATGAATTGGGTGGCATATATGGCGGTAAGGGAAAAAGGGTTAAGATATATCGAATGGCGCACACCATCAACGTTTCTTTTGTTTTAACGACAAATCATTTGGGTCACATTTCTTTCGATTTGTGCAATTTGGACAAATCTGGTGTAGAATCTGAGGATTGTTTTGAGCATCGCCTTAAATTTACCGATAACAGCGACAAGTTTTATGTTGGAAACAAAAAAGGCAAATTTAATGTCACGGTTAGTTTACCAGAAGATGTAAAATGTAAACACTGCATTCTGCGTTGGACCTATCACGCTGCTAATAATTGGAATTTCTGCGGAGATGGAGAAGAAGGTGCTATGGGCTGCGGCGATCAAGAAACTTTTAAATCCTGTGCTGATGTTTCTATAATATAAACAGTGGATTTTAAAGAATCTGGGAAGCTTTTCAGGAGTTCCTTGGAAAAGAAATGTATGCTTACTTTAATTGAAATGCTGTTTTCAAAATTAAAGATTTATTTTCTTTGTGTTGAACATAAATTCCTGGTTTCTTTGTGTTGTGGTTTTTCTCCTTCTTGCGAGCTATTCTAGGCGAACTGGAGAACCCTTAAAAATTGTTATAGTAGTTTCTAGATACATAATGCAGTCACTTTTATGCATTCAAGGGCCGTTAATGTATTATAAAAACTTATGGTAGTGTGACATTAAGCAAGTATTTGAAGAGATAAGCCTAAACACTATTTTTGTGCCTTTTTAATGGTCCTAAAATGGGGGCTAACATAAAATAGATTTCTTGGCTAAAAACAAACAGGTCAAATAGCGGTAGTATTAGCTTTGTGTACCTTAGTCTTATGCAACTGTAACAGTTTTGCTTATCGCCGCACACTTGATAAGCTTTGCGCCATTCTACATAAATTTTTGACAGATCAAAACATTTGTTTTTATTGCGTAAACATGTTTTAAACATTTCGACCAATCTGGCTAATTCTTTACAAGGGAAGGAAAATAGAAAAAACAACACTTTTATATTACCTTTCAAATAAAACAGCAAATTAAAACTGAATGGTTTTTGCTTTTGTATATAAATACATATATATCATACATGTGTATATACGAGGGCGGTTCGAAAACTTCTTACCCTATCAATTAAAGAGAATAGTTAATTTTTCAAAAATATTTCTATTTTTCAATATAATCTCCTGAAACTTCAATACACTTGGTCCAACGCTTTTCTAGCAATTCTCTCCCTTGATTAAAATAGTTTTCCTCAAGGTCTTCAAAATAGTGTTTTACAACCGTGTTTGCATCTTCATTTGAGGCAAAACGCTTGCCAGCAAGGATTTTTTTTTAGATTTGGGAACAGGTAAAAGTCACTGGGAGCTAAATGAGGAGAATAAGGCGGTTGGTCAAGCAACTCGTACTTTAATTCGTTGATTTTAGCTCTTGTACGCTGGTGCGTTGTCTTGATGAAAAATTATTTTTTTGTGTTGTAAGCCAGGACGTTTTTCTCGAATTTGTACATTTAATTGATCCAAAAGGTTGCAATAGTACTCTGAATTTATTTTATTACCCTTTTGCAGAGAGTCAACCAACAAAATACCTTTGAAATCCCAAAAAACCGTTGCCATAACCTTACCAACCGATTGAATTGTTTTTGCCTTCTTTGGGGCACTTCCTCCAGCTTCAGTCCATTGTTTGGATTGTTCTTTTGTCTCTGGAGTATAGTGGTGGATCCATGTCTCATCAACAGTTATGAAACGACGCTTAAAATCAATTTTATTTCGCTTAAAACGATCTAAACAAGCTTGAGAAATGTTCATTCTAATGCGTTTTTGGTCGACTGTTAACAAATGCGGCACCCATCTTGGAGAAAGCTTTTTCATCTGTAGTTCTTCATGTAAAATTTGAGATGTCCATGATATTAACTATTTCACGCACTTTTATTCGTCGATCATTTAATACCATATCATGCACTTTGGCTAAAATTACCTGTTGTTGTTGCTATTTTTGGACGTCCACTACGTGATTCATCTTCAATGCTTGTATGACCACGTTTAAATTCAGCAACCCAATTTTTTTACTGTTGCATATGAAGGAGCACTTTCACCTAACACATTCACCATATCATTATGAATTTCTTGTCCCGATAAACCTTTTTTATGTAAATATTTAATGACACCACGCATATCTAATTTTTCCATTGTAAAAAAATCGCGGATGCGTCTTTTGTGAACACCTGTTTGTATATGAAGGAGTTACCAGATCGAAACAAAATTTAACATGTGTTTATACCGCGCTTTTTGTGCTAGGCTAATAAGTTTCCAAACCGCCCTCGTACATGTGTATATACTGTTATTACTCTGAATTACTTTTTGTCTTTAATTTTTTTCAGAATTTTTTGTTTTGGAAACAGTTGCGTTTATAATACTCGTATTTAGTAGATTACATTAGATTGGTTCACATATTACTTTTTGACGAAATACAAAATAAATATTTGATTTCAATGTGCGTCAGTTGCAGGTTTTTATTTGGTGTTAATACAATATTTATATAATATGTTTACAAAAATTGCAAAATTTTAATTAAATTTTATGTTCAAATATTGAAGCAGGTATCAATTTAATAAAAAGCTGTTGAAAACAGAATTTCTTAAAAGCATACATACCTATTTGCAGTCGCTTTCAGTGCTTTCATATTTTATTAACATGATTATATTAGGCTCAGTTTCTGAGTTCATATTTAAATGTTATTTAGCTTTAAGATTCATTTAAATACGAAAATCGGGGTTTCACTACAAATTTGTACTTGAACTTAAATGCCCAAACTTCTTCATTTAAATTTTATTTAAGTTTTTCTGATAGTCCGCATGGTTCACAAACACACATACTCGTACGAGCTATTGCCTGTAGAAGACATTTGAAAATTAGTTGCTAATTTTGCACTAAACAACAGCACAATATAAAAATTAATTTAAAAAAAAAAAATAAATTCGCATGAAATAAAATTATTAAGTTTTTCTATGCCGTTAATAAATTTAATATTTTTCTATTCTTCCACTAACAAACAGCTGTTCTATGGAACACTTTCCATAATATTTGAAATTTAAGTAAAGCTGCCACACTTTTATCGCATTTAAATAACAATTATTTAAGACTGATAAACTGAACCTGCATTTAAATACAACTTAAGTTTAAATGAAAATTAACTAAATTTGTATTTAAGTACGATGTCAAAAACTGGGCCTTAGTTTCACTTGTATGTTTACAACACTTAACTCCCCCTTTTAGAGTTGAGAAATTGATGAGCAGACAGACGAAGTTTGTAGGCGATGTATTTAAGAGGAAGAGTGTGCAGTAAACCTCTACTGTACTGGACATTTTAAGACATTTTTCGTTTGAAGTTGCCTCTCTTCGCATTTTTTCATGTTGTTGCTTCATATTATTATTCTCATATCAACATCAACTTCATATAAACACACTAGATGTGCTTAAAAAACAACAACAACAAAAAAGAAAGAAAAGAGAAACGAAAAATTTCTGTCTGTCTATTAATTTCGCAACTCTAAAAGGTTTCAGCAAGTTCAAATCAGAATGAGAACAATGTCTGTCTTTCAATTTCCAAACTCTAAAAGCGGACCATATAAAGTGTTGCAGCTTTAGTGCAAAAGTTGGTATTGTCGTATTGCTTTCGGAGAAGTGGGGAGATTTTGGCGATTCACGAAGCTGATTTTGGTAATTCCCTAAAAAAAATTGGAACCACTGCAGTAACAGGTTTTTCATATTCGGTGCGCGTTTTTGCCGTGGAGTATGCATCTGAACTATAAACGGTCAATCGCTTTAGTGCGAAAATTGAAGTTGACATATTGCTTGTAAGAAAGTGGAGAGGTTTTGGCGTTTTTGAAGCCGACTTTCACAAATCCCAAAAAAATCGGAACAGCTTCGCTAACCGAATCTTAATTTTTAGTTTGAAATCGAAGCGGGTTTTTTACTTTTTTAAACTAATTATATACATATATTTCCCAACAATTTGTGTTTTCAATCATTCAAAACAATTTCTTTTCACCTTTGAAATGTTAGAGACGTGTATGAATGAAAAGGCTTGTTTTTTGTGTTTTGACAGGTATTATTAGAGTATTTTTCTTTTTAAATTCTCAGCAATTTGTTTACATTGTTGGGATATAAAGTTGAATGTTTGAGAATATCTTTCAAAAAAATTTCCAAAGTCTACTGATGATTAGGGTAGTTCCTATGAAATGTCGACATTTAGATAACTGGGAAGCATAGGAAACAAGATATTTATAATTTTTTATTGGTATAAATGTTAGAACTTAAAATAGCGAATAAAAACTTAATTGATTAAAAAGTTTCAAAATATTAAAACTGTTGCTATACCAGAAACTGATCTCATTTTGTCATGTTGTTAAATTAAGTTATTGTACTTTTATACTTTATTTGAACACCTTTCTTTTTATAATTCAAAGCAAAAACTTATATAGGTATAACATTTATTTCAACTAAATTAAACTGTTTGTTTAGGCTGCAGAACTAATTATGAATGGCCCCTTTAAGCTAGACTTCATTTCAAAGCAGTATTTTTTAAACTATTAAATGAAAATATATATTTGCCCTTAATGGCAAAAATCTAATAAATTCATAGGTATGTTTTTATTGAAATAATCTCTCCAATTAATGCAGCACAACTTTGCCCACTGAATCTGCTAAACCTTTTGTGCTCATAAAGGGTTTTAACGAATCATGAATCACGAAAAACTTTGCTTGGATTAGCGGATTACCGCATTTTGTTATTGAAAATTCTTTAAAAACTTTAAATTGCTTCATGTTTTCAGGTAATCGGCACAACATTTCCTTCAAAAGTTTTTTCATATATGTGAGACAATTTTCTTTAACCTATTGCATTTTCAAAATTATTTGGTTTACAATTTTTGGGGAAAAAACTTGTGTAGTAGAAAAGAGATGATCATGCGTGATGCTTCCTACTTGCATGTAATCCGACTGAAATTTAAGGTTTGATTTATTTTGATAGATATCGGACTTATGAATATCAAAAACAGACGATTTTTTTTCGACACATTGTTATTTATAAATCATTTGAGCAAGGCGAATTCATAACAGCTGAAATTGACAGTACAGCTGATAATTTTTTTTTATTTTAATCTTTTTCAGATGTCAATGGCTTAATTAAACCAAATATGAAGATAAGATTTTAAAATAGTTTTTTAAATTATGTATTGTATTTTGAGCACCAGGTATCATCCAGAATTCTCCCCAATCTGGCTGACCATTTTCATATTTCAAGCTCTATCATCTGAGACTTTAAGTTTCACGAAATAATTAAAACTTTCGCGAAATAATTAAGTTTTTCTTATATTGTAATTTTTTTTAGAAGAAATTTGAAAAAAAATTAAAACAATTTTTTAAGTTACGTTTTGTATCTTGAGCGCCAGCTATCATCCAGAATCCTCCCCAATCTGGCGCTGGCCATTTTCACCTTTCCGAGCTCTATGATCTGAGACTTTAATTTTCACGAAATAATAAAAAGTTTCACGAAATAATTGAAAGTTCGTGTTGTAAATTTTTTTACTATCAGCCCAATTACAAATAAAAATTCCGCGGGAGTTTTTTCACTTTTCTCCAATTATGAACAAAAATCGAATATGATAGTTTTTTTTTATTTTTTCGTTCTCTTCGTTAAATAATAACACTAAAAAAACATTAACGGTTCCATACCTAGGATCAAGTTAACAAAAATTGTGCTTTTCTTTTTAATTTGAATTGAGAAAAATACTTTAATTGAGAAATAATTTCCGAGGGAAAAAAATTCCGTGAGAAATAAATTCCCTGAGAATATTCACAAACGTCACCTAAAATTGTCTTAAAAATCGGTGCAATAAATTTTTAAAATGGTTGACTTAAAAAACTGCTAAACAGAACATTTACAGCTTTTTAACTTTTTTATGAACACGGCCGTATATAAAGGGTGTTTTTTTAAGCCCGATAGAACTTGAAATTGTAAAAAATAACACAAAAAATTAAATTGTAATCAAAATTTTTTTTTATTCGAAAGATCAATACGTGACATTAACATTTGAAAATGATTTCGGGCATATGGGCACCGCGGCTGTTCTTGACGAAGCGCATTCTGGACGTCCAATTTTGGGCCACTTTTTCGAGCACTGCTGGCCGTATGTCACGAACAACACGAACAATGCTGGCCTCCAAGGCGTCAATTGTTGCTGGTATATCAGCATGAACCAGTGACTTCACGTAGCCCCACAGGAAATAATCGAGAGGTGTCAAATCGCACGACCTTGGAGGCCAATTGACAGGTCCATTTCTCGAAATCAACTTATCGCCAAATTTTGATTTCAGTAAGTCGATGGTTGCGTTCGCCGTATGGCACGTAGCGCCATCCTGTTGAAACCACATCTCCTCCGGATCAATGTCATCCATATTTTCAAACAAAAAATCATTGATCATGGTGCGGTAACGATCTCCATTGACCGTAACGCGAGCTCCGGCCTCATTTTTGAAGAAATAAGGTCCGATGATGCCACCAGCATGAAAACCGCACCAAACAGTGCATTTTTCTGGATGTAATGGAGTCTGTAGGGTCTCTTGTGGATTGGTCTCACTCCATATGCGGCAATTTTGCTTATTAACAAACCCGTTAAGCCAAAAATGCGCCTCATCGCTGAACACAATTTTTCGTCTATAAGTTGCGCGAATCGACGACTGATTTTCAAAGTAAATTTGGATAATTTCGTAGCGTTGTTCAAGCGTGAGTCTATTCATGATGATTTGTCAGAGTATACTGAAACAAATAAAAAAAATGTTTCATCAAAATTTAATTTTTTGTGTTACTTTTTACAATTTAAAGTTCTATCTAGCTTAAAAAAGTAGCCAATTATAGTATAAATAAATAGTATAAATAAATAAATATTCGCCACGTTTGGCGAGAAATCGTCATATCTGACAACCGTGTAGGCAGTAGTGCCAAAAATGTTTATCGAAAAATCTTCATTTTCCAAAAATAAAATTTTAGTTTTAGAAAAAAATCCGTTTACTTTAGTTTTTTCTTTTCAGTCAAACACAAAAATACCGATATATGTATTCAATCTAATCCACAAATACTTCATGAGGTGGAAATTGCACCAAAACGGATCAATCTGTCGTGTGCAGTTTCAGCAAGGTGCATTGTGCAGTCATACGTCTTAGAAGAAAAGAGTAGGGATCGTTATATAAAGTTGTTAAAGAAGATTGGTTATGATGGCGCACCAACGAAAATTCCCAAAACACATTAATATCGAGAAACTTCAGTTTCCGCTGGCATCCGAAGTTATCTGAGCTGAGGGCACCAGACTTTTCTTCATGGGACTGTATTAAGCAACAAGTGTGCCATACAAAACAAACGAATTTGACTGAACTAAAGCAGTTCATTAAAACCATATTTGAGGCGATCCCGAATTTAGCACTTCAGGCCGTAAGGAATAATTTTCGGATTAAGTGTCGCATATATCATCTGCTAAAATCGTTAGTAATTTTCTAACAATGCAAATAAAAAACTTAAATACATTGTTTAACAAAAGTTAATTAAATATCTTAATATAGCACAATTGGTGCGCCACGCTATTTATATTTATTATTAAACGACTTCCTGCGCAATCGTTCTTTTATTTATATAATATGGTTTATTTTAAATATTGTATTTTTATTTAGCGTTTAAAATAATATTTACCATTGACTATTTTAGTTTGATATGAATTTATGACACAAGCTGTTCGTGCCTTTGGACTATATTCATAGTCAAAACTAAACTATACCTTAAGATATCCTCCTCTGGCGTGTCAGAATAACTTTTCTCTGGCCTGGATGCCAGGACATAATGGCCATAGGAGTAATGAGATGGCACATATCAGTGCCAAAAAGAAAACTGAGCAAACTTTCATTGGATTTACTCTAATCTTTGATTTCAATAAAAGATTCCGCAAGAAGTAGAAAAGGGGTAAATATTGGAACCAGACAAACAGTCTTGAATATTCCAAAAACTTTCTAAGCTTTGGCACTAGTTAGTCTAAACTCACTGTTAGGATGTATAGGAAAATCCTACGGACACAATTCTTTATACCTGCCTTAAGCATCTATATAGAATGGTCATTCCCAAAACAGACATTAGCGTGTGCAAGAGAGGAGTACCTGATACACCTTATTGTGGGGCGTTGAACACACAAGGTACAGGCTGCTACAAGCCTATACGTGAACAGCACTAGCTAATCTTGCCAATAAAGTTAGTTAGTGCGGTTTCTAGACGTACGAAGCGTATGATGGTATAGGGAAAACCATTGTATGTATATTTAATTTTGGTTTTAATTTCATCAGAGTAGGCTGAACAGTTCAGAAGTAGAGGAAAATGTTTCATCAAACACTTTAAAGAAACTAAAATCTATGAGCAACACTGTTTGTTCCTCTTGGCATGCAAGTGAAAAAATCACTGGCAACCAAAATCACTAGCAAGTAAGCTCACAAGTTGCATCTGTATGACAATATATTGGGATTTTTGCACGTGCGCGTGTAAACACTGAGTAAGTCAAATACATGTTGACACCCATATTAGCTAAAAGTAAACCTCTTTTCGACTATGAATACAAAAAATATATTAGCGGCTTTTTATTTAAATGTTTACCTTAGCAAGAGTCGAATTCAGCGAAAACAAAACTTTGTTTTAAAATATGATTATTTTTATCGCCGTTGAATTGAATCTCTCTTTTAGCAAAGCGAGGATTTTCAACGTTTAACTGATCTGCTTAATTAATGTCAACAAATTGTTTTTTCAGCTGTATTCTATTTGCAGCTATAATTTTTTAGATTTTCAGCAATAATTTGGTATATAACACGGCCATCCGTTTAGTCAAATTTAGTGTCTGCTTCTCTGGCAAGTTGAGCGAAAGTAAAGGAATAGTTTTAAAATGCAACATTTTATTTTACTCTTGGCAATTTTTGCAATGTTTGTTGCGGTTTGGGGTCATGGTATGTTGTTAGAACCCGTTGGCCGATCATCTCGTTGGCGTTATGATCGAACGGCTCCTGCCAATTACGACGATAATGAGCTCTTCTGTGGCGGCTTTGCAGTAAGTTGGCTCTACCTAGTTTTAGGGCAAAAACTTTTATAGAAGCAAATTTTTTTATTATTTTATATTTATATAGGTCCAGTACAATAAACATGGCGGCAAGTGTGGCATATGTGGTGATAATTATGGAGATCCTGCTCCTCGTGCTAATGAATTGGGTGGCAAATATGGCGGCGAAGGAGTAATAGTTCAGACATATGAAGATACGAACACCATGAACGTTACTTTTCTTTTAACGAAAAATCATCTGGGCTACATTTTCCTGGAATTATGTAATTTAGATGAGTTTGGTGTAGAGTGTGAAGAATGCTTTCAGCATCGTCTTAAATTTGCCGATGGCAGCGACAAGTTTTATGTTGGCGACAAATCAGACAGATTTGATGTTACAGCTATTTTACCAGAAGATGTCAAATGTAAACACTGCATTCTGCGTTGGACTTATCGTGCTGGTAATAATTGGAATTACTGTGACGATGGCTTAGAAGGTGCTTTGGGCTGCGGCGATCAAGAAACTTTTAAATCCTGTGCTGATGTTGCTATACTATAAACATCTAAGGACCTCAACAAAAATTCTCTTGAGTTTCTAGGAAAAGCAGAATTTTTGATTTTGCAAACGCCATTTTTGTTAATTTTTGTTTTAGAAATACTTTTTAGTCTATATGTACATACAGTATTGGTCATAACTAAAGCACTCCCTAGTTGATAAACGGGACCTTGTTAATTTATATGGATCTTAAATTTTATTTGTTATTTTTATTATTTATATTAATAATAGTTTTGTTTTCACTTTTCCAGAAAAATAAAATAAAAGAAAAAATAGCTATTTAAAGCGGAAAATGTAGAGGACAAAATTATTGCAATACATGAAAATAAAAATCTTAAAAAACTAATATGGATTTGTTGCAAAACCTTTGTTTTGAATACCACACGCACATCTTATAGGCATGGGGAATACTAAGTTAATTGTGGTGGTCTGCTGTACTCTTCCCCATATCGTTTTTGATGGGCCTAGACTTATTTTTAAAACGTTTCAGATTTATTTTCATAGTAAGTATTTGCTATAAGATCGAGCGAATTAAAAACTTCAATCGTATTGATCTGCAGTCATTCTTTGCGCACTTCCAAAGTGTGCCTAATATTGCTGTCCTGTTGAAATCTTCACTTCTCTGCTTAAGGAAACAGTACAATCTGTACTATATCACAATCCATAAATCAATCTAAAATTCTGGCAATGTGATAAGTCGGGTCCGTCCCTTGGGAAGCAGTTCCGAGAACCTTCCATTATACCTCCAGGGCTTTAATATTTCTCCTTTCGTTCGACGTTTAGCCGTTATTCCATCTGAATACTTCGAAAAGTATTTAGAAATGATGCCTCAAGGTGTAGTACTATCTTCCTTATTATGATCAGTATAAGTTGACGACCTTATCAGGCTCCTAAATGGAAAGGAATACAAAACCGTTGGGTACGCAAATGACATCTGTGTGACAATTAGGTTTGATCATCCTGACACAATTGGCAACATGTATTAGACACAACATGGGAATCGGCCAGAAGGCTTCCCTTCTTTCTTTCTCTGTTCCATCGTTACTACAACGGATTTTTCTTTGACGAGATTAGGGATGTTGTTGCAGAAACTTGCACATTTTTATGTAGCACGCGTTCATCGTCCAGAGCTCATTCATTTGTGTTCGATTGCCCGGATAATCGTCCTACGCATTACAGAGAAAGTTCGTTTTTCAGCCATACGCTTCGCCTGTGATATAAGTTGCCTGCAGATGTGTTTTCTATCTATTACAACATTGGAAAGTTCAAGTCAAATGTTCATAAATACTACTCCCTCTTTCCTCCTCCTCACAGCCTATTTTCCTAGTTCTGGTACAATGCACTGCATATGTAGAGGTCATACCCTCAGTACTGGTCCAAGAGAAAAAAGTAAGCCCTGGAAAGACAACGATTGTGCCATTTACCAGCAAAAGTGAAGTGGAAATTCCCATTCGAAAGATAAACAATATTGATATTGCTCGCAAGTTAGAGATATCTGGGCATAGTCCTGGATAAGAAACTCACCCGGGAGCCGCATCTTAAATCGGCTATATAGTAAGAATGACTACAAAAAGCCTTTGGACTGCCAAAGAATTACTGGGTAAATCTTGAGGTTCTAATATTACATACTGGTTATATACTCAAATGGTAAGACCTGCTAAACTAGATGGAGCTCTAGTATGGTGAGCAAACCCCTAACAGGTAACGGTCATATCAAGATTTTTTTTTTTTTTTTTTTCGAACAAACACAAAAACTGCGAAGCTTTTTTGCTTGTCTGCAGTAACACCCAGGGTCTGTGGCAGGAATCGAACCTGCGACCTCGAGACTGTTGGTCGAGTACTCTACCAAATCAGCCATCGAGACACCCACGCAAGTGGTAGAGACTTGCAGGCCTATGTATTACAGGGGCGATGAGATCTACCCGTATGACAGGTATGGAAGCACTTGCGAACCTGATGCCGTTTAACGTAGCTGCTTAAGAGATAGCAGTCATGCAGGTGATCTCCATTTACAGGTAGAAACTAAAGTCGGCTATTCTTATTAGCCATCTTACAATACTTGAAGAAATCAGAGAAGTAATTGTTATGTCTCAGATGAGTGGCCACATAGATCAAATCTATTCCTAAGCAGGAAGTTCAGAATCATCTTGCGCACTAGTCCAAGGTGGTTGTGGAATGGTTGACAAAAGTACTACACAGATGGAACCAAAATGCTTCAAGGAGTGGCAGCAAGAAGAATAGAGACTAGAACATGCAAGAAAATAACTCCTAGCAAGGACACCACAATCTTCCAAGAGCAACTATACGAGTACGTAATAAGGTAAGCTGTGGATATACTTACCATGGGTGCCATGATAAAAATACTCTCTGACATTCAATCGGACCTCAAAGCCCTAAGCAGTTGTGGTTTTACGTCCAAGCTAATACTGGAAGACTAAATGGAAAACTAGATTACGCTGGCCAGGGTACTCGTACATAATGGACAATGCGGCAATGATGTGACATACAACTCTGCCAAATTTGGAGTAGAGAAGTCTTTTATTGGACCCACTCCAACTTTTGGCTTCAACAAGAGTCTGCTTATGAGGGAGGTGAAGAAGTGGACTGAGTTCATCGTGAAGAAATATTGGAATGAGCCTTCCAAGCCATTTTTTAATCTGTTCTGTAAAGAAGTCCGAACGTGATCTAAAACTAGACAGGGAAATCCTAAGAATACTGATAGATGCAACTGTAGGTCATTATACCTGCCTCAAGCATCTGTACGGAATAGGTATTTTCAATACAGATCAATACTTGCAGATTGTGCAGTATGCAGTAGGAGCCACTTACTGTTTTGCTTTGGGACACAGGAGACACAGGCTACTACAAGCTCTTACTTTGAGTGAACAGGATTTCACTCTCATTGAAAGAGTGGGTCTGGTTTCTTGACATACCTAACCCGTGAGTGGGCAATGGGAAGTACAGTAGATCAACATTGGCCACCTTTAAATAAAAATAAATAATAATTTAGATTAAGCATTTTCAGATATCCCAATCAAAGTGCGCTTTGATGAATGCAAGTTTAGCTGTTTTGCTAAACGTCGACCGTTGTACTCGTACCTGTCTGATTTTCCTAACGTCTACTTAGGTGTGCTATCGTTATGCCCAATACTGTATGTCTAACTGCCGGATATAGTCAGCTGCATTTAAACTTACATGTGTAAATTTGTATCGAAACTTCTCAAGTTTTCAATAAACAAAACATACACATTCACATGTAACAAAAGTAAACACTAATTTTTATGTCTTCTTTTACTAATTTGCTTTACCATTTAATGGTATTTTTATTGAAAATGGTTGTTCGACTATCGTTTTTAGTTTCCTTGTTAATAATTTAAACATGTTAAGGAAGTAGTAGTATTGTATTGCAATCAAATTGCATGATGTTATTGTCATACGGGAGATAAGAAAGTTTACTGTGAGCTGACAAAGAAATATTATTGAAATCGATAAGAAACTGTTGAAGAAATTCAAACAGAAATGTTATAGTTATCATCGGTGAAATGAAAACAGTGTCAAGAAAACATTTAATCAAAAGAATTTAAAATTTCAGGGAATTTCTATAAGAGATGTTATTTAGAGTTTCAAGAATTTTTAAAACTGTCTGCAGTTGGTCTTGCCCGGCCGACAAAAGTAACAATATTTATTTTAGGTTTAGTGGTTTACTTTACAGTAAAATACAGTATATGTGTGATTTTTCAGCAAATTGTGAACATTACTCGAACTCATAGAAAACTCTCTTGTCCAAAAAAGTGCTCGAACGGAAAAGTCTGTAGACTTTAGTAAATAAAATTTAGCTGATAAAATTATGGCTTTATATGACCGTGCACATATCCCTATGGAATAGGCTTATTGCAGATCAGACTAGCTAGAAGTTAATTGTCAAACATTTTTTAGAGTAACATAACTAACGTGTGCCCTTCTCGTCTACACTGCCCCTTACCACATCGACCGTTCTTGCATCGCAACCAGTCAGGGTGATATTACATATGCATGTTGTAATAACCTCTTCCCTGACACAAATACCAAACACCAAAGATTTTCAATTTAATTATATTTTTTCAATTCAATTACATTTTTCCAATTTAATTATATTTTCTTCTGCTTGAATTTCTCTTCAAGACCTCCTCTGTTGCTTGCTTATTTTACAATAACTATTTTTCACGAGAGACTCTACAACTATATCCGTGTTGCCAGATCTCCCCAACTAACTAGTGTTGTCAGGTCTCCACACGTGTCATAGTTATTTTGTAACATTCTCGCTAAACGTTGACTTTTTGACTATGACTCATGCTTTCCGAGAGCAATATTTTAGTACTGACAAGTAGAATAAGGCTTAAAGTCTTGGGACAACCAGCAGCATATATTGTTTAGTAGGTAGGAAGGCCGCTGGACACCTTAGTATTCCTAAGTTTTCCAGCTTACTTAATCGTATGTTCTTATTTGTTCCCTTTGTGTTTTATTTTCTAGTAGTTGGTTGGACAGTTTTGAACAGCAAACCGATTTTTTCCCAACCTATATACTCTTAACGGTCTATCTCACAAACTCCAAGGACCAAATTAAGTGACTTAATCACGACATGTACGTCTTCCCTAATACCACCCATGAATGAAATTATCATTATAATGTTAGTAATTAGTCTCCAAATCAGTTTTCCGATGCACAAAATTTCATTGAACGTTAACGTTTGGAGAATGGCTGAATTTGTACTGAAAGTATGTCACAGTTAAATGCACTAGCGAGGGCCTATACGACGTTTAGATAAGTTCGTGAAAGGTATCTAAACATGATAGAACGTGTCATTGACTTACGGGCTTATTTGAGGATGTACTAACTCCAAGGAATGAATTATTAATGATACAGCAGCGCCCCCATGAGGCTCACACAGGTTGCAACTTTTTGCCATAAGTTTGTAGCCATATAGACAAACTACTTACTTAAAAGCTCTGGCCTTCTAATCCCTCTAGTATGCAATTTCCCTGTCACGCAGTCAAAGGAAGGCAAGACTTATGAATTGCTACATCGAGGCCCATTGAGAGCCTTTAACCAACTCAACTATATTATCTTCTCCACCAGTTCCTTATATTACAGGTATCTATTACAAGCCAACAGCACCTGGATGGGTGTTAGCTCCCGAAAACCGACATGCGCCAAAGTTTTCAGGGAAACTAATTCTCCTTTCTACGATGTTAGGTTTAAGCCACAGCCAGCACATTGCAGCAGAGGTAAGACTCTCAACCATAATCAGCGCTAAGATGGTCTGCAAGCGGAACCTCTTTTGGCTTTGTCGATCACTGTTCTGCGAAATACCCCTTGATAAGGGTTTCGGAAATCCAACACAATGCGGCTTCCTAAAGTTTTATCTGCTACAACAGACGAGAAACTCTTACCCCGCTATGCCCCAGAAAGTGGAGTGTTCTGGTTAGGTTGATTTATCCTTAAAACAATTTCTGTTTCTTTTGATTTTTTTCGGCTCACGAAGTTACACCCTGTTTTGTCACCCACCAGACAATCAGCAACAATATTGTGAAATTTAATAATTGTTTCTTAAACATAATAAAATAGATTAAATACCAAATAGCGAATCTATTAGGTAAAAAAAATAATGAATTTGAATATAAATATTCAGAGAACAGATTTTGTCGAACAGTAGTCGATATTTAGCAGTTGGTATAATTTAGAATATATCTCATGTCTAAAGGTGGGAATAATTTCCAATTTAGAAAATTCATATTATATTTAAACGATTTTCTATTTAAAGTGCAAAGTGCTGTGATTTTGTTAAGCTTGAGCATTGGCCTGTCTTTAGCTGTCGATATTTGTGAATACCAAATGAATGGCGTGCATTTATCGCATCCAGCGGATTGCAATCAGTTTGTAGAATGCCAAAATGGTAAAACAAATCGAATATTGAGTTGTCCTCTGGGATTGCATTTCAATCGTTTTAAAAGTGTTTGTGATTTGCGGCAACGTGCCGGTTGCGACATTCAGTTTGTAAATGTTGCCAGCGAAGAGACAAACTGTTCAGCGTGTTGTGCTCTTTATGGTTGCTATGCTTATGCATACTGTCCGACGGCGCCGGCAACACCAACCAGTCCAAGTACTTATTTAACAACTGATACTGACACTACAGAGGAGTATACTTCTGTAAGTGCTGAAACTCATAACACGACTACAGACACCGCAGGGACTCTCAGCCCTTTTACTACTCCTATAACTGATATTTCCACTACAGTGGATTCTACCGATACTCCAGTAACATCCAGCAAACCTGATACTGCTGTTACCGATAACCCTACCACAGTCGACTCTACAGACACTCCAGTAACACTCAGCACTTTTACTACTCCCGCCAGTCCTGAAACTCCCGTTACGCCCGACATACCCAAAACCAATCAATGTGCCAACAATTTGACTGTTTGCCAAGAGGAATCAGATAACAGTGTTATGCATGTCAATGGCACCTGCAATCAATATATTGTTTGTGTAGCCGGCTGTGCCTACATCAGGTCCTGCCCTGCAAACCTGCAGTTCGATATAGCAAAACAAATCTGTGATCATCCTCAAAACGTGAATTGTCCTTGGCAGTCCACTACTGCCATAACAGGACCTTCGGGTGTTACTTGCGCTCATCATGGCCAATGTGAAAAACAACTTGATGGCAAAATGTTTGCAAGTCCAAATAGTGACGGCTATATAATATGTCAGTGTGAATGTGAAATCGAAAGACCGTGTCCAGAAGGAACCAAGTTTGATATGAAGCTATTAACGTGTGCATGGAAAGCAAATAGACCTGAAATTGAAAACGGAAATAATAAAAATCAGGAAAGTGATGGCAAAACGGGTAACAATAAAACTGAACAGGGAACGGAGGAGGAAAACACAAGTGACAATGAAACTGCTGATGGCAGCGTAAATATTGGGAAAGATATCTGCCGCAACGATATTGAAATATGTAAAAACCAAAGCGAAGGAACACTTTTTCCCGTCGACGGCATCTGCAATAAATTTTACAAATGCAACTATGGCTGTGCTGTCGAAATACTTTGTCCCAATAATCTAGTCTACAATCCCCAAACGGAATATTGTGATTATCCAGAAAACTATATATGTCCATGGCTGTTTACAGCGCCATCTGGACCAACAGCCGGCCCATCTGGCATTGCATGTGCCAGCGGAGGACGTTGCTTGGGCAAATTGGAGGGTACACTTCTGCCTTCTTTGACCAGCTGTGCAAAGTACGTCGTATGCCAGTGTGAATGTGAAGTTGAAAGAGACTGTGCCCAAAATTTATATTGGGATAGAAATTTATTGACATGTAATTATTCGGCCAATGTAACTTGTGATTTAAATTTACAATAAATCTATATTTATGCATATTAATGATCAATTAAAAATACTAAACATTAGATAAAGGATTATATATTTTTCGTTAGAATTAAAGAATCGAAAAGCAGTTTGAAAGACTTCACTTGTGAGTGATATATAAAAGTTGGTTAAATTTTAAGGGCCAGTGATGATTTGGAATAAAATACAAATTATTTCCTTTTCGTTTTATTATGATAACATGGGAATGATTCAATTATGTATGGAAAGAAATATTGGCCAAATCGCCGCCGCGACCTCGGCGATACATCTCCATCCCATGGTTCAAATTTTCGATGACGCTGAGGCAAAATTGAGGTTCTTTGCAGGTACACCAGGTACACCTTTTCTTTCAAATAACCCCAAAGAAAGAAGTCCAAAGGTGTCAAATCACATGATTTTGGCGGCCAATTGGCATCGCCACCACGTGAAATAACACGGCCATTGAATGTACCGTGCAAAAGAGCCATTGTTTCGTTAGCTGTGTGGCAAGTGTCACCGTCATGTTAAAACCACATATCGTCCACATCCATATATTCCAATTTGGGCTATAAAAACTTCGTTATCATCTTGTAATAGCGAACACCATTCACAGTAACTGCCGGGTCGGCCTCATTGTGAAAAAAAAGACGGCCAGCCAATAAACCGCACCAAATAGCCACTCTTTGCGCATGCATTGGTTATTCGACAATCACTCTTGGATTATCATTCGCCCAAATGTGACAATTCTGCTTATTGATGCATCTACTAAGGTGAAAATATGTCTCATCACTGAAGCTGATTTTCTTCGAAAATTGATCATCCACTGTTGCCATTTCTTGCCACCACTCCGACCATTGATCTTGTAAGCGTGTAAATACAAATTTTTACGCATAATCTTCTTCAGCGACGAGCGTGAGAGGTGCAATTGTTGGGCGTGTCGGCAAGCTCAGATGAACAGCTCTTCAGCAATGGAAGCGTCTAAAAGAGCCAAGACCGGCCTTAAACAACAATTTTTTTCTGCATTTCATTTGATATTTCCCAATTACAGACTAATTCAATTTGAACTATGAAAAGATACACAATCCAGCAATGCGTTTAAGTTATTCAGGTTTATTATGAAAATGGGTGTTCAAAACAAAATGCATATCGTGCACTTCATGGTTTGTCCGGTCAATTTAATCGCCCAAATGTGGAAAAATCGTTCAAAAATATTGTTAAACGGGTCTATAGGAGATGTGAAAACACCAGTGTGTGATCGTACAGCTCATTCTGCACAAAACATTACTGCTATGACGCTTCCATTGGGATGATTGGGCTTTGGTTTCAATGACATAGCCATACCCCCATATTTTATCCAGTCGACCAGTTATGACCCTTTTGAGGAAATTTGGGTCGTCGTTGACGATTTTCAACAGCTCCAAGTGACATACATGTAACGCTGTTTTTGCTCAAAATTTAGCAATTTTGGAACAATCTTCGCTGCCGCACGCTTCGTAAAAATTAAAACGTCCGTAAAAATTGCTTGATATGAGCCGAACGATATGCCAACATCATCTGGAACCTCTCTGATAGTGATTTGACGATTATCCAAAATCATTTTCTTCACTACTTCCATGGTTTCATGGTTGTTGACGCGCGACCAGGACGAGCATCGTCATTGACATCTTTTTGGCCTTCCTTAAACCGGTTATACCGCACTTGAACTTGTGTTCTTATAGTAGACTCGCCAAACATCTCAGCTAACATTTCTTGCACATTTAATTGCATTTTCTACACAAAACTTAATACATTTTCTTTGATTCATTTTTTCGAATAGTAAAAAATCGAAGAGGACACCATAACACAACTAAACTTTTTATCTGTCAAAAACAAACTGACAATCCAAAATGGCTGATATTGCCAACATATATAAGAGATATGTGTACCAACATAACACGGGGGAAAAATGCGAAAATCGAACATACGTAACTCACGAAATTTGAAAATAACGGTTATTTTTTTATCAGACCTCGTATGTCTGACAATATATACCACACCGATCGTACAGAAACCATAACGTTTTGAAAATTTTTCATAAAATTGTTCAAATCGCATGATTTATCAGAAACTCTGTCACACAGTTGCATTTTTAGTACTATTTCAGCACATATGTTTTATTTAGTAGAACGCACGATCGTGTGAGTAGGCGTGGTTTACATTCAACATAGACTCTTAAAATTTAACCACCCGATATCAAGGAATATTTTGGGTTCTGATTGATACCCAACGCCAATGAAAGTCAAGTAATATTCTTACTTACGCCTTTCACAGAACAGGGCTTATCATTTCCCTCCTTGTTTCTTACCACGTTTTTGTTAAAATTTCTTTTGTTCTGATAAAATATGATCAAGTGAGCGATAACGTTTGCGAAAAATGTTTTCAAATAATATCAATATTATATAAAAGAAGAGTAGATAAAGTAAAAAACAATACGTTGTTTGTAACCTACATAATTATTAAATTAGGAAATAAAATTTTTATCTGAGAGGCCTGTTTGCAGCATCTCTAGTGAGTAAGTATAAAAAGCATCAGATTGCATCGTTGCCCTCCATATCGTGTATATCTTTAAGGGTTATTATCTTTGCAAACGGAATACTTTTTCACGGCTAAGAAATTCAATATTTGTATGTTTGCTTGCACCAAGTGAAAGATTCTGACAGAATGATGAAATTATCATTAATTTCATTAGCTGCGTTCGTTTTAGTAGCAGTGGATTATACAACAGCAAGCGTCTGTAATGTGGATAGTGTTGGACGACGTATTGCTTTACCCATTAGTTGTACGAAATTTTTGGTCTGCTCACCCAATTATCGCGTTGTAGTAAGGGAATGCCCAAAAGGCTTGCATTTTAATCATGAACTGGAAATGTGTGATTTACCTTCTAGAGCTCTCTGCAGATACGGAAGAGCACTCTCCTTAGTAGCAAGTGAATGTCAAACATGTGATTGTGATGTTTGTTGCAATACTGCGATGCCACAAACATCAACGGAGGCTAACCTACTCATAACGACAGAAAAATCGACGGGAACTCCTCAAATAACAGAACCGATTCAAACATCCACTTCGAGTAAAACTTCAAGTACGAATCAACCACACGAAACCTCAACATCGAACGACCCAACAGAAAAATCAACAGAGACAACTGAACCAACAGACTTAACACAAACCCCCACAGTAACCCCAGAAGAAACTACCACTTGCAAAACTACAGTGTCACCTGTAAGCGGTACAGCAACATCAACTCAAAGTTCGCAATCCACCAAAATACAGGAACTAACGGAGACTCCCGAGACCACATCTGAAGCATCAAAGGCCACTGAAGCTCCAAAATCTACTCAAACTGTGGAACCAACGGAAACTCCTGATGTGAGCCCCATCAGTACACTAACACCATTAGCCCCATCAACTAGCAGCTCAACTAATATAGAAAATGCTTACGAAACTACTGAAAGTTTAAGTCCGACCAAACCAATACAAACCACAGAAGCTTCAAACCCCTCTGATACTACTGAAGCACCAACATCAACTGCTACTTCTTCTACAACATGCGCAAGTCCAACATCAACTACAACTCTAAGTTCCACTGATAGTCCACCGACTACAAGTTCCTCCAATTCCACTGAATCACCATATATTACTGAAACAAGTCCAACACCGACTTCAAGACCCACTGAGTCTCCAAAACCAACTGAGACCACAACATCATCCCAATCATCAAAACCTACCGAGACCCCAGATTCCACAGAACCAAATGAAACTTCCAAGCCGACTGAGTCACCAGTTACCACCGATACTTCTCATACCAGCTCTCCGCAGCCAACCGGGGAAACCACAGAACCAAATGAAACTTCTGAACCGGCTGAAACACCAACTTCCACTATTGCGTCTCATACCAGCTCCCCGAAACCAACCGGAGAAACCACAGAACCTAGCGAAACTTCTGAACCGGCAGAAACACCAACTTCCACTATTACGTCTCATACCAGCTCCCCGAAACCAAGCGGAGAAACCACAGAACATAGCGAAACTTCTAAACCGGCCGAAACACCAACTTCCACTATTACGTCTCATACCAGCTCTCCGAAGCCAACCGGGGAAACCACAGAACCAAATGAAACTTCTGAACCGGCTGAAACACCAACTTCCACTATTGCGTCTCATACCAACTCCCCGAAACCAACCGGGGAAACCTCAGAACCAAATGAAACTTCTGAACCAACTGCAACACCAGATTCCACCTATACTTCTCATACCAGCTCTCCGAAGCCAACAGTAGAAACCACAGAACCAAATGAAACTCTACAGCCGACGGAAACACCAGTTACCTCCAGCTCTCATAAACCAACAGAAACACCTGTTTCCACTGAATCCTCCAGTGTAACTAAAACCTTAGAACCCAGCAGAGGAACCTCTCAGGCTCCTTTGTTGACTACAACTCAAGAAGCAACTAAAACACCGGATTCGTCAGACACCTCGAAGCCTCCCCCTGTTTCAACTGGTACTTCGAAAACCACCGCAAACCCAAATCCGACAGAAAGCACAGAACTCACTACAGCTACAAAATCAACTGAAACACCAGTTTCAACGGAGTCTTCCACTATAGCTGAGACTTCAAGTCCCATTACTGAAACTTACACTGTAACTGCAAAACCAACTGGAACGCCAAATCTCACTGAAACCCAAAAATCAACCGAACCTTCCACTGCAACTGGAACTCCTCAGCCCAGCACTGCGGCGTCACATTCCACACAAACTGCTTTGTCCACTGAAACCCCAAATTCTACAGATACACCAAATTCCTCTGTAAGCCCCCACCCAACTGAAACTCCAATCTCTACTGAAATAACAAACCTAACGGATAGTCCAAGTTCCACTGACACTCCGCAACCAACAGGAAACCCAGCTTCTACTGCATCTTCAAGTGTAACCGAAACTGCTTTATCTACGCAAAGTATAAAACCTACTAGCACTCCAACAATACCACCACCTTCCACACCTGTCGATTGCGAAGGCAATTGCTGTGGCAAGCCCAGTGGTTCAAAGATGCCAGGAGATATATGCCAACAATTCATTGTCTGCCAAGATAATAAATCCATAACATTCAATTGCCCCAACAACTTGCACTTCAGTGCAGAAACTGGTTCATGTGATTTCCCCGAAAACGCCAAGTGCAATAAACCCTATCAGCCACCAACCGGCCCATATGCCGGACCCTCGGGAACAAAATGTGAAAACAGTGGTCGTTGTTTAGGAAAACGTGATGGTTATGTCTTTCCTGATGCCAACAACAAATGCAGCAAGAACTACGTCATCTGCCAATGCGAATGTGAAGTTACGCGTGAATGCAGCGCAGGTACAATGTTCAACAGCAAACTAAAGGTATGTGACTTTCCACAGGCAATCGGCTGTTAAACAAACGGCCAAAAATATTTGGAAAATATTCTGAAACTATTTTAAACTATTATAGATAAAGTAATAAAAAGTATTTTAAACGATTTTCAAACTTGTAGAATTTCTTTCAAATAAACTACCAACATAGTAACTCAAATTAAAGCGTAATGCATAACGTAATGTAGCGCTTGGGAATTACGTTTAACGTTGTGCCTTAAACAGAAATAGAGATAAAAACGCTAAATTAGCCTCAAAACACCTAAAGTGTGATTACTAATTGCCACCAAAAATGAGTAGCAGTTATTTTGAAGGTAAGTTGTATTTTCCCAAGACGAATTTATCAGGTGAATGCAGGCGGGAAGGCGAATTCAGCACTATTTATTTTGTTATTGTAAAACATATCGTGAATGTCAAAATCTAAATTCCCCTAAGATTGTTCAGCTGGAAAAAATTTTATATAAACGTCAAATATAAACTTTTATAATTGTTTGTAATTAAAATCACAGATTATATTAGTTTTTCACTTTTAAATGCACACAAATTTCTTGAAATTGCACTAAATCATACAAAAAAATCTTCAGATTAAAATGGCGCAAAAATGTTCGTTAGCAAAAAAAAAAAAAAAATTGACAGTCGCATTGAAAAAAAACACGAGAAGCAAAAAATAATCACCTAAGCTGTCAAGTTCACCTAGTAATGAATTCGCCTTGGATTTTTCAATTGTAAAGCTTTGACACCTCGCTATTTGGTTCGGTCTCATACATTTTTTATGATCATGAGGATTTTTTACAGAAAAATTACGCTTTACGCACTAATTGTAAGCCAAGTGAAACTTCAAAACCAAATGACTGAACATCGCCCAGAAATCCAAACAAATATAGACTTATCAAATACGCTGAAAACAGCATACTACTGACCACAACCTATCAGAAATAGAATACCTGTATCTATATTTAAATGACTATATTAACGGCAACGCGACTACATTTATAGCTGTCAACAAATTAAACAATTTGCTTATTTTACTAGCGACAAAAAGCAGGTTAGTATTAAATACTTTGAAGGCGACTTAATTCAATTTAAAAAGAAAAAAACACGGAAGTAAACAAGTGGTACCCCTAGGAGAGAATTTGTCTTTTCTTCAGTGCAGTTGGCAGGTATTTTATTATATATATCGCACTTATATGTTTATGGTATTGTTCTACGAGTTTAACGAACTGAGGATCGAAATTACAGATCAGCTGTTTATTTTATTATACTGCTGGCAACTACAATATATTTTAGTAGCTGACAATAATTGTAGCCAGCAGCATTTTTAGTCGGTACCTACTAGCCTGCTGTCTTTAATGTGTGTCCTCGGGAAACAGGTTTGGCCTTGGCGTAGACCAAACCGGGGCATTCTATTTTCTAAGGCATAGGGTGGAAGGAGTACCTTGTTTGTTGTGGTAAACAAAACTCTAGGAAGCCGCATGACTTAAGTGTGTTGGACTTCCGAAACCCATACCAAGGGTTGAAATTGGTAGAATGGAGGCGAGCCAAGCCTCCAGAAGGTTCTGCCTTTCAGATTTCTCGGTGCTAACCATAATTGGCCTTGGAAGATTCTGCTTGCAGATCATGGTTGAGGTACCTACATCTTGCCTGAAACGTTCTGGCTGTGGTTTAAACCTAAAATCGCAGTAAAGGGGGCTTCAAACCCTCAAGGAGCTGTTGTCTTAGATTAGGTACCTTTAATGTAATGAACCAGTAGTGATGGTTAGACCGATGAGTTGGTTAATGGCTAATGCTTTTGATGGACTTCGTTAAGCCTTATCTTCCATTGACTGTTGGGAAATAGTATACAGGAGGGATTAAAAGACCCGAACTCTTAAGCAAGGGGTTTGTCTATATCGCTACAAACTAATAACAAAAAGTTGTGACTTGTGTGAGCCTAGGAAGTCATACGGAGTACTAGTGAATCGTGAATAATTCACCCCAAAAAGTTGTTCCATCATCAGATTAGGCCGTAATTGTAGGTAATGGTATAAATCAATTTCAGAACTGTCTGGATTTAATCCACAATAACAGGCTGTGTCATTGATTTACTACAGCACCTGCCTTGAAGGGCATATCTAATAATGGACCAACTCCAGGGCGTAAATTATTCACAATTCACCAGTGCCCCCGTGTGGCTCACACAGTTCGCAGCTTCTGTTATAAATTTGTAGCCATATGAATAGACCAATTGTTGAAGAGCTCAGGCTTTCTAGTCCCTCCTGTATGCAATTTCCCAGGCAGCCAAAGGAAGACAAAGCTCAATGAGTTGCTAGGCCAAAGCCCATTTCAGATCATCAGCCTTTAAACCACTCATCCATTAAACCATCAACCGGCATCTCTACTAGCTCATTACATCACAGATATCTGTTGTTAGACAACAACGCCTCGGGGATTATAAGTCACCGAAAAGTGGCATGCACCATAATTGTTAGGGAGGACTTGTTCCCCTCCTTGTGATTTTAGGTTTAAACCACAGCCACAATGTTTCAGCCAAGTTGTAGGCACCTCAACCCTGTAGTCACCTCAACTATGATCAGCGCCATTTTGCCAATTAACCCTTGGTGGGGCCTTTGCAAATCCAACAAAATCCTAAGTTATACGGCTTCGTAGAGTTTAGTATGATACAACAGACCAGGAGTTGCTACCCCAGAACACACTGGGCCCTGGTTAGACGTACACCAAGTCCAAATCTGCTTTTCGGAAAGAATTGAGTTGCTGGCAGATACGTAAGTACATTCTAAGTGACCGTATTTCGAAAACATATCTTTTCTTACATAATCTTGTGTATGTGTAAATTATCTTGATTCCAATTTTTTCACCTTTCCTAAAGTTAAATTAAACTGCTATTTAGGCTTGAGGTCGATTATTTTGTTTTCACAAAATTTCCTTAAGAGCTCTTAGAAAGCAAGACGAAATATTGAATAATAAATCATTTTAGAAATTTTTATTTACTCGTATGTGTATTTAACGCAACTGCAAAAAAACTAAAATTAGATTTTACTTCTGCACGCTTCCGAAAAATTCGCAGCGCGTGTTTAATTTTCTAATGAAATTAATTTGATTGTTAACCTCGTTTTTTTTTTTTTTTTTTTTTTTTTGAAAAAACAAATATTTGTTAACTTATTATTATTTTTAATTTAACAAAATTTTCAGTCAACAACAACAAGATTAAAATAAAAATTAATATTAGTTAGTATTGTTTTTTTTTCTAAATATAAAGTCACTGTCTCGATTATCTGTGGTTTGATTAATCGGCAACGTGGCTTATACTGGTACAGAGTATAACAGAGATGTTAAATGTGGAGCATATTTTTTCATCGACAGCTACAATTGTCAGGTTAGTGTGAATGGCGATCGTTGTGACGCCATGATTACCGATTATTTTTCGCCCGAATTGGAAAATATGGACCTGGACAGCAAGAAGTTTCACCAGGACGGTGCCACACAACACACGTTACAATCAACTTCTTGAATCAATTGTGTACCTCGTTCGCACGATTTAACGCCGCTAGACTTTTTTCTTTGGGCCTACGTCAAATCATTGTCCTGCCAACAAGCCAACGATGTTGGAAGAACCCAGAGCCATCACTGAACGCGAAATAGCGGCCGTTATGACCGAATGTATGACCGAGTCATCTAAAATTGGGTTCAACGAATCGACTGCTGCCCACATGCCCGTGTTGGCCATATGAACGAAGTCGAGTTCCATTCATAAATGCTTTGATTGTGTTTCAATAGCTTGCTTTCTACCGGCATTAAGTATAATAAAAAACCTTGTACTAACTAGCTGCTATCTTTCCCTTATGGGAATTTACACACAAAAAACTTAGCAGCTAGTTAGTTAGCATAAGAATTTTGATTATACATAAGGCCGTATGTTTCCCAACTGTTTGTATGCCGACTACGATGATTAGGAGCTATCCTAATCATCAGTAGACTTTGGAATTTTTTGAAAAATATTCACAAACATTCAAACAAGGCTATTTATAATTTTTGAATTGGTATCAATGTTAGAAACTAATATAGTGAATAAAACTCAATTGTTTTGTAAATATCTCCAACGGTTTCGTTTTATTAAAAAAAAGTTGTCAAGTCCATATTGGAAACCCCGATATTTCTATCACCTACACTGAAAATAATTCCTTCATTAATATAATGAATATTGACATTAATCTAACGAAAAATTTTCATTATTTTTCGACCAATGATGGCCTTTATTGGACTAATGAATCTTGTTTCACTAAAAATTATGTAATGAATATATTCGTTAGATTAATGATAACTTCATTAAGTTAATGAAGCATGAATCATAATATTTATTAATAGTTTACATTAAAACAATAAAAATATTCATTAAGCTAACGACTCAATTTCATTAGTTTTATGAATTTGGTACATTAACATTAAGTACAACTTTCATTTCTTTAATGAATCTTCTTCATCATTCAAACAAAATTTTTTGATTAGGCCAATGAATGTGTTACATTATTTTTATGAAATATTTTTACTAGTGTAATGAATATATTTGTTGAACCAATGTAAATTTTCTTCATTCTAACGAAATAAAGTCATTAGTTTAAGGAAGAGTTGCATTATTCTTTTTCTATTCTTGATCTTTTTTCATTAGAGTTGTGTTACTGAAGAGAAACTAAACCATTTTTTGTATACACTATTGAAATTTTTATTAAACAATTTTTTACACAGTAATTAATGTATAAAATAATTTACTTTATCGTTTAGTTAGTAGTTGTAATATATTTATCGTCTAAAAAATTGCCTTCAAAAATTTTTTATTACAAATCCAATGAAATTTTCTAATGAAATTATAAAACCTAATGAATCAATTTCAATGAATCTTTTCATCAATGCTATAATCCATCCATACGTTCACAGGTTCCTTGATGTAAGGCATGTGGGCTCTGTGGGGCATTTTCCTTGTATACATTCTAGCGTTTGGAGCTTTACTCTTTTCCAATACGCTGATAAGGGTTATTCGCAAAAGAGATCTATATCCCTATCTTCTAGGGTTGGCTAAATCGTCAGCGATGTTGTTGTATCCATTTTAGGGTTAAGATCCACGTATCTATTTTAGGGTTAATCTAGAACAGGAGCGCCCAAGCCCTATGCGCTGGGTGCTCATTTATTTTTGTGAAAGCTATTAGCTATAGGCTGTGCGCTGTAGTGTACACACACAAGTGCAAAGCAACAACACTTTCGTATGTTTTGCTTATTAAATAAAATTAGTTTTTCCTTAAATGTATTACTGTTTGCTCTTCCCTATAGAACTTTTAGGCATTCCTGGTCTAGAATGTCTCGCCATCTTGTTTAATGATGGAACGTAATTGAAAATTATCTAATGAATTGGGTTCATTAGAAATATGAAGCAAATATTTTTCAGTGTATAGTCCACCGAAAATAGAACACAATGAGTGTGTAAGAGAGAGATAGAGAGAGAGAGAGAGAGAGAGAGAGCGAAAATTGTTTATCGGTCACAGTAGTGTATCCAACTATTTTGATTCATTGGAATATTGCCGCAGCTTGAGGTTTGTTTCCCTGTTTTATCGTTACTACAATGGCTTCTACTCTGACAAGATTAGATTTCCATATATGGAAAAGCCGTAAAAGAACCAATTGCAAGACATGTGATTCAATTCCAACGTGGTGCGTTATGATTTGTAATGATCGTATTAATGTTATAAAGACAAATTTTTGTCATTCATTTACTCTGATTCATTTTTATCTTTAAACAGCTATATATTAAATATCTATAGTATTAATTCATGTAGTACAACTTCCAACAAACCACTTGAAACAGAGAAACTCAAAATGTTATTACTCCTAAAGACAAATAGCTAATAATTATCTGGAATTCCAACAAGTTGATTAACTTTCAAGTGTATTGCATTTAAACAAATACTTGAGAATTCAAAAAAAAAAAAGTTGTCTTTACATTTAATAAGCCATGAAGTTTGTCACTACATTTATTATAAGATTACAGTTGAGGCCAAAACTTTACCGTAAACAAACAAGAGTTTAAGATAAACAAGCAACAAGAGAAGATAATTTCAAATCAGATAAGCAAAAAGCCGGTAAAAATTTCAAGGTAATGTGGAATATTAAGAGGGAAAACCCTTCTTTTTCATGGTCTGCCAAGAGCTATAAAAGCCTTTTAAATAAACTACCAGCCTGTAGTTGTGAAGGAAAATTAATTGCTGAAAGCATTCTTTTGCCAAAGATGATTTGTTATATTAATTGCTTAATATTAATAATATGTATTAGTGGTAATTTGGCAGCGGACAGTTTGGTGAGTGTTGTTTTTTTTTTTCAAAACACCATCTGCTTTGATTTATTTATCCCAACAAATAACTTTTTTAGGCACCTCCAGTACCCAACACTGATTGCCCCCTTATTGATGATGTCAATCATGCTGTAATGTTGCCATATCCTCTGGATTGCAGTAAATATTACAGTTGTTTGAAGGGCATGGCTTATTTGCAACAATGTCCCAATAACTTGCACTGGAGTACTCTCACCTATCGCTGCGATTATCCTGATAAAGCCAAATGCGAAACAAGTGCTTTACCAGCACCAACAAATGCAATAAATCTAGCAGCTGCTAACACTTCACCAGCCGCCGTCACCAGCGAGATTCTGTATCAAATACATCCCAATAGTTGTGCTAAATACTATAAGTGTCAGGCCTTTTCCTGCCCCGCTAATTATTATTGGAATTCCCGCAAGCAAAAATGTGACTTTCCTCATAAGGCTCAGTGCCCATTTGTTAAAGGTGCAAATGATTTTACAGATCTGAATGCTTTGTCTTCGTGGCCACAGAGTTCTTTGCAAACACCACCCTATCAGGGCGACATATTTAGTCTTCAGTACCCTAATGATTGTGCCAAGTTTTATGAATGTCAAATCATGTTGTGTCCAGTAAATTATCATTGGAATTCACGTTTACAACAATGTGATTTGCCACAAGCCGCTCAATGCTCTCTGCTGCCCGAAATATCTCAAATATTAGAGACAAGCACAGTTCCAGTACCTACCGCTTTTACGGCACCGCCTACCATCGCCACAACCACACAAATAGTTGGTAATGCAACTGGGGCTTGCTTGGAGTGTGTTCAAAACTGCGATGGGTATTTGCATCATTATTTGCCGCATCCTTACGACTGCCACAAGTTTATACAGTGCAATGGTTTGAGTTTCATACACACCTGTCCCGAAAATCTATTTTGGAATGCAAAATTGAATACCTGTGATCGTGTTTGTGTGTCAAATTAAGAGTTGCTTTTTTGCAAATGTCATGTAAAAGACAAAGAAAAAATATATTTTATTTTGGTATTGTTATATAAAAGTTGTTTAAAGTTATTGATAATAAATAGAGAAAAAGTTGGAGAAATGGCAATGCAAGAAAGTTTTCAATATGGTTGGCTGATATTTCTGCTAGCTCGCTATATGCAAACAATCAAGTAGAGGCGCAAGGATTCCTTTTTTATAGAATCATACCACGCATTGCATGTATCATTGTTCACATCATAGTGTAATCTTTATAGTATTGGATATAACCAGGGCTGGGGAAAATACACACCTACTGTATTTCAAATACAAAATACAAAATACTTTCAAGCTGCGTATTTCAAATACCAGAAACAAAATACTTTACTTTTTTGGAAATCTTTTGTAATTGTGTTAGAGGTACTAGTTTCTAACAATTGAGTTTTTTATTCACTTTTCTAGGGACTTTCCTGATTGTATAAATGAAAAAACTTGTTTTTTGTGTTTGGACAGTTATTATTAGAACAGTTTTCTTTTTAAATTTTCAACAATTTATTTAAATTGTTGGGATATAAAGTAGAATGTTTGAGAATATCTTTCAAAAATTTCCAAAGTCTACTGATGATTAGGGTAGCTCCTATGAAGTGTCGACATATATATAGCTGGTAAATATAGAAAACAAGCTATTTATAATTTTTCATTGGCACTAGTTTCTTTTATACTTTATTTGACGCACCTTTTAAAAGACAAAAAACCTAAAGGTTGTGGTTATTTTATCGAACATTTGCTGAATGTGATCGTGCCTTAAGTTTTGTGTAATCTATTGACTCGTACAGTACCAATTGCTGTTTTTTTTTCTTTTATACTAATGTTTTAAAATCCAATTTAACTGCTTAACACACAAAAGATAACACAATTCTTATTTTTCTCTTTAACACTTATTGTGTCAACATGTTTTTTCCCCCCGAGTTCATATTGAATGAGCAGAAAAAAATAGAAATTTACACAAATTTTTTAATATAAAATAAACAGTATTTTATTGACTAATTCAGTGTGCTCTTAAATTTTTTAAGATAAATGTGGAAAATAAAAGGTAATACATAATCTTAATGAAAAAGGAGTCTACAGGGTCTTCCATTATCCCGACTGGAGAAAAAACTATAAACTTGGAATCTCAATAAAAGATATTTACGGTCAAATAGAATGTGAGAGTGACGTTGTGTTCAAAGTACCTGCCCGAAGATTTTTGCAGCTAAAGCTGCTTTTAGACGATCAAACTTGTTATGACGATATGATGGTTTCTCTGAAGAGACAAAATAAAAACTTCGTGCTGACTTATATGGTGATTTAAAGCCATGCCTATTTTTATAATACTTTTTTAAAGCTCCTATCAAAATCATGGTACATCTTTACGATGATTTTTAAGTCATGTCGTTTTTCTAAATGTTATCGTTAAAAATAATCGTTTGTCTCATTTTATCCTCTTGGTAGTATCGATGTGATTACCTTGCCAAACGTTACCAAACGAATCAAAAAGAAATTGGAGAAAAAAAGCTTGAAAAGCAGAAAACATGCGCCCTATTCACAATCTTGTGCAAATGACCTTGCATCATTGCATTTGCACAATAATGGAGTATATTCTTGCTTTACACTAGCAAAATACACCCAAAAATGTCACTTTTGCAATTGCATAAATATGCTATCTCAAATGCACAAAATTGTGAATCGGGCTATGGTTTTTTTTGCTTTAAATCATCGTGAAAATTTGTTTTCATATACAAAAAGCCAAGTCTGATAAACAGCACATTTGCGCAATTTAACGAGTATGATGATAAGCTGTTGTAAATGATGTTTCTTCTATACCCATAGATGGTAGTAATACTAAAGAATCGCCTGCTTTCGATGTTCATGAAATGAAAATGCTGTAAGGGGTATTTGCCGGACTGAACACATTTTTGATGAGGCATTCAAGTGTCTCCGTTTGTTGAGACTGTATAAGATATAATTCACCCCATCCGATATTCTTACTGTTTATAATGGGTGATTTTATAAGAACTATCGGAAATTTAAAAAAAAAAAACACATAAAATTCAGAAAAATGCATGAAATATTTATTTGGATCGATTATTGGGTCGATATAATTTAATGCTTGAAGATTATTTCATGCAAATGTTGGCCGCGGCTGCGCCTCAAATGGTCCATCCGCTTAGTCCAATTTTGGCATACTCTTTCCAACATTTCGGCCGGTATCTCACGAATAATGTTGGCAATGTTGGCTTCCAGTTCGTCAATCGAAGCGGGCTCGTCGCTATAGACATTAGTCTTAACATAGCCCCACAAAAAATAGTCTAGAGGCGTTAAATCGCACGATCTGGGCGGCCAATTGACTGGTCCCAAGCGTGAAATAAACTGTTCACCGAACTCGTCTCTCAATTGGTCCATTGTTTCGCGTGCTGTGTGGCATGTAGCACCGTCTTGTTGAAAGCACATGTCATGCAAGTCAAACTCTTCCATTTTGGGCAAAAAAAAGTTTGTTATCATCGCACGGCAGCGCTCACCATTCACAGTAACGTTGTGATTCGCATCATCTTTGAAGAAATACGGCCCAATGATGCCGCCAGCCCATAATCCGCAACAAACGGTCATTTTTTGTGGATGCATTGGTAGCTCTTGCAATGCTTCTGGCTGCTCTTCACTCCAAATACGGCAGTTTTGCTTGTTCACGTATCCATTCAACCAGAAATGAGCCTCGTCGCTGAACACAATTCTTCGATAAAAAATTGGATCTTCATCTAACTTTTCAAGAGCCCATTCACCAAAAATTTGGCGTTGTGGTAGGTCGTTTGGCTTCAATTCTTGCACCAGCTCTATCTTATAAGGCTTCACACCTAAATCCTTCCGCAAAATTTTCCACGTAGTGGAGTAACAGAGGCCCAATTGCTGCGAACGGCGCCGAATCGATAATTCACGATCATCACCAACACTGGCCGATACGGCTGCGATATTTTCTTCAGTTCGCACTCTACGTAAGCGTGTTGGTGGTTTAGTGTCCAACAATGTAAATTTGGTGCGAAATTTTTTTACAATAGCCCGAATAGAAGCCTCAGTAGGTCGATTAAACTGACCATAAAATGGAAGAAGCGCGCGATGAACTTTCTTAACAGAGCACGCATTTTGGTAATAAAATTCAATAATTTGCAAGCGTTGTTCGTTTGTAAGACGATTCATGATTAAATTATAGACCAAACTGAAGATGTTTGACAGTGACACAAGATACAAAACGTGCGTGAGCTGTCAAAACTAGTGTTGCCAAAAAGATAATAGTAAAAAAATCACTCGTTACATACCACTTATATCCAACCAACATTCGTAAACCGCTCCGGGCTGGAGAACAGCTCTCACGTTATTGTAATTATTTCTTCAGGCATGGTGCAATTATTAGGTGGCAGCATAAGAGTTGTTGTACTACATACATAATATTTTGTTTGTGTAAAAATTCCGGACGCTGTCAAAAACATGTTTACAAAACAGAAGAAAATGAAGAAAGAAACGTTTATATAAAAAAACGAACAAAGAAAATTAATATAATTTTTTTTATAAATTGTTTTCAACACATTTTAAGCAATTAAAATATTTTTGAAAACTTTTTTATTGTGTTCTTGCCCTTTTTCAAACTGTTTAAAATATTTTTATTTTTTCAACCACAATTTTTGACACCCACAATTTTATGAAACAAAAAATTATCACCTGCGCTAGTGATGCCACCTGGTTAATTGCACCATGCTGTCAGGTTTGTGTGTGTTTTTTGGCCTTCGAGAGTTTTGCGTCTCACTCTCATAGTTAACTGTTTGCCTCAACTAACTGTATTAGTTTCAATTCATTCATCTCATTCACTATGAGATGAATATAGATAGAGAATAATTAAATGGCTCTGTGGCTGAGTGGTTAAGGCAGCAACTCATGATACGTCATGATCCGAGTTCAAATCCGAATGGGTGCTGATGAGTAGTGTAGCGATTACGAAACAGCTAGTTGTTCCCCAGCTAAAGATTTGATTATTATTTTTCTTGTGTTTTTCAATCAAAAATTATTGATCACAACAAATTTGTATTGTAAAAAAAACCTTCTTAAGAAAAAAACTTAACTCAAAAAACTTGAACTAAAACCCGATGTACAAATGTACACAACTAAAATCTGATTTAAAAATTATAAAGTTCAACAAAAATTTCTGAGTACGAGGGCACACTGAAGTGCCCGGAAATCTAGTAGCGGAAGAACTGGTGTCCAGCTACAACAAAGAGATATAGATGGGATCGTTGGAAGGCCGCTTGCAAGCTGTAAGAAACAAGTACAGCGTCAACTTTTCCAGACCGCTCAAGACAGTTGGTCTAGTGAGGGTACCTATCGAATATCAAGGCTGACATGGCCCAGATATGATAACAGGAGAACTATTTGAGCATTTCCTCTGTCAGTATCCAGCTCTTACTTATATAAGGGCATTGTCTTTAGGCAGACCGATGCTGCATGATTTGGCGGAGGAGTCTGAGTGCGATGTAAGTGGATTGGACTCCTTTATCCGATCCTCAGGTTGGTTCTAAACCAGTGATATGTAGATGTATTGAGATACATATCACATCCAGGCAACACAACGGTACCAGACTGGTCCCAAGTGGGCTGGCTTTACAATAGTTGACAGCATGTTAAACCTAACCTAACCTAACAAAAATTCAATAAATTAATAACAAATTTTATTTGCAGCACAATAAAAATTTGTTCTCGGTTAAGTTGTCGCCTTGATATGTGAATTACTATATTATTATTTTTTCTTGTTACTAACTTAATAAATAAATAAATTTAACATTTTATATGAAACAAATTTATGTTAATTTATTTTCAGCTCTTATCACCATTCTAATAATTTGCAATGGAGCCAACTTTGGCAGCACACAGGGTGTGTCAAGCGTAATCACTTTAACGGAGTCGCAAATTCTAGAGGTAAACACGAAACAATTTATGCGTAAAGATTTAAAAAAGTCGTTAATCAGTTTCGTAATATTAAATTAGCGTATATTTATAGAAAAACTTTCGTAGATATAACGATCGATTAATGTTTCGATTTCGTCGTTGTTGTTGGGCAGGTTTATAAATATTCACCCGCGGCAACTCAAGACGACGCCGATTTTTAAATTTTGAGTCGAATCGGCATTCCTGTTGTCAGTATAGGCAAGTATCAATAACTGCCAACACATATTTGATATTCTACAAGAGAAAATGACGGCAATATTGTCTTTAATTGCCGGTTATTTTGTCGTCACAGTTTTTAGCGTCGAGTTCAAACAAAAACATCAAAAGAATTAATAAAGAAAATTAAAATTAAACCAATTGGAATAAAATGGAAAAAATTAAAATTACGAATCCCGCCCAATTTCAAAAATAAGTAAAGGAGCTGGAAAAGGCCCATCAATGGCCAGAATTAAAAATGCAGGACTTCTGTCTACATAGTCTTCTTTTCACTATTAAGTTTGTTTTGTTTTCTTCGTCACTGGAGTCTAAATATGGCTGGAATTACATTTTGTATATAAAAACTTCCTCATTTTTTTCCACAAACTTTTTTATTTTGCACAAAATTTTGTTCTAAATTAAAATGTAAACAAACCGAAGCAACTGACACATACATTAGAGATGTGTGTTGGGTTTTATTGACATAATCGATAAACTGGCAACATTAATACCAAGGCGAATTTATACAGGTGAATGCAAACGGGAAGGCGAATTCAGAACTATGTATTTTGTTATTGTACAACATATAATGAATGTCAAAATCTGAATTGGCCTAAGGTTGTTTAGCTGGGAAAAAATTTTATATAAACATTATATATAAACTTTTACAATTGTTTGTAATTAAAATCACAGATTTTATTAGTTTTTTGACGTTTAAATTCACACAAAATTCTTGAAATTGCACTCAATCATACAAAAAAATCTGCAGATGAAAATGGCGCGAAAATGTTTGTAAACAAAAGAAAAAAAAAAAAATTGACAGTCTCATTGGAAAAAACGCGAGAAGCAAAAAATAATCCCCTGAGCTGTCAAGTTCACCTAGTAATGAATTCGCCTTGATCAATACAAAATTGTTAGGGAATGCCAGATTAATATTGATGTCGTCTTAAATTGATGTTGCCATAATATTGCCGATGATATTGCCGCCGACAAGCAGAATATTGTTTCATTAAAGACTTCGTAAATAGAATATTGGGATATAGAGTTTGTGGAGACCTGACTACACTAGTTAGTTGGGGAGATCTGGCAACACGCGTATAGTTGTAGAGTCTCTCGTGAAAAATAGTATTGTAAAATAAGCAAGCAACAGAGGAGGTCTTGAAAAGAAATTTAAGCAGAAGAAAATATAATTAAATTGATAAAAATATAATTAAATTGGATAAATATAATTAAATTGAAAATCTTTGGTATTTAGTAATTGTGTCAGGGAAGAGGTTATTACAGAGTTAAATGTTTGAGAATATCTTTCAAAGATTTCCAAGTCTACATAGCTCCTATGAAATGTCGTCACTTATAGAAAAACTTTCGTAGATATAACGATCTTTTACATTAATGTTACGATTTTGTCGTTTTTGCGCAGGTTTATGAACATTGTTAAAAGACTTCGTAAATAGAATATTGGGATATAGAGTTGAATGTTTGAGTATATCTTTCAAAGGTTTCCAAGTCTACTAATCATTAGGGTGGCTCCTATGAAATGTCGTCATTTAGACAGCTAGGAAACATAGCAAGCAAGCTGCTTATAATTTTTGGAAACATATTAAATTTTAACCGTGAACAATTTTATTTTCTGTTGGTGTTTAGTTTAAGTAATTTCAATCAGTTGACTTCAATATATACAAGCGAGTTGAAGCCGCGATACGAGTATGCATTTATCAGAACATCTATTTGATAATTTCAAGTCGCAAAACCACAATACTTGCGTTGGCCGTTTACCAGAATATCTATTTGGCGTTTTCAAATCGAAAACGCAAATTTTAAGCGGTTTGCGTTTGTCAGAACATGCCTATGGGTATGTTTACTAAATTTTAAAAACTGAAAAACTTTCTAAACAAAATTTATCAAATAAAATATCTTTTAAGAATATGGTATTTAAAATATAAAATTTTTATACGTATATATTTTTATTTTATTTATTTTTGTCTTCCTATTTACTTATGAAAAGATTTGCCAAAATATTGAATTTCAATATGTGGTTCATCCCACTAACCAGAAAAATTATGTCATCTGCATACCAGGAGGTGGCATAGAAAAGGAATGTCCTGCCAATCAATGTTTTGATGAACGTAAACCGCCCTGTACCGCCAACTGTGACACAAATACAAATGCTGCTGATCAGGCTACTAAGGACTATTGCAATCACGAAGAAACTGCTCTCTTGGATCGTGTTGCTAATGGCAAAAATTGCGCCTCATATTTTATATGTGTGGGTGCCAATGTCGATCCTTTACCACAAAAATGTCCAGCCAATCAACACTTTTCGGAAGAACAGAAAACCTGTGTCAGCTTTCAGGCAGCCAACTGTGCGGCCAGCTCAAAATGGTGTAAAAGAAGAAGGAATGGAACACGATTTCCTCATATTGATTGCCACAAATATTATGAGTGTCAGAATGAAAAGACTGTGGTTGCCACCTGTTTGTATGGTGCACATTTCTCCAGGGATTTGGGAAAGTGTATTAGTGGCATATGTCAAGATGATGACAGAACTCCTGATTGCCAAAATTTAAACGATGGTGTACGCTTAGCACATGCCAAGTGCTATAAATACTATGTGTGCCTGAATCGTTCAGTGTTTGAAGCTCAATGCCCCAGTGGTTATTATTTTGATAAGATTCAAAGCTCTTGCTTGCGTGATGTCAATAGTAATTGTAATGATGTTTGAGTTATATAATAAAAAAATAGAATTAAATGTTTTGAAATAAAAAAAAGTCAAATAATATATAATCACATTTTGGAACACTCTTTTACATAGGAGTATTCGTTTGAATTTACAATTGAGATATTACGAGTAATTGAACTCAAATTTAACTTCGATTTTGAGTATGAGAAACTGTAAGTATTTGATGATAAAAAAATGTGGCTAATATTCAAGTGATAGTTTAATCAATTTAATTTTACTACAGACTTTTAAAAATACTTAATATATATACATGTCGGCCACAAATGGCTTTTATCCGCCGCTGACCTTATTTAGGCAGAAGCCATCATTAACTATGCGGCAAATTGAATATCTGGTTACACTTGTTTTAAGTCCATGAAATTTTATGTCGGTTATGCGCATTTACTCTCTCATTTTCTCTCTCTTCAGGGGAGCAGGTTTTACCTTGGTGTATACCCAGCTAGGGCAATCTGCTTTCTGGGACATGGAGAAGTAGGAATTCTTTGTTTGTTGTAAATGAAACTCTAGGAAGCCGCATCGATATGTTGTGTTGGACTTCCGAAACTCTTATCAAGGATTAATTGATAGAACGGGGACCAGCAAAGTCCCCGGGAGGTTCTATTGACTGAAACGTTCTGGCTGTGGTTTAAATCCAAATCGCAGAAAGGGAAATTAGTTTCTTTACTGTCTATGGTGCAATGTCTGTTCTCGGGGCTAACAGAAGCCCCGAGGAGCTGTTGTCTTGCAACAGATACCTGTAATATAAGGAGTCAGAAGAGCTAGTTCCACGGGTAAGTTGCTTAAGGTCTGATACTCCTAATGGATTTCGGCCTACCAACTCATTAAGCTTTGTCTTTTATTTCAAGGCCCAAACTTTTCAATAAAGTGTTTTCCGATATGGCTACAAACTTATGGTTAAAAATTGTGACCTGTGTGAGCATTACAAGCCACACGAAGGCCGTGACTAATTTTCCCTATGGAGCCTCTGCATCATCCGATAAGGCTGGCAAAGCAGGTGCTGATGTAAATCAAACTTCTCTCTCTCTCTCTCTCTCTTTCTCCTACCTCCGCCAGGGAGCAGGTTTTGCTTTGTTGTATACCTGATGGGGGCACTTTGGAGCATAGAAAAGTAGGAGTTTTTCGATTGTTGTAGCAAATAAAACTCAAGGAAGCCGCATGACTTATATAGTGTTGGACTTCCGAAACCCTTACCAAGTGTTAATCGGCAGAAAGGGGAACAGCAAGTGCCTCGAAGGATTCTGCTTACAGACCATCTCAGCACTGGTCATAGTTGATATGCTGCATCTTGGCTAAAACGTTCTGGCTGTGGTTTGAAAATGGAACGAAGGGGAACACCATGGAGAGTTGATTCATTATCAGATAAGGCCAACAAGGCAGGTGCTGCTGTAAATTAATTTCTGCAATATGTCCGTATTGCTGTTAGCACAGTGTTAACTAGCTCTGAATAATATAATGAAACTTTATGTAAACTAGCAAAAACTTTATGTGACAAACTTTACGTAATAAACAGTTTTTTTACTGTTTTCGTCTATTGGGAAAATATTTGTCATCGAATTCCACACGTTTTGTTTGTTAATGAAATATTTGTTAATTTTATCTATAAGTCAACTACAAAACGTTATTTACTTCCATTTAAGAATCGAGGTTGTAGTCGTGAAAGGGACAAACATTTCGTTAATACCTTAATCTACCCACACACGTTTCAACTCAATTGACAACTGAGTTGCTTGTTGTCAAAATCAAGGCGTGTCAATTGATTAATTTGGCAGTTGCCGGTTTTGTTGTAGAAAAATTAAAAGATTTTGATATTTTCAGTTTGGGTAGTAAAACTTACTATGATAGTGCTGTGTGTTTTCGAGTCTCCTAATCACCTGTCAAAATTTATAGTTGTAATATTTTAGCAAAGAAAACATTAAATATTTTTAAAATTGTCTCTAATTTCACTGAAAAGTTGAATGAAAACCTTTAAATTCAGTTTATGAAGTGTGTGGCCAAGAATCAAATCGATTGAAAGACTCAATTGACAATTAAATTGAAACGTGTATGGGCCGCTTGACACATCACTTTTTTCCATTTCAACATCTACCCGCCCCTACTACTAAGAGATCATTGGGATATCGTTCAAGAGCTCTTAAAAACAAGTACAGCTGTTAGAAACCGGACAGGATAGATGGTGTAATGAGGTAAACTGTCAAATATCAAGACTGACATGTACTAGGTATAACAGAATGACTCTGCCTGCCCCGACGGAGGTTGCATACTATTGTACTGTACTACGGTTCTGACGGTACATTTTCAAATAGGGACACTTGCGAGGAGACTAAATTTTCTATTTATTGATTTTCTTTTCTATAAGTTGTAGGGACAAGCAGGAAGTAGTGAGTGTTGAGCACTTCCTCTGTCGGTGTCCAGCTTTATATCTACGCAGACGATATACGATGTAGGTGCATTCGACTCTTTCATCTGATTCTCAGCTTGATTCTGAACTGAAACACTGATATGTAGACCTGCAAAGATTCATATCATACTCAAACACACGTTGTGACCAAATTGGACCCGCATGGGTTGGCTTTTCTGTGGCTGACAGTCTGTGGTATCACGGTACTGCATTTAATTTGTTTAATAAAAAAAAAAAACTGAATAACTGTATGGTACGGTTTTTTATGCAAAAATTATAATACATTTAAAAAAGTTATTTTAATTCTTAATTTGTCGAAATTACGTTCCACGGACAGTCTCCCAAAACACATGCTTGCTCTTCACTACTCCAATAATAAAAACTGGGACACTGTAGCTCATAAGCTTCTCCATCAACGCATTCTATAAATTTGCTGCAATCGTTGGGACTCGCGTAAAAGGCCAACTGGCTTCCAAGACACAAACTAAAATCTATAGTAGTAATTGGCTGTGCTGTAGTTACCAGGAACAGGGATGGGGATGCTGTGTTTGGACAATCGCCGAAAACGCATGATTCGTCTGCACTATCCCAATAATAAAACTGAGGACACTCCAGCTCATATGCCTGGCCATTACTACATTCTATAAACTTAGTACAGTCCTCGGGATTGGCATGATATTCCATTTTGTTTGTACTGCAGATTTTGGTTACGATAGTAGCAGAGCTGGCCTCTGTTGATACTGAGCTCATGCTTTGTGCAGTTGATTCTGTATTAGTCATAACTTCTATATTATTATTTATTTCTGGGCATTTACCTCTTACACATAATTTTTGTGTGTCATTCCAATAATGTAATAGTGGACAAGTCAACAAGCTGGGCTGACCATTGACACATTCTATAAATTGCGTACAGTTATTGGGATAAGCGTAATACTCGATGCCATAGGTCTGACAAAATGTTGGTCCAGCTGTCACGATAGTTTCGTTAGTTGTCGTATCTGACACATTGCTTACAGTGGTGGTGACATTCTCTGAGGGATTATAAGATGATGTAGATGTTAGGCTAATTGTTATTTCTTCTGAAGTGGACGTAGATGTCAGGCTAGCTGTTATTTCTTCTGGGCTTGACGTAGATATCACGCTAGTTGCTATTTCTTCTAGGCTAGACGTAGATGTCAGACGAGTTGTTGTTTCTTCTGGGCTTGACGTAGATGTCAGGCTAGCTGTTATTTCTTCTGGGCTTGACGTAGATGTCAGGCTAGTTGCTATTTCTTCTAGGCCAGACGTAGATGTCAGACGAGTTGTTATTTCTTCTGGACTTGACGTAGATGTCTGGCCAGCTGTTATTACTTCTAGGCTTGACGTAGATGTCAGGCTAGCTGTTATTATTTCTGGGCTTGACGTAGATGTCAGGCTAGCTGTTATTACTTCTGGGCTTGACGTAGATGTCAGGCTAGTTGTTGTTTCTTCTGGGCTTGACGTAGATGTCAGGCTAGCTGTTATTACTTCTGGGCTTGACGTAGATGCCAGCCTAGTTGTTATTTTTTCTGAGGTTGACGTAATTGTCATTTCTTCCGGCATTGACGTAGATCCTAGGCTAGTTGTTATCTCCTCTGGGGTTGACGTAGATGTCAGGCTAGCTGTTATTTCTTCTGGGCTTGACGTAGATGTTTGGCTAATTGTTATTTCTTCTGCGCTTGACGTAGTTGTCAAACTAGTTGTTATTTCTTCCGGGGTCGACGTAGATGCTAGGCTAGTTGTTATCGCTTCTGGGGTTGACGTAGATGTTAAGCTGGTTGTTATCTCTTCAGGACCTGACGTAGATGTTAGGCTAGTTATTATTTCTTTAGGGCTTGATGTAGATGTCAGGCTAGTTGGTATTTCTTCCGGTGTTAACGTAGATGTCAGGCTAGTTGTTATTTCTTGTGGAGTTGAGCTACCTGCTGCTGCTGTTTCGTTTGATGATGTGTTTGCTGTTATTGTACTTGAAGTTCCATTATGCTCTGAACTTCCATCTGAAGTTGTGCTTCCTTCGGGGTAGTGAGTTGAATTTGTTATTACTATTTCAGTGGTTTTAATTGGCCATTCTGCCGTTGTATCACTCGGACTGATGGTTGATGCAGTAGTCTCATAAGAGGAAGATGTTACATTATCCGCCGTCTGTTGAGAGAGAGATGTTGTTTCTTCAGAACTAGAGCTACTATCGATTGTTGTTACTTGGGTGGAATCACCGCTGGAAGTTTTACTGGAACTTGTTTCGACTGTGCTCAAGTCATCTGTTGTTGTTTTGCTCTCCATTGCTGTGTTAGAATTTTCTGAAGTGACAATAGCTCCCTCGGAAGTAGTTACGTCTTCTGTAGAAATACTTAAAGTTGTGACTTTATCAGAAATTGAACTTAAAGTTGTCTCATACGTAGTCCCATTGGAAGTACTTAAATTTTCTGTAGCTCCAGTTGATTGCATTTTTGTATCGTCTCCATTACTAGTGGCTTCAGAAGATTCTTGTGTGCTTTCACTGGAAATTATTGTCGTAATGCTTTCGGAAGTCTTACTAAAGGTTGTTTCTGTTGTACCAAAGACATTTTTAGTGACAACTTCAGTAGTTTCCGTTTCTATATTTGTTATTTCACCACTTGAAATGCTATGGGCAGTTCCAAAGGTAGTTGTGGACTCTGTGCTAATATCACTTTCTGTTCCACCATAAGAAGTGGAAGTCCTTTCTGTAGAGCCACTACTAGAAATTCCTTCAGAGGTCGAGTTACTTGCAGTAGTTTCACTGCTGGTAAAAGTAGTTACTTTAGCTGGACTTGAGCCGCTTTGCTGTTGGGTCAAGCTGCTTGTCTGAGTTCCTGTAATGAAGCTTGAATATTCTGCTTTGCTTTTAATTGTGACTGTTGTATCTGTTCTTACGTCAACTTCTGTAGTCGTCTCTTCATCTGTAGTAGTCACATTTGCAGTTGTTGTCTCTTGTTCGGATGTTTTATTTTGGTTACTTGCAGTTGTTTCATTTGTGGAACTGACCTCACTAGACGTATAGGCTTCCGAAGATGATTCAGTTTGCAATGTAGGTCTATCTGTGGCTTCAACATTTTCTGTGCTTGAAACTACTTTATTTGTAGTTGTTTCTATACACTCATTATTGTCTATGGTACAGGCAAAAGTTATTTGATTCCAATAAGTTCCCTCGGGACATATCATAAGCACTAGCTTTCCTTCAATACATTGTCTATAATATTTACAATTTGTGGATCTAGTAATTTCACCTTCCTCACATTGTATTGTCGAGGACGAAGTTATTTCTGTTGGCAAATCCAATGCACTACTAGTTGTATCATATGTCGTTGATATCTTTGATATTTCAGAAGTCTCCCTGGTGGGAACTGTTGTAGCTTCCGTGTTCTCTGTTTCATTACTACTGGCTAAAGTAGTTTTGATTTCAGTTGTGTTTCTTAAGCTGGTAAAAGTTTCAGTTGAAGATTGTTCCTCATAAGTAGTTTGAGTGCCAAAGGACTCCTGTGTTGTTGGTTCTGACGTTGCTGGCCATGTTGAATTTATCACTTCCCTGGTGGCTGTTGACATCATAGTCGTCTTGGCCTCTGCAGTCTTAAAGTCCTCCGTTGTCGTTATCAATATTGTTGTATTTACAGTTTTAGTTGTTGGTGTGATTTCCATTATCGTTGCACCTTTGCAAGTGGTAGTTGTAGCCATTGCTGTTGTATTATCCTTGGTTGTTGTTGTTGTTGGCTCAATGGTGGTGATAGTTTGACTAATTGTTGTATCCTCCTCGGTAGTTATTACAGTGGTTGCTGTTGTACTTATCTGCTCACTACAGTGATCATTTGACCACTGGCACGTCAAACGTTTTTGATTCCAAAACAAAGGTGTGGCACATTTTTGTCTGATGGGCATGCCATTACTGCACTGTATAAAATAATGGCAATCATAAGGATCGGCATAGTAATGACCTCCACTTGCACACACATTAATAACACCTTCAGCACTTAAAGTATTGTCAGGCAATCTGAAACCTTTTGCAGTTAAAAAGCAGCCAAAAATATTTAAAATTAAAACAAAATATTTCATTTTTCTTTTATAACACTTTCTTAACGAACACTTCAAGCGTTTAAAAGAATTTGAGAATTTGCAAGTATTTATAAATTTTTTATTTGCAATAAAATTTTTTATTTGTAGAAATGAAAACGAGTTTTCGGGCTAAACAAATATTGACTTGATGTTAGGTTTGCAGAAAAACTACAGCGTTTTTACTGAAAGCAAATGAAAGTTATTGAGATAAAAAATATACAACAGAATTAAACAAACTTACAGAATGGTAACAAACTTAAAAATCGTAATTAATATTCAGAATGTCAACAGATTGCAATGCATTACAATTTCAATTAAAAAAAAGACAAATAAATGAAACCTATTTTTTTTAATATTTAATACAGCCTTAAAGTATGTTTTAAAAAATTATGTTTGATATTTAAACATTTAAACCAGAATGCCCAAGCCCTATGCGCTAGGTGCTCATATGGTTTTGTAAAAGCACTTAGCTATAGGCTATGCGCTTTAATATACATATGTGTGTGTACACACACAAGTGCAAAGTAACAACACTTTCGTATGATTTACTTATTAAATGAAATTATCAATCATATGTAGTCGTAAAAATTTAATCAATCTCTCTACAAGAACAGTACGGTCAAATGGCCGGTCGTTTGACCGACATTGTTGACAAATAAATTATGATAAAATATGAAGAAAATTATCGAAAATTTCGTGTACGTGTGATGTTTCGTGTACGTGTGATGTTTGACTGACATTGTTGACAAATAAATTATAATAAAATATGAAGAAAATTATCGCAAATTTCGTGTACGTGTGATGTTTCTTTTACCACATTCTCAAAAATGTTATATACGTTTAAAATTTTTGTGAATGTGTTGGAAGGCTTGCATAGAAAAAGACAATGGACATACATATGTATGCATGCATGTATGTAAGTTGATTACTAATTCAGAATGTATACAAGAGATTTAATTTCACACAACGTTGAACTTCGTTGTTTGCTTTTTGCTGATTACAAATTCAGAATGTTTACAAGACGAGTTGATTTTACTCAGCGTTGGACCTTGCTGCTTGATTTTTGTTCATGCGTTAGTCTAGCAAAAAACATGATTTTTGGCCATCCCTGCAGCTTTTGCTTTTTACCTTTGTAGCAACTACGAAACAGCTAGTTGTCCCCCCGCTAATTGTTTTATGGCCATTATTGTTATAATTGAAAATAATCCTACTTCTTGACTGAAGATGTACTCGAATTCACAACTACTTAGTTAATATCATACATGTATGTATGTAACAACTAAAGAAAAATTGTATTGTTTGTAAAAAATTTCTAGCAGACAGTTAAATAATTTTGTTTTATTTTAAGCGATAAACATTTTTTGCAAAATAAAGAAACACAACAGAAAACATAAGTTTTTTAATTACTCCAATCACATTCGTTCATTTAAACTAATTTTTTTTTTTTTTTTTTTTGTAATAAATTTCACTTTTCTTGAACTTGGCTGCGAACTACAAAAATACAAATTTTTATCGTACAAGTACGAGTAGTTTTTTTTTTCTCTTATTTTATTTTATTTTATTTTTTTGTTTTAAGGTGTGTTCAAAATTTATCACTTTGTTTTAGATAACCTCTGGTACTTTTTTTTATTTTCAAATTTTATTTTCATTAAAATTTTAAATTTCAATTTTAATTTCATCAAAAAATTTTATTTGATAGAGCTTCTGGTCTTGAGAAAATTATCTTCATTTTGCTAAAAACTAAGTTCTTTTGTTTCCAGGAATTCGCATTTGTCTGTTTTTTTTTTTCTAATGATAAAATCACTTTTAAAGATACTGAAATGATAATGATCAAAATAAGATAAAATAAATGTATTTTGTTTTTGGCATCTTATTGGCAAAACGTTTTCTTCTGTTGTAAAATGAAAATATATAAAAGCCAAATATATGGAAAAAGCATCATTGAGTTACAATTTAACTGTAGCTACGACAAGTATTTTTTTTATAAATAAGTTGAAAATTTTGTGGACAAAGTGGAGTTTTTCAGGATTTTGAATTTCAGCCAAAATAACGCCTGACAGGACACTTGAAATGAAAGGTGAGTGGGGTGTCAAATTTTATGTGAATTTTTGGAAAGTGTTTGAAATGTTGCTCTATAAATGTAAAATAAATTTACAAAAATTAAATAGTTTGAAAACTTGGAAAAATTGGATAAGAAACAAAAGCTACATTCACAGATATATAATCACATTTGCCAGTACGTCCACTATGCCATAACCGGTTACTTCACGGGCCCCTGTACCTAAGTAAAGCTTCAAGTTTGAATGTCGTGATTAGAGATATCCAGCATTCATAAACCAAGCAGGACATCGTATAAACTCTGGCTTGTGCATGCGACAGAGACTTACTATTAGTACAAATTCGGATATTCTCCATGTAGACCCTGTATTACCAGTTGCCAGCTGTTAACTGGACAACTTGGTCTGAAATTATTTCTTTAAAAAATGTTTACACAGGGTGGGCCACAGGAGTGAAATTTAAAAATGTAATAATTTTGTTTTTTTTTTAAACTTTTTGTTGTCCTCATCTACGAGGACGGCTTGATATTAAAGCCACCTAAGTGGGAAAAAAACTTTTTTTTTTAAACCACTTATATCTCAAAATAGTCTGCTTTTAGTTCAATACACTTAGTAAAACGATATTCGAAAATATTTATGCCATCTGAATAATACGATTTTGGGAACCCCCTAAAATACTCGTTAGCTTTGGCAGTCAACTGTGAACCCTATTTTCAAATTTGGAAACAAGAAAAAGTCACTAAGAGCTAAATCTGGACTATAAGGTGGATGATCAACCAATTCGAAGCGTATTTCATGTAATTTTAGCATCGTATCTAATGCTGTGTGAACCGGTGCTTTGTCTTGAAGAAAGCGCACTTTTGCTTTTTTAAATGTGGTCGTTTTTTCATGATTGCATCAAGCAATTGATACAATAATGCACAATAATACTTTCCTGTGAGTGTGGATCCTTTTTCAAGATAATCGAGGAGCAATATTGTGTGTGCATCCCGAAATACAGCGCCCATAACCTTGCCAGCCGATTTCACTGTCTTCGCCTTCATCGCAGCACTTCCAGTAGCTTCCATCTATTGTTTCGATTGAGTTTTGGTTTTAGGTGTGTAGATGTGAACTCACGATACATCAACAGTTTTTAATCGATGCCAAAAATAAAAAAGGGCTACGCTTTATCAGGTCCAAACACCGCTGGGAAGTGGTCTGTCGAACTCGTTTCTGTGAGAAACTGAAGCTTCTTCATATGCAAATGTTATGAAAAATGTTGAACACATTCATATGATATGTTTACCCTTTCAACAATCTCACGTAACTTGACTCGGCGATCATTCATAACGCTATTGAGGAATTTCTTCAGCACCAATCACACTGTATTTGAAATTTTGTCAGACGACTTTGCTCATGTTTTTCACAGACGCAATGTTTTAGAGGTAACAGACCACATGTAGGCATTTTACACTGTGAAAAATGACATGTACTTTGTTAAAAACATATCGTGTGTTATCTACTTAATATTAATTATTTTTACCTTCCGCCACATTCTCACATCTTTAATTGGTGGACCAGAAGCGTTCAACTTCAGCGCTCTTCAGGCTCTTGCCACCACAATTGGTTGGCTTTATATTTCCCTTGCGCAGTATTGGGTAATACACCTTTTGCCAAGTCGGTATGTACTGCCATAATATTGGCCAAAATTTCTTTTTGAGTAAAATTAATTTTCGCTGACCTGAAATAAAAAATTATTTATACATTTAATTTTATATTTAGAACAAATTTTGAACTTACATTTCTTTTGTGTTTTTCTCTTTGGCGGGTTTTCAATAGTACTTTTGCTTACGAGTAAAAAGTTGCACGGTGGCATTCGAATGGTTACTCGCTATCGCATGCCCTCATTGGAAAATTTCTATACGTTTTACTCGATATCGAATGAGATCATCCCAAAAGTGTAAAAACTCGCAACATTCGAGTAAGAACTCGCTCGTGGGCGAATGACAGAATTAGCCCACTGGTGTTTGACAAAACGCAATATGCAATAAAAAATTTTTGCTTCCGCCGCCATCTAATGCTAGGTAGCTTCAATATCAATCCGCCCTCTTCTATACTAACAATCTATATTAGTTTTTGCAATTTACTTAACTTCTTTATTGAGCAATACATTTGTATCCAAACAATGTGTCTGCAATTTCCCTATTCGCCTTGCATTTAGGATATGTTAAACAACAGGTACAACTCATTTAAGATGAGTTAAGACAAGAAAACCGCGAAAAGAAACAAAAATGTTTTTCTAATATAATACGTAATTGCTGAAAGGGGGAAAAAAACGTTTTTAATAAATAAAATTTTCAAAAAAATTACTTGATTCATTTATTTTTATTAACTCTATTGCAGATTTTCTTTTAGCTGTAGCTGTTTTTGCTACTATAGCTACATCTACAGCTGTAGACGAGGAGTGTATTAAACGTAAGTTACTAGATCTACCCCTCCATTGGCCAAACCCCACAGACTGCGCCAGCTTTTATCGCTGCACGAACAAGAATATTAAACGTGAACTAGTATGTCCCGAGGGTAGAGAATATAATCCGAACACTGGCCGTTGTGGCAGAAAAGGAATGGGTCTTTGCCGCCTTAGTTTAGCAGCACCATTGTCTGCGACACTAGATGATACTTGTGTGGGTAAAATTTCAGGCACCTTTATGCCTGATCCAAGCAGTTGTCGTAGTTTTTATTTGTGCAGTGACAACCAATCTTACCCACAAACTTGCGATCCGGCCAGTTACTTTAATGCCGAATTATTGGTTTGCCAGCCAGATACAAATTCTCTCTGTTGGGAAAACTTGTGTGTGAATAAAAGCAATGGTAGCTTTGTAGCGAACGATGAAGATTGTTATAGTTTCTATATTTGTGACAATGGAAAGCCTATAGCACAAAAATGTGATGAAAACAGTTACTTCAATGCTGAAGATTTATATTGTCAGCCGGGCAAATGCCCACCAGTGGACACAACAACTGCGACTCCTAGCACTGAAACAAGCAGCTCTAAAACTACAACTAGCCGTCCTGCAACAACTGCAACAGCCACCACTACGGAAGTTACTACAAAGCCGACCACTGGCACTACCACCACCGCTACAACTACTTGCGCTCCTAAAACTACAACCACAACATGTGTTTCCTCAACTACAACTTGTAAGTCACAGACAAGCACAACAACTACATGTGCTCCGGAGACAACTACAACGTCCACAACTATACGCACCACAACATCAACAACATGTGCCCCGACAACTACAACTTGTGAGTCAACGACAACTACAACATGTATAACTGAAAGCACTACCACATGTGCGCCCGACATAACGACTACAACTTGTGAACCGGAAACAACAACCAAAACCTATACAACGAAAGCCACTACCACACGCCGTACCAGAACAACAACTACAACTTGTGAGCCAAAAACCCCAACCACAACCTGTACAACGAAAGCTACTACTACAACGTGCCCTACCACAACCACAACTTGTACAACGAAAGCAAGTACAACAACTTGTGAGCCAGAAACCACAACCACAACTTGTACAACGAAAACCACTACTACAACGTGCCTTACCACAACAACAACAACTACTACTTGTGAGCCACAAACCACACCCACAACCTGTACAACGAAAGCCACTACTACAACGTGCCATACTACAGCAACCACTAAAACTTGTGAGCCACAAACCACAACAACGTGCCAAGGAAAAACCACAACCACAACTTGTGCAGCACATGCAACTACGACACCAGCAAATAATGATGTAAGTACAGCTTTCGATAACATTTTTTACAAGTAACAAGAACTTTTTCCGTAAAAAATTCATAAATATTTTGCTGCAAAAGAAAACAAGTTATTGATTACTTTTAGATTTAGAATTTAAGATAGAATTCAAATTACGAAAATTATAGCAAATGTTATCGAAATTTAAAGTTTTATAAATTATTTATTCTGTTTCAAAACTCGATGCTAAAACTGAATTTCTGTGCGCAACTTTTATAAGTTTTGTTTGCGCCTTGTTGAATCTATTTAGAAGAGTAATTAAATCAGCAACTTTTCTGTTTTCTATCGAAAGAAAACATTATCGAAACCACTTTCTACAAAAGTAAAATGTATGGGCATATATCGATAACCAACTGATTGATAGATTTTCTAAGAAAACATTATCGAAAACTGTTCCTGCAAAAGTAAAATATATAAACAAATATCGTTAACTGTTCTATGGAAAAGTAAATCAATCGATAGCTTTTCTAAAGGAAAATTTCTAAAAGAAAGTAACTAAATGTATAGCTTTCCTTTTTTCTATTGTAGAGAAAATACTGTCGAAAACTCTTTTTATAAACGAAAAGCACGTGGACAAACATCGATAACTCCTCCATAGAAAAGTAAACCAATCGATAGTTTGTCTACAGAAAAGTTTTTAAAGGAATGTAAGTAAAACAACAACTTACCTTTTTTTAATGAAAAATGTGTAAAAAGGAAAATATATGGATATATATCGATAACTTTTCCATAGAAAACTAAACCAATTCATATCTTTTCTCACCGAAAGTTTTTAAAGGAAGGTAGTTAAATCAACAGATTTCATTTGTTCTATGGAAAAGAAAACATTATTGAAAATTCTTTCTATAAAAGTAAAATATGTGCTAAATATCGATAACTGTTCTACGGAAAAGTAAACTAATCGATAGTTTTTCTAATGGAAAGCTTTTAAAAGAAAGTAATTAAATCAACAGCTTTTCTTTTTTCTATGATGGAGAAAACATTATCGAAAACTATTTCTATAAAAGTAAAATATATGAACAAATATCGATAACGGCTCTGTAGAAAAGTAAACCAGTCGATAAGTTTTCTACAGGAAAGCAGTTAAAAGTACGGTTTGTTCTATCGTAAAGCTCTTTCTATAAAAGTAAAATATTTGGACATATACATCGATTATTATTTTATGGAAAAGTAAACCGATCGAGAGGTTATCGATAAAAAAGAAAAGATTATCGAAAACTCTTTCGGTTTAGTAAAATATATAGAGATGTATTGATAACTTCTATATAGAAAAGTAAACTAAGCGATAGCTTCTCTAAAGGAAAGTTAAGTTATCGATAACTTTTCTTTATCAAGTTATACGTTTTAGTCGATACGTTTTAGTCGGAAAAAATAAAACTATCAAATACTTTCTAAGAATGATCGGGAAAAGTAAAATTCTCGACAGTTTCTGCTTGGAAAAATGCGTTACATATTTTTACTTTTTAAAGAAAAGTAATGTAATCGATTGCTTTTTTATATATAAATGCAATTCAAGATACGAATAAATTTCTCTTTTTTTTGTTTTAATTTCTCATTCCTTTTCTTATTTCTTTCATTAGGCCAAATGTGACAGTTCCAAGTGCCGAAATACCAAAAATGGTTTTGTCTTTTCGGCCATTAACTCCGAATCTGGGTTCTGCGTTTGTTTCAACGGAAAAGCTGAATATCGCGATTGTCCGGATGAGGCCATTTTTGATAATATTCTGGAAATATGTGTAGTGCAAGATAAAATCTGTCCATCAGAAAAATGTAATAATTTACCCAACTATAGCACATTTCCTGCATCGAATACTACCACCGGCTTTTGTAGATGTCTGAATGGTCTAGCTAGTTTCTATGAATGTGCTGAAACTAATTATGTGTACGATATTGTTTTGGGAATCTGTATGCCATCGGACTACGAAGAATCTGAAAAGTTATGTGCAGGTGGTAATGAAGAAGGGAACATTGTGCCAATACCTGGTAACTGCTCGTTTTTCTATATCTGTTTGGAAGGTGAATTAGTTGAAGAAAGCTGTGGTGAAGGCTACTATTTTGATGATCAGTTGCTTGTTTGTTTGCCCGATCCGGATAACAAGTGTCCCGCCTACCATCAAGCTCAAACATTCTTACACAACCGGCGTCATAAGCGCAGCATCAGGTTCTCTACCTGCCCAGAAGGTGCCAAAACACCAGCAGCTGATTGTGATAAATATTATAAGTGTAGCAAAGGTCACAAACTTTTATACGGCTGCGGTAAGGACAACTTTTTCAATGTCACTACCTTAGCCTGCCAGTTGGATGTACAGAATGTATGCTGTCCGATCAATTCCTGCACAGAGGGCACTAGAAATCCTTACCCCGAAGATAACACCAAGTACTATGAATGCTTGAATGGTAAACAAGTGGCTATGTACTGTCAGTCTGGCACCATTTTTAATAAGCTCACAAAGGCTTGCATAGCGAGACGGGAGTGCACTTGTCCAGGAGGCTATAAAGAGGGTCAAATTTCAGCACACCCCACCGACTGTGACAAATTCTATATTTGCAGCGAAGGCGAACAGATATTGCAAAAATGCGACAAAGATAATTACTTTGACCAGAAGTCTCTTTGTTGCGAAAAGGATGTTAAAAACATTTGTCAGGCCACGGATGAATGTTTGTGTCCGGGAGATTACAAACAAGGCCAACTTTCACCACATCCTACTGAATGTGATAAGTATTATATCTGCGACGAAGGCAAACAGATGCTACAAGAGTGTGGCAATGATAGTTACTTTGACAAAAATTATTTACGCTGTGAACGAGATGTACACAACAAGTGTTGGGCTAAAAAGGATTGCACCTGCCCAGGTGGCTACCAAGAAGGTGAACGTTTAGCTCATCCCAACGACTGCAACAAATACTACATTTGTCATGATAGCAAACAAGTTTTAGAAGATTGTGGCGTAAATAATTACTTTGATAACAATACCATGAGCTGTAAACGGGATGATTACCATGTGTGTTGGCCAAACCTATGTGCAGGACAACCAAATGGTGCTTTAATAGCCAATCCTCAACAGTGTAATTCATTCTTTTTATGCGAAAATGATGAATCTATACCCAAAGCCTGCTTTGAAGGCCAAAGGTTTGATCCTAATGCCAGAGCTTGTGTTGCCGATTTAAAAGCAGTCTGTTATAATCCTTGCGCTAATGAACAAGCCGGTCCCGTAGTTTTATTGCCTCATCCCATTTGCAATGAGTACTATTTCTGTAATGGGCATAAGACATTTGTGGGTACCTGTGCGGTTGGCAGTTTCGATATCGAAACTGGGGTCTGCAATGAAAACAAGAAATGTTTCCCCAATCCTTGTGAAAATCCCAAGGTGACTGTATTCCCCGATCCTTACGATCCCACAAAATTCTATTGGTGTAATTCTGAGAAAAAACCAATACCTTATGACTGCCCAGAAGGCACGGAATTCAATAGCGATTTGGAAATATGCAAAAAATACTCAGACGTAAGTAGAAAAGATTTTCATTTAAAGGAAAAGTTGTAAGGCCAGTAATGTATTTCAGCCTGATTGCCCAGCATGCCCCAAAGATGGCACCTATGCCACTTTAGATGATACTAACGACAGCGAGTTTTGTGTCTGCAACGACGGCTTAGCCACAAAAATTGAATGTGCTCAAGGTTATGTCTTCAATCAAGAACTAGGCGTTTGTTATTCGGTAACTAAGCAAAATTATACAAAATAATTTTTAGTATATCTTAAAACATTCATTCCCAGAATGCTCCCTGCGATCCCGATTTCTGTTTGGATGCTAAAGAATATGATACTGCGCCCAATCGTAATGACAGCAAGAGTTTCTGCATGTGCTTTAATAAAAAGCCCGTCAGTATAGCTTGCCCCAATAATGGTACTTTCAATCCATATACTTTAGAATGTTCGGATTATGATATATCGGTAAGGAAATTTACAGCAAAAGCTTGAAGGTATTTATTCTTTTTGCCATAATTAATGCTTTAACTTCACAGCCCGAATGCTTGCAAGCCACCTGCATTGGTGTAAAAAATAATTATCACATCTTTAAGCCCCTTAACACAAAAGCAAGTAATGGTTTCTGCCAATGTATCAATCAAATTGCCACCTTTAAGCCGTGTAGCTATGGCAGCACATTTAATCCCGATTTGCTAATATGCCAACTGGCAGAGGTACTTCCTTTTCAAACAAAATAATTACAGAACTTTAGTGATTGTCTTCTTCATTACAGATCAATTGTAATTCTTATCAGTGTCGTGGGCTGGCCGATAAAACCATTATACCATCTGTGACCACTACAGAGGGCTATTGTGAATGCAACAACGGTATTGCCAGCTATCATAATTGTCCCAATAATGGTGAATTCAACGCAACAACCAGCAGATGTCAAGCTCCACTGTGCGATTTGTCTCAGTGTGTAAAAGCAAAAGCCAATAATTATCCTTTCCCCGCCTCAACACCTAATGGCTTTTGTCTATGTGATATTGGCTTTATACCATGCGAGACGGAAGGTACCTTATATAGTAGTACCTATGGAACTTGTATTGATCCGTGCCCTCAAACATTGTGTGATGGAAAAACTGACAAACAGTTGGTCTCATCTACGTTGAATGTATACAGTTTCTGCATGTGTCATACACTTTTTAAAACACATGCAACATTCGAACTTTGTCCTTCAGAATCCTTTAAGTTCGAAGAAAAACTACAGATGTGCGTGCCAAATTCTGAGGTATGTATTGAGGTTTAAGCTCTTGCCTATCAGATAATTGTAATAACTAAAAGCACAAGTTAATAGAATGTTTTTATATACATGATTTGAGCCAAATCATTTCATTTGATTCACTCTCCTATACGATCGTACGATTCATTCACAGGAAACTGTTTCAAAGGTCTGGCCCAAGGCAAATTCATTACTAGGTGAACTTGACAGCACAGGTGATTATTTTTTGCTTGCCGCGTTTTTTTCCAATGAGACTGTCAAATTTCTTTTCTTTTGTTTACAAACATTTTCGCGCCATTTTATTCCGATTTTTTTTTTTTTTGTGATTCAATGAAGTTTCAAAAACTTTTTGTGAATTTAAAAGTGAAAAACCATTATAATTTGTGATTTAAATTACAAACAGTGATAAAAATTTGTAATTAACGTTTATGTAACATTTTTTCCTAGCTGAACAATCTTAGCCGAATTTCGATTTTGACATTCAGGATATGTTTTACAATAACAAAATACATAGTACTGAATTCGCCTTCCCGCTTGCATTCACCTGTATTAATTCGCCTTGGTCTGGCCGACTTAAAAAAATCGCTTTAAAATGGCGCTGTAGGCCACACTATTATACAAGTATGATTGAAATAATTTATATACACAATTAAAACAATTAAAAACTTTTATTAACATAATAATTTTACACTACTTCAATTTTTTTTCGAGGCACCAACAATATTCTCATATTTTTCACAATATATACATACCACACTAATCGAACAGAAACCATTTTGAAAAGTTTCATGAAATTTTTCAAATCGAACGCTTTGTCAAAAACTCTGTCACACGGTTGCATTTTTAGTACTTTTTCAGCACACATGCTTTATTTAGTAGATCGCACGATCGTGTATGATAGCGTAGCAAGGCTTAATTTATTCTTAATTTATTTCAAATTAAAGGTCTCATTAGTTTTTACTAAGCATGAAACGATACGAGTATTTACAAGTAAATACTCGATCATTTTCCTTCAATACCAGGTACTTTTGGTATCAATGTTTTACTACCGAGTACTATATAGGCATCGATCAAAAATACTCGTATCGGTCACAAAGACAATTCTTTATTGGAAAACTAAAAAAAACTGAGTTGGAAACCATTTTTGGCATCATTTTATTTGTTTTTAAAGATTTTATAAAGAAAAAAAATTCAGTGCATTTAAATGGGAACTCCAAAATCGGATGTATGGGTGTATTTCATAAAAAGACGTAACGTGACCGCAATTATCACTATCACTTTATCACTAAAGAGTTTTCAGGCCAGAATTATGTGACTATCGAAGATTAATTATTCTAATAATAAATTGTTTTACATCGAAGCTTCAAAATTTTTCTTTCAGCATTGATTGTTTCACACAGTTAAAAGGCAAAGTATTGGGTAAATGCAACAGAATAATTATTGTGATAGAATTCCCGGATCCTAACTAAAACACTTCAATTTCCAGGGGATCAGAAGCTGAAGTCCATAACGAAGATTTTGATTTTTGGCTCTATGTGTCCTTCTCTGCCGCTAATCCTATGAAAAACCGACTGATACAAGTATGCGTCGATGCACTTTCTCCGGTACCAAGTAGTTATCGATAATTTGTAATCGATACCGTATCAAGTATAAATATCGATACCCCAATGGTATCGTTTCATCGATACCATTCAATAAATCGACTGATACAAGTATGCGTCGATGCACTTTCTTCGGTACCAAGTAGTTATCGATACTTTGTAATCGATACTGTATCAAGTATAAGAATCGATACCTTAATGGTATCGTTTCATCCCTGGTTTTTATTTTCTGTTGCCGTTCTGTGACGCTCTTTTCTGTACCAAATATTATACGATTGCTTTTTCTGTGAATATATTCAACTGTTTTTTGAAGCTGAAAATACTGAATGAAGAAGAAAAACATTGGAATGAAGAATAAAATATGTTTATAGAAACTATCATGTGTGAAAAAAACAAACAAAGAAATACATTAATAATATAGAAATGGTGATCAAACAGCCCACTTATTTCTCACAAACTGCAGAATGACACTTCTTATACAAACTATAACTTTTTTACCGCTAAAATAATAATCTTTTGATCATCCATAGTTGCTTAGTTAATTAAAATATTAACAGCCTGTTCGGCGATATCGAATGAAAATGTATGCGAAAGAAAGCTAGTCACTCACATTCGAATCAATTTGGGTTTGTCTATGTCACTTATGTATTTTAATTGAATTTTGACACATCGTTCGCATAGAATAAAGTTAGAAAAAACCCACATCAATTTTCTTTCGCCTAGAGTGCGAATGAACTTATCCTTTCGACATCGGCGAACTGGATGTTAGTTTTTAAAAATCTTCAATCAAAATAAATTATTTAACTTTTGATAAAAATATGACCCACCCTTGTACTATCTTAAATCGACTTTAGTTAAATACTACAAAAATGTTGCTTTTTGCCTAAAAATCTTTTAATTTAAATTTAAATTAATGCTTAATTTAAATTTTATTTAAGGAACTCTGTGGTGCAAGTACTTGCAAGACGTCTGGAGCTTTTGAAGCCAAGAATACTCCCACTGGCTTCTGCTTGTGTACAGCTGTTGGTAAAAAACCATCATTTGAAAAATGCAACGGAGGTGTATTCGTGCCCGAGATAAGCGCCTGCATGGCGACAGCGGCAGTAAGTTCCTCTCTTTAGAAAATTATATCTTAACAAGGCTAATGTAGAAATTTTCGCTACAACTATTTATTTACATTTTTTTAGGATGTCTGTGATGTCAGTCTGTGCGCTCAGGCAACTCTTGAGCATCCCATTACCCTACCGGCAAATAGCAGTACTACAGAATTTTGTTATTGTTCGAGCCCAACAAATGTCATGCTGCTGCCCTGTCCGAATGGCAAATATTACAGTCAGGCCAAGGCAATGTGCGTTAGTCGGCAGCAAGAGAACTGCAAGTGTCCCAACAACATAGCAGAGGGCGAAAAAGTGGCTGACAGCACAACCTGCAACAAGTATTCTATATGTCTAAAAGGCATTATGCTGCCACAAACTTGTCCCCATGGTACCTACTTCAATGTGGAAATGAATGATTGTGTTCCGGATACCGCAGGTGTTTGTGCCAAACAGTCACAATGCACTTGCCTGGGTATTTATTATGAAAACGAACTTTTGCCGCATCCAGTTAAGCCCCAGATGTATTATGCCTGTCAGGGTAATACCCTGCACGAGTACAAGTGTCAAGAGGGCTGCATTTTCAGTGCCACACAAAAACAATGCATTGTAAATGATTACGCTTACCAGCGCCAAAAACGTTCAGCCGATCTAAGCAACTATCATGAAGTAAGAACTTTTAAAAAACTTAGGAATTTCTTAAAGAACTTTTACTAAAAATATGATATTTTAGGCCTTACATATCTTTCATAATATTCTTATATAATTTACTTACATATATTCATCTCCGCTTGTATTTAAAAATCATAAACTCTTTTATAAATTTATTTAAGTATATAAGGCATCTCCTATATTGTGCATTTACAAAAAAAACGAAAAAAATGAAAAAAAGCAAGACTATGATTTTAATAAAAACAAAATTTTGAAAACAAAATTTTTCAACAAAATTTTAATTATTAAAAAATTGGCATTTTTATTTGAAATCTTAAACGAAACTCGAACATTTTAACATAAATTCAAAGTGACGATATTGTGTTAATAATTAACTATATTTAGTGTTCAAAATTTTGTTTTTATTATAAAAACAAAACTTTTCGAGCACAAGTAGTTATTTAATTCCTTTCAAGACTTAAATAACACAGAGATATTTTCCGAAGAAATGCATCATTGCCGATGCCATAGACTATGCGACCGTTGCTACAATATGTTGGCTTGCCAAGTTATGTGTTTTGCGCACAAACTATGCAACATTAATTCATAGTTTCGTTTACTTAAAAAAATGTATTGCATAAAGATAAACGCAGCTGCAACAATATATATTATAGCAAAACAAAATAAAGTTGTACAACATACTCCTAAATTTTACAACCAATCGATACAACAAACTAAAAAATCAACACTTTTTAACTTTCGTACAACCCAGACATAAGTTCATACGATGCATCATCTAGACCAGGGGTGCCCAAAAGTTATTTATGGAAGAGCAAACATCAATACATTTAAAGAAAACCTACTTTTATTTAATATTTTGTGTTGTAAAAAGTAGTGTTGTGCATAATATTTCCTTTGTGTGAATCTTTCATTATCTTTCAGAAAGGTTAAGTGAATTAATTCATTTTTTTCTTTCATCATTCTGCTTGCCAAACATATCAGAATGAATGAAAATGTTTCAATTAAGTGTCAGGTGGCAGCATAACGAATTATTATAAATTAACTACGACATTATTTGTTTGTATCACAATTTGTTTAAACGTAATATTTATATAAAAAAAATTACTTAATGCTCATTTTTTAAATTGATTTAAAGTCAAAATTTTTAATTGATTTTGAATATTTACGGCTACTGAATGAAAGTTGACGAATTATGAAAAAAAGAGCACGATGAAAGAAATAGAGAAAGAATACAGAAATATTTCATTCTTTCATTTGAGAGAATCCAAGGTGCATTAACATCTTCAAGGTGGCAGCGCTACGGCATGTCACAATTTTTTGCTACTGGCAATACAGTAAGCCATTTACGTCAAGTGTATTGGTTACATTTTTGAAAGTGAATTTAGTATTTTATTCTGAATTACACATATAAAAATTATTTGGTGAACATGAGAATAATTCAAATAAAAATAGTTTATAGTTCTGAAAAGATACGTTTATAGTTTATAATTGTGAAAAAAAGTTTTTGTTGTAATTTTGCTGTAGTGCTGCCACCATGTAAACATTAATGCACCTTGAGCCAAACCAAAGTAAAATTGTGTTGTCTAATATTCTGAATAGTTGTATATAACATAGATATGTACTTTCTACGTCAAATTCTGGCAGCACTGTTTGACTACTTCCGTATACATAATATCAGAAAGAAAAAAACATAAACGAAAAAGAAAACTTGAAGACAAAAGAAAGAAACATGAACTACGAAACTAAAAGAGCTCGCAGAAATGATCGGCTCACTTAGCTCCCTGAAGCGAATAGTTCAGTGACACTAGTTCGTTCGCGAACTACCCAACTCTACACCTGAACATTTCTAATCTCACCTTTTATTAATCCTTATAATAATTTTACTTTTCATTTGTTTACAGCAATTTTGTTTTGCTTTTTTTTTATCATAAAACCTGAACAGAGCCGTTCATTGAAAATATTATTTACGGAGCACTGAACTATTGAACTAAAAGAAAGACCTATTTCAGTAAAAAGAGCTGAACTAAAGAGAGCACTCTCTCAAAAGAGCTCATGAACTCAACTCTATTTCTAACTAATTTTTAATCAAAAAAAATTTTTTTTCCTATTTACACATTTTCTGATTACTTTCTCAGATGCATATGTAAGTAAACAAAAACAGCTGACTATGTTGAGTTTTAGCTCAATACTATGTACACACATACATACGCTATACCCACCTTTTTATACAATCTCAATAATATGATTTTGGGAACCCCTTAAAATACGCGTTAGTTTCGGTAATTACTTCCACGTTTGATATAAATCTTTTTCCTGCGAGCCATTTTAAACTGTAAGGTGGATGCTTAACCAATTCAAAATGTATTTCACGTAATTCTAGCATCGTATCTAATGCTGTGTGAACCGTTGCGCTGTCTTGCAGAAAAAAGCAGTTTTTTCTTATTTAAATGTTGTCATTTTTTCCTGTTTGCATCAATCAATTGATGCACACAGGAAAGTATTACTGTGATTGTGAATCCTTTTTCAAGATAATCGATGAGCAATCTCAAAATGCATCCCAACAGTTATCATAACCTTGCCAGCGGATTTCATTATCTGCGCCTTCTTCAGAGCACTTTCACCAGCTTCCACCCATTTTCGATTGATTTTTGGTTTCAGGTGTGTAGTGGTGGAGCCACGTTTTTTTCACAGTTTTTAATCGAAGCCAAAAATCACCAGGACTACACTTTACCATTTCGTTCGACACTGAAAAAACGCGTCACCCATATTGCCGATAGCTCTTTCATATGCAAATGTTCATGCAAAATGTTGAACACACGTTCATATGATATCGCTCCTTTATTGCAACATAGTCATAGCTCAAAAAATGAGCTTTTCGAGTTAACAATGCAGTATTGTTAACAGTACTATCTTTTATATTGTGACAAAAATTTATACAACTTACTTTTAAACTGTTTCCTTTAGAAGATATTTTCTAAAAAATTTTTCTAAGATTTGTATGGAAGCTAAAAATTTGAAATGCGTTTTTTTCGAAACAAGCTTTTTGAATTATGACTATGTTGCAATAAAGGAGAAATATGTTTACCACATCAACAATCTCACGTAACTTGACTCGGTGATCATTCATAACGCTATTGAGGATTTTCTTCAGTAACCACCTCTTTTGGCCTTCCTCTTGATGGTATTGGTGCAGTGCTTGTTCGGCCGCCTTTAAATTCAGCAATCCAATATTTTAGCTTGTAATCTGACAGAGCAGACTCGTCCTAATGTTTTTCGAGCTTTGTTTTTGTATCTTTCCCCTTTCAAATAATAGTGTTTATCACAGCACGAAATTCACTTTATTCCATTTTTCAAGAAACACAAAAGTTGCTTACTTCAAACAACTACAACAAATAAACCAATCGATGAATTGGGTGAAATTTTAACAGCTGACGTTTGACAGATCGCAATTACAAGAAAAAAGTTCTGTTTGTTCTGCCATCTAGCGCTAGATAGCTTTAATATCAATCTATCCTCGTACCCAAAGAAATATTTTGTGCCAATTTGTACAGTAATTAGTTTTTACCTTTTATTTATTTATTGAATCTTTACAATGAGAACCAACAATAATCTTAATACTAAATCTTAATACCAAACATAACAAATCAACTAAGACCAGCCAGCGCTAGACAAACAGCTTTATTTTGCTCCAATTATATCGCTAATATCACCTATTTAACGCTCTGATGGTGACAAGGGTATCCCTTCTTCTCAACCGAGCGGGACCGCTAAAATTACTCGTAAGTATGTATGTCCGTCCTAGAAATGAAAACAATTACTCACCCATTTTCTCTCTAATCGCACAAAAGTTGTTACGTGGCTTGCTTTAGGACAGCTTTATCTAAGCTTTGAACCACACAGCTCAATTTCTCTTGTAAACTACTCTCATTACTCCCACTCTTTTTCTTCTTTAGATCGGATGTTTGGAGAACGAAAAACGTTCGGTTCCTTCGAATTGTTCCCAATATGAAATATGCCTTCAAAACTTGTGGCAACGTAAAACGTGTTCGAACTTTTATTACTACAATCCGGAACAGAAGCAGTGTATAGAGCCTCTTGATGATTTTGTTTGCTCTTATGCCAAAGTAACCAGTTTGCCAACATGTAATGCCAGCACAGCAGCAGTTTTGCTTAAAGCCAGTACCTGTCAGCATTATTACCGTTGTGAAAATGAAAGATGGCACTTAAAGTCGTGTGAGCCTAAGCAGTATTTCGATGTTAAGATGTCGAGTTGCTTAACAATGCCGGACAGTGCGTCTTTTAAGTGTGATGCCGTTGGGAATGGTAGCAGGCAGGAAGTTAAGAACAACTGTCAACATTTGAGCCAACGATTTTATGCTAAAAATTGTGCCATGTATTTGATTTGTTTGGATAATGACTGGTGGTATCAGTATTGTCCCCGTGACATGTTTTACAATCGTTCACTGAACTTTTGCACTCGCGATGTCCAGCAGCAATGTAAAGATGTTTTAAAGACTGGACTTAAGCTAGAAACAGAAGAGTTTTCAAGTGATACTTGTCAGCAAGATGGTCTACTAAGACCCTCGGCATTGGCCTGCAACCGTTACTTTATTTGCCTTAATGGCAAATGGCAAATGCAACGCTGCTCCCTGGGAGAATTTTATGACATAGCAAACGCCAAGTGTTCACTTGATTTGCAAGAGATATGCGGTGAGCTCAATAGAGATTGTTTGCCAAATGAAAGAAAATCTGTGGCAAAAAATTGCTCCGCATACGAAGAGTGTTCCCAAGAAGGCAAATGGTTGTTAAAATCTTGTCCTGCAGCGGAAATATACGATGAGTTACTGCAGCAGTGTACTGAGAATAAGGGTATATGCTCTAAGCATGGCTTAAAGAGAACTTGTAGAGAAAACGAATCAATAGGCGTATTTCAAAATTGCTCCTTATTTTTGTATTGCTATGAGGACAGCTGGAATTTAGGCAGCTGCCTTGACGGCTTCATGTATTCTGAGCAAAAGAAAACTTGTGTGGCCCATATGCCTCAGGATAAATGTAAACCTTTAAGCGAGAAGCAATATCCTGCCAATGGCTTGAAGTTTAGCCATGATCGCAATCCCTGTGCAAATAAAACGGATGGTACTTGGGTATCTCATGCCACTGACTGCAGCCGCTATTTTATTTGCATTCAGCAGATTACTTATCAGGAAATGCAGTGCCCCAGGGGAAGCTTCTTTGATACAAACTTAGGTTACTGCCGCCCCAATGATGGTACTTGTCGTTTACCTTTAACAGGTGTGTGTGTTAATGCCACCGACGGATCTTTGATGGCTCATCCCATGGACTGCCAGGCCTATTATTCTTGTTCTTCTGTAAATGGCACAGAGTTGCAATATTGTCCCATAGGCGAATATTTCGACACAAACCTAAAAAAATGTCTCCTTGACAAGGGAGAGTGCAGAAAGACAATGGGGCCAAAGCAAAAATGTGCTCGTCTTCAACATGGTGCTCGTTGGTCGCATGAAACCTATTGCAATATCTACTACGCTTGTGTTAAAGGCCTGACAATTCCTGTCGAGTGCCCTGACAGACAACAATTTGACAGAGCTTTAGGTAAATGTGTTTCAGGCAGAGATCACCAATGTCAATATGGCCAACTAAAGGAGGAAAACAATAAACCAAACTGTGGTCAGTTAACAAGTGGTACCTTTTTACCCCATCTCGGAGATTGTACTCGTTATTATGTTTGCTCTGAAGGTGCAGCCTTCCCGATGAAATGTTCTTACAACAATTACTTTGACAACGAACAACTGCTTTGTGTGCCGGACGATGGAGCCTGTCCGTTTGCCGTTAATGGTTCAAGCAAAAATCAAACAGCTCCACCTGATCCCTTAGTGTGCGAGGGCAAGCATGGCTATCTTATGGCAGATCCAATGAATTGTAATAATTTCTACGTTTGTATACACAACAAGCTAAAACACGAGAGATGTTATGCTGAGCAGTTTTTCAACTCCACTGCGCAGCAATGTCAGCGAAAACAAGTGATAGAGGGTCTAACAACAAATAATTATACCGCTCTCAACGACTCGAACCAGGCTGAGCTAAATAGCAAGACGCTTCAGTGTTTTGATGAGACCTTGTCCCTTAAAGCTTTATGCTCAGAAATGTCGGCGGGTTCATCGTTAGCTGAACCGGGTGATTGCAGACGTTTTATTACCTGTCAGGAACCAGAAGAAGAACCGCTTGCACAGCGCTGCCGCAATGGTGAAAGTTTTGACAGTCTTCTGGGCTTTTGTCGACAAAACGATGGTACTTGTCTAATGGAAAATGGTCAACGTGTGGGAGAATGTAGCGGCAAACACGGTCAACTGGCCAGGGATAGCAACAATTGTCGCAACTACTTTGTTTGCATAAATGGACAGAAAATCGAGCAAACTTGTGAGACGGGTAAATATTTTAGTAAAACCCAATATATGTGTATCAAGGATGATCAATATGTCTGTCAGCCCAGCCAGAAGCCCGAAGAATATATGATGCAGGTTTGTAGAAAATTTTATATAAAATAAATTATCATTTGAAAATGCTAATTAGAAGCTATAGGTAAGCTTCTAGTTAGCAGACTTCTACGATTGAGCGACAAAAATTTAAAACAAAAATATTTAGTTCCACTAGCTTGAAAAAAGCGGAGAGTGTGACCTTTTATAATCGATTTAAAAAGTGTATTGGAATTATATGGACTCCGCGCCAAAAAGAACTGCTCCGGCGAACTGCTGAGGCGAAGAATGAACCAATGCAATTTCTGATATCCTGTTCTGAATTAAAGCGTATTCCAGTAAAGCCGCATTGCATTGATCGAAACAAATGACCAATCAGTAAGCAGGGGCAAGATCTGGACTATAAGGCAGTTGAGCTATAACTTCCATCCACTGTTTCTCAAATAGTTTAGACCAATTTTAACCCATGTGGATGAGCGCTGTGGAAGCGTACGTAATGGAAGATTATGGCCTCGTGGCTGGTCGCCTATTCTGATAATTTTTATTTAATTACTCTGTTCAAACGTATCAATTGCCTTCACTGGTAGTTATAAGATGCAAAGTCTGGGATATAAGTTTCACAAATATATTATGTGTTTCCCAAATACATTTTGATCGGTCTTAAAACATGTGGCCCAGCGTTATGGAAGCGTGCGTGATGGAACATTATGGTCTCACATTCGGTGGAATATTCTGGCCGTTTTCCATTGATTATTCTCTTTAAACGAATTTATTTTCTTTGGTACAAGTGCCCTGTACTCGTTTCGCCCGATTTAAACAGCTCATAATACAAAACACTTTTCTGATCCCACCAGATACAGAGCATTTCCTTTTCAAACGAATCAATTGTCTACGGTAGAAGTACCCTGTAATCATTTGACCCGATGCAAACAGCTCATAGTACAAAACACTCCCATGAACCGACCATATAGAGCATTACCTTGGCATCATGGATATTCGGTTTCGGCGTTGATATGGTGTAGGTGTTATATATAACTTCTTTCGCTTGGGATTATCGTAATGTAATAATTTTTCATTATCAATAACATTTCGTTATAGAGTAAGCCCAGTCTCCTGGTATGGTTCTCAAACGGATAATTTCCGGTGATGACCGCTACAGTGTCTCTCAGTTGAGACCTGGGCAGGCCTAAGAGCTCCTTTGTTCCCTTTGAGGTAATATACGGTCTCAAGTTCCTTGATATAAGGCATGTTGGCTCTGTGAACCATCTTTGCTGGGAACATTCCAGCGTGTGGATATTTATTATTTTCCAGTTCGCTGATCAGGATTGACCGCAAAAGAGATAGATGTCGCTAACCTCTAAGGTTGTCCCTTTTTTGCTAATTCGTCAGTGATGTTATTGGAACCGTTGCCAACATGCCCATTTTAGCGTTAATTTTGAATGACTCACCATCTTGTTTAAAGGTGCCCGGCATTCCTGGACTAGACTGGAATTGCTGTACATTCCCATCTCGGTATTGATGGCGGCCTTGCGCTACGTTATTATCATTATATCCGTGCCGAATGTCTTTTTAAACGTCAGTCATCTAGCCGCTTTATTTATAGCTTGAGAAACACTACATTCGTCTGGTAGTCTGAAGGATATTTTAGTGTTGCGTTCTTCCATGTAAACGCCTCGCCCAACCCTTTCTTCCGTTCTAAATCCGTTTGTCTAAACATAGATTCTAAGGGAGATACCTCGATTCAGTATCCAAAGCTGCTTAAGAGGAATGGCTTTGGGATGCAGTAGTCAATTAGATCGAGGACTAGGACCTCAAGTATATTGGTGCGTCTCTATGATCTTTGGGTTCATACTTCTGTTGCGTTTAGTCTGATCGTGATTTTTAGTGATATTTGCCTGATGATAAGGTAACATAGAAGCATAATATTTAGACAAGTGATGGCTTTCATTTATTGTGTTAATAAACAATGATATGAAACTAAATTGTTTTATAAATATTCGTATTGAAATATTAGAGTTTTAATTAACGTATTTTTCATATTCTACTACTAGTCTTGTGCCGGCCTAAGTGAATCTGTACTGTATCCATATGTTAATGACAATTGCCGCTCCTATTTTCAATGCATTAAGGGTGTTGCCAAAATACACAAATGTGCCGATGATTTATATTTCGATCCCATAGCAATCAAATGTGTTAAAAATAAAACCGAATGTATAATGCCGACACAAACGTTAAAACGATCGCCAGCATTTAGCGAAACATTCAACAAGGTAAGCAGACTTATGCGTTAATTACAAAAATTTTTCTGTTATATGCTGTTCATACACACACTTTTAATTAAAATTTTGCAATTAACGCCTTAATTTAGTTTAATTACCCATACAAAATTTTAATTAAATTAATTGCCAATCAACAGTTAATTGTTCTAATATTTAGCAAAATTGAAAATACAGCCCTATGGCAACCGTGTTTAGTTAGCACAATAATATCCAATGAACACACTTTATTCAAATTTGACAAATCAAATGTAAACAAAAGACGACGAGTCAACAAGAAGAAATATATACAATATTAAGTATGTATAAACACTTTAAAAAATTTTTAATTCACTGGTAATTAAACTAATTAAAAAGTGTATGTATGAACAGCATATTAAACTGCTTGAAAATAAAACACTTGACATCAGCAAATTAATGTTCATTAAAAATTTCTTGTGTTTTTTTTTCAGTTGTGCTCTAATAAGAAATCGGGATATCCATATGCATATGTTGCTAATGACTGTCATTCATTTTATTTTTGTCACGAAAATGGCACCGTAAGTCATGAATTGTGTCCACTGGGTATGATGTTCAGCCAGCAAGATAGTATTTGTGTAATTTTCAACGAGACCAGTTGTACGGCAAGTAAGGAAATGGAAATATAATTTAAGAAAACGATATGGCAAAGAACGACAAACAGTTGGTTATGAAATATAATAACCATACAAAAAAGAAGTTACTAAAAAACCAAATAAATTATAAATAAAGGAAATTTTAATAATAAAACTAAATTATTTTAATATATTTAAACAGTTGAATTTTATTCACTATATCAGCTTCTACATTGATACCAATAAAAATATGATAAACAGCTTGTTTTCTATGTTTCCCAGCTGTTTATATGTAGACATTTCATAGGAGCTACCCTAATTATCAGTAGACTTTGAACTTTGAACTTTATATCCCAACAATGTAAAGAAATTATTGAGAGTTTAAAAAGGAAAATGTTTTATTAATATCTGTCAAAACACAAAAACAAGCTGTTTTCATTTATACACATCTCTTACATTTCTTTACTTTATCTTTCGAAAATTTTCAAAGTCCACTGGTTTATTGCTGTATTCAAACAGTGTAGTTCATAAAAATATTTAGCTTCGATCGGAGAAATAGCATCATGGGCAACGATTTCCAATCATGCTGTGAAACAACGGAATTTTGTAAAGGGAAAAACTCTAAAGTGGCATCACTGAAATATACACGTATGTAAGCAAATTTATGTTGATGCCGTGTTTAATATTAAGTAGTTGACTACATGACATATTTTCGTCTAAAAAATAATAGAAAGCAGCACGCTGGGCTTAGGCAAATTGACAGAAGAAGCTCAAGAAGCCAAAAACAGGGATGATTAAAAAAATTTGACTCTTCAACATACGCAAAAGCTCAAAAATTTTTCAAAATTGGTGGAATATTTTATCATATCATCGGATCCAGTAATATGCATCATTAGAATCAAATGGTCACCCACTATTGGTTATGAAATAGCAAAATAATTCTTGTTTCAGTTAACGGATAAAAGTCTCCACTTTTACCTTTAACATACCTGTAATAATACATACGATGTACATATGTACATCGGGTTTTAGTTCAAGTTTTTCCTTTCTTAAGTGTTTTCTTAGTAGTAGTTAGTTGTCCCCCAGCTAAAAGATTTGATTATTATGTTTCTTGTCTTCTTCGATCAATAAATATTGATTGAAATTTTTATTGTAAAAAATCCTTCTTAAGAAAAAAAAAAACTTAAGAAAGGAAAAAACTTGAACTAAAACCTGATGTACATATGTACAAACCAAAAAAAAAAAAAAGATTTTTTCTCATATTTTTATAAGCTTTCCGAAAAGTTTAAACGTATTAAAATCAGATAATATTTACAAAAGTTATGAGGCGAACAAACTTTTTGATACCCGAGGTAGTCACCGTTGACGCCTTGTAGGTCACCATGTGATATAACAAGGTGGTTCAAATTTTATTATTCTTAGAGATCATTTCCTCCTCTATGGTTCCTTCCTACATTGTTTTATGATCAGATCGCACGTTTCAAAGATACAGATTTATTACTCTTATTTTAATTTTTGCTTGGCCCCACTGTGCGCCAATAGCAGCATTTGCTGTCGTAAAGTCTGATGTGTTCTATATGTTTACAGCCAGTTTACCAATCTCGACAGCCTGCTTGCGTTCGCAATCTAAGCGAAAGAAAATTGATTTGTGTTCGTCTAACTTTTTTCTATACGAACGATGTGTCAAAACTCAATCAAAATACATAAGAATATGCGAACGAATAGTAGTGAGATAGACAAACCCAAATTGATTCGAATGTGAGTGACTGGCTTTCTTTCGCATTCATTTTCTTTCGAAATTGGTAAACTGGCTGTTAATGTTTAATATTTAAGAAGTAAAAACAATTTTAGTATTAGAAAACCGGACCTAAAAAGCTTACGTTATTCAACACCTTAAAAAATATAATGCAATTAACCACATTTTTGCTGATTATCTAACATAATTGAGTGTCTATAATAATAAAACGCTGTGAAAAAACGTATGTAATTATTTATGTAGTAATTGCAGTTACTAATGACGTATTTTTGGTAAGTATTCATATTTCAAATATGAGTACTTAATTATTTATATAGTAGTAGTTGTTTTTCGTCATTTGATTTTTTGTGGTGTAAAAAAGCTCTGTGTCAATTTAATTATTAAGTGGCCTTTCATGTGTTTCTATACGTCAGGACTCAAAAAAAAAAAGAAAAGGAAATGTACTCATATTTGTTCTTTATTTAGCACCAAAAAAATCTATTTTGAAGAACGTCGTCATTTACTTTCTCAATTAAATATTTAAAGGATTTAAATCCTGTTGCCAATGAAACAAAACCAGTTGGGGATGGCTCCTGTGTTATTTAACGTAACCTTCAAGTTGAAAAAAACACAGAATTATGAAACAAATTTTTGGTGTGGAATTTTATTTTTAGGTGCTCTTTAATTAAAAGTATTACTTTTCCTTTTGATATTAATCAGGCTTGCAACAAAAGCCTTAAAAATAACCAAGGAGCTGTTCTTTTTCAAGTGAGAGACTAGTGTGTAAGCTTTTATATGCACAAAACTTCTTAGGATGCGCTATTATAAGGTGTTTTTTTCTGAGAACTATCGGTCATGTTACAGAATTCACTTCCACTCGGAAACGGAATTGAATTCGTTTTTAAATCTTCAAAAAACGAAATTCTAAAAAGTTTTTCGGAATGAAACCAATTCTATTAGACAATACTAATTTTATTCTTCAAATTAGAAATGATTTCATTCCGAAAAGTTGTTTAGCTTTTCGTTTTTTAAGAAGCAAAAAAAAAATTCAATTCCGTTTCCGAATGGACACGGATGTATGTATATTTTAATAACAATGAAACGTTGTTTATACGGTAGAATATTTTATGAAATTATGAACTTAAATTATGAATATTTTTAACTCGGGCCAGTACTCAGGGGATGACCCCCGATTGCAATTCAGGCAAAAATTTTCTCCTTGACCTAGAAGTATCTATTAGCTACAACAAAACAAAATTAATTATTAACATTTCATCTTTACATTGCAATTTAAAATATCATATATTACCGTATAAATATTATTGGATGTTACGTAGTACACAGAAAAAATTATAGTAAAAATAAAATCAACACAATTTTTGTCTGAAACAATAATTTGTATTCATATACGTAAATATCAAAAAATAATCTTGGATATCGTATTTTGTTGCTGTTTAAAAGAAACACTTGTTTTTACTAAACTTTTGTTTGAATCCACGAAATCTTTTATAGGTCCGCAATTAAACAATTTATTAATTAATTCAACGAATTTCGTTATTGAACACGAAAAAAAATTTTTCTGTGTATTCAACCATACTATGTAACTGCAGCACAACAATAGTATCATTGAACCCAAGAATTTTTTATGTATATTATGATGTATTGTATGTTTGGCTACATAATAATATTGTCGGCTACCACCCGCTCATATAGGTTTACATCTTAGTATACTAACTTACCTTTTTATTTCCGCGATTGCTGAATACGTATTTATTTATTTATTTTTTTGTTAAATTTTAAGTTTTTTTTTTTTTTTTTAAATCAGCACATACAAATATTTTTTTTTTTAATTAAAAAAGAAAGAACGCATATTTTTACTCCAAGAATATAACCGATAGCCTAGAACAGAAATGTTGTTAATGATGGCAATAGTAAATTTATTTTGTAAACTTACATTTGTTGCATGTGAATTAGTTCATCATATGATAAAAATAAATTCTTTGGTAATCGATGTGATGAAAACAATTGTTGTTTTAACAAAAAGTTCAAAAATGCTGTTATTTTATGCAACCATGTCTTGAAATTGCTAGATGGTAACAATAGAAAAATGGAAATTTAAACAAGAACATATTTGAGATATTTTCATTAAATTTTGTAGAGAACTTTACGCTGTTGCTGATCCCTTTACGAGTTTATATCGTCAATATAATAATTTTTATAAATTAGATATTGGTTTGTACATTGGGTTTTAGTTCAAGTTTTTCATTGAATGAATATAGATAGAGAATAATTAAATGGATTGGTGGCTGAGTGGTTAAGGCAGCAGCTCATAATACGTCATGACCCGAGTTCTAATCCGAATGGGAGCTGATGAGTAGTGTAGCAACTACGAAACATCTGGTCCCCTAGCTAAAAATTGTATTATTATTTTTCCCCTTTTTGTCTTCAATCAAAAATTATTGATCACCACAAACTTGTATTTTAAAAAATCCTTCTTAAGAACAAAACTTAAGAATGGAAAAACTTGAACTAAAGCCCAATGTACAAATGTACAAACCAAAAATCTAATTTAAAAATTATAAAATTCAACAAAAATTCAATAAATTTATTAATTTGTATAATCTTATTGATTTTTGTTTACGTCTGCATGTAACAAAGCGTAATATTATTTATTTTCTTAATTCTCAATAACTATTTGTCAATTCATAACCAGTATATACATACCAGTATGGTATGTATATACTATGGCTATGTACGCACGGTTATTAGATGTTACAATATTGTAAGATCTGGCAACATGTAGTGACAATGAAAAATTGCCCCGCAGAAGTAAATTGTGTGTTCAGACGATCGTAAGAAAATCTTACAGTTGTCTGTAAGGATTATTTATATCCATTGACTATCATTATTAAAAAAATAAATAAATCTCTAAAAAATTAAAAAACTTTAATTAAACAAATGCATCAAAATAAAAGTTTTTTATTAACAAAAACAACTTTCTTAATCGCCCTCGTAATTTTATTGTAAAGTTTTGTACATGACCTCTTTTCATTTGGCCCGTTAATTCTACTACACAAAAAACATCCCAATATTCATATGTGTAAATGTTCATGTTTCATAAAACTTATAAAAATAACAACAAAAAAATCAATTTCAAACACCTACAACTAAATACAATACATTGAGAATAATTAGTATGAGTGTATTTGTAAACGTATGAATTCTAATATTGAGCTCAATTGTCTATAGTTATTAGACAGGAAGTGCAAGTTTAATGCGTGACAGGACCTGATTTGTTGTTGTTGTTGTTGCTGTTATTATTACTCTTTTGTGTATTCTATGGCATTTAAGTAAATAATAAATACTACAAGTAAGTAGTAAAAAGCTAAACGAAATACACTATTTATTAAATATTTCTAAAGAGACCGCCATACGTTAGTATGCGGTTAACGGAAACGTTTGCTTAAAGCGGATTAATAAAATAATAACTTTAAATAGTTGTTAATGAAATAAAAAATAGTGAGTGAATTACTTATACATATAAAAAAATAAAGTGTTTTAAAAACGATTTGTTATTTGTAATATAAATAAAAGCCTAAAACTAGGCAAACAAAAAGTGCAGCTTAAGTATACTACAAAAAAGTGCAACAGTTTAGCATAAGAAGCTTCAAAAAATTTTGAAATCTAAATTTGAAATAACTTGGGCCCATACATACTACATATGTTACTTTAAAAAAAATATTTTATCTGTTTTTGGGCAAATATGATAAAAATTTTGCTTCAAAATTACATAAGCCCAACTCATCATTTTGTTTAAAATAAATTTTATTAAAACATTTTTTTAATGTAATCTATCATTTCATTTTGAACGACGGAAAAAAACAATTAGCCTTTAATTAAGTATATATTTTTCTTAACAAAAATATATCTACTTGTATGCTAATGTAGTGAGAAGTTGATGATAAAAGACGTTTTTTATAAAAATTTCTATTAATTAAACATCTGCTACATTTGTATAAAAATATTTATTTAAACAAATTCAAAAAAATGAATAATTAACCAGAGGGGAAAGAATTATTGTAATGAAGAAATTATAAGAAAATATTGTATAGAAAAACTATGAAGCATTGATTACAAATTTGTTTTATAGAACAAGTTAAAAATTAAACAAGTTGCCACACTAGGCATAAGAATATGTTGGCTCAGGAGAAATTTAATTGCAAAAAAAAAACTTATAATTATTAAAAAATTAAATATTTTTTTTTTATAATTATAATTAGGATTGAACTTGTGCCAGACGAATGATACCATCATATAATATTAAAATGAAGAAAAGTTATTCAAAAAGTTTATAATGATATACATAAAGGGTGTTTTTTTTTTATATACTCGTACAAAAGTTTTAATCGTAATAAAACAAAGAAATGTTTTTTCAAGGAGTAATAAAACGGGCTTTATGAGATATAAAATTCTATGACATTATTGTTTAAATAAGATATGGGCCACGTAATATATAATATGCCACGGCTGGCACGGTGCGTGAAACGTGAAACCTAGAATACCCTATTTACCCACTAACTCTTCGAATGTTGATTTCCAACAATATCTCTTGTTTATTGACGTAGACAAGTAGCATTATCTAACCTAAAAAAAAATATTCTAGTGGACTTAAATCAAAAGATCTGGATGGTCAATTAATTGTACCATCACGTGAAATTATTCTAGTAGTAAAATTTTTTTGGAGTAGTCTTCTTGCAACCACATGTTAGCAACATTAGTGGCAGCTAATTGAGGTACGATAAAATTTTTAATCATGCATTATCGTTCACAGAAAAGATAATGCGTACTGCTGCTTTGATGGTGATTGGTGCTTTCGGCACTACGCCATCGAAAGCGCTTTTCACTATGCAGAACTGGCTGCTGGCTGTTCTCATGGTGAAGGAAATAGCCATGAATTCAGCTATCAGGCTGTGGTCAAGCGGGACGTGCTTGAAATTTGTACAGATAGTTCCAAGTCGGACTCAGGAGTTGGTGGCTGCATCTTTATCCCCCTGTATGAGAGGAGGATGAGTTTCAGGCTGCAAAATGAGTGTAGCGTAGAGCAGGCCGAAATCGCTGCCATTATGAGGGCAGCTAAGTACTTAAGATACTACATAATGTACACGGATGATATCCGAATTTGTACTAATAGCAAGGCTGCGTTGTATACACTAGTTGGAATCTGCACGATATCCAGGGTGGTTTGTGAATGTCGGATATATTTAAACTAAATAGCGAGATATTCGAAACTGGAGCTTTTCTGGTGACGAGGGCACAGTAAATGTGCCCGGAAATCTAGTAGCTGATGAACTGACAAAGACCAGTGTCCAGCTACAACAAAGAGATATAGACGGTATCGTTGGATTTCCGCTTACGAGCTGTAAGAAACAAGTACAGCGTCAACTTTTTCCAACCGCTCTGGTCTAGTGAGGATACTTGTCAAATATCAAGGCTGACATTGACCAGATATGATAACAGGAGGACTATCATCACAAGGGGTTGTCCCCAGGGAGGTTACACTCTGCCGTGGCGGATCTGACAGGACATTGCCACATAGGGATACAGGCGAAGAGGTTAAATCTTCCATTTAATGACTTCTGTGAAGTTGCGGAAACGAGAAGGAAGTAGAGAGCGTTGAGCCCTTCCTCTGTCAGTGTCCAGCTTTTTCTTATATAAGGGCATCGTAACTAGGCGGACCGATGTTGCATGATTTGGCGCAGGTATCGGAATGCGATGTAAGTGGATTGGACTACTTTATTCGTTCCTCGGGTTGGTTCTAAACCAGTGATATGTAGATCTATTGAGATACATATCACATACAGGCAACACAACGGGATCAGACTAGACCCCAGTAGGCTAGCTTTGCAATAGCTGGTAGCCTGTTAAACCTAATTTACCCTATTGCCAGTAATACTCTGATCAGCAAAGTTTTTGAAGATGTTTAGACTAATGACTTCGCAAGCCCAGGGGATGTTAATTTGCTCTAAGACTGGATAGCAAAAGCCTAAGTTCAATAGCAGGTGCATTTACAGGTTATTACAGCTGCCTTAAGCACCTACATAATAGGTATTTTCCATACAGACACAGATTTTGCTGTAAAGAAGAGGACTTCATGGAAAACTTGATCACTTGCAAGATGCTATATGTTGGAGAAACAGAACTTGATAATACTCCCACTAAAGGAGTTAGTCCGGTTTTTTGACGTACGAGGGCATATTGATAATGAAGCTACCTAGCGCTAGATGGCAGCACAAACACAATTTTTTGCTAAAATTTCACAAAATTCATTCTTTTGTTTATTTGTTGTATTCGCTTGAAGCAAGCAATTTTTGGGTTTCTTGCAAAGTGGAAAAAAGTGAAGTTGATGCAGTGATTAAACACTATTATTTGAAAGAGCAAAGGGCGAAAGGGATGAAAAGCTCGATAAACATTACGGTGAGTCTTCTCCGTCTCTATAATATGGTAAAATCTTGGATTGCTGAATTTTAAGGCGGCTGAACAAGAACTACAACAATACCATCAACAGGAAGGCCAATAGAGGTAGTTACTGAAGAAAATATCTAGAAAATCCTCGATAACGTAATGAATGATCGACGATTGAAGTTACGTGAGATTTTTGAAAAGGTAAACATATCATATGAACGTGTGTACAACATTTTGCAAGAACATTTGCATATGAAATAGTTATCGGCAAGATGGGTGCCGCGTTTGCTCAATGTCGAACCAAAGCAAGTTCGACAGACCACTTCACAGCGGACATGATAAAACGTAATCCTGTTGACTTTTGGTGTCCACTAAAAACTGTTGATGAAACTTGGATCCATCACTACATACCTGAAACCAAAAATCGAACGAAACAATGGGTGGAAGCTGGTGGAAACTTTGCTTTTTAGATATCCCCAAAGAAAAAATTCCATTGGAAACAAATCCTGGCAACGGAATGGCAAATTAATGTTACCTGTTTTCGATATGATTTTCTGGCCAAACATTTAATGAATTGCAGCCAACAAGTCATTTGACGTATGGCATGTTAGAAATGAACGAGGAATATTTAAAGCCGCGGACTGCTTGCGAGTAGAGAGGTTGGGTTGTTCTCGAACTGATGCTCGTACTCACTCTACGTTTTCCGGTTCCCTCGATATTTTAGGACGACCGAATCGTTGTTTTAATAATGTTGATCCAGTCATCTCGAATTTTTAGACCTATTGCTTAATCATGTAAATCGTTGGAAAATGATTTCCATCGCGAATATTAAAATTATAACAAAATTTACGTTTTACTTCGGTCGCAAAATGGTTTTTGCGATAGTTTTCGCATACGCGAAATTCCCGTTGCGATCTGCTAAAGGACACCATGCTAGTAAATCCCTAAAGGCAGTTCTCCAGTTTCGCAGCCCCCTGTCCCCATCCCTCCACCTGAGCTAATGCTACGGTCTGTTCAAATCTAAAGGGACTTACGATCCACCCTGTATTTTACCTCACGAAGTGAAATCCTCATCGCATTCTCTAATCAGCTCAGCAAATAAGACTTGCATAGTGGAAACAGCGACATATGAAATAAGCAATTTTTTGTTTTGTTGTTTGTTATTGGTGCTGTAAAATTGCTCATAATACCGTTACTTGTTAAACTGTTCCATAAAATATTTGTGCTGAGCTTTATTACATTTCTTACAGCACTACAGTCACCAAAAAAAAAAAAAACTTAAATTTTGGAATATGCTAGTTAGGGCTTTTCTGCATGAGACCAACGATTACGACCAAATTACTTAAATATAAAAAGTTATATGTGTGTATGTAAATATGTGTGTATTTTATACGAGTTTTTTTTTTTCTTAAACAAAAATTATATAGTAACAATCTTTAATTTAAACCTTAGTACAATGTAAAAAATATCTTCTACAAAACAATTATAATTCATTAAATATTTATATGAATTTTTTTTTGCCACACCCATCGACTAAACAATTATCTTGACTAGAAAGAAGGTCGAAAATTTTTTTTATCGATTTATGATGTTACCTTGAACACAATAAAAAAAAACTTGTTGGTAGAAAAAATCTAACATATGTATGTAATTAAAAATTTTATAAAATAATCTAGTCCAAAATGTCTGCAGACACAAACGTATCATTCTCAAACTTTAGTCGTAAATATACAAGTCGGCCAAAAAATGCTTCACAACTTAATGAAATGGAAAACAAAAATTATGAATTGGATGAGTAAATGACAATGATTTATTTTAATAGCGCCTGAAAGTATGCAAAGTACAATTAAAATCCACTTTCTAAAGTTAATGAGTTCATGGACAGAACTCACTTTTATTTTATAAAATAAATAAAAACAATTAAAAATATGTCTAGTCAAAATATATATTTCATTTTATTAACATCAATTAAAAAAATGTCTAGCCAAATTTTAATTAATTATGAGGAACATAAAAGCTGTCAAAATTTTGCAAATAAAAGTTTTCTGCGGAGCACATTTTGAAAAATTTTATAAAAACAGCAACCAAGATGGAACCAAATGTTCTTTCAAAATATATTAAATAAAATTATGAAAGTATTTTGACATTTGATATTTTCTTGATAAAATTATAACATGTATTTTTCGTGCCTGCTGCACGATTTCGAACGTTAACATTTTTATCTGCATCAAAAAACACCAAATAAACTGATTTCAGACCAACTTTACATCTAAGGGGTAACAAATCTCAAAAGTGTTTCACACTACAATATTTTATCAACAAAGGAATGGTATTAAACCAAAAGTCGAATCGGTTTTCCTCCTCAGAAATTAAGCGAAAATTTACGTTCGGCATAGTGAAATCGGCTCTAAATATTTGTACACAAGAAGCAAACTATATGTATTTTAAAAAATTTCATTGGTACGAACTTGTATTGATTATAACCCACTGTGCCAGCCGTTCATCTGTTTGTTATAAATATGCACAAACAGCCAGACATACAACATACGTACTTCAATGATCAAAACAATGTAAAACTCCAAATAAATCAACCACAATGATATTTTGTTGCATTCATATTGTTTAACATGGTTGATATGACAATATTCTAAAAGCAACATACTATTGTTGAATTATATGATTGTACTTGATAACACTATATTGTTATATTTAAAACGCCATTGATATGACTCTCCATGTATTGTCAAAAAATAATATAAATAACTATTCTATATAGCGATTCAATATTGCTATAACAGTAAGTAACCATAGTATTAATTGAAGTTACCATATTAGTGTGATACTCAACCATATTATTGTACTAAGAAATCATATTTTGTCATATATGACCACATCACTTTCATTAACGGAATATACTAATGTCGCAAATAACTTTATTTTAATAAAACCGTATTTTGGTCATATTTAACGCATTATACACATAAACATATCGCTCCTTTATTGTAACATAGTCATATCTCAAAAAATAAGCTTTTCGAGTTAACAATGCAAAATTTTTAACAGTACTACCTTTTATATTGTGCAAAAAATTTATTCAAATTACTTTTAAACTGTTTCTTTACCAGATATTTTCTAAAAAATTTTTCTAAGACTTATATGGAAGCTAAAAATTTTAAATGTATTTTTCTCGGAACGAGCTTTTTTGAATTACGACTATGTTGCAATAAAGGAGCGATATGTATGATATTAACTAATCAGCTGTGAGTTCGAGTCCAACTTCAGTCAAAAAGAAGGATTATTTTTAATTATAACAATAATTGCTGTGAAACAATAAGACCAAAGAAGAATAGAAAAATAATTGAATACCATTAGCTGGGGGACAACTAGCTGTTTCGTAGTCGCTACACTACTCATCAGCACCTACTGGGATTCGAACTAGCGATCACGTGAACATGATGTATTTTTAATACGGCCGCTTAACTAACTCAGCCACCGTATGTATTTTTCTCGGAACGAGCTTTTTTGAATAATGACTATGTTGCAATAAAGGAGCGATATGATAATAAGTTAAAACTAAAATGCTTAAAATTTATGTTTTCATGAAATAAAACATTTATAAATAATTCAAAAGTATTATTCGGGTTCTTTCTTGATGGGATGAGGGCAGAAATGTCTTCTTTAATGTTCAAATATATATATTCGTATTAAGGCATAATTAGTTTGTACGTTCTTTTCCGTTCTGAATCAGCTGTTTTGTTTCTGTTCAATGTACACTATATGTACATGGTTTGTTTTTACTTTTACGTTCTGTTCTGTTACGGACTAATCTGTTGAAAATAGAAATCAACGTTAAGTGACGGCCAGATATGTGTATGTGTTACTTTTTTCAGGTATGAAAACATTAAGTTTTTATTCAAATGTATATAATTTTTTTTTGTCGAAAGCTAAAAAAATTTGTTTCAACTAAAGATTTTTAAAAGTAAATACATTTTTAATAATTAAGCAACTATGGATGATCAAAAGAATATTATTTTAGCAAAGAAAAATTATGTTTTGTATAAGAAGTGTCATAAACTCTGTAGATTGTGCGAAACAAGTGGACTGTTTGATCACCATTGCTAAATTATTGATTTGTTTCCTTTTTTGTTTTTTCACACAAGATAATATTTATGTACATGTTTTATTCTTCATTTCAATATTTTTCTTTTATTTATGCTCTACTGTAAAAACAGCTGAATATTTTCACGGAAAAAGTAATTGTACGGAAATGAAAGTCACAGAACGGCAACAGAAAGTAAAAACTAATGAGGCCTTTAGTTGTAATAAATCAAAAATATTTATTAAGCATTTCGTCTGAAATAGCGATGTTCAAAGCAACATAGCGATGTTCAAAGCAACATCGCTATTTCAAAGCAACATGTGCTATATGTCCTATGACATTTAATAAGAGCTACCGTAGTCATCAGTACACTTGGCAACCTTTCAACGATATTCTCAAGCATTCAACTTTATATCCCAATATTCTAACTAAATTATAATAATTTAATAACACCTGTTCAAAATAAACGAAAATGGATGATCACTTTTGAAAGCATTTCTTCGTGTATAAACGATCTCATATTATAAGCCACAATTAAGAAGATTTCATGCTGGTTAGATGATTGATACTAAATGCTTGCTGGGTTTAAAATTGCTTTTGACAAAAAGTGACAATAAGAAATGTTGAACTATTTTTAATAATAACAAAAAGTAAAACGGGCTGGTAGAAAACGTATTACAATGATATTCAATTTTAGAATTTTTATGCACATTTGTGCTTTCGAAATGTTTATTAAACATTAAACACAACCATTTATTTTTAACATGTTAGACAACATGGCAGAAAACAACCATTATAATCATAATTTAAAAAATAACAAAATTCAAACACGCTATTGTTATTATACATTCTTTTTTAATATTTCTACATGCTGGCGCATGAAAAAAATCCGACGTGGAAACAAAAATCAATACAAATTCACATGAGTATTCACTAAATACACGTATTGGTATTTTAACTTATTCATATGCAATCAAGTTAATTGCGTTAACCCTTAACAGGGGAAAATAACAAAAAAAAAATAATAATAATAACAATTTATGAAGGCGAATATAAATACGAATATAATGGGCAACAACAAGTTCGTAACTATGTATACAGTGAGACCTCGATTAGTCTACATATTTTCGCAATTAATTGACGACTTAATAAATAAAAGTTGATGAAACAATACTGAACTTAAAATGAGATTTGTTATACTGAGATTTGCCTGTAATGTTTTTAAAGCCATTAAAAAAGCACTTTCTTAAAATGAACTTTTGTTTTTTATAGAGTAGGTTTTATATAAGATAAAGTATTAATAATAATAATTTTTAATAATAATTATAATTTTTTATTTTTAAATTTATTTTTCGGTTTTCGAATATGACTTTTTATTCATCACTATTCAAAAAATTACAACTGAACATAGCGGCGTTGCCACACCAAAACAATTAAATTCCTTACTACATTTAAAAGTTAACGTACTGTTTTTGCATAAAAATTTTTAACAAATGTATGATAGTGCTAATGTGTGTGGTAACTAACGTATACGTTAAAACTCAAGTAAAATTTTTTTTTGGATATGGCCCATAGACCACAACAGACTTCACAACACCAAATGCTACAACCGGTAATAGTTGGCGTGTAGTCGATTTTTTAATTTTTTATTAGTTTTTATTTACTTATTGAATCTTCACAATGTGAACTAACAATAAAGCTTTAAACACATAGACCACAGCAGACTTCACGCCTTCACGACAGCAATTGCTGCAACCGGCAATTGTAGTTGTGTAGGCGACTACTGAAATATTTTGAACACGGCAGCAACATAAATTCATTTGAATAAAAGTATACTTCAGTGTGGCCACCTTAGAATTTTTAGCTTTACAAAATTCCATTGTTTTACAGAGCGAGTTCTGTTTATATCAATCCTTCATGAAAAAAGTTCTCTCTAAAAAGAGGGCTTAAAATCTAAAAAAACAAATTCAGGTTAGGCGGGTCTTAAAAGTTGAAAATATAATCTTTTGATCTACAATGGGAACAATATTGAAGAATTGAAAATTTATAACGAATTTTTCAGAATTTGGACAAAAATAATTCGACTCGAGAAAGAAAAATCTATGTATATAAATTACAAATTCGTCGAAGATATGGAATTAAAACTACTCATAAATAAAGTAACTAGTATGTATCTAAAGATGCAAATAAACTATGCAAACTTTTCGGAAAACACGCGCTTTCCGTTTGCTCATAACGATACAAATACAAACACAAATTAATCAATTTTTTTCAATGAGTACACAGCGATTATGCTGCGGCAGTTTTCTCGCCATATGAAGTTCACAACACATAAGTCATTTTATAATTTGTTTTAGGCTGTATTTTTTGATATTCTGTTTCTATAATCTTTCTATGTTTTTTCAATTTCTACAAAGAACGTAAACTTTAATATAATACTAAAAACGCTAACAAGAAAATTTTTTCATAATTCATTTTGTGTGCTGCTTCTTCCATCACTTCATTATGCAAAATTTTCTTTAACATGACAAAATTTTACATTAGACAGCACAAACATTCAAGATGTTTATATGTATATATGTACAAACAAGTAAACACCCCTTTAAATAACTCTGAATGTTTGTACGAATGTTTTTGCATGTTTGTTAAGCTGTTTGTGTAGTTTATTTGGCGCTTAGCTAGTTCTTTTATAAAATTAGGCATTCTTATTTTGAAGATTATATATTTCCAAGAGCAAAATTTTTTTATTACATATTTTTTTTATACTTTGGTCACACTGTTTTTATTTTGTAGTCAACAAAAATAGAAATTAGTTTAATTCGAGTGCGGCATAAAAATCAGCTTGGACAACAACCTGCAGTTGTGTCATCAAATAAACATTCGGATTTAAATACATGTATTTTATATTTGACATATTGAAGTCGGTTGTCTGCTGACTTCAATGTGTTTAATGCTTAAGTATTGAAATCTCAATACTAAATATAATAAATTAACTTGCAATGCTAGACAAAAAAGATTTATTTTGCGCCAATTATATCAGTGAAATCACCTATTTAACGCTCTGATGGTGGCAACGGTATCCTTTCTTCTCAACCGAGTGTTCGTGCAAGAGGGTTTGGGTGAAGTTCCAGTTTACTTATTTATATACCTTGTCGCAAACTTAGAAAATTCATCTTTTATCAGCGGAACACACAGATCCTTGTGAATTAGTTAGTTTTTTACGTACCATAGAGCTGCAGTAATCGTACGAAGAATTTGGTTTTGTCGCCTTTGAATTTTTTGAATGGTGCCCCATAACTGAATTCCGTAGCGTCATATAGGCTTTAGTATTGCGTTGTATAACAAAAGTTTGCAATCTAATTTCAATGTAGAATTTCTGCCCATAAGCCAATTTAATTTAATTTCAACTGAGTGACTTTCGCATCTATGTGAGACTTCCACGTTAACCTACGGTCGAGATGAATACCAAGATACTTGACTTCATTTTGATGCGGAATAGGTGAATTGCTAATTTGGATAGCTGAACATGTTTGTTTACGCAGTGTGAATGTAACGTGAGTACACTTTTGTTCATTAACTTTTATTTTCCAAAGTTTTAACCACATCTCTAATATTGAAATATACTCCTGCAAATTTCGTGAAGCTACTTGATGGTTTTTCATGTATGCTGCAGAATGCTGTATCATCCGCAAAAGTTGAAGTGTGGATTCCGGATCTCGTTGGCATGTCTGAGGCGTAAATCAAATATAAAGTAGGTCCTAGAATGCTACCTTGAGGAACTCCTGCCTCGATTGGCTGTAAGGGGCTTATAAAATTGCCTTCTCTGATAACAAACTTCCGGCCGCATAAGTAGCTTTCCAGAAGCTTGTGAGTGTTTGCAGGCAGGTGTAGTCGAATAAGCAAAAAAACAGCATGGACAACAACTTGCAGTAGTGTCATCTTGCTGTTGTCAAAATAAATGTTCCCGTTTCAATGCATGAACAAGTATTTTATAGTTTACATATTGAAGTCGGCAGTCTGCTGGCTTTAATGGGTTTAATGCTTAATGTGTCCGGTTTAAAGTTAAACAAATAATTTTTATAAAAAATAAATATTTCTGGAAAATAACTCAACATAAAACAGCAGTTAATAATTATAGTGTATTTTTTTCTCAAATATTTAATTTATTTTTTATAACTAATGAATATTGACTCTGTGATGTGGGGAATTTGTACGTTAGCATTCATTTCTTCATTCATGACAAACACATGGAAAAAATATTGTATCTAATCCATTTTACTTATTATTAGTTTCAATGTTTATTTTTGTAGTTTTATTCCTGCTTTATTTAGCTCAAATATTTACAAACTTTTTTTCTAATAAAAAAGTTTTCTGTTTATTTTTACACTGCAGCTCAACTGAATATGACATTCATAAAATTTATTAGAATTTCTATGCTCCCATTCCAAATCCATAAGAGTTTAAATTCTTATAGTCACAGAGACTCAAAACCCATATTATTGGTGTTCTTTAAAATACAAATACAAATAAAATAAAAAATTTTTCAAGCTGGTAATTAAATTTCCTTTTATTTACTTTAAAAAAATCTTATGCGATTAAAAATATCACAAAAAGTTATAATACACTAAATTCAACTTTAATAATGTTGACAATTTAAATTGTAACCGATAATATCAAACTGAGATATAGTTGGGTTATATACGAGTACTGTAGTAGTGGTCTAAATTTTCTCAATTCTACTTGTAATTTTCTCGTTTTGAAACTAAACTTTTCAATTCTATATGCAATGTTCTCAATTACAAATAGCAATAGTTTGCTCTCATTTCGAATTTTCTCTTCTTTATATCATTAATCTCAAATTCGTTTGCAATTTTCTCAATTTGAAATTGAAGTTCTCAATTTCATTTGGAATTTGCATAAGCGGTTTTCACTCTTTGTATTAAATTTAAAATGCTTTACAATATAATACTATTGTAAACTTCTAAGTATGAGCGACTTTTTCTTTGGTATTGTAAAGAACGGAAAAAGCTGACATTTGTTCAGATATTTTTGCGACACAAATACACAAAAGAATTTTTCAGTTGGGAGTTTCGCGAAAAGAGATAAAACCTAAAAAAACCTAATTCAATCTTTTAATTAAACTTTTCCACATTTTCTTTTATTTTTTATTATTTTGTGTTTTCCATTTTAAACAATGTTTAGTGTACATTTATTTTATTAACAGCAAAAAAAAAAAAAAAATGTGGCGTCAAATCTGCCGGCTAAATCTACTACGGTTTTTGGTATTGTGAAGGTTGTTAATTTAGTAAACAAAAATTCTATTAATTTTGTTGTTGCCAAGTTTAAATATACCAAGATTTACTAAATCTACAATATATACAAGCTCTACAATAGTACTTTACTACGAAGCGTGGGAACCACTTTAATAAATAAATTTTGTTTACAAAACATATAAATTGTAGTTTCAGTTTCATCGCAAAGCGAACTGAAATCGTATCCAAAGTATACTTGTGTTTTGTACACATTTCAATTTCCATTTTATTACTATGAAGAAGTAGTTGCTTTTATATTATATAAAATTTTCTTAATTTTATTGAAATCTGCAACAATTTGCTGAATAAAGCATTAAACACATTGAAGCTTGCAGACAGTCGACTTCAATATGTCAAATAAAAAATACATATGTACATGTAAAAGCGAACGTTTATTTTGACAACAGCAAGACTACACTACTGCAGGTTCCTGTCCATGCTGATTTTTTTGCCACAGTGGAATTAGACGAGTTTCTATTTTTGTTGACTACATATTAATAGGCTGCAAGAATACATTCATTTGTTTGTATGCACACTGAAAAAAAAGAAAAAATAATGAATTGCGTTTTATAGTTGGTCGTAATAAATAGATTCTGTCGTATACTCTTTCCAATTCAAATATATATTTTCTCTTATTTGTAAGAGCAAAAGCACGCAAATACAATATAACTGTTTGATAGAGTGCAAGAAATATCGAATGAATGAATGAATAAAAGGATTATAATTCGAATGCACATTACATTCGTTATACTACAAAGAAAAACATTTTGTTATGACGTAATTTGCTTTTAAGAAATGTGTGCAATAAGGTAAAAGTACTTTGATGGTATGTCATTGTACACACTTACATACATACATACATACATGCTTACATATTTATTTATTTATTATATACTTTTACATGTCTCATAGAAATATGTATACATATGTATATAGATAGATATGTATAAATACAATCGAATGCCACTTCGATTCATTCGAATGATAATATATTTGAAACTTTTTCTTCTTGTTTTCGTTCTATTTGAATGTGGTTGTATTTGTTTCTCCACGAGTCGAGTTATTATCCTTATTCGTTCGGTTTGTGTATTCATTAATTTGTGTTTATTGAAATAGAATATGAGTAACTTCGTAGGCAGTTGTATGTGATACGAAGCTTTATTCATTCAAAAAGCAAATGAATATGTTCAAATGCCGTTTCGGCGTAAAAATTCCGTTTCAGCGTACAAATTAAAAGCGACCAGTGTGTAAAATTTTGATCTTGAAAATATTTTATTTTCTAATATAACATAAGGAAAGGGACGCAATTTAAATGATGTTCTAAATAAATTAATAAATTTATTTGCCCTATTGTTAAATATGTTCGGACTCAAAACAATAAATCTTAATTTTATAAAATAACTAGTATGTGGTTAGATAAATACTAGTTAATTTTCTTCTCTTACGTGGAATTTTAGTTGCATTGCTTTGATAAAAAATTTGAAAAAGGACGGGTATAAATTTTTCTTTCTCGAGGCGATTTTTTTTTTTTTTTTTTTTTTTGGTGCACATTTTGAAAACTTTGTTATATTGTTGTTTAAGTTTAAATTTTTTAATTCTGTTCTATTATAGATCGGAAGATGTATCCGATTATATTTTCAACTTTAAAAGCCTGCCTGACACAATTGCTGGCTGCAGCATTTACTGTCGTGATGTCTGCCGTGGTTTAAGTATTTAATAATTAAACCGAAATGGGATCGAAAATATTTACGTATTCATTAAGTTATATTGAAGTAACATGTATCGCGTATTTTTGCTCTTAATAAAGATAAATTCAAAAAGATATTAATTTTTTCTTTTTAATCCTTTGCCTGCTATTGCTACCAAAACAAATTTTCATACATGTCGTATTCAATTAACTGACATTGAAAGCATTTAACTTTGTAATATTGTACGACTATTTATAAACACTTTCCCAAACCGCAAAAAGTTGCTTACACGTCGTATGAGTATTATTTATTCGTGTGCTAGCAAAATCGTAACAATCATACGTCAGCTTGAAGCTTTTGTGTGATAATTACTTTTGTTAGACAAAAAAAGTGAATAGTGTGTTTTCGTTTAGTGATTGTCCAGTAAAGGGTGGTCCAACCAAAAGCTACGATGTTAATTTTCAATAAAAAAAAGTTTAAAAAAAAATTTCTAAAAATTTTTATATAACAAAATAATAAACAAACCACGTAGACTTGCCAGCACCGATTTTCGAAAAAGCTTGACATTGTCATTGGAAAAAGGATAGTTAGTTAGTTAGTTTTTATTGAGACTTCATATTTTTTCATATAACAGGAAATACCACCATAAAACTATAAAGTATTATTTTAATTACAATAACATTCATTTTTTGAGAACATGCAACTTGCTTATCAGTTTTAAGAAAGAAAATTTATACAAAATTAATTAATAATAGTTTTAAGAAAAGCAAAGCTTGCTCCTCCCGGCTTTTACCCTCATTAGTAGAGTTACATTTACATTCAATTTACATTACAATTCTATATATACAAAAAACAAACATACAAAAAACAGAAAAACAATACACAAAAATAGATTAAATAAAAAATAAGAAGAAGAACTAACCATCAATCATTTGATGCCTCTTGTAAAATTCCAATACTCGAAATATATTTAGTGTTTGACCAACTAAACATTCGTTCACAAGATAAAATATCCTGAATTACACAGCCTTCAAAATATGATAACTTTTCTACAAACCCCCGCATTAAATCAAGAGCGTAAAAAGATAATGGGCCATTTCATATATATATTTATTCAAAGATCTTTTAATTAAGGATTTATAATTCTTTTCTATGCACTTTCGTAGAATATGTCTTTCGAATATCTCCATTCTTTTCATCTTTGTCTTTGAAATGGTAAACGAAATATGAAATGCATAGAGAAGAATTGGTCTTATACTTACTTTGTACAAAAGTGTGGAAAAAAGATTTCCAAAATAATCTTAGCACTACGAAAAATAAAAAGTTTCTAAAATAAAGAGTTACGGGCGTTATAAGTAGTAATTTGTTTGATTTTTAAATTGTTATCTTTTGTTATTTTCATAATGTTTTGATATGTCTCTAAAAAGTTTAAATTTATCTTTTTGCAGATTCCTTTCAATTGTTCAATATCAAAATATTTACTATATTTGAAGCATCACTGCTTATTGAATAATACCATTTTTTTAAGTATTTACAACTTTTTCCTGCAAATAAGGTGTCAACATGTTTATCCTTAAAGCTGCTGACTTGGTACGACCACAAGAAATTTTACTGGCAATTTTACTGATGAAAATAATACTTGTGCTAAGCTTTATTTGGTCTAAACTATTGTAACTGCTTCCATGAATAACGTAATGAAAAACACACATCAGCTCGGCCTTTAAAATTAGTGTTTCCGTTAAATTTGGCCTTGGAATGACGAAATTTGAAATAATTTGGGGCATCGTCTGGGAAGTCACCATTTGATTATGTCTTTTGGTTTGCACATTTTTCAGCAATGATCGGCTTCCTTCATATTCAAGGTCAATTTCTGTTTTGCAAAATTTGCACGCTGCTGTAAATTCATTCCTTTTTATAATTGAAAATAATGTGTCAAAAAATAAGCCAATTTGCAGCATCGCAATGCAATGATGTCTCAAATTTGTAGTTGTATCATCTTTTATCTACAATAAACTATAATAGTTCGTATATTAATTACGTATGTATATTATTTACTTTCCCACATAAACAATATTCATATAATATCGTTGTTTACAACAATAGTATGGTTGGGTGGCAACTATATTTAAATCAATTATAAGTTATTTCTAACAAAAATAAACATTGTTATGCTGTACATAGTAATGCTGCCCTAACCATACTTTTTCTTTGTGTGCTTTTTGAGTTGTGTTTTATTGATAAAAATTACAGAGTTTTGATATTTTCATATGCTTGACCAAAAAAATATGTCACCTGCTTGTTAAATTTCGTTTTCATATTCAGTCAAATTACAAGTGAAAAGTCCGTAGGAGTTTTTTCACTTTTCTCTTTTCTCCAATTATAAACAAAAATTTATTAAGTTTCTTTTTTTATTATTCGCTTCTCTCCATTCACTGAAAACACTATTGGGAGATCAACTCTTCTATTCCTTCAGTCATATTAACAAAAGTTGTGCCTTTCTCTTTAATATGAATAGAGAAAAGTGAGAAATAAATTCAGTGAGGAATATATTCCGTGAGAAATAAATTCCTTGAGCATATTCATAATTGGGCTGATTATTTCATATACTCAGAAAAGTTTCAACTTTACCCTTCAACCTAGAATACATTGAATATTTTTTATATAAAAAAATATAATAATACAAATATGCATGTATGTATGCATATTAAACAAATTAATTGGAGCAAACAAATAGAATTTTAATACTGGAAATCTGAACAGCTGGGCTTTGAAACAGTGTTATGAAATATATATGTATACCCACATACATAAGTATATTTTTTAGTTTATGAATGGTTTTAAACTAATGCCACCTGCCACAAACTATTGTCTAATAAATTATGCAAAAGCTTTAAGACAAAATTGTTTTAATAAAATTTTCCTTCAAATCTTAAAATAAAGCCATTATTTTCTTATACTTTTCTAAACTAAAAATTCGGCTAAATTTATTATACAAAAGACAAAGTTTCAAGGAATAGTAAATATTTTCAAGGGAAAGGAACTAGACCAACGCTGTCTGAGGTCACATTTACATACATTTCCTTTTTGGGGTTCGTAAAGAAAAGACTGTGAGAATTATTTTTGTTTATAGCATATGCCTACCATACATATGTCCCAATTGGCCAATGCATAGGGTGGCTTTTAATCTAAATAAATTATTTTATTTTTAAAAACAGTGGGTTTTTTACGGACTAACGGGTCAGTCCAAAAAAGAATAAAATAAAATAAAACTATTTCATTTTATTTTGTCACCCAACGTTTCGCTAATTGTTCACAAGCTTCTTTAGGTATGTGTTTATTTGGGATCTATCAAACAATAAATTAGTTATCATACATAGTGGAATATTTGTCGCAAGTTTTGTTGGTTAGCTTAATAAAAACTGGACTTTACAAACATGTAGTTGTATAATTACACATCAAATTACATGAAACAAAATATATAAAAAAGAGCTTATGACTTATCTTGCACAATGTTTAAAATTAAACTCTGCCTCCGTCTAACATCTGTCTGCTAAATACTCGTATTTATATTTTTTTATTACCTCATCCAATAATCATGAAACATATACAAATATATAATTACTACGCAGATACACACACACACACACACATATTCTTGCAAAACAAGAACGTAATAACAACAAAGAATAAGAACACATACAATAAGAACACAATTAAAACAATAAAATCATTGGCGGTTGATTTATTTGGAATTTTGCATTCTTTAGATCATGTATGTTGTTTGCTTGTGTATTATGTTTTTAAGTTTATGGTGTATGTGTGGATGTATGTATGTGCACATTTAAAACAAGCAGAGCTACGATTGCACAGTGGGTTAGAAGTGATACAAATTCGTAACGGTATATTGGAAACATTTTTTGCTTCAAATAAGCTGTCGGATTTTTTTTTTTTTTTTTATGTACAATAACAAGTTGAAAACTTTATAAGAATTCTGTTTGTTTTTATATTTCCTTAAAGCAATTAAGCAAAAAATCACCTTCGCTATGTCTGCATATGTAAACTGGTAATAACCAACTACACATACAAGTAAGAAAACAAATTAAACAAAGAAATGAATGAAGACAACAGAAGCAACAACAGCAGTCCCTTTACGAGCAGCCGCAAGTCTTCTTCGAGCATGCAACCTCTTCGACAGGTCTATCAACTGCGCATTGATAGTGTAGATGAAGCCAGTACAGCACCAATAACTGAATCAAATTCTTGTGAAGATTTAATTATTAGAGAACCGGAGGAGGAGGAAGAGCGGACACCAGAACTGCCTAGTAAGACTATCAGCCATAACACAAAACTCGATGCCGAAAACGGAATTGAATCCATTTTTGAACTATTCAAAAAACGAAAATCTAAACAGTTTTTCAGAATGAAAAAATTTTTATGCGACAATACTAGTTTTTTTTTTTTTTGATACTAGAAACGATATCATTCCGAAAATTTTTTTAGTTATTCGTTTTTTGCAAAGCTGAAAAAGAATTCAATTGCGTTTCTGAGTGGAATTGAGCTCTGTGACATGATTGTACATATAGATTTACTGCTTTGAAATGATTTTGAAATTAATTTAAATTATAATTTTTTGCTCAAGGGTTTTTGTCTGTACCAGCCCTGCGTAACGTTCCACCTCAGAAAATTATCAAACGGGAGGTTTCTTCAAGTCCAGCCAAAAGTGAACGTCTGGCAAGGGATAGTCCAAGTACAAAAGTACATGTGAGAAGATTGAGTCAAGACAGCGGTATAGTGGCGGGTCGTTTATTTAATGGCGGGGTAAGTAAGCCAAAAGGTTTCACTGCTATCAGTCCTAGCAAAATCATATATAATCTTTCCAAATCGTAAGTAAAAAAAGAATCAAAATCAACTGTCTGTTTTAGTCCTTGGACTAACAAAATCAAAGGTTAGAAAATGGGTGAACGCATGTGAATTATACGAGTATATTACACAATTAGGTCCATAAAACCAAAAAAATTTGTGAATCGAATCAAAACGAAATACCAACCAAGAAAAACGTGTTTTGCTTCTTCGGTAAAATGAGAACAGCTGTTCAATGACGCATCTGAATGGCTCTTGCCATGACAGATGCTGACCTAATCTAACACGGCTTTCATACACGAAAAGTTTCCTTTGCAAGGAAAATGGTTTGCCTCTCTTGCACTCTTTATTTTCCCTTGTCACCAACAAACTCTAGACTTTGCAAAGAAAAATTTCTGTGAGTGAAAGCTATGTAACAGTGAACCAATTTAACGCAGTCAACTATCCCATAGTTCACCACCGCCCCCATGTGGCTAACAAGGCTCACATAAGTCGCAACTTCTCGTCATACACTCTAAAGAGCTTGCACCTTCTAATCTTTGCTGTATATAATTCCTCCAACAGCCAACGAAAGTCAAGGCATGACGAGCTGGTAGGTGTAAGTGTATGAGGAGCATCTAGCCATCAGTTCCTTACATTGCAGATATCCGTTTTTCCTAATTAGCTGCCCGAAAGCCGGCCTGATATTTACGGTGTATAAATACAGAGAAGACTAATAAAACCTCACAGTGGTTTTAGTTCTAAACCACAGCGAGAATATTTCGACCAAGATGGAGGCATCTTAACTGCGATTAGGGCTAGGATAGTCTGCAAACATAACATCCTAGGGCTTTGCTGATCCCTTATTCGGCCAATTAGGTGAGGGTTTGTTAGTCTTTTATTTGCTACAGCGAATGAGGAACTCCTACCTCACGATATTTTATTCAAATTTTTAATATTTCCATTTATTTCCCATTCGTGCAGAATTCCATTTCATTTTTCTTAAAAAACATTTTTTGCACTCCAAACAATATATCACCAATTTAATTTTTATTTATCTATATATCATTTTTTTTTAAGGATCTCCATTTTTTTGACTCCACACCTCTTACTTTAAAACCAGCACATAAATCTTCAGCTGACAACATTTACGCTCTACTTATTAGTGAAACTGAATCAAAACCCACCGATAACCGCACAAACGAATCTTTGGATACACCATATATACCGCCGTCATCAGCTACCCTGCAGGAAAATGAATTGACTATACTACCACCAGCATTCTGTAACAATCATCGACCACCATCTTTAAGCTGCAATGAAAAATGGCGACCAGGCTATAACTCCAATTACTACAAATCTCATTCGATTTCTATACCACTGCCAACACATTTGGAAACTGATTCTGCTGAACCAAGTCCCACCCTGCCGTTTGGACCGAAAATAGAGAATTCAGATATACCCGGCACGGCCATGTTGAAAGAACTGGGTTTAAATTTAACTGCACCGCAGACACCGGTAACGGAAGAGTGTTTCACAAATCAGGAGATCTTGTGCGCATCTGCTCTGGATAAGACTGTATTGAAAACGGAGAAAAATATACTCGAAAACCAATTTGCTTACAAACAATTCGGATCTTATGAAAAAATAAAGCCTAATTCGAAATCCTCTTCACTGGAGTCCAGTCTGAATGGCAGTCTGTATAATAGTCGCAAGCAAAGTAAACGTAATTCTGCCAGTGAAATGGAGAATGGCTCTCGACGCGTTAGTAAACAAGATCGTGAGGGTTTAGATACAGAGTCACTAATGTTTAGGGATGGAAGACGTAAAATTGATATGGTTTTGGCTTGGGAGGAGGAAGAATTGGGCGTTATGACCGAACTGGAATCAAAGAAGTGTGACATACGGAAGGTATTTATGGAAAATTTAATCAAGGAGGGCCTAGAAGTCGAGCTGGAGGATAAAAGCCAATCATTTAATGAATGTACCTTCTTTTTGAAAATACACTTGCCCTGGCGCCTTGAGACACGTTTGGCTGAGGTTATGAATATAAAATTGCCAGTCAAAAGATTTATAACCATATCGGTTAAGTCACCTTGGGTAGGTGGAAAAATACGATCAAAAATTAACTTCAGCCGGAAAAAATAATTTCTAATTCTACTTTTTGTTGTTCTTTGAAGGAAGACGAAAATATAGTAGTCCGCAATTTTCAATATTGGAAAGAGATTTGGCAAAGGTTAACTGAAAGAATACAACTGGAAGAAAGTCTTTTAGAGGGCGAGACCACATTCAAAGCAGCCACCGCCAATGGAAATCCAGAGGAACAGTAAGCATTTTATACATAGTTACAAAATTTATTTAAATTCAAGTATTTATATAAATTTCTTGTGAATTCTTAATTGAGATTTGTTGCCATAAAAATCAGATCGTAACCCAATCTGCAACAGCAATGTCAGTCAACTGGCCCATAGTGCTGAGGGAAATATACATCACAAGTTTCTTAAAAATTATGAAAGCTTTAGCCCGCGTGTAATGTTGCTTTGTATTGTATGCGTATAGCAGTTTTGAGAATGACATAATTCTATGTCTTGCTGAAAATATAAATTAAATATTTTCGATAAATCATTTTTTAGTCACAGTTGTGACTTTATTTTTAATGAGCTGGTATTATATTATTTACTACCAGCTGATAATGATGACTCTTGGGAATTATTATTTTTCATTTGTTCCATTTGTTTGTCAACTTTGAGCAGTCAAGTTCTTCAATTCCAAACCCTTCCAAAGATCTGCATCGGCAAAGTTGCAGCAGCAAACGGTCGAAAGCCAATATGAATGACTGCATGATCAACTGTAGAGTCTTCCATCTTACGGACAGTCGATGCTGAACTCAGGATTAGTAGTAACATTCGTCTCTCAGCAGCTCCATAGCTTTATTTTGCTGGAAATTCTGTCGATATTTGCTTAATTAAGTGTTCACCATCTGCAGCGAAACTAATGAATGGCAAAAACGTGTATCGAATATAAAAACCCGGTTTTGAACCGGTTAACGCACGTGTTCCGAGTTTTTTTGGGAATACAAAAAATTAGCTTTGGGAATCCCCAAAATTCCCCTCCCACTATCCGGAATCAATACCAAATATGAAAAACCAGTTACAAATCGGCTAGCGAACGGGTTCCGAGTTTTTTAGGAGTTCCCAAAATCGATGCGGATGCCACGGAATCGATGCGGAATATGAAAAACAGGTTGCGGATCGGTTAGCGAACGTAACAGGATTTTTTTGGCAATTTCTAAAATCGACTTCCAGAATCCCCAAAATCCCCCCGGAAGCATAATAGGTTCAGATACACATTTCACAACAAAAATGCACTCCGAATATGAAAAATCAGTTTCGATCCGATTAGCGAAGGGGTTTTAAGTTTTTTGAAAATTCAAAAAATCAGCTTCGATAATAGCCATAATCCCCTCACTTCTCCAGAAGCATACGGCAACTTTAATTTTCGCACTAAAGCGACAACATTGTATATACAATGCTATTTACTTACATATACACTCTTACGTAATAGGGTTCGAGAGTTGCAAACATAAATATAAAACAAACATATGTATAAGTGAAGCAGTATCGAACACTGGACACTAATCAGTATCAAGGAATTTAATGTCAACAATTTAAATGATGTGATGTTTGTTTTGGTATTTCTCTGTTCTTATTGATAGACACAAATCTAACATCCACAAAAACTACTCCCTCTCATAATATTTTTTCCTAATTCTAGTACAATGCACTGCATAGGTAGAAGTCATCCCCTGAGTATTAGTCCAATATAAAAAAATACATAAGCGTGTTCAAAATATCAGCAGCACTGACTGCTAGTATTGTCAACTCAACCTTGTTTTTGATATTTGTTAACATTTTTTGTGTGAAAAATTCCCTAGCGGATGCGCGGGATATTTTTGCTATGGTGGAATATTCTGGAAAAATTTCGAGGGGGGAACTCTTGCTGCATATTGCCTTAATGAGAGGGGATAAAGAATAGATACTTCACGTGCTTTGTTGAACGCAATTTTGAAAAATTTATTTTCTCTTAACATATCATGCTTTTACAAATTCGTATGTTCTTAGCAAGCTTTTTATAAATTTCGTTTAAAAACTTTATAATTTAAATATTTTTTCGTTTCACTTCTTAACAGATTTATTGTAAAAGATCGCGCCACTTCATTCACCAGTGCTCAGCGTTCCTCAATGGTCATGCAAATTTTATTACGTACTCTGTTCGATGACAGCGATCGCTGTGGCATACGACGTCTGCTCAACGACAACATCTATTTGGCTTGTTTTCCTTTGCACGAAGGCCGTTATGATCGTCCCCATTCCAGCGGTGTTTCGCTGGATCGTCATTTACTTTATCAGACTTGGGCTCATCCCTCTCAATGGTACAAGAAACAACCGCTTTGCTTGGTACGCAAATATTTTGGTGATAAAATTGCTCTATACTTTTGCTGGTTGGGTTTCTACACAGAAATGTTAGTGTGGCCCGCCTGTGTGGGAACTTTATGTTTTATTTACGGCTTGGCCACTTTAAACTCGGACGATAACATACCCAGCAAAGAGATTTGCGACAAATCTGGTGCTGGCAATATAACCCTATGTCCGCTGTGTGATAAAGCATGCAGATATCAGGACTTACATGACTCGTGTCTGTTCTCAAAAATCACCTATCTTTTTGACAATCCTTCAACAGTATTTTTTGCCATATTTATGTCCTTTTGGGGTAAGTTATGGAATTCTTGCTATAGAATAATTTGAGAGACTGAGAATTATGATGTTTTAGCTACAACTTTTTTGGAAATGTGGAAACGAAAACAATCCGTTATTGTCTGGGAATGGGATTTACATAATGTTGAATCAGACGAAGAGAATCGGCCCGAATTTGAGACGAATGCCACCAGTTTTCGCATGAATCCGGTGACTAGAGAAAAGGAGCCTTATATGTCGACCTGGACCCGAAGTATACGCTTTGTGATTACCGGCAGTGCAGTGTTATTCATGGTGAGTGTCGAAAATATTTAAGAAGACAGGAGCGAAGACTGTCGTATGCCCACGAAAACTTTTTTTATCATAGACTAGGAAATGCTTAAGATATTTTATTTTAGATTAAGATATGGTATTTTTTTTAGGTGGCATTATAGTAAGAGCAAATTCACAAGGACCAATCCAATTGACCTCAGTATCTCTTAAGCCAAAAAAAAATAATACTAGAAAGTAAAAAATGGGAGCAAAATTTAATACAAATCTATCAATCAAAAAATATATACAGCTGCTTTTTATGTTTCCTAGCTGTCTATATGGGGGCATTTCATAGGTGCTATCCTACTCATTAATAGACTTCGAAATCGTGAAGAAATATTTTCAAACAATTAACTTTAAAGTAGAAACTATTCTGATAACTATTTCAAAGAAAATCGAGAGTTAAATGCTTGAAAGTACTTTTCAGCTCTACTGATGATTAGCTTAGCACCTTTGACATATCGACATATAGACAGTTAGCAAACACAAATATATACTTTTTTATTGATATAAATATTAGTAGCTAATAAATCAAATAAAAATAAACTCCATTTTTGTCTCTTTTAGATTTTTATTGTTCTTTCGGCAGTTTTGGGTACCATCATCTATCGCATTTCTGTAGTTACCTTGGTGTACGGAGGTTTCTTTGTCAGAGAACATGCCAAATTGTTTACTACAGTTACAGCTGCCTTAATTAACTTGGTTGTGATAATGATTTTAACGCGGGTAGGTCTGCTTATTTAAGCTTTAGGCACTCAAAATACTAAATAAAATATAAAATTTAATTTACAGATTTACCACCGTTTGGCCATACGCTTAACAAATTTGGAAAATCCGCGCACCCATACAGAATATGAAGACTCTTATACCTTTAAAATCTTCTTTTTCGAGTTCATGAATTTCTATTCCTCCCTGATTTATATAGCCTTTTTTAAAGGACGTTTCTTTGACTATCCGGGAGATGATCAGGCGCGTCGAAGTGAATTTTTCCGTTTGAAAAATGATATTTGCGATCCGGCGGGATGTTTATCGGAATTGTGTATACAATTGGCCATAATAATGGTGGGCAAGCAATGTTGGAATAATTTTATGGAATATTTATTTCCAAAATTTTATAACTGGTGGCGTCAGCGCAAACACAAGCAAGCCACCAAGGACAGTTCACATTTGCATATGGCCTGGGAGCAGGATTACCATATGCAAGATCCCGGTAGATTGGCTTTATTTGATGAGTATTTAGAAATGAGTGAGTAAAGTGGAACCAAACATACATACATACGGTGTCATGTAGAAAGGCCCTAACTCGCACTTTTTCCAAATTTGAGTTTTCAGTGATGCTAGTATACTTCTTGCAAATTTTCTGCATCACAAAGATTAAGGTCGATTATTACAACTTACCGGTAAGGTTGGTGTTAGTTAACGGTACCTTTAGCAGAAGTGAGCGACAAACTGTTCGTTAACCATTTTTTATTATTACAACTTACCTGAAAAATTCAATTTATCATTTTCAAAGTATGGCAACAAAACACGAATAAAGACTGTTTTTGGAGGTAAAAATTGTAAAAATATGGCCGCGAAAAAATTTACAGGTAGGATTGTCTTCCCGGTAACTGATCGCTTACTTTTAGGTTAAAAAAAGTTATAATAATGAAATGTGATTTATCGTGCCGATAAAACTCTACCTTTAATTAACGGCAAGTTGTAATACTCGTAACGGGTCTTAGTGGAATAGTTTCATAGAAAAGATACAAGCCAGCAGTTGTGTGTCAAAAAAATCCAACATTTTTGTTTTGTAGCCCGAATCGTCAACCTCCCTGTATAAAGTTTTTTTTCTTCTTCTATACAGATAATGTTAGAGCCTTTCTACATGAGACCAATGATATATATTTACATACTTTCACACATAAAGTTAATTGCATAATAATTTCTTTCAAGTCTTGCAATACGGATTTATTACCTTATTTGTGGCGGCTTTTCCTTTGGCTCCACTATTCGCTTTGCTGAACAATATAGCTGAAATTCGCTTAGATGCCTATAAAATGGTAACTCAGTCGCGCAGGCCCCTAGCCGAACGGGCAGAGGATATTGGAGCCTGGTATGGTATATTGCGCATTATAACTTATACAGCTGTGGTTTCCAACGCTTTCGTCATCGCCTATACAAGCGACTTTATACCGCGCATGGTTTACAAGTTTGTTTACTCGAGAACGAGTACACTGGAAGGTTATATACAACATTCTTTATCGATATTTAATACTTCAGATTATAAGGAAGAATGGGGCGCTAAAACGGAAAAAGATCCAGATACTTGCGCTTATAGGGGTTATAGGTAAAACATATTTTGTTTTTCTTCTATAACTAAAAGTGTTTTCTTTTCTGACAATAATATTGCATTTGTATTGACTTTTCTTATTGGAAAAATTATAAAAGAAAAGACAAAGATAATGTTACGTTAAATTTTTTTTTTAAATTAAGATATAATGAGACCTGAGAATGAAAGGATCTAGTATTTTGTTTCGCAGTTTTCCCGTGAGTAAAACAAAATGTAATTAAAACCAATAAGAACGATTGCGTCATTTGAACTTATATTGTTTTGAACGTAAACACAACCTTTCCACTTCTGGCTACTTTAGTTAGAAAAATAATTTGGAATATAATAATAACATGGAAAAATAAGCAAACCTTACCGATTAGTACCTCGTCTTAGATGACATTTTAAAGAAGAAAAATGTTGCATAGTTAGCGCTTTTTGATGATGAGTCGATGAGACAATATCTTCAATCTGTCGCTCAACCGTAATTGACAGATAATATGTATACATGAGCTACACGATTGTCGACAATAATGTCTTCAAGCAAAATATTTAAAAAAATAACGTACCTAGAGAACATCTGCGCTTAACTCACCCGTCTAACTCTCCCTTCTGCTTCCTCCTTCTGCATTACAAGCATCTGTTGTAAGACAACATCACCTAGAGGGGTTAGCAGCCCTCGAAAACTGGCATGCACCATATTTATCAGGAAAACTAATTCCCCTTCCAATTTTCCAATTTTAGGTTTAAACCACAGCTAGAATGTATCAGCTAAGGTAGACACCTCAACTATGATCAGCGCCGGAAAGGTCTGGGATCAGAACCTTCCGGGAACTTTGCTTATCCCCGTTCTGTCAATTATAACCCTTGATTAGGATTTCGTGCAACACTAGAGTTTTATTTGTTACAACAACGAGGGATTATTTTCTATCTGGTTTGGTGTACACCAAGACAAAACCTTGGATGTTATGCCAGTTGAAATAGTATTGTATATGACAGATTAGATTGGCGCTTAATAGTTGTTCTCGTATGTAAAAGGTCATTCGCTGGCCGCGGCAATTAAACAACTAATTTCTATTTTTTTTTATCACAATGGCAAAAACTGTAACAATATAAAATGCATATTTTATGAAGAAGGGAAAACATGGTAAAACACAAGGCGAATTCATTTCTACCAGGTGCAACTCATTATACAAAAAAAAAGGTAGCCACTTCCCTACAACAATACAAACACTTAAAAAAACAACAGGTGTTTTGTTTGTGCACATGGAGAATTTTTAACCTCAACTGTCAAAAGTTGCTGATAAGAAACACGTGCATTGTAAGTAATTTATTTTTTATCATGATAAAATTTTACAACGCGGGTAAAGACGAACTGATAAGAAATTCGCCCGAATTCGCCCATGCATCCAGCAATGCAAAAACAACATGGTATTTTACTGTTGCTTGAGCGACTCATATGTCAAAAAATAAAAAATACGTAAAAATATGTACATTTACATGAACACATACACATTTTATTTGCAGATATGATGTAAAGGCACCTTTACATGGTAATACAAATATTTAGAACTGTCAAAAATATGCGTTGTATAAACGAAATCTTACCGTGTAAAAGAAAAACGTATTTAGTAGGAGAGAAACCCGAATGCAAAAATTGACAAACGGTTGGTAAATCTTCATTTTCTAAATGAATCTTCATTTTCTGTACTCTCATCACATCAGAGCTAAATTTTTGCATTGACAGCACTTTGAGTATTTATTGAAGTTGGTAGAACATTTACAAATCCAACCAATTGTAGCACAAGAGTATTGCATGTTATTTTTGTAAATATTGTAGAATTGTAACCGTCAGTAATTTTAGTATACTTTCATAATTATACTTATCGCACAAAATGTAAACATAAGAGAGAGAGAGAGAGAGAGTTTCATAATATAGGGTGTTTTTTTAAGCCCGATAGAAATTGAAATTGTAAAAAATAACACAAAAAATTAAATTGTAATCAAAATTTTTTTTTATTCGAAAGATCAATACGTGACATTAACATTTGAAAATGATTTCGGGCATATGGGCACCGCGGCTGTTCTTGACGAAGCGCATTCTGGACGTCCAATTTTGGGCCACTTTTTCGAGCACTGCTGGCCGTATGTCACGAACAACACGAACAATGCTGGCCTCCAAGGCGTCAATTGTTGCTGGTTTATCAGCATAAACCAGTGACTTCACGTAGCCCCACAGGAAATAATCGAGAGGTGTCAAATCGCACGACCTTGGAGGCCAATTGACAGGTCCATTTCTCGAAATCAACTTATCGCCAAATTTTGATTTCAGTAAGTCGATGGTTGCGTTCGCCGTATGGCACGTAGCGCCATCCTGTTGAAACCACATCTCCTCCGGATCAATGTCATCCATATTTTCAAACAAAAAATCATTGATCATGGTGCGGTAACGATCTCCATTGACCGTAACGCGAGCTCCGGCCTCATTTTTGAAGAAATAAGGTCCGATGATGCCACCAGCATGAAAACCGCACCAAACAGTGCATTTTTCTGGATGTAATGGAGTCTGTAGGGTCTCTTGTGGATTGGTCTCACTCCATATGCGGCAATTTTGCTTATTAACAAACCCGTTAAGCCAAAAATGCGCCTCATCGCTGAACACAATTTTGCGATAAAACAACGGGTCTGATTTTCAAAGTAAATTTGGATAATTTCGTAGCGTTGTTCAAGCGTGAGTCTATTCATGATGATTTGTCAGAGTATACTGAAACAAATAAAAAAAATGTTTCATCAAAATTTAATTTTTTGTGTTACTTTTTACAATTTAAAGTTCTATCTAGCTTAAAAAAACACCCTATATTTTGCTCCTACAAAATCTAGATATCCTGTATTACCATGTAAACATACCTTAACTAAAACGTAAACAACTTTTGACACTTGACGTTGTACAAACTGAAAAATGTAGAATATCTGTTTCTTCGGTTACACGTAGTAGAAATGAATTCGCCTTGGTAAAACAACTGAATTTCGGAACAAATGTAGCTTTCGCACTCATCTCCAAAATAGATAAAAAGTACATATGTGGGTTATATGAGAATTAAAAGATAACAAGAAATTATTAAACGGTGAAAACGCATAGTTTTTGAGATATGGGCCGCCGAAGTGTTGATGCATGTACATATATGTGCTTATAAGCGGTTTTCCATTACATTTATGAAAATATGTACATATATGATCAATATACAATATTTGGTCTCATTTGAAAGATTTTAAACAGATTTTTCCGAATATACAAAATTTTTCATCATACATATATAATTTTTATTCCATTTGGAGCTGTATGCGTAAACTCGATTTAGGCCTAAATTTCTACTCTATTAATTTTTTATTATCCTTAGAAATGACCCTAAAAATAGCGAGCCATATGGTTTGAGCCCACACTACTGGCATGTCTTTGCTGCCCGTTTAGCATTTGTTGTGGTGTTTGAGGTAAACTTCTGAATGTTTTTAAAATGAAATTTTTTAATTGTGCAATTTTTGTGTTCCTACGTAGCACGTTGTTTTCGTTATTACCGGCATAATGCAATTCATCATACCCGATATACCCGCCGAAGTTAAAACCCAAATGCAGCGTGAACAATTGTTGGCCAAGGAAGCCAAATACCGACATGGCATGAAACGGGCCCAAGGCGACTCCCAAGATCTAATGAGCTTGTTTCGTGATGCCAGCAGTCGTAACAGCATAGCATGCAATGGCACAGAAACTGGGGGCAATCAATATGCCTCGCGACGCAGTTGGGCCAGAAGATTTTCACGTTTAAGTGATGGTCTGGATGCCCATGTTGAAGTGGCAGCACGACCCAGACGTTCGATGGAGTCAACTGTGTGGGAAGTGTCCTGACACGAAGAAGAAACTGAATCTGCAGATGTTTTAAATGCCAAAAATAAACATTAAATACAAAACAAATGCTACTATTATATTCAGAACAAATTTGTAAAGAACAAAAGTGTAAAAAAGTACAAAACAGGTTGTAAAATTTTGTGTTTTAAACAATTACTTTAAATAAACAGATTTTCAGTACTAAGTATTTAATTGTATTTACAGATATTAGTGTAAATAAAGTATATAAATTAAATGTTTTTTCTAAACAATATTTTATAATTTTAGAAATGATATTAGCATATGTACATAGTTATGTAAAACATTGCAACTAGCACTAGCGGCATGGTGTCGTACTCAGGTACTTTATTATGTACCTACCAATAGCTGTAACAGGTGCCACCGACAATTCTGTAGTTAATACGCAAACAGTAGGTAAAGTCAATTTTACACACTAGCCTGCGAGTTTCCGTGGTAACCGCACATAAGGTCTTTCTTATGTTGATAATTGGGTAAATGAGAAGGCTTGTGAGAGAGTAATTTGTGTTTCGCATTTTACCAGACTTTAACCGAATTTTTTTTGTGGAAAATGGTAAAATCGTCAAATCGTCCAATCAGCTGTTTAATATTTATAAAATAAAAAAAACATCAGTAAAATTGAAAACCTTTTAAAGATATCCTCAAACATATTCCCAACATTTTAAATAGATTATTGATAATTAGGGTAGTTTGTATAAAATGCCGGCATATAGATAGCTAGGAAACATGGAAAACAAGCTGGTTATAATTTTTTGATTGATAATAATTTTACATTATTTCAGTTTGTTTCTTGTGGAGGTGCGAACAATATTTTCATATTCTTCACAATCACTCTGATGGCATAGAAATCATAATTTTATGAAAATTTTCAAATCGCACAATTTGTCAAAATATCTATCTCATTTTTTATTTATATTTAGTAGATCGCACGATTGTGTAGAATAGTGAATCACGGCCTTACAGTACAACTTAAATTACACTGCATTTAGATATGCGATTAATCTCATGTGAAGGTGGTATACGTATTATCAACGAAAATTTCTTCGAAAAACTGGACTCTCTTGCAATTTTCTTTTCTGTCTACACATGATAGTGAGAGTTCATTTTAAATTTGTCGTCAGCACGTGAACTTCAAACAATTCGTATCTTTCACATATTTTGTTTCTATTTTAATTTATCTTTTCTTTATAAATTGGAGTTGCCGTGTTCTTCACATGAGAATATTTTTAGGAAATAGTTGGCATTCATTTGTATTATCATTATTTTATTGATATTAACGCTTTATAATTTAAACATTTCCATCTATAGCATTAAGTTTAATTAATTAACAGAATTTAACAAACAAAGTAGCTAAAACTTAAGTTTTAATTTTGTAATGATCCAGTCGATTTGCTTAAAATTATTTACACGGTAACACTGTTTGTTTGTATGTTTGACATTTAATTGCATAGAAGTGCCAAAAAATCACTCGCAAGCAAATTTAGCTGCGAGTGCGAAAAATGTGAATGTGGTAGTAAAAAAATGTGAGTGTATTGAGTTTTTCGAACTCGTATGGCTAAACACTAGGTTATTACACTGCTTTTTAGTTTAAAAAAATTATGAACTGATCATCAGCAAATGATTTTAAAATACTACCTACATATGTAAATAAAATACGATTTCTGTTTACAATAAAAATAATTAAAATTTTTTCATTGAGACCGAAATGTCATGTAACATTCAGACAAAGTATTTAGCGAATCTACACGTACGTCACAAAGTACAACGTTGGGTGCTAGTCCCAGTAGTAATTGAGATTAAAATCGAAATGCATGTTGAATATCAATTGTTTCCATGGTTTCAATTTCCAACTAAACTCCTATATATGTATGTATATTCATTTTTTCCAAATATTAAAACAACTCTATTTTCTATAACTTTTTATTAAATATTATATTCTTAAATGTCTAAAAAATCTCCAGAAGACGCTTTTTACGACAATTTGCTGCTTGGCCTCAATTCTACTTTAAGTATAATACAATAAAACATTTCAATATACTATCATTTTATGTCTGCTTTACACGCTTTAAGGCAATGTTCCACGTGTTTGCAACGTCACCTTGGAGAAGAGACCACCTTGTGAAAAATCAAATGTAATGACCTGGGAACAAAGACATGGTGTTTATTTATCAGAAGACATGAAGAAATTTTATTTATCTACAGATGGGTTTTTACTACAATGGAGCTATCAGTATGCTCGTAAGTTGTTTGCGTTAGCATTATTAATTTGTATTACATTTATATTTCATGTCTTCCTGGTAAAGCCAATGATATAAGACGTGTGGGTTACATACACTTTCCTCATTTGGTGCAAATTACTTTACTACGTGAAAATGTTGAACCCGTATTTCAAGCTAATAGTGAATCCTCCTCGAATACTTCATCAAATACTTTATTGTCTTCCAATTTCTCAACTTTCTCTACAAGCAGCCCTTCTACTTCGCAATGCGCTGTTAATTTTCTTAGTAAAGCCACCACTAGTTCATCTAACAACTCGGTGACCTCGGCAAAAGATCAATTGGGCAATCCTTTGCCTTTAATAGGACCTAAAACAAAAATATTTGAATTGAATACTATTAATGAAATGGCTAAAGTTTGCTTGATTTATGACTCGAGCAGTTCAAATAACCCTAAAATATATTTATTAGAATTGGATTCTTATAAATGGATTTTTTTGGCCGATAACTTTAGCGAGTACTTGCGCATGGCCATTGCACATTTGGGTTTGCCCTTCTGGGAGTTATGTTTTGCATCATGTGGTTTACCTTCTTGGGCAGAGGTAAGCGAGAGTTTGGGTTTTTGCTTTGGTAATTTATTAATACATTCGATTTTATTTTAACGTTAAAGCAATTATTTTTATTGTTGGCTCCACATTTGTTGGAAGAAAACGAAAACCGACGTGCTCGTTGGATAAACCCAGCTCCTGAACATCCATATAACGTTTTGGATCCCAATATATTTCGTTATAAAATAAAAAGCAATGCTGCTAAAGTCAATTCAAATGCGAATCAAAAGAATGAAGGGAAAAATAAAAATTAACTAACAAATTAAACTATTGAGATTATTATCCGGTATAAAATTTATACGAGTATACTCGCTTATTCGAAAAATCGTCAACGTGATCATATTAACTCGACTTAAAAGATATTTTCGCCATTGCAATCGCAACAACTGTTGTCTCTGCCTATTGTCTGCCTAAAATCCAGAAAATGCCGTCCTTAAGACTAGATAACTGTTATCAACGTCTAGTGTAAAGACAAGAACTTTTGACGTTTTAAAAAACAAGAATTTTTTCTTTTTATAATTAAAAAAAAATCAACAACATGGAAACAAAAATTTCGTGGTGTACTATTAAACGAAACGAGTAAGAATACGAACGAAACAGTAAAAAATAAAAAAGTAATGAGTCTCCAAAACCGTGCGGGTCCAACATTTTGGTTTATATATAAAAAATATAGTCTACTTTTAGGAGATAAAAATCGCCAAGTTATGACCTTTTTTCTGGCAACGCCACGATTAGTATGAATACCTCTGGTTACAGGTAAGAATATTCTCCCGGTAACTTATAGCTTACTTTTAGGTTAAATTTTTACTTTTAGGAAATGGAATATATTTTTCATACAATTCTTTTTTTATTAAAAAATTTTAACATAAATAAAATAAATATTAAGCAAAAAAATGTCAATTTGAGAAAAACTCATCTGCTGCACTTTCCAAATCTGTGAACATCTTATCCCTTATTTGTGGTTTAGGATCTTCCCTGATTTCTGTAGGAACAGCGCCTACTTGACCCAACATAAATTCTAATTCATCGAGAGTCAATTTTTCGCCCCTCAACTCTACTGATCCAATAAATTGTTTTTTCATTTGTCCCTCATGGTAAACGAAAATTGTAGGCAGGTTCTTTTCCGGAAAGTTTGGTATACAAGTAGTAGCTATAGAACGCAGGAATTTTGTTTGAGGAAAACGCACAGCCAATTGTTGCATATGATGGTGTATGAGAGAACACAGAGGCACACCATTAGCATAGAGGTGTAAAACTACCCATATACCGTCGCCTGCTTTGGTAACTTCACTGACATAATCTTGACCAGATATTTCACGCACTGTACCAAATTTAGCCTTTTCCGCAAAAGCTCTCATTTCAGCAATACGCTGTTGACGATAACGTTCCAAAACTTCTTCATCTTCAGAATCTTCTAACTCGTCCAATTCGTCTAAATTCATTTCTTCTATATTTTTTGAACGTCCCTCATGCAGATCGGTACGTTTTTCAATGGCCTCATCGATCATGGTCTGAATTTGATCTTCTGTTATTTCAGCCTCTTTTTGTTTCTGAGGCAAAATGCCTTTGGCTCGTAAAATATCATTCCATTCAGTGTCTTCATTGGGATCCTGAATATAATAGAATTATCTAATTAATATGGAAATATGCATGAACATATGTATTATTTGTATTAATATGAACTTCTACCGAATACAACAATATCCATATAAGGTAAAAATAATCAGCACCTTTGGCATGCAACAGTAATTAAGAATGATTATTGTTATTCCATGAAGAGTTAACTTAAATAAATTCTGCGTTATAAATTTGTTATTACCTGCATTTTATACTTATTCTATTTATTTAAACTTTAAAAAAAAATTACTGCTCAACTTATGGTTTCTTAAAAAAGTTCACCAAATAACAATATAAATGGAATAGAAAACGGCGAATCGATGAACTCGCCTTTACAATGACTAATGAACACTTGTACATTTGTGAAGTTATATAAAGTACTGAAATAGGCATCCCAGTTTTAAATTAAAGTATTGCCAGCCTAAACTTAAATAATGCTTGAAAGGCAGTTAATTTCAAAAATAGTACTAATAGGCTCACATTAATATTCATTTAAATATTGAGTACTTTAAGGAAGGTTGAATAAAACGAGTGAAAAGAGAAGAAATTGCATTTTAAAGTTGATCGTAATAAATCTATAGATTCTTTGATGTACTCTTTTTTATTCGAATAATAATTTATTCACCAATTTGTAAATCCAAAACCAGGAAAATAAATGCACGATTACAGTGTGGTTGAGCACAAAAAGTATGAAATGAATGAATGAATAAAGAGAATATTATTCGAATGTATTTGAGTGTTCAATAACTTTTTACTTTATCTAGATTTTTTATTGCAGAGCTGTGTAAAGAAGACTTAGGAATATTAACATGGAATTCTACAGAACAGAACAGCGATCGAAAATTGTTGAAAAAGGTCAACTGTTTTGACGCAACATGCTTATCGCAATTTTTTTTATGTGAGTAAAGTACCTCCAGCATCTATAATAAACCGCCTGGTTGCAGATTTTCGACAACATGCTACACTTTCCATGTACCGAAAGACCACGTATAGTCCACGCGGAAGAAAATATCTAATGTGTTGCGGATAGTGTTGAGAATAGTCTAGAAATATCAGCAAGATGTTCGGCACAACTGTAGCTATCGCGGAGGCCCGTTCGGAGGATTTTGGTCACACTGCACATGTTCCCGTTGAGTTTGTTCAAGTATTGAAGTCGATAGACTTCGCACAGTGTCTTAGTTATGCCATTTCATTCCGACCATATAGGTAGTTCTGTGCCATTCTGTACTACAAAGCGTGCGGAACAAAGCCAGAAAATGTTAAATTGAAGTTGATAAAATAACTTTGTTATACATATATGAAATAGAGACATAATTTTAGTTTTTCAATAAATTTTAAATTGTTTTTTTAATAAATGACTGTAAATATTGACCTACATAAGTATGTGCTTCTTGTGTAGCAAAGCACACCGGGATTCGCTAGTACTACATAGATCTGAATATATTCGAATATTATTTACATTCATTCGAATATTAATATATTGGAGACTTTATTTACTCAGAAATCAAGTGAATATATTCAATTAATTAGAAACATGCACGGTTACATCCAAATTTCTGAAATTTTCAATTCCCCTTATTCACAGAGTCGTCACGGCTTGAAGTAAGAAATTGTCAGCAGTACATAAGTTGTAGCCAGCAGTTGTGTTGCTGGAAATTCCTATCTTTAGTTTCGGGTCTAGAAAATGTCAAGTGTCTATTACTTGCAGCCTACACCTAACATGAAGTCATTAAATAGAAGTTAATATTAAGTGTGGACCGCTCATGTTGAAGTTTTATTAGTTTTAATTTCATTGATAACAGCCCGCTTTTTGTAGTATTTTTTTCGCCACATTTATTTATTATAAGAAGTTACACCACTACGTGTACGCCACTTTAAACAAATAGGTATTTAAACATCAAGGCTTAACTTCATGTTTCAACTACGTTTTAAGAAAGGCGTAGACCGCATGTTAAAAGTTAGGTAGCTCTTATCAACTATGAATATGAAAGCAAGAATGCGTAGATCTCGTTGTGGCGAAATATTTCTCATATTTAATGTTTTTCAACATCTCCAGAAACCAACAACCGTAAGAAATAGACCTGCAGATTGATGTCTATAAAATCTACTTTACGTAACGGTCTTATGTGATATTATTATACGTGAAGATAACTTGGGCACGACGGCATGTGAAGATAATTTTCTAAAGAGATAAAGCGGGCTAGAGCATTTCCTTACTTTAACAATTAGCCGAACTAAATGTTTTAAATAAAAGCATTAAAAACAATATATAAATAAAATTCCGTTTTTAGCTTTTACATAAATATGATTTCTGTATTTTTCACATTTTTTTCAATTCGTTTAAAATTTCTTTTTTACAGTAAATTTTAGCTTTCTTTTAACAGTTTTACAACAAATTGATTAAAAAATATATAAGTTGGCAAACAGAAATTAAAAACTTACAAACTAAATGTTAATAAAGGCTTTTTTGCTGTAACTTTTATTTCAACAAAATTAAATAGTTTTTGTTTACTTTAAAAATAACAGGGCAAAATGATTTTTTATAGGTATATGGAACAGAAAGTCAACACAAGAGTTAAGTTATTTATTCAGAAATTGCTATTGAAAAAATTATTAATTAATGAAAACATATTATGGGGCATATCTTGTTTTAATTTATAGTATTAAAATATTTTGAATTTGTGATCAATCCTTAAAGGCTTGCAAAATTAAACAAAAGTTTAAAAGAGAAATAATTTTTCCTTATGTTGTTTCTTTCTTTTTAATAAAACAGGTAGAAAATGTTGCAAGTTGCAAGAACAGATTTATCTAACAACCTAACTTGTCGTAGGAAACTTATTGCAAGGTTGTATAATAGAAGTTTTGCGTGCAGGCACTGATTCAGGTGTTGGTATGGCTTCTCCGGTTGTAACTTTATTCGCAAATACTTGCTTAACGCCGCCACCTTTTTGTTTAGCCATTTGATAATCACCAGAATCGAAATATTTTTGCTAAAAACGGATTATCAAAAATTAACAAATATATATAAATATATGTGTTTAGGTTTTTTGATGAAGTATTAAATTTACTTACCCCTTTCTGTAATCTTTTTTGCAAAAAAGCTGTGTGTCCACCAGGACCACGTAATCCTATAGGATATTTCGATTTCAGCTTTTCCTCTTCGATTTTTTCCAATTCTCGTGCATTCGACTACAAAAAAGAAGTATATGTTTAATACGAAAAATACTAAAATAGGTTTTTAAACAATATTTTATTTTTCAATTACTTGATCTTCGGGTCCTTCTTGGGGAGTTGTAGCGGGACTACCACTTTCTTCAGCAGAACTCATTTTAATAAATTACTTCTACGACAAACAACAACACAAAATAGAAATTCTGTAAGAAAAGGTTTAATATCTGTGAATATCTGATAGTATTTAGAAACGTTGTTTTTACATGAATATGTTTTACTAGGGAAATTGTTGTGAAATGGTATTTAGTTTAGAATATTGCGTCAACATATTATATAAGTAAAGATAACAAAATATAAACATTTTCGTAATCATTTAATTATAAGAATGCAGGCAAATTTGTGGATAAAAAGCCCGATTAATATAGTTTTTAATTTGAAGTCTTACAGATAAGGAAGTAAGGATTATAGTAAGATAAGTAAAATCCGATTCGGCTTTTAGCGCTGTAAAATTAGAAGATCCCTACACCTAAATGTCCTGCATGGTCACCCAACCAGACTAGTTGCGATGACACACCAAAATAATCGCATCAATTTCACCAAAGAATATAAAAATCAGACTCCATTGGAAAAAAACATTTTAACGGAAGAGAACAAGTTCGAGTTAACATGAAAACACCACTGCAAAACAAGGTGGAGGCAGTTTAATGGCATCGAGAATCAGTAATCTTGTGTTTATTGAAGCAACAATGAAAAAGGGAGGCTAACTGAGTACTCTGAGACAATGTTGCTTCTAGTGTGGAAAAATTACACTTAGCACAAAACTGGATCAGGTAACTCCAGGAAATTTCACAAAAATTACGAAGCAAACTTGATCATCCACTGCAATCTTCAGAGAGATGTGGGGTGACCTAAACGTAGCATCTCAAAATGAATAAAGTGAAATTCCAGCTGATTTCAGCAGGACACTTACTGAATCGAAGCCTACGAAAGCTGTCATACAATCAAAAGGACTATTAAAATATTAAGATTTTGTGACATTCTTCCTTTGCATTATTACTAAAGAATTGTCTAATATTGTTATTGGTATTTCATTATTAATTTAAATATAATATACATCCATACATATATTTTTCAAGCAATACCTATACAGCATTTACCCTCATTTGAAGCTCTCAGATGTTCTTATACGAGTATGTATGTATATATGTATTTATTACACTCGATGATGAAATTGCTTTTTGGCAAAAATATTTTCGATCTACCGTTTTTCAGCCGATTTATGGCTATGAAAAGCAAAAATGTTTTGCATCATTAGGCAGGCGGAAGAGAAAATCAATAACACTTTTATATACATTCCATATGTAGTATAAAATATACTCTTAAATTTAACGGAAACGGATTTACGCCACAAATTTTATAAAAAACAATTTATTAAAATATGCCAAAGTTTGGAAACATAATTTTAAATACAAGCTGATGCCATTGCACTTGCAAATCCTAATACACCTACGTAAATACAGCTAATGAATAATGGCAGCTCTATAAGGCGGTAAATTATTGACAGTTATAATTAACACAAAGAAAAAACAATGTAAACAAATACAAATGAGTAACAAAAACGAAAAACACAGCAATTAGAGCAAAAAAATTTCTGTAGGAACATAAATTGATTTTTCAGATAAATATAGAAAAAAAACAATTAACAATATAGCACATTAACAATTGGAGTTAAAAAAAATTCTTTTGAATACTAAGTAATTTGCGAAAAAGCCTTTTTTTTTTGTTTTCTAAAAATCTTTCATCAAAATGGCGTATCAAGCAAATAATAATGTCACAAGGGCGACCACTTTCGGATATTAATTTATAGCTGCTGTAATGTTTTAAAAAAGAAATCGCACCAAACTTTTTGCAAAATAAAAAAATATAAATTATTTATTTTCTCCAATCACATCAAAAAGAAAATTAATCAGCTTCTTACCTTCAAAATTTATGTATGAAAATAAAACTTCAAGTTGTGAAAAACGTATTTAATATATTGAAATTACCACGCACCCACTTTATTTTTAAACAAATTTAATTTTATAATTAATTACGTTAGTTATAATTTCGAAAAAAAGGTTGTAGGTTCTATCAGCTTCAATTTAATTTCTTTCCCGTGCTTACAGACTGCAGTTTTTCTATTATGCTCTCCTTTGATAAAATATGTTGTTTGGCTTTTTAATAATCATAACATATAATCTTTTCATTCTTTGTGGGGCTTTCAGATAAGAAAGACAGAGATGAACAGTTAATTAAAATAACGGATGGTTAGTTATGGCATTATGGGTATGATACATTTTCAATAACAGTCAGGGAAACAAATTTCACGAATATAATATATACATGTGAACATAATTAATTCAAAAACTCTAAATAAATTAGAATAATTGTTTGACTCGTCATTAATATTAAATTTGTAAATTTTTAATTAAAGAAAAATTTTAAAAATCCAAGTGGCTCTTTTATAAATTAAAAAAATATATATATTATTTATTTATGTAACTATACAATTGCAAATAAATTTGCAAAGCATAGGATGCATAGCATGTGCGAAGTAAAGAAGACTTTATAGCCACGACGGTATTAACAGTAGTTTGCAGCGGTGCTATGACTAACTATAACGACTTATGCCTTCACATAAGAAGTTGCCGCGTGGTTAACAGAGTAATCCCTCAAAAAACTGTAAACTAATACCATGATACAAAAAACAAAGTAGCCGCTTCACTACAACAATAAGAAAAACAACAGGTATTTTGTTTGTGTAAAAAGGCGAATTCACACTTTAGTTGAGGTAAACCGTTAACCAGTGAGACCAAAACCCTCGATTGCCAAACAACAAACACAAACCTGACCGCACCATGATACAAAAAACAAGGTAGCCGCTTCGCTACAACAATACAACAATAAAAAAAACAACAAGTGTTTTGTTTGTGTAAAAAGGCGAATTCACACTTAAGCTGTCAAAAGTAGTTGATAACGAACATGTAAAAAATTTAAATGGCGAGGAAAAAGGTAAACAAAACTTGACAAAGAAAATGCCGCCATATTAATCGAATTCGCCTGAATTCGCCGATGCATCCACCTAATAATTAATTCGCCCTGGACCGCACGATGACGAGAGAGCTGCTCTTCAGCCCACAGCTGCTTTACGCCTTAATACCCAAAATATAGTTTTGGTTTTCATTATAAAAATTTAGTATTAAGATTTGAATACTTATTATTAGTTCATTTTGAAGATTCAATAAATAAAAAATGGTTAAAAAAAATTAAAATTTGAAAATAGTTTTTCTTAATACAAAACAATAGTAAACGCTATAAATTGAATTAACACATCAAAGCATGCCAAAGTTTTAGGTTTGTACCAACATTTTTGTTTGTTTAAGGAGGTGAGTTGGTTTGTACAAAGATTTGAAAGATGTTTGCACGAAAGTCAAAAATTTTTGCTTTTCGTGCAAACCATGTGAATGTTTAAATTTTGTCAAATTAATGAAATTTTTGCAGACTGAGGTGTTGAAGCACACAAAATGAATCAAGAAAATGTTTTGTTGTAATAATGTTTAGATTTGTGTGAAAGTTTATATTGATTGTAGAAATTAAAAAAACAAAGTTTATAGCAACAGAATATCAAGAACAATTTGTATCTTGTGAACATCATATGGCGAGCATATTGCCGCAACATAATGGAAAAAAAGTGATTAACTTGTGTTTGTATCGTTTATGTCCAAATGGAGAGCGTGAGTTTTCCAAACGGTTTGCGTAGTTTATTTGGCCCTTAATGTAAATAGTTTTGATGAGTCATATTGCGCAGGGTCACAATCTTTATTCATTTTTATATCTAGTTACTGGGCTTTTGCAGGTTGCTACCAGCGCAAAAATGTTTTATTGTCTTTTCCATAGTTGCAAATTAATATTTAAGAAAAATAATAATATACTTTTACTTTATTCTTAGTTTTTCTAAGCATTTTTCACTTTTTGGTTACTTTCTTCTGTTGGTTTATCATGTTTTTAATCTTATTAAACTACAAATAATGCGAACAATTGAGTTTTTTATTCGCCATTTTTAGCTTCTACCATTTATAACAATAAAAAATTTATAAATAGCTTGTTTTCTATGTTTCCCAGCTACATATATGTCGACTTTTCATAGGAACTACCCTAATCATCAGTAGACGTTGGAAATTTTTGAAAGATATTCTCAAACATTCAACTTTATATCCCAACAATCTAAACAAATTGTTGAGAATTTGTTTAGATTGTTGGAATATAAAGTTGAATGTTTGAGAATATCTTTCAAAAATTTCCAAAGTCTACTACAAATAATGTTTACAATAAAAATTTGTAAGCACTCAGTAAAGGAACTGTCACTTTATTCTCTTCGTAGTGTTCTCATTTACCACGTCTTACGTAAACGAACGATGTTCAGTGAAATTCTGTAAAAATTTGTACACATATTTGGTGCCAACGAACAAACAAAATTATTAAGTTCATTTATTCTTGCAAAGCTGATAAGGTTTATGTCTTTGCTTGAGCTTACAACACTGTAGAAAAACAGATACCGACCCGACAGCTGCTATGACAGCTGTTTTGCTGATTTTTGTTTGGACAAGTTTATGATAGTGTTTCGCCTTAAAAACAACAAAGTATTTAATAGAAAATAATTAACGAAAACTCTTTTAAATCTAGAATTGAATAATGAGTTCTAAAGACAAAGAAATATCCAAGTCAAAGTTCAAATCATTTCTTAAAAATGCGAAAAATCCAGCAGGTTGGTTGTGACAATTAGTTTAATTTTTTATTTTTGTGAAATTAAAAAACAAATATAAAACCAGGTTCTAATGAAAGGTCATTAAGACCAGAAATAGAGTGGGAGCTAAGACCGGAACAGCCGGTGGCACAAAGATGTAAAATTCTAAAGGATTTGAGTGAGGTTCATTTGCAGTCTTACAATCTTGAAGAAGTAAGAAATAATACACATGCATTCAAACATATATTAACATATTGGTATAATTGCTTTTTCTATTCTAAAGACGGCTATTATAAAACTTTGGGATGTAACCAAAGATTTGTTAGTGCCGACGAAATCAGCAGAGTGTCGTCAAACGGCTTTAACATTTTACAAAAAACTTATTTCCACGCAATACAAAAATCTGACTTATATGCGTGAACAATTCTTTTTGGTCATACAAAACCATGAAGTTTCCGAAGATCTTAAACATAGACTGGAACTATTGGATACATTAACTGAAAATGGCAAAGATATTAAAAACTTAGAAGAGAAGGTATATTTCTTAACATAGCTAGTTTTAAGCATTTTTGTTAATTGGGCTTTTATGGTAGATTGGACGTTTTATGCTAATGTGGTTGCCAGCCATACACCAAGCTAATCTATTGCGTCCCTACTTGGATATGTTAGTTAATTTAATAAAATTCAATGCTGCTCACTTGGACAGTGAAATTATTATTGGTATCGTACAGTAAGTATTAAACTACATATATAGTTTGAATTTTGCTATTTAACAATAAAAAAATCTGATTTTTTTTTCATCTTGTAGAAATGCCTGTAATTTGAGTTGCACTGTGTCCGATGAAGACATCGGCTTACAATGCTTAACCATTTTGGAAATGGTAATGAGCTATACTATTTTTCCAAGCGATCCTTTACCACAGTTTGTTTTCACTTTATGTCGTACCGTAAATATTGCACCATATTGCCATCCATCGTGGAAGGTAAGTAAAAAATTTTCCCAAATACTACAGTTTATATCTTTCGATTAGAAAAAAAGTAAACAAAATTAGCTTTGCCGTAAAGAAGAAACCTCAAACGACAGCTTAAAGAACAAACTCAAATAAAACGGTATTTTCCCCCATTTGTGTGAAATCATGTGAGAAATTCCATATTTAATTTTTGTTAATCACCAATTTCATGAAACAAAAAGTATCCGCCAATTTTTATTTTTTCCCAATTTTAGGACGAACCTATTCGATATAACAGAGCTTGCAAATTCAACTACACTTTTTTTTTTAGAAAAATTTGATGCTCCTTTTCCTTTCTGCCTGTGAGTTATCTGTAGGTTTTAATTAGAGGCACTTATTTTGCGGCCGCTATGTTGCTGCCCAATTATTTTTTCCCAATTTTGGGACGAACCTACTGGATATTAATATTAAAAACACTCTTCTCTAAAACTGATATTATACATAATATTGTCCAAAACCTCTAAAATAATAATTGCTACGAATATCTCTGGTAAAAATAAAATCTAAATATTACACTTATTTTTAGATAACTCCAAGATTGTCTTTTATTAAAAATCCAATATTACCAAATACTTTGCGATAAAATAAAAGTTATTTTTTCATTTTTATTTATACCTCAAAAAAAGTCATTTCTTGATGTCTATTCATTTATCAATAAATAAAAGTTATTTCTTAATTTTTATTTATTCCTCAGAAAATAAAAGCTGTTTCTTGATTTTTATTTATTCCTCAAAAATTAATTTATATTTTTAGTTTTATATACCCCTTAGAAAATAAAAGTTATTTTTTGAGTTTTATTTATTTCGCGAGAAGTAAAAATAGAAGTTATGTCTTGATTTTTTTTATCAGTTTTTAGAAAATAAAAGTTATTTCTTGACTCATATTTATTTATTCCTCAAGTAATAAAAGTTATTTTTTCATTTTTATTTATTCCTCAGAAAATAAAATTTGTTTCTTGAGTTTAGTTCATTCCGCAGAAGATAAAAGTTATTTTCTGATTTTTAAAATATGATTTGAAAATAAAAGTTATATCTTAATTTTTATTTATTTTTCAGATAATAAAAATTATTTCTTGACTCATATTTATTTATTCCTCAAAAAATAAAAGTTATTTGTTAATTTTTATTTATTCCTCAAGCAATAAAAATTGTTTCTTGAGTTTAGTTCATTCCACAGAAAATAAAGGTTCTTTCCTGATTTTCATTTATTCCTCAGATATTAAGTAATTTTTTAGTTTTATATATCTGGTAGAAAATAAAATTTATTATTTGAGGCTTGTATATTTCGCGGGTAGTAAAAGTTATCCCTTGATTTTTATTTATTTTTCTGAAAATAAAATATATATCTTGATTTTTATTTATTCCTGAGAAAATAAAAGTTATATCTTGATTTTTATTTATATAAAAAAATAAGTTACTTTTTATTTATTCTTCAGAAAATAAAAAGTTATTTCTTGATTTTTATTTATTAAAAAAAAATAAAAGGTATTTCTTGATTTTTATAGATTCCTCTGAGTTTTATTTATTCCATAAAAAATAAAAATTAATTTTTGAGTTGTGTTTTTTGCTTAGAAACTAACGGCTACTTTTTGAATTTTATTTATTTTTTAGTTATTTCTTCTTAAAAATAAAGTTATTTGTTTATTTATTTATTATAAATTAACTTAAAATTTATAAGCTAATTATTAGAGTATAATTAAAGTTAATAATACTTATTGTTTTCAAAATAAAATTTAATTCTAAACGTTATTTTCACTCAAAAATAAATCAAAATTACTAAAATATTTTCGTGTGTAACTTATGATAAATTGAAAATATATTTCAACATTTTCCATGTTCGATTTAAATTCAAATAATATTATGACAAATCTATTCGAAAATTAATTAAATTTACAGAAACACATAATTTACACGTAAACTGTTGCTTCATCTTTTGACTTATAATGAAAAATTTACTTATTACTTCTTTCTTTCCAAAAGACCTTAAGCTGAAAGAGTTATATAATATTATGAAATATATGCTTAAATATTAAAACAAAACTACACTTTTATCGTTACAGGACAGAGATTTTATTAATTAAACTCTTAAGTCTATATATAAAACTTTATGAATTTGCAAAAAATTTTTAATTAAATTTCGTTTGTCGTAAATCCAGTATTCAAGCACTTGTTTGCCACATCGGGAGTACAATACTTTTTATTGCTATCATAATAGTAATCTTTTGGGCAATGCTGCGTGAACAGTTTGCCATTAACACAAGTATAAAACGTGTTACAGGCCTTGGGAAATGTTTCAAAATTTATATTTTTTAAGCCTAAATTTCTACATGCGGTTTCAAAATCATTTTTATCTTGATTTGCATGCACTGATGTAATGGTGGGTTTCATTAGGCAAACACCTTCCAAATCAATGATACAGGTATTGAGTTTCGCATTATAATATTGACCCAAAGGACAATATTCCATAACTACTGATTTTTGGTGGCAAACAAGGTACGTTTCACAGTTATTTTCATTCTCCAGAACCGTATATTCTGGCATCAAACAATTGCATTTAAATTCAGCATCATATTTAAATGGCACGCACATGGATTTTTGCACATTGAAATAGTAGTTGGAAGGACATGTTAACTTTTCATATTTTCCTCTAACACAAGCCTCAAATACATTACAATTATCTTGCACTGGTCGAATGCTGCCTTCTTTACATGCTGCAGCTGCAATAAACGCACTGTTGCATGACTTGCCTTCCACACAGCGACGTGTTATGGCATCGTAATAGTAGTCGGGACTACAATTATATTCAAAGGATTGTCGCTGGACACAGAGGTAGAATTTTCGACAATTTTCCGGATTTTGTAATAAGGCACCATTCGGCTGGAATTGGCATATGTTTGAGTTTTGCGACAGCTGAAAAAAAAAAAATACCAAATGATTTCTAAATTAAAATCGTGCTAAATGCAAGTATCCTTGTTAAGTTATATGACTTATTAACGTTAAAAACACGTTCATAATTTTGCACACAAGCTGCCTGATTTAGTCATCGATTTAAAAAAAGTTTATCTGAATAATACTAACCTTTGGTATAGATTTCTCTGCTTTCTGTTCTTTCGAAAATGCTGTTAAAGCCAGCACAGTCAAGACCACCACACAAGATTTTTTCAACATTTTTTATGTTATTCTTAAAATTTTGATTATTTAAATATTGAGTTTGAAATGTTTAAGATTCTTTCCTTTACAAAAATCTTTTGTAGCGTTTATTTTATATTCGTGTCTATTTGTTAAATGTTTAATACCAACTGTGTTTCATTAAAACAAATTTAGTCGTATATAAGCTCTTGTTTAAAGAATTGTTTTGTTTAAAAAGCAAATATTTCCCGAAATTTTTAAATCAAAATTTTATCAGCGCAGTTTGTTTTTCTTTTAACAATTTTGCATTTTTCTATGAATACTTACTTATTAGCTCGGTAAAATTTATTTATCGTAATTATGTCTTATCTTGTGTTAAAAAACCTTAATAACATTTTTTCAATCAATAAATCAGTGCATATTTCTTAAAAAAATTATTAACAAATATATGTTGCTTTTGTGAGCCTTATCTCTAAACGGGAGTTTCGTAAAATATTTAATTTTTGCTAAAACATGCTTCATTACGACTTCCTTAAGAATTAGCGATAATTAATAATTAAGAATGTTATTTTGCTCTAACTGATTTGCAGTTAAAAACAATTTACTGAACAAGTTTATAGTATAAACAAGTAAATCTTAAGGATTTTTATGACCACTCTTCAACTTTCCGATCATTTTTAATTTTCAACAAATATATACAGCTGGTGTTTATGCTATTTATATGTCGACATTTCATAGGGGTAACCTAAGAAGAGGCAGCATTTAATATTGTGTTACCAAGGTTCATAATAATGGCACTGGGGAGACTGAACGTTCATCAGTCAATTGTGAGTTTCATAGGAAGTCTACTGACCAATAGGGTCATTACTTCCAATATGGGGTGAGCAACAATTTGCAGAGTGGCTAGGAAGGTCACTCCACAGGAGAGGTTCTGTCTCCTTTTCTACGGAATTCGTTATTGGGGGAATTAGATTCCATGTTGTTTAGGAGAGTGGCACATGGTGAAGATATTGCGCTGGCTGTGTCGTGTAAGTACTCGAATACACTTTTACAGCAACTCAGCTTTACACTAAAGCTTTTAAAAAGATGGCGCACAACTAGTGGTCTAAGTGTGAATCCATAGAAAGCGGAGCTTGTACTCTTCACTTGGCGATACAATGCTCCATTGTTTGCTCTACAGAATGTCCAGTTAAGGACATAAAAAGAGGTTATTGCCTTATTTTTGTTCAAAATGGCCATTTGGGAATAAATCCTTGAAATTCCTGCTGGCATTAGTCATGGTAGTTAAGCTTATTGTAATATATCGGGCGCTCGTATGGTGGAACTCGTTGCAGAAAACCACCTACTGCTAGGTTGTAGAAATGATAATGAGTACATCTGTTTTGAAGGTGACTAGTGCCTCGACTTCACTACGCCATCGAAAGCGCTAAGCATCTCATGGTGAAAGCAATAGCCATGAATTCGGCGATCAGATAACGGTCAACTGGAACAAGGATGAGGCGACATATGTTTTTTTGTGTTTTGACAGCTATTAAATAGTAATTTAGTCTATTGGGATATAAAGTTGAAAGTTTGAAAATATATTTCAAAGCCTTCCAACTCTTCTTCGGTAAACAGGCTGCTGAATATCCTGATGTAACTTATGTTCTTCAGCTCACTTGGGTCCTGAAATCGTTCTCTTTGTGATTGCCTGAAAAATGGAAAGGGCGAAACTGGAAGTAAAAAGTAGAAATTAGATGGTAACAGCTTAGTGTGGCATTACATGCCGTTGTACTAGTCATCCGCTGCTTCTTATGAAAGAGGCTAGCAAGGTCGGATTGACCGAGGCCAGACATTATTGAAGCTCTATTCGCCTAGATAGAGATGTTTGATCGTCTCCTCCTTTTCCTCGTCTTGGCAGCTTCTACAGAAGTTGTTATAGGTCTAGTCTCCTGGCATGGTTGCCAAACGGGCAATGTCTAGTGATGACTGCTACAGTGACTCTCAATTGAGATCTGGGCAATTTTAAGAGTTGCCATGTTCTTTTAAAGTTAATATGTGGCCACAGGTCTTTGATATAAGGCATGTGGGCTCTGTGAGCCATTTCTCTTGAGCACGTTTCAGCGCTTGGGGCTTTATTCTTTTCGAACACGTTGATAAGGATTGTCCGCAAAAGGGAACTATATCCCTATCCTCTAGGATCGTCTCTTTTCTGGCTATATTGTCGGCGATGTTGCTGCCGTTATTGGAGCCGTGTCCACGTACATATTTTAGGGTTAGGTTAGAATGTCTCGCCATCTTGTTTAAAGATGTACGGCATTCCTGAAATAGACTGGAGTTAGTGTATATTCCAATCCGAATATCTTGTGAAACGTCAGCCATCTGGCTGCTTTATTTATAGCCCACATTTCAGCTTGAAGAAAACTACATCCGTCTGGTAGTTTGAATGATATAATGGTGAATTCTTCGAAGTAAATGCCTCCCCCAAGCCCTTCTCCCCTTCTAGGCCCATCCGTGAAAACATAGAAGAATCCAGATTCTAAAGAAGTTTCCTCGATTTGGTAGCCGAGGCTCCTTGAGAAAAATGGTTTTGGAATGCAGTAGTCAAATAGATCGGGGACTGGGGCCTTTCTAATCTCATATATAGCGGCGTGTCTTCGTGGTATGTGTTTCCATGTCCTGTCGCGTTCAGCCTGATCGCTGCTTTTAGTGCTATCTACTGATGATTAGAGTAGCACCTATGAAATGTCGACAAATAAGCAGTTAGGCAGCATAGAAAACAAGCTGTTTATAATTTTTTTTAAAACATTTTTGTTTTTAAAAATAAATTTTTTGTAAAAAATTTCCAATATTGGCAAATTTTCGATAGAAAATTTTTGTAATTGAAACATTTTCCACAGAAGAGTTTTTACTATCGATAAATATTCTGTAGAATATTTATTGCTATCGATAAATTATATTTGGATACATATTTGCTATCGATAAATTGTCTATAAACAAATTTTTCGCTATCGATGAATTTTCGATAGATGTTTTTTTTGTGATTCATAAATTTTCTATAAAAAAACTTTTACTGCTAATAAAATTTATCAGAAGTATTTGTAGAAAAAAAATTTTATTTGGACAAAATTTTCTTGCCGAAAACTTTTCTACGACAACTTTTTTTGTATTCGATAAATTTTGTATAAATAAATTTTTGGTACAGATCGATTATATTTTATAGAGTTTTCTGCCAAAAATAGTTTTGCTAGTGATAAATTTTGTATAAGCAAATTATTGTTACCGCAAAGTTTATTTTACACAATGGGACCAAATTGAACCCAAGTGGGCTAGCTTTTCAATGACTGGCAGCTTGTTAAATCTGACATAAACAAAAAGTTTTCTATAGAAATTTTTTGTTATCTTAATATGTGTAATTGTTCGAGCTTAAGGTCTTTTATGGAATTTTTAGTTTTTTTTTGTTATTTGGCCTGAAGAAGCTATCCGAAGGAAAGCGAAATATTGCCAGATAATAAAAAAACCAAAAAAACTAAAAAATTTTTGTTATCGATAAATATTCTAAAAAAAATTTATTACAGTCAACTTTTATATTATAAATATATCTTATTTATCTACGGTTAAATAACTTTAAACTTCAAATTGAACCTACTGTGAGTGACATGCTGATATGCATAAACATTTACTTAGTCATACAAATTTGACTAAATCCATACAAACATACCTGCATGCGTATGTACATAATATTTTATCGATTTATTATTATTGTTTCCTTTAAAAATATGCCACCAAATGTTAAATTTGCCAATCAATTTCTTATCATTTGCATTTAAATCTTCATTAATTTAAAGAAGGGTAATTATTTGTTTCGTTTAAAGTGTAATTTATTAACAATTTTATATATTTATTTATTGTCTCTCAAATGGGTCAATGTACATATACGACAGTCATAATTATACAAATTCCTGGTGGAGTATTTTAAAAAATGTTGCCATAAAAAATGTTTTCCATAGAAAAAGCCTGATTTCAATTATTAGTTGAAACAATCGGCCATGTCACAGAATTCACTTCCGTTCGGAAATGGAATTGAATCGGTTTTTCAATTCTTCAAAAAACGTAAATTTCATACTTTTTCGGAATGAAATCAATTCTATTAGATAATACTAGTTTCATTCTTGCAATTAAAAATGATTTCATTCCGAAAATTTTTTTAGTTCTTCGTTTTTTGAAGAAGTAGAAAAAGAATTTAATTTCATTTTCGAACGGAATTAAGCTCTGTGACATGGCTGAATATTATAAATTGTTATTTGGTGGATTATAGTTGATTTAAATACTCCTTACAACACCTCGTAATCACAATTAAAAATTTTATATTTTGTAGCATAAAAAATTATTAAAAAGAAAATTTTTATTTTTAAGAATCGTATTTCCAAATTAAATTCGCTGCTAAAAAAGTGTGCTGTAATGTATTTACACTCGATGTATGTATTTACATTCGAACATCTGCCACACAGTCGTAGCCACGATGCTGTATTTTATAAGCCGCCACATGATTTCCGAAATTAACAGCGTCTTCTAAACCTTTATTCAAATTATTCATGGCATAAATAACAGCGGCCACAAATGTATCACCAGCACCCAAGGAATCGGTAATATTCTCCACAAAGAATGCCTTCAATGAAAAATAATTTGCGCTAAGACCATCCAAAGCAGCCGAACACTCAGAACCCCAAGGACATACAATTGCGGGGTTTGTTAAATGATTTCCATTGCTTTGTGCTTTTAAATCAGCAATCATTTTTTGGGCATTTAAAACAGTTTCCTTTGCCGAACACCAACCCATATATTGTGCCATATCTTTGCTTACAAACACCACATCTACTCCCACGACCAATTTAAACAAATCCTTTTTGTGTTTTTCCAATTCTACAGAGATCTTTATCGTCTGTTTGTGATTTGTTCTATTATGGCTTTGTATCATCTCAATCATTTGCTTTGTTTCCTCTAAATTACGCCCTTCGAAATGTATCCAACTATATTTATTTAAATTTATTTTGCGGAAATCAGCATATTTTAGAATAGGAAAACTAGGATTGGAATGAACTATAGTGCGAGTGCCTTTGTCTTTTGCCAGTATGACACTGGAAAGTGGCGGATTCATTTCAGTTGTGGGACAATTGCTGATATCAATGTTTTTCTGTTTAAAATCCTCATAGAGATATTGAAATGCCGGTGCTGACGAGATCATGCCCAAAAATTCACATTTAGCACCAAGTTTACTAAGCACCGTACAGTTATTTGAGGCATTACCACCTCTTTGCCAGTAGCCATCCAAACAGCGTTTGTCGGTATCCTCTTGGGGATATTCGGCACACAAGTGAATTATATCCAAAACACACATGCCAACACATAATATATGTTGGTCGGACATCTGTAAAAAATAGGTATTAAGTTTTTTCATTAATAAATTGCCAATAACTTATTCGCAAATATTAAAGCGAAATTTGTTACATGATTTGAAATCACTTTAGACAAGTTTAAATTATAAAAACTAAAAGTAATATGCCTAATTTTAGGGGCGCTTGTAAAAATATTGTTTTGTTTGAAATTCACAAAAAAATATTTTTACAAACATTTTATTTTTTATTTTAAACTAAAAATTTCGTCATTTGTACTGAACCTCGACAGATATTTGGAAACTTAACCGAACATTTTGACTCCGTTTTCATCTTTTTTCCGATACTAAAAAATACGAGAGCGGAGTGATATTGAAGCTACTTAAGTAGGAAAACAAACATTTTTTTTCAAAAGCCATTTATTTCTCTTTTAACTCAATACACTTATTAAGACGATATTTCAACTTTTTATACCATCTGAATAATACGATTTTGAGAACCCTTCAAAATACACGTTAGTTGGTAATTTCTTCTTATATTTTTCCTGCAAGCCATTTTGACGTTTGGAAACAAGAAAAAGCCTCTAGGAGCTAAATCTGGACTATAAGGTGGATGATCAACCCATTTAAAATGTAATTTTAGAATCGTATCTAATGCTGTGTGAACTGGTGCGTTGTCTTGAAGAGCAATTTTTTCTTCCGTAAATATGGTGGTTTTTTTTCTTGATTGCATCAATCATTTGATCCAATAATGCGTGATAATACTTTCCTGTGATTGTGGATCCTTATTCAAGATAATCGATGAACAATATTGTGTGTGCATCCCGAAATACAGTGGCCATAACTTTGCCAGTCGATTTCACTGTCTTCGCCTTCTTCGGAGCACTTCCAGCAGCTTCCACCTATAGTTTCGATTGATTTTTGGTTTGAGGTGTGTAGTGGTGGACCCACGTTTCAATAGGATTACCGTTAATCATGTCCAAACACCGCCTTGACGTGGTCTGTCGAACTCGTTTTTATTCTTATAGGTATCTTGCCGATAGCATTTTCACATGCAAACGTTCATACGCAAATGTTCATATGTTCGCACGTAACTTGACTCGGCGATCATTCATAGCGATATCGAAGACCACCTCTTATCTTTTGCTGGTACTGCTGCCGTGCTTGTTCGGCGGCGATTAAATTCAGCAATCCAATATTTTACCATGTAATCTGACGGAGCAGGCTCACCGTAATGTTTATCGAGCTTTTTTCTCTTTCGCCGTCATCCCTTTCAAATAATAGTGTTTATCACTGCACGAAATTCACTTTTTTCCATTTTTCAAGAAATACAAAAGTTGCTTACTACAAACAATTACAACAAATAAGCTAATCGATGAATTTGGCTGTAATTTTAATAATTGACGTTTGACAGATCACAATTTCAAAAAAAAAAAATAAAAAAAAAAAAAATTTGTGTTTATTATGCTGCCATCTAGCGCTAGTTAGTTGCAATATTAATCCGCCCTCGTAATACGTTTTTAGGGCATTCATTTTTATTTGCGCTTTTGTTAACGTTTTCATTCTAGAATTTGTACATTGCCTCCAGCGTTGTCAACTTTAAAATTTCAAAACGCACCAAAATGGGGGAAAAAGTGCGTTATTTCAACGAAAACGCACCGAATTTTGAAGTGTTTCCTTTCATTTTTATAAACCTATTTTGTATTATAAAATTACATTTTTTGTATTAAAAACACGGTAATGAAACAGCCTTTTAAACGTTTACCTATTATACAATGAAACTGGGTCGGATAGTGCCACCTGATGGCATGTTTGTTAAACTTGGCCTCTAGTACGACTCTGTTAGTTTTATTAAGATAATGTTACCTTAACAATAATTATAACGATATTTTAGCAAATTTATTATTAAGCAATATCATTTTATTATATTTGCTGTCAATCGAAATCAGCTGTTACTTTCGCTACCTATTATCAGGGACACAAAAATACAGCTGCACATCGTCGTCAAAATTATATTGCAGGAGCATACAACCACTACTGTCGAAAAAATTTACGCTTATCGGATCATTAAAAGTTACAGAATCGCACTACAAGCCTTCAAATTCAATCAATAGCAATTCTACCAAACACAGTCTACATTTCATTTGTGTTTTCAAAAGCGGTGTTTTTAAAAAAAATTTATTAAAATATACGCAAATTTGCCAAAATTATAATATATGAAAGACGAAGTTTACCATAATCAATATTTAATGCAAATGTTTTGGAAAAACTTTATAATTTATTTGATAATTTGGTCATTTCTCAATTACCAAAACCGTAACAAAATCACGAGCCGTAACAAAAATACGAACTTCACTGTCCAGAGACTGAATTTATTGCAATATTTGACAAACTTGGCTTGATCCATTAATAGCAACATACTTTCTAAAAGCAGCAAATTTAATAAAAGGAAATGTTTATTTTTCTTTCGACAGTGTGTACAACAGAAAGATTTTCTTACTTTGTACGCAAAATGAAACGTAAAAATTTTAGAAACTGGATTATAAACTTTTTTTTTACATTGAAACAAAAAATTGAGCAAAATTTGACTTTGTGCCACCGAAATTTAAAAAAACGCACCGAAAATATTAAAAATTGCACCTCGTACCGACTAAAGAATTTTTCGCACAAATAATGTTAAAAAGCACCAAAAACGGTGCGGAACGCACCGAGTTGACAATGCTGATTGCCTCGTTCAGTATTTCTCGCATCGAAAAATTTTACAAATGGCACAAGAGAATTGAAAGAACACTAATTGTATTGAAACAAAAAATGATTTCACACACACACAAGTATTTCCGTTTTTGTGAGAACTATCTTCGATTAAACTTTTGGGGATAAGTTTGTGAAAAAGGTGGCAATAAAAATGTTGCTGTCTCAAAATTTTGTGCGAAGTAGCTGTCAAATATATCCCAAATGTATTTACACTTGCTTAATGGAAATATTCCAAATTCATTTTCAAATACAAAAACGAAATGTAAGACCAGACAGGACAATTTCAATATCCCAACTTTTCTTCTTTTGAACATGTTCACATGTTCAAATGTGAACATGTTCACATACAAAAACTTTTTCGAAGAGAATGAAAAAAGTGGTAGAAAATTGAATGTATGTATGTATATGTGAAAACTTCTTGGGTCCATAACTCGGAAGCTAAGCGTTTCCCCCAATATTGCCATTTAACAATTTCTTATTATTTTTCAAATTTTCTATCACCTTATGTACATTTTATTTCATTTGGAGCTGCGTTAGTACACTGGATTTAAGCCGTAATTGCTTTACGGGATATTAAGAAAGATAACTGCTGAAAATGCAACTTGCAAAACACAAAAGTTCAGAATCACTGCACTTTGGGTTTGACTGATTATTTATTCATAACTTGTACCACACAAATGCACATTCACATACATAATTATATACTTGCTTATTGCTCTTTATCAATTTGCTACATACATACTGACATACATACATATATTTTAAAACAATTTGTATAACTTACCTTATTCAATTTGATTTCTCGCTTCTTAAAATCTGTTCTTTTTGTTTGTACAAACTTTCCAAAAATCTTTTTAATTTACAAATGCAAAATAAAAAGATAATTCGTTTTTTTAAATTAAATTTCTACCTTCCGAACAAAAACTAGTTTAATAATATTGTTTTGTTTTTCTTTAATCTTATCAGGCACAAATTTCATTCTTTTTAATTCACAAACAAACAGCTGTTAATTTAAGCTTTGTAAATGATACTCATACGATTTTGTATTTAATTCTCTTAAACTTAATTTTAAGAGGGTTTATTACTACCTACTGAAAATTATATTAAGAAAAGCGGGGAACTTGCATTTTATGTGGGAATTGGGTCAATATTTTTCTGATATTCTTCTTTATTTAAAACCAAAACATTTTTATTAGAGTGTCTTACAAATTAAGATGTAATGATCTTCAAGCTTGAGGTCTTTTTATAAAAATTTTTTTAAAAAATTGTTTATTTAATTCAATATTTCGTCTTCCTTCGGAAGACTTCTTCAGGAAAAAAAATCAAGAACATTTTCCTGAAGAAGTCTTCCGAAGGAAGACGAAATATTGAATTAAATAAACAATTTTTTAAAAAAATTTTTATAAAAAGACCTCAAGCTTGAAAATCATTACATCTTAATTTAAGAAAAAGGTCGAAAAATTAGGATAAACAAGTGTCTTACAAACAATTTTTTAATCAGAGTCCAAGAATTTTTCAACCCCTTTCGTATGATAGGGCTGGTGCACTTAAATCAGATTGCCAGTAAAAAATAGAAATTAGTATAAAGCATTAAACCCATTGAAACCAGCGGACAATCGACTTCAATATGAATATAAGATACATGCATTTAAATGCGATCGTTTATTATGACGAAAGCCAGACGACACAACTGCATGTTGCTGTCCACGATGATGTTTTTGCCACAGCCGAATTAAACTAATTTATAATTTTGTCGGCTACAAAATAAAAACAGTGTGACCAATGCGTAAAAAATATGTTAAATAAATATATTTGTTTTATTGTTAAATATGTGCCTACATATTTATAACCAAAACAAGATATTTTAACCATACCAGTTGATTTTACTTCATTTACAAGTAGTGTTAATTGCATATCTTTGACGAAAAAATTTGAAAAGAGACTTAATTGTACTACAATGCCAAAATCAGCTTGGACAACAACCTATCGCCGTGCTGCTTTGCTGTTTTAAAAATATCGTACTCATATGAAATGTGTGTATTCTAACTTACAGGTTGTAGTCGGTAGCATGTTGTTTCGAATGTTTTTAATGCATTCAACTTTATTATTTTTGTGTAAAACTTTCACTGATTTTTAAAGATATTGTTTTATTTTCTTATAAACTTATACTATTCTGCAAATTATATTATTCTGCATATGCAGTTCATTGTACCAGAGCTAGGAATATAGGTTACGAGAAGAAGAAAAAAGGGAGAAGTGTTTGTGGACATTTGCTCAATTTCATTAATATATAACAATTTCATTCATATACTACATATTATCTGTTCATTATTTATTAAAACGGTAAATCCAGGAAATGTTTGTCAAAAATGTGTTATTTTATGTAATAATAATAATTTTTTTTTATTTTAAATTTGTTTTTCGATTTTCGAATATAAGTTTTCATGCATCACTATTCAAAAAATTTCAACTGAACATAACAGCACTGCCAGAATAAAACAATTAAATTCCTTTCTACATTTAATAGTTAGCGTACTGTTTTTGCATAGACTTTTTTAACAAATGTATGGTAGTTCTTACTCAAGTAAGAATTTTTTTAGGATATGGCCCTAAATATTTACTATATAATCGCTATGGACGTTATGCCGCACCAAAAGCATAGTGTACGTGGACAATATGCCACTACTAACATTGATGGGCATGATGTACATAGGCGTGAGAGTCATAATGTCCATGGACAATATGTCACTATTTAATGTGACAAAATGATCATGGACATTATGTTCTTGAACATTGTAACATTCCACCCCAAAAAATGCGTAATTTTCATTCGAAGAGTGAAATACAACAGATTAACAGAAGATTTAAAGAATCTTTCGTGTTATCAACCTTCTAAAACCATATCTTTAAATCGGCCCATACACGTTTCAATTCAATTGTGAATTGAGTCTTTCAACTGAATTGATTATTGCCCACACACTTCATAAACTGAATTGAAAGATTTTCATTCAACTATTAAATTCAATGAAATTAAAGACAATTATAAAAATATATAACGTTCTCTTTGCAAAAACACTACAAATATAAATTTTGAGATCTGAACAAGAGACTCGAACACACACAGCACAATTTAATTGAAAGACCTGCTAGTCAACTCGAAAAAACAAAACATTTTAATTTTTCTTCAACTAACTCGACAACTGCCAAACTAATCAATTGACAAAGCCATACATGCTTTGATTTGGACAACAACCGACTCAGTTGCTCAGTTGGACAACAACCGACTGAGTTGACGAGCACTCGTCTAAAAAATTTTATATAGAAATCACTCAAAAAGTTGAGTAACTATCATAGAAATTTTCTAGACGAGTTGCTCGCCTGTGTTCTATGAACAGCACGTTAGTCTCTATAAAGCCTACTCGGCGCTGAGGTAGGATTATAATTATTGTAAATGTCGTTTTTGAAAATAAATAAATAAAAACTACTTTTTAGCATTCACTAGCGCTCTTGGGATCATGACAAATTTACAGCCAGTTTACCAATCTCGACAGCGTGCTTGCACTCGCAATCTAAGCGAAGGAAAATTTCTTTGCGATGTGTCAAAACTCAATCAAAATACATAATAATATGCGAATGAATAGTAGTAAGATAGACAAAACCAAATTGATTCGAATGTAATTGACTGAGTTTCTTTTGCATTCATTTTATTTCAAAATTGGTAAACTGGCTGTTAATGTACAGTCGACTCGCGAAAACGTGAACATCCAAAAACGTGAACACTTTTATTTTAACATTGACTACCCTAAAATGTGAACAAGTGCTGATGGCTCTAAAACGTAAACTTTTTTTTAAAGATTTTTTTTATTTCTGAAGTAAGTTCTGTAGATTTTGGAATAGCGGTATTATAATTTCTTCGCAGCGGTATTATAATTTCTAGTGAAAAAATGGGTCAAAGTGAAATTACAGTGCTGCGAAACTGAAGAAAAAGCGGCGTTGCAGATACCGTCCAAAACACCGTCAATAAAAAATTACCCCGTTTTTGGTTTAATTTACAAATATTTTCCCAGTTTTTCTACACATATTTTTAATAAATAGTTTTTTGAATAAAATATTTTATTAAGTTCCTTTCATCATACGCAAGAGACTGAATTGTTCTGTTATTTATTTTTTATCAATAAAAATGTTGAAAAACTTAATTATGTTTATGTATTTGTACCCTTTTATTTCATGTAGATTTAATTCAATGTTAAGTCGAAACAAAGTTTCAATTCCAACTGAATTGAAATATTGCAGTAAATTTATTGAATAAAATTTGTTATATATCTATTAAACTGAACTGTTCTGCCTAATGATTTTCAACGTATATCCATGTAAAAAATCCAATCTATAACGTGAACAGCCTTGGTAAAAATTAGTTCACGTTTTCGCGAGTCGACTGTATTTAAATATTTCAATTTTTAAACACTTGAGATTTTTATTCACTATTTTAGCTTCTAACATTGATACCAATAAAAAATTATAAATAGCCTATTTTCTATGTTTCCCAGCTATCTTTAAATGTCGACATTTCATGGGAGCTACCCTAATCATCAGTAGACTTTGGTTTTTTGTGTTTTGACAGGTATTATTAGAGCATTTTTCTTTTTAAGTTCTCAACAATTTATTTAAATTGTTGGGTTATAAAGTTGAATGTTTGAGAATATCTTTCAAGAATTTCCAAAGTCTACTGATGATTAGGATAGCTCCTATGAAATGTCGACATATAGATAGCTGGGAAACATGGAAAACACGCTATTTATAATTTTTTATTGGTATTTCAATTTTTTTTTAATAATCATATTATTTTCATTACTTTCAGATTATGAAAAATCTTCTTGGAACTGAATTGGGTTATCATTCTATGAAAATGATGTGCAATATATTAAATGATCGTACTTTGTACGAAGATAATTTTCTTCTTCGGGGAGCCGTATTTCACTTAAATATGAATATTTTCGGTGCTCCATTGGTATTTCAAGTATCACCACTATTTTACGCCTCCATGGTGCTTAACAGTTTCTTAAGAGTAAGTTCAGCTTTTCTCGTTTAACATACATTTTTAACACTTTGTTTTTCGCAATTAAAACAGGCCCTGGACAGTCGTCATGTTAGTGTCACATATGAGGTCATTATTGGTATACACATTGTTATAACAAAATATAAATCTGAATTACCAGAAATTATTTGGGATCGTATATGTGATATAATGTCAGTAATTGTTGATAATATTCAATATTATGGTGAGTTACTTTCATTCGCTTTGCAAGTCGCAGTGCAAATTAGCGTCGGTTCTAATTTGTTTGCGTATGTCGAATCTATTCGTTCGTTTGCATCATTACATATAAGAGACGAACAAAATTTTGCGCATTGTTCTAAGTTTCAATATTTTCCTTTCTTTTCCCTTTTCCAGAAACATTTTCCACTTCAACTAATGGCCTGTTACAACTCAAGAGTAATTTTCATGACAATATTACCTACATTGAAAAACTGTTGGAAGATGAGAAAAGCAAAATATTAGCCAATTATGAACGTATTTATGATTTAATTGAACGTGTAGCTGAAAGTAGACCGGAGAGCTCTGTGTTGCTTTTAATCGACTATAGATCTTCAAAAATCACTGCCACTCGACCCGAATGGTTGCTATTGTTGAATAACTTTGTGCAACGTTTCTATAAAATGACCAATACTTCCATACGCATTAAAGTTATACAATCTTTGGTGAACATAATGGATTTGAATCGTTCTTGCTATGAGGAGGAAATTTTGGAACGTGTTGTTATACCGCTGTTCGCTCAGGTATGCAACGAAACAGACGTACAACTTAGACGTGCCGTGGCAGATGCCTTAATTGAATTTGCCCGTCACTGTGACACTAAACGTTGCGGCGAACTGTTGGACTTATTAGAAAATATTATCAATCGTCCTTATGAACTACATAAACAGTTTGGTATGGAGGTGAAGACTGAAAAGGATATACAGGATGTTATAACAGCTGTTGATGGTTTAATTGAAGTATTCGTTATAAAACTTTATCGTTTGCCTTCAAGTCACGCCATTAAAATTTTCAACATATTAGTGGGTCATTTGGAGTTGAACTATCAATATCCAAAAGTATTTGAACAAATTAATGTAACAAGATATAAGGTAAGTAATTATATTTCGTTGTTGAAAATCCAAAAGCACGTTTCATCGAAAGAATCATTATCGAATTTAGGATTATAATTTGGTAGATTAACCCGCAACAGGTTGATTTAACAAAATTATTCCTATTGAGCCGAACGTGGCTTTCCATTTAGTAAAACAATGGTACACTCCTTTCAGCAAACCGGAAGTTTTACACTAAACTGTTAGCTCAAACACAACTCAGGCGTCATTTGGATATTAATTGGCGATCATTGCTGTGATCTTATGTGTAAAATTAGTTATTATAGCGAAAATGAGTCACGTATTGAGATGCCAGAATATATAAAAATCTTAAGGAATGTTGGAAACTCTTTACACTCAATAGCGAAAAGTACTGGGCACACCAAGTCCACAGTGCAAACAGTGTTAATAAAAATGTTTTGAGACTAAATCGCTAACAAGTAAGAGTAGTACTGGCTAAACTCCTAAAATCATTCTAAGAGTAGCTCTTAAAAACATTGATTAAAATCATAAAACTACAGTCTTAGAAATACACAATACATTGAAGGTTGAACATAATAGCATTGTGCACTACAAACCAATAAAGAAGAAGAAGCATCTGGAATTCGTATTGCAGCTTTTGTAGAAATTAACGAATTTCTGGTCAAAATTGATATTTAGCGATGACAGGAAGATCAATTTATTTCAGTGGTGACGGCTTAAACCAAGCGATGAATTGCAACCGAAAAATCTCATATCCACTGCGAAATAAGGCTCAATCATAATGTGGATTGGGAAAACTGCAGTTTGTGGAATCAGCTATGGATAGCATCGCGTGTCTGGACATTCCCCCTAAAGAACAGGTTTTGCCTTAGCATATACTTTAACTGAACACGCTGCTTACTGGGGTATAGAGGGGTAGGAGACCCACATTTGTTGTAGCAAACCATACCTGGAAGACCACATGCTTGGGTACCATTTTCGAATACATACTGAATGTGCTCTTAGCACAATTTCGAGTGCAAATGAGCTCTCTTCGCAATTGGATATTAAACTACAGTTACCACATTGCCCCCCAAAAGATCGCACCCAAGTCGGGCGGAACTAAAGCTCCCGTGGCAACAGAAAATAGTAGCCTTTGGTCAGCCTATCGTAGCTCTACTACAGTTTTGAACCCCAAATGCTTCGTCAACCTTCAGGAAGCATCGATATTTTAGTCTAATAATATTTAGTTTATAAAGATTTCAGTTAAATACTATTACAAGAATCTGCGAATTTCATTTTGTGTTTTTTTTTTTTTACTTTTGGATTTTCGGTGACGATATTGGCTGGAAAAATTGTTTGTTTTTGCAAATATATATTTATTTTTTCTTTTAGATATTCTGCTGGATGTTGAAGGCTCGCACCAATGCCTCTTACCACGTTGGCTATCCCGATTCCAGCAATAATGACACTATTAAATATAGTTATTATTTGGGCATTGATTCCAGCTTACCAATGCATGATATTAATCATCATCATCCCAGACATGCTTTAATGACTCAGTTGTCAAATCATGATACTGTGCCAAATGCTCATTTCACCACCATTTCCATTAAAAGAGCCTGTGAAACAATTGTTAAGTGTTTGGAGAAAGATAAAGGTGCCTAATACATATTTTTTCACCATCTTGGACATAAAACATCTATACTATGTGTTACGATAAAAGTACCGATCAGTAAAGTTGGGTAGTTCGTGCACGAACTAGTATAATTGAACTATTCTCATGAGAGACCTAAGTGAGGCGATCGGTTATGCGAGCTCTTTTAGCTCCATAGTGTCTTGCTTCTGGTTTACTTTTTCGTTCATGTTTATTTTTTCTAGTATACAGAAATAATCGAAAAGTAGTGACACAATTTAGAAAAATTTAACTGCTCAAAAAATTTCAGTGAATTGTGTTTTTGAGTAAATAGTGGTCTTCAAAAATTTAACACCATTTTATCTTCTTCATTGTGTTTATAATTATCATTTTATTTTATTCATTTTCGGCCTTATGTATAATAAAAATCCTTATGCTAACTAACTAGCTGCTAAATTTTTTGTGCGCAAATTCCCATAAGGGAAAGATAGCAGCAAGTTAGTTAGCACAAGGTTTTTATTATACATAACGCCGTTTATTTCTAAAAAACAGACTCGTTCACTGGTATATTTTTATATACTGAACTATTGAACTAACTGCCTGGTTCACGATGTCGTTTCGTTAACGTTCGCTAATATTTTATATTAAAAATAAGTGATTTATAGTTCTAACTAACGGATATATCGGAGGTAGGCAAGGCAATTGATACAAGATCACAGAAAAATAAAGTTTATAAACGGCATCGGAATAAGTTTTTTTACCTTAAAAATTCTGACGAACGTTTACAAAAAGACATCGTGAGCCAAGCAGTAAGAGAAAGTCACTTTTCAGTGCAAAGATCTGAACTAAAAGAGTATTCACTTTAAAGAGCTTATGAACCCAACTACTGATCAGAACTAGAATCGGTTGGTTACTGCTTACACAATAATAATTACAAGTTATTTTGTACAAATTACATAAATGTAAATCAGCTTTGATGCTGATATTGCTTGCGTAGAGTCGCGTTCAAGATGCAGACTAGAATCTTAAATTGATATAAAATATACATAAATAAGTAAATAATTTTCTTTTATATTTTCAAGATTTTCAAATTTTCCAATTGGTTATAAAAGAGCTTCCTAAAGTCATGCAAAATAAGGCCTTGATACAAGGCAACGATGTGGAATCTCTGGCCGCAGCTCTGTTTAAAACCATCTCCGAAAGCAGCAAAGCTTTGCATGGGGTATACAAATGCACCAGCGATGAGTTGAATAGCCTAGTCTTACCTGCCATAGGGGCTTTGGTAATTTATCATCAATACTTGCAGCCCTCTAATCAATATAAAATAATTGAGGTTTTGAAAATGGGAATAGCCAATTTCGGCAGCGGTATAGCCACCATAGCTAATATATGTATTAACACCATGACAACCATCATACTGGAAATGCCGGAAGCTTTAATGCGTAAATTGCCGGATATTTTGCTACAAATGTCCAAAATGTCTGACACCCCGTCTGTGGCTTTAGCTGTATTAGATTTCTTGTCCAGTAAGTTTTCTCATGATACGTCTGTTGGCTAGCCATATTAACATTATCATATTTTAAACAGTTCTAAGCCGTTTATCCAATGATCTTTGTATGAATTTTACTTCTCGCCAATACATGTATGTATTTGCCATTTCTTTGCCGTATACTAAACCACATCGCTACGATCATTACACCGTCTCCTTGGCTCATCATGTAATTGCGGGCTGGTTTTTAAAATGCAAATTGGAGTTGAGAAGAAATTGTGTTAACTACATTATAAATGTAAATTAAAAACAAATATACTTTTTATTTTTCACTTTAATTCACTACAAAAAAAATTTTTTTTTTTGCAGTCCATTCAATCGAATGCCAGCATGTTGTATGAAGATATAAACAATCTGACACGCAACATACAGCGTCAAGATTTCCAAAATTTAAATGAAGACTCATCTAGCCGTAAGCGTAGCACCAGTTTAACTGAAAGAGGCAGTCGCAATTCAAGTTCTGCTCGTAACCATTCCGAAATGCGTCCGCTCATGAACGAAGGTTTGAAATCATTTCATGCGGAATTGGCCGAAACCTGTATAGACTTTCTGGCACGTCACACATTTTCGCCCTGCTCTGCTTTGCCAAAAAGGTTAGTATATTTTATACCAAACTAATTAACAGCTTTAAGAAAACTAGCGACTTTTAGCACTAAAATTGAAATTATACCATACCTCTAGAAAATGTTCAGTTCTATAGCGCAATTTTTGTCTTGAATTTATTTATATGTATGAGTAAAAGGTTTTAAAGCGTGTGACAAATTATGTTAATAGGAGCTATCTATATTTAACAAATAAAACAGACATTCCAAATTCCGTATCTTGGGCTAAGAACGCTAGTGTCGTCTTTAAATCAGTAGATGCGACTTCGAACCTGGCTCTTTTTTGGACGTCTAAATATGCAAACATGCTCAGATTTGTAATAGAGGACGAACTAGTTAAACCGAAATCTGCCTTCGGCATGCGCCATCAAACAAAGAGGGCTTCTCAAGGCACAACCGGCAATAGTAGAGTATGGAATTACCTGTCTAACTTTGAGGATATATTGGCTTAATTATGACTGCTGTCGTAATGGAATGGTCTCTATAAAAAAGCCTTAAAAGTCTCAAGTTTTTAAGTCATAGAACAATCACATACGAGTGACTGCTCTGCTACAAGAATTTTTTGAACCAAAATGTGCGAACGGGTTTCTTGCGATAAAATTTGCACAAGCGGAACACGTATTTGTTTTGTTTGGAGTTTCTTTAAGTTAACTACATACTGGTATACTCAGTTTATCAATATCGACAGAGTTTTTGCCTTCGCAATCTAATCGAAAGAAAATTAATTTCGGTCTGTCTAACTTTATTCTATGCGAACGATGTGTTACAACTCAATTTTTATACATAAGTACATGCGAATGATAAACCCAAATTGACTCAAATGTGAGTGGCTAGATTTCTTTCGCAAGCATGTTCTTTCGAAATTAGTAAACTGGCTAATAATATTAAAATCTTTTCATATCTTGCTTTTTTTCTGTATATTTCTAATGTAGACTGCCTGCCGTAGAGTATCTGTTAAAAGACGGCCATTCCCAGACCTGGTTGGTGGGTCACAATTTGGTAACAATTACAACATCTGGTTGTCCTTCAGGGCCGACACGAAATGGATTGTGTGACCGCTGTTCTCAGCTGGGCCGAGCTTATACTTTAAGTCCCAAGAATAGCACTGACACTAATCCTGGCACTACACCCATTTCACCCGAAATAAATCATATGCAAGGCGCTCCTAACTATGAACTACGTTATACCAAAGTTTCATTACAGCACAGTAGTGGTAATGAATCGGCTGGTAGCACGGATTTGACATCGTCTTCTTCCTCAACTTCTCATACTACGCAAAGACAAACTTCCAATAGCTCTACAGCTTCTTTAGAGGTTTTATCTCGACGTGGTTCTAATCCTGAAGCAGGTAGCACCGATTTAGGTGTGGGCAGCACAGCTGGCGGCTTAGGGGGCGGTAGTTGCACATCTCTTTTGGGTAATTCATTGTCTTCGACTAGCGCCTGTGCCTCAGCTATATGTGTGCGTTCTTGTACTGCATGGGCGGAAATCTTAATACGTCGTCCTACCGGCAATATTTCCTGGATAACACGTATACAGAATCCCATTTCGAATGACTGTTTTGGTTATGATATGCCCTTTAGCAGCATGGTGTCTCTATTCCTACCCACTCATCAGGGTGGCGTTTTCGGGCCAGATTTCTTTCCAGCTGAACATTTGGCCGATGGGCCTAATTTAAATAAAGCCATTAGAGAAACCGTTCAAAACGAATCCGTTAAAAGCGAGCAAAATGCAGCAAAGTCTGTTGATGAAAGACCGAGATCGGTTTCGAAAACAAGAGCTCTGCAAAGGCAAGAAGAGATATCTGCATCGGTTCAAGCCGTAGCCAGTACACAGGCCATAGATATACCAAAAATTACAGCAGCTGGTAAGAGGGGAAAAGAAGCTTTAAGTGGCAGCGTTAGTGATGGTGAAGCTGATGAGGAATATATGACCTTGGAAGATGGTCAAATGCGGGCTCGCAGACCTGTAAGAAGGGTTAACTCTAGCCCGGAAATGTCTTCTAGCTGGCGAGAAAACTTTTTAATGAATAAACCGACTCCTTTGTCGCAGGAAATGGCTGCAGCTACAGACAATGCGCCCGAAACAGAACTGCCACAACAGTATCAGCCACAACTGCAGCAGAAGAAGAAAAGTGTCCAATACAGTAAAGTCAGCTGTGAAGCTATACCTGAAGAAATTGCTGGCTCTACACCTCCCCAACAGACTGGCAAAGCCGCAGCAAATCTCAAAGCCCCTGAAGACCATGCTCTGCCACCAAAACAATTATCAGCCGATGATGTTAGCCAAAAAACAACAGCAACACCTTTGCCCGTGCAACAATCAGCTTCGGCCTCATCTCTAAAATCAGCCAACACTGGAACAGCTGCAGATGAAAAAATAATGGCTAAACCTCCGTTATCACCAGGTCCTATACATTCACCACGCCTGGATAAAACTCACGCTCCTGCCACTAAATCCACTTCTTTTGGCTATCATCAAGGTCTAGCCAAGTCGAGTAGTGGTGGAAATAATTCGAAAATTGCTTCTTCTCAAGGAGGAACTAGCAGCGACTACAACAATGGCGAAATGCGAGGACGTTCCAAGACCATTTCTGTAGTGCGAGAAGTGAATAACGGCAAAACGCGTCCTCCTACGACAACCTTCTCACGCTTTGGCACTCCTAAGCCCCAAATTAATACAAAACTCTGTATGAATCCCAGTTTTGTTTTCATGCAACTGTATCACACGGGACAAATACAGGTGACCGATGTGCCTATTAAAGTGCCACCCGAACAAATGAGTGCAGTAAATCTTCTCGACTTGGCACCTCCTTTCGAAACGCACAAAATTGGTGTTCTGTATGTAGGTCAAGGGCAGTGCAATAATGTGGTCGAGATTTTACGCAATTCGCATGGCAGCACACGATATGTGGAATTCTTACGCAGTATTGGTACCTTGGTTAGCCTGAAGGAAGCCGCACAAAATAATCTGTTTCTAACACTAGACACAGATGGAGCAGATGGAAAATTTACCTACATTTGGAAGGATGATATAGTACAGGTTTGTCAAGAAACACACTTAGATTTTGTAGTGGAAACTCGATGATTTTTTCTTTAAGCGTTAAGGTGTTAAAATCGAAATTCTAGAAATCTTTTTGGAAAAACTATTCAGCTAAATTAAAGACGGTTCATTCAAATCATATGTTCCGTATAGAGTTTACTTTCGGTTTCCATGCTACAAGGAAATACATTTATTGCATGAGTCCTTTTTATAAGTTTTTTCTTCTCATTAGGTTACTTTTCACGTGGCCACATTAATGCCCACAAAACTCAACAGTGATCCAAATTGTAACGAGAAAAAGAAACACATTGGCAACGATTATGTCAACATTATATACAACGAAAGTGGCGAAGAATATAGTCTCAATACGATATCGGTAAGTGAAATAAAATTTAAATATTTTATAAACAAATACGGTCTAACTTCTCTTTAATGAATATGGGACCTATGATATCTATAGGAACGGCTTTATAGGGCATATCAGTGGTAGTAGGGTATAACAGTGACATTGAAAAGAGCCTTGACGGCAGGTATGGAAGCTCTTCTGAATCTAACGTGGCTGTTCATAAGGAGTCAGTCGTTTAGGCGCTTTCAACTTACAAGGGGGAAAACTCAAGTTGGGTAACCTTTAGTCATCTTATAATTCCAAAGGGAAACAACAACTTAACATACGTCTCATGCGAGTAATTACAGCGATAAAGTTTATTTCTTTGTAAGGAGTTTCAGGATCATCTTCCAGATGAGACAAGAGTGGGTTGCGATTCCAAAGTGATCGAGGAATGGGTTAAAAAAACGCTATACCAATAGATTTAAATCGCTCCAGAAAGTAGGAGTGGGAAGAGTGGGGCCTAAGACATGGCAATAATTAACTTCGAGAAAAACCCCACAATCTGTCAAGCAGAACTATATGCTATAAGAGAAGCGTTGAAAATACTATCTGATATCCCTTATCATGCCTAAGGATATGAGGACAAAAATACTCTCTGCCATGTCCACAAAGCCCTAAGCAAGTTTTGTGTTTACTTCTAAGCTAGTACGAGAATGTCACAATAGGCTAAATGATGTAGCGAGCCAGAATCATATTACTCTGTTCTGGGTGCCAGGACATGAGGTAATGACATGGCAGATATTTGTGACAAAAATGGAACTCAGGTGACTTTTATTGCTCCCGCTGCTGCCTTTGGCTTCAACAATAGTCTCCTTATTAAGAAGAAAGTTGAAGAAATGAAGTGAGTTCAACATAGAGAAACATTGGTACAAAAAAGGTCTTAAACATTCCAAAGAATTTCTAACTTTTGATCCTAAAAGGACTGAACTTGCTCTAAGATTGTATAGGAAAAGTCTAAGAACACTTACCAGTGTACTTGCTGGTGATTATACCTGCCTTAAGCAGCTGTATAGAATGGGAATTTCCAACACATGCATGTTTGCAGATTCTGCGGCGAGAAAGAAGGGTGAATGGAACACTTGATCATTTAAAGTGGGGCCTTGGTAAATAGGAAATACTTGCTGTTACAGCCCCATATGTTGAGTGGAAAGCCCTTTCTTCCTTTGAAGGAGTTAGTCCAGTTTCTTGACGTACTTAACCCTTTAGGGTAATAGATCAAATATGGCCGCAGTACAAGGGGCCGTATTGGGCTACATCCCATTCTAATTATTATTATTAATATGAATGTAGCCAGAAAGTCACTTCATTATATTGAACCTTTCTCATAAAAATAATTTTTTTCTGGTTTTCAGGGTCAATTCAGTTACGCTTGCGTTATTGTGGAGCCTCTAGAACTAAATACCAACCGTGTTTATGTCAAAGCTCGACCGGAAATTGCACAATTTGTATGTCATCCAGGAGCAAAAATTGTTTCGGACAAAAGTGCTCCTCTATTGGCCAGACAATTGGCTCTGCATGCAAATGTAAGTTGTGTCTTCTTTATAACCGCAAACAAAGAAAAAAACTCAAAACTATCCTTTTTTTCTTCAAAGTTGGCTTCAAATGTGTATCAAAGTTTGCAGAAGAAAAATCCTTATGCTTCCAATTGGTTGGAAAGACTACGCAGTATTAAACGTTTGCGCACCAAAGTAAGTATTTCCACATTTGATTTATTACTATTATTCTTATTTAATAACGATATAAAAATCTTACCAGCTGCTTGAAAGTCAAAATCGTGCCGGCTCTTCAGCTTCGAATGCTGATGTTGATGATCGTTCTTCAGATAAACAAAATACAAATCGCGATTTTTCAAAATATACTTAAGAAATTTCTGTTTAAGCGAAACTTTACTCAAAGTTTCAGCTTTTTGCTTTTTTTTTTAAGTAAAATACTGCTTCTGTTTTGTTAATAAGATATTAAGAAGAAAAAAAAATTAACGAAAATATGTATTTAAAGGAAAAATAAACGCTTTATAGCTTTCTTAAGAAAAATTGTTTTCTTTTAACAAAAAAGTCTTAAATGCCATTTTTGAAATGGTGTTGTACTTATTGTAAATACCGTAAATGTATAAAAGTTGTAAAGAATCGTAAAAACGTAAGAAGAAAAATAATGCTGGTTTTTGGGTTTGAAAAATGTCATTGTATTAGAACATTTTTCTTATTAAATTTTCAATGTTTGAAAATATTTTTCAACTATTTCACGATAAGATTTACCTTCTACCTTTAGCTTTGGTATAATCTTTTGCTCGTCAGTCCCCATTTCTTTGGTTTTCGGACTCATCTCAAATTATAGCTTCCAAAAGGTCAATAAGTCAGCCAAATAAACAATATGCGACAAAGTTTGCTTTGCCAAAAATGTGACATACACAAATGGAATTTTATAACACATGGGATTCCCCTATTTTTAAATGTACGAATACTTTTTCTGATGCATAAAGTTGCCGTACGGCAATGTTTGCGAACGACGTGGAAATCTACAACAACAGATATAACTTCATTAAATAATTCACAAGTTTATTTACACTTGATACCACTGTGTACAAAATCACTAGACTTGCTTACTTTGACTGACTCATTGCCTCCGACCAGCCTTTATCATTTTCTACAATCGTCATGATCTTTCCAGTGATTCATAATTCTAGACACAAATGTACATATCCATGTACACATTCACACATATGCTTTCAAAAATTAAGCAAATGACAACAACAAACAATAATAAAACGAAATACCAAGAATGCAAGCATAACAATAACATCATTTGTAGTTGATTTACTTGGAATTTTATGTACTTTAAATCATGTATGTTTGTTTGTGTATTATGTTTTTAGTTTTATCTTGTTTGTGTGAATGTGTTGTACATTTATAACAGGCAGATCAACAGCTGCACACTGGGTTAGATGTGATAAAAAACTCTTAATATTATTAATGACCTTTATAAAGTAAGTATTTGACCTTTATAAAGTAAGTATTTGAGCTAGAGCCAATATATTAGGCATCAAACCATTTAAATCGAAATGTTTATTATTACTGCCAAGATCTGGAAAAGTTGCGAACAACTTTATACATGATAATAGCGTAAATTCAGTTAGCTCTGCGCTTAATTTGGGAATTACGTTTAATAATAAGCTTAATAGGTCTAGCCATATAAACGTCGTCGTAAGAAAAGTATGGTCGACTTCCTAAACGCAAGTTGAAATGAATAATTAAAAAAAAATACATATGCAATGCTAAACATGTCTTAAGTACAGCCTTGCGTTGCCGAGATTTAATTTTTTGCATTTTATCGGCATTTAGGAACGTCGCTAAGCAACTCACACATAAAACAAATGTCAAACACATGCTATGAAATTGAATAAATTTTTTTTGTTGGAAAAGTGGAGTTAACACAAAATTATTCATGCTGACGAATTATCTCAGGCTAAATCTTCAAAAAATATTGATTTCCTAAAGAAACTAATATACATATAGATAGTTGGGAAACATAGAAAACAAGCTGTTTATAATTTTTTACTGGTATAAATGTTAGAAGCTTAAATAGCGAATAAAAAACTTAATTGTTTGAATTTTTGTAAATATTTATTTCTGCTATATCACTAGCATATATAAGACTCTGTATCTTGTTGTGCTAGATATAAGTAAATAAATAAAAAAAACACGGGTCCTTTTGCTCTTCAAAGATAATACTAAATTTATTTCATTTTGATTTTTTCATCTCCACTTTTTTTTTTCTCTATTTCATTATAAATAAATATATTTTTAATTTTAGTTAATATATTTTATTTTCTTCTAATAAAAATGCTAAAATATTATTTATTTCTGTAAGTAACTTAATTATTTTATTTTGTGATATTAAGGGCATATTTATTTGGCTTAAAATTTTGAAAGCTTTTTTTCAGATATTCTACCACTAAATAATTTTTACTCGTAACTTAATGGAATACAAACTTTTTCTTAAAATACTAAAATTGCTTATGTATAGATTTAATTTTACTTTATGTATATGTGTGTCTGTATGTATGCATATTTTATTGTAAATTCATAAATGTAGGTATGTGTATGTACACTTCAAAAAGTTTCTAGTATAAATGTTGAAGGATTTATAATAATTCTACATAATATGTTTGTATGTATGTATATAGCAATTTTCTATGATTAATATTAATGATTGGGGGCTTGATTAAAATTTAATTTAGAACTTTAGTTACGCTTTCTTTTTTTGTTTGTTAATAGAATAAATATGTATATTACAATGTTTTTATTCAAAATTATCATCGACATAGGATACTAATTATATGATTGCATTTCAAATAAATATAACTAATTTCATTTCAGTTTACTTATGTACGAGTATGTGTGTATGTTTAATACGTTGTTCAGATATGCACCAAACGCCTTCAGTGAGCACAATATTGTGTACAAAATTCCAATTAAATTATTGAACAATAAGTATGAAATTGTTATAAGCACTCATATTTCGCTTGTCGACGGCAATATTATGGCGACATCAATTTAAGACGACATCAATATTAATCTCACATTCCCTAATAGCCTATTTACACTTATTCACATCTTCCATCTTTCATCATTTTGACAAGATGTTAACATCTTCCTATATAAAGTCTATATGAAAAAAACTCAACATCTCTCAACATCTTTACAAGATGTTGGTTTCTCATTTTGCTAGACTCAACATTTTTCGATTATTTTAGTGTCATCACTAAAAAAGTTTAAAGAAATTGTCAAAAATTCATACCATCACTAGAAAACTTTTACAATGATCGGGAGCGAACGATGTAAGTAAATTTTAATTTAATTAAAAATAATATATAATTAAAAATAATACATACCATGATATAAAAAATACAAGGTAGTTTCATTCTCTTTTTATTATTTCTAATAAGGATTTTTGAAGTTTATTTTTAGAGAGAAATATAAAAAGGCGTTGCCACACAGGTGAATATGGAAATTTACTCCTAAAATGGATTTTTTCTGAATTGTATAGTGCATTGTTCATATTAGAAAAAGCTAGAAATAATAAGCTGATGTTAGTAGGTATCTGTGGTCGTTTTGAAACCCATGTTAGGTTAGGTTTAACAGGCTGCCAGCTATTGTAAAGCCAGCCCACTTGGGTCCAATTTAGTCACAAAAACTAAAAGCTGACTTCTGCTTATCAGTAAACTTTACAATTACATTCAAATTAATGCCTACTTTGAAGAAAATATTATTGCATTTAAACGAAAATACTCTTTAGATATTAAAAACAAAGGGAAAAGTTTGATGCTTGTAGTTTAAAAATATATAAATAATTATTTCTACTAGAATGACCCAGGATGCAGCGACAAAACTAATGCACGTAACCTTGAATATTCTTTATTGCCTTTAATAAGAAAAACCTACTTCCAAAAGATGTCATTATTTGTTCAAATATCAAAGTAAGCATATACTCGTGTAGCGAAAATTTGCATATAGTTTTCCGTCGTTTCCGTGCCCTCAAACTTGTTGTAGACGTGATTTGTAACTTCTCTAACAAATGGCGCGATATAATTATCCAATGCATTAAAAAAAAAAACAAAAGTAATAGCTGATTTTAATAACGGCCAATCAGTGACCACAATTGCAAAAATAAAAAATTGACATTCACCACAGTCTAATATCAAGAATTATAAGCCGTTTTCGTTGTTCGGGTACTTTGGTTACAGAACATAAAGGTGGACGTTCCCCGAAAAATCAGTAAACGAAAAATACCAATTCGTGTCGTCAAGAACCATCGCCACATAATTGGTATTAAATGTTAACCCCAGAAGGATTCATACAAAAGTGTAAAAAATATCTTTATATCACGGAAAAATAGACTGGCCATTTGAATTTGCAGGGGAACACCTTAACACTATTCTCCGATGAGTCCAAATTTAATTTAAAAGGTTCAGATATATTAAGACTGGTTAGATGACCGAAAAGCCAACGTCTTCATCCACGTTATACTAAAGGCATATTGAAACATGGTGTCGGTAGCATATTAGTCTGGGGATGTTCTTCAGGCCATTTTTATATATTTTAGATTTATGTATGTATTACATTTAAAAATTTTTTATTTATTTTTGTTAGAAATCACAATTTATTATTTTTTTAGACACAACTTCAAACAAAACTGAAAACAAGGGAAGGTATAAACTAATACGGTAGCACAATTTTATTGAAAATGTCACAATCCTTATACTTGTCAGATGGTGATTGTTAAGGAAATTGTAAATTGAGAGAATAAAACTACCTTGTATTTTTTATATCATGATACATACAATACATATATTTATAGTAAAAAAGAAAAAAAAAACCTTTTTGTATGGTCTGCTGCTGACGGGAGTATGCTAATAGACCTTTGCAAGAAAAATTGCAGAATTGCGGAGTGAGAGGAAAAATTCGCATATTTTCTAGAAAATGACAGTGAAGTTGCAAGATCCATTCATTCATGAAGTTGCAAGAGCCATTAAGCTGTCTTTGAAAAACTCTGGACTGGTAGTCTTTTAATATCCTTTTTAAAAAAATTACCATTTCGATTCTAAGTTGTTATTATTTATATATATGAGTTAAAATCTTAATAAATTATTTAAAATTCTAACAAATGCATAAAGCAAGATTTTCTAATAATTCTGAAAATTGAAGCAGTAATTGTTTTTGCTCTCCAAGAGCTATAATTAATCCAATAAATGTATAATATTTTAATTCCATTTTATTTAATGTTTTTCGTTTGCTCAAACACGTAAAGTGATACTTGACAGATGAAAGATGTTGAAAATTTTGAACATGTTCCACACACATCTCCAAGATGTGAGTTGGCGTAAATACGCTATATAACAGTTTTGTATTGATGTTGCCGGTTTATCGATAATAAATATAAATAATAAAACCCAACACACATCTCTAATGTATGTGTCAGTTGCTTCGTTTTGTTTACATTTTGATTTAGAACAAAATTTTGTGCAAAATAAGTAAGTTTGTGGAAAAAGAAAAATGAGGAAGTTTTTAATTACAAAATGTATTTCCAGCCATATTTAGTGTCAGTGACGAAAAAACAAAACAAGCTTAATAGCGGAAAGAAGACTGTTTAGACAGAAGTTCTGCATTTTTAATTCTGGCCATTGATGGGCTCTTTTCCAGCTCCTCTAATTTAATTACAATTTTTTTTTAAGTTTAATTTTCTTTATAAATTTTTTTAATGTTTTTTGAACTTGACGCTAAAAACTGTGACGACAAATTAACCGGCAATGACTGGGGGTCTCCATTAGCCATGAACATGGTATGAGCATCATGGCGAACATCGCAAATGGCTAATGTTCATGCTCTGATATCGATGCTCGGGCATATGGCTGAGGAGCATCGATGTTCGCCATGAAGTTGGCCATCACGTACAAAAATACACAAAATGGCGCCGAATTGAACACTTTGATAAGGTAAATCCGAACATACAGAACTTGAAATTTTTTTACATTCGCTCTGCTGACGTTATGTTCATGTCATGTTCAAGTCGATGGCACGTGAAGACACGGCGTTAAAGACAATATTGCCGTCATTTTCTCTTATAGAATATCAAATATGTGTCGGCAGTTATCGATACATGCCAATATTGACAACAGGAATGCCGATTCACCTCAAAATTTAAAAATCGGCGTCGTCTTGTATTGTCGCCGACAAGCAGAATATGGGTGAATATTGAATTAAGTTTGAAAGCGAATGCTGCTGCAGGTGTGTTTAGTGAGCAAAACTATTCACAATAGCAATTCGAATTTAGAAAAAATTTATTTATTTATACAATTAACTAGAAAGTTGCAAATAAATTTGCAAAGTATAGGATGCACAGCGTACGCGAAGTAACGAAGACCTTAAGTGCCCTAGAGACGATCAAAAAACACGTCAATCAGTGCTTATATATGGAAAGGTAAACACCAATACAATTAAGGAAAAACTACTTTTATCTAATATTTTTTGTTGTAAAAAGCAAAACATTTACAAAAACAAAGTTCACACTGATAATCGCTATCGTCAATGTTTACCAACAAAGCATGCGAAAGTGTTGTTGCTTTGCTTTTGTGTGAAGAACGAAAAAAATATATAAAAGACGAAGTTGTTTGTGTATTTTTCATTGCTAGTGCCGAGCGCAGTATTCAAGGTGCATTAACCAGGTGGCATCACTAGCGCAAGTGACAATTTTTTATTAAAACGACCGGTAGTGTCAAAAGTTGTTTACATTTACACAAAGTGAAATGAAAAAAATAATAATATTTTAATCGTGCAAAAAAAAGAAATAAAAAGTGCAAAAAAGAACAAAGTTTTCAAAAATATTTTAATTGCGTAAAAGCTGTTTATGTTTATACAAAATGAAGTGAAAAAATAATAATATTTTAAATAGTTTTATAAAGTGCAAAAGAAACAATAAAAAAGATTTCAAAAATATGTTGATTCCTTAAAATGCGTTGCTGTCTGCTATGTAAAAAGAAATAATCTACTATGTAATAAAAAGAAAAATTCTACTGCTTATCGACTACCCTCGCCCCAAAAATAATTTAATTGCTTAAAGTTCGTTAAAAAGCATTTATAAAAATAATAATACACAATTAATTTTCTTTACATACACTTTTTTTCTTCATTTTGCTCTGTTTTGTAAACATGTTTTTGACAGTATGGTGTAATTTTTAAACAAACAAAATATTATGTATCTAGTCCAGCAACTCTAATGCTGCCACCTAATAATTGCACCATGACAGTATTTGTGTACTAAAGAGCAGCACATTCCTATAGCTAAACACATTTACAAAAATAATTGAGTATCAAGCGCATTGGGCTGGGCACACTTGGTTTAAAGGGAGACGTATAAATAAAATCGTCAATCACCATTTGTATTTTGACTACGCTGCGGTCGTTTCTATACGTGTCATCATCGGATGATGAATTATTTCGTGCAACTTTGTTAAGAAAAAAACATGAACAGAAGAAAAAATGGATGAAAAGTAGTAATAAATGATCGTCTCCAGAGCACTTTATACCCACGATCGTGTTAAGAATAATTTGCAGCGTTGCTATGACTAGCTATTACTACGTTTATACGTGCAAGTTATTTGCGAATAAAAATATTGTAAATAACAAAAATTGCCGTACAAACAGTAAATAAAACTTTTATTTGCGATTAGCTAACTCACGAAAACAATTACTGCTTAAAAATTTATTTGCAAATAAGACAAAAAATGTTGCCACTTTATTTCACAATTCCAAAGATTACGTCGATGTGGCACACATGAAATATAATAAAAACTATGTACAGAAGCAAATATTCAAAAAATTTGATTTTTAATAATCTTTGCATTAATTGAATTACAAAAAGCCTTTAATTTTTTTATTTTTCTGTTATAATTTCAGTAATCAAAATGCTTTTTAAACTAACAATGCTACCAATTATTTCTGTGGCATTTTATCATAACAGCTTAAGTCGAGATAAGATCAAAAAAAGTTTTGAAGGAAAATATGAATGAAGAACTAAATTTGAGAAGAAAAGAAGATAAACCATAATTATAACTAAATTTTGTGAATAATACGAAATATTATTTCTGCAAACAGGAACACCATATTTATTAAAATAATCAAATTAGCAGCAATTTTTACAATTTTTAAAAATCGACTTAAGCTGTTATGATAAAACGCCACAGATTTATATTTTGAACATATGCCATACTAAATAAATAAAGCTTTTCCATATACAAGTTGGCGCATAAACAGTGAGTTAGTTATTTGCAAATAGTTTTTATTTGTGAATGGGCTGCGTATAAACGTAGTATATAATGATGTATGGCTTCACATAACAAGTTGCCGCGTGGTTAACAAAGAAATACCTCAAAAAAATTGTAAACTAATACAGTTAGTTGAGGCAAACAGTTAACAAAAAGGAGCAAAACTCTCGAAGGCCAAACAACAAACACAATCCTGACTGCACTTAAGAAATAACTACGATGACGCGAGAGCTGTTCTCCAGCCCTGTAGTGCAATTCACTAACTTTTAACGCTTTTAAAAGTGTATAACTTAACGCGAGCTATTGTGGTTTGCACTAGCGCTTATGTGATTCACTAACCTAATGATAAAAGTTCTTGATAGCTAGCCTTAACGTGAACAATGAAGTCATCAATAAATTTTTCCCAATTTTGCAACTGAAGTCACCATATTTTCAAAGGAATATATGGCTTCAAAAGCGTAAAATTCACTTTGAAATTTACCATGAGGATAAACCTGCTGTTAAGTTATCAGTAACTTTTCAGGTTAATGTTGACTTGTAATAACCAAAATAAAATTAACTGTAAGATAAAATCCTAATGTTAACTATTCGTCAGTTGTAATAATGGCCCTAAGTCCCAATTTACACACATCTGGTTTTCTTGATCAATTCTGCTAGATCAAATAGTTACACAAAAATATAAACAAATTAATGTGAAAAAATGTATCTAATGCATTTAATTTCAAACAAAGAAATATTTTCCAATTGCCCAAATTGTCAAAAACTAAATAGAAGAAGAAGGAAGGAAGGAAGGTACTGCAAACAATACAAACTGCAAAGAAAAACTTCAGTGTGGACACGAATGCAGTTTCAAAGGAGAATTTAGAAATATTTTGCAGCAAATGTTTCATAGTATGGATGGGGACTAATAAATCTTATAGGGTGTCCGCAGTAATTCCATTGCAGCCTTTAAATGAGAGTTTCGCTGTTGACATCGCGGGAACAGGCTTTAAGCTATCTAATTATATTGATATTGATTTTATGTTTAAAATAAAATTTCTACATATTTTTAGGATTGTGCTTTTTTCAAAACTCTTCATATTTTGCATAAAATGAAACATATTGTACTTTGTTGTAAAATTGTAACCACCTGTTTTTTTTTTGTTGCATGTATGTATGTACTTATGTGGGTGCTATTTTATGTAAATTAATTTCTCATTATTTATTATCTCTAGTTGATGTTATTTTGCTCTTACAGTGCTTTGCTGTGTAATTTATTTGTATTTTATTTTCCAACAATTCTTCTTGTCTTATTTCTTAATATACTAAATTCTATTTTTTATACTATAACTAATAAAATATTCTGGCGTCTAATCACCGCATACGTTATCGAGTTAATTATCGTTTTGAATAACATTACGATACGTAAAGATTATGACAAACGATGCGTAGCGGATTGTAATTTAAACAAAATGTAATAGATTTAAGATCATTTGTTTCCTAAAAATACGAATACAAAAAAATTGCTTTTACGAGTATATCATTATAATACAATTCATTCGCTGTCGTATGTCATAATATCAATATGAAAAATTTTGATCAATTTTGCTCGACACTGTAGGCGGTGACTTGGCCCCTGCTGTTTAAATAATTACTACTGAGGAAGAACTTTAAGTGGAGAAAGGAGTAGGAAGGCGGAGGTCGGGAGAGGGGGGTTGGTTAAATTGTTTTAGTTTTTTTTAAGGTTAAGTTAAAGAAGGCCAAATTTGGTTTAAGTTGAAGTTTCGTTTATTTTCTATTTTTTTTTTTAATTTTTAAATATGTAATTTATGTATTTAATTTTCAGAGTCAATATTTTCTTTAAAATAGCGTTATTTAATATAAAAGCAATTATTTTTTACAATAATATGTATCATTTTCTATAAAGCTATATAATTTGTAAGTATGTGTGTATGTACTATAAAGAAAATTCTAAAGGCCGGGGCACATAGAACCCATCGTACTTTGCCCGCGTCCTATTTCAACTGACATCAATGTATACGTAGTATGAGGCTGGCACAATCAGTACTTTGTTAATGGTTATAAAATCAACTGCATTTTACTTTGATTTGATTAAAATCTTTGAATTTATATTTCAGACACAGCACAAACTATCTAACACAATTTTTTTTCAACAATAGAACTTATTAGTCTGAAATTGAACAACTTCTATCGGGTGGTTAAATTTCAAGGGCCGATGTTGAATGTGAACCACACCTAAACGCCAAGCTTTTTCCAAATTTTATTTGACATTTCTCTATTTCAGACTTACTCAATTTGAACCATGGAGAGATATACAATCCAACAACGTGTTAAAGTTATCCAGACTTCTTCGGAAAATGGGCATTCAAATCAAACTGCATATCGTGCACTTCGTAATTTTTTTGGTCAATTTGATCGTCCAAATGTGCGTACAATCGCAAAAATCGTGGAAAAATTCGCGTAAACCGGGTCTGTAGAAGATGCGAGAGCACCAGTGCATGCTCGTACAGCTGCTGTTCGCGATAGTGTGGCTGAAGAGCCGTCCACCTCAACTCGTCGTCGTGCCCAACAATTGCATCTCTCACGCTCGTCGTTGATGAACATTATGCATAAAGACTTGCATTTACACGCTTACAAAGTGCAATTGGCTCAAGAACTAAAGCCTCTTGACCATTCCAAACGTCGTGAATGGGCAGAATGGTGGCAAGAAATGGCAACAGTGGATGATCAATTTTCGAAGAAAATCATCTTCAGTGCTGAGGCACATTTTCACCTTAGTAGATGCATCAATAAGCAAAATTGCCTCATTTTGGAGAATGATAATCCAAGAGTGACTGTCAAAAAACCAATGCACCCACAGAGAGTGACTGTTTGGTGCGGTTTATGTGCTGGCGGCATCATCGGGCCGTATTTTTTCCAAAATGAGGCCGGTCAGGCAGTTACTGTGAATGGTGTTCGCTATCGTGAGATGATAACGAACTTTTTATGGCCCGAATTAGAAGATATGGATGTAGACGATATGTGGTTTCAGCAGGACGGTGCCACTTGCCACACAGCTAACGAAACAATTGCTCTTTTGCGCAACAAATTCAATGGCCGTGTTATCTCACGTAATGGCGATGTCAATTGGCCGCCAAGATCATGTGATTTGACGCCGTTGGACTTTTTTCTTTGGGGTTATTTGAAAGAAAAGGTGTACGTCGATAAGCCAGCAACAATTCAACAGCTAAAGGATGAGATAAATCGGCACATTAACGGCATAGAACTTCCATTATGCCTCAGGGTCATCGAAAACTTGGACCATCGGATGGAGGTGTGCCGCCGTGGTCGCGGCGCTCATTTGGCCGATATTTTTTTTTCCATACATAATTGAGTAATACCAATATATCATAATAAAATAAAATTACAATAATTTCCTAAATAGTTTGTGTTTTATTCAAAATCAACATCGGCCCTTGAAATTTAACCACCCTTTATTACCAGATAGTTGTCAAAGTTCTCAACGTACGTTAAAAGTTAAAAAAGGCCTCATTAATTTTTACTTTCAGTTGCCGTTCTGTGACGTTCTTTTCTGTAGCAAATATTTTACAATTACTTTTTCTGTGAAAAAGTTCAGCTGATTTTTACAGTAAAGCAAAATTAAAAGAAAAATATTGGAATTAAGATTTTTCGTAAAAATTATTTAATTTGAAAAAAACGAAAAAAGAAACAATTTAATTACTTAAAAATGGTGACAAAGCAGCCAACTTTTCTCTGACGATCTGCAGAATTTATGATATTTCTTACACAAAATATAATGTTTATTCGATAAAACAATATTCTTTGGATCATTCATAGTGGGTTAATTGATTAATATATATTAAATATGAAAAATTTTTAATTAAAACAAATTATTTTAGCTTTCGACAAAAAAAATTTGTATTCATATGACTAAAAAAATTAGTTTTTCCATACCAGAAAAAAGTAAAACATACACATATCTGGCTGTCACTTACATGCAGTCTACACCTGACTTCAAACGCAGTTAAAACATGAAGTTAAAAGTTGCTGTTTAAATATCTATCTGTTTAAGTCGGCGTACACGTAGTGATGTTAAAGTTATAACTTCTCATACTAAAAAAATAAAAAAGGTGAAAAACAACTACAAATAGCAGGCTGTTGTCAATTTAAGTTATAACAGAGTTTTCAAATGAAATGTTTTAACAACCAAGTTATAACTTTAACTAAACTTCAACATGAGCGGTCCACACTTAACTTTAACTTGAAGTTAGCGTTAAAGTTAGTGTTTTCATGTCAGGTGGAGACCGCACTTTAAGGTTGAATTCTATTTTCAACAGATTAGTCCGCAACAGAACAGAACGCAAAAGTAAAAACAAACCATGCACATACAGTTTATATTGAACAGAAACAAAACAGCTGATTCAGAGCGAAAAAGAACGTACAAACTAATTCTGCCTTTATAATCAACAAAACAGAAACAGCTGATTCATCACAGAACAGAAAGTAGAAACTAAAGGCAGAATTAGTTTGTACGTTCTTTTCCGTTCTGAATCACCTGTTTTGTTTCTGTTCAATATAAACTATATGTACATGGTTTGTTTTCACTTTTACGTTCTGTTCTGTTACAGACTAATCTGTTGAAAATAGAATTCAACGTTAAGTGACAGCCAGATATGTGTATGTGTTACTTTTTTCAGGTATGGAAACATTAATTTTTTATTCAAATGTATATAATTTTTTTGTCGAAAGCTAAAAAAATTTGTTTCAACTAAAGATTTTTGAAAGTTAATACATTTTTAATAATTGAGCAACTATGGATGACCAAAAGAATATTATTTTAGCGAGGAAAAAAATATATTTTGTATAAGAAGTGTCATAAACTCTGCAGATTTTGAGAAAGAAGTGGGATGTTAGATCACCATTTCTAAATTACTAATTTGTTTCTTTTTTTTTCCAACAAGATAATATTTATGTACATATTTGATTCTTCATTCCAATGTTTTCCTTTTATTTATGCCCTACTGTAAAAAAAGCCGAATATTTTCACGGAAAAAGTAATTGTAAAATATTTCCTACAGAAATGAACGTCACAGAACGGCAACAGAAAGTAAAAACTAATGAGGCCTTAAAGAAAATTAGCTGAACATTTAACACCATGTAAAGTGCTGTCCAAACCTAACACGAGAACACTAACAGAAACAGCAAAATACTGTTACCGTCAGTTGTAGACTGCAAATGTTAATGTTTTCTTGCCGTCTTTACACGGCTGTTAAGACGTTTGTTTTAAAAGCTCTGTCTTAACAGAAAATAACATTTTAATAATGAAAAAGTAAAAATAGTTTCAAATTAAGAGAAATTGCAAAAAAAGTTCAAATTCTTATTTTAGATTATAAATTTTGCAATAAAAACATATTTTTTTCCACAAATTATAAAAAAGGGCATCAAAAGTGATGATGTGGTTTTATTGACGGAGTTGAAATAATGAAAAATCAAGACATACGGGTACTCCACCATATAACAATTGAGCCGTCAAAGGTATGTTTTAACAGTATGTCTTAACAGTTTTTCATGTCTAATGTAGACGGGCTGTTATGAATATTCGCAAGAAGCTAATGACTCTTTCCCCGATATTCAATTCGTACAAACTTAATTTATGGAATGTGAACCACAAGTGCCTTTATTACAATCACCAGTATCCATGACTTGTGATGATACCCAGGTGAAAACCAGTCTTTGTTAATAGGATGAGCATACCATCTCCTCTTACGCCGCACTTTTTTTTTTTTATTTACTTCTTTTGTACAATTTGCACAGAGTTAAAAAATTGCTGGCAATAATTACATCTTCATCATCGGAATCTGATGCATAATTAATATTGCATTCCATTTTCTTTTTCCCTTATTTGGTTTTTAAATTTAAATTTTTTCAAAATTATTAAAAAGGAAAATGTTCTTTTTTTTATTTTATTTTTTTCTTTGTTTACAAAAAACAACTGATGTAATCTAACAGAAAAACTAACGACAATAACTTACCTAACGAATGTTAGAGAACAGAACCAGAACAGAGAGTAAAAACTAATGAGGCCTTAAGAATACATGCATTTCAACTAAGTTGTCAGTTGAAAAAGGCAACCTATAACGTACAACGGATTCTATATGCCCCGGCCTTAAGGCCGAATTTACAAGCCTAGTTGTATTGTGTAAAGTTGTATCTAGGGAGACAATTTCAAACACAATCTCTCGATAAAAACGAGTATTCTCGTTTCAATCCACTTGTTAACTGAGGGCGCCAATTGAATTGATTCTTGGCGACACCACTACATAGACTGAATTGAAAGATTTTCATTCAACTATCAAACTCAATGTAATTATAGATAATTTTAACAAGTAAGTGTGTAGTATATTCGGCTGGGCCGAATCTAAAATACCCTTCACGAGAGTCACGTATATTTATAGTATATTTAAAAATGTGACCTAAATATGCTCGGTTATATATGAACCGATATCGGAATTTTCTATATTTTAGTAACCTTCTTTTACAACGAGAATTGCTTTTCAGCAAAAAAAAAAAAAAAAAAAATGTTAATGGAAAAATCGGTTCAGGCTATAGCTCGGGTATATATGGACCGATATTGGAAATTTTCATTTTCCATATTTATATAACCTTAATTCATTACCAGAACTGCTTTTTTTAACTTTATTATTTTATTTATTGAATCTACATAAGAAATGTAATGACAATAAGTATTCAATTCTTAATACTAAAAAAATTGTGATTAAAGTCCTGCCAGTGCTGGACAAAAATTTATTTTTATGCGAATATTATTCCAGAATTCAGTCATCTGTTTAGAGCTCTAATGGTAGCCAAAGTATCCCTCCTTCTCAGACGGGTATGACCACCAAAATTAATAATATTAACTGCAAGAGGATTTGGATGGAATTCAAGTTTGTTAATATATCTTGTCGCGTACTTCACAAAAGGTACGTTCAGATCTGCGTGGATTCGTGAGTTTTTAACGTACCATGGAGCATCTGTAATTCTACTTTCTGAACTGCTTTTGAGCACAAAAAAGTTGTTTCAGTTCGCTTACGCGACACATTTATGAAAAACCCGGTTTAGGCTATAGCTCGGGTATATATGGACCGAGATCGGAAATTTTCATTTTCCATATTTATATAACCTTATTTCATTACCAGAACTGCTTTTGAGCAAAAAAAGTTGTTTCAGTTCGCTTACGCGACATTTTTATGAAAACCCAGATTTGGGCTATATCTCGAAAATATATGGACCGATATCTGAAAAAAAAAAAAATTTTTGCCTTTAAGTCACTATGCTTAATAAGTGTGTGAAGTTTGAAGCCAAACAAACAATTTTTTTTTTTCAATAATTTACATACAAAATTGCAAAAAAATGGGATTTTTCGGAATTTTGGATATATCTCAGCTATATGTGAACCGATATTACTGAATTTCAATAACAAACCCATGAATCGATGGGACAAAAGAATGGTGAAAGAAAAAAGTTTCTAAGTCTAATGGTTTTCTCAGAAACGGTAATTCAACGGCGGACAGACGGACATCGCTTAATCGACTTTTCCATTAATTCAGAATCAGAATATATACATATATACTTTATAGAGTCGCAAATTAAAATTGTAGAAATTACAAACGGAATCACAAATTTATATACATATACCCTTTACATTTTTGTGAAGGGTATAAAAATATTTAATTTATTTGGATAGTTGATCAAGAGCAACGCGAATTTATACAGGTGAATGCAAGGCGAATTCATAACAGGTGAAATTGACAGCGCAGCAGGTAACTTTTTTTTCAATTTTAATCTGTTTCAGATGTCAATAGCATAATTAAAACAAAGTTGAAGAAAAAATTTAAAACAATTTTTGTAAATTTTGCATTGTATCTTGAAAGCCAGATATCATCCAGAATCCCCAATCTGGCCGGCCATTTTCCCCTTTTCAAGCTCTATGATCTGAGACTTTAAGTTTCACGAAATAATTAATTTTTCCTTTTATTGCAATTTTTTTTAAATAAAAATAAGAATTTTTTTTTTTTAATATTAAAAAATTTTTTTTTGTTCTTGAGCGCCAGATATCTTCCAGAATCCTCTCCAATCTGGCTGGCCATTTACACCTTTCCAAGCTCTATGATTTGAGACTTTAAGTTTCACGAAATAATTGAACGTTTCAGAAAATATTTAAAAGTTTTTCTTTTCTTGTAATTTTTTTTATGATATATTTCTTTTTAATTCCTTTTTGTGTTTATATTTTTCCCTTGACATTTGAATATTTTTTTTATCTGGGACTCAGGGGATGACCCCTACATATGCAGCGCATTGTACTGGAACTGGGAAAATAGGGTATGATGAGGAGGAAAGAGAAGAAAGTGTTCGCGAAATGTTAACGATAACAAAACGAAAGACTGAAACAAACTCTATTGCAGCATTTAAAATGTTGGAATTAAATTAGTTAAAACTGATCAGTGCCCAGTGTATATACCTTCGACACTGCTCAGATTAGCAAAATTTAGTCCAACACCTTCCACACTACAAGGTAATTTATTTTTTGTATAGTTGGGTATTTATTGCTCTTGCATTTACCTGATATGAATTCGCCTTGGTAACAGTATTTTGCTGTTCCTGTTCTCATGTCAGGTGTGAACATCACTTTATGTCGATGTAACACAATTTTTTTTAAAGCAAACATAAAAAGTCTTGACTTTAAAGCATAATGTGAATGCCGCAATAGTCCCCTTTACAAGTCTGCCGTATTCAACAAAAATACGAAGGCGGTTCGGAAACTTCTTAGCCTAGCACAAAAAGAGCGGTATAAACAGAAAAAAGTTAAGTGTTTTGGAAACTTCCATCTCTATGAACACATGTTAATTTTGTTTCGATCTGGTAACTCCTTCATATAGAAACAGGTGTTCACAAAACACGCATCCGCGATTTTTTTACAATGGCAAAATTAGAAATGCGTGGTGTCATTAAATATTTACATAAAAAAGGTTTATCAGGACAAGAAATTCATAATGATATGGTGAATGTGTTAGGTGAAAGTGCTCCTTCATATGCAACAGTAAAAAATTGGGTTGCTGAATTTAAACGTGGTCGTACAAGCATTGAAAATGAATCACGTAGTGGACGTCCAAAAACAACAGAAATTGTCGAAAAAGTGCTCGACGAATAAAAGTGCGTGAAATAGCTAATATCATGGGCATCTCAAATGATCGAGTCCATTTAATTTTGCATGAAGAACTACAGATGAAAAAGCTTTCTGCAAGATGGGTGCCGCATTTGTTAACAGTCGACCAAAAACGCATAAGAATGAACATTTCTCAACCTTATTTGGATAGTTTTAAGCGAAATAAAATGGATTTTAAGCGTCGTTTCATAACTGTTGATGAGACATGGATCCACCACTATACTCCAGAGACAAAAGAACAAACCAAACATTGGACTGAAGCTGGAGGAAGTGCCCCAAAGAAAGCAAAAACAATTCAATCGGCTGGTGAGGTTATGGCAACGTTTTTTTGGGACTTCAAAGGTATTTTATTGATTGACTATCTGCAAAAGTGTAAAACAATGAATTCAGAGTACTATTGCAACCTTTTGGTTCAATCAAATGTACGAATTCGAGAAAAACGTCCTGGCTTACAACACAAAAAAATAATTTTTCATCAAGACAACGCACCAGCGCACAAGAGTGTTTTAACAATGGCTAAAATCAACGAATTAAAGTACGAGTTGCTTGACTACCCACTTTATTCTCCTGATTTAGCTCCCACACTCATAGAAAAAAGCGTTTTCATATTGATGACGGCGGGACATCAGAATTGTGATATCAATATTATGTAAGTAGTCATCAGTAATGTGAAAACAGACATCAATCTCAATGACAAAAGTCATCAGAGAATTTTGTCATACTTTGAGTATCATCAATGCTACAACTATGGTGGCATCAATTCAATGATACATTTGATTAATAATTGTAACACATCTAATTTGTCAAAGTTGATTTCAAAAAATATTTTAAATTCATTGTTTAAAAAAAATGTTGTTGTTAAAATCATTATTTTTAAATTTACATGAATTTTAAAGAAGTAGAAAGAAATGCATCATACTGATGTAAATTTGTAATTACAGCAAGTATTGTTTAAGCAAAGACAGATAAGTATAACTATAAAGCGAATATATAAATGAATGATAATACATCATTTTGATGACACTTTGTCAGCACATGCAACGTTAGGTAAATAACGAATACGATGAGAGTGTAGAGAGTAAAATGCTAATGCCACACACAGACATTATATTGATGACAGTAAGTCATTAAAAGTATTAAAACATTTTTAATTCTCATTGGTTTCTTGAAAGTAGTGAAATATAAAGTTATATGTTTGAACAAATTGTTGAATTAAATTAAATATAACTTAAGCTTAAGTTTAGTTGGTGATAGCGTGTCATAGTACTGATGACACTTTGTCATAAAATTTACTTCACTTAGTCATTTTGCTGATGTTAATGAGCCATCACAACAATGAGATTTTTACATCATATTGAAACCAAATTATAGATGGTCTGATGTTAGTGTGATATTCTATTGATAATATTTTGTCATTATATTGGCTTCATTTAGTTCATTTCTTCGATATTAGAGTATCACTGCATTGATCAAATGCTCACACCAAACGTATTCCAATAAAGCATCACCATGATATCAGATTGACATGTCATTGATGAATTAATTGTAATCATTACTGCTAATGACAATTAGAGCAACTGATGTAATGGTTGACATCACAGTGAGGAAAAGTGTCATGGGGTCAAAAATGATGACATTTGGCACTGCTTTGATATTAAAATACATCACATTTATGACGGGTTTTCTATGAGTGCAGTGACTTTTACCTGTTCCCAAATCTAAAAAAATTACTTGCTGTTAAGCGTTTTACCTCAAATGAAGATGCACTTGCAGTTGCAAACCACTATTTTGAAGACCTTGAGGAAAACTATTTTAATCAAGAGACAGAATTGCTAGAAAAGCGTTGGACTAAGTGTATTGAAGTTTCAGGAGATTATATTGAAAAAGAAAAATATTTTTAAAAAACTAACTATTCTCTTTCATTGATAGGCTAAGAAGTTTCCGAGCCACCCTCGTAGGCCAACGTTTCTCAACAAAAGACATCAGAAACGAGATTATTTACTAAAGTTTTTAATACATATGTATGTAATGTAGGTAAGTATATTTTGTTTTATTTATTGTTTTGATACTTAATTTATAAATATTTCCCTATTTAATGTCATTTTGTTTGATAATTTTCACAATAGTTTGATTATGTTAAAAAAAAAGTACGGAACATTTGTTTTTTTTTTTCTTTTAATTTTGTGATTGTTTTGTGATTTATTCAACAATTTTTTTATAACTTTTTTTTTTATATATGTATGTATATAATTGTTTATCTTAATGTAAATAATTTGCTCTAAATTTGTTGTCTATATTTATAGAATTTACATCTGCCTATTTAAATTATTTACAACAAAAATACTGTTAAAACTTTTTAATAAAGATTTTGTTTTAGATTTTCTTTTTTTTTTATCAAGTTTTTACAAAAAATTATATATTGTAGTATATAAGTATGTATGTAATAGTAAACAAAGTTTTGAGTTTAATAATAAATTGTTTAACAAAAATTTAAATATACGAGTACAATATTTTTTTCTAGGCTTGTCTATTTAATCTAAACTATGGTCTCTTTTAAAAAAAGTATTATTGTAGTAAAAAGTATTTTTAGAGTTTTAAAATTTCTGTAGAAAAGGAAAATTTTTAGAACCGAATTGTAAAATATTAAAGAACAAAATATGTCAAATTCCAGGAGTTTTACATTCCTTTGGAAACGATATTAATTTACAGCAATAAATTTTATACAAACATTTCCCATCCATTTAAAAATCAAACGCCTACACTCATAGCAAAATGTGTCTTCATATTGATTAAGCATGTCGTATCACCAGTATTCTGATATCAATATAATGAAAATTGTAATCAGTAATGTGAAAACTGATCTCAATCTCAATGATAAAAGTCATCAGGGTGATATCAAAATTGTAACTAAGGTGACATCAATCTAATGAAATATTTTGTTAATAATTATAATAAATCAGATTTGTTGAAATTGAATGAAAGAAAAACACTAAATGGTTCTGAAACCTTTCTTAAGAGTTCGGGCTTTCTAATCTCTCCTGTTTGCAATTTCTCAACAGTTAATGGAAAATAAAGCTTAATGAGTTTGTAAGCCGAAGTCCACTAAGAAAATCAGCCCTTAACCTACTCACCCGTCTAAACATCACTCTTGGCTCCTAACAATACAGGTAAGACAACAACAGCTCGTGGGGTTATCAGGGAAAATTAGGGGTTATCAAGGAAACTAAGTCCCCTTGCTGTGAGATTTTAGGCTCAAACCACAACCAGAATGTTTTGCCAAGACAGGCACCTCAACCATGATCAGCACCGAAAGATCTGCAAGTTAGAATCTCCCAGGCTTCGAAAAACGAAAAACTAAAACGTTTCTGTTTTTTTTAAGTGATTTCATTTCGAAAAAATGTTAGACTTTCGATTTGTGAAGAAGTAATATCCTGATTAAATTCCTTGGCTTGGACGTTTCGGAATGAAATCAATTTAAGTAGGAAATAATGATTTCTTGCTTAGAAATTATTTTAAATAGAAAAAGTTCTTAGTTTTTCGTTTCTGAGGAGTTCAATGCCTTGAAGAAACAGAATATAATCCGTTTTTTGGGTTCTTCATCACAGTGTTTAATTCCGTTCGGAAACAGAATACAATCGGGTTTTTGGTTCGTCTAAAAACCAAAAAGTTGTTCGAAATGAAATCGTTTTTAATTTTAGGAATGCAAATAACATTTTCTTTTAAAGGTGATTTCATTTCCGAAAATATTTTAGATTTTCGATTTCTGAAGTAGCCAAATTAGGATTGAAATTCGATCAAATATTTTCAGAATGGAATCAATCTCAGAAAACATGTTAATTTTTTATTTAAAAATTAAAAATTATTACATATCGCAAAACTTCTTAGTTTTTCAATTCCTAAGCAGCCATTAAAACGATCAAATTCCACGCCCTTGTCACAGAGTTTAATTCCCTTCGGAAGCGAAATTCAATCCGTTTGTTTGTTTTTTCAAAAACGAATAACTAAAAAGTTGTTCGAATTCAAAACGGTTTTTAATTTTAAGAATACAAATAGTATTTTCTTTTAAAAGTGATTTCATTCCGAACCTCATTTTAAATTTTCAATTACTAAAGAAACATAATTCGGATTGAATTTTGTGGCAGATAAACATTTTTTTCGCAATGAAATGAATTTAAATAGGAAATATAAATAAAAATTATTTCATATCGGAAAACTTCTTAATTTTTCGTTTTCTAAGGAGCCATATTAAATTCCCTGCCTCCTGTCATAGAGTTTAATTAAGTTTGGAAACAGAATACTACCGGTTTGTTGGTTCTTCAAAAAACTAAAAACTTGTTTGGAATGAAATCGTTTTTAATTTTAAAAATATAAAAATAGTATTTTCTTTAAAAGTGATTTCATTTCGAAAAACGTTTTAGATATTCGATTTCTGAAGTAGCCAAATTCGGACTAAACTCTGTGGAAAAAGAAAATGTTTTCAGAACGAAATCAATTTAAAAAAAAAAAACATATTAAATTCTTATTTAAAAATTAATAGCCTGTTCGATGATATCGAATGAAAATATATGCGAAATAGCTAGTCACTCACTTTCGAATAAATTTGGGTTCGTCTATGTCTCTATTTTTATGTTATATTTATGCTCGCATGAACTTATATATTTTAATTGAATTTTGACACATCGTTCGCATAGAATAAAGTTAGAAAAACTCCAAATCAGTTTTCTTTCGCCTAGAGAGCGAATGAACTTATCCTTTCGACATCGGCGAACAGGCAGTAAAAATTATTTCATATAGAAAAACTTCTTAGTTTTTCGTTTCCTAAGGAGCCCTTCGGAAGCGAAATTTAATCCGTTTGTTTGTTTCTTCAAAAACGAAAAACTAAAAAGTTTCTGGAAATGAAATCATGTTTAATTTCAGGAATAAAATTAGTATATTTTTAAACCTGATTTTATTCCGAAAAAAAAATGCTAGACTTTCGATTTCTGAAGAAACAAAATCCGGATTAAATTCAATGGCTGCTAATAAACTTTCCGGAATAAAATCAATTTAAGCAGAAAATAATAATTTCTTACTTAAAATTATTTCTTTTCGAAAAATTTTTTAGTTTTTCGTTTTCTGAGGAGGCATAAAATATATTAAATTACCCGTTCCTGTCATACGGCCATATCACAGACTTCACTTCCGTTCGTAAATGGAATAGAATCGGTTTTTTAATTCTTCAAAAAACGAAAATTTTAAACTTTTTCGGAATGACATCAAGTCTAAAAGATAATACTAGTTTCATTCTTGAAATTAGGAATGGTTTCATTCCGAAAAGTTTTTTAGTTTTTCGTTTTTTGAAGTGATAAAAAAAGAATTCAATTCCGTTTCCGAATGGAATTAAGCTCTGTGATATGGCTGATAGAGCTCAATTCCTTGAGGAATGAATTCATGTTTAATTTCAAGAATGAAATTAGTATTTGTTATTAAAAGTAATTTCATTACGAAAAACATTTTGGATTTTCGATTTCTGAAGAAGTCAAATTCGGATTGTATTCCATGCCTGCTGAAAAATTTGTCGGAATGAAATCAATTTAAGAAAATATATTAACATCTTACTTAAAATTATAAAAGCTATTTATTATCGAAAAACTTCTTAGTTTTTTCTTTCCTAAGGAGCCTTTAAAGCATTCAATTCACTGCCCATGTCACAGAGTTTAATTCCCTTCGGAAGCGAAATTCAACCCAATTTTTGGTTCTTCATATATGAAAAAATAAAAATTTTTTGAAATGAAATCATGTTTAATTTCAAGAATAAAATTAGTGGTTACTTTTAAAACATATTTCATTCCGAAAACAACGTTAGACTTTCGATTTCTGAAGAAACAAAATCCAGATTAAATTCCTTGGATGCCAATAAACTTTTCGGAATAAAATCAATTCAAGTAGAAAATAATAATTTCTCACTTAAAATCATTTGTTTTCTTCTTGTTATTTTCTTGTTCTCAGTTTGTCGTTTTCTGAGGAGGCACAGAGCTTAATTCCTTGAGGAAACGGAATTCAATCCATTTTTTGATTCTTCAAAAACGAAAAACTAAAAAGTTTTTCTAAATGAAATCATCAGCCATGTTACGAGAAACGCGCGTTTTGAAACCGCAAATCGTTCTGAAAAACGCTTAATTGATTTTTAGGTGTTTCGGAGTTTTTTCCGAAAAAAAACTACATGTATTTTACATATGTATATACATATGTATGTGGTAGTTATATAAATAAAAAAAAATTTACAACAAATAGACAATATTTTTAATTTAGTTTTTTTAAGTGAAAATGTCTAAAATTCTTTAAACTTTTTATTGAAATAAAAAGAAGACATATTAAATTTTAATTGAGAATAATTTTATTGCCTTTTGCAAGTTCAGTTTTAGCAAATTCAATCGTTTCATTTCAATATACACATGCGAGTTGAAGTCGCCAATTTTAGGCAAAATGCGTTTTTTAGAGCACCTATTTGGCGATTTGAAATCGCAAAACCATACTTCTTGCGTTATACGTTTCTCAGAACACCTATTTGGCGTTTTGAAAACGAAAACGCTAAATTTAAGCGTTTTGCGTTTCTCAGAACATGCCTGCATGTTTAATTTTAAGAATGAAATTAATATTTTCTTTTAACAGTGATTTCACTACGAAGAAAATTTTAGATTTTCGATTTCGAAAGTAACAAAACCCAGAGTAAATTCCGTGGCAGATGAAATTTTTCCGCAATAAAACCAATTTAAATAGAAAATATTAATTTCTTACTTAAAAATTCTTTCATATCGAAAAACTTCTGAATTTTTCGTTTTCAAAACGATTAATACCGTTTTCGAACGGAATTAAACTATAAGATATGGCTGTTTCATTTCTGACAGTGTCAAATTTATTATTGGCTAAAAGTTCTTCAAAACCTTCCTTTAATATTTTTGGTTATTTTGGTTGTAACTTATAATATTTTTACAAAATTATAAATATTAATTTTAACAACTTGTTTTGCAAAACTGTCTTTTTTCTGATTTTTTAAAAAATTTTTAAATACATACATATGTACATAACTACGTATGTATATTTTCTTTAACAACATCCTGTTTAATTTATAACAATTTTAGTTTTTTTAAATGATTTCCTGCTGACAGAAAATCAAACATCTGTTTCTGTGGAATTTGACAGTTGCGTGCTAAATATTGCACTGTTGGGGAAATGTGTGGCAGCGTCAGCATCTGTTGCTGTTGTTGTTGCTGTTGCCAATAGTGTTGCCGCTGGTAGCTCCTCTTCTGCTGGCAGCTCTTGTTGTTCCATTATTGTGTTCACTGTGGGATTGCTGCCCACAACAGAGGCGGCTGTTGTGGAGCCCTTATTGGCCGGTGAAGTTTGTTGCGATTGGGGGCTGGTTGGTGTCGGCGTAGCTGGTATTTGATGCCAATTTATACTGTTTTGAGAGGTAACATTACGCGTTTTTAAGAGCGGCGGGTTCTTAATGGAACTAGAAAAGGCCATGCCTCTGCGCAGGGGAACTCTGAATAAGAAAGAAAAAATAATTTGTATTAAATATTTTTTTATTGCAAAAATAAATTATTTATTTTTCTTTAGCAGTTGAAGGATCAGTTTCATGATCTCGAACGTGGCAGTAAAGATTTATATTAATTATATTTTGTACTCTAAGCTTACGAGTCGTGCCTGACTCATTTTAAATACTACCGTGGGAATTTTTCAGTGACATTTTCATCGGTGTATAATCGCCACAGGAGGAATTTGAAATTTAAGCGAAAATATCAAAGAAGAAAGTTCGGAAACTTCTTAGCCTATCTATGAAAGAGAATAGTTAGTTTTTCAAAAATATTTTTATTTTTCAATATACGAGTAATCTCCTGAAACTTCAATACACTTAGGCCAACGCTTTTCTAGCAATTCTATCCCTTGATTAAAATAGTTTTCCTCAAGGTCTTGAAAATAGTGGTTTGCAACTGTAGTTGCATCCTTATTTGAGGTAAAACGCTTAACAGCAAGTAATTTTTTTAGATTTGGGAACAGGTAAAAGTCACTGGAAGCTAAGTCAGGAGAATAAGGCGGGTGGTCAAGCAACTCGTACTTTAATTCGTAGATTTTAGTCATTGTTAAAACACTCTTGTGCGCTGGTGCGTTGTCTTGATGAAAAATTATTTTTCTGTGTTGTAAGCTAGGACGTTTTTCTCGAATTTGTACATTTAATTGATTCAAAAGTTGCAATAGTACTCTGAATTTATTGTTTTACCCTTTTGCAGATAGTCAATCAATAAAATACCTTTGAAGTCCCAAAAAACCGCTGCTATAACCTTACCAGACGATTGAATTGTTTTTGCCTTCTTTGGGGCACTTCCTCCAGCTTCAGTCCATTGTTTGGTTTGTTCTTTCGTCTCTGGAGTATAGTGGTGGATCCATGTCTCATCAACAGTTATGAAACGACGCTTAAAATCCATTTTATTTCGCTTAGAACGATCCAAACAAGCTTGAGAAATGTTCATTCTTATGCGCTTTTGGTCGACTGTTAACAAATGCGGCAGCTATCTTGCAGAAAGCTTTTTCATCTGTAGTTCTTTATGCAAAATTAAATGGACTCGATCATTTGAGATGCCCATGATATTAGCTATTTCACGCACTTTTATTCGTCAAGCACTTTGGCTACAATTTTTGTTGTTGTTGCTGTTTTTGGACGTCCATCTTCTTGGTTCATCTTCAATGCTTGTACGACCACGTTTAAATTCAGCAACCCAATTTTTTACTGTTGCATATGAAGGAGCACTTTCACCTAACACATTCATCATATCATTATGAATTTCTTGTCCCGATAAACCTTTTTTATGTAAATATTTAATGACACCACGCATTTCTAATTTTGCCATTGTAAAAAAATCGCGGATGCGTCTTTTGTGAACACCTGTTTCTATATGAAGGAGCTACCAGATCGAGACAAAATTTAATATGTGTCCATAGCAGAAGAGATGGAAGTTTCCAAAACACTTAACTTTTTTCTGTTTATACCGCGCTTTTTGTACTAGGCTAAGAAGTTTCCGAACCGCTCTCGTAAAAATTCTAAAAGGCAGCGACATAAACTGAGAGAGTTACATATGATAATGGCAAACCTTGGCAGCATTGTCTGTCGTGGGCAGATTACAAAGTGAGCATGAACACTCCCGATGGAGTTTTTGAGCGACATTTTCTTTATGATACGAGTAAATATAAGTAACTATTCGATACTTTTGTTTTGATACCAAGTACTTTTGGTATCGAAGCTTTACTACCGAGTATAAAGTAGGTATCAGCCAATACTCGTATCGGTCAAAAATACTCGTATCGGTCAGAAATACAAAAAAAAAAAAAAAACTTGGTTGGACACAATAAAAAAAAGAAAGATATGATTACTGTCACTATCTTGGGATACTAAAACCAATAATTCAGTTACTAAAGAAATTCGAATTTGCCACTATGTGACTTTATCGAAGATAAATGTGATAAATAATTTTACATCGAAGCTTCAAAGTTTTTCTTCCTCCATTGAATCTCCCACACAGTTACAAAGCAAACTATAGGGTGAATGCAGCAGACGAATTATTATGATAGAACTACAGCGTTTTAAAGAAATTTCCCTTCCGGGATCCTAATTAATACACTTCAGTCAGAAGATAAAGTTTATAATCCCTGCCGTATGAAGAAATCGACCGATACAAGTATCGATGCTTTTTCTACGATACAGAGTAGCTATCGATACTTTGCGATCGATACCGTATCCACTAGGGTATCGAGTATCGATACCCTAGTTGTATCGTTTCATCCCTATGAATAATCGCCAGTCAGTCAACTGTGAAAATGATTTACATGAGAACCTGCCGTAAAGGCCTAATCTGATGGTGGACCAACTCCACGCGTGAATTGTTCACGATTCACCAGCGCCCCCGTGTGGTAGCAATTCTGGCCATATGTTTGCGGTCATATTAGCAATTTCTTGTTGAGGAGTTTGGACCTTCTAATCTCTCCTGTATTTACTTTCCCAGCAATCAATGGAAGACAAGGCTTAATGAGTTGGTAGGTCGGAGCCCACTAAGAGCATCAACCCTTAAACCAAGTCACCCGTCAACCATCACCACTGGTTCCTCACAGTATAGATATCTGTTGTAAAGGCAACAGATCCTCGGGAGTTTGTCAGCCCCCGAAAAAAGCCACGCCAAGCAATTATTAAGGATACTAACACCCCCTTCCTGCGTTCTAGGTTTCAACCACAGCCAGAACGTTTCAGCCAAGGTAAGCACCTCAACCATGATCAGCCCTGATTGAAGCGCAAACAGAACCCCCCGGTGGCCATGCTGATGCCTGTTCCGCCAACTTATACTCTTGGTAAGGGTTTTGGAAGCCAACACAACTTAAGTCATGCGGCTTCCTAGAGTTTGGTGTGTCGCATCAAACGAGGGACTTTTTCCGCTCTTTACCCAAAAAACAGAGTGCCTAAGTTAGGAACACGCCAAGGCAAAACCTGTTCTCCAGATGGCGCCAGTCAGTCAGTAAGAAGTTCATATTTAAGCGAAAATATCGAAGATTAAAGTTTTATTAAAAACTCTAAAAGGCAGCGAGTCATTTTCACTGTTTCCTTAAAAAGAAACACTTTGAAGCATTGTCTGTTATGTGTATGAGTGGGCACTGCGCTAGTTTGTTTGCTATAAATCTGCACCATTCACTAATAAAACCAGATGATATTATACGTTAAGCTTCACAAGAACATAGACACCTGCAAAATAGAATGTACCATTGATTTACATCAGCACCTGCATTGACGGCCTTATTTGATGATGGACCATCATAACTCTGTATCTTTGCCGCTTTAAATATTTACGAAAATTAACGTTCGAGATCGTGAAACAGTCCCTTAACTTCTCATTAAGAAAATATCCATGAAAAAAAAAAGTTTTACATATTCTAGTCCTTAATTTTTGTGTTTGTTATAATTTTTTCTTTTAAACTGTGTTTTCTATTTATTATTTTGTTTACTCGTATTAAGAATATTGTCATCTTACCTTGTGGGACTGGGTGGTGGATATGATACGCCGCGATGACAGGGTGATAGCAATAAATTACCGGAATGTGCACTATTGGCGGTACCCGGTACCAATAAAGTATTATTACTATAAGTATGGTAAAGATTACTAAACAAAAGTGTCCGTAATGTTCGCATAGAAGATTTATATACACATAAATATTTACACACACACACATATATACAATTACACGCATGTACAGTGGCAACCAAAATAAGGAAAATGTGTTTAACATAAAAAGGAAAAAATTACAAAAGAAAAAATATACTTTAATACGAATTTCGTTTGTGGTTACAAATAATTGTACATCTACACATTATTGACTTAATATGGAAAAGGCGTATCTGGCTTTTTTTGTTGCTTTACAGAAAGAAAAAAACTGAAAAAAATCCAAAAATTCTTTAATACCTACAAAAAAATGACAATTTAGAATGAGCAACAAGTTCAGTGCATTTCAAGTTTTTGCGAGGTATTCTAACAAAACAAAGCGAAAAAGGCAGTTTTGAAAAAAACAAGATACGGCCTTTCTCTAGTAAGCCAACGATATATTTGTTTTGCAAAATGATATATAAATAAAACATATGTAAATGATACTGAGGGCGCTGACAACCTGATTTATAACGGGTTATCCACTAAGTGATTGCAAAAAACCAGCACTCTGGCAAGACTATCAGCTGTTAAATATCTGTTATCTCAAGAATGTTTAATTAAGTGGAAAGTACGCATTTATAAATATAAGGTTTGTTCCACGTGAATAACGATACAGTCCGAACTAGTCCAAAAGCATTCCACATAACAATTTTTGTGCAGTTTTGAGAGAAAATGAGAGTAAATTTTTTTAATTTCTTGTACAACTTTGCACGAACTTTTTCTTTGGTTAAGTTCGGACTAGAATTGAATAATCAGCTGTTTTTGGTTTACATACATACGAAATCAGCAATTTTGCAAATTGGAAAAAATTTTTATTTAAAAACTAAATAAAAGCACAATGGATAAGTTTCCCAAACTAAAACTAACGTTATGAAGTTGTACACAGAACATGCAATTGTTATTGGTTTTTCATTTTATAAATATGTATTATAAAAATCTATTGAAAATTTTCAATGTTTTTAATTTGACAGCTGTTGCCAATAATGCAAATGTTTTGTTTTTGTAATGTTATGAGTTTTAAGCGTCTAAAATCACTAAAATATACTTTAATCTAAAAAGTAAGCAGCACTAGTATTGCAAGATGTACAGTTGTGGTTTTTTGAGTTCCTGCAATTTTGGATAACATTTGTAAATTTAGAGAGTAATTTGCTTTTTACTCTCATTAGTCCGAACTAGTCAGAGATCTCGTCGAACACACCTATAAATCGTTTGATAACCGAAAAATGCAGAAAAATAGTTTGAACTTGAGACAGCTGTGGTGGTTTAAACATGCCAACCTTTCAAGCGTGACGAAAGGAATAATTGTGGTCATCATAGTTGAACCTACTGTGCAAGGAACTGGCAAGATTATAAATAAACTTAAGTAAACTAGAAACGTTATAGATAAAGTCAGGTCTTTGTATCATACAAGAGTGTGCTCTGGCGAAAAAATCGCTTCCGTTAAAGAAATTGTGGCGGATAATTCGAACATGTCGATTTCACGGTGTAATCAGCAATTGAACCTATCTTACGGGTCATTGTGGTGCATTATGAACTAGACGATATGCTGATTGCTCAATACAATGGCACGATCCACATAACACCACCGATATACTGAGGCTCTATTGCATAAACTATTCAGGCATAATTTTACGTTTTGGTGATGTCAATGGTCTACCATGATCATGTAATATGACGTCGTGCCGCAACTCACATAACTCGATGCATATCGCTTCAATCGTATGACCGGTTTCACATTTTGGTGATGTCAATGGAACACCATGATGATGTGATTTGATGCCGTTATAATGTTTTTGTAAGGCTAACCCAAATAATGTGTCTAGGTGGATAGTACATTAAAATGGGACCATTTTAAAACCAACATTCCTCAAGTTACCGGCAAGATACCACATAAATTGTGAACAAAAATGGTCGAAAACTATCACCAAAACGATCGAGTGCTGCAAGCATTTTCAAAGCGGTCATTTAAAAGTCCAAGCTTTGTTATAATATATAAGATACAACGAAAGCATTTCTCTATGTATGTCATATTTAACCGTAGTTTTGCAACCGAAAAATGGATCACTCTTTATTACATCAATACACTTAATTATAGTTTTACGAGATAGACATTGACGATCTTCGAAAACTCGGGTTTTTTTTTTTTGTACCAGCAAAACATTGGTCATTCCACCACAATCGATGGGCCACTACCCGTCTTTACCTTCAGAAAGCAGAGCGTAGATTGGGATATGCCAGAGTAAAATCTGCTATTCTGGGGACAATTCCTTAGACAGTCGAGGAAATTAAGGCACTAGAATTGGGCCTTAAACCGATTTTAGGTTTAAACTACAGAATGTATAATTGATTTACATCATCACCTGCCTTGACGGCCTTATCTGATGATAGACCAACTCCACGGAGTGAATTATTCTCCATTCATCAGCGTTTCCATCTGGCTTGCAAGGCTTATACAGATCGCAACTTTTGCTGAAAAGGTCGGGCTTTCCTGTGTGCAATTTCCCAATCAGATAATGGAAGACAAGACTTAATATGAGTTGGTAACCCATTCGATCATCAGCCCAGAACTAACTCATCCATCTAACTATAACTTCTGGTTTCTTACACTACAGATATCTGTTGAAATATGAACAAACCCTTTGCTAAAGAACTCGGTGCTCCTAATCCTTCCTGTATGTAATTTCCCAGATAGTCAATGGATGACAAGGCTTAATGACTTGGTAGGCTGAAGTCCATTAAGAGCATCAACCCTTATCAGACTCACCCGCATGACTATCACTACTAGTTACTTTCATTACAGGTATCTGTTGTAAGACCTCGGGGGGGTTATTGCCACCCAAAACCCAGCGTACACTATATTTATCAGAGAAACTAACTCTCCTTCCTGCGATTTGAGATTTTAATCACAACCAGATTGTTTCAGCCCATATATAGGTACTTCAACCATAATTAGCGCCGGGATCATTTGCAAGCAGAACCTGCCAAAGGCTTTGCAGCTTCCCGTTCTGCCAATTAACTTTTGGTAAGGGTTACGGAAGGCCGAAACAAAATACATCACGCGGCTTCCTAGAGTTTTATGTGCTGCAACAAACGAGGAACTTCTACCTCTCTATGTCCCAGAAATCAGAATGCCTTGGTTAGACGTACACCAAGGCAAAACCTACTCTGGGAGGGAAATTTTAAACTTATAGTCGGAATGTTTTAGCCAAGATGAACGCGCCTCATCCTATGAGCACTACTAGACTTTTACCTAAATTATCCTTTGTTAAAGGCGTCGGAAGCTCCCGCCCAACCAAAGAAATGCCTTCTCTCCCCAGTTTTAATTGCCACCAGAATAAAGGACCACTGCCTCTCTTTACTTCACAAGACAGAGCACATTAAATAGGAATTCGTTAAAGCTAAAACTGCTCTCCATAGGTCAATAGAGTCGAGGAAATCAAGCCACCTGAGCTGGTAGCCGGATGCTTAAGCTATAGATAGATCATTTAAGCCAAAAAGTAGTCTTTTCAGCTGATGACCACCACCAGGATCCCTTTCTCAAGGCCTTACATGATGACTTCAAAAACCTCAACCCTTATGAACTATGTTGTAGAGAGCAGAGTACTAAGGTTTAAGAGTATATGCCAAAGCAAAAGCTGCTTCTCGGATGAACTATGTCAAATCTTTACATAGTCGAGGATGTCGAGGCACTTGAGGTAGCCGGAGGACATTAGTCTTTTAGCCAAGGCCTTATATGAAGGTTTAAAAAAACTTTGGCTTTGCTAGAGCTTGTTCAATTCAGGGAAACCTTCTTCTTTATGTTTCAGAGAGCAGAGTACTCAGGTTTGAGAATGTACGTCAAAGTCAAAGCTGCTCCCCGGGGGAACTATGTATTTAGATTTTCGAGTTCGGCCCAAACATACCTTTTTCGGATTTAAAAACTATTAGTTTTAGACCGCGTTCAAAACGGTTAAGAGCAGAATGAAGTCGCATCGAATAAATTCAATTTCGCGTAAAAATAGAGTGGGGTGTAGTGGATTTTATACAATATTTTTCTTTTTGAAGCTAAAAATATGAAGAAAAAGAACATTTGTGTGATTTGTTTTCTAACTACAAATTGCAAGTGAATGAACCTATTGTAAACTACAGTAGAGCCTTTAAAAAGTTGCAAAGTACTTACGAATGACTGTAATGCAAATTGAGGTTAGGCAAACTTTGACCCAAATGATTATGAGGCTGCACTGTCAACGTATTGGCCGAAGAGGTGGTATTGACTTTTAGTTTTTGAGGGCTGATGGTAGTCAAGGGCTTGCCTTTTAAAGGAAAGCCATGGGCTCCTTAAAATAAATGAAAAAAATACAGGATTATAAAGAAATGAAAAAACAAAATTAGTAAAACTCTTACCCAAGAATGTACAACCCTCATCACTGGACAGGGAATTGGTTTTTTCAAATTCCACCGATATGTTGCGCGAGTCATTCCATTCGACCGAACCACTATGACTGTTGTTAGCACTGGTAACATGCGAACATATTGAAGAGTTCATGGGTGATTTTTTAACACCCAAAGAATCTGCAGTACTGCCGCCATAACGCATGGCATCCCAAGGTGTCATCAAAGAGTTTTGCTTTAGACGCGTATAAATCATTTTGGCTCTTTTTAAGGCCTCGTACCAATTTTTAGCCTCTGTACACTGGAGTGTGAAAGCACTTATTGCCACTTGGAATTCATTTAGGTAAACACAACTTAACAAATTATTGGAATGTTGCACTATAAGCCTATCGGTTAGATAAGGCTGTCGTATCACTTTAAGGGTACCCAAACCCTTTTTCGCTATCGATTTGCACACCAATAGCATATCGGTTAAGAGAAAACAATGCACTTCGACTTTGCCGAGACTGTCCTTGTATTTGTGATCGCCCTCCATAAATAAATGGCGAACATGCTGGGAGGCACAGCCTTTCATGGCACCACACAAATCAAACATTTGGCTATGCTGTTTAATCATTTTGTCCAAATGTTCATTGTTGGTATCCTAAAAGTAAGATAAGAGTTTTCTTTAACGAGTTTTATTTGGAGAATAAAAATGCTTTTTAATACATACCACTACATCATAGGATTCAATGCGGGCCATAACACCCTTTAAACGCTCGTTTTCTTGTCTTGTTGTTAAATGATTATTAACGCTAAAAACAAAATTTTCGGTGGTATGAAGCTGAAATGATATAAGAAGGTATCGCATATGAATAAACTGGCTTTTATAATGTTAATATATGATTTGATTGACGAAACTATCAATCATGTTCGTCAAACAGGAAAGAATTTGTCTACTAAATATTAAACAAATTAAAGACTCTTAATATTATTATTGAAGTATGATTTTTCATCATCATAAACGTACCATTGTTTCAATTGCTTCGATCTCCTCCACATCTGTCATGTGTTTTTTTATAGCCGCCAGCAGTAAACTGTACTTTGTCAAACGTTGCATTGGCCGTACTAAAATATCGGCTAAACGTAAGCGATTGCACATTTTTTGCGCCTCACACCAGGCCAAATACGAAGTGAACAAAGAATTTGTACGATTCAATTCTTTGCAATAAAACTGGCATGTACTCTGCTCGGCACAATACTTTTTGTAGGGTGCAAAAATGTTACCGAACGCTATAAAGCCCTGTTGAAAAAAAGCCACTCTTAAGGGTTCGCGGGTATTGATGCTGTGCGCCACCATGGGATACAAATAAAATGACCAAAATTTTAAATTAGCCTCACAAATATCACGTATGTTGGCGAACAAACGATGCTGATCGACTTCCTTAAGGAGACCTTCTTCCTGCACGGCTTCTAAGCAGGCAAGAAAAAGCTGTGAAATAAACATAATACTCCTCAGTCAGTGCTTTCTTTTTATAAAAATAATTAAAACTCACATCCGTTACGGTTTGCAAACAGTGTATGTAGTCCACTTCGGTTGTCACCAATTCCCAAATGGCAGTCTGTATTCTCATTTCACTGTCATTCATGCTGCCACTCTCCACTACATCCATCCATGATTTGTGTCTATTGTCTAAATAGTTTATGGCATTTGCTAAATCGGGATGATTAAAACTTAATGTGGCAGGATTTTTTTGTGGTACACCGTTTTTGGAATAGTTGTTTAGCAGTTCGCATAACTGACTTTGTTGAGGATTTTTTACGCCAAACAGACCAGACCAACGTTGTTTCAATTGTTTGCCCGTCAAATTCACTTCGGAGGATTCGTCCGTTGAGGCTGAGGACAAAAGGCGGGGCGGTCGATTGCGTGAACCAAAAGAGGCGGCTTTTTGTAAAGTTTTTCGCGAACTATCTTTGTCCATAATTATCAAATGATGTCCCGCCAAATTTTCCACTTCAGTATTTTCGTCCAACGAAGTTTGTAAAGGGGAACTACCTGCCGAAAGAGCGAGATAAAAAATTTTGAATAAAAAACAATTATCTCAGTTACAGGAAAATGTGGCTCAATTGAAAAATATTTTAAGAACAAAAACCGTTTTTAATAAAATTTTTTTTTTAGAAATTAACATTTTTAAACAGTAATATTTGAAAGTTAGTTTTTTTTAAATAGTATTTTTTTAAATATATTTAAAAAAATTAAAATATATATTTAAAAAAAATGTTCCTTTAGAGAAAATGCCTTTGTAAAAATGATTTTTTATGATATATTATATTACGATTTGTAAAGAACAGCAAAAAATTTTTTTCTGAAAAATTTTTTTTTTGAAAAAGTAATTTAAAAAAAAATAAATAATGAAAAGTATGACAAATATATTTTTTTTCTTTAAAAAGTACTTTTTGAAAAATATTAAAAAAATTTAGCAAGAAAATTTTTAAACATTTGTGATATTAAAAAATTTTAATTTTAAATAAATACTTTTTTGAAAAAGCCCTTTTTTGAAAAAGAACTTTTTTGAAAAATCTCTTTTTTAAAACGTACTTTTTGAAAAACTTGTTTTTAAAGAGGGTACTTTTTTATATTAGCTTTTTCGAAACGTACCTTTTTAAAAAATATGGTAGGTTTTTATTATACTCGTAATAGATTTTGAAACAATTGCCTTTTCAAAAAGTTTTTTATAAAAAAAGTGCCTTTTCAAAAACTTTTTTTTAAAGTGCCTTATCCAAAAGTTTTCTTTTAAAGTGCCTTTTTAATTCTTTGGTTTTTTAAGTACCTTTTTAAAAAGTACCTGTTTAGAAAAATTCGTTTTAAAAAAGGTTTCTTTATAAAAAGGTACCTTTTTTATAAAGGTTTTTTTTTGAAAAATTTACCTTTTCAAAAGGTACTTTTTGAAAAATGTGCCTTTTTAGAAAGGTACTTTTTAAAAAAAAGTACATTTTTGAAAAGGTACTCTTTCTTTAAAGTACCTTTTAAAAACATTACCTTTTAAAAAAATACATTTTAAAAAGTACCGTTTAAAAAAGTACCTTTTTAAAAAGTTTTTTAGAAGTAAATAAAACACTCAAACAATTGAGTTTATTCACTTTATTAGCTTCTAATATTGATACCAAATAAAAACAGCTTGCTTCTTTTTGTTTCCTCGCTGTATACGAGGGCTGATGAAAAAATAACCGTTATTTCCAATTTTTCTAAAAGTATTTATTTATTCATCAGTAACATACACTTATGCCAGCGTTTTTTTTTTTTTTTTTTGGGCGGATCAAAAAGTCTGTGGGGGCCAAGTCCGGTGAATACGGTGATTGAGGCATGATAACGATTTTGGTTTTGGCCAAACACTCAAGCACAAGCATCAATGTGTAAGCTGGCGCGTTATCCCGGTGCGAAATCCATGAGTATTTTTTCCATAATTCTGTGCGTTTCTGACGAATTGCTTCGTGTAAACGGCGCATAACTTCAAGGTAGTATTTCTTATTGACCGTACGACCTTTTGGCAAGAATTCGTGATAGACCACGCTATTGCAGTCGAAAAAAACAGTGAGCAAAACATTCACATTTGACCAAACTTGACCTACTTTTTTCGGTCTTGGCTGAATTATCCATTGGGATGGTTGGGCTTTGGTTTCAATGTTACAGCCATACACCCATGATTCCTCACCAGTTAAGACTTCTTTGAGGAAATCTGGATCATCGTTGACGATGTTTAACACCTCCTGAGCGATGTCCATGCGACGTCGAAAAGCACGCCAAAACACGACTAACCTTTTTATCTGTCAAAGCAAACTGACAATCCGAAATGGCTGATATTGCCAACATATATAACAGACATGTGTATCAACATAACAGGAAAAAAAAGCGAAAATCGAAGAAACGTAACTCACGAAATTTGAAAATAACGGTTATTTATTTATCGAAATTTCATAAGTGTTACCCTAATCGTCAGTAGATTTGGAAAGGAGTAAAAAAACATGCAGATGTGTGAAAAAGATAAAGCTTGTTTTTTGTGTTTTGGCAGGTATTATTAAAACATTTTTTTAAGTTCTCGATATTTTATTTTAAATATTGGAATATAAAGTTGAATGTCTGAGAATATCTTTCAAAGCTTGCCAAGTCTACTGATGATTAGTTTAGCTCCTATGAAATGACGACATATGTATAGCCAGCTAGCAAACATAAAAAACCAACTGTTTCGATTTTTTTTTGTAAACACTATAAAATAATTTTTCAAATAAAACCTAGAAAGTTTTCCTTTTAATTGGTGGCTGGACAACTTACCCGCTTCCAGAAATGCTGATGTTTGATTATTGTCATTGCTGTCGGTGATTGTTAATTGGGTAAAACTTAAATTACGTCTTCTTAAGGACTGACTTAAAGCATTTCTTTAAAAGAATAAATAATTTTATTAAAAAATAAACTCAAGTACTATAATTACGTGAAATAAATTGCAAATACTTACGCTAAGGTAACACCTTTTGTGGCAGGAAAGAACTCTTCATCTTGACAGCCTGATTCGTTGCAAAAACTAACCGAAAAATACTCCGAACTTGAGACCTAAAAAATGGAAAGCAATTTCAAGTTAACTAAATTACTTATATAAATAAATAAAACATAAAAAAAAATAATTTTTTAGTTAAATTATAATTTGTAAAGAGTTTATAAAAATTAATATTTTATACTTCAAACTTGGAAGTTTAAAGAGTTGCTGGCAATTTGTTCATTTTTACGAGCTGTAATAAAAATCTTTGTATTGACGACACTTTTTTGCTGGCAAGAATTTAATCAAGTGTATATGTATGTGTCTGCTGGCATTCGCTGCAGTTTTAGTTTAATATTTTGCAAGTTAAGCTTTTGTTGCTAATTAAAATACTATCAAACTTTTACTACGCTGTACTCTCAGCCAAGACAACAACCATTTAATTAATAAACGAGCATAAAATAATTTCCATATTAAAAATTCAGTTTGATTGCCGTTATAAAATATTAAACCATTTTATTTTTATAGTATAAGTATAAGAATATTCTAAGTTTGCTAATTTAAATCGCTGCTGTAGCAAATCGCTTAGATCTTCATGATATTCTTTTCTTTCAGCTTTCTATTATCCAGCTTTAATTTTCCTATAATATTTTACGACGTTTTTTTATACGATTTTGTATTAAATTTTCTTTTAAAATGTCTTAACTGCTCATCAACCGTTTCAAACATAATTTTTGCAACTCCTGGAACTTATTAAGCTCAAGAATAAAAGAGGGGTTCTTCAAGGACGTCTACTTGGTTGCCAGTTATCAAATGCAGCAAGCATCATTTGTTCAGTCATAGTTAATGTGATTGTAAAATTAACTGCAGTGGATTTTTAGTTGAATGCCACGACACTGCTTGTTTTTTTTTTTTTTTTTGCTAAGACTTTCTTGCTATTTGCCGAGACTAAAGGTTGGGAAGGTAAACCCTGTAGTGCAAATGGAATATATGAAGAGAAATGGGAAGAGTTATTAAAAGGATGTGTGAAGATAAATTTTTAACCTCAGCCACAAACCTGCTATTTTAACATACCTCTGTTAATGTATTAACATGGCTCTGTTAAGCATGAAAATCGCAATTTAAGCAATAAAAATGTGCTTTAAACCAATAATTTTAACAAACTTATTTGAGATAATTTTATTGAATCAAAATCTGTAAAGAAGGGCTATAAAAGTTTTAAAAGAACCCTCCAATCAAAGAAAATTGCACGAACTTAGAATTACAAATATTATAAAATTTTTCAGAAACAGAAAAGATGGGCGAAAAAAAATTATTGGAGATCACTCCTTAGGCCATTCGTAACGATGTCCACTGCTCAAAAGTCGTAACAGTGCGTTTTTCTAGAAATAACAGCCATTTTTAAAAAATGGCCCTTTGAAATTTGAAAATGGACTTTGGTCCCTTTTACAAAAATGGCAGGAGTTGGGCGAAAAAAAAATTATTGGCGATCATTCCTTAGGCCGTTCGTAACGATGTCCAATGGTCAAAAGTCATAACAGTGGGTTTTTCTAGAAATAACAGCCATTTTTGGCTGTTATTTCTTCTGCTAACGTTTTTTCAAACATAGTCAAATTTAAAGTTGGTTCTAAGTTGAATTGTCTCTAAGTGGGTGCCAAGTCAAATTCATTAAACATTTGCATACAGTCTAGTATAAAATATAAACGAATGGCATCTCTGATCAGCTGAGAGGCGAATTTAAAAAAAAAAGAAAACAAACGGTCAACAAATTTAAAAAAAATTAAAAAACTAAGAAGTTTTTAAAAACTATTATAAATTAGTTACAATGGAAAAATTGTTTTGTGTGTTTGCGCTTTTATTGACAGGGTCAACATAAAAGGGAACGAGAGGCTAACTGGAGCACCTTATCCAGCGGCAAATTCAAAAGGATAAAATCTTTGTATAAATTATTTGGGTCTTCTTTCCACCCGAAAATCATCAATTATGGCAAAGTCGACCTCATATCTTCAATGTACACATTTTATATATAAATTTTTTTAAAGTGTATTTTTGCCAATTTTTGCTTAATTTTCACAAAACTATTTTTTTACATTCTATCATTTGACTGTTCGCTGATTTATTTAGAGTTATGTTAATTTACTTAAAAACAGCTTTTTCTCTGTTTAACTTTAGAACCGGTTTTTGAAAGTAAACTAAACTTTTTTTCATTTATAGTAGACGAAAAAAAATACTTTTTGTTAAACATTATTTTATATTTTTTTTTAAGTATACTTTTTTAATGACTATAGTTACAGCCCATAGTGTTTTCAAATTAGTTTTTGGCTAAGTGTAGCAATTTAGTTTCTTTTCTTTAAAGCTCTCTCTGCCCATCGCTGCTTTAAAGTCTCTAAACAAGAATTTATATACGAGTACATAGATATGCACTGGTAGAGAATATTAGAGTTTGTTTATAAAAATGTCATTTGTACATTAACTAAATTTTCTTGACATTAATTTTATTTGCTGTACACATTCATTTTGTCATTTTCTTAAATCTTCTTTTGTTTCAGCTGTTGTTGTTGTTGTTATTGCTTAACTGAAAAACGCATTTACTGTTATTGAAGTATAAAAAGCAAAATGGTGGATCAGATTCACTTAACTGCAGAATGTGGGAGGAGTACTTACACACATGCTTAAAGACACACATACATACATACTTAAGTATGATGTAAGTATTTTAGTTGGGTCGGTTAGTTTTTGCTTTGTTTCAAGACTGATTTGTATTGTGATTATAATAAAATATTTCGCTCACAGTGGGTGGTGGTTAATGCATACACTAACACATCCAAACATACTTAAATTTATTGCTGCTTTTAATAATAAATATGACTTCTTTGACGCCCACCACTCCGCTTTCTTTTTGTTTTCTCTAATGCGATGATGTTCCATTTGAATGAAATAAATATCTCAAGTGATTTATTTTTATAGCTCTAATGAAAATTTAAGTATAAATTTCTGTCCTTGACCTTTAAGTTTTGGTTGTTTGTGATAACTTGATTTTGCTTTTCGACTTTGTGGTCCAAAAGATTTTCAGTTTTATTATCATACTTTTTTTTTTTTTTTGAAGACAAAACAACAGCTTGTACTTTAGAGAGGAATACAATTATTTTTCCGAAAAAAGTCATTATACATAAATTAAGTTTTGATATTGACAAACACTTGGCAAAGTGCTAAATATTTAGTGGCATGAAATCTTCAAACTTTGCGACAATCTCCACAAGCTGTGCGCTAATTTAATTAGACAAAAATGTGTTTATAAACTATTCCTATTAACATTATTGGTTTCTTGCTGCTGCTGGACGCACGCTTATGATTTTGATTTATTCTAGTCTTAAAAATCATAATAACTTCCAAATCTGCAAGGTCTTCCTCGTGTCATTGTGAATGAACAGAGATGCCAGATGTGAGTTTTTACGATTTTTTACAGTTTTTAGTTTTAATGATTTCTTACAGTTTTTAGAACGCTGAAACGTTATTACTGGTCAGGGATGGCAGAGGTGAAAAAAATTGTAAAACGTCAATGTTTCAAAAGAAAATGTTATTACTGGACAGGGATGGCGTTGGTGAAAAAAATTCTTAACCTTCAATGTTGCAAGAAGATTTAGTAAAAAAAAACTATTCATGATTTTTTTGTGGTTATTGAAACACTGGAACGTTACACAAACAAAGATGCCAGATTTTATGAAGCAGCTGTCCTAAAGGAAACGTACTCTTCAGAGGCTTATATGAATTAATACAATAAAGGCAAAAAAATAATGCTTTGTCATAGAGCTTTGAAATGTTTTCTATAAATAAAGATGGCAGAGGTGATAACTTTTTATCATTTATACATCGTTCAAGATTTTTTTACGGTTTTTGGAACACTGGAATCTTAATAACGATATAATAATTTAAATAATTTTTTTTTTAATTTAATGATAATTTTTTTTTATCATTTGGACGGTTTTGAGGATATTTGCTGAATATATCATTTAAGATTTTTAACGGTTCTTGCAACGTTGGAAGGTTTAAAACGAAGGAAAATGCCAGATATAATAATTTTTGTCATTTTGGACGAATTATGCAAAAAAAAAGAAACATTTAGAGCGTTGAGATGGTATCTATGAATAAACAGGGCAGAGCTGGTAGACCACTTTATTTATCAGTTTGACGGTTTTAAAAAAGCTTGGTACAAAAAGATGATTAATTTTTTTTTTTGGTTTTTGTAGCGCTGGAGTCTTAATAATGAACAAAGCTGCCGGAAGTAAAATTTTTTTTTTGTCATTTTAGACGAAAATTTGGAAAAAAAAGAAAAACATTTAGAATACTAAAATGCTATCTATGAATAAAGATGCCAGAGGTGATATTTTTTTTTAATCATTTTGACGATTTAAAGGAAATTTGCTGTACATACCATTCAAGAGTTTTTATGGGTTTTATGAACGTTGGAATGTTATCAAAGAATGTGGTAATGTAATTTCGGGAAAAAAAATTTATAACAAAAAAAATCAAATATGAATACGTCGTAGTATAAACAGGGTTCGCAAACAGGGATCGCAATAATGAACAGGGATCGCAAATAAAACAGCAATTTATTTTCTTGTTGTTTTGTTTATTTTTAAGAAAATTTGATGCAAAATATAACGTAATGACTTTCAGAACACTAGAACATTTTCAACAAATACATTTCTTGCTATTTTTGACCAGTGTTAGAACGAAAATTTGCAAAAAAAACACTAGAACATTTTCAACAAATGATTGAGAATTTTTATATAGTTTTTAGAACGCTAAAGCGAGATCAATGAATAGGCATGCAATATCATCGAATATATTAACATGACTTATTATACATTAACAAGGCTGCCAGATTGGCGAATTATTGCTTTTTTTTGTCACCTTTTTAAGAGTAAAAATTAAATTTTTGTTGTGTTTTGCCCCAAAGTTAACGATTTTTATAGAAAAAATTTTTATCTATATACTTTTGCTTATCTATATTATTTAAGGTTGCTTAAAACAGACAGCATTGGATTTTGCGATTTTAAATAGAAATAATCCACACATTTTTTTAACTCATTCTCCTAAATTTTTTCTTAAAATGATAAGCAGTGAGGAGTTTTATTGGCTTTTGTTCCTTGTTCGGGATTAATTTATTTTTTTCAGAGTTTCTTCTTACAATTCAATAATTTTTCAATAAAAATGTTCTTGAATTATTGCTTCAACTCACGCACACAAATATCATTGCCGAAAGAAGCATACCACCTTGAAAGCCTTTTTTTTATAATAATCGTAGTAAGTACTATAATGAAATCCTTGTGAAAGAAAAAATTGAGGGTTTTTTTTTTGTTGTATGCACATTCCTAAGAAGGTAGCAGAAGTTTTCATTTCATTGCAAATGTATTCTAATGCAAACATTGTAAACACTGTCACGACATGAAGCGACAACAGGTTCAGAATCGTTTTCTATAGAAACGGTTGGATGAAGATATTTTAAACCATTTTTCAATGTCAACAAACTTTTTGGCCTTGTTTGAGTACACGAAAATGAAAAAAGAAAACAAAAAGTAAACAGTTTGGCAAAATTGTATATATTTTAAGGGGATTAAGGCACCAAAGCATACTTTTGGGCTTTAATATATTTTCTTGCAATATCTTTAATGACTGTCGTATAACGTGGGCTAAACAAAGTTTACCTTTGATGTCTAATATTATTATTCTTTTTCATGCTCTTCTAATGTAAATCAGCTCAAGTATTTGTTTTAAGGGTATGTTAGTTTTACTCCCCTCCCCCCCCACGCTTTTTTTCTTGTCTAAGACGTAGGAGTTCACAAAAGTTTAAATGTGTATATTTGCTACGTATGTGTCTGATAATGCGTTTCTTTTACAAGTATTACATACGACAACATTTTTCTTCATTCGTTCGTTCGTTCATTCATTCGTTTCTTCTTCTATTTATTTATTTATTTTTTTTAGCCTTAACTGCTGGTACGTTTTCTTTTGACTTTTGAACATCTGTTTTTATAGCTTTGAGCACATTAAACACTTGTTCGCCATAAAGCCAACAAGTGCAGTCAAGTGTATTAAGATTTTGTACTGATTTCATAATGCGAATACATTTTAGGTATATATGTACAATATATCTGTATGAACAACTACCGCCAGCACAATTTCAACAACGCATTCATAAAAATATTCATATAACGGGTGGTCCAACTAAAACGCACGATGTTAATTGTAGTTAAAACAAGAAGTTTTCTGAAAATTATGTTAATACTTTCTTTTATCATAGAAGGACATATGACAATTATATGTGAAACATAATATAGGGCAAATACTAGCCAAGACTTTGGTAGTAGAGCTGTATACAATGGTCTATATTTTCAATGACTCTGAGACATAATTGATGTTCAAAGCAGTTAATTATATTATTCTTTAGCTTTTGAATCGTTCTTGACGTTAACGTTTTCTTTTAAACATCCCAAAAGAAAGAGATTCAACGACGTCAAATCATATGATCCTGGCGGCCAAATAACATCGCCATGACTTGAAATAACACGACCATCGGATTTCTTAATTGACGTAAACTTTTTCTCTTAAATATCCCAAAAGAAAGAGGTTCAACGGCGTCACATCATATGATCCTGGAGGCCAATTAACATCACCATGACTTGAGATAACACGGCCATTGAATTTCTTAATCAAAAAAGGATTTTGTTTGTTTGTTTGGGTGCAAGTGCACCATGCTCTTGGAACCACTTATCGTCCAAGTCCAGTGCCTTAACTTCTGGCGGCAAGAAGTTCATCATCACCTCGTAATAGCAATCATCATTCACTTTAACTGCTAGTGCAACTTCATTTTCGAATAAGTATTCCCCGATGAAGTCGCCAGCTCTTAAGGTGTTTTCACACTTTTTACCCGGTTGTGAACACATTTGGTCGATTATGCTGACAAAAAAAAAAAAACTTCAAAATGCATTATAAAGCGCTGCTCAATTGCATACCTTTCAATGTTTGAATGTGTGAAACACTGAAACAAAGAATTGAAAAATAAAAATGGGCAATAAACTTGATATTAAAGTGTAACTCATAATATGATCGTGCATTATAGTTGGACCACGCTTTGTATACATACATGCGTATGTATGGATACGTATGTACGAGTATTTGTATATGGAAATAAATATATGTAAGATATTGTATTAAAACTAATAGCAGGTCCTTTGAGCATTAAAAACAACGTACTATACATTTTAACATACTATAAATTTTAAGGACTTGCTTGTTGCCTCATATATATTTTAATGTTAAATCTAACGAAATTGACACAAATTTGTAAACAGAGAGATAAACATTAACAAACTGTAGCCGTCACCATTATTTGTGAAAAATATAAAAAAAAAAAATTTAGAAACGGAACCATACATGTTCTGATTTTCGCAGTAGCAGGTTTTGTCTTGGCGTACACCCATCTAAAGCACTCTGCTTTCTGGGGCATTGAGAGGTAGGAGTCGCCGCATGACTTATACTGTGTTGGACTTTCGCAAGAGTTACCAAGGGTGAGTTGGCAGAACCGGGATTGGCACAACCCCCTTGCCTTATGTTATGTTGGACTTCCGAAACCCTTACCAAGGGTAAACATTGGCAGAACGGGGATATGCAGAAGCCCCTGGGATATTTTGACTAGTAGACTTGTCGGTGCTGATCACGATTGAGTTATCTGCCTTGGCTGAAACGTTCTGGATGTGGTATAAACCTAAAATCACAGGAAAGGGAATTAAATTCCCTGATATCTTTGGTGCGTTGCGGTGGCTACTTAATCTCCGAAGTGCTGTTGTCTTGCAACAGATACCTGTATTATAAGGAACCAGCGCTGATGATGGTTAGACGGGCAAGTCGGCTAAGGGCTGATGCTCTTAATGGACTTCGGCCTATCAACTCATTAAGATTTGTCTTCCATTGACTGTTGGGAAGTTGCATACAGGAAGAATGTCCTTATGGCTGCAAAAAGTTGCGACCTGTGTGAGCCTAGAAAGACACACGGGGGCGGTGTTGAATCCTGAATAATTCACCTCGTGAAGTTGGTCCATCATCAGATTAGATCCACAAGGCAGGTGCCGATTTCACAATGTGAAATCGATATTAGTCTAAGAGAGCTAGCAGTTCCTCGAACTGTTTAGGGTTCAAAACTGCAGTACCTTTTTAAAAGGCTGCGATAGTCTGACCAGAGGCTATTATTTTCTGTTATAACTGGAGCCAGGAGTCTGGTGAATTTTGTTCTCGCTCTGACTTAAGGTTCTTCGGGGCGCATCCTGGTGTTTATGGCTTAATACCATAATTCAATGTAGAGTAGCACAGCTACCACGTGCCGTGACCCTTAGATCGGCAGGAATGTTAGGAAGTCTCCGCTCGGAACCATGGGGGAGAATATGAGTTATTCAGCAAACTTATGGCAAAAAGTTGCGACCTGTGTGAGCCTAGAAAGCTACACAGGGTAGCTGATGACTCGTGAATAATTAACCTCGTGGAGCTGGCCCATTATCAGGTTAGGTCGACAAGTTAGGTGCTGATGTACATATTTTTTACAATCTGTTGCTTGTACAAAGGAGTTCCTCGAGCTGTTTAGAGTTTAAAACTGCAGTACCCTCTTGAGGGCTGCGATAGTCTGACCAAAGGCTATTATTTTATGATACCACTGCAGCCGGGAGTCACGGGAACTTTTTTCTCGCCCTCACTTAAGGTCAGTCGGGGGCATCCTGGTGGTTGTGGTTTAATACCATAATTCAATACAGAGTTACATTTCAACCAGGTGCCGTGACCTTGAGATCGTCAGGAATGTTGGGAAGGTTCCGCCCGGCACCATGGGGGAAAGTATGCGCTATTCAGCAAGTAATCGAAAGTGCTGCCAATGTGTGACAGTCTGTCATGCATGGTTCATGGATCGAGGATCTTGTCTTGTATGATTTTAGTCAGAGTAGCGCTGCCTGACTATCAACTAAACTGACAAATTTCTCATGATTACCGTTTGGGAAAAGTTGTAATAATAATAGATGTACGAGCTCCATGACATGGCTGAGTAATTCACATATTGAAACTGCATTAAATATTTTCTTAGTACTTTACTTTTTCCTAAAGTATTTCTTCAATTTAACTTTTTTAATTCAGTTTAAAACTCAATAACACATTTAACAACAATATTGTAAGTAATAATAATAACTTATTTTATATAACAATAACTTTAAGTAACAACAATTAACAAAAAAAGGAATTCAGATTAAAAACGTAAAAAACGCATATAATTCACATGAAAATAATAAGAACAGTATAAAGCGTGTAAAAAGCTCAAAATAACAGTTGCATACTCTGAGGCGTAATTGCAAAATAATAAGAATAGCATACTTGAGATATAAATTAACATAAAAAAAAAGTTAAAATAAACACTTTTCAGTTAATGAAAATGATTCTTTTGCAAGTTTATTTAGTGGTTAGCAATAAAAAGCGTAAAATAAATCACTTTCTTTTCGTTTTATTTTTCTTCTTCAAAAAGAAAATTAGAAGATTAAAGAAAAATTGTAAGAAAAGAAAAAAATATACCAGAAATTTATACTTTTTTCTGTGAACAAAAAAAAAATAGAAAAAAAAGGATAATCACTACCACAACATCGAGACAACAAAAAAAAGAAGTGAAAGGAAAAGAAAGAACATAAGATAGTTTTAGAGTATAAAAGAGACACTCACCTCACTGCGTGTGAGTATAGGTTTCTTACGTTGCAGAAATGAAGATTTCTTTTTATAACTAGTGGGCGCTATACAGCCGCCAGGAGGATGCAAACTGGAAGCAGAAGTAGCAGTAGAAGAGATAGAGCCAATTTCGCCCATGGAAAGAGAGAGCGTGCTAGTAGAGGCAGCATTATTGTCATTGACGGAAGAAGGCAAAGGTAAAGGTTTTAGGGTATGATAAGACGACCCAGATGCCGTTGCAGTTGTCGATGTTGTATTTGAAGACGACACAGCTGTAAGTGCTGCATCGCCTCGGAAAGCCTCTTTCTGAAATTTATTGGTATGATAATGATGATGAGAGGTTTGCAATTGTAGATTACTGCTGCTGCAAGGAGCACTGCCTACGTGAGCTGAACATATTCTACTTTTACAACAGGCTGCTGTAGTGGTAGTGGTACAAGTTGGTGTATATGAGGTGGGTGAGTTAAGATTATTTGGTAGTGATTTAGTGGTGGTAGGCTGTTGCTGTGGTGCTTGTGTATAGATTGTGGGAGTGGCCCGTGTAGAAAGGCGTCGGCAGGAGTAACTTGGAATTTTGGGATAAAAAGATCTGACTGGTGAAAGGGAGCGTTTAGCTGACTGTTGATACTGAGGCAAAGGCGGTGATAGGGATGATTGTGCTAGAGGATACACTGAAGTCATAGTTGAACTAATAACAGAGGCTTTAGTCTAAGAGTTTTGAAAAGATAGTTTAAAAGTGCAGGAACAATAGATCAAGGCAAAATAAATTAAGGATTTTTCAATGAACGTTTTAGGATAGAGTGTGGATTTTATTGAAAATGTTTTAATGTGTTCAAATATTAAACAAAAAGAATATAGATCATTTAGTTAGAATACAAATATTACAGATTTGATATCACAAAAGCTTAGAAAGAGGTATTTTGTTTCAACTACTTATAAATAAGCTTAACATTCTTTAAACAGCAACTAAATACAAAAAATTAATTAATAAAACTACTTTTCTAAAGAAAAATAAAAAACTTTACAAGCAAAATCTTCTCTGAGAACACAGAGATAATATAAAAAATTTGAAAAATAATCCACAAAATTAGCAGCAAAAAATTACTCTTTTAGTGGTGCAACAAACTCGCATAATTTTACTCTTGTCGATAATAATTTTCTTAGAAAATATTTTTTGAAACAATTTTCTACATCAAATATTATTATAAACTATTTTTATTTAAATACAATCTGTTTTAAAAACAATTCTTCCTGAAATTTTTTTACTTTTTATAACAAATTTCTTTCGAAAATTTTTTTGTTATCGATAGCAATAATTTATTTTATTAATGTCGATAACATTTTTCTTTAGAAAATATTTTTTTTTTTTAATTTTCTATAGCAAATATTATTGTAAACTATTTGAAAAAGTAAAAAATAATTTACAAAATTAGCAGAAAAAATTATAATTTTAGTGGTGCTAAAAACTTGAATAATTTTACCTTTGTCGATAACAGTTTTCTTAGAAAATAGATTTTTTTTTAATTTTCTGCAGCAAATATTATTATAAACTATAATTATGTACATATATTCTGTTTTAAAAACAATTCTTCTTGAAATCTTTCTTATTTTTTATGATAATTTTCCTTCCAAAATTTTTTGGTTATCGATAACAATAATTTTTGGTGACACCAACTTTTTGTAGAAATGTAATTGTTATTGACAACAGCTTTTATTATAATTTATTTACCGATAAAAATTTTCCATAATTTATCGATAACAAATTTTCGCAAGGAATAATTTTGTGATCATAAAGGATTTTTCGCAGTTTGCTTATTTTTGATAACAATTCTTTTCGTTATCGACAATATTAATTTTGTGCTTGATGCTGTTTGTTTACGATATTAAGTTTTTCTATATATTTCTGATATCGAAAACAAGTGCTCATATTAATATTATATAGAGTTTTTTGTTACTGATACTATATTTTTAGAGTATATAACCTTTATCGATAAGTCTCCGTAAGCAATTTTTTTTTGTTTCCAATAACAATGCTCAAAAATACTAAACATAATTTTTTTATTAAGATTTTACTTATAACCATTTGTGTTAGTGCCGATAGTAATTTTCTAGAGAAGAAAAAATTTGGTCCAACATTGTTAAATTTCCTGCAGAAAATATCGATAACTATATTATTAACAATATGAAATTTGTTATCGATAACCATTTCCCATAACTTTTTTTCTAGATAAACTTTGTTCTATCGATAGCAAAAACCAGAATATTTTGATGTGAAAAATATATCGATAACTTTCCATAATTTATCGATAACACCTTTTCGCAAGAAATAGTTTTATTATAAATTTATTTATTTTGTTATCAAAGAGGATTTTTTTTATTTGCTTATTTTTGATAATAATTCTTTATGTTATCGACAGTATTAATTTTTTGCTTGATGCTGCTTGTTTTCGATAACAAGTTGTTCTATACATATCGAAAACAACTGTTCATATTAATATTATATGAATTTGTTTGTTACTGATAATATATGTTGATAGTATATATAAGTTTTACTGATATTACCTTAATGGAAAATACTAGCCATAATAAAGTTTTATTATTTTTTTGTTATTGATGGCAAAATATACTTTATCTTATGCTATGAATAATAAGTTTCCGTAAGCATTTTTTTTTGTTTCCGATAACAATGCTCAAAAAAATTTGAAATAGCTAAACATAATTTTTTTTGATAAAGATTTTATTTATAACGATTTATGTCACTGCCGATAGTAATTTTCTAGATAAGAAGAATTTGGTCTAACATTGTTAAATTTCCTGCAGAAACAATCGATAACATTTAATATGACATTTAATATCGCTAACCATTTTCCATAACTTTTTTTCTAGATAAACTTTGTTTGATCGATAGCAAAAATAGATACTTTGATGTGAAATATCGATAACTTTTTATGAACGAATACTTTTGTTATCGATAACTTTTTTTCTAAATAACCTTTTTACTATCGATAACAAATATAATAAGAATATTTTTATATCGTGTTTTAACGGTGCAGAAACTCTTAATAACATTTTTAAGAAAGAATACTTTTGTCATCGATAACATTATTTTGGAAAATAATTTTCTACAGCAAATTTTTCGTTATTGATAAAAAATTCTTTAGAAAGTTATTTTATGTTAACAGATAATATTAACAGGAATTATTTATAGAAAATGGTAACGATTTATTTTTTTTAAACTATTTTTGTACTGAGTATTCGCCGAAAAAGTATACTACTTTGTATTGGCACTATTTCGGTAAACATTAGTCTTGACAGTTCACTTTTGGCAGTCGTGAAGTAGACACGTACCAAAATTATTGCGTGAAAATACTCCATAAACCAACGTGTTTTAATCGTTAAAACATTTTATAAATTTCATCGATTACTGTGAGAATGAGAAATTTACGTGAACGCACTATTTATTGTGTAGTGAGTGATTTCGAAGAAACAGGCACACGCTGGACCGTAACGTACTGCAAGAACGGCTGAAAATATTATTGCTGCTCAAGAAGTTCAGAACAATCCATCAACCCCAATTCTATGCCGTGCTCAAGAGCTTGATCTGCAAAGAACATTTTTGGTTACAATTTTGCACAAGGATTTGGATTTGTTTGCATTTAAGATTCAGTTGATACAATAACTTCTTCCACAAGAGCATATACGCCACATTACATATGCCAATAGGATGTTATAGCTCGCCCATAACAACCCCGAATTTCATGAAAAAAACATAATGACCAACGAGGCACATTGTCCTTTCAATGGACATATGAATAAACAGAATAGTCGGTTCTGGGAAGGGGAGAACTGTCTAATTATCCATCAGCCATCTTTGCATCCATTGCAAGGGACAGTCTGGTATGCAATTTGGTCAGGAGGAATCATTGGATCTTATTCCTTTGACATTGAAAACGGCGTAACGGTAACTGAGATTGAGGAGTGCTATGATAATATGATTGATAACTTTTTAGCGCCACAACTGTCTACTTTGGGCTCGATTAATGTGTTGTATCCACCAAACAGTGCCATATCGCATACAGCCAGCATAACAACGGAATTAATGCGAGTAGTATAACTTCCCGGTGTATATTCTGTATAATTCTATGCAATTTGCTTTTGCTGATTTAAATTAATTGTTTCGCAAATATTGGTATAAAATTAATGAACAATTTTCATTGATACTCGTATTTAATTTAACTAAAGATTCAATCTTCTTTATTATTAACATTGGCCAATTTTGTCTTACTTTTGTTTTTATGTATTATAATCATTTTCTTAATTATCAATTAACACTAGACGTTGATTCGAACATTGAAAATAATTAAGCCATTATCTGCATTTTAATGATTTTGGCCTTTCCCAAAGTCTCCTGCCTGTCACAGTAGTCATAAAATGGTTTTAAAGATCATTAAAAATGAAAATGTCACTATTAACAGTGACATCAACTTCCAATTAACTTTACAATAATACTGACGATGATTTCATCATCATCATCATTAACACTATTGTAAGCAATCTATTTTCATATTTCGCAACACAAGTTTAATATCAAGCGGAAAGGAACGAAAATAAATGAGCGCAAAACAAGAAAAAGAACAAGAAATAAAGTAATTTTGTAAGAAATAAAAACCCAAAACACAAGTATAATACGGAACAGAAAAATTGGTAATATAAATCATGTGACACATACAGTACATGTGAAAAATGCAAAACGAAAAAAAAAATAACTTTGTTGAAAAGACATAAAGGATATTTAAACAAACACAGCTTTACATCACTTCATATACAAACATGCAATATTTTCTATACATACAACGACACTTCATAATGTATTTTGTATATTGAGATCAAACACAAAAACAATTACAAATAAAAGAATGAGGTGGAAACACAATAGCAAGAAGCAGAAGTAAAGAAAATTTAATTGAAAAATTTAAAGTACTCATGTTGCAAATTGGAAAAAAATAAGAGACGGACTGTTTTGCTGTGCGCAGTTTGACATGCAAACAAAAACACATTTTAAGGATGAAATGAAGACTGAAAATACGCATATAGCAGCACATATGTGTGCACGTACCCAGTTGGCCATGTGCTTAAGACAAATTATACGATGGGTACAAAACAATAGAGAACAGACCACACACACACACACACACACACACACACACAAATTATGCAGGACCAAACAAACATCAGTTTCCCTCATCGTATCGGTGAGGCTGATATTCATACCAACGACAGTTTCCAAGTTTCTACTACGTTGTCGTTGAATGTTCACTGTCAACGAATAGATATGAAAGACCAGGGCACATAGAATCCGTCGTACGTTATACGTTGCCTTTTACAAATGACAATTAAGTTCAAATACATGTATTCTTATGAGCTTTGTCACATTCCGTACTTCTCCGTCAACGTAAAGTATTAAAGTTGAGCAACTTTTAGCATAAGTTAAGAACTTTGACAACTATCTGGTAATATTTTGATTTATTTTTTCGTTAAAAAATAAAATAAATTAAAAAGAAATTGTGTTAGATTTTCTGTGATGTGTCTGAAAAATAAATAAAAAGTTTTTAATCAAATTAAAGTAAAATGCAGTTCAGTTATATCCGTTAACAAACTATTGATTGTGCCGACTTCATACTTCTTATACGTTGATGTCAGTTGAAAAAGACGACGGACGAAGTTCTATGTGCTGCGGCCTGAAAATATATTACTTAAACGATTTGAAGAGCAGATTAAAGACATGCCTATCTTGTCACGTATGTTCTCTTAAAATGTTTTTAGAATACAACTGTGAAATTGATTTACATCAGCATCTGCCTTTACGGCCTAATATGGTTATGTACCAAATCCACGGAATGTATTATTTAACGCCTTTGTGTGGCTTACCAGGCTCACACAAATATAAGTTTGTAGGCTTATAGACAAAGCTCTTGCTTGAAAGTTTGGGCTTTCTAATCCTTCCTGTATGCAATTTCCCAACAGTCAATAGAAGACAAGGTTTAATGAGTTAGTAGATATTAACAGCATCAGCCTCTAACCAAATGCCTCCTCTAACTATCACTCCTGGTTTCTTAACATACAGGTATCTGTTGGTGGAATAGTCCACTCCGTATAGTCCACTCCCGAATTGGGAGATGATGGTTGGCAACCTGCCTTGGCTTCCTTGAGATTTATCTGGTACATACAGGTCGTAGTTCTTGCCATATGTTTGTAGCCGTAAAGGCAACTCCTTGTATACGAGCTCGAGCCTTCCCTCCAGTATCCAATTTCCCAGCAATCAATAGAAGACAAGGCTTAATGAAGAACACTTTCACAGCAAGAAAAAACTCATACTAAATTTAAGTATTTGTTATTTGCTTTCGACACGAGCATGCAAGTAGATTTAAAATACGCCGAAAACGAGAACGACGGAAGCAGAGTTATATAGCTATGTCATTCTGAAGACAAATTTTGCTATCGATAGCAAACTTCTATTCTTCTCTCTCAACTTGAAAGCAAAACTTATTGTTTGCTGGGTATGGGCTTGTATTAGAGCTGTTTATACGGTCATTTAAAGCCATGACTTTTTTTTCATAATACTCTCTTGCTATCAAAATAATATTACAGTTTAACGATAATTTTTAACTCATGCCTTTTTTTTTGAATTGTCGCTAAAAAATCGTTTGTGCTTACATCGATGTATCTTGCCATTCAAATGAAAATAAAGCAATTAAAAAAAGGAAATGAGCCAAAAGGAAATTGAAAAAGATATGAAAAATTATTACAATTTTCCTTTTGGATATGACTTTAATTCATTGATAATCACGCAATACCGTCGTGTCATTTTTGGTGTCCACTGTTTTAAATTATCGTGAAAAATGGCTCTTATTTTGTACTTCCAGCTTTTCTCTTTTTTCAATAGTTCTAAAATTTATTTAATCTTTAACAAAAAAGTCAGAACTTTCTTTTCTCGCTTCAGAAATTTTAAGTTTTTTTTTTCATTTAATTGTTTTTCTAAACTCATCTCCTGCCACACAGATGACAATTGATGTGATTTTTTTTTGTCTTTTTGATAAGGAATTGATGCGTGTATGTGTGTCTGTCAGGCTATTAAAAACAATCGAAAAAATTTACTTTTTTCAAACTCTATTGTAATTGATAGTTTCTTTGAAGGATGACTGATTTAATTTGAGTGGCAGAGTACTTTGCTTTTTTCTATCTTTATACTCGTAAAAGCAAAAGATAAATGGAAAATTGGATTTTCCTTTTTAATGAAAATTGCCTTTCGAAATGTCAATTTGCTTTTTATATATTAATGAAAATAAATTCATTATGTATGCATACATATTTTTTTCGTTTTTATGTAAAACAAGTTCATTAATATTTTATTAATGTTTGCAGCTTAAATGTTATTTTTGAACAAGTGAAAATAAATATTTATTTATCATTTTCCTTTGAAGATGATGTTTTTTTATTAATCTTGCTGTTTTTCTTCCTGTACATGTGATTGGAGCTTTTATTAGACCTACAAATACTCAACAGCGAATATATGTGTTTATACCCAGCAAAAAATATTGCTTGGTACAAGGAAGGTTTTGAAGCGAGTAAAGGCGTTTCTGCTTCCAATAGTTCTTCAGACTATGTATAGTAAAAAGGCCCGATTTTTTTCTCGCGATTTTTCACTTAGCAGCTTTTCTTTGCAACACTAAGAAGCAAAACACTATTCTAACAAGTTATATACAAGTATAGAGAGCTGTTATATATGCACAGTTTAGAAAAAAATATCGGATGATTCATCGTTTGCTTTTCAATAGGATTTTTTTTATAGATCACGCGTGACTCATATCGAACTGCTTTACCAGTTTTGTTCACTATCGTTAGGTTAGTCATCATGGAAAGACTCGCACCCCAACAGCGTCTCCAAATTGTTTAGCTATATTACGATAAACAGCGTTCTGTGGGAAATGTTTTTCGTGTGATTCGAGGAAAATACAGTCCATGTAATCGACCTACTAAAATTGCTCTTGCCAATATCATTCGCAATTCTCAGTCCCAGTTTAGATTAGTGGATGATACTTGACTACTTAGACAACAGACAGCACGTCAGATATAGCCTATGCCGTCTAGTTGAAACCAGACAGTGCTAGGAGGAATAACAGCTGCGATACCTTCACGTGTACATTATAAAATCTTAAAAAAAATGAAGACGTATATGACTAAGAATGCATAAGTCTGGCCACTACTGGCAGGTTTAAAAGGAATACATAAAATCTTTGCTTTTTCTTAGCTTACACACACTAGCACTTTAAGCCACGCGCACTTGGAAGCCATAAACTTTATTTAAGGCTTCCAGTAATCCCAAGGTTTTTTGCTGGGTATGTCCATAGGTATGAGAAACACTCTTAAGCTGACAGTTGAAACGTCATTTAATAAAGACAAAAAAATATTAATAAAACTTGTAATTTTTCTGTTCAAGTGTCAAACAAAACTTTAGATAAATTAAAAGTAAGTCACGTACGCATAACAGAAAATGTCATTTATCGGAAAAGTTGTTTGCCATTTTGAAAGATTTAATAAGTACGAAATATTAGACGGACGAAGTAGGAAATTTATATATAACAGAAAATTTAAAACAAAATTTGTTCCGCAGAAAAGAAAATTTTCATTCACATTGCAAAAATTTTTATGGTTATTTCTGTGCTATACCATTTAATTACGAGTAAGTATTCAAGTGCTAAACAAACATGCCAACATTAAACGAAAGCGAGGGACAAGCGTAGTGAATATTTTATAACTAGACACAGAAAAAAAGTAAAAAAAAAAAAGAAATCAAACTTAAAAACTAAAAAAAACAGAGCAGACATTTAAAAGCAAAGGAAGTAAAATCTACTCACATTGTTTGTATTTTTAGCAGGATTACAAACCATTTCAGATTCAAGGCCATCTAAGTGCGTAAGACTTTTTGATTTCAACTGCAAAAGAGATATAAAATAAAATATAATTTAACAATTAGTTTTAAAATTATATATTAGAAAAGCAGAAAGAAGAAAACTAGAATTAGAATTTATAGTAAAAAGCCATAAAAAATAATTGCATTTAAATCATAAAAATATTAACTGAAATAATTTTGTAAGTGTTTTTGTAAAATCTTTTGCTTACAGCCATCCAAATGCTATATGAAGTACTCGTATTTCAGTGTGTTTTTCTGTTTTGCAAGAATCAATAAGATCTTCCAAACAATTGAACTTTTCCATTAAAATGAAAAGATTATTACGAGACTAAAAAGTTAAAATCAGAAAATGAAAACTTAAAATATTTTATATTATAAATATCTGCATGAGCACTATTTTCGGCAAAAGTAAACAAACGATTGATATGAATTAAATACAAATAAAATGCATTGAAGAAATAATACATCCTTTTACTAGGGGTCTCCATTAACCATCAACATGGTAATGGATGCGCCATTTGCGATGTCGAACATACGCTATACAAACAATGCGGGCAATTAACAAAAATGCATATGTGATTCAATATGAGACGAATATAGATAAAAAATAATTAAAGCAGCAGATCATGATACATCATGACCCGAGTTCGAATCCCAGTAGGTGCTGATGAGTCCCCCAGCTTAAGATTTGATTTTGTCTTCTTCAATCAATAATTAATGATCACAGCAAATTTGTATTGTAAAAAATCCTTCTTAAGAAAAAACTTAAGAAAGGAAAAACTTGAATTAAAACCTGATGTACATATGGACAAAACAAAAAATTTTTTATTTAAAAATTATAAAAGTGCAACAAAAATTTAACAAATTAATATTTACATCTCTGGGTACGGAGAATATTTCGTTTTGGTTGCTACTAAACAAGCGAATAACTATAAATGTATATGTATGGCCATCTTTGCTTAAGAGCCAACTTTACTGGGTAAAGAGTAAAATTTACCCTCTTAGGCGCTGTTAAAATTAGATTTTGCAATTACAAAACGATTACGATGCGCCTACATTTTTTTTATAAGTACATATGTACTTGAAAATTATTGTACTAATGGATGGTATAAATATTAAGGATTCCGATGCTCTTGGTGTTCTTGGAATGAAAATTAAGTGCAATGACCGCTGGACTGAACACATTTCTCATGTCCGTAATGAAGCATTCGTGTCTGGGTTTTTTTCAAACAATTTCCTTACATTTTATGCCACTTATGTTCGGCTGAAAGTGGAATAAACGCTTAAATTTGGACCGGTGCCTCAAAGTCTATTTTAGGGTTAGTCGACCGTGTGCAATAGAGAGCGAATAAGCCTGTCGGTGACAGTAGAGTATTCAACTCTATTGACTGAATGGGTCATAACCGTAATGTGGGATGCGTTACTCTGTTTTATCGATACTACAATGGATTCTGCTCCAATGAGATTACTGATCTCATTCCTGTCCATCTATATCTTGTCCATCGCATCACGGATTAAAGAGACAATTTGTTTTTAAGCCGTATGGTTCATCTGTGGAACGAGTTACCTGCAGACATGTTTCCTGACACCTACAAAGTTGGAAGGTAAAGTAAAACCCCCACAATCACTACTCCGTTTTTCCACCTCCACATAATCCATTTGCTCAGTTTCGACACAATGCACTGCATTTTACTTAGCTCAAATGTATTTTATTCGCACAAGCTTTCGATAGATTCTTTACAGCAAATGATAAGAGAGACAGATAGTGGGTATGGTTGCCACGCGTGAGCGAGACAGATAGTGACGCCACTTTTACTAAAGTCAACAAAAGTAAGTAAAATTAATGAAATAATGAAAAATCTTGACCTTGTTCCTGTCATTCCGTTTGACCTTGAGTCCTGGCTCCCCCTATATAGATTACTATTATGTATGTTTTTTGCTTGTACATAACACCAAAGTCGTTCTTGCTGCTTTTCTAAATGCTATTTCAATAATGGCTTCTTTATCTCATATTTTTTTATTTATATGAATAATCATGATGACGATGGATGATGTTGATGATGACGTTGATACTGATGTTATTATTCTTGATATTTTTCTTTTAGTTATTTTTTTGTGTTGTTGCCCAACAAACAAGAGAATATACCAATAATTGAAATGCAGTTATGTACATACTATAATATATTGCTGCTGTTTGGTTGTTGTCGTTGGTGTTTGGTTACAAACTTGAGCGAACTCTCACAAACATTGACACATACACACAAGTTTATTATTTGCTCACTGCAGTTATTTATGTACGGAAATGTGAGTATGCCTACACATTCATATACATATGTAAACGCAAAATATGAGCATGTACCGCTAAGAAAAAACATGAGTAAGAGAAATATATAAAAAATTTACTACACTGTAACTTTTTGTCTCCGATATATAAACACATAAACTAAAATGTAGGCCATCAGACAAGAAGGGTGTCGATAGGGTTATTTAGTTGCACAAGATACTCGTATTATTTGTTGTTAGTAAAATTCATTGCTACAAGAAGAACGTCTGAATAAATAAAAAATGAGCAATGCAAAATTATCCATCTTCTTGGCCCAATGCACAGGGTGAACCATTTAGTCTTCTTTATTATAGATATAAATAGTATTCGACAGCGGAGAATCTTCAATGTGATGCAAAAGAACAGTTTTTACAAATTTCAAAGCATTGCTGTCACATTTGCAAGTATAAGTAGCCCAAAGAGAAACATAAAAACTCAAATTCAAGTCCAGTGATTTCTGCTGTTAAACAATTCGGATTCAGATGGCTTTTCAAATTCATACATAAAAATATTGGAAACAAAAGAAACGTTTGCGTTTTCAGAAGTAATGAATAGCGTGGTTAACTACCATCTTGTGGGGTATTTAGAGTCGCACAATTTACGTCATGGACGTTAATATGGATTTTGTATGGGTCGCTTTACTGGTGGCCTTTTGATATCACCTCGTATTCGACCCATTTTTAGAATAAGTATAAAAAGGTGGCTTTTGATACTTCCAATATGTTTGATAGACATGGTACATTTCCTTAGAGAACGCACTATATGAGTTTTGTAGATGGGGTCTCATCAAAGGTATTCAATATTAATTCAAGCGATGCTCAGTTCTTTTTCGCACTTTAGTTATTTTTCTTAATGGCTTTCTATGTTAAACTCACAACCCAAAATACACTGATTTGCAGATGACAGCAGAATATGGCATTCGTACTCGTTGAGCTATACGCCCAGCCTATCCAAGAATTAGGATAGTCGATATCAACGCTCGTAAGACTTGGTGTTATTTACTAATGCGTAGACGCTTGCTGCTTCAACTGTGCTCATGGATGGTATAGGTATTGAGGAATTGGGTGCTTTTGATGCTCTTGAAATGAAAATTCAGTATGAAATTCGCTGGATTGAACGAATTTTTCTGCCCTCAAAAGAGGTATTAAAGTGCCTCGAAACGAAAGTGCCTGTTGAAACGACCAAAAATTGAATACAATACTTAATTGGACCGGTTCCTCAAAATCTATTTTATGATTATTCGGCCGTGTATTAATCAGAAAGAACGAAAAAGCTTATCGGCGACGGTAAAGTATCTCACCGCAGCATCGCCGTGAGAATGTTAAAGTTCGACATTAATTACCGCAAGCTGTTAAAATAATTTGTATAAAAAAAAGTTCTAAATGAAACACTCTATATAATTTTATACACCTTTATGCATATATTTTTTCTTTGTGTACAGGCAAACATACAATACAATAACAATAATTACATCGTGTTTAAGTCGAAACATGTGTATGCGGTTTTTTGTATTATTTATTATCATCGGTATAGACTTAAAGGATTTTCTTGATTGCTGCGGAACAAACATCTGGAAAATTGCACAAGTTCATACCTACATACTCGTATATATAAATACATAAGATCTTAAATTCATTTTATTTTTGCTATCCTGTCGTGTAATTTATTTTGTATTCTACTCATAAAAAGTCAGGTAGGTTGAATAGTTGACTCGTGATGTACTATATACATATATGTATGTACATATAAGTGTATGTATATTTGTATGTAAGAAGTATCTATGAGTGAGTCTAAAGGTTAGTGGGATATTTTTACAATACAAGCAAGTATTTTGTCAGGAAAAGGACACAATTATTTGAGTGAATTCTATATAAATGTTTCAAACATGTCAATGGCTTGTGCTGTGACAAAATCATATAAAAGACAATATAAAATACAATATTTGGAAAAATAAATTATAAAGTATCATCATATTACGTGCTGCTTGCTATATGTGCAATATTGACGTAACTCAAAAAATTGTGCTTTCCAACTTTTCATAGGAAATTATTTCTTCCTTCTATTTTTATATTTAGACAAAGATTTACTTGAAAATTTATTTGCTTTTACTTCCTAAATCATTTACAAATATATAATATTGTAAAAGGATTCGTGGTTTTTACTTAAGTACATATGTATTTACTTCCACGTTTTCTGAAATAATTTTTTTTATAGATTTTATTTTAAGGGCGGTTTTAAACTTTCTCAACATATCCTCGTTTGTTTTTTCATTTTATTTTAAAACAAAAAAGGAAAATGCTATAAAAATTATTATTACAGAAGGAGATTCATTTTATTAGTGGAAAGAAATGATAGAAAGAGAAAGGCCTTGAATTAAAACAACACAACTAAATTCAGTACAACAACCAATGCTTACAATTTTAAATGTTTTCACGAATAAGTATCATAAAGAGAATGAAGTTAATGAAAAAAAAAAATAAAAATAAAATCAAATTAAATTAAAAAATAAAATAAAATGCCACAGATACAGGAACATAATTACAATCAGATGTGCCACTGATACAGATTTTCTTTTACTTAAAAAAAAAAACGTGCAACAAATAAAATGTAAAAATTTACCCACATTTGAAATCATTTTTTTCTGTTGAGGTGTGGAATTTTGCAATATACGGAATTATGGTGAAACTCACATAATTTTAAATTACCTGAGGGCTTAAAATTATATGCATATACAGGGTGCTTGATGAAAACTGCTACAAAAAAAAAAAAAAAACGTAATAACTTATTTTCTGTATTCCATTTTTATTGTATTTTATAGATTGATCTTTAAGTTTAACTAAAATCGAGAATTGAAGAGTTTTTATTTCCAGAATTACGCCGAAAGTGAATCCAATTCAACTCTGTTTGGTTTCAACAACATGGAGCAACTTGTTACATAGCCACGCCTGTTATGACAGAATTAAGACAAAAATTTCCCAGTAAACTGATTTCAAGAAACTCCACATTCCGTTGGCCTCCCAGATCTCCTGACCTCATAGTACCTGGTTTTTTTTTGTAGGGTTATTGCAAACAAGTTAAAAAAAAAACCGACAAAGATGGATGATGTAAAGCAACCTATTCGAACAGTAATTGAGACAGTTCCCGCTGCAACACTCCAGCCAGTAATGAATAAGATGTCACACATGTGTCATCCATGCTGGAGGCCATTTGAATTCAATTATTTTCAAAACTTCATGAATTTTAATAAAAATTATTATTATTATTATTTTTCAAATGAATTACTAAAAGATAAATTACATAAACTTTACAAAAAAGTTATTTTCTTAAAGTAGGAAAAATGTTTCTTAAAGTAGCAAAAATGATCAGCCACCCTGTACTTGCATACATGTGCACGCACGTTTTTGCTTTTCTTCTACAAGCACAATTTTCAATCCTTAAGCAGATTGCTTTAAAAGTGCAAGTAAAAGACAAGTGTTTTTTTATAAGATTTTAAACAGTGGCTTAAAATCTTAATATACGGAATTGTATTCTTATAGACTCTTACGGAATTGTATTCTTATAGAATTGTATTCTTATAGACTCTCTTTAGTTTTATACTACGAGTATACTAATATAGTTTTTATTCCAGTTCAATTCGTACACAATTTTATTACATTTGGCAGCATTTTACTAAAATGGCAATACTGATTACCTGACAGGTATTGTAAAATCAGTGCATTTGTATTTTTTCCAACAGTATATGAATATAACAAGCTTTAGTACTCCACTTTATAATTTAGTTAACTAGGCCTTTGTTCAAGCTCTAAGATTTTAAGTCACTTTGACGAAATTGCGTGTTCTGTTACTTTATAGTATATTATAATATTTTTTAATTCTGTCAAATTTTGGAGAAAATTCTACTACATTTGGCAATATTCTATTAAAATGGCAACGCTGACTACTTCACAGGCATGATAAAATCAGTGTAATATACGAATATGCTAAACTTCGGTACTCCTCTTGATTATTTAGTGAATCAGATCTTTATTCAAGCTCAACGCTTTTAAGTTACTTTAACGAAATTGTGTTCTAATAGAATCTCTTTTACTCTATATATTAAAATATTTTTTAATCCTGTAAAATTTTGGAACAAATTCTGCTGCATTTGACAGCATTCTATTAAAATGGCGACGCTTGATATCTCGCTACGGTGAAGGCCTGGTAAATACAGTGCATTTGTACGAGTATTTTTTCAGCAACATACGAATATTACAAACTGCACATAAATGTTCAGTGATACAGGGCCATATTAAAAAAAAAAAAAAAAAAAAAAAAAAAAAAAAAAAAAAATTGTATAAATGAAATGGGGGGTAATGAAGCCAAAAGCAATCGGTCTACTCCCTTTAAGTGCAACTTGTTAAAGCTTTATAGTTATGTAGATCTTAAAAAACACAATATGCGGGGATAGCCGATCGGTGTTCAATGCGTCCTCAACTCTAAAAACAGGTATAATAAAATTATCTCAATTTAACATGTGGCTAGTCGGCGGCTACTCTGATACGGCTTCTTTCTCTGATTGCGACTAATACACAATGTAGGTACTTACTTAGCTATATCTATTTTCGAGAGATCCACAACCAGTATGAATATTTTGTAATAACTCTTTTTTTAACAATAACACATTTATTATAGGACTGCCAATCACTAAACTACCTTCAATTAAGTCCAATTAATTACCTGTCGAATATCAAGGCTGACATGGCCCAGATATGATACCAGGAGGACTATTATCCTAAGGGGCTTGCCCCGACGGAGGTTGCGTTCTGCTGTGGCGGTTCTGACGGGACATTGCCACATAGGGACGCAGGCAAGGAGGTTAAATCTTCCATTTAATGACTTCTGTAGAAGTTGCAGAGACGAGGAGGAAGAAGAGAGCGTTGAGCACTTCCTCTGTCAGTGTCCAGCTCTTTCTTATATAAGGGCATTGTACCTAGGCAGACCGATGCTGCATGATTTGACGGAGGTATCGGAATGCGATGTAAGTGGATTGGACTCCTTTATCCGATCCTCGGGTTGGTTCTAAGCCAGTGATATGTAGATCTACTGAGATACATATCAGATCCAGGCAACACAACGGGACCTGACTGGACCCAAGTGGGCTGGCTTTATAATAGCTGGCAGCCTGTTAAACCTAACCTAAGTCCAATTAATTCAATTAGTATTATAATTTGACTAAAATAATAATAATACAAAATATTCGAGTTTTTATAAAATGAAATATAATAAAAATTATGCCAGCTTAAAATATTAAGGTATAAAATTAAGCCGAAACATTTAGTTTTTAGTGCTTTTGTTCTTAAGCTTTATTATAATCAATAAATATACATTATATATACAAGATTTTGAGTTCACAAAAACTTGCAACAATACTATTTTTATTTTTTTTTCATATACTATTTAGCATTTTCTATTTATCATCCCTGATATAATACTTCAAAACCTCTTCATATTAAAATTTTGTATGATGGTTGTTTAATATATTTTCTGTTTGCATTGAAATATACAAATGAGTGTAGGTTTGAATGTGAACTCTTTACAACTGCAACAAAAAAAAAAAAAAAAAGAGTAAAACAATAATTATAACCACAAAATGTGAACACAAACAACAAGCTTAAAAACAGTTTAAAAATAGGACGTGGGTACTTTTTAAGAATTGAATATTAAGTTATTGTTGTTGTGATAATTAATAATTATCATAAACATCGTTATCATTTATGAAATTGTTGTGCGTACTGGCAATAATTTTAAAAATTATTATATGATGAAGGTAATGAATGTAGAGATTTATTTATTTTTAAATTTGCGAGAGGGAGTGAGTAAGAGCGATTAAGTATTTGCTGTAGTTGTTATAGGAATTAGTTCGGTTGTTTTACAATGTAAATTGTAGTTTGTTTGCAACATTTGCAGATGAGAATAAAAGCATGTACCTACGTATATGTGTAGGTATATAATGAGAGATAAAATAGTACTTACAAGTAAATAGAAACATACATTTGCTTTCAACTATTTGTTGTGTGGTTACACTGTTAATTCTTGTAATCTTTCTACGTTTAATAAAACGAGGAAAAAAACGCAAATATTAATTTAAAATATAGTAAGAATTTAATATATTTTTTATAAGCAAGGATATAATTTAAAAAACCCCCACAAGTTTTTTAAACAAATACACAAACATATAGAGTAGTTTTAGGTGTTGTAGAATAGGCGGGTAAGTATTGTGGATCCCCATTTATATCTCCAAATAACTACTAGTTAGCAAATATGTTAAAAGAATTGACTATCATTATGCTTTTGGCATTACAAATTGCGTACTAAATAATATATGTATTTACATATATACTTCATAAGCTAATTTAATAAGTTTTGTTAAATTTTTTGAATTTGCCAATCACTTAGGAATACTTTAAGGAAAAGCAAGAAAAAGCTAAATTTAAGTATTGTCTATTATAACTGCTACAAGCACCTCTACAGGATGGGCATTTCCAGCACAGATATTTGCAGATTCTGCGGTGATGAAGAAGAGTCAATGGAGCACTTTATCACCCACTGTGGAGCACTGGGACACAGAAGATATAGGCTACTACAAGCTTATATATTAAGTGAATGTGATTTAATATCGCTCCTAATGAAGGAGCTTGTCCGTTTTCTTGACATACTCAACCCATAGTGGGGCAAGGGGATGCACAATAGATCAATATTGGTCGCAGTGCAAATGGCCGATGAGGGCCATATCCCATCCACTAATAATAAAAAAATAAGTATTGTTTACTTGCTTTTAATACGAGTCGTACTCAAAAATTTAAGTACGAATAACACACAAGTGTACAAGCCGAAATTGGGATTGTTGAAGAAAACCAAACCTGCGATGGTTCAAAATAAAGCAAAAACCCAAATACTACTATGAATTAATTCCTGAGAGATAGGGAAAAAATGAGAAAAAAAAATTTTTGTTTTAGTGGTTGAGAAATATTATTCGAATTTTTGAATTCTCATTAATTTATTTAAAATAAAGCAATATATAGTTAAATGTTTTAAAATATTTGTCAAAGTTTTCCAAGTCTACTGATGAAAAGGGTAGATCCTATGAAGTGTTGACATATAGACAGTTAGGAAACATAAGAAACAAGTTATATGTATATGTTTTTGGATTAGTATAAATATTTGCAGGTAATAGAGTAAATAATGTTAGACTCAATTGTTTTTGAGAATATTTATTTTAAGTACGGGATTAAGTCAGCTTGAGAGTTCTTGATTGAATGACTTTATAAGATTGGTCCATTCTCAGTTTGTCTGAAGTCAAACTTATTTTCGGCTTATTTTAAATACATATTCGGGATTAATTACGTCTTAGATTATATATTAATTCCTTGAATAATCCGTACTTAAATCAAGCGCACCATACAAAAAAATATTTAGAAATGAAAAAAATTGGGTCGATTGGAAAATTGGATGCGGAAACAGTGAGCGAAATGTTAAAAAGGTTAAGAAAATTAGTATTAAACTGGCTTCAAAGACCTCACACACATTTTTTTGAGTAATACAAATAGGTGGTGAAGATTAGCTCGTTGATGTTAAAAAATCATAAATAAATATAAATTTTGACTTATTTTACGTTTTCTGCATATTATATTTTACAATAAGAAGTGAAAATCGGTTAGGCTGTATGAAGACTTTTTTGGTCACTCGTATTTATATTTATTGTTACCATTAAAATATTGTAAACAATTAAAATATGATTTCTATTAGCTTTATTTGGATTTTCAATGATAAAAAATAAATAACATTTTTGAGTTATTTTTTGTATTTTTGCATACTCTATTTTGCAATAAAAATAAAGATCGCTTGGACTGTACGGATACTACATTGGACGACTGTATATAAAAAGTAAACAATTAATATATAACGATGAGCTTTATTTAGATTTTGGACGGTGAAAAAATCATAAAAAAAGAATATAAATTTTGAGTAATTTTAGTATTTTTGCATACTCTATTTTGCAATAAGAAGTGAAGATCGGTTAGGTTGTACGAACACTTGTTTGAGCGACTGTATATAATAAGTGACCATTTAATATATGATTTCTTTGAGCTTTATTAAACTTTTTGACGGTAAAAAAGTTATAAATTAATATATATTCTGAGTTATTTGAGTATTTTTGCATACTATATTTTGCAATAAGTGAAGATCAGTTAGGCTGTACGAAGAGTTATTACACGACTATATATAATAAGTAAACAAATTAAATATAATTGCTATGAACTTTGTTTAGCTTTTTGACTGTAAAAAAAAAGTACAAATAAATATGAATTTGGAGTTATTTCAATACTTTTGCATAATCTATTTCGACAAACAATATAAATACGTTTGCTATTAAAACAATACAACCTTTGTGCCTCGATTTTAACTGAATAAATTTTATTATTATGCAAAAAAAAAAAAATAATGTTGGCAAACAAGTTAAACTCACAACTTGTTTTAAGTACTTCTGAACAAAGAAACAAAATGATTATTTTCTAATATCTTGGAATTTAATCCTAACAAATGCGCCAATTAAAATATACATTTCTGGGCTTTAGTGCGAAAATATTTCACACACATTTTAAACGCTTTTAAAAAATTAGAAATACAAATTCAATTTAAATTTATAATCTAGTTAATATGTAAACGTATTTGTGTGAGAGTATGTCGTATTTAAAAATAGAAAAAGTTTTAAGTGCAATTATTTTATAAACAGTATAAAAACAATAAATTATTTCAAGGGAAATTTTGTGTCATTTATTATTTTAAAAACAATTATTTTTGGCAATTTTTTTTTTTTAAATTGCTATTAGATAACTTTGAAAATTTTAAGCCATCCTATTGATATATGCATGCAAATATGATGATAATGCATGTTATCGATGTATTTTTAACACGTTGAGGAATTTGTTATTCTGTTATAGAGTTGGTTTAGTGTGAATATTGAAGTTACTGTTTCGCTTTCGGAGAAATGCGGGAATTTTGGCGATTCCTGAAGCCGATTTTGGGAGTTCTCCAAAACTCAGCAACGGTTGGGAACTGGTTTTTCAAATTGGTGCTCTTTATTATTTTTTTTTTTTTTTGCCGCAGAACTTCTATCTGACATAAGTCGAAAAAAAGTCTGGTGCAAGTAGATCAGCTGATCTGAACAGCTTGTACTCTGAATTTGATTCGCCAGCTGTCTGGAATCAAATCCTGATACAAAATGCTTGGCAGAGTTCTGGATAAAAAAAAAATCATCCAATATCTTGAAATAATGGCACAAAGCTGTTTCCTTTTGTTTTGTAGCACGACTCGTCAATCAGTATATGCAACTGTATATGTACATATATACATAAAAAGCAAAAGGTTTGAAATCCAGTGTAAAAAAAATTAAGCCTCATTTTATGAAAGAGGTTAAACTTGTTAAATAATGTTGACACATAACAATAAAATACTTAGTGAAAAATATTAATTTTAAACTAAAGATCTTCAAATCTTATTTTACTTGAAAAATCTTGAAAATTAAAGTAAAATCTTCATTCTGGCAACGCTGTTCTAACAAAAAGTGAATACTAAAATTTAATTATTTTGTTGTAATATTTTATTTTTATTTCGTTTACATCCCAGCAAAACGTCAACTATTTACTTCATAACCCAACATTTCTAAATTCAAATACAAATTTTTATTTAGATTGCGGTCAACCACTACATAACGAGTCTGCCAGCAAAAAAAAACCACTTAAATTTTAATTGCATAAATCAATTTTAAAAACGGGTTTTTCGTATAAATAAACAATAACTATGACAAAATTTCAATACACGAATAATTTAATTTAAATTATGCAGCATATTTTTTGGCCACAATTAAATAATGTCAAATAAATTGAAAGCTAAAGTTAACAGAAATTAAATTTTAAATAATAATATGTAAAAGGGAGATTGAAAAAATAAATCAATGTATGTTATAATATTAAACATTAGCCCAATTCACAATCTCGTGCATTTTGGATGGCAGCTTGGCTATCAATACTGGTCGGCCTCTCTCTCTCTCTCTCTCTCTATCTCTCTGAACCCAAGCTGTACGTTTGCAACAGTGTGGCCACATCAAAAAATATTTTATAGCTAACTTGGCTTTAAGATAATGCTAAAAACTGCTAAAAAGATTTCTAAGCTGCCAAAAAATATGCTAATTTTTTAATTGTTTATAAATGATTTCTTGTTTAAAATGATTGTAATTAATTGTTTAAAAGGATTTTCATAACTCTTGCCTATAAACACTTATTTTACATTATTTCAATAAAATATTTCTTGAATATAAAGTCTTAGAACTATAGAACAATCATATTTCAGCCGGCATAAGTATTTTTTTACTAGAGCCGCGCTGGGTTGTTCATTTTAGTGGTCGATCACTTTCGCTGAATTATAAAAGCATGATCCGTTTGTTAATTTCGTTCAATGAAAATGTGAATAAACGGAGTAATCGGTTCTGGGCAATGGAAACCCCAAAATTACTCATCAGTCAACTTTGCATCCATTAAAAGCGACGGTCTGGTGTGAAATTTGATCAGGAAAAATCATTGGACTGCTTTAAAAATATAAACGGCGTATCTATGAATGGAAAGCGATATCGTGATATAATTGAAACTGCATGCTCTGGGCTTGTTTAATATGTGGTATCAACAAGACGGTGCCACATCCTATATAGCCACATTTACCATGGAATTACTGCAAGACCTCTTTCCATAACAAGTTATGTCTAGAAATGGTGATATTGGATTTCACGGTCGCCTGAATTTTCTGCTCCGGACTACTTTTTGTGCACGCAAAGAAAATGCAGTTTAAAATATGGTTACAGCAACATTAGTATATGCACCATAATTTTGAGTGTTATTTTTAACAGTTTATTATGGATTTAATTATAGTTTGCTTCCCCATAAAAATGTTTTCGTTTGCATTTCCATAAATTGTTACCATCTATCAATACAATGTTACAATAGCTTTTATTGCACCTAAAAAAATATGTGATACGCTTACTCACATATAATATATATAAGTCCACAGAATAAACTTATTATTGTCAACATTAACGAATTAGTCGTTCGAATATATTTGTTCTTTAGTTTTGTAATTTTATTACAAAAAATATATATGTTTTTTATTTTAAAAATTAAAAATAAAAATATTGATCTAAAAACAACAGAAAAAAAACTGAAAATTCGATCTGTGCAAAAAGTATGTTAAAATGTTAATATTTTTATGCATGCTGTTTGTAATCAACAATGCTAAGACGATTTCAACCATATTGTCGGCCAACCATATTATGGTTGTGCCCAACAATACTATTGTTACAGCCAATAGAATATTAATGACTAACCATACTATTGTTGATAACCACCGTACTATATTACATCCAACCATATTATTATGGTTAATTAACAAATTTATTTTTATTCTAGCTAGTAGATGCTAAAACCAGTTCAAGTCGAAATCCTATCAAACTGTGAAACCTGATTATATTTTGCAAATTATTCTTAATTGTTTAAAAGCATAAAAATTTATTATAACCATTTATAGTACTATTTTGTATTGTTATACATGTGTATATTGTGTGACATTATTAGTTGTAAATAAACAATATAGTATGGTTTATCCAGGAATGACGTTTAATTAATTAATATGATGAAGGATGAGAAAAATATGATTCTATGTCAATAAAGCTATTTATCACATTAGTATGGTTGTTTAATGAAATTAATATGATTATATGATATAATGGTTGGGCATAATAACCTGGATGGGTACGACTTTATTATGGTAACTTTTACTAGGACTGTGCTTGTTAACAATTATAACAATGTTAAACCAGAATATATTGTGGTTATTTATACAATTTTTTTGTATAAAACTATAGTGAAGCATGTCAATGGCGTTTTAAATATAACAATATAAAATTATCAGTACCAACCATGTAATTTAACAATAGAAGGTTGCCCTTAGAATATTGTCAAGTCAACCATATATTTTTTTCAAGGTTTATGCACACAAACCAGAAACACTTGATCAACTCAAACAAAGTAGTCGGGATGAAATGTGTAAGAATGTAAAATAGGATGAGGTCAAAAGGGTTTACATTTGAGAAGCTAATAGATGTTGTATTCCATTCATAATTGCCAACATTATATAACAATTACATTTGTTATTGTTATAAATATAGTTGTGCAAACTGACGAACAACTTCGCTATCCGGGAATGGGCACTAAATAAAACATTTAACAATATAAGATCCATTCTCTTTCATTTAATAAAAAAATTATAAAGAAACAAAATAGTATACCTTCCTGGCGGACACCCTGTACTAGTAAACGAAGCATAGTATTATAAAAAAATGTCTTTTTGATGTCGGTAAGCGTTAAAATAATGTTTTTTTTTTTATTATTATTTTATAAGAGCATATATTCGTGTTAAAATAGATATTTCGTAACTTTTATTCCATATTTTATTTAAAACGTGTGTTTCAGTGCCTGAAAATACTAGCCCTGGTAATAGACAACTAAGTCAGCTTGGCAGAACTTTGTGTTTTCATAACCAATAAAATGTATGTTATATGTGAGAGAGCCTTCCTGCAATAGCACTCCTTCCACTGAGCAGAAAACAATTTGTCTAAAAAAACAAAAGTAGAAATTGTGTTGCAAACAAATGTTTGATAAAAAGTTTTGCTTGTTCTGCAAATATAACTTTTGTTAATTTTTAATTGAACTGAATTACAAATGTCATGTTAAACTAACAAATCGAGTTAATAAAATAAAAACATTCACACTTAATAAATATATGATAAAAAAAAAGTATTTATGCGAAAGAAAATTATTTGTAAATGAATTTAAGCAACATTTAAATATCTTACAAAAATATTGTTCATTTTAATTAAAATTTCAAAATGAACTCGTTCTTGCTGGTCTGTCATAAAAAAAGGATAATAAAAGTTAATTTTTGGAGATAAATATTTGTCGAACGGATTAAATCCCATTAAATTGAATTTTTCACTGAGAAACTTGAAATCGCACCGAATTCATTAAATTACCTTCCAGTAGATTTGAGAGTTTTGATATTAATTAATTTTTTATGTAATAATTTTTTTATTTTGCATAAAAGTAATAATTCACAGCAGTATGTTCATTAGTAAATAAAAAAGGTGCTTGATTTAATTCTGAGATGAAAAGTAAATATTTAGATTCCACTGCACGTAGAAATATTTGATTTGAATTTATTATTAAAATTAATTAAAAGTCGTACTCATTTTGTATACTGTTTAGCAACAAAAAAAAAAAAACTTTTCCGGCATGTCAACGCATCATATTACACCTAATTAAGGACGCCGCTGTGAAAAATGAAATTCTTAAGAAAGTCATTCAAGTAAAAACAAAATCACGCGGAATGAATTCAGTTGAAAAACAATTGCTTTAAGTGGCTTCTTGTTCATTATTTTGTTTAATTGAGCTTGAGGTGAATTCACCTATATAATAAAAAGCAATTATTAAGTTTTGAATACTTTAAATTTTAGTATATTTTTTTTTTGTTTGTTTTAAACTATCACCAAATATTGAATAACTAAAGTTGATTTTTACGAAAATAAGGTTTGTTTTATTAAATATTAATTTGTTTTCCCCTGTGAAGTAAGATATCCTGTCCTTTATGTCTTTACTCTGTATGGAGTATCTCCCCTGGTCATTAAAATAGCGGCAAATCTAGATTACTTGACTGGCTATTATTAAATATCAATTTGTATTACCCCTGTAAAGTAAGATATCCTGTCCTGTTCTTTACGTATTTACTCTGTATAGAGTATCTCCCCTGGTCACTTAAGATTCCGGCAAAAGTAGATTTCTTCATTGGCTATTATTAAATATCAATTTCTATTTCCACTGCAAAGTAAGATATCCTGCCCTGTTCATTATGTCTTTACGCTGTATAGAGTATCTCCCCTGGTCACTAAAAAAGCGGCAAATCTAGATTATTTGGCTGGCTATTATTAAATATCAATTTGTATTTCGCCTGTAAAGTAAGATATCCTGTACTGTTTTTTACATATTTACTCTGTATGGAGTATCTCCCCTGGTCACTAAAATAGCGGCAAATCTAGATTACTTGACTGGCCATTATTAAATATCAATTTGTATTTCCCCTGTGAAGTAAGGTATTCAGTCCAGTTCTTTACGTATTTACACTGTATAGAGTATCTCCCCTGGTCACTTGAAATATCAGCAAAAGTAGATTAATTGACTGGCTGTTATTAAAAATGCATTCAAACTATCTGATCAAACACAATTATATTGAAAAAAGTTGTTATTTTAAATATTTTTACCATGCCGTCATTCCTAATATTACTACATGGGCTGAAAAGTCCCGGGCCTAACAGATATATCGCACTAGTTTTATTGCAGTCCCCTTCTTTCAGTTAATATTAATCTTAAAAAGACAGCTGTTAAAATTTCATTATATTTATTAGTTTGTGAGTTATTGTGCTAAGAATGACGCTACTTTTGTTGTTTTCAAAACAATGGATCAAAATCCATTTCGCATTTCAATTTTACGCTGCTTCTTGATGTGGAAAAATACCGTTCAAGTGAAGCAATGGCTTGAAAAGTATTATGGGGACTTCGTTCCATCAGAACCTACAATAAAACGCTGGTTTGCTGACTTCAAACGTGGTCGTATATACACCGATGATGCAGAACGAAGTGGACGTCCAAGTGATGTAACACCAGAAAACATAAAAATATCCACAAAATCGTTTCGAATGATCGAAAAGTGAAGTTAGCTGATATCGTAAAGATATCAAAAGAACTTGTTGGCTTTATAGTGCATGAGTATTTGACTATGAAAAAGTGGGTGCCGCGTTTGCTCACAGTGGACCAAAACCTAGAACGTGTTGATGGTTCTGAGCAGTGTTTGGCCAGTTTTGAACGTAACAACCGGAATTTTCGCGTCGATATGGGACAATGGATGAAACATGAGACCATCACTTCACTCCTGAATCAAAACAATCATCATCTGAGTGGACAGCAGCCGGTGAACCTCGTCAAAAGCGCCTGAAAGCACAACAATCGACTGGAAAGGTTATGACCTCGGTATTTGGGGATGTGCGTGGTGTAATATTCATCGGATATCTTGAGAAAGGAAATACCATTAACTGTGAAGATTACATAGCGTTATTGGAGCATTTGAAGGCCGAAACTGCAAAAAGAGAACGACCGCATATGGCGAAGAAAAAATTTTTGTTTCATCAAAACAAGGCACCGTGTCACAAGTCAATCAAAACAATGGCAAAACTACATGAATTGAACTTAGAATTGCTCTCACATCCACCTGACTGTTCGCAGACTTGAAAAAAATGCTTGCGGGTAAGAAATTTCGCACAAATGAAGAGGTTATCACTGAAACTGAGGCCTATTTTGAGACAAAAGATAAATCGCTGTACAAAAGTGCTATTGAAATGTTAGAGCGGCGCTGGAATGATTGCGTTGCTCTTGATGGAGATTACGTTGTTAGGTAACCTTTTAATATAGAATGACCCATATATATAATTGATAATTAAAAGAGAACACTTAAGATTAATCTAAAAACCCATAAGGATATTACATAAATTTCGACAGATTCCATTTTCCTTTTGCTTTTTATTCTAAAAATATATTTTTCTTAAGAAAATATTGTTCGTAAAAAATTTATGACGAAAAAGGAGCTAATTCTGTGATATGAATTTTACTCTAGTTTAAGTTTTTCTTTTTTTTTTTATAGAAAAAAAAAATATTAAAAAAAATTTTTTACGCCGTTCATTTCTGATCAAATTGATGAATTTCATCTAAAATAAAAATTATCATAATTTTAACAACATTGTGCTTTGTTGAGTTTGACTTGACTAGTTCAAGTGCGAGCGACTATCGTATTATTTCAACTTGAGTGCCCGCAGTATTTTTGAATTCTGCATTGTTGTTTTCTCCTTTGTACTTTTGCAGCAATCACAATAATTTTTACAAATATCAAAAGCAATGCAATGGACATTGCTGTATAATAAAATTAAAAGCGGAAACGGAATTTTAACAGCTGCAAAGGAAAGACTGATAAAAAAATAGAATGCATAAAAACAAGAGATTAAAAAAAAACTATATGACGAAAACGTGATAAAATTTATTAAAAATCATTTGGATTCAAATGCTATTTTAGCTGTGCTTAAAAATCACACATTAAATATCCCACTTGTTTTTATTGGACTATTCATTTAAGAATCCTTTTCCATAATGTTTATTTATTAAAGTGGCATTTCGGTTAAAGCAAACATTAAAAGGTAGGATTCATTTTTCCAGTTTTTGCGAGAGAGTTTTATGAAGAACTTGGTATTCAAATAAATATTATTAACCCAATAATATTTATTTGAAAATTTACTGATAAAATCGTCCTTTTTTAAGCCATAAAAATATTGACAAAGTTAATTTAGACAAATTTCTATAAACTACTTTTATATTTCCAAACTTTCAAATTCAAATTTAAATAATTTTTTTATTAGCTGTGTCTGAATATAAACTTAACTAACAGCGAAAGAGTTCCACTTGAGAAAAAATTTTGCTACCAGCCTCGTAAGCCAATGTAAGTGTCTGCCATTTACTCTGAATTCATTAAAGCTGTTTTATTTATGTTCATTTCATTCCGTTTAATGTCCTTTTTTTGGCATGAAAACATACCAGAATTAATATTTATGCGTTTTCTTGTCTACACAGTGGCCAAAAAAAAAAAAGAAATCAAGGAAAATAATTTTGTGGCAAAATCATAGCTTTCTCTCATTTATTAGAGAATAGAATATTTAGTCCAAAAATTGTGAAACTCAAATTTGGCAAAAGGTTGTAGTTATATGTCAATGTGGTATGTATTGAATTTGAATGCAAACAAAGCAAAAATGTTAGCTCCCGCCATATATCCTTTTTTATATGAAAAAAAAACGTAGCCAAATATATGTAAAATAAGGCCGTTAAACATATAAACAGTTTGGTAAATTTTAATGCTAAGGACTATAAAGCCGTTAATGCTAAGGAACTAAAGAAACAATGAATATGCTGTTTATTCTTAATTGCCAAACCCCTTCTTTAAATATATTTTTAAGCAGATAATCTCTAAAAATTATACAGAAATATGAAACGATCCAAAAAACCTGTTTACGAAATTTGTTAGCTAATACAGTTAAAATATGACTTTATATAATATGTTCTTTATCAATAAAGTAATTGTTCCAAAAATGCTCCGAATACGGTAGGTCTTGGTTAAAGGTTAGAATTAAATGCTAATAAGCTCTGTGCAAAATTTTATTTTAAACGGAGCAAGCATATTCCTTCACTCCATATATCCTTTTTTTACACAAAAGAATCAAAGCACTTTTATGAAGTATTGTAGTTCCTAAACGGCATAGAGTTTAAAGACTTGACGTTTTCAACTCTATGACAATTTTACACACAAAATTATAGAACGTTTGTAAAATATTGTAGTTTCTAATCGGTACAGGGCTAAAAACCTGACGTTTAACTTATGTCTCTTATTAAAAATGTGAAAATCTATGGTCCAAAATTTTTACTGGCCAAAGGTTGTAGTTAAATGTTGATAAAATTTATGTGAAATTTTATTTCAAGCCGAGCAAGCATAGTCCTTCACTCCACATATCCTTTTTTAACAAAAAAGAAAAAAAAAAAAACACACACAGAGAACAGAAAAAAGAGAGCACAGAAATTTTGTAAATGGTTGCAGTTCTATGTCGATAAAGATTTATGGAATTATGTTAAAAAGGTTTAATTGTACTGCAAAGGTGAAATTATACTGCAATCGCACTAAAAATATAAAATTTTATCATATTTATTTTATTAAAAATGATTTGAGGACAGTAAACATTCTTCAAAGGTTGTAGTGAAATATTAGTAAGCTCTAAACGAAATTTGGTTTTAAACAGAGCAAGGATATCTCTTTACTCCACATATCCTTTTTATAAAAATCATAGGACAAAGAAATTTTGTAATGCTTTTAGTTCTAAAACGCTAAATAGTTGTAAAACTATGCTAAAAAGCGTGAAGTGAAATTTTACTACAAACGCACTAAAAATACAACATTTTTTCATATGTCCTTTATTAAACATACTGAACTTTTTGGCCCAAAAATGTTGCCAGGATAGAATTTTTTTTCAAACGTTGTAGCGAAATATTAATAAGCTTTATACAAAATATGGCTTTAAACTGAGCAAAAATATTACTTCTTTTCTTATGTCCTTAAAAAATCACAGAACAAAAAAATTTTAGAAAGGTTTACAGCGTTTAATCGGCATTTAAAGATAAAACCATGCTGAAGAGCTTTCTGTAAATATTTACTATAATTGCATTAAAAATACAACATTTTTTTACATGTCCTTTAATAAAAACACGAGAATTTTTTACCCAAAAAAGCCCCGGGGACAGCAAAAATTGGTTAAAGGTTGTATTTAAATGTTGATAAGCTTTGTGCGAAATTAATTTTCTAAACGGAGCAAGGATATTGCTTCACCCCACATATCCTTTTTATACATGTTAAAAAAAACACACACAAAAAATTTATAAAGGGTTATAATTTAATATTGATAAACTTGGTAACACAATTTTACTGCATTTGGTTAAAAAATGACTTTGCCTGCTATGTAATTTAGCTTTTTTCATTACTGGTTAAGTAAACTCCATGTTAACAGCTTTCTTTTTTAAAGTTTTATTAACTGTAGAAAGCAGGATTTGTTCCGGTCAATATAATTCTGTTTGTATACGAAACCAAAATGCGAAATAGTTGCATTGAAATATGTTTTTGTTTAAAAAAGCAGCATCTTGTGGAGTGTTAATATGATAATTTTGACAGTGTTTTAAAATACTACTGCGTTTTTGCTTTTTTATGTTTTTAAATAATAAAATATTTATTGCAAGTTTTTATTCGCCTGTAGTCTTTTGTTTATCACAGACAGCTCTCTTAAGTGCCCTGATGTGCTTTTTTTCCACTTCTTTGTAGTGGCTACCATACTGAAAATTCTTATGGCGGATTGAAAAAGCAACTTAAATTCAGTAATATTAAAGAAACATTTTTCATATACGAGTGTATCAAAACTAAAGCCAAGCAACAGAGCAAGAAAAAAAAGAGATAACATAAAAAATTAATAAGCAACAAATGAAATTTAAACAGTAAGTTACACGATTTTGTGGAAAAAGCAAAACCGATAAAAAAATTTCATCACCAGTAATACCGTTAAGCTGTTTAAAACTGCAACATTAACAAATAAAATGGTAATGAAAGAAGCTTAAATATTTTGGTCGACGTATTTTATTTTATAATAATGTAAACAAATTCATTTTTTATTGTTTTAAACTGGATAACCAGTAACATTTTTATAGCAGAATATCATTATTCGCAAACAAGTTATTCATTTACAAAAAATATATGCATATATATGTATGGAAACTAGCGTAGTCGTTACATACCTAAGCAACATCATTGAAAAATACCTTAAATTTACAACCATTTCAGTAAAATAAAGTCTAAAATATATATTATCAAAAAAGGATATATGAGAGGTAAGCTCATTTTACGGCCAAACGAATTGAATTTTAGTATGTAATTTACTGCTACAATATAACAGCCTTTTGAAAATTTTCGCTGGTTTCTGACTACAGCTGCAGGCAAAAATTAAACTTAAAAAAAAAAATAACATGGGGATATGTGGATAGAAAGTTCATTGTACAAACGAACCAATTTATAACGTTTTGTCTATTTGCATTGACTTCTGAATATAAAAATGGTAAGAATCGGGGGAAAAACAGAAAAAGGATATATGAAAAGAAATCACATATGACATCCAATAGAATTGAACTTCATCACATAGTTTTCTGGCATAATTTTGCAACCATTTTCAAATTTTCACGGATTTCTGAATATAACTATAGTCTAAAAATAATTTGTTCAAAAAAGGATATGTGAAAGGAAACCACATTTTAAAGCCAAACGTATTGAAATTCACCACGTAGTCTACTTGCATAGTGTTGCAACCTTTTGCAAATTTTCGCGGATTTTTGAACATAATTGTTGTCAGAAAATTAAATTTTTCAAAAAAGGATATTACAGAGAAAACCACAAATTAGAGCCAAAACAAATTGAAATTCACCACATAATTTACATGCATAGTTTTGAAACCTTTTGCAAATTTGCACTGATTTCTGAATGCAACTGTAGGATTATTTAGTCAAAAATTAACTTTTTCAAAAAAAGATACATGAGCGGCAAACACATTTTACAGACAAATTAACTGGATTTTAGCCGTGGCGCTTACATGCATAATGGTACGGCCTTTTGTAAATTTTCACTAATATTTGAATATAGTTCAGATAAAAAAAATTTTTTCTTTTTTCAAAAAAGTATGTATGAAAAAGTTCATTGTGCATAGTATTTAATTGAAAATTATAACGTTTTGTGTATTTTCAGTGACTTTTGAATATAAAAATTAAATGACTCGGGCGAAAATAAAGGATATATGAGAAGAAACCACACATCTCAGCCAAAGGAATTGAAATTCTACACATAGTTTCCTTGCATAGTGTTGCAACCTTCTGCAAATTTTCACGGATTTCTGAATATAGCTATGGTCTAAAAATAATTTTTTCAAAAAAGGATATATGAGAGGAAACCATATTTTAGAGCCAAACGAATTGAAATTCACCATACAGTTTACTTGCATAGTGTTGCAACCTTTTGCAAATTTTCACGGATTTTTGAACATAACTGTTGTCAAAAATTAACTTTTTCAGAAAAGGATGCAGTAGAGGAAATCATATTTTATAGCCAAACTAGTTGATATTCACCGCATAGCATATGGGTGGAATGCCACCAATATTTGCCAAGATTCACTTAATTTTGAATATAAGAGTGATATGACTCGGACGAGAAAAAAATTGCTTCCGAAAGGATATATAAGAAGAAAGCATATACGTCATTATATATTATAGCTTACTAGCTTTATATTACAACTATTTTATAAATTTCACTGGTTTATGAATAAAACGATGTAAGTTTTAGCCAAAAAATATAAATTAAATAAAGGATATATGAGAGCAAAACACATTTTCAAGCCAAATGAATTAAAAATCACCAGATAATTTACTTGCATGATGCTACAACCTTTTAGAAAATTTTACAGCTTTCTGAACAAAAGTGTGGTTTTATTCAAAAATATTTTTAAGTAGCCAATGTGCAAATCTATCGAAATTTAATTTAAACTAGGTGGAAAGAATAAACGCAAACATTTCGTGTTGCCTTTAAAGCTTTTTGAATATTTTTCAGCCAAAGCAAATTTTCCAGGTTACAGAAAGAAAGTCGTATCCTTGAAAGCAATGCTTCAAAAAAATCATTAGCCTTGTATTATGAATGATATAGTCAACAAATATTTAAGCGATGAACCTAAAGTATGCTCTAAAGAGGGGTATACGTTCTAGAGCAAAGCACTTTTACTTGGATTACTTTTTAAAAATATAATAATTTATTTATTTTTTTTCAAAAAGGACATATGTATGTAAAAGATATTAATGCAATTCTCACTTGTATTAGCTGCCAAAGTAGTGAGATTTATTATAAAATTTACCAACATTAAATGATTATCTTTAAAACATTTTTTTTTCAATTTTGAAATGAAACAAAATTTATGTCCACAAAAGCATTACTGCATTAAAATTCAGCAGCTTTTGCTTGTCAATAGGGTTTATAAATAATAAAACACTATTTCTACCTCATTATTAAAATAATTTCAATAATAAATGATACGCATGTTATCCTGCATTCATTTGACTATCATCATTTTGAATTATTTTTTAGTGCAAAATTATCCATAATTGCCAAATTTAATTAAACAATTTGAAATCTGATAAAAGTGTCGAGGACAAAACGGAAGTGTTTTCAATTACGATGCATTTAAAATAATTTCCATTTTAATGAACATGTTGGAAGCTAAAAAGGAAGCAGTTTTGAATTATAACAAAATAGTTGCAACAGAAGCAAAATGAGAGATAGGGAAAATTTTGCTAGGGAAAGTTTTTTTTTTTCTTCATCGAGCTTTACATACTGTTATAAGTATACATATGTATTTTTTAAAATAAAGGATATATGGGTAATAGGTTTGGTCTTTCATGGAGTTTGATCAAACGTTGCAAGTAGCTTCATAAGGCAAACTTATAACCCTTTTATCATTTTCGATGCTTTTTTAAAGAATTTCTAAAAAAGGATATATGGTAAGAGGGCTTGTCTTTTAAAAAGATGGCAACGAAGTATTGTATATAACTTTGCAGCGTAAATTGAAAGCCTTTTTTATATATTGGCCGCTTTTAGTTCGTTAAAAAAAAGCATATATTGGAAGATGCTTTGTTCTTGTAATGATTTTAAAGAAACTTTTTATATAGCTTTATAGCATGACTTTACATTCCTTTTACTATTTTCACTGCGTTCCAATCATATTTCAAAAAAGGATATAATAATTTTAACAAAGCTGTCTATAAAGCTTCATAGCTTAAAGTTTAGTCTGTTTCTCTTCTTCTAATGCTTTAGAAACGTTTATACTGAAGACTTAATTTCTTTTAAAATAAAGGATATGTGGGAGCTGATTTTGTTTATGCAGTGATTTCAACGAAATTTAGAATAGAGCTTTATAGTTCAATATCAAAACCATGTTTTCGGTTTTAGCTGTATTCTCGTCCTTTTTTAAAAAAGGATATGCAGAAATACAAAATCTTTTTTCGCCTATGATCAGGCAAACATAAGATTAAGCAAAAAAAGTTTTTATATAGTGCTGGTGATATTTATGAACAATATTATTACAGCCCAATCAAAGACAAATCTGTCTTCCATATATCCTTTATGGGAAAAGTTATTGCTTTTTACTACAAGAGTGATTTAAATTTGAAAAGTTTTTTTTAACTTTGGCAAAAATCTAGGGATGATATATACTAAGCATCAGCGAGATACTTGGCTCATATAACAAGCAATTATTCATAGACTGCAACGAAAGTGGATAAAAGGTTCGGTTATGATGTCAGGAAGCTTGTTAGTGAATTTCATTTTAATCGCTGCCAGGACAAGCTAGTCTGCTATATATCCTTTATTTATACAAAATCTCTTTTCGCAATAGTTAGGTAAACAATTCGTAAAATTAAGAAAATAAGACGCAAAAAGTTATTATATAGCGCGGTTGATATTTATGAACAATATTATTGCAGTCCAGGCAGATATAAGTCCAGGCAGATATCCTTTTTTTGGGAAATTATTGAGGTTTCTTATAATATGAGTGATTTAGATTGGAAAGTTTTTTTTTTATAAACTTTGGCTAGAAGCAACTGATGATATCGCTCCTTTATTGCAACATAGTCATATCTCAAAAAAAGCTCGTTTCGAGAGAAACGCATTTAAAATTGTTAGTTTCCATACAAGTCTTAGCAAATTTTTTGAGAAAATACCGCCTAAAGTAAACAGTTTAAAAACAATTTGAATAAATTTTTGGCGCAATATAAATGGTAGTACTGTTAACAATTCTGCATTGTTAACTCAAAAGCACATTTTTTGAGATATGACTATGTTGCAATAAAGGAGCGATATGTGTTAAGCATTAGCAAAACACTTGGCCAAGAAAATAAATAATTGTTTACAGAAGTGGATAAAAGGTTGGGGTATGATGTCAGCAGGCACGGTATTGAATTTCACTTTAATCTCTGACAAAACAAACTAGTCTACCATATATCCTTTATTTACATAATAGCTTTTCTTGTTATAATTATGTATATAGTTTATAAAATTATACGTAAAAGGTTATTATATAGCGCTGTCGGGACCTATGAACATTATTATTGCACTCCAGTCTAAGATTATCCTGCATACATCCTCTATGGGGAGAACCATTGATTTTTTCTATAATTTTCAAAATTAAATGAAAAGATTTTTATAAACCTTCGCAAAAAACTAGCATCTGCAGCATACTTGTCTCATATAACAATTAATAATTAATAGATTATAGCTAAACTGGGTAAAAGGTTGGGGTGTATTTTGAGAAAGCTTGTTGTTAAATTTCACTTTGACATCTGCCAGCACAAGCTAGTATGCTATATATCCTTTATTTATACAAAAAAAATTTTTTTCTTTAAAAAGTTTTTTTTTTTGTGAATTCTGAACATGATTTCAGACAGAATTGAAGAGTATATGCATATAAAGGTATATGCATATACAAATTGCCTTCTCTCCAGGTAAAATTGATACTATTTTAACAAAGACGGGTGCAAGATTTTTGTGCTCCGTGGCATGAACAAAAAATTTGATATATCAGCCGTTGTTGGAATGCATTTTAATGCTTAGCAATTTAAATTTCACATATTTTTTCATAGCCAAAATAAAATTTTCCTTTAAATAATTTCATTCCCATTTATATGTTTCATAATCTAGTGCAATTTTTGTATAAAACCACTGGAGCGAATGATTAATTTCATTATGTGAATAAAAGCTAAATTATATTCAAGCACATATAAATCTCACGGATGATAAAGAGCCACAAAATACACATTTAAATAAGCAAATTATGCTGGTTACATTTGAATTGAAAAAGTAAAATAAAATAAAAAATACAAATACATTTTAAAATTCAAAAACATCTCAAGGTGAAACAAAACAATAAAACAAAAATTCAATTAAAGGGTGTGCTGGCACCTGTGTATGAATTATAGTCATTTGAATCAGGACTGTACAGACGATAGTATCGAATGTTATTGAATATATGAAACTTTTTAATGTTTTTATGAATACAATTTGTAATATATTTTTTTTTGCTTTTAGAAATTCCAACTGTAAAATTGTAATCTGATTACAATTCTTCTTTCAAGCAGATGTTTAATGGACAAGTAATTGTTTTTAATTTTATGTGTTTGTTATTCTCTATTCAAATTTTATGCAATAACACTTACGACATTGGAAAAGAGTTTAAACTAAATTGTTTTTTAATTTCTTTTTTAATCGAATAAAAGTTTAAGTGAATAGTTAGTTAAAAGCATTTTAAGAAAAGAGAAAATTTTGTTTTTTGAAATAGACAACTTTACTTACATATGCATAAATATAAACATGCACCTGCAAAGTACCCGAACAAAAATCTTAAAAGCTTTTAACTAAAACTGAATAAATTCTTTTTTCTAGGGAAATTAAAAAACCACAATAAAAAAAGTTATATATTAAGATACAGTTAATAAAACAAGTCAGGAGGAGTAACAATTAGGTTTTTTTTTTGAGGAACTTTTTTTTACTTTTGCGAAAAAGGATATACGGCAGCTTTACGAGTCCTTTGAGTTATTATGCCGAAATTTGGCAAGCAGCTTAATAACATCTTATGATAACCGTTAATCTTTCTTTTCAATATTCCTTTAATAAAATTTAGAAAGAATTTATATTTTTAAAAGATTAACATTTTTAAAATTACACAATTTTAAGGATAAATGCGCAAATCTCTTGGTTTTAAGTAGCAGAATAAGAAGCTATATAATTTTTAAAAATAAAGGATATAAGAGAGCTAAATTTGTCCGCTTACTCATTGTAGTGAAACTTTCCAAAAGACTTGCGGGTATAATATTATCACTGATATCTAATTTTTACCGCATACGAATAAGAATTTAAGCAATATACTATCTTTCAAGTTAAAGGGTTTGTGGAGGCAGAGTTTGCCACTGCACTAATTAAGTTTTTATTGAAGCATAATCATTCTTTTAAACAATTTTTTTTATATGAAATAAAGTTATGATGCTAATCAATAGGTATGTAAAAAAGAAAAAGGAAGAAAGTTGAGGAAATTTTAAAAATTTATTTTTTCTTGTTGTTCAATGTAGTTAATAAAATAAGTCAGAATGAATATTAAATATTAGTAGCTAGTAAAGTAAATAAAAATAAACTGAATTGTAATATTTTCTTTTTTTGTGAAAAAAAGGATATATGTGAGTTTAGTTAATCTTTGAAGTGATTATGCTGAAATTTGACAATCGGTTTAACAACATCTTCTGACAACCTTTTATCACTCTTCTGAGCATTTTTTACATAAGTTTCGGAAAAAGCATTTTCTTAAAGGATTAATAAATGATTTTTTTTTAACTACACAATTTTAAGGAAAATTTTGCAAATCTTTTAATTTTGAATACTTTACGACCAGAATAAAAAACTAAATAGTTTATGGAAAAATTAAGGATACAAGAAAGCTAAGTTGGTGCTTATCTTGTTTTTACTATATGCTGATAATTAATTAGCTTAGTTTGTTAATGCAATTATTGAGCCATTACCAAGCACTTAATGATTATTTTAAAATTTTTGCTGAGCTCGAAGTTAAGTTGTGGTGATAGGTATGTAAAAAAGTAATATACGGAACATGAGAAAATGAGTTTTCTTAAAGTTTTGCTAAAATTTCTCCATGAGTTATTTTTACACATGATTTAACATATAAAAGAGATACATAAAAGTTTTAATTTGTTTTTACTGCAAATATTTACGACAAAATTTAATTTCAAAAGCCATTACCAAGTTTAAAAAAAGGATATATGGGAAGCCATGTTATTTTAGAAGTAACCGAGTTGAAATTCGGTATGTAGCTAAATTGCTTTTTATTATAACCTTTTTACAGGTTGTTTCTGATTTAGAAAAAATATATGTCAAAATATGTTAATTTTTATAAAAAGAAAAGAATAAATCAAGGAACCTCTTTTACTTATTTTGTACTTATGTAGTTATTTATTTTTTTACTGCTTTCTGTCATTTATTTATAATAAAGTTCAGTTTAAAAAATCATTCAAGACCAAAATAAGTTTTGTTTTTGCTAAAATAGGATGTGTAGGAATCTATGTTATCCTAAAAGCAAGCGTGCTGAAAGTTGGTATACAGCTAAATATTGCTATACTATAACCTTTTACAATACTGTTTTTCATTTAGAAAATAGTCTGGGGGAAAGTTTATATTTTAATGAAAAAAAAAGCAGCAAATATGATTGATTTGGATATTATATATGTACATAAGTCACGCAATAAATAAAGTATTATTAATATTTATTTCATCGCTATAATAACAGCACAAATCAAATAAAAAATAAAGTATCTATGGCACCAGCGACTACAGTAAAATTTTGCTTAATATTTTTTATTTATACAAATCAAAAAATTATAAACAGCTTGTTTTTTATATTTCCTAGCTGTCTACATGTCCATAGGATCATAGGAGCTAACCTATCATCAGTAGACTTGGAAACTTTTGTTTGAATTTTATCTTTATGTGAATTTTGCTGCATATATTGGAGTTATACTATACGTGTGCTAGCAACAGTTGTTATGTATACTTCTAATTCGTTTTTCACTGCTTTGTGCCAGGTGAATATGACAGAAATTGGTTAAAAACCATTAACGGACAAAAAAAATTTTTTTTTTTGAAAAAAAGGATATACAGGAGTCTTTGTTTTCCTAGCAGCAACTGCGGTGAAACTTGGTGAGCAGATAAATGTCATTACTTTATAACCTTTTATTAAATTGTTTTCTGTTTACAAAATAATCTGGGAGAAAGTTAATGATTTTATGAACATAATAAAAGGAAAGGTTGAGGATGCTCGTATATATGTGTGATTAAGATATTAAATATGCCACGCAATATGTAAAGTGTTATTAATATTTATCTCTTTTTGTTATTTGTTTATAATAGTACAACAAATCGTATAACAAATAAAGGATATATGGCAGCAAGGCTTGTTTTAATAACTACTACAGTAAAAATTTCCTTAGACAATGCCAGCCTAATATTACAATTTTTATGTGAATTTTGCGGCATATAAGAGTTATGCTTGTCCTAGCAGCTGCTGATATTTATTTTTTTTACTGCTTTGAGCTTGATGAGTATGTCAAAAAACTCAATTCAAAAATCATTACGAGCAAAAAAATTTGTTTTTGAAAAAAGGATATACGGGAGTTTTTGTTAATTTTCAGTTTTGAAAATAAATACTGTTGAGTTTTTTATATAAAATCAAAACGATCTTTAGCTGCAAAAATATGTTATGATTATTCTTTCATTAGTTGCTGGAGAATGTTTTATTTTGTGAAACACACAATATTATTATTCAAATATGAAATTCTTAAAACGTTTTTGCAGAAACATATTTCGGCAGTTTTGCGTTGTTCTAAACAAACAATTTGCCAAATACCAAAAAGAAAAAAAATGTACTTTAAATCGATATGATATAATCGTAAAAAAGTATTTTCTATTCATTTTATAGGCCTATTATTATTATGGTACTCATAAGTACCGTCGGTCGACAAAGGGTTAAATTATTTTCTGTTATTAAATTAATAGACAAATTTTATATAGAAATCTTTGCAAATCGGAGTTTAATAAACATGAAATATTTTTTATAAATAAGACAGTTATTATTTTATTGCAATTTGTACCTTAAGTCCTTCTTGTATTACCTTCCAAAATTTAATTTGCAAAACTTGTAAAAATTAAAAATTATAAAAATAACATTTGTACCTGAGACAAGAATTGGGTATTTAAAAATCTGTAAGAAGATGCAAATAATTTGTCCTTGATTGTTATGCACAATTTGTGTGGATGCATGTCCTTTTAATAGCCTGCAAGTTAACTATATGTGTTGGTTATGTAAGTTGGTTGTATTCTCTTTTTTTTTTTTCTTTCTTTATATCAAACTCAATTTTGCAATATGAAAATAGAATTTGCATTGATATTGTGTTAAGTCAAGTGTTTGGTATCCAGCAGACATCTAGAAAGTTTAGATTTTCCTTGTTTAATCATACTGTAAGTCAGTAAACATGTCTTGTTCTGCCCTAAATATGTGCATGCACATTTTATCATTTTATAATTTTTTTTCTTTTTCAAGATAAACACATGTTTTGTAATTATTTGAAAAGATCAAATTAAATGGAAATATCTTGTTTGTTTCAAATGATTAATTTAAATTGAAAAAAAAAATGGAAACAGACAGAAATTTGTTTGTGTGGTGCCTGACTTCTAGACTAATTGCGAAATGTAGTTTTTGCAAGAATTTAACAAATTGCTAAACAAGAATAACTTTGTGTATCATATACAAAAAAGGAGTCCAAAGGATTATTAATTCTTTTTCGTCTCCCATCAACAGCACATGATTCTGTGTTTAGTTTTGTATTTTCAACAAGTGTATGTTTTTATAGCTTCCATTTAAAAAGGGGAGAAAACACATACTTTATATTATTAGGCTGTGAGGTTTTATGGTTGATTTCATTTTATGGGATACAAGAAGGGTATGACTTGTTTACAAAAACTAAACAAAACCTCATAAAAGGTTGTAAAATTATGTTGCCAAGCCCTGCGCTAAATTTCAGTTTGATCGTTAGATGGGTACTGCAGGCTGTCATATATCCTTTTTTGAAAAAATATATATTTTAACAATTGAAATGTGGCGCATATTGTTTTGAATTGTTCACATAATGTTTTACAGCAATATTATACAATTAGGTGCAATAAAATAAAGGCTATTTATTAAAAATTAATTCATAATTTTTAATATATTTCACAATAAAAATATATTATAATTTTTTCCAGATACCCATAAGCGAAAAGTTAACTGTTGTTTGTAGCAGTTTAACAAAATGGATTTAAGATGGTACAAAATTATATTGCTGTAACTTTTTGATAGAACTTTAAACCTTGTAAAATTTTTACAATTAATAATTCTCTTTAAAAAATGTATATAAACTTAGACCACCAGCCATAGGCACTATTCTTAACACATATAACAATTATTATGTATTTGATTGTAATGAAAGTGGGTAAATGGTTGGGGTATGATGTCAGGAGGCTCCTAGTTTAGTTTTATTGTAATCGTTGCCAGTACAAGCTAGCCTGTCAAATATCCTTTATTTATACAAAATCAGTTTTCTCTACAATTTGATAAACAATTCAAAAAATTAAGAAAATAAAACACAAAAAGTTAATAGTTAACATAGCGCTGCTGTGACCTGTGAACAATATTATTGCAGTGCTGTCAAGTCTGTCTTTCATATAACATTTGTATCCGTTCTTGGAAAAATTATTGATTTTTCTTATAAAAGTGAATGAATTTTTTTTTTTGACTTTATTATAAACTTTGGCGAAAAACTAGTAATGATATATACTAAGCATTAGCAATAATGCTTAGTTCATATAATGATAATGATAAGCATTAGCAATAATATTTGCTTGTACAACAATTAATTGTTCTTATATTGCAAGAAAATAGGTAAATGGTTGGGATATAATGTCAGGCAGTTCAGTGTTGTATTTCAATTTAATCGCTGCTAGGACAAACTAGTTAGCCATATATCCTTTATTTAAATATTTTTTTTTTTTTTTTTTTTATAATTAGGTAAATAAGTCATGAAATTAAAAAATTAAAACGCAAAATGTTATTATTATAACCATAAGTAGTTAATAGATTGTCACGAAAATGGATAAAAGGTTGGGTTAAGATGTCAAGAAGCTAGGTAGTGAATTTCCGTTTACTCGCTATCAGCAAAATTTAGTCTGTCATATATCCTTTATTTATATAATTTCTTATTTTGTTATAATTAGGCAAGTAGATAAAATTAATTAGCAAATATATAAGAAGACAAAACGCAAAAGGTTATTATATAGCATTGTCGATATTTATGAACAATATTATTACAAGCCATTTGAAGAAAAGTCTGTCTTTCATTTATCCTTTTTTCACTTATTGATTTTGCCTGTCACAGTGATTTCATTTTGAAAATTATTAATAATAATAACATTTTATCATAATAAAATACCAATAAAAATTATAAATAGCTTGTTTTTTATGTTTCCCAGCTATCTATATGTCGACATTTCATAGGAACTACCCTAATCATCAGTAGACTTTGGAAATTTTTGAAAGATATTCTCAAACATTCAACTTTATATCCCAACAATATAAATAAATTGTTGAGAATTTAAAAGAAAAATGCTCTAATAATACCTGTCAAAACACAAAAAACAAGCCTTTTCATTTATACACCTCTCTAACATTTCTTTACACCTTTCAAACAAATGAACAACCGTTGGTTGCTACGATTTGCTTTTTGAAAGTATCGAAAAGCAGAGAACAAAAATTCAAACAATTAAGTTTTTTATTCGCTATTTTTAGCTTCTACCATTTATACCAAAACTGGTAGTGAATTGAATTTAAAATTCGCTACCTTATTAATAAAACAAACTTTTACTGGTAAATAAGATGAAAGTCTTTAGCTTCGTAATAAAAAAATCCTTGAAATTGACACTCATAACTGCCACTCTTTAGTAAAGAAACTTTTTTTGCAGAATTAAATGAAAATTTTAAAATATAAAAACTAAAAATAAAACTCAAATATGTTTTTCTTAACCAAAAATATTTATTAATAAAAAAAGAATACAAAAATGAAAGACTTTATAAAAACGCCTGCGACATTTTAGTAATAGATTGAAGAGAACAGGTTTGCCTTTTCTTTAATCTATTACAATACTGTCGTAGTTCATATACTTAGGGAAGAAAAGATCGTTCAAGTTTCGCATCAGCACAAAATATTCCTTTCCTGAATGTGTTTCAAAATTAACAATAAAAAAACTTAAATTCAGGGGAAAAATATATTTGTGCTTTCGAAAAAACACAACTTTTTCTCCAGTTGGAAATGAAAGTAGGTAAAAAAGAAAATTACCTGCAATCGGGTGGAAGGCGGTGATACAACCAAACATATTTGCATGGTGGCCCTTAAAAATTCTTCTCTTCTGGCATTTAAATCATTTAAAGGATTTGTTGTGGTCGGCACCGCTATCGGTGAGGTAACAGCCTGCTGTTTGAATGGTCCCGTACGTTTATTAAGACTGCTAGAAGACGAGGTACGCTGAGGCGGCGAAGAAGACGTCACTGTGGTGGCGGGTAGAAAAGGATTAAGACTACGTACAAAATTGCATGAAGAGGTTTTGGTGACATTTCTATGCGGCTGCTGCTGTTGGTGGGTAAATGAGGATGAGGAAGGCGAACTGTTATCACTGCTTAGAGATTTAGGTTGTTGTTGTTGATGTTGTTGCTGCTGCTGCTGGGCATATTGTTGGGGAAAATTTAATTTGGTGGGTGTGCTTAGAGAAAACAATTTCCTTTTATGCTTTCCCGCTGTTTGCAGAGAGGAAGTGTGCCGATTAACTTCTAAGTTGGGGCCAGCATATTCACTGTGTGTTGACTCCTGGGAACCGGTACGACTGTAACTGGGCGTGGGCAGTTGTGCGGAGTGTGTGCCTATTCTATATTTCACCGAAGTAACATTCGAATCCAATTCATCTTCTAATTCTCGCTCCTCTTCTTCCTCCTCGTAGGTGCTGCGATATGTGCGTGCGGTTATTTCCGGCAGAAATGGATTGCTTGGCGAGGCTAGAGTGTACTGATAGTAATTCTTTAGAGAACCATTATTATCTGTTGTTGAAGCTTCGGTTTCTTGGCTTAAGGGTAAAACTTCTTCGCTAGAGGGTGGATTATTGGAAGTAGAGGGGAAATTGCAAAGATTTTCCCACTCTCCGGAAGAGGAATTGAAGGAAGAGGCGGTAAAACCTTCATTAGAATGTCCCTGTATGCTGCGTGAACTTTCATTGCTGGACTTGAAAAGAAAATTTTGCAGGCGGTTTAATTTGGCCGCCGTACTGCTTTCACTGGTGGTGCTGCAACTGCGACTCGCTGTAGTCACTGTGGGATGATCGTTATCACTTTTGCTGCTACTTTGCTGCTCTAAACGTTTGCGGTTGTCGTTGTTTTGTGTTTGACGCTGCTGACCTAAACTGCTTTGGTTGCCAGCTGTGGTACTTAGTTCGCCACCCATATTGTTATTGTTCATATGCCACGCCCAGTAACTTATGCTGGTAGTGGGACTTTCACAAAAGTTACTTTCCAACGAAGTGCTGGAATTAGTGGTGGCTACACTGCTTAAGTGCCGGTAAGCAAACTCGGGAGGTGTGCTCTCATCGGGACTATCCAATAGTAGGGCGGGATTGATGTGTCCCCCCAAACCGGGCAAATTTGTTAACGAGAATATGGATGCCGAGTTATTTATATGAGTCTGCAAAGGCCTCAAGCTACTGCATCGCTCTTGGGCCGCTGACAAATCACCAGTTTCTTTTTTATCCTGCCGTTTAATCTCCAAGGATTTGTGTTCGGCGCGCCTAAAGCTGCGCCTCAATTTCTCGGCAAATTTCGATTCTTTGCGTGTTTTCGGTTTCAGTTTTTCAGTCTTATCATTATCATATGTGGAGGGGTTCTTATCACACCCATCATTCTCCAAAAGTTTCTCATGCATTGGTAAATCTATGGCGGAGTGTATGTGTTTCAGAGTACTGGAGGTGCTGCTATTGCAATGGCAACTGCTATTGGTCTTTATATGTTCGTTGTTTCGATTCGTTAATAACGCTGAGTTAATAGTTACAGCGTTCTGTAGAAACTGTTTGCTAAAATTGGGCGGTGGTGTAGCAAAACCTCCACCCATTACGTTATTTTTAAAGATCTGTACTTCCGGTTCTTCGATGTTTTCGTTGGATCTTTGTAGCTTATAACGTTTGATTTTATTTGAAACTTCAACTTGTTGTTCTTGGCTATTTAGTAACTTTGTTTTATCGTTTATACTGGACTTTTGCAGTAAAACTTTTTCCATAATAATTTGTTTTTCTTTATTGGAGTTATTTTTTTTTTCTTCCTATTTTTCACGTTGAATTGAAGAAAAATGAAGACTTTAATTTGATTTTCGATTTTATGTTTGTTGTTTTGTTTTATTCTTTTTTTTTTTTTTTTTGTTGTTAATCCTAGAAAGAAGCGTTTCGATTTCCCCTAAATTTAAAGTTTTGTTTTTCATTCAAAATTAAAATAAAATCTTGAGTTTTTATATAAAAGTAAGCATTTAGATTTGTTGTTGACATTTTCTAAAGTGATTGCGCGTATTCTTGCTGAAAAAGAAAAATTACAAATAAATTAATAAATCTTATGTATCATAAAAATACTTATGTAATAAAAAACAAGCCCAAAAGTATGCCACAGTTTTCTCAATTTTTATTTTTAACCATTATTCGACAATTTTTTGTTTTCGAAAAGTAATAATAACAATTTTAATTTTTCCTGAAGCTGTTAACAAATTGTTGGCAATATATTAAAAAATAAAAGTTAAAAAATTATAAAATTTTTTATAAAAAACAGAAACAAGATCTCAGGCTGCAAAAATTATATATATTTTTTCCTATATTTCGGCTAATGAAGATTATTTTTATAGGGGTATAAAACTTTCAATTGGAAATATATATATAGCAAGTTGCCTGCAGACGTGTTTCCTGTCTGTTATAACGTTGGAAGGTTCAAGTCAAATGTTCACAAACACTACTCCGTCTTTCCCCCTCCTCACAACCTATTTACCTATTTCTGATACAATGCACTGCATATGTAGGGGTCATCCCCTGAGTACTGGTCCAAGTTAAAAAATATAGCTGACGGCCATTTATCAATTGTTTTGGGATTTAAGTTTAGTTTGATTTGTGTTGTCCATAAGAAAAGACTGACGCCTGAATAACGGCAACAAATTGCCCAATACAAGATGGCTGTTGGTCCCGATTTTCATAAGATAATTTTGTGTGTCATTGAAGCTTACATTTGTTGGAATTGATACGTCAATAACCAAAACTGCCGTATTTGAAGTGATGATGATACTCAAATGTACGTAGAGGCATCGTTACATGCAGAATATCTGACTGTGTGGTGTGCTAGTGATAGAATCATTGGTCCATTTTTCTTTAAAAACGACGGTGGTCAGGTTGAGAATGCAACAGTCAATGGTGAAGGCTATAGAGCTCTGGTCCACACTTCTTTAAAAACGAGGGTGGTCAGGTTGCGAATGCAACAGTCAATGCTGAAGGCTATAGAGCTCCGATAACTGAATTTTTTGTTCATCAATTGAATAACCATAACGTGTAGGAGCTGTGGTTGCACTAAGAAGGCACAAAATGTTATCGTGCAACTATTGATTTATTTCAGGAAACGTTTGGTAAACGATTGACATTGGCCACTAGGAGGTGAATATTCGCCACGCTATTGCCGATATACGACCACGAATATTGCAAATTCATCGAAAACAGGACCTACAGATTTGACTACGTTGAAGCCAGCGGTAGCGGTTACATCACAGAAGTCAGGTTTTTTTATTGCATTAATCGTACATTATTAACCTATGGCTATCATACAATTTACAGAGTTTTAGTTAACTGTCTGTTAACTTTTCTTCCAAAAAATCATTATTTACAGAACTTTATTCTAATACAAGTTTGCTTTCAAGAACAGGAACACGTTAAAGAAAAATTTCTGATATACTAAGAAAAAGTATTTTGAAAATATAGGACGAGTACATTTTTATGTCGGTGTTCATAACAGGACAAAATACCTTTTGAGCCATTTTCCAGAACAAACCTTTTCGCATAAGACTTGCTCTAAGCGTTCAGCTTGCAGTCTCTACGAATACCAGCGTTGAAGGTTAGTGTTATAAAGAATGATAACTGGGGGTCTCTGTTAGCCATGAACTTGGTATGAGCGCCATGTCGAACATCGCAAATGGCTAATGTGGACTGCTCATGGCCATGCTTTGTTCATGTCAGAGCATGAACGATGCTCGAGCAAATGGCCATGAAGTTGGTCATTAGGAACAAAAATACACAAAATGGCTCCGAATCGAACACTTTGATAAGGTAAACTATATGGTTAATCAGGACATACGTATTCGCCACATACAAGAACATAAACTTATTTTTAGCTTTGCTCTGTCGACGTTATGTCCATTTCATGTTCAAGTCGATGGCACGTGAAAACGAGACGTACAGGGATTTGTTGATAAACTACAAAATAATGTAGAACTTTCGATTTCAGAAACTATATTTATTTTAATTTCGTTGTGAACATCTTTAGGTGTGATTATTACATATGCAGTTATATAAAACTATGTGTACAGTGTTTGCTGCTTTAGTGGGAAAATTGGAGTTGCCGTATTGCTTCCGGGGAAGTGGGGGTATTTTGGGGATTCTCGGTAACGTCAAATTTTCAACATTTTATGTCAATTTAAAAAATTTATCTTTGCTTTATTCCATTTCAAAGCTTTACACCTCTATAGAAAACACCCTTTATATGTGGCATCTGCCAAATTTCACAGCTAAAAACTTGCACAAAAAATGATTCTATATATGAAAAGCGCACTTATACTGAGACAGCCGCTATACATCTATATATACTCGTAGCATAAAACAAAACACTATAAAATTTTTGAACAGAAGCTACAGAAAGTGGCCATAAAAGAAACCCACATCCAAAAGAAATACACATAAATATTTTACACAAAAACTGTGTAAAGAAAAATTAAAAGAAAAGGCTGCTTGCTATGAATGGTTTCAACTGCAAAAAAAGCAACACTAAACAACTTTAGTCCTTTTGTTATGAAACCTAAACTCGCTTCATAATTCTGTTCACATGCCTTTGACTACACAAGCAAACATGAAAAAGGAAAAATGCGGAGAATATAAACTTTTTATTAATCACATACATTTTCATTCTTTTGTTTCTATTCCCTATCATTCTTACTAACTCACCTTTTGTTAAAATGTTAAAAATTAAATGTTTTCATAAAAAAAAAGAAAAATTAAAATATTTTTCTGACAGCGGTGTTGTTTGCTTCAATAGCTTATGCGGTGTTTTGTTAAGTGTGTTAGTGTTTGCGTTATTTAATTTTATTTTTGCCAGTGTTACTCTGGGGTTTTGTTTGTCAACAATTTTGTTCATTCATTCAAATGACACCTTTTGTCACTTGTCCGGTTGTGCAAAAAGTTCGCTGGTAGTTAGTTTTTGAGGTTAGCATTTTACAAATTTTTAATCGTAGGTGTTTAAATTGTTTGTTGTTGGTGGGTGGAGTAGTGCATAGATAATTATAATGCTGCGCTATAATTTGCTATTACTGTCATGTCTGAAATACCTGATAGACAATATAAACAAAGCGTAAGAAACATTTAGAGGAAACCTTGAGAAAATATTGTTACATTTTTGCCTCTAAAAATGCTTTTGCAGATTCATCAAATGCAAATGAAATAATGACTCCCACACTTGTTCGTTATACAGTACTTAAATAATTCACAACTTTATATATTAGTAAGTAATACCACTGTGTACCAAAACTCCAGTCTTACTACTTTCTGACTTATGACTGTCTTGCACAAAGCTTAAAAATAATCTGACTCATTGCCGCCTACCTGTCTGTTATTCATACTTCATTAGCATCTTCTACAATCTTCAGGATCTTTTTAGTCATTCATAGTTCTAGACTCAAATGTACAAATATAATTCTTACGCATATACACATTCACACACATGCTTGCGAAGAAAAAGCAAGTGACAACAACAAACAATAATAAAAAGAAAGCCAAGAATGCAAGAATAACAACAACATCATTTTTAGCTGATTTACTGGGAATTTTACGTACTTTAAATCAAGTATGTATGTTTGTTTGTGTATTATATTTTTAGTTTTAACTTATTTGTGTGAATGTGTTACACATTTAAAACAAGCAGATCAACAGCCGCACACTGGGTTGGATGTGATAAAAAATTTTAACAATATGTAAGACATGAAAAAATCGTAGTGAAATAGCAAAACATGTGATTGATTTATATCAGCACCTGATTAGATGGCCTTACCTGGTGATGGACCAACTGCACGGAGTGAATTATTCAAGATCATCAACTGTTTAGATGGCAAGGAGTGAATTATTTAAGATTTACCAGTGCTCCCTTGTGGTTTTGCAGGCTTATATACAGGCTGTAAAATAAACTGCCCGCAGATGTATTTCGGGTTGTTTATAACGTAGGAAGACTCAAAGCCCCCCCCCTTGCCTACTCATAACCTTTTTTTACTTTTTGATACAATACAACTTGCAATTTCTCGGGGCTATGCTATGATCTAAAAAGAAAAACATCATGGGGACTACCTAAGCCCGCGTCAATATTTATAGTAAAACGAAATTTGACGGGAAAATACTCCTGCTGCATATGTGGTGGGATATCAACTGAATGTGGCGTATTATGAGTTGCTTAATCCAACCGGAACAATTACTGTTGCACTCTAATAAACACAATTCGATGAGATTAAGCCGAGCTCTGAAGGAAAAATGAAAGGCACGAAAAAATTATTCTGCTACATCATAATGCTCATCCGCATATAACAGTTTTGGTAGAAACCTATTTGAAAACACTTGATTGGGCAATACTGTTCTGTTGGCAGTATTCACCAGACACCACAACGTCTGACAATAATCTGTTCTAATTAATGGTATATGCTCTATACCGCAACGATTCACATTGTATAAAAATATTAAAAAAAAAATGGGTTGATTCTAGGATAGCCTCATAAGATTATAAATGGAATTAAAATAAATGGACGTGGAGTTGGAACTTTGGCTGCAAGATGGCTGCAAGATTTTGCAGGTTCGATTCCTGCCGAACACTTTGGGTGTTACTGCAGATAAGCGAAAAGCTTCGCAGTTTTTGTGTTTGTCTTTATAAAACAAAAATATCGTTCTTTTACAATATTATTATTTGGAAAAAAATTAAAGCGGAAACTTATTTGGTACTCTTATTACACACATTTTTGTCAGCCTAATAGTATGCTACGATTTAATCATAAAGCTGCAAACGTTATAAAATAGGCTATTAATTTAGAGAAATATCTTTTTTTTTTTGGCTTTTAGTAGTCCAGCTATGAAAACTTGAGCACCAACAACAATAAACAGTATTAATAATAATAAATACTTAAGAAATTATTTTACATAATGTGTTTGGGAAACAATAACAGCGTTTTGAACACCCCTTGAAGAAAACTCATAATAACGGCAATAAGCTATTTGATTTTTATGAAAGCCATTAATAACTTCCTTTGTATGGCTCGTGGACATTTTACTTTTGTATGTTGTGGTTGTAAGATATGAAGAGGGCGATAATTTTATTGTTAACTAAATTATATGAATTTATTTTGAGCTATCGTTTAAATAGCTGGGGCTAAATTCCGCAACGATGAATTTTTATATGTTCACCAATTTCAGTATTCACTTTTCATTTCTGTTTACAATAAAATTCATTGATTCTTACGAAATCGGTTTTTATTGAAAAGTGAACACTACGTCTGCTGGTGAATTTTACTTTGATTGTTCAGTGGTAAAAAAAATTCATCGTTGTGGAATCTGGCCCCTGGGTTCAAAATAATTTTTTAATATTTGCAGATTATTGAATTTACAATATTTTAACTATGGATCTAACTTACGTGTTTGGCGCTTCGTCTAGGTTGGGACAATTTTTTCATTCATTCCTATTTTATGTCTTTAGGGGCGGAATTTAACAAAACCCTTTTCTCTGCGATGCCTATGTCATAGTAGCTTTATGCATGCAAAGTCTCAGCCGATTTAAAATTGAGAAAGTTTCATACAAAATTTCTTGCCCTATTTTATCCCTTTGGGGGTAGAATTAATCAAAATCCTTTCGTAGCTGATGCCTACGTCATAACGTCTACCTGCATGCCAGATTTCAGCCCGAACCGTCTAGTGGTTTGAGCTGTGTGTTGATAGATTACTATGTCAGTCAGTCATCTTTGAGTTATATACGAGGGGTGGTAAAAAAATTACCATTGTTTTTAATTTTTTTCAAAAAGTATTTATTTATAGATCAACAACTTTGTCCCCTTACAAGTAATCCCCCGCAGTTATAATACACTTATGCCAGTGTTTTTTCCAATCCTCGAAACATTTCTGAAATACGCATTTTGGTATCACCAACAGAACCTGTTTCAATTATTCTTTTATCTGCTCAATCAGATCAAAATGATTTCTTTTCATCGGTGTCTTTAGTTTTGGAAAGAGGAAAAATTTAGCGGAGCTCAAGTCTAATGAATACGGTGCTTGAGGCATGATAACTGGTTTGTTTGCCAAAAACTCATGCACAAGCATCGATGTGGGAGCTGGTACGTTATCATGGCGCAAAATCCATGATTGTTTTCCCACAATTCTGTGAGTTTCTGAGGAATTGCTTCGCACAAACGGCACATAACTTTAAGGTAGTATTCCTGTACGATCTTTTCGCAAGAATTCAAGATCCACCACGCCATTGCAATCGAAGAAAGCGGGGAGCAAAACCTTCATATTTGACCAAACTTGACGTGCTTTTTTCGGTCTTGGTTTTTCTGGATGCTTCCATTGGTATGATTGGGCTTAGGTTTCAATGTCATAGTCATACAGTAATGAATCGTCACCAGTTAAGACCTTTTTGAGCAAATCTTGATCGTCGTTGACTATGTTCAACAGCTCCTGAGCGATGTCCATGCGACGTTGTTTTTGCTCAAAATTTAGCAATTTTGGACCATTCTTCGCTGCCACACCTTTCATGCCTAAGACATCCGTACAAATTGTTTGGCATGAACCAAACGATATGTCAACATCATCAGCAACCTCTCTGATAGTGATTCGATAGTTATCCAAGATCATTTTCTTCACTGCTTCAATGTTTTCATCGGTTGTTGACGTGCTCGTCATTGATATCTTCTCGGCCTGTTTTAAACCGGTTATGCCACAATTTAACTTGAGTTCTACTCATAGTAGACTCGCACACAGCTCTATTTTTGCAGCAGAGCTAATAGCCATTTTTGAAGCAACATTGTATATAAGAGATAAAACGAGAAAATTCGCAAAATGGTCCGATTCGCTCTCAGCACTGAGGGCAATACAGAATATATTAAATAACAATTACTACGTGGCATATATTAGAAATATTCTTACGGAAAAGCCTCTAGATTTAAAGCTACTTTGGGTACCTGGTCACTGTCGAATTCCGGGAAATGAATTTGTAGATCTTGCTGCCAAAAACGCCACAATGCAACCTTTGTATTCTACACAAAATATCTACCGTGAAGACCTAGATATACGCATAGAAAATAAGCATTCAGGGGACGCCAGAGAACGTATTTTCAATCTAACTTCATCCTGGTATCAGAAAATAAATTGCTGAACGAAAAACTATATACGATATAATGGACGATAGTTTGACAAGCCTTAGAAGATTGGACTTCATTAAATTTGAACGGCTTTGCTTAGGTCACACTAGAGCGACACATGAATCACTACTAAACCCCAATGTTACAACATTTTGCAGTTGTAATATTTCCTATCCAACACAACATTACCACCTTCTCCGTGAATGCCAGAAGACTTCTAACGCCCGAAATAGTACTTTTAAAGATATTGATCCCTAATATCCACTTTCTCATTCTTCTATACAAAATATAAATTTGATAAACGAATTTCTTAAAAACGCTAAGCTATACAATGTAATTTAAAAAAGAAGTTAATAGTTTTAATTACATTGAGCTGAAGGCCGATGCTGCTATTCCTCATCACGATATATTATTTTATAATTTATAATTATAAAATAATAACAATAAATAAATAAATATCTGTCAAAAGCAAACTGACAATCCAAAATGACTGATATTGCCACATTCAGACATGTGTAACAACATAACAGAAAGAAATGCGAAAATCGAACATTCGTAACTCACGAAATTTGAAAATAACGTTTATTTTTGATCAGACCAGGTATATTTAGATTACTTTAACTTTCTAGTAATGTAACAAATCTGCAGGAGTATTATTCCAGAGATAAATCGTACGCCTGTGGAAAGAATTTTCTCTGCAATCCAGTGAATGATGCGATGGATAATCAACTATAATTGGGTGTGGACTGAAAAAACCAGCATACCCTACACTGAGCCGATGCTACAGTAAGCCAATAGAGGGTATTCTATTGGCCAATAAGCCTTTTGCACTCTGGCTCTTGCACGCGGTCGAATAACTCTAAAATAGACTTTGATGCACCCAACCCACCGGCTCGAAGGACCATGAAAATAATTGCAGAGACTACAATTAATTCCTACTTCCAGTCTTTGGGCTGCACAATAAAAAGGTGAAGACAACTTTGACTCTCCAATGGAGTTCAAGTTGTTGGAGTAAAATAGATAAACAGGTTAGAAATTATCTTTATCTAAGGCCGGCAATCTATCTAATCTATCTAAGGCAAACGATAGAATAATATGCATAGTTGTTTCTTTGCGTACAGGTTTATTTAAGTAGGTAAAAGCTATTTACACCGTACATTTAAAAAGGTTTGAGAATAAAGAGATTAATAATTCAAATACAATTCAAAGGTATGCTTAGCAAAAAGCTGCAAGTAGGTAATTAAAATGAAAAATTTACGGTTTTATATTAAAGCTACAGTCGGCTCTACTACTTGCCGGCTGGAAGTTGTAATTATAGCAAGTTGTTACACTTCAGTTTGACCGTTTAGTTATATAGAAATAAATATGTAATTCAAACTCTTTCTTTTTTTTTAAATTCAATATTTAAGATTTTAAATATAATTGTTTAGCAAAACAATTTTGAGTTCAAACCAAGTTTGGAGATTTGTATTCGATTTTTGGTCGGATAGAGGTGTTATAAATACTAACGAGATGGAATGAATGGTAAAAAGTTGGATGGAATGAAGTATGTTTAGCAGCCCTACTCTAAGGATAAACGGTATTGAGGTTGCTCCCAAGACAGAGGTGAAATATCTAGGCATAATCCTGGATAATAAACTCACATGGGAACCGCACCTCGAATCGGTGATAAAAAAGGCAACAACAAGCCTCTGGATTGCCAAAAATTTACTGAGTAGATCCTGGGGCCTAAGCCCTGAGATGATGTACTGGTTATATACCCAAATGGTAAGACCCACTATACTATATAGGGCTGTAGTATGGTGGGGAAAAACCAAACAGGTAACAGTCATATCAAGACTTCGCAAGGTAGTCTCTGAACCTTGCGAAGTCTTGATATGACTATGCATGCCTATGTATCACAGGGGCGATGCAAACCACCCCAACGATAGGCATAGAAGCTCTTTTGAACCTAACACCGCTTAACGTAGCTGTACAAAAAGAGGCAGCCGTTCAGGCCGTCTCAATTTACAAAAGGGAAAAACTTAAGGCAGGAAACCTTATTGGACATCTTGCAATCCTAAAGGATCTCAGAGACGTAATCGATATGTCTCAAACAAGTGACCTTATAGATCCGTCTAACTCCTTTGCCAGGAAGTTTAAGATCATCTTCCCAACAAGGGAGGAATGTAGCATGAACCCAAGATGGTTGCGGGATGGTTCACAAAAGTGGTACACGGATGGATCCAAAACGCTCCAAGATGTTGGTGCGGGAATAGTGGGGACTAGAGCACGCAAATATATAACTCTTAGCAAAGACACCACAATCTTCCAAGCGGAACTATACGCAATAAGGGAAGCGGTTGAAATACTCTCCGAGAGGGGACACAAGGGAGTACTGATAAAAACACTCTCTGATAGCCAATCAGTGCTGAAGGCCCTGAGCATAAATTACATAAACTATAAACGTCTAAGTTAGTACTGGAATGTCACAACAGGCTAAGCGAACTGGCAAGCAAGAACTAGGTTACCCTGATCTAGGTGCCAGGACATGAAGGGCATCACGGCAATGAAATGGCTGACATTTATGCCAAGAAAGGAGCGGAGGGGGCTTTTATTGGGCCCACTCCAACTTTTGGCTTCAATAAGAGTCTCCTGAATGAGGAGATAGAAAAATGGACGGTGTCCATCGTCGAACAACATTGGAACGAGACATCTGGTCTTGAACACTCCAAAAAATTTCTAAACTTTGATAAAAAGAGGGCCGAACGTGCTCTAAAACTGGACAGGAAAGGTCTCAGAACATTGACAGGTGCACTTACAGGTCATTATAACTGCTACAATCACCTGCACAGGATGGGAATTTCCAACACAGATATTTGCAGATTCTGCGGTGATGAAGAGGAGTCAATGGAGTACTTAATCACCCACTGTGGAGCACTGGGACACAGAAGATATAGGCTACTACAAGCTTATATGTTAAGTGAATGTGACTTAATATCACTCCCTATGCAGGAGCTTGTCCGTTTTCTTGACATACTCAACCCATAATGGGGAAAGGGGATGCACAATAGATCAATATTGGTCGCAGTGCAAATGGCCGATGAGGCCATATCCCATCCACTAATAATAATAATGTTTAGCACCATTTTGAAAGAACGAGTTACATGAATGTTTGTTTTGAGACCTGGAAAGTGTGTTCAGTGCAACGAACATCACACTAAGTAACTGCTCCATATCTTTTTATATCTTATCTATATTTTGCCTTGCCACAACTTTATTTTAGACATAATTTTTGCATTTGGTTTTCTTTTTCTGTATTTGTTTTGTTACAACATTTTTTCTGGTTTATTAAATAAATATTGCAAATTTTTTGAACAATCTCTCTCTCTGTCCCAACATCAATTTGTATTTATTTTGTTGCTAAACAATAAAACACATTTGGTTTAAAAGCCATAAAAAACTTTGATTGAAACATGTCATACATTGAAATAACCTACAAAAGTTATTAAAAACTTTTAAACAAATTGTTTCTAAGCGATATTTCAGTGCATTTCATACTATGGATGGATGAATCACGTGCTTAAGCTGCTTTAGGTTGCTACATATTGTATAGATATCAATAAAAAACAATGCATACTTTAAGGCTGAAGACTAAAAGAAACTTTTTCCAACCTAGCCCATTAAAAGTTTGATCGATATATTTTTCTAATGTTATAGAGTGAAAAAAATAGTTTTAGTTCTTGGTTAAGTTATTTTAAAATAAAAAATAAAAAACTAAATAAAACAATAAATTTAATTTAGTTTTTATAGTAAACTTTAAGTTTTACTTTCAACTAAATTAAAATACTTTCTTTCACTGACTATTGGTAATTTATTGAGTTACAATGCAATATTTTTCTTACACGAACATTTAATGTAACAAGAAAGTATACTAAAAATAAGGCCATTTATCTTTTTTTGCACTTGGTGAAGTGATTTCTCTCCTTTTCTTCTTTTTGCATTCAATTATACTAAAAGATTTTATTTTTTGCCTCATGTTTTCGTGCTGTTTTCTAAGTGCATGATTTTTTACTTGGGAATAAATGGTTACTATTTGCTGGTGGAGTATTTTTTCTTCGTCTTTTTTTTTTTTTTTTTTTTTTGCCAACACCTGCTGTCAATTTCAAATTACAAACCACTAAATAAATAAAAGCTTACGTCATGCCTGCTTTAAGTAATAAGTGGAAAAACGGATCTGTAAGTTAAAGATAAGTAAAATTCAGTACAGCCGTTTGAAAATAAGACTCTTCTCATGGTATTAATGGGATCGCAATAAAACTAAATAGTTGGGCGGGAAGAGACAAGGATAATGAAAAATTTATGCGGAATATTTATTAGCTTTGGGGTAAATTAGCATTAAATAGAGCGGGTTGGGCTAGAGAGTGCATAAATTTAAGTATTTCTGTATGTAGGCTATATAAAACTTTTGGGCGTCCTTAAAGTATGCTATAAAATTGCCTTATTATTGTAATATTTTAAAGAAAATGCAACCCTATTTGTTTTTGAATGATATAAGAATTTTGTGCTATGTGTAATTTCTTTTCAAGCCAACTACAATCTATTTGGGCGGCTCTAGATTGTTTGATTCATTTTGGTTTGATGTAAAAACAAATATTTAAAAATGGATGCTACATAAAATATTTCGGGCTTCCCAAATGTAGAGTGTAGAATTAAATTATTATTGTGTTGTTCATAGAACACAGACAAGCAACTCGTCTGAAAAATTTGTATGGAAATCACTAACTTTCATACGTTGCGTATCTGTGTTCTATGAACAATGACTTTTGTGCTGCTCATAGAACGGTTTATAATATTTTTATTTGTTTCAATTTTAAATGCTAGTATAGTAAATAATAGACTCAGTTGTTTGTATGTCTGCTATATAAAATTTTTCGCACATCCTTAATGTAGGCTATAAAAACTAATTACTATTATAGTATTACTGTTGAGAAAATGCAACTTTGTTTCTTTTTAAATGATGTTAGGGTTTTGTAACGTGCGCTATGTCAACTATGGGGTACTACGAACCGCAAGATATTTGGATTAATATATTATTTAATATATTTTTGTTTGATGCAAATAGACTACTAAAATGTATGCTATTTAAAGTTTTCGTGCATCCTAAAAGTAGGCTATAAAATTAATGTATTATTAATGTATTACTGTAGAAAAAATGCAATTCTGTTTATTTTGGAATGCTATAAGAACCTTTTCAGGTATACAATTTTGTTTAAGCGATATATATTGTATCAGGATGTACAAGCTATATGGACTAACCCTCAGGGTTTTTGTCTGATGTAAAAAGTTTTATCTAAAATGTATGCTATTTAAAAATTTTTTGGCATCCATAAAGTAGGCTACAAAATAAATTAAATTGTAACTTTGTACAGAAAATGAAGCCGTGTTTGTTTTTGAATGATATACGAATTTTGTATTGTTGTAATTTCTTTTCAAGCCAATTATAGGAGAAACTTAGGGTGCAAAGTTGAGCAAAACCATTGTTAGTGTTGCAAAGGGTAGCTGATTTACATCTGCATACCGTACGATACCGGTGGGCGCGGTTACGGTAATAACAGCTATAATCCCAATAGATCTACAGATTCTAGCACGCTGAAACGCATGGATATCAAGACAGACTGGCCATGTAGACATTGAAAGAATGCAGCGAATACGACAGGAAATGTTACACAGTTGGCAGTCCAGATGGAGTACTGACACTAAGGGCAGATGGACGGAGAGTCTAATTCCCAATATCGAGAAATGGTTGAACAGCCGGCATGGGAATGTGTACTATTACCTGACTCAAATGCTGCCAGCTCACGCTATTACCGGAGCTACTTACACCTCGTTTTGTATATACGAAGAAGAAGTCCTGGACGATGCTGAACACACTTTCTTTAAGTGTATTCGATGGGCGGAAACTTGTAGAGAACTGGAGATGGTAGCTGGCTCAATAACGGTAGAGAATGTCGTGGACATCGTAATAGTGAGCGAGGCGAACTTTTTGGAGGTATCGTGATTCTGCGGACGAAAAGGCCAGATCTGCAGGCCGCAGAACAAGATCTTAATCAGGATTCCAGAGAAGGGCTCATTAAGCCATTGGGAATCCATCCCGAAGCAATGCTAAGGCGGTCCCGGGGTGGAAAGTTTTATCCCAGGAAGAAGAGGTGATTTTTTAGTCGATAAGTTTTCACTGTTGTGATCAGTCCGTCACAAAGCGGAGAGTACGTGTCAGTGCCTAACGCATTTTTCCCTTTCAAGGGGGAAAAAATTATAGGGCATTGCGAACACAAACTGTGCCTACTCTAGGCTGGTTGATCTATCATTGTTTGATGCAAAAAGACTTTGCTAAAATTTATGCTACCTAAATTTTGAGGGCATCCTTATAGTAGGCTACAAAATTGAATTATTATTATAAGTTTATAGAGAAACAGACATGTATTGAGGGTAAAAGCCGGGAGCAAGCTTTTTTTTTTCTTAAAACTAATATTAATTAATTTTGTATAAATTTTCTTTCTTAAAACTGATAAGTAAGATGCATGTTCTCAAAAAGTGAATGTTATTGTTATTAAAATAATACTTTATAGTTTTAAGTATTCTAAAAATTATGGTGCTATTTCCTGTTATATGAAAAAATAAAGTCTCAATAAAAACTAACTAACAGACATGTATTTTATTTAATGACATAATAATTTTATGTTATATGTAATTTCTTTTTAAGCCAACTGTAGGGCATGCCGAAGAACAAACTATTTCTTTTTTTGGTTGCTCAAGGTTGTTTGTTGTTTATTTTATTTTTTTATATAAATAGACTTATCTAAAAAAATGCCACAAAGAAATAAAAAATAGACTACAACATGGTACAATGATATTGAATAAACATTTTCGTAGTCTGCAAGAGTTTCTGTGATGGTTTTACGAGTAGTTTGATTCACTTATATATAACGATTTTTCAGTTTCTTGTTGTTGGTTTTTTTTATATTTTATTTTATTTTATTTTTTTGATCAAAGATTTATTTTACATATAAATATATTTTGATGGAGAAAACCGTGACATATTTTAAGGATTTTATAACAACTTACCTTTGTAAAATACGTTGTGTACACATTGAGTTTTATTTGATTTGATGTTGCTATTTGCTTTGTGTGTGTTTAACAAAAAACATATTTATCTTTTTGTAATTTTGTTAAAATTTTCGCTTGAATACATTTCTGTTTAACTGCAAAATTTCTTACTAAAACAATTGTTCTCGGTAAAACTTATTATATTATACTAGGTTTTGTTTGTTGCTTCACATACCACCAGTTTCTGATTTTTTAACATGCGTGATATTTTATTGTATTATAGAAAAAAATCAAACAATTCGAATAAAGCTTAATGTTGTAATATTTTTCTTCTGGTTTCGAATACAACTTAAATACCTGCAATGAAACAAAATGATAGAAAAAGGTAATTAATTATTAAGTAAATATTCAAAATTTGTTTAGCTTTTTATTTAAGATATTTGTTTGAAAACTGTTTAAGTTGTATTATAAAATGTATATTTTAAAGGATCCTTAAAGTAGACTATTTTATTTAATGATTATTTTGCTCCTTAAAGTATGCTTTGGGGAAATGAAAACTAATTTAATGCAACTACTTTGCAAGTTTCAATGGTGAAGATTTCCGAATCTTTACATGAAATACATGTGTTTTTTGGCATAAAATAATGATCGAGTGTTGTGGTTTGTAATTTGGACTTAGGTAGTCTGAGTGACGGTGAGAAGAAGCTGATTTACGAAATAAATTTTTAAAATTGTTGGTATAATAATTTTAATAAAAATTTACAAAGAAAGTGTTGCTTGTCCACATTCTTTGATTTAAATTGAAATTGTTAGTGCTTCTATATTTTTATTTATTTATTTATTTTATTTATTTATGATTATGATTACAGCCTAATACAACAAGATGAATATCTTATAAATGAAAGTGTTAGTAAATAAATCAGAATTATACAAATACAGGTTTATTAAAACTTAATTTAAAATTAAAGCTAGATAAAGCGAACTGAACATTTATGCAAAAAACGTGTATAGCTCTTTTTTAAACACGTCTACATTGTCGAGGATTTAAATATTGTTCGGTAAAGAATTCCAGAGACTAATGGCTTTGTGACAAAAGTGACGCTGAATAATCTTCCTGATCTGGCAAATTGAATCCTAACGTACAAATAGTTACGCTGCCTAGAGGTGATAACCTTATGCAAAAAATAATAAACATTTAACTTTCAATAGATTTACAAATTCAATTTGAAATATCTGATAAGCGAACACTGAAATATGATCATGACGCCCTTTAAGAAAAACATATCGTGCTATATTATTATAAGCAACTCTAAGTTTCGGTTGATCCTCACTATCACAGTTAGCGTAAAATTCACAGCCACAAAGAAGAGCGGGAATTAGGTATGCCTCCGTTGCATACCGCCCACAAATTACGTAGCATATGGTAGCTTCTTCACACTGTCACCCTTATGTGATTTGACCACGATAGCCTAGCATTAAAAACAACACCCAAATTAGATTATATCTTTAAGTTTTTATGACTAAGCTTTTTTCTCTAGTGCTTAAAGTAAGAGATAGCCAGTCTCTAAACACGGCTTAAAAAGAGAATCTCCAGGTAACAATGCTGGCGAGAGAATAAAAAGCCATGAACACCATATTATTGCCAACACCTGTTTGGCTGCCTCAATCTCTCGAATTTTTTTTACTAAAGAGTGGTTAAATTTCAAGGGCCGATGTTGATTTTGAATAAAACACAAACTATTTAGGAAATTATTGTAATTTTATTTTATTATGATATATTGGTATTACACCTGGTGGCACACCTCCATCCGATGGTCCAAATTTTCGATGACCCTGAGGCATAATGGAGGTTCTATGCCGTTAATGTGCCGAATTATCTCATCCTTTAGCTGTTGAATTGTTGCTGGATTATCGACGTACACCTTTTCTTTCAAATAACCCCAAAGAAAAAAGTCCAACGGTGTCAAATGACATGATCTTGGCGGCCATTGAATTTGTTGCGCAAAAGAGCAATTGTTTCGTTAGCTGTGTGGCAAGTGGCACCGTCCTGCTGAAACCACATATCGTCTACATCCATATCTTCCAATTCGGGCCATAAAAAGTTCGTTATCATCTCACGATAGCGAACACCATTCACAGTAACTGCCTGACCGGCCTTATTTTGGAAACAATACGGCCCGATGATGCCGCCAGCACATAAACTGCACCAAACAGTCACTCTTTGTGGGTGCATTGGTTTTTCGACAGTCACTGTTGGATTCTCATTCGCCCAAATGCGGCAATTCTTTTTATTGACGAATCCACTGAGGTGAAAATGTGCCTCATCACTGAAGATGATTTTCTTCGAAAATTGATCATCATTTTCATAATAAGTCTGGATAACTTTAACACGTTGTTGGATTGTGTATCTCTCCATGGTTCAAATTGAAAAAGTCTGAAATAGAGAAATGTCAAATAAAATTCGAAAAAAAGACTTGGCGTTTAGGTGTGGTTGACATTCAACATCGGCCCTTGAAATTTAACCACCCGATACTTGGAATCTTGAGGACAATCTGAGAGTAATTTTATTTTCCGACTTTGGTCCAACCTACCACCTATGAGCATTGCTTGAAAGAACAGTTCATTAGCGAGTAATACCAAAGCAATACTTTTTGCTTAAGTCAATTGCTTTCTTTGCGCTCTTTATCATAAAAGTATTTATTTTGGTTTTGCTCATGTACAAAACCTTTATTTTATTGATTTTGCTCACGTACAAAACCTTTATTATATTGGTTTTGCTCATGAACAAAACCTTTATTATATTGATTTTGTGCATGAGCAAAACCTGAATAAATACCTTTAAAATGATGAGCGTGAAAAATCAATCGAGTTAAACAAAAGATAGTGGTTGCTTTGGTAATTCTTAGTAGAAACATTTGTCGTTCATCGATCATTTGTGTTCGATTGCCCGGGGAATCGTACTACGTATTACAGAGAGAATTCGTTTTTCAGCCGTACGCTTCGCCTGTGGAACAAGTTACCTGCTGACATGTTTCCTGTCTGTTATAACGTTAGAAAGCTGAAGTGAAATGTTCACAAGCACTACTCCCTATTTCCCTTTCCTCACAACCTATTTACTTAGTTCTGGTACAATGCGCTGCATATGTAGGGATCATCCCCTTAGAAACATTTGTGAAATATACTTTTTGTTTCCGTTAAATAAAGAAATATTTGGTTTCAGAAAATTTCTCAATTTTCCCAATTAAGTGTTTAATTTTGTGTTACAAATTTATTATTGTAAATTAAAGAATTTTTTGTTATTTGAAAAGTTTTAGGGAATAGTGTTAAAAACGAGTTTTATGATTTTTAATTGATAATGAATATTTTATGTGGGCTAGTTGTAGAGTTCTAACATTTGATTTATTACCTCTACATATTAAATATTAAGTTGAGGTCAAAGAAACTATTAGTTATAATAACTGCTGTTTATTTACGCTTCTCATGGCATGACTTGCACCAACTTAAATCCTTGTAAATAATTTATGTATATCAGACGGTGTACATTCTCACAAACTACTCGTCTACAACTAAGCATGAAGTGTGAGTGAGTGACTGAGTGCATGTCTTAAGTATGAGTATTTAAGTGTTGGAAGTCTATGTAGCACATACTTCAGACTTCCACCATAATTTAGCTACAGTATGCGTTAAAGCAAATGTTGTCTATAAATTTGTAGTTGGAAAATAGAAAAAAGGGGGGGCAAAAATTGGAACATAAAGAAAACACATGCAAACGCAGACCTGTAGTTTGGAAACCCCACAGTAATTTGCCACGATAACCGACAGAAACCACTTAAAATGCAGGAAAAAAAAAAATAAACTGAAAACAGGAAAACAACTCAAAACCATTACAACGAGTTAAAGGACCTTTTGTTGCTTGCATGTCCTGGCAAATGCGAAAAAAAACTAAACAACAGCTGAAAACAAAAAATTATAGTTTTACGGTATTTTTAAAGTAAAGTTTGAAGGTGATGATGAAGACGTACATTGGATACAGATGATTGGTCAAGTTTTAACACCAATAGCTACACTTAGAAAAAATATTAAGTAAAATTCACTAAATATTTTGAGCTAAAGTTAAAATTTTATTGCTGAAGGGCAAATAGTAACAAAGCATTTTTTTTTTTTTGTGTTGAAAGTGTAAATATATATATATTTTTTTTTATCTTGGACCAGTACTCAGGGATGACCCCTACATATGCAGTGCATTGTACCGGAACTAGGGAAATAGGTTACGAGGAGGAGAAAAGAGCGAGTAGTGTTTGTGAACATTTGACTTGAACTTTCCAACGTTGTAACATACAGGAAATACATTTGCAGGCAACTTATTCCACAGTCGAAGCGTACGGCTGAAAAACGAATTCTCTCTGTAATGTGTAGTACGATTTACTGGGTAATCGACCACAAATGGATGAGCTATGAACGATGCGCGCGTGCTACGTAAAAATGTACAAGTTTCGGGAACAAGATCCCTAATCACATCAGAGCAAAATCCATTGTAGTAACGATAGAACAGAGCAACGCACCCTACTCCCTGCGTCGATACTCCAGTGAGTCAATAGAGTTGGATACCCCACTGTTACCGATGAGCTTCTTCGCCTTCTCCTGTACACGACCGAGTAACCCCATGAGAGTTGTATTTTATTTTCGGTCGGATATAGGTGGTATAAATAGTAAGGAGGTCGGATGAAGTGAAGTACATCTTACATCGTTTCAAAAACCCGAGGCACTTGAATGCTTCTTTAGAGCTATGAAAAATGTGTTCGTTCCTGCGAACATCACACTGGATTTTCATTCCCAGAACATCGAGGGCATCCGATTCCTCAATATCTATACCATCCATGTGTGTTAATAAACAGCATTGGGTCTTACGAGCGTTAAAAGCGACTCTGTTTTTACGAACCCATTCGGAAATTAATAAAAGGTCACTGTTCAGTGAATCATTCATATTTAGCCTCTTGCCAGCGATATCTGATATATTTAATATTTTTATATTTAATATGTAAATTAAATATACAAATTGTGTAAAAAAACTTAAGTGATTAATAAATTATAAACAGTTTGTTTTCTGTGCTTACCAGCTGTCTATATGTCGACATTTCATAGGAGCTATCCTAATTATCAGTAGACTTTGGAAATTTTTGAAAGATATGCTCAAACATTCAACTTTATATCCTAACAATCTAAATAAATTAATGAGAATTTAAAAGAGAAATGCTCTAATAATACCTTTAACACAAAAAATTATAAACAGCTTGTTTTCTCCTGTGAAATGTCGACATATACACAGCTGGAAAACATACAAAGCAAGCTGTTTATAATTTTTTGATTGCTATCAATGTTCTAACTGATTAAGTGATCAATTGCCTAAGTGTAAAATATATTTTCAAGTGTAAAATATTTTATAATTTAGTTTAGATTTTTAATATTTTAATATTGGCTTACAAGTTCTGTCTTATGATGTTTTTTTTTTCGTTTGCGAGTTTCTGCGCCATAAGGAAACAGTTTAAATTTGAAAAAAGAAAAATTACGAAACATGTTTAATCATGTTTGTATTGTTATTTACTGCTGCTTTATATTATAAAACCGTGCATTTTGCTGTTGCTGTCGTAGCAGTAAAATAGAAAATATGAGGGCAACAAAGTTCAAAGCAAGGACAACGGGTCAACAGAAATCACACAGTTTAGTAAAAGTTTTAAGAAGACGAACGGAAGACGTAAATTTAAACAAATGCGAAGAAGCGTTTACAAGAAAGTATGCGTTTATGAAAGTAAATTAAGTTCTAAAAAGCAGAAAGTTTAAAAGTAGTCGCTTTAATGGTGCTTGCGCTTCGAAGAGCGGAAAATGTATTCTTAGAATCAGTTTTCGAACTTTGCTTGTGCATGTTAATAAAAATGAAATATGTTGCAACTTAAGACTTAATAAGAGCAACCAACTATGTTGCAGAAATCTGATTTAGAGTCAAAATGTCATATGTTAAATTTTGCCAAAGTTTAAAAAAAAATTGTCTTAAGTCCTGAGAATAAAACTTTGGAGCTTTAAATTTAAAATAAAAATTATTTACTAGCTGCTAGATAAATTGATTGTTAGCATAAAATTGTTACTACTGGACATTATGTGCCAGTTCACCGGTAACGAAGCTGGTACGATCGTTCGCACAAAAACATTTACAGCCAGTTCGCCGATGTCGAAAGGATAAATAAATAAACGAAATAAAATAAGTTCATGCGAACGAATAATAGTGACGTAGACGGACCCAAATTGATTTCTTTCGCATACATTTTCATTCGATATCGTCAAACAGGCTGTTAAAATAAAAACAACGTTTTCCAGCGGCCTGCCTACCTAACCTAACCATCACAAAGGGAACGACCTTCAGGACCCAAGTGAGCTGGAGTATTCAGGTACTCTTTGGATAATCTAGCGGCCTGCTTACCTAACGTTCAAAATTTTGGTATTGTTTTAAATGTAATTGAGCTTCGTTATCCATGAACTGGCACTATATGTAGACTTCAGGCATAGCGACCGGTCTTAAAGCCGCTGCAAACTACATATATATGGCATAAAATTTTATCCATAGCCTTAATACACAAGAAAGATGAAGCAGTTTCAACAATTGACAATGGAAGTGGTGTTAAGTCTCGCCGGTATCTACCGTATTCCAGTGCCACAAACTTAGTGTTCCAATGACTCCACTTCTTCCCTGTATAGTTGACTAACATCAGAGTATTGGATAGTTTCAGACTGCACTTATGCTTATTATAGGCATAAGCGCAGTCTTAGGCTTTTTCTCTCCAGTCTTCTAACCTTCCAGCTGCAGTAGCTTACACATTTTTTGGTAATTTCAAGCCCTTTAATACTTTTCGAATGTTCGCCTATGATATAATTTGTCCATTACTTCATCTCCCCTTTGGGGACACTCTTTTTGGAGACAAAATAAATAGCGTACACATCCTTTCAGCTTCCTTGTCACGTAGATATGCCAAATGTTATGGCGCTTAGTTTAACCTGGTGCTGAACCGCGCGGCATTTAACATATTGTAACTTACCAGTACTGTCCTAAAGGTAAATACATAACCGCTTAGAGGACTGATTTATTACTATCCTAGAGTATTTCCTTGGCAACGGACTGGTGTTGTTTTTTGATTTCTTATTGGTTTTACTTCTTTGAATTGGTTGCAGGTGCAATCTGCAGTATTTCGAGCTCAAAACTGTCAGTAGACTTTGGGTGCTAGGAAGCCGATCCAGTGACTAAAATACTACTACCACGGGTGCTGAAAGCTCCAAGCACTTTTGTTTCTGTCCGTCTACGGTGGGGTCACTCGAGCAGTCACATGGTGAACTCAAATCGCGGGGAGAGTTAATTCGAGCTCGGAGTGGACTTGCATTGGAACTAGGTACCATGGCCCATACATATACAGGGGCTTAAAATAAGTTTCTTCTCCTAACCAAGTGGGAGATCTTCCAAAAAGTGTGTAATCGAATTTCATCCGCGCACATTGTTTTCACCCGGTGTTAAGACCAACGTGAGGTTGGGCCACCACGACAGGTACCCACAAAAATCGTTTTTATATCTATTCGAGAGCATTTTAGTCCTTACTCGAGTCTCTTTTTAGATCGTATTTCTATAGTTTTCAGTATAGCATTCAGTGCCACTTGAAAAATTCAGGTATTTTTGCTCCAAGTTATGGGCTACCTTATACAGTGAACACCTGGAACCATTTTAAACTCGATATAGCGAACTACCGTTTGCTCGTTCTTTACACCGGCATTTTCCAAACATTAAGAAAATACCAATATACAATATAGAGGTATACCACTTTAAAATAGCATAGAGTAAAGAAGAGTAAAGATGATTTTTCCAAATTGATATGAAATTTCTTTTATCAGAAAAATAATCTTCGGGCTTTGCAATTTAAATATGATTTCTGGCATATGACCACATGGCTGGATTGGATGTGGTCTAACCTGGAGATCAAACTTGCGATGAACTTATTTCAACATTTGTGGCCGTATATCGGCAATGAAGGGGCGAATATTGCCGTCAATTATTGCGGGCTTATCGCGCTAGACTAGCAAATAGTCTAATAGTGTAAACTCACATGATCTTGGAGACCAATCAACGGGTGTGAAATGTGATACTATGCGGTCGGTAACCAAACTTTTCTTTCAATAAATCAATTGTGCTACGAGTTGTGTGATATGTTGCGTTGTCTTGTTGATGAACAAAAAAGTCTCTAATCATGGTTCTATAGCAGTCATCATTGACTTTAGCATTCTGACCGCTATTGTTTTTAAATAACTATGGACTAATGACGTTACCACCAGTTGCTGAAACCATAGTTCCTGTTCATCATTGCTGAATAAAAAAGTTGGCAATCATGGTTCTATAGCGGTCTCCAATGACTTAAGCGTTCTTACCAGCATCGTTTTTAAAGAACTATGGACCAATGACGTCACCACCAGTTCATAAAACACACCAAACAGTCACTTTTTTAGCTGCAACGGTGTCTCAACACCCTGACTATACAGTTGAGGATTATCATCACTTCACAGACGGCAAGTTTGTTTTTCGACATATCTATACAAACAAAAGTGAACGACTTTACTAAACCAAAAGCACTTAGAAAACTCGGTGTCAACGGCAATCTTGTTTTAGGCCCATTCACTGAATCTACGCTTTATTAGCTGAGCCTGTAACTTTAATTGTTGCACGAGTTAGACTTTGTAAGCTTTCAAATCAATATCTTTCCTCAAAATCTTGCATACAGCGTATGGCCACATAGCCAATTTCTGTGCAGGATGGCGGGTAGGCTGATTTGGGTCTATGCTATGCTCTACAGCAACCATGACTTCTTCTGCACGATATCTCTGTGGATGTGTGTTATCACTTAGAGTAAACGTGGCGCGAAAATTTTCAATAGTTAAGTGAATTAGTTGCTCTCATAGACGATTACGTTGGCCGTAAAATGAACGTACAACGCGAAACGAATTTCGAACAGAACCATAATTTTCAACATAAAATTGCATAATTTGGAAGCGCTGTTCAGGCGTCAGGTGGAAATGTTAAACCTAACTAAACATAATTCACTTAACTTTACTTTTGTTATAATTTTCCCCCCTGACTATTACACAGTGAGGCATGTTTATGTAACATTGTTTAACCATTACAATCTTTACTGGCTGCTGGTGCTACCAAAGTTATTGTAATTGCTTTACTTGTTAAAGCTAACTTAAAGCTTTTTCAGCACATTTGTTACCTATTTGCTACACATTTCAAAGAAAGAAAAACAAAAGATTTAACTGGAATCAATTTCTTTTACATATTTATGAACACTTATGTATGCATATTCCTGTATTATTCAACATTACTTCGAACTAACGAAGTTTTCACTTGCATATATAGGGAAACTTTCAGTTAACTGATGTGCCTGATACGAAAGTTACTTTTTTCTTTTTCCCTCCAGCATACCAGCACATCGCACACACGCACATTTTTGTTGCCTTAATTGTTTAGAATTATAAATTGATGAAACTTGCTGATGATAATAGATTGGGTTTGAATGCTACGAAAGGAAGTTTTGTAACTGAAGCATACTTTAAGGCTTGTAGAAGATTTGTCAGGGGAAATATTATGTTTCAATTACTGAGAAAAATAAACTAATTTACAATAAATGAATTTCTAAGCATTGTTTCAATGTTGTTAATTTTATATAGTATTTTATAAAGAAACTTATAAAGACTAAAATGTTTAATCAGCTCTTTTAACCAAACCAGAAATTCATCAAATTCCCAACGATTGCAAATGTAGAGAAATGGGTTTTGGTAACTTAACAATATGTATTAAACTTTTAAACAATGCTTAATTTCTATCTATTTTGCCTTTGGCTGCAGTTTTTAGCCATTCGGCACAAAAACATGCTTAAAATGCAAATTCAAAAGGCTTATGTGGTACAAATGAAAGGTTTTTGTTTTTTGAGCTTTCACCAAATGACCACTTAAAGGTAAAATGTTTTGTTAGGGATTAAAAGGATATGTGGATATGATGGAGAGTAAATAGAAATACTTTTTGAAAGGTTTTTAAACGAAGAACAACAAGAAAAACCAAATTCTTTTTCCTTTAATAAAACCTCAACTGCATAAACAAATATTTTGAGTAAAGAAAATGGAAAATTTTTTACCAAATCGAAGGCTATTATTCAGAAGAGAGTTAAAAAAAACTGATTGGAATAAAACGTATTTAGGCAAGCAAAGTTAACATTTGTAAAATATCGGACAAAAAAGTGCATTTTTCATAAAAAAAAGATCCGAAGTTGCAAAAATTTTATATATTTAACGAATATTAAAATAAAGACATTTCACAGTTATGCGAAATGACTTCATTGGGGCACTAGAATTAGCACATAATACTGCACCATTTGACAAGATCAAAAGCAAAATAGCTCATCATGTAATAACCATTTATGATCCCTACTATCAGTTTTATATGCTACTAATAATGGTGCTAAACTTTAATACACTTTACTTTGTTTTTTATATACTATACATTATTTTTACTTTACCTTATTGTATTTTTACATGTACCACATTACTTTCCCTTTATAACTGATGCAAAATGTAACATGAGTTGAACGATATATTATGGTCCTTCGAACCGTATCTGACTAACTAAATAAGTGTCACAACTGACAACGAAGCAATTATAACTAAAATTTGTTATAAAACCGACGTCAAAAGGTTTGTGTTGCCAGGACCTTCGAGCATTTTTGCTTAAGCAAATAAGTCTTAAACTATTTTTTCGAAAAATTTCAAGGCACTGCATAAGTTTGGGACGAAATTTATTTACAATAGTTTCTTAATTGTCATCTTTACAGAACAATTGAATTCAACTAATGAACTGTGTATTTTAGAAATTTATTTCAACTTCATTTACTTAAGTACGATTTCTTAACAATAATTGAGTTCAAAACAAGAATTTAACAATTTTAAAAGTCAGTAACATAAACAGTTGTGAGAAAAAAAAAGTGAACAATGGCTATTGAAAATCACTTCAAGTGTCTAGGAAGTGTATTAAGCACAAAGTCACAGATTCTTTGGCCAAACTGTTTACCAAAAGTATGAAAAAAAGTACAATACAAATATGAAGCAGTTAAATATGAAGTGCCTGTGTGAAAAAGCAAAAATGTCAGTTACAATACGAGTTTCTTCGTATGTAGCTGTAAAGCAGATTGTCTACGTTTGCTGTGTTTTTAGAAAAGTGTTGATAAATTGTTGTCGTTTGTGAGTTGAAATGAAATTTATGTGAGGTTTTCCAGTCATGATGATATAACTATAAAATATTCTTGAAATCTGTTGTTATCTTCAAAACCTTTCAGTTCTGGGACAGCTTTGTTTACATCAAATATGTTATTATGTAAAAATTTTATTCAAGTAAAAACAAAAATTTTATGACAATGAAGACAATAAACAAGTTACGTTTTAAAACTTAAAACCTTTAAAACCCAGCGCCTGAAAATTTTTCGAAGATATAGTTTGAGGCTGATTTACTTAAGCCGAAATGGCTTGAAGGACCATAAATGAAGGTCTTCATTTAGCTCAAAATACATCTTTATTTCGAAAATGTGACGAGAACATGACATTATTTAATGTTGCGAAACCGTAAAAAATTTTCTAACTTTCTGTTAAAAAATATTGCTTAAAATATTTTTACTGAAAGCTAGGTAATAAATATATAATAAGTGGCAGAGCAAAAGTACTAAGATTATTATATAAACCCACAAAGGCACAATTAAAAAGTTTTAAGGATAGCAAATTTAAAGTAAGAAGACAAAAGGTTTGATGACTGCACGTAATGTTGAAGGATCACTTACTATGATCGGTATATACAGGCAAAAAAAAAGCAGTAGGAATTATGGTTCCAACAACATTATTATATACTCATATGCCATAACCTTGTGTACTATTGTTAAAAAACAGTGTACTACCGATGTAATTATAGTTTGTTTGCCCGTAAATATATATTCATTTTTTACTGTCTGTTTATCTGCTTTAGAATATGGTTACACTCAACCATAATAATTTTATTAACCAACCATACTATAACTATGCTATGTTACTTCCAATTCTGGACATAAAAAGTTCGTTATCATCTCACGATAGCGAACACCATTTACAGTAACTGCTTGACCGGCCTCATTTTGGAAAAAATATGGCCCGATGATGCCACTGACCCATAAACCGTACCAAACAGTCACTCTTTGTGGGTGCATTGGTTTTTCGATAATTACTCTTGGATTATCATTCGGCCAAATGCGGCAACTCTGCTTATTGACGAATCCACTGAGGTGAAAACGTGCCGAATCCATTGGTGCCACCATTCTAAGCATTGACAGCTCTTGGACTTTGGTTTTTCGACAATCACTCGTGAATTCACATTTGCCCAAATGCGGCAATTCTGCTTTTTAACGAATCCACTTAGATGAAACACTGCCTCGTCGCTGAAAAGGATTTGCTTTGTAACAGCACTACTTGTCTCTATATCTTCAACAATCTCCCCAGGCAGCACGTTTTGCCTAACAAATCTACTCTACTACTCTGCTTTCTAGGGCACAAAGCAGTACGAGTTCCTCGTTTGTTGTAGCAAAAAAAAATAAACAAATAAAATAAAGTTCTAGGAAATCGCATGACTTATGTTGTGTTGGACTTCCGAAGTTCTCACTAAATGTTATTTGGAAGAACGGGGATCAGCGAAGTTACCGGCAGGTTCTGCTCTTGAAGCTGAGAATGGTTGAAGTGCCTACTTGTCGGCTGAAGCGTTCTAGTTGTGGGATTAGTCTATCTAAATAACTATGGTATACGAGTATGCCAGTTTTGGGGCTAATAACCCCTAGATGCTGTAGTCTTACAACATATGCATTCACTGCAAGTGTAGTGATGATTGGGCGGATGAGTTGGTTAAGGGCTCTTAAAAGAGTTTGTCCTACCAACTTATTAAGCCTTGTCTTCCGTTGAATGGGAAATTGAATACAGGGGGATTAGAAGGGCCCAGCTCTTTAGCAAAGGCTATAGTTGCGATCTATGTGAGCCTAGCAAGCCACACGGCGGCGCTAGAGAATCGTAAATATTTCACTCCTTGGAGTTGGTCCTTCATTAGATGAAGGGAAGGACTGATGTAAATCAATTTCACAATCTGCCAGTTGATCCAACCATTTGCCGTATTAAAAACGTTTGAAATGGTTATTAGACTCCAGCTCTTGTGCCAATTCGGGCCTGTAAGCGTATGTATTCTAGTCTTTAAACAGAATTCTTATCGGTGATGTTCCTGAGATATTCAATTGTCGGGCACCACGACGAGTAGAGATTGACAGCTCATATGCTATATTTTCGCGACAAAAGGAGTGTTTAGGGGAAAAGGGACTGGACAAGAATTCGCAGGTATTTTCATATGCTCTACAAACCCGGTTGGCTGAAATTTGCGCAAAATTCTCCCAATTGTGAGCTCATGTGGTCGATTATGTTGACCAAAAAATGTCATGACGTGCTAGAAATGCATTTTTTTTTTTGAACGCTGATTATCGTAAGTTTCAACAACCTCAAAGGCAATTGAGCAGCCTCTGAGATACCTCTCCATGGCTGAGTTTGCCAAATACACAAATAAATGTCAAATTAAATTCGCCAAACAATTTGACGCTAACTAAGATTTATCTTACAATTAACATTAGTGCATTATGGACCACCTACAGAGATCAAAAACCTAATGTATATTTTGAAAAGCTACGCAGTAAAATACTACTTAACTGTAGCCTAAAGAGCAATGAATTTCATGATCTTTGTTGGAAACTGCAACCGATGTACGCTTTTGTGATTATCGCGAAGACTATTACAAAAAGATTTTTGTAGTGTACACATTACGTGACATAGATAGTTGTAAATAAATAATATAAAATTGTCTATCCGGAAATGTTAATTTTTTAGTTAATATGCTGAAATATGACAATAATATGGTTCTATGCCAACAAAGTTATTCTTGACATTAGTGTAGTAATTTGTAGTAATATGGTTATTTATGACACATGTCTGGTTGTTTGGCACAATAACATGTTTGTGTATAACATTAATATGCTAACTTTAATTAATAATTTACTTGCTTACAATTATAACAATGTTATACGAGAATATAGTATAGTTATTTGTAAAATTTTTTTTATAAAATGGTCATAGGAAAATTAAAGCTGGTTTAAATATAATATTATTGCGCTAATTTTATAATTCAACAATAGTATGTTGAGCATACAATTTTGGCATATGAACCGTATATTATATTCTACATGTAGGACCTTATGATGCTTCATCAACATATTAATTTATATGCCGACATTTCATAGGAGCTACACTAATCATTATACAAACAGCTAGATAACACGATAAACAAACATTTTTATAGATATAATAAAGTAAAAAAAAAAAACAAACGTAATTTTTCATCAACAATAAAAATTATTTTTTCAAACCACCAATAAAAAGTATAACCAATGTCTCTATTACCAGACTTTCTTGGCTTTGCGGAAAAAACAAACAAACAAACAAACACTTCTTTCTTGACAGCACTCACATTTGGTCTCTGATCTGCCATTGACAGGCCTGATGATTGTTTTATTTTAATTTATACGCATCGAGATTGTAGGCAATGTGATAAGCATAAGAATTAAGTTGTGCCATTTCAACAATTGATTAATTATTTCTTCTCTATTTTTTCCACTCTCCTGGTTTAGTTAATAAAACAAGATATCTTTCTTTCTTTGTGAATGAATGTTATTATAAGGTTAATACTAAGGTTCATATTAAATTTGAAGAAAAAAATTGTTGCTATATAAAAATAAACTTAATATCAATTCCAGCAGTTTACAAAAATGTTGAAATTAGTCGCCACAAAATATGTCGCAAATCATGTTTGCAATCAATTTGAACACGCTTATATTAGCTACACTTGTATGTTTGTTTGTATGTTTGTAACTCTCGCAACCCCTGTCATATATAAATATGTGCTTTTGAGGAATTTGATATTCCGCTATAGAAGAGTCTTGCTGCTTTAAAGCGAAAACTCCGGAATTGTTTCGGGAACGAGAAGGGACTTTAGCGATTCCTGAAGCTGATTTTGGGAATTCTTAAAAACTGGTTTTTATGTTCGATGGGCGTTTTACTGTTGAACATTTACCTGAACTTTCAACGGTTATATTTGAACCGGTTATTCGGATAATTATCCGGATCCTTACCGGTTTTTGTATCGGTTTATGTATATTTTTAAACTCTGCTTAAGCGATCTTTGGCACTTTTTGACGGTTTTTGGACATTTTGTCGAGTTTGTGCCATTTTTGTTAGGGATACCTGCACTTTTCAACGTTTTTTGCCATTTTTAGCGGCTTAATGGCATGACAGCAGCGGTTATTAAAGAGCTTATATTAGCTTTATTAGAGCGGTTATGTTTGTTTGTAACTTTCGCAACCCCAGTCATAAATATAACGCGTACCTTTTAGGAGTTTGATATTGTGCTATAGAAAAGAGTGTTACCGCTTTAGTGCGAAAATTCAAGTTGCCGTATTAATTCTAGAATTGTTGCGGGAAAGTGAAGGGATTTTCGGATATTCTTGAAGCTAATTTTGGGAATTCCCAAAAAGTTGGAACCGGTTTGTTACCAGTTTGAAATCGGTTTTTACCTCGGTTAGCGTTTTACAGTTGAATGTTTATCAGAACTTTTAACGGTCATATTGGACCCGATTGTACTGGTAATTATCCAGACCTTTGCCGGTTTTTACCGGTTTTTGTTAATTTTGATCGGTTTTTGTCTATTTTTATCTATGTTTGACCGATCTTTGGCACTTTTTGACGGTTTTTGCACATTCTGCCGAGTTTTTTGTGCCACACGCCTGCACTTTTCAATGTTTTCTGCCAAGTTTTAGTGGCCTAAAGGCTCGTATGTACATTAGAGGAGCGGTTATTAAAGAGATTATATTACCTTAACTTAAATGTTTGTAACTCTCGAAACACCTGTCATATATACAATGTATACTTTTGAGGAATTTGATATTCCGCTATGGAAGAGTCTTGCCGCTTTAGAGCGAAAACTCAAGTTGCCGTATTCGTTTCGGAAATTGCGAGAAAGTGAAGGGATTTTGGCAATGCGTGCAGCTGGTTTTGGGAATTCCAAAAAACTCGGAACTGTCAACCAGTTTGGAACCAGTTTTTTATATTGGTGAGAATTGTACCATTGAAGGTTTATCTGAACTCTTAAAGGTCATATTGGACCCGGTTATACGGGTAATTATCCGGATGTTTGCCGTTCTTACCGGGTTTTTGCTGATTTTGAACGGTTTTTTTATATTCTTTTTTATCCATTTTTGACCAAACTTTGGCCTTTTTTGACAGGTTTTGGATATTTTGCTGAGTTTGTACGATTTTTGGTAGGGTTATAATTTAAATTGTTTCGCTGTATATCGAGTTGATTCCTTGAGATTTTTTTTGTTGAGTTTCGAATGGATACGTGCACATTAAAGTTCATTCAATGTGGTTCGAATTGATTGATCTATTGTAATTGAAATTGCGTTACTGTGTTCTGAACCAATGAAATTTCTTGAACACGTTGGGATTTAAATTGATTTGCTGTATATCGAAATGATTCGTTGTGATTAGATTTACTATGTTTTGAATTGATTGGTTCTGATCGAAATTGATTCGCTCTGATCGAAATTGATTCAAAGTGGCTCGAATTACTCCGTTATGAATTATTCTGTTTCGATTGTGCTTTGATTCTATGCATTGTGACTCGTATTCATTCGTTGTGGTTTAAATTCATTAAGTATTCAGCATTTCAAAGAATAATATAGTTTTCAGTACAAAATGTTTGCAAAGAAAGCAGTTTTTGGAAAAACTCTCAACATTAAAATGAGTTCCATAAAATTATGGTTTTGTCTTTTAGATTATGCAGGCTCACATTTCTATAACACATTTGTGTGTAAGCTTTTGGGAATATGTTTGTATATACTATATATGTGTGTGTATGTGGCTTTGTTTATTCTGCAAATACAAATCAATTTATGATTATTAATACACAGTTTTGTGGCTTTAAGGTGGATATTTATTAAGGTTCTCTTTTTCCATTTAGGTTTGATTTATATTATTGGCATTTGCTAAGAATTTCCTTCTAAATTTAATTATTGTTGGTAAAATTTATTGCATAGTTTTGGGCTGGTAATTTATTTTAGTTGTCTATAAGAAGGCTTATGTGAATTGAAATGATTTTCAGAGAATTTATTTACAAATGTGTTTACCTACAGTTGTGGCATATTGTGCTAATATTTTGAAATTTGTGTTTTATATTTAATCTACAGTAGGAAATTATTTTCAAGAAATTTTATGACTAAGGCAAAATTTTGCATTTAGTAGATACGCTACTAAAAGATGGAAAACTTTCTTACTCATCATCAAAATTTTTGCTGCCATAATCAAAATAATATTATAACTGACACAACAATTTATCACTGCAATGCCATGGAATTCTTTTTCGTTTAAATAATTTTTTCTAAAAGGAATTATTTAAGCGCATTTTATTACCTTTTTCACTGCTGCCAGGCAAGAGATATAATATTTTAAAACGTCTTGTTTTTTTTTTTTTTTTTGCCAAGACGTAAAAAAAATAACTCTCATTAAAAACGTTTAAGTTTTTTTTTTTACCTTTTAAGCAACAAACTTTTCGTTTCGAGTTTTCTACGGTCTAAACTATTATTGTCTATCGTAAAGTTGTTTTTACAATTTTCAGGAATTCAAGAAATATAAGCTTTAAACAAAGTTTCAATTTTGTTCAGCAATTTGTAGCTGAATCACGTTTAAGTGAAGCAGCAAAAAATAAATAAAACAAACATCTAATAAAAAGAAAACTTTCATCATACTTCATTGCACAAATTGTACTTGTTCAAAGTTGTTCTATTTTTTCCGCCCCTCCTACTTGTCGTTCTTTTTTTTCATGATACGCAGCAAAAGTAGCAATTTTCTGGTTTTAAGAGTTTCTTCTTTTTTTATTTCTTGGTCTACAGTTCAAAAGTTTATAAAATATTTTCACTTATTTAACGAAAAATCAGCAGAATAATTTTTAAAGTAAAACGATTGAGTAAGAAAATTAGATACAGCTAATGGGAGAGCAAGAAAGAGGGAGTAGGAGAAAGAGAGAGGGAGAGGTAGAGAAAGAGAAAGAGAGAGAGAGTACTTGCCCTCTTAAACAGTTATTGGTCTAACGAGAATTTTTGTATTTTTTTTTTTAGGACATTATAAGTTGTGGAAAAGTGTGCTTAATTTTATTTTAAAGTTTAATAATTAATTAGCAGATTTTAAGCAGCTTAAAATGGAAATTAGTCTATTATCATTTAATAATTAAGTTATGAAGTTTCTTGTTTGTAAACATTTGGCAAATGAAACCATTTTAATTTAAGAAGCCAAGAATTTTCTTTAAACTGATATAAAAATCTTTGGCAATTATAGGCACGCGTATAATTATGCAAAGCAAATAAACCTAACGGCTGTTTATGCTGCATTTTATTTGCAAATGAAACACAAACCTGTAATTATGCAAAAGAAACAAACAGCCGTTAATTATGCTGCATATTATTTCACAGGAACATCAAAGTGACTAGTACTTTCGGCACTACGCCATCGAAAGCACTTTTCATTATGCTGAACTGGCTGCCGCCTGATCTCATGGTGAAGGAAATAGCCATGAACTCAGCTATCAGGCTGTAGCCAAGCGAAACGTGCTTGAAATTTTTACAAATGGATCCAAGTCGGATTTGGGAGTTGGTGGGGGTATATTTATCCCCCTGTATGAGAGGAGGATGAAGTTCAGGCTGCAAAATGAATGTCAGCTAATTTGTTAAGGTACTACAGGATATACGGGGATGATATCCAAATTTGTACTGATAGTAAGGCTGCGTTATATGCACTAGCTGGGGTCTATACGACATCGAGGTTGGTTCGTGAGTGCCGGATATCTCTAAACAAGGCATTCGAACCTGAAAGCTTTTCTGGATACGGGGGCACAGTGAAGTAACATCTAGTAGCGGATAAACTAGCAAAGGCCGGTGTCCAGCTAAAACAAAGAGATATAGATGGGATCGTTGGAATCCTGCTTGCGAGCTGTAAAAAACAAGTACAGCGTCAACTTTTGCAGACCCGTCAGGACAAATGGTCTAGTGAGGATACCTGTCGCATATCAAGGCTGACATAGACCAGATATGATAAAAGGAGGACTATCATCCTTAGGGGATGATAGTTCTCCTGCCACGACGGAGCTTGCGTTCTGCTGTGGCAGTTCTGACCAGACATTGCCACTTAGGGACGCAGGCGAGGAGGTTAAACCTTCCATTTAACGACTTCTGCAAAAGTTGCAGGGACGAGCAGGAAGTAGAGAGTGTTGAGCACTTCCTCTGTCAGTGTCCAGCTCTTTATTATATAAAGACATTGTATCTAGGCAGACCGATGCTGCATGATTGGCGGCGGTATCGGAGTACAATGTAAGTGGATTGGATTCCTTTATCCGATCTTCGGGTTGGTTCTAAGCCAGTGATAAATATATCTATTGAGATGCATATCACATCCAGGAAACACAACGGAACCAGACGAGTCCCAAATGGGCTGGCTTTACAATAGCTGGCAGCTTGTTAAAGCTAACCTAACCTAACTTCAAGGTTCAAAAAAAGCTCTACAAATATATTGGGTGATTTATTGTGAGATTTGATGTATAGTGTAATATTAAAAGATATAGATTTGAAAGTGAACTTAAAATTTTGATTATAGGTTTAAATAACAATTTATCCATTTTCTCTTTGAAAACGATACCAGGTAAATGTTGGCTATGACTACCTCCAAGGTGGTTCATTCCAAAAATCCAATTATGGGCGACTGTAATCTCGCGAATAACGCGAGTAATGTTGGCTCTCACAAAGACCATCGGATGGAGGTGTGCCGCCAAAAATGCGGCGGCCATTTGGCCGATATTTAGTTCCAATTATTCCTAAATAATTTTGTGACATTAATTCCTAAATAGTTTGTGTTTTGTTTAAAATCAACATCGGCACTTAAAATTTAACCACCCTTTATAACAGATTACTAACAAACATCTACTAAATTTCGTAAAAATCTATTTGCAAGGTAGATTTCATTTCACGTCAAAATCAACTAAATTTGACTCAAAATTTCGCATGTACTTGGCTATAAATATAACATTATCCCATTTATTATTTATTTATTTATTTATTATAGATTTCGCTTTGGTATAAATGTAAGTAATATTATCCTATTTATTTTGGTATTATGACATGCATGAAGATAACTTCTGGAGGACGATGTGTAATTGAGCAGCAGCATGTTGCCAGGAGAATATTGTCACCTCATTCATCTATTTTTTTCTACATATGTCCTTAAAATATGCAAACTTTTTTATTTTTTTGTATCTTTATGATTTACATAAAGAAAACTCCTCGGTCTTGCTGAGGCTTAAGGATATGTAATGTAATATACATATAAAAATATGAAAACATTAGTATATGTATATTTTGTAAAAGCATCAGTATTTTTTTGCCTACTTAAAAATAAACGAGTTTCAAGAATATATTGGCTTTACCTCCAATTTTGGTTTTCAATACAAGTATATGCCATATTCCCAATAATAAAGTATATAATATAAAAAATAAATAAATAGAAAAATATCACCCCCTTGAAATCGTAAATTATGTCATCATGAAATACAATTTTTCATAAACATAATAAAATACAAAATAATACAAAGCAGCCAGAATAATAATGATTATTGCTTTAGCAAATTATTTATGTATATAATGACATCTATGAAATTAAATAAATTTGATAATATCAAATTATGATTGCATTTAAAATGTCCAAGTAATTGATAGGTGTTATTTTCCAAACGCAGCGAAGGTCTCATGATACGAAAAAAATAAAAAATAAATAAAATATAAAATATAAACAAAACGTCGAAACTGTTTATATTTATGGTATACAAAAAATCCACCTTAAAGTATGCTACATAAAACAACATTAAATAAAATTATAAGTAAATATATATATAAGTTTGCATGAAAAGGTTTTTACTTCCACTTTTCTGTTTTTCTTTTACTTTTGTATGAAATTTATTTTAACGAATTTATATTAAATGCAGAAAACAACATAGATACAAGTATAATCTTGTTATTTTGCAACTTTGTGTTTGCCCCCTTTCATTTAAACCACAGGCAACATTGCTTGTTTATTTTTGCAAATTTTGCCACTTTAAAGTTAAAGGCAGCATACTCGTACACCTAAAATATAAAGTGTATTGTTTTAAATGAAAAGAAAAGACCTTTAAGCAAAATATAAAAAAGAACCATATTTTGTATAATGATCATTTAAACAGGATGTGCTTGACAGCCGCGTTCAAATTTCCCAACGCAACAAAAAAAAAAAAAAAAGATATAACACGCAGTTGGCAAACAAAAACTAAGTAAAGCTTTCTATGACAGCAAGACTTATAGAATTATTAGATATGTGGGCACGGGAATAAGTGTGCTTAGACAACACATTCAGCTGTTCTTATTACCCACTTTTCAGGTTTGGTTGGTTGGTTGGTTTTACCGTGAAGTGGTATTGTTATATTTCCAAGTTTCTTGAATAAAATTAAATGTGAAATTGCCCACACTAACATTCCTTTGCAAGCATTGTTTCCCCAGAACCACATGCTCTATCAAACTTTAATCATACATACCTTAAGGTAGAAGTCTAGAATGTCATATTTAAATGTGTACTTAAATTGTTGTGTATTAAAACGAAATTTAATATAATTTTATTTGACTCTATATGATAAATAATATTTGTTCAATAGAGAGCGGGATTATTTTTAAATTTTCAAAAAGAAAAACATGAAACTTTCTTAAGATAAACGTTTACTCACGCAGAGGCAACAAACAGCCTATAAATATGCTACAGTTTTTAAAACCACTTTATAAAGGTGTAGTTAGTACAAACAGCAAAACCGAACCAAAACGTTCACATAGAAAATTTACAGGAAATTAATTTTAAAAGTTTTACATGTCAAACCTTGAGGTTACACAAGAATACAAAACAGCTGACAGGTTTTGCTTGCGGCGGTGATTCACTTTTATTGAGCAAATAATGAGGAATGGATTAGCGTCAGAGCTCTAATCGAATAGAGGACCAATTGAAAGTTCTAGGCAACACTGCTTATTTAGGCTCCCCAGCTATCTTATTTCCGCCCCCGCCCCCCTTCCCCTTATACGTTTTGCAAGCCTTACTCTAGAGGAAACTTTTTATCATATGAAATAACCCTTTGTCGAAGAGCCTGGGCATTTCTAATTCCTCCAGCGTTCAAACTCTCAGATAGTTAAAGAAGCTTAGTCTGCACGAGGTCCATGACAAACTCCCCTGTTTTTCATTTAATTATTATTTCTTACGTTACGCAGAGTCTTTAAGTATGCATAAAAATCGGGCATATACGTCAAGCACTAATTGCTGCTCGCTGTGCTACAACCAGCATGTTCCAGCTAAAATGCAGGAACCTCAACCAAACAGAATAGGAACCTCAAAGAAACAGAATTTTTCGAGCACGTGCCTTACCTTAAATTAAGCCTTGGTGAGGAGTTGTGGAAGTCCTAATGTAAGCCAAGTCGTGCTGGGGCTTCCTAGAATTTTATTTGCTGCAACAATTCTAATTGTCTCTCCCTGTGATTTTAGATACAACCAGCATGTTTCAGCCCAGATGCAGCCCACAATCTGTATCTCGTTGGCCTGTCCAACAGAATATTCTAGAAGTACTGCTGATAACTTTTGTGCTGCTTAGTGAAGATTTTAAAACTTCCAGAGCAACCTTAGTCATGCTAGAACTACCTAGAGTTTTATGAATGAAGAACTCTTTTCTTCCTCTATGACCCAAATATCAGAGTCCTCCAGCTAGGAATATAACGAAGCAGATCCTGGTTTTCAAGGGAGGTCTTGCTAAACTACAACTGATGTCGAAGGATTTTGATAGGCAAGACTCAACTCAGCCTTAAGGCACAAAAGTAACTCAACATTATTTATATAGAAAATTTGGAAAAACGCACGATTTTAATTGTAAATAAAACAAAATATTTTCCAATTCTTCGGTGGCATAATTCAATCCAATGGTTCATATTTGCAACCACTTTGAGTCATGTCAGCCGCCTTTTCACAGGGGTTAAATCCGATTGCAAACGGAATTAAACCCGTTTCGCGGGTCTTCAAAAAACTAGAAAGTTCTTCGCAATGAATCATTTCAATGAAACTTTTATTTGTTCACAAATATGATTTGGTTCGGAAAAACTTTTTAGATTTTCGGTTTTAGAAAAACAAAAAAATGTAAATGATTTGGTTTCCGAATAATTGAACTCTGTGATATAGTTAGCTCATAATTGAGCTTCAATGACGTTAATTTATCGGAGTATCTTATTCTTTAGCTCTTGAATTTTTCTTGGCTTATTGAAATACAGTTTGCCTTTTATATATCCCCACGGAAAAATCTCCGCCGATTTCAAATCACATGATCATAGCAGAAAAATAATATTGCCATAACGTAACACGTTCATTAAAATTCGTTCTGCAGTAGGTGTCACCATCCTGTTCGATTCACACGTCGTTCAAGCCTATATCCTCAATCGTTATAATCTCGCATTAGCAAACGACATTAACGGTTTTAGGTTGATGGCGTTTCTTCCGCGCTGTCACAAGCAACAGCAATTTTTTGGGAGAACGAAAAAGACGAGGTGATTTCAAATTTCCTACAGACCCAGTTTACGGAAACTTGCGCACAATTCTCATAAATTTGTACTTCTTTGGGCAATTATGCTGACCAAAAACCATCAACCAAAAACCACAAAGTGCACGATGTGTATTTTGATTTGAACGAACATTTTCGATAAAGACTTTCACAATCTTAATGCACTACTCCAGGTTTGAATTGGACGTTAAGGTGTGCATTATGGTTGGACAGCCCCTTATAATTTACAATGAAATAATATTACAATGAAATAATATTATCTTCATTAAGCATTATTTGCATCCTGAAAATATGCAACATTTTTTAAATTTCTTTATATGAAGTTTTGCTAAATACTTTGACTTATTTTTGTAAATAAGTATTAGAAGGATAGCCGCAATTAGTGTGAATATTCCTTCATATAGCTTTCTTATGTGGGTTTATGAGTTTCGAAAATCATTAGTTTAAATAAGTTAGCAATCTTGAAAGCAGCTTTAAATTGTTTTCGTTTGTTATGAATCGATTTTTAAATTCGACTGAACGTTTTTCCTGTTTGTCCAATATATAAATTTTGTGTACAGGAATTAGAAGTATTTCTTTTTAACAAAATATGATTTATTTAGTTCCCTTCTCTATTTTTAAAGGTCATATAAATGAACAGATTTTCAAAATAAAAAGCTTGCGTTTCGTGCAACATTATGTTGGAAACCAAGTGAAGTTATTGATTTAAACTCATTTGCTTTGCGAAGAGATGTTACAATCAGTTTTCTAAAAGTTCTTGAAAACCAGAAAACGTAAATTGTTGGCCTGCTTTTACAATAAGCTAAATTAAAATTGTCCCCAAATACAATTCATTCATTACATGACTCATGTCCGAAGAATTTTATAAGAAACAAACAAAATAGATTTTCTATTGTGTTAAAATGTATCTTTTCTTGATTAAATATTGTAACACAATATTGTTTCTTTAACCTTGTAATTTATTGCCCAACTTTTTCATTGTGCACACAAACAAATAGAAGCCGTTTTTCAAGCAAACGGTTTCTTGCCTGTAAACATTTTCCACTGATAAGTTGACACAAACAAGAGGAAAAGCATGAGAATACAAATTAAATGTAATATCTTTTGTGGTTTAAAAAAGATATATCAATTTTAAGATTAAATAAAAAAATAATTTAAAATTATTTAGCATATTTTAAGTTGGCTGTAGCATACTTTTAGTTGCTATAAAAAAATTATTTGAATAATTTAAGATTAATAATTAAAATTATTTTAATAATTTTAATGATTTAAGCACAATAAACAATAAAAAAAATAATGACTTATAATAACAACAAGAATGTAATGAATAACAAGTTTTCGTGGACGAGGTCTGATTGTTTACTGTTCTGTTGAGCTTTTAAAGAAAGACGAGATGTCTCTCCTTAAGTACTGCAACAATTAGGAAATCAGTATTTGAAAATATTTTTATTGCAAAAGCTTTTACAATAACGTTTGCACAGACTAAATGTCGGTAATTAAATTGTTATTTAATATTCTTAACTACTTAATGGCATATAATACATATAATGACTAATAAACCATATGAAACCCATAGTGCAAAGCAAATGAGAAATCGATAAATTCACAAAATAAATCGGGATATCCATATGCACATGTTGCTAATGACTGTTATTTATTTCATGTTTGTCATGAATATGTCAACGTAAGTCATGAATTGTGTCTACTGGGTATTATGTTTAGTTAGCAAGATAGTATTTGTGTAATATTCAACCAGACCAGTTGTACGGCAAGTAAGGAAAGTGAAATTTAAGGAAACGATATGGCAAGAAACAGGAAACAATTGGTTATGAAATGTAATAACCGTATAAAGAAGAAGTTCCTAAAAAACCAAATCAATTAAAAGTAAAGTAAATTTTAATAATAAAACTAAATTATTTTAATGTCACTTGTAAAGCAGCTCTGGGTTGGTGAACAGGGCGGTTACTCTCTATTAAGGGGGGGTTACTCTCTATTGAGAGAGTTATTAAAAAGGCAACACTGTTGCTTTTACAACAGATACCTGCAATGTAAGGAACCAGTGGTGATGGTTGGCGGGTGAGTTGGTTTAAGAGCTGATGCTCATAGTGGTCCTTGGCTTACCAACTCATGAAGCCTTGTCTTCCATTAGGTTAGGTTAGGTTTAACAGGCTGCCAGCTATTATAAAGCCAGCCGACTTGGGTCCAGTCAGGTCCCGTTGTGTTGCCTGGATATGATATGTATCTCAGTAGATCTACATATCACTGGCTTAGAACCAACCCGAGGATCGGATAAAGGATTTGTCTTCCATTGATTGCTGGGAAATTGCTAACAGGAGGGATTAGAAGGCCCGAACTCCTCAACAAGAAGTTGCTCATATAGCTACAAACATATGGCAAAAATTGCTACCTATGTGAGCCTAGTAAGCCACATGGGAGCGCCCGTCAATCGTGAATAATTCACTCCGCGGAATTGGTCTAGATAAGGCCGTAAAGACAGGAGCTGATGCAAATCTTTTTCACTACTGTATGCTTTGCATAGGTCTTGCCAAGATCTTGTGTCCTTTTTGTTTGCGGTCCTTTTCTGCTTTTTCCATGTTTTTTCTATGTCTTGTTTATATGATTGCTCTCATGTAGAAAGGCCCTAGCAAACATGATTGTAATTTTACTGGACAAGGAAACTGTATACCTAGCTAAATCTAAAAGTAACTTCCTTTGTTCAGTTGCTTATAAAAGCAATATGTATGAAAATATTTAATCAAATCTTCGTGACAGTGTGTACTTGTGTGAAACGTAGTAGAACCCAAAAAAGCCTAATGCAGGGAAATGCAAGTTAGGGCCTTTCTGCATGAGACCAACGATATGTATCTTACCTTCGTTTTGTGTGTACCGTGCTTTTTTCATGTTTACTTTTTGCTTATGTCTTGTTAGTGTCGTCACCCATCAAAACCTGTCAAAACTGTGATATACAACTAATGCCTCCATTTTTGACCCCATGAAACTTTTCACTGCTGTGCTGTCAATCATTACAGCAGTTGTTATAATTCTCATTTGTGGCTATTATTTCAATTATTTCATCAATGGAATGTCATGCTGATATCATAGCGACTCTTTATGGGAATATGTTTAATGCAAGCATGTGATCAATACAAGGACTTTCCAATATCGATGAAAGAGCTAGATGAAGTGTGTGTAATGACAACGTATCACCAAATGACGACCAAGAGTCATCAATATGATATCAATTTATATGTATACCTGCCTTTGCTTGAATACTACTTTGATCTTGATAGTATAAATATAGGTGGACTTTGGCTAATAGCCTTTGCATTTATGAAAGAAAATTAAAAGCTATTGTAATTGATAAAATAAAGAGTTCACAAAATCCTCTACCCCCACTTCTCATTGGCGATTCAACAGTAGAGATTACTAACCATACAAAAAATATTTGAATTCTCTTCAATAAATATCTCAGCTGGACAAACCAACGGCTATGTATGGATGTCTCAATCCTTTATACCTTTACGCCAAAATATACAATACTTAGTACCAACGCACTTATAAAGATGTGAACTTTCTGCAGGACTTGACTAGACTAGACTAGATCTGAAAGCATATCTTACCTTTCGAAGTAATCGGACCTGTCCCGATGGAAGTTTCATCCTAGTGTGTCGTGCCTGAGGGGGTATTGTAACATAGGGACGAATGCATGCGGGGAGATTAACTCGTCCATTTAATGATTTCTGTAGAAGTTGTAGGGATCAAGAGAAAGTTGGGAGTGTTAGCACTTTCTCTGTCAGTGTCCACTTGGTAGAACTATCGGAACGTGATATAGGTAAACTTGAATCTTTGATCCAATCCACGGATTCTGAAAAGGACCAGTGACATGTAGATCTGCTGAGATATATATCACACTGGAGCAACACAAAGGGACCAAACTGGACCCAAGTGGGCTTTTTAATGGTTGAAAATTATTGTTAAACCTAACCTAACCATTAGAAAACTTTCTAAAATGTGTTGTTTTCTTTTACATAAACCTGTTTATACTACCTACATATCCTTTTAGTAGGCTGAGTTTTGCAACATCAAATAGAGATTATAACATTATATCCATAAGATAACAACAATTCGTATGAGAAACGCTATCTTTGATTACTTTTATACGTAAGATAGATGTCAGTTTATAAATTATCGATAAAATTTTACAAATTATTGAATTCCGATTCCTGATGATACGCCGTCATCAATATTAACATTAATTTTTTGCAAGTGCTGTCTAGGTCTAGGATTTATCTAGTTTAGTCTTGTTTTTGTTTTGTATATAAGTAATATAGCTTGTTAGTCTATTATCTATGTCTTGTGAAACATGTCTTATCAATGTCTTGCCTATTTCTATTGTATGTCTTACTTAACTCTAGTTCGTGTCTTGTATACGAGTACATATTTATTTTGTAAAAATGCTGTTTAATACAACAAATGATATATGTCTCCTTAGTGGCTTACCTATATATTTTTTTTCAAGTTCTTATGTATGTCCAGCGGGTGTCTGGTTCATGTCTCGTCGAGGTTTTTTCTTAAGGCATAGTCTTGTCAGTACCTGACATACTATGCCTTGTCTATATCCTGTGTGTGTTCTGTGTATTTCTTGTCTAAGTCCCGGCTAAAACTTTTTTATATTTTGGAAACATATGTTTTAATACATTTTAGCCTTAAATATCACATCAACCATGTATTCCAAATCTCTTATTTCTGTTCTTTCCCTGTTTTTTTTTTATATCTAGACATTTTTTTGTCCATGTCTTGTCTTTATTAACTCAAAGTATTGTCTATGTCTAGAAAATGTATTCTGTATGTTTAGATAATCTCTTGTCCATGTAGTTTGTTTCTATCTAGAAAACGTCTTGCCTGAGTCTATTCAATATCTTGTCTATTTTCAGACAATGGCTTGTCTACAACTAGACAATGTCTTGTCTACATATGGACAATGTCTTTTTCATATCTAGACAATGTCTTGCCCATGTCTAGACAATGTCTTGTCTCTATCTAGACAATGACTTGCCTATGTCTATTCAATATCTAGTCCATGTTCAGACAATGTCTTGTCTATGTCTAGTCAATGTCTTGTCCATGAGTAGGCAATATTTTGTCTCTATCTAGAAAATATCTTGCCTAGGTCTATTCAAAATCTTGAACATGTTTAGACAATACCTTCTCTAGTTCTAGACCATGTGTTTTTCATGTCCAAATAATATCTTGTCCATCTCCAGACAATGTCTTGACCATGTCTAGACAATGTCTTGTCCATGTTAAGACAATGTCTTGTCTCTATTTAGACAATGTCTTGCCTATGTCATTTCAATATTTTGTACATGTTTAGACAATGTCTCGTCTATGTCTACACAATATCTTTTCCATGTCTAGATAATGTCTTTGTCATGTATTGATTGCATAGATGTATCTTGTCTAAGTATTTCTTTTTAATACTTAGTCTTCTTAGTGTATATGTCATGCTGAAATCTTGTCAATGTTTTGTCTGCGTCTAGTCCATGTCGAATCTATATTTTGTATATATGATAACATATGTCTGCTTATGCCCTTCTTAAATACGTGCAGGTTTTTTAAATAAACATAAACCTGCAAAATATTTTGTATGTCTGTAAGAGGCGCTAGAGTCGTTGAACCTACAATATTACGACAGTTCTTCGAATACTATGCAACTTCATCCTTTGATATGTTGCTGCTCAAACCTAGTCAATATTTCTCCTAAGCCTTGTCTATGTAATACTAATGTCTTAACTATATCAATCATATGTCTTAATCATATGCTACACTCATATGTCTTGTCATTGTCTTGTCCATGTCTTGACTATTTGTTGCTATATCTTGCCAATGCATTGTCTTTATATTGTGTATGTCTCTTTGTGTATGTTGTTAATTTCTTGCCTATATTTTTGCGTTATTTTTTATCTAGACAAAATCTTGGCAATTTTGCTTTGCTTTTCTTTTGCCCTACCCAGAAAGCTTTCCTTGATTAATGATCGCACTTTGACAAAAGAAAAACTAGCGTATGTAAGCGTGTACCTCTATATACTATTTTAAAGAGTTAAAAATAACAACAGCAAAAATTGTAATGAAATTAATCTAATAAATATGTTTGGCCTTTCAGATGACTTCCTTTTTATTTTTCTTGGTTTTTTTTAGCAGTTGTGACAACTAAACCATGACTCAATGACAAAATGTCAATCCACATCTATTTCTAAGCAATTTTTCATATTTAATCGCAAAGACAAACCCATTGTTTAGACACACAAAAGCTTGAGAAGTAAGTAAGACAGAACAACAAAAATTCAACCAAGAAATTTTCAAGATAAGAAAACTCATTGCAGATATAGAAAAAAATAAAAATAAAATAAAATAAGAAACACCAGTAAAATGAAATTGAAAAACTGCACGCCTTTATACTAAATTAAAACAAGAGCACACAGAGGAAGAACAAGATGAACATCTTAAGCATGTTTCAGTAATTATTTCACGCTATTAAATCGATTATAAACAAATGAAGAATATACAAGAGGATAAAATAGAAAAAATAAAAACATCTTGAAATTGTCTTAAATAAATTTGGAGACAAGGCCAAGGATGCTGAGAAAGCACAGCAAACTGAAGGCAGAATTAAGGACAGAGATTTGATAATATACAAGAAGGTCCAACCAAAACGCACAATGTTTTCAGAAAATTATCGTAACATTTTTTTAGTATGATGAAAGGATATAGGACAATAACGTGTGACACAAAAGTTTTTGGGAAAAACTTTTGTTTCACACAACACAATATGATAGTTCTGCCGATTTATCTTTGAAATTTAGACGTGGTTCCAGTGATTCTTGTGATAATTTCTATATGGATTTTGCTCAAAGCAGACAGACTCCGACATTGAAGAGGTAGATAACACTGTACCAACGGCACCGCCTCAAGCCCAAGGAGATGAAATAGATTATGCCAGTATACCACCTCCACCGCCGCCAATTATGGCATCGGTGCAACAACCACAAACTTTGTCAACACTAAATGAACATGATGATTCACCGCCTACACCGCCACCACAAAATTCGGTTTTACCTTCACCGCCTCCATAACCGACATCATCAGTCTTGGAGATGATGCCACCGTCACCTATAACGCCACCAACCAAATTGCGAAGAATTAATGTGCAACCAGCTTCACCACCTTTAGAAACGGAAGATGAAGAAGAGGAAGAGGAGGAAGATGATGAGGAGATGCTGGTATTGAAGAAACACCAAATGAGGCGGAAGACGCAACTAGTGATGTATGTAACGGTAATGAAAGCGCAGATAACCAATTGCGTCCACCACCCCTGCCAAAAGTTTTTGGGAAAACCTTTTGTTACACACGTTTCTGTTTTACACGTTGAAATTTTTTGGCAAAATTATCGTAACGTTTTTTTTAGTATGATAAAAGTATCTAGGACAATAACATGTGAAACAAAATAACGGCCAAATGTTCGCTGCGGCTTCGGTGGCCTATCTCTTATACGATTATGCATATTTACTGGCTCTGAAACATAATTGAGCTTGAATATCGTTAATGTAACGAATTGGCTCATCCTTTAGCTTTTGAACTTGTCTCGGCTTAATGATGTCAACTGTTTCTTTCAGATATCCCCAAGTTTCAACTCATATGATCGTGAATTGCTTGCGCAAAAGAGTCATTGTTTTGTTGGCTGTGTGACAAGTGACACTATGTCCGTTGGAAACATTTATCTTCCAAGTCCATAACTTGAATTTTTGACCACAAGAAGTTCGTTACCATCTTATAGCGAAAATCATTCGCGGTAGCTGCTGGATCGACCTGGCTTTAGAATATGTACAGCAGGATTATGCCGCCAGCCCGTAAATGCCACCAAGCATTCAATCTTGGTGCTTCTCAAAAATCACTCTTGATTACTATTTACCCCAATGCGGCAATTCTGCTTGTTAACGCATCTACTAAGGTGAAAATGTGCCGCGTTGCTATAACTCTCCAAAGTCTTGTCAGTGGCAACGAGTGATTATTATTAAATATCTATGTCTTGACAAGATAATATTTTTGTCATGTTTCTGTCTTATATAAGACTTATATATGCCTAAACCTTATATGTACACACATGTATTATAAACATGTCTAAAAGAAATTTTATGAAAAAATAATTGAAACTCACTTGGTTTTAATTTAAGCCGCGCATAAGAAGTGTTTACTTTTTTGCTCATTTAAAATCAACTATATAGTGTTAACTGCCGCTGTTCAAATCCCTGAAGCATGCTACAGATTTTGTTTATATGCTAATTTTTCAATGTGTTATGCAAATTTTCAATATTATTCGTATGCATGTATATGAGTCTTTACTTTTTTTTATAAATATGCTAATTTTATATTAATAATATAAATAACTCAAAAGCACTGGTTTTGCTGGAGGTTTAATCAGGATAACAAAGTGTTTTTTAGAAATCATATGTGTTAAAAAAAATCATAATAAAAATTTATTCATTGAAAATTTACATTAAATTAGATCGGAGTCAGCCAAAATCTCAATTTTATATACTAGCGAGTATATACTGCGACATCCTCTCATGTACACTACAAAAATGAATTTATTATCACATGGTTATAGCGGACTTTTTTTTACTTAAAATTAAGGATATTGGATGCTTAATTTCTTATGTATCCTACTAATACTTATTTGAAGCGCACGAAATGCATTTTTTTATTTGAAGGAATAAGTCAAAAATGGCATTTAAACTAACTTCATGTAAATAAATTTAAAAAAATGTTGCATATTTTAAGGAACTACAAATAATACTGAATAAATATTGCATATCTTAACAGGCAGGAAATTTCTTTGGTTGTAAAGTATAAAGGGTAACCAAACCTTACCCCCCATGCATGTGACGTTTCTTTGTTTTAGTGTTTGACAAATTTAATCAAGGAGAAGTTCAAATTTAAACGGTGCATTAAGATTGTTGAAGCCTTTCACACATTTTTTGCTCAACTTAATTTGACGTTTCTTTGTTTTCAAGTTTCACAAATTCAATAAAAAAAGAGGTCTAAAATTAAGCAGTGCTTAATGTCAGTTGCATCGTGTGATTGTTAAAGATTTGCACGAAAGTGAGCGTTTAAATCAAAATGCATTTTGCATGCATGAACAAGTAGAATTGGCGAATTTAATAAATGAGAATCCCGGAGTAATTGTAGAAACCCGGTACATGGTTCGTCATCAGGCCGTGCGTTTTCGAAAATGAGACTGGCATTTTATTTATCTTGATGTTCGCTTTCGCAAATTGGCAACTTCTTATTACCAGAAATCAAGGATATGGATCTGGACAATATGTGGTTCCAACATTGATGGTGCCATGCAGCCAATGAAACAATGGCAAGTAATTCTATGGTTGTGTTATCTCACGTCGTGGTGATATATTAACTGGTCACGTTCCTACAATATAAATTGACCCCGTTGGACTTCTTTCTTTGGGGATATTTAAAAGAAAATGTATACATCAGTAAGAGAACATTTCAAGTATTAAAGGCCGTATCATTGATTGATCCTGTCTTGACGACCTTATCTGATGATGGCTCAACTCCACGGCATGTAGCTTGCACGGCTCACATAGATCGCAACTTTGGTCATATGCTTGTAGGCATATGCACAAAATCCTTGCTAAAGAGCTGGGGCCTTCTAATCCCTCTTGTGTGCAATTTTCTAGGCAGTCAATAGAAGACAAAGCTCTATGAGTTGGTAGACAGGAATACAATGCGTCTACCAGCGCCCCCACACATGACAAACTGCCATGCATGATTACCAATTCGATCTCATGTTGCTTAGACATGGTCAGGAGCCTTCCGATCTATAGGTCACGGCACCCGATTACAATGCAATAGTCGCCCACCCCTATTACGACCATTCCCTCTAAGTCCCTAATGTCATCATAAAGATGACATTCGTCCAGAACAACAACAAGACAAGAGTTAAAGGACGAGTATTTGAGCGGTATTGCGTTTCACACACGTGTAATTGTCATAGAGCCTTCTATCATGATAAAAAAAAATTAGAATTCTATAAAAATTTACAATTAATATGGTACGCTAACTTTTGTATGCATTTGGCCACCACTGGACTGCGAATATTTATACATAAAGTTCCTTTCTCAGCCTGTTAAACGTGGAAAATTTACCGTAAAAACGGTAAATTTTCTACAAAAATAAAACAAAATACAAATATGTAATAAAAGTATGGGAAACTTTTACTTTCATTTTAATTACTACAACAAAACTTAATACCTCTGATATTTGTTTTAGACTACACAAATTAATAATGTGACAAGCAAAGCCCTTTTCAGCAAACTTCGTTTTCTTGGTAACAATAAAATATGCTTTAGTGTTAGACCTTTGGGATTTTGGCATTGACAAGATACGAGTATTAGCAAATTTATTTCAGCTGGCGCTTCGGCATTAACAAAGAATTAACAATAAATTTTAGCCATAGCCTCTAATATCTCTCAATTTATTTATAGCAGATTTAAAACATTTCGAACATCAAATGTCACTGGCACATTTAACTTTTGACAGACACATGCACCTAAATTGGCATCTGGTTATTTTTGAATGTGGATTTAATATACCACACGAAATTTTAGTTTTTTTCCTAGCATCCACTGGTTAGAATTTATGCACATACTTACACACATACTGTGCTGGTATTAGTTTTCTTAGCAAATAAACTTTTCGCTATGAATTCCATAAATTTAATGAATTAAACTTTAGCCACAATGTTGCAAACTAAAGGATTTTCTTTTCATACAGTCATATATAGATTTTGTTATTTAATTTGTTGTAGAGAACTTCACCAAGGCAAAGAGTATAAATCAATTAAATATTATTCAATTTTGAATTTCAATGCGAAAATTTTCTGCGTCATATAGCAGTTACACATCAATCAAGTTTTCTCGAGGTCTTATCGATAGCTTCTCTATGCTTCGTTTACATCTTGTGTAAACGTTGTCTCAGCCACGTTCTGACAAACACAAAACGTTCTGACAAACACAAATTAAATTAAGCATTTTTGATTAAAAACCGTCAAACGGATGTTCTTGTAAATATCTATCGCTCGAAATTGGCGAATTCAACCCGCAAATGTATATTACCAGTAACGCGAACTAAATTAGCGAGCCAGAATCAAACTATTCTGGTCTAGATGCTAAGACATGGAAGTATTATATATAGTAACAAGGTAGTAAATATGCAGCCAAGGGGATTTCCATTACCCAACTCCAACCGTCTTTCTTGTCTATGTCTTGTCTATGTCTTGTCTATGTCTTGTCTATGTCTTGTCTATGTCTTGTCTATGTCTTGTCTATGTCTTGTCTATGTCTTGTCTATGTCTTGTCTATGTCTTGTCTATGTCTTGTCTATGTCTTGTCTATGTCTTGTCTATGTCTTGTCTATGTCTTGTCTATGTCTTGTCTATGTCTTGTCTATGTCTTGTCTATGTCTTGTCTATGTCTTGTCTATGTCTTGTCTATGTCTTGTCTATGTCTTGTCTATGTCTTGTCTATGTCTTGTCTATGTCTTGTCTATGTCTTGTCTATGTCTTGTCTATGTCTTGTCTATGTCTTGTCTATGTCTTGTCTATGTCTTGTCTATGTCTTGTCTATGTCTTGTCTATGTCTTGTCTATGTCTTGTCTATGTCTTGTCTATGTCTTGTCTATGTCTTGTCTATGTCTTGTCTATGTCTTGTCTATGTCTTGTCTATGTCTTGTCTATGTCTTGTCTATGTCTTGTCTATGTCTTGTCTATGTCTTGTCTATGTCTTGTCTATGTCTTGTCTATGTCTTGTCTATGTCTTGTCTATGTCTTGTCTATGTCTTGTCTATGTCTTGTCTATGTCTTGTCTATGTCTTGTCTATGTCTTGTCTATGTCTTGTCTATGTCTTGTCTATGTCTTGTCTATGTCTTGTCTATGTCTTGTCTATGTCTTGTCTATGTCTTGTCTATGTCTTGTCTATGTCTTGTCTATGTCTTGTCTATGTCTTGTCTATGTCTTGTCTATGTCTTGTCTATGTCTTGTCTATGTCTTGTCTATGTCTTGTCTATGTCTTGTCTATGTCTTGTCTATGTCTTGTCTATGTCTTGTCTATGTCTTGTCTATGTCTTGTCTATGTCTTGTCTATGTCTTGTCTATGTCTTGTCTATGTCTTGTCTATGTCTTGTCTATGTCTTGTCTATGTCTTGTCTATGTCTTGTCTATGTCTTGTCTATGTCTTGTCTATGTCTTGTCTATGTCTTGTCTATGTCTTGTCTATGTCTTGTCTATGTCTTGTCTATGTCTTGTCTATGTCTTGTCTATGTCTTGTCTATGTCTTGTCTATGTCTTGTCTATGTCTTGTCTATGTCTTGTCTATGTCTTGTCTATGTCTTGTCTATGTCTTGTCTATGTCTTGTCTATGTCTTGTCTATGTCTTGTCTATGTCTTGTCTATGTCTTGTCTATGTCTTGTCTATGTCTTGTCTATGTCTTGTCTATGTCTTGTCTATGTCTTGTCTATGTCTTGTCTATGTCTTGTCTATGTCTTGTCTATGTCTTGTCTATGTCTTGTCTATGTCTTGTCTATGTCTTGTCTATGTCTTGTCTATGTCTTGTCTATGTCTTGTCTATGTCTTGTCTATGTCTTGTCTATGTCTTGTCTATGTCTTGTCTATGTCTTGTCTATGTCTTGTCTATGTCTTGTCTATGTCTTGTCTATGTCTTGTCTATGTCTTGTCTATGTCTTGTCTATGTCTTGTCTATGTCTTGTCTATGTCTTGTCTATGTCTTGTCTATGTCTTGTCTATGTCTTGTCTATGTCTTGTCTATGTCTTGTCTATGTCTTGTCTATGTCTTGTCTATGTCTTGTCTATGTCTTGTCTATGTCTTGTCTATGTCTTGTCTATGTCTTGTCTATGTCTTGTCTATGTCTTGTCTATGTCTTGTCTATGTCTTGTCTATGTCTTGTCTATGTCTTGTCTATGTCTTGTCTATGTCTTGTCTATGTCTTGTCTATGTCTTGTCTATGTCTTGTCTATGTCTTGTCTATGTCTTGTCTATGTCTTGTCTATGTCTTGTCTATGTCTTGTCTATGTCTTGTCTATGTCTTGTCTATGTCTTGTCTATGTCTTGTCTATGTCTTGTCTATGTCTTGTCTATGTCTTGTCTATGTCTTGTCTATGTCTTGTCTATGTCTTGTCTATGTCTTGTCTATGTCTTGTCTATGTCTTGTCTATGTCTTGTCTATGTCTTGTCTATGTCTTGTCTATGTCTTGTCTATGTCTTGTCTATGTCTTGTCTATGTCTTGTCTATGTCTTGTCTATGTCTTGTCTATGTCTTGTCTATGTCTTGTCTATGTCTTGTCTATGTCTTGTCTATGTCTTGTCTATGTCTTGTCTATGTCTTGTCTATGTCTTGTCTATGTCTTGTCTATGTCTTGTCTATGTCTTGTCTATGTCTTGTCTATGTCTTGTCTATGTCTTGTCTATGTCTTGTCTATGTCTTGTCTATGTCTTGTCTATGTCTTGTCTATGTCTTGTCTATGTCTTGTCTATGTCTTGTCTATGTCTTGTCTATGTCTTGTCTATGTCTTGTCTATGTCTTGTCTATGTCTTGTCTATGTCTTGTCTATGTCTTGTCTATGTCTTGTCTATGTCTTGTCTATGTCTTGTCTATGTCTTGTCTATGTCTTGTCTATGTCTTGTCTATGTCTTGTCTATGTCTTGTCTATGTCTTGTCTATGTCTTGTCTATGTCTTGTCTATGTCTTGTCTATGTCTTGTCTATGTCTTGTCTATGTCTTGTCTATGTCTTGTCTATGTCTTGTCTATGTCTTGTCTATGTCTTGTCTATGTCTTGTCTATGTCTTGTCTATGTCTTGTCTATGTCTTGTCTATGTCTTGTCTATGTCTTGTCTATGTCTTGTCTATGTCTTGTCTATGTCTTGTCTATGTCTTGTCTATGTCTTGTCTATGTCTTGTCTATGTCTTGTCTATGTCTTGTCTATGTCTTGTCTATGTCTTGTCTATGTCTTGTCTATGTCTTGTCTATGTCTTGTCTATGTCTTGTCTATGTCTTGTCTATGTCTTGTCTATGTCTTGTCTATGTCTTGTCTATGTCTTGTCTATGTCTTGTCTATGTCTTGTCTATGTCTTGTCTATGTCTTGTCTATGTCTTGTCTATGTCTTGTCTATGTCTTGTCTATGTCTTGTCTATGTCTTGTCTATGTCTTGTCTATGTCTTGTCTATGTCTTGTCTATGTCTTGTCTATGTCTTGTCTATGTCTTGTCTATGTCTTGTCTATGTCTTGTCTATGTCTTGTCTATGTCTTGTCTATGTCTTGTCTATGTCTTGTCTATGTCTTGTCTATGTCTTGTCTATGTCTTGTCTATGTCTTGTCTATGTCTTGTCTATGTCTTGTCTATGTCTTGTCTATGTCTTGTCTATGTCTTGTCTATGTCTTGTCTATGTCTTGTCTATGTCTTGTCTATGTCTTGTCTATGTCTTGTCTATGTCTTGTCTATGTCTTGTCTATGTCTTGTCTATGTCTTGTCTATGTCTTGTCTATGTCTTGTCTATGTCTTGTCTATGTCTTGTCTATGTCTTGTCTATGTCTTGTCTATGTCTTATCTATGTCTTGTCTATGTCTTGTCTATGTCTTGTCTATGTCTTGTCTATGTCTTGTCTATGTCTTGTCTATATCTTGTCTATGTCTTGTCTATGTCTTGTCTGTGTCTTGTCCTCTGGGTTGATGCGCCTTAGCCTATTTAGCTTTTTGAAGTGAAATTCGTGTGTATATCAAAATTTTTAGAAATTTTCCAAAATGTTTAGCAAAGTTTTCCGGAATACAAAAGACAAGAAAACTTCTGCCGTTTTCTCTTATTAATTTCCCGTTATTCTAACACAAAAAGTTGTAAGAATATATATAACAAAAAATAAATAAAATAAAAAATAAAATAAAAACATTTGCTTTCACTTTTTTCTCTTACAGGCACTTTTTTAGTTTTCAGTTTGAATATTCTTAATTTTTTGTAGTTGTTTTTATTTTTTTTTTTTTTTAATGTTCTTTGTACGAAAATGCAGTTTAATGATATCATAATGCATTTTTTTCCTCTTTGTGCTTAGTTACTATAGTATGGAAAGTTTTTACTTCAAGGCTTTTCTGGTTATTATTTTTGGATTTGTTGTGCAACAAAGTTGAATACATCCGGTTTTGTTACTGCATAAAGCAGATACGAAAAAAGGAGTGTTTTTCTGTTATGTTTTGTGGTTATTTTTTCCAACTCCTGAAAATAGGCTTTAGGCAAGTATTAGTTTGGTGTATTGTTAAGTTTTATTGAGCTTCCATGGCCATAATTTCATTGCCAAAATTTATAGTTTCCTTTGAAAGTAATATCAAAACAAGGAAGAAATATTTAACATTAGTTGTTTTAAGAACAAGTTTAGAAGCTAAAGACAAGATAAAACTTAAACGTGATGAGTTTAAAATATTAAAAAGAAACTAAAATTTTGTGATAAAAATTGAAATTTATACAACTGGTTACCCCTATATACTTTAAAATCTACAAAATTGATATCAATTTCAGCAATATTTTTGGATATAATACACATTTTGAAGCAACAGGATACCTATTGGAGTCTTAAAACAAGTATCACTTTTACGGCATTTAAATTATTTAACTTTGCTTAAAAATGCTTGCGTTTCTTTTAATAATATTATATAGTAATTTAAATTTTTCGTAAACTCTTTGAAAACCTAAGAAATTGTAAAGCGTTTAAATGAAAAGAATCCGCCTACAGCCATATATAAAAATCTAAAGCATACTTTATGGCTGCTATGTATGGCAATTTAATTCAAGCAATTTGCGAAAAAATATCGTTTGATTGCAAAGGTTTATTTGTGTATAGCATAAATAACATTGTATCTGTTTCGTGTTTAGCATAGCAATTTTGTGGTTTTAAGATAGTCGGGGTGAAATATTAAGAGAATGTTACTTCAATAAAGAATTTGTTACGTGCTGTTCATAGAACACAGACGAGCAACTCGTTTAGAAAATTTGTATGAAAGTTACTTAATTTTTTTAGTGATTTCTTTTGACTTTTCTCAAAGTTTGTTATTTTTTATGCGAGCACGTTGCCGGCTTTATTTTACAGCCAAATCGCCGATGTCGAAAGGATAAGCTCATTCGCAGTCTAGGCGAAAGAAAATAGATTTGGATTTTTTCTAACTTTATTCTATGCGAACGATGTGTCAAAATTCAATTAAAATACATAAGTATATGCGAACCAATAATAGTGACATAGATAAACGAAAATTGATTCGAATGTGAGTGAATAGCTTTCTTTTGCATACATTTTCATTTGATATTATCGAACAGGCTGTTAAATTTAGAGAATAATCAAATCAATTTGGAGTCCTACTTAATAGAAGCGCATAGTTTGAAAATTTTTATGAAAAGCACTTAATTTTTTTGAATACTTTTCTTTTTATTTATTTTTTAATTAAAACATAAATGTGGTCTTTAATTTTTTGGATGTTTTATATGATCTATTGTTAATTTTACGTAGCTTTTTCACTGAAAAGACAAGTTTTGAACCTAGAGGTTCTTTTTTAACATTAATTTTTTGTTCAGGTTTCTTCAAAAAAAGAAGTCATTATTTAGTGAAGGGAATATTTTTCAAGCAGGCACATAATTAAAATATTTTCCATTCTGTTATTTAAATAAAGTTAATCCAATATCTAATTTCGTTTTGTTGATAGATATGTTTTAAATGATATCCGTAAAATTGTACACCAATATTAGCCACTTGGTATGGGAAAAAGACCAAGTTGCTCCGAAGAAGAAAGGAAAGTAATCATTAAATTAATAAGGCTCCGAGAAGACGGTGAATTCATTTTCTCAATTACTTATTTGCTCTAGACACTTAGGCGAGCGGAGCTTCAATAGCCTATCTTTTCTGGCTTCGATCAAACCGACCGCGCTAGCCTCTTTCATAAGAAGCAGCGGATGGCTAGTATAGCAGCATGTAACGCTACACTAAAATGTTCCCGCATATCCTTTTCATCCCCACCCATCCTTTCCACTCACTATCATTTTCCTATAACTTCTTCTCTTCACTCCACTATTTTAGTTTTTCAGGCAATCGGGGTATCCAGCGGCCTGCCTACCTAACCTAACCTATTTGCTCTAGAGGAAAAATGTATAACGAAATGCATCATTTTGACAAATTCGGGAACTCAAGGAATGTACCCAGAGCCTCCAAATCACGTAAAACCACAGTCAGAGACGATGGAATAGTCATAAGTGCCTCTAAAGCTGACGGAATTAAAAGCGCTAAACAGCCAAAAGTTGAATTAGAGTCATCATATGGTATCCATATATTATCTAGAATTATTGGATGAAAATGCTTTATGTGGATGCATCGCACAAGAAAAACATTAGTTTCAAAAAAAAAAAAAAAAATTTAATCCGGATTGAATTTTGTCAGAAAAGACATTAAGAAACCAATGAGTTTTTGGAAAAATATTTTATGGAATGACGAATCCAACTTTTTTCAGTGGCAATCAGATTAAAAACGTTATGAATGGCGCCTAGTTAACCAACAACAAAATGGCAGATATGCCATCAGAACAATAAATTAATTTGCTATCAAAAATGTTTTAATTATATGGCCAACTTTGTATATATATAGTTTTTTGTCATAAACAAAAATATTTCTAAAATTTGATACAATTTTGTTTTTATTTTATATTTTATTTTATTTCAAAAGAATTTAAAGTTGTGTTGATTTTTTTTCCTTTTTTTGCAGCCACATTGTTGATGGCCAGCAGATTGGAAAACAAAGCCGAAACATAACTTATGGCTTTTTGTTGGCCCAACATCGATACTGAGCCCATTTTTTCTCTCTCTAAAAGCCAAGCGAATGGCATAGAGAAAGAACTAAGAAGTAAATAGCTTTTGTTTTAGAACAATAAAGCACGTAAAATAACCCAATTAACAATTTGCCAGTGAAAACAAAATGAAAGCATACTTTAAGGATTAATTGAAAAGAAAAAGAGAATAATGAAAATTGTTATAATTGTAAATCAGTGGAAGAAAGAAATGAGCTCTTCAGTTATGCCCGTGAAGTTGCTGAAGATTTTGCTTGTTGCCTAAAGATTCTTACAAGCGATAATAAATACGTAATTAATTTTAAACTAAATGAATTAATTCTTAATTATAAGATTATTATTTAAGCACCATGTTGTGAAGAGAATATAGAGTTAAACGGAAGTCAGTTACAACGCTAAAGAACAACCAAAAGACTTTGATTTATAGTCAGCCATGTCGCAGATTTCTAAGCGGATATAAGAAACATAGTGACGATGTCATTGATCTGACTACACGTCAAATAGCTGAGGAACAAATGCGTATCACAGCTCCAGGAAAATAAGTTGAAGGGCTAATTTCACTACCCCAAATCAGTTCCAGGGTAGATAAATTGCTCTAAGTAAGTAAGACTGTTTTTTTTTTATAAGGTATATTCTATATCTGCTGTTTAAGGCCTGCATAAAGAATTTTCAGCCATGTTCCGAGAAACGCGCATTCCAAAACCGAAAAGCGTTCTAAAAAACGCTTAATTTATTTTTAGGTGTTCTAAGGAATGCGCGTTTTACTGGCATTTCGCGGTTTATTCCGAAAAAATGCAACACATGTGTGCTGTATGCGTATGTAGTAGTTATATAAAATGACAGAAAAAATTGACAACAAACATAAAAATTTTTTAATTTTGTTTTTTTAATTAAAATTAAATTTTAATGGTGGATAATTTTATTGCCTTTTGCAAGTTTAGTTTTAGCAAATTCAATCAGTTCACTTCAATATACACATGCGAGTTGAAGTCGCCAATTTTAAACGATCTGCGTTTTCGAGAACACCTATTTGGCGATTTCAAATCGCAAAACCATACTTCTTGCTTTACACGTTTTTCAGAACACCTATTTGGCGTTTTCAAATCGACAACACTAAATTTAAGCGATTTGCGTTTCTCAGATCATACCTGTTAGTAAATTCAATCAGTTCACTTCAATACAAATGTGAGTTGAAGTCGCCAATTTTAAGCGATATGCGTTTTCCAGAACACCTTTATTATTTATTTTGCTATTTGGCGATTTCAAATCGCATAATTATACTTCTTGCATTATACGTTCCTCAGAACACCTAATTGGCGTTTTCAAATCGAAAACGCTAAGTTTAAGCGATTTGCGTTTCTCAGCACATGCCTGTTTACCTCTTGCCGCAAAAAAAAAAATTATATGTAAAATATATCACAGACTTGAACTCCATTCGAAAGTGAAATTCAATCCGTTTATGGGTACTTCACAAACCAATAACTTAAACTTTTCTTTTTTTTTTAATGAAATCATTTTTAATTTCTAGATAGATTAGTATTTGGCTCCTATAATTATTAATTATTCCTTTCTAAAAAGCTTCATACTGTAACGTTCGGCCAAGATACAAAGCTCTTACATAAGAAAGATCTGATGTTAATCAATTTTTACAATCTATCGTTCTTTATGGTTTTGCTATGATGCTTTGCATTACAGGCACTTGTTTTTCTCTTTCTTTTAAGTTTTTCTTACAATGATGTCAGTGTCGAATGTTCAAAAAAAAAATTACAACGTCTGACAATAATCTGACAATGACAAAGACGAGCGTTCACAAGATTGTCAAATGTCTGACAATCATCTGACAATGCTTTTTATGACAACATTGTCAGACAAAAACTGCCAGTTTACACTATGGGTAGAAATTTTCTGTGCAGTTTCAGTTTTCTGATAATATTGTCAGATCTGACTTAAGTTATTTGACCTGGTAAGCAGCATAGTGAACGTGAAACAGCCAGCTGTTCCCTAGCTTGAAGTTCACCATTTACTTTCTTGTTTAATTTAATCATAAATATATTAGCAATAATTTTCAAAATCTTCCTACAGACTTCAATATTAATATAATTAGTAATTATATGAGTCATAATATGATAAGGCTGTCACATTTTTATATTCATTTCAAACCCGTTTTTTACTTGTTTTTCTTTACATTTTAACACATTCATTGTTTGCTAAACACTTTCTATTATTGTTAGCTATCAGCATTTGTGTATTTCTTTGTTCCCAGTGTGATGTAAAAGTCAATGGATACAAAAGCAGCCAGTAGCACTGGCTGATCATTTTTGCAGAACAAAATTAATGTGGTGTTAAATTGACCTCAAGTGTTAGAAAACTGTTGTTTATTGTTTGCGACTTGTTTTCGGGTTTTGTTTGTTTTTATTTACAGCAAATAAAGGAATCTGAAAAAATGTAACATTGAAAGTAGAAATACGGAAGAGTGCTTAAAACAAGTGAAGGACTGTGTTTAGTATTGATTGTGTGTGTCTGTGGGTAAAATCAGGTGAAAAAATTCCATTTAAGTACACAGTAGCATCTCGAAAAAGTTAATTTGATTTCAAACAATCTAGGTTTATTAACTTTTTTATTTAATTTTGAAAACTACTTAGAAAAGGTAATAGTTTGAAAATGCTTGATATCCTTGGAAAAATTCCGTTTCACTTTTTCATGTGTGTGAAGATAATTTTAAAAATGTTTAACCTCCGCCATAAACCTGCTCTCTGTTAATAAGTTTTTTACAAAATGAGCTTTTGACATTTGAAAATGGAGAAATGGTAGGAGATAGGCGAAAAAAAATTATTGTTACGGACGGGATAAGGAGTGATCTCCAATTATTTTCTCTTCCATCTCCTGCCATTTTCGTAAAAGGGATCAAAGTCCATTTTCAAATTACAAAAGACCATTTTTTTAAAAGTGGCTGTTCTTTTCTAGAAAAACACACTGTTACGACATTTGACCATTGAATATTGTTACGGACGGGCTAAAGAGTGATCTCCAATAACTTTTTTCAACATATCCTACCATTTTCGTAAAAGGGATTGTTGAATTGAAATAAGAGCTCTGGAAAAAAACTGGCTGAAAAATGCATGGAAGTCTCTGAACCAAGCAAGTAAACAAAGTGATCGTGAATTTAGATAGATCCGTATTTTGTTTATCTGTACACAAAAGGAAATTCAAAATACCAATGAAAATGAAATAAAACCAAAAGAATTAGTATTTTGATATATGAAAAAAAAGCTTTTTATTGTTACATGTAGTATTCGCATTCACAAGAATAAGTTAAACTTTATTGTGTGAAAACCGGAACCAACGTAGTGGGCACTGTTAGCCAAGCTGCCATTGCAAAAGTCATTCTGAAACATAGCATTCAGCTTTCATTTGCAATCGAAAGAAAAAAGGGGAAAATAAGCCCGTCACTGATATTAATGCCAAAGTCCTTCTAACGCTTTTACAGGGATCAAAGTAAAAAACACACTGTTACGACTTTTGACTATTGTCACGGACGAGCTCAGGAGTGATCTCCAATAATTTTTTTCGCTCATATTTTTTTATCTCTGAAAAACTTTATAATTTTTATAAATTTGATTTCTTGCAATTTCCTTTTATAAATGGGGTTTTTCCAAAAGTTTGTTACTACTTTATAGATTTTTGTTGAAGAGTATTATCTCAAATAGTTTCTTATAAATTTGTTTAAATTATTGGTTCAAAACGCATTTTTATTGCTTAAATTAGGACTTTCATGCTTAACAGAGCCAGTTACTGTATTAACAGAACTATGTTAAAATACCAGGTTTGTGTCTGAGCTTAAAAATATAAAAATTTATCTTCACACCTGTCAATTTTGATTCGTCCATCTTTTGGTTTTGCCTAGGAATTCATCCTCTAGAGAAATCTGAAGTGCTTCCATAGGTTTTAGCTAATTATTCCTTTAAAGGAACACAAAAAATTTTATTACAAAAATTTTCATCCCCGCTCTAAAGAAATTGAAATTTCAAAATATTAAATTTGATAATTTTTCGAGTGCTTTCAATAGTTTTGATGATTGATTCCGTTAGGGGGACTTTTAAGCTAAAATTTCCATTAACCTTTACTCGCCCATCTTTCTTGGTTCTCCTGGAATGGATCCTCTAAAAAAAATTTCATATATCCAATTTTAAAAAAAAATTTTAATTCTCATAGAATCTGAGCATTGATTCGGTTAGACCAAAATAATGTCTACCAATTCCATTAGTTTTTATCCGCACATCTTTTGTTTTTGTCCAGGAATTCATCCTCTAAAGAAAATCCAAATTTTTCTATTTTAAACAAATCGAAATTTCTTCTTTTCTGGAGCACTTTTATAGGTTTTAGCTATTTATTCCTTCAAAGGAACCCAAAAGCCTTCCTTTGTTCTTCTGGAACTCCATCCTTTGAAGAAATTGAAATTGAAAAAATTTCAAAATGTTAAATTTGATAATTTTTTGAGCGCTTAATAGTTCTGACGATTGATTCCGTTAGAGGGACTCTTAAGCTAAAATTTCAATCAACTTTTACTCGGCCACCTTTCTTGGGTCTCCTGGAATGGATCCTCTAAAAAACTTCCACATATCGAATTTTTAAAAAGTCTAAATTGATTAATTTTAAGACCTCCATCAAAGATTCCTTGATTGATTCCGTTAGACAGAAATAAATTCTACCAATTCCATTAATTTTTATCCGCCCATCTTCTTTGGTTCTCTTGAAATTGAGATGATGTCCTGGAAAATTTCATAATTTTTAATATTTGTATATTTTAATTTCTGTTAATAATTTCTTATTAGTTTTTTTTATTTGAAAAGCTGACGGCGTATGTGTTAGCTATAGTTTATTTTTGGGTAGGTGAGTCCAAGAATGTGCCTACAATTACATTTGGAACACATTGCCTGCGATTTCTTATATTTAACAGAGTTTGGTTTGTGTCCAGGGTTAAAAAATTTTTACAATTTTTCTTCGCGTAATTACGTTTGGAATACATTGCCCACGATTTTATATATTTAAAAGAACTATGTTAACTCCTTAACAGATCTCTCTTAAATCTGTTGGTTTATGTCCAGGGTTATGTATTTTTAAATTTAACTTCACACACATGACAACTGTAGGCTTTAAGGAGAACATTCGACAGGAATGCGAACATATCACCCGAAATATGTTGAAAAGTTATAGAAAATACAATAAAATGAGGACAAATTTTTATCAACGCTGCTAGCAGCCACTTGGTAGATAGCATATTTTCCAATTATTGTAGCAGAATAAACTGTACAGTCACAAATAAAGGTTTCCATTACTCAAAATAATTTCTTTTTTTTTTTTTACTAAAAAATTTATTCAAAAACGAAATTATATTATATATTCTGCGTCACCTTGTATAAGTATTGTATAAGTAGATTAATTTATGGAATATTTAACACATGCTAATCTAAATTGTTGGCTCTTGAGACCACTATTGTTTGTTATTATGAACTGATTTCATTATGATTTAAACGGTAATTAACTCATTTACATTTTTTCTACTATAAAACACACTTTGACGTCATCTACTAAAAATTAATGCAAGCAAGTGAAAACAAAATCTGATGTTGATTTAAGTGTGGCATTTTATTAAGCGGATATAAAGAAAAGCTATTTATATATTTCTACTTTTGGTCGCAAGTAAAATAAAGAGGCAGGTTTTTTAAGGCAACTTCAAAAAAGTTTTTTTCTTTTAACATAAAAAGATTTGAAAACGAATTTATTAAGATTAGGGCATAAACACGAGTTTTCTTTCAGGCTGCTATGTTTTTTATTATTAAAAGTAGGGCATACTTTTGGGAGTAAACTTATTTCCATAACTGGAAATATATACAATTCTATCCATTTCGTTACGAGTTTTAATATTTTCTTTTTATAGATGTTTGCGGTTGTTGAGTAAATGTAAAAAAAATAAAATAAAGCCATTGAAAATATATGACATTAATTACCATCATAGCGACGCCATTTGCACCAAATTTGAGACTTACCTAGAAAATAAAAAAAATCATTAGTATGAACTTTTAAATATTATATTTATATAAAAAAAATTTTTTAAATTACAGAATTTGTGTAGGGCGTTTAATCAAATAAAACTCACGTCTTTTCGGTTCAGTTGTCTGTTTTATTCTCCTATAATTTTCAACGTTTTAAAACAATCCTACTGTGTTTTTCATGAACAATCGAAAAATATGTTTTAACAAGTAGTATGTGTGCATAAAAATAACTAAAACATGTATGTAAACGTATAAATGTATACAGGATAATGTGACTAAAGAGTACACAAAGTTGTCACAACGTAAAGCAAATAAATCTATATATACTTATTACTTAAAGGACTAGGGTAGTTAGTCTGTTGTGGATCGTTTCTAAGCAATATATGAAATATATTGCTACATATGTAATAAAATAGTAGTCAAATTATACTTGAAGCAGTTTCACTACTATCGAAAATGTTTGCAATGTTCAGATCAAACGTAACGATCACTTACTTTGCCTGCTTCAATTGATAACCAGCTCTTTTTTTTTAAGATATGCCTTTTTTGTAACTTTAAGAGAAAGTCGAATATATTTCCGCAAACAGAGTTTGTTCAAAAGATCCTGAATGTTTGATTTCAGAAAAATATTTTTAAAATAAGTCCTTTTTATAACTTTAAGAGAAAATCAAATAGAAATGTGATAGCAAATATATATTTCCGCAAATAGAGTTTGTTCAAAAAACTGAGTCAAAAGATTGTGAAAGTTTAGTTTTAGAAAATTTTTTTTTAAGATAAGTCCTTTTTCTAACTGTAAGAGAAACACAAATAGAGACGTGATATTAATTATATATTTCCACAAATAGAGTTTGTTCAAAAAACTGAGTCAAAAGATTGTGAAAGTTTAGTTTTGGAAAAATTTTTTTAAGATAAGTCCTTTTTCTAACTTTAAGAGAAACTCAAATAGAATGTGATTTTAATTATATAGTTCCGCAAATAGAGTTTATTCAAAAAACTGAGTCAAAAGATCCTAAAAATTTAAATTTAAGAAAAATCTTTTAGGAAATTCCTTTTTAATTTCTTTGAGTAATTAATTCATTTTTTAAGCAAGTTTTTTTTATTAATTCAATCAAATTGTTTAGTTGATGAATTATTCTTATTTTATTTAACCAATATTCATTACATCTGAATACTATTTCCTTGTACATATACAAAATCCTGTACTGTAACTATAAGACTTAGTCTTGTTGTGCAGGAAACATAAATAAATAAATAAATAAATAAATAAATAAATAAATGTTTTTAAGATAAGTCCTTTTTCTAATTTTAAGAGAAACTCAAATAGAATGTGATAATAATTATATATTTCCGCAAATAGAGTTTGTTCAACATGCTGAATCAAAAGTTTAATTTCAGAAACATTTTTTTTAGATAAGTCCTTTTTCTAACTTTAAGAGAAAATCAAATAGAGATGGGGTAACAAATAAATATTTCCGCAAATACAGTTTGCTCGAAAAGCTGAGTCGAATGATTCTGAAAATTTAATTTTAGAAAATTTTTTTAAGATAAGTCCTTTTTCTAACTTTAAGAGGAAATCAAATAGAAATGTGATAACAAATATATATTTCGGCAAGTAGAGCTTTTGGAACAACTGATTCAAAAAATCAAAAAAGTTTAATTTCAGACTTTTTTTTAAGATAAGTCCTTTTTCTGTTTTTGAGAGAAAATCAAATAGACATGGGATAACAAATTTATTTCCGCAAATAGAGTTTGCTCGAACAGCTGAATCAAAAGATCCTGCAAGTTTAAATTTAAAAAAAAAAAATTGTAAGATAATGTTTAAAGCCAAATCATAAGCAATTGAGTATAAATTTTGACACACATTCAATGAAGGGAATGCCCCTCAAAACATTTATGGAAGCAAGGAAATACATATATTAACAGCCAATTGAAAAATAATAACGTCGAAAACAAAATCATAAGCAATCATTTGAATACTAATTTTGAGTTCTGTTCGATGATGGAAATGCCCATCAAAACATTTATTGTGGCAAGGAAATAAAAATATTAACAGCCTACTGAAAAATATTTCTTTTATCTCACACCAAAGTAAAAAGTACTTTTTATAAGTTCTATATTACTTTCTAATCTTCCTTCGAAAAAAACACCCGTTTGAAATAAATAAACTGATTATAAAAATGAGTATTTATAGAATATTTATTTTGTTATATATTTTATTATTTTGTAGCCAAAAAAAAAAGTATATGAAAAACGTAACACATTTGCGCCACAACACTAAAAATTAAAACTGTAGCATAACACAAGGCTCTCAGCTAAAAATAAGTTGTGTATTACATTTTTTATAACAGGTCGTCTATTGCTACAAAAAAAGAAGGCGCATTATTTTATACATTTATTACTCACATTAATTTGAAACTCTTTTGGAAAAAAAAACTCAAGCCATTATTTATTTAATTTTACTATATTTTATATTATTTCGCATTTTTTTATATGCACTTTATAGCAAATTAAGAAAAAAATAGTATTTTATATTGCATAACGTTATTAATTGGTTTCTGTTCCAACTTGTTGTGGATTTTAACCTTTAAACAATTTAAAAAAATATATACATAATATAGACATTATTTGTGCGCACAAAAACATTTTTTAACAACGTAATCTTTTGGTATTGATATAAATACCTCAACAATTGTACAATGTAAAAATTTGTGCATACTCTAAGGAGGTTGAGTTATTGTTATTGATTGAAAACCAAAAAAATAAAGAACCAAACAATGCCAAATAAAAAAACGAAACAAATTCTCATCAATAACCTTCAGTTATGGTTTAAAAAGTAACATATTTACATAAAACAAAAAATAACCAACATGACAAAAAAAATTTAGAGCAAAATACAGACATATAGAAATATTAAAAATGATATATTGACAAAGTTTTGGGGTGAAAATAGGCGCCTTCAAATACGCAAAAAATTAAAACACAGTTCAAAGCATTTTTCTAATATAATAATAATAATAATAATAATAATTTTAAAATTATTTAAGTAAAAACTATTCTTGTTTAGTATACAATCAAAAGCAATATATTTGGACAAAAGCTTACAAAATATGCAAACAAAAGGACCCCCGTAAACATCAAATAGAAAGAAACCAAGTTGCAATAAAGAGAAAAACGAACTAAATAAACCCCCAAATCATTTTTAACTTTTCTATATTGCATAACAATTCGGTTGCTTCAATAGCAACAAATGACAGCATACCTTGGGGAGCATTGAAATTTGTTTTACATAAAAAATATATTCATTTATTTACTATAACAAATAAAAAAAGTCAAAGTGTAGATTAATCTTCATTAAAAGAAAATCTTTAAAATAAAATCTCAAAACGAGTATCCATTAATTATAACAAGCTTAACACCATCACCAGCAAGTATAATTTCCAAGGTTGTATAGCAAGATGACCCTTGAAAATATGCTGTAAATTTTAGCATTTATTTGTTTCTTTTTTTCTTTTTTTTTTCTTTCACAACATCTTGTTTATGACAATGCTATGGCGAAAAAAAAAAATTATACAAATAAATATATACAAAAAAGAAGAAAGAAAGCGAAAAAAAAGTTTGTAAATAAATGTTTTATAACACCTTCTTCTTTTCGCTAGAGCAGGGGACAACAAAAAATAAGGTCAAAAATATAAAGACAAAATGACCTTGTGCATAAAAAAATTAATCTGAATTTAATTAAAATCTTTCAATTTTAAAAATATGAAAAGAAATCGGATATATTCTCAGAAACAGTTCAATAAAAAATATTTTATTTATACCTGTAACCCATTAAGGCCTAGTGATTTTTTTTTTTTATTCTATTTTCTTTATAAAACTTAATAGCATAAGTAATTAGAAGTTTGAAACAAACGGCACAATTGTTGCAAAAAAATTTTTGGGTTTGAGAAAAATGTTGTTTGATTAAAAAAAATGTAAAGGTGTCACATTACGCGATCTTGGTGGCCAATTTAATCCTTCTCTACGAACAACAATGCAATTTTCGAACTTTTCTTTGAAAATATCTTTTCCATTTTCCCCTAAAAATAGCATGGTATCATCTCCCTGTAACAATTTCCATTAACCGTAATTGCATTCCCATTTTTGTGCTCTCCAGACCAGAAACCACAAAAAATCGTAATATGATGGTTGATCTAAGATAACTCGTAAATTCTCTATTATCTAATAGTGGACCTTCTAATTCCTCCTGCATGTAATTACCTGCTTAGTCAATGACACACGAGGCTTATTGACTTAATAGGCTGAAGTGTCATTACTGATTTGTTATATTACAGACATCTGTTAGAAGACAACAGCATCTCAAGGATTATTAGACTTCGAAAACCCGCATGTGCCATAGTTATCCAAGAAATTAATTCCCTTTCATTTTTAGGTTTATACTACAGCCAGAACATTTCAGCTTAGACATGCACCTCCACCATGATCAGCGTTGAGATGGTCTACAAGAATAACCTGCCGGGTTAATTTCCTTTCATTTTTAGGTTTATACTACAGCCAGAACATTTCAGCCAAGACAAGCACCTCAACCATGATCAGTGCCGAGATGGTCTACAAGAAGAATCTGCCGGGAGCTGTTCTGTGTGTGTGTGTGTGTGTGTGTAGTTATCAAAGAAACTAATTCCCTTTTTTTTTTGGTTGAAACAATAGCCAGAACATTTCAGCCAAGACATGCACCTCAACCATTATCAGCACTGAGATGGTCTACAAGAGAGCTGTGCTGTGTGTGTAGTTATCAAAGAAACTAATTCCCTTTCATTTTTAGGTTTAAACCACAGCTAAAAGATTTCAGCTCAGACATGCTCCCCAAGTATGATCAGGGCCGAGATGGTATACAAGAAGAACCTCCCGGGAGCTGTGCTGTGTGTAGTTATCAAATAAACTTATTTCCCTTCTGTTTTAGGTTTAAAACACAGGCAGAACATTTCAGCCTAGACATGCACCTCCACCATGATCAGCGCCGAGATGGTCTACAAGAATAACCAGCCGGGAGCTGTACTGTGTGTGTGTATGTGTAGTTATCAAAGAAAGTAATTCCGCTTCTGTTTTATGTTTAAACCACAGCCAGAACATTTCAGCCAAGACGTGCACCGCAACCATTATCAGCGCTGAGATAGTCTACAAGAAAACCCTCCCGGGAGCTGTGCTAATACCCGTTCTGACGATTAACGTTTGGTAAGCACAAAAACATATATGTCGTGCGGTTTCCTAGAGATATATTTACTACAATAAATAAGAAACTCCTACTCATCTATGACCCAGAAAGTAGAGTGCCCCAGTTAGGGGTACATCAAGGTAAAACCTGCTCCTAGGGAAGCTCTCGTCGGCGTCAGATTGTGTATATTGATTTAATTTATTTGCCTTGTAGGCTTTATGTGAAGATGGATCCTAGCGTGCCCATAAGGCTTGCAAGGATCACACAGGTCACAACTTTTGCTGAAGAGCTGGGGATTTCCAATTCCTCCTGTGTGCAATTTACCAGTCAGTTAATGGAAGGCAAGACTTAATGAGTTGATAACACATTAGAGCATCAACCCTGAACTAATTGATGCATCTAATTATAACAACTGGTCTCTTACATTACAGGTATCTGTTGGAAGCACTCGGAGGTTATTAGCCCCGAAAACCGGCATGCACCATAGTTATCTGGAAAACTAATTCCCCTTCTAGCAATTTTAGGTTTAAGCCACAGCCACGATGTTTAAGCCAAGGTTGTCATGCAGCTGCCTAGTGTTTTAGTTGCTACAACAAACCAAAAACTCTCACCCCTCTAAGCACCAGAAAGAAGAGTACCCTGTTTAGGTACACACCAAGATAAAACCTGCTCTCCATGTGGGGGAAGAGGGTTGGTTGGAAACCGGTTTTTGAGCCTGCTAACAAAAGTTTTTTGTTCGCAGCTATCGAAAGATAATTTCACCTGGTGCAGTTGCACATATAGTTCAGCCGCGTTATACAGGAAATATCCTAATAGGCATATTTCAAGAAACTCAATCATCTATTGGTCTTCCCTTATCGCGCTCTCCTGACCGATTGTTGTAACCAAGAAGTACTCGTATAAAATTCACTACCGATAAATGTGATTGAGGTAAAACATTGAATTCGGGCGACAATAGCTGCAATCTGAGCTTCAACTTTGAGGGTATTAATAACAAAATTTTTGTTACGACAACACACCTGCAGCAACGGGCAGGGCAGGCTTTTGAATTCAATTATTTTTAAGACTTAAGCGATGTATACATGTAGAAATGTCTCAATAATACACTTTGATGTTTGGTTTATTTTTAAATAAGTATGGTATTTCAAGTTTTATTTCAAAATTAATAGTGTATTTAAAAGTTAAATAATATTTTAAATGAAAAAAAAAAAAAGATTTACAAATTAAATAATTATATTTCATTAAAAGATTCAAGTTCAGTAAATTGTCCGTCCGAATTTTCAACTTCTTTTACAACTTTTACAACTTCTTTTTATCTACTTGGCTGAATCAACTTTTAACAACTTTACCATCGGAGGTCTACAACACGACTGTCAAATTCTTCACTCATCTTCTTTTCCGTGTTTTCCTATTCGTCTGTGTTGTAATATTTAGTACGTAAATCTGTCTGATCAACTCTACAACCCTACATACATATCACCAGCAATCGAATTGCCAGCCAATTTTATATGAAAAGCAATAATTTGAGTGAATTCTACATAAACTTTTTAGACAAGTCGCTTGCTTATTATTAATACAATTTTATGGACTTTCAAATGAATAATATATTAAATGAATTCCACGCATCCGCTTGCTATCTACAGCTGCCGTAAATTTTATTTTTTATAACCTGTGGCAAGAAAACTGAATGACAATAAAACTAAATCTTTTGTATATCATAAAAAACATTTTTCTGTAACTAAAAGCCACATAGACTTTTCCAATCTTAAAAACTAAAGCACATCAACTCTGGCACTTAATAAAATCTTTTGTTAACTAAACTATTGCATATTTAATAACTTTGAAAAACGAAAAAAGCCTACTTCTAGGCGAAAAAAATAAAATCAAATAAAGAAAAAAAACCTGACAGGTTTTAATGGCTTATTAAGTGACAAGAAAGAAGAAAAAAAATTGCGATGTTTTATTTGTCTAAACTTTGCATTTTTATGAGTTTTGTCTTAACAACTTTTGTTCCATCATAAAAACGCAAACAAAAAACATTAGAAAAACGCACAATTTTTGCTTAATTTGTATTTACATCTTCAAAAGTTTCTAAGAAAGGCGCAAAAAAAAAGTGGAAGAAAACATGTTAAGTGATAAATATAAAAAAGTTTTCTTTAACAAACTTAAAAAGACTTGTAAATTTTGTTCTCTCTGCATGGCAAGTCATGTCATGTCATAGTTACAAATACTCACACGTCACTATTCATCGACACGCACTTACTAATACACATGCATTAACAAATTTGCGTGAGCTTGTGGGAATTTTTACATGCAAACAATGTCAAGTGGCATTAACTTGAGTTAAATTTGTTAAAATAAAGCAAAACACAAAAAACAAAAAGGAACAAAAACAACATAAATATGTTTATTGACAAAAACAAAAACTAAAACAATTTAGCTCATGAAGCTTAACGAACTGTTTGTCTGTCTGTCTGTCTGTCTGCTTTTGGCTGACAGAAACACATGAAGAAAGTTTACAAATTAAAGGCTTTTTCTTCTTCATTTAGAAAATGAATATTTGTTTTCGAAATTAACTCAAAAATGTTGGAAAAATTTTAATTAGATCATATAAAATCGCACATATATAAATATAAAATTATATCGCTCCTTTATTGCAACACAGTCTTAACTAAAAAAAATGTTGTTTTAAGAAAAACACATTTCAAGTTTTTAGTTTTCATACAAGTCTTAGAAAAAATTTTTAGAAAATATCTGCTAAAGGAAACAGTATAAAAATAATTTGAATAAATTTTTGGCACAATATAAAAGGTGGAATTATTAACAATTCTGCATTGTTAACTCGAAAAGCTCATTTTTTGAGATATGACTATGTTGCAATAAAGGAGCGGTATATATAAAATACGATAATTTTCTAACAATATAAAAACCGTATTCAAGTAAATTTTTTATTTGTAGGATAACAGGCTTTTTACACACATCGACTACATAATATTTTGAAGATGTTAACATCTTCCCATTGGAAATACAGTGTTTTAAAACTCAATATTTTCCAACATCTTCGTAAAATGTTCCTATCTCATTTTATTCCACCCAACATCTTTCCATTATTTCAGTATTATCACTAGAAATAATGTCCATTATTCTTGTGGCATCACCGAAAAAACGCCATATGTATTGAAAGAAATTAAAAAAAAAACAAGTGTAGTATATTTGGCTGGGCTAAAAACCCTTCGCGATAATCACGTAAATATGTAGTATATATTACAAATTTAAACTAAGTATGATCGGATATATATGGACCGATATCAGGGGGAAAAATATTTTTGCTTTGTAATCACCATTCCAAAACGGTAATCTTTCATGGACAAATCGGTTAAGGCTATATCTTGAGTGTATGTATGTGGACCGATATCGGAAATTTTTATTTGCTATATTTGAGTAACCTCATTTTATTACCACTGCTTTTAAGCAAAACTGCTTTTTAGCAAAAAAATTTTTTTCTTCGAATAATCGGTTCGGTCTATATGGATCTACATCGGAATTTTTATTTTCTGTACTTTATAACCAGAACTACTTTTAAGTAAACAAACAACTTATTTCATGGAAAAATCAGCTTAGACTATATCTCGGATATATGTATGTATATGGACCGATATCGAAAATTTTCATTTTCTTTATCTTAATAACCTCCTTTTGTTACCAGAACTGCTTTTAAGCAAAAAAAAATTTTTCATAGAAAAATCGGTTTAGGCTATATCTTGGATAAATATGGACCGATATCGGAATTTTTTATTTTCTGTACTTTAGTAACTTCCTTTTATAACCAGAACTATCTTTAAGCAAACAAACAACTTATTTCATGGAAAAATCGGTTTAGACTATATCTCGGATATATGTATATGGACCGATATCGGAAATTTTCATTTTCTTTATCTTAATAACCTCCTTTTGTTACCAGAACTGCTTTTAAGCAAAAAAAAAATTTTTATAGAAAAATCGGTTTAGGCTATATCTTAGATAAATATGGACCGATATTGGAATTTTTTATTTTCTGTACTTTAGTAACTTCCTTTTATAACCACAACTACCTTTAAGCAAACAAACAGGTTATTTCATGGAAAAATCGGCTTAGACTATATCTCGGATATACATATGTATATGGACCGATATCGAAAATTTTCATTTTCTTTATCTTAATAACCTCCTTTTGTTACCAGAACTGCTTTTAAGCAAAAAAAAAATTTTTATAGAAAAATCGGTTTAGGCTATATCTTGGATATATATGGACCGATATCGGAATTTTTATTTTCTGTACTTTAGAAACCTCTTTTTATTACCAGAACTGCTTTTAAGCAAAAAAAAAAAGTTGTTTCTTGAAAAAATCGGTTTGGACTATATCTCGGGTATATATGGACCGATATCGGAAATTTTAGTTTTCTTTATCTTAGTAACCTCCTTTTATTCACAGAACTGCGCTTAGGCAAATAAAAATTGTTTCTGGGAAAAATCGGTTCAGACTATATCTCGGGTGTATGTATATGGACCGATGTCGGAAATCTTCACATGCTGCATTTGGTAACCTTCTTATATTACGAGAACTGCTTCTAAGCAAAAAAGGGTTGTTTAAGTTCGCTTATGCGACATTTTCATTAAAAAATCGACTTAGGCTATATCTCGGGTATATATGGACCGATCGATATCGGAAATTTTGATATTCTCCTTATATTACCAGAACTGATTTTAGGCTGAAAAAGTTGTTTAAGTTCGCTTGCGCGGCATTTTCATGAAAAAATCAGTTAAGGCTATATCTCGGGTATATATGGACCGATATAGAAAATTTTCATTTTCTGTTTTTTAGTAACCTCCTTTTATTACCACAACTGCTTTTAAGCAAAAGAAATTGTTTGATGTAAAATCGATTTGGACTATATCTCGGGTCTATATGAACCGATGTCGGAAATTTTTCCTTGCTGTATTTGTTAACCTCCTTATAATACCAGAACAGCTTTTAATAAAAAAAAATTGTTTAAGTTCGCTTACGCGACATTTTCATGGAAAAATCGGTTTAGGGTATATATAGACCGATATTGGAAATTTTCATTTTCTGTATTTAAATAACCTTTTTTTATAACTTTTAAGAAAAAAAAATTGTTTAAGTAGGCTTACGCGAAATTTTCATGGAAAAATCGGTGTATATATCTCGGGTATATATGGACCGATATCAGATATTTTCATTTTCTGCATATCAGTAACCCCCTTTTATTACTAGAACTGGTTTTAAGCAAAAACAGCTGTTTAAGTTCGCTTAGGCGACATTTTCATTAACAAATCGGTTTAGGCTATATCCCTGGTGTATATAGACCGATAACCTTTTTTTGCCTTTTAATCGCCATGCCAAATAATTTTGTTAGGTTTGAAGCAGAAAAACATTTTTTTTCCAAAATTTTCATATAAAATTAAAAAAAAATGTATTTTTTTTGGAATTTTGAATATCTTAGCTATACTCGTATATGAACCGATTTTACTGAATTCCAATTTCAAGCCTATGAAACGAAGGGGTAATAGAATGGTGAAAGAAAAAAGTTTCGGAGTCTAATGGTTTTCTCAGAAACGGTATGTAAAAGCGGCGGAGAGAAGGACAACGCTTACTTTCACACGTAATCACAAACCATTTTGGTTTTCTTCAACATAAGTCTTTGTTTTGTAAAAAATTCTTAAAACCTACTTAAATCTTATAAATAGTAGAAAAATATATATAGTTAAATTCGTTTTCCTTATGCAAACATATAATGAATATTTGTAAATATTAACACTTTACCAATTAATCTATATCTTAACAAAATAATGCTACAATAAGGTTACTTAAATGCTACACAGGCAATAATTTAAATAGAAATTTGTCGAACTATTCATAAACGTCTACTTAGACTAATTAAAACTTTCAAAGTAATTAATTGCTATCAAGCATGAGAACTTTCGTTAACAGACAGGACAAACATAAACAAAATAGCATAATATTGATAAGGCTTACTGACGTACCTAAATGTATGTCACAGTATTAGTAGTGCATGTTGTTGATCCCACTAGCAATACTATTAAATAATTATATAGAATGTGTTAGTTAATAAGAGCTATTTAGTACAATAAATCATTAAAGGCGATAAAAATTTCATAAATAATATTTATATAAAAACGAAATAGTAAAAACTTTTCTCCTTAAAATAGGCTTTGAATTTTTCATTTCAAGAAAAGTAATTTTTCTTTTCAAACTTTTCTTATTATTTGTGTATGTTTCACAGAGATGCCAAAGCAATTGCATTAAATAGTTTGCCGCACACTCATTAAGGTATTTTATTTTTTAATTATTTAATAATTATCTTAGTGCTACTCCGCAAAGTATGCTATAAATAAAAACAAAAGTAAAAACTAATTAGTATGTGCATTTAATTTGAAATTCACTGCCATTATGAAGGACTTTTTGTTATTGCAAGAGCAGCTAGAAAATAATATTGTGGGCTTTTAAATGTTGGATGCATTTTTGTGTTTTGATGATATAAAGTGAAAAGCTGACGTAATGTGGTTTTGATGCTTTTGCTGGAAAATATTTTTATAATGTTAAAAATTTGTAAAGAACTCAAAAACAGAATGAATCTTTCAAGAACAAAGGTTGTGCACTTTTCATTACAAATTTCCGGTAAAATGTTATTTTTTTAAATAAAAACAGCCGCCGAAATGCGGAATTTTTAAGATAATTAATTTCTAACATTATTCGTTTGATAATTTATGTAGTAGGCGATAGAAAGTTAGCAAAAAAAAAAAAACAGGATAAAAACAAGAAAAACACGGTAGAAAATCTTGCTACTTTGATCATTAACCATGAAATAAAAGATCAATATTTAAAGGCAAAATTAAGAAAAATGTTGAACAGATTAGCCGACATTATAAAAAAAGGTCATTATATTTGATGGCAAATTTAAAAATATTTATTTATATTAACATATAAATTTACAGAATTAATAATAAAATTTAGGGAACTGTCTGCAGACAGTTTCCATATTCCAAGAGACGTCGTCGTCATCACATGAAGTCGACACAAAAATTTTGGCATTTATTTACTCTTTGGCAACAACAATGGCATGTTGTTGAGAGCCTCTAATTATTGCTTAGATCTTCGAAATATCGAAGTCCTATCAAATACTATATAGCTACTGTCGAAGACGAATGTTTTTATGTCGTCTCGATGTGATGACGATTATGGGGGATTATTACGGTCAACTTTATTATAAATGTGTATACATTCTAGTCCAAAAACTAACAAAAAGTTGAAGTTAAAAAATCGAAAAAAAAATGTTTAAACTCGTTTTTTTTTTTTTTTTTTGTTTTTGGAAACGCTATAAAGGCTCAACATTACTCAAGAGGTGGAATTAAAAAATTTCATTCATTTTTTCGTTTGCCCAATACATGATTATTATTTTTTTTTTTTAATCCTTTTTTCTAGATTATAAATCCAAATCTTTTTTGCTGAAAATGCAGAAAACGAAATCACTTGAAAATGTTTTGAGCTTTGCAGTAATGAGCTCATTTTACATAATTTTCCGTTAAATTTTAAAAAATTTTTCGCGAAGATGTTCGAAATCCTACATTCTCTATATTTTATAGACTGAAAAAAAAGAAATAAAAATTATGTCAACGGAAAAACTATTAAATATTACATGGTGACTTTTGGCCCACCCTGTATAGCGTAACATAAACTAAAATAAAAATTTGTTGCAAAACCATAAAAACATAATATGATTTTGAGTTTAAACAAATTGATCCTAAATGTAGGCAACACTTTCTCAATATGTGTAAAGTAACAGTTTTCTTTGAAAAATAGTTCGAAAATGAATTCGAAAAATTAATAAGCGCTTCTTGCAGCAATATCTATTCAGACATGATTGATTTTTTCTGTGATAATTTTCATGAAATATTATTGCTGGGATATTGAAGTCAGTCTGCTATCAACATAAATCATAAATCTGTCGCAAATCAAGATACTTTCGTTTAAACGACATCGATATGTTATTACATATTTTTTCATATATTATTGTATATGCATATTTTGAAAAAAAAATCCGTCTTTTGTTTTCCTTTATAATGCTTTTAAAAGTAAATTTTAAATACACATAAACAAAAATATTTAACCAAAATATTTAACAAATTCAAGAGATGGCTTTTTAACAATTTCAAACATATATGCAGCTTTGGGTTTTAGCCTCAGTGGACTTTTATATCTTTGTTCAAACATTTAACTTTACATACTATTATTTTCAAAAACATAATGAGAATTTAAAAGAAAATTCTTGTGTTCGTAGCTTTCAAGCATAAAAAAAGCATTTTCTTTTACTTTGACGTTTTGTTTTAAAAGCAAAGTAAGTTTTTTTTCGGTAAAGCGGTAAAGTGCTGAATGCATGCCCCAGAAGTCGTCACCTCTCTGGCACGTTGGACTTCGCACATAACATTTACCATCTAAAAGTCCCTTTATCTGCTCTGAGAAAGTTATGCATCCTTGAATTGGTTTCATTATTTAGAGGTAGTTTTCTATGTGACCTTAAGGCTGCAACTCATAAGCCTGCGTTTGTTCTGTACATTTACTTCCCGTTGATATGACGTCTAGTCCGCTTAAAGACATCACAATGTCTTTCTTCTTTTCCCGCAGTGCGCATTCGTAGTAGCTCCTTAGATCTATCCACCCCACTACACATGAGGAGGAAAATATTTTCTTTATTTTTCCGCAGATAGAAATTTTAACTTCGTCATAAAAAATACATTCTAAATCTGTTTTACAAGAATTTTTACTACCAGACTATCACCAAGGAAATATACTTTTAAGGCAGCAGAGCAATAAGCTTTCTTTGACAGCTTTTAAAAATTTTTCAATATTTTTGGAGTTTTATTTTATTAGAACAATATTTTTTTATATTTCATTCTTACACAATATTTATCACCACTTTTAAGGCACGAGTCAGAGAGACCGTTAAACAAAGTTATGTATATTTTTATGTTCTGGTATAAATTTTGTTTTAATATCCTGCCATTATATACATAGGTTTCGCCTTCATATACGTAGAATATACGATCTTTTTGCCAGTTAACGTTAATTGAAAATAATTTTTTTTATATTTTGCTATAAAAAAATTGTAAGGCTCATACTATGACCACGCATGTTAGAGTTTTTGGTCGTTGGCGTTAATTAGTAACAAAACTGACATCACTGAGAGTTCAAAAAAACACAGCATGCTTAACAATATCCATAATTTGCCAATGCCGCTGATTTGTTTTCATTATATTGTTGACCACGCTTTTACGAGTAGCTTACCAAATAAAATTTTCTTCTCTATGGCTGAAAGATGGCTTGTCAGTTGTCTTTTCTATGTCTGGTAGTCTCGTCTATGTCTTGTTTAAATCCAGCTGCGCATTGTCTTCTCTGTGTCCGGAAGTTAGCTTGTCAGTATATTGTCTTCGCCTAGTATTTCTCTGTCTGTTAAATGTCACGTCAATGTTTTCTTTAAGTCCAGCTGTGTCTGTCTATTTTGTTTTGGCCTAGCTGTTGTTTTTTTATGATTGGGAATTGTCTTGTCAATGTCTTCGGTGTATGTCTTCTCTATGTCTAGAAGTTGACTTTTCAATAATTTGTCTTTTATATGTCTGGGATATGTTTCGTCAATGTCTTATTTAAGATTTGCGGTGTATGAGTTTTCGATGTCTAGAAGTTGACTTGTCAACAATTTATCTTTTCATGTCTGGGAGATGTTTCATTAAAGCTTTGTTTAAGTCCAGTTGTGTATGTCGTCTGAGTGTCTGAAAGTTAACTAGACAGTATTCTGAGAAATGTGTCGTCAATGTCTTGTTTAAGCAATACTGAGTATGTCTTCTTCATATCTGGAATTTAGCTTGTCAATATTTTGCTTTTTTGTTGTCCTAGTTGTTTGTATGTTGTCTATGTCTTATAGATGGCTCGTTTATATCTTACGTATGCCTTATCTATGTCTTCTATATATGTTATCTTTTGTCCAAAACTTGTAAATTTTTCAAAACTGGCCTATAGCCATTCCTTTTCTCTTTCTTGATAAAGTCTTCTATATCTTTAACTTGTATCGTATCTATGCCTTTTGTGTCTTGACTTGCTTTTATTGTTTTTGTCTACATCTTCCGTATGCCTTATTTATTTCTTATATAAGTCCAGCATATGTCTTCTATATCCCTTGTCTATGTCTTTTCTATATATTATCCCTTTTCTAAAACTTGGCAATTTCTTGTTGAGTCTTCGTCATGTCGTATTTTAGTCGTACTTACGTCTTGTTTATGTTTAGCTCCACCTATCATATGTTATGTCTTTATGGTGTTTACAACTGCCTTAAAAATGAATTGCCTAGGTCTTGGCGTATCATGCCTCTACATAAGTGATATCTATAGCTTGCTTAAATCTCTCTTGACAAAGTTTTGCCAATCTTATCTAAGTTTTGTCTATGCCCTCTTCTGTATCTTGTCTAAGTCCTGCCAATGGCTTCCATATAAATTATTTGTGCCTTGTCTATGTCTCATCTAAATCTCGCAAATATCTATCATGTATAGTCTATGGCTTTTTTTATCCTTTGCCTAAAACTTGTCAATTTCCTGTTTACATCTAGGCCATGTCATATTTTTGTCTTGCTTATACCTTGTCAATGTTGAGCTCTATATATCTTATGTTATGTCTTTATGTTGTTTATAACTGCCTTAGAAGTGTATTGCTTAGGTCTCGGCGTATCATGATCCTATTTAAGTTGTATTTATAGATTGCTTATATCCCAGTCTTGTCAAAGTTTTTTCAATCTTTATCCTGTGTTTTATCTATGTATATACTCCCTCTGTCTTGCCTAAGTCTTGATAATGCCTTTTTATCTGTTGTCTATATCTTGCCTCCGCCTAATTTATGTGTTGTTCATGTCTTACATACACATATGTATATGCCTTATCTACATATTCTCTATGCCTTATCCGTGGTCTATAACTTGTTTATTTCTCTTTTACATCATGAACATATCGTGTTTTTGTTCTATCTATACTCTGTCTTCCAAGTTTATGTTTTGTATATATCTTCTTCAGGTACGGATCCAGCTGATTCTCTTGAGGGGAGAAAAAAATTAAAAACTTTTGTTTTGAGCAATTTCTGTGGGAGAGAGCGGGATAATAACCGACTTATCGATGCACGCGTCTGGTATTTTCTGTAACTTTTATATCTTGAACAATATTTGATCGGTGTTTTGTTGATGTAGTTTCTATAACTTTTCTGTATTTTGTCTATCTTTGGTTTATGTATATCTTGATAGAATATTGTTTATGCCATGTCAAAGTTTCATATTTGTGTTGTCAATGCATTATTTAAGACTTGTCAATGCCTTTGTTCTGTCTCGTGTAGGCCCTATCTAACCCCTGTGAATGTCGTTTATATATCTGATATATAAATATCTGATATAAAAATATGTCTGATATATCTTTTGTCTATTTTTGTATGTGTCTTGCCTATGTCATGTCAAAGTCACATCCTTGTCTTGTCAATGCCCTGCTTATATTTTGTATATGTTTTGCCTATGTCATGTCAAAGTCTCACCCTCAGTCTTGTCAATGCCCTTTTTATCTCTCGTGTTTGTCCTGTCTAAGTCTTGTCAGCACCTTGTTTGCGTGTTATCTACATATATCTTGTTTATATCTCGGCGATCTCTTGTCTATATTTTTTTATGTTTTCTTGTCTATCATGCCTACTTTGCACGTGTCTTATCTAATCATTGAATTATATATTCTCTCTTCCTGGCCTCAAAATCTATGCTTTTTTTTCTGTCTATGTATTTTCTGTAACTTGTATGCAATTTGGACATGTTTTCTATATGTAATGCCAATGTTTTGTTAATGTCGTATCTCTGTCTTGCCTATATATTGTCTATATATTATTCAAGCTCTGCCAATGTCGTATATATACTTTGTCTGCCCTTTATCATTATTTTGTCTTTCTATTCACAAAAAAAAAAAAAAAAATCAACAAAATTTGTGTTTGAAAAAATTTTGTTGATTTTTAACAAAATAGTTGTTTTCGATCAATAATTAATTTTACTAAACTTTTGTTTGAGTCCACGAATTCCTTTAACGAATTTCGTTATTGAACACGAAAAAAAGTTTTCTGTGTTGCGTTTCCTGAATTAAATATATTTTTCACTTGCTCAAAATCCACCACAGGTCTTTTCCACAACTTTTTCTTATATATTGTCTATGTCTGCACATTGTTTATGTTTTACAAATCTCTTGCCAAATTTTTGTCAATGTCATATCTTTGTTTTGTCTATGTCTCAACTGTGTACTAGCTAAGTCCTGTCAATGGCTTGTATATGCAATGTTCTACACCACATCAGTATCCTGCCTAGATTTTATTTATGTATTTTCTTTGTTCGACATGTCTTGTCCATGGCTTGAGCTAAGCGTTTATCTTATGCACAACATGACAATTCTGTTTACTTTTTTTGACTAAACAAAGAAGAAATCAATTTTAAAATCGGTAATACCTCTCTCAGATTTCGTATGCTCTTGTTCCGCTGCATAGTCGTAGTTATTTCCCCTGATGGTATAAAATATCGAGTAGATGAAAGAGAAAATGTTTGCGGTGTTCATTGGAAATAGGCAAAAGAATAAATAATTCTTTTTGTTGACATAAACACTAACTAGACACTTGTTCGATACTATTCCTCAACGAATATGGTAAAACCTGAAAGACAGCGTATAAAAGTAAACCAGAATTACTCGAACAAAAGAACTGTCAAAATGTTTATGGGTACAAAATTTTTTCACACAAAAAAATAATATATGCAAATCTTGCGTGTTCTCAAATATCCTTCTCATGGTTTTACCATTTTACACAGTATAATTCATCACCTAAAAACATGTTAAAAAATACAATATACATATATATATATTAAAGTGGAATAACACAAGCACGTTGAATAAATATTTATCTACAAAATCAATAAAATGATATGTATGGATGTGTAACGTGGAATTTTTTTATACATATGTGTGTTGATATGTTAGCATCCCAGTTGGCCAGGTCTTAAAGACATCTTGAACGAGGGGTACAAGACAGTCAATAGGAAATCGTGGAAGACATGTTCACGATATCTCAAATAAATCGTTGAGGAAATTTACGAACAAATGGCCACGGTATCAGGCAACAGCGACAGTTTCCCTCGCCACATCGTTGACGTTTATATATACTACATTATTCTCTACCATGTCGTCGAGGAATACATACACTACACTACCTCGTAAACGATTGTGTAGGCGATGATTTCCACCTCTACATCGTCGACGATTGCATAGACGACATATTCGTTGACGATTGTTCCGACGATATCTTCACTAAATTGTGAATGATAGTGAATGAAAATTATTAATTAATTTTTTCAGCTTCTTGTCTCTTTTAGTTTTTTTTTTAATTATTAATAGTATCATAGCACAATTTGTAAAGAATGCTAACAAATTTGACAACGAAATATTTAAAATAACATAAAAATCTTTTACATATTTTAAGTAATCCCCCCTATTCCCTGACGATATGTCTCGTACTGCTGTTAATATTCAACTGAGTAAAACTGTATACTCAAATTTTATAAAATTGGTTGTTTTTTTTATAGTCCCGTTAATTTTTTTGCAGAAATATTTTACTAGAACGATTTGAAGACCAGATTGAAGGCATTGTCGCCCATCGTGTCGCTCATTTAAACAGAAATATAAATTCATGCCTACATGAACAATTTGAAAACATTGTCGCCCACATGGTCCTCTTTTCATTACAAAACCTACACAAAAGAGTACAAATCGTGCCCATACGAGTATCTTCGAAGACAGTGTCATCTAGGACGATTTTGCCAACTGGGATGTAGGAATATGAAAAGGATAAACAAGTTGTAGACACATGCACAAAAAAAATATATATAACAAAAAAAGTATTAAAGGTATCGCGATGATTTTTTCTTTTATATTTTTGTACGATAAAATATTAACACAATGTTATAAAATTGAATTAACAAAAGCATAACTTAAGGCAAACAATTGCTATGAAATTGAGCAGTATATTACTGTGAGAAATTCAATTTATTTCAATAGCAAGTAGTAAGAACAAAGCAGTTATGAAAAGCAAGTGTTTTCTTTTTCACAGCTATAGAATGTTATGCCTTAAATCTATTTGCTATTCAAGTGTTGATAATTTGCCCTCAAATAAGACAACAATATCAATTTACGGCTTAGAAAAACGATGTTTTGACTTTCAAGGAATTGGCAATGGTATTATTGGATTTTGGTTTTGAATGGTAAATTGTCAATAATACTTAATACTTAAGAGGTTTCAATGGAAATGAGAATGTTAGAGAATTTGCCTTAGAGGTGGAAAGTTGGTAGGGAAAATTAGGAAAATTTGAAGTATACCTTGGGGGGGATTAAACCAGCAGAATACTTTGCTTAAAAGTTAATTTAAATATTGTTTCAATTTTGTTCTAATGAATTGCTTTCTGTAAGTCAAATAAATTTGTGGGAGATTTTTAATTCGTTAATTTAGTTATAATAGATTAAAAATAACAATTTTCCAACTCATTGACTAATTTTAAATATATTTAAACATAAATTCAAACAAATAAATAAGAATATAAAAAAAAATATATATCGTTTGCCTCAAATAGAAACACCTGTGCTAATATAACAGCAACATTACAAGAGAGGAAAAACACATATAAACGCATAACAAGGTGTTGCAATATTAATGCAAGATTTGAATTAGTGTTAAGAGATTCTTCTTAATGTTAAGGCTTTTGATTAACTCAGTTTATTTACTTTATTAGCTTCCAATATTGAAACAAACACAGATTATTTTCTATGCTTCCTAGCTCCCTATATACTTCATAGGAATAGCTTCTAATCAGCTACGGGATATATCCATGTGACACACATTAGAATCACTATAAAAACTCCAGGAAATATACGAGTTAAGGCCTACCTACATGCTACCTACGATATGTATACAAACATGATGTATTTATCAATTTGGAATAAACTAAACATTTGCTGTTAATTTATAGCTCTATTGAGTGTTGAAAAAGGATTTTAGAGGATTTGTTGCCTACTTTGAGGCTGTTGTATTTGTTACATTTGTTATTGTAAATAACATTTCATTTTTCTTAGAAGTTTGTTCCATTTGACAGTTTTATTATATATAAATTACCCTTATATTTTTTATAAATTATTTCAATACGAGAATAGGAAACAAAAATGTTTTGATATGTAACCGTGACAAAAATAAAATATGAGTTAATAGTTGCATTAAAATCCATAAATCAACGAAAAAAGGCTGATTTGGGTTCCACAACATGACACAATAAATATTAATAATAAACAAACAAAAAACCATTGGGGGTCTAACAAATTGGGAGACATAGATGAAGTGGGAGCTCAGTTTTAAGTTTATCAGCTTTATGGCTTGTGATAAAAAAAAAATTGGGTTGTTTGTCTATGTCTTGTCTATGTCTTGTCTATGTCTTGCCTATGTCTTGTCTATGTCTTGTCTATGTCTTGTCTATGTCTTGTCTATGTCTTGTCTATGTCTTGTCTATGTCTTGTCTATGTCTTGTCTATGTCTTGTCTATGTCTTGTCTATGTCTTGTCTATGTCTTGTCTATGTCTTGTCTATGTCTTGTCTATGTCTTGTCTATGTCTTGTCTATGTCTTGTCTATGTCTTGTCTATGTCTTGTCTATGTCTTGTCTATGTCTTGTCTATGTCTTGTCTATGTCTTGTCTATGTCTTGTCTATGTCTTGTCTATGTCTTGTCTATGTCTTGTCTATGTCTTGTCTATGTCTTGTCTATGTCTTGTCTATGTCTTGTCTATGTCTTGTCTATGTCTTGTCTATGTCTTGTCTATGTCTTGTCTATGTCTTGTCTATGTCTTGTCTATGTCTTGTCTATGTCTTGTCTATGTCTTGTCTATGTCTTGTCTATGTCTTGTCTATGTCTTGTCTATGTCTTGTCTATGTCTTGTCTATGTCTTGTCTATGTCTTGTCTATGTCTTGTCTATGTCTTGTCTATGTCTTGTCTATGTCTTGTCTATGTCTTGTCTATGTCTTGTCTATGTCTTGTCTATGTCTTGTCTATGTCTTGTCTATGTCTTGTCTATGTCTTGTCTATGTCTTGTCTATGTCTTGTCTATGTCTTGTCTATGTCTTGTCTATGTCTTGTCTATGTCTTGTCTATGTCTTGTCTATGTCTTGTCTATGTCTTGTCTATGTCTTGTCTATGTCTTGTCTATGTCTTGTCTATGTCTTGTCTATGTCTTGTCTATGTCTTGTCTATGTCTTGTCTATGTCTTGTCTATGTCTTGTCTATGTCTTGTCTATGTCTTGTCTATGTCTTGTCTATGTCTTGTCTATGTCTTGTCTATGTCTTGTCTATGTCTTGTCTATGTCTTGTCTATGTCTTGTCTATGTCTTGTCTATGTCTTGTCTATGTCTTGTCTATGTCTTGTCTATGTCTTGTCTATGTCTTGTCTATGTCTTGTCTATGTCTTGTCTATGTCTTGTCTATGTCTTGTCTATGTCTTGTCTATGTCTTGTCTATGTCTTGTCTATGTCTTGTCTATGTCTTGTCTATGTCTTGTCTATGTCTTGTCTATGTCTTGTCTATGTCTTGTCTATGTCTTGTCTATGTCTTGTCTATGTCTTGTCTATGTCTTGTCTATGTCTTGTCTATGTCTTGTCTATGTCTTGTCTATGTCTTGTCTATGTCTTGTCTATGTCTTGTCTATGTCTTGTCTATGTCTTGTCTATGTCTTGTCTATGTCTTGTCTATGTCTTGTCTATGTCTTGTCTATGTCTTGTCTATGTCTTGTCTATGTCTTGTCTATGTCTTGTCTATGTCTTGTCTATGTCTTGTCTATGTCTTGTCTATGTCTTGTCTATGTCTTGTCTATGTCTTGTCTATGTCTTGTCTATGTCTTGTCTATGTCTTGTCTATGTCTTGTCTATGTCTTGTCTATGTCTTGTCTATGTCTTGTCTATGTCTTGTCTATGTCTTGTCTATGTCTTGTCTATGTCTTGTCTATGTCTTGTCTATGTCTTGTCTATGTCTTGTCTATGTCTTGTCTATGTCTTGTCTATGTCTTGTCTATGTCTTGTCTATGTCTTGTCTATGTCTTGTCTATGTCTTGTCTATGTCTTGTCTATGTCTTGTCTATGTCTTGTCTATGTCTTGTCTATGTCTTGTCTATGTCTTGTCTATGTCTTGTCTATGTCTTGTCTATGTCTTGTCTATGTCTTGTCTATGTCTTGTCTATGTCTTGTCTATGTCTTGTCTATGTCTTGTCTATGTCTTGTCTATGTCTTGTCTATGTCTTGTCTATGTCTTGTCTATGTCTTGTCTATGTCTTGTCTATGTCTTGTCTATGTCTTGTCTATGTCTTGTCTATGTCTTGTCTATGTCTTGTCTATGTCTTGTCTATGTCTTGTCTATGTCTTGTCTATGTCTTGTCCATGTCTTGTCTATGTCTTGTCTATGTCTTGTCTATGGCTTGTCTATGTCTTTTTATTCCCTATTGGTTTCTTATCCTTGTTATTATTATCTTGTCTTATAACAGTTCAGTTTTATCTATGTGTTAACTATATCTTACATAATGTTTTGTAATACCTCCTTTTCCCTTTCAGCTTTTCGGTTTTGGGTTTTTGGTTTTTGTCTTGTACTCTATCAATTGGAAAAACTTAATTTTATATTTTTCTTAAAAACAACCTGCCCATAAAATAAACTATGTGAAAACAAAACCTTTGCAACAAAAGATTTAACAAAATGCCAATATATTTTGCTAAAGGACTTACAAGTCAAACAAAAGAAAAGAAAACGATTGTAGTCTTTGCACACAAAGTCTTGGCAAAAATTTTACAAATATCAATAGAACAGGAAAGACATCCTTAATACTGGTATATGCTTTCTTAAAGTGTGCGAGTATTGCAAGATATTGTTCAATATTTTACAACAAAAGAAGAAGGCTACAATGTAATGCATAAAATCATATAGATTTCATCATAGCAGGAAATCCTTAAATAAAACAAAAAACTTCAATGTAAAGAAAACGATTGGTTAAACTGCATTAGCCTTAAAGTATGCAATTTAAATATTTATATTTAATTTGTATTATTGCAAAAAGTTCTGCATTTACTTTTTGCAAGAAATGTACAAACAAATTACACATGCAAGTGTATGTTAAGCGTATGCAAGAAGTCGAATAGCAGAACTGGAATTAGCAAATATATTTTTTCTTGTTTAAAAAGGCAATACATATGTATTTTGTTAGCCATACATATCTACTTGCTTGAATAATATCACGTTTTTCCATGAAGGGGGAAAATGAAGAGAAATTTTTAATATAGTGTTATTAATTTTAATATATTATAAGGACTGATAGACATTTTACTATAACAATTACTTAAAATTCAGCTTTAAATACAAAAAAAAGTTTAGCTTTATAATAGTAATATTCCCTCCAATAGACATATGTAATTTAGCACCTTGGCAGATTTACATAAATAATTAAAGTTTGTAGCAACTTGTCTGAACGAAAGTTAATCAAATGGTTTAACATAAACGCTGTACAAATTACATATAAACTTTAAAAATCGTTCTAAGATTATTTTAAATCTATTGCCTACATTTAGGAGATTAAAATATTAAGTATGTAGTAATTAGGTGTTGTGTTTAACATGTGAAAAAGTAAATATTTAATACTTAAATTGATTAATTGAAATGTACACATACATAACTTAAAGTTAAGACTAGGGCTTGATTTGGGTTTAAATTTTTTGAGAAGAAATAAATAAATGAGGGATTTCTCATTCCAGAAAAAATTTGTAAAGCCTTAAGTTATGCTGCACTTTTAAGTTGAACTATATTAATATGTACATAAATATAGAAATAATAGAAGTTTTAACTCAAACGAGCTTTACCAAGTAGTGTTAGAAGTACAATAAATACAACACCAAAGAACATCACATCGCTCCTTTATTGCAACATAGTCATATCTCAAAAAAGCTCGTTTCGAGATCTTTTGAGAGCAAAATTTTTTAGAAAATATCTCATAAAGGAAATAGTTTAAAAGCAATTTGAATACATTTTTGGCACAATATAAATGATAGTACTCTTAATAATTCTGCATTGCTAACTCGTAAAGCTCATTTTTTGAGATATGACTATGTTGCAATAAAGAAGCGACATGTTACCAAAACTTTTTCTCTCTTTTGTTTGGAAAAGCAATTAAGTCTATGTGCTTGCTTAGAATTATGTAGCTGTGCTTATACCACTACCTGGTAAAGCTGCCTTCTAAGAGTGTCTTAGCAGAAAATATTTGAGAATGTTGACATGTTATTTGATTATTATTTAACATTAGTTTCAAATGAAATAAGCAACAATATAACAACAAAATCATCACCCCAGCGGTATGTCAGACTCGCGCATATTATGCATACCTTGTAGCGTGGGTTTATCTATCAGTCAGAAAATTCTAGAGAAGCAGTCAACTGAAACTGTTGGGGGAGCAGTTGGCGTGAATACTACTGGAGGAACAGCTACTGGGCAAATATCCGTCACTTAAGACCAAAGTGTGGTAGGGAAACAGCCAGCCAAAACTGCTAGGGCAACATTTGGTCCAAAGACCACTGGATTAACAGTCAGCTCAAGCTGTTGGGGGAAGAGTCGACCTAAATACTGGTGGGAGAACAGCTGCTGGACAAATTTATATCACTTAGCGGCAAAATCTCGTAGTCGAGAAACAATCAATCCAAGCTGCAGCTTAACTGCTGCAGGAACAGCTGTTGGCGGAAGATTTGACCTAGATACTATTGGGAGAACAGCTGCTTGTCAAACATATGTCACTTAGTACCAAAATCTGGTCTAACGCGAATTTCTCCGACTTTTTGCTATTTGGATTTGTTTTTCTCCTGCCCCTGGGAAGCAGGCTTTATTTTGTCGTATGCCTAACTAGGGCACAATGCTTTGTGGGATATAAAAAGGTAGAGTAATGCTAGAAACACATCTGCGACGAACGACGAACTTCGCCCATCACGACGAATTCGCCGGCAAATATTCATTGTATAAATTCGTCGCGTGAAGCAGAATATCAACGAACATTGTTTACATTCCGTGCAAAGAAAAAAAATAAATATAAATACTAAGGTGGCCATATTAAAAGTAAACCTATAAAAATTCCATGCGAAAGAAGGTTTTTTGAACAAATTATCTCAGTTGCTTTATATTTTGAGAACATCTTCATGCGTATTTTACTACATGGATTAATATAAATTATAAAAAGTATTATGTCATCAAAAATACTTTTTTTATGTAAGAAACCTGGTCACCTGATACTGTTTTGTTGTTCGTTCGCTGACGAAACAATTGGAAATGAATCTATTTCAACTTTCGCTGAGTATAACGAATTTCGACGACCACCATGATTGTGTGCGTTTTCATATACACCAATGTGTTTTATTTTTGACGACGAATATTCGCGACCACATATTCATCGTTCGTCGCAGTTGTGTTCCTAGCATAAGTTTTATCAAATAAAACTCTAGAAAATCCCACATACATCCACACTCGCTTACAATGCAACTGCTCTCCCGACTGCTGATAGAGCACTTACTCTCACAAAATTACATTTTTTTTAAACAATCTTTAATAACACAGAAATATATATATTTTTTTCATTTTCCATAACAAAATTCGCTGAAACAATTTATGAATTATTTGAGAGCGAATCTTTAAAGGAGTTCATGGATTGAAACAAAAATGTTATCTCTAATATTATATGATGATGAGAAATATTTTAATTTATAATTATAACAATAATTGCCGCGATCAATAACTCTTGATCAAAGAAGATAGGAAAAAATAATTGAATACACTAAAGCTGGGGGACAACTAGCTGTTTCACAGTCGCTACACTACTCATCAGCACCCACTAGGATTCGAACTCAGTATCATGTAAACATGATGTTTTAATAGGGTCGCTTAGCCAACTCAGCCACTGAACTCTTATTTATTTTTTCGTCTATATTTGTCTCATATTGATCACATATGCAATTTGTTATAATCCCAGTTGTATGCACTGCAGTTTGCTGTCACTGAAAAACCAGTTATTTTTTATTATTTATCAACGTAATTTTATCAAAATAATTATTCATAAATCAATTACATATTTTTTAATTTTTTTCACCAAAAAAATACGAATCCAAGGCTATTGCTGCCATATACTAAGTTTATTTTTACTATAATTTTTTATGCGTATTTTAAACAAAAAATTTGCTTTTGAGTTGCGTTTTGAGCTTTAATGTTATATAAACTTTTACTACTTCATATAACATTTAACTTAAAGTACACTTTATTTCTATTTCTCTTACTTTTCCCAAAAACAAAAATCCTTTTAAACTAAGTACGAGTACTTCTACCATTTCCAGTATTGATTATTTAAGCAACGTTTTTTTTTCAGCTGTTTAAAATGTGTTTGGCTTTGCAACATAATATAATTTATTACCAAAATTTTATTTTTTCAATGAAGTTGGTTTTAGGATGTTGTTATAAATGTTGTTAACAATTATTGTTGCAGAACTTACAACAATGCGATACAATTTTTATTGTTTTAGTTGCCGTAACAACTTCAATTGCTTGAGGTCAGGTCTATTCTCAGTTGTTCTGCTACATTTTCATGGGTTTGTGTGTTCGATGTTTTAATAAAGGCAAAATGATTACATAACTTTTGGGGTTAAACATACGTGCAGTAATGAAATTAAGCACTTGAGTTTTTAACACAAAAGCTGGAACTGAAAGCCATAATTAAAATAGTTTCTAGCTGATTTTTATTTTGATATATTTGGTTTGCTAAAACAAGAACTAAGTAATTTGAAATAAAATAACCTTTAAGGTGAGTACCGAATTTATCATTAAAACATGTATGCATTATGTAACGTAATACAATCAGTCTGGCATTACGTATTATATTATAATTTATATTTGCTAATAGTTACAAAAATGTCGCATAATAGTCATAAAAATTATTTCAGTACAAAGTCTGTGGCGCGTATTATAAATATAATAGCCAGTTCGGCGATATCGAAAGAATAAGATCAGTCGCGTTCTAGCCGAAAGAATACTGAATTTAGTTCGCTTCTATATGAACAATGCGTCAAAATTCAATTAAATATTATAATTTATACCATTAAAAAATTATAAATAGCTTGTTTTCTATGTTTCCCAGCTATCTATATGTCGACATTTCATAGGAACTACCCTAATCATCAGTAGACTTTGGAAATTTTTGAAAGATATTCTCAAACATTCAACTTTATACCCCAACAATCCGAATAAATTGCTGAGAATTTAAAAAGAAAAATGCTCTAATAATATCTGTCAAAACACAAAAAACAAGCTTTTCTATTTATAAACGTCTCTAACATTTTTTTACACCTTTCAAGCATTTTTCTTTTTAAATTCTCAGCAATTTATTCGGATTGTTGGGATATAAAGTTGAATGTTTGAGAATATCTTTCAAAAATTTCCAAAGTCTACTGATGATTAGGATAGTTCCTATGAAATGTTGACATATAGATAGCTGGGAAACATAGAAAACAAGCTATTTAGAATTTTCTACTGGTATAAATGTTAGAAGCTTAAATGGCGAATAAAAAACTTAATTATTATAATTTATTATTATTATTATTATTATATAAATTATTATAATTATTATAATTTATTTTATTTACATGGTACTGAGTTCGAATCCTGATGAGTAGTGTAGCGACTACGAAACACCTAGTTGTCCCCCAGCTTTAGTGTATTGAATTATTATTTTTTTGTTTTCTTTGATCAAGAGTTATTGATTGCGGCAATTATTGTTATAATTATAAATAAAAATATTTCTTGGCTTTAGCCAGGATTGAACTCGAGCTAGACGAATGATACCCACCCATTATCATATAATATTAGAAATATTAAAAAATAAAGTTCGACTATTTAACATTAATACATACATATTATAATTTATATTTGCTAATGGTTACAAAAATGTCGTATAATAGTCATAAAAAATATTTCAGTAAAAAGTATTATAAATATAACAGCCAGTTTGGCGTTATCGAAAAAATAAGACCAGTGGCGTTCTAGGCGAAAAAATACTGATTTTGGTTCGCTCCCATTATGCTATATGAACAATTCGCTAAAATTTAATTCAAATACTTGACTATAATAGTGAGATACGAATAGATAAATCCAAATTGAATCGAATATGGGTGACTAGCTTTCTTATGCATACATTTTCTTTTAATATCAGCGAACTGGCTGCAAGTCTACAGTAAAGTCCTTCAAAAAATTCCCATCTTAAAAAAATTTTTTTCTTGAAAAATTTTATAGCATCACAAAAAAAATGTTTTATAATTAAAAAAAGCTTTGGTTATTCTTAGGCAACGTAAAGTATTAGACAAAATACAGCTTCAAAAAAATGTATTTTTTGTGCAGCTGTATAATATACCTGCTTATACGATAATAAAAAAACTTCTACTATTTAGTGTTTTATCATTAAAAAAAAGTTTTGGTTATCCTTAGGCAACGTAAAGTATGAGACTATTTTGTCTACTACTTTACGTTGCCAAACTTTTTTGTCCAGCGGTACCTGCTTATACGATAACAAAAAAAAAAACTAAAAGTTACTCTTTCGTAGCGTAAGGTCTTCTACTATAAAAAAAAAGACTAGACGTTGCTCGTTCGTAACGTAGAACCTTAAAAAACTATTTTCATTAATATATACGTACCTGTAACTATTACGAAATCTTATATTATGGCAAAAGAAAATTGATTTTGCAATATAAAAAACACAAAAAATTACTCTTTCGTAACGTAAAGTCATTAAAAAAAATCTACTTCCATTAATACATACCTACGTATATCTATTTCAAGTGCTTTAAAATATAAAATGTTAAATTTTTGTAGGAGAAAATTAATATTACAATATAAAAAACACAAAAAGAAACTCTTACGTAACGTAAAACAAGAAAAAATTACCTTCATAAAAATCTTGTTCATGTCGTATAAAATAATATATATGATAACATGGTAGTAGAAAATTTCCATTATAAGAAAACGTAAGACATTCTAAAAAATTTATTTTCCACTCTTTCGTAACGTAATGTTTTAAAAAAAATGTACTTTCATCATTATTTACATATGTACATCTATTTCAAGTTGTTTAAAACTCAAAATTTTAAATTGCGGCGCAAGAAAATTTTTATTATAAAAAACACAAAAATTTAGTATTACGTAACGTTAGGTTTGAAAATATATATATACTTTCATAAAAAAAAATATATTTTTAATATTATATGATATCATATCTCCTATATATATATAAAAAATTGTACTTTGATGTCACTACTAACTGCGCAAACGCGGCGAACGTTTTCAACTAAAATTATTATTAAATAAATGTACGTTGGCGATGGGTTGTAGAATGTTTATGTGAAGATTGCATAAAATCGGACAAGTGTTTGCAGAGATATAGCATTTAGATTTTCCTTTATATTTACATACATATTCCATACTATTATATTTTATTGCCACTTGAAAGGTTACCAAAGCACGTATTGTAATGTCATATGTATACAATGACATTCGGACTGTTCAGCGGAATCTTTTCAGGTGTTGCTTCGATTGGCATTTTATTTGTACGCTAACTATTCGATTTTTCACTTGATATACACCGGCACTGTACCAAAGTATGTATTATCATTACTGTTTCTGTTAGAACGATACTTTTATGCAAATCACAAAATTTTTTATTTACTAATAATGTTCGGTTTCTCTCATTGGAACGTTCACATGCTTTTTACCTCTCACTCGAAATTTATTCATTCATTGCAATACTGTTGAATGATCATTTCAAAACCAGCTACAAGGCAATAGGCGATTTCAAAATACATCTGGGGGGATTCAAATCCAAGAAATCCAGGTTTTAATATATATTATAAAATCCTTTGCACTAAAATAAATTAAATTTGCTTTTATAAAAAAATATATTTTTCATATCACATAAAGTACAATATGTGATCGCATATCAATAAAAAAAATATATGTATATTATGAGAAACACTCAGAGTTAGTCTGACGTAACATAAGGCCTGCAAAAAAAATCCTGCTTAACAAAACTAAGTATAGTATAAATTATAAAAAATCATGGCAGCAGAAAATTCCTGTCATAAAAAAGCACAAAAAATTTGCGTTGCGCAACGTAAGACATTACAAAAAAATTACTTTTATAAAAAAATATTTTTGATGTATATCATATATAAAATGTATATCATATATAAAATATCATATATAAAATATATATCATGTATATCATATATAAAATATGTATATCATATATAAAATATAAAACCATGACACTATAAACTAGTACTGCGTAACGTAAGAGATTACAAAAAATTTACTTAAAAAAAATATTCTGCATATCGATAAAAAAAATTATATTATAAAAAATGCTGAGCGTTAGCCTTTTGTCACGTAAGGTGCTGAAGAAATTCTGCTAAATAAATATAAGTATAATATAATTAATATAAAATCATGGCAGCAGCAAAATCCTGTATTAAAACAACTTAAAAGTTAATCGTATGTAACGTTAAAAAAATTTCAGGATAAAATTTATATTATAAATAAACACGAATTATTGCAAGTTATTGAAAAATCCGCTATAACAAAAACAAGAACGTTGGCTCTTACGTTACGTAACATAATTATTTTTTTTCTTAAAGTTAGTCTAGTGTATTGTAAGTTTTAAAAAAATCTCCTTTAACAAACACAAGTATGTTGGCTATTACGTTACGTAACACAAAACATTATTCTTCTTAAAGTTAGTCTAGGGTATTGTAAATTTTTTTAAAATCCGCTTTAACAAACACAAGTATGTTGGCTCTTACCTTACGTAACACAAAATATTATTCTTCTTAAAGTTAGTCTTATGTATTGTAAGTTTTTTAAAAATCTTTTTTAACAAAAGCATGTATGTTTGCTCTAACGTTATGTAACATAACATTTTTTTCTTCTTAAAGTTAGTCAACATAATGTAAGCTTTTTTTTAAATCCTCTTTAACAAAAGCAAATATGTTGGCTCTTACGTTACGTAACATAAAATTTTCTTCGTCTGAAAGTTAGTGTATATAATGTAAGTTTTTTTTTTAAATCCTCTTTAACAAAAGCAAATATGTTGGCTCTTACGTTACGTAACATGAAATTTTCTTCTGCTTAAAGTTAGTCTACATAATGTAAGCTATTTTTTTAAATCCTCTTTAACAAAAGTAAATATGTTGGCTCTTACGTTACATAACATAAACTGTTCCTTTTAGGTTGACAGAAATGTTTAAAGTAGTGCTAGAATTTATTCTGAAGTAGATTAGATATTTTTCAGTTGTCAAGTTAGATTATTTTTTGCGTTATGGCATATTATAAACTCTAGCGTTTATGTTATACAGTATTGTATTTTAGTCTTACAAAGCAAATATATTTTTGATTTTTTTAATAGAAAAAAATTGTTTGGAATCTGTATTGCAAACAGTATGCTTTATGTTACGCAACATTAAATTTTGTTCTAATGTTGTCTAAAATTCTTTAAAACAATCTAGCTTTTTAGCACAAAAACAGATGTCACTCATGTTGCAACTCATACACGACGTAACACTAAATTTTCTGACTTTATATTATACACTTTAACGGTAACGTTAACGTTAAAAATCTAGCAGTGTTATTAAAATAGAGCTAGATTTGAGAAGCTAAGATATTTAGCCAATAAGCTAGAAATATTAATAGCTTACGTTACGTTAAGTCAGTACTATTTGGTCGTGTCAGGTAATGACGTGTTTTGAAAACCAACGAAAGCATAGAATAAAAAAGTATACAGCAGCTGTTAAAAAAGTTACAAAACAAATTAATCAACTTAATAAAACAAATTCGAAAGCGAAAGAAAATTTGTAACATTCAATCAAAATCAATCAAAATATGCAAAAACAAAAAACTGTCAACATAATTACTTCAAAGTTTTAACGACGTTATCCTTAAGAATAACAAGGAAAAATCAACTCAGGTGCTATTTCCATCTGGAGTAATTATACTCTTTTAACAGGAAAAATGTTTGAACAGTGATTTTTTATTTTTAATTAATTACAAATGGGCATTAGCACTGATGACGTATGCAAATTGTATACGCAATTCATAATAAATGACTTCACAAAACATACAAATGAAAATACAAAACGAAGTAACTAAGATTTCTTTAAGTTAGCTTTGCAAGGTAGTTTTCGTCATTTTGATTTTTCCATAAGTTTTGCGTTACGTAACATCAGTTAAAAGCAAAGCTAGGACAATAGCAACATAACTGAGGAAAAATTCAAATGTTGTACTTCTTAACCTGTTAAAATAATACATCACGATTTGTAACGTTACCGTTAAACTATAGAATACAAAGCTAGAAGAAAATTTTGTTTTACGTTGCATGTGATTTGTAACACCATAAAAACTATGTTTTGCTAAAAATCTAGATTTGTGGAAACAATTTTAGGTAAGCTTAGAGAAAAATTTCATGTTATGTAACGCTGTGCTTACGGTTTGCAACATAACGTAACGTAACATAAATAAATTATACGAGAGCGGTTCGGAAACTTCTTAGCTTAGCAAAATAAGTGCGGTATAAACAGAAAAAAGTTAAGTGTTTTGGAAACTTCCATCTTCCATCTCTGCTATGAACACATGTTAAATTTTGTTTCGATCTGGTAACTCCTTCATATAGAAACAGGTGTTCACAAAGAACGCATCCGCGATTTTTTTACAATGAAAAAATTAGAAATGCGTGGTGTCATTAAATATTTACATAAAAAAGGTTTATCGGGACAAGAAATTCATAATGATATGGTAAATGTGTTAGGTGAAAGTGCTCCTTCATATGCAACAGTAAAAAATTGGGTTGCTGAATTTAAACCTGGTCGTACAAGCATTGAAGATGAACCAAGAAGATGGACGTCCAAAAACAACAGAAATTGTCGAAAAAGTGCTCGACGAATAAAAGTGCGTGAAATAGCTAATATCATGGGCATCTCAAATGATCGAGTCCATTTAATTTTGCATGAAGAACTACAGATGAAAAAGCTTTCTGCAAGATGGCTGCCGCATTTGTTAACAGTCGACCAAAAGCGCATAAGAATGAACATTTCTCAAGCTTGTTTGGATCGTTTTAAGCGAAATAAAATGGGTTTTAAGCGTCGTTTCATAACTGTTGATGAGACATGGATCCATCACCATACTCCAGAGACAAAAGAACAATCCAAACAATGGACTGAAGCTGAAAGAAGTGCCCCAAAGAAGGCAAAAATAATTCAATCGGCTGGTAAGGTTATGGCAACGTTTTTTTTGGGTCTTCAAAGGTATTTTATTGATTGACTATCTGCAAAAGGGTAAAACAATAAATTCAGAGTACTATTGCAACCTTTTGGTTCAATTAAATGTACAAATTCGAGAAACACGTCCTGGCTTATAACACAAAAAAATAATTTTTCATCAAGACAACGCACCAGCGCACAAGAGTGTTTTAAATCAACGAATTAAAGTACGAGTTGCTTGACCACCCGCCTTATTCTCTTGATTTAGCTCCCAGTGACTTTTACCTGCTCCCAAATCTAAAAAAAATTCCTAGCTGGCAAACGTTTTACCTCAAATGAAGATGCAATTGCAGTTGTAAACCACTATTTTGAAGACCTTGAGGAAAACTATTTTAATCAAGGGATAGAATTGCTAGAAAAGCGTTGGCCTAAGTGTATTGAAGTTTCAGGAGATTATATTGAAAAATAAAAATATTTTTAAACAACTAACTTTTTTCAAATTAAATTTTTGGTTTGTACATTTGTACAACGGGTTATAGTTCAGTTTTTTTCCTTTCTTAAGTTTTTTTTCTTAAGAAGGAGTTTTTTACAATACAAATCTGCTGTGATCAATAACTTTGATTGAAGAAGACAAGAAAAATAATAATCAAATCTTTAGCTGGGGGACAACTAGCTGTTTCTTAGTCGCCACACTACTCATCAGCACCCACTGGGATTTGAACTCGGGTCATGACGTATCATGATCTGCTGCTTTAACCACTCAGCCACCGAGCATTTAATTATTTTCTATATATATTCATCTCATATTGAATCACATATGCATTTTGTTAATTGCCCACGTTGTTTGTACAGCTTTTTTCTTTTTTTCTTTCATTGATAGGCTAAGAAGTTTCCGAACCGCCCTCGTATATGCAGGTAACACAAGATAGCAAGATAGAATAAAGATGTGGTTTTTCTTGTATTAAAAAATTAAAAATTAATTTGCTTTGTTAGACTAAAATACAATACTGTGTAAAATAAACGTTAACGTTTATAATATACCGTAAAGTAAGACAATAATTTAGCGTGATTGTGGAAAAATATAATTTATTTATTTATTTATATTAATGGCAAATAAATTTGCGCAATTAATATTACAAAAAAGGTTAAAGGAGTGACTGCAGAGGCCTTCGCCCTGTGGAAAAATATCTTAGCTACTCTCATGAATAAATTTTATAACTAATTTAAAAACGTGTGGTAATGTAAGCATAAAATTTTATGTTACGTAACGTAAGAGCTAATATAATTGTTTTTACCAAAACGAATTTTTTCAAAAATTTTTTTAAAAAAAACTCTTTTTTTGTATAAATATATGTATATATCTTTTTTTTACAAATTTCTCAACAATACTACAATATAAGAATTATTCTTGTTGTATTGTAATGCCGAAATAAATAAGTAAAATAAATAAATAAATTGTAGTGTCCTTACTCAAAGTTATTGGCTATAATATTTCTAATATAAAACATTACAATTTCAGTTTACAACTATTCAAAAAACTTAATTCAGATTTATTTATTTATTAAATTATTAGGCAAATGACTTTATATGTCAAATAAAAAATTTCATTTATTTAATGCAAAAAAAAAAAAAACTCAAAAAACAAACAAAGTTTTAGACAAAGTTTTTGTCAAAAGTAAATTTATTCTCAATTGATAATTCATTATACAAACGTCACAAACACTTGCGTTTTAATTTAATTCTCTTCCGAAGTTATTTTTGGCATTCATTATTTCTTAGTTCTCCTTAAGGTATGCTACGCAAAAAAAAACGAAAAAACTTAAACGAATCTTGTGTTGGAAAATAAGAAAAGATTAGTTTAAGACAAAAAATCCCCCATCAAGGAAAATTCAAATATATTATCCATACAGCAGTTATCAGGCGAAAACCAAAAGAAATAGGCATAATTGTCACATTGTTGACTTTTGCTGATGACTCTTGACAACTATCGAGAAATTAATCTAAAAAAATAAAAATAAATTCAAATACAGGGTGGGCTAGTAGCTTATAAATTCAAGATTTCTTTTTATATTAATATTACTTGGAGAACTAGAATAATAAAGGGTGGTCCAACCAAAACGCTCGATGTTAATTGTAAAGAAAACAAAAAGTTTTCAGAGAATTGTCTTGTACATTTTATTATGCTAGAAGGGTCAATGACACTTATGTGTGAATCAAAATATTGGCTTCGTTAGCATGCAGAGGTATGCCAATGGTCCATATTTTCAATGAATCTGACACATAATTAAGCTTCAATGTCGTTATTAATTTGATCTGTTCCCTGGGGGATTACTCTCTATTGCAATGTGAAAGTAGGTTTGATGTGAAAGGTAAATGCGTTAACAGTATAAATTGGTATTCTGTGTTTTTCACAAAATAAACAGTAGTGAAGAACGATAAAATACAATGTGCGAAAGGGAAAACTAAATACGAAAAGAAAATGCGAAAACGCAATACAGGGTACCAATTCTTCGATTTGTCTTTCGCATCGCAATAGAGAGTAACCCCCCTGTGCTCGTAAATTGTTTTTTAATATTTATATTTGTTTTTGAAAATAATTTAGTGAACTGCTTGTGTTCTTTTTGTAAAGATTATTGGGTTTGTAGTTGTTTGTATTATTTATAATTGATTTGGATAGAATTTAGTGGCTGTTTGTGTTATTTTTCCATATATTTTGTTGTTTTATTAATTTTATTTTCAACTGTATATTTTTTTATTATTTTTATTTTTTGTTACAGTTTTTTAATTTTTGGCACAAACAAAAAACAAAACACCGCACAGAAACGAAATTTATAGAAAAATACAAAACGCGAAAAGCACGCAACACGTGCACACTGCACATCAACGGACAAAACACTACTCCAATGGAATGCATTCAAACACACAATTCAATACAATATTTGATAAGCTTTCTCGTTGCCCTCAAAAAGTAACAAATTATAATGACTTATTGATATACACTTTTTCTGTTAAATATCCCCAAATAAGGAAGTCAAATCACATGATTGTGGTGGCCAGCTAACATCGCTATGACGTCAGATAATACGACCATTGCATTTCTGGCGCAAAAGAGCATAACTTTTATCGAACTACATATCATTTCCTTCATAACCTCAATTTCTGGCAAAAAAGAAGTTCATTTTCATCTCGCGAAAATGCACTTCATTCACGGTAACTGATTGAATCATATTCAAGATTGTACCGCCCAATGACGCCACCAGCCCATAAATCGCGCCAAACAGTCACATTGTTCACGAATCCAAGGAGCTGAAAATGTATCACGTCATAGAAGATGAAGTGTGCGAAAAGCATTCTTACTTGAACGCCTATTTTCATAAACGACTTCAATAATCCTAAGGCGCGGCTTAGTTGTGCACCTTTCTTTGGACCGCTGGGAGGCAGTTTTTGCTTTGGAGTACACTTACCCAGTGCACTCTGCTTTCTGGAGCAGTGAGAGACAGGAGCTTGTTGTTTATTGTAGCAAATAAAATTCTAGCAAACCGCATGACTTATGTTGTGTTGGTCTTCCATAAACTTTACCAAGCATTAATTGGCAGAACGGGGATCGGCAAAGACCCTGGAAGGTTCTGCTTGCAGATAATCTCTGCGCTGATCATGATTGAGGTGTCTATTTTAGCTGAAAAACTGTGACTGTGTTTCAAACCTAAAGCACAGGAAAGAGAATTAGTTGCCCCGATGACTATGGTGCAATGCGCGTTTTCGGGGGGCTGAGACCCCCGAAGGTGCTATTGTCTTGCGAGCAATACCTGTAAAGTAAGGAACGAGTAGTGACGGTTAGGCTGATGTTCTCAATGGGCTTCCGCCTACCAACTTAAAAGCCTTGTCTACCATTGTCTGGAAAATTACATACAAGAGAGATTAGAATGCCCACGCTCTACAGCAAGGGCTTTGCCCATAAGACTACAAACATGCGACAGAAGTTGTGACCTGTTTGAACCTTGCAAGTCACATGGGGGCACTTGAGAATAGTGAATTAATCTCCCCGTAGAATTGGTATATCATCAGATAAGGCCCTCAGGGCAGATCAATGACAAATTCTTTACCTCTTCTTTGTTTGGTTTTGAAACAAAAAATGTGAAATTAAGTGGGAAATTAAGAGACTTTTAACAGGTATTTACACCTAAGCCAAATCTATTACTTACAAGATTTCGAGTTAAATCTAGTTACTTTTGAGCAGATTTCCCGTACAAAATAAAATCTACATTGCAACTAGATTTTGACGAAATCTAGTAGATTTTTATAAGTTCTCTATTACACAACTGTGATTTTGTTCACAACAATACTTGAAAATGCTACGCTGTAATAAAAACCTATACTCTGATATGGTGACATCATTGTGACATAGTTATTGCTGTCAAACCCTTTGCAAAAATAAATTTTATAAAAACGATATCTTGCAAGAAGTCAAAAAAAAAGATTTTGTTAAAGATTTTCATTAAAATCTACTAGATTTTGGGTAGATATAAATGCCCTATAAGGTGCGACTCACAATTAACAGCATGCACTACGGTTAGACTATCCTTCAGAATATGGAATCAAATATTTGAAAATATTTTCCAGAGATTCCAAGTTTAGTGATGATTAGTTTAACTTCTATGAAATGTCGACACAAACAACAGCTGTATATATGTTTTGATTTGTATAAATATTAGTAATTTCTGAAGTGAATAAGTGCTGTTGAAAAAAATTTTATTAAATTTTTAAACCTTTTGGTCCACCCTGTACAATAAATAATATTTTTGAATAAAGCTTTTCTATATCCTCTGATGAACAATGAATTTTATAATTTGTTTTTTTTTAGCTATTTTTTTACTCAATATAAATTTCACTTTTTGGTGGCGCCGATAACTATGCTAAGCTTTTTAATTTCACGAAATAAGCACCACGTAACAGCTGACTGAAAAATCCAAACAAAGCAATTTCCAAATTCCAAAAAATAATTCTTCTGCGCAAAAAGCAAAATTCCAAAAAAACACTTAAGTGAAGAAACCTTCAAGCAAGCACAAATATATTATTTAGCTGCAGATTTTTATTGTTCTGGGCAAACGTTATTAAAACTTGAGTTACTTGTTAGACATATTTTAGGTTTTCTTTCGGTTTTGAATTTGCAATAAATTTTAAGACCAAAAAATTTGGTTGTTGCCTTAAAAGCTTAACAAAGCCTTTAAATTTGGAATTTTTTGTAATTTAATAATTTTTTTGGCACAAGACTGTCAACCTCAAGTGTTTTTGTAATTTAATATCTATAACATTAACTCACAGTGAGACAAGAATGGTATTAAATTTATTGTCTCATTTGTGATGTTCGTTAATTGCTATGGAATTATCGTTATAAGACAATAATTGAAATATCCCACTTATTGTTTCGTAAAAGAAAAAAAATTGTTTTTTGATGTTAATCTGTTGAAAGTGTAATTAATGTCAGCCTTAAATAATTAAAAAGTTTAGCATACTTCAAGGTGCTAAATAAATAAAATGTTTTGAAAAAGTTATTTCATTTTCTTCTTTATTTTTTATTTTCTCTTTAAGTTTTATTTTTTCTCGTTTCAATTTATGTATTTCATTCAGAAATAAGTTTTAGAAAACAAATTCTGTTAAAACAAAGTGTTTCCATAATTTGTCATTTTGGAGCTTAAAAGTACAAAGTCTACTTTTTGTAAGTGTGGTATAGAATTTTTAATTAAAAAGTTAAAAACGTTAGAAGAACAAATCGTTATTCTACCATGTTAGATGAATTGAGAGCAACTGGATTTATGCATGCTAAAAAGAAAGGCAACGTATTGTCAGTTGTTTATGATTGTTTTATTCAAAAGCAACTAATGACTAGAAAGTTTCTGTTTTGCTCCTTAAAGTATGCTAACAGAAATAAAATATATTATTTAAGTTAAAAAGGTCATGTGCACGGCGACCAAGCTTAAGGTAATAGGGGTGCGGAAATAGGCGACAGATGGTCATGCTTCCTTAATGGAAGAAATGATGTTGGACATCGCGGAAAATACTGATCTACAGCCCGATAAGAAATTTGAAGTACTCCTATCGAGCTCAATTTTGGAAAGTGCTCGATAGTTTTACCGATAGATCCCAGTCGAACTTGGGAGCTGGTGGTAACATTTTAATACCCTAGTATCAGTTGAGGTTCAGATTTAGGCACGCAGCTAACTGATTGACATGCTATTGGGTATACGAAGTGAATACCTGAATCTTTACTGATATTAAAGCTGCGTTAAATGCGATTGAATGTGCCTATACGACATGACTACTGAATATCTCTTAATGTCAATGAACCCCCCGCGACCTTTGCTGATTCCAATTCTATCTATTAACGCTTAATGAGGGCTTCAAAAGTGCTATAATTTTATTTTCTACAACAAATGAGGGACTCCAGCTCCTCTGTGCTCCACAGCGCAAAATACCCTGGTTAGGCAAACACCAGGGCAAAACCTACTCCGTTGGGGATGTTGAATAGACAGCATGTGGTGTTGATTGACCTAGTGTCTTGATGACCAACTCCACGCGGTGAATTACTCCCGATTCACCAGCACCTCCCAGTGGTTTGCAAGGCTCACACATATCGCAACTTTTGCCATAAGTTTGCAGGCATATGGACAAACGCCTCACTGAACAGTTCAGGCTTTCTAGTCCCTCCAGTATGCAATTTCCTAGACAATCAATGCAATACAAGCCTTAATGAGTTGGTAGGCCGAAGCCCATTAAGAGCATCAGGCCTTAACCAACTCACCCGTCTAATCCTCGCTACTGGTTCTTTATGTAACTGGTATCTACCCCCGAAAACCAGCATGCATAGTTATCAAAGAAGCCAATTTTAGGTTTATACTACAACCAGAACTTTGAAAATATAAGCACCTCAACCATGATCTGCACTGGGACGGTCCGCAAGCAGAATTTCCCAAGGGCTTTGTCGATCCCGGTTCTGCTAATTGACTTTTGATAATGGTTTCGGAAAAAAATCAAGCACAACATAAACCATGCGGCTTTTTAGAGTTTTTTTTGCTACAACAAATGAGGAACTTCTACTCCTCTATGCCCCAGAAAGCAGAGAGCCCTGGTCCTGTGAGGGAGCATTATGAGATCAGAAGATGTTTAACGTGGTTTCCTGCCTTGATGGCCCAACCTCACGGTGGTTCTCTCACAACGTGAAAAAACGTTCACCCGGACGTCACCATGCATGACAAACCGTCACGCATGACCAAGCATGTCAAATCGTCATGCATGAGTACCATTTCCGATCACATGCTGAATAGCGCATGCTCTTCCCCATGGTGTAGGGCGGAGCCTTCCTCGAACTCCTTCCGATTTCAGGGTCACGGCACCCAGTTGCAGTGCAACTCCACACCGAGTCCGAAAATTCTCCCCGTACTTGGGTATTAACCCACAATCACCACATTTCCCCCGAAGGACCTCACCATAGCCGGGAGAGAACAATGTTCCCGGGGCTCCCGGCTCCCGTGGTACCAGAAAATAATAGCCTCTGGTCAGATTATCGCAGCCCTAAAACGAGCTGCTACAGTTTTAAACCCCAAACGGTTCGAGGAACTGCTAGCGCCTATCTCCTAATGAGATATTCGAGCAACTTGTACCCTTCTATACCGCAGAAAGCAGAGTGCCCTGGATAGATGTGCATCAAGGTAAAACCTACTGCCGTGAGGGCTCTTCATGAGATAGTAAAATATTCGAGCCTGGAGCTTTTCTGTTCACAGGAGCACAGTAAAGTGCCCGGAAATATTGTAGTGGTGAATAGGGGTCCGCAAGAGGACATTCATGGGATAGGATTCCCGCTTAAGCTGTAAGAACTAGCGAGTGTCGCTATCCGAGAGGAAACAATTGTTCTGTGTATGACGTGGTTTTGTCGTTGGCGGAGGTAGCAAAGCGACGTCCAGGGTCTACTTACGAATCCACGAACCTTAAGTAATTAACAAGACAGGATTTTCCTCTTTGAGGCTTACAATAATCCAAATTCTATTTATTAAGTATTTGCAATAATAATAACAATGATAGGTTTAGGCTCAGGATGCTTGAGGTTCGGCTTTTATTTCGTCTGTAGTTCGTGCAGGTTTAATCTGAGGTGAAGATTGCTTGCGGCCTTGTTGGATGTATACCTTCGTATGAACACACCTCGGGCTCGGCACGTCAACGGCTGCTGGTGAGAGTTACTCTTGGGTCGGGTGTTTCTTCTTAGGGACAAACTTCGGATTCGGTATCGCAGTCGTACTCGGCATACACTGGAATCGAGTATGATAGGAGATCTCTCGGGTTCGGTAAACCAACGGTTAATAGTGAGAATTCTTCGTAGGACGGGTCGGGCGTATCTTCGTACGGACTAGCTTCAGGTTCGGTATAACAGTCGTACTCCGCGTACATTGGAATCGGTTTCGGTAGGGACTCTCTCGGGCCAGGATAATAGCGGCCGCTGGTGATAATTTGCTCTTAGGGCCGGTTATTTGGTCAAACCTTTTCTTTCCATAACTACAATGTAATTAAACTTAAATAGTTAGAACGCTGTCTTTTATAATAAGCTAACGGGATTTTGGTTGTGTTTTCTAATATTACAGTAGAAAGACCAGTCTTTCCCAGAAAAAATTGCGTACTTTGATGGCGTTCTGACAGTACATTCTCACATAAGGAACTATGTGAGGAATATATATCTTCCATTTAATAACTTCTGATGAAGTTGTAGGGATGAGAAGGTGAAAAAGAGTATTGAGCACCTCCTATGCCGTTGTTTACCATTTTCTTCTAAGAGAGCGTTATATCTAGATGTGCCGATATTGTAGGGGTTGGCAGTAATATTGAAATGCGTGACGAGCGTACTGGATTCTTTTATCCGATTCTGCACGTCCGCAAATGTGCAGGTCTTACAGGCTACATATCTCCCTCGGGCAATACAACGGAAGCAAGGAAAGAGTCAAATGGCCGGGTTTCATAAAACTAGCACTCTGTGTAATCTAACGTTAAATTACAAACGATGTGGAATTTTTGCAAATTAAGTCCAAGAAAGACAATAAGAGAGCAGAAATTATTATAATTGTGTGATATCAGAGCTGATAACTTGCTTCGCTTCTATGAACTATATGCAACTTAAAATGTTTATTCACTCCAGCTATATATTTATGCTACGAAAAAAATTACACAAGACTTTGCGATGGAACTCAAATTATTATTAGCATGAAATTTGTTATATAAATGAGGTAAATTTAGGCATATGTTGCTGCTGGCTGTAACGTGCTATTATTATAGAGTACAAAGAGAGCTATCACCAGTGCGGAAACCGACACTGACATTTGCAAGACAATAAGATAAGAGAAGTAAAAATTATTTTTAATGCTTACACAATAACCGAACTCATATCCCTAAGCTGCCAAAAGTTTCAAACCTAGCAATTAAACATGTGTATATTAATCTCCTTAGTTTGTACACATCAAAAATAATTCAAGCCTAAAAATATACTTTTTTAATTTTCAGGCTTGAGTGAATTTTGTTAGTAACGCAATTGCCATGGAAAACAAAGAACAAAAACGGAGCAAGTAGTAAACAATTTGATATTTGATATGCGTTTCACGTATTAAGATATGAAAGCTGACAAAAAAGAGATTGGTTGCTTGTCTAAAACATATTGTGTTGTTGGAAAATTTAGGCAACAATGATAAAATTTAATTAGAAGTAGCCGCCAGCGAAATGAAATTTAGCAGCAAATGTTTATTTATTTATTTTAAAACTTAAAGGCTCAGAAAATTTGTTTGGTAAAGCTAAAATCAATAAAACCTAAAAAAACTTCAATTTTATGAAGCATACTTTTAGGAGGGAGTGTGTTTCAACTTTTATATCATTCAACAACATATAAAACAAAAAACGTATAAGAATAACAGGAAAAATTTTATAATAAAATTTGCTTTTGAAACTAAGAACTTAGGTAAATAAATAAAAGTTTTAAATTCTGTATGAAACTTAAAAGAAGATTAATCGAAATTGTAGAAATTAAGTGGAAAACTTTTTCCTGACCAAATTTGTAGATTTAATCAAAAATTAAGCCCCTTAGATACACAACAGGCTGACAAATACTAAATTAATGATAAGAACCTCAACTGGGGGGAAAAAAGCTTTTTCTTTAATCCGAGGTAACAAATCGCATATTATTAACAACTTGCTGAGTAATATAATATAAAAGAAGTATACTTTCAGGGGATTACTTTAAGCTTACAATTTAAACTTAGTACTTTTATACAAATTGACAAAATTGGATAAAATAAGAAACAATGAATAAACAATTATTAAAATAAATTACCAAATTATATAAATTTTATAGCGTATAAGGAAATAAATGTTTACAAGTATGCTTTTAAAAAATATTTTAATACATTTTGAAACAGGCAAATATTTGCGCCGGTTTTAATAAAGATTTGTTTACAGAAATGTCTGAAAAATATCTTAAAATGATGTTTAATGTACATATAAAATAAAAGCATAACATTTTACTTTTTCAATCGTGTTTACATTTCAAAAAATTTCAAGATACTCGTAGAAAAATACCGGCATATTCTTCAGTATATAAACAGACTTCAACAAACATTTACTTGGTTTGAATTAGAAAAAAAGAAACATGTTAAGCAAATAGTTTTAAGTAAAATCTTTGACGGCATACTTGAAGGCTTGGAAAAAATAAATATTATATAGTATAATTCAAGGCGATAAAAATTAAAAACTGGCGTTCTGTGCTTGAAAATATGAAACCGTCTAAGATAAAAACTTCAAAGTTAAAAATGTCAAAGATAAATTCAGGAAAATTTTGTGTTTCAAATCTTACAAACAGGCATAAATGTAATGTATAGTAAGTTTTTATTAGAGTTACACAACTTCATACTATAATACCACAAAGAAATATATGTATATCAATAAAATTTACATATACGGGCATCCATACAATGCAATAATGCAAAAAGGTAAAAAAACTAGACGCTGTTATTTTTCTTGTGGATTTGTTTCGCCTGTTTTACTTAAATTTTTTGTATTTATTCGAAAAAATTAACTTTTTTTTGCAAATAATAACGCGACTAAAAAAAATGTCCCTAAAAATAAAAACATCGGCATATAAAAACAAAAAGCAACAGTTTTTTGGTGTTTCCGAAAAGTTTAATCACAAATTGTGATTTACAGAATAGAAACAAATTTGTGATTTTGAAACCGCATGTGCTTTGAAGTCACTTTAGTTTTAGAATATGCCTATATGTAATAATAAATTGGTAAAATTTCCAAAACAAATATCGCCGTGAGAACACATATTTGAATAACAAATTATGCTTGAAAAAATAAAATATTCTACAGCATACCTTTATGCTTATGATGTGCATAAATAGTGAGCACAAACATTTTCAATGAAAACTGTTTAAGAATAAAACAGAAAGTATTTTTTTTAAGCACAAGATGCAACACTTTAAGCCAGAATACAAATATTATTAAAGTGCCTTGTATGGGGTTAAGGCTTAAAATAATTCAAAAGCATACTTTGAGGCTTAAAATTTTCAACATACAATTTATGGCGCCTTAATAAAGCCAGTATTTTTTTCTTTAATGACAAATTTCACATTTTTTAAGGTCATTTAGAAAATATTTCATTGTGATGCAATTTATGGCACATTCTGGGCGAAACATGTACGAGACAAAGCAAAAACAAAAAGGTTATGAATTTTTTATGCAACAAGCAAACGACAAAAAGAGGCAGGAAAATCTTAGGCAAACCGGTTTTCCATTAACAAGCACCATTAAGGAAAAAAAAATGGAAAATTTGTGATGAGTATAACAGGCAAGGGGGGAAGCATGAATACGCAGCACAAAATATTGCTGATAATAATGATGACGATGATGATGTAATAATGGTATATAATTTTTAGTTAAGGTTAAACGTGTAGAGGCGAACTGTGCTAATATTGCCATAACCTTAGTAAAGGTGTGTCGCCTGCCTTTTGTTTTGTATGCCACACAGACACAAACTTTTCATTAAGGTTTCAGGCCTGGCTGTTTGTGATGAAGCAGGGTGGTGTTGAGTTTATAACTTATTTAATATGCGCCTTGAAACACCAAAATCGATTGGATATTAGTATTGTTTTCATAGTTGGCTGCATAGTTTTTTCTTTTCTTTTTGCCTTAAACTATGAAACAAACAAAGACCCAAACAATACTAGACGCACGCACCTTGGTTATTATATTTGATATCCCAAACGAGTCACACATCGGTTTTTGCCTTTTTCTATTATTGCAGTAATTTCTTATAAATAATTTGATTTTCTTTTAACACATTTAACCAAGAAATTTTTCTTTCTCTTAGATTTTATGTTTGTAGAAAAAATTATAGAAAGATTTTTTGGTTTTGTTTTTTTACTTAGCAACTGGGGAGTAATTAATTGTAACGTTTTCTGTCCAGGGTTCTTTCTCTTCGACTACACAGTGCCAAAGAAATGACGTTACCATTTGATACAAGAAACCTAACAAGGCCCTGCAAAAGATGATGTCACTTAATGGCAAACTGAAAACCAAACAACAAACACTATTATCGATGTCCTAATAAATAAAGTTTCAGATTTATTATCGTTTTTTCCTTCAAGTTTATGAATGTTTGATGCTGAAGAGTGCACGCCACACAGAGATGTGCCGTTAAATAAATCAAATGGAAAACAAGAAACACTGCTGAACAGTTTGATATATTGAAGAAAACAAATTATACGAGAAGAAATATATGAAACGAAGTAATTTCTCTTAGTTATTTGCAAAGATATAATACTTATGCCTGAAAGTAGGCAACGGAAACTATTACCGCAGCATGAGTTAAGAAACTGCCAAGAAATGACGATCCCTAAAGTTGTTGCTGGAAAACATGTCGTCAGTTTGACTTTCTATAGACAAGATGCCAACAGCTCAGTTTCACTGTAAGAGTGGAACATGATTTGTTCTCTATACAAAAGTTGTCGAGAATTAAAGTTTTCTATTATAGTAGTCGAGAGTCGAAGTAGCGGCCACTTATTTATATGGGAAGTGAGCATGAGTAATCCACAAATACAAGTACTGAGAGAGTAAAGTACGTAAACAGAGTAGTAAAGAGAGTCGAAGTAGCGGCCACTTATTTATATGGGAAGTGAGCATGAGTAATCCACAAATACAAGTACTGAGAGAGTAAAGTACGTAAACAGAGTGGCTGTGGAGTTTACTCAATGTTCATAAAAAGTTTTTAGTTTTAAAATTATATTTTCTTTCAGCAACCTTTGCTTGAAGTGTTTGTAAAATGAGATTAGATATAGTTATAAAACATTTTTGATACCACAAACAAAGTAAAGAACTTATCGTTCATTTTGGAAGCCGTCTATTTCACTAAGAGGGCCCTAAAAGAATATCTGAAGGCTAAGATTTCACATCTATTCTATAAAAACATTGTCGAAACATTTTAACTCTTTTGTATAAACATTTTTTATACAATTTTTCAACTTTTCTATAAAAAAAAACGGTCGCAGCAACTCAATTTTTAGTAAGAAATTTATCGATATAATTCCACTTTTCTTTATATATTTATTTAATTACTTAATATTGATATTATATAAATATAATCATTACAGTTAAAAAAAGCACTGGCTGCTAAGACCATCAAGACTGAGCTTAAATAATTTATTAATAGAATTCAATACTCCTGTACAAAAGTTTTCGTCACATATTAACTAATTGAGTATCAAGCGCATAAGGCTGGGCACACTAGATTTAGACTATTCATATGTTTTCGAGATCAGCTGTTCAATAGAAAAGTTATCGACAATTCATCTCTTTCATAGAAAAGTTATCTGCAAGCAATTTAACTTGTAGATTAGTTGTCAACAGATCGCATATTATACGGAAACATTATCAAAACAACTCAAAAATTCTTAAAATTCTCTGATGACTTTTGTAATTGAGATTGATGTCAATTTTCATATTACTGATTACTATTTACATAGCATTGATGTCACAATTCTGATGACATGCCGTCATCAATATGAAGATGCTTTTTTCTATGAATGTGTGAGTTGGATTTAGAAAGCACGTTACGCTACGCTCTACAGCAGCAATAACTTCATTTATATACACCACGAGTATGTGATATCCTTATGGATGGCTATTATATGAATAGTTAATCGAACTAATTGCACTGATGGACAATTATATTTGCCGTAAAATGGACGTAATGTGCAATATGGATTTTGAACAGAAGCATGATTTTCAAAATAAATTGGCACGATTTGGAAGCGCTGTTTAAGAAATTAAACATAAATCATTTAACAGCTGAAAAAATGTCCGTTAGTTAAAAAAAAGTGATGCCAACTTAGAGCGTTAAATTTGTATTAGAAACCCTTTCTATAATTTTCAAAACACGATTAGAATAATAACATTTCTGCAGAAAGTTTTTTTCTTAATAAATCTATCAACAACTTCTTGTGTTGAAGAAAACACTAATAATCATTATATTTCGTATAAAATCACTTTTAATAGTTTTGAAACAGAAACACAAAGTTTTACAGAAAAATAAATAATAAAAAAATTAAATTACTTTTAACCATGTTCCTTTGTCCATTAAATTCTTACTCTAAATATATTTTCAATTCAATCAATACCTAGTATACAATTACGATGTGAAAATTGTACGAGTATATCGCAATTGGATAGAATGTTACACCAAACGTAAATATTTAATGGAAATTCTTTGTTTTATAACAACTTTAGCAGAATTTAAAAAAATCTCAAAAAACAATGCAGCACAAAGAAATTAAAGCTATAGAAAAAAAGAAACAAGTAAGAGTGTAGTATATTCGGCAGGGCTGAATCTAAAATACCCTTCACAATAGTATAAAAATGTACCAATTATATTTGCAAATTTATTTTATTTTAATTATTTTTTAATTTTATTTTTTATTTTTTATTTATATCTTGAGTGTATTTATTTATCTTTTATTTTTTTTTCAAACGCGACATTTTCATTTGGTTTATGTATTTCAATAACTTTCTTCTATTGCCAGAACTGATTTTAAGAAAATTTTTTATAGAAAAATCGGTTTAGGCTATATTTCGTGTATATATGGACCGATATCTTTCTTCTTATATTAGTAACCTCTTTCTTTATATTAGTAACCTCCTTTTATTACCAGAACTGAGTTTAGGATGAAAAAAAAATTTCTTGGAAAAATCGGTTCAGACTATATCTCGGGAATATATGGACCGATATCGGAAATTTTTATTATCTTCATCTTAATAACCTCCTTTTATTACCAAAACTGAGTTTAGGCAAAAAAAAATAGTTTTTTGGAAAAATCGGTTCAGACTATATCTCGGGTATATATGGACCGATATCGGAAATTTTCATTTTCTTTATCTTAGTAACCTCTTTTTATTACCAGAACTGCTTTCAAGCAAAAAAAAATTTTTTTCATGGAAAAATCGGTTTAGACTATATCTTGAGTGTATGTATGTGGACCGATATAGGAAATTTTTATTTGCTATGTTTGAATAACCTCATTTTATTACCACTGCTTTTAAGCAAAACTGCTTTTTAGCAAAAAAAATTTTTTTCCTCAAAAAATCGGTTCGGACTATATCTCGGGTATATATGGACCGATACCGGAATTTTCATTTTCGTTATCTTAATAAGCTCCTTTTATTACCAGAACTGCTTTTAGGCAAAAAAAATTTTTTTCATGGAAAATCGTTTTAGACTTGGATATATATACATATGTGGACCGATATCGGAAATTTTTATTTGTTATATTTGAGTACCCTCCAGAACTGTTTTTAGGAAAAAACCTGTTTCTTGGAAAAATCGGTTCGAACTATATCTGGAGTATATATGGACCGATATCGGAAATTTTTATTTGCTATATTTGAGTAGCCTTCTTTTATTACCAGAAATGCGTTTAGGCAAAAAAAAAATGTTTCTTGGAATAATCGGTTCAGATTATATCTCGGGTATATATGGACCGATATCGGAAATTTTCATTTTCGTTATATTAATAACCTCCTTTTATTGCCAGAACTACGTTTAAGCAAAAAAAATATTTTTCATGGAAAAATCGGTTTAGACTATATCTCGGGTAAATGTATATAGACCGATATCGGAAATTTTTATTAGCTATATTTGAGTAACTTGCTTTTATTACCAGAACTGCTTATATACATAATATTGTTTATGTTCGCTTGCGCGATATTTTTATTTCAAAATCGATTTAGGCTATGTCTCGTATAATGTCGGGGACAATTTTCCCCCTTCTAATAGTGATGGCAAATAATATTATTAAGTTTGAAGCAAAGGAAACATTTTTTGTTTAAAATTTTCATACAAAATTCACAAAAAAATTATTTTTTCGGAATTTTGGATATATTTCAGCTATATGTGAACCGATTTAAATTTCAATAGAAAGCCCTTGAACAGATAGAGTAATAGAATGGTAAAAGAAAAAATTTCTAAGTTTAATGGTTTTCTCAGCAACGGTATTTCAACGGCGAAGATACGGAAATACACTTAATCGAATTTCCTATCAATGCTGATAATGAATATGTATATTTTATAGGGTTAGAAATGTACATTGTGGAAATTACAAACGGAATCACAAACTTATATATGTATAACCTTTACATTTTCGTGAAGGATATAAAAAGAAGCAAGAGTTGTAAATTACCAATAATGTTATTTGTTTACATTATTTGCACACAGAGTCAATAGTTTAGTAAGCAATTTACCAAACACACAGGCATTTTACTAATTTTTGCCCAACAAACTTTTTCTGAACTCACAATCTACGAGAGGTAAAATTCTTAAATTTAAGCGAAAATTGAATACTCTTTATACGATGAGTAGAAAGTCAAAAATAGTTAACGCAAATACGACACAAATATCGAAAACTTCAAAGCGAGATATTGAACTCATTACTATGCACCCTTTTTTAAAGGTGGCTCCGACACACCACCACAAAAAAGGACCTCGTAACCTTTAATATGAAGTCATCTATAACAAGGGAGGAATTTTCTGTTATGAAAAATGCAAGTTATTTGTGCTTCAAATATTTTATAAAACTAAATTCCCATAGATTAGATGGAAATAAAAGCAAATCTATATACACAAACATATTTATTTATTCAGCAGCGAAAGGAAATATGTGTTGTTGTTTGGGGGTGTTGTACAAAAACTGACTGATGGAATGAAACAGAAAAAAAAGGCAGTGCTGTTAAGCTCTCGAGGTTTAAATCGATTATGCAAACACGCAAACAAAAATATCTTAAATGAAAAATACACAATACAAAATCTATTCTATTTACTCAAAATTCTCTGCCATTTTCACTCTTCGATCTAGTGCCAAGCACGCAAACAAAATGTTAACAAATTGGGCACGTCCAACTAACATTATTACTTGGCTGGAGTAAAAAACACGGCTTTGAGCAAAGACATGGCAAAACAATTTTGGTATAGAGCGCCGTTTGCGATAATATGTAATACTTTTTATTTTTAAACAATTAAGTCTTATTCACTATATTAGCCTGTAACATTGATAGCAAACAAAAAATGTTTTAAACAGCTTGTTTTCTATGTTTCCCAGCTGTTTATATGTCCACATTTCATAGGAGCTACCCTAATCATAAGTAGTCTTTGGTTATTTTTGAAAGATATTCTCAAACATTCAAGTTTATATCCCAACAATATAAATAAATTATGGATTGTTGGGATTGTTATTATTAGATATAATACATCGGCCACTTCCACTGCGACCAGTATTGGTCTATTGTTCGTCTCCTTGCCCCATTAGGGGTTAAGTATGTCAAGAAAACGAACAAGCTGCTTCATTGGGAGTGATATTAAGTCACATTTATTTAACATATGAGCTTGTAGTAGCCTATATCTCTTGTATCCCAATGCTACACAGTGGGTGATCAAGTGGTTCATTGACTCCTCTTCCTCACCGCAGAATCTGCAAATGTCTGTGTTGGAAATGCCCATCCTGTGCAGGTGCTTAAGGCAGATATAATGACTTGTAAGTGCACCTGTCAATGTTCTGAGACTTTTCCTGTCCAGTTTTACAGCACGTTCGGTCCTTTTTGTATGTATCAAAGTTTAGAAATGTCTTGGAATATTCATGACCAGCTCTGTCGTTCCAGTGTTGCTCAACGATGGACTCCGTCCACTTCTTTATCTCCTCATTAAACAGACCCTTATTGAAGCCAAATGTTGCAGTGGTTCCAATAAAAGTCCACTCTACTTCTTTTTTGGCGTAGATGTCAGCCATCTCATTGGCGTAGTGCCTCTCATGTCCTGGCACCCAGATCAGAGTAATCTTGTTTCTGGCTTGCCAGCTGATTTAGCTTGTTGTGACCTTCCAGTACTAACCTGGACGTAAAGACACAACTGTTCAGGACCTTCAGTACTGATTGGCTACCAGATAGTATTTTTATCAACACTCCCTTGTGTTCCGTATCGGAGAGTATTTCAACCACTAACCTGGATGAAAGACACAACTGCTCAGGACCTTCAGTACTGATTGGCTACCAGATAGTATTTTCATCAGCACTCCCTTGTATCCCCTATCGGAGAGTATTTCAATCACTAACCTAGATGTAAAGACACAACTGCTCAGGACCTTCAGTACTGATTGGCTACCAGAGAGGATTTTTATCAACACTCCCTTGTGTCCCCTATCGGCGAGTATTTCAACCACTTCCCTTATTACGTATTATTCCGCTTGGCAGATTGTGGTGTTGTTAGGATAAAAAGTTGTACATGTAATTCTTACCTCTTCAGAAGTAATTTAATTATGGAACGCTTAATCTCTTATGTGCAGTTTACAGAACACAGATGACCAATACGTTTAAAAAATTTGCCCTCAAAATTTTTAGTAGTTTTCAAACAAGTTTTCTAGACCACTAACACCTACTCGGCTGTGCTCATTAATTTTATTCTCCTCTCTAGCGTTTAAAGTCGCCATTAAGTTTTAAATATTTTTAATTTATTTATTAGGGTTTTTATATATTTTTAAATCAAAATGAAAAAACAACAGCAAGTTAATTATTGATGTAGAAAAACTCGTATTAAACTCAGCGTGCTGCATGCAATGCAACTTCAGCGAACATGTGCCTTCAGCTAATACAGCTAATCATTATAATGATATGTAAATAATAGGTAGTCATGGCTTAATTTTATGAAACTCAAAAGCACAAATAAAAAACTACCACAAATAATGTTCTTTGTGTGAAAATAATTTGCTACTCCAAAGTAGGCAGCACTTTTTAATTATATTCAAATCCTAAAGGTATGCTACGATCATTAACTTAACAACTTTAATCAAATTATTAAGCCAAAATATAAAATAAGAAAACTATCTATAAAGCAGAAAATTAAATAATGGTAACGCTGTAACTGGCATCGAAAAGTTTTTCTTGTGAAACAAGGAAATTGAACAAATACAGGGAGGCAGAACCAACTTAATGGTTGGAATTGATCTTGGATTTTCAAAATAAAATTCAACAATTTTTGATTGCTGTTCTGTTGTGTAGTGTTCCATGTTGAATTCCATAAATCTTCTTCGCAAAGTTATGAAATAAAACTGAGGTATATAGATAAACTAAAAAGTTGTTGAACATTTAAAAAAAAAGTAGTTCTGCGCCAGCCTGTACAAATATATATAATAAAATATAAGTAAATAAGGCATATTTTTTGAGTTTAGCTATTCAAACAAAACTGAGCTTAATCGCTAAACAAAATTCGCTTATTTTGGGAACACATGTACATCAAATCCACGCTTTAGTAAGTGACCATGTGGTTTCAATTGTTGTACGCTTTGGATTTTCTAAGCACGCAAACCAAGATCCAAACCAAGATCTTGCCGCAAAATCTTCCTTAAATGGATTCACATACATATATCCAAATTCTGAGCACGGTGGCGGATAGACTGATTCGGGTATTCCTCCACGCTACGATCTACAGAAGCAATGACTTCTTCGGCACACACTGTATGACATCAATGTGGATGGATATTATCATTTAGAGTAAGTGTGAAGCATGATTTTCATAATAATGTTGCGCAATTTGGAAGCGCTGTTTGGGCGTCAGTGCATTCATGTTGGAACTGCCAACAAAACTTAACATAATTCATTTCACAGCTGACAAAATGGCCGCCAGTTGAAAAAGTGTTGCCAATTTGAAAGATTTATACCTCCATAAAAAACACCCTTTATATAGTAAAAAGTTATAATGAATTCAACCACTTCGATAATTTAGGGCCACCCTGTACTGAGCTGTCTTTTTATTACAAAACACAGATTATGTTAATTTTTAAAAAAGCCTAAAGATATGCTGGGAATTTTAAGATGCTAAATTTCTTGCAGAATTTCACAAAATGAAAAATTTAGGGGAACGAACAGTCGAAGTTGAATACTTGAGATACCTAAATTATGTTAATGAAACACGTTTATATTATTTATTTAAAATTATACATAAAATAAATTGCCCAAAAGTATGCAAAAGTTAAAAAAAAAAACTCTATATCTTACAATGTAGGCAGCAAAATATTTACGTGAGATATGTGTTCAAATATGTTATTAAGCGCCCAAAAGCTTGCTTTAAATTTCTTTTTAAATGAGTTTCTAGCAGTTTCAAAGCATGTTTTAAATTAAAAAGTTTAAGATGACAGAAAATAACAAGAATTAAAAGTTAAGTTTTGGAGCTGAATATTCGACAGCAACAATTTTGTCTAGCTGCTTTAGAAAACAAAATCCTGCCATTAATTCAGTGTTAAATTGGTTTAAATATCTAATTTTTGTTTTGTTTTTCCTGGCTGTTGTGCTTTTTCTAGTTTTGTTGCGGTCTTCGTGTTAGTAAGTATTTTATAAATGTGTTTTTTCCCCGTTTTCTCTTGTTCTGGTGTGATTAATTGCAAACTCATAATTATCAAACACTTCCGGTTCCGTAAAAATAAAAAAAAATAGAACTAAACACTAATACCACATTTAAACAATCTAGTTTGTTTCCTCCTGAATTCTGCGGTCTCACATTTTTTTTTTTAATATTTTCTATGACTGCCACGTAGAAAATTTATGTAAATGAAAGTAAATAAAAACCATATTACGAGTATTAGTTTCGAGTGCTTCTTTTTGCTGCTACAAGTGAAGCTTAAACATTTTCTGTTTTAAATAGGTGAAAATCAGCTTGCCAGCAGAGATATATATGTGTATGTCCATTTAGTAAATGCCCAGCCTCCAGTACTTCAGCATTTCAAGGTCCCACTTATTACAACTTTTACTACCACAATTGTTCTAACCTTAAGCTTTCAAATTTCCAACTGACTTGTTTCTTTACTAATTCTTTGAACTCAACCAACCACAAGGTAAAATTCATTTGCAGCTGATACTCCTACAAAATAGCAAAGCAAAATAAGAAAAAAAAAAAAAATAGAGAAAAGAAAGCAAGCAGGCAAGTCATTTTAATTTTATAAACTCATGAACAAAATTTTCCTTTTTTTCGCATATAGTTGCTTTCATTTCCTTTCTTTGCTGATTACTTGCACTTTAAAAGCAAATGAAGAGCAGAATGAAAAACATATACATATTTCTGTTTGGTTAAGAAAAGGAAACGTGATGATGACTTATATACTCGTTGGCTCGTTGGCAGTGTTAATACAAGTGCAAGTGCAAGTGTGTCAGGCAAATGAATCATATTAGTCGGTGGTAAATTGCACACAAGTGGATAAAGTTGAGGCAAAACATGATGACTTGAACACAAATTATTCTATTAATAATGCTTGCATGCTTGGAATGATTATATAAAAATTAAGGAAAAAAAAATGAACTTAGAACTTTTTTGCAGGCAAACAAATTTTCAACACAGGTAAAATATCACAGAAACTAATTGATTAAAGGCAATATATATTGCACACTGAACTGTAAAATTAATAACTTTTACTTACAACACAAAACGTGGCATGAAGAAAAAATTTTTGATTTTTCAAAAGTTTTTGCTTAAATATTAAGAAATTTTTCTTCAAAAATTTTTATTAAATTTCGAGCAAATTGTCTCCAGAAAATTTGTTTAGATTCTAAAAAAAAAAATTCTACATTTGTTGAAATTCTGAAAAATTTTTTCAAGAAAAATTGCCAGGTTCTGAGCAATTTTCTTTAGAAAATTAAATCAGGTTCTAAGCTATTTTTATTTAGAATATTATCTTTAGAACATTTGCTCTGAGCAACTTTTCTCAAATTCTGAACAAATTGTCTCCAAAAAATTTGTTTAGATTCTAAAAAAAAATTGTCTACATTTGTTGAAATTCTGAATAATTTTTTCAAGGAAAATTTCCAGATTCTGAGCATTTTTCTTTAGAAAATTAGATCAGATTCTAAGGAATTTTTATTCAGAACATTTTCTTTATAATATTTTCATTAAAATATTTGTTTTGAGCAATATTTCTCAAATTCTGAACAAATTTTCCAGCGACAAATTGCTCGGATTCTGGGCAAAGGTTTTGGTAGAAAATATGAACAGATTCTGAGCAATTTTTTTCTACAAAATTTGTGGATGTTCCCAGCAATTTTTCTCTAAAAAATCTCTTCAGATTCTGAGCACTTTTTCTCCAGAAACCTTTTTTAGACTCCAAGCAATGTATATTTAGAAATTTTGTTCAGATTCTAAAAACTTTTCTCTAGAAAATTTTTTCAAATCCTGAATATTTTTGTCTACAAAAATTTTTAGATTTTTCTTTTGAAAATTTTTTCTGATTCTAAAAAATTTCTCTTCCGAAAATTTGTTCATGTTATGAGAATTTTTTATCAATTTTTGCATAAATTTTCTAGCGAGATACATATTGCTCAGATTCTGAGCAAGTTTTTGGTAGAAAATTTACTTAAATTCTGAATAATTTCTCTCTAGGAAATTTATTCAGTTACTAAGCAACTGTTCTCTAGAAACCTTTTTTAATAATGAATAATTTTTTTTAGAAAAATTTTCAGATTCTGAGCATTTTTCGTTAGAAAATTTGTTTAGATTCTGAGCAATTTTTCTCAAATTATGAACAAAGTTTCTGGAGTAAAATTGTTTGGATTCTGAGCTAGTTTTTGATAGAAAATTTGAACAGATTCTAAGTATTTTTCCTTTACAAAATTTGTGGATATTACGAAAAAAAATTTTACTAAAAAAAATTGTTCAGATTTTGGGCAATTTTTCTATAGGAACCTTTTTTTATTTATTTATTTTTGCAATTTATTTCTAGAAACTATGTTCAGTTTGTAAGCAATTTTTCTGTAGAAAATTTTTTCAGATTCAAAAAGTTTTCTCTAAAAAATTTCTTCGAATTCTGAATAATTTTTTCTAGACAAATTTTTAGATTCTGAGCATTTTGCTTTTGAAAATTCTAAGCAATTTTTCGTTAGCAAATTTGTTCAGATTCTAAGCAGTTTTTTCTTTATTCTTTATAAAATTTGTTCAGATTCTGAACAATTTTTCTCCAAAAAATTTGGCCAGATTCTGAGCAATTTTTCTCAAATTCTGGACAAATTTTCTGTAGGAAGATTGCTCAGATTATGAACTGGTTTTTGGTAGAAAATTTACTTAGATTCTAAACAATTTGTCTCTAAGAAATTTATTCAGATTTTGAGCAATTAGGAAATTTTTACATAATCTGAATAATTTTTTCTAGCACATTTTTCAGATTCTGAGTAGTTTTCTGTAGAAAATTTGTTCAGATTCTGAGCAATTTTTCTTTAGAAAATTCGTTCAGATTCTGAACATTTTTTTGTGTAAAAAATTTTATCAGATTCTGAGCAATTTTTCTCAAACTTTGAACAAATTTGCTAGAGAAAAATTGCTCAGATCCTGAACAAAATTTTGGTAGAAAAAGTGCTCAGATTCTGAACATTTTTTCTTTAAAAACTTAGTGGGTATTCCGAAAATTTTTTCTCTAGAAAATTTGTTCAGATTCTAAGCAATCTTTCTCTAAAAAAGTTTTTCACAATCTCAGCAATTTTTCTCTGAAAATTTTGTTCAGATTCTGAGCAATTCTTCCGTAGCTAACTTCTTTAGATTCTGAGTATTTTTTTTTTCTTAAAAAGTTGTTCAGATTCTAGGCAATTTTTCTCTAAAAGATTTGTAAAAATGTTTGAGCAATATTTCTGAGGAAAATTTGTTTATATTCTGAGCACTTTTTGCCTAGAAAATTTTTTTCAGATTCTTAACAATTTTTCTCTTGAAAAAATGTTCAGATTCTGAGCAATTTTTCTCAAGAAAATTTTTTCAAATTCGGAGCATTTTGTTCGCTAGAAATTTTGTTCAGGTTTGAAGCAAGTATACTCTAGAAATTTTGTTTAGATTACGAGCCATTTATCTCTATAACAGTTGTTCATATTATGAGCAATGTTTGTCTAGAAATTTTTTTCAGATATCGAGCAATTTTTTTTCAGGAATTTTTTTTTAGATTTTATACAATTTTTAAAAGTGGAAAAAAGTGAAAAATTTTTTCCCCAAGCGTTTACTAAAACTTCCAAAATTATTTATTCGCTCCCTCGCGGACACAAAAATCGAAATTCTAAATTCAGTGTTTCGCAATTTGGGCCCTGGTGTGTCTCTGATTCTGGGAAATATTTCTGCAGAAACTTTGTACAGATTTATATCAAAAAGCCTAAAGGTATGCATTCCACCTGAAAGTATGCTACAAAAACTGCCGAGCCTAGTGCTTTTAACAACAAAGTAATAATTTATCATTAGTACTTGTTTTATGCCTTTATCGTTGCCACTTTTAGTGAAAGCTATAAATGTGCAATTTCTTCTTTCCCAACATAATCATCAGTTAAACCTTAAACTCGTATTTAATCAGGTGTATCATCATTTTGTGACATTTTTTAGTATCTATTGCCATTCAAACCCATTTTCAGTGCAAAACTGCTGAAAAAGTTGTCTTGCACATGCAGTTTCAAGTGGATTGGGTTTCGTGTGTGGTATGCGCATTTCCGCTTGTTTTTATATCCACCACATAATGTTGTTAGTATTGTCTGTTACAGAAAACATCCACGAATGCTTTCCTTTGTATTTTCAAAACGGAAGAAAACAGACAGCAGAGAGAAACCGCAAGGAGGCACAAGGTATAAGTAAAAACAAATTGCATTAGTGCCGAGAACGCCAAGTAATAACTAGCAAAAACTATGGCACCCAATTTTTACCATTGTTTTACGACTATTGAAATTTCAGCTTCATTGACTAAATGTATGAATTAAATCAAAGCTAATGTACATTGCTGCTGATTCTCTCTGTTTAACTCACTAATGCAAACACTTGCGCGTCTATGTACGAGTATGTATAGTACATGCTGGTGGACCAGTTGAAATCAAATCTCTACGCAATGTGTAGTATATTTTTAGGAAGCATAGTTGCAAGTCTATTTACCCAGCGGTATTGTTGGATTTTGATTTTAAAGTTATAAACCACGGGAAACAAAGTTATAACAAACTGAGAAAACTTTAGTTTTTTGTTAACTACTGGGATTACACAAAGTATGATATTGATTTGATTATTAAAAAGAACATAATCTTCCTTCCAGATATACTGCTACGTAACGTTTTAAAGTCATTTTAAAAATATCATCTTAACCTTTAATAGAAATTTTATGTAATAAATTTTGTGATAAATTTGTTATCCGCAAAAGGTATTATAAGAGAAGACTTGATATAAAAATGTACATTAGATCCCTTATACAAATATCAAAAAATATCTTTTGCAAGATAACAAAAATTAATTTGCAACAGAAAAACAAACCTACAATGTTGTATGCAAATAAAATTCAACAATTCTTCAGTGAGTAAAATCCAAACTTCAAAAAACTTCCATTTTTATAGACCATTAACTCAGCAAGTACGATGTCGTAAAATCAATTTAATATTCTTGCGTATATAAGTAAGCTTTGGTAAATTATTTTTATGACAAATAAAAACGTACAGATCAAATCAATCATAGAGAATAAAAAAGGAAATCTAATAGACATGCAACTACTCTTATGAGATGTAACGAAATTTGTTGATATTCTTTACAACCCTTAACACTTCACTATTTTAGCCAATAAAAAACTAAGACTTTAGAATACAATAAATCAAACCAAGCAACAGAGCATGAGAAAAATTGCTTAGAATCTGAACAAATTTTTTATAGAAAATTTTTCTAAAAATTGAAAAAATTTTCTAGAGAAAAATTGTTTAGAAGCTGAAAAAAATTCTACAAAAAAATTTTTGATAAACTGAGAAAATTTTTTAGCTGAACACTGAAAAAGTTTTCTAGAGAAAAAATGTTTAAAAACTAAAAAAATTTTTAGAGAAAAATTGCTAAATATCTAAACAAACACTCTAGAGAAAAATTGCTGAGAATATGAAAAAATTTTCTTAAGAAACAATTAACCAGAGTCTGTACAACTTTTCTATAGAAGAAATTTACTAGAATCTGATGAAATTTTCCAAAGAGAGACTGCTTAGAATCTAAACAAATTTTCTTCAGAAATATTTCTTTAGAAAAATATTTTTAGAAAATAAAAAATTTTATACAGAAAAATTTTTTTAAAAATAAAAAAAAATTAGAAAAAATTTTGTAGAAACTGAAAAAATTTTCTAGAAAAATTTTTTTTAGAAACTGAACAAAGTTCCTAAAGAAGAATTGCTGAAGAGTCTGATCAAATTGTAGGGAAATATTACCAGAGATTAAACAAAATTTCCATAGAAGACATTTACTAGAATCTAAAAAAATTTTTCAGAGAAAGATTGTTACGAATTCTAAAAAATTTTCTAGAGAAAAACTGCTCGGAATCTGAAAAATTTTTTAGAGAAAATTTTTTTAGAACCTGAATAAAAAACCTACAGAGATTTTGTTTAGAAGCTGAAAAACATTATAGAAAATATTCGTTTATGAACTGAACAAACTTTCTAAAGAAACATATTTTAAAAACTGGAAATTTTTTTACAGAAAAATTGTTCAGAATCTAAACAAAATTTCTAGAGCAGAATTGCTCAAAATCTAAAACAATCTTTCTAGAGAAAAATCTACCAGAGTCCGAACAACTTTTGTATAGAAGAAATTCACTAGAATCTGAAAAAATTGTCTGAAGAAAGATTGTTCAGAATCTAAAAAAAAGTCTAGAGAAAAATTGCTGAGAATCTGAGTAACTTTTCTAGAGAAAAATTTTTGCAGACACTAAAAAATTTTATATAGAAAAATCCTTTAAAAACTAAAAAAAAAATATAGAAAAAAATTGTTTAGAAACTGAAAAAATTTTCTGGAGAAAAATTTTTTAAAAACTGAACAAAGTTTCTGAAGAAAAATTACTCAGAAGCTGATGCGATTTTTTAGAGAAATATATCTACGAATGTAAACAAATTTTCTACAGAAAAATTTACCAGAGTCTGAAAGTGCTATAAAAGAAATTTACTAGAAACTTAAAAAAATTATTCAGAGAAAGATTGTTCACAATCTGAACCAATTTTCTGCAGAAAAGTCACTCAGAATTTGGGCAATTTTTATACAGAGAATTTTTTAGAAACTGAAAAAATTTTCTAGAGAAAAATTGTTTAGAACCTGAAAAAAATTCTAAAAAAAAAATTATTTAGAAACTGAAGAAATTTTCTACAGAAAAATTGCTCAAAACATGAAAATTTTTTCTAGAGAAAAATATACCAGAGTCTGAACAAAATTTCTATAGAAGAAATTTACTAGATACTGAAAAAATTTTCTAACGCAACATTCTTCAGAATCTAGAGAAATTTTTTAGAGCAAAGTTGCAAGGAATCTGAATAACTTTTCTAGAGAACATTTTTTAGAAACTGAAAAATTTTATACAAAAAAAAATTGTTTAAGAACTCAAAAAACAAATCTAGAAAAAAATGTTTAGAAACTGAAAAAAAATTTTAAAGAAAAATTATTTAGATACTAGAGAAGAATTGCTCAGAATCAAAACAAGTTTTCTATGGAACAATTGCTTAAAATTTGAAAAAAATTTCTAGAGAAAAATTTATCAGAGTCTAGAATCTGAAAAAATATTCTAAAGAAAGATTGTTCAGCATTTAAAGAACTTTTTAGAGAAAAGTTACATAGAATCTGAATAACTTTTCTAGAGAAAATTGTTTAGAAACTGAAAAATTTTATACAAAAAAATTGTTTAAAAACTGAAAAAAAAAATTCTACAAAAAATTTTCAAGAGAAAAATTGGTTAGAAACTGAACAAATTTTCTATAGAAAAATTGCTTAAAATCTAATCAAATTTTCTTGAGAAATATTACTCAGAGTCTACAGAAAAATTTACCAAAATCTGAACAAAATTTCTATAGAAGAAATCTACTAGAATGCGACTAAATTTTCCAGAGAAAGATTGTTCAGAGAAATTTTTCTAGGGAAACATTTTTTAAAAACTGCAAAAATTTTCTAAAGAAAAATTGTTTAGAAAGTAAAAAAAAAAATTTCTAAAAAAAATTTTTTTTTTACTGAAAAAAGTTTCTAGAGAAAAATTGTTCAAAATATGAAGAAATTTTACAGAGAAAAATTGCTCAGAAAAAAAAATTTCTAGAGAAAATTTGCTCAGAATCTGAACAGAAAAATAGCTCAGAATCTGAACAATTTTTCTAGAGAAAAGTAGAAGCTGAAAAATATTCTAAAAAAAATGTTTAAAAACTGAACAAATTTGCTAGAGAAAACTTTCTCAGAAACAGAACATTTTTCTAGAGAATAACTTACTAAACTAAATTGTGAAGAAATTTTCTATAGAAAAATTTAGATTTAAGCAATTATAATATTAAAAATTTTACCGGAATTAGAACGCATTTTCTAGGCAAACCTTTACTAGATTCTAAAGAAAATTTGTACAGAGTCTGATTAAAATTTTTATAGAGAAGATATCTGGGAAACTAAATAATCCATCTAGAGAAAATTTGCTTAAAGTTTGAAAAATTATTTAGAACTCTAATAAATTTTGTAGAGTAACTATTTTTGCCCATAATCTGATTTAATCTTTTTTTGTTTATTTGTTAGCCCTGGCTGCGAAAAAAATACCCTTTAGTCATAAAAAGTTTTATATTATTACATAGGTGAAACTTGCACAAAGTCGGTTACAAATTTTCTATCATCTACTGCTATCTACAGCTCTGTGTAATTTTTTCAGATGAAATGGGAAATAAAAAGGCAAAAAAATAATCTAAATACAATAAAAATAACTTCAAGAAATATACGTATATACATACATCAATAAATACAATTTAACACCATTGAAAACTTAAATGCTTGTTAAATGTTTATTGACGATAGAAAAAGTTGAGCTGCGAATAAAATGGAAAAAGAATTCATTGTCACGTTCTTGACGTAAAAACATTCTAAAGAGATATAACAAATAAAAATGATTTCTCAGCACATTCAAACGCTGTCTTTGGCAAAACAAAATGTTGTGGTTCTACAAATGGTCTCCAAGGAGTTGTTAACTTTTTAAGTTCATTTAAGGCTAAAAATATTTTTAGCAAAAAGTTCTTAAGGTTTTCACTTTTTGAGTTTAAGGATAAACAATAACTTTCAGGTAAAATTAAATTATTATATTTTCAATTTAGATTTGAAAATCAGAAGTTGAAAACATGCAGTTGCAGAACAAAAAATTGAAAGAATAATTTACACGGAAATTGGTTTGCAAATGTCAAAGCTGCATAATAATAATATTTTAAAAACGCAATTGAAAAACAAATTAAATTTTGCAAAAGCTTGAAGTCTTACACCGCATTATATTTGATATTGTTTGGATTTTTGGTCGTTTCCGTTTTAGAATATAAAAATTTTGCCAAAAATTTGTTTGTCTGCTATTTGGCCTGGTTTTGGCAATTTGCCGCTTTAATTTTCTATGCAAAGCAGCCTTAAATACCCAAGACTACGTAACAACAATCATAATAATTTGTTGCTGCTTAACTTACATTTTTTGGTGATATTGTGTGAGAAAGAGTGAGCCAGACATAGACCAACAGATAGAGGACGAATGTTTAATGGCAATGCTTTAAACGGTAGTCTGCTTGTAGTTGATGTTGTGTGGTTAATAATAAATTACCTAAAAAAGAGAAGAAGACAGAACAAGCAAAAATCAGTCAAGATAAATTTCAAATATGCATAAATTGTATTTATCGGTTGTCTAATTAGCATACTTATAGGCTTATAACGAAATTAAAATTAAACTGAAAAAAAACTGTTTGTGTTTGGGAAATAGAAGATAAACACTTCAATCGCCTAAGAATCTAAGGCAAAAATAAACACCAGCACTTCGATACATCAGAAACGTAATAATGGCATAAAACGTAAGTAAGCAAGACATCCTATTTTTTAGGACATGCTAATAATTCACCAAGTGATAAATAATATAAATTTATATAACACCTAAGAAGGTAGTAATACCAAGAACATAGACAAGACATAGACAAGACATAGACAAGACATAGACAAGACATAGACAAGACATAGACAAGACATAGACAAGACATAGACAAGACATAGACAAGACATAGACAAGACATAGACAAGACATAGACAAGACATAGACAAGACATAGACAAGACATAGACAAGACATAGACAAGACATAGACAAGACATAGACAAGACATAGACAAGACATAGACAAGACATAGACAAGACATAGACAAGACATAGACAAGACATAGACAAGACATAGACAAGACATAGACAAGACATAGACAAGACATAGACAAGACATAGACAAGACATAGACAAGACATAGACAAGACATAGACAAGACATAGACAAGATATAGACAAGACATAGACAAGACATAGACAAGACATAGACAAGACATAGGCAAGACATAGACAAGACATAGACAAGACATAGACAAGACATAGACAAGACATAGACAAGACATAGACAAGACATAGACAAGACATAGACAAGACATAGACAAGACATAGACAAGACATAGACAAGACATAGACAAGACATAGACAAGACATAGACAAGACATAGACAAGACATAGACAAGACATAGACAAGACATAGACAAGACATAGACAAGACATAGACAAGACATAGACAAGACATAGACAAGACATAGACAAGACATAGACAAGACATAGACAAGACATAGACAAGACATAGACAAGACATAGACAAGACATAGACAAGACATAGACAAGACATAGACAAGACATAGACAAGACATAGACAAGACATAGACAAGACATAGACAAGACATAGACAAGACATAGACAAGACATAGACAAGACATAGACAAGACATAGACAAGACATAGACAAGACATAGACAAGACATAGACAAGACATAGACAAGACATAGACAAGACATAGACAAGACATAGACAAGACATAGACAAGACATAGACAAGACATAGACAAGACATAGACAAGACATAGACAAGACATAGACATTTGGTAAATAATTAAATGCAGAACCAAATATTCAAAATTTTTCCTTTAATAATTTAATTTTGAATTAATTTTTTTTATTTTAGGAAACAAACATTTGTTTATATTAACAGTACTAACAGTGGTATTTATTCACATTTTAAACTTATGACATATCAAAAAAAAAAACTTTTAATTATTTATTTGCAAATTGTTTTTATTTGCGAATAGGCTGCGTATAAACGTAATTCAGGGACAAGACATGAACTAGAGGTAAAATAAATCAGACACAAACCAAACTGAATTCTAATAGACTACAAGAGAAAAACAAAGCTTAGGAGAAAAATATTTAACACTTTTATATAGGAATTTGTCTTTAGTTTTAAAAATGGTCTTCTGTTCTGTCACGCAGAGAAAAGAACCCAAGAAGAACAAAAAAAAGATGTTTACTTAATTTGTCTCGCAGTTTAACTTGTTTACAATTTCTCCAGAAATTCCATTATGAAAAAGGAACGAATAAATAACAACAGATTATGTGGTCGTCTAAAATAAATATCAATTACAATAATTTTTCTCAATGCCCAATTCCAAGTGGCGAACCAATATTTTATGAGAATTCTAAAATATTTACACAGAAAAAAATTTAATTTTTAATTAAAAGTCTTAAAGCGAATGTACTCGTAGAAACCAATTTCAAATTTTTGCCATGAAAGGACTATAGAATAGAATAGAATGGCATTCAATTTTAATATTTACGAGTATTTAAAACTATAAATCATAATAAAATGACAATAAACACACAAAAGCAACAAAATGGTAAACGAACATTAAGAATAATTGAATTCTTACTCAAATTGCAAATAAAAGAAGTCAGACACAGAAACAGGAGCTGTAAGATTACTAGAAAAAACAAAGGGAATATTTATGAGAAATATTGAATAGAGCGCTTATGGCATTAGCAAGGACATTAAGGATATGCAAATATGAACAGAGCTAAAATGTAAGCAACATCAAGATATTTGTCAGTGGTCGGTCCCTGCGGTTTTGCAAATGCTTCCTGGTTTGTTAAAGCATGCCAACCAGCATTAATACATATTTTGTGCTTTAGGAAATTTATATTCAAATTGAAAAATTTGGTTGAATGTTTAAGACCAGTTTTTATGGCATTCGAAAGCATAAACTAAAAAGGTCGTCCGCACCCCCCATATTTCCTTTTTGCCTTTTTTTAAACTTAACACCTAACATTTGTATTTTGTTAGCGGTTTCAATTTATAAATAAAATAAAAATAACTGCCAAGAGGAAACAAAAATGATGCATGTACGAGTATAGATGAATATTTTAACAACCCCAGAACATGCTTTGCCTTAAACAAACATGGTTTGATTAACGATACATTTTTCTGGCCACATTTTCTTTTGTTAATCTTTTAAAAATATATATTAAAAAATAAAAAATGTATTTACATTCTTTGTTATTACATTTATGATTTAGGGCAGAATATAAAATATGCAGAGCAAAAAATTTTTATTACTTGTTGGATGCTTCGATGAAGTGACCATGAAATTTGTAAATTTTTCCATTCTGCAAGACTTTAGATTTTTATTTAGTGTGTACATATATGACATTATAATAAAATTTGTTATTTGCTTCTTGTTATATTGTTTTCATTGCTTTTTTGCAGCATGAGTTATAAACAAGCCGACACTCTTACTTTATAACATCTGTCAAGATTTACGTCTTGACAAAGTATTGTCGATGTCTTATCTACGTGTTGTTCATGTCTTGCCTATATCTTGTCCATTTATTATCTGTGGATTTTCATTACCTGAGTAGTGTTTGCTTCTGTCTTTTTTTTTTTTTTTTTTTTGTTTGTTTTGTCTTTGCCTAACTGTGTGCTATGTCTTGTCTATGTGCTATCTTATCCAATTCTTATCTCTGTCGTGAAAGTCGTGTTGTCCAGGTCTAGCCATTACTTTTTCTTTCCTTTCCTTTCATTACCTTTATGTTGCTTAAATCTTGTCTGTTTTGCTTGGGTATCATTTATGTTTTTCACATGTCTTGTCCCTATGTTATCTTTGCCTTGCCTTATAGCGTGTCGGTGTGTTGTCTAAGTCTCGTCTATGTATTGTTTAGGTTTTGCCTTTATTTTTATTCTATCTTGTCAATGTCTTTTCTGTATCTTGTCTACGCCTTTTCTCTGGCTTCTGAATGTCTTGTCAATGCATTGCCCGGGCCTTCTCTTCACCTTGACAACGTGCAATCTATTCAATTGATTTAATGTCTGTGTTTTTCTACATCTTTTCTATGTCTTCTCTATGCCTTGTCTATGTCTTCTCTACCTCTTGTCTATATCTTGTCTAAGTCTTGTCTATGTCTTGCATATGTCTTGCCTATGTCTTGTCTATGTCTTGTCAATGTCTTGTCTATGTCTTGTCTATGTCTTGTCTATGTCTTGTCTATGTCTTGTCTATGTCTTGTCTATGTCTTGTCTATGTCTTGTCTATGTCTTGTCTATGTCTTGTCTATGTCTTGTCTATGTCTTGTCTATGTCTTGTCTATGTCTTGTCTATGTCTTGTCTATGTCTTGTCTATGTCTTGTCTATGTCTTGTCTATGTCTTGTCTATGTCTTGTCTATGTCTTGTCTATGTCTTGTCTATGTCTTGTCTATGTCTTGTCTATGTCTTGTCTATGTCTTGTCTATGTCTTGTCTATGTCTTGTCTATGTCTTGTCTATGTCTTGTCTATGTCTTGTCTATGTCTATGTCTTGTCTATGTCTTGTCTATGTCTTGTCTATGTCTTGTCTATGTCTTGTCTATGTCTTGTCTATGTCTTGTCTATGTCTTGTCTATGTCTTGTCTATGTCTTGTCTATGTCTTGTCTATGTCTTGTCTATGTCTTGTCTATGTCTTGTCTATGTCTTGTCTATGTCTTGTCTATGTCTTGTCTATGTCTTGTCTATGTCTTGTCTATGTCTTGTCTATGTCTTGTCTATGTCTTGTCTATGTCTTGTCTATGTCTTGTCTATGTCTTGTCTATGTCTTGTCTATGTCTTGTCTATGTCTTGTCTATGTCTTGTCTATGTCTTGTCTATGTCTTGTCTATGTCTTGTCTATGTCTTGTCTATGTCTTGTCTATGTGTTGTCTATGTCTTGTCTATGTCTTGTCTATGTCTTGTCTATGTCTTGTCTATGTCTTGTCTATGTCTTGTCTATGTCTTGTCTATGTCTTGTCTATGTCTTGTCTATGTCTTGTCTATGTCTTGTCTATGTCTTGTCTATGTCTTGTCTATGTCTTGTCTATGTCTTGTCTATGTCTTGTCTATGTCTTGTCTATGTCTTGTCTATGTCTTGTCTATGTCTTGTCTATGTCTTGTCTATGTCTTGTCTATGTCTTGTCTATGTCTTGTCTATGTCTTGTCTATGTCTTGTCTATGTCTTGCCTATGTCTTGTCTATGTCTTGTCTATGTCTTTTCTATGCCTTGTCTATGTCTTTTCTATGCCCTGTCTATGTCTTGTCTTTATCTTGTCTATGCCTTGTCTATGTCCTGTCTATGTCTTGTTGCCGTCTTGTCTATATCTTGTTTATGTCTTCTTGTAAGATATAAATTTTATCAAATTCTACTTTCATTTAATATGTGCCGCTATCTATGCCTTGCCTCTTTTTCTTTCTCTTAAACATTATTAAAAGCATTACGTTACGTAAGATATACATTTTACAGTGTGGTAAGTAACTTATTTTTGATCTACATTGTGAGCAATTATTCTTTTAAGATTGTTTAAACACATCATTGTATTTTTTTTTCTGTATTCATTTGTATTATTCTAAGCCTTACAGATAATTACGAAAATGTGTAACACCGTAGTTACGTTAGCGTGATATTAATAATTATTATATATTACACATTATTAACTATTAAAAATCATAAATTATAATATTAATAATTATAAAATATTAAACATTACATAAATATTTTTCATAGATTATGAAACTTTTATCGAATTATTGCATTAATAATATATTTTAATATAAGATATTTAAGAAAAACTAAACTATTGCCTGGAAGGTGAAAAGTCTTGTAATCTATGTTAAACGTTACTGAACCAAAAATAAACTTTTCCGATTGAAAATTAATTCTTATATCAACAAGATTTTATTCAAAAGCTTTTAACTTTATAGCTATTGTACAAAATTTTGCTTCTCTAAAAATATTAGTGGAAACGAGAAAATTGAAAAATAAAAATAATCTTACTTGTAGTCTCAATGTACAAAACATTGAAAAAAATGCTAGTCCTGGCAGCTGTGTAGAACACAGCTGTTAATCCTTTTCTTATGCTGCCAACAACAAAAATACTTTAATAGAAAATACTACTTTTAACACACAACTTTTACTCACAAAATTTTTTTATTCAATAAAATTTATAAAATAAACATTTTCTTATTTATTTTTGAATACTACGATTTAAATTTGATTATATAATTTAAAAACACAATTCTATATTAACACTATTTTATATTTACACAAATTCTTTAAAAACCTTATTATATTAAAATTTTTTTTTTACTTAAATTTATTATTTTTTATTCTTCTATTTTTACTTTGATTTATTTCATATTCTTAAATTCGTTTAATTAAATTTTTTAATGCTTTAAGAATATGTGCAAGTTTATTTGTTTTGGTTTTTTAATGAATGTTTTGAATTTTTAACTGTATGTATGTATGTGTAAAAGGTTCGAAAAAAATTATTGCTCTAACCACCGCCAGTTATAACGAACGGTTGGTAACGAACTAAATGCGAAATTGTCAAATGCTCATCTTTTAAAACAACAACATTCAAAACATCAAAGTTGAAAGGACATATCATCACTACAGAAAATGTTTCAAAAAAGGATATCCAACAATAATAGCAACAATTTTGCTTAAACGCGGAGCTTTCACTGAAGGAAAAAAAAGCTTGTGCTCCAAGAGAAAGAAAAAGCTTATTTCTACTAAAATGTATTTTTTATAACAGTTCGATACAAATTATTAGTAGAAAGAAGTAAAACTGAATGGATTCTGTAGCCTTCTGAAAGTTAAAAACTGGCAAAAATCTTGTGCCAGGAAAGTGACATTTTTATATGTTAAATATCAACACACAAAAAATATGTATTTCATTATATTTTATTGCAGGGTTTTTTATAGAGGAATAAAACTTTAAAATGGCAACACTATTTCAAGTGGCGGCCATTTTCTCAGCGGTTAAGTGCTTTAAGTTTTTTGTTTGGCTTTTCAACATGAATAGACTGACGCCTGAACAGCGCTTCCAAATTGTGCAAATTTAATTTGAATAACATGGTTCTGTTCGATAAACGTTTATTTTACGGTCAATATATTAGTTCATCAGAGCATTTAGTACCATTAACTATGGAACGTTTTCACACCACGTTTAATCTAACTGATAATACGCATTCGCAGAAAAGTCGTACAGAAGAAGTCATTGCTACTGTAGAACGTAGCGTAGAAGAAGACCTGAAACAGTCTATCCGCCATCGTGCTTGATCTGCGTACTTACAGCGCCCATCTTCTAACAATACGTAGATTCGGTGAATCAAGTGCATAATTAGATAGTTGTGAAATTGACTTACATCAACACCTGCCTTTACGGCCCAATCTGATGATAGACCAACTCCACGTGGTAAATTATTCACGATTCACCAGCGCCCTTATGTGGCTTGCAAGACACACCCAGGTCCCAACTTTTTGCTGTAAGTTTTTAACTATATAGACAAACCTCTTGCTTAAGAGCTCCGGCCTTCTAATCCCTCTTGTATGCAACTTCCCAAAAGTCAATGGAAAAAAAGACTCAATGAGTTGGTAGATCGAAACCCTTAACAAACTCACCCGTCTAATCATCACTCCTGGCTCCTTACAGTACAGGTATCTATTGCAAGACAACATCACCGACAGTAATTTTATTTGCTGCGATTTTAGGTTTAAACCATAGTCAGAATGTATCAGCGAAGGCAGGCAGCTCAACCATGATCAGTACTGAGAGCTATGCAAGGCAGAACCTCATGGGGGCTTTGCTGATCCCCCAATTTTAACCCTTGGTATGGGTTTCGGAAGTCCAACCCAACATAAGTCATGCAGCTTCCTAGATCGAGACATACTGACTGTTTGGTGTGCTCAGCTGTTGGCGAAATCATTGGTTCGTACTTTTTAAAATGGATGTTGGTCAGAGTTTTACAGTCAGTTTACATTGGTAAATGCTATAGAATTATGATTATTGACTTTTTTTATCTTGGAACAGTACCCACGAGGTTGCTCTGACTAACCACTGAATAAGTTTTTCTTCCATCAATTGGACAATCATGATGTGCAGGAGCTGTGGTTTTAACAAGACGGCGCAATATTGTACAACATAGTGCCACAATTGATTTGTTGAAGATAACGTTTAGTAGCCGCATACTTTCACGTTTCGGAGCCGTGAATTAGCCTCCAAGATCGTTCCATTTAACGCCGCTAGACTATTTTCTGTGGAGATAAGTGACGTCGATGCAGTTAAGCCCGCAATGGTTGACCATTTGGAGGATAATACTCGCTGCATTAATGCTGGTATACGACCACAAATGTTCTAAAAATTTTGCGAAAATTGGATCGTCGGATCCCGCCATTGCGATCATATGCCAGAAGTCACATTTAAATTACAATGCTAAAAGATTATCTGTCGAATAAAGTAAATTTAAAAAAAAATGCATATCTGTTTTATTCTGTTTTAAACCTAAAATAAATTTTCCTTGTTTAACTCAAAGAATAAAAGTTTAACAAAGCGAAGAATATATTTATGTTCAAATTAAAAAAAAACAATAGTCGCGGAAATTGAACCTATTTTATTACAAACCTTCGTGATTATAGAAGCGGGATCTGGAGATAATGGGTAGTCGGAAATAGCTATTGATCAAAAAATTACTCTTCGTCTTCGAATGATTACTGCAGCTCCATAGTACGTAAAAAAAAAATCACGAACTCATAAGGATCTGAGTGTTCCGCTGGTAGAAGATGATTTTTCAAAGTACGCAACAAGGTGTATCATCAAACTGGAGCTTCATCCAAATCCTCACTCACGGCCACACTCGGCAGAGAAGAACGAATACCTTTGCCACCATCAGAGTGTTCAATAGGTGATTTTGCCGATATAGTTCCCGCATAATAAAACTTTTTGTCTAACATTGGCCGGACGTAAGTAAAAGGCCCATTTAATTTATTTTTTTATGTTTAGTATTAAGATTTCAATACTTATTGTTAATTCATTTTGAAGACTCAATAAATAATTAAATAAAAAATATATAGGTGTATATATGGATAACTTGCTTGTTTTTTTTTTAAATCAATGATTCTTTTGAAGTTTTTATATTATCTATTATGTGCAAGCATTTTTTCGACAAACTGTATGTATTTTATATTCTGATATTTTCTATGAATGGACCTAACAAACTTATTTTTTATATTTCCCCCCAAAAAACAAATTATTTAATCATAACATTAAGAGTCAAATTCTCAAACAAACTCTTTTACAATTATTCAGTTTTTCTTCTCGCATTTCTCATATACAATTATTTACCTCTCTAACTCTCTTTATTTCTTTCTCTTAAGCGTATAAAAAAGATTTGAATTTGACTTTTTTTTATTTTTACTATTTTTGCGTTTGTTTGTAAACAAATGAAACTTTTCATTCATAAAAGCTTTTCTATGGAAGTTGATGTTGTTGTAGTTTTATATTTGGCCTTTTTACTATAGAGTTATTGTGTCAAATAAGATAAGACCGGCATATACATATCTATTGAAATTACATGCCCAACAAATTGGACAAACCATAGAAAACACACACACACCCGCAAACGCGCAAATAGCATATGTTTACTAGTTAGTAATAGCGGTTCTCACGCTTCGTATTAAAGTACTATTGTAGAACTTTTATATATTGTAGATTTAAATTTAAAAATTGACAACAACAAAGCTCGTCAATTTGTAATTTACTAAATTAACAACCTTTACAATACCAACAAAAACAGTAGTTGATTTAGTAAACGTAAAAGTTCATTTATTTACAAGTAGGAACCAGCCAACAGATTTGACGCCATATTTATTTTTTTGATGTTAATAAAATAAATGTTGTTTAAAGTGAAAAACATAAAAAAAGGTGAAAAAAGTTTAAAAAAAAAGTTGGCATTAAGCATTTTTTTAAATGTTATCTCCTTTCACTAAACTCCAACAGAAAAATTCTAATGCGTATTTGGGTCGCAAAAATGTATAAACAAATGTCAGCTGTTTCGGTTGTTCTACAATACCAAAAAAAAGTCGCTTACACTTAAAAGTTTACATCAGTATTATACAAAGAGTGACACCCACTAATGTGAAAAAGAATAATTATCAATTTATTGAATTTTTGTTGAACTTTTTTGTATTTTTTTTTTTTTTTTTTTTTTTTAGATTTAGATAGGGTTTTAGTTCAAGTTTTTCCTTAAGTTTTTTCTTAAGAAGTATTTTTTACAATACAAATTTGCTGTGATCAATAATTTTTGATTGAAGAAGACAAGAAAAATAGCAATCAAATCTTTTAGCTGTTTCGTAGCCACTACACTACTCATCAGCTCCCATTCGGATTTGAACTCGGCCCGAGTTAACCACTCAGCCACCATTTAATTATTTTCTATCTACAGTCATACAGAAAAAAACTATAAAAGATCTAAAAAAAACATTGTACTCAGTTCAAATGTTTTTCATTCGCACAAGCCCTTGTGTTTTTTCTTGTCACCCTGTTTTGGCTTAACATTGAGTTTTGTGGCACCCTGTATATATAAACTACGTGTAAAAGATTTGAAATCAAGAACTAAAAGATTATTTCAAGTCTAATTTTTTGAAAGGAGTTTTAGGGTTTAACAAATTGCCAGTTTAAAAATAGCTCACAGTTTTATTAAAAAAATAAATCTGAAAAAAAATCTTAATACAAGATTTTTATTTTTTATTAAAAATAATGTTAACAATGTTATTATACTACCCCGCTGGTAGTACTCTCTATTGCGATGCGAAAGAAAAATCAAAGAATTGGTACCCTGTATTGCGTTTTCGTAGTTTCTTTTCGCATTTAATTTTCTCTTTCGCACATTTTATTTTATCATGCTTCCCTATTGTTTATTTTGTGATACCAGTGCTGCTTCATTTTTAAACTATTGCGCGAAAAAGTTTGCTCAAACAGCACTGAATACCAAATTATACTCTTACCGCATTTACCTTTCGCATCGAACTTACTTTCGCATCGCAATAGAGAATCACCTCTCAGATTCGTATTTTCTTTTTATTAAAAAAGAAAATTATAATAATCATGCCTTGAAATTTTATAATGAGCTATAAAAAGAAACTATACTAGGTATTTATTATATATTATATAAAAATTCACACCTTTCAACACACATCAAGATGAAATTGACCACAAACTGAGTTGTTCCTATTAAAACTTTTCTAGAGAATAAAATATATTTGTTGAGCTTATTTTTGCCCATGATAACGGTACGTTTATTCTTAGCAATTTCATATGTATGAAAAAAACATTACAAATGTTGACACATCCAGAGATATAACAGTTTCAACATGCCATGTACATATATCTAGATCACTATGCAGTTAAGGGTTAATTTTAGGAGAAAAATCTTCAAATCATATTTTGCTTACAAAAACTTCAAAATTAACAATGTTATTATACTACCCCGCTGGTAGTACTCTCTATTGCGATGCGAAAGAAAAATCAAAGAATTGGTACCCTGTATTGCGTTTTCGTAGTTTCTTTTCGCATTTAATTTTCTCTTTCGCACATTTTATTTTATCATGCTTCCCTATTGTTTATTTTGTGATACCAGTGCTGCTTCATTTTTAAACTATTGCGCGAAAAAGTTTGCTCAAACAGCACTGAATACCAAATTATACTCTTACCGCATTTAACTTTCGCATCGAACTTACTTTCGCATCGCAATAGAGAATCACCTCTCAGATTCGTATTTTCTTTTTATTAAAAAAGAAAATTATAATAATCATGCCTTGAAATTTTATAATGAGCTATAAAAAGAAACTATACTAGGTATTTATTATATATTATATAAAAATTCACACCTTTCAACACACATCAAGATGAAATTGACCACAAACTGAGTTGTTCCTATTAAAACTTTTCTAGAGAATAAAATATATTTGTTGAGCTTATTTTTGCCCATGATAACGGTACGTTTATTCTTAGCAATTTCATATGTATGAAAAAAACATTACAAATGTTGACACATCCAGAGATATAACAGTTTCAACATGCCATGTACATATATCTAGATCACTATGCAGTTAAGGGTTAATTTTAGGAGAAAAATCTTCAAATCATATTTTGCTTACAAAAACTTCAAAATTAAGTTAAAATATTCATACTGGCTGCGCTGCTCGGAAACATTCCAAACAAGCTATCGGTACAAAAAAAAATGTTTTTTTATTTATTGCAAGAATTATAAATTTGTCTTTAATTTTGAGTTTAAATCTTTAACGGTAATTTTGCATAGTTGTTAATTTCAGCATTATGTACAGATTTTTTTAAACGAACTCAGAGCAGCACTAGCACAATTTTACACCAATACAAACAAGAAATCCAAATTTAAACAAAACCACAAACAGTTGTTAATCTCTGGTTCTCATTTTCTCACACGTTCTCACAAATAAACAAAAGAAAAAAAGCAAAACGGCAAAAGACAAAGTCACTGGTCTCTTCAAAACAAAACAAAACAACAAAACTAAGCAGAATATACCTACTTATTGTAACAATAACAACAAACCAAAATCAAACTTTACTCTTAATTAAATAATATCAACAACATTTAATTAGTTTTTTACATATTTGGAAGTTCTATTTAATCTTAAAATTATACAAAAAAAAACATAAATCAAAGTTACATAGTAAAAAATATATTGAAGCAAATTCAACTTGGAAACTTAATTAACCATAAATAAGCAATATTATGAGAAATATACATACGTACTTACATACACACATTGTATGCCTACATTCATATATATGTACAAAGTTGAACAGTCAACCAGTTGATGAGTCAGACAAATCAGGTTGGGTATGCGTTGAACTGCATCATTTTTAAGAAAAATAAACAAGAAAAAATACTTGTGTATTGAGATGGAATTTTCTTAAGATAGAATGGGGGTATCGACGAAACAAAAGAAACCCAGGTAGTAAAATTAAGATTTATAAGAAACTTATTGGCTGTATTAATGTGTGCGGTCGTTTTCTGCCTAGAAGACTATAAAAAAACAAGCAATAAAAATAAAATTTTAACCACATCCAGCGGTTAGGGGCAAAGTAAAATATATGCATAGATATGTACGAGGTCTGATAAAAAAATAACCGTTATTTTCAAATTTTCTGAGTTACGTATGTTCGATTTTCGCCATTTTGGATTATCAGTTTGTTTTTGACAGATAAAAAGGTTAGTCACGTTTTGGTGTGCTCTCCGATTTTTTACTATTCGAAAAAGTAAATCAAAGAAACTGTATTAAGTTTTGTGTAAAAAATTAAATTAAATGCGCAAGGACACTTGAAATGTTGACTGTGGCATTTGACGAGTCTACTATGAGAAGAACACAAAATCAATTGTAGTATAACCGGTTTAAAGAAGGCCGGTAAGATGTCTATGACGATGTTTGTCCTGGTCCCACGAGCACGTCAACAATCGTTGGTATTTAAGGCGAATTCATTATTAGGTGGATGCATCGGCGAATTCGGTTACTCCGCCGGCACTTCCTCTGGTCAAGTTTTTTTTAACTTTTTCTCAATTTAAATTTTTGCACATGTGCCATGACACAAAAAACAAGGTAGCCGCTTCGCTACAACAATACAACAATAAAAAAAACAACAGGTATTTTGTTTGTGTAAAAAGGCGAATTCAAACTTAAGCTGTCAAAAGTAGTTGATAAAGAACATGTACAAAAATTTAAATGGCGCCGAAAAGGTAAACAAAACTTGACAGCGAAAGTGCCGCCATATTAAACGAATTCGCCTGAATTCGCCGATGCATCCACCTAATAATGAATTCGCCTTGCACATGTGCTTTATCAACTACTTTTGACACCTGAAGTGTGAACTCGCCTTTTACACAAACTAAATACTTGTTGTTGTTGTTTTTATTGTTGTAGCGAAGCGGCTACCTTATTTTTTGTATCATGATGGTATTGAAGCAGTGAAGAAAATGATTTTGGACAATAGTCGAATCACTATCAGGGAGGTTGATGTTTTCATATCGTTCGGCTCATGCCTAGCAATTTTTACGGATGTTTTAAGCATGAAACGTACGGCAGCGAAGGTTGTTTCAAAATTGCTAAATTTTGAGCAAAAACAACGTCGCATGGACATCGCTCAGGAGCTGTTGAACATCGTCAACGGCGATCCAGATTTCCCCAAAGAGGTTATAACTGGTGACGAATCATGGAAACCAAAGCCCAATCATCCTAATGACAGCGTCCAGAAGAACCAAGACCCAAAAAAGCACGTCAAGTTCGGTCAAATGTGAAGGTTTTGCTCTCTGTTTTCTTCGACTGCAAGTTCGGTCAAGTTTGAAGGTTTTGCTCACTGTTTCCTTCGGCAGCAATGGCATGGTCATGATTTCTTGTCATAAGGTCACACGCACCAGCTCACTCATCGATGAATGTGCGTGAGTCTTTAGCCAAAAATTACACCGTTGTCATTCTTTAAAAACCGTATTCACCGGACTTGGCGCCGGCTGACTGCTTTCTCTTCCAAAGACTGAAGACACCGATGAAAGGAAAGCGTTTTGCTACGGTTGAGGAGATAAAAGAAAATTCGAAACAGGAGCTGTTGGCGATACTAAAAAGCGTGTTTCAGAAGTTTTTCGAGGATTGGATAACACGCCGGCATAAGTGTATTATATCTGAGGGGGATTACTTTGAAGGGGGCAAGATTGGTGATTAAAAAAATAACGGTTAATTTTTATCAGCCCTCGTTTATGTTTGTCTACTCTATGATGGATATAAAAAGTGAGCTTTAGTTATAAAAAATTTGCAACTCTTAAAAAAATCTACCAAAAATGTCCAAAGTGCAAAACAAAAGCAACAAATTGTAAAATAATTTTAAACATTTGCTATTTCAAAAATAACGGAATGTTTCCAGTGTAAAGTAGTTCTAAATAGTTTCTCATCGTTTATGCCACAGATGTGACTTACTAGAATGGCCAGAGATAAATATTGCCAAGCCTTGAATTCTCAAATAATTAAGGATCTCGAAAAAGCAGAAAAGCACATTCGGTTGCTAGAGAGTAAAATCTAGCACGATTCGGTTGCTAGAGAGTAAGATCTACTATTTGAGTTTGTTTAAAAAGTATAAATCGGCGTGGAGGGCGTCCACGAAAATTCTCCGTGCGCGAAGATACAGAAATATGCCGATAGTTATTGACGAACAAAAATACTTTTTGAAAAAATTGAAAATAACGGTTATTTGCTTATGTTTTGATCAGACCGCGCATTAGTACTCGTGTAGATTTCTTTAGAAATTATTTGATTTTGAAAATTATTTGTTGTTTTTTCGATTCCCAAAGAGCCAAAAACAAATTAAATTCTGTTTTCGAACGAAATTGAACTCGGTGACATGGCTCGTAAAAGGATTTTATTATTTTATTTATTTACTTTGTTGTTGTTGTTGTTGTTTTTTTTTTTCTTTTTTTTTTTTGCAAAAAAAAAAGCTTAACGATGTTGCTGACGCTGACATTGTTATTGCTGCATTGTAATATTGAAAAGCAATGATGAGGTTTTTTTTAATTATTTCACAGAGACTCGTAGACATGAGTCATTTCACTTGTAGTTGAAGCTTAAATATAAATAAAATTAAATATTTATATATGAATAGTGGCAAAGAATATACAAATTTGAATACAACTAAATAATTTATTTTTATATATGGCAGTAGTACGATGTTGGTGGTGATGATGATGATGACGACGGGGGTATAGCCAAACGAATGGCATGCGTCTCAGACACGTTTTAATGCCAAAAATATATGTATGTACTCGTATGCCCAACAACTGGCTGTTTTCAGAGAGGAGACATGTTTGAATTCAAATACAAAAATAAACAACAAAAGTATAATATATTACTAAATAAAAAAATTTCTGAATGAGTTAATCGATGCAAATGTGGCATGTAGTTGGATTTGTTTATACTCGCATTTGAGTAAATACATATAAACTTTTTGAATTTTATAATTTTTGGAGAATGTTGCTGACATATGGCGTATCATTTTAGTTTGTGGTTGTTTGGGAATATACATATATACAGGGTAAATTTTTTAAAGTTCCACAAGTTAAAATCATAATAAATTAAAGAAATATTCTATTCTATTTGACTATACAGTTGCAAAGTAAATTTAGAAAGTACAGGATGCACAGCATGGGCGGGGTGACGGAGACTATATGCCCGTGATTATATTAACACTACGTTTGTAGCGTCGTTGTGACGATAACGACCTTCGCCTTCACATAGGAAGTTGCAGCGTGGTTAACAATGAATAGCCTCTAAAAAAAACTGTAAACCAAGTGTGCGCAGCCCTATGCGCTTGATACTCAATTGTTTTATTTTTTTTTTCGTTCTTCACCGCACACGCACAAAAGCAAAGCAACAACACGTTCACATGCTTTGTTGGTAAACATTGACGACAGCGATTATCAGTGTGAACTTTTTTTTGTAAATGTTTTGCTTTTTACAACAAAAAATATTAAATAAAAATAGTTTTGCCTAAAATGTATTGGTGTTTACTCTTGCATATAGAACTTGTGGGCACCACTGCTGTAAACCAATACAGTTAGTTGAGGCAAACCGTTAACCAGTGAGTCGAGTGAGACGAAAAACTCTCGAAGACCGAACAACAAAAACAACAAGCCTGACACCACTTAACAAATAATTATGATGACGCGAGAGCTGTTCTTCAGCCCAGAGCTGCTTTACGACTGAGATTAAAGAGCAGCGTTGTCAACTTTGAAATTTCAAAACGAACCAAATGTGAAAAAAGCGCGTTACCTCAACGAAAACTCACCGAAATTTAAAATTTTTTCCTGTCATTTCCAAAAACCTGTTTTGTATTATAAAATTACATTTTTATATTAAAAACACGATAGTGAAACAGCGTTTCAAACGACTACCTATTATACAATCAAACTAGGTCTAATATTACAGCCTGATAGTATGCCATCAAATTCGTTCAACAGGTAGAATTCGTGTTTGTCAAACTTGGCCTCTAGTACGACTCTGTTAGTTTTATTAAGATAATGTTACCTTTGCAATAATAATAACAATATTTTATCAAATTTATTATTAAGCAATATCATTATTTGCTGTCGAACGAAATCAGCTGATACTTTTATTGCCTATTATCAGGGACACGAAAATACAGCTGTTTACCGTCATCAAATTTATATTGCAGGAGCATACAAACACTACTGTCGAAAGATTTTACGATAATCGGATCATTAAGTAGCAATCAATCATCAATTAATAGCAATTCCACCAAACACAGTGTACATTTCATTTGTGTTTCTATAAGCGGTGTCTTTAAAAGCATTTATTGAAATAAACGAAAATATGCCAGAATTATAATATATAGAAGATGAAGTTTACCATAATCAACGTTTTGGACCTTATAATTTATTTAATAATTTGGTCGTTTCTCAATTACCAAAAATCAGAGACTGCATTTATTGCAATATTTGACAAACTTGGCTTGGCCGACTAATAGCAAAACACTCCCCAAAAGCAGCCAATTTTATAAAACAAAATGTTTCTTTTTCTTTCAACAGCAAGATTGTCTTAAGCTATGTACACACGGTTGTCAGATGTTACCATATTGCTAGATCTGGCAACATGCTGACAATGTAGTGACAACGAAAAATTGTCCCGCAGAAGTAAATTGTGTGTTCAGACGATCATAGAAAAATCTTACAATTTCATTGTCAGACTATGGTCTGACAAATAATTCATCTGACAACAAAAATGGTCAATTCACACGGTTTAGATTTTTAGAGGAAAAAAATTGCCAGAACATTTGCTTTTAATTTCTTTTTACAAATTTTCTGACATGCTCGCCACACAGTCTTGGAATGTTTGTTAGACGATTGAAAATTTTACTTTTTTTTAATATACTTATATTTTTAATTTTATTATACATAAACAGAATCCAACAGCATATAATACTTTTTTCTTTATTGCTTAACAACCTTTTGAATATGAAAAGAGTAGGTGGGTGGTTATTGTGGTGGTAAATCAATACAAATTATATATAGCATAAATATTGACTGAGCTTTGTGCTGTTGCCTGTATGTATCATACAAGGATTACATGGCTGATTCCTTAAAGAGTGGCAAGATATTATCTACACGAGTTTCAGACGATTCCCTATACGACTAACATAAGAGTCGAAAGCTGAGTCTCACAGAAGAATCAACTTTTGTAACACTTACTTCCGTACGAGGGATCGTCAGTGATTAAAAAATGAGCACGTCGATGATCAAAAACACTCTTCATGAGATTCCCAATTGAAAATGCTAGCTGGGAAGTATCTATATTTATAGGCCCAGACACTAGCAAAGTTTTGCTACGCTCGTAGAAAACCCGTCAATGCCAAATTTCCCCATGACTCTTAATCATCATTACATCAGTATTTCAGGCAAAAAGTCACGGAATTGTTGACCCGGCCCTCGTATGAATGTGTATATTTTTAAAATTTTGCAGCAAATAATTCTGCCTTTCTGCTAAACATAAACTGGAGCGTTTTATGAGTAAAACATTTTAAGCCGCTTAATAAGATTAATGTTATTTTTTTTCAGTTACATTTTGTTTTAATTTTATTTGATTTTTAGTTATTTGTTAAAGTAATTTTTTATTATTTTTATATATTTCAAGTTTTGCTCAAGTGAACTATTAACCTTGTGTTTTCAAGTTTTCTTGGCATTTTTTTTTTTTAATATTTTTGCAAATGAATTCGAAACGATTGTTTCACAAATAAACTGGTTTTTAAGTCATTTGTCTTGATTTTGGAAAAAAAAAATATTTTAAACAAATTAGCAGCAAAAATACATACATTGTTGTTAACACATACATACATATGTATATACATAAGGCTTTATATGTGTTCATGGAGAAGAAAAAAATTTTTACAATACTAAAATGCATCATAATTAAATATTTATGAAAATAATAAATAATTATATATGTATTTATAAAAATATGTGAAAACTGAAACATGTTCTTTAGCTGTTTTGTAAACCACACAAATTTTCTCAAACGGATGCTGTCAGCCATAAATACTAGTAGAAAATGGAAAATAGATAATAAAAATATACATATACACATTAGACCGACTCAGCGAAAAAAATACTCGCTGTAACCTCTTAAAAATGAACCTTGGACTTTTTTAAGACGACATCTAAAATATTTCGGCTACAGCTTCGACCTCTCGTGAGTCCCCCCGGGGAACAGGTTTTGCCTTGTTATATTCCTAACCAGAGCACTCTGTTGTTCGTGTAAAGAGGGGAAAGGGTCCGTCGTTTGTTGTAGCAAATAAAACTGTAGGAAGCCGCATGACTTATGTTGTGTTGGCTTTCGAAATCCTTACCAAGGGTTTAAATAGGCAGAACGGGGATCAGGTTTCACCCCGGATAAATCTGCTTGCAGTTCAACCCGGTTTGATTGTGATTTAGGTGCCTACCTGGGCTGGAACGTTCTGGCTGTGGGTGAAACCTAAAACGCAGGAAGAGTATGTTAGTATCCTTGATAATTGTTTGGCGTGGCTTTTTTCGGGGACTAACAACCCCCGAGGGTCTGTTGCCTTTACAACAGATACCTGTACAGTGAGGAACCGGTGGTGATGGTTGACGGGTGAGTTGGTTTAAGGGCTGATGCTGCTAGTGGGCTTCGGCCTACCAACTCATTAAGCCTTGTCTTCCATTGATTGCTGCGAAATTGCATACAAGGACTTTGCAATTTCTTGTTGAGGCCCAAACTCCTCAACAAGAAATTGCTCATTTGGCTACAAGCATATGGCAAAAATTGCTATCTGTGTGAGCTTAGCCAGCCACACGGAGGCGCTGGTGAATCGTGAATAATTCACTCCGTGGAATTGGTCCATCATCAGATAAAGCCGTAAAGGCAGGTGCTGATGTAAATCTTTTTCACAACCTCTGGTGAGCTGGACCATTTTGAAAAAAGTGTCTTTGATTTACAAGTTGGTGCCGATAAAAACTATCAAAATAGCTGAACATGTTTTGTATAAATCTGTAGTGTTTTATCATAACAAATTAAGTAAAATTTTTAAAATTGAAAAAATGGTATCAAATTTAATTAATTTATTGAACACAAAATTTTTATTTGTTAAAATATTTTTTCGTATTATTAAAGAAATTTTGTTGCAGTTTTGGTTTATTTTCATTTCTTCTTAAAGATAGTTAGGTATTCATTGAAATTTCTCCTAAACGCTTTTTCATATCTTTACGCTGGGTCCATTTAAAACGAAGGGTTACCACCCCAGTGAATTTTTGTCAAAACGCGATGTAGCACGAATATAAATAAAAAAAAAAAAAATCTGAGACCCATATTTAATTAACAAACGTTATTTTTTACAGAATATCCTTAAGAAAAGCACATGGATGATCGCCCTTGGTGAAATCGTATGTGCAGTTGGACGCGCCAGAGGTCCAAGCTAGATCCGAAATATGTTAGATGTCATCATAAAAAATATTATTGTTCATTTTGAGGGGGGAATATCTTGCACGAATCTCACTTCCATACAACTTGAGTCGTTCCAATATACATATGTATGTACATTTCGCATCATTCAAAACATGTGCGACAAATTTGTTCATTATTTTATTTTATTAAAAGAAAAAAAATCAATTTTATTTTTATCCAGATATATTCCGAAACAAAAATCACTAGAAAACATTTGTTTAGTATACAAAACTTACAAGAATGACTGCTAAAATACATATATCTCTTTCTATATACATATGTAAAAAATGAAAAGGTTTGAATATTAACCCTCTAATGCCCAATTTTTTTTTTTTTTTTTTTTTTATAAAAAAAATATGGGTTTGTGACTTTTTCTAAAAGAAAAGAATAAAAAAAATTTTTGGTTAGATCGGGATTGATAGCGCCAGAAACCTAGACCGCCTATAGGCAGCCTAGGGATAACAAGCCAAAAAATTTCCAAGTAAATTTTTTTATATAACGAATAATATGTTGACTTACAACAAGCTTTACAGAAATTAACTGGATTTTAATATAATGCTTTTGTGCTAATTAACCTAATCAAAATATATTGAAGTTTATATTATTTTGCCTGAAAATATGTAAATCAAGCAGCCTCTTTCGTTTTAAGTTGAAGATCATTACATCTTATGCATTTATTTATAGAAAATAAAATTATGGTTTTTTAATTTTTTGATACTACTCGTAGGTACACAAGTACCTTGTACATCTAAATAGAGTGTTAGCGAACGTTCGAGATCGTGAAACAGGCTCTATAACTATATTTTCAAATGGAAAATAGCTTAGTATTATTATTTAATTTTTATACAATAGAAAATTATAATTATGGCCTAAAAAAGCTATCCGAAGGAGAGCGAAATATTGCCAGATAACACAATAAAATAATTTAAAAAACCAAATCAAAAATTATATATTAAAAATTTTAAAAATTAAAAAAGAGGGTCGAAATTAAAAAATAAAATAGAAAAAAAAATAAGCATATTAGAGAAATGGCTAAAACTTTGGAAAATCAAAGTTAATGAACAGAAATGTACTCATGTCACATTCACACTATGTAAGCAAACATGTGCGCCTATCCAAATAAACAACTCACCTATTCCGCAGCACAGTGAAGTCAAGTACCTTGGTATACACCTCGACCGTAGGCTAACGTGGAAGTCTCACATTGAACTAAAAGTCACTCAGTTGAAACTAAAAGCAGAGCAACTAAATTGGCTTATGGGCAGAAACTCGACATTGAAGTTGGATTGCAAACTTCTGTTATACAATGCAATTCTAAAGCCCATATGGTGCTACGGAATTCAATTATGGGGCACCGCCTCAGCGTCAAATATTGAAAAAATTCAAAGGCGACAAAACCAAATTCTTCGAACGATTACTGCAGCTCCATGGTACGTAAAAAATTCACGAATTTATAAAGATCTGAGTGTTCCGCTGGTAAAAGAGGAATTTTCTAAGTGCGCGACAAGAATGTCAGTAAACTGGAACTATGTCCAAAACCTCTTGCGCGTAATATACTTAATTTTGGCGGCCACACTCGGCTTAGAAGAAGGGATACCGCTGTCACTATTAGATTGCTCAATAGGTGATTTTACCGAAATAGCTCCCGCATAATAAAACTTATTGTTTAGCATTGGCCGGACTTAAGTAAAAATCACATTTTTTAATTTTAAGTCACATTTTTTAATTCTAAATTTAGTATTAAGACTTGAATAATTATTGCTAGTTCATTTTGAAGATTCAATAAACAAAAAATGCTTAAAAAAATACAATAGAAAATTTCAATTTCGAAAAATGTAATCTTCGAAATTCTCTTTTTGATCTGCTTGATTTATCAGTGAACAAAATTCTTTGCCTTTTTGCATAAACAAATAACTCGCAAAACATTTTTTCTCACAGATTAAGCTAGAGATAAACCAGTTTTGATTTGAACTCATTGCAAAATTTAAACTTTAACAAATGTTTAATTAAAACAGTTTATAGCAAAACAAAAGCAAAAAACCTGCACAGTCTCATGACTAATTACGAAACAAGAAAAGCAATTAAAACACTTGGGACACTTTAAGTACAACTTGACAAAAATAGTAAATCATTAAATCTACTGGAAATACAAGCAGTTGTAAACTTACTCGTAAAAATTCATTCTATTCAAATCGTTTAATTAATTTGAAATTTTTTGTTTATATGCCGTGTTCGTGCGACACATAAAAAAAAGTTTTTTGTTTGGTTTAGTTTTCGTTGAAAACAAATGCCGCCGCTTTTTCCCTGTTTTTGAATTTCCTACAATGAATTGTATGTCATATGCCACACACACATACATACCTACATATGCCTGTAAAAAAAAAGTATTTAATGTTTATTGTTTCATTAACTATAGTGTGGCATTTTGTTTTTGTAATTTACTATACAATTTCCTAATAATTAAATGCTAAATTATGTACATACATTTTGGCATCCAACACTTTATTAGTTACTTACAGACAGACTGTGTCTCACTTTCAATAGCAATTTAAATAGATATGACTGCCGTCTGGTTAGAAACTATATACAATTGTTTGTAATACGAGCTTGAACATAAAATATAAGCGGACTTGTTATATTAAGAGGTGTGGTATGCCTAATTGGTGGAACGCAAAATATACGAGAACATAATTTTGAAATATTTAATATCGATTTTTATATCTGATAAAATTATGAAAACAAAATTGTGCATATCGCATAATAATTAATTTATAATTATTTTCATATTAAAAGATAAAAGCTTTTGTTTTTAATAGAAACAGCCTCGAAATAATCATCTTTCAAAAGTAGAGACTTCCATATAAAATACAGAAAAGTGTTTGATAAAAAAAAAAAGAAAAAATGATTTTCAACAAAAAAATATCTCTAAATTTTTATTACAAAATGCTTGCAATTTCAGTCATCTAACTAAAGAAAACTTAAAAATATATTGAAAAAACTATGGCCAGCAATACCATTACCCTTAAATGTAATAAGTTGAGAAAAAATTAGATCTTCGAAAATTTTTCGAATTTTCGAACTTTACAAATTCACTGCAAAATACCTCTAAAATAGTTGGCAAATAGTGTTAGCAAGCAATCTATTACAAAATTTCAAGATTTTTGCTTTAGCACATATAATATAGAATTTCGAAAACTGATCGAAATTTTAAAATTAGTTTAATATTATGCAAAAAATTTTAAATGAATATTAAAAAGTGTAATGAAGTGTTGTGGTTCCGAATAATAATAAAATTAAATACAATACTAAATTTTGAAAACTTTTAAAAATTTTCGAACTTGCCAAAACCAGAAAAAAAATTATTTTAATTAAATAAAAATTATATAAATGATTCACGCATAAAAATTTACAAATATATGGAGTTTCGAAACTTAAAGATAAAGTAATAAACGAAAAATCTTTTCTTTGTATGAATATAATTTAATAATACTTTAAAACAATTTTTAAAATCAAAATTTGTGTTGATGCTTTCATTATAACCACCTACATATAGCATATGTAGGTACAAATGCTTAAGTTGTCGAATCTTTTTTTAGAACTAAAATTTTTGAAATCGATATGAAATTTCGATATATTTTCGAATTAGCGAAAATGATTATTTCCAATCTTTAAGTATTTTTAAGTAATGATTAAAGCTGTATCTAATAATTTTAATGATCATGGCAATGAATTTCGAAACATAGTAGAATTTTCGAAATTGCCAAATAGCAAATATTTAAACTGAATTTGCTTAAAAACTCAGCTGATATATTTCTCAAGCCCAAAACTATTTTTTTTCATATAACATGCTTAAGATTTCGAATTTCGAAATAATTTTGAAATATTCGAATAGGAATACTTTTAAGCCATTATTGAAGCTGTATCTAGTAATTTTAATCAATATAATACAGATTTTCTATGCAATAGTGCTAAGAAAAAATATTTCCGAAGCAAAATAGGATTTTCTTAATTTCCAAATAGCAGATATTTAAAAAGAATTTGCTTAAAAACTAAGCTGATATATTTCTAAAACTCAGAATTTCTTTTTTGTATATAATTTTATTAAGATTTGAATTTCAAAAAATTTTCGAGTCTTCGAAAATTATTATTTTTATGCTTTAAGTATTAATAAGCATTTATGGGAGCAGTGATTAGTTATTTTTTTGATTACAACAAAGATTTTCTAAGCAATAGAGCTAAAAAGGGGGTTTTCGAAATACAACATAGTTTCCGAAATTTCCATATTGAAGATATTTAAATTAAATCTCCTTAAAAACTCCACTGATATATTTTTACAGCTCAGGATTTCGGTTTTGCATATGATACATAGAAGATTCGAATTTCGAAATATTTCCGAATTTGCGAAAATTATTATTTTCAAACTTTAAGTATTTTTAAAAACAACTGTGTGTAGTAATTTTAATTATAAAACACAAATATTTCTTCATCAATAGTGCTAAAAAAAGATATCCGAAATAAATAGAATTTTCGAAATTTCCAAATAGCAAAAATTTAAATTAAATCTGCTTAAAAACTAAGCTGCTATATTTTTAAAACTTAAATTTTCTTGGCTGCATGTGATTTGATGAAGATTTGAAACTTCGAAATATTTTACAATTTTCGAAATTGTTTGTGTTCAAACTTTAAGTATTTTCTAAAAATGGTTGAAACTGTATTTAGTAATTTTAATGATTATATCAAAGATTTTCTAAGCAATATTAGAAAAATTAGGGGTTTTCGAAACAAAATAGAATTTTCGAAATTTCCGAATAACAAAAATACAAGTAAAAACTGCTTGAAAACTCAGCTGACATATTTCTAAGGCTCAGTATTCCGTTTTTGCGCATTATACAATGAAGACTTGTAATTTCGAATTTTCGAAAATGATTATTTTCAAGCTTTAAGTATTTTCAAGCATTTACTGACTCTGTATTTTGAAAATTTAATGATTATAACACAGATTTTCTAAGCAATATTTTTAAAACAAAGATTTTCAAAATAAAATAGAATTTTCGAAATTGTTAAAAGCTTTTCAAATGTTTGTAGAGCCAAAAATTATAATATATTATGTTATAGTTGAAGTGCTGCTTTAGTGAAACTCGGAAACATTATAATTATTGTTGCTGCTTAAACACTGCCTTCATTTATGAGACAGCTGCGTGATTTAAATGCAATTGAGATGTTGCCAGTTAAAACAGCTTTTAATTTATTTATAATTAACAACTGTGTTACGTTTAGAAAACTTAACACTTGGTGTTTTAAAAATGCAATAATGTCAAGAATTTTTATTGAAAAATTACTTTAAAAGTGCTAAAAAAAATTTTAATAATTACTCATGTTTGAATAATTTCTTTCAAAGTAATTAAACAGAGTGACGTAATTTAGGGTTAATTAAGCTTTAGAGCAGCATTTAAACAGGAAGTTATTCTATAGTAAACCAACTGCGGGCAATACAATAGATTAATTGGGTAGCATGAAGCTTTGCCAAAATACACTGATGATTAATATATTAAAAGTGGAATGAATAATGATATCACTTTCAGGAATCATATTTGTAAAATTTAATTTGTAAAATATGATAAAGCTAAGTAAAATACTGTATTTATGTGTGTGTGTGCTAGTATGCAATTGCTATAAGTGTGTGAGTAAGGTGTAAACATCTTGTAACCCAGTTAATTTGCTGGCAGAAAAAAAGAGTTATAACAACTTTGTTACTATATTTTCATTTCGGAAATAAAGCAAATGTTGTTTTTTATGCTTCTTTATCACTATTCAAGCTTTAAACTTTATTATCTAATCTTATCAGTAGAAATATTTTGAAAGCACAGACACTTGCTTCACTGAAACTAAACAATTGTATGTGAAAAGTAAAGTGAGATTGCAAAAGCAACAGGTTGAATTGAAAATAATTTTTGTTATTCTTATACATTTTTTGTAGTTTTGAAAGACCTCAACAAAAAAAAGGTCTATTGATATCATTTGTAGCCGTAGTTTGTCAGTTAACGAACGAAAAACGCAACGACCAGAAGACCAAGCGAAGTAAAGTGATCTCTATTGGAAAATAAATCATAACTAAATTTAAAAAAAAAAAACCGGAAAAATGGTGGATGTGGAAACAATTGGCTCAATTTTTATAAAGGTCTTGAAATTGGTACGAAATTATATTAAAAAAAATAGCAGTGGAAAAAGTTAATTGCGAAATATATAAACCCTAAAAAAAATTAAGATTTCTTTAAGTGACTCATTATATAGTAGTGAAAAACAATAAACAAAAAAAAATATTTTAATAATACAAGCTTTTTACATTTTGTATAAAACTTATACCCGTATGTTATTCAATGGCATCTCTTTGTGGTACCCAAAATTTGCTTTTATGTTCAAAAATCTTCCCTCAAATTTTAAATCACAATTTCGGCAAACAAACCCATAAATATTAACTTCCAAAAATTTGAATTGAGCCACGTTTTTTCATGTTGGAAATAACAATATTAATATTTTTTCTAAAAAAAAAACTAAAAACGTGTTCGTAATGTTGCTTTTCAGGTCAAACATTCTTCATGTTCGAATTTTCGAAATTGCATTAAAAAAGTTTTTAAGTTGTTTGTCTTTCAAAAAAAAATTTAAAATTTTTAAATTTAAAACCAAAAATTTTAGATATATAAATTTGCTCATGTTCGAAATAACAATACTATAAACATATTCAAAACAGTTCGAAGGTATTTTCGAAATTTTAAATGAAAAAGATTGTGCGAAAGTTAATATAACAAAAAAAACTCCAATAATCTTATTTTTCAAGCCAAATATATTTCATGTTCGAATTTTCGAAATTGTTCTAAGCTGTATATCAAGTTGTGTTTCACAAATAAAATAGCCGAAAATTTAGAACTTAAAAACTTACGCCCACAAATTTTGAATTTCGACGAGAGTTTGTCATGTTCGAAACAACGATGTAATGAAAAATATTTAAAAAAAAAAATACAAAAAATTTTTAAAATATCATATGAAATAATTTTGTTAACAAAAAAAATAATTATAACGATTATAATTTTGCTTTCAAGACAAATATTTTAAACATTCGAATTTTCGAAATTTCACTTCACTTATTTTTTTATTGTTTTTTTTACATTGGAAACAGTAACTAATTAAAAAATTAACAATGAAGGCTCAATAATTTTAAATGAACCAATTTCTCTTTCGAAAAGCCATTATTATGGAATATCCAAAAAGTTTGAAAAAAGTGTTCGAATTATCAAATAAAGACAACTTATCAGTATGGAAATAAAATTACTATAAAAATTATCACAACTTTCCTTTTCCTAGTCAAATATTTTACATGTTCGAATATTCGAAACAGCGTTAATCTTGTTTTTCAAATTGTTTTGCACATAGAATATAATAATAATCAAAAACTTTAAAACTGAAACTTCAAAAATTTTATATCTGGCAAATCTTTTCAAGTTCGAAAATGCAATATTATAGCAAGTACAGAAAAAATTTTCAAAATTTCGTAAAAAAAAATATTATAAAAATATAATAACTTTCTTAATTTTGTGCTTTTGAAGGTATATATTACTCATGTTCGAATTTTTTGAAATTGCTTTAAAATTATTTAAAAAAATTTTGGAAAAACGTGTTCTAATTATCAAAGAAAGACAATTTAACTATAAAAATTATCGTAATTTTGTTTAGTAATTCAAATATTTTTCATGTTCAAATAGCCGAAACTGCGTTGATATTTTTTTTCAAATTAATTTTCACATAGAATATAGTTAATAATCAAATATTCAAAAACTGTTACCCCAAAAATTTGATATTTCGCAAATCTTACAAGTTCGAAATTGCAATATTATAGAAAGTGCAGAAAATTGTTTTCGAAATTTTATTTAAAAAAAAAACAAAAACTGTTATAAAAATCAAACAACTTTCTTAATTTTGAGCTTTTGAAGGTATATATTATTCATGTTAGAATTTTTCGAAATTGCACTAAAGCAAAAAGTTGAAAAAAGCGCTCGATTTAGCACATACAGACAACTTATGGGTTTAAAAATAAAGTAACTATAAAAACTTTCGTACTTTTGTGTTGTAATTCAAATATTTTTCATGTTCGAATATTCGAAACTGCGTTAGTATTGTTTTGCAGATTGTTTTTCACATATAACATAATTAATAATCAAAAACTCTAAAACTGACACCCCAAAAATTTTATATCTGGCAAATTTTTTCAAGTTCGATATTGCAATATTACAGAAGTACAAAAAAAAAATTTTCTCGAGATTTTTACAAAATAAAATTTTTTGAAAAACAAAATTTTAAGAAAAAATAACTATAAAAATTTTCTTTCTTAATTTTGTGCTTTTGAAAATATATATTATTTATGTTCGAATTTTCGAAATTGCGTTACAGTGGTTTTTCAAGTAATATTTCGGTTGAAAATTAGGTGAAGATGTTACTTCGAATATGTCTGTTTTGTAATAAAATTATCGAAATTGCTTTCAAAGTGATTATTTTTTTGTTTTTTTTAGAACAGCTTGGTTATTTTTTTTTTTTTTTTTTTTTTTTCGTTAAAAAAGTCACTTAAGTAAGCATTTTCTTGTTAGAAATAGCGATATTGTGACTGACGAATTGTTAAAAAAAAATACTTAAATGTTAATTTAAGCAACAGACGGATTAAAGCATACACGCCTCTTTTAAGAAAATCATTTTCTATTTCAAAATACTCGTATAATAATATAAATTTCATGCTGTCATATTTAAAGCTGTTAAAAACTATTAATAATTAGTTAAATAACTTAAAATTTTTCATAAAAATTTATTGTCGAAAAACTTGTTTAATGTTCGAATTTTAATAATAGCAATATTAATTTTAAAATGAGCAATATTAAAAATATATTTTCGAATTTTCGTGAGAATAATATAATTATTTGGGCTTAAATCATCACACTATCATCACACATAACATGTTCGAATTTTCGAAAATTATTATTAAACTATTTTCTTCGAATTTTTGCAAAATATGTTATATAAAAACACTTAAAGAAATTATAATAGAAAAGAATGGAAAAAAGATCATGATACATGAACAAAATGTTTTTGGCGCCATATTTTTTTTTTCTTTTTTTTTTTTTGGGAGTAAGAAGTTTTTTAACTTATTTATAACTTAAATTAAATTTTAAACATAAAAACTCTATTAAAATATTTGCCACTTGTTTAGCCAATGATTCATCACGAAAGTAAATATATTTCTTAATAAGCCACTCCCAAAAGCTGGGTCGACCGAAAACAAAATTTTAATATATTACTACTCGCAATATTTTTGCTGTTGTTGTTTTAATCACTTAAGCCATTTTTGTAATAGTGGTTTGTAAAGAGTAGTATGTAGTAAAAATACGCATATGAATGTATTTTAATACACCCATACCACAAACTAAAGCAATAATATGAGTAATTGATAACCAAAATGTTTCAAGGTATTATAAACAATGAAATAAAATACTGATAACAAATTATTAAATTTATAAAAAAAAGACACTTAAATTTGATTTAAAAGCGAAACCCTATTGCGAACTAAATATGACAGTTGCAAACGAGGAAATATGTATTTTTTAGATCATAGAACAAAAATTTGTGATTTTTTTTTGCAAAAAAAAAATATATATATATAAAGTTTAAATACAAAAACAATATTTCAAAATATAAGCTTTTAGTTTGTTCCGTTATTTTCTCACAACTTCGAAACTTGGACATGCACAAAAGTTTTTTAAAATTGAAATCGAGCTAAAATTTTTGAATTTCAAGACAATTTAATATTATGTTTAAGAAGAAATAGGAGTTTTTATCACCTTCAGGAAAGTACTGAATATTCGAAACATAAATTCATACTGTATTCCTATTTTTTATGCAAAATTTTATTGTATTGCATTTATTTTGATACATGTTTTTATTGATGTTCAAATATCTTGCAATAAAATATGTTCTTAATTCGAACATAGAAATTTATTCGAAAATAAAACGTTTAGGTTTATTTTGAAACTTCAAATTAACATCTTAAATTAATTAACAATTTATTGCACATAAATAAGTATTTTTGGCATATGGCACCATTCTCGAAAATTCGAACATAACTAAAAATTTGAACGATGTAAAATTTTTGTTTCATTTTAGCGTAATATTGATTTTGCTAGATATAAAAACAATTTAATTTTTAAAAAGAATGTATTTGTAACATATGACACCATTCTCGAAAATCCAATCTTGATTAAGGGTTTATTTGAAGTCTAATTTTGAATCGACTTTTACAAAATATTGTTACCATTAATGATTAAAAAACGTTTATTTAATAATTTTTGTCCCATATTAACATTTGCGAAAATTCGAACATAGTCGAAAAAAATTTCAAAACTTGTTTTGGTTGGATTTATGCAAAGCATTGCTTGTTTGGATGCCAAAATACATTAATTTGAGCAAATATATATATTTGTGGTATACAACAAAACTTCCGAAGACTCGAACATAATTAAGAATTCATTTAAAATCTAATTTTGATTAGCTTTCTGCTTTAAATTGTTTGAATTAGTTATTGCAACACATTATATTTAAAAAAGTATGTATTTTAGCCACGTACCAACATATTCGAAAATTCGAACATAAGTAAAAATTTTCTTGAAGTCGGAATTTGATTTCATTTAAGCGAAATGTTGTTTTTATTAGTGTTCTTAAAAAAAGCATATTTTTCACATGATACCAATATGTGCCATTTTCGTAAATTCGAAAGTAATTAAAATTTTATGAGAAGTGTAATTTCGTTTTGGGTTTAACACAATATTGTTCATAATAATGATTAAAATACGTTAATTTAATAAAAAGTAAGTGATTTCGTAACATACCAATATTTTCGTAAACCAAAATATGCGTGGAAAGTTACTTTTGTTAAGATTTAAAAAAATAGCTTGTTTAGGTTTTTAAAATACTTTAATTTAAAAGAAATGTGTATTTATTGTACATGACAACATTTAGGAATATTTGAACTTAGCTAACAACTTATTTTAAGTCTAATTTTGATTCAGTTTTCACACAAAATTATTTGAACTAATGATTAAAATGCATTTATTTTAAAAGAGCACAAACTTTTGACACATGACAATATATTCGAAAATTCGAACATAGCTAAAAATAGTATTTGAAGCCAAATTATGATTCCATTTAAGACGAAATAGTGGTTTTTGTTAAACAAAATCATTTTGTGACATGACACCAATATGTGACAACATTTTCGAAAATTCGAATTTAAAAAAAATTTTATTTGAAGCATAATTTCGATTTGGTTTAAAAAAATATATATTGTTCTTAATAATGATTAAATTACGTTTATTTAAAACGATGTAGGTATTTTTGTCACAAATCAACATTTTCGAAAATTTGTATATATCCCATATACATATATACTTGCAACAGCTTAGATTTGATTCAATTTTGGTAAAATATTGCTTTTTAGGGAAGACAAAAATGCTTTAGTGTAAAAGAAATATGTTTTTGTTACATATGAAAACATTTACGAATATTCGAACTTAACTAAGATCTTATTTTAGGTCTAATTTTGGTTTGCATTTTCCACAATATTTCTTGAATTAATGTTTAATTTTAATATTTTTGTCACATCATAACATATTCGAAAATTCGAACATAGCTAAAACATTTTTTTGGTGCCAAAATTTTATTCTATTGATGATTAAAATACTAAAATTTTTCATAAGTTTGTATTTTTGTTACATAGAAACATTTTCGAAAATTCGAACATAGCTAAGAATTCATTTGCAGTCTCATTTTAATTCATTTTTGGACAAAATATATTTAAAATCTAATAAATATTTAAAATTCTTTATTTTTTTATATGCCAACATATTCGAAAATTCGAACATAATTAAACATTTCTTCGAAAACTCATTTTTTATTGGATTTTGGCAAAATATTGCTTACATTAGTGATAAAAATATATTTATTTTAAAAACCATGTTTTCTCTGCCCAATGACAACATATTCGGAAAATCGAACATAGTTAAAAAATTTTTCGAAAACAATTTTTTTTAACCTTTAGCTTAATATTGCTAGTATTAGTGCTAAAGCATAGCATGAATTTGTGTCCTGTAGTAACCTGTTAGAGAGTTCGCAAATGTATGTATAAAATGTCTTAAAGGCAAATGTATGTATGTACTCGTTAATAGCGCGAGTAAATTTTCTTTTATCAAGCTCAAGGAATTTTGTTAATTATGAATGAAAAGTTAGTTAGAAAAGGTTACAAAACTAGAACCGAATATGATCTTTCTTCGGTTTGCTTTTAAATCAAGAAATATATTTTTAAAAATTAAAGATATTTTTTTTCGACTTTTGAAGACTTCGATTTAAAATTCCTGCATTTTAAATTTTTTTGATATAAATTTCTTCGAATCGATATTTACTCGTACTCAAGTTATAGTGTTTTGAGCTGATTTTTCTTTTTTGTGTTCAGAAAGTCTTCGAATAAAGCTTTAATCGTTTAAATAATTAAATAAATAATATTTGTTGTCATATTTGCGGGGTTTAATTGATTAATTTAATCGAAATTCTCATGCCTTCGAAAATCAAATTTATTTTTTAGGTTCTTAATTTAATCATACTTATTCTGTATCGCATTGGTGATGGCGGAGAGTTCTTGGGCGTTGGCGGCACTTGGAATCTGAACGAAGAAAAAAGTGCGGATTGTGAAATTGTTGCCTCTGGGGTAATGGTGGGCTTTTTCATTTACACCGGTTGTCATACTATTGCCTATTTGTTTGGTACGACTAAACACAAAAGGTAAGTTCTGTCAAGTACATATCTGTGATCTCTTGTCAAAGCAGCTTAAGTCACATTTTAAAAATTAAGAAAAGTTTATCTAATTTGAGCAAATGAAATAAATGTAAAATTTTTGATCCAAAAAAAAATATTCGCATTATAGACAAAATTTTGTTGTCATTTTAATTTATTTCCTTTTTTTTTTTCTTTAGTATAGTACTTCATTAAATTTCTCTTAAAAACTTCTTTTGATCTTATCTCGACTTAAGCTGTTTTGATGTATTACCGCAGTTATAATACATTTGTAAGAGTTAAAAGAATTATGCTTATTATTTTAAATTTTTTTACAGAGAGCTTTCAGACACTATTATGAATGTGGTGGGTACTTTTATGTGGGTGGCTGTGGGCGGTACGGCCCTTCACTACTGGAAGGGTTATATGAAAGATAACGATTTCCTGTATGTGGCTTCAGAACGTCAAGTTGGTATTGCCATGGGCGCTTTGTGTGTCATAGAGGGAGCTTTATATCTTTTGGATACAGTATTGGCTTGCATTCATTACTCCAAGGGAGATAGCGATTATGTACAATAATTAATAAAGAAAGAGAATATAAGAGAGTAGAAGAGCACAGCAAACGAATAAAGACATTTTTTTCTATTTTATATACAAACATATCTTTTTTTTAACTATCAAAATATAAGTTCAAATTAGTTTTAAAATCATTTTGAATTTTTATTAATAACGAAGCAGTTTCTGTCTTTTAAACATTAAAAAATAATAATAAAATAAAAACGGAAAAATGATCTAAAAAGAAGTTGACAAAAATTTTAACTCTAAGTTAAGAAATTGGTAAGAATTTATGTATACAAATATTTTATATATTGAATTAATGAATAAAAAGAAAAATAAAATTTTGAAATAAAAACCTATACATAAAGATATTAGAAAAATCATAGAAATAGCATATTTTATACTTCTAACTCACAAGGCTTGCACTGCCGAACAATACTATAATAATAAACAATAGCATCCTACTTTTTATTTCATAGAAATAATGAATATTCGAACATAAAGAATTAATCAAGGTTTGTTGTATTTTATAACTACATATAGCTCCCTTATCCCTTTCAGTCTCAAGAAATTCCAAAATTAGCGGATTTTAAAGAAATTTTTCATATGTGATAATTCAACTTATAAAACTATAAAAATGCTTTTTTATATCCATGCAAAATGCATGTCCTTAGAGACTTATTTCAGTACGAAAAACAAAAGGCAAAGAAGCTTTAGAGACTTATGGCGTTTTCTTTTCTGGAATAAGTGTAACATTTTCAATATTGTTTTGCCAAAAAAATACAGAATTATACAGTTGTTTCAAGTTTTTTTCAGATATTTATAGTTATTGCGACATCTTCTTTACATCTCAATAAAACTTAAATTTTAAAACTTGAATTTTAAGAAAAAAAGTGCAGTTTAAATGCAAAACTTTTTCAGAAAAGAAAACGGCATTAAATTAGTAAAAATAAAAATAAAACAATCAGCGTATTCTACAAAATACGTTGCATACTAATGATTAACATACGTTAGCTTTAAAATGTGGGTACTTTTGTTTCACGACAGTAATTCGAAAATTCGAAGATAATTAAAATTTTTTATAAACAAAAATTTAAATTTATTTAAGCGAAATGTAATGATAAAAATACTAATGATTAACATGCATTAGTTTGAAAAGTGGGTACTTTTGTTACACGACAGCTTTTTTTGAAAATTCGAACATGACAAAAAATTTTATAAATTTAATTCTGACTTCATTTAAGCAAAAATTATAAATATAATAATTAAAAATACCATTATTTCACTAAATCATGCATTTTTTTACATAAAATCATTTTCGAAAATTCAAACATGCCATAAAAAATTATTATCTAGTTCTAATTTAAAGCAAACATATTCGTAATAATGATTAACATGCGTGAGTTTAAAAAAGTAGGTACTTTTATTACATGACAGCATTTTGAAAATTTGAAAATTGTTCGTACTAATAATTAATATACGTTAGTTTAAAAAGTGGGCATTTTTGCTACACGGCAGCATTTTCGAAAATTCGAACAATAATTTTTTTCTTAATTTTAATTTTGACACAAAATTGTGCGTAATAATGATTAACATACGTTAGTTAGTTATTTATGTTACATGACAACAGTTTCGAAAATTGGAGCACAACTAGAATGTTCTTTGAAGTTTAGTTTTTATATAAATTAGTCAAAAAATTGCTTATATCGGAGATAAAAATACTTTAACTTTCAATAAGTATATATTTTTACCAGTAAAAAATTATAAATAGCTTGTTTTCTATGTTTCCCAGCTATCTATATGTCGACATTTCATAGGAACTACCCTAATCATCAGTAGACTTTGGAAATTTTTGAAAGATATTCTCAAACATTCCCAACAATCCAAATAAATTGCTGAGAATTTAAAAAGAAAAATGCTCTAATAATATCCGTCAAAACACAAAAAGCTTGTTTTTATATTTTTTTTATAAAAATATAATATATATATATATATATATATATATATATATATATATATATATATATATATATATATATATATATATATATATATATATATATATATATATATATATATATATATATATATATATATATATATATATATATATATATATATATATATATATATATATATATATATATATATATATATATATATATATATATATATATATATATATATATATATATATATATATATATATATATATATATATATATATATATATATGTATATATAAATATAATATATAAATGTTAGAAGCTTAAATAGCGAATAAAAAACTTAATTGTTAGTATATATTTTTGTTAAATTTTTAGAAATATAAAGCGCTTGTGACAAAATATTCGAAAATTCGAACTTTACTACAGTAAATGAAACATTTATCGAAAAAAATTAGTTTTAAGAAAAGTTTTATTTTGCCATTGAATATAAAAAAACCCCAAAAAAAGTTTAACGTTTTTGCATGCGACAAGTATATTTTTCTTTTTTTTATTATTATTTTAAGCTTTTTGCTCCTTATTTCTTGAATTTATGGCATTTAATTAATATTGTGTCGTTATCTGCTTGCAAACCCATTTAATTTGACATGCATTCAATAACAACTATTTATTTAGTTAAGAAAAAAGCGTGCAAAACTTTTTGATATTAAACAATGACTTTTTAATTATTTGGCATATGTTCTTAATTAAACTAGACTCAAAGCAAATTTATACGCACACATGCAAACACACAAACATGTTTATTTAAATAAACATCTTATAAAATACAAAACTGGTTAATACTTATTCTAATTAAAAAAGAAAGTACATGGAGCAGACGAAAGAAACGAGAGACATAAAATAATGGTTCTCTCTTGTTGTGATCATAGTTGCCATATTTGACTATTTATCGTCATTTTGAGGATTTTAGGTGTTCAAAATAGTACTTTGACGATTTAAGGCCTGTTTTTGACAATTTTTTAGATCACATTTACAACTACATACTTAATTTTTTTTAGTTAATTTATATAGGAAATGAAAATAATATTGAGAGTTAGAAAAAAATATAAAAAAATAAATCTGTACGTATTTATTTTGAAGTATACATTTATTTGATTGGTTAGAGATGTATTTATATGACCGTATCGCTCCTTTATTGCAACATAGTCATATCTCAAAAAATAAGCTTTTCGAGTTAAGAATGCAGAATTGTTAATAGTACTACTTTTTATATTGTGGCAAAATTTTATTTAAATTACCTTTAAACTGTTTCCTTTAGGAGATATTTTCTAAAAAGTTTTTCTAAGACTTGTATGGAAACTAAAAATTTGAAATGTGTTTTTCTCGAAACAAGTTTTTTGCGTTATGACTATGTTGCAATAAAGGAGCGATATGTGAATAGTAACATATATAAGCTAATCGAATACTCGTACATTATTCGAATTATTATTGAAATTCTAGACGAATTATTCTTCCTTAGTTCAAATAATTTATATTTATTACTACTTTTCTCTAATATTTGATTATCAGACTAATTTGTTTTGCATATTTCATGCGAATCACGATTATTTGCAGAGGTTTGGTAACTCCTGGCGGTTAAAAATTCAGTGCTAAACAAATCTTTCTTACAATTTTTCAATTTTTTTTTCAAAAATTATAAAACATTTGTATCCAAAATAAGTTTGCTGGCTTACCTGTATATTAAGTACTCCATCGACTGCATCCTGGCCGGCTTTCGCCCGTCCTGCGCTCTGCTGGCTGCAGCAGCGTTTGTAGTAGGGTCTTTTGCTGGATGTGAGGGGCGTTGAGGCCAAATCCAAAATGTCTATTAGATCACTATCCAAAATGTACGAATTACGCGAAATGTCATTGAGTAAAACGAGTTTGCGCGAATCCAAACTTTCGCGATAAACATTACGCGGTTTGTCCAAATTATGTTCATAATCTGGATCCATGGTAAAACTACTATGCGAAGCACTACGACGTTTGGCTAATTCACGCGCGGAGCCGTGCAATGAGGAGGATGTCCGGCGACGTCTGACCACTGTCTGTGGTGTAATAAACGGTGAGGTAGCCGAGTTACTGGAAGGAGTGCAAGGCGAAGGTAGTATGTAAGAAGAATTGTCGGATATAACAGAGTTATCGGGTACTTGGGAGGAACAGTTCAAAGAAGGATCCATTAAACTGATTTGTGAGAGTTTGCGTTCCAGTTGTTTTTCATAGGTATTGAATTTGTCATAATCTATAAAAGACATATTTTCATAGCTGACCATATTGTCGACAGCCTGCAGCGACTGCAAAGATGCCCGCCATTTGTCATTTAGCTTATCCTTTTTCTTTTCCGAAGTCAGGCCAAAGGTGTGTTTGAAGGAGGATATCAGAGTAGAAGAACGGCGTTTTTTAAAGTTTGCAATGGGATCGAACGGGCCTTCTTCAATTAAAATTGGTGTAGAAGATTTTCTGGCCTCTATCTCAGGATACCCCTCCAAAGGGGTGGAAGTGGTGGGATTAGCCATGGATTGCGGCCTAATGGGGGTATTAGTTTGCTCGGTTGCGTCTATGGAATTCTTGCGTGGCGAAGCCGGTGAATTGGGATCTTCTTCGCATAATTGCTCCAGCTGGGGTTCAATAAGACTGCGACGATTTGTGCGACGCGGTAATATCAACGAACGACTGCGGGTGAATTTGAAAGGTAATTCATTTTCATCCTCAATCTTATTCAAACTCTCTTTACTGCTCGTTATCGAATTAATAAGTTTTGAGAGTTTACCTTTCAAAGAGAAACTGCCGGATCTTTCAAATTTTGGTGCAATGCCTTCGGGTAAAGTACTACTGCTGATTAGTTGCTTTTGCAATTGTTGTTGTTCATAATATTCACGCAATTTTTGACTAACATTTGTGGGATTGCTGTTGCTGTTATTATTATTGTTTGTATCATTAAGATTATTATTGTTGGCGATATGATTGTTATTGTGATTAATGGCAGACGACGGATTCTTAACAAGTTTGGCAGTCTGTAAAGCATTTCTTTGATTCTTGTTTATTTGTTCGGTTTCAATTTTGTTTTTCTGCAGCTGTTGTTTTTTCACCAACTTTTGTTGTCTCTTTTGGGCCTTAACGGCCGCTTTGGCATCGCGCGTCGTATTCATTGTAATTCAGCTGCGCCACGTTTAAAAAATCCTTAAAAAAGTCGGTTTCTACATGGAGATCTGAAAATAAAAGAATTTAAAACGTATTAGAAATCTTTGCATTTCTTTCACCACCTGTTTCCTCATTATTTAAACATCTATTTAAAAAGTTTCTGTTTTCAATATTTTTCTTATCAACTTTGATATTAAAAAAAGGTGTCATAGTTTTTATTTTCTATACCATGAAGAACAATAACATCAAAGTGTTACTGATTAGATTTGAACAGAAAAACAAATAAAAGGTTTAATAGCACTTGAACCTTTCGAGAGAATCGAAACTTTATTTTGCAAAACTCAATTGATGAGTTACGGCTGCCATATTTTTTAATACTCGGGCTGGTAAAGTTTCATTTTAAACAAACAAATGTTTACTACTCAATTAAATTCAAATAGATAAATGAATGTGAAAACAATTGATAAAATAATATTAACCATAAAATTTACAATATGAACACAAAAGTGAAACATTAAATGTAACAAGGATACAAAACATATATGAAAACTTTACGAAAGCTTTTAAAAGCTTTAAATAATCGTATGACAAAATAATACAACGACTTATGTATACTTTATTTAAAAAGAATTTCTAGCATCCTACATTAAGCACATTTTTTCAAGAGGAATCTTTCCTTATAAAATAATTTAATAATAACAACACAACATTCATTAAACATTTTTAATTTTTGTTAATTTAGATTAATAGCTTTTGAAAGCTTTTGACTAAATTTTCTTTTAAAAATAACATTTTCATTTTAAATTAATTTTATAATATATATATTAAGTTATTTTTATCTTAGCAGCTTTCAAAAGCTTTTAAAAACACTTAACAGCTCTCGAAAGCTTTTGAGCACACTTTCTTTTAAAATTAAGCTTTTCATTCCAAATAAATTTCTTTTCTGACAAATATTTTACACCTCTGGTTCAACACGATCTTCTTTACAAAATTTTATACACTATTAATGGATATTGAGTTCTTTTCAAAACATCTGACTAAACTGACTAAAAATGTAGGAAGCCCTACACTGTTACACCTATGCAACACATAGTGGTTCAATACGGCCTTTTCTACAAAATTCGATGCACTATTAAGGGGTTGGCGTTCATTTCAAAACAAGTTGCATAAAACTGGCTAAAAATATATATGGTGCTGCTGAAGATAGCTTTTATTTAATAAAAATAGTGACCAAAACATTGATTTGTGAAAAGAATTCGTGATATATTTCAAATGTTAATGGGCATATTCATAAAAACTTAAATGAATTTGAAATGCGTTTTAATTCAAAAATTCCATACAAAATTTTACTAAAATTCATTTCAAATACATTTGAACTTTTTACGAATTTGCACATAAATGTTTTAATTAATAAACGACATTTTGATATCACTTTTTTTTCTGTTGTGTTACGAACGAATGTACAACTTTTTAAGGGTGATGGTAATCGGAAAAAAATATAAACACTTTAAGGTAGCAGTTTTTTACCAGAAAGAAAAAAAAAACACCATAATTTAATGAAGTCAATATTTTATCTTAACAGCTTTCAAAAGTTTTAACATTTTTTAAAAGCTTTCTTGCATATTTTCTTTTTAAGGTAAATATTGTTTTCAAATTAATTTGCTAATGTCATAAACATTATATATTGTATTTTATCTGAACAGCTTTCAAAAGCTTTTAAGCACATATTCTCCAAAAGAAGTAATATAGAAAATTGTGAGAAAATATAAATTTATTTTTTTTTTGGGAAGAAATTGAAGTTATATGCTTGAGGTTGTGTTTAACAAAACTTAAAAGCTTAAGGCAGGCTTTTTGCCGGCGGAATAAAAAAAGTTTCAAGGAGTTCTCTTTGTAAATTTTTTTTAATTCATTTAGCTTTTACATTGTAAATAACTTTTAAATGATGTTTGTTCAAAATATAGATATATTGTCTAGATGCTCATTTAACCTCAAAATTCCCACTAGTTATTATTAAACGGCATTTTGTTAGGGTGATGATAATCGGAAGAAAAAAATTATAAACACTTAAAGGGCAGCACTTTCTTTTATCAGAAACACCATTATTTAATAATGTCAATATTTTCTTTACATTTTTCAAAAGCTTTTTCGCACATTTTGTTTAAAAATAGAAAATATTGCTTTCAATTTAATTTTATAATGTCAAAAACATTATACATACATATATATTGTATTTTATCTCAAGAGCTTTCAAAAGCTTTTAAGCACATGTTCTCCTAAAGATGTAATAAAAAAAATTATGAGAAAATATTACATTTTTTTAAACCTTTTGAAGGAAATTGAAGGTACATATAGGCTTGAGGTTATGTTTAACAGACCTTATAAGATTAAAGGCCGGGGCACATAGAATCCGTCGTACGTTATAGTTTGCCTATTTCAACTGACAACTAAGTTACATGTAATAAGCTTACATGTAGGCTTATGAGCTTTGTCACATTCGGTACTTCTCCGCCAACGTAAAGTATTAAAGTTGAGCAACTTTCAACTTTTAACGTACGTTGAGAACTTTGACAACTATCTGGTAATATTTTTTGTATATTTTAATATAATTTTTCGTTCAAAAATTAAATCAATTGAAAAAAGAATGTGTTAGGTTTTTTGTGCTGTGTCTGAAATGTAAAAGATTTGAATCAAATTAAAGTAAAATGCAGTTGGTTTTATATCCGTTATCAAAGTACTGATTGTGCCAACTTCATACTTTGTACACGTAATGTCAGTTGATAAAGGAGACCGACAAAGTACGATGGATTGTATGTGCCCTGGCCTTAAGGCAGGCTTTTTGATGGGGGAATAAAATAAGTTCCAAAAAGTTATGTTTGTAAAGTTTTTTAATTAATTTAGCTTTTACATTGTAAGTAACTTTTAAATGATAATTGTTCAAAATTTTAAAAGTGAAAATTTATAGAGAAATTCTTAATTTTTGGTATATTAGCATATAAGCATTTATAACCTCAAAATTTGTAATAGGCTAAACTAAGAGCTTTTGTTATCTGATCTAGATCCTAACGTTATTAATTTCCTGCATTTTTTAAGCCTGTGACCTTTAATTTTCCAAAGTATTTTAGACAAAACAAGTAAGTGCCGGAATATTTGTGACATTATATCAGCAAAAGGAATGTTTCCAGTCTACTGATAATTATTTACATTTACTTAGAAGGTACTTTATCAGTTTCAGTTGATAAAATTGTTAACAAGAAGAAGTCTATATTTAAAGAATTTTGTTTGAATCAGATTTTAGAATACGAGTTTAAAAAAAAAAAAAAAAATTATTTATTTATTGAATAAAATATAATTTTGGTTCTCCCATTTTATGTCGCCGTGATTTAAACAATTTGCTCATTATTATTATCATACAATTTGCTTTTATTTATTTTATTCGTTTAAATTTAATTTATATCAGCGTCTATATTTAGAACCTTTTTTATTAAGTACGAGTATAAAACAAGAGTTTTTGCTATTATTGAATAATTTTTGGATGACTTAATCAAGCGATGAATATTTACAAATTTCAGTTTATGTACGAATACATTTAATTTTGTTTTCTATTTTTACAAACCTTTTTTTCTTCTTTTCTTTTGATAATTAATTTAAATAAAAGTTCATTAACATCTAGCAAGTAGGTTTCTTTTTTGCAAGTAATATTTATTTATAAATTTTATTATATGTATACATACAAATCGTTTAACGAAAAGCTTTTTATTGCTTAAAGTGATAATCTTTTTAGGAAGATCAGACAATTGAATTGCGAAAACCCCAAACTGTCAAATTTTTGTTAATTGTTCTAAAGGGACCTGTTACAGGAACGGTTTCTTCCAGTTTGCTCGATTTCTATTTACAAAAAAATAAAACTTACATATTTATTTATGTAGTAACTATACAGTTGCAAAGTAAATTTTCAAAGTATAGGATGCACAGCATGGGCGGGGTGTTAAAGACCATAATGCTTAAGATGTTATTAACAGTACTTTTGTAGCGTCGCTGTGACTAACTATAACAACCTATACCTTCACATAGAAAGTTCCCACGTGGTTAGCAAACACAAGCCTGACCGTACTTAAGAAATAATTACGATGACGCGAGAGCTGTTCTTCAGCCCAGAGCTGCTTTACGACTGAAAAAATAAAACTTATTGTGAAAAAAGAAAGTTTAAAGTTAACTTATGTATTGCCCGCAGTTATTACTGCAGATATCTTTAGATACGAGTATCTGCCGGGTGTTGACACAATCTTCTTCAAGAGTCATCGAAAGGGGGAAAATCGTAGGGAAGTGGAGATTGTAACTGGACCAATAGCGGTGGAAAATATTGTAGACATAATGATAGTGAGTGAAACCAACTTTTTGGGGATATTAAAATTGTGAGAGAAATTAATGCGGAAAAAACTCAGATTTGTAAGCCGCACGGCATGATCATAGCGAAGCAAGGTGGTCCCAGGCTGGAAATTTTTAGCCGAGGAAAAGGAGAAGGTCTGTTTTTCTTGGGCCAGTACTCAGGGTTGGCCCTTACATGTACAATGAATTGTACTGGAATTAGCAAAATAGATTATGGTAAAGCAATCAGCCCGACATGACGCACAGGGTAGGTAAAAACTCTCTGTGTATGCAAATTCTCCTAGCATTTTTTCTCCTGGCCTAAAAAAGTAAGTAAGTCTCCATTGGATAAAAAACAAAATTTAATTTTTTTGGCCTAGCTAGGTAGCACATCACTCATCCATAACCGGCGCGCAGAATCTCTTGACTTAAACTCGTATGAAGCCCAATTATCTTGTTTGGTACTGCGATCTTTGTCTTCTATGCCAAAATCAATGTTGTCATTGTATTTTTGATGACAATTCTTTTTTAATATTTATACATACATAAATGTTAAATAAATGTTTTTAAACATTTTTTTCCGCTGTTCAGATAAAAATTTACAGGCAGCAGGAAAAACTTGGAAGATTTTGTAAAAGAAAAGTGAATGATGATAAATATTTGCAATCAATAACAAAATAAATATTTGAGTGACATAATTTAACATAATAAGGCAACTTGAATGAATAAATAACAAAAACTAAAGTAAATAAGACTCTAAAAAACAAACAAGATAAAAATTTAATGCGAAAATAGGTCAGGAAATAAAGAACAAGAGATTATAAAATAAAGTGAATTATATACAAAAGCGTGGCAAAAAGAAAATGCAATAAAAAGCAAGAAAGCTTTTTTGTTAATTTTTATAAAAAATTGACATTTTCCTAACCATTTAAAGTTACACAAATTTTAGGTAAAGCTTTTAAGCTTTAATTAAGAAACTATTGCACAATACTCATGTAAAACTTAAAGTTGTCTTGTTGTCAAAAGCGTTCACAAAATAAGCCATGCATTTTTAAATTGAAAGCGGCTGATATGAATTTCGGAACCAGATGTATATACTTATGTATATACACATGTATGTAAAAGGGTCCTGTCACTTTTGAAATTCGTTGTTACTTTCATTGGAGTCATTTGAAGTTAAGTGCTTTAAACGATTCCAACAACAAGTATTTTAGATTCATTGTCACATCATGATCATTAAAAATATATTTCTGAAAGAAAAACGCCAACGAGGGGAAATACTCCTTTCGATAAGCTTTAGGAAAGCTTTGCACAATTTATAAATGTATTTCATTGCATTAACACATATGCAAATTCTTGAAGAATCTTATAAATCTTATCAGCCTAATTATGAATATTCTCACGAACTTTAATTCTCTCGAAATGTTTTCTTCTCAGAAATTATTTCTCAATTAAAGAATTTTTCTCAATTCAAATTAAACCGAAAGCACAATTTTTGTTAACTTGACCCTAGGAATTGAGGAGTTAATCTCCTTTTAAAGTTTTCAGTTAACGGAGAGGACGATATTTGATTTTTGTTCATAATTAGAGAATAGAGTAAGGTGAAAAAACTTCCACAGAATATTCATTTGTAATTGGGCTGTATAAAAAATTATTAGTTTTCAAAGAAGCCATACAAGAAGACGTTGATTAAGCTTTTCGAAAGCTTAAAGCCTAAAGATTTGTATACATTACAGACTTAAAGAAAAATGACGTATACAAATAATGAAATTTATCTACAAGACATTATTATTATTATTACTTGGAAATTATTATTTTTAGCTTGAAAAAGCTTGGGATCTTTGTGAAAAGCTTAAACCTGGTTGGTGAGTTTTAAAAACAGGAAACTAACTGACTAAATTTAATCTCTCCTGGTTGTGTCCAATGAGCAAAGCCCCTGGCAGCTTCTACTTGCAGACTATCTCGGTGCTAGTCATGATTGAGGTACCAGCATCTAAATCCCAGGAAGAGGAATTAGTTCTCTGGATATATACTCTACATTGCCATTTTTCGGAGCCTAATAACCCTTGAGGTGCTGTTATTTTGCATTAAACACCTGTGATGTAAGGAGCCAGAACTAATGGTTAAACAAGTTGGTTGGTAAAGGGCTGTTGGTGTTAATGACGTTCGGCCCATTGCGTCCTGTCCTCCATTTACAGCCTGGAAAATTTTATACATGAGGGATTGGAAGGCCCGAGATTTGCAGCAAGGGCTTTGTCCAGTGGCTACAAACTTATGGCATAAGTTTTGAATTTTGTTACCCCACACGGGGACGTTGGTGACTCGTGCATAATTCACTCCGTGTAGTTGGTCTATCATTAGATAAGGCCGACAAGGTAGGTGCTAATGTAAATCGATTTCCACATTCTGATTAAATCTAATATAAAATCAAAAGCAAGCAAATAATGTTTTATCTCATAAGCAATATTTTTGAAAATCTAGCTAGCTTTTTTAAAGCTTTTACAAAATTTTAAACATTGCAAAATCTTTGCTTTTTATTATATATTATATATAATATGTTATATGTAATATATTATATATTATATATTAAAGCTTATGAAAAATTTGCAGACTTTTAAGAGCTTTGCACTTTTTTGCATATTTAGTTTAATTTTCTAAGCTTAAGCTTTTAACACAGATAAAATAAACAAAAGCTTAAAAGCTATTAAAAATTCTCTTTTTAAGTTTTTAAAACTTTAATAATTTTTAAAGGGCTATAAAACTTTATTAGACTTTTATTAAACCTTTTAACAAGGTTATTGTTTTACAAGCAAAACAATTTTGCTATTTAGTCAATAAATTAAACATTTTATTTGTTTTTCTTGAAGTTGAACGTAAAAATGCTAATAAAATCATCAACTTTAAATACATTTTTATGACGACAAAATTCTGTACAACAGCACTGATTTGTTATGGGACATATGTAAAGAAGTCTTGTTAACAAATGGCTGCGTTTTTCGTAAACGTGTTGGGAATTTAAATTAAAACAGTTTATCTTGTTGAAAAGCACATACTAGTAATAGAAAAATTACACCGACAAAAAATACCATTCAATTAAGCCACTCCTTAGACTCCCTTCAAAATTTTAAATACCAGAAGTTTAAAATGAGTATCTTAAGCAAATAAAAGACACCAAAAACGTTTAATTAAGCAAATATTTACGAAACATTTGAAACTTTCTGTTTCAGGACTGGAGCTGAGAAATATTTTTCTTATCTCTTAAATCTGTCATTAACAGTGACATCCAACACTTTACCTCATTTGTTTTGTCGAAGTAAATAAATTTATTTACTACGTTTTTGTAACTTGTAGCAATTGTGATTATAATTATTACTTTAATTTGTTGTTAAACGTAAAAGGGTACAAAATCCATTTTAAAATAGACAAAAGACAAAAATAAAAACAGAGTTAAACGACAGAGACAACTGTTTAGAATTTAAATTAGTTTTCCTGAAAGAGTTTCGAATTTCAAAGAAATATTTTTCGAAATCAATCGCATGTAGTTGAAAATGAATTATATGTTTATACGTACGTACGTTAGGGTGGGTCGATTTGGAAGGACCAAAATTTGTAGATATTGTTCCGTCCGATTTTTTAATGGCTTTTGGCATGAGAAAAAAACTTATCGTCGAGGAGATCAAATTTGCATTTTTTCACTTTAACTTAACTTTTGTTTTTAAGATTTTTTTTAGGCGATAATAAAACAAAATCAGCTGTTTTATTTTTTTTTTTTTTTAATATTACTTTTTCAAGGTGAAATTTATTTTTGAATTATTACTGAATTATTTTTGATGAAAATTAATTTTTTTGTAACGAAAGTTGAGAGCCTCGAAAATTATTTTTTGATTTTTCATGCGAAAAGCTCTCGAAAAATCAAAGTGATATTATCGATTGCTAAATCGACCCACCCTAATATATGTAAATGCAACAGCACACTGGGAAGAAAAATTGATAAAATAGGAAAAGAACTTTAAGAAATTTTGGTTTTCATGATTTAAAGACTTAAAAGTAACACAAGGAACAGTCGAAGTAAAAGGTAAAACCACAAAAGTTGTCGATCCAGATTTCCTCAAAAAAATCACAACTGGTGACGAATCATGGGTGTATGGCTATGACATTGCAACCAAAGTTCAATCATCCCAATGGCAGCGTCCCGAAGAGCCAAGACCGAAAAAAGCACGTCAAGTTCGGTTAAATGTGAAGGTTTCGCTCACTGTTTTCTTCGACTGCAATGGCATGGTGCATCATGAATTTTTGCCACAAGGTCGTACGGTCAATAAGGAGTACTACCTTGAAGTTATGCGCCGTTTACGCGAAGCAATTGGTCAGTAACGCACAGCTGTTAAGTTTAGAGAAGTTTCATCATGATAACGCACCAGCTCACACATCGATGCTTCCCAAAACTGAAGACACTGATGAAAGGAAAGCGTTTTGCTACGATTGAGGAGATAAAAGAAAAATCGAAACTGGAGCTGTTGGGGATGCTAAAAGGCGCGTTTCAGAGGTGTTTCAAGGATTGGAGAAAACACTGGCATAAATGTATTATATCTGAGGGGAATTACTTTGAAGGGGACAAGATATTTATTGATGAATTTTATATAACGGTTATTTTTTTATCACAACTCGTATTAAATATATTGACGATGCTTTCTTTGTAAAGTCTACCATTTTTTTTGTAAAGTCTACCAGGGAGCAGGTTTTGCCTTGGCTTTGTGGGGCATAGATGGGTAGAAGTTTCTTGCTTCTTGTGGCAACTAAGACTCTAGTAAGCCGCATGACTTATGTTGTGTTCTACTTCCGTAGCCCTCACTAAGGGTTAATTCCCAGAATGCAGATCGGGAGGCTCTTCTTGCAGACCATACCGGCGCCGATCATGATTAAGGTGCCTACATTGGCTGAATCGTTTTGGATGTGGTTTAAACCTTAAATCGTATAGAGGAGCATTAGTCGCCCCTGATAATATCGAGCGTGCTAGTTATCGGTGATAACAGCCGCCGAAGTACTTTTATCTTGCAACAAATAAGTGTACTGTAAGGAACAGGTAGCGCCCTACCTACCGATTAAGCTTTATCATCCATTGGCCGTTTGGTAAATTGCCTACAGGAGGGACTAGAAGTCCTGAACTCTTAATTAAGGAATTTGTCCATATGACTACAAACTCCTGGCAAAATTTGTAATATGTATGAGCCTTGCAAGCTACATAGGGGCTCTGGTGCATCGTGAATAATGCACCCCTTGGAGTTGGTCTATCAACAGATAAGGCCGTCAAGGCAGGTGCTGATGTAAATCAATTCCATAAGCTGTCTGCTTACCCACCTCGCGTGAAGCAGGTTTCGCTTTGATATACGCCTAACCATAGTACTCTGCTTTCCGGGGTATAGACGAGTAGGAGTCCCTCAGTTGTTGGAGCAAATAAATTTCTAGGAAGCCATATGATTTATGTTATGTTAGACCCCCGAAGCCCTCATCAAGGGTTAATAGACAGATTTGAGCAGCCTCTAGGGGCTTTGCCCATCTCCGTTCCCGAACTTAGTTTTTTTTTTATTTCGATATGGTTTAAACATATTGCTAGGTTAGGTTAGGTAGTCAGGCCGCTGGATTCTCCAAAAAGTACCTGGATTATCCAGCTCAGTTGGGTGCTGAAGATCGTTCCCTTTGTGGTTGCCTGTAAAGTGACAGTAGAGTTGAAAAATAAAATTTAGAGGGATATAGTGGGAGTGAGAGAGAGGGAAAGGAAAGGTGGGAAACTGCATAATGTGGCATTATTTGCTGATATACTAGCCATCCCTCATTAAAGAAGCTAGCGCGGTCGGATACAGAAGTCATTATAGAACAAGCCTAACCTCCTTGCATGGTTCCCAAAAGGGCAAGGTCCAGTGATGACTGCTACAGTGACACTCAGGTGAGGTCTGGGCAGTTTTAATAGCTAAAAAGATTGCTAAAAAAAAAATTCTAATTCTTTAACTTGCAACTACTTTTATGTTTCGACACATGCTTCTCTTAATTAAACAATTCAACATTTTATAATGAAAAAATCTCTTTATATCTTTTATTAAAAAAAAAATAATCTTAAAAAGAGTTTAGGAAGAGTTTAAAAAGTGTTTCAAATGTTTTTTTTTCCTAAAGTTCTCTTCAAAAAGTGTTAATTAATAAAGAAAACAAACTCAAGTCTACGAACGTGTACGTGAATTATCAATTAAGAATATAAAAAAAATTACGCTGATGTTTAAAATACAGAACAAATATACTTTAAATTTCTATTTTTTGTTTTTTTCAAGATAAGAAATATGAAAAACATTTCGTAGATTGAAGGTAAATTGGCAGGCACCAGCCATACTGACGGACTGACTGGCTGACTTGACTGCCTGCCTGCCTATTGTTGTAATAGTCGTAAAATTAATAATTGAAAACAGCTAAATATTTTCAAGCAGAAAAAATAATAAATCTTATTATGTAATAAATGATAAGTTAAACAAAGGAATATTAAAAATCAGCTCAAAAAACCAGAAACCAAAAAATTATTAGAAATTAAAAATGAAATCTGTTTCAAGATTACGAACGTTAACATACTCGCATATTAAGTATTAGACAACTGGTTTTTTCGTAACGTCGTCAAACAGCTTAAGATGAAATGATTGAAAATATTCCGTTTGTAAATAGGTACTAAAAGGATTGCCCTTTGCCATTTAGAGGCAATGAAATGAAAGAGTAATTGTAACAAACACTTCAATAAAGATACTCTTATATTAAAAAAAAAAACAAATAATAACTTGGAAGAACTCGCTCACACACCCAGAGTAGCAAAAGTACAGGAAAACACAGAGATGGAAAAGTAAATGTTTAAAGCATTAAACATATCGACCACATCAGACTTCATAACTTCACGACAGCAAATGTAATCTACTACCGAATTATTATTTATATTATTATTTTTGATTATTATTTTTTATTATTATTATTTCTTTTTATTATTATATTTTTTTCTTTTTTATATTATTACGTAGTCTACTACTGATTTTTTTTACAGTGGCAACATGAATTAATTTCCATGAAACCTTATTTCAGTGTTACCAGCTTAGAGATTTTAGCTTTACAAAATTACAAGTTCTTTTTGTGTCAATCTTTATTGAAAAAAAGTTTTTCTCTATTATAAATAGTATTTGTCTGCTGCACCCAATTCAAGGTAAGCAAGTCTTTTAAGTTGAATATACAATCGGATATTTCCTTCGATCTGTAATAACAATAGTGCTATAGATTAAAAGCTTTACTATAAAACATCGGATTTTTCAAAATGTGTAATAAAAATATGTCAATTCGAAGAACAAATACCCGCCTTTTAAATTTTCCGTGAGAGGAGTTTTTTCATCTTTGAGACCGGTTCTCAGGGGATGGTCCCTACAAATGCAGTGTCTTGTACGGGAACTAGAAAAGCTAGGTTATAAGGAGGAGAAACGATTTACAATTTAAAGTGTAAAAGACAGTGCTTTTTAGTCATTTTTAAAAGTAGGGATTACATGTTTTGAGTACATAAATAATAATAGAACAAGTAATTTATTTTTTTTTATATTTTATTTATGTTTTGTATAAAAAATAATGGTTTTTATTTTATTTTCGATATTTCCATAACAGTTTTTTATCATCCTCAGGATAATTAAAATGTTATGTTTTCCTGAGGATGACAACAGACTGTTATCGAAACATTGAAAACAAAATACAAAAACAGTTAATTTTTATAAAAAACATAAAAGATCTTAAGCTGCTAAAATATAAATTATTTAATGTATAAGAAGATCGACGAATATTAGGATAAAATTAAATAAAAAAAGAGCACGACAACAACCGGAATTAAAGATGGATTATCATATAGTGAAGAAAAATCAACACGTTAGAAGTCTTATCCATCAACTACGATCATTACGGAATAAAATAATTAATAATAATAGAACAAATAAATGGAGTCATTTATTTCCAATAACATTAAAATTTTGTTTATTAGAAAATAAAATATTTCCAGGAGCTAATTTGTTTTACGTTATATTGGCAACACTGTTTTTATATTGTAGTCAACAAAAATAGATATTACATATACAACAACCTGAATCGCGTCGTCTTGCTGTTGTCAATATAATTATTCTCATTTAAATAAATTTATTTTATGTTTCACTTATTGAAGCCGAGAAGTCTGCTGCTGGAATGTGTTTAATATACAAATCAGCTGAAAGAGAGATGTTTTAAAAGAGAGAGCTATATACTGTTTCAAAATGTTTTAGAGATTCTTTGGAAATGAAACAGAACCACACATTGTTTCATCTGCAATCCCTATTTCATGGTAATCTGCTATTAACGGCTGCTAAATACAAACTAAATGACGCAGCTTGTTCAACGCCCAGTTGACAGGAGCAGTGTTACCATTTCAACTAAGAGGCAGGAAATGCAAAAAGTCACAGAACTATTATCTCACCCCTTCTCCCGCCACGGGACAAGTTTTGCTTTGGTGTAAGCCTAACCAGGACACTCTGCTTTCTGGGATATAAACGGGTAGGAGTTATTCGTTTGTTGTAGAAAATAAAACTTTAGGCAGTCCCATGACTTATAATGTGTTGGAAACCCTTACCAAGGGTTAATTGACCGAACACCGAATGACAGCCCCCGAAAGGTTGTGCTCTTTGACCTTTACGGCCCTGATAATGGTTGAGGTGCCTAACTTGGGTGAAACGATCTGTGGTTTAATTATATATTGCAGGAAGGGGAATTAGTTTCCTTCATAACAATGCTGAATGCCGGTTTTCCAAGACTAATAACATCCCATGTGCTGTTGCTTTGCATCAGATACATGTAAGATAAGCATCCCGAGTGTATGGTTAGATGGGGAAGTTGGTTAAAGGCTGATGCCCTTAATGGACTTAGGCCTACCAACTCATAAGCCTTGTCTTCCATTGAGTGTCTGGGAAATTGTTTACAGAAGAGATTAGAAGGCCCAAGCCCTTCAGCAAAGTGTTGTCCAATTGCATACAGAAGGTATTAGAAGGTCCAAGCCCTTCAGCAAAGGGTTTGTCCATATGGCTTCAAACTTATAGCAAAAGTTGCGACTTGTGTGAGTCTTGCAAACCACACGGGTGCAAGTTGTGAATAATTCACCCCGTGAGTTGGTCCACCATCAGTCAAGACAGTCAAGACAGATGCTGATATAAATCAATTTCCACAATGTGCTGATACACATTTATGCCCCTTTTATTGTATTTTCCATATTCCCACATTATTTATGGTGATAACTTGTAGCATTCCTGTCGAATATTCTCCTTAAGGACTGCAAATCTCTGGGCATTGTTGGCATAAGCCCGCTAATTCAAGTAGCCTCAAAGAACTATCAGATCATTAGAATGGTGATTTTCTCTATGTAGCACAACTTTTTGTCTCAAATTTGCTGGACTTGCAGAAAAAAAAAATTTTTTTCTCTTAAATAATTTTTTTTAATACAAAAATTGTCATTTTGAAGATATAATAAATAATGGAAATGAAAAACAAGAATGTCAGGCAAAAAAAGATCTACTTGCCGCCAACCACTTTTTTCACCAGTAGAGACATCAAATGCGAAAAATTTAATATTTTATACTCGTACACATAAAAATAATATATTAATAGCAATAATAAATTAAACAAACGCCATCAAATGATGAACCTTTAGATACTCTTGTATAATTATTACTCTCTTCCGTTCTGTCAGTCCTTCCTTTTTGAAACGAGATTTTTTTTAATTATTTTTTTTTCACATCTTTCATGTGCTGCACGACTGTTGCTTATAATTTTGTTGTTGTTTAATTAATGATTTTGTTGTTGGTTTTCTTTTCAATTGGCAAATATTTATATGAAAAATATTGCTGTTGTTGTTTGCTACTCGTATGTTTGTTCTCGTGTTTGTTATTGCATTTGTTTTATACACTCATATACATTTCAAATGATACGAGTATTGCTAATGAATTGGCAAACAACACTTGAACAATCATAATATGAGTATTAAAAACATGCTGCCATAGTAGAAGAAGAGTCGTAACGAATTGTTGGGACACTTTGTAAAAAAATTTCATACAAGTGTAGAAAAAGCGGGCGCCATGTTGATCCCCGTTCTGCCAATTTGAACCCTTGGTAGCCAACACAACATAAGTCATGCGACTTCCTAGAGTTTTATTTGCTACAGCAAACGAGGGACCCCTTCCCCTCTATACCCGAAAAACAAAGTGCCCTAGTTGGGAATACGCCATACACTAAATTGGACTCTTCTAACTTTTTTAACTTATCTAATAATATACTGGTATCATTCGTCTGGCTCAAGTTCAAACCTGGCTTTTGCCAAGAAATATTTTTATTTTTAATTATAAATTCTTGATCCTATTTGCTTTGACCTTTATTTAATTTAATATTTGCAAATAATTCGTTCAGCACAAGGACCTTTTTTGTTTTTTTAAAAAATGTTTAATGTATTTTTCAATATAAAATTTGAATTGAATTTACACACAAAAAACAAATTTTCCTGAAGAAGTCTTCCAAAGGAAGACGAAATATTGAAAAATACATTAAACATTAAAAAAACAACAAAAAAGGACCTTGAGCTGAACGAATTATTTGCAAATATTTTTAATTATAACAATAATTGCCACGATCAATAACTCGTGATCAAAGAAGACAGGAAAAAATAACTGAAAGCTGGGCGACAACTAGCTGTTTCGCAGTCGGGTTTTTAACTTATCTTTAGTTTTGCTGAAAAGTCTACCTATAGTGTTATGTATTTTATGCGCAATTTTATACTTGCTACTATCATATACATATGTACATTTGAGCCGGCCAATTTTTCTGACATCCCAGGTATGTAACGAGTGATTTTTTTGCTATTATCTTTTTGGCAACACTAGTTTTGACAACTCACGCACGTTTTGTATCTTGTGTCACTGTCAAACATCTTCAGGTTGGTCTATAATTTAATCATGAATCGTCTTACAAACGAACAACGCTTGCAAGTTATTGAATTTTATTACCAAAATGCGTGCTCTGTTAAAAAAGTTCATCGCGCGCTTCTTCCATTTTATGGTCAGTTTAATCGACCTACTGAGGCTTCTATTCGGGCTATTGTAAAAAAAATTTCGCACCAAATTTACATTGTTGGACATTAAACCACCAACACGCTTACGTAGAGTGCGAACTGAAGAAAATATCGCAGCCGTATCGGCCAGTGTTGGTGATGACCGTGAATTATCGATTCGGCGCCGTTCGCAGCAATTGGGCCTCTGTTACTCCACTACGTGGAAAATTTTGCGCAAGGATTTGGGTGTGATACAGCTGGTGCAAGAATTGAAGCCAAACGACCTACCACAACGCCAAATTTTTGGTGAATGGGCTCTTGAAAAGTTAGATGAAGATCCACTTTTTTATCGAAGAATTGTGTTCAGCGACGAGGCTCATTTCTGGTTGAATGGATACGTGAACAAGCAAAACTGCCGTATTTGGAGTGAAGAGCAGCCAGAAACATTGCATCCACAAAAAACAACCGTTTGGTGCGGATTATGGGCTGGCGGCATCATTGGGCCGTATTTCTTCAAAGATGATGCGAATCACAACGTTACTGTGAATGGTGAGCGCTACCGTGCGATGATAACAAACTTTTTTTTGCCCATAATGGAAGAGCTTGACTTGCATGACATGTGGTTTCAACAAGACGGTGCCACATGCCACACAGCAAGCGAAACAATGGACCAATTGAGAGGCGAGTTCGGTGAACAGTTTATTTCACGCTTGGGACCAGTCAATTGGCCGCCCAGATCGTGCGATTAAACGCCTCTAGACTATTTTTTGTGGGGCTATGTTAAGGCTAATGTCTATAGCGATAAGCCCGCTTCGATTGACGCACTGGAAGCCAACATTGCCAACATTTTCGTGAGATACCGACCGAAATGTTGGAAAAAGTATGCCGAAATTGGACTAAGCGGATGGACCATTTGAGGCGCAGCCGCGGCCAACATTTGCATGAAATAATCTTCAAACATTAAATTATATCGACCCAACTATCGATCCAAATAAATATTTCATGCATTTTTCTGAATTTTATGTGTTTTTTTTTAAATTTCCGATAGTTCTTATAAAATTACCCATTATTTGAGCCCGCCAACTTTTCTGACATCCCAGGTATGTATGCCAATGATGTATATATACATAATTGGTTCAGAAAACTATTAAACCATTTTAAAAATAAAAAAGAATCTAAAATATTCAAATTCCTGCTACCCTGGAGAACTATTTTGTGGTAAAAACTAACAAAATTTGCTTCCAATTTATTGAATTTTTTTGTTGTTTGGTTGTACAAATCAAAAATTTAATTTAAAATTTGCTTTCTTTTAGGACCACAAATAGCTGGGAAAAGAAAATACCGTTCCAAACGATTGGCTAAAAAAAGCAAATCTTTTACGGCCGCAGAGACTAGAGAGGTTTTCGATTAGCTATTTTACTGAGCGCAATCCACTCACTGGGTTCCAACACTCTCCTTGGGTACGCTATTCGAAATTAGCGATATGATATGATAATTCTCAAATCTTTTTCGCATTTCTCAATAAAACTAAAACCGTTTCGTTTATTTTTTCCTATTTTGTATTTTTTTTTTCTATCCACTGCTTAAATTCGAATGCTTATTAAAAAAAAACAAAAGCTGACTAGTTTCTATTCAATAAATACTCTTTGGCATTTTAAATTTGTTAAGTTTCGCTGCTAAGAATTGTTTGGAATACAAAGTGCATTTTCATTTAAATACAGAGATTTGAGACGTGACAGAATTTTTGATGTGTGTACTCGTATTTTTATTTTAATGGAGGACGGAGGAGACAAAAGGAGAAGCAAGTGAATCAACACATTTAAATTAACGCAAACAAATTCAAGTTTATTTAGGTGTTTAAAAAAAACAACCGTTTTAATTGTTTAGTAAATATTTTGCAATAAATAAATAATTAATTTTTTCAATACTTAAAACTCTGTTATGAAATGCATAGATTATAGACATACAAAGGAAAAGGTGAAGATAGTTGGATTCGCAGACGACTTAGCGTTAGTGTGTGAAGGGAAAGAGTTACTAGAGGTGGAAACCATTGCAAACGCCAGTATTCAGATCGTAAGATCTTGGCTAAGATCAATGGGCCTAACTCTAGCTGACCATAAAACGGAAGCGGTTCTGATTAGTAGTAGGAAAATTAGGGAAACTGTCAGGCTAAATATTGGCACGTGTAGCATAGAATCCAAGGAATGTTTAAAATACCTTGGGGTCATGATTGACACTCGTCTGTCTTTTCAAGAGCACTTGAAGTACATAGGCAGTAAAGCATCAAAAACGTGCACAGCGCTATACCGGATCATGCCGAACACAAGAGGTCCAAAATATCTGCAGAGGAGATTACTCGCTAGTGTAGTAAGAAGCATTATTTTATATGCATCGCCTATATGGTCAGGCTCACTTAGATATATTACTTATGTGAACCTGATATCTCCTGTGTATAGGCTGATCGCCTTGCGTGTATGTAGCGCATTCCGAACTGTACCTGGCCGCTTTTGTCATTGCCGGCATGATACCGATCGAGCTAGAGGCCGCTTCGGACAGCTCGGTTAGGTTGAGAGAATCGTGTCTGCGAAAATGGCAAGAAAGATGGGCGACAGCTGACAAGGGAAGATGGACCTACTTACTGATACCAGACATCAGAGCATGGCTATCAAGAAAGCATGGCGATTTGAACTACTATATTACACAGTTTCTAACTGGGCATGGTTGTTTTAGGTCGTACTTGTACCGTTTTGGACATGACAGTACTCCGTTCTGTCCGAGTTGTGATGGTAATGTCTTAGAAGATGCTGAGCATGTGCTCTTCATCTGTCCACGGTTTAATAGTGATAGGGAATATTTAGAAACAGTCCTAGGACGTAGCATCAGTCCGAGCAGTATCGTTCCAATCATGTTGGAATCTTTGTGCAACTGGACGTACGTCTGTAGTTTTGTAAAATTGGTTTTGTTGGAACTTCGTAGGTTAGAACAGATTCGCAGCAGAATCAATGTAGTTTAGTTTAGATGTAGGGTGTATCACCTTCCCCCCCCCCCCCCCCCCCCGAAACGTAAAGCCTTGCGGCAGTCCCTCGGGGAGCATCTGGGTCAGTGCGAAGGGGTGTTTTTTAGCGTGTTAAAGTCTCGCACTACTGGCAACCACCATCACTGCCAGTGCCTTTCGATGGTTTTTCACCCCACGAATAAAAAAACATACATACATACAAAAATTTTAACCAAATTTTATATGTGTATGTATTTAGATGTATATTTTAAACAATTTTATAACTTTTTCTATACTTTCATAAGGCAGTCAATAATTTTATGGCCTTTTAAATTACCCGGCTCTTAATTGAAATAGTAACACTGCTCCCAAAGTGCATTAACGTCTACAAGGTGGCAGCGCTAGGGAAAAAGAAATTACTACAATACAACAAAAACAGGCAGGCAGTAAGCTGTGCTTGTCAAAAATATTTGTAACTTTTTTTACAATTATGAATTATGATTTAGCATACAGACCATTATGCAATTATTAGGTGGCAGCATAAGAAGTTGTACTACATACATAATATTTTGTTTGTATAAAAATTACGGAGGCCGTGAGTAGAAAATGAAGAAGGAAAAGTGTATACAAAGAAAATAAACAAAAAAATTATAAATAGCTTGTTTTCTATGTTTCCCAGCTAAGTATATGTCGACATTTCATAGGAGCTACCCTAATCATCAGTAGACTTTGGAAATTTTTTAAAAGATATTCTCAAACATTCAACTTTATATCCCAACAATCTAAATAAATTGTTGAGAATTTAAAAAGAAAAATGCTGTAATAATATCTGTCAAAACACAAAAATAAACAAAGAAAAATTAATGTAATTGTATATAATTGTTTTCATAAATTATTTCAACGCATTTTAAGCAATTAAAGTATTTTTGAAAACTTTTTTATTGTGTTTCGCTAAGGCCTTGCTACACTATCATACACGATCGTGCGATCTACTAAATAAAGCATGTGTGCTGAAAAAGTACTAAAAATGCAACCGTGCGACAGAGTTTTTGACAAATCGTGCGATTTGAAAAATTTTATGAAACTTTTCAAAACATTATGGTTTCTGTGCGATCAGTGTTGTATATATTGTGAAAAATATGAAAATATTGTTGATGCCTCGAGGAAAAAATTTAAGTAATGTAAAATTATTATGTTAATAAAAATTGTTAATTGTTTTATTGTGTATATAAATTATTTCAATCATACTTGTATAATAGTGTGGCCTACAACGCCATTTTAAAACGATTTTTTCAAGTCGGCCAGACTTTTGAAACAGTTTCCTGTGAATGAATCGTACGATCGTGTAGGATAGTAAATCAGGGCCTTTAGCAAACTGTTTCAAATATTTCTAATTTTTATTACAAACAACCCTGAACAAAAAATTCAAAAGCTGTTCTTTTTTATAGAATATCCTTAAAAAAAAAGGACATAGATAAATTTCCTTGGACAAATTGTATAGACAGTTGTATGATAAGAAAGCCAAATTGACAAAACATGCAAAACTAGACACTTTTTCAAAATGGTCCAGCTCACGAGAGGTCACAGCTAAAGCCGAAATATTTAAGTTGTCATCATAAAAAATACTAATGTCCATTTTGAGGGGGGTATATCTTGCACGAGTTTCGCATTTATACAACTTGAGCCGCTCTAATGTACATACATATGCATTTATGTAAAATATGCGAAAGCGGCTATTGTATTTAATTTTAATATGGTTTAATATTCGTTTATAAGTTTAAAATATTATTTTATTAAAATATTATTAAATATTTTTAATATGATGAAAATTCCAAATAATATAAATAATGCATATTGTTTCCTAAAATGCGAAGGGCCGTAACTAAAAAATATTAAACCTATAATTTTTTACGAAATGGGATGTTCTATCAATAATACAATTAATTATCCGAAAATTTTTATTGATATTGAATTTGTTTGCCTGTAGCGTATTTAAGCATTTTAGGTGACGATATGTTTACATGTACATACATATATACGTAACATTTATGTACGGACTTAATAATATTTTGTTCCTTAAACATTTTTATAGATTGTCTAACCAATTTGGTCTTATTAAGCGGTTGTTGGTTGAATTGAATCATCCATTAAAAATACAATTTGATATGTGGATGGGTATCAGTCAGTTCTTTTAAACGCCCGCTTTGCGATTTCCTCCATATGTAATACAATAGTCAACGGATTGTGTGGCAAATGGGCAAAACTAACTGCAGTTGGTTTTGCCATAAATGGTGTCAAATGCCACTGGAGGTTTGAGTGGTTTTCAATTTATTAAAAGAATCTTATTTTTATTTTTTTTTTGTTCTTTAATGGTTTGCCGTTTGTCGTTGGCGCATTTAGGAATATATTAAATAATTTACGATTTATTAAGTTTTCAAAGTCTTTTGCCAAAGTCAATATTTATATACAAGTGTACATACATATGTATATTTGTGTATATACAAACGCCTTTGACATCTGCGTACATATGTATGTTTAAATGTATGTACGTACGCGTGTTTCGAAGCGACAAATTTCTTTAAAAAAAATTTTGTAAAATACTTAAAGTTATATTTAGAATAAAGAAAATGTTGACGATTTTGAAATTGAGAAAGCAGAAAACATTTAAAATGTTTTATTAACAAGAACATTTCATGCAAAATTAATTTTGAAAAATACTTTCCAAAAAATTAAAAGCTTATAAATATATCCCTGCATACATACAATATATACGAGGGCTGATTAAAAAATAACCGTTATTTTAAATTTTTTTCAAAATGTATTTATTTATTGATCAATAACTATCTTGTCCCCTTCAAAGTAATTCCCCTCAGATATAATACACTTATGCCAGCGTTTTTTCCAATCCTCGAAACACTTCTGAAACGCGTTTTTTTGTAGCGCCAACAGCTCCTGTTACGAAATTTCTTTTATCTCCTCAATCAAAACGCTTTCCTTTCATCGGTGTCTTCAGATTTAGGATGATTTAGTCAGCGGGGGCCAAGTCCGGTGAATGCGGTGGTTGAGTCATGATAACAGTTTTGTTTTTGGCCAATAACTCATGCGCAAGGCTCGATGTGTGAGCTGGTGCATTATCATGGTGCAAAATCCGTGATTGTTTTTTCTACACTTCCGTGCGTTTCTGACGAATTGCTTCGCGCAACTGGCGCATAACTTCAAGATAATATTCTTTATTGACCGTACGACCTTGTGGCAATAATTCATAATGCACCATGCCCTTGCAGTCGAAGAAAACAGTCAGCAAAACCTTCATATTAGACCGCACTTGACGTGCTTTTTTCGATCTTGGCTCTTCTGGACGCTTCCATTGGAATGATTGGGCTTAGGTTTCCATGTCATAGCCATGCACTCATGATTCGTCTCCAGTTATGACCTTTTTGAGGAAATCTATATCGTCGTTGACGATGTTCAACAGCTCCGGAGCGATGTTCATTCGACGTTCTTTTTGCTCAAAATTTAGTAAATATAGTAAAAAATCGAAGTGCATACCAAAACACGACTAACCTTTTATCTATCAAAAACAAACATGTTTACTAACATAGCAGAAAAAATGCAGAAATCGAACATACGTAACTCACGAAATTTGAAAATAACGGTTATTTTTTGATCACACAAAAGTTTACTACTTATGTCGATTTACTTTTTACTCCGACTGTTGTGTTATTTTTAAGGCTTTAACGTTGTTTTTGCTCAAAATTTAGCAATATTAGAATAATCTTCACTGACGCACGTTTCATACCTAAAACATCCGTAAAAATTGCTTGGCATGAACCGAACGATATGCCAACATCATCAGCAACCTCTGATAGTGATTCGACGATTATCCAAAATCATTTTCTTTCCTGCTTCAATGTTTTCATCGGTTGCTGACGTGCTCGAGCGACCAGGATAAGCATCATCATTGACGTCTTCTTGGCCTTCCTCCAACCGGTAGTATACTCGCCAAACGCTACAGTCAACATCTCAAATGTCCTTGCACATGTATGTATTTGCATTTTTTACATAAAACTTAATACAGTTGATCCACTTTTTCGAATAGTAAAAAACTGAAGAGCACACCAAAAAACGACTCACCTTTTTATCAGTCAAAAACAAGCTGACAATCCGAAATAGATGATATTGCCAACATACATATATAACAGCCATGTGTACCAACATAACAGAAAAAATTGCGAACATACGTAACTCACGAAATTTGAAAAGAATGGTTATTTTTTAATCACACCTCGTACATATGTACGTACGTACATAAAATATATGTACATTTATATACATATTTTATGACAGACGTCATTTATGAGTTTGTTCAGTGCTCGAGTTAAATTTTTGATCCATTTTATAAATAAGAAATTAGTAAATTATATAAAACAAAATAAAATATGTGCATACATTCATATATATGTATATATGTTCATACATACATATTATGTATACCCAGCAAACACTAAAGTTTAGTGTTAAATTGAACACGATTTGAAATCAAACGATTTTCAAACGAAAAACGTTTGTGATAAATTTGAAACCAAATTGAAAAATATTCCCAACAAAGTGGAAAATTTACTTTTTTCAAGTCAAGAAACTCGTTTATTCTCAACTTGCTTTCAAGGTTATTCTCAAATGCTTTACAAATGAGGATTACTATGCAATGTGAAACACAAATGAAAACGAAGTTTGGTTTTGGAAATTAATATTTTTATTTTCTTTTTTTTTTTAGTTTAAATTTCTATTATTATTTCTTTTTCTTATTATTCATGAAATACTCGAAAAGCTTTGTGGTATCGCTGATTTAGACAGAAGTCAACTGGCAGTTTCCTGTGGACAGGAGCAGCTCTTCGAGTTCAATTAAGAGGCGGGAGACTCAAAAAGTCATGGTTCAGAGTCACGGGTTGCCTTTGATGCTATAATATTCTTTTCTTTAATTTTTAAGCAGTCATTTAATTGGCTTTCATTGCCATATTAATTGTTTAAATTTATTTTTCCTAAAGTGTTGCCACATTTGTTTTAAGACTGATAATTACGTTCAAAACTATATTGATAAGACATTAGCTGTCAAATTATTGTATTCATACGATTCTCAATTTTTATTTCAAGTGTTAGTATTAAACCTTGGGAAAAGGCTTGAAAATTTTATTTTATCTTAAACGTTTGATTTCGTGTTTGTTGGGTTGGTCTATAATACAGCAGTGTGACCATAGCTAATTGATTTGAATTGAAACAATTTCAAAAACATGTTTTCGTTTTTTAATTTAGAATTTAATTTGCATAATTATGAATTTAAAGTACTCGATTTTAAGATAAAGTTTATTTAATTAATAATGGTGACACTGAATCATAAAGAAGCGATTTTTCAAGGGACTCTTCTTTTTTAGCTGGAAACAAAAGCACTCTTTATGTGCAAAAGAAATGGCTCTCATTTATTTGTTAGCCGCCCCAACATTAACAGTCAGGCTAATCGAGCGATTTTTATATTTTATGGAGCGACTTGAAACCAAGACGTAAGAGAGCGCTTACTTGTACACATGGGAAAATAATTGTATTTTTTTCAACTGATTTGAAATCTTTGTTCGTATTTTAAAAACTTTCTGTAGACATAATTCCTAACGTGATTTTAAGTCACTGATCACGCAATGCACTTATATACTCGCACTGTTTTAAACTATTTATCAAGCAGTTTTAGTTGTAACAGCACAGCACAGAAATCACTTAGGCCCAGGCGCACATAACCAGGTAACATCACGGGAACATGTGACAAGTTTTTGCTTTGCGTTCTTTAAATCAGATCTACTTATGTCAAAAAGATTTTTATCTTTATAGCAGATCATTTTTGAGAGATCATTTTTGTTCAATAGTGATATTATCGACAATTTTCGATAGTAAACACAAAGTTGATTAGGTGTTGCTAGCATAACATTTTTACTATAACTTTTAATTTAATCAGGCAGGCTTTTAGCCACCTTTAAATTTTGCATGGTTATATTGCAGTTTACAAATGTAAATCAATTGCGTAAAGCATATTTTGTATTAAAGTAAAATGTATTATATAGCTTATGACTTCTATCTCATATAAAATGATTTTTTTATAAAAAAATGTTAGTAAAATATAGCCACTCACATCTGGTGGGTGCAGCAAAATGTACAATACGTATAAATTAAAACAAACGATGCGTATTAGACCGTAATTTAAGCAAAAAATATTGTTTAACGCTTAAATATTATTACGATACAATTCACTAGATATCGTGGGTCTTGCCGATATCGAATGCGGTGATTTGGCCTCTATGTACGCATTATCAACGAAAATGTCGAAAAAATACTCAACTTTTTTGCTAGTTGCATTAGTAGGCCCATGGAAAAGCCAACAAAAACAAATCCAGAATAGCGCTACCATGAAAAAATTACATAATTTTTTGGTGAAATAAATAGCATGCATGAAATGAATAAATGAATGAGAATTATTTTTAACAAATTTCAATTTAAAAAGACAAAGACTACTTGATTTATATATTTTCAACTAAAAATATAAAATTTGTTTAAAAATATATTTAGAAAAAGCTAATTAGGACAAAAGCATCAGTAATATGTCAACACTACTACTTCCATTGTCATTTGACTTTCAGTAAGTGTCAAAATATAATATATATAAAATAAAGTAACTGTAAAGGCCCCATTAGTTTTTACTTTCAGTTGCAGTTCTGTGACGTTCTTTTCTGTAGCAAATATTTTACAATTACTTTTTCTGTGAAAAAGTTCAGCTCTTTTTTACAGTAAAGCAAAAAAGAAAAATATTGCAATTAAGATTTTTTGTAAAAATTGTTTTATTTAAAAAAACAAAATAAGAAACAAATTTAAGTACTTAGAAATGGTGACAAAACAGCCAACTTTTCTCTCACGATCTGCAGAATTTACAACATTTGTTATACAAAATATAATGTTTATTCGCTAAAATTATATTATTTTGATCATTCATAGTGACTTAATTAATTAATATATATTAAATATGAAAAATTTTTAATTAAAACAAATTATTTGAGCTTTCGGTAAAAAAAAAAATTCTATTCATATGACTAAAAAAATTAGTTTTTCCATGCCAGAAAAGTAAAACATACACATATCTGGCTGTCACTTAACGTTGAATTCTATTTTCACCAAATTAGTCCGCAACAGAACAGAACGAAAAAGTAAAAACAAACCATGTACATATAGTTTATATTGAACAGAAACAAGACAGCTGATTCAGAGCGAAAAAGAACGTACAAACTAATTTTGCCTTAACTTATTTAAATAAAATTTATATATAGATATAAATATAGTGAAAATAACTGATAAAAATAATTAACTTAACTAACATCTACATATGTACGTAGATACCTATGTTTGCTAATTTCAACTTATATTATTTCCAGAAGTATCACTTAACGATAGTATCTATAGTTTTGCTTGAAACTATCGAAAATATCGATGGGGACAACATTGATAGCTTTGCAGCTCTAAGTCACAATTGCAGAATAATATACCAGGCATTGTCGAAGCCCCACCTAGCTTTTTTTTTTTTTTTTTTTTTTTTTTTTTTGTATGGAACTAACAAGTTTCATAACATTTTACAATCCTGATTAACGCGAACTTTTAATGGTAGTAAAGAAGGCACTTTAGTCCTTTTTTTTCAAAGTCGACAATATTGAATTTTTTAATTTCATTGGCTGTGGTTCTAGAAGTGTTATTTATAGTTACGGTTTAGTTTAAATAAACAAAAATAATACAAATTAACCACTGTAACCGAATAATGGTTACAGTTTGAACAAATTTCTAGGTTTTCTAAAATGCCCATATTTTTAGGGTTTTTCTGATTTTTCTCATAATGTGATTGTAACCCCTGTTACCTCATTTAGGCTTGACATTGAGTTCTGGGATAAAATGTTATACATGCATATGGACCTTCAGCTTAACGCTTCTTCAGACCTTCAGCTTAACTGTCACCTAATGAATTTTACTGCACACATGGCAATAAATTCAAATCTTGCGTTTGTTTTGTGACACCCTTTAGCAACACAATATATGTGTTTTCTTAGTGCTGTATTTATTGTAATAGTACCACTTTCTGGTAACGCTGGCTCGATTTAGTGTTCCACGTTACATATAACTCAGCTTTTCACACTTATTTTCAAAATCAAAATTTCTATTAATGGAATTTCTAGCGTGTTTTTAGCTAATTATAATAGGACAACACTTTTTTAATACTCACTAAATAACAGAAGAAATACGATTCCTTTGTTGTTGTTCTAAAATTGTCACAAAAACAAATCACCACAAATTTTTACTCTTTTTATTAAGGCTCTTTTTATTTTCGCTCTTTCTCTCTCTCTCTCTTTCACTCACTCATTAAGCACTATTTTTAGTAGGCTTTTATTATTTTTTGTATTCCTTTTTGATTTGATTTTTTTTTTTCTGGTATTTATCTTAATTCTTTTGCTTAAATTATTTAAAAAATACTTTTTTATAACGAAACATAACTTTTATAAAATGCTTTAAATTTTTTTTTAATAATTTGCAACAAATTCTCTAGCAATAATATTTTTAATTAACACTTTCATCTGTTAAAATTTTTATTTTTGTATACCCAGGTATGTATGGATGTAAACATGCATACATATGTGCATATGTATGTAATTATATAGGTAAATAACTTTTTTAATGCCACATTTCTTTGTAAACTTATTATATACTCTTGCAACATGCATATGTGTATGCATACATATGTATGTAAGCAGTTGTGTTGTAAATTTTATTTTTACTTTTAAAAAAGGTTTTATTTTTAAGGAAGGAATTTGCGCACTTTAAAACAAACAAAATCTTTTTGTTTTTATTTTTAATTATATTTGTTTCTTACTTCTCCACACGATCACTTTCTAACTCTCCGCTTATAAAAACAATTTAACATTCCCGTAGTCGGCATTTAACTGTTTCAACATTGGGCAAATAACCAGTGTGAGACGATGTTAAAGCACAACATGTGCGATTACCAGCACCCCTTTTTCCCCTGCTCAAATGAGAAAAAAATATATTTATTAAACACACTCACACACATATTCAAACAAAACCATGTGCAATTGTGCTCCACAAAATACTCAAGTGTTTGTTGGTTTGTTTGTTTAGTTACGATAAAAGCCAAATAAAAAAAATCCCCAATTGGCAAAATCGTCCTAGACGATATTGTCTTCGAAGATATATCTATGCACAATTTGTCCTCTTTTGTTTAGGTGTTGTAATGAAAAGAGGACTATAAGGGCGAAAATGTCTTCAATGTGGCCGCTCATCTGTAGGCGAAAGATGAGCGACAATATCTACATATTGTTCATGTAGGCATATCAAAAAAGTAACTGTGCTCTAAAAAAAGCTAAACAAGAATTTATATTTGTATTAAAATGAGAGACCCAATGGGCGAAAATGTCTTCAATCTCGTCTTTAAATCGTTCAAGTAAAATATTTCTGCAAAAAAATGAACGGGACTCTATAAAAACAACAAAAATGTATCGAATTCGAGTATAATTTTTTAATCAGATGAATATTAACAGCAGTACGCGACATTTCCTCACTTTTTTCCGTTTTTTTGTATGTCATAAAAAATATGTATTATAGCTATGCACTTATACCTATATGTATATTTAAAAAAAAAATATTGAAACAAAATTTAATTTCTTAATAAATTTACCATACAGTTTTTTCATTGAATTATACATGAATACAAATTAATTTAAAAAAAAATAATAATCATAATTAATACCAATATATATTCATTATTCTTTTCTAATTAATTTTTACACTTATTTATATAACTTGAAAAATGTAAAATATTTATATGTTAAGGGATATATCCAAAAAAAAAAAAACCTTACTTGAGTTTTAACTAATATTCGAAAATCGATTAAAATAAATTAAAAAAAAAGAATTATTATTATTACCTTAAATAACACATTTTTGACAAACGTTTAATCGATTTAGCTTTTTAATAAATGACGAATATACAATATTTGTTATATTAATAAAATTGAGAAAAATTAACAGGATTATTTATACTTTAAACATTTGTATTATTCGAATACCGTTTTTCGTCGTATTCGTTTGATGGAAAGTGTATCACTAACATATTTCTTATTTATATTTCCTTTTCAAAATTATTATTTTCAATTCATATAAAATGTAAAGTTTTAATTTACTTATCTACCAAGCATAATCCATTGATTTTGTTAATATTTTCACTATAATTGTGAATTTAAAGGAAAATCAAAGTCAACAAATCAAATGTCATTTTAACGTACAGTTAAAGTGACTTATTTCAACTTTAAACATATGGTAAGCTAATAATTGTTTTTGGATAGAACATTATGTAAATTTTCTTAACAAATGCTTACCAAGCTTTGTTAAGTTTTTTTGCATACGGCCGTATGTATTTCGTTGACAATTTATTAGCATTCTCTACAAATTGTACTACAACGCTATGATTAATTTAAAAAAAAAAATTCTGATGATTTAAAATAGAATACATTTTTTAAAAAACGTCGGTAGATGAAAAAATGTAATTAATAATTTTTATTAAACCGCTATCATTCACGAATTTAGTGAATATATCGTTAGAGCAATCGTCAACGTCGCCTATGTAATCGTCGACGATACTCTGGTGGAAATCGTCGAATATACAATCGTTGACAAGGTAGTGTGGATATTGTCAATTATGTATTCGTCGACAACCTAGTAAAGGGATATGTAATGTATGTAATCGTCGACGATGCGGTGAGGGACACTGTCGCTTGTATGGTATTGTGTGATTTCGTGGCCATTTGTTCGAAAATTTCGTCAACGATTTGTTGGAGGTGTCGGCAACATGTCTTCCACGATTTTATATTGTACCCATCGTTTAAAATGTCTTTAAGACATGGCCAACTGGGTCATTAAAATGCAACAACAAAACCACACACTCACACTTTGATCATCTTTTTAAGAGTGGGGGGAGAATAATTAAAAATTCGCTTAATGGAGATGAAATGGGAGGCATTATTAATATGCAAAACAAAGAGAAATTTGTTAAGAGAATGAGTTTTGTTTTAATATGCGAATCAAATCACCTGTTTTAAATGGCAACTAATGTCTTTTATTTTGTATTTAATGTCAAGGTTTGCTAAAAACTTCCTGCACATATTTTTTTTTTGTAACTTGGACCAGTACTCAGGGGATAACCCTTACATATGCAGTGCATTGTACTAGAACAAGGAAAATTGGTTCGGTTGTACTATAACAAGGAAAATTGGTTTTTGACCTGAACTTTCCAACGTTATAACAGACGGGAAACACGTCCGTCTATAAGTAACTTATTCCATAGACGCAGCGTACGGCCGAAAAATGAATTCTCTTTGTAATGTGTTATACGATTCCCCGGGCAATCGACCACAAATGGATGGGCCCTGGACGATACTCGGTGTGGGGGTTTTGGGAACAAGTTCCCTAATCTCGTCAGAGCAAAATCCACAGTAGTAACGATGCGACAGAGAAACGCACCCTACACTGCGTCGATGCTCCAGTGTGTCAATTAAATTGAATGCCCTACTGTCACCTATAAGCTTCTTCTTCCTACACACGGCAGAGTAACCCCAAAATAGGCTATGAGCCACCGGCCCAAACATGAGAGTTATATATCATTTTCGGTCGGATATAGGTGGTATAAATAGTAAAGAAATCGGATGCAGTGAAGTACATCTTACACCGTTTTAAAAACTCGAGGCACGTGAATGCTTCTTTAGAGATATGAAAAATGTGTTCCCTGCAGCGAACATCACACTGTATTTTCATTCCAAGAACATTAAGAACATCCGAAGCCTCAATATTTATACCATCCATGAGTACGGATGAAGCAGCATCAGTGGTCGTTTGTTTGCGTGTTAATAAATAGCACTGGGCCTTACGAGCGTTAAAGGCGACCCTGTTTTTGCGACCCCACTCGGAGATTAATAGAAGATCACTATTCAGTTAGTCATTAATATTGTGCCTTTTGGCAACGATCTCGGATAGACTGGGGTTATAACTGAGAGTACGAATGGCAAAAGCTGCTACCATCCTCGAAAGAGTAGATAGGGTTGGAAGTTTGATGGAGAAAGTCGTTGAGGAAAATTAGAAATAGGGTAGAAAAAAACGGAGCCTTGCGGTACCCCTAAATTAATCTTGAACTCGTTTGATGAGATCCCATCTATAACAACTCGTATAGTGCGGTCTCTGAGAAAGCTCGATATAAACCGAGAAAAGTCATCATTGACACCAAAAGCGGTCGTTTATTTCTGTGTTAATAAACAATACTGGGTCTTACGAGCATTAAAGGCGACTCTGTTTTTGCGACTCCATTCGGAGACTAATAGAAGATTACCATTCAATGACTCGTTTATATTTTGCCAGAAATCTTTCACCGAAATGATGAGATTGAGTGGTACCATTTTTCCGAGAGTTATGCCAAAAGATCGTTGGTAGAGCGACGCTTACGAAATCCATATTGACGGTCACAAAGTAATTTGTACGATTCTAGGTACTTCACAAGGTTGTAGTTAACCATACTTTCCATTACTTTGGAAAGCACAGGGCAAATTGCAATTGGGCGGTAATTTTCAGAAAGGTTGCTAATGTAACGTCAATTCCCAAAATGGGTGAGACAAACAACCTGAAAATTACCGTCCAATATATGATATAAAGTCAAGAATTGCGCAACTAAAGTTGTTAAAGTTGACACTTAGCAATTATTTATCAAGCAGTTACGAGTAGTACAGCAATCATTGCGCAATAGATTGCTATCTGAAGCAATTTGTGGTCTACATATCGGAAATTTTATAGACGCAATCAAATTTGACAATTGCGGCAATAAATATGTGAAGAAGAGAAACAAATTTAAGAATAGGTAGCAGATTTCTTCATACAGCTGGTTAGCAAAGAATGTTTTTAGAGCTGTAAATATTTGTATTAAAAACAAAAACATACTCAGAAATTGCAAAATATAGTTTACGAAAAGAATTCCAAAGAAAAGGGGCAAAAAATCGTTCATTGCAAAAGTACAACCATTCATTTTTAAGTTAATTTCGTCTTCAATTAGTTTCGGTAATCGAATGATTGATAGAATGAAGCTGTCGAATCGTGTTACAAATTCTTAAATATTCAAAAATATACATCCGTATTAATTCTTACGATTATAAGGCCAATGATTTACAAAATTTACAAGTGAAGTTAAAAAAAAAATTTTATAATTGAGAGAAAAACAGCTATACATATCTACATCAGACAAACATACACATGTATTATATGTCAATATTTACATATTCACACACTCGATTGCTTGCACTTAAAAAAAGAAGGTATTTTTATTATTGACTTTCGTTATTCCCAATTTTCAAGCAATTTAATTTCCATTTAAATGCGAGTTGTACTTTATATCAGCTTTATGCATTAAACACATTCAAGACAGCACACTGCCGACCACAACTTATCAATAATATAAAAATGTATTTATATGGGAATTATTAGATTATATGGATATAATTAGTTTGACAGCAGCTCAGCTACTCAATTACACACTACATTTGTACAGGTTGGTACAGAACTACCTTTATGTTTTGAATCTTTATAACTTTTATTTAATTGCTAATTATTCTTATTTTAATTTATTCTTTGTATTTATTATTTTCGTACACATTACACGAGTGGGGAAAATTTGTGTATGAAAAATTATGTGCCGCAAGTGGTGTCCGTTTTCGGCTTCGCACACTTTCCAGCACTTTTTGCATAACTTTTCGTAAAACTACCAGTGCTTTCAAGGGCCGATGTTGATTTTGAATAAAACACAAACTATTTAGGAAATTATTGTAATTTTATTTTATTATGATATATTGGTATTACTTAATTATGTATGGAACAAAATATCAGCCAAATGGGCGCCGCGACCACGGCGGCACACCTCCATCCGATGGTCCAAATTTTCGATGACCCTGAGGCATAATTGAGGTTGTATGCCGTTAATATGCCGAATTATCTCATCCTTTAGCTGCTGAATTGTTGCTGACTTATCGACGTACACCTTTTCTTTCAAATAACCCCAAAGAAAAAAGTCCAACTGTGTCAAATCACATGATCTTGGCGGCCAATTGACATCGCCATTACGTGAGATAACACGGCCATTGAATTTGTTGCGCAAAAGAGCAATTGTTTCGTTAGCTGTGTGGCAAGTGCCAACGTTCTGCTGAAACCACATATCGTCTACATCCATATCTTCCAATTCGGGCCATAAAAAGTTCGTTATCATCTCACGATAGCGAACACTATTCACAGTAACTGCCTGACCGGCCTCATTTTGGAAAAAATACGGCCCGATGATGCCGCCAGCACATAAACCGCACCAAACAGTCACTCTTTGTGGGTGCATTGGTTTTTCGACAGTCACTCTTGGATTCTCATTCGCCCAAATGCGGCAATTCTGTTTATTGACGAGTCCACTGAGGTGAAAATGTGCCTCATCACTGAAGATGATTTTCTTCGAAAATTTTCATAATAAGTCTGAATAACTTTAACACGTTGTTGCATTGTGTATCTCTCCATGGTTCAAATTGTGTAAGTCTAAAATAGAGAAATGTCAAATAAAATTCGGAAAAAAACTTGGCGTTTAGGTGTGGTTCACATTCAACATCGGCCCTTGAAATTTAACCACCCGATATATTGAATTTCATTGCGTATGTTTTCTATTAGTTGTGATACGGTAGCTGGCTTTTTGACTATACCCTTTCTTTCAAATAAACCCAAAGAAAAATGTCTGGCGGTGTTAAATCCGATGAACGAAATTGCTTCTGTGCGAAATAATGCGTTCCGTAAAGAAGTCCCGTATTAGAGCCTTTGTGGCATTTGCATTTTCGATTTGTGTTCTGCTGTGTAGTGCTCCAAGTTAAATTCCCAAAGTCTTCTTCGCAAAGTTCTGATATAAAAAAAAATATATATATATATAGATCAACTAAAAAAGTAATTGAACATTCAAACTATTAAGGCAGTTCTGCGCCATACTGTAGCCAAGTAAAGTAATGTCTAATTTTGCTAGCGCCAACAAGCAAGTCACCTCCTTCCACGTGTCACTTGACCACAGCCTATTCATGGCTATTTCTTTCACATTGAGAGCAGCCAGTTCAGCATAATAAAAATTGCTTTCTATGGCGTAGTGCCGGAAGCAAGAGTCACCATCAAACCAGCAGTATGCATTATCTTCTCGACGATTTTGCAGTAGGTGATGACTTCCACCACACGAGCGCTCCACACGTTAGAATTGGCTTAACAACCGTGTCGGATAGCCAGCAGGAATTCCTAGGATTTATTTCGTAGGTCTTCCCAATGGCCCGTTTGCCCAAGAATAAGCTGATAGCCACCTTTTCTGCCCTTGCCTGGACATTCCGCAGCCAGAAGAGTTAGGAATCCAAGTAGATACCCAGATATTTCGCACCATCTAACAACACTAATTCAGCCCCCTTACGGTAGGTAGAGCAAACGATGAAGTCTTTTAACTTCGAGTGAAGAGAACAAGCTCCTTTTTCTACGGTTTCACATTTAGACCACTATTTGTGCACCATCCATCTATAAGCATTAGTGCAGAGCTCAGTTGCTGTGAAAGAATATTCGGGTACTTTCCTAACACAGCATATGCTACTCTCCTAAGCAGTCCCGAACCCAATTCCACCAGTAATGAGCTCAGAGCCAAATTCCATAGGAGAGCAGACAAAGCCTCTACCTGTGGAGTATCCCTCTTAGCCACTCTGCAAGCTGTGGCTCGCGCGATATTGTTAGTAATGGCTCAGTAAATTCCTTATGAAGCCCACAATCGACTGATGAACCTTGAGTCTGTGCAAGGTCCTTATTAATACCCTGGGTAACACACTATTGACTGCTCCTTTTATATCAAGGATGGCGGTTTCAACAGGTTTGCCCCTGCAATAGGCATGTTGAGAGATTGATAAATGATCCAATTCTATTGAAATCCTAAGATGTATATCAATTATCTGTTCCAGAGTTTTAAGCAAGAAGGATGACAAACTTAGGATGTCGGGCGTCCTTCGGAGTGATGTGTGAAGACTTGTCGCCCTTCGGAAGAAAGACTACAACACACCTTCGCCATGACTGCGGTATGTAAGACCAGCTAAGGCAGGCTATAAAAATCCATCAACCAAAGCTTCTTCTGCAAATCAGCTGGTATAATAGCATCTGGACCCGGTGATTTATATGGGGCAAAACTATCCAATACCCAAGGGATTCTGCATCGATCAGATCGATCCTGTTTATCACAGGTCTCTTCTTGACTACTGTATATATCGATCATGCAAAGTCCTATATAGGGCGTTCACTAACGAAATTTTACTTACGTTTATAACAAATATTTTTGATATGCTCAAATGATAATAATTTATATTTTTAACAAAATTCGTTGACATTGAATAAAAGAAAATTTGGTTTAATTGCATAAATTTTGTTCAAGTTTGAATATTTATTTGCCCGTGAAGAATTTATTACATTTTTTAGTTAATAGTACCAACAAAATTTGGTTCAGTGTATGTGAATACTGCAGATAAAATTACAGATCAGCTGTTTATTATGCTGTTGCCGATTGTAATAAAATGAAGTAGCTGATTATAGGGCGACAATTGTAGCCCTGTAGCTTGCTGTCTTGAATGTGTTTAATTCATTAGTCTTAAATAATTGTTGTTATTTAATTACGATAAAAATAGGCAGCATCATTGAACATCAAATTAATATGGAAATGTTTCCATGAAAAAGTTGTTTGCTATGGAAAGAACAGAAATACATACATATGTACATATACATATATTTTTTATGTAAAATTCTTAATACCGGCAAACAAACACTTAGTTAAATACAGCCACTTAACATTTATTTATTAGACTATACGAGTATTTTCTACATTTACAAAATTTATTTCAAAGTGAATGCCAGAGGCTTTGCTTCTACATGTGTATGGACGTGTGCATGTATGTGTGTCTTGTTTACTTTTCTTTGCACAACAACAACAAAAAGAAGCGCTCAAAATCATGTGGTAACTGACTTCAAAATAATAGATCTTACATACTTATGTATGTTGGTATGTATATGGGGCATTCCATGTCAAATCAGAAAGTTTGTAGAAATTTTTTTTTTATATAATCAGAATAATCCAGTGAAGATATTAAAAAATCGAATTACAGTAAAATTCGCGTATAGACCACTGTTTCAAATGCATGCTTTTTGTGGACTATAAGGCGAATTGGATTAGATTTTTATATAAGATGCCTTTTGGCTTATAAATGATTTATTTTGACTATATAAAATCTGAAAGCAGATATTTCAATGCTCTCATTGACAAAAAAAAACACATTTAACATTGCAAACATATGTCAAAAATTAAATACTCGTATGTACATTAAAAAAGTGTTGCATTTTTGTGCTCCGTTTTTGTCTAGAAAAATTTTTATTAAATTTGCATTTTGGATTATATCTTTAATAACTTGCAAGAAATTAAGTTTTTCACACCGCATCTAGGTGGAATATAAGCGAAAATGAACTATAGCGCTAATGGACTATGTAACAAATATTTTGCAGGTATTTTATTTATTGATGCCAAAAAATTTCACATTTTGAACTAAATCGCTAATTCTACAATAAGCGGTGTAGCTTATAAACGAATTTTACTGTAAAAGAAAACTTGTTTCTTTTTTGGTTTGTACATTTGTACAACGGGTTATAGTTCAGGTTTTTTCTTTCTTAAGTTTTTTTCTTAAGAAAGATTTTTTACAATACAAATCTGTACAAACCAAAAATTTAATTTAAAAAATTATAAAATTTCATCAAAAATTTAATAAATGAAAACTTGTTTCGACAAAAAAAAACAGTTTCAAAATAAATTTTGTTATGAGTATTTATTCGGACACAGTTTTCTTATCACGAGATATTTTCAAAACTCGATGTCTCTGAAATCACAGACAAGAAAAAAAAGTCGAAAAATTTGGTGTGATATGCTCTGGAGAAGGCACATCTACGCAGTAAACAAAACAAATCAAAAAAAAAAAAAAAATAATAATAAATTCCAAACTATCCTATTTGTCTTGGAATGCCCCATAATCAACTACTTCTTTATATTAGAAGACACTGTTGTGTCTGCTTATATGTTTATATTTGTATGAAAAATGTTACTTAAAAATAAAGTAAAATGGTTCAAACATATAAAAGTATATTAAATATAAAGGTGAAACTTAACCATCGCCTTAAGTAGTTTTGAAATATTTCTTTTACAAATAGGTTGGTTGGTATGTACTCGTACGTACATATGTATGTAATATATTAAAATTATTTTATTCAAGAGAAAAAAAGAGATATGAGTATGTGTGTGGATAATTAAAAATTTGTTTATATAGATTTTTAAACTAAACTTCATTTATCAAATACAGTAGAGTTCCAATAGTTTCTACCACATCACATCGGCATTCTCATCAAATCTTAACACTGTGATCCCCTTAAATTATTGTGTTTAAAGAAGAAAGACGTGAAAACTCTCTTTATATGCACCACAGCGAAATCTAGCAGACTTTCATTTATTTTTATATTTTATTATTATTCTAACAAGTCAAATTTTTCTATTTTGTTTGCTTTTTCTTCTACTACATCATTCTGCAAAATTTTCTTTGATATTTTTTTTTATATTGGACCAGTACTCAGGGAATGACCCCTATGCAGTGCATTGTACCAGAACTAGGAAAATAGGTTGTGAGGAGGGGAAAAAAGGGAGTAGTGTTTGTGAACATTTGACTTGAACCTTCCAACAGACAGAAAACACGTCTGCACGCAACTTATTCCACAGACGAAGCGTACGGCTGAAAAACGAATTTTCTCTGTAATGCGTAGTGCGATTCCCCGGGCAATCGACTACAAATAGATCAGCTCTGTACGATGAGTGCGTGCTACATAAAAATGTGTGAGTTTCGGGAATAAGATCCCTAATCTCGTCAGAGCAAAATCCATTGTAGTAACGATAGAACAGAAAAACGCACCCTACACTGCATCGATGCTCCAGTGAGTCAATAGAGTTGGATACCCTACTGTCACCGATGAGCTTCTTCGCCCTCTCGTGCACACGGCCGAGTAAACCCAAAATAGACTTTGAGGCCCCGGCCCAAACATGAGAGTTATATTACATTTTCGGTCGGAAGTAGGTGCTATAAATAGTAATGAAGTCGGAGGGAGTGATGTACATCTTGCACCGTTTCAAAAAACCAAGGCTTTTGAATGCTTCTTTGGAGACATGAAAAATGTGTTCAGTCCAGCGAACATCACACTGTATCTTTATTCATATTACAAAATTTTACGCTTAACAACATAAGCGGTTTTCGTGTAAACTTGCGTTAAATATTTGTGCAAACAGGCCAACACTCCCATAAATAATACAAAATGTTTGCACAAACTCAACATTTTGGCATGTTTTCCAAGCAGTCTGTGTAGTTAAATATGCCTTTTACATATACATATTACTAATTTTAAGGAAGGAAATTTTATTGAACTAAATTTTTGCTTTAAATTCTTGCTTTTATTTTTTTTACAGTTTTCTAAAAATTAACAAACATTATTTTTGCGTTTAGACTATTTTAAGATTTTTTTTCCCTAAAATCAAAATTTTATATATGGGAAATGAAGATTTTTCGATCAAAATTTCTGGCACCACTGATAAAAAGTTAATTTTCCTTCGCTCTCTTTCTCTCTCTCTCTCTTTTCTCCCAAAAAAAAATGTCAACCTACATAATATTAAAAAAACATATTTCAGTAGAAAGGTTATGTTATGTAGCCATGGGTGAATCCAGCCAGTGTTTTTCAACGGATATTTGATTGTTTGGCATGTGCTCGTAATGGTTTTGTGCTGATAATGATGAATTGAAGCTAGTGGAAATATTATGCCAGAAAAATATCATTCACTCTGTGTACAAGCTGTCATTTGATGCCACAACAATTGTTCTCGTTTATTTAAAACCAATTGCAGGTATTATTTGGCTTTTTAAAATCCTCATTTTGCAGTTATCTGTTTTCATTTTGTTTGTTAAAGAAAAACAAATCAAATTTCTTACATGCCTAAAAGTATGCTTCATTTGAACTAGATCTGGTTTTTAGTTCGTTTTTATTTTTGAGACTCATCTTTTCAAATAACAAATAACTATAAAGTATTGTTTTAATTACACTAAAGGCTTTTTTTTTTTGAGAATATGCATTTTGCTTATCGGTTGTAAGAAACGAAATTAATTAATAATATTTTTAATAAAAACAAAGCTTGCTCCCGGCTTTTACCGTCACTACTCTGTGTTTTACCTAAATTGATTTTGAAATTTATACATAAGTGATATTTAATTTTTTCTTATTGCAAGATTAGCTAATATAAATTTTATAAAAATTTAAAACTTATTGTATTATATGTATAAATATTTATTTTCATTTCTTTCTTTATTAATTTCTTCTAAATTCTTCCTGCTAATGATCTTTGTTTTCTTTTTATAAAAAAAAAACAGCAAAAACAAAGATCTTTAGCTGGAAGAATTTACAAGAAATTAACATAAACAGGATCAAATAAAACGAATATTGAATTTTTTTCTTTATTTTTATTTTTGTTTGGTAGGGGGGATTTTGTGGATTCCCGAAAACCCTAAACACGTTCGCCAACAACGGGACCAGACTGGACCCAAGTGGACTTGCTTTACAAAAGCTGGCAGCCTGTTAAAAACCTAAAACAGGTTAGCAACTGGTTTTTCTTATTCAGTGCGCGTTTTTGCCGTGAAACGTGTATCTAAACCATGAACTTTCCTTCGCTTTAGTGCGAAATTTGAAGATGCCGTAATGCTTCCGAGCAAGCTGGAGGATTTTGGGTATTCACACAGCAGATTTTGGGAATTACTAAAAAACTCGGAATACATATTCATACACATTTTTGCCGTGAAGTGTGTAGCTGCACTATCAACATTAGTGCGAAAATTGAAGTTGGCTTATAGCTTCCCAGAGTGTAGAGAGGACTTTGGGGATTTCCGAAGCCGATTTTGATAATTCCCAAAAATTCTGAAGACATTAGCCATTCGGTTCGGAACCGGTTATTCATATTCGGCGGACCTTTTTGCCGTGGAACGCGTGTTTGAACTATTAACAGTCATTTTGAAACCGCTTATACGAATAATTATCAGGTGATTGATTAGTTGAAAAAACTTTATTTATATTTGCAGCAAGATATAAAATTATAAATATAGTTTAAATAAATATAACATAGAAAAAAACCAAAAACATGATTTTAAAGGATCCTGAAAAGTAAAATATAAATATAGTTAAAAAAAAACTAAAAAAGCCGTTTCGATATCGAACTAAAAAGTGGGAAATAGTTTTAAGAATAAGCTTAAACAATAATGAAGGAAAAACACTAGTATTATTGTGAATTAAGCATCGAGCACTTGACATACAAAAAATATAGCACAAAGCGCCCCATATTTAATTCACAATAATACTAGTATTTTTCATTCACTACTCGTATTGCCTAAACTTATTCTTAAAACTATTTCAAGATGTTTTTGAAACTGGCAATATTGTAAGAGTTTTACGTCAAATGTATTGTTTACATTTTTGGAAGTGAAGTTAGTGGTTTATTCTGAATTAAACATTTAAAAATTATTTTGTGAACTTAAAAATAGTTCAAATAAAAATAATTCATAATTGTGAAAAGGTACTTTCGTAATTTATAATTGTGAAAAAGTTACAAATATTTTTGTCAACCACATGCCCGTTTTTTTTGTATTGATGTAGGTTAGGTTGTACAGGCCGCCAATTTCATGAAACCAGCCCACTTGGGTCCTTTTGGTCCCGTTGTTGTATTGATGTAACTTTGCTCTAGTGCTGCCACTATGTAGCCGGTAATGCACCTATTTTTTACTTGTTAATTCGATATTGAAGATTGTTGGCTTAAATTCGTGCCTCCAAGCGACCACAATGAAATGAGACTGATACAGTTAAACCGGCCGATCTTGCTGTCGGTACTGAATCGACAAAACGGAAGATTACACGACCAGGAAATACGTTACAATTACTACTGCCGCATGAACACCGCACCACACAGTAGTCTTGAGTGGATGTAATGGATTTTTATGCATCACATGGAGATTTTCAGTGCCTCAGAAACGAAGATTTTGCTTATTGACTTTATCATTTAAATGAAAATTTACCTCGTCGCTCGTGATGATTTTCGTAGTTATAAAAATCGACACAATTTGTTTACGGTTTTGGGGGGTATAGCATTTCATTATTTATCTGTTTTTATTCTGCAGCTGTCTCGTTCACAAATGTCAATTATGTATGCTTAACGTAAAGTACCATTTCCAAAAGCTACTACATCTTGTGACAGTGTGATTAATTTTACGCCACCCTACACTACACTAACATATTACAAGCCTGAAGTCTACTTCTTCAATTCTACTCGTATTTCCTTTAATTGTGATTTACAATGTTTCTCTTTTTCCTCTTTTTCTACTAAATAAATTCAGGTTAAAATATTTCAAATGTTCTAATAATAAAAAAATATTCAAAATAAAAACAAAAAAATTTGTTTGTTTGTTGTGTTTTTACGCCGCAATTATCTTGTTTAAGATTTTTTTTTATCATTTATCTATTTCGCCAAATCTTCAGGCGTGTTCTCTTTCTAATGAATATTTTATGAATAACAAAAGACTCGTCTATAAATAATAGCAACGTGATGGAAAAGTTTAGTAATTTCATCTTAAGCATTCGATAAAACAAACTATAAAAAGATACGCAAACTATATGTTAAAGAAGGAGTAATGGATAAATTGTTTTTGACTTGGCTAACGCTGCTGAGCGGCCTAACATGGGCCGAGTTGGATTTACAAAAGGTGCATTATAAATTTAGCGCAAAGTGATGTTTAAAAAATAAAAAAATAAAAATTGATATGTATGTTATTGTAATGTAGTTTTGCGAGGACAAAAGTTTAAATGAAATCATCGCCCATCCGCTAGACTGTCGTGGCTATATCACATGTGGCGAGCAACCCGCGGCCGAGTATTGTGCTCAGGGCTTTCATTTCGATATTAGAAGTTTGGTCTGTAATTGGCCGGAAAACGTCAACTGTCAAATATCTCCTCGCCAGATTGAAGAAGCGAAAAATTATGTTAAGCCGACTCTAACGTCTCTGGCGGCTTATGATATTATGACTGGCCAGGTAATAGGGCCAATGGTGGGTTATAATCCGCTTAATGTGGCTTGCCGCCATTTTGGCGCATACTTCTTGCCCAACCCCCATAAATGCCGTTCTTATTATCTGTGTGCTTATGGGCACATGCATGAACACACTTGTGGTCCTCATACTCTTTGGGACTATAAATTGCAGCAGTGTGTTCTCAGTCATCAGGCGGATTGCTATCAATTTAGTCGGGAAGAAGAAAAGGAACTTAGTTTGGCTCTGCACAATATTATGATGGTATGTTATCCAATCAAAGCAAACAGCTCGTCATCTGAAAGAATTCAACTGACGACTACGGATTATGTAACTAGTCTGACAACAACACCAACTATGACAACTCCACCCCCCACACCGCCCGTCATCACTGTCATGCCTACGACCACCATGAAGCCTATGTTCTCCAATCCCTATAATATTACTTGCCCAGTAAAACGTCAAACTTATTTGGCTCATCCGGAGGATTGTAGTAAATATTTTATGTGTATCATGGGCACAGCTGTTATGACTTACTGTCCAAAGGGTCTGTTGTGGAATGCGAAAATGTCCTATTGTGATATCAGTAAAAATGTCAAATGTTTCCAAGAGAAAATTATTAAAGAAAAGGTTATTATTTAAAACCAGGGAATAAAGATATATACATATATGTAAGCATACTAAAGTTGAAAGGATTTGTTCTTAACTGACCAGGACTAAATATAGTCAGAGGCATATTGCAGCAAAACATTGTCTCAAGTTCCTTAGTGGGTTGTGGCCTAGATAGCGCCAATGCTTATAAAAAGAAAGCAATATTTGACAGAAAACAACCTTGAAAGTTTTATCGACAACAAATATGTGAGGCACAAAAGTTTCTCATAAATAAATATACACAGAAACAAATTTTTTTTCTTGTTAAATAACGAAATTCGTTGAATCAGTTAATAAATTGTTTGGAAGGAATTCGTGGATTCAAACAAAAGTTTAGTAAAAATAATTATTGATCGATAAGAACTATTTTTTTAAACAACAACAAAATACGTTATTTTTTTATATTTATGTATACAAATTAATATTTCAGACAATAATTATGTTGATTTTATTTCTACTATAATTTTTTCTGTGTAGTTTCTAACATTAAAAAACCCCCATCATTATCGAACTAAAAAGTAAGAAATATTTAAAGAATAAGCTTAAACAATAGTGTACGCAAAATACGAATATTATTGTGAATTAAGCGTCAAGCGCTCGATACACAAAAAATAAGACACAAACTCGTAATTTACACTATGCAAGCCCTATTAGCTGAGCTCATAACCTTTTAGATAACAGAGTAATATGACTTGCATAGTAGAAATTGCGAGAAAGCACCCCACGCTTAATTCAAAATAGTACTATAATATTATTTTGCATTCACTATTGTTATTGTTAAAATAATTTCTTACTTTTTAGTTCGATATCGAGGCGGGGTTTTTAGATTTTTTAAACTATATTTGGTTTTACTTTTTAGTTCGGTTTCCTTTAAAAGCATATTTTTTAGTTTTTTAAACTATTACATATTTAGTATTTGGTTTTTATTCGACCTCTATTTCTTAATTAAGTAGTATTTCGTTGAGTTTAAGGTCCTTTTTAGCTTATTTATTTCAATATCTCTGCCAATATTTCGCTTTCCTTCGGATAGCTTCTTCAGGGCAATAATATTTGTTATTGTTTTTTTTTTTTTTTTTTTTTTTTTTTTTTTTTTTTTTTATTATTGCCCTGAAGAAGCTATCCGAAGGAAAGCGAAATATTGGCAGAGATATTGAAATAAATAAGCTAAAAAGGACCTTAAACTCAACGAAATACTACTTAATTATTACATATTTATTTAAACTATATTTATTGAAAGACTTCTATGATCTTATAACACTATATCTTACTGCAAACATATATTAAGATTTTTTCAATTAATCACCGGATAATTCTCCGCATAACCGGTTGTAAAATAACCGTTAACAGTTTAGATACATATTCCACGGCAAAAACGCGCACCGTTCATAAAAACCCAGTTTCGAACTGGTTAGCAAAGCAGTTCCGAGTTTTTTTTGGGAATTCGCAAAATAGCTTCGGGAACCTCCAAATTCCCTCCACTTCCCCGGGGCAATACGGCAACTTAAATTTTCGCACTAAAACGAATGACCGTCAATAGTTCAGATACATGTTCCACGGCAAAAAAAAAGCGCACCGCATATGAAAACCCGGTTCCGAACCGGTTAGTGAAGCAGTTCCGAGTTTTTTGGGAACTCGCAAAATTAGCTTCGGGAATCACCAAATCCTTCCACTTATCCGCAAACAATGCGGCAACTTTAATTTTTGCACTAAAGCTCATGGCCATTCAGTAATAGTTCAGATACACGTTCCACGGCGAACCTGCACAACAAATTTGAGAAACCTGCTCCGAACCGGTTAGCGAACCTGTTCCAATTTTTTGGGGAATTCCAAAATCAGCTTCGGGGAACCACAAAATCCTCCCACTTCTCATGGCCGCTTCATTAATAGTTCAGATAGACGGTCCTCGGTAAAAACACGCACCGAATATGGATAACCGATACCGAACCGGTTCGTGAAGCGGTTCCGAGTTGTTTCGAAATTGCCAAAATCGGCTTCAGGATTTGCTTTCGGTAATCTCCAAAACCCACCGACTTGCCTGGAAGCAATACTTTAATTTTCGCACTAAAGTGGCAACACTGTATATATAGTTTTATATACCTACATTTGCGATAATCACTCATACGGCATGGGTGACGAGAGTTGCAAATATTAAAAAATTTTAAAAAAGTTTTTTTTTTATAAATATTAGGTGTGTTCCTCGTGAATAACGAAATAGTATGAAGTAGTCTTAAGTTGTCCAAAGGCGTTCAATGTAATAGTTTTTGTGCAATTATGAGATAAAATCAGAGAGTAATTTTGTTTATTTTCTGCACAAAGTTGCACGAACTTGTTCTTTGCGCAAGTTCGGATTGGAATAGAATAATCAGCTGTTTTTTCTTTTTTTTACTTACATATGAAATTGAAAAAGTAATCAGAAAATTTGGAAATAGGAAAAAAGTTTTGATTTAACAATTAGTTAAAAGGCAAAATGGAGGATTATTCAAACAAAAACTAAAGTTGTGAAGTTCTAGCAGAACACGCGATGGTTATTTAGTTCGCCATTTTGTAAATATATGTATATAATAAATATATATTTAGTATATGTCGGCATTTCAGGAGCTACTCTAATCAAACATCCAACTTTATATCTCAACAATCTAAATAAATTATTAAGAATTTAAAAAGAAAAATGTTTTAATAATATCTGTTAAAAGTTTGAGAATATCTTTCAATAATTTCCAAGTCTACTGATGATTAGGGTAGATCCTATGAACTGTTGACATAAAGACAGCTGGGAAACATAAAAAACAAGTTATTTATAATTTTTTGATCGGCATAGCTTTTAGAAGCTAATGTTGATATAAAAATTTTAAAAATTTATATTGATTTTAATTTTACAGCTGTGGCCAATTATGCAAATATTCTGTTTTTATTATGTTATGCCTTTTAAGCGTTTAAAATCACCAAACTATATTTTAATAGGAAAAGTAAGCAGCATTACTAGTAGTATATTAAGATGTACAACTGTGAGCTTTTTCGTTCCAGCAGTTTTCGCAAAATTGGATAATTTAGAGAGTAAATTTCTTGTTTCTCTCTTTACTCTGAATTTTTTCAAGATCTTGACGAACACACCCATTATTAAATACGAAACTTTATGATTGACAAATCAGTTTCTTTTTTTTTTCAAATGTTTTTAAACAAATCATATGTAGACTGACTAATATCGTATCTTTGTTATCTTTTCTTAAGGTAGAATTAATTCCAGAACTTTACGTTTATATTTTGTAATCTACCGGCAAACTTTTTCGACATATTTTTTATCAAAACAATAAAAAAATTAAACCAGAGCGATAGTCGTAGCTAGACCAGCCAATCACACCTAGATTAATGTTGGACTTTCTAGTGGATGATGACAATATTCCCAAATTTATTGGTTTCAATAGAAAGGGTATAAGAGAGCAATAGAAAATCTGTACACCACTTCGATCCCAGCTGATGAATCAGATAACTTTTGAGTGGTCGTTTTTTTTTATCACCGATATTCGAGAAGTGTGAAATAATCAAACTATTTTTTTTAATTCGCCTAATTCACTGGTGGTTGATATTGAGTTCTGAGCCACCCTGTATAATGAAAGTCTTACATTCACAATATATAATAATATATTATTGTTACATTGTTTCGTAGCTATTACGAAAGTCTGACATTAACACAACAAATTATTTTCATTATATTTACTACACCGTTTATTAGCTACAACGATATTTTTATATATTCATGCAACAGTTTTTCGTAACACGAATGAAACAATTATCATTCCATTAATGAATCTTTCATAACCGAAATTAAAATCTTCATGATATTAAGAAAAAAATGGTAAATGAACCTTATTTCTTTCCATGTATATTAAGTAAAGATATGAGGGTTTCGGCAGCAAGTTAACTAATCTTGCTAAAGCGAAATCTATTGTATAAGTAGTAGCATAACTGTACAGCAGCGGTAAAAAAGAGAAGCGTACCTCACACTGTGGCGATGCTCCTGTGAATCAATAGAGTTGCATATCCTACTGTCACTGATAAACTGCTTTGCACTCTCTTGCACACGGTTGCAAGAGGCACTGGCTAAAACACGAGAGTTGTATTTCGTTTTCGGTTGGATATAGTTGGTATAAATAAATCGGGAGAGTGGCTCTATTTTCCCTAACTTTTAAAAGTAAGCTTTCTGTGTTTGAAAGCAGGCTAATTTCAGCTTATGCTTAAATTATCTTTTTATCATATTCACTTCCCTACGAAGTTTAAGCCAACTAATTAAATATTTGTTTTAAATACTTTTCTTGGAATTCATTAATAAGAGCTCAAAAGTACAAGGTGGGCCAAAAGAAGTCATCCGATGTTGTTTGGCTCTCATATATATTTTTTTAAATAAAAAACTTCGATTATGTTTATTTGAACCTTTAGAATTTTATCGGTCAATTCGAGAAGCTGTTATTGGCCAAATGGGTACCGCTACAATCGATTGATACAGGCTCGTTTTATGGCATTTTTCATCACTTTGGCGAGAACTTCGGGCGACAGATTCTGGCACTCGTGCCGAATGTTGTTCTTGAGGGCTTCCAAAGTCTGGGGCTTGTTTACGTAAGCACGGAACTTCAAAAAATTCCACAAAGCCCCAGGTATCTTACGGCCTAGTGCAAATCGCCAAAACGCGAGATGAGGCGACCAGGGAACGTCGCCTTCAGAATATAGGTTGTTGCTCGCGCAGAGTGAGCAGTTGCTCCGCCCGCTTCTTATCACATGTCCTTCAGTCCTAATTCGCTCTATTGCGGAAGAAAAAACTCGGTTAAATGGCTCTATAGGGCATGCCAGCGTCCTTGAAAAAAATGGATCGGTGACTCCTCCAGCCTAAACAGCGCACCATGCAGTCACTTTGAGCAGGTGCTACACTCTTAGATTTTCGGTGCCCCAAAAGCCTAATCGTCCATTATAATTTTGGTCGAAAAATCGTCCTCCAGATAGTGGCGCTACCCATTTGGCCGATCTCATCTCAAATTGTCAGTCACTTTGAGCAGGTGCTACACTCTTAGGTTTTCGGTGACCCAAAAGCGATAGTTTTGCTTGTTCACGTGCCCGCAGAGGTGGAAATCAGCCTGATCGCTCATTATGATTTTGGTAGAAAAATCATCCTCGAGATAGTGGCGCTGCCCATTTGGCCAATCTCATCTTCTCAAATTTACCAATCAAATTCTAAAGGCTCAAATAAACATAATCATAAAACAGTTTCGAAATTTTTTATTTGAAAAAAAAAATAAGAGCCAGACAACATGGAATGACTTCTTTTGGCCCACCTGTTACTAATAAAAATAACAAATATTATTTTTTTAATCAAATAAGCGTGTACAAAACTGTTGTACTCCTTTTCATTTATCTCCAGTTTTTTTTTTATTTTATATACTGGGTGGCCCAGAAAGACCGAAGTGGTGTGAATTCCTTATAACTTTTTTATTATAATTTTTTTTTTCTTTTCTTTTCAGTATTTTGTAAAGAAGACTTGGATAATTTATAATGGAGCAATACACAATTGAACAACGTGCCCAAATTGTTGAAATTTACTTTTCAAATCAACGGTCCATTGTGTTGACTCAGCGTGCATACCGTCGTCAATTTAATGTGCGGGTTGCACCCTCTCAGTCAACAATAAACCGTCTGGTTGCAAATTTTCGAGAGCAAGGAGCAGTAAGGAACCTTCCTGGTCCCGGCAGACACCGAACTGTCCACACGGCTGACAATATTCAAGTGGTACAGGAGAGTATTCGGGAGGATCCAGAAACATCAACCAGGAGACGTTCGTCACAACTGGGCCTCTCAAGGACGTCGCTGCAGCGAATTTTGCACACCATAGGATTGTTTCCATACAAAATTCAACTTGTCCAAGAATTGAAACCAACAGATTACCAGCAACGACTTGACTATGCAATTTATTTCCAGCAAAAAGCACAAGAGAATCCAAATTTTATTCATAACTTAATAATGAGTGACGAAGCCCATTTTCAATTAAATGGGTTCGTTAACAAGCAAAACTGTAGGATATGGGCTACGGAAAACCCGAGAGTACTTCATCAACGACAATTGCACCCAGTTAAGTGTACCTTTTGGTGCGGTGTTTCTTCAGAAAGGATCATTGGCCCATTTTTTTTTGAAAATGAACAAGGTGTCGCCATTTCCGTCAATGGTGATCGATATCGGGCCATGTTGCAAAATTTTGTAAGGCCAGCCGTGGAAAACCATCCGCAAATATGGTTCCAACAGGATGGAGCCACAGCGCACACTGCGAGGGCCACAATGACTCTTTTACGCGACATCTTTGGTGAAAGAATAATTTCTCGTAACAGCAATTTTAATTGGCCTCCGCGTTCCCCGGATTTAACCGCTCCAGACTGTTTTCTTTGGGGCTATTTAAAAGGAAAAGTTTATGTTAATAAACATAGGACTATTGAGGAGTTAAAAACCAATATTCGAGAAGAAATTAACAACATACCACCGGAAGTTTTGCGAAAGGTCATGGAAAATGTGTTGGAAAGAGCACATTTGTGCGAAGCAGAATATGGCCACCACTTGCGGGACATCATTTTTAATAACTAATCCAAAAATATTCCCCATAAATTTAATGTATTTAAAAAAAAAAATTAAAAAAATATCTCTTAAATAAAAAGTTATAAGCAATTCACACCACTTCGGTCTTTCTGGGCCACTCTGTATATTCTTTTTTAATTTTTTAAGTTTTTTTTGATAATTCTGCATGTTGCCTGACAATCTTCTTTGACTACAAGTACTTAAAAGCTGAATTTTGTACTTTAATTATGTTTTAATTTTGCTATTATTATTTAGCTAATCTTGTCAATGGGGTTTTCGACATTAGAAACATTTTTTAATCAAAATTCATTTGATTCATCAATCACCTCGTGTTAACACAACATTTAGGCAGTAGTATTTAAGCCCTGTCAATGGAACTAAGTCAGCAGTCACAGTGTGTTAAGTGTTAGTTAAGTGTATTTATACTAAAATATAAAACCTTATTGGTAGACTGGAAAACAAAGAGTAAAAATGAAAGGTATGTAATATGTTGAAGGAATAATATTGCCAGAGATGGAAATCTGTAGGACCTTTAAAAACACTTTTAAAACCTCTTGAACATTTTTGGTTTTTTTTTTTTTTTTTGTAAATAAAAACTAAATTATAGGAAAATTAAAAATATTAAAAAAAATTTTTTTTTGTTGGGCAAACCCGGTTTATTACAACCGGTTTTTAAAAAACCGGTTCCTTAAAAACAGCCATCGAACGATTTTAAGAAAAGTTGATTTCATATTTTTCTAAAAAAAATTTCATGGAATTTTCATTGTTTAAAAAACCTAGATTTCTCTAAACTTATGTAACACTATGGGCCAAATTTAAAAAAAAAACCCCTGCAAAAAAGTTACAAAAGGCGAACAATTATTTTTGGAAAATTAATTTAAAAAAATGCTGAAACTAACACAGTTTAAATATTTACTCTTTGAGCTAAATATATTTCTTCTGTTTGGCAAAACCGGTTTATTATAACCGGTTTTAAAAAAGCGCTTATTTAGAAAGTAATTTTTTCACTAATGCGATCAGAAAACTCGTAGTTGGAATAAGCAGTTTGTTTGAGGGGCCAAGGTGCTTAAAGTCGTTTCTTTTTAAGATCAAGTATGGGCCAAATTGAAAAATATATGAAAAAGCTACAAAATAGAAAAAAAAGCTAAAACTAAAACTGAAAAACAAATTAGCCCGTGGAAAAACCACTGTTTTTTTTTAAATAAATTATATATTTGTTTTTGTGTGACAAAACCGGTTTTTTAGACTTTTCAAAAAAAAAATTTTTCGAATTTCTACGGCTTATAAAACCGGTTTAAATAACCGATTAATTCTAAAGAAATTTTCTTGGTAGCGTAATTAAAAAATACTAGCTTAAAGAAGCACTCTATAAACCGATGTTGACCAACCGGTTTAAAAAAAAAAAACCCGGTTATTCCATAGGAAATATTCTTGCTAATGCAATAAAAAATCCTAGTTTAAAGAAACACTCTAGAAACCGGTGTTGACAAACCGGTTTAAAAACACCCGGTTATTTCGAAAGAAATTTTCTTGCTAATGCAATTAAAAAATCCTAGTTTAAAGAAGCACTCTAGAACAGAGTGCCAATTTCACGATAACGAAGCTGTTCGTTCGTTCGCACAATTACATTAAAAACAATAACAAAATTTTGAATGTTGTTTTTGTTTTAAATGTAATTGTGCGAACGAACGATCAGCTTCGCTATCGTGAAATTTGCACAGAATTTTGTAGTTAAAGTTTGCTTTATCTTGTGTATAGTAGACAAAAAGTTTGCTCTAAACTAAATTGAAAGCTATTCAATCAAACAGAATTTTAAGCTTACAACACACTTTCCTAGTTTAAGTATATTATTATAGTAGACAAAGAACTTTCTTTTAATTAAATTGAAAGTTATTTTTTATCGAACAGACTAAAACTAACTTCATTGGGATTTAAGTTTAAAGCAGACTTTTAATTATTTATAGTAACAAAAGTTATTTAATATTTCTTAAAATAATTTTATTTTGTTCTAATAGTTTGAAACCGTTTACTTTGATATAAATTTTTGATAGCTTTTTCTTTTATTTTACAAGCAAACTTTGCTAAAATAAAAACCAGAATTTTCGAGAATATAATATGTCACCGAACCGGTTTTGTAAAATGCAAATATATAGGGTATCCAAAATTTGTAATTCATTAAAAATATAGTCAGAACTGTTTTGACTATTGTCAAAATGAGAGCTGTTTTTATTTGCCTCTTGAAAAGTAAATTTTTACTTATATAGGGTGTTCAAAATAGAGGTATCATTTAAATTTTTATTAAAATGTTTTTTTTTTTCAGATATTAAAACTATTTATAATTCAGTTTATTACAACTAGGTGCGGTTAAAAATAAAAAAATTATTTTGATCATGTGATGGAGGCCACTGGCTCGGCAGGCTTCCAACCTTTTACCAAAATAGACAATCGCATTTTTTCAATAAATTGTTCTCAATGGTTGATTGAAATCAGGCCTCTAATGTGTGTTTTAAGCTTTTGAATTGTTGTGGAATTATTGCCGAATACTTTCGATTTCAAAAACCCATACAAAAAAAAATTTAACTGCCTGGCCCATGATGTCATTCGACATCGCTCCCTTTGTTTGAAACAAAAACAAATTTTAAAATGTAGTTTTTGGTTTGCATGTATTTATGCTAGCGAGCGATATCTGGTGGCATCGCTGGCCAAGCAGTAAAGGTCAATTTATTCCTCCTTTATGAGATATAATGCGATTTACAAAGTTTTCTTTCCAAATATACATTGTTTCTCTTGTTATGTGGCAAGTGTTACCATCCTTTTGAAACCACATATTCCCTACGCCTACATCATCAATTTTCCGCCTTAAAAATCTTCGGATCACCTCCCTGTAGCAATTTCCATTGGCCGATGATACCTCATTTTTGCATACCCTATATAATCTCGTAATCATGTTTATTGTTTGCAACAACATATAATGTATTTTTTGAACAGGATCATAAAAAAATTTGTTTTCATGAAAAGTGATTTGCACTAAATTTAGTTAGATTTAGAGCTCGGGTTATTTTTTGAACTTTAAGCTACATTTGTAAATGATAACATACAAAAGAGTTTGAAAATATTTAAAGAGGCGAATATCTTTAAGCTTAGAAATATATGTTAAAGTATGTTTGTTAATAAATTGCTTTGCCAACATATTTTATCTTTCCGAGCCCTGACTTTTTTGAAATTATTATTGTATTGTTTTTTCAAAAACTCTCGTGTTTACAAAACATACAATTACTAATTTCATATTTATAAAAACGTGTTTTTTTTAAGCACAATTGCTTTTGAAATCGAATTTACTTTATTCAGTTTGTTCGAGGAGAAACGTGCGGTCCTTTTTCTGTAAATCAATTTTATTTTATTCAGTTCATTCACGGAAAACGTAGCGTAGCTTTTAAGCCCGATTAATATTAAAACCAAATTCATGTCTAGTCCTCTTCTTTTGTTGTTTTTGAAATCGAAATTTTTTATTCGGTTCGTTCGCGCACAAGGCCAGGGTTGCTTTTTTAAATCCATTTCTTATTAGAACCAAATTCGTGTCTAGTCTTTTTTTTTAATCGAATTTTTTATTCGGTTTGTATACGCGCAGGCCCAGGGTTGCTTTTTTAAGTCCGGTTATTATAAAATCCAAAGTCTTGTCTAGTCTTTTTTTTAATAGACTTCTTTTTAAGGGTTTGAACAAGCCCAGAGCTGCTTTTTTTAAAACCAAATTCTTGTCTAGTCCTTTTTTTAAATCAAATTGTTTTTTATTCTATTTGTATACGTACAAGCCCAGGGTTGCTTTTTTAAACCCATTTATTATTAGAACCAAATTTTTGTCTAGTCCAGTTTTTTTTTCTGTATCGAAGTTTTTATTCGGTTTGTACACGCACAAGCCCAGAGTTGCTTTTATTTTTAAACCGTTTGTTACTGGAACCAAATTCTTGTCTAGTTCTTTTTTTTTAATCGAACTTTTTTATTCGGTTTGTATAAGCACAAGTCCAGGTTTCCTTTTTTAAACCCATTCATATTATTATATTAGAACCAAATTCATATTTAGTCCTTTTACTTTTTTTTGTGAAATCGAATATTTTTATTCGGCTTGTACACTCACAAGCCCAGGATTAGATCCAAATTCGTGTCTAGTTCTTTTTTTTGAAACCAAATAAGGTTTGTATACGCACAAATCCAGGGTTGATTTTTAAGCTCGATTATTATTAAATCCAAACTCTTGTCTAGTCTTTCTTTTAATCGAATTTTTTCATTCGGTTTGTTTACGCACAAGCCAGGGTTGCTTTTTTTTAAACCGTTTATTATTGTAAACAAATTCTGGCCTGGTCCACTTTTTATGTGGCTTGTATAATTATCATATATAAATTGTTTGTGCCATAGTTATCTAAAGAAGCTTCTTCTTTTTTATAGGTGGTTTTAAATTTTCATCAACAGGGATCCTGTGTCTGGTTGCAGTTGCTTTATTTCAGCAAATCGTTACGGTATCGGCCGTCTACACCATGTCTCAAACTTGTGCTCATATGAGCCAGGGCTGGATTGCTGATCCAAATGACTGCAGAAGTTTTGGCTACTGCAATAACAGCGTTTTGGTGGGCACCAGCCAATGTCCCAAAGGTTATGTTTACAATACTAGAAGAGCTGAATGTCAATTTCCAGGACCGGATGTATGTTCCGTTGGCAATGTTTGCCAATATGCTGATAATTCGCATGTTCCCAATCCATCTGATTGTAATAGCTATTATTATTGTAAGGACAAGTCTAGAACACTGCTGTACTGCGACAAATATCAAATATATGACAGTACAAAAGAAGCTTGTGTTTGGGAATCAACTGCGCCTAAAAAAATGTGTGCCGCAAATTCCATATGCCGTTTAGTACCGGATGGTAAATTTGTAGGTGACCCAGACGTCTGTGGGCAATATGTTGGCTGCATCAGTGGTACTGGTATAGCTAGAAAATGTCCAGATGGCAAATTCTATAATGAAAGACTTGGCGGTTGTCAATCACAAAATCCTTGTGCTACTCCCACACCTGCAGGTTTCGGTTTAGGTGTGGTTACACCACTACCAGACAATCCTGATGCTTGTAAAAAGCAGCCGAATACTGAAACTTCATTCGTGAGTGATGGTAAGACGTGCATGGGCTATTATGTGTGCACAAGCTCATCGGGACCCGGGGCATGGAGAAAATGTAATCTGGGCTTACATTTTGATAATGGCAAGTGTGTTAATGCGTATACAGTACCCTGTCCATTCGATCGTTGCGGTAACATGAATCAAGAGTTTGTTGGAGCTATTAATACGGGCTGTCAAAACTATTTAATATGTAAAAACCAAACTTCTCAAGCTCAGACTTACTCAAACTATGAGGGTATGCCATGTCCTTCTAATTATCCCTACTTTGACGAATATCCTCAGAAATGTATGTCAACGCCTCCTTCTGCTGACGGATATAATTTGTGCCCAAGAAAAATTAATTAACATATCAATTTCATACTGAAAGCATTTTTCAAGAATATAAAAAGTAATAAAAGCCACAAATTTTAAAACCAGAAAGTATGTATTTGTTTTTTATTTATATAATTTTGAAAAAGTTAAAACAGGGTATCCGCCGGAAGGGTATACTACATTGTTTGTTTATAATTTTTGATTACATGAGGGCAATTATGTATGGAATACAATATCAGATCAATGTCCCCCTCTGTTAGCCACAGAAATGCGAGTCTTTTTGAGCACATTTTTCTTTACATTCCTACACATTTCACATGATTTTTCATTAATTTCAGCACGAATATTTTGTTTGAGTTGCTCAAGCGTTTCTGATTGGTTTGCATCAACTCTGCTTTCTAGATATTTCCACAAAAAGTAGTCCGGTGCAGCCAAATCAGGCGTTCGTGGAGGCCAATCAACATCACCAATTCTTAAAATAACTTGTTGGGGAAAGAAGTCTGGCATTAAATCCATTTTAATCCTGGATGTATGCGATGTGGCACCGTCTTGTTGATGCCACATATTAATCAAAACCAAAGCATGCAGTTGTCGCATTGAAAAGTTTTCAATTATATAACGATATTGCTCCCCATTCACAGTTATCGTTACGCGACTTTCATTTTCAAAGAAGTAAGGTGCAATAATTCCTCCTGTCCAAATTGCACACCAGACTGTCACTTTTTTTTTTATCTTGAGCCAGTAGTCAGGGGATGACCCCTATGATGATGTACCACAACTAGTAAAATAGGCTGTGAGGAGGGGGAAAGAGGGGCTAGTGTTTATGAACATTTGATTTGAACTTGCCAACGTTATAAGAGACAGGAAACACGTCTGCAGGAAACTTATTTCACAAGCGAAAAGTGCGGCTGAAAAACGAATTCTCTCTGTAATGTGTAGTACGATCCACATATGGATGACCACAAATGGACGGTGAACGTGTGCTACGTAAAACTGTGCGAGTTTCAGGAACAAGATTGTAGCAACGATAGAACAGAGTAACGCACTCTACACTGCGTCGATGCTCCAGTGAGTCAATAGAGTTAGGGTACTGTTACCGATAAACTTCTTCGCCCTCTCCTGTACACGGCCGAATAACCCCAATGTAGACTTTTGGTACCGGCCCGAACATAAGAGTTGTATTCCATTTTCGGTCAGATGTAGGTGGTATAAATAGTAAGGAGGTTAGATGGAGTGAAGTACATCTTACACTGTTTCAAAAACCCGCGGCACTTGAATGCTTCTTTAGAGATATGGAAAATTTGTTCAGTTCACTCTAAGAAATTCGATTCCTCAATATTTATTTATACCATCCATAAGTATAGATGAAGCAGCATTTGCGATCGTTTGTTTGTGTGTTAATAAGCAACATTAAAAGCGACCCGGTTTTTACGACCACATTTGGAGTTTAATAGAAGTACACTATTCAGTGATTCATTCACATTTTGCCTTTTGGCAACGATCTCGGATAGGCTGAGGCTATAACTGAAAGCGTACGAATGGCAAATGCTGCTATCATCCGCGAAAGAGTGCTGAGGGTTGGAAGTTTGATATAGAAGGTCGTTGAGGATAATAAGAAATAGGGTAGGTGAAAGAACGGAGCCTTGCGGTTCCCCTGAAGTATTCTTGAACTCGTTTGATGAGACCCCATCTATAACAATTCTTTTAGAATGATTTTTGAGAAAGTTCACTATAAACCGAAAGATATTAATTTTCAATTTAAAAATGCCAAAATAACTGTTTTGGCAAACGTAAAACGCAAAAGAAGTATAGTTTTGTGATTTCACCAAATAGGTGCTCTGCTAAACACATATCGCTTAAAATTGGCGACTCCAACTCGTTTGGGTATATGGCGGTTCTTGCCCAGTCCCCAGTTGAAATTAGCAAGGATGGCTTACCTCTTCAAATTTTTATCGCTTTCCACAAGGAATCGGATTGAAATTGATTCACATCAGCACCTGCCATACGACCTAATCTGATGATAGACCAACTCCACGAGATAAATTATACATGATTCAACAGCGCTTCCGTGTGACTTGCTAGGCTGACATAGGTCGCAACCTTTGCCAGAAGTTTGTAGCCATATAGACTAAACCCTTGCTGAAGAGTTCAGGCCTTCTAGTCCCTTCTCTATGCAATTTTCCAACAGTCAATGGAAGTTAAGTCTAGATAAGCTGGTAGGCCGAAGTCCATTAAGAGCATCAGGCCCTTAACCAACTCATTCGTCTAACCACCATTTCCTTACATTACAGGTACGTGTTGCAAGACAACAGTACCTTGGGTGGTTAGTAGCCGCCATAAAGCGGATCCATAGTTATCAAGAAAACCTGCGATTTTAGGTTTAAACCACAGCTATGGTTGAGTTACCTCAACCTCGATCAGTGCCGAGATGGTCTGCAAGCAGAACTACCCGAGGTCCATGCTGATCTCCGTTCTGCCAATTTATACCCTTGGTAAGGGTTTCGGAAGCCAATACAACATAAGTCATGCGGCGTCCTAGAGTTTTGTTTGCCGCACCTCCCCTCTTTTCCGCCAAAAATCAGAGTGCCCAAGTTAGGAATACGCCAAGGCAAAACCTGTTCTCCAGGGGGACTATTTTTGGGCAGAGAGAATTTGTACACTTCCTGCCAAAAAAAAAAAAATGCTCGTATTGTGAGGCATCAATATCACAATAAGTTTATAGCTTCCAAGCTCAGCAGCCGTTGGGAAGCTTTTGTATAAACACAATCTGTTTCATATTTTGCGTGCTTACGCGTATCTCGACAAAAGTAAAACATAAAAAAAAAGAAAATTATCTTTCAAAATCTACATCATATGGAAATGAAAAAGAAAAAAAAATATAATCAAGAACATTGAAGAGTATTGAAAAAACAAATCACAATAATTAAAAATCAATCTATAATAATTGATTCCCAAGAATTTGAAAAAGTTCTGGCATCCAATTGTTAAAAATTTTGCTTATTTATAGACACATCATTTTAGAGATTTGGCAGCAGTCTTGACATAAAGCTGTTTAAGTCAACAGTAAAAGGTCTAAAAGAGGAGTTTCTTGCGGGGAAAAAGCCAAAAACAAAAAAACTAAAATGTTAACAGGTAATTTCCAAAAGTTAAGTGACTAAGTACATAAGTTAAGTAACATGATTTGTTTTCTTTCAATTGACGCAAATTTTAGCAAAGTGTGTGGTGATATTGTGGGCTGGTTTGTTTGCTTTTGTTTCGGCCCAGGCGGATGTCAATGTAACGGAATTATGTGCTTTGGCGCCAAATAGTCTCATACTTTATCCCAATAGCTGCACAGAGTGGTACAGGTGTCCCAGTACGCCTGAGGCTTTGGATGCTGAAGAAGGTTCTTGTGTTTATGGTCTGTATTTTAATAAGAATACAGGTAAATGCGAGTATAAGGATAATGTAGCTTGTCCTTTTGCAAACTTTACTGCGCAAAATAAAAATCGTTGTACTCGTGCAGCGGAAGGAAGTTTTATGGCCGTTGAAGGGCAATGTAATGCTTATATTTATTGCCAAGGCGGTGAGGAAAAGAAATCATTCTGTCCCAATAACTTAGTGTTCGATGCGTTGAAAAAAGCCTGTGTTTATTCTCACCAGTATAAGTGTCCCGAGCACAATCCCAAAACTCAAAATGCTCTCGTGTGCAATTCTCTAAAGGAGGGTTTATTCTTTGCGGATAAACATGACTGTACCAAATATAATTTCTGCGACAAGGGTAATTTGGAAAGACGCAGTTGTAACAGCAGCTATGCCTGGAACTATTTGGAGCGAAAGTGTGTGCCAGTGGATAATGTGGTATGCTATCCGTCAGCCAAAAAGCCGGAACCAGAGCTTAAAGTATGCGTTGATCGTGTGGGTCCTATTTCGGATGAAGTAACCTGTAGCGGTTACTATTTCTGCAAGAAGGTTAAAAATGATACGCATGACCGCAAGCCAGAGCATTACACTTGTGATCCGGGACATTTCTTTGATTCTAATACTCTCTCATGTCGTGATCGTCTGAATGTTAAATGCTCTTTGGACCGTTGTGAAGGTATGGGTAGTAAATATGTAAATATTGCTGGTGATTGTCGGGCTTATGCTACGTGTTATAGTAACAAGATGAACTCCACAGGCATTTGTCCCAGCCCACATTACTTCGACGAACGTACACAGGGCTGCACACCTCAAGTTATCAAATATACCGCTTGTGTGGCCTAAAGTAACACATATCTTATACTAACGAAAAATTCAATAGATATATTATAAGAACTAAATATAATGATTTTAACATGTATTGTGGAATAATAATGTATCTATACAATATTTAGGTATAAATGTAAAATTTTGAATAAATTTTCAAGCCAAATCTTGGCAAATATTTAGACCGTCAATGTGTTGGAAATTTTTTACAGGATTTTAAGTAATCATTCAGTTTATAGCATCTTACTTAAAGTAGGATTATTATAATGACTAAAAAACGCTACTATCTGCTGTAGTTGTGAAAAAGATTTACATCAGCACCTGCCTTGCGGCCCTATGTTTGTAGCCATAAGAGCAACTTCTTGTTGAGGAGTTCGGCCTTCTAATCCCTCCTGTATGCAATTTCCCAGCAATCAATGGCAGATAAGGCTTAATGAGATGCTAGGCCGAAGCCCACTAGCAGCATCAGCCCTTAAACCAACTCACCCGTCAACCATCACCACTGGTTTTTCACAGTACAGGTATCTGTACCCTCGGGAGTTTGTTAGTTCTCAAAAAAAGCCACGCCAAGCAATTATCAAGGATACCAACACCCCCTTTCCTGCGTTTTAGGTTTCAGCCAAGTTAGGCCATGATCAGCCCGGGTTGAACTGCAAGCAGAACCACCCGGGGGCCATTCTGATCCCCGTTCTGCCAATTTAAACCCTTAATAAGGGTTTCGGAAGCCAACACAACATAAGTCATGCGGCTTCCTAGAGTTTTATTTGCTACAGCTAATGAGGGACCCCTTCCCTTCTATAACCGATAAACAAAGTGCCCTAGTTAGGAATATGCCAAGGCAGAACCTGTTCCCCGGGACGGCCATCTGCTGTAGGAAAGATATTCACACCGGAATTGACTGCCATTACTTCGAGGATGTTCTTGATGTGGCTTTAGGATTACACCTCAAATGTGCACATGCGGACTCCTTTTTTTTACACAGGGAATGACCCCTAGAGTGGTTCGCCTTCCATGCAGTTATGACGGCCCTATCTGATAATGGGCCATCTCCACGGAGTGAATTGTGCAGGATTCACCAGCATACCTGTGTGGCTTGCTAGGCTCACACAGGTTGCAACTTTTTGCTAAAAGCCCTATAGAAATTCTTTACGTAAGAATTCGGGCCTTCTAATCCCTCCTGTATGCAATTTCTCAAACGCTCAATGGAAGATAAAGCTCAATGAATTAGTAGGCCGCAGCCCATTAATAACAGCAGACCTTAAGCAACTCCCCCATCCAACCATCAGTTCTCGTTACTTACAGTACATGTATCTATTGCAAGACAACAGCACCTCGGAGACCTTGCACCATAGTTATCAGGGAAACTAGCCCCCCTTCCTGCGATTTTAGATTTAAACCACAGCCAGAACGTCAGCCAAGGCAAGCAAGTCAACCACATTCTGATCTGCACGGAAGAATCTCCCGAGGGCTTTGCTGATCCTCGTTCTGCCAATTTTAGACCTTGGTACGGGTTTCGGAAGTCCAATACAATATAATTCATGCGGCTTCCTAGAGTTCGGTGTCCAAATTCATTGGACATTAATTATTATAAATTTTGTATTTATTTTTTATTTAAAAAATCATTTAAAAAATCATTAAAATGAGAATTATTTGCTAACGTAAAAATATGTTATCAACATTGAAATAATTACTTGTATGTTGTAGCTTTTAGTTGATTATATTTTTGAAACTATTTTTTGTATTACCATTTTTTACTTACTTGCTTTTTAACTTCGTTGCTGTTAAGTTTACATTAATAAATCCTATTGAATTCAACCAAACCAAAGGTATTATCCCTTTTAAGTGTTTTACAAAGGGTTTCCCATAACCCCTACTAAATATAATCTCTACCGAGTGATTATAATTAACCATCCACATTAGATTGGCATTAACCCATCTCTCATTCCTCACTGCCAACCTATGTGGATATTTAGAAATAAAACCTCAGCTTATTTCATGGTCCTTCGAGCCGGATATGAACCATCGACCTACAGCGACGTTTTGCTACAACAAACGAGGGACTCTTTTCCCTCTATATATAAGTACGTCTCACAGTTCGGAGAATTATTAGTAAATAAAAAATTAAAAACTGGTTGTTCAGTGATGACAGAAAATCCTGTACAAATAATTGAGGTTATAAAAATTGCATATATGCAATCAATATACGTGAGAATAATTTCATTTTAAATGCTGCAATAGAGTTTGTTTTAGTCTTGTAATTGAAAACCTCCCTCATTCATCCTCATCATAACCTATTTTTCTAGTTCCAGTATAATGCGCTGCATATGTAGGGGTCATCCCCTGAGTACTGGTCCAAGATAAAAAAAACAAATTAAAAGGTTCGGTGGCTGAGTTGGCTAAGCGGCCGTATTAAATATACATCATGTTCATATGCTCCCGAGTTCGAATCCCAGTGGGTGCTGATGAGTAGTGTAGCGACTACGAAACAGCTAGTTGTCCCCCAGCTAATGGTATTCAATTATTTTTTCTGTTCTTCTTTGGTCTTATTGTTTCACAGCAATTATTGTTATAATTAAAATTAATCCCTCTTCTTCACTGAAGTTGGACTCGAACTCACTACTAGTTAGTTAATATCGTACATATGTAATAACTAAAAATTCACTTATTAATGATTTATATCATATTTTTATTTTAAAACAAATTTTCTTAAATTAAAAAGTTTTTTTTTTCTTCTCATAATCCCTACTTCAAGCTTACTACTTATAAATATCTTAAAATCTAAAGACTGCTTCACCATAGTGCGGCTTACCAGCGAGTAGTATTGCTATATTGTCGATTGCAAGCTGGGTATTTTATTTTCTTTTTTGTGCACAGTTGCAGCAGTTCATTAAAATACTGACCTTGCGGACACTCAGCTTGGCCAATTATTTCACCAGCTTCACATATCAGAAAGCCAGTACAGCCATCATCATTTACATTGGCCAATTGTATTCTGTTATAACCAAAAGTTACACAGCGATTGAACTTGCAATTGGTGTTGACGCGTGAAACACAAGCTCCGCCATTGCGGGCATCGAAGAACCTAAAAAATGGGCAAACACCGTGTATGAGTTCTACGCTGCCATCCTCAAGACCTTTACAATAATAATAACCATTACAGCTAATATTGTCTGAAACAAAAATACTCGGCTGGTAACACTTGACACTGGCCGGTGGTATGGTGGTAACCAATGTGTTATTCTCTTTGCACTCATCGTCTGTTAAATAGTCACATTCGCTCTTCAAAGCATTAAAATAAAATCCCTCAGGACAGCTGCCGTTTACAAGTTTACCATGCCAGCAAACCTGATAGGACAGGCATGAGTTTGGTACCTTTATGAAGACGCCATCTGGCACAATATTACAATAGTCTTCGGGTAATATTCGCTGTTCACAGGGATAATTTCGTATACAGTTTGTAGTGGTGGGATTAAAATTCATGCCAGCCGAACAATAGCCGCGGATGCCTTTGTCATTTTGACAATAGTAGTAGCTATTACAGCTATAAGGATCCGGCACAAAACCATTAACCTTTGGCTGCACCGCACAAGGGTTGCTTGAGTAACATTTCACCGCCGCCGGCTGAACACAACTCTGCAAATTGCGATCATAAAAGAGATCACCTTCACAGGTACTCGTCACAGGTTTTTGGTTAATGCATGTTATGAATTTATTGCAGGCAGAGGGATCTTTAATTTTTGTATTGTTGGCAATAAAGGTGCAAAGCAACTCTGAATCGAATTTACAATTAACGGCTATGACAAAAGTGAGAAGTAAGAGAACTTGTGTTGAGAATACTAGAGCTGAAGATATAACTGGAAAAAGAAAAACAAAATGCGAGTAAATAGTTGAATAGTTGGGAGATGGTTTGCTGAAAGAGTTTCCATTGCATTTGATTGAAAATTGTTTTAAAGGGTGTTATTTATAGAGGTATAGAACTTTAATGAAGTAAATGATATAAAATAAAAATGAATTATGTATTTGACATGAAATTCACCTAATTCGAAAGATAATCTTCTGGCATTATAATTTAAATATAAACTCTGGCATATGACCTCGGACTTATGCTGTCTCGGACGTAGTCTAGCTAGAATCGTTTCGGGCTTGTCGGCGTAGATCAACGATTGTAAATATCCCCATAGAAAATAGTCTAGCGGCATTTAGGTGCATGTTCCTGGTGGTTAATTCACGGATTCGAAACTTAAAGCTATTCGGTTACTAAAAGTTACCACAATAAGTCTATTGTGATACGAACCATCCTGGGGAGCAGGTTTTGCCTTGGTGTATGCCTAACCAGGGTACTCTACTTTTCAAGACATGGAGGGTTAAAATTGCCACGTGTGTTGTAGCAAATAGAACTCTAGGAAGCCGCATGACTTATAATGTATTGGACTTTCAAAACCCTCACTAGGTATTAATTGTTAGAACGGGGATCGGCAAAAGCCTCGGAAGGTTCTGCTTGCAGATCATCTCGGCACTAATCTGAGATTCCTGCATCTTGGCTGCAATGTTCTGGCTATGACTTAAGCCTCCCCTCCCCCCACCGGGAACAGGTTTGCCAATTTTATTTAAAAACTTTTAATAGTTTTGGTTTTTGTAAAATAAATTTTTTTCGCAACATTTTATATCAATTATTGGTCATTTATTCGAAAAATTAAAATTATTGTTCATTTATTCGAAAAAATTGCAAGAATAGAAAAGTTAATTTTTCCCCCAGCCTATATTAACATGATTCTTCTGGCCATATGTTTCATATACATATCAAAAGAGTAATAAAAATTTTTATTCGAATAAATTTTATTCGATTACTTTGATGTTTTAAATCAAATTTTACGCCTGCATATACAACAAGTATGTAAAATATTAATAAAGACTGCGATTCTTTTTGTAATTTTTTCATATATAGTCGAATAAATTTCATTCGAATAGTGGTTTTCTCAGAAATTTTATTCGAATAATTTTTTACTTCAAACTAATTTGTTTTTGTAGAGCTATAACAACTTCAAAAAATATATTTATTGATAAAAATTGTTTACTTTTATAGGGAAATTCTTGAGAATAATAATCGGTTGTTTATCCGGATATATGAAAAAACCAAAGCAGACTAAATTTGTATGTTTTTTCCAGCCAAATGTCTAATGAAAAAAATAAATCGTGAATATTTTTAGTTAAAACTTTATATTTTAATCGAAAAAATATTTAATCGATTAAAACAATTGAGTTTTATTTACTATATTAGCTTCTAACATTGATACCAATCAAAACATAGAAAAAAAGCTGTTTATAATTTTATTTTACTCGATTAAATTTTATTCGACGACTTTTTTGATTTAAAACAAATTTTATTGATAAAAGTCGTGATTTGCTTGTTTTACAGTTGAGAAAATTTTCCTAAAAATAATCGAGTAAGTTTTATTCGATAATTTTTTCACTCCAAACTAAATTGGCTTGATTTTTCTAGGCAAATTTCTCATATACTCATATGAAGTGATAATTTAAATCGTTTGTTTTAGTTAAAATTTTAATTTTAATTCGTAAAAACTTTTATTCAAAACTATGGTAATCGATTAATTTTGTAGTTCTTATTATAAACTTTTAAAGTTACTATGAATATACTTTTATTGATAAAAAAAACTTCGTTTCTGTGGTCGACAAAGTTTTAGGCAAAATATTCGAATAAATTTTATTCGATTAATTTTTTAATTCAAACTAAATTTTACTCTTAAAACAAGTATATGAAATTTTAGCCATTTTTTAATTTTGTTTGAAAAATATTGTAGTAATCGGTGGTTTATTCGTTAGCATGAAAAAATTCTACTATCAGATTATATGATACTTTAAGCCAATTTTCTCGTATATTAAAAAAGCTGTTGAATCAATTAAAAACTTATTAGAAAATAAGCGTAATCTCAACCATACGAGTATACTTAGACCGTGATTACACCATGATTTAAAATCAAGTCTTAAAGTAATTTTCTTTTGGTTTGATAAATTGTGACAAGAAAGGAAGACTGCTTTTGGGTGGTTTTTTCTTGTTTCCTTTTACTTTCATTTGTAACTTTTCCATAATGTTATTTGAATTCATCTGAAAAGACAAATAATTGTTTTTAGAAAGTCTACCGAAATGGCATTATGTGAATATTTAATTAATTTGTCTAGCAACTTTAAAAGCATATATAAAAACACATGACTTTAAATCATAGTATAAACACGTAAAATTTCTAAAATGGTTTTGATTTTCTTTTCTATATAAAAATTATTTTTCAATTTGCAAGTATTGCCAAGTTTTATAAAAAATTTTTAGTTTTTTTAGTTTAATGCTAGGAACAAAACTGCGACGAGCGACGAAATTTTTATCGCGAATATTTGTCGCCAAAAGTAAAACACAATCGTGGTGTTGGTCGGAATTCGTCATACTCAGCGAAAGTTGAAATAGACTTATTTCTAATTGTTTCATCAGCGAACGACGGACAAAACAGTATCAGGTGATCAGGTTTCTTATCTAAAAAAATATTTTTCACGAAATAATAATTTTTATATTCATGTAGCAAAAAATTTGTGAAGATGTTAAAATATAAAATTACTCAGACAATTTGTTTAAAAATCCCTCCTTTGGATGGGATTTATATAGGCTTAGCCCCCTTAGTATTTATATTATTTTTTTTTATGTTTTCTTTGTACGGAATCAAAGCGAATTCATTATTAGGTGAATGCATCGGCGAATTCAGGAAAATTCAGTCAATCCGCCGGCACTTCCTTTGTCAAGTTTTGTTTTTCGGCGCCATTTAAATTGTTTAGAAATACTGAGTGAAGTGATATAAAGTTGTGAAAAAAGGGAAATGGAACAAAACAAAAATTAATATCCAAAATGTTTTTTTATCATGGTTATTATCGTTTATAAATACTAAAAATGCACATGCTCTTAATCAACTACATTTGACAGCTGAAGTGTGAATTCGCCTTTTACACAAACAAAATACCTGTTGGTTTTTTTTATTGTTGCAGCGAAGAGGCTACCTTGTGTTTTGCATCATGTTACGGAACAAGGCGAATTCATTATTAGGTGGATGCATCGGCGAATCCGCTGGCACTTTCTCTGTCAAGTTTTGTTCAACTTTTCGGCGCCATATAAATTTTTGCACATGTTCTTTATCAACTACTTTTGACTGCTGAAGTGTGAATTCGCCTTTTACACAAACAAAATACCTGTTGGTTTTTTTTTTATTGTTGCAGCGAAGAGGCTACCTTGTTTTTTCTTTTATCATGTTACGGAACAAGGCGAATTCATTATTAGGTATATGCATCGGCGAATTGGGCCAATCCACCGGCTCTTTCTCTATCAAGCTTTGTTTACCTTTTTCGGCGCCATATAATTTTTTGCACAAATTCTTTATCAACTACTTTTGACAGCTGAAGTGTGAATTCGCTTTTTACACAAACAAAATACCTGTTGTTTTTTTTTATTGTTGTAGCGAAGCGGCTACCTTGTTTTTTGTATCATGTTACGGAATGTAAACAATGTGTTCATTGATATTGGCCTTCACACAACGAATTTATATAACGAATATTTGCCGGCGAATACGTCGTTGGTCGCAGTTGTGTTACTAGCATAAATCAATATTTATTCGGATACTTGAAGCTAAGAATATGCTTAAAACTTCTTACATATATGCGTTTTTAATCGAATAAGTTATTTACCTATTTATGCTACTTTTTACGATTTTTGTTAACATTTCGATTTCAACAGCTTGTTTTTATCTTTTTTGGCGCTTTTTTATTTTTATTTTTTCTTGGAACTGTTTTAATTTAAAACGGATAACAATCATTGATTCTCTTTTGAACTAACAGTTTTTTAAATTAATTTTTTTAATTAAAACTTAAATGTATGTAAGATGACAAGGTGAGTAATATTGAGTGACAATTAATTGAAGTTATTTGAATGATAAGACATGAACGTTCCTGCCAGACAAGTGTTAAATTAATGAGGAAAATATTTTACATTTTTTGAAACACTTACACATTTTTTATTAAAAAATTTTGATACGTAAATCTCAAAATATTTTTAATTAGTTGTTAGATTTTTAAGAATATTTGGCGTTTGTTTTTTTTTCTCTTTTCCTTGAAGCTTTTCTAGTGAAAAATTTAACATGAACCGAAAAAGATATTTGTTTAAAGACTAATTACTTAACTGAGTTCAGACAGGCTTTAAATAAAGAAATTATATTAAAAAATCATTTTGGCAAACAACATTTTAGTCTAAACAGAAAACATACACCATTCCACTAAATAAATAATAATAAATAAAAAAAAATCCAATTGCTGATAAAAGAAATAGAAATAATCGTTATATTTTTAGGCTATGCTGCAATTAAACTTTCAAATATCAGACAATTAAATATTAATATATCAGATACCAAAATTAGTACAATAGGTAATTTAACTTTACTAGAAAGGTATTACCCTAGTGTTGGGTAGTTTGCATATGAACTAATACAATTGAACTATTCACATGAGAGAGCTTAGTAGGCCGATCAATTCGTTGAGTTTTGTTTAGCTGTGTAGTTCATATTTTCTTTTTTTGTCTTTTGTCAGGCTTTCTTTTTGTTCGTATTTGTTTCCTTATAATAAACATGTAGAGTTGGGTAGTTTGCATATGAACTAATACAATTGAACTATTCACATGAGAGAGCTTAGTGGGTCGATCAATTCGTTGAGTTTTGCTTAGCAGTGTAGTTCATATTTTCTTCTTTTGTCTTTTGTCAGGCTTTCTTTTTGTTCATATTTCTCTCTTAACAAACATGTACAGTTGAGTAGTTCGTATATGAACTATGACAATTGAACTATTCACATGAGAGAGCTTAGTAGGCCGATCAATTCGTTGAGTTTTGTTTTTCATATTTTCTTCTTTAGTCTTTTCTCAGCCTTTCTTTTTGTTCATATTTCTCTCTTTATAAACATGTAGAGTTGGATAGTTCGTATATGGACTAATACAATTGAACAATTCACATGAGAGAGCTTAGTGGGCCGATCAATTCATTACATATTTTTAGCTTTGTAGTTCTTGTTTTCTTTTTTTGTCTTTCGCCATGCTTCCTTCTTCGTTGATATTTCTTTTTTCTTAATACGAATTAATACAATTGATCTATTTACATGAGAGAGCTTAGTGGACTGATCAATTCATTGATTTTTTTTAGCTTTGTAGGTCTTGTTTTCTTCTTCTGTCTTTCGTCGTGCATTCTTCATCATTATTATTATTTTTTTTCTAAATATATAAAGTTTATTTAGCATTCAAATGAACTAATACAACTGAAGTATTCACATGAGAGAGCTTAGTGAGCCGATCAAGTCAATAAGTTTTTCTGAGCATTGGAGTTCTTGTTTTCTTCTTTTGCCATGCTTTGTTTTGGTTCATATTTCTTTCTTTCTAAATATGTAACATTTGTTTGGTTCGAAAATGAACTAATACGATTGAACTATTTATATGAGAGAGCTTAATGAGCCGATCAATTTGTTGTGAAATTTTTTGTAGTTCATGTTTCTTTTCTTCTTTTTTTCTTTCGTCATTCTTTCTTTTTTGATCATATTTCTTTTTTTTTTAAATATTTACAATTAGGTAGTTCGCGAATATACAAATAAAATTGAACTATAGATATTAGAAAGCGTAGTGAACCGATCAATTCGTTGAGCTTATTTTTAGCTTTCCAGTTCATGCTTTCGTTTTCGTTCATATATATGTATATATATATATATTTTTTTTTTAATGTATAGTAAATATTAGTAATCAAAAATCTGTACAAAAGACGTAAGAAATTCATAACTCCTTAGAACTAACATAACTATAACGTCTATTTACAGCTATTGAAAATAGATCATTTGGTATGAAACTATTTCATCTTGTTCTTTGTGTTCATAATTTCAGCCACAAAGTTCATATTTCTTTTTTCTAAATATGTAGAGTTGGGTAGTTTGCGAATTAACTAATACCTTTAAACTATTCACATGAGAGAGCTTAATGAGCCGATCAATTCGTTGAGACTTTTTCGCTTTCTAGTTCATGTTTTATGCTTTTGTCTTTTGTCATGCTTTCGTTTTGTTCATATTTCTTTCTTGCTAAATATGTAGAATTTGTTTAGGTCGCAAATGAACTAATACAATGGAATTATTCACATAAAATAGTTCAGTAAGCCGATCAATTCGCTGAGACTTTTTTGCTTTGTAGTTCATATATTTTTTATTTTGTTTTTCTTCATGCTTTCTTGTTTGTTCATACGAGTATTTATTTTTTTTTCTAACAGTCTGTTCGACGATATTGAATGAAAATGTGTGCGAAAGAAAGCTAGTCAATCACATTCGAATCAATTTGGGTTTGTCTATGTCACTATTGTTCGTTAGCATGAACTTATGTGTTTTATCTGAATTTTGACATATCGTTCGCATAGAATAAAGTTAGAAAAACCCAAATCAATTTTCTTTCGCCTAGAGGGCCAATGAACTTATCCTTTCGACATCCGCGAACTGACTGTAAATATGTAGAGTTGAATAGTTCGCATATGAACTAATACAAGTGCACTATTCTCATGAGTGAACTTAGTACGCCGAGAGTTTTTAGATTTATAGTTCATAAATTTTTTTTTCTTTTGACTCTCTTCATACTTTCTTTTTTGTTTACGTTTTGCTTTACTAAATGTAAACGTAAACAGAGATAAAACAAAAAAAGATGTGAAAATAAACTTATTTCTTTTCTTTTTCTCTCCCCACTCTGTGCCTTTATTCGTAAACAAAGATTTTTGTAAGCTCAACGGCATATGTAAGTCGGAGAAAGCCATATATGTTCTGGCAACTCTCCGAAAATTAAAAATCTGATTTTATTTTATTCAAAAGTCACATTTTTCATCGCTGTGTACTTTGTGATTGCAGCTTATAACAAATTCGTTTTACTTTTTTTAATTTTCAAATTTCTTTATTATAATAGTTAAGCTGAAATAGAATGATTCATTGATATTATATTTATTTACAAAGCATTGAACTATTGAACTAAAAGAAAGACATATTTCATTGAAAATAGCTAAACTAAAAGGAGCACTCACTCAAAGGCCCCATGCACCATATACATAGCTAACAACTTCTCCTTGCGATTTTAGATCAAAGCCACATCGAACATATTTTAGCCCAGATGCAGGCATCAGAACCACGATGAGCGCCAGGATAATCTGGAAAACAGGATCATTTGAAGGCTTTGTATGCATATTTGATTTAGGGTGCGCTTAAATTCTCCATTCGCCATATACATATGTACAATATTATTTTTAAAAATATTTAAATTTGTATAAATTAATTTCTTTTATCAGTTTTTTTTCTTCCCTGCGTATTTTGTTATTGATAAGCCCCTTGTCAATTTATCTACCCTTACTTGAGATTAAAAAAATGACTGTCAGGCTTTTATTAGTCAATGTTTTAGTACATATCGCTCCTTTATTGCAACATAGTCATAACTCAAAAAAGCTTGTTTCGAGAAAAACGCATTTGAAATTTTAAGCTTCCATACAAGTCTTAGACAATTTTTTTTTAGAAAATGTCTCCTAAAGGAGAAAGTTTAAAAGTGATTTGAATAAAGTTTTGGCACAATATAGAAGGTGGTACTGTTAACAATTCTACATTGTTAACTCGAAAAATTAATTTTTTGAGATATGACTATGTTGCAATAAAGGAGCGATATGTACGTAGTATATAGAGTGAAACTTCGCTATTAACGAAGAGTGAAACTTCGCTATTAACAAAAAGCTCAATGAAAATCTAAAAAAAGCCCCCAGAGAAATCAGCAAAAAACGATAAAAACCGGATAATTAATCGTATAACCGGGTCCAAAATGAACGTTCCACTGCAAGAACGCGCAACGATATGGGAACCCGGTTCCGAGCCGGTTAACAAACTGGCTGCCAGTTTGTTGAGAATTTACTTCAAAAATACCAAAAATCCAACCCACCTCACTTCCTCGGAAGCCGGCTTCGGTAAAACGCAAAATTCCTCACTTTCCCGGAACATTGCCAGAAGCAATACAGCAATTTTGCACTAAAGTGGCAACACGCGTTTCTATAACGGTATATGACATTCTTCAAAAGTACACACTGCATATAAAAAGGTGTTCTGAGAGTTGTAGGCATTCAAACAAACAAGCTCACAAACGAACAAATAAGCATACAAGCTTGGGAATCTCAGTGAAAGTTATAACAGGTGTCGGCCAGGAAGGTATACTGCTTTGTTTAGCTGCCATTTTGGTAAACATTAGTGTTGCCAGTTCATATTTGGCAGTCGTGAAGTAGACACGTGTCAGATCATATTAGGCAATCGTGATTATATTTGGCAGTCGTGAAGTAGACACGTGGCAAATTTATTATGGAAAAATATTCGATAAACCATGTGTTTTAATCGTTAAAACATTTTATCTGTGACGATGAGAAAGTTATCTGAAATTTTTCGGAGAAACAACGTGCCAAAACAACACACTATTTCATCGCCAATGAATGATTTCGAAGAAATTGGGCCTATCCATAGGTGATACACTACAACGGATTTTGCTCTCATGAAATTAGGAATCTTGTTCCCGAGAACCACATATTTTTACGTAATACACGTACATCATCTAAAGCTCATCCATTTGTAGTCGACTGAATCACAAATTTAGTCGTACGATATCTCTGTGGAACAAGTTGCCTGCGGATGTGTTTCCTGTCAGATATAATGTTGGAAGGCTAAAGTCAAACCTTCACAAACACGACTCCCTCTTGCCTCCTTCTCACAACCTATTTTCCTAGTTCCGATACAATGTAGCAAAAAAAATTATTATTTTTACTGAACTTTTGTTTGAACCCACAAACTTCTTTACAGATTCGCATTCAAACAATTTATTAATTGATTCAACGAATTTTGTTATAGAATATAGAAGAAATGTTTTCGATGTGTAGACGACCCTATTGTTGTTTGCGATTGTTATTAATGTGATGTTTCCCCAATACAATCAAGCGTCTTGTTTGCAAAATTTGTTTAGAAGTCACTCAAATTATTGAGTAATTTTCATATAAAATTTCTTGGCAATTCGATTGCTTGTTATATAAAAACATCACTCAAATCTTTTGCTCAGCTTATTTCAAATACGGATTCAAAATTAATGTGATGTTTCCCCAATACAATCAAGCGACTTGTCTGATATATTTGTATAGAAATCACTCAAAAATTTTAGTGCTTTTCATATTAAATTTCATGTCTTGTCACTTGCTTGTGTTGTGAAAACATAGCATAAATCCACTTCAAAATTATTGAACCAAATACATTTTGAGATTGGTTCGATCTCATTTTATCTCAAATCAATCGATCGTACCGACCAATATTTGTAGGTGGATTCGTTTTTCTTTTTTCCTTTCTTGTTCTTAATGAGTTTATGATGTTTTTGAAAAGCTCATAAATTTTATAAAAATGTGATGAAAATAAATGTTTTTTTATTTTAAAGCAACAGCTAATAATGGTGGGAGTTCAATTGCCTCATTACTTCTAACAAACACAAAATATTTGTTTGTGCAAACACACACACACACAAACAATCAAATGAGCACCACTCGTATCAAAATTGGCATAATAAAAAAATTTATTTGATAATTTCTACTATTTTATGATAAATCATTTAAATTTGATAACTATTCTTTAATGCAAGAATAGCTTAAGTTAGCAACACAAAGAAAAGCCCACATATACAGGGTGTTTTCTAAGAGTTACACAAATTTATATAAAAGTAATACACAGATAATAGTAATACACATATTTAATAATAACATATTTAATAAAATCGAAATGAGATTAAGTGAATGAAGAGATAGAACACTAATTTTCACAATTTTGTTGTAGTGTTTCACCAATAACTCTTCAATGATTGATTTCCAGGCGTTCAATTGGAAAATTTTTTTAAGAAATTTTTTTATCCAAGGATTTTCTACTAAACTAATTGTTTATCAAATCTATTATGTAGATAAACTTTTTACCAATCAAAAAATTATAAAAAACTTGCTTATGTTTCACAGCTGTCTATATGTCGACCTTTCATAGGAGCTGACCTAATCATCAGTAAGGAAAGCAAATTATTAATATTTTAAATAAATTTAATTTTTGAAAAATTTATACAATTGAGAGTATTATTATTATTAGCTTCTAATATTGATACCAAACAAAAAATTATATATATTTTGTTTCCTATGTTTTTTAGCTGGTTGTGTGTTTACATTTTATAGGAGCTATCCTAATCATCAGTAGAATTGGAAATCTTAGAAAGATATTCTCAAACATTCAACTTTATATCCCAATTTCCTAAATAAATTATTGAAAATTTAAAAAGCAAAATGTTTTAAACCTGTTAATAAAGTTGAATGTTTGAGTATGTGTTTCAAAAGTATCCAAGTCTACTGATTATTAGGATAGCTCCTATGAAACGTCGACATATAGACCGCTGGGAAACATAGAAAACAAGCTGTGTATAATGTTTTTATTGGAAAAATTTTATATTGAAAAAATTTTATATTGAAATTTATTAAAATTTGTTTTTTTTATAAAAGTTTTCTACAGAAAAATTTTACTATTGAAGATTTTTCATAGAAAAATATTGTTATCGAAAAGTTTTAGATTGGAAAATTATTGTATTAAACAATTTTTTATATAAAAAATTTTTTCATCAAAAGGGTTTTCACAGACAAATTTTACTATAGTTAATTTTTCTATAGAATAATTTAGTTATCAAAAACATATACGAGGTCTGATAAAAAATAACCGTTATTTTAAATTTTTTCAAAAAGTATTTATTTATTCATCTATAACTATCTTGTCCCTTTTAAAGTAATCTCCCTCAGATATACAACAATTATGCCAGCGTTTTTTGCAATCCTCGAAACACTTCTGAAACGCTCCTGTTTCGAATTGTCTATTATCTCCTCAATCGTAGCACAACGCTTTCTTTTCATCGATGTCTTCAGTTTTGGAAAGAGGAAAAAGTCAGCGGGGGCCAAGTTCCAAGTGAATACGGTGGTTGAGACATGACAACGGTGTTGTTTTTGTTTCAATGTGTGAGCTGGGGCGTTGCAAAATCTCTCTTCAAACTTAACAGCTGTGCGTTTCTGTGGAATTGCTTCGCGCAAACGGCGCATAACTTATTGACCGTACGACCTTGGGGCAAGAATTCATGATACACCACTCCATTGCAGTCGAAGAAAACAGTGAGCAAAACCTTCACATTTGACCGAACTTGACGTGCTTATCTCGGTCTTGGCTCTTCGGGACGCTGCCATTGGGATGATTCGTCACCAGTTATGACCTTTCTGAAGAAATCAGAATCGTCTTTGACGATGTCCAACAGTTCCTGAGCAATGTCCATGCGACGTTATTTTTGTTCAAAGTTTTGTAAAAAATCGAAGAGCATACACGACCAACTTTTTTATCTGTCAAAAACAAACTGACAAACCGAAATGGCTGATATTGGCAACATGTATAACAGACATGTGTAGTACCAACAGAACAGAAAAACAAGTAAGAGTGTAGTATATCCGGCTGGGCCGAAACTAAAATACCTTCACGATAGTCGCGTGAATATATAGTGTTATTACAAATGTGAACTAAATATGCTCGGATATACAAATATGGATCGATATCGGAAATTTACCACAACTGCTATTAAGCAAAAAGGTTGTTAAATTCCCTTACGCGACATCTTCATGAAAAAATCGGTTTAGGCTGTATTTCGCGTATATATGGACCGATATCGGAAATTTTCATATTCTGTATTTTAGTAATTTGCTTTTATAACCACAACTGCTTTTAAGCAGAAAAAAATTGTTTCATAAAAAATCGGTTTATGCTATATCTCGGGTATATATGGACCGATATCGGAAGTTTTCATTTTCTGTGTTTTAGTAACTTCTTTTCTTATTTATAACCAGAACTGCTTTTGAGCCAAAAATTTTTTTCATGGAAAAATCGTTTTAGACTATATCTCGGGTATATATGGACCGATATCGAAAATTTTCATATTCTGTATTTTAGTAATCTACTTTTATTACCACAACTCCTTTCAAGTAAAAAAAAAATTTTCATAAAAAGTTCTCGGGTATATATGGATCGATATCGGAAATTTTATTATTATAGTAACCTCCGTTTTACACAACTGCTTTTAAGCAGAAAAAATTTTTTTTCATAGAAAAATCGGTTTAGACTATATATCGGGTATATATGGACCGATATCGGAAATTTCAATTTTCTATATCTAAATAAGCTCCTTTTATAGCCTGAACTGCTTTTGAGCAAAAATAATTTTTTCATGGAAAAATTGGTTTAGACTATATCTCGGGTATATATGGACTGATTTCGGAAATTTCCATTTTCTATATTTAAGTAAGCTTCGTTTATTACCAGAACTGCTCTGAAGCAAAAAAAAACTTGTGTAAGTTCGCTTACGCGATATTTTCATGGAAAAATCGGTTTTGGCTATACCTCGGATATACAAATATGGACCGATAACGGGGAAAATGTTCTTTTTTACATTTTAATCGTAATGCCAAATAAGTGTGTCAAATTTGAAGGAAAAAAAACAATTTTTTTTCAAACATTTTCATACAAAATTTGCAAAATGTAATGGCTTTTTTCGGAATTTTGCATAATTCTCAGCTATATGTGAACCGATTTTACTGAATTTCAATAGCAAACGCTTGAATCGATGGGAAGAAAAAAGTTTCTAAGTCTAATGGTTTTCAACGACCGACAGACGAGCATCGGTTAAGCGAATTTTCTATCAATGCTGATTCAAAATATGTATAATGTGTAGGATTGGAAATGAAAATTGTAGAAATTACGAACGTTATCACAATGTTATATAGGTATACTCTTAACATTTTTGCGAATGGTAAGAAAAACTTAAATCCAGTGTCAAAATAAATTAATCTCATAGTTCTGATTATGCCACATTGTGTCTACATATCTTTTTTTTATTTCTTTTTTGTGATTCACAAATTATACACCAATTTTTTAAGAAATCTAATCTTTTGAAAAACGTTTTTGTTATTGTATAATTTTCTTATGATTGTTTTACAAATAAGCTTATTCTCGTTTGATTTATCAACAAATACAAATTAAACCTTTTTATTATTAAATTAAAAAAATATAAGAACTTTCTATATAAAAGCCAACCGCCATTTGGACATGACAGTCAGTGTTAAGTTAGTTTAATACTATAAACGTTTTAAGGCGATTAACTTGCAAAAGAAAATTAACAAAAGAAAAATTTGGAATGGGTAAGAAGACACTTTTAAGTCAAAAAAGAAAAAATATTACGCAGTAGAAGTTGTGCAAAAAAAAAGTACGTAAGAAATAAAGATTTTGGCGTTCTATTATTCAAAATAAAAACATTAAGAGCCTATTACGCGATATCGCTAATGCTAACATACGCAGACATATCAAATTTTGTTATAATAAAGAGTGGTCAACCAAACTGCAAGATGTTAATTTTAAGTAAAACAAAAAGTTTTCAAAGAAATATAAATATTCGGGCACGATTGTGACTTGAACTTGCAAGAAAGGTGTTCTGTAAATCGCAATCGCCAGACTCTTGGCGAGTACAAATCACAAGAGTATACGAAAGTGAACTGATGAATTAACACTAAACGAAATCTTAAACAAATAATGAAATGATGTACTTATATATTAAATTAAATTGGTTTTCTTTGTACTAAAATAAAATTTTTGCTAACTACAAGCAATTTAAAAAAATGTTCTTAAAACGCGAACCAAACTCATTGTGTATTTCTGGAAATAAACTTTTATACATTCAATTCTTGATTGCATATTTAACCGAAAGCGCATAATATGAATATTGCTGGCCGTTTCAATTTATTTGCTTTGGTAAAACATGTGTTTTCAACATTCATATTCACCCATATTCTGCTTGTCGGCGGCAATACAAGACGACGCCGATTTTTAAATTTTGCGGCGAATAATTGTGTCAGCTTGATATTCTACAAGAGAAAATGGCGGCAATATTGTCTTTAATTGCCGTATATTTCAAAAATTAGTAGAGGAGCTGGAAAAGAGCCCATCACTGTCCAGGGGCCAAATCACCGCATACGATATCGAGCAAAATTATCGAAATTTTTCATTTTGGTATCACGGCATACGATATCGAATAAACTGTATTGCAATAATATAAAAAAGTTAAAGGATTTATTTTTTGTATTCCTACTTTTAGTTAACGTATGGTCTTCAATCTATTGCATTTTGTTTAAATTACGATCCAATATGCATCGGTTGCCATAATTTAGATGTATCGTAATGTTATTCGATACGATAGTTAATTCGATATCGTATGCGGTGATTAGACCCCAGAATTAAAAATGTACGACTTCAGTTTGTATATGTATATTTTTATTTACAGAATAATTTGAAGATTTACAATAATTTAGAATTTAAATATTAATGGCCATATTCATAAAAATTTAAATAAATTTGAAATGTGTTTTAACTCAAAAATTCCATACAAAATTTTACTAAAACTCATTTCATGTGTTTTAACTCAAAAATTCCATACAAAATTTTACTAAAACTCATTTCAAATACATTTTAATTTTTTATGAATATGCACATAAGAGTTCAGTTATACCAACTTTTCTGCTTAAATATAAAATAACAATATTAAATATTATTTACAAAAATAATATTAGGATTTTGGGAAAAATAGATTACAATAGAAAACCCATGAATTATAAGAGTAAGAAAAGTCAGAGAATAAAAGACTTCAGTTTGTTTTATTTACTTCGTCACTGGAGTCTGAATATGGCTGAAAAACATTTTGTATTTAAAAACTTCCTCAATTTTCTTATTTTGCACAAAATTTTGTTCTAAATCAAAAGGTAAACAAAACCGGCAACATCAATACAAAACTGTTAGGGGATGCCAGATTAATATTGATGTCGTCTAAAATTGGTGTTGCCATAATATTGTCGACAGTATTGCCGCCGTCAACCAGATGGGTGATTATGTCAACTCGCAAGTAAAACGCGCGAGTCACAGAAAACCTAAAAATAAATTTGGAGTCTTCAAGTCGCCTAGCGACTTTGAAAACTTGCAAGTGTGTGAGCATGCCTGATTAAAATTTTGTATTATGCTAGAAGGACAAGCACGCGTGAAACAAAATATTGGCCAAACACACGCTACCATTATGTCATGGTTTATCACCGTATAGCTCTATCCAATGGTGCATATTTTCAATTACTTTAAGACATTAGCAAGGTTCATCCCAATTGTCTCATCTTTTAGCTCTGGAATTATTCTAGGCTAATTTTTTTTTTTTTTTTTTTTTTTTTTTTTTTTTTTTTTTTTTTTTAGCTTTTATTTATTTATTGAATCTTCACAATGTGAACTAACAATAAGTATTCAAATCTTAATACTAAATATAATAAATTAACTAAGTCCAACCAATGCTAGACAAAAAGTTTTATTTTGCGCCAATTATATCGGTAGAATCACCTACTTAACGCTCTGATGGTGGCAACGGTATCCCTTCTTTTCAACCGAGTGTGACCACTGAAATTAAGTATGTTTCGTGCGAGAGGGTTTGGGTGAAGTTCCAATTTACTGACATACCTTGTCGCATGCTTTGAAAACTCATCTTTTACCAGTGGAACACACAGATCCTTGTGAATTCGGGAGTTTTTTACGTACCATGGTGCTGCAGTAATTGTTCGAAGAATTTTGTTTTGTCGCCTTTGAACTTTTTCAATGTTTGACGCTGAGGCGGTGCCCCATAATTGAATTCCGTAGCGCCATATAGGCTTTAGTATTGCGTTGTATAACAAAAGTTTGCAATCCAGCTTCAATGTCGAATTTCTGCCCATAAGCCAATTCAGTTGCGCTGCTTTTAACTTTAACTGAGTAACTTTCGCATCTATGTGAGACTTCCACGTTAACCTACGGTCGAGATGAATACCAAGGTACTTGACTTCACTTTGCTGTGGAATAGGTAAATTGTTAATTTGGATAGGTGAACATGTTTGTCTACGCAGTGTGAATGTAACGTGAGTACACTTTTGTTCATTAACTTTAATTCTCCAAAGTTTTAACCACATCTCTAATATTGAAATATACTCCTGCAAATTTCGCGAAGCTACTTGATGGTTTTCATGTACGCTGCAGAATGCTGTGTCATCTACAAAAGTTGAAGTGTGAATACCAGATCTGGTTGGCATGTCAGAAGTGTAAATTAAATATAAAGTGGGTCCCAGAATGCTACCTTGGGGAACTCCTGCCTCGATTGGCTGTGTTGGGCTTATAAAGTCGCCTTCTCTGATAACAAACTTCCGGCCGCATAAATAGCTTTCCAGAAGCTTGTGAGTGTTTGCAGGCAAGTTCAGCTTTATTTTGTACATTAATCCCTCGTGCCACACTTTATCAAAAGCTTGGGAAACATCAATGAATAGAGCTGAGCAATACTTTTTATCCTCAAAAGTCTTTCTTATAACATTAACTAGTCTATGCGTTTGTTCAATGGTGCTGTGTTTAGCCCGAAAACCAAATTGATGATCAGGGATGCATCCTACATCATTCAGTATTGGAGTCAGCTTCGCCATTAACAATTTTTCGAAAAGTTTTGAAATTGTTGGCAGTAGGCTTATTGGTCTATATGACTCTACTTTAGTGGGATCCTTCCCTGGCTTGGGTATCATAGTAACCATAGACACCTTCCACTCTGCAGGATAGTATTCTAGGCGCAAAATAGCGTTAAAAATGAAAAGAAGAATTCTTCTAGCAACACGAGGCAACTGTACAAGCATTTTGCCAGTAATTTTGTCAAAACCTGGAGCTTTTTTTGAGTTTACTTTATTTATAACGTTTTGGACATCTTGGAAACTAAGTCTCAAACGCACAGGCGGTCTAACAGCATATGGCGGAAATTCAGCTACACCATCCACTGTATCATTTGCAGTAAAACCGTTTTTCAAATGATTAACATACACCATCCCTTTTTCAGAATCGCTTCTTGCCCAATCTCCAGTTGAAGTTCGCAGAGGTGGCTTACCTACTACGGGTCTTTTCAGACCTTTTGTCGCTTTCCATAGAGAATAGTCGGTTTGAGGGGTACCATCAAGACCTTCCAGATAATTTTTAAGGGAAGCCATTCTTTGGATTTCGAGCAGATTTCTTAACTGAGCTATGCACTCTCGTAGCCTGCTTTTAAGCTGAGGAGACCTGCGAAGTTGCCACTCTCTTCTAACTCTTCTTTTTTCTGTTAGAAGTTGTTCAATTTCAAACGAATATGTTCTGTTGCTCACATTTCTGGATCTTATATGGCTAGTGGTGGCATGTTGTACGGCTAGATTAAGGTGTTCAGAAAATTCGTTAATCGACACATCAATATCCTCAGGCGTTCTCAAGGCAATGTTTTCCGTACAATGTGTACTCAAATATTTCTTATATTTTATCCAATTAACTCGAGTGACGGTCAACGCCAAGTCACTAAACGGGGAGCCAACCTCCTGGGGGAATGAAACAGATATTATAGTGGGTGAGTGGTCCGATGACAAATCTAATGAAGACTCTACTTGCATCCCTTCTAAAGGAAAATTTTTTGCAACTCCAAAATCTATAACATCTGGGATCTTTCGTCGGTCTGAGGGCCAATAAGTGGGATGTCCGCTTGAAATCACATCTAAGCCCAGTTTGGAAACTGTTTCGAAAAGCACACGGCCTTTCGGAGAAATTAAACGTGATCCCCAAAAAGTGTGCTTGGCGTTATAGTCACCAGCCGCTAAAAATCGAGGCCCAAGTGTGTTGAAAAAATGTGAATACTGATTTTCTTTTATTGAAAATCGGGGCGGTGAGTAAATTGATGATATAACTATTTTTCCATTAAGATGCTCAATGCATATATTTGTTGCTTGGAGATACTCCTCACGTGTCTCATGTAGAAAATAGTGCTTAACTCTATTTTTTATTAGAACTGCTGAGCCTCCACAAGACCTTCCACGGGGATCTTTAGTGTCGTACAGTGTGTAGCCATTAATTTTGAAATAACTGTTGCTTGTCAAGTGAGTTTCAGCAATCAGCATTATGTCGATTTGTTTTTCCATAAGGAAGTGCTCAAGTTCATTTTTGTGTTGGCGGATGCCGTTTGCGTTCCAGAAACATATTTTTAACCAATTCATTTTGTTAAAATTGCCTGCAAAATAGTGGATTGCATTTTCAGCATTTCCTGCATCATGTTCGTCATAGAAACCGTAAATGTGTTTATGGATTGAACAAGAGTCTGCAGAGTTGCCTCAAGATTGTTAAAACTTTGATCGGAATTTTGGGGCTTGGTCTCCTGATTCAAGTTTTGTGTATCGGCTTTGACCACATTGGCTAGGCTAATTGACGTACACTTTTTCTTTTAAATATTCCCAAAAAAGAAATCCAATGGTGTAAAATTACGTGATAGTGGCGGCCAATTAACGTCGCCACGACGCGAGATATCACGGCCATTGGCTTTCTTCTAGCGCTTAAGAGCCATTATTTCTTAAGTTTAAGGTCCTTACCACGCGTTTTATACGTTGTCGCTTTTTAAGCGCTTCAAACCTGCTACGCATTCTACACTTTACTAAACTCAAACTACATGCCATGCTTTTGACGCGTTAAGTTTTTGTTGTGTTTGAGGTTTTTTTAAATAAAAATAGTTTTTAACACAAAATTATAAAATAACAATCTACGGCACAAATATTCTTGGCGATAACATTGAAAATATAAAATGAATTGTGATCTGCGGCTATCGGAATAACTGATAGTTTTTATTAAGAAGTAGATCTACTTTGAGCGTTGTACGCGTCTATGCATCGTATGTTTTGTGATGTGTAACTTGTCTCATGCAATTGCACTGATTCCACTTTTTTGACAGACGCTTAAAACGCGTTTTTTTATTTTTATATTGGACCAGCACTCAGCGGATGATCCCTACATATGCAGTGCATTGTACCAGAACTAGGAAAATAAGTTGCGAGGAGGGGGAAAGAGTGAGTAGTGTTTGTGAACATTTGACATGAGCTTTCCAATGCTATAACAGACAGGAAACACGTCTTCAGGCAACTTATTCCACATGCAAAGCGTACAGCTGAAAAACGAGTTCTCTCTGTAATGGATGGGCTCTGGACGATGAATGCCTGTTACGCAAAAATGTACGAGTTTCGGGAATAAGATCCTTAATCTCCTCAGAGCAAAATCCATTGTAGTAACGTTGTAATAAGTTTAAATAAGAGCGTTAACGTTTTGCCATGAACAGTAATATTCATCAACCTTGTTTAACAAAAATCACTAAATAGATAAAATCGCTAAATTAACTTGAAAGCATCTAAAGTGTGATTACTAATTACCGTCTGTTGCAAATTACCATCTCAAGATGTTATTAAAGGCCTTGTTACACTATCATACACGATCGTGCGATCTACTAAATAAAGCATGTGTGCTGAAAAAGTACTAAAAATGCAACCGTGCAATAGAGTTTTTGACAAATCGTGCGATTTTAAAAATTTTATGATACTTTTCAAAACATTATGATTTCTGTGCGATCAGTGTGGTATATATTGTGAAAAATATAAGAATATTATTTGTTTCTCAAGTAAAAGATTTAAGTAATGTAAAATTATTATGTTAATAAAAGTTTTTAGTGGTTTTATTGTGTAAATAAATTATTTCAATCATACTTGTATAATAGTGCGGCCTACAACGCCATTTTGAAGCGATTTTTTCAAGTCGGCCAGACTTTTGAAACAGTTTCCTGTGAATGAATCGTACAATCGTGTAAGATAGTGAATCAGAGCCTTAAGAGATTTCAATCTAGACAGGATAATAAAAACTATTATTACCATAATAATTTTACATTATTTCAATTTATATCTCGAGTTGCGAACATTATTTTCATACTTTTCACAATATATACCACACTGATCGCACAAAACCTATAATGTTTTGAAAATTCTCATTAAAATTTTCAAATCCCACGATTTGTCAACAACTCTATCACACAGTTATATTTCTAGTACTTTTTCAGCACACAAATCGCACGATTTGTCAAAAACTCTGTCACACAGTTGCATTTTTAGAACTATTTTAGTACACATGTTACATATGTTTGGTAGAACGAACGATCGTGTAGGATAGTGTATCAAGGCCTTTACAATCATTCTTGTACAATAGTGTAGCACTACAACGCCATTTTGAAGCGCTTTTGTAAAATCGGTCAGACTTGTAAACATTTTCCTGTGAATGAATCGTACCGTGCGATTGTGTAGGATAGTGAAACAGGGCCTTAAAGTCTTAAGAATTGCTCTTATTGATTTGTCTTAATTGCAAAAATCTATAACATGTTTCCAATTTATTTCTTTGTTTAAAGCTGAACTTCTTCTGGTCAGCATTGTCATGATGCTGCTAACATTTGTCAATGCTGTATATGATGTCGGAAAGTATTGCCAACTCATACAACCGGGTACAAAACTACCCAGCTTGGATTCATGTCAAGCCTATCATACCTGCGAAGGCGGTAAACAGGTTAAGAAATCGTATTGCCCTGATAACACTGTTTTTGACAAGGATGCCCAAAGTTGTGTGCCCGAAACAGAGAGTAACTGCTATTACGACGTAACCAATCCCTGTTTTAATAAACACAATCAGTTTACTTACTGCAGCAATGGTTGCAATTGGTATAACTATTGTATTGATGGTGAAATAGCTGGAAATGGTACTTGCGACATTGGTCAAAGATTTTATCTGGCCAATAGTTCTTGTATTTATGGCACATGTGATGACGGCAATGACCAAAACGTTGTAGATGTGTGCGAAATAATGCCAGATGGTGTATTCTTTGGAGATTTTGAAAATTGTCGCGGTTGGCACAAATGTGATACCATGAATGAAATAGCCGGCTTATGTGATGATTCTCTAGTAAGTTATTTGGAATGTTTAAGAAGTAATTTAGAAATTTAATTGGTAAAACTTTTACAGGTTTTTGATGTAGTGTCTGGCTATTGTCTTCCGAATAAGGACAACATGTGCCAAAGAACTAATAATGTGGTTGCGGGTCAGCCAGGCGGGCCACCAAAAAATCCTTGCACCAATGAAACTCAAATAGTTGCAGATGAAAGTATGTGTTCTATCTACTACGTTTGCAAACTTATCAGCCAAAATCCAACAGATACTTACCAGTGGATGCAAAAGAGTTGTAAGAATCAATACTTTGACGTCATTTCTAAAACGTGTAGTAGTACATTATCAGCAAGAGTGTACCCTGGTTGTGATCGTTGTCAGCTTAAAACCGGTTATTCAGCTACTTATTGGACAAATGCTGTCGATCCCATCTGTGAACAATATTTCACCTGCCACAACGGCCAGAAAGTCGGCAATACTGTAAGGTCGTGTAAAGAAGGTTGGTTCTTTGATGAAAGTGCTCAAGCCTGTGTGGGAACTGAAGATATATTTGAACAATATGTACAAAATAATGGTGCTTGCCAAGATTATACATGTACTGATGAATCACGTGAATGTTCGATGGTAGTAAAAAAAACAGAAGCCAGCTCTCAGCCAAATGGTGACAACCCCCCTCAGTCAGCAAATCAAAAGGATACAATTCCAGCACCGATCAAAGCCGTAGCAGCCCCCGAGTCAGTAACAAAAACGCCTGATACCAAAACAGGTACAGCAACACCACCAAAACTCCTTTATAGAAACATTAAACTATAAAAAAAATATGGCACAATAAAAGTGAGTTTCAGTCAAAAGGAAAAAGTTCAATTAATTTATTGAATTTATAATTTTTTATTGCATATTTTATTTAAGATTAATGTAGAATAAATATTGATACGCCAGAACACAAGTCTTGCGTTTAATTGAAACGTTTTTTTATACCTCGAAAATGGCAGAGTTCGCAAGCAAACCAAAAGAGAATTACAGGCATTGAAGTCCATCTGTGACATGTGATACAAGTATGTGTAATAAATAGTTTGAGGTGTGGTCACGTTAGTGGTTTCTCTCTAAATGCACATAATCACCCATATTCTGCTTGTCGGCGGCAATACCGTCGACAATATTATGGCAACATCAATTTAAGACGACATCAATATTAATGTTGCATTCCCTAACAGTTTAGTATTGATCATGATACAAAAAACAAGGTAGCCGCTTCGCTACAACAATACAACAATAATAAAAACAACAGGTATTTTGTTTGTGTAAAATGGCGAATTCACACTTAAGCTGTCAAAAGTAGTTGATAACGAACATGTACAAAAATTTAAATGGCGCCGAAAAAGGTAAACAAAACTTGACAACGAAAGTGCCGCCATATTAACCGAATTCGCCTGAATTCGCCGATGCATCCACCTAATAATTAATTCGCCTTGGTATTGATGTTACCGGTTTCTCGATAATGTCAATAAAACCCAACATACATCTCTAATGTATGTGTCTTACAATGTTCAGACGCTATTATGAAACTGTTAATTCACTCTCTGATCCACTATTGCGAAACAAGGTGTCCAGACGGTTGTTTTTTGTTTCACACTGATATTTACATATATTGTACAAACGTTTCACTAATTCTTTTTTAAAATTTTTATTTAAATCTTTATGTAAATATCCAACTTTTATATGTTCCATGCTTTTCTTTTGATTTTACACACATCAATTATCTGGTTTTTCTTTGTTTACATCTTTGAGAGCAAGTTCAGATAAACTAGCGATAATTTTTTATCAAATTTAGAGATGATACTAGTTTTTGCATGTTTCGCGACAAGATTCAAAATGAACTAAGTTGGTTCGCTCATAAAATTTTGTATGGCGAATCATGTTGGTTCGATCAAGATTGGGCCACGAACCCCGAATGAGAGAGCGAGCCTCGAATATAAGCCTTCGTGTGAACTTGCTATCAGCTGCTTCGTTTTGTTTACCTTTTGATTTAGAACAAAATTTTGTGCAAAATAAGAAAGTTTCTGGAAAAAGAAAATTGGGAAAGTTTTTAAATACAAAATAATTTTCCAGCCATATTGAGACTCCAGTGACGAAGTAAGCAAAACAAACTGACGTCGTACATTTTTAATTCTGGCCAGTGATGGGCTCTTTTCCAATTCCTCTACTAATTTCTGAAATTGGGCGGGATTCGTAATTTTAATTTTTTCCATTTTATTAAAAATTTTTTTTAATTATAATTTTCTTTATTAATTTTTTGACGTTTTTGTTCGAACTCGATGCTAAAAACTGTGACAACAAAATAACTGGCAATTAAAGATAATATTGCCGCCTTTTTCTCTGGTCAAATATGTGTCGGCAGTTATTGATACATGCCAATATTGACAACAGGAATGTCGATTCGCCACAAAATTACAAAATCGGCGTCGTCTGACACCGATAAGCAGAATATGGGTGAATACTTATAAGTACTTAACTATAAAGCGGCGCATACACGTTTCAACTGAATTGATTATTGCCCACACACTTCATAAACTGAATTGAGAGATTTTCTTTCAACTATTAAATTCAATGAAATTATAGACAATTTTAAAAATATATAACGTTCTCTTTGCAAAAACACTACAAATATAAATTTTGAGACCTGATCAAGAGACTCGAACACACACAACACAATCTAATTGAAAGACTTGCTAGTCAACTTGAAAAAATCAAAACATTTTAATTTTTCTTCAACCAAGTCGACAACTGTCAAACTAATCAACTGACAAAGCCATACATGCTTTAATTTGGACAACAACCGACTCAGTTGCCAACTGAGTTGAAACGTGTATGGGGTGCTTAAGATAAATATGTATAGTACACAGAATAGCATAAAATAAAATCGAGTTTTGGAATTTTCGGGGAGATTTCAGAATAGAGACAGGATGTGCCTTTGATTTATATCAGAACCTGCCCAGGTGGCCGGCCTTATCTGATGATGAACTAAGTCCACAGCTTAAATTATTCACAATTAACCAGCGTAGCCAACCCTAAAAGTCTGTCCTCAAAAGTCTGTCTTATGACGTTGACTAGTCTGTGCGTTTGTTCTATGGTGCTATGTATGGTGGTATGTACTTGACTTCATTTTGCTGCGGAATAGGTGAATTGTTAATTTGGATAGCTGAACATGTTTGTTTACGCAGTGTGAATATAACGTGAGTACACTTTTGTTCATTAACTTTAATTTTCCAACTTTTTAACCATATCTCTAATATTGATATATACTCCTGCAAATTTCGCGAAGCCACTTGATGGTTTTCATGTAAGCTGCAGAATGCTGTGTCATCCGCAAAAGTTGAAGTGTGGATTCCGGATCTCGTTGGCATGTCTGAAGCGTAAATCAAATGCTACCTTGGGGAACTCCTTCTGCGATTGTATGTAAGGGGCTTACAAAATCGCCTTCTCTGATTACAAACTTCCGGCCGCATAAATAGCTTTCCAGAAGCTTACAAGCATAATTAACTTTATTTTGTGCATTAATTAATGCTTTTTGTCTTGAAAAGTCTGTCTTATGACGTTGACTAGTCTGTGCGTTTGTTCTAGGGTGCTATGTTTAGCCCAAAAACCAAACTGCTTCAATATTAGAGTCAACTTCGCCATTAACAATTTTTCGAACAGTTTTGAAATTTTTGGCAGTAGATTTATTGATCTGTATGATTCTACTTTAGTGGGATCCTTTCCTAGTTTGGGTATTATAGTAAGCATGGACACCTTTTACTCTACAGGATAATACTCGAGACGTAAAATAGCGTTAAAAATAAAAATCAGAATTCTTCTAGCTACACGAGATAACTGCTCAAGCATTTTATCAGTAATTTTATCAATACCTCGAGCTTTTCTGGGTGTGTGTTACAAATATCGTTTTCAACATCTTGAAAACTAAGTCTCAAAGACAGAGGCGGTCTAACAGCATATGACGGTAGGGTACCATTTAAGATTAAAAAAAAGTGTAAAGAGGGGCGCTAACATAATGACGCGCAGTGTACATATATTTTTAATTGTTGTTTAATTGTAATATTTTATTTAAAACGTTTTGTGCAAATCAGTTCAAACCATGTGCCATAGATAAAACATGTGGAAATAATGCATCAAACCGATACTGTCAAGTCTCTTCACATGTAGGTATGTATATACAAGCTTATGTACATATGTATGTTTAAACATAGCTTGTGTTAGTGTTCATTAAATCAATTTATTTTGCACACTAAGGTTCGATAAGAAATTAAATATAAATTTTAATATTCTTAGCTAATAAAATTATCGCATTTCTCTGCAGAAATATCTGAAGAAAAATCCATCACTATAACAATAGTATGCACATACAAACACATTACTGGATAACGCATATTATTTGACATAAATTTTTATCAATACTTAGATATCTAAGCATTTTAATTAATTACTTTTATTTGACTAAAGGAAGCGTTCATTAAAATATCTATAAAAGTTTCTATATAAAAGCAAAAAGTTTAATAAGCTTGACAGTCTGTGTTGAGACAACCTTATACAAGTGTGGAAGAGAAATTTCTCATGAAATGATTGGTATGAAAATTATTATCTTAAAAAAAGTTACAAAAGAAGTTGTCATAAATTCTTTAAATTGTGAAAATACGAGTACTACACTCAAAATATTATGTATGTTGGTAAAATCAACGTAAAATTAAATACAAAATAAATGAAAATGCAGTTAAAAACCGGTTAACTAAAAATCAAAATAAAAACAATTTATTTTTAAATGTTAAAAAAATAACTGTATAAACACCGTAATAAACAGGGTGGCTGATCAATTTTGCTACATTAAGAAACTCAAATAAGTTTTTATAAAGTGTATGTAATTTATTTTATAAAAATTCATTTGAAAAATGATACATTTTTATTAAAGTAATTCATGAAAATTTGAAAATAATTAAATTCAAATAGCCTCCACCCTCGTTGACACATGTGCGACATCTTATCAAACAGTTATTCATTACTGCGTGATGTGTTGCAGCGGGAACTCTCTCCATTACCGTTCGAATGGATTGCTTTAAATCATACAAATTTGTTGTTTTTTTTTCTAAGCTTCTTGTTTTCAATAATCCCAAAAAAAAACATTAGGTGCGGTGAGATCAGGAGACCTGGGAGCCCAATGGAATGTGTAGTTTCTTGAATTCAGTTTATTGGGAAATTTTTTCTCAATTCTGTTATAACAGGCGTAGCAATGTGGCATGTTGTACCATCTAGTTAAAACCAAACAGTGTTGAAAGTGATTCTCTTTTGGCGCAATTCTGTAAAGAACAACTCTTTCAAATGATTAAGTAACGGTCTCCATTGAACGTAACGGTAAGACCGCTTTCTTCGAAAAAGTAAGGCCCGACAATGAACCTTAAAGAAACTGCACACCACACTGTGATGCGAAGTAAAAGTAATTGCATCTAATGGAGTACGAGAATCTGTGGGTTAGAATTACTCCATATTCGACAATTCTGTTTGTTAACATTGCCGTTTAAATCAAATTAAGCCTCGTCAGACATAAAAATGCAGTTAAAGACGTTTTCATCCTCTAACACCATTTGAATGATCTTCTTACAAAATTCCAAGCGAATCGGGAAGTCTTTAGGATTCAGTTTGTTTGTTCATTGAATCTTATGTGGAAATAAGTTTAAATATTGGTGCAAAATTGTCTGCAGTGACTGTCTGCTTACATCCATTTAAGCAGATAAGCTCCTTGTCGAAACTATAGGATTTTATTGGATTGATCCTAACTAAGCTTATTTAATTAAACAATTATTTCTTTTTATCCTTTCATTTTATTTTTATATTTCTTTAAAGGTCAAACTATTTTGTTTGGCGTTACCATCCTGCTAATAAAATGCTGTTATGCTGAATACGATGTAGAAAAGTATTGCCAGCTCATTCAACCGGGCACAAAACTTCCCAGTTTGCAATCATGCCAAAACTATCACACCTGCTTGGACAATGGTATGGCTGTTAAATCCACTTGTCCTGATGACAATATATTTGACAAGGATGCCCAAACTTGTGTACCCGCTTCTGAGAGCAACTGTCATTTTGGTCTCTCAAATCCCTGTCAAAATAAACACAATCAATTTGCTTACTGCAGCAATGGTTGCAATTGGTATAACTACTGCGTTGATGGTCAAATAGTGGGAAATGGTACTTGCGAAATTGGCGAAAGATTTTATCCAGCTAATGGGACATGTATTTATGGCCAATGTGATGACAGCGATAACACAGATTTTGTAGATATGTGTGAAATAATGCCTGATGGAGTATACTTTGGCGATTTTGATGATTGTCATGCCTGGCATAAATGTTCTGCCCTTAATGAACAAGTCGGTACTTGCGAAGATTCTATGGTAAGAAGTTTCCGTTTTTAGAAAAAAAACACTTTTCATTTAAAATTTAAACCCCCTTTTAAAGGTTTTTGATGTCACCTCGGGCTTCTGTTTACCAAACAATGGTAATATGTGCCAAAGAACCCATAATCTGGTGTCTAGTCAAGCCGGTGGAGCACCCAAACAGGCTTGCACAGCATCAAATCAAAAACTGGGTGACCCAAATGTGTGTTCCATTTATTATAGCTGTAAATATAATTCTCCTGCCACTACTTACGAATGGGTGCAACTTAACTGTAAAAATCAATACTTCGATGTGATTAGTCAAGAGTGTAGAGACCATACATTAGCAAAAGTCTATCCGGGTTGCGACCGTTGCGAGTTTACAGTCGATCCTACTACCCCTTATTGGGCAAATGCTGTCGATACAAAGTGTCAGCTATACTATACCTGCCAAAATGGCAGGAAAGTTGGCACAAATTTGGGATCTTGTGAAGAAGACTATTTCTTTGACGAAACTGCGCAATTTTGCATTGAAGGAGAAGAAAGTTTAAAAGAATATGAAACCTATAATGGCGCTTGTCAGCAGTACGCATGCAATGATACACGGGAGTGTTTCTTGACAACCTGAGGAAACGAAACTCTCTCTGATCTTATTTATGAAAACAACAAAATATTATTATTAATTCATTAACTTAAACGAAAACAGCAACCTTTTGCTTAATCATATACGAGTTATTTTATGTAAATAAAAAAACACATTTTTTGCTAATAAATAAATTTTATTTTGTAGTGTTGTAGTTGTATGCCTTAAGGTATGCTATGGAAACATTTAGTACACTAACAGAAATAGTTCCCCCCTATCATGAAAAATTTTTCGCTTAAAATTTGTTCGCTTTTCCCAAAAGTGCGATCATGAATCATTTTTCCCATTAAATGTGTTCCCATTTTCTGACACGCAATTCAGCGGTGAATAATGACACGCAGAAACAAATGCTCCCATTCCAAATTTCGCCTTTTTCGCCATTTTTGTGTCAATTTGTTCATTTTATTTCCATTAGGGAACTAGAAAAAAATGTAAGTAGTTGTTATATTTTAATGGATATTTAAATTAACTAAAAACTATTTTTAGGTCTAAATCAATAATATGCAACATGACATGCTTCTCAATAGGATGTAAAATAACCGATCCATTGCATGTGGTTTTGTGAAGATTTCTGTGCGGGCTTCATATTCCATGTGAAGGAATCATGGCAGGATTCGGAATTTGTGGCATCAAAGAACGTGATTCTCATATTACTATCGCTTAATTAAAAAAAAAAATCTGTATATAATTCAAGCTATTATATTTATGAATGTATAATGTATACTTACGAGAGTGGTACTCAAACTTTCTAAAATTTTCTTTTTTGCTATAATAAAAGTGGTTGTTTTTATTTGGACTTACAATATTGACGTGTGTTCCATGATGACGCCGGGACGCCAAATTTTTTGGTATCCACCCTCTGCAATAAAACGTAAGCATGTGCTCAGTTTTACGATGGGCGGAATACCTATGGTTTTTTGGTTTCTGGCAGAGAATATGTCAAAATATTCAACAGGTATGAAAACGCCAACTGAATAAATTTGAAATGGAAACACATTGTTTATATTAAATAAACTTAACCCACTTGCAATGTATCCGGCAACTTTAATGGATTAGATGCATCTCGCAAAGCACGACGAGCTATCCGCTGTTGCTGAATCTCCTTCTCTTGTAGTGATATAATGGCACCAATACTGAAATTTTTTTGCATTTTAAACTACAGATTTGTATATGTTAATTATAAAACTGAAATTTAATTACTTTTTACATCAATTACCCCCAAAATTTTCAATAATTTTTACTTTGCATTTATATTTTCTCCTTCCCTATCGTATACTCACTACATATTGATAGCAAAACAAAAATTCCCATGATATTCATGATAGCAAATTTCCCTACTTGGGAAATGAAAATTTTATACGAATAAAAATTTCGCATTTATTCACGACAGGGTTAATGTAAAATCGCAAAATAGTTTCGTTTTTAAAAGGCGCATTAATATATTATTATTAACCATGTGCTGAGAAATACAAAATTTTGAAATCACTTGTTAGGTAAAAATCGCAAATCGCATTTTTCCGTGTGCTAAAGATTGCGCGTTTTGTTTAAGCAAAAATAGTCGTATGTGTAGAATTTGGTAGCACTTGCTTGGGGAAAAAAATAGTTGTGCCAAGGGAAGTCGCCATTTTTAAAGTAAACAAATGCAACACAGCATACTGACCAAGGTGCATTAATGTATACACGGTGGCAGCACTACGGCATGTGACAATTTTTTGCTACTGGCAATATAGGAAGCTATTTACGTCAAATGTATTGTTTACATTTTTGAAAGTGAATTTAGTGTTTTATTCTGAATTAAACATATACAAATTATTTTGTGAACATATAAATAATTCAAACAAATATAATTTATAATTATGAAAACGTACATTCATAGTTTATAATTGTGAAAATAGTATCAAATATTTTTGATAAACATAGAGTACCACATGTCTATTTTTGTTGTATTGTTGTAATTTTGCTCTAGTGCTGCCACCGTGTAAACGTTAATGCGCCTTGTTCAGACGGTAATATTAAACACTTGGCTCGCTCTTTCAACCACAACTGCGAAACTAAAGGCCGTGTCAGATAAAACTTTGTCGCTTTGCGTGAAGTTTACACGTTTAACAGAAAAGCGCAAAGCAAATGATGTATGTTACAATAAAAACCTTGGCAACGCTCACGATTTGTTTATTTATCTAAAAATATTGCTGCTAATTTTTACATTTAATCAGTTCTTATGATAACAGAAGTTAGAAATATTATTAGACGAACTACTGAAATTGGTTCTAATTATTTTCTTAGTGCATAGAGCTATTAGAAAAAACTTCAACGGGTAAAAAGATGAGAGGTGCCGAACTTTTCGCTTCGCGTTGCGTTAAAAGTGCTCTATGTGAAATGTTTCATTTCACATATATACATTTTATCTTAAATGTCAAAGCGAATTTGCAACGCAAAGCGAAGCAAAAGTTTTATCTGACACGGCTTTAAGTGTTCAGACGGTCGTTTTGGTTCCACGCTGATGTTTACATATTTTGATTGTAAAATCAAAAGTGTTTCTTTTGGTTTAACACACATTAATTATCTGTTTTTTTTTTAATTTTTGTGAGAGCTAGGTCAGATAAACTAGCGATAATTTATTATCAAATTTGGAGATGATAGTAGTTTTTGCATAGTTCGCAGCAAGATTCAAAACGAACCAGGTTGGTTCGCACTCAAACTTTTGTATTGCGAATCATGGCAATCAATATCATTCAGTCAAGATTGGGCCGCGTACCTCGAATATAAGCCTTCGTGTGAACATGCTATTATGGGAAGATGTTAACATCTTCCTAAAATGATGATAGATGTTGCTCGGTGTAAAAAGCCTATAACACAAACAAAACCATTTACTTTGTATTTTTTGTTTTTTTTTTTTTTTTTTTCATATGTAACTGTTGCTTGAAAAATGTATGCGCACATTACAACAGTGCTATCAAGGTGCATTAATGTATACACGGTGGCAGCACTACGGCATGTGACAATTTTTTGCTACTGGCTATACAGGAAGTTATTTACGTCAAATACATTGTTTACATTTTTGAAAGTGAATTTAGTGTTGTATTCTGAATTAAACATATATAAATTATTTTGTGAACATAAAAATAATTCAAATAAATATATTTTATAGTTATGAAAAGGTACATTCATAGTTTATAATTGTGAAAATAGTTACAAATATTTTTGATAAACATAGCTTACCACATGCCTGTTTTTGTTGTATTGTTGTAATTTTGCTCTAGTGCTGCCACCGTGTATACATTAATGCACCTTGAGTGCTATAAAATAGTTTTATTTATTTTAAATTCAGTGGTAAATCAGCTCTGGGCTGAAGAACAGCTCTCGCATCATCGTAATTATTTCTTAAGTGCGGTCAGGCTTGTGTTTGTTGTTCGGTCTTCGAGAGTTTTGGGTCTCACTCGTACTGGTTAACGGTTTGCCTCAACTAACTGTATTGGTTTACGGTTTTTTTTAAGGTTATTCATTGTTAACCACGTGGAAACTTCCTATGTGAAGGCATAGGTTGTTATAGTTAGTGACAGTGACGCTACAAAAGTACTGTTAATACCATCTTGGGCATTATGGTCTTTGTCACCCCGCCCATGCTGTACATCCTATACTTTGCAACTGTATAGTTACTAAATAAATAAATAAAATTATTTTGAATAGTGAAAAAAAATGTTTTTAAGATAACAAAGAGAAAAAGAGCCGTTAGTTTTTTGAACATTTTTCGCATTTAAGTTTGTAATAGCGTAACTTAAATTAGTGCGTCAAGCGTAATTTAGTATCAAAACAAATGTCATACAAACTGAACCATTTTTAGGTTACAATTATTGAAACTAATGTGTTTTTTTTTTAATTTTTTTTTTTTTGTGAACATGTGATTATAAACTTCATTCATAAAAATAAAAAATTATAAATTGATGAGTAGTGTAGCGACTACGAAACAGCTAGTTGTTCCCCAGCTAAAGATTTGATTATTATTTTTCTTGTCTTCTTCAATCAACAATTATTTTTTTTTTTTTTTTTTTTTTTTTTTTGGAGCATTTTTATTTATTGAATCTTCAAAATGAACTAACAATAAGTATTCAAATCTTAATACTAAATTTAAAATTAAAAAATATGATTCTTATGTCCGGCCAATGCTAGACAAAAAGTTTTATTATGCGGGAGCTATGTCGGTAAAATCACCTATTGAGCAATCTGATGGTGGCAGCGGTATCCCTTCTTTTAAGCCGAGTGTGGCCACCAAAGTTAAGTATATTGCGCGCAAGAGGATTTGGATGAAGTTCCAGTTTACTGACATACCTTGTCGCGTACTTAGAAAATTCCTCTTTTACCAGCGGAACACTAAGATCTTTATGAATTCGTGAATTTTTTACGTACCATGGAGCTGCAGTAATCATTCGAAGAATTTTGTTTTGTCGCCTTTGGATTTTTTCAATGTTTGACGCTGAGGCGGTGCCCCATAATTGAATTCCGTAGCACCATATGGGCTTCAGAATTGCGTTATATAACAGAAGTTTGCAATCCAACTTCAATGTCGAGTTTCTGCCCATAAGCCAATTTAGTTGCGCAGCTTTTAGTTTCATCTGAGTGACTTTTGCTTCAATGTGAGACTTCCACGTTAGCCTACGGTCGAGGTGTATACCAAGGTATTTGACTTCACTGTGCTGCGGAATAGGTGTGTTGTTTATTTGGATATTATTGATCACAGCAAATTTGTATTGTAAAAAATCCTTCTTAAGAAAAAAAAACTTAAGAAAGGAAAAACTTGAACTAAAACCTGATGTACATATAAACAAACCAACCAATTTTTAATTTAAAAAATTATAAAAGTTCAACAAAAATTTAACAAATTTAAAAATTATAAAATTTACTTTTTTGACTTAAAAATAAAAGTTTTCCTGAAAGTTTGTAAATTTCTTTAGCGTTGAAAAGACTTTTTTTACAAACTGTAGGTCATTATAGTTAGTTACTTACACCCAATTTTCACGACTACTTTAAAATACATGTTTTTTTTTATTTTAATTTAAAGCTGCTACCAAAATCATGTTACATTTTCATCATGATTTTTGAAGACGTATCTTTTTTTCAATTGTAGTTGCAAAATAATATCGTTGGTCCCTTTTTATCCTTTTGTTAGTATCGATACAGTCACCTTGACGAACGAAGGTAAATGAAAAATAATAATATTACAAATGATAACAAAAAGAAGTTAGGAAAAAAACACGAAAAGCAGAGTTCGTGTCTTTTGGTTTACCCCTCTTTCATTTCTATAAAATTTGCCCACAAATATGAAAGACATGACTTAAAGACGTTTGAAAAAATCATCGTAAAAATTGGGTGTTAGTTAGTTAAGGGCACTTCAGACTATCACACTTTGTATTAAGACTTGTCAAAAAATCAAATAATACGTGCAAGTGTGATAGTGTGAATGTAAAACGTTATGAAAATGAGAAATAATACGGTAAAAGATTTGACATCCCATAACACTTCACCATTTTTAGAAATTTGTTTAAACAATAAGATTTTTCATTGGATCAGTGTTGCATTTTTTGCAAAAGCAAATAATAAAAATATTAAACCCAGACGTTAAGTAAATTGGCTGTTTATTTTCAAGTCATATTCCTTCTTTAACTTTAGGTGTGATAGTGTGAAAACAAAATGTAATGGTACGTTAGATTTTTTGACAGTCGCAAAAAATATCTTTAGATTTTTGTCCCACAAAATCCAATCAAAATCTTAAGACTTGTATGATAGTCTGAAACGCCCTTTAGTTGTAGCAATGCTATACATCTACTGATAATATCATTTCGTGCAGAAGTTCTATGTTACTCCGCCCATGCTGTGCATCCTGAAAATTTATTTTTTATTAGTATAGTTAAAGGCCCAATCAGACTATTATACAAGTATAAATACTTTCATTCGATTTTGTGAGATAAAAGTCTAAACACATTTCTTGCGACTGTCGAAAAGTCTAACGTAAATTAGATTTTGCATTCACACCATCACACTTGATATAAACCAACATAGATGTGCCATCATAAAACTTTTCACGGCGGCAGGTGCGCTATTTGTCGTAGGCGATAAACGTGCCGGCGCGTGAAATTCTTCAACAGTTAAAATAATAATTATGTATAACACATCCAAATTCAATAGCATAAACATATTTTATGTTCTAAATATAGCACGAGCAAAATACATTTATAAATGACAGCTAAATTCCAAATTTCGAGCTTTTTTATAACTACAAAAAATACTATCAGTGATGGCACCCCATCGCATACGAAATAGCCGACTACTCAATTTTTAATTAGCTGGTTTGCTAAAAACCACAACCCTGATCCAATCTAAAGTATTATCGTTTTGAAAAGTTTCAAAAAACAACAAAGTCGTATGTGATGTCAAATTTTTATCGTATTATTTTTCGTATGTATGACGGATTACATTCAGACTATCAGACTTGCACGTATTATTTAAATTTTTGACAAGTATTAATACAAAGTATAATAGTCTGAACTGGACTTAAGTAAATAACTAATTTTAAAGTTAAGCGGTTAAAATGTTAAAAATAGCAAACAACTGCCACATGCCACAGAGTTGCCATCTTGAATATGTTTATGCACTTTGGAAAAAGTATTGTTTTTTTTTTAATATTGTAGACCTGCAAGAATAGTGTTTCGAGCTAGTAAAGTGAATTCTTTTATTCTGAAAAATCAGATAAAACGTTTGATGATAATTGAATGAAAATAAATTATTCCAGGCAATTGCGCTGGGGAAAAAAATATTTGTGTAGTATTGCATATTCAATAAAATAAGAATTAATAACATTATAAATAAAGAGTGTGCGTTATTGCATTGCATGACGCAACAGTACATGTTGTATTATCAATAACTACCAAATTTAATTAGAAATTTCTTGACGGGAATCTTATCAGCAAAATTTGACAAGACAGTCGAATTTATAAATGTTTATTAGTTATCATTTGTACACATTTTAGCTTAAATCCTAACCATAAATATAAAAGAGAAATAAATCGCAAAATAAAGAAGCTGATAACATTTTATATATGGCAATAGGAGTAGGTGCCACAGTCACCTTACAATTAAATAAGACAGTATCTTTAAAGGCACGCTTATAGCCATACCTAAATTGATGCTTTACTTAAATTTACTCTTTACTACCATGCTCAAATAAAACCGTCAACGTTTAGTCAAAAACAGGGCTGCCAGAAAAAATATGGAAGAAATAGTCAATATCCCGATAATTTATGAAAATATCGTCATTTTAGTTTTGAAATATCGTCAAGAAAATCGGACTTATAAAGATGCCAAATTTTTAGTGTATTTTAAATTTCTATTTAAAAATATAAACGATTTTTAATGTAAGCTTATAGTCTAAAATTTGTGCGTTTGGAAAAAATATAAGAATTTATTAAAGAATTTAGTTTTTAGTCAAGAAAGAAAAGAAAATCGGACTTATAAAAATTACAAATTTTTAGTGTATTTTAAATTTCTATTTAAAAATATAAACGATTTTTAATGTAAGCTTATAGTCTAAAATTTGTACATTTGGAAAAAATATATGAATTTATTAAAGAATTTAGTTTTTAATGAATTACAGTTACATACATACGTACTTATTATGGTATAAAAAACAAGTGCGCTTTGATACATTGAATTATCTGAAAATTTTAGAAAGATATGTCTGAATTGAATAATTCTAATAAATTGGATTTAATTGCAATATCAAGCAAGTGCGAAGAATTTAATTTTAATTGATCTTTATAATAAAGAATACCGTCAATTGCTTAATATTCTAAAAATTTTCATATTTTTGTCATATTTTAACTAACTTGGCTGAATACTAGTCAATATATTTTTTAATAATATTGAATATATTGGAAATGCTCGCATTTCAATTGATTTTTTTTTTCTAAAACAGTATAACTTTGTTTCTTAAAGCTCTAAACACTTAGCCGACTTCACAATTTCACGACTACAAATGAAGTTAGCTTAAAATGCTGCCGTCCATCAGCAACATAATTATTTTAAAGACAGCAGCAGCACTATGTGTATTTAAACAATGCAAATTTCAGAGGTGCCACATATATATTTCACATGAATAAAATTAAAATTACCGACTGAAAACGTAAACATATCACGTAAAACTGTAAAAACTAATCAATTTATTTGTTTATTTTATTTATGTGATGTTTATTTCTATTAAATATTTCAAACAAATTTTAGTTTTTATTGCTGCCAATTTATATTTATAGTGACAGCACTGCAGTTACTTTTTGCTGCTTACAAAAATAGAAATTAGTATAAGTTGGCAGCAGCAGCAAATACTGTTGTGAAGTCGTGATGCTGTGATGTCGTTAAAATAATCGTGTGCATTTAAACACATGTATTTTATTTTTGACAGATTGCTGCTTGCTGTCTGCTGTCGTCTATGTGTTTAAAGCTTAAGGACGTGATTCACTATCCTAGACAATTGTGTGATCTACCTAGTATAACTTGTGTGCTGAAAAAGTACCGAAAATCGAGTGATTTGAAAAGTTTTATGAAAAATCGTGTAGAGTATTGAATCAGGGCTTCTAGATATACTTTGTGTCTCATCTATAAAAAATTTAATGTTGCCATGCTTTTCACACATGTTGTATATAGTACATAAGGATTTTTGACAGATAAATTACGCTTGATACGCTTACAGCCATCCCTAAACAGGAGCGGCAAGCGTTTTTTAGCTGTTAAAAATTCTCATGTCCGACCATTTTGTATGGAGCATACCGAAACAACGCGGCGGCAACGATTTGCAATTGGAAAATCCAATTTTGACAAAGCGTTTCACAGTAAAGTAGGTTGCAAAAGAAATCAATTGTAACCAAAGTGTGAAGAAAAAATATAAGAAAGGAAAACAAGCAAATAAAACATTTGTGTATTTCTTATTAGACTATTTTCAATATGATATAGTAACCTTCCAACTTATTTAAATAACTCATTTTTAAAACTTTAATTATTTTATTTTAATATAATAAAAAAGTCATAAACAATAATGCCGTCCGACCAGCTATCAAGATTATCAGGGTTGCTTTATTTGTTTGTTTGATAACCCTGCTTTTATCGTTTTGACATAACGTTGCCGCTTTTTTTAGGGATGGTGTTTCAGCGTTAAAGCTCAGCGGAAAAAAAACGTTCAGCTTGGCGCTTTTTTTAGGGATGACAGTTATTTAGGTTGCGCTGTAAGACGAATATTGCAGAATATACGGGTTTTAGATTTTTGTTTTATATTTTACTTCTAAAAATAGCTTTTTTTTGTGGCAAAATTTATAAAAAGTTTTTAATAATATTTCCCTTTTTTATGTAGAATTTAACCTTTTTTGCCGCAAAGTTTCAAATCGCCAGCAAAATTAATAATGGCATGACATAATTATGTAGAGTAATATAATGGAAAGAAAAAAGTAGATTAAATACAACACGGGTTTCCCTTTATAAATAACAAAATTATGGAAATCAATATTTAGTTTAACTTTAAAGTTCTTTTAAATCACTGCAGATTGTTGTTTTGTTCTAAAACCATGAAAGGTATAATTTTTTAAATGAAGTGATAAGAATTAGAAAGTAATCTTTCAACAAAAATTAAAAACATTGGGCTTTATTCGTAATTAAAGATAAAGTATACTTTAGGACAACTAAAGTTAACTTTTTTAAGTGGCGGTTCTACCTTATAGATTAAATTAACTCTTAAATTTAAAACCAGCTGGGCTCATTTAACTCATCTTGGCATGACTTCTGAAGCAGAAATTTTTTTTTTGCATTTTATATAAGACACGTGGTTTTGATATGACCACTAGCTAATGTTTGATTAGGTCGCTTTTACATTTAGACAGCTCTGATGGACAGACATTTTTCATTCCTCTCTTGGGCTTGCCTAACCCGTTAATTAAAAGGGCGACAGAAGATTTTTATTCTTTTTCGTTGTTGCTTTTTTTAACACCGCCAGTATACTGATATGAAGTTGAGATTGATATGAAAAAATTGCGAACTACGAATTATTTTTCTAATAACTTTCCCTTTAAAATCAAAATATCTTACAGATTTGGCGCTAATATTAGGCGTGCTTGTAGGCTTGCTGTTGACAGCGCATGGCAATGCCTTAAAATTGAAGCTTAACTCTTCAGAAGATGTTTGCGTTTTATTTCCAGATGGAGCCATTTTGCGTAAACCAGGCTCCTGCACGGAAACCATTAGGTGTCAAGGTGGCGAAAGTTTTCCACACACTGTAAAATGTTCAGGTGATAAAATTGTGAAACTGGATAAAATGACTTGTGCAACTAATAGCAAGGCAAGTAATAACAAATATTGTACACCTAGCTGTGCAAAATCTAGTCCCACATATATTGAGGATAACAAAAATTGTCAAGGCTGGACTGAATGTAAGGCAGGAAAGGTTATTCGGACAGGCAGCTGTCCCGATGGGCAAATTTTTGTTAAAGACCAACAGCGTTGCATTTACGATAACGGCGAATGCAGTAAAACATATGATATTTGCCAAGTGGCTAAAACGAATCAAAACTTTTGGGATAAAAGAAGTTGTCAAAAATATTACTCTTGCAATGCTAGACAAACACTGGTATCGACCAAATGTCCGGTGTCAACCTTTTATGAAGTTAATAGCGGCAAATGTGTTCACAGAAGTCAAGTTGATTGCAATGAGCACCCTGTGCCTGATGAAGCCTGTGGAACAAAAAAACTAGCCTTATTAAATCGTTTCATAAGTGATCAATCGACTTGTCGTGGTTATTTCTATTGCCGAGATTTGGGCAGAAGTGCAGATGGTAATTATATTCCGGATGTGTCACCCGGTTGGGGACAATGCAAACCAAATGAGTTTTTCGATGCAGAGTTGCAATATTGTCGGGATATGAATAGTGTCAAATGCAACGATGACCGTTGTGATGGTCTTACTAGCGGTACAATTTTAAGTGAAATGCCTGGCTGTCAACATTATTTGGTATGCAAAGACGGCTATACAGATTACGAAGCAAAGTGTCCGGATAACAAGTTTTTTGATCCGATGGTGGGATCCTGTGTCGATGAACAAGTATCGTACCCAATTTGCAATTGAACATATGTAATGTATTCTAATTGCCAATAAAAATTTAAAATAAAGTTAAAAAAATCTTCCAACAAGAAGCTAAGGCGAATTCATAACAGGTAAATGCAGCAAAACAATAAATACAACATTAGAAAAAAATGTTAGTGATATGTCAGAGGAAAAATATAAACACAAAAAGGAATTAAAAAAAATATAATAAAAAAATATTTACAAGAAAAGAAAAACCAGTAAAAAATTATAAATATCTTGTTTTCTATGTTTCCCAGCTATCTATATGTCGACATTTCATAGGAACTACCCTAATCATCAGTAGACTTTGGAAAGTTTTTTGAAAGATATTCTCAAACATTCAACTTTATATCCCAACAATCCAAATAAATTGCTGAGAATTTAAAAAGAAAAATGCTCTAATAATATCCGTCAAAACACAAAAAACAAGCTTTTCTATTTATAAACGTCTCTAACATTTCTTTACATAGAAAACAAGCTATTTATGCAAGAGCAAGACGAATTTGAACAGGTGAATGCAAGCGGGAAGGCGAATTCAATACTATGTATTTTGTTATTGTAAAACTCACTGCGAATGCCAAAATCTAAATTCGCCTAGGATTGTTCAGCTAATAAAATATGTTACATAAACGTTAAATACAAATTTTTATAATTGTTTGTAATTAAAACCACAGATTATAATGGTTTTTCACTTTTAAATTCACAAAACTTTCTTGAAACTTCACTAAATCATACAAAAAAAATGGCGCGAAAATGTTTGTAAAAAAAAGAAACAAAATTTGACAGTCTCATGAGAAAAAACGCGACAAGCAAAAAATAATCACCTGAACTGTAAAGTTCACCTAGTAAATAATTCGCCTTGTGCAAGAGCAATAAATACAGCACTACAAAAAATAAATCTTTTTCAAATGTCAAGGGAAAATATAAACACAAAAAGGAATTCAAAAAAAATATTTGAAAAAAAATTTACAAGAAAAGAAAAACTTTTAATTATCATAGAGCAAGGTGAAAATGGCCAGACAGATTGGGGAGGATTCCGGATCATACCTGGCGCTCAAGATACAATACATAATTTAAAAAATTGTTTTAAACGTTTTTTTCTTTAAATTTCTTTCTGACAATTGAGACAGATTAAAATTAAAAAAAAGTTACCAGCTGCGCTGTCAAATTCACCTGTTATGAATTCGTCTTGGGCGAAATGAACTAGACAAACTACTTGACAAGCATCCATAATTTTACATTTGTACAAACGTTGCATTGTTTGCCTGTTTGCACAATTATTTCAAGCTTGTTTGCGCGAAAAGCAAAAATTGCTGATTTTCGCACAAACATGTTAATGTTTGTCAAACCACTTTTATTGTTTAGCGCAGATTGAAGTAGTAGAAAAAGTACACAAAATAAAGCAAGAAATAGTCGTCTTATTAAAATATAGAACTATAAGTAGGTCTGCCTTCTTTGTGGAAAAATTAAAAGCAAAATCTATAACCACTGGGTATCAAGAAATAGGGGCTAAAACATTTTTGCTGAAATGTAAAAAGAGAAATATCTTATTAGAATATAGAACTATAAAAAGGTCTGCCTTCTTTGTGGACAAATTAAAAGCAAAATCTATTTGAACACAAAAAGAAGTAATTAATTTGTATGAATTATGTTTGTGACGTTTGAGTGCAAACGGAATGCGCGTGTTTGCCAAACGGTTTGCATAGTTTATGTGGCACTTAACTCTACACGTATGTGTGTATCTAGTGTACAATATATTTGGAACCAAAGGTAAAAAATTATTTCAAGTGTCATTTGATAAAAGAAGTCAAACTTCAGTACACTTTTATTAGAAAACTATGCCTAGAAAGTGTTATTCTACTTGAAAATTCTTCAAAATTAAGGTTAAATCTTTATTCTGGCAACGTTGAGATAAGGGTATGCCACCAAAGCAGTGGCTAGCACTTGTCCGATATTTTGTTTTAAACCTAACTGCCATAGAGCCTGCTGTCATAATGAAAAATATTAATATAACTCCCAGAACACTTTTTGTTTTATTTACAATCAACATCGTGCGTTTTGATTGGGCCACCCTTTATAAACCAGTGCCTAAAAATACAACACTATGACATCAAATAAAAACCAAGCATATAATTATTAATCTTTAAGAGTTAAATTTTAGAAATTTATTTATGATAACATGCCGGATAGGTTACAATTTCTGGTGTACAGAGCGCTTTCTCTTCATCAAAGAACAAATTTCCACAACTTTCCTCACTAACTATGCGACCATTTTCACATCTTAAATAATGACGACAGCCTTTTTGATTGCTGGTAACAAAGGTGCGCGTACTACCTTGACACCGATTATATGCACACACGACATTCTTGGGATCTAAGCACTTTTGTTTTTCCTGGCTAAAGAATTTATTGCCGGGACATTGATGAAATGTGGGATTGGGATCTGCCTCCTTGCCAACATCTGCACAAAAGAAACTGCCTTGACACGTTGCACCATCTTTCACGAAATAGTTACGCTTGACTTTCTTGCCCACAACACAAACATTTTTTGGCACTGGTTTACAATCAGATGATGGTTCCGGTTCACAAACGCCTTTGGCGGCATTAAAATAACGCGCAGTGGTGGGACAAAATGAATTTTTTAACTCAACTTTTTGTGTTTTCTTATCCAAAACACACTCGTAATAGCGACCACAGTAATTTTCATCCTTAAATTTAACGCCAGTGCTAACAATGGCACAATAGTTTAGCTTACTTCTGTCACAATCCGACATCGGAGCATCGATGCAAGCTTGAAGCGTCTGATTAAAGTGATATTTGGGCCCGCAGTAACCAGCAAGAGCCAATTCTTTATCCTGGCAGTAGTAATAGCCAAAACAAGATTTCGGATCTGCTACAAATTCCCCAACCCACCAGGTGCAATCAATGGCACAAGTGCTGTTATCAATTAAATGTGTTTCACATTTATGAGTGTCCTTATTATAAAAAGGTTTGGAGCCCGTACACCTGATGCCATTCATTGACTTGAAATTTTTGCATTTTATTTCTTGGCTACAATCGTCCGGATGACGCAATTCGGTGCCATCGGCAAAAATGCTACAGGGATCAATATCACGCTGGGCCTCGATTATTGAGAGGGGAACTAAACATGCAAGGAGCAGCGGTACTAAAAATAATATTAAGTTTTCTATTGCGAGAGATAAAATATTTGTTAAATTTCGTTTTTAACTGTTTTTCATATTTGCATATGTATGTATTAAGTGATTTCAATACCTTTCATTTTGAATACTCAAAACCAATTCTCCATTGTCCAGCTAAAAACTGAAGAGTTTTATTGGTTGTTTTGGTTTATTTATAATATCTTGAGCATTTCTGGCTGGCTGTGGCCAAAAGTGTCTAATGAATTGGTTGAAAATATTGGCAAAGATAAGATTAATTAAAAACTGATTAAAATTTTCTATAAAAAACTTGTTCACACATAATATTAATAAGGGATATTTTTTTATTTTCTTTTTGTTTTTGAAGTGCTTTTAACTAGAGTTGTGTAGTTCGCGAACGAACTAGAATAATTAAACTATTCAAATGAGAGAACTAAGTGAGTCGATCAATATGCGAGCTCTTTTAGTTCCGTAGTTCATGTTTCTTTTTTTTTTTTTTTTTTGTCTTTCTTCAAGTTTTCTTTTTCGTTAATGTCTCTTTATTCTGGGAGACTTAAACCTCGATTATCCGGCTGTCGTGGGAGCGACGCCAGCACGAGTAATCGAAATATACGGTTAATAGAGGTTATGTTAGATTAGGTTAAATAAGAAGGCCTCTGGATTTCCTGATGTAACCTAGGTTCTTCAGCTCACTTCGATCCCGAAATCGTCCTCTTTGTGATTGCCTGCAAAGTGGAAGAGGAGAAGCTAACAGTGAAAAATTTATGTTAGGAAGGGGAAGTGAGGGGAGGAAAGGTGGGAAACCGCTTAGTATGGTGTTAAATGCTGTTGTACTAGCCATCCGCTGCTCCTTATGCAAAACGCTATCACGGTCGTATTGACCCAGACCAGACATGATAGGCTATTGAAGCTCCGCTCGTCTAGATATCTTAGACGGTGATGCTCCAATGCCCGGCATGATCCAAAGAGATGAAGGATCGTCTCCTCCTTGGCATCTTTTGCAGAAGTCGTTATAGGGTAATGTCCAGTGATGACTGCTACAGTGACTGTCAAGTGAGATCTGGACAGTTTTAGGAGCTCCCACGTTCTCTTAAGTATGATTGAAATAATTTACATACACAATAAAACAATTAAAAACGTTTAATAACAATATTCTCATATTTGTCACAATATATACCACATTGATCGCACAGAAACCATAATGTTTTGAAAAGTTTCATAAAATTTCTAAATTGTCAAAAACTCTATCGCACGGTTGCATTTTTAGTACTTTTTCAGCACTATATAGTGTCAAGGCGAATTTATACAGGTGAATGCAAGCGGAAAGGCGAATTCAGTACTATGCATTTTGTTATTGTCAAGGAGAATTTATAAGGTGAATGCAAGCGGAAAGGCGAATTCGGTACTATGTATTTTGTTATTGTAAAACATATCGTGAATGTCAAAATCTAAATTCGCCTAAGATTATTCAGCTGGGAAAAAATTTTATATAAATGTTAAATATAAACTTTGTTTGTAATTAAAATCACGGATTATATTAGTTTTTTACTTTTAAATTCACACAAATTTCTTGAAATTGCACTAAATCATACGAAAAAATCTTCAGATTAATATGGCGCGAAAAACTTTGTAAACAAAAGAAAAAAATTTTGACAGTCTCATTGGAAAAAAAGCGAGAAGCAAAAAATAATCACCTGTGCTGTTAACTTCACCTAGTAATGAATTCGCCTTGGTTATTGTAAAACATATCGTGAATGTCAAAATCTAAATTCGCCTAAGATTGTTCAGCTATGAAAATATTTTATTAAAATCACAGCTTATATCAGTTTTTCGCTTTGAAATTCACACAATTTTCTTGAAATTACCCTAAATCATACAAAAAATTCTTCAGACTAAAATGGCGCGAAAAAATTTGTAAACAAAAGAAAAAAAATTGACAGTCTCATTGGAAAAAACGCGAGAAGCAAAATATAATCACCTGTGCAGTTCACCTAATAATGAATTCGCCCTGGATAGTGTACCAAGGCCTTAAGTCCCCATCCATACTATGAAACATTTGCTGCAAAACATTTCTAAATTCTCTTTTGAAACTGCAATCGTGTCCACACTGAAATTTTTCTTTGCAGTTTGTATTGTTCTTCCTTCTTCTTCTATTTAGTTTTTGACAGTTTTGGGCAAATGGAAAATATTTTATTGTTTGAATTTAAATGCATTTATTACATTTTTTCACATTAATTTGTTTATTTTTTTGTTTAACTATTTGATTTTTAATATTAACAAAATTAGAAAAGTGTTTGCATATGTAATTTGAATTAGTAATTGGCGCAAATAAAGAAATTAAATGAAAAGAAATGTCAAATATACAACTATATATTAACTTTATTTCGAAAAGTGTGAATAGAAACTCAACAAGAACTGCATATACATACATGAAACAAAGTACATGTTTCCCTTCCCTTTTCCTGTTACATCACCAAAATCGAAAGTTTTGCATCAAATGTTTCATAGTATGGACGGGGACTAATGGGTACAAAAAATCTCGTTTTAAAAACAATTTCCAATTTTTTATACTTTGTTATCTTTGCGTAATAAAAATCAAAGACTTAAATTTTTATTAATTGATTTTGTATGCCATAAATTCTAGTGTAACAGTAAACAAATATCAAAGCGAATACTTCTTTAAATGCGTAACGAAGGTTTTATCAAGCTACTAAATATGTCCATCATAAAAAGATTAATTCCTAACAAAGGTTTCTCAAAGTCAGCAGTTAGTAGATAATATATTGGAAACCCATTTTTTCGCCTGACAGCGGCGAACTGGCTGTAAATTAAATTAAGTTCTCAAACTTGCGGTTGCCAAAAGATTCACCAAAAACTGAGACACCTTGCATCTTAGGGAATCCAGCTACAATGCGAAACAACTTATCCTTTCGACATCAGCGAACTGGCTGTAAATAAAGCTCTTAAATGCCTATACTACTACCGTAGTGTGCGCCAAAACCTTCAATAAGAACTGATACACCATGCGGCTTAGAGATTAAACGAGCCATAGAGAAAATAGCGGTAAATACAAGTCGTTTATTATCTTTCGAAGTAGATTTTATTAGCTTACGCTTGAGACTAAAGCCAAACTACAGAAAAATATGGATTATAACAAGTCGTTTATGATTTTTCGAAGTGTATTAGATTACGCTAAGCACAAACATCTAGGCATGGAAAAAGAGGGTAATAACAGGATGTTTATGGTCCTTCCAATCAGATTTTTTAGAATGCCCTAAAAGCTAAAATTGAGTCATAAGAAGTAGTTTATGGTACTGCGAAGTAGATTTTTTTAAACTAAACTAAACAATAAAGTCGTACCATAGAGAAAATTGGTGTAATAATAGGCGATTTATAGTCCTTCGAAGTAGATAGGGCTAACAAAAAGTAGCTTATGGTTGTGCAAAGAAAATTTTTTAAGATTAAACCAAATACTAAAGTCGCACCATATAGAAAATCGGGGTAATAAGAAGCCATTTATGGCTCTTCGAAGTAGATAGGGATAATAAGAAGCAGTTTGTGGTCCTGCCACAAACGCGTAAGTCGTACCATAGGGAAAATTGCGGTAAAAACAAGCCGTTTATGGACCTTCAAAGTAGATTTTATTATATTATATTAAATACTATATTAAGCTTTGAGTACGCCAAAGACTTCAAGAAGCACTGAAATACTATATAGCTTAGAGCTAAGACATTACCAGGTTTCCCGTTGATTATCAAAAAAAGAGCTTATTGATAATTTTTCGAATTGTTCGCACGTTGAACGCGTTTCTATGTAGAAACCTTGGATAATGTCAATGACAATACTATTGATTTTCCAATCTGTGTTAATATTTTAAATTCTCGTTGAGATGCCCCATCGCCAGATAAAAAGCAGTTAATGCAACTTTAGCAAACATTTTGGAATCTTACTAAATTGTTTTAAAAACAGAAAACAGGTGACGTCTAGAAGAATTTTATCTCTAATTGGAAAAAAACAACCCTTATCACAACTTGAATTGAACCTTATAACTACATATAAGGAGCACTTCACTATCTCCTTTAAAATGTCAGATTAGCACTTAAATTAAAAACAATTAATTAAAAAGTTAAACACTATACTATATGTCAGTATAGTATAATACCTACATCAACGCCTATAAATATGTACAGGGTATTTTTTTTTTTTAGATTTTTAAACATAATAAACAAAAATACATATATATTTTTAACCAAAGAAACGAGCTTTATTGGATAAAGAATTTTATGACATTACAAAATGTGCACCTAAGAATTTTCACCAAAATCCGGGAAAGCTTGGGCGACATCCTAAACGCAAGTTGCAATGCTTAATTTAAAAAAAATGCGTATGCAATGCTAAACATGTCTCAAGAACAACCTTGCGTTGCAGAGATATTTTTTGCATTTTATCGGCATTTAGGAACGTCGCTATGCAACTCATACATAAAACAAATGTCAAATGGAGGTAACACAAAATTATTTATCCATTTTGTTGGCAAGTGTTCAGGAATTTTCACAGGCTAAACCTTCAAAAAATATTGATTTGTTAAAGAAACTTATTAAAAAGGAAAATGGAAGAGGCAACTTTTATTAAGGACAATCAAAATCCCGAGAAGAAAAGTAATCAAAAATAAAAATGTTTGCATAAAAAAATAAAAATGATACGCTATTCTGACAGTTGATACTCATAAAATTGAGTTGCCAAACGATTAGGAACATTGGACGTTGCCAGAAAGCTTTCGTATGCGTTTAGTCTGTGGTCAGACAGAACGATTTTAATTGCCGAACTTTTTAGCAATTTTCTTTTGGAATTGCTTTCTTGTCCACACACAAAAACTTTTTTCGGCAATTCTTGAGCAATTCTCTACCTTTTGCTTTATGTAATTTACATTATATATGCACATACACATACACACATGAGAGAAAAGTAAGGAATTGCTGAGAATTGCCGAGTACCGGCAATTCTTTTTCCCTTCTTATTCCCCTCACCGAAAGCTTCTACAAAGTCAAGAATTGCCCAACTAAAGTTGCTGTGTGTGACCATACACTTACGAAGTGTATGCATTGTAAATATGCATTGCAACTTGCCAAGGTGCATTAACGTCTACACGGTGGCAGCACTAGAGCAAAATTACAACAATACAACAAAAACGGGCATCTGGTAAGCTATGTTTATCAAAACTATTTGTAACTTTTTTCATAATTATAAACTATGACTGTACCTTTTCATAATTATAAATTATTTTTATTTGAATCATTTTTACGTTCACAAAATAATTTTTATATATTTAATTCAGAATAAAACACTAAATTCACTTTCAAAAATGTAAACAATACATTTGACGTAAATAGCTTACTATATTGCCAGTAATAAATAATTATCACATGCCGTACCGCTGCCACCTTGTAGATGTTAATGCACCTTGCAACTTGCATTTAGGAAGTCGGCCCTTCTATCGATCGAAAAGAACTGTTTTCTTCTCAGCTGTCAATGATTTATGAATTTTTATAAGATTAATAGTAATACGTTTATACCTTGTGTGATGTTGAGATAAACATTAAAAAATTCTGCCAAGCGAAATTGCCTATTCCTTTTTACCGATTTCCAACGGAGAGACAGAAAGAGTGAAATGCATAAAAAGTTTATGCTGATTAGTTCTCTTTTTTCATCTCTGATCTACTTTGTGAACCAATCTAAACACAAGGCAATTGTAAGCTGTTCAATGGCTGTTAACAACTCGAAAGTCATGCACTTCCCAAAAAAAAACCCAATATTTATGTATGTAATACATATGGAAATTTTGCATTATCAAATGCTTTAAATATGCACTACTCGTATAAACCAAACCGCGTAAGCTATGCATAGATTAGATTACGCCCTCCAAATCATGTTAACAACTTTTAAAAGCAGTCAAAATTTCATAAATACTTCAGTTTGTTATCGTATTGCTTAAAGAAAACTTTGAAGACATTTATTCAGAAGCAATGAAAGGTAAAACAATAAAAAAAAATGGATAACTAACTGTCAGTTTACCAATCTCGTTTTTTCCAATCCGACTGTCAAATTTTTTTCTTTTGTTTACAAATATTTTCGCGCCATTTTAATTTGAAGTTTTTTTTTGTATGATTTAATCATGATACTAATAATACTCATAATAATATATCATGATAATAATATCATGATACTGATAATAATTAATTCGCCTTGGATTTAATGAAGTTTCAAAAAAGTTTTGTGAATTTGATAGTGAAACCCCATTATAATCTGTGATTTTAATTACAAACAATTATAAAAATTTGTATTTAACGTTTATGTAACATATTTTCTTAGCTGAACAGTCTTCGAATGTGAGTGACTTTCTCATTATATCGCTTTCTCACTGATATCGCTCGAAATTATTTTGCATACACTAAATACCCGTACATATGTAATTTTTAATTTTAATTTTAAGGATCTTAAATAATTGTTGCTGTTTTCTTTTTATATACATTTCCATGCTCGTATTAACAAAAAATGTTCCTGTTTTTTTCATTCTTTTAGCTCTGGCACTATTTTGCATTATCTTTCTTGCCGCTATATCAGCAGAAGAATCAGACTATGGAAATCTTTGTAGTCTATTTAAAAATAATACAATGTTTTGTGCACCTGAATCGTGTGATCAATATATAACTTGTAATGGCCGAAATGCACAAGTTTTTAATTGTCCTGACCAAACGAAATATGATGCAAAGGCGCAAAAATGTGTGGCAAGTTCGGACAGTACAGCATTGTGTGAAAATCGTTGTATTGATGCCAAAGACGGCACGTTCGTCGCTAAGCCCAGCAATTGTCGTGCATTTTACTATTGCAAAAATAAGCGGGGCATTGAAAGTTCTTGTGACGTAGGTCTACATTTTGATCAGGAGAGACAGATGTGTGTTTATCCCAAGAATTCAAATTGTGTTCAGAAAACAAATAATATGTGTGATCTGGTGGCGGACAAAACAGTTTTCCGTGATGAAAAAGATTGCAGCAAATACTATAAGTGTGAAAAGAATAAATTGAAAAAATTCGATTGCAAAAAGCTTTATTTTGATGTGGAGACGGGAAAATGTGTTGATAAATCTACTGTTTCCTGTTTAGCCCACCAGGCAACTCCAGACACTTGTCTGAAGAAAAAAAAGCCATTTGTAGGTCGAATGCCGGATGGTGCAACATGCCGCGGATATTTTATATGTGAGAATAAAGGACCATATGCTCATGATTTGCAGCCTATCTGGTACCAATGTCAAGCGGGAGAATTTTTCGACGTGATCTCGCAACAATGTTTACCAGCAATTGATGTAAAATGCAATTATAATCGTTGCGACGGACGTGGTAATGCGACTGTTGTCAGTGGGAAGAATAATTGCCGCAACTATTTGCAATGCGAAAATAATAAGGTATTGAAAGAATCTACCTGTGCATATAATTACTTTTTTAATGAGCGTTTAGGAGTATGCGTACGTTCTATAGTTTATGATAAAGCTTGTGATGATGAAAAATCACATTAAAACCTAAAAAACAATTTTTTTTTATTTGGTATGTACATTTACGAAGCGAATTCACAACAGGTAAATTCGGCAAAACAATAAATACATTACAAAAAAATATTTGCGATATGTGAGGGGAAAGATATAAACACAAAAAGGAATTCAAAAAATAAAATAAAAAATATTAACATGGAAAGAAATGTCTATAGCAAACTTTTAATTATTTCGTGAAAATTAAAGTCTGTATGATGTGAGCTAGGCAAGGTGAATATGGCCAGCCAGGTTGGAGAGAGTTCCTGATTATACCTGGCTCTCAAGCTACAATATATTAAAAGAAATTGTTTAAAAATATTGTTTTCTTTTTTTTTCTCAAGTTTCTTTCAATAATTCCATTGACAGCCGGCCAAGGCGAATTAAAGTAATGAGTTCGCCTTGCATCCGGCAATGCCAATTTATTACTATCCTACATAATTGTGTGAAAAGTACTAAATAATGCAACAGTGTGACAAGCTTTTTGACAAATTGTGCGAATTGAAAGCATGATACAAAAAACAAGGTAGCCGCTTCGCTACACCAAAAAAAAAACAACAGGTATTTTGTTTGTGTAAAAAGGCGAATTCACACTTAAGCTGTCAAAAGTAGTTGATAACGAACATGTAAAAAAATTTAAATGGTGCCGAAAAAGGTAAACAAAACTTGACAGCGAAAGTGCCGCCATATTAACCGAATTCGCCTGAATTCGCCGATGCATCCACCTAGTAATTAATTCGCCTTGATTTGAAAGTTTTCATAAAATTATGGTTTCAGTGCGATCTGAGAGTTTTTATTGTGAAAGATATGAGAATATTGTTCGCGCCTTAATAAATAGATTACGGCAATAATTGGTACGATCGTGTAGGATAGCAAATCAGGGCCTTTAGCTCTTTTAGCGCTAGATTTAGCGCTTATTAGTCACAGATATTTAAACACGAAGTCAAAAACTATGCTTAAGTAAAATTAATATTATTTAAACTGGAGTTATTTTATATATTTGAATTATATTTCTAATTATAATCATTACATTATATTTTTATTTAAATACATTAGCTCTTGAAGAATTTTTGTTTAGTTTTCATTGATAATTATTCTTATATTTTCTTACATAAATACTTTTTAGGATTAATTACTACTAATTCTCTATTTTATATATCACAATTAAAATATGTAATAATATTTTTGTTTTTTAAATATTTGACTCGTTTTTTTTTTTCTTCTCAGATATTACCTTTATGTGACACCTCTTTTCAAAATACCCTTTTTGTGCCACTTTCTGAAAATTTTACGGCAACACTGACTACATTTAGTAGTTAACGTACGGTTTTTGCATAAACTTTTTTAACATATGTATGGTAGTGTTAGTGTGTTTGGTAACTAATGTTTGCATTAAAATTCAAATAAGATTTTTTGTTTTTGCATATTGTCCTACATATTTTCGTTTATTGTGTCAAAATTGTTGGCGATTTTATTTAAAAAATTTCGATTTCCTTCTTATAACAAAAAACTTATTTCAAAGAACGGATTACGTATGTACATCTGGCATCACTAAAGAAAAAAACTTAACAACACTTAATATAGAAAATCAGCTGTTCAGCTTGTCAGCCGAACCATAACAAAAGTTATTGAAAAACCATGTTAATTTGGAATAATATAAGAATTTTAACAAATTTACGTAGAAATATTTTTCCAAAACGTTGTCTAAGAGGAGTACCGCAACGTAAAAATGAATTTAGCTTTCTTCCTACGACGACAAATAAGGAAGGGGAACAGGATGAAGTTAAATTAGCACAAAAAGAACTTGCTGAACTAACTGGAGGCCTTGATGTGGATCAACTTAGAGACATTTTAGAACCACACAAAAGAGCGAAACAGTTGAAAAATCAGGAAATTCCTGATCAATTACAGCTTACAACAGAGAAACCCAGCAAGCAAGCTCTTCTGCCTACTTACAATTTAGCTGCCTACGTTGATAAATCGCCTTTATTACAACAATTGTTACAAATGGGTGTTAACTTAAGTGCCATTGAGAAACGCAAGGGAGTGCCAGAATTTATTTTACGGCTCCAGTTTGATGAGGATGTGAAACCTCATCTGTTGTTTCTTAAAGATCAAGGAGTACCCGTTGAGAGCCTTGGGAATTTTGTAACCAAAAATCCTTTAATATTTAAAGTCGATTTGGATGACATGCAGATAAGAGTAAACTATTTGGAATCGAAACGCTTTAGTTCAACACAAATTCAGCGTATACTTACGTTAAATCCGTACTGGCTTATGTTTTCTACAAAGCGTATTGATAAAAGATTGGGATATTTTCAAAAAGAGTTCAGTTTAAGAGGAGACGATGTACGCTTTTTGGCTAGCAAACTGCCGCGTTTAATTACATACAGTATGGAACATATAACCCGGGCAACGTTTTGCATACGTGAAGAAATGGGTTTTGATAAAGATGAAATTAAATGCTTGCTTTTAAATAAGCCAAAGTTATGGATGTTAAGTAAGTAGGCATAATACCTATAATTTTATTCTGAATTGATTATATGTATACGTTTCTCTTTAAGAATTTGATGACTTAATAGAACGTTTTGCTTATGCTCACCAAGAAATAAAGCTATCACATGATATGCTTTTACAGCAACCTGAAGTTTTGCTGTCACGAGAGTTTCGTTTGCGTGAACGTCATGAATTTCTTAAAATGCTGGGGCGTGCTCAATATGATCCAGAAAAGGATATGTATATATCGCCTAAATCTTTGGTAGAGGGTAATAATCACTATTTTGTACGAAACATAGCAAAAAGTGATATAGAAACATTTGAATTGTTTTTGAAAACAAGATAAATATTTTTTAATAAAACGAAAGTTGTGATAAACTGCTGCTTTTGGCTTGTTTTGTAAATTCAATTTAAAACAGCGCAGGGCAGATTGAGAGGATCGAGCTAAAGAGAGTAAAAAGTTGCAATACACTTAGACAAATTCGTTTGTTTTCTGTTGAATAAAAAACCGCATATCTTCCATTCGGCGAGATATAGGCATTTCATTATTTATAAATGAAAATTATAGATTTCCAAACTCTACATTGGCATATTACTACTGCAAAACAACCTGAAAAAATACATAAGACATCTTGATCTCAACAGAATCATTTTTTACTAGTGCACAACAAACAAAAAGCGTAATTAAGCAAAATAAAAAAAAAATCCGCAATGGTCTTGCTTTGTTGAAATCTAGCTACTGAATTAAATTTCATGTTTTCCTCTTGTTTGTAATTGTATTTTGTTATGCATTTTTTAACATTTCGATTTAAATGTAAAAATGTTTATTTTTGTTATTGTTAAGGGTAAGAAATAGCATTATCTATTTACAACTTACTTGTTGATGATAATCACATTCATTTTTTTAAGTTAAAAAGCAGTGTAATAAAATAAATGTATGGTATGTTTTGAGGAATTATAAGTAAGATCTTGTAATGTAAAATTTTAGCTTGGTAGCAACTCTAGTTAAAAAAAAAAAACCCGATCAGTAAATGAGAATAACCGAACAAGTTCGTAATCTGAACAAACCAGCGCCCATCGCTGATTTAAAACCGCGTAAGAGAAGCAAAATTAAAACATAGTCGTTCTCTTACCTCTTAATGGACATATTGATAAAAACTAAAATGTATTTGATATGAAAATCCCATATGAAATTTTATTAAAATTCATTTTCAGCACATTTTAATTTTTGGTGAATTTACCCCTTACCATCGAGTCCGGATTGATGTTGATTGATTGACAGATCGTAATTTCAAAAGCCAAAATATATTTGTGCTGCCATCTAGCGCTAGGTAGCTTCAGTATATACATAAAAAAAAGCTATTTGTATTTTTTGATTGGTATCAATATTAGTAGCTAAAATAAAGTAAACAAACTCAATTGTGGAACCAATATAATGTACCTTATTCCAAGAGACGTCATCGTAGTCACATGAAGGCGACGTGAAAAAATGGCATTTATTTACTCGTTGCCAGCAACGATTGTATATTGTCAACAGTCCCTATCTATAGCTTAGGTCTTTGAAATATCGAAGGTCTTTCAAAGAATAAATAATTGTTATCGAAGACGAGTATGTAATTAAGCAATTTTTACTGTCGTCTGGATGTGACGACGCTGACGTCTCTTGGAATATGGTGGAATATTGTTGCTTAAAACGCTTTAGCTGTTCGACCTATTCGTCTGTTAGATTTTTTGTCTACATTTTCAAGGGAGCGTCTTAATTAATGTTGTTACATCTGAATTTATAAAAATATTTTTATAAGGGTTTGAAATTAGAAAATATGAAATTAAAACACAGCGTTAATTTAACTCAACTCTATAATTAATGTGTAGACATAAAAAATATTTATGTTATAAATTCAGATGTAACATTAATTAAGTAGCTTCCTTGAAAATGTAGACAAAAAATCTACGAAACGTCGAGAAAAGAAAACCATGTTTTTATTCACTAATAGGTCAAACAGCTAAAATGTTTCAAGTAACAATATTATATTGGTTCTACAATTGAGTTTATTTACTACCAAGGCGAATTCACAACAGGTGAAATTGACAACGCAGCTGATAACTTTTTCAAATTTTAATATTTTTGAGATGTCAATGGAATAATTAAAACAAATTTGGAAAAAAATTTTAAAACAATTTTTAAAATTATTATTGTATCTTGAGCGCCAGGTATCATCCAGAAATCTCCCCAATCTGGCTGGCCATTTTCACCTATTCAAGCTCTACCATCTGAGACTTTAGGTTTCACGAAATAATTAAAACTTTCACGAAATAATTAAATTTTTCTTTAATTGTAAATTTTTTTAAAGGAAAATTGAAAAAAAAAAAAAATTTTTTTTGATACAATTTTTCAAGTTATGTATTGCAACTTGAGCGCCAGCTATCATTCAGAATCCTCCGCAATCTGGCTGGCTTTTTCACCTTTCCGAGCTCTATGATCTGAGACTTTAATTTTCACGAAATAGTTAAAAGTTTCACGAAATAATTAAAAGTTTTTCTTTTCTTGTAAATTTTTTTTATTATATTGTTTTTAATTCCTTTTTGTGTTTATATTTTTCCCTTGACATTTGAAAAAGATTTAGTTATTGTAGTGTTTTACTTATTGCTCTTGCATATACCCGATATGAATTCGCCTTGAGCTACTACTATTGATACAAATAAAAAAAAAATACAAACAGTTTTTTTTTTGTTTCCTAGCTGCCTACATATACATATGTTGACATTTCACATAAGCCACCCTAATCAACAGTAATTAGACTCGGAAACATTTGAAAGACATTTTTAAACCCGTTAAAGCACCCACATATGTACATAATACGTATTTTCTCATGCCTGTCAAAATTATAATTTTTACAGGCGGTTTGTAAAATTTGCTCACAAACGTCCATGTACATTTACATCTGACATCGTCTATGCTTTTTATTACTATAACAAATAATTATTTAAAACATACTGAAATATTCACCCTTATTGTGTTTGGCGTTGTCGTAAAACGACAGCTTTCGTAGTAGCTGTCGCATTTACACTCTTATCTTACCGTCTAAAACTTTCGACATGCAAAATTTTGTAAATGAATCATAATGTAAAAGATTATGCTAAACTAAATGATGCATCCTGTTAAAAAAGTACCAAACAAATGTTTATAAATAACAAAGAGAATAAAAATAGTATTTTTTTTATTGTTCATTTAATTTGTGCAAATAAATTTTGTACAAATGTTGTGTTGCATTTTACGCATCCTCTGAATATAAAGTGGAAAAGCAAACATTAAACTAATTCTATAAAAAGCAGCTAAGACAGCAGCAAGTAAAAATATTTTTGATTTCTAACAAAAAATATGTTAGAAAATATTGTATTATAAATGTTTGTTCACATATGTTTAAAATCAGTCCAGACCTTCGTACAACTCTTTACGGAACGTGACGGTGGACCAATATAATTTAAAATTTCGCAAACGGTGTGTCCCGCCGATTTGCTCTATATTTTTTTTTATATAAATATATAAATAAATAAATACTCATTTCAAATGAGAAAATGTAATATAGCAATCACATGTAAAAAATGGAGAAAGTAGAATTCATATTTTTATTTTTGATATTTTTTTATTTTATCTACTTTAAAGGTTTGAAAATATCTTTCAAATGTTTTCGAGTCTACTGATAATTATGAAATGTCGACATATAGACAGCTAGGAAGTATAAAACACAATTTCTTTGTATTTTCTATATTGCTTTTACATTATAAAATACAAAATGTCTCTAAAGTAAAAAAATAACGTTTGTATATTTTAAAAAAGATGATTTTCAGGTTTATTATTTATATTGTTTGTTTTTTTTTTACAAGTTTTGGGTTTTTTTTTTAGTTTTTATTTCGTTTATTTTAAGAATAAAATAGTTTAAGAGTTAAAATATAAATATGTATGTATGTATGTATGTATGTATATAAAAGAGTATGTACTATTTATATTGTAAAAGTTACATAAGTGAAAATTAAAAAAAATACTTTATTTTTCCATTTCTTACATTCATTACATTTTCTTTAATATATATGATATATATGTTTATGAAAAGAATTTAGAAAGATCTAATAGGCAAAAAAATAAAAACTAAAAATGTTACGTTATATTAATAATCAATTCTCCATTAGAGCTTTTGTTTATTTAGTAACAAAATGTGACTGTTTTTTGTTTTAATTTTTTTCAATTTTTTTTTTAATTTTGCTAAAACCTAAAGAAAAATTATATATAAAGTTTTGAATATTAAATAAAATATTTTGAATAAGAAAACAATAAGCTAAAGAAAATATAAAAAAAGAAATTCAAAATGTAGCGATAATGATTTTAAAGAAAATCAAACTTCTTAATTTTTAACCTGAGCCCATTTTTTTTTTTTTTTTGTTTTTGTTCATTTTTTTATTTTTATTTTTTTATTTTCGGATTTTGTTAAAAAATTGTAAAAATGTTTTGAAACTAAAGAAAAAGTTTTTCTTTTTATGTATAAAAAAAAGATATTCGGCCTTATTCATACAAATATTTTATGTTTATTAAAGATTTATTTGACGACAACTTTCTATACAAAGTTTGTCACATCAGCGCTTAATAAACAAGCAATATTTCTTATGAATAAGGCATATATTGTTTATAAAGTAAAAATAGTAATATTTCACACACTTTTTGAAGATATCTCTTAGATGAAGAATGAAAGAGAATCAATTCAGTCGATAACTACTCTAGTAAATAAAATGCCACGTTTGCTTAGCCATAATCTGAAATTGTATATTAATAATTGAATGAATGAAATAAGAAGAAAAATATTGGAGTACTTACCCTAAACCAGCGCCCAATAGTAAAGACAATACATTTGAAAGTATAAGGGAATATAAAATTTCGCGGGAGAATAAAGAATTTTTTCCCAATCTTGTCAAGCGTATGGAATAGCCGTTTGATTTTTTCTTTTGTTGATTTTGAGGATGCTCAAATTTCCAGTCTCTGAAAATATTTACTTGGAAAAATACAAAAGAAAAGCTAAATAAGAGAAAATAGAAACTTACTTGGGGGGCTGTTGGTCTGGCCGACTATTCCATTCATCCAACCAGTCAGTGTCTTTTTGGAGTTCACCAGTCTTTTGTTTTTTAGATAAGTAAACAAATAATGTTATAAAATTGTTGGCGTGATTATAAGTTCAGTTTATAGTTTTATCTTAATAATATTTTCAGATTCAAACACATAACATGCATATTTATATATGAACATACATATAAATATATCGTCACCTTAAAGGCAAACGGATGTATCTAAGCAAAAATTAAAAATTTAGTTTTTGATTGATTATGGCTCTTTTTATCAAACTAGACCTATAAATAAATAAATCAAATTATGGGTGACCCAAAACTACCGAACTTGTTTCTTTACAACTTTTCTATTATATTGGGCCAAGGCGAATTCGTAACAGGTAAATGCAGCACCACGAATGATAGAAATACAGATTACGCCATGCGCATAATGTCCCGTTAGATGACGTAGTTTAGCCCAAACAGGGTTGCATATTCTATGTATTACCAAATCATCTATAGCAAACATTTATCTTCATTATACCTCATTACAAGTTCCATGTGAAAATTCAATTCTTACGTTGTTGCGATATGTGTTTCATATGTAACTATTTCAAAGTTGATTTGTTTCGTATAGAAAGCAAATTACCAATTTGATAGCAAATAAAACTCTTTTGGCTCTAGATGATTATATATTGACACAGTTGCGTTGTGAATCGTTTTTTAATAAATTTAGCTTTTGGCACGCATCCCCATAAGTTGCATCCCCAAAAATTTACAAGAGCAAAAAAAAAAATAAATAAATAAATAAAAATAATAAATTAAGAAATAATTATAATCGAGCTATTTTTCATTTTACTATTAATTGATTTTTACACTTTTAATTATAATTTATTTCTACCAATAAAAAATTATAAATAGCTTGTTTTCTATGTTTCCCAGCTATCTATATGTCGACATTTCATAGGAACTACCCTACTCATCAGTAGACTTTTGAAATTTTTGAAAGATATTCTCAAACATTCAACTTTATATCCCAACAATCCAAATAAATTGCTGAGAATTTAAAAAGAAAAATGCTCTAATAATATCCGTCAAAACACAAAAAACAAGCTTTTCTATTTATAATCGTCTCTAACATTTCTTTACACCTTTTTTTATAATTTATTTCAATAAAATTCCTAAATTTCAAATATTTCTATTCTATTGTCAACATTTATATTATATTACGGTAGTTTTATAAGCGCAGCTGTTTTTCGTTATTTTTTTTTTTTTTTTTTTTTTTTTGCTTAAATTTGTCAAAAACACATAAACTTCCTGGCAAAAAAAAATTTTGACAACTATTCGTAAATTCTACCAACAAAATACATGTTCATGGTGTTTGGTGTTGTATTCATTGTAATTCTGCCACTACCTATTAAAGCTGCCTTGCCCCTAGACCTAGTAAAATTTTCTTCACCTCAGAAATGTCAAAATTTTACTTACGATAGTACTTTGCTACCGTTTCACACACGTCATGAGATTAAAAAAAAAATTTTGACATCAAATAGACAAAATTTTTTAATTTACAGCCAGTTCGCCAATGTCGAAAGGGTAAGTTCATTCGCACTCTAGGCGAAAGAAAATTGATTTGGATTTCTTTTAACTTTATTCTATGCGAACGATGTGTCAAAATTCAATTAAAATACATAAGTTCATGCGAACGAACAATAGTGACGTAGACAAACCCAAATTTATTCGAATGTGAGTGACTAGCTTTCTTTCGTATACATTTTCATTCGATATCGCCGAACAGGCTGTTAGTTTTTTAATTGAAAATATTTAAAATTCGTTCAACTTTTTATTGAAATAATAATAAAACATATTAAATTTTAATTGTGAATAATTTTATTGCCTTTTGCAAGTTCAGTTTTAGCAAATTCAATCAGTTCACTTTAATAAACACCTGCGAGTTGAAGTCGCCAATTTTAAGCGCTATGCGTTTTCCAGATCACCTATTTTGCGATTTCAAATCGCAAAATTATACTTCTTGCGTTACACGTTTCTCAGAACACCTATTTGGCGTTTTCAAATCGAAAACGCTAAATTTAAGCGATTTGCGTTTCTCAGAACATGCCTAATAATTATGTATTTTAAATGTTATTTAGCTGCTAGAATACTTAATTTGTTCATATTGTTAAAACATAAGTAATAAATAAAAACGAAATTAAAATATTATTTAAAGGGAAAAATAAAAATTGCTCCACTGTTATGTTTCTACAACTTTAAAATGTCAGACTATTTCGTGACATCATTTGACCAACCTGCGCAGAACTTTCGGATGGGCCTAATCTTGTATTCTATGATTCTTGAGTGTAGTCCGTTTGCATTTAAGGTAACGATGATGATATGCATATTTATATTGATTTAAAAATGAAAACTAGTGGGTGGTCCAACCATAATGCATGATGTTAATCGTAAGTCATATCTTAAGTGCGGTCTCCACCTGACATGAAAGCACTAACTTTAACGCTAACTTCAAAGTTAAAGTTAAATGTGGACCGCTCATGTACAAGTTTGGTTAAAGTTATAACTTGGTTGTTAAAACATTTCATTTGGAAACTCTGTTATAACTTAAATTGACAACAGCCTGCTATTTGTAGTTGTTTTTCGCCATTTTCATTTTTTTACTATAAAAAGTTATAACTCTAACATCAAATCAGGTGTAGACTGCATGTTAAAGTCAAGCTTTTTGCTCAACTTAATTTGACATTTCTTGATTTACAAATTCAACCACAGGGAGGTAAACAAGTGAGCAGCTCGCTAACCTAGTGTCTACAACTGCGATTAACTCTGACATAATATCTAAGAAAACGTCGGCAGAATGAGAGAGCGAATTTCTTTACGTCCATCTTAATATTTAATCTTATAAGAATTCATAAATCACTGAAAGCCGAGAAGAAAACACTTCTTTGCGATGAATAAAATCTTATATGAATTTTGTATATGCACACATTTTGCAGGTGTGGACACTAAGTAAGATTTTTGAAGCGTTTTACAAAAATTGGTATGCCATTCAATCACGATCATATCGTGCACTTCGTGATATTTTTGGTCAGCATAATCGACCATTTGAGTCCGCTATTCGGAAATATTACGGCAAAAATTTAGCTGATATTTTGTTTCAAACATATTCCTCTTAGATTCTTCCATCATAATGAATGCGTGGAAAAGGAAGAAATAAAACCCGATTTGTAATTTTTAAAATATAATAGTTAAATTCAACTATATTTACAACTATCTTTGAAATTTTTTGGATTTTGTGTGAATTGCTGTGGCACAAAAGTCGATCAAACAACAAGTCAAAAAAAGTATATAAAGAGCACGAAGGATTGTGGCGGAAAATCTGTAGAAAAGGTGACATCGTTAACGGTTCGCTGCTTAGAATTTGTGTAGAAACTACAACACAAGGATGTGAAAAAAAGGAGCTACACTAAAATGTGTAGTAAACACGAGAAAACTTAATACAGTTTAACTAGTAAAAAAGCAAGAATCTTAACTAAATACGTAGTAAAAAATAATAATAATTAATTCTCTGAAAATTTTTTGTTTTATTTACAACTAACATCGCATATTTTGGTGGGATCACCCTTTATTTGAGGCGCAAATATTTATGTTTGAAAATCAAATTTTGTTATTTAATGAGTTTGGTTGTCTTACCTTATTCCAATAATTAATACACACATTCTTCAATTCATCCTCGTCGCATAATTCAGTGACTAGACTATTGGGAGGAGATTTGGGACTGCAAAAAATATTTATATTTAAATATTGAGAAAAATAGAAGTAGCATAAATTTTTCAAGCATTCATAATACCTGTCCCTGGGTGTGCCACGTCTTGAGCTGGCCAACGAAACCACTCTACTCGATTGATTGGATTCCCTTTGTGCCTCTCTCAACAAGCGCAGATATTCTTCGCCATTTGCAAATGGCAGCGGTGTTGTTCTATCGGGACTTTTAACGCCAGCCATCGTAGCAGCTGTACTTAACTCAATCCAAGACTCTAAAATAGAATTAAAATAAGTAAAATAAATAGCGATAAAAAAAAATTGCTATAACACATACATATGTACATACATATACATACAAATTATCTTCATACATAGTATGTTTAATAGTATATAAACAATCATAATATAAACAAAGTTTTAAATAATATGCATAATAAAACTGATAAAAATAATATAAATGTGTATATATTTTACGGTCATATACCTTGAAATTATATTCTCAAGTGGGGTGGGAGGGTTGGCTGTGGGCTTTAGAATAAATACAAATATTTATTCTTTAAAGAAAATTATGACCACAGATGTTTGTTTAAGTTCAAAACGCATAAAAATGTCTACTTGTGCAAAGTGATCAAAACAATAAAAAAATCTGCAACAATTTTTATTGCATATTTTGTTTAAATTAAAACAAAACGAAACTACAATTACAGGGTGGTGCAATATTATTTGTTTATTTACCCAGCGAAAGCTTGGTAATGTGTGGCACATACCTAAGAATTAAATCAAATAAGAAAATAACCGTAATTTCGTGAGTCACGTATGTTCGATTTTCGCATTTTTTTCTGTTATGTTCGTACCAAGGCGAATTCATTACCAGGTGAACTTAACAGCACAGGTGATTATTTTTTGCTTCTCGCGTTTTTTCCAATGAGACTGTCAAATTTTGTTTCTTTTGTTTACAAACTTTTTCGCGCCATCTTAATCTGAAGGTTTTTTTTGCATGAATTAGTGCAATTTCAAGAAATTTGTGTGAATTTAAAAGTGAAAAACTAATATAATCTGTGATTTTAATTACAAACAATTATAAAAGCTTATATTTAACGTTTATATAAAATTTTTTCTCTGCTGAGCAATCTTAGGCGAATTTAGATTATGACATTCACGATATGTTTTACACAAGGCGACTTTATACAGGTGAATGCAAGCGGAAAGGCGAATTCAGTACTATGTATTTTGTTATTGTAAAACATATCGTGAATGTCATAATCTAAATTCGCCTAAGATTGCTCAGCAGAGAAAAAATTTTATATAAACGTTGAATATAAGCTTTTATAATTGTTTGTAATTAAAATCACAGATTATATTAATTTTTCACTTTTAAATTCACACAAATTTCTTGAAATTGCACTAAATCATGCAAAAAAACCTTCAGATTAAAATGGCGCGAAAAAGTTTGTAAACAAAAGAAACAAAATTTGACAGTCTCATTGGAAAAAACGCGAGAAGCAAAAAATAATCACCTGTGCTGTTAAGTTCACCTGGTAATGAATTCGCCTTGGTTTTACAATAACAAAATACATAGTACTGAATTCGCCTTTCCGCTTGCATTCACCTGTATAAAGTCGCCTTGGTTCGTACACATGCCTGTTACCCTCCGTCTAGATCAGCATTAAATATCTTCGCAATAAAGCTATAACGCCGGCAGAACAACGGTACAAAATTGCTTATTGCTTTGCTTATGTCAAAGGTATGGGAACACGCATTTATGACAACTCATAATTACAAAAAACCCGAATAGGAAAGTTCAGCGCAAAAAGCAAATTTTATTACAAAAAAATGTGCAAAATAACTTGAAATTTTATTTTATCTTGACTTTAAAGTCCTAAAGACAAGAAAACTGTTTGTACAGCGTGATTACTCTGCAAACACCCTCAATGCACCAATCCATTAAAAGAAAACACTTTATTTTAAGTAATAAGAATTAAATTAATAATTTTTGCAAAAGAAAAATTTACTAAAATTATTCGCAAGCAGAATGTTTCAAAAATTCTTTAATATTAAACTCAAATGACAATAAATTTTGACGTTTTGTGTCCACAATAATTGTTAACGAAAATTCATTGGCAATTATTGCAGCATTAATTGCAACCACTAGCAATAAGCTGTCTTCACTGGCAATAACACAATTTTGACGTTTGCTGCAATAAATGTTAACATATTTATTGCTAATCTAAACGGGGGGTTGTATAGGTTGGCAATAGCAGCCATTTCGGATTGTCAGTTTGTTTTTGACAGATAAAAAGGTTAGTCGTGTTTTGGTGTGCTCTCCGATTTTTTACTAAATTTACAAAATTTTGAGAAAAAAACAACGTCGCATGTGGATATCGCTCAGGAGCTGTTGAACATCGCCAACGACGATCCAGATTTCCTCAAAAAGGCCATTACTGGTGACGAATCATGGCTATGACATTGTTCGTTTGTGGGGGTGTTTGCTAGTTTGTACAAATATTTGAAGCATGTTTGCACGAAAATCAAAAATTTTCTGATTTTCGTACAAACATTATGAATGTGTGTGTAAATTTTGTCATTTCAATTAAGTTTTTGCAGAGTGAGGTGTTTGAAGAAGAAGCATACAGAGTGTAATACAGAGGTTCAATTCGTGTGGCTTACAGCCGGCTTTGAGCCGCCGCCGGTCTTGTTTTACTTTGTCCAGCCGCCGCCGTTATGGCGGCTGAAATCGGCTTATTTTCAGCCGCCGTATTTACATAATCGACAGCTTGAGCCGATTTTTTTCCGAACTTTTTAGCAATTTTCTTTTGGAATTGCTTTCTTGTCCACACAAAAAAAACTTTTATCGGCAATTCTTGAGCTTTCTCTATGTTTTATTTCATACAATTTACATTGTATATGCACATACACACATGAGAGAAAAATAAGGAACTGCTGAGTATCGGCAATTCGTTTTCCCTTCTTATTCCCCTCACCGAAAGCTTCTATAAAGTTAAGAATTGCCCAACTAAACTTGCTGTGTTTGACCTGGCACTTATCTCTACAATTTTCAGTCATATTCGTAGCAGTATAATGACTTTTTGTCACTGTCAAAATCTATGACCTCAAACTTTTCTTTAAGTACTTTATACAATTTTTTATATTGCATGTAAGAGTTTGACAGTACAATCATACCACAAGCTGTTCCTTGTTACAACATATTTAGTGTCACCTTGGAAATTATTTGCTTTTATGGTATTTTATTAGAAAAGATCCGGTATTTTTCAGGTGACAGATGGCTATAAGCTTACCTTTTCTTAAAATCTTAATTAATTTCAGCCATATATTGTTATTTAAAATCAGTTTTGTCTAAATAAATTGAGCCACATAATGTTATTTATTTCTTTTTCAAAATATTTGTTTCTTAATAAGTGAAAAAAACCCCATAACTCAAAAACCATAAATTCAAATAAAAGAAACACATTTTACATTTTTAATTTCCATACTCGTCTTAGAAAATATGTATGTGTACAAAATAGCTCCTAAAGATTTGAATGAGTTTATGGAACACTACAAAGGATAGTATTGTTAACAAATTTGCATTGTTGACTCGAAATAATTATGTTTATATATTGAATTATGACGTCGTTTGAGTAAATCAGCGATATTTAGTAAATTTGTACAACAAAAGTTTTTATATAATTAGCTTAACATTTTTATGAATTTAGATGAAAAATAGTGAAGGAGGTATTTGTCTAAATGCGTACTCTTTTAAACAATATTTTGACATAATAAATTGAAATATTACATGTATGCAAAAAAAAGCACATATGTCGGCTACCGCCGGCTTTTAGCCGCCGCCGACAACTATGCGACGAATTGAACCTCTGGTGTAATAATCTGTAGAATGGCGTACAAGTTTATTTTTATTGAAGAAATTAAAAAAATTAAGATTAAAAAATAGAATATCAAGGAATAGAGGGCAAAACAATTTATTAAACAATTTGTATCTTGCAAACTTCATATGGCGAGCAAATTGCCGCAACACAATGACCGTCTACTTTCATTGAAAATGAAGAAAAAGTGATTAATTTGTATTTGTATTTGTATGGTTTGTATGCAAGCGGAAAGTGTGTGTTTGGCAAGCAGTTTGCGTAGTTTATTTGGCCCTTTATAGTCGTGTTTTGGTGTGCTCTTCGATTTTTTACTATTCGAAAAAATGGATCAAAGAAACTGTATTAAGTTTTGTGTAAAAAATGCGCAAGGACATTTGAAATGTTGACTGTGGCGTTTGACGAGTCTACTATGAGCAGAATACAAGTTCGATTGTGGTTGGTATGAACGGTTTAAGAATGTCCGAAAAGATGTCAATGACGATGCTCGTCCGGGTCGCCAGAGCACGTCAACAACCGATGAAAACATTGAAGCAGTGAAGAAATTGATTTTGAATAATCATCGAATCATAACTGGTGATGAATAATGGGTGTATGGCTATGGCATTGAAACCAAAGCCCAATCATCCCAATGGAAGCGTCCAAGACCGAAAAAAGCACATCAAGTTCGGTGAAATATGAAGGTTTTGCTCACTGATTTCTTCGACAGCAATAGCGTGGTGGGTGCATCATGAATTCTTGCCACAAGGTCGTACGGTCAATAAGAAATATTACCTTGAAGTTATGCGCCATTTGCACGAAGCAATTCGTCAGAAACGCACAGAATTGATAACGCATCAGCTCACACATTGATGCTTGTGCGTGAGTTTTTGGCCAAAAACAAAACTGTTATCATGCCTCAACCACCGTATTCACCGGACATGGCTGCCGCTGACTTTTCCTCTTTCCAAAACTGAAGACACCGATGAAAGGAAAGTGTTTTGCTACGATTGACGATACCAAAATGCGCGTTTCAGATGTGTTTCGAGGATTGAAAAAAATGCAGGCATAAGTGTATTATATCTGAGAGGATTTACTTTGAAGGAGGCAAGATAGTTGTTATTGATTAATAAATAAATATTTTTTGAAAAAATTTAAAATCTCCATAGCTTCGTCAATCAAACACATCGTTTTAGAAATTTGTTTGGAGGTTAAATTTTGTTCTTTGGAGATTTGTATTAAAAGGTCACTGTTATCTTCTTCATTAGAAAAATGCATTTCCAGTTGCAATAGTTCTTCATTAGAGAATTCTTAGTTGTGTAATTTTAGCAATTCATTTATGTCAGTCTCCTCGATACCTTCAAAATTGGTGTACCATCAACTTCCGCAGCGCTTCGATGAATACATTCAGACCATATTTTGCGCCATACACCATTCATGCAAGATGGTTTAACCACATCCCACGAATCAGAAATGATTTTTATGGCTTTCATAATGCTGAACTTATTCCAAAACTCGAAATTGGTAGGCTTATCTTGTCCATCAGTCTCACTTAAAAGATTAAATGTTCGTCGAAGGTAATAACTTTTGAAAGTCGATATTACTCCCTGATCCATCGGCTGAATAATTGGTGTCGTATTAAGTGAAAAAAAAAACAAACTACACGGTTTCTGACAACTCATCAACATAAACTGGGTGGCTAGGAGCATTGTCCACTAGATCCAAAGCCTTGAAGTTTAAGCTTTCTTTGATGCAATAAGCCTTAATTTCTGGAATAGCACAAGTTGTAACCCAGTTTTTAAATAATGATGTTGTCCTCCATGCTTTTTTGTTTGCCTGCCAGTCAACAGGAAACAGATTCTTTGAACAACCTTTCATAGCTTTTGGATTTTCTGATTGCCATATTTTAGGAAAAAAAAAATTAAAGACTCGAATCCAAACCAACGCAACTTCGAAAATCTAATGACGCACAGTGAAAATCAGTAAAAATTGTACACAAATTTGACAACTTAAACAGTTCAGTTATCAAATAAACGATAAGTACTAACACAGGGTTCTTGTGCCACCCTTTCATTCGCAATAATGTATACCATCACTGGCAACATCTGTCACGTAATCAAGACGTAACCGAAACGTAGCGGTTACATTTCATTGCAGTCAGGCAAGCAATTTCTGGTTTCTGGTATAACAAAAACGACCAGCTGTTCCAACTACATTTGCATTTGTACATTTACGATTGGCTAAATGGACTTTTAGACAATAGTCAACATACTACTGAAATTAAACAGTCACGGACTTATTGGCGCACCTTCACAAAATTTGTGTTTTTGTTTTGTTTTAAGTTTTGCTAAAGTCAACAAAGAAAGTGGTTGCTTCTTTGTTAAACCATCAAGTATTAAAAGATTTCATTCTTTAAATATTTTCCCACATCTGAAATAAATTAATTCAATTTGTAATAATTTATTTGTGTTTACAATAAAGAGCCTTTATTTATTTTTTTAAAGCTTTATGAAAAGGTTTAATGGACTTACATACACATTAAGAGTTACAAAGGACTTTAACAATAACGTCATCTTTAACACTCATCACGAATATCTGTTGAGCTGACTGACATTGATATTTTTATTACCTTGACTGTTTTTTTAATACGAACTTATAAATAAAATTAAATTCGATACATAACCCTGAGAAGTGTTTCTTTTTAATTAATTATTTTGAGAGATATTGATATGCGGCGGTAAAAATTTAAAATTCACTTTAACTGTCCTGAAGAAAACATACCCTTTTACTTTCTATCCAATCATATGCCATCTTACCCACAATGTCATAACCATGATTCGTAACCAGTAATGGTTTTTTTTTTAGGAAATCTGGATCGTCGTTGACGATGTTCAACAGTTCCAGAACGATGTCCACATGCGACGTTGTTTTTTCTCAAAATTTAGTAAATTTAGTAAAAAATCGAAGAGCACACCAAAACACGACTAACCTATTTATCTGTCAAAAACAAACGGACAATCCGAAATGGCTGATATTGCCAACATATATAACAGACATGTCTAACAACATAACAGCAAAAAAATGCGAAAATCGAACATATGTGTAAACGAGAAGATCGTTTACGTCTCTGTTAATCTTAGTTATTTCTTAGAATTTGAATAAGTCTTCAGAATTGAAACGCAAAACTCTAATTACAATATTATTCCTTTATTAGACTGTATTAAATTTCCTATAAATTAATGGGTACAATTCATAACCTCAAACTTTAGCAAAACTTACATTTTAGTGCAATAACTAAGAATATATATAAAAGAATTGTAGCCTCGTTCCTAGTCCAATGGTCTTTCAGCAATGATTTATGAAAGTAATTGCACTAACACACTCTCATTTTGCTTACTTTCCACTCAGCTTTCAACAAAAATTTCATGAAACAAATTTTTTCCCGTTTTTTTTGAAAGTAAAATGACAAATTGCTAAGCACTGTTGCCACATACAAATAATTATTAATTAAAATTAATAAAATAATTATAAAATTAACTTCTTTTGCATGTATAAGAAAAGAATTATAATATTTTACCTTTTAATATACATAAAGAAAACAAAGACCTTTTATAAAAATAATACCATAAAAAAAATTTTAATGATAAGTTGTTTCAACTATTGCCCCATAAATTTCTATATGTAATAAATTTGGTAACTCTAATTACTAACCAAACAAAATAAGAATGTAGAGAAGTAGAGGCAAATTTTGCTTCGACGACAATTTTAAAATGAACTTTCACTATCCTGTGTAGACGAACAAGAAATTTTCAAGAAAGTCGTCTATTTCATTGAAATTTTTATTTATAATACGTCTACAAAAATTTCATGAAAGTACTTTCCTGTGTAAAGGCAACGTTACTTTGTTTGTTTGTGGCAAGGGAAAAGAGAGCGGCTCTCTTTTCTCTTCTTTTTCCCTTGCCATTTTCAAACTCAAGACTTTGCAAAGTAAACTTTCCGTGTGTGAAAGCGGTGTAATCACACAAGTAAACAGTTCAGATAAACGAGCGATAACTTGTTATCAAAATTAGAGAAGACTGTAAGGTAGGTAGTTTCAAACTGAAGCAAGATGTTTCGCTCTCAAAATTTTGCATGCCAAAACATGTTGATTCAACCATGATTGGAGTGTGACTCACGGATGAGTAAGTTTTTGTCAATGCTGGTGGTGTTTAATATTTTCTGTGTTGCTTCATACAACGAATTTACGAAACAAATTTAAAACAACAAACTCGTCGTGTTGGGCGGAATTCGCGATAGTGCGAGTTGTGTTCCTAGCACGTATTGGATGTTAGTTTTGTTTTTAATTTTTGTCTAAAATATTTTTCTTCATCTGAATTACGAAAATGTATACATAAATATATGTATAAACAAACACGATTTTGAATTATCAGTTTTGTTTTCGACTGACGTTATGTACATATGTACATACAAACGTATGAGTATGTATGTATGTACATATAAATAATTTATTTAATTTACAAAAAATATGAATTTCTTTTGTTTTTAATATGAGAGCAATAAACTCGACAAAATAACGTAATTTACTAACAAAAAAAAAAAAACATACAAAATAAATATGGTCATTTCCACAAAAAGATCAAACCTATTGGAGGAAATAAAAGTTAACCAACAAGCTTTTCTTTATTGCATTGCATATAAAAAGAAGTATTCAAAAGTAAAGCTTAAAGCCCGTTATTACAACATGGCGTTAGTTAAAGTTACGATTTTATCGGCCAAATAAATCGCATTTCAATATTACCCATGCCATAGACTATGCGACCGTTGCTACAACACGTTGGCTTGCCGAGTTGTGAGTTTTGCGCACAAATTGTGCGACATTAGCTCACAATTTCATTTCTTAAAAAGTTCTGTTGAGTAAAGATCACAGCAGATGCAACAATTGTATATAAAAATAAGAGCAAATCGCATAATAAGGTTGTACAACATGCTCCTAAATTTTACAACCAGTCGATACAACTACCCAAAAAATCAAAACTTTTTAATCTTTCGTACAACCGAGACACAACTTCATACGACGACCCCACAAACTTTACAATCTAATAACCAACATCGTCATGTTGTACAACTAGTCGCATAGTCTGTGGCTTGCTTTACAACTTCCTTTTAACATAAAAGTAAGCGATAACTTAGCGGGAAGACAATTCTACCTGAAATTTTAACTAGACGTTTTATATTTAAAGTTGCCATATTTGCACATGCTACCATATTTTTTACTCAAAGAGTTACAATTAAAGTGAATTTGTATTGCCACTATAATGTTTACCTCCTAAAAGAAGTCTTTGTGTTTTGTGCCATACTTTGTAAAATGTAATTTTACAGGCAAGTTGTAATAATGAAAAGTGGTTAACGGTCAGTTTATCGCTCCCACTTCTGATAAAGGTACCTTTAAATAACGCCAACCTTACCGGTAAGTAGCAACGATGTCACTAAGACTGATAAAAGGTTTTGTTAGAAGTTGTCGCAAAGCGATTTATTTTATTAATATTAATTATTCGCTAAATTTTTTTGTTTTTTTGTAATTTAATTAAATGTTAAAATATTACCAAATGATCATAAATTCACAAAGAGAAGAAAATCAGAAAAACGTTTTTTTGAGCGCACAAAATTAGGTGTACAGATAAAAATAACTTTAGAAAAGTCGTAAGGTCAAAATCCGGTGCCAAATTAGCGTTTCGTAATTAAAGTGTTAAACAATTTTTTTTTTTTATTCAGTTTAAAATCTATAACATTTTGTTTAAATTACGGTCTGATACGCATCGTTTGCTATAATCTACACGTATCGTTATATTATTTGATGCAATAATTAATTCGATATAATATGCCACTGTTCGATTCACAGAAAAGAGTATATATTGTCGATATGCTTTATAAAAAATTGTAACAGACAGTGCTTCATCTTTGGCAAAAAAAAGCCTGTTGTTAAGAACTTTTACTTGCAAAACGATATAAGTATTCAAGCTGCAGGACGAAAAGATCTATTAATTATGAGTTTGGAAACATTTATTTTATGTCTAAAACTTTTTCTTATTTTTCAAACAAGCAAAAATTCACAAATAGAAACTTAAGTAGGTTAGGTAGGCAGGACGCTGGATACCCCGGAATAGCCTAGGTTTTCCAGCTCACTTGGGCCCTAAGCTATTTCGGGGTATCCAGCGGCCTGCCTACCTAAACTACTTAAGTTTCTATTTATATTTAGGAAACTTAAGTAACGCAATGCCAAACGCCAAGAATAATTAAAACCGAAAAGATTTTAAAAAATTGATTAACTTAATAAATTTACATTATTCCAAATACTACGAAAAATGGTTTCATATACTTCAAAAGTGTTGACCAATTCGCAGTTGTACAATTTAACACCTGGTTATATTTTTGCTTACAAAAAAATTTAACATTTTTTAGGTTCTCTTATTTTTATATTTTACTAAATATTATGCTTACTTTTCAAATATAAAAATATTACAAATTGAACTTAATTTTTTTTTTTCATTTTGTCAAGTCAAATTTGACTTTGTATTTTAATACCACTTTTGTAATGTAACACCTGGTTATATTTTTGCTTGTAAAAGAATTTGACATTGTTTAGGTTTTCTTATTTTTATATTTTACTAAATATTATGCTACTTACAAATATAAAAATATTACAAATTGAACTTTAATTTTTTTTTTGTCATCAAATTCACATCTGAATGGAAAGTACCATATTGTTTGCTTTTAATAGCTGACCCAAATACAGCGATATAAATTTATCAGCTGTTAGTAGATGGGAGGGAGTCTGAACAGTTTGCTGTTAATCATACCTGCATTTATTTGCTTTTCGATATTATAATTATTTATATAGGATAAAGTAAAGAGAATAGACAAATAACACTTAAAAATCTTTTTTATCTCGACTAAGTGTTTCGTTACATAAAAAAAATTAAAATCATTAATAAATTAACATTTTAAAAACGAAAGCAATCGCTGTACTGTGATTCTGCTGGCTGACGGGTTTGCTTGAGCAACGTGGAGACGCTATGTAAAAAATGCAATTGGCAGTTTTGACCGCACAAGTGACTCGAAAATGTTGGATTGTTTAGTACATGGACAAAAATGAATTTTAGTACAATTTTGCTACTCGTCTTTTATTTTGTATTTTTTTTATAATAAAAACATTTTTAAATATGTATATACAAATGAGTGTGTTAGTTTGATACAAAACAATTAATTTATTAAAGCAAAAATACCGCTGTGCTCCATATAATATTAATCTAATAGGTACCTACTTCTTTGTTAAATTATATACCTCAGTAGTTATTTTAAAATAAGATACCTACTATATTTTATTACAAAATAATTTATTTTTATTTAAATAAGTAGGTACGTTACTTTTTTTCATTTTTCTGTTCATTCATTGTCTAAAAATGCGCATTTCAATTAAAGAGTAGAACAAAATAAAATTTTGTTCGTCCCTGTTTTGCTCTCCCTTTCTCGCTATCTCTCTCTCGTTGTTGCATTTTATTTCTACATACAAATATAAACATAAAGCAATGTTCTGACGCATTGCACTGTACGTTACTTGAAAAACTATTTTTATACTACTTCAATATATAGACAGACAAAAAAAAAACCATAGAAAAATGCAACAAATTAAATGAATTGAAAAGAAAATTAGCATAATTTGTAGGTACCTACTTAGCAGGTCCCATATAAATTTAGAGATGAAAATACGTTTCAATTCTTTTCAATAAAAATTGTGGATAAAGTAGTACAAGAAATTTCTGATGTTTTTTTTCTTTCTTTTCTGTTAGGGGAACCATACATTGACAAATATGCTTGACCACTTTTCGGTGTTGCCGCATATTTTTGTTGGCCAAAATAGAAATTAAAAAATCTTTGGTTTTCAAATAAATAAAATATATTACAATATCATTTAATAATTTAAAATTTTAATTATCACATATGTTTTAAAAAATATTTACAATCTATTTAATTTTTAATTTTCACAAATTTTGCAAACAAGTAGTTTTAAGAACGAACACAGGTAAACTTAAATTATTATTCCCGTTATATGTTTATACAAATTTACACACATATGTAGATATTTTAAACCTTTGTATGTATATAAATATATTATGGATATACTTAGCCGCTGAAGAAACTGCAATAAATATATCAAGGTTTTTGAAAAATAAATTAATAGAAAAAAATGTGTGAAAGTGGGAGTTTGCCTCAGAAATCTTAGGAAAAACATAAACAGAATTTGTCATTCTTATTTTAAAATGTAGGCGTCCATTTATAGGTTCCTAATTTACGAAAATTTTATAGCAAAATTTTCTTTGGTTAGGTTTTCTAAAAATATCAAAAATTTTTTACTTTTTTATCTTGTCTTTAAGAGTTCAAATATTGTGTTTGAAGCAGTTTTTTTCTACAAGAAATAGCGCATTCATAAACAAGAGCTTCACTATTCAGTGCCTGTTATTGTATTATTTGAAAAACTTGGCTTGATCGTTTATAGAAAAACACTCTAAAATTTGATATGTTGTTTTCTACATATTACTCTGTGTTCTCATTTTGCTCTACAAAATTATATGTCAGAATTTTGGACACTTGAATAAACTTTTTTCTTACATTAAAACAACAAGTTGTGTGGAATATGATTTGGTGCCACCGAAATTTAAAAAAGCGCACCGAAAATTAAAAAAGAAACGCACAGCGCACAAAAAATTGTGAAGAGCTCCAAAAATGGTGCGAAACGCACCAAGTTGACAACGCTGGTATATGTGAAGGCGCCACTGCAGCTCAATTTTGTGTCCTGTACTCCCGAGCATAACAAATTTAGAATTCGGCCGCCTGCGATATAGACGATAACAATTCAAAACCGAAAAAATACAATTGTAATCGTCTTTATGACACTAAATGGACTCATTTTGTAAGTATTTTCCTCCCTCCTCGTTTCTTCCCACACAGTTTCAATTTTATAATAAGTAAGCGTTTATCATAAATTATAGTTTTGCATGCCTTGTCATTCTTTTAGTCACATTTTTGACAGAAAATCTTTGCAGGGTATGTAAATTAGATTAAACACGCATACATATTTGTACATATATTTATTTAGGTATATACATACATAGGTACATGTGAGTAAACACTTAAAAGCATTAATTTTCCGCTCTTTTATTTATTTATTAAAACGAGATTGACACAATATTTCAAACATTCCTTGCCATGTAGCAATATTAGGAGTCTGTATTGTAGCTAAGTAAAAAGGTGTGTTTCTTTACTCTACTTTGGGATCCCGCGGGATCCCAATTTGCACGAAAAGCGTTCCCGTACTTTAAAATTGGGCAAATGAGAGCGCTTTTGAGAGAATAGTATGCTTCCTCTTCTTGCACTAAACAGCCCGTACTTTTTCTTCGGGCTAGTTTGGGCAAGTAATTAAGCAATCAGCTGTTCGAAAAATAAACAATAGCAAAGAAACAAAGTTCATTTGAATCAACTCGTATACAAATCATTTCAGTGTTTTTATATAAAAATTAAATACACAGGAATGTACAAAAGACCTTAAAAGCTAAAAAGTGAAAAATATCACAGTATTTTTTCGTAAAACTAAGTGACAATTTTTTTTGCCATATCAAAACACAGCATATGTTTCTTTTTGGGCTAGAAATTTGGCTTTTTGCGTTCCCGTACTTTAGGTAAATTTTATCTGTATTTGAGAGTAACTCATGCATGCTCTCTTTTGCCCGAAACTTGCCCGGAAAGTAAAGAAACACACCTAAAATAAATAAAACAAATTCAGGTAAACAAACTGCGGATGTAAGAGAGAAGTAACACACTTCTGTATTAAGAAATAATGTTGCCATACTAACGAATTCACAAAATTTAACGAAACAGAAGGAAACAACTTTTGGAGCTGTTAATTAGGAAATGTAAAATTGCTGCCAAACAAAAAAAGAATATCATTTAAAAAAAGGATTGTCCACATATAGACTGCTAGGAAACACAAAAAGCCAACATACCTACATAAATTTTTTGATTGTTATAAAATTACTTACAGCCAGTTCGCCGTTATCGAAAGGATAATTTCATTCGCACTCTAGGCCAAGGCGACTTTATACAGGTGAATGCAAGCGGAAAGGCGAATTCAGTGCTATGTATTTTGTTATTGTAAAACATATCGTGAATGTCATAATCTAAATTCGCCTAAGATTGCTCAGCAGAGAAAAAAATTTATATAAACGTTAAATATAAGCTTTTATAATTGTTTGTAATTAAAATCACAGATTATATTAGTTTTTCACTTTTAAATTCACACAAATTTCTTGAAATTGCACTAAATCATGCAAAAAAACCTTCAGATTAAAATGGCGCGAAAAACTTTGTAAACAAAAGAAACAAAATTTGACAGTCTCATTGGAAAAAACGCGAGAAGCAAAAAATAATCACCTGTGCTGTTAAGTTCACCTGTAATGAATTCGCCTTGCTCTAGGCGAATGAAAATTGATTTGGGATTTTTCTAACTTTATTCTATGCGAACGATGTGTCAAAATTCAATTAAAATACATAAGTTCATACGAACGAACAATAGTGACAAAAATAAACCCAAATTTATTCGAATGTGAGTGACTAGCTTTATTTCGCATACATTTTCATTCCATATCGTCGAGCTGGCCGTTAATTTTATTAAAATTCCTATTCCTGCATTTATAGAAAGAAACATAGGTACCTACGTGCAAATTGGCGCGTTTTCTTACGAATATGGGAAAATTTGTTGCTATCCATTAAAGTCAATAAATAACACTTAAAAAAATATGTAAGTCGCATTATCTTTAGCGTTATGATTTAAAAACACAGATATACATACATATGTATGTACATATATACATATACATTCTACATACTTACATACATTTGTATATATTAACTTATTTAAGTACACATAGTTATACATGTGTACGTATGTATGTATGTTCTTTCTGCTCGTTTAAATAATTGATGGATAGATACCATTAAATAAATAAAACAGAAATGTGTAGGAGATAACTTTATTGTACGCTTTAAAAACAAAAGTACCATATGCTTTTTGTTTTGTCCATGCCATTACTTTTATACTAGACAATAAGCCGCAGTAAATGTAAAACAAAGAAATGCAAACATAGGTATTGTATTTATTCATTTATTGAACGAACAAAATTATACAAAAGTTAATGAATAAATAGCTAAATAAAAACAAGTGTGGAAACTCATGTAGATAGCAGTAAGTTTTGGTCATTCAGTATTTAATGTTTCATGCGTTTTTTTTACGAATATCAAGTAGATAGCAGTAAGATTTGGTCATTCAGTATTTAAGGTTTCCACGGCATTTTAAAATTTTATCTACTAAGAACAAACAATAAAAAAATAGAGAAGAAAACATAGGTGGTATTTGCATTAAAAAATTCCCATCCCTATTTAAGAAGTTTAATCGATAATCGCTCTAGTATTGATTTTGCTTTACGCATATGCATATATGGATGTATGTATGTATGTTAATGTGTACAGTTGCAATAGATTAATTTAAATTGATATAAGACCTTTATTAAGCAATCATAATCCGTCGATTCAAGTGTTCCAATACTTTTTAAAATTAAATAAACGTACACTAAAATTATATTAACTTAAAAATTTTATTAATGCATTTGCATAGACATACACATACATATCGCTCCTTTATTGCAACATAGTCATATCTCAAAAAATGAGCTCTTCGAGTTAACAATGCAGAATTGTTAACAGTAATACCTTTTATATTGTGGCAAAATTTTATTTAAATTACCTTTAAACTGTTTCATTTAGGAGATGTTTTCTAAAAAAATTTTCTAAGACTTGTATGGAAACTAAAAATTTGAAATGTGTTTTTCTCGAAACAAGCTTTTTTGCGTTATGACTATGTTGCAATAAAGGAGCGATATGTACGTAAAAACACGTGTACGTGTACGTCTAAATGTGTCATACAAACTATTTTGATTTTAAATTCGGAAATTATTATTGCCTTTGATTATATTAAATATGTAAGTTTTTTATACAAATGTATATTTTTTGATACATATGTACATATATATATACATACATATATACATAGCTTAGTTTAAATTAAAAAATAAATAAAGCGGTCAAAAATGATTTATGATAAGCCAAGTTTAAGCTTTTGCTTTATATTGCATATGTAAGGGTCATCCCTTGAGTACTGGTCCAACATAAAACAAATAAACATTAACAATCGTAACAATAACAATCGTTAAAGCTAATTTTGACCAAAACAAATATACCTATGTATGTATATGTATGTAGGTATATTCACACATACTTATCTATCTATACATGTGCATATATCATCAAGCTCTACTCATGTAGTTTCCCTGTAAAATTCATTAAATGAGAAAGCATCGAATAAATTAAGAAAATTACTCTTTTAAGAAATTTCCTTGCCGAACAATGTGCGCAAACGGAAAATTTATAAAATCTTACAAAAGCACGTTTTCATTGATAGCTAAACGGGGTTTTGCGAAAAAGAAATCGAAACTTTTAATGGATTTTCTTGTTGCTTTAAGTAATTAAAAAAAATGCATGTTTGCTTAGCAAAATGTAATAGAAAAAACGTGTCTAACCTCAATATAGAAAGTAATTTCGTATATTGATAGATAATTGTCTTGCCTTCAGTGCAAAAAAAAAAAAGTAAACAAAATATAAAATAAATAAAAATTACAAAATATTTACTTGCTAAACAGTAGAATACGGAGAATGATAAGAAATATTTGTAAAATACATGCGGGTATAGACAAAGAAAAATATTAACTAATTGAAATATATACATATGTACATTTACAGGGTGACACAGAGCTGCCTTTTTGGTTTGAATGTTCAATAACTTTTTTTATTTTATTTATATTTTTTATATTTATTCCAGAACTCTCTGAAGAAGTTTTAGAGAATTTAACGTGGAACACTACGATAAAAAAATTTTGAATTTCATTTTCAATTTGTTTGATGCTTATCGTTATTTTTTAAGTGAGTACGTACTTCAGCACCTACAATAAAACGCCTGGTTGCAAATTTTCTACAATTTCGTATAGTAAGGCACATTCCATGTGCCGGATGGCCACTACTATCCACACGGAATAAAATAGCGAACGTATTGCGTAGTGTACAGGATAGTCCAGAAACATAAAAAAGAAGGCGTTCGCGCTATTGAATGTGTGGTGCCAAATGGTGGAATATAATTTTTCATACCTAAGCCAAAAATATTCCCTACTGTGTAAGAAAATAATAATAATTAATAAATAAATAAAAAAGTTATTAAACATTCAAACATTAAAGGTTGTTTTGCGCCACCCTATATATACGTATGTATGTATATAAGTCAACAAAAATTACTGCCTACCTATTTACAAGTGTAATTTCCTAACATTATTTAATTTATTAATCGACATTTTAATTTATACCTAAGTAAGTTGTCCAGTAATTGTATGTACATAAATATAGACATTCCAAATGTACTTAATGTTAACATAAAAATACAACTCTGTTATGATAAGAATATAATACTTTCGGAAATGTTTTACGCTCAATTGCACTATCAAGTTTCTATTTCAAGTTCTATGCATACGTATGCACCTATTGCTTATCAAAATTAATTTAAATGGAAAGCTGTGACGTCGGCTGTATTTAACTTGAAAGCAATTTATTTTCAAGATGTCATCAACAAGAACAAAAAATGAGTCAGCAAAATATTTATGAAAAAAAAATTCAGAAAATTTTCAAGAAAATTACTTTAGCAGTATACAAATGAAAAACAGCAATCAGCTGTGTTTTTTAAAGAATTCAGTACTATGTATTTTGTATTGTAATACTTCCCGAGAATGTCAAAATCCAATTTCGCCTCAGATTGTTCAGCTGGGAAAAATGTTGTATAAACTTTATAAAAAAAAAATTTTTATAACTATTTTAATGAAATTCACAGATTATATTAGTTTTTCCTTTAAAAAACACAAAAATTTCTGGTAATTACACTAAATCATACAAAAAAATCTTCCAATTAAAATGGCAAGAAAATGTTTGTGAACGAAAGAAAAAAATTACAATCCCAGGAAGAAACACGAGGGAAGCAAAAAATTATCACCTCCGCTGTCAAGTTCACCTTATAATGAATTCGCCTTGCAATCAAATTGAAGACCTAAATTTTTTTAAATTTCTTTTTGTGTCTATATTTTTCCCCTGACATTTCACAATGATTTTTTGTGATGTTGTAATTATTGTTCTGCGCATTTACCTGTTATGAGCTCGCCTTGATTAGAAATAAAATTGTCAATGTTTTTGTTACTCGTCAGCTTAACGACAGAAGATTCTTTTGTAATATTCGTAACATCGATTACTCGAAAGTGGTTAATTTGAATGTTTCCTTAATTTTTCTGGTCCCTTTAAGAACACCTGAAAAATAAAAACACATTTCCAATCTCGTCTCTTTGTTGATATGGACTTATTAGCACAGTGTGTTGCAACGCCGACCTATATTTGTAATTTATTTTGACTATTCTATATATATTTTTTTTTCTTTCGTACATAACCTTAATTATATGTTCTTCTCTACGTCTGTGACTGTTAGTAACGGTTCAAAATCAAAGCTATTAAATGTTATCACATTCTTGCTAATTTGAGTGTTATCTCTTTTTTTTAATATTTTTAGCCTTCGATTTGAGTATTTACACTCTTTCTTCGCTCCCTTGATTTTCAATTTATCAAGAGTCCACTGTATCTATATTTGAAAGTACGTAATTACTTTTTCTCCCAATCTTCTTAACAGCTGTTATCAGTTGCTGACTAATGAGGTTGAAATCTTTTCCGTATCTACATAAGCAATAAAAAACACATACATACATACTTTTGTATGTATGTATGTATGTTTGTGTTAATTTCTTAAATATTTGTTATTTTTCAATTTTCAAGAATTGTAAACAATAAAACCGGTTTGTTTTAAAAACGCTAATGCTTTTTTCAGTATACATATGTATGTATGTACATATATTTAAGTATATATTATATATTACATACATACTTGTTTCAATTTCAATATTTCTGTCATATTCAAAAGAAACAACCAACCAAATTGACATTCGCTAGTAAATGAGAATCATTATATTTCCAATGCAAAAGCGGCATATCAAAACAGATTGCATTCTAGTTTTAAAGCTATGTAAAGATGTAAGTAGACTGTTATTGAATATCACAGTAATATACTTTTGTACTTAACTAGTATACCTACTTATGTGTAGTTTCTTTAAGATTTTAGTTTGTTAGTTTCATTTTAAATTGTTCTTTGCTGCTAACATTTCCCACCTACATATGTATGTAGGTATAAAATTATTTTTTATGGCTATTATTCGCAGACCTAACGGCATAAAAATTAACCATATTTTTGCTTTTAATCCTTCAGGTTTTATTATTTTCACGGCACTTTTTTACATTTTTTCTAAACAAAAACAAATTTTTATATACATACATATATACCTAGTAAGCCAATGTGAAATATCTACAAAGTAAGTAAAAGCGTTAGGATTTATGAATTTTCATCAAAGCATTTATCCATGAACTACTGTATATTAAATAGGTTGCAACCATGCTTTGCAACTACATATGTATGTAGATTAAGTATGTGCATAGATAACAAGTACTGAATAGATTTTTGAGATATCGAATAACTTTCATAAAAAATTATTTTCAGAAAAACATTCTGAACGTTGTCTACTTCAATTATAGGTAGTTGAACAAATTGTGTTCTAGCATTTGTTTATTTGGAATTTTCTACCGCTAAATAATAGCCAATATTTTAGAAGCGTGTTGGGGAAATACATCTATATGCATATGTAAGTAAGTATGTATGTATTGACATATACATATACACATATCGTTTTAGTTAAAATTTTTAATTATTAATACTGCACATGCACAAATATTATTCATTCATACGAATGTATATACATACATATTTACGTGCATATCGCATTTGGTATATAAACAGAAAATGAGACGTAGAAAAAACTGCAAAGTTTATTAACACTTTATAAAATAGAAAATAAAAATGCAATAGAACTAAAAGTAGAAGAGACTGGTAAACAAACACGTAGGCTTGAGTCTTTTAACGGGTGTATATGTATGTACATACACATATGCATGCATTTGTATTTTTATAGCTATATATGCAACATTGTATGTAAGAATGATTTTACAGTACTTATACACAATAATTCCTTTGTGTCCACTGCAGTTAAAAGTATGTATATGTATGTATGTGTTAATGGAAAATCGTACTTTTTTTAAGTTTTTTTTGGTAACTGCGGTCTTATTATTAATTAAATAATTAAACAATGGAAACTCACTCACATACATGTACATGTTCATACATATGTTTGAAATAACTCACAAAGCTTTAAACGAAATTCTGCGATTTTTTTTACATATGTGCATCCATATGTGAATGCAAAAAATAAACACATTCACATGTACGTGCACACATACATACGTCTATATACTTGTACATACATATGTATCTATGAAACTAATAGAGGTTTCTTCTGTAAGTTATTTCATTTGTGACTGCACAACTTTGCTGGAAAAGGCTTTAATAAACCAAATAAAAAAAGACATATTTGAAAAATAATGATGGGGATAAAAAAGCGTATATACCTACATACATACATATGTAGGTACATACGTACATAAATATAAAAGCGCTAAGGATTTTGTGGAAAATTATAAATGAAATAGGTTGGTACCAAATATAGTAGGTGGGTACCAAACACCTTAGTGCAGGTCGGTATGGCAAAGAACTTGTTTTTAAATGTTTAGGATTTTTTCTTTACTTCTTTTTCTGAATTATTATTCGAAAAAAAATATAACCTTTATTACTTTGTTATTAAAAAAACTAACCGGATTTAAACTTTGACTACGTGATATTTAATACGTATGTGTGTTGTATGTATTCATATGTATGTATATACACAATCATACGTGCACCCATAAAAGCAGCATTTTTTGACTGACACCCTCAAGTTTTCAACCGCCTTACATGGCCCAAATATGCGCGTATATTGTTATTTTGTATGGATTTTTTTTACGTTTTTTATAATTTAAAAATTTTTTCATAAAATTATTGCTATACCAATCTGAAAATGGGAGAAAATTCACAACTTGATAACCGTCCTAATATATGGCATGATTATCTACTCCCTTTTACATGCATACAACACCAACACTAGTTTTCAGTTTTTTTTACATAGCTTGCTTTACCTTCTTTGTTTTCATATCGTTGGTCTTCTCCTTTTTTAACAACACAAACAAGAAAAAAGAACGTCAATAAAAACAAAGTTTACTCAGAGCAAAACAACAACAAATGAAAATATTTTGTGAAAATACCACAAACAACAAGTACAGTAGCCATTTATACACACATTCCAACAAACGATTAATAATATAAATAAGTGCATGCATGTGTTGAACACTAAAAAAATAAAACAAAAGTGACGTAGCAAAACAAAAGAAATTTTCTCATCAGCTACTAAAAGAAGAAAACAAAGCTGACATTGTAAACAAAGCCAGTTGCGAAAAAGATGAAATAGTTTTGGAAAAATATACAAAAAAAAAATATGGCTGACTATTTTTTTCGTACTTAATGTATGTATAAAGATAAAAATAGTTAAAATTATATGTATAAAATAAAAAACTAATATGGAAGCAATACATACTAAACAACTTACCGCCCAAAAGATCTTCGTTCATTTTAGGTGGTGTTGCAGACATTTTGTAAAAATCGGTTTTTATATATTAAATGTGAATTATTAAACAACTTTCAATTTATGTTTTTTCGCTATTTTTTTTTTTCACTAACAACTTTGTTTAATAATGTATTATATTATCACTTAAAAAATATTAAACAAATTGCGTAGTGTATACTTCTTTTTCGTTTCAATGGCTTTTAAACACACTTCCTTAATGTGGGTACATATGTATCAAATTAGAATGTTTAAATTTCTTTTCATAAATTGCCTTTTTCCAAATACCACAATATATGTATTTAATAATTATTGCGATTTAAAACTTTGTCTACCCACGAACAGTTCTGGTCGACTTTAATTTAACGAATAAATGTTTTCTGTTCACGAAAAACTAGAATCAACATTGTTTTGGTTTTGCACCACGCACATAAAACCAAGCACACCTTTTCAACCGAACGGCGTTAAAAAATACTAGGCAGCTAAGATCTGTTCATATTTGCATCAATGCAGTTCGATTCTAATGGAAGGAGGATTTTATATTAGTATTATTAATATTATAAATTTATTGGAATATATTTGGATTATAATAAATATTAAAAAAATCATGTTTCTAATTATTAACATTTATTAACCACCAATATTTATAATATATGTACTAATGTACGATATAATTCGATATCCATCATTTTAAATGACAAAAAATATGATTCAGGAATTATGTATAAGCTTTGTTTTGTTAAATTATTTATCGTTTACCCATTCTACGTCTAATATGTCAGTTAAGGGCACTTCAGACTATCACACTTTGTATTAAGACTTGTCAAAAAATCAAATAATACGTGCAAGTGTGATAGTGTGAATGTAAAGCGTTATGAAAATGAGAAATAATACGGTAAAAGATTTGACATACCATAACACTTCACCATTTTTAGAAATTTGTTTAAACGATAAGATTTTTCATTGGATCAGGGTTGCATTTTTTGCAAAAGCAAATAATAAAAATATTAAAACCAGACGTTAAGTAAATTGGCAGTTTATTCAAGTCATATTCCTTATTTTACCTTAGGTGTGATAGTGTGAAAACAAAATGTAATGGTACGTTAGATTTTTTGACAGTCGCAACAAATATCTTTAGATTTTTGTCCCACAAAATCCAATCAAAATCTTAAGACTTGTATGATAGTCTGAAACGCCCTTTAGCTGCATGCCACTCGAAGCTTTCATACGCTGTATGTTAGTTTTAATCACGACAGTCTTCTGTTCTTTTATACATTTGCGAAAGATAACGTTTGACACCTTGGGACGAGCTGTAATCACGACTTATTTATATCATAACTAACCCCTTGTGAGAAGTTTCACTTAAAGAGCGGTCTCCACCTGACATGAAAACAGTAACTTTAACGCTAACTTCAATTTAAAGTTAAATGTGGATTGCTCATGTTGAAGTGTGGTTAAAGTTATAACTTGGTTGTTAAAACATATATTTGTAGTCTTTTTCGCCATTTTTATTTTTTTGCTAACACCACTATGTGTACGCTGCCTTACATAAAGTCTATACGTGATATAATATCAAATATTTTTCTATCAGCAAACGTCAAATTTGATAGCAGAGAGAATTATATCACGTGTAGCCTTCAAAATTAGTATTATTGCAATATTATATCAGATATCACAATATTGTTTTGATAATATACATATATTTAGAAAACCATATCATGATATGAACTGTTAAAAAACGAAAACAAAACGACATAATATTACATTTTTGAAGAATTCCCGAAAAAAGTTTAATAAAAAAGGCATAAAATCATTAAAATATTTATAAAAAATCGTTTTTTGTTCTTTTCGTTGTTGGAATATATAAATTTGTTTAAGAAAAATACAACATTCAACGATGTTTACTGCATGGTTGCTTAAAAATTGTGAAATATGATATTTGCAAAAATACTTGGCGACATGCTAGATATGAGAGAAAATATAATTTGCTTTTTCTCGTTAATCTGCTGACCTTCTCTCTCATATTATATCAGAGTTAATATCAGTTGCAGACACTATGTTAAACAGACAGATATTTAAACATCAAGTTTCAAGTAATAGTAGTCGAGAAATAGTACGACAAGAAAAAGTACTGGCAACGCTGGCTTTCATATATAAAAGTGCAAAAACAACAAATATTTTTAAATGTCAAACAATTTGTTTACGTTGTCACTTAATAAAAAGGCGACATAAGTACATAAAAAGATTTTGCGAGATAAAAATGGCTATTTAATTTAAAAGGGCCGTAATTTAATTTGATATAGTAATATTTTAGACAAGATGAAAATAGCCGATGCTTTAAGACGTTTAGACGCCTATCCACGTACCTTGGAAGATTTTAGTGTTAGAACAGTTTCAGGGGCAGCCGGTAAATAAGTACTGTTGTTTTTTGGTTTTTTAATTATTCATGTATATACTTTTTGCGGTTTTATTAGTGACTATTATAAGTACAAGTATTGTGACGATACTAATATTTTTGGAGTTTATGGCTTATATGACTCCGAATCTTACGGAGGAGCTATTTGTAGACACTACTCGTGGTCATAAGTTAAGAATAAATTTAGACGTAACTTTACATAATTTAGCATGCAACTATTTATCTTTGGATGCTATGGACTCATCAGGCGACCAGCATTTAAGAGTTGATCATGATATATTCAAACATCGATTAGATTTACATGGTAATCCTTTAAAAGAAGTGGATCCCATCAAAGAAATTGTGGCCGTTTCGCCCTCTAATAAAAACACAACTTGTGGCAGTTGCTATGGTGCAGAAAATAACAGCACTCAGTAAGTTGAAACTGAAATATTTCTAACATGAAGTTAATATGTTTCGGTCTTTTAAGTTGTTGCAATACTTGCGACTCGGTTATAGAGGCATATCGTAACAAAAAGTGGAACGTTCCTTTGGACAAAATAGAACAATGCAAGGATAAGTTTAAAAGGTCCGATTTAGATGCATTTAAAGAAGGGTGTCGTATTCAGGGGCATTTAGAAGTAAATAGGGTAAGTGTTACAAGTATCCCACTTACTTCAAGATAATCATTTCAAAATGTTTTTTTAGATGGCAGGAAGTTTTCATATTGCACCAGGAAGCAGTTTTTCCATACGGCAGTTTCACATACATGATTTTCAAATAGCTGACGTGCGGTTATCGCACACTATTAATCATCTCTCATTTGGAGAAAAAATTGAGTTTGCCACAACTCACCCATTAGATGGAGTAAAAGTTGAAACAGAAGGTATTTATACAAAAATAAAGAAAGGATAGTCTTGTCAAATTTATGTTTTATTTAAATTTAAAATTTATGTATAAACTTAACAAATATCGCTATTAAGTAATAATATTTATGTGCTAAAGAATCTTAAAAATTTTGATGACTGCAGGGAACAATTGCAGGCACATATTTAGCAGCGTATTCCGGTACCAATGGCCATAAAGGTTCCAAAAGTGCCACCACCTTGCAACATGACTTTGCCAACATTGTTTATTAGTTCTCTTCCTCTCAGACCATATCTGTAATAAAAAAAAAGTAATTTCTTGAAATTACATTCCAAACATTATGTAATGTCCATGTGCCAGTTTTTAAGTTCCTTTTTTAATTTTCGATTTTTGTCTATGCAAAATTACCTTAAAGCCGAAAACCCTCCAAAAAGAGCACCACTGGCCATACCCACGCAGAATCCAATGGTAAATCCAGTTTTCATTTTTTCAAAACATGTGGGTCCTTGTTGACCAAATGCACTGCTGGGCATGGGCATATTTTTTATTTCCTTTTAGTCACTATATAATTTTAAAACGATTATAATTTATTATTTCTGATATTTTTTTTCAAAAGCACAATGTAGAAATAATTTTGATGCAATTGTTCAATAACTTTGTTAATTTTTTCTATCAGAATCTAGCGTTGCCAATCGAGCAGGTTGAGTTGTCAACATGTCATAACAACATAGCAAAAAAAAAAAAGACGTGTGTGCTTTGTAATAATTGTTATTGTGAATGATTTATAAGTAATAAACAGTAGTTTGTGAGGCTAAAAATTCTCAATTGTTTGAAAGGCAGGAATACAAATATTTAACATACATACATTTATACATGATATAAAAAATATTTTTTTTATCATGCATTTATAATCCATTAAATATATTTAGACAGGTATTATTAAAACATTTTTCTTTTAATTTTTCAATAATTTGTTTAGATTGTTGGGATATAAAGTTGAATGTTTGAGAATATATTTTAAAAATTTCCAAAGTCCACTGATGATTAGGGTGCTCCTATGAATAGACAGCTGGGAAACATAGAAAACAAGTTGCTTATAATTTGATTGATATCAATATTAGAAGCTAATGTAGTGAATAAAACTCAGTGGTTTGTGTTTTTAGTTAATCTTATAAAAAAGAAAATATGTCCTTTAAAGTATTGTTATGGAGTTATTTGGGTGGTTCGAAACTACATTATTTTTTTTGTTTTAATCATATACCTACATATATGCGTATTTATGTTTATAAAAATATATATACTAATGTAATCGAATTAATTAATTAAATTGGCATAATGACACGTGAAAATTGTTTACTCTATTTTTTACAGAATCTAAATCGGAAATGTTTAATTATTACTTGAAAATAATTCCCACTGTTTATATGAAAGCTAATGAAGAAGCTCCTGTTTACACAAATCAATTTTCGGTAACACGCTATCGTAAAGACTTAAGCACAAAAGAACGCGGAATGCCGGGAATATTTTTCTCTTATGAACTTTCGCCTCTTATGGTGAAATATGAAGAGCAACAAAGGTAAAAAGAAGTAGAAATGTTTTTATATTATTCTTGACGAATTTTCTCTTTTATATACTTTAAGATCATTTGGCCATTTTGCTACCAATTGTTGTTCAATTATTGGTGGTGTTTTCACAGTTGCGGGTATAATTGCTGTATTTTTAAACAACTCTTGGGAAGCTTTACGAAAAATTGAAATCGGTAAATTAAGTTAACGGCTGTATATCAACACAAAAATACCAAAGGTGCTGTTCTGTTTTGTAAACCTTCACCTTCCCACTATTTATATAATTGACAATTGCTTTTGAAAAGCTTTTCATTCTTTTGTTTTAATAATTAATTTAAAAAATTATAGAAATCTCGTATACATACTTATATATTTTTTGCTACCAACATTTTGTTTGCTTAATAATGAAAGTTTAAAATTTTTGACTTTTAGCAATAAAGTACATTTTATTTACTATACAAAATGCTTAAGTTGTTCGTTTTCCTACGGACAAGAAGCCAGAGGTATTCGAGAAATATTTGGCATTTATTTCTGTTAGAGTTTTTTCCGCTGCTTGGGGATTTACAATTTCTAGACCTTGCAATGGAGTAAAGGCAACACTAGAGGCAGTACCCGATATTTGACGTTTGACTGTAGTACTTCCACCATATACTTGCTGCTTTTGTAAGTTCTTTTGCAAAGTTTTACTTATACGAACTTTGGTTTTTTCGTCTACTTGAGGTAGTCGTATGCGGCCAGTACCTGTTTTGCCAATGGTACCCCGGGAATACCCCAAATCATCTTGGTAGGCATCTTCTTCGATCTGTTTTGAATTTAAATCCGGATAATTAACATTTTTTATATCTACGAAAGCATTATTACTTACATCACCGAAATTCATTCTGTTGGCTTGTTTGCGGAATTCTGTTAAAGCATAGCGTTCTTTCATTTTTCGAACTCTTTTACCACCCCTTTTCTTTTTACTGCCTTCTATGGGTTTCGGCAAAGGTTTGATGAATTTGACTGGAGGAGGTTCCTGCAGCTTATCTAATTTTTTCTCGATATCTTCTTTAAATTTTAGGCCAATCTCGCCATGAACACTTTCATGACAGGCATCTACACGAGCTGCAAGTACAGCTTTGGCAGCTACTAAACGGGCGGCTTTGCGTCTAAGATCCTTTTGTGATTTTAAAAATAAAACTATGTTTGGTTATTTAAATCTTTAACTGATTGACTTACTGGTGCAGTGTCCTGAACAATTTGTGAATAAAATACATAGCCGGTATGTGGTAACATTTGAGTTTTCGAAAAACCAGCTAAAGTTTTCTTTTGAGAACCCAAGACTTGCACATTGCAAGAGGGCATCTTGGATAACTTCGTTAAACCTCCAGCTATACCTAACAGTTTGGCGGCAGTAGAAGCACCTATTTGTAAGATAAGATATATTTATGCATATTTGTACAAGTATGTAAATTATAAGGTTATGATATAGGAGAAAATCTGTAACTAAAGTTGATTACATATATAAGATGTGAACTAGTCGACTGAAAAAACATGTTCTTACCAAGGTTACGTACGATCAACATATAAATTCACTTACCCACTATCATTGAAAGATTGGGGGCTATAAAAGTCATGCGGCTTTCTACATATTCATAAATTTTCGTTTTGAAATTATTTAGTTCTATGGCCATTTCGCATGCTTCATCTATTTGAGCCTTCTCAGCTGGTGTCAATAGAGTACTAAAGCAATACATATGTATTTTTGTTATAAAAAATAAATTGTAATTCACTTCAGTGAATGAAAATAAACATATCGTTTCATAAACGGTTCTAGCAACAACAAAAACTCAATTTTTCTTATTAACTGTGTACATATACTTTTAAAATGGCAAACAAAAAGCGCAAAGAAACTAATAGATCTTTTGCTCATCGGCTTGCTTTGATGCACTTTTGCATTCGTAAAACTAGGAACAAAACAAAAGGATTTGTATTACGATGAACGAAGTACATGTTTTCTATAGCTCCTCTTCTAGTAAGTAAGCATGTATTAATACAAAAACTCATTTAAGCTGCCTTTGAACTTATGTTCTTCAAAAAAATTGAGTTTTGTTCACTTTACTATACATATACGTTAAAATTGGTGTACATGTTGTGCTTTACGTTCAAAATACAAATTTTGAACAGCGAACCGTTCTCTGTTGATTTATTTTACTCATTGGTTGCAGAACAGAATGACGGGAAACGTTTCATATTGTTTATTTTCATACTCTGCTTCACTTACCCCTGCGTTGTTGAAGCTGTGACTGACACAATCATAATTGTTGCTTGTGTTAAAATTGCCTGCAGCTTTTCATTGTTTTTTACTTGATCCAAATCATTGCCCAATTCTTTAACTGCTAATAAGTATTCGATTTCCCCCACAATTAAGGAGTCTAGCTCAGGAAAACGTTTTTGATACTTCTCCTTAGTGAATTTGTGAATAATGGCTGAAAATATTTTGCATGCAAACAAAAATATTTTTAAAAACTACACCTTCGACTTACATATTTCGTTATCAATGTCTACAGCTATTGCATTGGCTTCTACAATTAGACAGTATTCTGGATCAGATTCTACACTTCCTAGCATTTCAGCAGAGGTGCGTTGCCTTTGCGCATAGTGTTCAATTTGTTTAAGAATATATTGTAATCGCTCAGAGTCTCTCAATTTGCATAATTCTCTTATGGTCTGAACTTTTACGTCAACTTCCATAAGATTTATACTAGGTTTCAAAAGCTTTTCAGCAATTTCTTCCGCTTGTGCGACCTCTTCGGCTGTATCTTCCATTGTCAAGTCCTCATCATTTTCATTGTCTTCCTCCAAGTCGGCCAATAGTTCATCTGCTAAGGACATATTGCAACTTAAACTTTCCTGATTAAAATCACAAATATAATGACTAAAAAAATGTGTAAACAAATCGTTTGTTTTAGGATTTCCATCTGATTTTTAATCAACTGGGCAGCACCAAGGTGCATTAACGTATTCGCGGTGGCAGTACTACGGCATGTGACAATTTTTTGCTACTGGCAATATAGTAAGCTATTTACGTCAAATGTATTGTTTACATTTTTAAAAGTGTTTATTTCTGAATTAAACATATACAAATTATTTTGTGAACATATAAATAATTCAAATAAATATAAGTTATAATTATGAAAAGGTACATTCATAGTGTATAATTGTGAAAATAGTTACAAATATTTTTGAAAAACATAGCTTACCACATGCCTGTTTTTGTTGTATTGTTGTAATTTTGCTCTAGTGCTGCCACCGGTATACGTTAATGCACCTTGGGCAGCACGAAAAGATTTACAGTAGGTTTTCATATATTATATCTTTTATTTATATGCAGAGTATGTGCTGTCAACATATATAAATTTATTTACTTTTCAGAATATATTCATATTTTGTGTCTACAACTGCTATTAACTCTGACATAAGATCTAAGATGAGAGAAGATAGAATGAGAGAATAAATTTCTTTAAGTCCATCATAATATTTAACAAGAAGTGTACGTATTTCGTAAATCATTGATAGCCGAGAAGAAAACACTTCTTTGCGATCAATAAAATCTTATGCGAATTTTGTCTATTGACACATTTTGTACACAAGTAATCACTTATTGTATGTATTTAATGCATAGAAACAAATTATTTTCCCTTTAAACGTGTTTTTATAATGATATTCTGGAAAACTAATAATCGAAAAAGTTGCAATAGCACCTTTTGGAGATAATCACATACACAGTCCTTTTTTTGACATTTCTCTTAAGAACGCTCTCATAAAAATTATTATAATACTTCGGTAACACTGAATTAAAGTCGTAACAGAATTCTCTCTACGATTGAATTTGACATTCTCATGTTAGATATTATCGCAGATTTGGACAGACGATATATAACATGTATTATTAACAAGTTGAGTGAAATAGTTAGAATACAGTGTAATGTTAACTTGTGACACAAATTTTGAAATTTTTCTTGCATTCACAAGGATCTGTATGTTCCCTTAGTAAAAGACGAATTTTCAAAGTATATCAAGTATATCAGCAAACTGAAACTTCGCCCAAACCCTCTTGCACGAAGCATACTTAATTTTAGCTGTCACACTCGGTTCAGAAGAAGGGATACTCTTTTCACCATCAGAGCGTTAAATAGGCGATTTACCGATATAATTGACGCAAATTTCTTAATTTTTCGTTTCTGGATTTTATCATGTATCGCAATGTTGCTTTTTTCTACAAAACGTTTAGAGATGTTAATGTCGTACATCTTTGTAATCGCTTTAATTTTTCTCGATCGACAAAGAACAAACAAATCTTAATCGCTTGAATTAATTGTTCTACCTTTAGCAGATCTTTTATTGAGAGAATTGCTCACTGATAGAATGTGTTGCCTCATGAGATAAGAATCTTTTCACATTCTAATAATGTATTTCGACTTAAGCTTTGTCAACATCTGACCCTGACTCATCTGCCGCGATTATCATTTTGTTTTGTGTAGAGTTGCGCTAATACTACTGGTTGCCTTACTTATATTTGGATCTGTTCTTAGGCTGGGGAGTCTCGAAAGGAAAGGAAATTGTTATAATCCTCTTGATATTTGCCGTTTTTCACTATTTTATTTTAGTATATGTTACTCTTTAAGTTGACTGATATAATTGAATTGTAATGTAAACTGAATTAAGAAGAATGAATATAATTTGTACGATGTTTGTTTGTATTGATGATAATTAAATTACACTGTAAATTTAATTGTATTATATAAGGATTTTAATTGTGTTATTATTTGAGTTACTCAGGTATATGCACTTATTAATCTAGCTGTGCAGTACTACTTTATTTTGGCCTTGATGGCTTTTGTATTGCAATATGTTATAAGTAAATAAAATAAAATAAAACTTTTTGTCTAGCATTGGCTGGACATAGTTAATTTTTTATATTTAGCATTAAAATTTTAATACTTATTGTTAGTTTACATTGTGAAGGCTCAATAAATAAATAAAAGTTAAAAAAAAAACAAAAACAAAAAGTTATTGTATGAAACCGACCCATAGCTGTATTAGTGAGGGTGCGACTGTAACCGGATATACCATAAAATAATCTGGAGCTTAATAAATCACATTTTTAAAATCTGTTGTCAACACTTGCTGCAGTAGGCGCCAAAAATAGCGTATTATTGATTTTACCCTCAATAGTTCTTTTTTAACTTTTTTTGCAGACAAATTGTGGCGAAAATGTCTAAAAAACTTAATTCCAGTTTTGGCAAAGCTGTTGCCTCACCAAAGAATAATTTGTTTAATTACTTTTCTAAGTCGCCGGCGACAAAAATTGTTTCTTCTGCCAACAAAAACGTACAAGAAAAAGAAAATATTTTGAGGCAGGAAAAAGTGGCCAGTCCATTGAGCAAAACCGCACAAAATTCAAATTCGGACGATGAAGATATTGGCACAAGCAATAAGAAAAGAAGGCGTTTAGTTTTGCATGATTCTGATGAAGAGGAGGAGCTAAAAATAAAGAAAAAGTCTAAAGCAGAGAAAAATGAAAGTGATTATGAGCCAAGCGGCGATGAGCAAATGTCTTCAGATGAAGCTAGCGATGAGGGGGATGCAGAAAATGAATCTTCGCCGGAAGTTACAAAAAATGTGAGTTGTATTTATATGTTCATATATAGTTTCTTCAAACATTTTCCATTAAATAACTTATCTCAATGTAGAACAATAACGAACCTAAAACCAAGAAACCAAAATTAGATCCTGCTTTGACTGCTGGCAGTTTTATGGAGAAACTTCAGCAGTTGCAATGCTCTAACGAATCTAAAACGTCTAGAAAACAGGAAGACAAATGCGAAGAGGTTACCACTTCCAATTTAGATGAACCTGTAATATGGCCTCATCAGAAACTGGAATTTTTAAGACCAGACAAAATTAAAGATAAGCAAGGTCGTAGACCAGATCATCCTGATTACGATTTATCCACGCTTCATGTGCCACAAAAATTTTTGGACACTTTGTCACCGGTAAGTTACAAAAAACTATAACCATAAGGAAGTTTATTACCAGTTTTTGGTTTTTCATCAAAATGTTGCTAGGCCGTTCGCCAGTGGTGGATATTAAAATCAGAAAACTACGATTGTGTTTTGTTTTTTAAAGTGGGCAAATTTTATGAGTTATACCATATGGACGCTGATGTCGGTGTAAATGAACTCGGATTTACTTACATGAGAGGAGAGTTTGCCCATTCTGGTTTTCCAGAAGTTTCCTTTGATAAGATGGCCTCAATACTTGTTGAGAGAGGTTACAAAGTTGCACGTGTGGAACAAACTGAAACGCCGGACATGATGACGGAAAGATGTAAACGCATCAAGCCAACTAAGTTTGATAAAGTTGTGCGCAGAGAAATTTGCCAAATTTCCAGCCGAGGCACTCAAGTTTTTGGCAGCCAATGTCAAATAACACCGAACCATCAACCCAATTATATGCTGTCCATAGTTGAAAAACCTTTACCTAATTCAGGAAACTGCAGCACTTATGGTATATGTTTTATAGACACTTCAATTGGTGATTGCTATTTGGGGGAATTTGATGATGACAAGAACTGTTCTCGTCTACATACTTTAATATCCCACAATATGCCGGTTTTGGTGGTAATGGAAAAGTCTAATATACAAGAAAAGACACAAGAACTAATGCGTACAGTCCTTAGTAGCGTGCCAAAGGAATATATGCCCAATAATGGACCATCACAAAGTACAGCTGAGAAGGCGTTGAAGGAATTGGCAGAAAAATATTATGCAGGAGGCACTGAAGATAATTGGCCCATGGTTTTGAGAACAATGCAAGCAGAATCAGATCACTTAGGCTTAACTCCGCATGCTAATGCCAAGCTTGCTTTAAAAGCTTTGGGTTTATGTATTAATTATATGAAGAAATGTCATGTTGCTGAAAAGGTATTACCAATGGTCCGTTATCATCTTTATCAACCACTCGATACATTGCCTTTAAACAAAGCAACCAACAAAACAGTTTCAAATCAAAAAGTTCATATGGTTTTAGATGCTACTACATTAATGAATTTGCGCATTACCGGGGAAGAGCATTCTTTGCAATCTACATTAGATCAATGCTGTACGAAATTCGGCAAACGTTTGCTGCACTATTGGCTTTGTGCTCCTTCCTGCGTTTTAAACACTATTCTAGAAAGACAAGAAGCCATAACAGACTTTCTAGATAAATCTGCTCTACTGCAAGAGATTAGAGCTTTAATGGCTCCTTTGCCAGATTTTGAAAGGCACTTGGCACAAATACATCATTTTGGAAGCAAAATTGTGCAGGATAGTCATCCTGACGGTCGTGCCATTTTATTTGAAGAAAAATTGTACAACAAAAAGAAAATACAGGTAAATACATATTTAAAACAAACAAAACTGGAGTTTTTTAATTAAATGAAAAAAAAAAAAAAGAATTTTATTTCGATTCTCAAAGGATTTGAATCTCTGTTAAAAATACCTGTCATGTTTGAAAGTGCTGATTCTAAATTACTGAAACGTTTGACTCAACCTAAAGCCAAAGGAGGCATATTTCCAGAACTCTTAGAACAACTAAATTTCTTTAAGGTATTGTTTCACTGAATAAAGCGCAGCATACAAAACTATAAATTTATCTTGTTATTTTAGCAAGCATTTGATCATGATAAGGCCTCTGAAAGCGGCGTTATTGCTCCCGAAAAAGGAATCGATGTAGATTATGATAGAGCCCAAAGAAAAATCAAAGAGATCAATCAACAATTACAAGAATATCTTATAGAACAAGAAAAATATTTCGGCTGCCGTATAACTTATTTCGGCAGTGACAGAAAACGATTTCAATTGGAAGTGCCGGAGACTCAAGCCCGTAAAGCGGGCAGCGAATATACCTTGGAAGGCCAGAAGAAAGGATCTAAACCTACCCGCAGATATACTACTGAAGAAACCAGGGTATACAAGAACATTTTTTTAAAGTTCCGTTGTTAGTTAATATTCTTTTTCCAGAGCTTTCTTAAAGAAATGCAAAATGCTGAAGATGAACGTAATACAGTATTAAAAGATTTATCTAGACGTATTTTTGAAAAATTCTCTCAACATTACGATTTATGGAAACAATGTGTTGATTGTGTGGCCCATTTGGATGTATTGGCTTCTTTGGCCGAATATGCTAGAACGCAACAAGTTATTTGTGTGCCTGAACTGCATGATATTCAGCAAGGCAAACAGGCTTTTATTGAAATAGAAGATGGTTACCATCCCTGTGTGTCGGCGGATACTTATATACCAAATGGTATTATCTTAGGCTGTAATGAGACCGCACCTCTGTCAATACTTACTGGCCCTAATATGGGCGGTAAAAGCACTCTAATGCGTCAAATTGGTCTTCTAACTGTTATGGCACAAATTGGAGCTCATGTGCCGGCTCAAAGCTGCCGCTTATCTCTAGTAGATCGGATATTTACACGTTTGGGCGCTCAAGATGATATTCTGTCGGGACATTCGACATTTTTGGTTGAATTAAATGAAACCTCATTAATATTAAAACATGCTACATGCAACAGCTTGGTTCTCCTGGATGAATTAGGTAAATAGGAAGATAACACCAAACCTTTACGTTTAGATTTATTTAATATTTTTACAATTAATTGTAGGACGTGGTACGGCAACGTATGATGGCACTGCTATAGCTGCTTCAGTGGTCAACTTTTTGGCTGATCTCAAATGCAGATCTTTATTCTCAACACATTATCATAATCTTATAGATTTCTTTCACAAAGACGAGCGTATTACTTTGGGTCATATGGTATGTTGTCGTTATATCTAGCCAGAAGAAATTAGCGCTATTATATTGACCATTTTTCATAGACACTTGATATTACTCGTATCTAAATCAGTAATAAAAATTTACAAAATCATCACAATATTATTTTTACTTTTCATTGTATTTTGATTTAAATAATTTTTCAATTCCAGGCCTGTATGGTTGAAAATGATGATTGCGATGATCCCATCCAAGAAACAGTTACGTTCCTCTATAAATATACGGCAGGTGCTTGTCCAAAATCTTATGGTTTTAATGCTGCTAAGTTAGCTGGCATGCCTCAAAATATAATCAAACGAGCATATACGGTAACAAAAATCAAAATCTTTGATAAGTTTTTCTGTTTTGGATTGTTTTCGGTTTTTCTAGTCTATAATTTCCTCTCCAAGTTTAAACAATCTAAAAAAATTTACTATCTTTGTTAGTTAATTAAATTTTTATTATTAACTTTTTTTTTAGCTCTCCAAAAAAGTTGAAGCCATTGCTCTGAAACGTAAAATAGCAGCTAAAATTGTTGCAGCTGCCTCACAGAATTGTGCCAATGATGCTCAATGTGCTAATTTAAAAAATTTACTACTACAACTACAGCAATGTCAAGTCTAGTTTATAAAATCAAAACTTGTGTCCTAAACCAACAACCATTTTATTGTTACTTTTTTTTTATAAATTTTTATTGGTTTTTTTTTCTTGGCGCAAAACTTGTTCCATTTCTAAACATGTATATTAATAAATATAAAAACAAAAGGTTGTAAAAGATTTGAAGGTACAGTTTTACATACGTAGATTCGTAGTATAAAATTAATTAAAATTTGATATTTAATTATTTGATCATGTTTAGGTAAATATTTCTTATTTTTGCAGCTAAAGATCATTAAAAAAAGATCATAAAAAATTTAACAGTATTATTAAAAAATTTTTCAATTTGAAAAATTATTGTCAAAAAATTCCTATATACAAAAAAATCTATGTATATACCAAGAAAAATTATTAATTCATACACAAAGAAAAATTCTTAACAATATTATAAAATAAGAATTTTTTGACAATAATTTTTCAAATTGAAAAAATTTGTAATAATATATTAACGGCCAGTTTACCAATCTCGAAATTTGATTTGGGTTCGTTTAACTTTTTTCTATGCGAACGATCTGTCAAAAATCAATCAAAATACATAAGAATATGCGAACGAATAGTAGTGAGATAGACAAACCCAAATTGATTCGAATGTGAGTGACTGGCTTTCTTTCGCATTCATTTTCTTTCGAAATTGGTAAACTGGCTGTTATATTCTTGGCGATGATAACAAATTGTTATCGAAATATTGAAAATACTGTTAAATTTTTCCGTTGCTACAATTAGCACGTGTATGTAGTAAGCAGGGTTGTCAGATGTGGCGATTTTTCGCAACGTGGCGAATTTTTATTTGCTGTGGCGACTAAATTTTTGGTTTGGCGACTGGCGATTAAAAATCATGTGGCGAAATAGTTGGCTATTTTCACATAATTCTTATCTTAGTGTCCACACCTGCGATAATATCAGAAATGAGAACGTCAAATTCAATCGCAGAGAGAATTCTGTTACGTGTAGACTTGAAATCAGTGTTGTCGCAGTCTTATAATAATTTTTATGAGAGCGTTCTTATGAGAAATTTCATGGCAACGATCTTATAATAAGAGCTGTCTAAAAAGCGATTGTGTGTGTGTTTGTTTTCATAAAGACGCCATTGCAATTTTAGCGATTATTAATTTTGCAAAATATCTTTTAAAAAACCATTTTAAATGGAAAATAATTTACTTTTATGCATTAAATATATACTATAAGTGTGCATTTACAAAATTCATATAAGATTTTATTCATCGCAAAGATGTGTTTTCTTCTCGGTTTTCATTGATTTATGAATTCTTATAGGATTAACAAAAATACGTGTACTCCTTGTTAGACATTAAAATGGACGTAAAGAAATTCGTGCTCTCATTCTGTCGACGTTTTGTCAGATATTATCTCAGAGTTAATTGCAGTTGTAAATACTAGATATTTTAAATCAGCGATGGACATTTAGTCAAACAATTGTTTGTAAGCAACGCCTTTTTCTTATGCTCTTAGTTTAGTCGTTCAACAGATGTTGGCGAATGCACAAAATATTTTTGATTTTTGTGATTTTAAATCGGTTAGCTAACTTGCAATCAATTTGAAATCACATCCCAATTTTTGCACGCACTTTATGATGAATTTTATAATTTATTACATTAATAAATAACTTAATGTGTTTTCTATTAATTATTTAAGTAAAATCATTTATTTTATACGAAATAATTCATTAAATTAAGAAAAAAATAGATACGCTCATTTTGTTGCAAAATTTGTTGTATTATTTTGTGGTTTGCTTTATTGGTTTATTTTATTTTGCCTTTTATATTTATTAGAAGGAATTAACCTTATTTTGCAAATAATTCCACGAATAAAAAAATTCAACCTGAAAATAAAAATATCAGTAAATTGGACCAAAAAACAGCATTTTTTTGTGCTTTAGAAGAGAGTAAATCACATCGAAAACCACAAAAACTTGTGATTTGCAGAACAGGCACAAATCACATTTGTGCTTTTGAAACGGCATGTGCTTTGAAATCACGTGATTTTTAGAACAGGCCTGATAATAAATTGGTTCTACGTCTTTGAAACATTTATAGCTGTTACGAAACTGTCATAACAGCATTAACGTACGCGGTTTAATTGTTCAAACGAAAATGTTTATGATAGTTTTGCTTGTCACTATACTTTAAATTACTCTCAAATTATCTCACTAACACAAGCGCAAAACAAATTTGTCCACCACTGGAATGGTGCAATTAACCAGGTGGCATCACTAGCGCAGGTGATAATTTTTTGTTTCATAAAATTGTGGGTGTCAAAAATTGTTTATGTTTACACAAACTGAAGCGAAAAAATAAAAATATTTTAAACAGTTGGAAAAAGGGCAAGAAACACAATAAAAAAGTTTTAAAATATATTTTAATTGCTTAAAATGCGTTCAAAACAATTTATAAAAACAATTGTATTAATTTTCTTTGTTCATTTTTTTTATATGAACGTTTCTTTCTTCATTTTCTTCTGTTTTGTAAACATGTTTTTGACAGCGTCCGGAATTTTTACACAAACAAAATATTATGTATGTAGTACAATAACTCTTATGCTGCCACCTAATAATTACACCATGACCACTGTTTTAAATCCATTTTATTCGATGTTTTGTTGTTGCAATAACAGACCAATTTTTTGCTCTTATGCCTATGATAGACGTTACTACAAATCGTACGACAAATCGTACAAGTATGAAATTAGTAACGTGTATCATGCTGTCGTACTTGTGAAGTATACTTTGTAGTACAAAAATCAAAAAGTTTTGATTTTCGTGGGCGGAGCTTTCATAAGTATGAAAATAAGTATCGTGTATCATGCTGTAGTACAGCGAAATTTGTTTTATGAAGAGCAGATTTCATGTGTTGTATATTTTGTTTGAAATATAAAAACTATTTAAGTTCTTATAAATTTTTCTAGCTAAAGATGGCTGTTTTGTTGCTTTTTATAAAAAAGGTTTAACAATTTTATATATTTCGCTAATAGTTTGTTAAATAAAATTTAATTTAATAATATTTTAATTTTGCCTAAAAATGCTAACAAGCTGTTAGCGAAATATCGAAAATATAAAATGGCTAAACCTTTTTAATAAAAAAAAACAACAAAACAACGATGTTTAGCTGGAAAAATTTAGAAGAAATTAATACGAATATTGATTTGCCGGCGTGTGTACTGCCTTTAAAATATTTCTTTCAAAAGAAATAGTATGAGTTGTAGTAACGTGTATCTGAAAACCGTACTACAACTCATACTTCGTTAAGTACGAAAATAAGTATCGTCTCTCACCCACATTAGAACACAAGAGACTAATTAATCCGGCATAACATGTATACTTATACATAGCATTGCGTTTTTGTATACATTTGATTATTTGGCTAATATTTGTATTGATTTTGTGCTGCTTGTGCCGGCAAAAAGTTGGTTGAAAAAATATGTCGACAAAATATCACTCTCATCTCCGCCTACAAGCTGCAAAACAACTGTTCTCGTCTGCTTTTGCACAAACTGAAATAACTGTCACTTTACTCTCTTTTTTGTGTTCTCATTTAAGCAACTTGGGTAAACGAACAGCATTCAGTAAAATGCAGTAAAACACAGTAAAAATTTGTATACATTTTTGGGCAAACGAACAAACATATTAGGTGTATTTCTTTACTCTACTTTTGCTCTCATTTGCCCAATTTTAAACTACGGGAACGCTTTTCGTGCGAATTGGTATCCCGCGGTATCCCAAAGTTGAGTTAAGCAACACACCTTATGCTAGAGTTAGTCGCATCTGTAGACACTAGGTTAGTAAAGAAATTTAAACAAATATTTTTTTTAGGTTTCCAAAAACAAGAATTTTATTTTCCTTATTTTTTTTTTCTTTTGTATTCATATTTATCACAGTAAAAAAAAAGAATATAAAATAATGGCTTAAAAACATAATAAAATTGTTTATAAATTAATATAACAACAAACTTATTGATATTATGAAGCTTAAAAATTAAGTTTGTTAAATAATACATACAACTGGCTTTATTTATTTAATACTTTATACATATGTATATATTCTTTAGGAATAATTTCTGCAAAACTATTGTTGATTTTTTATACTTACATACATAAATGTACTGAAAAGTATAAAAAACATTTTGTTATTTTTTATTTTTTTGATGCGAGTATTACAATTCAATTAAAAAATGTAAAAAAACGTTGAACTTAATAACAAAAACAAAAAAAAAATTAAATTGCTTTTACAAAAATTATACAAATTTATTGCGGATATTTTTGCTTTCTTAAATTTACTAGCCCTTTTAAAAGCACAACTTTACAAAACCACTCCAGTATATAATTTCGTACACACTTAAAAATAAGGTGGCTTATAGGAAATTGTCTTTTTAAATTCTTTAATTCTTTTAAAAACACTTTAAGCTACAAAAACAAAATGCATAAAAATGTTATTTCTTACACGGTTCAAAAAACAACAGGTCAAAGCTTATGTTACAAAATGTCATGTCTCTGTTGCAACTAATTTTCCCCTTATTGCTAAAAGTCAAAGCGCATTAGAATGTAGCGTGAAAGCATTTTCACAAGTTCTTTTATTTTTCGTCAAGGGTGTTTAACAATAATCTATTTATTGCTTTGATTATTGTGCGATATTTAAAAATGTTCATACTTTGTGGTTAGAAACTTTATTTAGTGAATTTAAAAGGGGGCTTAAATTTAATATGTCTCATAAAAACCGCTTAAATAAAGTCTTAACTGGGAGTCTCCATTAGCCATGAAGTTGGTATGAGTATCACGTCAAACATCGCAAATGGCTAATGTGGACCGCTCATGTCCATGTTTCGTTCATGCTCTGACATCGATGCTCGAGCATATGGCTGAGCATCAATGTTCGCCATGAAGGTGGCCATCACGAACAAAAATACATAAAATGGCGCCGAACTGAAAACTTTGAAGACCTAGCGTCTCCACATAGCAATTTTTATTGCAGCAATTGTCAAATTTGATTGCGTCCATAAAATTTGCGATGTGTAGACAGCAAATTGCTATAGGTAGCAATCTATTGCACAATGATTGTTCTATTGATTGCTTGAGCAATTATTGCCAAACAATGAGTTGTCAGTTGTTGTAATTTAGTATACAAATATAACAAACACAGTGCTGTGCATACAACAAACTCAGTGGTGTTCATACAACTCCTCACGTTGAGTTTGGTTACGTCAAGGCCAAGGCGAATTCATTACCAGGTGAACTTAACAGCACAGGTGATTATTTTTTGCTTCTCGCGTTTTTTCCAATGAGACTGTCAAATTTTGTTTTTTTGTTTACAAACTTTTTCGCGCCATTTTAATCTGAAGGTTTTTTGCATGATTTAGTGCAATTTCAAGAAATTTGTGTGAATTTAAAAGTGAAAAACTAATATAATCTGTGATTTTAATTACAAACAATTATAAAAGCTTGTATTTAACGTTTATATAAAATTTTTTCTCTGCTGAGCATTCTTAGGCGAATTTAGATTATGACATTCACGATATGTTTTACAATAACAAAATACATAGTACTAAATTCGCCTTTCCGCTTGCATTCACCTGTATAAAGTCGCCTTGGTCAAGGCGAATTAATTATTAGGTGGATGCATCGGCGAATTCGATTAATATGGCGGCACTTTCTCTGTCAAGTTTTGTTTACACAAACAAAATACCTGTTGTTTTTCTTATTGTTGTAGCGAAGCGGCTACCTTGTTTTTTGTATCATGTATTATACCGTGTTCAGACTGTAATATTAAGCAAACTTAGATAAGACAGTAAATTTTTCGAGTTAGGTTAGTGGTTTCAAACTGAAACAAGTTGTTTCAAAAAGGTTGATTCAATCCATAGTACAATAATATATATTGTACTAGGTAAAAAAAGAAACTACAGAAAAACAACCGGGCTTTTTATTGCTGCTTTGTGTTGTGAGCTGTCAAACATAAGTGCATTTTACTTCATGTTTCTATTATACAGACAAATTTTCTCTCCTTTTTAAACAATAATACAAATATAAATAACTTTTGACAATTCCTATCACCAAAACAAAAAAGAGGAAAAGTCAGTGGCGCTTCGACACTACCTGGGTAGTGTCGAAGCGCCACGAAGTGTCAGGGTTGTACCCTGATGTATAGTATAAAAATTTTCGTGGGAACCACGAAGGCATACATTCGGTTGTTGCTTTGTTTACATTTCAAACCGCAAGACGATTTTCATATCTTTTCTTTTATGATTTGCAAATAAATATTATTAAAAAGCATTTGCATTTAATTAATTAATTTTAGTTTACAATTTTTGTTAATTTATATTTAAATGTGATATATGTTTGATTTCTGTTACTGTCCAAGGCGAACTCATTTCTACTAGGTGTAACTGAAAAAGCAGATATTCTGCTTTTTTCGACTTGTATCTAACATCAAGTGTCAAAAGTTGTTTACGTTTTATTTACATGCATAATCGTACCAGCATATCTGCATTGTCGTGCAGACAATGGGTTACGCGCGGAAACGAAATTTTAACGAAACGAAATATTAATCGATATTAAAATCGCAATTATTGGGTGGTACTATTGGTTCCGCGCGGAAAGCAAATTTCAACGGAAGGAAATATCAATCGATATTAAAATTGCAATTATTGACTCCTGCGGTAAATGCTTTCCACAAAAGAGTTTTGACAACCCTGTTTTTATTAGTCCTGATGTGTTATAGTATAAAATATTTAAGACGCATTTAAAATTTCTTGAAAGTACAAACAACAGAATATTTTTATCACAAAAATATTGTTTTAAGTGAAATATACAAACTTGTAAATTATATAATAATAGTATGGATGTAGTGTTATTTGACGATAGTAGTGACGATAACTGAAGGGGTTTGCGCTACAAATCAGAAAATCTGTTACAGATAAACTATACACACTAAAGGCCATGTTACACTATCATACACGATCGTGCGATCTACTAAATAAAGCATGTGTGTTGAAAAAGTACTTAAAATGCAACCGTGCGACAGAGTTTTTGACAAATCGTGCGATTTCAAAAACTTTATAAAACTTTTCAAAACATTATGGTTTCAGTGTGGTTTTTATTGTGAAAAAGGTGTTGTTGGCACCTCAAGAAAAAAATTATAATTAATGTAAATTTATTACAGTAATAAAAGTTTTTAATTATTTTATTATGTATATAAATTATTGCAATCATACTTGTATAATAGTGTGGCCTGCAACGCCATTTTGAAGCGATTTTTTTGAAGTCGGCCAGACTTTTGAAACAGTTTCCTGTGAATGAATCGTACGATCGTGTAGGATAGTGAATCAGGGCCTTAAGTTGGAATAAACAGATCTTAATACGAGTACATGTTAAATATTTAAAAATTGTATATTAATTATTAATTTTGTAGCTCTCAAAACATTTTCTTTTAAATAAGGCAATATTTAAATATATTTTCTCCGAGCTAGAGTCTATGAGCTCAGAAAGCATTTGTCAAGGAGCACTTGCTCATAATTTGATAAACTTTGTGGTTGTTGAAAATTTTTGCTGAAGATAGCTATCAACATATTCGAGCGACTCAAACAGTGTCATATCACCTATAATGTCATAATATTTTTTATTATGCTTCGAACAAAACAGTCAGAAAGTACTCCTAATAACACATTTTAAACGGTGTTTGCCGTAACTAAACCGTAAACATCTCAGCTGACTCACTGCCACTTTCTCTATTTCGAATAAATATTTTCATTCGCATAAAAACATTTGACACAGAAACAAAATTTGAAAATTTGTTTTTGTTTTAAATGTATTTATGCGAATGAAAATATTTATTCGAAATAGTGGAAGTGGCAGTCAAATTTAAAATAATTTATGACAGAATGCTCACAGTATTCATATTTTTTCATACTAATATTAGGTGTGTTCCAAAAGATCTCGGACTAGTTCGGATTAAAGAGATTAAAAAGCAAATTACTCTCTAAATTTGTAAATTTTACCCAAAACTGGTGGAACGCAAAAAAATCACAATTGTAGATCTTGCAATAAAAGTGCTGCTTACTTTTTAGATTATAGTATATTTTAGTGTTTTTAGACGCTTAAAACGCATAACATCATATAAACAAAATATTGGCATTATTGGCAACAGCTGTAAAAATAAAAGCAATGTAAAATTTTCAATAGATTTATATAGTACATATTTATAAAATGAAAAGCCAAATAACAATTACATGTTCTGTTTACAACTTCACAACGTTATTTTTAGTTTGGGAAACTAATTTTTAAAGAAAAAGTTTTTTCCAATTTGCAAATTTTCTGATTACATTTTCAGTTTCATATGTATGTAAACATAAAACAGCTGATTATTCAATTCTAGTCCGAACTTACCCAAAGAAAAAGTTCGGGCTAATTTGTGCAGGAAATGAAAAAAATTGCTCTCTCATTTTCTCTCAAAATTGCACAAAACTAGCGATTGCCTGACGTACCCACTCGAACGAGACAAACCCCAGTGCGAGCAACTTTAGTTTTGATCATCAAAGATTTTTCCCACTCAGGTGAATAATTAATAAATTACTTTATGTTTATTAGAAAAGAAATATTAACCCGCATTTTATTTCTTTTCCCCAAAAACCCCAATATAATTGGCTCACCACGCGTTAATTATATTCCCAATTCTGCTCTGGATAAAGCAGAATTGGTTAACTCAAATTGTGCTTTTAGCGCCCAAAAAAAGCAACAATTTGTTCATGTTCGGTCTGTTTCGTTATTCACGTGGAACACACCTATTTTAAGACTTATGACTTTATGGCAGCCCTTTGAATACCGTAATTGTTGGTAAGGATTTTAACGTCAACACAGCTCAATCAACATTTTGTAAACAGTTTAGGGAATTTGTTGCTCTGCAAATGGATACTTAAGAGCATGAGAGCTGATGAGGAAAGAATAGGAAAATACTTGCGCAGAGTTTTTTAAGAGCTGCGTTAATGTCAAATCTTTTCAAAATTGTTGGTTAAAACCACACTCAATATCTTGATTTTTAAGACTCGCCATTGCTTCAATTTGCAATTTGCTTGATTTTTCAAAAATGAAACAACAAAAATAAATTTTATTATTGCAAACTTTTACACTTTTTTCCATTTCTTGATCTTTTTGCAAGCAACATTTCTTGATCTTTTTGATATTGTGCGTAATCAAAATCGGGAAATATGTCTATATGGTGGAATGGATGTTCTGAGAAACGCAAATCGCTTAAATTTAGCGTTTTCGATTTGAAAACGCCAAATAGGTGTTCTGAGAAACGCATATCGCTAAAAATTGGCCACTTCAACTCGCATGTATATATTGAAGTGAACTGAATGAATTTGCTAAAACTGAACTTGCAAAAGGCAATAAAATTATTCGCAATTAAAATTTAATATGTTTTCTTGTTATTTCAATAAAAAGTTTAAAGAATTTTACACATTTCCATTAAAAAAACTAAATTGAAAAATTTTTCTATTTATTGTCAAATATTTTTTCGTTTTATATTACTACCACATACATATACTTATATGTACATATGTAAAACACATGTTGTATTTTTTCGGAAAAAACTCCTAAACCCCAGTAAAACACGCATTCTTCAGAACACCTAAAACTCAATTAAGCGTTTTTCAAAACGCATTACGGTTTCAGAACGCGCGTTCTCGGAAGAATTTTTGCTTAGTTTTTATTGTTTATTTTTAATAACTTGACCCTTTTTTTCTTGACAATACCCTTTTTGTGCCACTTTTTGAAAATTCTGGAAAGCAACGCTGGTTGATACCGCAATTGCGTAAAGATACGGAGCAACGGAATGAATAATAGCAATTTTTTTGCAGCGCGAAAAATGTTTTCCGGAACCACGGAACGGAATGAATAATCAGACTCAATACCAGTAAGATAACCAGCAACCTGAAATACGTTGTGCTTATTTTGTTACAAAGTCTTAAAAAAAATATGTGTACATGTCTAAACGCTAGGTTATCCAGCAATTTTTACTCTTTTTCGAACACTTGTTGCTTTGGCTAGAGATACCAACACTGCTTATTGTAATCTTAGTTTCGCCTGGTGGAAACGTATTCGCCTTGCTACAGTCTCTTAATTGTATTTTTACAAAACTTCTATAAAACATGGCATTCTTAATTTTGTTCAATATATTTTTATGTCAGCATTATTTCTACATTGATTTTGTTTTTTTTTTCTCTTTTTGTTTTTTGTTTCTTTCTAATTTAAATAAATTAAAGCTTAAACTTAAAAACCACTGTCGAATTGAAGAAGCTAAATATTTACAAAATGTTTGGTTTTTCATTTGAGCTTAATATAAAAAAAGAAAAAAAAAAAAGACTCAAATAAAATATTTCAGTCATATTGTTGTTGTTGCTTTTTATGAATCAATTAAAAATTCATTTTCAAAAACCCAATGTGCGCATTTGCTTTTACAGCCTTTCATGATATTTTAACTTTTTTTTTTTTGTTTGTTTTTTTTTCTTTTTGTAATAAAAACATACATAAGTATTTCATTTACAAAACTTTCTTATTAAAGATTTACTTTTTGTTTTGTTTTAAACTAGAATACTACAAGCTATACCTAAAAATCAATAAATTTTATTTTCTTTTATGGGCTTTTTTCTGTAGTTATTAAATACTTAAGTTAGAACTTAAAATAATATTACATACAGATAGAATCACATAAAAAGGAAACTAAAATAGTGAAATTTTAAATGCTTTTAAAAACGATATCCAGGTAAAAATATGTTTATGGAAATATTTACAGTACAACCTCCCTAATACGGATACCCGCTAATTCGAACTATCCAGTAATCTGGACGTTAAAATTTTGCGAACAGTTTAGACATTTTTCCTCTATAGTTCGAATAAGTATTCTTTTTAATATGTTTACGCCGCTTTCGCACATGAAAAGTTTGCAAAGGCTTGAAATTGGTGGTGGCAAGGGAAAAGATAGTCGGGCATGTTCCAGAAAAGTAATAGAATGAAAATAAAAAATGATTTGAAAAGCTAACTTTTTATTTTTGTTGTTCTGAAAAAGTATTAGTTTGGGTGTTTAATTCTTTCGTTCGAACTGCAGCCGTATTCTGTAACTCGCTTAGCTAAAGCTAAAACTCGATCTCTAAAATGCTAAAAAATATTTTAGCGATGTCGCTAAATCTGTATTCTATAAGCTAAATTGCTTGTAGCCTATTTACACCAAATTGAAATCTGCTCATTCGAGATTTCAAGCCAAATCTAGTAGATTTTGAAAAGAGTAGATTTCGACGAAATCTCCTGAAATCTACTCAGTACTAAGCAATGCAACTGTGATTTCTTGCAAAAAGTACTTAAAAATACTACGCTGCAACAAAAATTGCACTATAATGTGGTGTATGCAGTCTCTGGGCACAAAAAATATATAATATATGCTAAAAAATATTTTAGCGATGTCGCTAAATCTGTATTCTGTAAGCTAAATTGCTTATAGCCTATTTACACCAAAGCGAAATCTGCTCATTCGAGATTTCAAGCCAAATCTAGTAGATTTTGAGAAGAGTAGATTTCGACAAAATCTCCTGAAATCTACTCAGTACTAAGCGATGCAACTGTGATTTCTTGCAAAAAGTACTTAAAAATACTTCGCTGCAACAAAAATTGCACTATAATGTGCTGTATGCAGTCTCTGGGCACAAAAAATATACACTTTAATGCTGGTGTATTCAGTCTCCGATAATATTGTATTGTCAAACCCGCAGGGATAAATTATTTTTGAGCAAATGAAATCTTGCTAGATGTCAAAAAACGGTGGTGTAAACGATATAGATTTCGTTGTAGATTTCAATTCAAATCTACTAGATTTTGAGTTGGTGTAAATGCGCTATTAGCTAAACTTTTAGATTTTTGCCACAGCTAATTTGCTAACTGTATACTCTTTCTTTCTTTCTACTTAAATAAACTTCTGTTAAAAAGAGATAAACATAATGTAATAATTGCGGCAATTCATTATAGTGTTACCTTACATTATATTATGTTTCCCGTAAATATTCTTAAAACTTCTCTTCAATAACTTTTTAAAATATGTTTTGAAATTTCGATTTTAAATAGTTATTGTGAAAAATCTATTCAAAATTTATTTTGTTTTTGACAAATATTACTTAAACATCACTTAAGTCGATAAATTATGAGCAGTATTTTTTTTATGATACAACCAATTGTGGAATTTATGGGAAAACGTTCAAAATATGGCATCACAAAAAAGTATTTGTTTATTTACATTTTAAGTAAGCAAAAAACAAAAAAAAAAATGTTCATTCATGTGCCATCATAAATACGAACTTCCATATCTGTGCTTACATTTATTATAATATTTGACAAACCTGGCTTGATCGTTTGCTATCAAAACACACTCTAAAAGCAGCAAATTTTATAAAACGAAATGGTTCTTTTTCTTTCGAGAATATGTATAACACAGCAGGATTGCTTTACTTAGTGTATATAATAAGGTGCGTTTTTCACATTATTAATCCGTATTCTGATTGTGCTCTGGAAAATGACGAGTAAAAATGTTGGGCACTTGAATAAAATGTTTTCTTATATAAAAACCAAAATTTGGTTGGGTGCCACCGAAATTTAAAAAGCGCACCGAAAATGTAAAAAAATGCACCACGCACCCATCGAAGAATTTTTCGCACAAATAATTTTAAAATGCACCAAAAACAGTGCGAAACACACTGAGTTGACAACGCTGGTTAAAACAAAACTGAATGAGCGCAGAGAACCTAAAAGCTGTTTAAAGAAACTTTTCATTTTAAAAGTTTAAGAAAAAGCAAAAGTTTTGTTTGAGAAGAGACAATTTTTTATTCAAATCATCAGTTTATTGTTTCAAACTTTTGATTTCTTTCTCTTTTTAATTTGAACACTGTAAACTGTTGCTTTCACTTTTCTTTATAGAAATGCGAAGTCGAAAAATTTCAAAAGTGCGCAAAAGTTGAAAAGACTTATGCCGTCTTCTTTTCTGAAAAAGTTTTGCATTTATGCTGCACTTTCTTTCTTAAAATTCAGGTTTTAAAATTTAAGTTTTATTGAAATGCAAAGAAGATGTCGCAATAACTATAAATATCTGAAAAAAAGTTGAGAAAACTGTACACTTCTGCATATTTTTGGCAAAACAATATTGAAAATTTTACACTTTTTCTAGAAAAGAAAACGCCATTAGTCAACCATTTTTAAAACTGATTGCACCCAATTTTAAGACAATTTTAAGGTGATATTAGTGTTTTTTATTTATTGTTTATTTATATGTTGAGAAAATGTTTATTGCATATTTATCAAAAATCCCATCATATTGGTAATAATAGATGTGTGTTTTTAATAGAAAATATGACCCGAGCTTTGAATAGCTGGCAACAGAAAACTTTCAGGGAAAGAAGAAATCTATTTTATTCTGGATTCCAGATAAGCAATTACGCTTTACATTTTTTCCAGTCTTCTTGTTTTAGTTATTACTAACATTTTATTTATTTAAAATAATATACGTTAATAAAATGCCATGTCCATCAGTGATGTGTAAAAAAACGAAATAATAAAAAAAGCTCGTTATCCATATTTTTTCCTACGCGTAAGCAAAAGGAATCAAAGTAAAACTTTTCTGACTCGGTATTTTTTGCTATTTAATTGAAAGACAAAATGGAGTTAACATTTATTTATTTGTTTTAAAGTCGATTTTCATAAAAAACTATACAAAACATTTATTTACATGACTACTATGTGAACAAAAAACCGTTTTTATCGCAGCTTTATGATTCAGATGAGAATTGCATATCACAGCGTTGCCAATCACAAATAGAAAATTTCAATAAAATGATTTTTAGCTAAAATGCTGTTCATGAATACGTTTTTATAAAATGTGTTTTTTTGCTGAAAATTCTGTTTTAACTAAAAAGTTGTTGAGCTGCTGATTAGAGTTTTTTTTATGAATACGGCTGTTAAACACTGTTTGTAACTCTTGCAATCACTGTCGTATGAGTGATTTTTTTATAGGGAGAGATAGAAATATTGCTACTCATACGCTTAATCATACAAGGTAATAAATATTGTTAAAAAACACGCATCGATATCGAACTAAAATTTAAGAAATAATTTTGAAAATAAGCTTAATTCAATAGTGCACGAAAATTAATAGTATTACTGTGAAAAAAGCGTGGGATGCTTGTTGCCATGTTTTTTGTATATCGAGCCACACTTCAGTAGGCTGTGGGTAACTTTTTTGATGCGTACCAAAAGAAATGTAAAACTATTATATTTTTCAACAACAAGATTTCAAAAATATTGTACATTTTTGCAGAAACTAAAACGCTATAATGTTTTATTTCTTATGTAATAGATATCAAATATAAAATTTTTCAATCTCAACAATATTTTGTAAACTTTTTGCACTTGGTTTTACATGTTACATTCTAACTAATAGAACTGAAACATTCGTTGTAATAAAAAATAAATGTAAGACAGCGATGGACATTTAGTCAAACAATTGTTTGTAAGCAAAGCCTATCTTTTCTTATGTTCTATAGTTTAGTCGTTCAACTGACGTTGGCGAATTCACATGTCAGCTAGAAGCTTAGAGCTTTTTTCCACGTACAGTAGATAACATAAATGGAAATGCATAAAAAATGCGTTTGTATATGTCTTTTATGTCATCAAACATTATAATATGTACAGAAAATGTTATTGGAAGGTATTATGATTTCTTCCATTCTAATATGAATAAATATAATAACATACTTATGTGAAAAAAGATTTTCGGACTTAAAATTCATATTTAGTAAATAACGTCTTTGAAACATTTATAACTCTTACAAAACTGTCATAACAGCATTAACGTACGTGATTTAATTGTTCAAACGAAAATGTTTATTATGTTCGTTTTGCTTGTCACTATACTTTAAATTACTCTCAAATTATCTCACTAACACAAGCGCAAAACAAATTTGTCCACCACTGTTTTAAATCTATTTTATTCGATGTTTTGTTGTTGCAATAACAGACGGGACCAAGAACACACGAGACTAATTAATACGGCATAACATGTATACTTATACACAGCATTATGTTTTTGTATACATTTGATTGCTTGGCTAATATTTGTATTAATTTTGTGCTGCTTGTGCCGGCACAAAGTTGGTTGAAAAAATATGTCGACAAAATATAACTTTCATCTCCGCCTACAAGCTGCAGAACAACTGTTGTTGTCTGCTACTGCACAAACTGAAATAACTGTCATTTTACTCTCTTTTTTGTGTTCTCATTTACTGCAACTTGGGTAAACGAACAGCATTCAGTAAAATGCAGTAAAACACAGTAAAAATTTGTACAAATTTTTGGGCAAACGAACAAACATATTACTCTCAAATTATCTCATCAACGCAAGTGCAAAACAAATTTATCCACCACTGAAGTAATATAAGATAAGTTTTTGTTACACGCGCCCATGCACGCACACATAGCTCTCCTAAAGTACCACTCGCCATTAATAGAAAAGCTTTTAGTTGTGTTGAATTCAATTCTACTCTGTAACAAGGCTGTAAATTGTTCTTGTGAAGTCAGTTTAGTGTGAGGTCATTGATCATTTTACACTTAAGTTGAAAACATTTGAACCATGCCAAAAGTACTTTTAAAATCCCCCTCATATCCAATTATGATCTTAAAAAAAGTCCTTTTAACTTTCATAAACATATTTTTACACGAACTCGCATTTTTCTACCAATTCTTTATAACAATTCGCTTTTGATAGTAAAACTATTATACTTTTATCTATTCACTAACTGAAGCACTTTCCACCTAATCATCAGTTATAACATCTTTGCGAGCTTTAAAATTACGCCAAGAACCATTTGTACATACACCAGCACCTCGCCACCAATCATTTACATCCGTATACCAGCGCGGTTTACGTAACGAGTCTTCGTCATGCAACGACGAACACACTCGACACCAATAAAACGTGTTAATAAATTCACCAGTACCCTTCCAATTAAAATAGGAGTTATAAAGCTTTTCATCATTATCTAAAATATGCAAATAATCGGCCAATTCGGAGGCCGAAGCGAATTCATCAACATGTATATAAGATCTTTCCGGAGCACTAACTTCATAGTCTTCGGGCCGCGCACCCATAACAATAGGTAAAATATTGCGATTTAAAGCGTTGACAAAGAATTTTTCCGTTATATAATCTTTACAATTTGAGTTTTCGAATGCCAAATAGAATTTATAATCACGATCTAACATTTCGAAACATTTGTCGGCATTGACGCGTGAGCATTTGTAATTGCCACAAGCTCCATATATATCAACCTAGTCGAAAATTATGGGAGAAAAAATATTAGTAATAATTTTTATTATATGTAGTACATCACGGATAAGTGCATCACGCTTAAGAAAGTTTCCCGTTTAAGTGCATAATTCTAAAATAAAACCAGGAGTGGCGGTTAGACGGGTGAGTTGGCTAAAGACTGATGTTATTAATGGGCTTTGGCCTACCAACTCATTAAGCCTTGTCTTCCAATGACTGCTGGGAAATTGCATACAGGAGGGATTAGAAGGCCCAGACTCTTAAGCCAGGGATTTATTTGCCCATATGGCTACAAACTTATGGCAAAAAGTTGCGGCCTGTATGAACCCAGAAAGCCACATGGGGGCGCTGATGAATCGTGAATAATTCATTCTGTAAAGTTATTCCATCATCAGAATAGGCCCACAATGCAGATGTAAATCAATTTCACAATCTGTCTCATTAAGAGCCCTCGGGGAGCAGATTTTGCCGGACACGGGCACTCTGTTTTCTTGGGCATAGATTGAAAGTCAGTTAAAGAATGCTTAGAGAGATAAGCATTTGTTTGTGGAAAACCGAAAAGAACAATATCAGACACGGGTACACATCGCATTCAAAGAAAACATTCAGCATTAACTGATTGCTACTGTTGTAGGTTGAACGAATGCACAAAATAGTCCAAATGTTGTTAAAATTGTTCAGTGAAGACACGCAAAATTGGTACAAGCATCTAAGATGTGTTCAGTGTAGGATAAATTCCACTTCATCAAGAAGTACTCAATAATATCCTTTTAAATTGTTGACTGGAGGTGAGAGTTACTAATTATCCTGACTTACACGAAGCTCTAGACTCTGAAACAATAAGCGATCTACTGACCAATCAAGACGAGTTATGGGCGCTGACAAAGAAAAATATCGCCGAAGCTCACAAGGAGAACATGAAGACCTTTAATAGCAAGAGAAAAGTGGAGACAGAGTACAAGCTGAACGATTAGTAGCCATTAAGCGAACTCAGTACGGTGCGGGACTAAAGTTAAGAGGAAGGCTCCTCGATCGCTATAAGATCGTAAAACAGTTACCACATGGAAGATATGTTGAAGAAAAGATTGATTGTGGACTCCACCGGGACTACCACAGTAGCTGAGTTCATGAAAAATTGGCAATCCGAGTCGGATTGCCGTCAGGAGGGCCGAGTGTAGGCTGGTTCGACATATTCGGATATAGTTCCTCTATCAGCTAGCAGCTTTCATTATAGCCGTGATTACTGCCTGCGTACCGTTACACTCATTTTTTCTCAGCGTAAAGCTAAAAATCCTGCGAAACTGGAAAACATAGATACCCACATTAACGTCCAAGTCCTACTTGGAAACGCCACAAGCATGTCTTCTCGATCTATTTCCATGACCGTTTCTGATAAAATTACGTAAAATCTCATGTCGGCTAGTAGAGCTGGTGAATAGTAATCAATACTCACAGGAAGGTCCTCTAAAGCATATCTTCTCGATCTATTTCTGTTACCGCTCCTGATAAAATTACGTCAAATTTCTTGTCGGCCAGTAGAGCTGGTGAATAGTAATCAATACTCACTGGAAGGTCCTCTATACTTCCCTTAATTTAAATATGCCAATTGATCGCCTTCTTCCATTTCATGAGCTTTTCTTTCACCGTGAGATCCGCCAGCAGCCTTCTTCGCATGATAATTGTGTTTTGTTTATTTTGCTGCAAATTGGGAGATGTTTTAAAAATATCGCCGAGAACAAATCTCGTTGACACCAACCTGAACAGATGCCTTTATACGAGTAAATAGTTTCCACCTAATCTTTCTACACATAATTCCGCAAATTTGTTGGTAACACAACTTTTCTAGATAGTTTTTAATGCACCTGTAGCGTATTTAACCGAGATTTGGTTAAATGCGTTAAAATGTAGGTACTTTCAATAAATGCATTTATCCGTGAATTACTGCGCACTTTTTTGATATCGCTTTAAATTGACGGCGAAAAACTAGAACTTGGTTACTTGAAAAAAACGGGCAATTTTAAAAATTCAAAACACTTGAAAACCACTATTAGGTCTGTTTCTTTGCTTTTTGGGTAAATTCCGCGCAAATGAGAGCAAATGTGATTTTCTCCCAAAAAAAAAGATAAAACTTAACAAAAGTACGGAAACCACAAATAAATCCTATTTTTGAAACTCAAATGAAAATTGGTATTTAATTAAAAAAAACAATATTTTCTTCATACGTTTGGGATTTAAAGGTCCTTTGCGCATATTCTTCGTTTAATTTTTACTTACAAATATTAAAATAATTGACTCATTGCAATATAATATGCTGTTCATACATACACTTTATAATTAATTCAATTATCAGTTAATTAAAAATCTTTTTAAGTGTTCATTCATACTTAATATTTCTAATGCAATTAACGTTTGACAACAGCTGACAGAGAAGTTGTTTACATTTTGAATGTGAATATTTCTTCTTGTTGACTCGCCATCTTTTGTTTGTATTTGTTTACATTTGAGTTGTCAACTTTGAACAAAGTGTGTTGCTAACTAAACAAGGTTACCACAAGGGTTGTATATTTAATATTACTAAATATTAGAACATATAACTTTAATTGGCAATTAAGTTAATTAAAATTTTGTATGGGCAATTAAAAGCAATTAAGGCATTAATAGCAAAATTTTAATTAAAAGTGTATGTATGAAAAGCATATTAGGTGTGTTTCTTTACTTTCTGGGTAAGTTTCGTGCATAAAAAGAGATACAATTTATCAAAAGAACCGGAACGCAAAAAGCCAACTTTCTTGCCCGAAAAGAAACATATGCTGTGTTTTGATGCACCAATAAGAACTGTAATTGAGTTTTACGAAAAAAATGTTATGATTACTTAAACTTTTGGGTCTTTTTCTTTCAATATTAATATAGTAGTACTAAAATGATTTGCACGTGGGTTGATTTAAATGTAATTTCTTTTTCCGTTATTGTTTATTTTGCAAACAGCTGATTGTTTAACTAATTGCCCAAACTAGTCCAAAGAAAAAGTAAGAACAGTTTCGTGCAGGAAGACGAAGCATACCATTTTCTCAAAAGAACTCTCAATTTCTCAAAAGCACTCCAATGATAAAGTACGAGAACGCTTTTCGTACAAATTATAGAGTAGAGAAACACACCTATTATCTTAGTTATTGTCTAGTTCTAAAACAGCTGATTGCCCAACTACCGGCCTAAATTAGCCTGAAAATAAGAAAAACCGTACGTGCTGTTTCGTATAAGTAGAGAGAGCATACTGTTCTCCCAAAACCACTCTCATTTGACTAATTCTCGAGTATGGAAAAGCTTTTATCCCGTGTGATCTCAATATTTATTAAAGAAACAGACCTATTATTAAATACCACTACCTGTAACTAAGTTCCAGTTTTTTGACGCATTATCCACTTTATAATTTTCACAGTTGAAGAATTTTATAGAGTTAAAATGATGTAATTAACTTACGTCTATATATTTGCCCAATTCGTGGGCAAATTGTAAACGTCCATTGCGTGCACCACAATTTGAAACAAACCAGGCAACCTTTTTCGTTTTGTTAGCGGCATAATTGCGATCCTGCTCCTGCTGATGAATGCGCGAGTCGTAGTACACCCATTTCTCATAAGGAGCTACAATATCACTATCTCGTCTGCAAAAAAAAAAAAAAAAAAATAAACCGATCACGGATTGTACCTTTTTTTTGAGGTTATAAATAACATATTGAATAAATTTGAGGTTATAATTTCGTTTTATCAAACAAGGCTTTGCAATGATTTTAAGAAAAAAATTTTTACTAGTAAATATAATTGAAAGTTAAGTTTTATGCGTGAGCACAAAATTACTCCGATTATAATGACAACTAAGCAAAAACCCCTCAAATTTATATACAGAGGGTTACTCTCTATTGCGATGCGAAAGTAAGTTCGATGCGAAAGGTAACTGCGATAAGAGTATAATTTGGTACTCTGTGCCTTTCGCGCAAACTTTTTCGCAAAATAGTTTGAAAATGTGGCAACACTGGTACCACAAAATAAACAATAGCGAATAATGATAAAATAAAATGAACCGTGTGAAAGGGAAAATTAAATACGAAAGGAAAATACGAAAACGTAATACAGGGTACCAATTCTTCAATTATGAACCATTTTTCTTTCGCATCACAATAGAGAGTAGCCCCCCAGGTATTTCCAGAACTCAACGTCAAGCCGAAACAGGGCGACAGGATTCATTTTAACCATCATGATAATCAGAAAAAAGCATTTTACTCAGTTCAAATGTTTTTTATTCGCACAAGCCTTTGAATTTTTTCTTTTACATTTTTTCTGATTTTCCTCATGATGGTTACAACCAATCTTGTCATTTTAACATTCTGGGACACCCTGTATAATTTTAAGTTACCTATAAGTAGCTGTCCAATTGATAGCATCCGGCACTTTGACATTTTGCGTATGATAAGGGCACTCTAAATAATAGAGTAAACTGACTTGTTTAGAATTGGCAGGTCTGCGTATTCCTGTGGGTATATAATGATCTTTGTACAAAATCATATCGGCAGTATTTGCCTGATCACGGGCTGCAGTTATAGTACAAGTATCCACAGGACATTTTGAACGTAGGAAGACATCACGACCTAAAAAACACATATACACACATACTTTAAATTTTAACCATTCACTGCTCGAGCTTTTCGAAGGCCCACCTGCTTTGACATTCCAAGGACCCAAACCATTATATAATAAAATTGTCTTAAATTTACCGCTCGTTTTGATTTCTTCATAATTTGGCGGCACATACATCAATTGATTGACTATGCGATCACTGTGCGGATCTTGGTAGGGAAACAATTTGGAACCTTGTAAATGCGCTTTTCGGCCGCGCCGTTTTTTATGCACTTTCGCTGGTTGTGGATAGTATTCACCATTTTTAAAAAACCACGCTTTTGATATCGGTTCGAGGGGATTGGAAGCTAAATTATTTTGTTGTGGTTGTTGCAGCTGATGCAAATGAGGTTCATGTTCATGTTCACTTTCGCTTAATTCCTGTTGCTCAGCCGCTTGTAGTTGTGTTGTTTTTGTTGTGGATAATTTTAAACGCACCGAAGCTTTTGCTGTACCTGACGGTTTCTCAGACTCCTCGACCTCTTCATATTTGTCATTATAATCATCCTCTAAGTTCTGTCCCAAGTGCTGTTGTTGACTCAACGATGCTGATGAGGGTGGTAGTGAAGACTTTGGTTTCCATACTTCACGCTCTCTGTAAAAAACAATATGCACAAATATTTATACAAATCAAAAAAATGCAATATTCACAATTTAGTGCAAATGGCCTTGCATCATTGCATTTGCAAAGTGGAGTATAATTTTACTTTACACTGACAAAATACACACAAAAATGTCACTTTTGCAATTGCAGAAATATGCAACCTCAAATGCACAAGATTGTGAATTGGGCTAATATATACAAATAAATTTTGTTTATGGAGCTTTCAAGTCATGTTCACACGGACACTTGATTTTATGATTCGCTTGCTCATTCCTTATTCACATCTACAATCGTGCGCACGTTGGGCATCACACGTTCAAATTTTCTTTCAATTTTGCTTTCAAGTTTTAATCCTCTCTCATTTGTTTTTTTACTAATATCATAAAATTTAAATAAATTGAAGCGAACTTGTCTCAAATTTCCTTTCAAGTGGAGTATTCAATTTATGCTAGGAACATAACTGCGACGAACTTTGCCCATCGCGACAAATTCGCTGTCAAATTCGTTGTATAAATTCGTCGTGTGAAGCACAATATCAACAAACTTTGTTTACATTCCGTGCAAAGAAAAAAAATGTATATAATTACTAAGGTGGCCATATTAAAAGTAAACCTATATGAATCCCATCCGAAAGAGGGATTCTTGAACAAATTATCTAAGATACTATATATTTTGAGAACATCTTCATACATATTTTACTACATGGATTAATATAAATTATAAAAAGTATTACGCCATGAAAAATACATTTTTTATGTAAGAAACCTGGTCACCACAGAAATAAATCTATTTCAAGTTTCGCTGAATATGACGAATTTCGGCTAACACCACGATTGTGTGCAGTTTCATATACACCAATGTGTTTTATTCGCTGTTTCTCGCAGTTGTGTTCCTAGCATTACGTTGAAGAAAACAGCTGATCGCAAACATGTGAAGCAATAATTTTAAATTTGTTTCTTGGCCACATCTTGCTAAAAAGAAATTGCTTTAAAATTGAATACAGCCCGACGTCACAGATCCCAATTATTGTTCATTTTAACAAATGTATGTGCAGCAGCGTAATCTGTAATAGCGCGTAAGGCGTAATATACATATCTGTTAAAAATCCTAATGCGCTTCCAAAACGTATATGTATTAGACCAACCCAAAGAGCGCGGCATCAGCACTTTGTAACTGAAAAGTACAATTTTGACAGCGCGCAGTGTTGTCAGATCATAAGACACCTATTTTTGCTGTTTTTTTTTAAATTTTTTTTTTCTAAACTTTTTTTTTGGAATTTTATGCGGCTTACTTTTTTATATTATTTGAATAAAATGTAATCAAAAACGCCAAGGCGGCTTTTTTTATCTTGGACCAGTACTCAGGGGATGACCCCTACATATGCAGTGCATTATTGTACTGGAACTGGGAAAATAGGTTATGATGAGATGGTAACAACATGAAAGACCAAAGGGAACTCTATTACAGCATTTAAAACTCTATTACAGCATTTAGAATGTTGGAATTAAATTAGTTAAAACTGATCAGTGCCCAGTCCAACACCTTCCATACTGCAAGGTAATGAAATGCATTGAAAATAAATTAATGTGCATATATAGAGAAAACACGGACAACGAAAAAGGAGAAAAAAACACATGTACACATCTTGCTACCTATTCCGGTGCAATTTGGTTCATTCATACGAAGTTAATAATGGACATACAGTACTGGACAATTCAATGGAAACTTTTCTAAAAATTTATTTATTTATTTTTAGAAGTCGAAAATCAAAAATTATTTCTAAAGAAACTTGACAAGTATTTTAGAATTTCATTTTATAGATTCTTTTTGATATATAAACAAAAAAATAATAACATAAAAATAACGTAGTTCTAAAATTATAAAGAAAAATTAAAAGTATAAAATTTTTGGGGTTCGACAAAACAATGGAAACTTTTACACTTCTGCACGAAAGATGACTAAAGCAAAATATATTGATGAAAAAACGAGGCAAAATGCATAATAATTTACCGTTATTTTTTAAATTACTCTCTTGCCAGCTTCTTTTTTCAAATATTTTAAACACAAGAATCTTGAATACATAATTAGTAAAAATGGCTAGAGTCAAGATAAGTGAAGATTTAAAAATAAAAATAATAGATGATTTTAATGCTGGATTAAAACAAAAAACTATTTGTGATAAATATTCGATGAATAAATCAGCAATTTCGAAGATTATCAAGAAATTTCGTGAAACGGGTACTGTTAAAACTCTGCATTCAGGAGGAAGACCACGTAAAACTACTCCAAGACAGGATAATTTAATATCAAGAGAGTTCAAAAAAGACCCCCAAATGGCATCAAGAGAGGTTAAAAATGTTCTTGGATTGGATGTTAGCTCTCGAACAATTAGCCGTAGAGCCCGCGAGGCTGGTCTTGGTTGCTTCCGCCCTGCGAAAAAACCTCTGATATCGGAGAAAAACCGTGCTGCTCGTTTAAAATTTGCCAGAGAGCACATAAATTAGTCTAAAGAGAAATGGAACACTGTCCTTTTTTCAGACGAGTCCAAATATAATTTAAGGGGCAATGATGGAAGATCATTTGTAAGGCGGCCAAAGGGAAAGAGACTAGACCCAAAGTACACAAGCAAGACAGTCAAGTTTGGAGGTGGCAATATTATGGTGTGGGGCTGTTTTTCTGGGCAAGGAATGGGCCCAATTCACATTATAAAGGATACAATGACTGGTGTCGGCTACAGATCGATTTTAAACGACATAATGTATCCATATGCAGACGAGGACATGCCACTAATTTGGAGATTTCAGCATGACAATGATCCAAAACACACCTCTAGGGTTGTAACTGACTGGTTACAATCAAATGAGGTCCGTGTTTTGAAGTGGTGCATCGTCGCTGTGATGCAGTAATTAAAAGCAAAAGATACCCAACAAAATATTAATTTTTGATAATAGGCCGAAGGTTTTTATTGGAGTAAATTTTAAGTTTCCATTGTTTTGTCAATACCTCAAAATTTGATACTTTTAATTTTTCTTTATAATTTTAGAACTACGTTATTTTTATGTTATTATTTTTTTGTTTATATATCAAAAAGAATCTATAAAATGAAATTCTAAAATACTTGTGAAGTTTCTTTAGAAATAATTTTTGATTTTCGACTTCTAAAAATAAATAAATAAGTTTTTAGAAAAGTTTCCATTGAATTGTCCAGTACTGTATATACGCTGACAATATGGACAACGGTGAAAAAAAGAGCAAAAAGACACGTGTACACAACTTGCTACCTATTCCGGTGCAATTCGGTTTCATAGGAATTTAAATAATGAACATACATATATAGAAAATACGGATAGCAGTAACAAAAGAAGTGTGTACAGGATGAGAGACAGAACACTACTCTAAATATCAAGTGCCTCATGCTAATGTTATTGTCAGAATATGGTATTTTACTCACTTAAAATTATATAAAAATATCAGCAGTAAAGCGCATATTATTGTGAAATAAAAGTATTTTTTTAATGATATTTTCGGACGTCTCATGTTAGTAGATGAAACCAATTTTCTGATTGAAAATTCATTTAATTTTTTCACACATCTTTCGCCATCTAAAATTAGAAGAAAGAAAATGAAAACTTATTACAAATAATGAAATTTTAAAGCTTAATTATATGTATGTATAAATAAATAAGTAAATAAAATAAGAGCAATTGGCGTCTATTGTAGATATATACATATGTAAAACAAGCTTTTCGAAGAAAAATTAAAATTTTTTAATTTTTTCAAGTTGACTAGCAAGTCTTTCAATTCGATTGTGTTGTGTGTATTCGAGTCTCTTGATCAGTGAAAAGTTTCTCGCATCGAAAACTACGAAACATAAAATTCCATCGTTTCTCGAGTATCGAGAAAAACAGCGTTTCTGTATATTAAATCGAAAAGAGGCAATACTAGTTACGTCTTTATTGGAATATTTCCATTAAGCAGCTGTCAAAATGCAAAAAGTAAACACATAAGAAGACGAATATAGGAAAAATTTATCAAACAAAAAGAAAATTTAAGTTTAGCAGTGAATAAAACAATTGAATTTAGTGTTATAAATAAAATAAAATTGTGTCAATCAATAACACGTGTACATAAATAAAAAAACATTCAAATCATAAATACATTTCATAAAAACTTTCAATAAGGTATAGTTTTGTGCTGATGGTTGCTGACCAATATGACCGGCGAAACATGTTGCGCATTTACAGCCAGAAATTAAGGGCTGCAACCGACCCTTTTTTAGTTCCTGAACCGATGAGGGAAGCTTCTCGCATTCGAGAGAGGCTAAAATTAAGATTTTGCCATTAAATTTTTAATTTATCATACTGTATGTATGTACATAAATATTAAGAAATAAAGAAAAAACCAAAAAAATTTAATTCATAAATTTTATATATTCTCCGTGGAAATTCTTTCAATTTTCTAAAATAAAAAGAAGAAATGAATAATGAACTACATTCAATATCTGCCGTATTCATAATAAATAATTTACACATAACAAAGATTTAATTTACAAATTTTGTGTAAAAATATGTATATCAAGTAAACTTTTACTAATTGCAAATTATTTTTTATGAATACGACAATATGTGTATAAATATTTAAAAACTTTACCTTTTCTACACTTTTTGCATTCATTATGTCAATTATATATTTTTTAAATTTATAACTTCCGCAACTCTTTTATTTGTGAAAAGTTTTGACAGCTCTAGCGAGAAACTTCTCACAAAATTTTAATACAAGAACAGGTTTACTCACAAGCTTCCAATGAATTACGTCAAAAAAGCTATTTTGACTGATATTTCTCGCTTCTCAAAGATACAGAAACATTTGTGTGAGAAACTCCATTTGTTGTTTCTATTCGCATAGTTTCTCTGTCAATTCCGTTGTTTCTTGTGAGAAATTTCTGGATGCGAGTAATACAGAAACGAGGCACAGGTCTCAAAATTTATATTTGTAGTGTTTTTGCAAAGAGAACGTTATATATTTTTAAAATTGTCTTTAATTTCATTGAATTTAATAATTGAATGAAAATCTCTCAGTTGAAACACTCAATTCACAATTGAATTGAAACGTGTATGGGCCGCTCAATACATACATTTTTTAAAGCATTTTTATTTATTGAATCTTCGAAATGAACTAACAATACTCGTAAGTATTCAAATCTTAATACTAAATTAAAAAATGTGCATTTTACTTAAGTCCGGCCAATGCCAGACAAAAAGTTTTATTATGCGGAAGTCATTTTGGAAAAATCACCTATTGAGCAATCTGATGGTGGCAACGGTATCCCTTCTTCTAAGCCGAGTGTGGCCGCTAAAATTAAGTATATTGCACGCAATAATACATACATGACGTCGTCACATAATCATCTTATTTAACATTAGCTGAAATCGCAGCTGCCAGATTTAATAATTTACAACCCTGTTGACGATTTTGCAAGTAACATACTGAATGATGATTTTAAGATTGTTTTTGCTGAAAAATTTGCGATAAACAATTCAAACAAAATTGTTTCCACAATTGGTTATATGTATGTGTAACTGTGCATTTATTGTGGTTATGGATTAAAACCAAGAAATAAAAATTATTATAAATGAAGGAATATAAAATAAAAGAAATTTGATGAAAATGTGCTTCATAAAAAAATCAATTTTTTTTAAGTAAAATTTATAACTTTTTTGTTTTGTACTAAATATGTTCAAATGAAATATGTGTATATATCTGTGGCGTTTTATCATAATAGCTTAAGACGATTTTTAAAAATTGCTGCTAATTTGATTATTTGAATGAATATTCAAGTATTCTTGTTTGCAGATATAATTTTTCGTATTATTCACAAATTTTTTTTATAATTATGGTTTATCTTCTTTTCTTCTTAAATTTTGAAGAAATGCGGCAAGCGGGTTAGAGAATTATTTAGGGGTTGTACAATTAGAGTTAAGTGGACTGTGGAACCATAGGTCACTGGTTCACATCCGGTTCGAAGGACCATGAAGAAATGCGGCAAGCGGGTTAGAGAATTATTTAGGGGTTCTACAATTAGAGTTAAGTGGACTGTAGGTCTGCCCCTAACTTAGATTGCCTACCGCTTTTCTTAATAATTAGGAGAACGGTGCTAGAAATCCTCGTGGAAGAAAAAGCGTGATCTTATAACTTTTATGTGTGGTTTTATTGACGCTTCGTTCTTAAGTGTGTACATACATTTCTATTGCTTTAAGTACTATTTTTTTTATTTAGCATTATGTGTAATAATTCACAATAAACTAGACTAATTATTCGTTACTTCATGATAAGACAAAATTATGTTATAAGATACAGTACTTTAATAATATTTTTAACTTTATAATAAATAATTCAATGTGCAATGCACAAGCTAACTAAGCTTTAGTTCAAAGTTCATAGATGTAAATATTTTTTGTTTAAAATATTTATATTTTAAACAAATTTAGTTCCTCATTTAAATTTCCCTTCAAAACTTTTTTCGATCGTATCTCGACTTAAGCTGTTGTGATAAAATGCCACAGATATATTCTTCAAAACACGATCATCAAAACATGATATTTTAAAAACCTTCTGGCAACGCCGGGCTTCGTACGAATACGTTCAAGGCGAATTCATACCAGGTAAATGCAAGAGCAATAAATACAACACTACAAAGAATAAATTTTTTTTAATGTTAAAGAAAAATATAAAAACTAAAAGGAGTTAAAAATTTTTTTTTTATAAAAAAAACAAACTTTTAATTATTTCGTGAAACTTTTAATTATTTCATGAAAATTAAAGTCTCAGATCATAGAGCTCGGAAGGTGAAAATGGCCAGCCAGATTGTTTAAAATTTGTTTTTTTTTTTTGCAAATAATTAAAAAAAAAATACAATAAAAGAAAAACTTTATTATTTCGTCAAAGTTTTAATTATATTGTGAAACTTAAAGTCTCAGATGATAGAGCTTGAAAAGTGAAAATGGCTAGCCAGATTGGCAAGAATTCTGGATGATACCTGGCCCTCAAGACACAATATAAAATTTGAAAAAAATTTTTTTTAATTTTTTTTTCAAATTTGTTTTAATTACGTCATTGACATCTGAAAAAGGTTAAAATTAAAAAAAAGTTATCAGCTGCGCTGTTAATTTCACCTGTTATGAATTCGCCTTGAATACGTTTATCGAGTGTGAGTGAGTAAATACACACTGGAAAAAATCAAAAAAAAGCCAAATCAAGCAGCCACCGCATACAAACTTGATTGGCTGTGTTATATACTCTAGTTAATAGACGTAAGCTCTAACGAGTAGAAAACATACTTGTGCAAACAATATGCGGTGGCCAATCACACCACAACTCGGTTTAAGACGGATGTACTTAGATCATTAAAAAAGCAGATCTCTGATATCGAGTATAAGTATCGATACCCTAGTGGTATTATTTTATCCTTAAGCTTTAAACACATAGACGACAGCAGACAGCAAGCAGCAATCTGTCAAAAATAAAATACATGTGTTTAAATGCACACGATTATTTTAACGACATCACAGCAGCACGACTTCACAACAGCATTTGCTGCTGCTGCCAACTTAGACTAATTTCTATTTTCGTAAGCAGCAAAATGTAAATGCAGTGCTGCCACTAGAATTATAAATTGGCAAGAATAATAACTAAAATTTGTTTCAAATATTTAATAGAAATAAACATCACATAAATCAAATAAATTGATTAGTTTTTACAGTTTTACGTGATATCATTACGTTTTCAGTCAGTAATTTTAAATTTATTCATGTAAAATATACATGTGGCACCTCTGAAATTTGCATTGTTTAAATACACCTAGTGCTGCTGCTGTCTTTAAAATAATTATGTTGCTGATGAGATGGCAGCACTTGAAGCTAACTTCATTTTTACTCCTGAAGTTGTGAAGTCTGCTGTCGTCTAAGTGTTTAAAGCTTTAATCGTGCGTTCGTTGTGGAGACACCTTTTAAGAGTAATGATTGTTAAGTAATTGTTCGTCGACAATTTTACAAAAAAACGGCATCTTTGATCGTAACTGACAAATCTGCACAATCGATAATTCCAATGGTGTCATCTTGTGCCCGCAACCTTTATGACTTTTTGAAATAGTCGTATTTAAAAATATAAATTTGCCACCAGACAACCTGTATTACTCTCCAAAAAATTACAGCTGTAATTTAGGGAGAAAAACAACCGTTAGTTTTAACTTTTATTGGTTTCATTTTATTATCCGTTTCAATCGAAAGCAGAACATTCTTTCTTACTTACGACATAAAAACGTACCTTTAACAAAATAAAGGGCATAGCTCAGCTTTTACATTTAGACAGACGATGGGCAGACATTTTTTCATTTCTCTTTTGGTCTTGCCTAAACCTTTTACATTTAAGAAATTAATAGACAGACAGAAATTTTCGTTTCTCTTTTCTTTCTTTTTTGTTGTTGTTGTTTTTTAAGCACAGCTAGTGTGTTTATATGAAGTTGATGTTGATATGAGAATAATGATATGAAGCAACAACATAAAAAATGCGAAAAGTTAAAAAGAGAAAGAAAAAATGTCCACAAATGTCTAGTACAGAGAGTCGTGTACTACACACTCTCCCCCACCGAAAATTTTCGTTACAGCACCATCAAATTTCGTCTGTCTGCCCATCGTCTGTCCAAATGTAAAAGCGCTCTAGCCGAATTTAATATGACAAGCTTAAATGTTATTACATTTATGTATATTAAAACTTTTTTATCCAAATACCGTTTGAATTTTTTTATTTTGTAAACAAGATTTTAAAAAAAATTTTTCCATAGGAGAACGAAGTTTTGAAAAAAAAAAACAAAAACGAAAGACCTCGTGCTTGCTGTTCGTTATTAAGAAAAATCTCATATTATACATTTGTAGATACATGTACATATAAGTATATGTATATATCAGAAACTAATCCATCACAAATTTTTATATATTTACATAAATTTTTATATATCCATATTCACATGTTAAAATTTCTTGTTAAACACTTATGATAAACTTTATAATATTAACTACCACAATAGTTTTCACTTGTTTACAGTTTTTAGAATTATTATTTCTGCATTAAGTGTTACAAACTTTGTTATTGTCAATTACTCATAACATTATCTGATGATGGTTTTTTAATGGAGCTATTTTTTGTTACTCGTACTTCATTAACTAACGCAAAGCAAATGAATTTCATTTTTATTTAATTGTGGCAATTTCTTTCCCTTAGGACTTCAATCAAAATATAATAATTCAATATCAATAGACATACATACACCCACTGATATGCTTGTTACGTATGTACATATGTATGGATCCCAGTGGTATAAGCCCAACAAACACTAACACAGAAAAAACTCACACGGTATGTTTTTAACAATGTAGATGTCATTTTTCACAATGTAAAATGTCTACATGTCGTCTGTTACCTCAAAAACATTGCGTCTGTAAAAAACATGAATTTTGTCGTCTGACAAAATTTCAAATAGAGCGTGTTCTACTTTGTTATACTTAAACATTATAGAGTTCTAACTATGCCTTGCGAACAGTTCAGCGGTGGTTTTTGGGCGGTATAAGTAGTCGGCTTGATGAAATTTTAACGTATTAATATATTAATATCTTTTAAATAATTATTTAAAGCATAGACAATGTCAGACGTAAATTAAATGTACGTTTACGACCGAATTATACAAACCGTCTGTAAAAATTATAATTTTGACAGACATGAAAAAATAAATGAGGAATTACATATTAAAAAAACACGCAAAAACATATTGTCTGTGTGTGCCTTAAGCTGGCTTAAATTAGTTTACGCACATTATAGTTAAACCTTTAGGTAGTACAGTAATAATACCTAAATTAAAAAGATCCCTAATTTGTGTTTGTAGAGTTCTTTCGAAAAAAAAACAATATCCAAATGCCTGATGATACTACCCAGTGGTGTAGCGAAATATTGGAAATTTTAAAATAAAAATTTAAAATTGGACCTTAAGATCAATTCCTGGCATTTTTATTTTACAATTATAAACTTCGTAAAATCTATCATTACTTTAAAAAATCTTATTATTAAAAAATTTTTTTTTTAATGAAACAAGTCTTATGGAATGTGAAGTCACTCTTTGTTTTCACACTTGCACGCATTATTTGGCCTTTTGACAAATCTTAATACAAAGTGTGGTAGTCTGAAATGTCACTTAAGGCAACTTTACATCAGAATACATATATTTAGATCTGTCAAAAATCTGTGTGGAATAAAAGAAATATTACCGCGTAAAAACAAAATGTATCCAGTAGGAGAGAAATCCAAAATCAAAAGTTGACAAGCGGTCGGTAAATCTTCATTTTCTAAACCATTTTAGAAAACTCTGTATACTCATCTGATGTGATGACATCAGACATGAGACATTTAAAGAATATTGTACAAAATATACAAACTCAATTAATTGCAGTTCAAGAATAATGCATGTTGTTTTTGTAAATGTTGTAGAATTGTAACCATCGTCAGCTCATCACATCAGAGGTGTATTTTTAAGTTTGCATTGGCAGCACTTCGAGTATTTAATGAAGATGGTACAACATTTAAAAAACTCAATTAATTGCAGTTCAAGAATATTGCATGTTGTTTTTGTAAATGTTGTAGAATTGTAACCATCAGTATATTTACTTTGATTATACTTATCGCACAAGTGTAAACGTAAAAAGCACATTTTTGTTAATTTTTTTAAGTACGGAAGGAATGTCGTAATATTTTGCTCCCATAAAATCCCACAAGTGTAACCAAGGTAGCCGCTTCGCTACAACAATACAACAATAAAAAAAACAACAGGTATTTTGTTTGTGTAAAATGGTGAATTCACACTTAAGCTGTCAAAAGTAGTTGATAAAGAACATGTACAAAAATTTAAATGGCGCCGAAAAAGGTAAACAAAACTTGACAGAGAAAGTGCCGTCATATTAACCGAATTCTCCTGAAATCGCCGATGCATCCACCTAATAATTAATTCGCCTTGAGTGTAACCGTAAAAAATACTTATAACAATTTTTTTTTTTTAATACAGAGAGAATTTTGTAATATTTTGCTCCCATAAAATCCCCACAAGTGTAACCACGATACAAAAAACAAGGTAGCCGCTTCGCTACAACAATAAAAAAACAACAGGTATTTTGTTTGTGTAAAATGGCGAATTCACACTTAAGCTGTCAAAAGTAGTTGATAAAGAACATGTACAAAAATTTAAATGACACCGAAAAAGGTAAACAAAACTTGACAAGAAAAGTGCCGTCATATTAACCGAATTCGCCTGAATTCGCCGATGCATCCACCTAATAATTAATTCGCCTTGAGTGTAACCGTAAAAGATAATTACAACAATTTTTTTTTTTAATACGGAGAGAATTTTGTAATATTTTGCTCCCACAAAATATAATTATCTTGTATTACCATGTAAACCTGCCTTTAAGGGCACCTCAGAATATCATACAAGTCTTAAGACTTTTATTGGATTTCCTGAAAGATAAATTCATTGAATTTTGTCGTGCCGTATCTACCGTACCATTATAATTGATATTCACACCATCGCATTTGAAGTAAAATGAAAAATCTGGGTAGAAAATAAACGATCAGAGTTTGATTTTTTTACAAATGAAAAATCTTATTATTTAAACACATTTTTAAAAACAGTAAAGTCTTATGGGATGTCAAGCCTCTTACCTCGTATTATTTGTCATTTTTATAACATTTTATATTCACACTATCCCACTTGCACTTGAGCTTTTGACAAGTCTTAATACAAAGTGTGGTAGTCTGAAATGGCCTCTACGAGTATTAAGCGCCGCACACATCAAAATATTTACCCAATATGAAACTAATTGTCCCATAATATTTTTATTTAATTTTGTTAAAATTTACATCATCATGTTTCGTACTTCCGTAACCAACCTCGTATTTGTTAGTAAGTAAAATTTATTGTTGTTTTTATTTAATTTGTTTAAACATTATTGGTCTTTGGGGAATAATATGCATGACTTGTAACAATTGGAAACACTTGTGAAAAATCTGTTTTAAAACGCAAAGAAAAAAGGGGTGTACCGGTGAAATATAATGAGCATTAAATAATTAATTACTCTTAAATTAACGTCGACCATGCAATAATAATGGGCAAATTAAAAAAAAATGCTTCGATGTACGAGTACATATGTATGTCGTATTGATATTTTCGAAGAATATCGGTGTTTTTTTAATAACGATTAACCTGAAAACGTTTTTAAATGCTCCAAATTATAAATTAACCTTTAAGCTGGATGCAGGTGAGAAAAGCAAAAGCAATTCAAAATCAATGTGCTAGAACATAAGAAAACAATTTTTAATCCGAATAATTTTTTGTTCTTTTCATCGCACAAGACCAAATTTTACACCAGACTGTCACTTTTAATGGATTATTCCTGAAGCTGACTTTGGAAATTCCCAAAAAAAAACTCGCAACCGCTTCGCTAACCGAATCGGAACCGTTTTTTCAGATTCGGTGCGCGGTTTGATCGTGGAACGTATATCTGAACTATTAACGGCCATTCGATTGTTTCTGGGGGATTTTGGCGAATCCTAAAGCCGATTTTGTAAATTAAAAAAAAAAAAAAAGAAACTCGTAACGCGTTATACGGATAATTTATATATAATAATGTTTATATAGATAATTTAAGAAGAAACTTAAACAATAGTGAATGAAAAGTTTGTCATTTGATATCGAAGCGTTATTTAGTTTTTAAACTATATTTATTTAAGGCACCCACAGACGATATGTTTTTATGTCTGTTTTTTTTAATATGTAATTCCTCATGTATTTTTTTCATGTCTGTCAAAAATATAATTTTTACAGACGGTTTGTAAAATTTGCTCACATTTACGTCTGACATTGTCTATGCTTTTTATTATTATAAAAAAAAATTATTTAAAACACATTAAAATATTAATTCGTTCAAAACTTCCTCAAGCCGGCTACTTATACCGCCCAAAGTCAAAAGCCGCTGCATTGCAAGGCATAGGTTCTAATGTCAGATGTTTAAACATAACAAAATAGAACACTCTCTGTTTGAAATTTTGTCAGATGACTTTGCTCATGTGTTTTGAGGTAACAGACGACATGTAGGCATTTTACATTGTGAATGGCATATACATTGTTAAAAACATATCGTGTGCTATCTACTTTATTTGATATTTAATTATTTAAATCTTCTTTAAGCAATTATTTCTTATTTTTGCAGCTAAAAATCGTTTTATTTTATATAAAAAAATTCAACAGTATTTATTTTCAATATTTCGATAACAATTTGTTTCGTCAGGAAAATTACTATCAGCCATGTTCCGAGAACTGCGCGTTCTGAAACCGCAATGCGTTTTGAAAAACGCCTAATTGATTTTGTGGTGTTCTGAGGAACGCGCATTTTACTGGCGTTTAGGAGTTTTTTCCGAAAAAATACAACATGTGTTTTACATACGTATATATGTATGTGGTAGTAATATAAAACGAAAAAAAAAAAAAATTGACAACAAATAGAAAATTTTTTCAATTTAGTTTTCTTAATGAAAATGTGTAAAATTCTTTAAACTTTTTATTGAAATAAAAAGAAAACATATGAAATTTTAATTGTGAATAATTTTATTGCCTTTTGCAAGTTCAGTTTTAGCAAAATCAATCAATTCACTTCAATATATACATGCGAGTTGAAGTCGCCAATTTTAAGCGATATGCGTTTTCCAGAACACCTATTTGGCGATTTCAAAACGCTAAGCTATATTTTTTTTTTTGCGTTATACGTTTCTCATTACACCTATTTGGCGTTTTGAAATCGAAAACGCTAAATTTAAGCGATTTGCGTTTCTCAGAACATGCATGTATGTTATTCATTGAATAACATATTAATTTTCCTGACGGTGATAGCAAATTGTTATCGAAATATTGAAAATAAATACTGTTGAATTTTTTATAAAAAAATAAAACGATCTTTAGCTGCAAAAATAAGAAATATTTACTTAAACAAGATCAAATAATTAAATATCAAATGTTCCTAAATAAACTTTACTACAATTTTCTTGATCATTACCCTGACAAACGAGTTTGAAATATTCCATTTATTAAGTCTATCTTTAGTCTTACTAAATAATTTATATTTATTTATTTTATATTGTTTTCAAGTTGCATTTATTCATAAAGGTATAGTTTGTGTCAAGGTGCATTAACCAGGTGGCATCAATAGAGCAGGTGACAATTTTTTATTTAAAACGACCGGTAGTGTCAAAAGTTGTTTATGTTTACACAAAGTGAAGTGAAAAAATAATAATATTTTAAACAGTTTGGAAAAGTGCAAAAGAAACAATAAAAAGGATTTCAAAAATATTTTAATTCCTTAAAATGCGTTGCTGTCTGCTATGTACAAAGAAAAATTCTACTGCTTATCGACTTACCTTGCCTCAAAAATAATTTAAATGCTTGAAATGCGTTCAAAACAATTTACGAAAATAATTAATTTTCCTTATATACACTTTCTTCCTTCCTTTTCCTCTGTTTTGTGAACATGATTTTGGCACAAACAAAATATTAGGTGTGTTCCACGTGAATAAAGAAACAGTCCGAACTTGTCCAAAGTAGTCCAAAAGCGTTCCACGTAAAAATTTTTGTGCAATTTTGAGAGAAAATGAGAGAGTAATTTTTTTCATTTCCTGTACAAATTAGCCCGCACGATTTCTTTGGGTAACTTCGGTCTAGAATTGAATAATCAGCTGTTTTATGTTTACATACATATGAAACTGCAAATGTTATCAAAAAATTTGCAAATTGGAAAAAAAATTTTCTTTAAAAATTAGTTAAAAGCAAAATGGAAGGTTGTCCAAACTAAAAATAACGTTGTGGAGTTGTAAACAGAACATGCTACTGCTATTTGGCTTTTCCTTTTTATAAATATGTACTACAAAAATCAATTGAACATATTACATTGCTTTTAATTTTACAGCTGTTGCCAATAATGCAAATCTTTTGTTTATATGATGTTGTGCGTTTTAATCGTCTAAAATCACTAAAATATACTTTTATCCAAAAAGTAAACAGTACTTGTATTGCGAGATGTACAATTGTGGTTTTTTGCGTTCCAGTAGTTTTGGGTAAAATTTGCAAATTTAGTGAGTAATTTGCATTTTACTCTCATTAGTCCGAACTAGTCCCAGATCTCGCGGAACACACCTATTATGTATCTAGTACCGCAACTCTAATGCTGCCACCTAATAATTGCACCATGCTTTGTGTCTTCGCCAACAAAAAATTTAAAAAAATTAAAAAAAAAAACGTCAAATTGTCATTTTGCTCAATTTGTGCATGGGAATCGTCAAAATGACGATTTATCGTTAAATCTGGCAGCTATGCTTGTATCTTATAATAGTTGCTAGCTACCCATCATCATTGTTTGCATAAAAACTCCCTTAATATTATTTAATTTATGCCATTCCTCTTACCACCTTAAACTATTGACACAGTTTATAGACAAACGAAAAGTAAACAAAAAAAAAAATAATGTAACAAGAAAACAAGTTAAAATAAGAATCCAGAAACTTTTCATCATTATAACTTCTTTCTATTCCAGTTTTAACAAAATTGCTTTTTTCCTTTTTATTCATTCTCTCGACATATATTTAAACAATATAGGTACAATATACAATAAAGAATTAAATATGTACATATGTATGTATGTATGCATGTGAATGTAAATATGTATTTAGACCGCTCATAGCCACAGATAAGAGAACGTCTTGAGCATGCCAAAGTGTAAATATTGTCATATGCAAAATTAGTTTGCTAACAAAAATATCTACGAGGGTTTTGCCATAGAAGGAGTTATTAGAAAAAGGATAAGAATGAAAAAAAAATTGTTTATAATAGGTCATGTAAATGAGTAGGCTGTGCAAAGAATCGTATCAAAGCATAATAGTTTGAAGTTTTAAATGCATACGAGGGCGGTTCGGAAAAAAGTTAAGTGTTTTGGAAACTTCCATCTCTGCTATGAACACATGTTAAATTTTGTTTCGATCTGGTAACTCCTTCATATAGAAACAGGTGTTCACAAAAGACGCATCCGCGATTTTTTTACAATGGAAAAATTAGAAATGCGTGGTGTCATTAAATATTTACATAAAAAAGGTTTAGCGGGACAAGAAATTCATAATGATATGGTGAATGTCTTAGGTGAAAGTGCTCCTTCATATGCAACAGTAAAAAATTGGGTTGCTGAATTTAAACGTGGTCGTACAAGCATTGAAGATGAACCAAGAAGATGGACGTCCAAAAACAACAGAAATTGTCGAAAAAGTGCTCGACGAATAAAAGTGCGTGAAATAGCTAATATCATGGGCATCTCAAATGATCGACTCCATTTAATTTTGCATGAAGAGCTACAGATGAAAAAGCTTTCTGTAAGATGGCTGCCGCATTTGTTAACAGTCGACCAAAAACGCATAAGAATGAACATTTCTCAAACTTGTTTGGATCGTTTTAAGCGAAATAAAATGGATTTTAAGCGTCGTTTCATAACTGTTGATGAGACATAGATCCACCACTATACTCCTGAGACGAAAGTGCAATCCAAACAATGGACCGAAACTTGGAAGTAGAGGCAAAAACAATTCAATCGGCTGGTAAGGTTATGGCAACGGTTTTTTTTGGACTTCAGGAGTATTTTATTGAAGAGTAAAACGATAAATTCAGAGTACTATTGCAACCTTTTGGATCAATTAAATGTTCAAATTCGAGAAAAACGTCCTGGCTTACAACACAAAAAAATAATTTTTCATCAAGACAACGCACCAGCGCACAAAAGTGTTTTAACAATGGCTAAAATCAACGAATTAAAGTACGAGTTGCTTGACCACCCACCTTATTCTTCTGATTTAGCTCCCAGTGACTTTTACCTGTTTCCAAATCTAAAAAAATTTCTTGCTGGCAAGAGTTTTACCTCAAATGAAGATGCAATTTCAGTTGTAAACTACTATTTTGAAAACCTAGAGGAAAACTATTTTAATCAAGGGATAGAATTGCTAGAAAAGCGTTGGACTAAGTGTATTGAAGTTTCAGGAGACTCGTATATTGAAAAATAAAAATATTTTTGAAAAACTAACTATTCTTTTTCACTGATAGGCTAAGAAGTTTCCGAACCGCCCTCGTAATCTATAGCATGATATAAAAAATACAAGGTAGTTTTATTCTCTCAATTTTCCTTAAAGCGTGTACATATGCTTGGTGATTTACTATGTCATGCTTGATAACCTATCAAACATTCATTTTGATTTTGCAGTGTTCGTTTGGTCGGCAGATACCGGCAAACTTCAATAAATTCCAAAATATGTTAATTGTCATCGCCCATTTTCTTGTATTTTCATTTTCTTAGAATATTATTCACATTTATTCAAAATTCAATGGATTGTTTTTATTACTTTTGACTTAGTTTCTTCTTAAAGAGTGGATAGGGTTGGAAATAAATAATAATATTAATCATATTGTAATAATAAATAATATCTTAGTCATACACTGAAAAAATTTTGTGCAGAAATTCTCTGAATTTTGACATTACTTTTATGAATTTTTTCATTATTTTTCAACCATTGTAACTTTTCATAGAAATAATGAAACAAATTTCATTAGATTATTTAATGAAAATCTTCATAAAAGTAATGAAACATTTTAATAAGAAACATGACTTATTTTCATTAAAAGTATGAAAGACAAATCATATGATTAGTGAAATAATTTCTCTAGATCAAAGAATCAATTTCATAAAACTCAAGAAAACTGTACATACAATTAATGAAAAAAAAAAACATTTATTTAATGAAATAACTTCTTTGTACTAATGTAATATATTCATTAAAATATGAAACTCCTTCATAAGGTCAATGAAGTTATTTCGTTTATCTAATTTTATTATTCATTGAGCACGTGAAAAATTTACATTAAATCAATGAAATAGTTACATTTGTTTAATGAAATAATATCATAACACATTTTAATAAAAAAAACTTGATATTTTTTAAACTGTAGATTAATAAATGCCCATTAATATATCTTACCAAAATTCAAAGAATTTTCAACAAAATTTAATTTTATTGTAGTCATAAAACCAATGATTTTTTTTTTTAATGAAACTATGAAACTTAATGAAACCATTATGATGGAACTATTTCATAATATATATGAAATTTCATGCATATTGTGAAAAGTTTTCATTGGATTAATGAACAAAATTTAATGAAACGGTTTCATTAAATATATGACGCATAATTCTTTCAGTGTAGTCGGAAAAATTATTATAGTATCATAATAAATAATAATGCTAATCATTTGTGATAATTTAAAAATTCCCTACAATAAGCCTAATCATGCAAAATCTGTCCCTTTTTTGGAAATAAATCTATACAAAAATGGAAAAATCCCTACGCTTGGCAAAACTGATACATAGTATCCCAGATTGATTGTAACCATCATAAGAAAAATCAGAAAAAAGCCTAAAAAAACGTTTTACATTCAAATGTTTTTTATTCGCACAAGCCCTTTTTTATTTTTTTTTAGATTTTTTTATGATTTTTCTCATGATGGTTACAATCAATCTTGTCACCCTGTTTCGGCTTGTCTGGAACCCCCTGTATATCACCATTTCATAGGTTCCAACCAACTCATCAATAAAACATGTTTCTTAACGTCTCTCGTAACGAGTTTCTTTTCAAAAAAGCACACTTCTACAAAGTATCCTTTTGAAAGCAAAGGCAACCATCTTGAATTTGTTTCTATATCTGTTTAATTAACAAAGAAAAGTGTTCCAATTTGCCTTAAAATAACAGCCAAGTTTTTTTTTTTAACTCGTCATAAGAAGTTGTATCAGTTTTAGATATACGAGTAAAAAAATGTATTTGGAGAAATAGACAAAAAGATGCAATAAAATAAAATATGTATGTATGCATTTATGTATGTGCTCGTATGTATATTGAGATGTATAAAGAAACAAAGTATAAAACTAGCACATGATGAAAAGGCTTAAAGTACACTTTTATGTAAAGGATCGCAAATATGAGAGTAAACATAATGATGACTATATGTATACAGCCATAAGTATTCATATCCATTTGCTCCTATTCGCACACACTTCAATATGGGTTACATTTTGTTTTCAAATAATTGTGATTGCATGTTTCCTTGTAAAAAGGATATCTCTGTTTGTGTGTGTGTGTGTGTGTGTGTGTGTGTGTGTGTGTGTGTGTGTGTATATGTGTATGTTTATGTTTTCGTATTAATATGTGGCTATTTTTATATGAATGCTTGATAAATATTTGGTGTGTGTGGCTTGGTGTGAGTTTTTCTATTATTTTTGCTTTTTAATCCTTCAGGATTATTTGGAAATGGCTTAAGTGTTTGTATAATGACTGTCCTGAAATCATTGTTGTGACTAAATAGACTGCAATTAAACAGAGTCTTTTATGATTCATGGAAAAAACAAAAGTTGTTACAAATATTAGAATTAAAATGAAAAAAAAAAAAAACAAAATGGCTTTAAGGTAAAATCTTTATTTGTTTCTTTTAAGTGAATGTGTACGGACTTAACAGGTCATACATTAGTATGGAATAGTTTTCGTCTAGTTTGGTGATCTAGGAGAGCTTTTAAAATTTGTATCGATTAAATTTTAATGGCCGATGTTGAATGCGAACCACACCTAAACGTCAAGTTTTTTTCTGCATTTCATTTCACATTTCTCAGTTTCAGACTAAGCCATGGAAAGATGCACAACCGAGCAACGCGTTAAAGTTATTCAAGTTTATTATAAAGATGGACGTTCAAATCAAAATGCATATCGGTCGCTTCGTAATATTTTCGGGCAATTTAATCGTCCAAGTGTGCGTACAATCGGAAAAATCGTGCAAAAATTTGAGCAAACCGGGTCTGTACGAGATGGCATCTCCAAAATGATGCCGGCCAGGCAGTTACTGTGAATGCTGTTTGCTATTGTGAGGTGATAACGAACTTTTTATGGCTTCGTCTGTGGAACAAGTTGCCTTGTTGGAAAGTTCAAGTCAAATGTTCACAAATACTACTCCTTTTCTCCCCCTCCTCATAACCTATTTTCCTAGTTCTGGTACAATGCACTGCATATGTAGGGGTCATCCCCTGAATACTGGTCCAATATAAAAAAATGGAAGATTTGGATGTGGACGATATGTGGTTTCAACAGAACAATGCCACTTGCCACACAGCTAACGTAACAGTGGCTCTTTTGTGCGACAAATTCAACGGCTGCGTTATCTCACGTCGTGGCGATGTTAATTGGCCGCCACGATCATGTGATTTGACACCGTTGGACTTCTTTCTTTGGGATTATTTGAAAGAAAAGGTGTACGTCGATAAGCCAACAACAATTCAAGGGCTAAAGGACGGCATAGGACCTCAATTATGCGTCATCGAAAATTTTGACCATACGATAGAGGTGTGCCGCCAAGATGGAGGTGTGCCGCCAAGGTAGCGGCTTCCATTTGGCCGATATTTTATTCCATACTAATATTATCATAATAAAAAGAAATGATAATAATTTCTAAATAATGTATGTTTTATTTAATGTTGCCAATGTTGGTTGGCTCTTAAAGATTACCACCCTTTAAAAAACAATTATTAGCGATTTAAGAATTATTAATAAATATTTTTATTAATCAAAAAATTATAAACAGCCTGTTTTCTATGTTTCCCAACTGACTATATGTCGATATTTCATAGGAGCTACCCTAGTGATCAGTAGACTTCGGAATTTTTTGAAAGATATTATCAAACATTCAACTTTATATCACAATAATTTATTTAGATTCATGAGAGACTCCACAACTATATCCGTGTTGCCAGATCTCCCCAACTAAGTAGCGTTGTCAGCATAGCTGCCAGATAAATCTGGTTTAAAATCGTCAAATTCGACGGGAAAAATCGTCAATATAATTATTGCAAATCGTCAAGAAATCGTCAGCTAGTAAAATGTATTATTTTTGAATAAAAAATTTTTTTCAACAGCGTAAAGTATAGAAAAACAAGTCATGGTTGCCTTTAATAAAAAATTACAGCATTTAAAGCTATAACAACAAGTGTATGCTCCTACAAGCATGAAGTTAATTTCATAAGTATATCACTCATTAATTTTTGTGACATATATTTTTAAAATAAGATTTCATTTATTAAAAGGTACTATTATTATACTTCTGTTAAATCGGGCATATCTAAGTCATAACAGCCAGTTTTAGATAGGAGTAGTCTTTAGTATACAACGTTTCTTCCGAAAGTAATCTCTTCAACTAATTTCTCACTTTGCTTTTGTTAAGTTCCACGTACCTGGATGCAAACTCACACATTTGCAGAAGACGATGAGTCTACTATTTTTGCTATAAGCTTTTTCATATTTATAGCGTAAAAGGAAATTTTCCAAGTTGAATAGTTACTTTAACTCGTATTAAATTCCTCGTCTTTCGAAAAAAGGACACTTCTTTTATAATATTACAAGGATTGAATTCATCTTCAAATTTAGTCTCTTTAAAACTGGAGCACACGCGTTTACATACAAATTTGTACAATTTTTAGCTTATAATTTTTTAGGTGTTATTCACATATGAAATTGTAAATTCATCTCTAACTTATACAATATATGTATACTCTAAAATAACTATCACATAATATTTCAGTACAAACATGCATATATAATTACGTGCCATAAATATTACTTTCATTCCCTACATAAATTAATTAAAAAAAAAGAAGTATGAATGAAGTTGCTTGAAAGATATGACAGTAAAAATGTAATCTACAAAAATCGTCGAAAACAGGCCTTAAATCGTCAAAGTGTTATTTTCAGCATCCAAAATCGTCAAAATGACGATAAATCGTCAAATATGGCAACTATGGTTGTCATAACATGTTCAGTCAGATGATATTTCTGATGTTTTTTACAGATGCAATGTTTTTGAGATAACTGACGGTATGTAGACGTTCTTCATTTAGAAATACGACATCTACAGCGCCAAAAACATATCGTGTTTTATTACTTTAGTTTTTTCATGATAGGTGAGACGGCACTTAAGCGGGGTAGACACGATCAAAATCCTTGCTGTCCTCTTCGTATACGTGTGCTTGATGCTTTACAATTTCACCAAGCATTCATTTTAATTTTAATTTTGCAGGGTTTATTTGGTACACAATGACCAGCAAATTTCAATAAATTTCAAATTATCTAAACTCTTGTCGCTCATTTTCTTGCATTTTTATTTCATGAGAAGATTTTTCACATATAAAAATAATAATGATAGTTTTTATTACTTTTTACTTAATTTATTTATTTTTCTCGACAACCATTCACAATATGTATTAATATGTATTTTATTGAAATTTAAATAATCATGATTTTTTTTTTATGAGAATGTTTTATATAAATTGTTTTTTTATCGATAAGAACTACTACTGTGAATTAATTTTAAATTTGCTTAGTAAAGTAAGTAGCGTTATATATTGTATGTGTGTGCTTGTGTGCCCTGTTGAAGGACATTTATGTTATTGTCTATTTATTTAATTATTTATTATTAAATGTGCATCGATTTAGTGCCCTTGTCATTTTATTTTATCGCTGCTTTCTAAACATTAGGACGATAGAATCTTTTTGTTACTTTTTAACATGTTCATTGATAAGCCTTGTTTACTTCTGTACATATTCGTACATACCAGTGCATGCCAGTGCATGTGTATATTGCAAACTAGCAGGGACGTTAACAAAGTTACTTTAATAGAAAGCGAACACATACATATCGCTCCTTTATTGCAACATAGTCATAACTCAAAAAAGCTTGTTTCGAGAAAAACACATTTTAAATGTTTACGGCCTTATTTATAAATTTTTTTTTTCATGTTTATTTAGCTCTTATTACACAAATTTTCTATAGAAATCAGTGCAATAAGAGCTTAATAAATATGAAAAATTATAAATAAGGCCGTTAGTTTAAAAAATATCTCCTAAAGGAAACAGTATAAAATTAAATTGAATAAATTTTTGGCACAATATAAAAGGTGGTACTGTTAACAATTCTGCATTGTTAACTCGAAAAGTTAATTTTTTGAGATATGACTATGTTGCAATAAAGGAGCTATACAATATGGACGTGTATTGTGAAACGGTAGAAAAGTACTCTTGTAAGTAAAATTTTGACCTTTCTGAGGTGAATAAAATTTTACTAGGTCTAATATAAATTTTGACAATATAATTAAAAGTATAAAAATCAAATAATACTATATTGAAAAATGGCTCTATTATAACTATTTCTTAATTTATGCATTTTTATTAATTTTTTTTACTAGTTTTGTTAAAATTTTTTTTCTGCTTTGGCAAAATTTTATATTGTCATATATAAAATTTTGTGCACACAGCAAAAACATGAAATTTCTTCACCACAGACAAATTATTTTTCACCATAGTACTTTGCTACCGTTTCGCGCACATCCTTTAAACACAAAATGCTTTCAAACTGCGTATTTCAAAAACATAATTCAACTAAAAAATACAAATACTTTTTCGTATTTTGGTCTCCTAAAAATGTACCTCTCAGGTTGTATATGTATCTAATATTTTACAAAAGCGAATTCATACCAGGCAAGAGCAATAAATACAACAGTAAAAAAATAAATCTTTTTCGAATGTCAAGAGAAAAATATAAACACAGGAATTGAAAAAAAATATAATAAAAAAATTTACAAGAAAATTTTTTAGCTATTTCCCGAAAATTTTAATTATTTTGTGAAAATTTAAGTCTCAGATCATAGAGCTTAGAAAGGTGAAAATGGCCAGCCAGATTGGGGAGGATTCCGGATGATACCTGGCGCTCATGATACAATTCATAATTTAAAAATGTTTTTTAAATTTCTTTTAATTATTCCATTGATATCTGAAACAAATTAACATTAATCTGTTCAAGGAGAATTCATAACAGGTGAAATTGACAGCGCAGCTGATAACTTTTTTTTAATTTTAATCTGTTTCAGATGTCAATGGCATAATTAAAACAAAATTGAAAAAAGAATTAAACAATTTTTTAAATTATGTATTCTATTTTGAGGGCCAGATATCATCCAGAATCCTCCGCAGGCTAGCTAGCCATTTTCAACTTTTCAAGCTCTATATCTGAGACTAATGGCGTTTTATTTTCTAGAAAAAGTGTAACATTTTCGATGTTGTTTTGGCAAAAAAATACAGAAGTATACAGTTTTCTCAACTTTTTTTTAGATATTTATAGTTATTGCGACATCTTCTTTTCATCTCAATAAAACTTAAATTTAAAAACTTGTGTTTAAAAAAAAAAGTGCAGCATAAAGGCAAAATTTTTTCAGAAAAGAAAACGGCATAAGTTTCACGAAATAATTAAAAGTTTCACAATATAATTAAATTTTTCTTTTATTGTAAATTTTTTTGAATAGAAATTTGAAAAAAAAATTCAAAAGAATTTTTTAAATTATGTATTGCATCTTGAGCGCCAGCTATCATTAAGAATCCTCCCCAATCTGGCTAGCCATTTTCACTTTTCCAAGCTCTATGATCTGAGACTTTAATTTTCACGAAATAATTAAAAGTTTCACGAAATAATGAAATGTTTGTCTTTTATTGTAATTTTTTTTATTACATTTTTTAAATTCCTTCTTGTGTTTCCCTTGACATTTGAAAAAGATTTATTTTTTGTAGTGTTGTATTTATTGCTCTTGCATTTACCTGAAATGAATTCGCCTTGAATCTGTTTTAATAGTAAAAATTGGTTGCTTTGTTTTTCCTTTCATCCTGTGCACAAGTCTTTTGTTACTGCTATCCGTATTTTCTATATATGTGCATTATTAATTTCGTATGAAACCAAATTGCACGGAATAGGTAGCAAGTGTTTCTTTTTTTCACCGTTGTCCGTGTTTTATTTATATGTTCATTATTAATTTACAGTTACAAATTATTTTTAACTGAATCATCTTTATGTTCAAAAAAAAGTATTTAATTTAGAACATTATAAATAGCTATGTTTCCCAGCTGACTATATGACGATATTTCATAGGAACTACCCTAATCATCAGTAGACTTTGGAAATTTTTGAAAGATATTCTCAAACATTCAACTTTATATCCCAACAATCCAAATAAATTGCTGAAAATTTAAAAAGAAAAATGCTCTAATAATATCCGTCAAAACACAAAAAACAAGCTTTTCTATTTATAAACGTCTCTAACATTTCTTTACACCATGTATAAATGAAAAAGCTTGTTTTTTGTGTTTTGACAGGTATTATTAGAGCATTTTTCTTTTTACATTTTCAACAATTTATTTAGATTGTTGGAATATAAAGTTGAATGTTTGAGAATATCTTTCAAAAATGTCCAAAGTTTGCTGATAATTAGGGTAGTTCCTATGAAATGTCGACATATAAGTAGATAACTAGGAAATATAGAAAACAAGCTATTTATAATTTTTTGTTGGTATAAATGTTAGAAGCTAAAATAGCGAATAAAAAACTCAATTGTTTGGATATTTAATTTAGAATAAACCACTAAATTCACTTTAATAAATGTAAACAATACGCTTAACGTACTCGTAAATGGCTCACTATATTACCAGTAGCAAAAAACTGCCATAAGCCGTAGCGCTGTCACCTTGTAGATATTAATGTACCTTCCCTACATACATAAGTAATAATCACACATATGGCAGGGTTTCGAGTATTGCAAACATACGACAAACAAACATACAAGTGAAATTAATATTAGCATATTAAAAAGTGATGTATACTGAATTTCTAAGCTATAATATGATAGCAAAGCAATTGTAAAAAAAGTATTAATTTATTTCAATTGATTTCCTGAATATCTTTTCGATCAGAATGTAAGTAAAACACCCCAACAGTCATTGTTATTGCAAATCGAAATAAAAACTAACCCAAATCTATATAAATGTATATGACCATTTAAAATTACATTATTTTTTCAATTTTTTAGCTATATGAATGTAAATAACATATAAAGGCAAAATGAAATTTGCCGGGGCAGCTATTATGCACATTAAAAATGTAATGCCATTACTAAAAATATAACTTAACTGTGTTTATTTTCAGCGTGCAAACTTATTATTGACAGACTGTATACTAGTTTAGTGATGTACTTGTATTCCGTAAGAGAAGCGCACTTAGACACAAATACATTATGATAAATAAAATTACATTATGATAAATACAATTCCAGTGTAGTTATTGTAAACAGTTACAAAACATTGTAATGATTAAAAGAAAGCCCAGATAACACTTTAACAATTTTACTAAACAAATACATACATACATAAATGTAGGTATACCTACATTATTATAATTAAGATAAATATAATTCTAGTTCAGTATCAAAAGCATATACAAACAATTTAACAATTATAAGAAAACTAATTGTAGATTATTCTCATAATATTTAATCTGTTTACTTATGAAAATTTTGAAATAAGCATTATATTATAAATCTATTTAAAGCGTAAACGCTTTAATACTTTGCATTTTTAATGACGTGCTGGCGTCAAGCAGCAAAAAAATAATATTAATTACTGATTTTAAATAGACCAGCTTTAACTAATGACTACCTATCACGTTACCTTATTAAGGCGTTCAAACATAAAACTGTACACACTTGCATACAATATGTACGAACATATGGGTATATACATATGTATGTATGTAGGTACTAAAATCTTGCAGCTTTCCTGCCTCAAGCACAATTTTTTTTTTTAAGCTAACATTCAGTATAGCTATGTAAATACATAAGTTTTTCAAAATACTTTAATTACACTGTTGCTTTTAAAACAGAAAACAAAACTGCAAAAGCCACAGCCAGTAAAACACTTTCTCTTTATAATTAAAGGCTGCTTATTACACATTTTATGCAGGAGTATAATTATGTAGCTCTTAAGATTATAACGAAAATTCTCTTGTCCTGAAATTGGAGTATTTTAACTGGTGCAACAATATAAAATTAATTACTTAAAGAATAATGAATGCAATATTAAGGTTTGTACGAGTACATGAAAGAACTTTCTATTCTTTTTTTTTAACAAACAAAGAAATTGTGTTCTTGTTTTCCTCGTTATTCTAAACAAAAAATATATTTAATAACTGTTGCTATATAATAAAAGTTTCCACTGCCGCGTTTATAAGAGGTTAAAATTGCTACCAAAAGCATTCACGATAATAATTATAACGTTATATTTCTAAACGTCTAAAGCAGGCATGCCCAGGCCTGTGCGCTTGATGCTCAATTGTTTTTTGTAAAAGCGCTTAGCTATAGGGCTGTGATCTTTAATACACACATACTGCACTCAGCACTAGCAATGAAAAATACACAAACATCTTCGTCTTATATATTTTTTTGTCTTTCTGCACTGCACACACACAAGAGCTAAGCAAAAACACATTCGCATGTTTTGCTGGTAAACATTGACAACAGCGATTATCAGTGTGAATTTTGTTTTTCTAAATATATTTTGCTTTTTACAATAAAAAATATTAAATAAAAGTAGTTTTTTCTTCAATGTATTGGTGTTTACACTTCCATATAGAACTTGTGGGCACCACTGGTCCACAGAAAAGAAATATTAAATTTGTTGTGTACGCTACAGAGAGCAACCTAAATTAACACATACAAAATGTATGAGACCAAAACATATTTTTAAAATTTTTGGTTTTTGTAAATTTGTACATCGGGGTTTAGCTTTAGTCAAGTTTTCCCTTTCCAAAGTTTTTCTTAAGAAAGATTTTTTACAATACAAATTTGCTGTGATGAATAATTTTTGATTGAAGAAAAATTATCAAAATTAATGAAAAAAGAAAAAATATTCGAACCTCTTTAGCTGGGGAACAACTAGCTATTTCATAGTCGGTAAACTTTGAACTTGGGTCAGCCACCGAGCCATTGAATTAGTCCCAATTTACATACATCATGTTTTCTTGATCAATTCTGCTTCAATTTTCTTTTGAGCTTGCATTCACGTTCACCCACAAACGTGAATGAGTCATCAAGTTTAAGCTTTTCGCCTTAAAGTTTTCATATTTTCTGACATTCCATTTTAAACTTGACGGTAGCAAGTCTGCACCCTTTTCCACTCTCTTCTCCCCGTTTTCCCAATTTTATTTGTATTTATATAAACTTTTTTCAATCTTTTCCAATTATTTCAATTGTGTAAATTTGTACATTCAAGCTAATAAGACTGTCAACTTGCTCCAATAATGCCTTTAAAGTGCTGAAGCTGTTACTAAATGAACATATTGTACTCTAAATTATTAATAAATATTTATAAAAAAAAAACTCAAGACTTGACCAGTCAAACTTGATGTGTGTAAACTGGCACTTATTCGCTGTCTACATTCATCTCATATTGAATCACGTATGCATTTGTACGGCGTTTGCCGTCTACCAGGTGGCAGCACTAGAGCAATATTACAACAATAAAAATAGCTATGCTTGTCTGCCAATTGAATTGTGCTGCCAAATACTTTAATTTTTTAAGCGAAATTGAACTGAGATGCCAGATCCTGTTGTATGTACACACGTATGTATAATAAAATACAGTGTATACGTAAATGTTTTATTTTGATCATTATAAAAAATAAAAGTAAACACCTTTAAAATATTTTGCCATAAATTTTCAATCATTACATAAGATTCAAGTGGCTTTTAACAATGCAATCCACTATGTCTATGGCATAGATCGTTACGGTAGTGTTTCTTCCTGGCGTAGGATAATCCTAGGCTGTGATTTATTGGATGATCCTAGGCTGTGATTTATTGGACTATTTGCGTATTTGTTATTTTTGCATGGTTTATTGTATGAAAAACTTAATTTTGGAACTTCAACCCGTTGCATGACACTACTGGTACCAAGATACTTACATCTCAATACATCTAGATTTTTTTTCATTAACGCCATTAAATTGTGGAAATCTTTACCCTTAAGCTTTAAACGTATACAAGCGAAAAACAGTTTCGCTAAAGCTATCGTTGACTATTATTCAAAAAATTTACTAAGATTCAAAAATGATTAACTTTAAATTTCTCTTCATTTTATTTGTTATTCTCAAGTATGTTATATGTATGTATTAATATTTTTTAACTTGATGAAAACAAGATTATTGCTTTATTGTTTAAATCCCTATTTTATAATAATATTTTGATATATGTATATTTATCAAAAATGTATCCCTTGCAACTTTCATTTCTGTCTACACATGCGAGTGAGAGTTCATTTTAAATTTGTCGTCAGCAAACAATTTGTTTAATTCATATATTTTGTTTCTTTGGCTGTCTTTATAAACTGGAGTTGTCATGTTCTTCACTTGAGAATATTTTTAGAAAATAGTTGGCATTAATTTGTATTATCATTATATTATTGATGTTAACGCTTTATAATTTAAACATTTCTATCTATAGTATTAGTTTTACACTGCGTTTAGACATACAAGTAACTTGTTACAAGTTGTGTGTACATATTAACAACCAATACATCGAAAAAAATAATAAAAACACTTGCAATTTGCACGATTGTTTACACACTCAAGTGCAAGTTCATTTTCAAAATGTCGTCGAAGACAAACGTTGTACGCCTTTGTACTACATGCGCTTTTAATGTCTGTGCTGCCAAAGTTTTAGCATAGCAATATTACAGGGGAATTATATTATGCACACAATTTTTTCACAATTTAAATAATAAATTTGTATTCCAAATAAAAAATAAGTTATAGATGTTTATTTATTTTCGTGTTTTTATATTATGTTTTCGGCATACAATTAAAAATTTTAATATTTTAAAAAAATTTCCTTGAAAAATACCCATTAAGGTTAAAATGAAATATCTATTGGCAACACTGTTTGTTTCTGCTTGCATGCAAGTGAAAAAATCACTGCCAACCAAAATCAGTTGCAAGTGAGGCTACTACTTGCAGGTGTGTGAATGTATTAGTAAAAATATGGGTATGTATTGGGTTTTTTGCACTTGCACTTGCGTGTGTAAACATTGAGATACACGTGCAAGTAACTTGTTACAAGTAGCGTGTACCAGGATACACTTAATAAGGTAACCTCGTCAGTCGACCCGTTACTCATCTGATGTGGCCAACTTGTCAAAAACTGTTTATATTCTTGTTTGTTTACATTGTTGTTTTCTTTACAATTTTGCACGCGCCAAAATTATTAATTGCGAAAGACAAGTCTTTTTGTGGTAAAAAATTGTGAAAAGTTTAATTAATATGTGTCAAAAGTTTTTCATTGTGTTTTTTTTAAAACAATAATAAAAATGTCCATTTGTGCTGTGTGCAAAAGGAGAGACGGAACTATGTTTCGTATCCCAAAAGATGTGGTGATGAAAAAAAAAGTGGAGTGAAATTTGTGGGGTTGAATTTACAGCTTCTGCAAGGATATGCTCAAATCATTTTTTGCCTTGCAACATTAAACATCTTGGAGGACGCTTCCACATTTTTCCAAATGCTGAACCATTTATTGAAAAGTTGCCACAAATGTGTTCTTTTGCACAGTAAGTAACCTTTTTTATAGTGACAAATATACAAATCTAGTTTACCAACGCAGCTGCAAATTAAATAAAAAGTTCATAGGGCGATAGAAAATAGAAAAATATGTAATAAGAAAATGTTAAATGACAATATTGGCGAAAACGCTTAGTTTCCAGTTATGGAGCGAAGAAGTTTTCATACATACATGCAATTTTCTACTACATTTTTCAATCCATATGGTTAATATTGGTATCATTTGAAAGCTTATTAACAAATCTCTTATACCATACAGGGGAAAATCCTATGCATATAACCATTATGTACTTTTGATTTCATTTGGAGCTGCGTTGGCAAACTAGATTTAGGCAAAACTTTTTTGTTTCACAAAACTGTGTTTTTTTTTTTAGAAACTAATATAGTTTTATTATCATGTCATGTATACTTTTACGATGTTTAATGTTATTTACGATGTTTAATGTTATTTACCGAAATTATTAGATGCTAAAATAAATATATAATGGAATTGTGTTGGTGTTTGACATTAGGACACAATGTACTCTGTCATAGATGTTCTACTCTGTGGCAATGTGCCACAGAGTACAACATTCATATTCATATTTCTTATTTCAGAAAGCGATGGGTCAAAAAACGGGCAGAGGAACAACCCTGATGATCGAAAAGGACAGCCACTTAAGTTGTTGAGACGAAAGTTCCCATTCATGAGAAGTCCAAAGATAAGTATAAAATAATTAACTATTTAAATACAGCTTTTAACTTCTTTTTTATTTCTTTATAGTTTGAAGACAAGTACATTTCAAAAGACTGCATTTGGCTGAATGTAGTGGTTACATAAATGACTAAATGTAGTAGTTACGCTTTCTCTTCATGATTATATATACATATTAATTATAAAAAAAAAGCTTTTAGATTTAAATGTCCTAACTTGTTTCTTGTTATTGTTTTTTTTTTTTTAATAATAATACATATTAATTGCAAAAAAAACTTTCATATTTAAATTTCCTAACGAATATCGTAGTATTTCCGTTTATTATTTTTATTATTTTAATAGTTTAAATTAATAGTTTCGTAACCTAAAAAAGTTTCAGTAAAATAAATGTTTTTAAAACTGTTAAATTTAAAAAAAAATATATTTTTTCAATAAACTATTTTATTTCATTATCTAGTAGTATTATTGTTTCATTAGTTTGTAAACCCTATTTTTAATCATATACGGCTCTATTGGCTCGATTGATAATAATAAATAAAAAAATAAATATATAAAAAAAAAAAACAATGAATAAAAAATTATTAAAATCATATTAAAATTTATTTAGACGCTTCCTTTTATTTGAAGTTATGGAACATAGGTACCTATTTATGTTTGAAAATATTTTTCAGCGATATGGCGCCTGTAAGCTCCAACAAACGGTCAGCTAAAGTACTCTTTCCATGATCGACATGGGCAATAATACTAAAATTTCTTATATGCTCTACGGGTATCTTGCTTAATATCTCATCAGGCTTCTCCTTACTAGAATTTTCATTTATCCTGGAACTAAAGTGATAGAAGAATGTTACGAATATTCATTTGCATGTGTTGATGTTTCGAACTTACTTTAATTTGTTATATTTATTGCATTAACACTGTGACAAATTTGTGGTGGTGTGGAGGAAAGCATAACAATGTTAAGAAATTCGTTCTGATTTCCTTTAGGATAATCCAAAAACTCAACATCAAATCCTAAAAATTTGGCCAGATACAGCAGTTGATCTTTCATATGCAGATTTACACTTTTGGCAGATACAGACACATCAGTTGATCTTTCATATGCAGATTTACACTTTTGGCTGATTTTGTAGTTGTAGTAGATTCTTTAATGGTTGCTGGAGCCAGGATACACTTAATTATTATTAAATATACTTTGGCTGGAGCTAAAGAATTACAGAATGAAATGTTTATAGCTGGTTCATTTTTCACATTTTCACCCACTATAGATGCACTAACAAATGTATCACTTTAAAGTCTACAGGCATATTTCTTTGATTCTCACTTTCAAAAACTATTGATATAGGAGATTTATTATCATTTTCTAACAATTAAGTTCTTTTAATTTAACTTTTAATTCATAAAATTCAACTAACTTTAAAGTACGTGATGTACTTTTGTTTTCCTTTTTTCCACTTTTTCTTCTTTTTTCTGTCGCTTACTTTTGACATTTCGGTTTAATTGCAAAAACAAAATACACGCAAAATTTTTCGACGTTGTTGTTATCGTAGCGAAGCGGCTACTTTGTTAAATATACTTTGGCGTGTACATATTAACAACCAATACATCGAAAATAATAATAAAAACACTTGCAATTTGCACGATTGTTTACACACGCAAGTGCAAGTTCATTTTCAAAATGTCGTCGAAGACAAACGTTGTACGCCTTTGTACTACATGCGCTTTTGATGTCTGTGCTGCCAAAGTTTTAGCCTAGCAATATTACAGGGGAATTATATTAAGTACATAAATTTTTCACAATATAAATAATAAATTTGTAATCCAAAGACAAAATAAGTTATAGATGTGTTTAGTTATTTAGTTATGTGTATAGTTATTTTTGTGTTTTTATATTATGTTTTCGGCATATAACTAAAAATATTAAAATTTTAAAAATTTTTCATTGAAAAATACCTATTAAAGTGAAAATGAAATATCTATGGGCAACACTGTTTGTTTCTGCTTGCATGCAAGTGAAAAAATCACTGCCAACCAAAATCAGTTGCAAGTGAGGCTACTACTTGCAGGTGTGTGTATGTATTAGTAAAAAAATGGTAATGTATTGGGTTTTTTGCACTTGCACTTGCGTGTGTAAACATTAAGTTAATAAATTAACATACAAACTAGCTAAAACTTAGGTTTTAATTTTATAATGATCCAGTTGATTTGTTTAAAATTATTTACACGGTAACACTGTTTGTTTGTTTGACATTTGATTGCATGGAAGTGCCAAAAAATCACTCGCATGCAAATTTAGCTGCGAGTAGACCTGCGAGTGCGAAAAATGTGAATGTGGTAGTAAAAAAATGTGAGTGTATTGAGTTTTTCGAACTCTTACTCGTATGTCTAAACACTGGGTAAGTTATTGTTATTAAAGTGTGGCAGCTCTACTTTAATTCCAAATATTATGGAAAGGGTTCCATAAAACAGCTGTTTGTAAATGGAAGAATATAAAAATTCTTAAAGAAAAATATTAATTTTATTAACGGCATAGAAAAACTTAACAATTTTATTCTACGCTAAGTTATTTTTAATAAATTATTATACTATGCTGTTGTTTAGTGGAAAATTAGCAATTAAATTTCGAATATCTTCTGCAGGCAATAGCTCGTATGTGTGTTTTGTTTAACGTTTTTGAACTAATACAAATGCAAGCACACAAAAATCATTTGGACTATTAGAAAAGCTTAAATAAAACTTAAATGAAGAAGTTTGGGCATTTAAGTTTAGTCCAAATTTATAGTGAAAAACTGATTTTCATATCTAATTGGAACTTAAAACTCAAAAACCGGGCGTTAATGTTCTTATGATGAAATAAATAAATTTCAACGCTTCGATTTCACTGAAGCATATTTCAGAAATAAAAAAGCTGCCACCTTGTAGCAACGCTCGAAAGACGCCTTGTTTACATAGTTATTTCATATGGTAGCTTTGTTTGTCCAGAGCAAATGTTCGAAGTAGGTGAATCGTTTCAGAAAAAACTCTAAGAGCTTAAATTGGTTCGGAACAAAAATTTTGTTCCGAATCAACGGTTGAATTCAGCTCAAGTTCAAGTTTTTCCTTGCTTAAGTTTTTCTTTCTCATCGCATGTACTATCGCAGGTGTGGGCACTAAGTTGGAAAATAAAATGAAATGGCAATTTTTGGATTTGGGTTTCTCTTTTACCGTATACATTTTGATTTTACACGGTAAGATTTTCTTTATTATATAAACCTTTTTAACAGATCTAAATATCTGTATTACCACGTCTTGGAAATTTGTATAAAACATAATATTTTGAGTGTAATAATAGGGAATATAATTAGAAGGAGGGCGTAGAATCTTCAATATTCGAGAAAAAATATATATTTTTAAATAGCTAGGAAATATATATTTGAATAAAAGACTTAAAATTAATCGAAAAAAAGTTAAGATTAGAAAAGCTAGCTTGGATAACACCGATATAATATTTTTATTGCCGAAAGGTTTAATATGAATTTGTATTTTCTAAATATCAACTTGTTTAGTTAGTTTCAAAAGACTATACTATATTCTTTTTCTTCTACAATTTTGAAATAATTTTGTTTTAAGACAAGCTGCTTTGCAATATATTTAAAGGTTAAACTCTTCTCTTTTACGTAAAGGATATTTTTATGGAAATTACCAAAAGCGATATTTTTGCTAAACCATGATTTAAGCGTTTATTTGCAAAAAAAAAATTTTTCTTCGGTCTAACTAAAAAAGTCAGAAGGTCATGGAGTTTAAGAGCTGTGTAATGACCAAATTAATGTTTCACACATTCGTACATATGGATATACGTATGTACACACGTCTGCATGTATGTAGGTGTATAAATACGTTCATAGATATCTATGTAAGTATGTATGAACAAATTAATCGAGAAATAAGAAAATTAAAACAATAACAGCAATTAAAAAGTAGAACAATAACAATATGTTAAGTATTATTATGTTTACTTTACTTGCTTTTTTACAAAAAAACAAGTAGAGAAAAACAACTACTGTTACACAACGAGCAAAACACATGTCAAGAGGGGAATAAAATAAAACTGTTACTGCAACAACAACTCTAGTTCGCCTGCATAACACTCCCTCTTAACGGGAAGAGTTTTGTAGAATAAAAAAAAGGGAGAATATTCTTTCCATGTTTAATGTTTCTTCAAGTCTTAAAGATTTTGAAGGACCCTTCAAAAACATACTTGACTTGATCTAATGTTTTCTTATACCTATGCAAAAGCAAAAATATCACATACACATATATACACACAAATGTATAGATGCACATCCTTTAATATGTTTGTATGGATGAAGCAGAACCGATGTTGCCAATTTGTTATGATGCTGAGAACTTAAGTTTAAACAACAAGGTTTATTAAAGTTTGATATAGCTCAGTGTCGGCCAAAATGTGCATTTCTTATGCTCGCGAGTATAGGATATAAAATTCAGCTGTAGCAACGCCTTCACCTTGCACCAAAAATATCTTCGTGTATAGTATAAAAATTTTTTTCATAACCACAAAGGCCTACATTCGGTTGATGCTTTGTTAAAATTTCCACATATCATCAAATTAATTGATTTTTAGACTGCAATGAAGTAAGGTCTCATAGCGTAGCTTTTCAAAAACACACTTCGTTTTCGGTGCTACTAATGCCAGCGTATAAAGCTTTAAACACTTAGACGACAACAGACTTCACAGCTTCACGATTATAAATGAAATTAACTTCAAATGCTGCCGTCTAATCAGCAACATAAATATTTTAAAGACAGCAGCAGCAGCACTATGTGTATTTTAACAATACAAATTTCAGAGATGCCACATGTATATTTTACATGAATAAAATTAAAATTACTGACTGAAAACGTAATAATATCGTGTAAAACTGTAAAAATACTTCAATGTATGTGTTTATTTTAATTTTGTGATGTTATTTTGTATTAAATATTACAAACAAAACAACACTAGTTTTTATGGCTGCCAATTTATGTTTATAGTGGCAGCATTGCATTTACTTTTTGCTGCCTGCCGAAACAGCAAATGCTGTTATGAAGCCGTGCTAGCTGCTGTGCTAGCGTTGAAATAATCGTGTTCATCTAAACACATGTATTTTATTTTTGACACGTTGTCGCTTGCTGTCTGCTGTCGTATATGTGTTTAAAACTTAACTATGAGCTGATTTATACGATGATTTAAAGCCATGACTTTTTTTTATAATATTCTTTTAAGGCTGTAACAGTTTTACGATGATTTTTACAAAACAAAATATTATTTATGTAGTACAACAACTCTAATGCTACCACCTAATAATTACACCATGCCTTCAAGGGTAATCGCGCTTATAAATTTACAGTGTTCTCTTTGTGGGAACCACTGATTTGCAGTGCTGCTTCTCTACAGGAAACTGGCTAAAACAATTCACTGCATATAGACAAAAAAAAAAGCGCGTGGACATATCTGCATGTATATATATTTGTTTGTATACAAGCTAAAAGGTCTGATTCACTATCCTACACGATCGACGATTCATTCACTGGAAAATACTCTAAAAGTCTGGCGGACTTTACAAAACCGCTTCAATTTATATAAATAGTAAAATAATTAAAAACTATTATTACCATAATAATGTTTCATTATTTCAATGTATTTCTCGAGATGCCAACAATATTTTCATTTTTTCACAATTATTTTATGAAAATGTTCGTAAAATTTTTCAAATCAGACGATTTGTCAAAAAATCTGTCACACAGTTACATTTTTAGCACTTTTTCAGCACGATTGTGTAAGATAGGGAGTCATTTACTTTTGCAACACTATTTCCTTGAAAAGAGAAATTTACTGGAAATTCCCTTAAAAATACATTGCATGACTCTAAGTTTAGAAATATGCTTTGTGTTTAAAATAATACTCATAATGATAATCACATATTGTAAAAAGGAGTTTGACTTTTAAAACTTTTTAAAGTTGATATAATAAAAAAAAAATACTTTGTTTAAGCAACTTTTCTTTCAGTGGCAACGCTGTGAAGAACTTTGTTTAATAACAACAAAGAACAACACACTCTTGGAAAACTCCAACACATCAGCAAGAACAAGGAGAGCAGCAACAAAATAACAGTTAAGCTCACACATAAAAATTGCAAAAAAATCTTGACACATTCTTGCGAAAAAACGAATATTGAGTTTTAATAAATGCACATACATACATATACATGTAAGTTATGTACATACATATACATAAATGTATGTAAAATTATCAAAAACAAGATACATCTTGTTACAAGTTTCTTAAAAAAAGAAATTGAAAACAAAAGAAATTAAGGAGTTGACGTTTGGCAATAGACATACATACATTCATACACATGTACCTATCAGCACGCACACATTCACTAACTTTAAAAAATGTTCTGTTGATGTGCTTGTATAACACGAGTGTCTATCATTTATGCACGCGATTTTTATTGTACGTATAACAATATTCAGATATACATACACATACATACATATAACTGATGTGTGTATTTAATTTAAGGGTAACAAACAGTATTTTAAATATATTGATTCTTTAAATTAAACTTCGAAGTGGACAAAATATTTGCTGCCGAAAAGCTTTGCATATCTTTTGTAGATCGATTTATAAAATTTTTCAATCATTTTTAGATAAACTATTAATCTTTTACAGAGTGTCCCGAAACAGGGTGACAGGCTTGACTGTAACCGTTATGAGAAGAATCATAAAACCCCCTATTCGAATCTCACCGGAGTATCTGTTAACTTACATTAACACTAGACAGTGATGCCATAACAATAAGATCAAGATAAAATTCAATAAAATTTCCTTACAAAATTAGAACTTGTAATGCGGCAGATGAATTGTGCTCCACTAAGGAATCATCAGTGTATTTGGCCTATTTTTATTTTATATTATTAATACAATTAAGTTTTATTCAATATATTATCTTACAACATAGATACCAATCAAAAAATTATAGACAGCTGGGAAACATAGAAAACAAGCTGTTTATAATTTTTTAATTGGTGATTGGATCTATCTTGGGACCACTCCTATTTACGCTATATGTGAATGATCTGGCTAGTATTGCTAATTCTACTATATATGAGACCTTTTTGTATGCTGATGATGTTTTCCTACTTTTTAAGAGTCCTATTTCTTCAAGTGCTACTCTGGTAGATAATATAAATACTTGCTTACAACGTATTCTGGAGTGGGCTTCATCTAGGTTTTTAGCAATAAACCCGTCTAAAAGTAAGGCTATCACGTTTGGGACTTCAAATCGTTTTATTTATGAACCTGTTGTAATGTTAGATAACAACCGTATTCAGTTTGTTGATTGTCTTAGATGTCTACGAATCATTCTTGACTTGAGACTCTCTTTTACGAATCATATTGATAGTCTGTGTGGAAAAGTTTTATGGAACTTGCGGAAAATTTATTCATCGAATATTTATCTGCCTCTCCACATAAGAAAGCGGTTAGCATGGTCATTGTTAATATCGCATATTCTATATGGGTTTGAAATAATGTCAGGCTGCTGCATGACACATTTGGGAAGAGTTTGGTCAATACTATGGTTCGCTTTGTCTGCAATGTTCGTCGAAGAGAGCACATTTCATCGTATGTCCGGAAATTTCTTGGATGCTATTTTCACGAATTTGTCGAGTGCCGAAACCTATTATTTTTTTATAAGACAATGAAAACTTCTAGACCAATATCATTGTACAGATCATTTGTGTTTGGGCACTCAACTCGAAACCCGCAACTTATTATACCAAGAATAACATCGTCATTTTTTGAGAAATCATTTAAAGTAAGAATTGCTCGCCGGTGGAATCAATTACCATTTTCTTTACGTATTTTCTCTCATTCCAATAATGTATTTCGCTTGAAACTCTTGAAATATTTTGGTCAAGGCTTCGTTGACTGACTACTGTTCTGATGTCTTGTTACTGTTTTGTTTTATTTTACTTATCTACATAGAATGAACATTGGCTGGGGAGCTAATTTAATATATGGCCAGTTCTGATTTTTTGTTCCTTTTATTTATTATTATTATTTTTATTATTTTCTTTCTTTGTATTGGATTATGAATGAGTTGGTATTACATATTATGAATGAATAAATAAATAAATAAATAATGTAAGAAGCTAATATAGTGAATAAAACTCAATTGTTTGAATTTATGCTCTCTACTTTTCGATACTTTCAAAAAACAAATCGTAGCAACCAACGGTGGTTCATTTGTTTGAAATGTGTAACGAAATGTTAGAGACGTGTATAAATGAAAAAGCATGTTTTTGTGTTTTGACAGGTATTATTAGAGCATTCTTCTTTTTAAATTCTCAATAATTTATTTAGATTGCTGGGATATAAAGTTGAATGTTTGAGAATATCTTTCAAAAATTTCCAAAGTCTACTGATGATTAGGGTAGCTCCAATGAAATGTCGACATCTAGATAGCTGGGAAACATATAAAACAAGCTGTTTATAATTTTATTATTAATGCTATAATTTTTTTCCAGTTCTAGTTCAATTTAATTTTGTGTAACTATTTGATAGATAACAGATGATAAAATGATAGATCGCAAAGGATCTCTTTGCTCATCCAGTCATATACGACAGCTGATCAGAAAATTATTGACTCAGTTACTGCTTTAATGGACAAGTAGTCACATTCTTTGGTTTCATTCTCTAAATCTCTCGACCAAAAAGGTCTGGTCAGCTGACCTGAAGAGCCTATGGAAAGTGCTCCTCCATAACCGGTCTGACTATATGCGCAGTTGCTACATCTTAATGGAACCTAATGCAGTTAAAGCGGATATGTCTCCGGCAAAGTTCTGAGTAAAAATAACTCGCCCAAAATCTTTAAATAACGGCATAAAGTTATTGCATATTGTCTTGAAATACGATTCGTCAGCCACCCTGTAAGTGTGACTACATACATTTGTATAAAAGGTTGGAACCAAGACGTAAATACAAAGTTACATAATATGAAAGCTGTAAAACTACTTGAAAATAGTTCACGCATGTATTATACTAAGCCTCAAAAATCTTCATTCTGAGAAAAATATTTTCAAATCATGTTTTACTTAAAAAATCTTCAAAATTAAGGTAAAATTTTATTTCTGGCAATACTGATCGTAGTGGTAATCGTCTGAGACTTGCGTAGATATTATCTTATAACTCGTGAAATAATTAGCCATGTAGACCTTGTATGATTCAAACAGAAAACCGCAAAAGGCTCATTTCAGTTTTGATACTTTTCATATTACATATAAATCTCGAAAACTCACCACCCGTACATTTTAAATTCAGAACTTATAAGGTTTTTTAACAACGATGAGTAAACTACGCTGTTTGTTTCTGTTTATCTATAATATAAGAATCAATTAAATATAAGTAAAAAAAAAACTAAAATGTTTAATCATCTAATAAACATTCTAAGACCAACTCAGAAAATGTGTAAAAAGAATTAAAAAATGAAATGTTTTTTTTCTTGTTACTCGCCAGATAATCATCAGACGATTCTTTTGGTGTTTCACAACCGTCTAATACAGAAGTACCCAAGCCCTATGCGCTTAATGCTCAATTGGTTTTATAAAAGCGCTTAGCTATAGGGCTGTGCTCTTTAATACTAACATACTGCACTCAGCACTAACAATGAAAAATACACAAACAACTTTGCCTTACATATGTTTTTGTCATTCTTCACACACAAGAGCAAAGCAACAACACTTTCGCATGATTTGCGGGTAAACATTGACGACAGCTTTTTACAACAAAAATACTAAATAAAAGTAGTTTTTCTTTAAATGTATTGGTGTTTGCTCTTCCATATAGAGCTTTTGGGCACCCCTGGTCTAATAAATAACGTAACGCTGGGACAAGGAAACTGCCGAAAAAAAATTTTAGGTATGAACATAAAAACAAGCTCAAAAAACAAATTGTTTAAAATCGTCGTGTCTGAACTTACACAAAGATAGCTGACAATGACAAACTTCAAAGTAATGTGCTGTTTAGACATATACCATTATTGAGATTATCGCAATTAATGCCTTAATTGAGCTCAATATTCCATATAAAAATTCAGTTAAGTTATTGAACAACTAGTAAAAAATTATTATAATTCATGATGCAATAATATACAGGTAGTATCGAATCAGCAGCTGACATTTTTTTGTGATGATAACTGTCAAAAGTTGTTTATATTATGCGAATTATACACATGCACTTTTGTGTTATTGTTTAAAAAAGGGAACCGTTTAAATTAAACAAACATTTATTTCTCGTTTCAAATATTTTATTTTAACATATTGTTTCCTACAATAATTACTATTAAAAGTAATAGATTTTACGATTTTTTCAATATAGACAAACTGTTTACTCTTAATAATAATTTCAATTGTGATACTATTGTTCAAAATCTTAAAAAGAGAGAAAAAAGTAAGTATCATTACGGTTTTAAGACAAAATTATGGTTCCATGCCAATAAAGCTGTTTGTGACATTAGTATGGTTGTTTAACGAAAGTAACATGGTTGTTAGGCATAACAACTTGGTTAAGTGTAACATTAATATGGTAACTATTATTAATACTGTGGTTGCTTCCAATTATAACAATATTGAATCAGAATTTTGTATAGTTATCACAACAGTTTTCTTATAAAACTATGGTGAAGCAAATCAATGGCGTTCAAATAAAACATTTTAATACTTTCAGTACCAACCATATAAATCAACGATTGTATGCTGCTCTTAGAATTTCGTCATGTCAACCATATATTTTTTTCAACTTGTATGAACAGCAAAACCATATTGTTCAATAATCGTATGTTTCAAATGTCTGAACTCGAACAAGTGTTATATGTTTTGATATCATTAAAGGGCACTTCAGACTATCACACTTTGTATTAAGACTTTTCAAAAATTCAAATAATACGTGCAAGTGGGATAGTGTGAATGTAAAGCTTTATGAAAATGAGAAATAATACGGTAAGAGATTTGACATCCCATATTACTTCACGATTTAAAAAAAAATTTTTTTTTAACAATAAGATTTTTCATTGGATCAGGGTTGCATTTTTTATAAAAACAAATACATAAAATATTAACCCAGACGTTGACCAAATTGACTCTTTATTCTCTACACATATTTTTCATTTTACTTCAGGTGTGATGGTGTGAAAAGAAAATGTAATAGTATATTAGATTTTTTGACAGGCTCACAAAATTCAATCAAAATCTTAAGACTTATATGGTAGTCAGGGTTGGGCAGTATTTGAAATACGTATTTGAAATACAAATACGTATTTTGTATCTGCATTTCAAATACACGACCGGAAAGTATTTAGTATTTTGTATTTCAAATACATCTGGCTCAAAAATACATTTTTACAAAATACATTTACTTATTATAATAAATTGAAAATAAGTTATTTCACACAAAAGCTAAAACCGCTAGAAACTACGATGATTAAAATGTTTATCATTTTGCAATACTGCAATTCAGCTTTCATTTGTTTTGTCCAGAGCAAATACATTTTGCACTAATCAGGTGATATCAGTAAGAATTTCCACACATTCGCCACCAGCTTTTTTCTCACGCTTTGGATAATATAGAGGGGAATAATGTTTATTATGGAAAACTTTAGACCGCAAGAACCAGTTTAGATCTACTGCAATATAATACTTTGAGGCATTTCAGTTGTATTTTAACAAAACTAATGGAGAGCTTGGAAAGAAAATTTAATAAGTTTCTCATGCTGACATCTGGAGCAAATACAGCCTATTGGTGTCAATTTCCACCCAAGGTGAATTTATACAGGTGAATGCAAGCGGAAAGGCGAATTCAGTACTATGTATTTTGTTATTGTAAAACATATCGTGAATGTCAAAATCTAAATTCGCCTAAGATTGTTCAGCTGGGAAAAAATTTTATATAAACGTTAAATATAAACTTTTATAATTGTTTGTAATTAAAATCACAGATTATATTAGTTTTTCACTTTTAAATTCACATAAATTTCTTAAATTGCACTAAATCATAAAAAAAAATCTTCAGATTAAAATGGCGCGAAAAAGTTTGTAAGCAAAAGGCCAAAAATTTGACAGTCTCATTGGAAAAAACGCGAGAAGAAAAAAATAATCACCTGAGCTGTTAAGTTCACCTAATAATGAATTCACCTTGATTTCCACCTAGTTTCAAAATTAGCTGATTGCCAGAAAGCATCTCAGTAAAAGAGAAGCAAAAAATTCAAAATCTTGCAATAGATACCTTGGAGAAAAATTACAAAAACCTGAAACCATGACTGGATGCGGAAACAGAAGTAGTAGTTGAGGCAAAGATGATGACGATTTTAATGTTGTTTTTGACAATACAGTGATCAACCTTGTAAATCAAATTTAGAACTTGAGTTGATCAGTTTTCTAAATGATTAAAGCAAGGAGCTTGCCATTCTGGAAAACTATCCAAATATCAAAAATGCATTTATATAATTTGGCAGCAGCTTGTGCTTCTCGGAACCTGTAGAAAGATTATTGTTTGTCGGATGACTCATTGAAACATCTAGTTTTTATTAAAGGAAATACTTGTTTTGCCGAATGAATCTTTTATTTACTATCTATCAAATGCTAATTATTAGGTTTGTTCGTTTAATTTCCTAGCAAGCTTAGAATAATCATATGAATATACATACGTATACCGTACGTGTGTATATGTATATATATTAAATGTATATAATAAAAAAATCGAAAGTTTTTATATAATATTAGACAATATTATTTCTAATATTTGAATACATAGATAAATATGCAGTTGTAAGTATGAACATATATACTGTCGCCTAAAACGCAAAAGAGCGTGGCTGTCAAAAAATTTTCTAGTCCAAAATTATTATTAAATGAGGTGTTATTATCAATAATAAAACTATCCATAAATTTTAATAGGCTTTCAATATCTTGCCAGTTACGTCCTTTTGGGCTTTAAGTGACAATATACAACTTTTAAGTGCATATGTAAAATAAAATATGTATCAAAAGCCAGTTTTTCTGAGACCGAATTACACAAATGTCTTTGTATTTTGTAGTTGTATTTTGTATTTGATGTACACAACTTGAAAGTATTTTGTATCTTGTATTTGAAATACACTACTGGAAGTATTATATCTTGCATTTGAAATACACTCCGGGAAAGTCTTTTGTATCTTGTATTTGAAATACATAAGTCGTGTATTTTGCCCAGTCCTGATGGTACACTGAAAAGAATTCCTTCATTAATATAATGAATTTTGACATTAATCTAATGAAAATTTTCATTATTTTTCGGCCAATGATGGCCTTCATTGGACTAATGAATCTTCTTTCATTAAAAATTATTTAATGAATACATTCGTTAGATTAATGAAAACTTCATTAAGTTAATGAAGAATAAATCATTACATTTATGAATACTTTTCATTAAAACAATGAAAAAATTCATTAGGCTAACGACTCAATTTCATTAGTTTTATGAATTTGGTACATTAACATTAAGTAAAACTTTCATTTCTTTAATGAATGTTTTTCATTATTCAAACGTTATTTGTTCATTAGGCCAATGAATGTGTTACATTATTTTTATGAAATATTTTCACTATTTTAATGAATACATTCGTTGAACCAATGATAATCTTCACTAATTTGGTGAAAAATTTTCTTCATTCTAATGAAATAAAATCATTAGTTTAAGGAGGAGTTTCATTATTCTAATGGCCTTTTTTCATTAGCATTGTGCTACTGAAAATAAACTAAACAATTTTTTTTATATTAGGCATAAAAGAATTTTTTATTGTTTTAATAATAATGGAAAATAATATAAAATTAATAATACTAATACATTTCATTTGGAATGATGGTTAAAAGAAAATCAAAACATTTTAATTCAACACAAAATAACTTAAAAAATAATATGTAATGTTACATATGTAAACATTTTGGATAATTAAATAAGTTTAAACAATGGTTATTTGACATCTAATTATTTGATCTTGTTTAAGTCAATATTTCTTATTTTCAGCTAAAGATCGTTTTATTTTTTATAAAAAATTCAACAGTATTTATTTTCAATATTTCGATAACAATTTGTTATCATCGTCAGGAAAACATATAAAATATTAATTTTCCTTTAAACAATGAACTTCAGCAAACTTCACTTTAAAAAATGAACTTCAGCAAACTCATTTCTTTTTTTAAACGTTTGCTTCTGCTTTTGGAAACTTGTGATGTTTTGCTTTTTGAAGAACAAAAAAAAAGTCCCGTTGCGTGCAAAAACAAAACGTTTGCTTTGGGTATAGATACATAATTGTTCACAACGAACGCTAAGGAAAAAATTAAGTGTGACTTTGTTGTTGCATTTGTAACGGAATAAATATTCTTTTAACAAAAAAACGAGAGAAAAGCCGATCTCTTTGCTTTTGATTTCAACTATGTAGGTATTTAAAATGAGGGTAGTTTATGAATTCTAATGAAAAGTTTAGTTAATATAATGAAAATTTTCATAAGAACTAAAAAACTATTGAAATTTTTTATTAAAATAATTTTTTACACAGTAATTAGTGTATAAAATAATTTACTTTGTCATTTAGTTAGTAGTTATAATATATTTATTTTCTCACTTTTAATAAATCTCTAAAATTTTGCACACAGCCTTCAAAAATTTTTTATATCAAATCCAATGAAATTTTCTAATGAAATTATGAAAACTAATGAATCAATTTTAATGAATATTTTCATTAATGCTATGAATTTTCATTCATGGAACGTAATTTTTCATTCCGTTAATGAAAACTATCTAATGAATGGGGTTCATTGGAAATATGAAGCAAATATTTTTCAGTGTAGTCTTAACTATTTAACTACTACATAACACACGATATGTTTTTAACAATGTACATGTCATTTTTCACAATTTAAAATGCCTACATGTCGTCTGTTACCTCAAAAACATTGCGTCTGTAAGAAACATGAGCAAAGTCATCTGACAAAATTTCAAATAGAGCTTGTTCTATTTTGTTATGTCTGACATTAGAACTCTATGCCTTGCCAACAATTCAGCGGCCGTTTTTGGGCGGTATAAATAGTCGACTTGAGGAAATTTTAATGCATTAATATTTTAATATGTTTTAAATAATTATTTTTTATATAATAATAAAAAGCATAGACAATGTCAGACGTAAATGTACTTGAACGTTTGTGAGAAAATTTTAAAAACGGTCTGTAAAAATGGAAAATTTTGATAGACATGAAAAAACACATGAGGAATTATATATTAAAAAACATATCGTCTGTGGGTGTCTTTACGGAATTCCAAAAACTGCAATTCATTTTTTTCACTTTCCAAACTTGGCTTTTTCAAATCATTGTGGTAGAAGTTCACTTTACGACAATTGCACTATATTTTTAATAAATGTTAAAAGTTACGAAACAGCAGAAACCGACAATTGAAAACATTCTTTTAAACATCTTGCAGGCAGTACACACCAAAAAATCCTTTTACTATGTACATATGTATGTACATTTTCTTTTGGTTTTCCATGGTTTTTTAAGGCATAATAAATACTTTAACTATTTAACTTAAGCTAATCGATAAGAAACAAAAGGTTAAAATACCTCTAGAACTATATTTCATTAAATTCAAACGATTTTTTTTTTTTGTTTTTTGTAATACTGGAGGAGAAAAAAGGCCAAAACTTACTTGATTATGTTTCAAGACTTTAGAAGAAATTATTTATTTATATATGTGTGTATATATGTATGTATATTCCTTTAATTTTTACATAATTATGTATGTACACACACATTTATATGAGTAGCATTAAATATGTCTTAAATACATTTTTTATCTTTTCTTTTTTTTTTGTTGTTTTTTTTTTAAATTAGATTTAGACATGTGTACTTATGTACCAAGTACATTCTTATTTTGTTAACATTAACTTGTAGGTATTTATTTTGTACATAAATTGCTTAATTTAATCAGTGACCGTCATTTGAAAATGAAAAAATTACAAAAATTGTCTGAAAACTTTTTTTTTCTCTTAATTCTTTCCAAAAAAACTTAAAAAATAAAAAACGTTGTATCCTGTTATCACGTAACTTTGCAACTGATTTACATTTTTCTTTGCTGCCACAACGTTATTCGGTTCTCCGCAATTACAGTAAAATAGAAAATAACAGTTGCGCATTATCCTTTCCAAACTCAAGAAATCTCTCTTGCATTTTTATTGAAATGAGAAACGTTTGCATGTTTTATCGAAAACAACAAATCCTTAACAAAAACCACATCACATACGTACTCGTACATATACCTAAACATACATGTATGTATGTAAATATGTACACAAATCTGAAAGGGAAGATTTTACATCAGCTGTGTGTTATTGTCTTTTGTTTTGTTTTTTTTTTTCTTTTTGTATTTTATTTTGGTGCACATTTATGAAATTCCCATTGTGATATTTTTTGTTGCTGCTTTCCATACTTTCTTTGAATGGTCCTTTTTTGTTTGGAATTTCAAGAGACTACTTGGCGGCCGTTTCTTTTTACATAATAATATACATACATACATATATGAGAGTATGTGTGTATGTATGGATACTATGCAGAAGTGTTCTTGAAAGCGGCATTTTTACATTTCGTACAGTGATTTTAAGTACATGTGTTTTTTCCGTGGCTTTGTATTTTTTAAATAGCATTTTTACTTACATAGGTGCTTATGTATTGATTGTTAGAAGCTATTGGAAATTGTTGTTTTTAATGCCTATTATTTGTTTGAGAGGGGTAAGTCCATACGCGAATACTTATGTTTATGCACTTATGTATGGATTTGTTTGTTGCAGTAGACGGACAGCTGCTAATTTTATTGCTTAAGCTTTTTTGAACAATTTCTAACGGTTTAACGTTTTTAGCGGATAAATTTTAAATTGAAGCATACTTTGTGGGGTAAAAATATAGTTGATTTTTAAAAGCATGGTTACCAAATTCGCCCACGTGAGTGATCAACGATAGAAGATTGAAAGAGTTTTATTTCATAGTAAGGACGCGACAGATTTATTACAAACAGTTGAACTATAATATTATTAAAATTAGCATAAATAAAAATATTATATTATTTGCTGCAAGGCGAACTCATTTTACCAGGTGAAACTGGGATTACAACAAATACAACAATACCAAAACAATATTTTTTTTTGTTTTTTATCTCGGACCAGTACTCAGGGGATAGCCCCTATATACGCAGTGCATTGTACTGGAACTAGGAAAATAGATTATGAGAAGGATGAAAGGGGGAGTAATGTTTGTGAACTTAACACACGGAACGACCAAAACAAACTTTATCACAGCAGCAGCAGTTTGAAATGAAATTAGTTAAAACTGATCAGTGCCCAGTGCAAGGCGAATTCATTACTAGGTGAACTTAACGGCACAGGTGATTATTTTTTGCTTCTCGCTTTTTTTCCAATGAGACTGTCCATTTTTTTTCTTTTGTTTACAACCTTTTTCGCGCCATTTTAATCTGAAGATTTTTTTGTATTATTTAATGTAATTTCAAGAAATTTGTGTGAATTTAAAAGTGAAAAGCTAATATAATCTTTGATTTTAATTACAAACAATTAAAAAAGTTTATATTTAACGTTAATATAAATTTTTTCCCCAGCTGAACAATCTTAGGCGAATTTAGATTTTGACATTCACGATATGTTTTACAATAACAAAATACATAGTACCGAATTCGCCTTTCCGCTTGCATTCACCTTATAAATTCGCCTTGGCCCAGTGTATATACCTTCGACACTGCTCAGAACAACAAAAATTATTTCAACACCGCGCACACCGTAAAGTAATAAATACATAAGAGGAACATAAAAAAGAAACTAATAATAACAAATAGAGAAAAACAAACGGCAGTAAAAATACAAAATAATAAATAAAACACCTGCATACATGATACAAAACAAAACTCTACCTATTTCGGTATAATTTCGTTTTTTTTTAGAAATTAATAATAAACATAAGTGTAAATATAGAAACCATGGATGACAATGAAAAACACGTGAGTACAGAACGAAAGACAAAACACTACTGATATATAACACTACTACTGGTATAATAACACTACTGAATATAGTGGTTTTTTGTTGATTAACAGCGCAACCTAAATTAAAGCGTAAAGCGCAACGTTTAGCGTTTGGATTTTACGCTGTAGTGAGTAACTTAAATAAAAGCGTTAAAGTTATGTCATGAACAGTATTGTTCACTAACTGCACGTCTCCATTCGCAATATTTATTTTCGAACATAAGCAATAACGTCGGCAGAATAGCAGCAAAAATAAGATCATGTTCAAGCTTATGTTCTTAGGTGTGGACAGGGCTGGGCAAAATACACAGATTATGTATTTCAAATACAAGATACAAAATACTTTACAGTAGTGTATTTTAAATACAAGATACAAAATACTTTCAAGTTGTGTATTTCAAATACAAAATACAACTACAAAATACAAATACATTTTTCAAATTTGGTCTCAGAAAAATGTACCCGTCTGGCTTTAGATACACATTTTATTTTACATATACACTTAAACTAAGTTGTATATTCATATGATTGTTCTAAACTTGCTAAGAAATTAAAGGAACAAACCTAATATTTAGCATATAATATAATAAAAAATTTATTCGGCAAAACAAGTATTTCCTTTAATAAAAACTAGATATTTCAATCAGTCATCCGACAAACAATAATCTTTCTACAGGTCCTGAGGAGCACAGGCTGCTGCCAAATTCTCTAAATGCATTTTTGATATTTGGAGTTTTCCAGAATGGCAAGCTCCTTGCTTTTATCATTTAGAAAACTGATAAACTCAACTTCCAAATTTGATTTACGAGGTTGATCGCTGTATTGTCCAAAACAACAATAAAATCTTCATCATCTTTACCTCAACTACTACTTTTTCTTCTGCATCTAGTCATGGTTTCACATTTTTTGCAATTTTTCTTCATGGTATCTATTGCAAGATTTTGAATTTTTTGCCTTTTACTGAGATGCTTTCTGGCAATCAGCTAATTTTGAAACTAGGATGGAAACATGACACCGATATGGCTCTATTTGCTCCAGGTGTCAGCATGAGAAACTCATTAAATCCTATTTCCAAGCTCTCCATTAATTTTGTTAAAATACAACTTAAATGCCTCAAAGTATTATATTGCAGTGGATCTAATCTGGTTCTCGCAGCCTAAAGTTTTCCATAATAAAAATTATTTCCCTGTATATAAAAAGCTGGTGGCAAATATATAGAAATTCTTACTGATATCACCCGATTAGTGTAAAATGTGTTAGCTCTGTATAAATGAAAGCCAAATTGCAGTATTGCAAAATGATAAAATTTTAATGGTTGTAGTTTCTAGCTTTTGTGAAATAACTTGTTTTCAATTTATTATAATAAATAAATGTATTTTGTAAAAATGTATTTTTGAGCCACATGTATTTGAAATACAAAATACTATTAAGTTATGTATTTGAAATACAAAATACTAAATACATTCCGGTCGTGTATTTGAAATACAGATACAAAATACGTATTTGTATTTCAAATACGTATTTTATTCAAATACAAGAATTTCAAATACTGCCCAGCCCTGGGTGTGGAACACGTATTGTGTACTGTACATAAATTTAAAAATTTCGTCCCGAAAGGTTTCGTTAGTATGAAAGCGTTACTGCACGTCTCCATTCGCAATATTTATTTTCGAACATAAGCAATAACGTCGGCAGAATAACAGCAAAATTATGTTCATGATCAAGCTTATGTTCTTAGGTGTGGAACACGTATTGTGTATTGGACATAAATTTAAAAATTTCGTCCCGAATGGTTTTGTTAGTATGAAAGCGTAAATATGTATTTACATGTCCAATATGCTAATAACAATAATAAAATAATAATGTAAATTTGAAAACAAATAACACTTATTGTTTTATAATATTAAATTTACTTTATTTATTATAAATTTAAACTATAATGTTTGCAATAAATAAATAAAAACATTTTTTAATTTATACTATATTTATAATAAAATAAATATTCACTTGGATCATAATTAAATAGACATTTTTATTTTTTTTTATTTTTAATTTAAACAAATTTATAATTATTCCATAACCACAAGCATTTTTTTATACCAGAACCACAAATTTTGAAGAAAATACAACTAAATTTGACAGTTTATGTTGAACATTATTTCTGCAAAAAAAGTTTTAACAACTATATCGCAATATATTTACAAATAAATGTTTTTGCGGTCCACACGTGGACATATGGTGTTGGCAATAGAATTTGACAGCTGAGAACATAATTATTTCCAAGTTTATTGCGCGTGGAGACCCCAAGTAAACTTGTTTAACGCTGCCATTATACAAGAAAGTACTTTCATGAAATTTTTGTAGACGTATTAAGCACCCCATACACGTTTCAACTCAGTTCGCAACTGAGTCGGTTGTTGTCCAAATCAAAGCGTGTATGGCTTTGTCAGTTGATTAGTTTGGCAGTTGTCGACTTGGTTGAAGAAAAATTAAAATGTTTTGATTTTTTCAAGTTGACTAGCAAGTCTTTCAATTCGATTGTGTTGTGTGTGTTCGAGTCTCTTGATTAGGTCTCAAAATTTATATTTGTAGTGTCTTTGCAAAGAAAACGTTATATATTTTTAAAATTGTCTATAATTTCATTGAATTTAATAGTTGAATGAAAATCTTTCAATTCAGTTTATGATGTGTGTGACCAATAATCCATTCAGTTGAAAGACTCAATTCACAATTGAATTGAAACGTGTATGGGTCGCTTTGCAAATAAAAATTTCAATGAAATAGACGACTTTCATGAAAATTTCTTGTTCGTCTACACAGGAGAGTGAAAGTTCATTTTACAAATGTCGCCGAGGCAAAGAGTTGCACAATTTGCCTCTACTTTTCTCCCCTCTTATTTTAATTGCTTACTAATCAGAGTTGCTGAACTTATTACATATACAAATTTATGGGGCAATAGTTAAAAAAACTTATCATTATAAACTTTTCTATGATGTTATTTTTATAAAAAGACTTTAATTGTTTTCTTTATGTATTAAATATACAATACAATGACAAATGAGCATAATTATTTTCATAGACTTGCAAAAGAAGTTAGTTTTATAATTATTATCACAGAATACAATTATTATTTTACTACAATACTGCAACTTTGTATGTGGCAACAATGTTTAGCAATTTTTCATTTTACTTTCAGAAAACGTCAAAAAATTTGTTTCATGAAATTTTTGATGAAAGCTGAGTGGAAAGTAACACCCAATTTTCACGATGATTTTTTCAAACGTCTTTAAGTCATGTCTTTCATATTTGTGGGCAAATTTGGTAGAAATGAAAGAGGGGTAAACAAAAAGACACGAACTCCGTTTTTCGTGTTTTTTTTCCTAATCTCTTTTTGTTATCATTTGTGATTTTGTTATTATTTTTCGTTTACATTCGTTTGGCAAGATGACTACATCGATGCTAACTAAAGGATACAAAGAGACAAACGATATTATTTTGCAACTACAATTGAAAAGACATGTCTTAAAAAATCATGATGAAAATGTAACATGATTTTGGTAGCAGCTTTAAAATAAAATAAAAAACAAACATGTCTTTAAAAGTCGTCGTGAAAATTGGGTGTAAGCAAAATGAGAGTTTGTTAGTAAAAAAGTGTGAGTGTATTGCAACTTTCATGAAATTACTTTCCTGTCTAAACGATAGGTTACCACCTGCCTGTTTTTGTTGAATTGTTGTAATTTTGTTTTAGGGCTCCCACCTTCATTATATGAAAAATACACATATCGCTCCTTTATTGCAACATAGCCATAACTCAAAATAGCTTGTTTCGAGAAAAACACATTTAAAATTGTTAGCTTTCATATAGGGTGTTTTTTTAAGCCCGATAGAACTTGAAATTGTAAAAAATAACACAAAAAATTAAATTGTAATCAAAATTTTTTTTTATTCGAAAGATCAATACGTGACATTAACACTTGAAAATGATTTCGGGCATATGGGCACCGCGGCTGTTCTTGACGAAGCGCATTCTGGACGTCCAATTTTGGGCCACTTTTTCGAGCACTGCTGGCCGTATGTCACGAACAACACGAACAATGCTGGCCTCCAAGGCGTCAATTGTTGCTGGTTTATCAGCATAAACCAGTGACTTCACGTAGCCCCACAGGAAATAATCGAGAGGTGTCAAATCGCACGACCTTGGAGGCCAATTGACAGGTCCATTTCTCGAAATCAACTTATCGCCAAATTTTGATTTCAGTAAGTCGATGGTTGCGTTCGCCGTATGGCACGTAGCGCCATCCTGTTGAAACCACATCTCCTCCGGATCAATGTCATCCATATTTTCAAACAAAAAATCATTGATCATGGTGCGGTAACGATCTCCATTGACCGTAACGCGAGCTCCGGCCTCATTTTTGAAGAAATAAGGTCCGATGATGCCACCAGCATGAAAACCGCACCAAACAGTGCATTTTTCTGGATGTAATGGAGTCTGTAGGGTCTCTTGTGGATTGGTCTCACTCCATATGCGGCAATTTTGCTTATTAACAAACCCGTTAAGCCAAAAATGCGCCTCATCGCTGAACTCAATTTTGCGATAAAACAACGGGACTGATTTTCAAAGTAAATTTGGATAATTTCGTAGCGTTGTTCAAGCGTGAGTCTATTCATGATGATTTGTCAGAGTATACTGAAACAAATAAAAAAAATTTTTCATCAAAATTTAATTTTTTGTGTTACTTTTTACAATTTAAAGTTCTATCTAGCTTAAAAAAACACCCTATACAAGTCTTAGAAAATATTTCCTAGAGGAAACAGTTTAAAAGTAATTTGAATAAATTTTTGCCACAATATAAAAGGTGGTACTGTTAATAATTGTGCATTGTTAACTCGAAAAGCTAATTTTTTGAGATATGACTATGTTGCAATAAAGGAGCGACATGTTTTCCAATATTAAAAAATTTGTCCGTTCGGAAGGATTTTGGCAGGTTTTAGATCCAAGTTTGGTCGGATTGCAGATGATGCCGGATTGATTAGTATCGTCTGTTCTTAAAAGAACAAAAAATTGTTCTCGTCTGTTATTACACAATAGTGTTAGCGAAGGAACTAATATAATTGGTCTATTCACAGGAGAGAGGTAATGTAAGCCGGTCAATTCTGCGAGCTCTACACATTTTTAAAAAATTGTTTGTAAATAGTATTAATGAAATTAGAAACACTATATGTCTAAGAATTAAAAATATTCTTTATACCAGTGGCGTTATTAAAAGCCGGCAAACAAATATTAGGCAAATTTCTTCTTTTTTTTTTTTGTATATATAAGAGCAACCTAAAATTAATATAACATACTTACGTCTTTTCCAATGCAAGGTGATGGATGATAAATTCACTTCACAATTAAATAAAAAATAAGCCCGCCAAGCTTTTTTATTTGTAGTTTAATAAATATGTATGTACTTAAATTTTGTTTACAATTTGTAACAGAAATTGTTTATTAATTCTGCTTTCGATCACCATAAAAAATTATACAAAAATAAATGAAAATTGGAATAAAAAATGTGTACAATGTAGAGAAATCGTTTGGATATTACGCAGATGAAAATGTTTCATAAATGTTGGCACCCAGTAATTTACATTTTTCCGAAACGACATAAAATGTTATTAAAGAAGTAGCAAGATTCTGGGGTTGTGTTTTGCTATCAAAGCCTTTTGCTGTTAAACCACTGATTATGGGTATAATTTTGGCTAAAGCTATTTGTAGGGTATTAATATTAAGCAAAGAATCTCTGCTATTTGTGACTTCTGCAATGTTGGTGTGATTTTGATGTTCATTGGTGTGCTTTTGGTTTAATAATAACGACTCAGTCATACTTTCTGCAATGGCATCAGTAGCCAAGGAAAATCCACGACAAATATTATTGGAACAAACATTGCTGACATCGTCACTTTCTAAGAGATCGATGGTTTCATTGAACATTTTTTGCAGTACTGGACTATTTTGCGTAAAATCTGTCAGTAGAGAGGGTAGCATGTATTTGCACAATTTCGAACAGGGATCTGAACTGGGATCACTATTGATAGACATCTGTAAAGACCAAAACAATTGCTCCACATCCGATAATCTCACCCGTTTCGTGAGAGGCAGCTCCTTTACTACAGCCACTACTTTGGAACGAATTAGACGTACTAAATCTGACAGGCCACCTTCCGCTATGAAATGTCTGATAAGCAATAGATATTGTTGTTTCACATCATCATTGATTTTCTGTTGTTTTAGCCCTTTTGAGTTTTCCTGCTCAAAAGCGGATATAGTATCCCTATATAAGTAGCCACCCAATATATTTAATTGAATTCTAAGCGACACTACTAACATTGAAGAGGCGTAAATAAATGTGGTTAGACGCGTAAACGATACTACTTTCATTTCTTCCCATAGTTCGACTTTATTTGAGGGATTATCACGCAACTGTTGCAACAGCTCATCTGTGTTACATTCTCTTAAAATTGCCTCTATTAGCTCCGTTCCCATGCCAATAATCAGCTGATTACAAGTGCTTTCAGTCGACTCAAAATGTTGCATGCGTCGTGAATTTTCCACAAATTCCCGGGTCTGGCGTTCTTGAAATTCGATTAGTTTTTTCTGAGCATATTTTAAAGCCATAAATGTGCCTCCAACCACTATGCCGGCAACAATAAATTTTCTACGATGACGCGTTACTGCATCACTAAGGCGAGACAGCATTTTATTACGTGTTTTTAATGTCAATGCAATTACTTCTATTAATCACAAGCAATTTTATTCCTTCAATTCTATAATGGCTTGGCCAAACTGACTCTATGCTTGTTATTTATTTTCTATTTCACCAGTTCGATACCTTTTTTAGGGGTATGTTTATATTAAATGTGGGATTCTCGACAAGTGTTCGCACCAGTTTAATGTATTCGTTACATATGTGTGTAGCTTTTTAAAATACCAGAAAAAGACAGCTATGTATGTATTCGTTTTATTATGCGTTTCGAATAGAAGGGATGTTTATTCAATGGAATGTTACGTTGTTTTGAAAAATAGTACTGCAAAGAAATAAATAATTTTCAATTAATAGATTTATAAATATCTTTGAAAAAAATCAATAAAATTTTCAAACTTATCTTGTAAAAAAAAACACGGCAATTAGTGGGCATTACATTCTCATCTAAAGAAATTTTTATTGAAAATATGAAAATTTTTAAATTCAATAAAATAGCTTTAGAGATTTTAAATTACAAGAGAACTTTATTAAAATTATCACAATAGAAATTCAGAAAGAAAAAAATACACAATGTTTAGGTGCTCCAGAAGAATGTTTATTTTCAAAGTATTCAATGCTTATTAAAGTACGCCATTAATAAATAATTAATATGTATGTATATACGAGTATATTCTAACAAAAGTTTACATGCCACCAAAAATATCTATTTTTTTATAGATGAATTTATTAAGAAGATTTGCAAACTTATATATAAATTTTATTCTACATTTCATTAAAAAAAACATATTTAAACATATACGAGGGCGGATTAATACTGAAGCTAACGAAGTAGAAAAAAAACAATTTTTTTCAAAACCCATTTATTTCTCCACATAGTCTCGTTTTAGCTGAAGACGGTATTCGAACTTTTTTATTTTGGGCGCCCCTCAATTCCCTTTTTTCTTTTTTTTCAATAAGCACAAAAATTTCCTTACTTCAAACGACTGCAATAAATAAAATAGTCGATGAATTTGGATGAAATTTTAACAACTTTGTTTGTGTTTGTGCTGCCATCCAGCGCTAGATACCATCAACATCAATCCGCCCACGTATCAGCTTCATTAAAAAAAAGTTCAGTTTCAGATCCTGAACTTTCGGCAACTTGGAAAAGGTTACATATCTAATAAATTTGTATGGGTTCCTTTGGCCTTTATGACGGATGAATATGCCTAATTTGTTTTCGTTTATATATCTAATGAATAATAATAATACTTAAATGTATTGGTGTTTGCTCTTCCATATAGAACTTTTGGGCACCCCTGCGTTAGATCATTATCCTGTTCGCTCAAATCTAAGCGCTATGCAAATAAATAGCTATTCTTTACAATTTTTATATACATAGTGCCGTCTAAAAAACTTAGTTTAAAATAAATTTGCCGGCATATATCGGCAGACCATCGCTGACAAGCCCCATATTTAACTGTTATGTTAATATTATCTGGTAGTAAAACCATAATAGACTTTCGCCTAACTCCCGCCTCACAAAAAGCATGAAGTTGCATTCATTGGAGAATATTACACGTTATCATAATGTTGGAACATCTATGTGTGCATTTTGGCACTTTTAAGCCAAGTCTCCCGGCAACTTTACTATTGTAACCCCTTAATACATCTGCTAATGGTTTAACTGGAAACTGTTATAACCATGTCGTTATATTTCCACTGCACTCTGTTTCGGATTGTCCTTTACTAATCTAATAAATGACATCGACTACTTTTAAGCGTAAGCTCTTAGTGCCACTTTACACACTCATCAAGTTTGACTCGTCGAGTCTTGAGTTTGTGGGAGAACGAGGTGAAGAGAATGGAAAAGGGTAAACTTACCAATTAATAAAATGTCAAAAAATATTGGAACTTGAACGCAAAAAAAAAATCTTAAGCTTGACGTCACAAAGCTTTTGTATCTGAACGTAAATGCAAGTTCAAGAGGAAATTGAAGCAGAATTTATCAAGAAAACTTGATTTGTGTAAACTGGGATTTAGAATAATTGTCCAACAGAGGTCACTAACTAATTTAATGCATTGTCTATCACATTCATATCTTAATGTGATAGACAATGTCTTAATCTATTTCATTCCATTATATTATTAAACATCATATAGTATTATAAGTTCAATAGTTGTAAACCCTATTTTTAATCATATATAGCCCTAAGGGCTCGATGGATGATAATAAATAAATAAAAAGATAATTATTTAAGGGTCTCCTAAGTTTTTATGATCTCATTTTATCGAGTTTTTTTCTTAGTTTTTATGTTATAGTATACTTAATACAAATTCTGTATTGGCCAAAAGGCTACTTTTATTAAAATGAATAAATAAATAACAGTTCTATCGGTCCTAACATCGAGTTTTCTTGTTCGACCACAACGCTGCTTACTGCCGTAATTTCCTAATATAATAAAGGCGAATATCCTATTATAGAACAGACAAATTCTACCTAATAAGTAAAATAAAGGTATGAAATTTTTTAAGTTTTAGGACAACGAAAACTTTATGCAAATTTATGTACCTGTATCACCACAACGGGAACAAGAAAAAACCCAATGGGGTTGGTTTCATGAAACCGACAACCTGTACAACATATGTACCTGTACGCAGTTAAAGCTATTATAAATTTATTTGAACCTATACAATACAGCGACTCCTGCATGCATATGAGCATATATGTATGTACATCTATGTATGCACGCTACAAATATTACACATTGGAGCCAAGTACTGTTTGTCCCTAGCTCTTGACACACTTTCCATATAAACTTGAATTTTTAAACATGGCCATAACTAAAACAAAAGTAACTACCTTTCACTATATTATTTATATTAGCATTGATAAGATTAGCTTGAATTGTATTTTAAACCCTTTTATTTTATCTACTTATGGACATATGTATGTATGCATGAATGTGTAAGCATATACTCACTATTTCAAGCTTATTATTCGCCTTTGAACATCCCGTCAAAAGTCAATAAGTAAAAGAATGCACTTGAATATTATTTTCTTATTGATTTTAATACGTATGTATTTTTACAAGACCGTTTTTTTATTGCTATTTATTTAAATAAAAGCACAAAGCATTTGATATTGTTTTTCTCTGTTCACTCCAATATTCTGCTTTTAATTATTATATTTTTATATAAAATACAAGTTTTATAGAGCCTTATGGTGCAAAGTACGTTGTTGTGAGAAAAAAACAATAAAATTTCTGTAATTCAGGAATAAAGTCAGGTTAGTTAAAGTTGTTGTTGTGCCGGAGAACGTAGTGAAATGAAACATTGCATTTGTTTATGTTCGTCTCTTGTGAGATACCGTACTGTTATTTTTCTTTTCTTTCAATCTGGCATTTACATGAGTGCTTATTTGTCTGTTGTAAGGTTGCTTTTACATTTGGACAGATAGATGAAATTTGAGGGTGCTGTGGACATTCTCTGTTTCTCTTTTTAACTTACCGCATTTTTTATGTTGTTATCATTATTCTCATATCAACATCAACTTCATATAAGCACACTAACTGTGTTTAAAAAAACAACAACAAAAAAGCATCAAAAGAGAAACGAAAAGTTTCTGTCTGTCTATTAACTTCTTAAATCTAAAAGGTTTAGGCAAGACCAAAAGAAAAATAGAAAAATCAACTTCAAAAATCTAAGAGCGTAATTTTGTGGATTTCGCAAAAATATGTAATAATTAGATAATTAATCTGAAGAAATACTTTCTAATCTGCAAAAAAAAACCTTATTTTGACAAACTTTATGACTTACCTGTCAAAATCGCAGTTGTAGACATCAGGTAAGACGGTGACAATACATTGACACTTACAGTGTACACCTGATAGTAACATAATTTTACTGTTTCTTTTAGTTTTCATGTCAGGTGTAGACTGTACTTTATTCATAAATTTACCTTTTTTTATTTTCTGCCGTAAACGCAATAAAATAATGTAATTTGCTCTATGTAAAAACACTAATTTAACTTTTTAACGGAAGTCTGCAACCAATCGATGTTTTAAAGTATGCTCATTTACTTTTTTTTTTCAAAAGTTACCCAGTAACCAGACATGAAAATCGAAACACATTTTTTTTCTTCTTACATTCCACTCACCCAAGGCGAATTCATACTAGGTAAATGCAAGAGCAATAAATACAACACTATAAAAATTAAATATTTTTCAAATGTCAAGGGAAAAATATAAAGACGAAAAGGAATTGAAAAAAATATAATAAAAAGTTTTAGAAGAAAAGAAAAACTTTTCGTGAAAGTTTTAATTATATCGTGAAAATTAAAGTCTCAGATCATTGAGCTTTTAAAGGTGTAAATGGCCGACCAGATTGGTGAGGATTCTGGATAATATCTGGCGCTCACGATACAAAATAAAATTTAAAAAAATTAGTCATTATTTTCAAATTTCTAGTAAAAAAATTTGCAATAAAAGAAAAACTTAACTTCGTAAAACCTTTAATTACATCGTGAAACTTAGTCTCAGATCAAAGAGCTTGAAAAAGTGAAAATGGCCAACCAGATTGGGGAGGATTCTGGATGATTTTTGGCGCTCAAGATACGATATAAAATTTAAACATTGTTTTAAAATATTTTTTTCCAACCTTGTTTTAATTATGCCACTGACATCTGAAACAGATTAAAATTAAAAATAAGTTATCAGCTGCGCTGTCAATTTCACCTGTTATGAATTCGCCTTGTACAAAATTTTTGAAATAACTAATAAACTTTGAAATTTTCCGGAATTAAAAAAAAAATGTATATAGTCTTAATAAAAATAATAATCTCATCAAAAAATTTATAACGGTAATTTTTTCAACTGTCCCATAAATTTGTGTATGCGGTGTCTTGGCAACTCTTAATTAGTTAGCAAACAAAATAGTAATAATGTGCTAGAACACAAGAAAACAGTTATTAGTCGGAACAATTTTTGTCCACTAATCGAGCTAGTTGTTAGAACGAAACACTTAAGCTCCACTGAGAATCATAACCCCAAACCAAGTGCGCAATCGTTTCGTATTTATCGGCGTAAACTAACGACGTTACATAAGCCTACAGAAAGTAGTTTGGTCAATCAATATACGGGTCGGAAACGTGAAACTATGCAGTCACCAAAAATTTGTGGCACGACCTGCGTGATATCTTGGACCGCCAATGATTCCAGTTTTTTTTTATATGTAACGGTGTCTAAACATAGAATTGAGGGTAACATCACCTCAAATACGGCCCTTTTGGTAACTGAAAAGTTTTACACCTCTATAAGCATTGGCTACCAGCTGATCTCATGGGGAAGGAAGTGGCCATATGCTCGGCAATCAGGCTAAACGCCAATGGGGTGTGGAAAGAAGCGACAAAAGGGCATGCTTCGTTAATAGAAAGTATAATAGACTTCCCGGGTTATATTGATTAATGTTCACCAACTCTACTACCCAACAAGAGATTGACGTAATCTTATCGAGCACGGTCTTGGCAGCGGCACAAATAGGTTGCTTGAGATCTTTACATTTGGATCCAAGTCGGACCTGAGAGTTGGTGGTGGCATCTCTATCTCCCCAGTATCAGAAGAGGATCAGTTTTAAGCTATATGATGAGTGTAGCGTAATGCAGGCTGACTGAAGATATAGCTATAATGAGAGCAGATCACTGGTTGAGGTACTGTAGGGTATACGGGGTGAATATCCGAATCTGTACTGATAGTAAGGCTGCGTTAAATGAACTAGTGGGTGTCTATACGACGTCCAGTTTGGTTCATGATTGCCGGATATCTAGAGCTTTTCTGGGTACCGCGGCACACTGGACTGCCCGGAAATAATGTGGCGGATGAACTGGCGAAAGCCGGGGCTCGTTTAAAGCGATGGGGCATTGCTACGATAGTAGGGGAGCCGCTTAAGAACCAAATGCACCGTCAACTTGTAAGGACTGGTGAGGTAACTAAATTGGTTACCAAAATATTAACTTTAATATTAGATAATAACTAGTATAGAACTTCTCATAAGTAGTAAGACTAGATTCTTTTATCCGGCTTGGTTTGGATCTGAAGCATTGGGGGAAATGGCTTTCCTAAAGCAGTACAAGGAGACGAAGAGAGCACCCAAGTGGGCTGGTTGGTTTCATGAAACTTTCGGCCTTTACAACCTAACCTAACCCATACTACAAGGGTTAACAGATATATCAGAGTGCGGAGTGAACCGACTAGTTTCCTTTATCCGGCTTGGTTTGGATCTGAACCGTCGAGGGAAATGAAGGTCTCGTAGGCTGCACCCAAGTGGGCTGGTTAGTTTCATAAAGCTGGCGGCCTTAACAACTACCTAACCTAACCTACACCGCTGTTGCATAGATCGTTATAGTTGTCACAGCGGCGATACAAATATACTGCCGATACCACCTTGGACACTTGGTCTCCACTGTGTTCAAAGAAGTAAACGAACCGTGAGGGAAATGAAGGTCTCGTAGGCTGCACCCAAGTAGGCTGGTTAGTTTCATAAAACTGGCGGCCTTAACAACTACCTAACCTAACCTACACCTCTATAAAAAACACTATGTCGCTGTTGCATAGATCGTTATAGTTGTCACAGCGGCGATACAAATATACTGCCGATACCACCTTGGACACTTGGTATCCACTGTGTTCAAAGAAGTAAACGAACCGTGAGGGAAATGAAGGTCTCGTAGGCTGCACCCAAGTAGGCTGGTTAGTTTCATAAAACTGGCGGCCTTAACAACTACTTAACCTAACCTACACCTCTATAAAAAAAACACTATGTCGCTGTTGCATATATCGTTACAGTTGTCACAGCGGCGATACAAATATACTGCCGATAACACCTTGGACACTTGGTCTCCACTGTGTTCAAAGAAGTAAACGATTGAAATGTTGTACAAATTATTACAAATTTATAAGTAAACGAACATACATAAAATTACAAAATAAGTTTGACATATTTAATAATTTCGTATCCGTTTAATTAAGAGTGAATAAAATAAAGTCAATATTTTATAACCGTAATTTCAAAAAGAGAAAGATATAGACTAACATTTCTTAAAGAACTTAAATATAACCTTAGATTGAAAATTCAATTTTTTTATTTTAAAAGATTTTTTTTTGTTTTTGTTTTTTTGTTTTTTTTGGTTCAAATACACATTTTGTCCAAACATTTAAATGAGTTTTACTTTATTTAATTGGGATTTTTGTCATTTTTATGAAATAAGTGCAATTGTTATACAATTATTCATTAAATGTTTTCCTGTTTGCTTGTTATTTTCATTACTATTTAGTTGAGAGATGTTTTTATAATTTTTCTTATATTATATAATATATATTTATATAGAATCGTGTGTGTTAATTGTATAAGAATTATGTATAGTTATGCTTTTCTTTCTTTTTTACTTTATATAACTCTCTATAAAAAAAGGTAAACATTGTTGTTTCTAATAAGTTTTTGTTTTGTGTTTTAGCATACTTTATTTACTGCTTTTCAATTGTTTTCTTTTACTGTGGTTAAGTTAAGGAGTTGTTGTTAATTCAATTGTTTAATTTACTTTGAATAGAATTACTTTTATTCCACCCAAATATTATTTAATTAGTTTTAGCGTGGTAGATGGGAGTTCATAAAACAGTTGAAGAAATTTCAAATTAAGTTCTGCGAATAACAACGTATTTTTTTTTATTTATTTTTATTTTATTATTAATTTTTGAGTGAAATTTGTTTGCTCATCGTTATCGACTGCTGTTGCTATTTATTATCTTTTTTTTTATATTTTATGTTTTCAGGTTAAAGTTTTAGTTTCATTTTGTTCATATACATACATATATAATTCTTTACTTTAAAAAGCATTTAAAATTAAAGAAGAAAAAAAATAATACACCTGTTCTGCTTTTCAAGTGACCTCTGAAAATGTACAACGACACTGTCTCTTAAAGCTTTGTTGTTATAAATGTTCAATTCTGTTAATAATGTTATAATTTAATCTTTAAATTTCACTCGAAATGCCGAAGAGGGTTTTAATGTTAACTTTACATTTAGCAAAAGAAAATAAATATCAATAAACATTTTATCAAAGAAATTTACATTTTATTTCAATTATATTCTGAACAATATTTTTTATAAGGAAACTTATCGGCAAGACCGTAAAAACAGAATAAAAGTGCCAAACACAAAGTCTATAAAGACGTTTTAAGAATGCCATGGAGCCTACAAAGTTTAATAATAAAATTGATACCGCAGGCTTTTGTTTTACATTTTCTGTTCCTTCAAATAGCCCGCTAATGATTTGCCAATTAAATATATTTGAAAAAAAAAATATGTAAGGGCTTTCATAAAGTTAACATTTTAAAGACATAAAAGAACTTATAATAATCATTAATTAAAATATTTGCTTTTTGTTATCAATAACTTTCTTTATAAACTTTTTTATAACCAATCTATTTTTGTTTAAGCCATCATCAAAGCATATTGAATTCGTCGTGTTCACAAAGAAACCATTAAAAAAATCTTTACAATCAAATGGGTATTTTTATAAAATCAATTAAGTTTAAAATAAAAAGATAAATATGAGCTATGCCCGTTAAACGGATAAAAAAAATTTTATCTTTTTCAAACCTTACATTTAAAAAATTATATACTCGTATGTATATATGTGTATACATATATATTTAAAACAATATTTTGAAGGGTCACCAAATTCAATATACTTAAGATGTTAAAGAAGATATACAAACAATACAATTTTTTTATGGATCCATAAAAAATATTTGATCAAAAGCGTAACATTTGAATGTTACAATTTTCCAGTAAAAGTAACGTTTATGGAAAAACTGTTTAGAAAAAGAAAAAAAAAAAGACTATAAAACTGGGCAGGTAAATATAGAACCGTAAACTCATACAAATTAAGTTAATTAATTACCAGGACTTAGAAAAATGTATGAAAAGGTAGAAAGTGAAAAATAAATGTTGATTGGTGCGTATAAATGTGTATGTATGTGTGTGTGTTTTCGTGTGAGTGTATGTGTGTTGGGGTTAGGGTTAGGGGATGTATGTAAGTAAGAGTGTGTTGTGAGTTTTTTGTGTGTAAAGGGTTGTATAATAAATTTCGTAAAATTAAAGCGTACATTATAACATAAATTGATTTTTTTTTTGTTGGTTTCATTTTTTTTTCTTTTTATAATAATGATTATTATTTATCAACAACACTAGCCGTAGTTGCAGTTGCTTACTTCCAATTATTTCTTGTTTTTAATCTTATTTTTTTGTTGTTGTCACACATATCAGAGCACTTCGACCTTTGGCCTTTTGGTACCAGCTTCACAATCATCATCGCCCGATTCCATATTGCCACTATAATCTGTTGGCATTTCTTCATAAATAATGTCTGGATGCAAACCTTGTAAGTTTTGTTGATGATGATGTTGCTGGGTCTGCTGGATAGTTACCAGTGAGTTGCCAGCTGCACCGGCAGCCATAGCATGATTACGTTTGAGAGCAATCAAAGCACCGACACCACCACCGCCTCCGCCGCCGCCGCCGCCACCACCACCACCACCTCCACTGCCCATTTCCTGCTGCTGCTGTTGTTGGCTTATAATCGTATTTTGATTGGTTATGTAATAGGGGCTGCTGCTATTAGGAATTTTATTTAATTGTTTAATATACGCATTAAGTATAAAGTTATTTCCAATATTTGACAAACCTGAACTGTTGTGTATTATTATTAGCGCTGGACTGTTGTATACTCTGGCTTTGATAGACTATTTCTGAAAATAATTTATACATTTTAAACTTTCGTTTTTTTTTTTCAAACAATTGAGTTTTTTATTCGCTATTTTAGCTTCTAACATTTATAACAATAAAAAATTATAAATAGCTTGTTTTCTATGTTTCTCAGCTGTCTATATGTCGACATTTCATAGGAACTACCCTAATCATCAGTAGACTTTGGAAATTTCTGAAAGATATTCTCAAACATTCAACTTTATATTCCAACAATCTAAATAAATTGTTGAGAATTTAAAAAGAAAAATGCTCTAATAATACCTGCCAAAACACAAAAACAAAGTTGAATGTTTCAGAATATCTTTCAAAAATTTCCAAAGTCTACTGATGATTAGGGTAGTTCCTATGAAATGTCGATATATTCAGCCATGTCACAGAGCTTAATTCCGTTCGGAAACGGAATTGCATTCTTTTTTACTTCTTTAAAAAACCAAAAACTAAAAGACTTTTCGGAATGAAACCATTTCTAGTTGCAAGAATGAAACTAGTATTATCTTACAGAATTGATTTCATTCCGAAAAAGTTTTTAATTTTCGTTTTTGAAGAATTAAAAAACCGATTCAATTCCATTTCCGAACGGAAGTGAATTCTGTGACATGGCCGATAGATAGCTGGGAAACATAGAAAACAAACTTTTTATAATTTTTCATTCTTTTTTTTTCAATGTCTAAAAACTGTTTAGAAAGTTTAGTTCGTAAAATTAAATTTAAAAAACCAGTTTGACGAGGAGTTACTCTGCGAAATGAAATTATTCGAATTTTTATGTTTATCTAAGAAAAATGTGTGTGTATTGGTAAAAAAGTTTGAATGTATTGACTTTTTCGAACTTGCACTTGCATGTGTAAATGCTGGGTAAGTATGGAATTCAAAAGCATTTTCTTCGAACAGAACTTAATCTATGTATTTAACAGCCAAACACGGTTTTTAAAATCCCTTTTGTAGCCGCACTACTGCACCGATTTAGAAAAATTATACATCATTTTAAAATTCTTTCGGCACAGAAGTGAATGGTTCAATGTTTTAGGAGTCATATTGCTATTAATTTGTTACTAATACTAACAAACAATATATTGTTACGTTTTTGCCTATACAAACGCTTTTGCAGATTCTTCAATTGCAAATGAAATAATGACACTCACACTTGTTCGTTACACCACAGTACTTAAATAAATCCCAACTTTATTTACACTAAGTGCCAGTTAACGGATAACGCAGCTGGTTCGTTCGCATAAATACGTTTTAAACAAAAACAACGTTCAAGATTTTGGTTTTATTTTAAATGTAATTGGTTTTGTTTCCAATGAACTGGCAGTTAGTACTACTATGTACTAAAACACTAGATTTGCTTACTTTCTGACTTATGACTGTCTTGCACAAAGTATAAAAATAAACTGACCGGTTGCTGCCGACCTGCCTGCTATTTATATGTACGTCTTTATCAGTTTCCACGAACGACATGAATTTTCTAGTCTTTCATAATGTACAAATGTATTTCTTTCGCACATACACACTCACACACATGCTTCCGAACAATAACCAAGTCACAACACAAACAATAATCAAACGAATACCAAGAATTCAAGAAAAACAACAAAATCATTGTACGTGATTTACTAGGAATTTTATGTACGTTAACTGCCTGGCACACGATGTCGTTTCGTAAACGTTCGTCATAATTTTTAAGGTCAAAAAACCTATTCTAATGCCGTTTATAAGCTTTATTTTTCCCAGATCTTGTATCATTTGCCTTATCTACTTCAGATATATTCGTTAGTTGAATAATAGCTGACTGAAAGTCACTTACTTTTAATATAAAACATTAGCGAACATTAACAAAACGACATCTTAAGCCAGGTAGTAAATCATTTATGTTTGTTTCTTTGTGTATTATGTTTTTAGTTTTATCTTGTTTGGGTGAATGTGTATGTGTTGTACATTTTTAACAAATTATATAATAAAAATTCTTCACAATATGTTATGTGTTTGACTTTAGTGTTCTCTTATCTAACAAAAATGTTACAATTATTCTCCCCTTTGCCCGTTTTTATGTTATTTTCCAACAAGTAGGCAACAGTATAAATAAAAAAAGTGTTCCTTTTAAAAAAAAACATATTTTGCCCTCAACTTCCCAAGTATAGGGTGAGATATAGCCCTTAGTTGCTAATATGTAAGCTGACTTATACTGACCTATATTTTTGTTTTATGTAAAAATAATTATTCTAGTTTTCTTACCCAGCATTTACACTTGCAAGTCCAAGTTCGAAAAAGTCAATATATTCAAATTTTTTTTTAACAATATACACAAATTTTTCCTACTTACAATTCAACTTTGTTATGTTCCTGAAGTGGCATCAGTGTGCAGTAGTTTGCCGACTAGCTTACGCTTTAACTCTTAATCTGTCAGCGTGAGTCTAGCCCTTCACCCTGACTCTACGGCACATGACACGTAAATTTTGAAGTTCGTAACTTACTTCATAGCCCATATTTGTATAGGGAGCTAGATATATGCTCCAGTCGCCCGTCCCAACAATGATTCCTCACGTCCTCCTTGATTTATGGAGTCTCACTTCGCAAATCAAGGAGGACGTGAGGAATCATAGTTGGGACGGACGACTGGAGCGTACCTATAGCTCCCCGTCACAAGTATGTTTTAACAGTATGTCTCAACGGCGTTTCATGTCTAATGTAGACGAGCAGTAAAAGATTATTACGATGTGTCGATATTTTAAAAATAAACTGGCAGTTGTCTGTGTAAACATAAAAAAAGTTGCGAGACATTCGAGAATATTTCCGTAATTTTCGATAATATGTATACTTAACTTACTGTAAGTTACTTATATGTATGTGAAAATGCAGTGTCAATTTATTTATAATTATTTCAAAAACAAGCATAAAAGAGAGAAAAGCCAGTAAATTAATAATCGGCCCAATTACAAATGAAAATTCCTTGTGAGTTTTTTTTTTACTTTTCCCCTTCCTTCAATTATAAACAAAAATCAAGTATTAAGCATTTTATTTTTTCCTTCTTTCCATTAAATGAAAACACGAAAGATAGATCAAGTCTTCAATTTCTATGGTTAATTTAACCAAAATTGTGCTTTCTCTTTGATTTGAGTCGAAAAAAGTGTTTTACATGGGAAATAAAATCCGTGAGAAACAAATTCCGGGAGAACATTCATAATTGAGTTGAATGTGTATGTGTTTGAAATTAGTATTGCCAGCTTTTTCTTTTTCTACATAGTAATTAAAAAATTTAATTAAATAATGCTATGGAAGGTAAATAACTCGTTGCATCAAACGGATTTCTTTATTTTATTGTTATTTTGCAACCACATAAACAATGCACAATTCACTTTCTCTGGCTCAGAACATTTTTTTTTTTTTTTTTGTAATAGCACTCACCATTGTCAACATTCCGATTTTCCAATGACATGCCTGGTGAGCCAGGTGCTGATTGTAAAACAATATCTTGCAATGGTGAACTTTCACGGGAATTATCAGCCGAATATTCTAAAGAGACAAAACACGTACACGGAAAAGAACCATTTAACAGCAAAGAAATGAAAGAAAAGAATATTAACAAAGAAAATATTTTAATCATATTTTATGCAGCACAGTCAAAAATTACACACCAAAATATGTATAATTACCCATATGACTTGGCGAAACTGGTGCAGAACGTGGCATACCGTATGAAGGGCGAAATCCTTGGCTGCTGCGCTGACGTCGTTTCTTATAGCTGTGATCTATTAACTTAGCTCCGCTATCGGGATCAATGCGCCAAAAGCTTCCCTTGCCTGGCTCATCCTGGGATCGTGCAACTTTTATAAAATACCTTAAACAAAAATTTTTATTAATTTTTAAGGTGAAAGCAACAAAAATTGGGAAAATTACCTATTCAAACTGAGATTATGACGAATGGAATTTTGCCAACCCTTGTTGGTTTCTTTGCGATAATAAGGATAATGTTTTACAATAAACGAATAAATGCCAGATAATGTCAATTGTTTATCTGGAGCAGCAGATATAGCCTGTACAATTAATTGAGCATAACTGTAAGGTGGTTTCTCATTATGATTATAACTGGCCGTAGAGGGTGTTTGAAATAAATCCTGTTGCTAAATAAAAAAGCGAAAACAAAAAACTGCTTTATGGAATAGATAATTTGGAAATAATAAGTTTTGCAACTTACATTTTGCAAGTTATTGTTACTGTAATTGTTATAATTATTTTGATTCTGATGAAAACCTTGACGAGGGCTAGCCGGACAGCTATTGGCCGCACTTATTGTACCTAATAAATAAAAATTAGAACTTTAGACTCATTTTATATGCGTTCGTTGATTTAAGTAATAGGTTTTTAAGTGTTTAATGTATGTGTGATCAGTTCTACTGCAAGCCTTTGAGAAAAAATCTTAAAATATCGTTTAAGTCTTTGCACTTATTTTGGCAATTTGTTTGCTGTTATCAACTAACTTACATGCAATTCTCGAGATTATAATTTCTATAAAAATAAACTAAAAAAATGCGAAAAAATGCAATAAATTTTCCAAAAATATTTAAAAAATTCTTTTAATTATAAATTTTGTGCTTTCAATTTCATTTAACAATTGAAAATATTCGCATATTCATTTTAAAAAAGGAATGGGGTTTCTTTCAACAGAAAAAAAAGAAATTAAAATTAATACATAGAAAATGACTTGCCAGTTGGTGATAAATAAGGAGACTTTTGTTCCTTTTTGGGTATAGATATTTTAAGTGGTGAATAAATAACATTCGAATTATCCATAGGTAGCAAATGAGAACCACCTGAAGAGCTTAAATGTTGTTGTTGCTGATGAGATGATGTTATATGCTGCATCTGCTGGCCGCCACTGCTATGCAACTGTGAGTGATGCTGTATTTCTTCAGCTGAAGCAGTAGATATTATAACTTGGTGTACGTTCCCAGCACTGCCACTATGACCGGTTATATACTGGTGAGAAGTAGAGGTGGAAGAAATATTGTGGTGATTGTTTGCAGAATTGTTGATACCTCCGGCACTGTCGCCACTTATTGGTGAGTCCGTGTGCAAAAAACTTTCAAAAGCAATACGAATTTCGGTGCTTGGAAAACGGAAAAAACAACTGCAAAAAAAAAACAAGCAGAATTATAAAAATATGTATGAAAAAAAAATGGTGGTGAAAGAGAACAATTAAAAGATTACCTCGCTGGCAACTTTAAAGGATCCGCATTACGCCGCTGCAAAAAATCGTCCACAAAAATACCATTCTTGCTTAAACATTGTACATAAAAGTCCCTGGTGTCGGCATCAAACAATACTTGAAAATGTTTCCTTGATACTAAATTATTTTCAGCCACATGAAAATGTACATGAGATGTTGATGAATTCCTGCCAATAATGGTACAGGCATCCGTGATGTAAAGAAATTCATCTTCATACTTTAGATAACCGACAGCATGATCGGGTGGTGGCGGTGGTCTTTGTTGCTGTTGCACTTGAAATTGTTGTAGTGGGGCAGGTGGGGCTGTTACTAACGTTGTATTGGAATTATTCCGATTATTGTTATGATGACTTAAAGAGGCAGAAGAGGAATTCGTATTGTTGTTGTGAGCAGGAGAATTCATTTCATCACCATTATTGGCTGTACTATTGATGCTATTGTTGTTGTTGTTATGAGCCGATCCATGATGCAATTGCAACATATCTTTAGCTATAGCGACAGTGGCAGCGTCGGCCGTAACCGCAACACTGCTGCTGTTGCTTGTATTTAAATTATTGCTGCTTATGGTGAGGCTGTTATTCAAACTCGTGGTTGTTGTATTATTTAAAGGATCCCACTTATTTGTTGTAGTAAATGTTGTTGCTGAATTTGTTTTGTTTGTATTTAAACTGTTGTTGTGGCTGCTGTTATTGTTTGTGTTTAGAATATTTGAGTTGTTGTTGTTCTTTTGCATTAATTGGGTGGGCGGGATATCAAGGCTTATATTTGCTACCTTAGAACCGGTGGCCATCAACTGTTAGCAGTACTAAAATTAAAAATAACTAGGGTCAAATTACTTTGTTAAAGAAAAAAAAATACATATGTATATTCTTATATCCGTGTAAAAATGTCTTTCTTATTCTTCTAATAGACGTTAAATAATTTCAGAATGAGTTATGGTGACGTATTTTTAATTTGATCCTGTGGGCTTGTAGTTCATATAAATTATATAATAAAAAAATTAATGATAAAAAAATGTACAGTCAGTCACAGCGCGAAATAAAATGTGATACACTAGATTTAAATTTATAATGCAGGCCTATTTATTTAAGAGAACCTAATAGACTAAAACGAAGAGTAAACTTTGAGTCCCTAAACAGTGCCTTAAAGAGTAGAGAGCCTATTCGGTAAAATTACAACAAACATAGTAATAAAACATGTGATCGTTTCTCCTTTTTCACACTATTTTCTATGGCACAAAACTAGCCCAATGTTCTAAAACAAGATATTACTGCGTAACATGTTCCCACTTTTCTAGCACAGGTAGCGAATTAGTTAAACCGGTTATTTCTTTACTTCGTCCCAGTAATTGACACAGTTGCAATATATGATTGAATACTATATGTTCGCCCATAACAGACATTGTAGTGTTAAATGATAACTGCTAGGATGTGATCGGAAATCTTCCGAAAGTAGGTAATGATTTTCCTCTATTTACTCTACAAAGGAAAATGATCTAGATAAGTAGTCCCCATAAAGAGAACATGTATTATGTCAATGTAGAAGCGCGATTACCCTTGAGGGCATGCCGTAGTCATCAATGATCTAGATACTCGTCAGATCGTTATTGACCGCAGGCATTCCGCTTTATTAAAACTATTATCACGCTTTGTTCATTTGTTTTTTAATGGATTGTGCGCTTATCAAAAGTTTGTCTATGTTTATGAGTGTGCTAAAATCTGAGTTTGAGCTGACTGTGATGGTTTCTGTAACACAGTGCTGTTTAACGTTAGCAAAAGGTTGATTCCAATTTGTGCACATGTTTGATGTATTAAAACATACATATTACACAAGTCAATAAATTTGAACATAAAAAAAAAACTAATTTCATTCGTGTTAATACATATTTAAGAACACATAATGAGTTTATTTTCTAAGTGAACATCAATCATGTTTTTATATTTTGGTGTAAATATGTTTCTATTTATGATAAACAACGTTCTTTGATATGCACATAAGTATATACATACATACATACATAAGTACATCCAACAACTTTTTAACTTTAAATAGGAATATATATATGCAGGTAAAAGTACATGGCTACACATATGTATATACACGTACTAAAAAATAATTTTTTATTCACCTTTGACCTTTCATTTCACCATATGCCACTTTCTAATACTCAAAATCTCAAGCCAATTGCTAGTTTTATTCCTTGATTAAGTACCTACATACGCTATATGTTTGTATACATGTATGTACACATGAAATTGATAGGTATGTATGTGCCTACACGTGGAGTTTTCTTATAAGCAAATAAATATATGTTTGGACATACATACACATTTATTTATAAATAATTTCTAAATACGCACTATAAATAATTTAGGTTATTTAATGTGTATGCAACGAGCGGCAGGCATTCAACTAACTCACAAAACATAACCTTAATTTTGAAATTTAATATTAATTACATTATTTACAACAAGTTTGTCTTTTCACAATTCAATTAATAATACAAAAAAAAAAAACGGCTTTATAAATAAAAGAACGGAACAACTAAATGAAAATAAAAAAAGATATGCATACATACATTTGTATGTATGTATGTTACATAGAAATAAATAAACACACTGTTGACTAAATAATTGAACGCGAAACGAAGGAGAAAAAATAATAAGAAATATCTTGCTAATGTTTACCTTTTTTTGTATTCCTATTACTGGTTATGTTTTGTGCTGCTAATTCCGTATCGGCAAAAATTAAATAAAAATACATACGAGAAACAAAAATGATCGTATTTGTTCTATCGTTAATATTTGATTTTGTTGTTGCGCACTTAAAAACTTTTTTGTTGTATGGACTTTATATTATTCAATTCAAACGTTAGCCAACACTATTGGTAATTTTTATAGCTTTTTTCGTGTTTACAAATTTTCTTTTATATTTTTTTAGGTATCTTTTAGCGGGCTTATTCAAGGTTTTCCAATAACACTATTTTTCAATAAGAATACACACATATTTGTGTTGTGTGGTAAAATTGTGTTCTGGTTGCTTTATTATTTTTAAGATATGTAGGTATTTATTTTTAAGCAGAATTTTTGTTTTGTGCTGTCAGCTATAAAAAATGTAAATGAAATTTACTGTTGTTTTGTTTATTTATTATCGCTCTTATCACTCTCTTTCCCTCCTAGCACTGTCTCTTTTTCTCCTACGTTATGAATTGGAAATTAAAATCGATACCATGCCTTTTTCTTATTTTTATTAAAAATGTTCAATTATTGGTAGTTGTGCAAATAAGATGTTGAGAATGCTTTTCTACTTTTGCACTCTGAAATACAAAATAAACAAAAAAAAATTATAAACAAATAATGTAGATACACATAGTGTGAATGTATGTGCAAGCGTAGAAAAGTATATTTTGTATTTAAAAAGCAAACACATTGCAACAAAAATACAACTCTGTATAACGAGTGTTTTTCTTGCTGGTTTATTTTGCTCGTCGTTAAAATATGTATATGAAAATAACAACAACAAAAACATAGGTTGTATAAAAAGCCGCTTTGTTTTTTTTCGTTTTTTAAGACTCCACCTGTATATTTTTATAGATTTTGTTTTCGGCCTTTAAGCAGTAAATAAAAAACAAATAAGTTTCTTTGCCCGGGCTCCCCAACCCTCTTTTGGAATAGGCTTTTAAGTCTCCGGCCACTTCATAACCCTTATTTTATTTTCTGCTTATTAACGTCCCTTGCAGTAATTTGGTAAATAATAAAATATGTACAAAAATCCTGGGTTAGCAAAAACAAAAAAAAAAAACGATTGCGTAAAACTCACCAAACAGCAAAAATTTTTTGTAAAATTTACTAATTTGTTAATTCTAAATTACCACACAACTTTTGTGATGTTTTCGTTTTGACAATCGCTATACGAACATAATTTTTAGCACAATTTTTATTGTAAATTCAAAGTTTTTTGACAAGTTCTATCATTTTCTATATTTCTGGTAATTATTTACCTTTTTATTTAAATATTATTATTATTATTTACCACTTTTTACAATTAAAAATACAATTTTTCTTTAAATTTTTAAGTTTAGCACGTTTTTTCTTGTCTGTCCCCGTTTTAGTGCGGCTGTTTCTATGTCGCGTATTTTTTCACTCACGTAGTGTTTTTGTATAAGTGTTTGTAAAATTTGTGTATATTTTTCTGTATATGTGTATGTATATTTTTATTTTTTCACTATATATTTTTTCTTTTTCCTTCAAAAATTGATGAAAAAAATTTACCCAATCCTGTTGTTTACTTAAAACCGATGGAAATGTTTATTAATTCTACAATTTGAATTAAGTTATAAAAGATAAATTTAACATAAACCAAACCAACAAGAGAAATTCTTTACTTCTTCCAAGTTTTGTATATTTTTAACAATTATTTAACAATAATATTATTGTTTTTATAACGCGGTTACTCGCCTTTCTGTGCTTTGCACGGTGACTTTGGTCGAAAAAGAACGAAGCTAGTCGAAAACAAAACAGGTCTAAATATGACAAATAAATAGTGATGCCAGTTAAATAATATGGCAGTATTACAAGACATTTTCGACAATTTGTAACAGAAATTCAAGGCAAATAATTTTTTTACTTGCAGTTTTTAAAACCGAATATATCTGTGGTTTTAAAGGCTAGGAATTACGCTTCGTCTCCACGTGCCATCGACTTGTTCATGACATGAGCATAACGTCGACAGAGCGAAGGTAAAAATAAGTTCATGTTCTTGTATGTAGCGAATACGTATATTCTGATTATAAATATAATTTGCCTTATTAAAGTGTTCGGTTCGGCGCTATTTTGAGTATTTTCGTTCATTGAGGCCAACTTCATGACGAACATCAATGCTCAGTTATATTGTATTCTGTGGTTATATGCTGCTGCAACACAAATGCTAAATTCACGCAAAAAAAATCGGCAGTATCAGGCAGATCGTAAACAGGACAAGAAAATGAAGTCCAGCAGCACTTTAACATAAGCTTAAGTTAAGTATGGCAACCTTTTCGTATTTTTATTATTTACTAAAAATATGGACGATTTCCCAGAAAATTTGCAAATTAAACGAGAGCCCTCACCGCCATCCACTCCTGAAGAAAACTCTCCTAAAAACATCAAAGCAAAGCTTAATTTACATGTGAAACGCAGGCTGCAAGACTTAAGCCAATCGAGCTCTGAAAATGTAACTACTGGCATCCAAGTCACCGTGTCAGATGTAAAGCAAGAGCAACAAAAGGGTGAAACGGCAAGGCAGAAAAGACCTTATCACAAAAGAACTGATAAGAATAAGTCTTCTACAAAATCTTTGGATTGCACATTTTCTTCATCAACGGAAACAAACACCACTCAACGTAAATATAAACATAAAATCAAACAGATCGTTGCGAATGAAATTCAAGACATTTTAGCTGATGAAAGTGCGAATGTTGGTAATCAGAACACAATAACGGCAGGTGCTATAAGTGCTGGTGATGATGAAGATGGTGGACATGACAATGACTTGAAATCGAGTAGAGAAAAAGAAAAATGCCCAGATGTTTTAGGAATGGTTTTAAGCATGAAAAAAAGAGCTTTAATGCAAGATCCAGAAGTACAGCTTTTTTTTAAAGAAATAATGGATATAATAAAGAATTAAATTCTTGTACTAGGTTTTTTTTTTTACTGAATTGTCAGAAACTGAATTTGGTGCCTAAAGAGAATAATAAGATGGTTCCATAGAACAGCAAGCGAGCTGTAAAGAAATTATATGGAAAGTACACGTCATTGGATATTTAAATTATTTTCGTAAATCGTTTTGGGATAGTATGAAGATGATCTCGTTTTATTTAGATTTATTAATTATTTCTATTATAATTAGTGTACAGCTTTATAACATAATTTTATCAACAAAAAAGCTACATGTATTACAGTTGTGAATAAATACCTATTTAGTTTTTAAGCAAAATAGTTTTCAATAAAAAATAAATAGCTTGTTTTCTATTTTTCCCAGCTATCTATATGTCGACATTTCATAGGAGTTACCCTAATCATCAGTAGACTTTGGAAGCTATTTATAATTTTTTATTGGTATCAATGTTAGAAGTTAAAATAGTGAATAAAAAAAAAATTTTTCAAAATAATTTTCGTTATAAAGGGTAGTCCAACCATAATGCACGACGGTAATTTTTAAACACACCTTAGTCGTTATTTGCTCAATTTGAAATTTTTTGCTTCAGTGTTTGACAAATTCAAGCTTTTACGAAAATCGATTTTCATATCAAGAGGTATGTATAGCGTGCTTTTATTTTGGCATTAACGTGTCCACAATACGCAGCATAGTGCAAGTATCAGCAAAAAGGCTCAGTTCGTTCACTTACTGCTACTCGCAAAATTTTCAAAAGTGAAAATTTTGCAATGATGTAGTTATGTACACGTATATATTTTCAAAATTGATTTATGCGCAAGGAACTCGGTATGAGTAAGAGCGTTAATCCAACAATTAAAAAAGGTTTAGCTCCATCATTCTTTTCAGTTGCATAGCATGCAGCTTTTATATATATATACATCACCGTACAACATCTGCTTTAATTCAGTTTGTTCTAAAAAAATTTGTTGAATAACCTAGTCAAAAAGCTGTGGTCCAAAACAAAATTAAAAAAAATGAACAGCTTAACACGTTTACTGGCAGCCTGTTCATTAGAAACTCATAAATTTGTCACCATAAATGCATCTTCAGCATTCGCTTTACAGCTGAGAACAAAAACAAAGTTTGTCGAAAAACCAAAACCTGGCAGTGGCCACAAACAATATAGGCGCATAGTGCACTACAAAGATGAATACACCGTAGAACCATTAAAAATAACTCATCTTGCTGGTAGGGATCCAATTACTGGACGTGTGGTGGCTAAAGGTATTGGTGGCGGAATTAAGCAGAAATTTCATTGGATCAAATGGGCTCGTGATGGACCTTCGGAGGGACCACCACAAGAAGAAAAAGTTATAGAGATTTTGGATGATGGCTGTAGAACGGCAAAAATTGCTTTAGTCGGAGTAGGAGATGAACTAAAGTATATAATTGCTACTGAAAACATGAAAGCGGGAGATATAATAAAAACTTCAAGAGTTATTCCCAGGATACCAGGTAAAACTAAACGTAATTCCTGTAAACAAGTAAAATAAATTGTATCGTTGAAACACAGTACGCCCTAATGATGGAGATGCTTATCCTCTGGGTGCCTTACCTGTGGGAACAAAAATTCATAACTTGGAAAAGAACCCCGGAATCCCTTGCCATTTGATTCACGCTGCAGGCACTTTTGGCACAATCTTACGTAAGTTTGACGACAAGGTTGTGGTACAAATGCCTTCAAAACGCGAGTTTGCCTTTGATAAAACGTGTATGGCTACAGTGGGTAAGAGTTGCAAACTGTTTTGTATGTATAAAATCTTTAACTAGTTTATACAATCATTAAATCTTTTAAGGACGCGTCAGCAATATTGATCATAATAAGCAGCACATTGGCTCTGCCCAACGAATGCGTGAGCTAGGTAATCGTCCTCGTTCAGGTTTGTGGCAACGAAAAGATGGTCGATTTGGGCGAAAGATTCGTAAACTTCCTCCTATGAGTTTAATTCCACCACCACCCGGAAAGCCTGCTGAAGTTATTAAGTTAACATTAGCATTGTAAATGTATATATAAGTTTATTAATATTCGTTAATAAATGGAAACATTTCCGTTTTTAAAAATATAGTTTATTTATTTACGCGATTTCTTCATCGAAAAACCTTGTCCCTGAAAAGTTTCTTCGGGCTCTTCATTTGATTCGATTTCTGCTACACGATCGCTTATAGGTTTAATAGTGCGGTCAAATTTCAGGACACCAAATTTGTAGTCATAGTCGGGAACACCTCTAGCCAGAACCTGCGGTAAAACAGATTAATAATTTTGTTTCATTATAGCCACACCTTTTCTACACAAAGCAACCCAAATGGTCGGGATTTTCAATGATTCTTAACCTATTAAACCTAACTACCTTTTTAACAACGGGCATATCCAGCTGAGAATCCTTTTTCTTTTTGCCGTCTAAACGTACTCCTGAACCCTTAAAAGTTTCAACGACCTCTTCCATAACGTGATCTTGCGCTTGCTCTTCTTGGGGTTGATCTGTCTTTGCTTGCGAAGGCTCTTTGTATCCCACAGGAGCTTCAAATTCCACCTTTAGCAGTCAATGAAGTTTAAATAGAATTTTGTAATAATTTTGTCCACAACTAATTGCTGTCAAGTCAGTAATTTGGTTTACATTTACTTACGTTCATATCACATTCAATTATGCTCACAGCATTCCCAGGCTTTGTCTCCAAAACACACAATTCATATACCTTTTTGTTGTACTTTATAGCAATAACATCGCCCGTAGTAAGGCAAGCAAAATTTCTTAAAGCATTTTCTAAAACTGCCTTTGGATTTGTTATATCCAAAAAATCTGTGCAGTGAGGCTGAAATTTTGAAAATTTTGCCACCGGCAATGACACACTTTCAATAGTTAATATATCTTCTTCTTCCAATAATAGATTATCCATCATCCAATATGGCAAAAAGCATTTTCCCTCATCAGCTACAAATTCCAAAACGCCGGCATGCGATGTTCTCCCCTTTTTCTTGTTAATCAATTTGAACAGCATTGGATACTCAACATTTAACCGCGTTAAAGAGTCTAAGGCAGAAGGGGGCATTATAACTGAAAAATAGAATTACATATATTATACATACATACATATATGCAAAACAATTCAATAAAAATTAAACATACTTTTTCCGCCGTTTTCAACGTCTTGTCTTTCGCTTCCTGGCATCATGGAAACGGAGAAACATTTGTAGGATGCCTTGAAACTGCGCCCGGCCTCAGGGAACATCATATTGAAGCCACTAAATTGAAACTTTTTCCTTTTATTACGTAATTAGTTCAATTAGAAATTTGATTAACAGCTTACCATCTTATTTCGATTTTACAGTTAAAGTTCTTTAATAATTATAATCCTAATGTAAAGTGCGTAAATTTTATTTCTTTTGTTATTGTGTACTCTTTGATTGATGTATACTTTTGGCGAATAACAGCAAAAACAATTGTCATCATTCACAATAGTGATAATAGTAGATCCATTCGAGTACTTATCCAGACAACAAACAATAGTACTCCTGTCTTGGTTTATGTCGCATGTGAAAAGAAGGAAAAGCAAATCTAAAAATAAGTCTATATAAACTGTATATGTTAAAAAAAAAAAAACGTTCACAACTTTCAAGTCATTGTTCCAATGAGCGTATGAGCTTATTTATACGGTGATTTAAAGCCCTGTCTTTATTTCCCATTTCCTTTTAAAAATGCTTGATATTTTTAAAAAGCATCAAGTACGAGTGGAAAAGCCGAGCGACAGGTGTTGCGCGCACAGAGATCCGTGCTGCTCCCCTTTTTGGACAACGGTAAGTCCTCTGTTTTCTCCTATTTATTTCATTATCCCCCTAACTCCCATGTGCACCAGCCCAATACAAATGTCTTTTTCTATAATTGTTGTTATAAAAAATCCTTTGCTATTTTTTATCCTTTTCCGATATAGTCAAGGGAACAAATCTAGTTTACCAACGCAGCCAGAAAGTGTAATGCAGCTGCAAATGAAATAAAAAGTACGAGGACATAGGATGATAGAATATTGAAAACACTAAGAAAATGTCAAATAACAATACAGTTTTCTCAACTTATTTTCAGATATTTATAGTTATTGCGACATCTTCTTTTCATCTCAATAAAACTTAAAATTTAAAACTTAAATTTTAAGGAAAAAGTGCAGCATACAGGCAAAACTTTTTCAGAAAAGAAAACGGCATTAGTTTCCTAGTTATGGGCCGAAGAAGTTTTCACACATACATTCAATTTTCTAAATGTTTCAATCTATATGGTCAATATTAGTATCATTTGAAAGCTTAGGAATATATATCATCAAATACAGTAAAATGACTGAACCCCTTAGCGCGGTAACATTGAAGTTTTGACAAAATTTTCTATCAAAGTATTACGTAATACATTTATATGTATGTACATCTACATATATTAATTAAAATCCAACAAAAACTTTATTAAATAATAAAGACCGGCTTCGCATAGCCAGTCTTTGGCAGGGTGCAAGGATTCGCTCTTCTATGGTATAACCAACACCGGCTTCGCTAATAAAAGTTTTTTAAATTCGATTTTTGTACATTGAGTTTTTAGTTTAAGTTTTTCCTTTCACAAGTTTTTTCTTAAGAAGGATGTTTTACAATACAAATTTGCCGTCATCAATAATTTTTGATTGAAGAAGACAAGAAAAATAACAATTAAATCTTTAGCTGGGGGACTGTTTTTTGCATAGCCGGATGCAGGGATTCTCTCCTGATTATTATAAAAGATTTATTCACAAGCTTTTAAATGATGCCAATATTGGCACATTTGATCATTTCTTTGGTCTAAGCGTTTCCCCCAAATATTGTTATTTAGCATTTTCTTATTATTTAAGTTTTCTATCACCCTATGTACTTTTTATTTCATTTGGAGCTGCGTTGGTAAACTAGTTAGACGATTAAAAATAAAATAATTATAAGAACTAATAAATGAGTTAATAAAAATAACGACAGAAAACTTAACTTTTTTCGATGTGGCACTTTTCAGTACAAAGAAAAGACATGGCTTCAAATTATAACGAGAATGTGGTATATGTGTTTTTTTTTTCTCGCTTTTACAACTAATTAATTTTACATGTTCAGCTTTTTCGAACGATTTTTAGAATAATATCTTGGTCTAATAATTTTAGTTTTTTCCATAAAAAAAACTTTTTCATTTTCGTGCGTAAATAGCACAAAAATCTTGTAGTTATATGAATTAGCAAAAAAAAAAACGGATATTTATATTGTGATTCATCTGGTGGGTAATTTCAAATATGGTAAGACTGATTGAAGGCGAATTGATATCTTCGCTTTGTTTACATGAGTATCAGTGTTGCCGGCATATCTTTTTGATTGCTTTTTACAGCACTAAATAAAATAAGTAGATAAATAATTTAAACAATTAACAATTTCGGTTTTGTTTCTGAAGAATTTGAACCGTCAGTTTGTAATTGTATTAAACATTTCGAAATGATACATACACTCAGTTTTTATTATTTTTGAAAATAAAGGAAGTATTTAATTTGCATCACAATGCAGCAATTATGATAGAAATCATAATAGAAAAAGCTAATCTTTTGTCTACAGAAATTTAAAAATCAAATATTGAATTTAAAACAAGTAATGGCTGGATTAACAATTTTCAATCGTGATATGGAATAAATTTTTATATAAAATTTTTGTTTGTATATTTGTACAACGCGTTATAGTTCAAGTTTTTTACTCTCTTAAGTTTTTTCTTAAGAAAGATTTTTTACAATACAAGTTTGGTGTGATCAATAATTTTTGATTGAAGAAGACAAGAAAAATAATAATCAAATCTTGAGCTGGGGGACAACTAGCTGTTTCGTAGTCGCTACACTACTCATCAGCAACCACTGGGATTTGAACTCGGATCATGATATGCTGCTTTAGCCACTCAGCCACAAATCCATTTAACTATTCTCTACCTATATTCATCTCATATTGAATCACATGAATTTTGTTAATTGCCTACAATGTTTGTACAGCGTTTGCTGTTTCAGAACTAACGGTATTTTTTTTTTTTTTTTTGTTATTAACATACATATTTTTGTATTTTAATAATTCTCCGTACCCAGAGATGTAAATATTAATTTATTGAATTTTTGTTGAATTTTATAATTTTTATATTAAATTTTTACAATACAAATTTACTCTGATCAATAATTTTTGATTGAAGAAGACAATAAATATAATAATCAAATCTTTAGCTGGGGGCAACTAGCTGAGTTGTTTACGAAGTACAGGAGGAAACAACTAGATAAAACAAAGATAATAGAAATTATACTGCAATCAGTTTTTGCTTACATCTTAAAATTAATATTTAAATTGCCTTAATTGGTTCTCAAATCTAATGGAAAAAAATTTGATTCAAATAAAAATAATATTTGATAAGCTAACACCAAGATATGTCTCATCATATAAAAAGGCTGACTAATATACAAGAGCAGACCTGCCTTGGATCTGAAAACAAAACCACAAAAAAGCTCCTTTCATTTGTTGTTGGTATCGACATCAAGCATTGTGTGGTCAAAAAAATTTCCCGACCGCTCAGGTTTTTTAGACATCAGCAGAGCAAGACTTGTTCCGACGATGAAGAACCAGTTTATAAAAAAGAAAATGAATTTATTCATATTCTGTGCTTAGATGGTGTTCCAAACTATTATATAAGTCTTGATATTTTGATTAGATTTAATGATATTTGTTGCGACTATCAGAAAATCTAATGTACCATTACATTTTGTGTTCACACCATGCAATTGATGTGAAATATTTGTAGATAGTAAACATCCAATTTGGCCAACGTGTAGTTTTAAAATTTTTATTATTTGCTTTTGTAAAAAATTCAAATCTGATCCAATGAAAAATCTCATTACTTAAACGAAGTTTTAAAAATATTTATAAAGTATTATTTGAAGCTTAGACAAGTTTAATACAAAGTGTGATAGTCTGAAGTGCCCTTTAATTTCTACAATGAAGATAAGCTTTTATACAATTTTAAGTATTATTACAAGAAAACATATTCTTAATTAACTTTGTGTGCTTCTTCTTCCACCACTTCGCTGCTTGACATGTTTGGCAAGAAGCAGTTTGTGTGGTTTATTTGGGGCTTACCGTGTGCGGGACTTAAGCCTCAAAGTAATGGAATTGTTAGAAATATTGTTCGCTATGCTTTTAGCATAAGAATTCATGAACTTAACCGCGTTTCTGATATGGTTCCAATTTTTCTGAAGTGTACTTTTGATGATTATTTACAGTTACGTATTTTTTATAAAATTATGAAAACGAGTTGTCCTTTGTCTCTTGTTTTTTTTTTCACTTATTAATTTATTGAATCTTCACAAAGTGAACTAACAATAAGTATTCAAATCTTAATACTAAATACATAAAATTAATTAAGTCCAGCCAATGCTAGACAAAAATGTTTTATTTTGCACGGTCATATCGGTAAAATCACCTATTGAACGTTCTGGTGGTGGCAATGGTATCCCTCCTTCTCAACCGAGAGTGGCCTTCAAAATTAAGTATATTGCGTGCAAGAGGATTTGTCTCTAGTAAATGCTTTTTCCTTTATTAGTTCAACACGTAATATTCTAATTGACGTTCCTTTGGGCCATTTTGCTGTTTTCGATAAATCTTTTGTTGTTGGAGTCCACCGTACTTAGAGTCACCTTCCAAGGCCTCTTTAACTCTTCCCATATTCCTATTCAAGTTACAAGAAAAAACTGTTGGATTATTCAAACCGGGACGTGGAGTTGCGATAGTTTTTAATCTACTCTGTTCTTTGTATTATTGTTATGTGTTTTAGCGTTACAATAGACATTTTCCACCTTCTTTGCTTATGAGTACATAATTATAATTTTATTATAATTGTATTATTAGTTTATTTCTTGCAGTATTTGTGTTCATGGCTAGTGTGCCTCTTTATATTTTTATAAATTATATTTGTTTTATGCTTCTTCTTTTTTATTGCTTTACACTTTGGGTAACATAGAAATTTTGCAAACAGTTCATGTATAATTGGCCGTGAAGGCTTTCTTTGTATTAAAGTTAAATAAATAAAATATGATTAGTATTAATTTTTAAAACAAAAACATTTTGATTTTAATTCTTTGATGTGTAGCTTATAAAATGTTGAGCGGCAACACTGACTACAGATGCAGAAAAAAAGAGCAAGACGAACTCGCCTTGGAAAAGAGAGAAAAGCTAAAAAGAACAATTGCGTTAAAACCAAGGCGAATTCGACTTGGTTAAAATGTTTTTTGCAGAGTAGTGCCATTCTAGTTAGAGTAACGTATAAACCAGCATAACGTGCTATATATTTAAACCATAAAGTACATTTAAAACAAGAAAATAAAATTTGAACTTAAACACTGTAGAATTAAAAGGACTAACTGTCGCATAACAGAAAAAACTGTTCATAAGACTATAGTGAGAAAGAATAAAGTTCTGCTTTGACACCGTAAAAAAAAAAAAAAAATTGGGGCCGACTTACCAAATAAATAGTGAAATATAAGTTAAACTAAAAGTTGTTGTTAAACAAGTGAGTTAATAAAATTTTTAATTATTTTTTATAAAAAAGTGTATGCATGTAGACATGTGGAATATATAACTTTTTTAAAGTGATGTACAGTAAAAGGGCGTAGGAAGAGGACAAATTGTCAGCTTAATCATCGCCAGTACATATGTACATATACATATAAGAATAAAATAATCCTTGAAAGTTTTATAACAAAGTAAATGTCAATATTTGTTTCATATAAATTTTAAAAATATTGAAATTTTCCAATCATGCAAATTTGACTAATTTTTATAAACACAATTGTACAAAGAATTATTGCTTAAAGTATATTGTTGTTGGTGTTTTCTTCATGAATGTTTTTTGCTTTCTTTTCGCATGCAAGTGTGTATGTATGTACATGTATATATAAATAGTACGTCAGACAAACGTTAAGTAAAAAAATATATACATAGGTGTATTGAGTTATTTTGATAAAAATCAATAAATCTCTACAAGTTGTTCCTGCTCAAAAGAGGTGGTTTGATAGGTTTGTGGCGTCTGGAGAAAAATAAAAAACAAGGCGCCAAACATCTAATTTTTATATAAAAAAAAAAACGCGACAGTCATGTGGCAAGAACAATTCCATAAAAACACCCTCTTCTCCTAACTTATTAAATTTGATGTTAAATTGATATAAGCGCACATACTTATGTATTGTACACGTTTAAATACATACATAGGTATATAGGTATACGAGTATGTAAAATATGTACATACATACGTAAGCAATTTTGGTATTGAATTATGCAATTGAATTTTTAATTTCCAATAACGCCGATAGGTAGCTAGTTACCACACATCCTGGCAAAATTTTTGTTGGGAAAAATTGATTATTTTAGTACCATTAATTTCTTAGGTATGTATGTACATAAATATGTATACACAAGTAAGAACTTTTACGTACATACTTGCCTACGTACATATTACCTAAAGTACAGTTTGGAATTAATCCTTTTTTTTAATTTAAATCCCTTTGTTTATGCCCAGCTGGCATTTTGTATTATAATCGAATACTATAAATCGCATTTTTCCAGAAATTAATTTATGTTTTTTGTTGTGTTTCTAATACGATTCATACAAATTCATCTCGTCGCAAAGATTTAATGGAATGGATTCATCAGTTAGGGACTTAAGAAGCAATGATACAAAATAGTTTCACTTTTTTTTGAACGAAACATAAAACGCACCCAGAATTTTTAGAAGGAATCCTATCGGCAACTATGATGAAACTGTTGGTCGAGTACTCTACCAAATCACCTCAACTCTCACTTATGGTTATAATGATCGGTGCCAGAATGAAGATTTTATCTTAATTTTGAAGATGTTACAATTAAAATAAGATTTGAAGATTTTTGTCTCAAAATTAAAGTTTTTCGAGATTTTGTACTCTAATAAATAATGAGAGTTAGTTGTAAACATCTGATGTATAGGTGTGCTCAATGAGATCTCGGACTAGTTCGGACTAATGAGAGTAAAAAGCAAATTACTCTCAAAGTTTCCAAATTTTACCCAAAACTGCTAGAACGTAAAAAACCACAATTATACATCTTGTAATACTAGTGCTGCTTACTTTTTAGATTGAAGTATATTTTAGTGATTTTAGACGCTTAAAACGCATAACATCATATAAACAAAAGATTTGCGTTATTGGCAGAATCTGTAAAATTAAATGTACTGTAAAATTTTCAATATTTTATCGTACATATTTATAAAATGAAAAGCCAAATAACAATTGCATGTTTTGTTTACAACTTCACAACGTTATTTTTAGTTTGGGCAACCTTCCATTTTATTTTTAACTAATTTTTAAACAAAAATTTTTTCCAATTTGTAAATTTTCCGTTTCATAAGTAAAACAGCTGATTATTCAATTCTAGTCCGAACTTACCCAAAGAAAAAGTTCGGGCTAAGTTGTACTGGAAATGAAGAAATTACTCTCTCATTTGCTCTCAAAATTGCACAAAAATTTTTACGTGGAACGCTTTTGGACTACTTTGTACTAGTTCGGACTGCCTCGTTATTCACGTGGAACACACTTAATATTGACATACTTAATCACCCTTATCGTGAATAAGATGGGGAATAGTTGTTCCCATAAAATTTCCAATTCCCTGGAAGGGGAAATTGCTATCCTAAAATTCATGGGAATTCTTTTGGTGCTATCAGTACGCAGTGAATGTAAAATATGTAAGAAGAGTGATTAATATAATATCAAACTGTTAGTGAAGCGAAGAAAAAGTGTGAAAATTAGTTTAATTGAAATTAAAAGAAAATATTTAGAATCGGAGCATTAATTGAACTACAAGAGGAAGAATCTCGACAACACCGAATTGCTCGTAAAAAATTTACGAAACGAATCTACTCTGTTGGAGTTACAGCTCCTAGAGGATAGGGATATAGACTTTTGCGGACAATCATTAACAGCGTGTTGGAAAAGAATAAAACTCCACACACTAGAACGTGCACAAGCAAAGTAGCTCACAGAGCTCACATGCCTTATATCAAGGAATCTGTGGCCGCATATTAACTCTAAGAGAACGTGGGAGCTATTAAAACTGACCCAGATCTCAACTAAGAGCGACTGTAGCAGTCATCACTGGACATTGCCCGTTTGGGAACCATGCCAGAAGACTAGGCCGACCGCATAACGACTTCTGTAGAAGTTGCCCAGGCGAGGAGGAGGCGATTCTTCATCTCCTCGGCACATGCCCGGCGTTGGAGCATCATCGTCTAAGATACTTAGGCGAGCGGAGCTTCAACAGCCTATCTTGTCTGGCCTCGGTCAAACCGACCGCACTAGCCTCTTTCATAAGAAGCAGCGGATGGCTAGTATAGCAGCATGTAACGCTACACCAAAAGGTTCCCGCCTTTCCTTCCCATCCCCGCCCATCCTTTCCACTCACATTATATTCCTTTAACTTCTTTTTCTTCACTCCACTATCTTACTTTTCAGGCAGTCACAAAGGGAACGACTACATGAACCTAGACTATTCTGGGGTATCCAGCGGCCTGCCTACCTAACTTAACCTAACCTACTTATTCTATTAACAAATTGTGCTTGTACCTACATAACTTTTTTTGTTTTGGATTTATTCAACATTGTAGGGTAAATAAAACCGCATTTATGAGACCTGAGAGGCCAACGGAATGTGTAGAGTCTTGAAATCAGTTCATTGAGAAATTATTGCCTCAATTCTGTCATTCCCCTCAATTCGTGGCTATGTGACAAGTTACCCAAGGTTGGACCCGACAATGAACCTCGAAGATGGAGTGTCTGTTTGTTAGAATTACTTCATATTCGACATTTTTGTTTGTTTACATTGCAGTTTAAAACAAAATGTGCCTCGTCAGACATAGAAATTTTAGTTCAAGACGTGTTCATCTTCTGACACCATTTGAATGATCTTCTCACAAAATTTCAAACGAATCGTGAAGTCTCTAGGGTTTAGTTTGTTTGCTAATTGAATTTTATATAGAAAAAATAAGATCTCAATGACAAGTGCTCCTTGCGATTGTGCCACGCTGGACAAAATTCTTCACGAGCCTCATTATAGTCCATCTGCTAGGAGGAGTGCCGCCAAAAGTGCGCTTATATTTTCGGTAAAATAAATTATGGATTACTACCTTCGCATAGCGAAGGTAGTAAGTATGGCTTTGAGCTAAATTGTAGAACTTGATTCTAATATTTATTAATTTCATTTGATATTTAATTATTTGATCTTGTTTATGTAAATATTTCTTATTTTTGCAGCTAAAGATCGTTTTTTATTTTTTATAAAAAATTCAACAGTATTTATTTTGTTATCGAAATATTGAAAATAAATACTGTTGAATTTTTTATAAAAAATAAAAAACAATCTTTAGCTGCAAAAATAAGAAATATTTATTTATTATTTTTTTACGAGACGTGATCACCAACTCTTTAGTTAAAATGTATCATACTATTCGATTACTAATAAATCTCCTGCGGCGATGATCAGCTTTATTTTTATTATTATCCGTAATACTGATTATAATAAAAATTCTCTTGAAGAATTTGGAAAAAGCCAATGAGACGTTGAGAAGCAGATAAAGTAAATTTGTTTTATTTGCATCGTACAAAAATGTAAAAGCTGACCACAATAAAAAACTTGGTCTTAAACCAAAAACAAATTTTTTTGATTTTGTTTTCTATTACTTTAAATATATTTGTATGCAGATACCTACCAAAATATAAAACCTGTATGTAAATTTGACTAAACATATTAGTTTTATTTGAATCCCTACTAAAAACTGTTGAATGATTGGTCGCATTAACGATATAAATGGCGTTGATTTTCGGCAGTGTTATACAAAAATCTTGGGGGAAAATGTGCTAAAGTTGTTAAAAAAAGAAAATCAAGAAATAGTGCTAAAATTCGGCTTAAATAATAATTACTCGTATAAAAGGTTTTCATTAATAAAAAACGTCTGTTTAGAATACAGCGCTTAATTCACAATAATGACTTCTAATAACAAAATATTGAAAACACTGATTTTGGTATCCATAAAGAAAATAAAGCAAAAGAGCACATCAAATCCTTAAGGATGTTTGGTCATTGTTCTCTCAACTAGATGGAGATTGGATTTTTTAGATGTATATATGATATGTATTTGTATGTGTATATTTCAAAACAGCTGTCAAACATTCATGCGTCCATTAACGCAAACTGTACTAAAAGTTTTAAGTTTTAGTACAGTCCTTGTGTCTCTTAGAATTTAAAATCACGTGTATTTTGATTAATTTCATATGAATTAGAACATATGTAGTCTGTATATACTTACATATGTATGCATGTGTTTAATGTTCATTTTATTAACGTGGAAATAAAATACGTAAAAAATTGTTTGCTGGTTTGAAACAAAGAACAATAAATATAAAAAATTAAACATATAGATGTATGTACATGTTTTTATACTTAATACATAAAATATGATTGTATGTATGTCTGTTTATATATGCATGTATGTATGTTTATATATGTATGAATGTCTGCTTATATATTAATGTAGGATGTCGTATTAGGTAACCCGAATGTTCGTCGCGAAATTGCTTTTAGAAATAAAACTAAAAACCAATTGATAAAAAAAATTTGACAAGGGATTTTATACCAACTGTGAGTACTAATACATATATTTGTGTTTGCATGAATATCGTACATATTGTATGTACGAGTATGTTTAAAATTTTTAAAACAGGAATTTCATCAACATGATAACAATCATCTCCTAAGTGTCAAAAACCTTTTAATATCTACATATGTCTACACATAATTATGTGTGTTGTATGTAGAGCCATCTTCTTGATTGTTTTCATGCAATAAACTAAAACGAAAACTAACTAACATGTATGTAGGTACATACATACTTACACACAGACGTTACATACAATACGTAACACCGTAAATACGTTATCAGCTAAATTTTTGAAAATCCACTATTAAAAAATTATTCCAAGACTGAAAAATGAGCTTAATAAAATTGTCATATAAAATAAACATTTGTAAAGTATGTAGGTAGTTTACATAATTTGTTCAAATTTGCATTAAAATTAACTTCGTACCTTATTTTATTTATTTAAACTAAATACAAAAAATACAACTAAAAAAGTAAAAGTAAATAAAGAAAGGAGAATAAATAACTAGAAATAATTAAAATGAAAAAATAATAAAAGAAGAAAGTAAAACAAATAAAAAAAAAATGGATAAAAAAATTTAAAAATAAATTAATAAGAAAATAATTAAATAAAAATAATCACTAAAAGAAGTAAATAAATAAAAACAAATTAAAATAAATAAATAAAGCAATAAATTAAAAAAAAACGAAAACAAAATATAAATAAAAATAAATAAATATAAAAAAGAAATAAAAGAATAAATAAAAAAATAACAAAAAATATAATATAAAAAGAACATAAACAAAATATATAGGAAAGAAAAATAATGAAAAGATAATAAAAAAATTTGTGAATAAAAAACTAAATAAAAAAAAATTAATTAAATTAAATACATAAAGAAATATATAAAAAATAAATAAATAACAAAATATAAAAATAAATGATTGAAATAAATAAACAAAAAATAAAAGTAAATAAATAAATAGATGAAAAAAATAAATACGTAAATGAAAAAATAAGTCAAAAAAGAATATATATATATAAATCTAAAAAGAAAATATATAAATAATAAAAAAGAATTAATAAAAAATCAGATAAATAAAAAATATTAATGAATAAAATAAATATTTCTCATTTTTGCAGCTAAAGATCGTTTTATCTTATATAAAAAATTTAACAGTATTTATTTTCAATATTTCGATAACAATTTGTTATCATATCATTATAATTAAATATATAAATAAATAAAAATAAAATATTTTCAAAAATAAGTAAATTAATCAGATAAATAATTAAGATAAATAAAAATTAATAAAAATATTAATAAATAAAAAATAAACGAAAATGTGAATAAAAAAACAAGTAAAAAATAAATTAACAGAAATAAATAAAAAAGCTAACTAAATATAAAAAATAAAATAAAATAAAAAATAAAAATATAAATATAAATAAAAAAATAACAAAGAAATTAAAACAAATATATAAAAAATTAAAAACTTAATGAACAAAAAAATAAATTAAAATAAAATAAAAAATAATGAATAAAAATAAACAAGAAAAATTAAATAAATATTAAAAATAAATAAGTAAAAAATAAAAAACTAAATAAAATTAAAAAAAGAATAAATAAAAGTTTCATAACTATAAGTAAAAAAATTAAATAATTGAAAAAATAAATGAAAAAAATACATAAAGTTATAAATGAAAAAACTAGTTAAAAACATAGACAAATAAAAAAAAAATAGTAAAATGAAATAATATTTTTTGTTACTAGGTTTAATTTCTAAAACTTATTTTTCTTTAGATCTTTAGAAACGACAGTTTGCTTTTTAATGATCGATATATAGTACATATGTACATGCATATGCATACCCATTTCAGGCTTGCAGACTTGCAGTTGTGTCGCCTGCTCCAGACGAAATAAGAAAATTTAGTTGAATAATTGATGAGTTTTCTTGAACAACCAGCAGCTTTGTTTTGGTCTCAATATTAGTAAACTGTTAATAACGGTATACATACATATGTATGTAGGTATGTTCCCCGAAATATTTGTTGTGCAAATTGTCCTGTACTCTACAATTTCTCTCTATACATTTGTCCTCTCTATCTACTGGCGCTTGAAACAAGGAAAGTAAATTTTAGTTTTCTAATTTACCAAGAACTAAATATATGTATATGTATGTAGGTATTCACAATTGTTCCTCATCTTTCATTGTTCATTGAACATATTCCTTTTGTCTTCAATAAAGAACAATAGAAGTAATTACGACGTTATTACCGTACCTTTCCTCAAGTTCAAGGCAACAAATTATGCATGGTCGAATACATTGTTGACACCTACTTACTTGGTTATTAGGTTATAATATAAGTATATTCTTGTTTTATTGATATAACATGTGTAACTCTAAAAAATTCACCCGTTGTGTATGTACACGTAATTAATTATGCCATGAGGGGCGGGCATACACATAAATATGAACGAAAATAATTTTTTGATAATGGTTTTTTTGATATGTCGTAGTGGAACTATTTTTTCATACGAAAAAGGCTATCGAAAAATCGATTGCACTATATCGAGCTGTTCTAAAGAACAGCTCTCGCGTCATCGTAATTATTTTAATTATTAAGTGCGGTCAGGCCTGTTGTTCTTGTTGTTCGGTCTTCGAGAGTTTTGCGTCTCACTCGCACTGGTTAACGGTTTGCCTCAACTAAAAGCATTGGTTTACAGTTTTTTAGAGGTATTTCATTGTTAAGCACGCTGCAACTTCCTATCTGAAGGCATAAGCTCGTTATAGTTACTCACAACGACGCTGCAGTCATACTGTTAATACCATCTTGGGCATATGGTCTCCTTTACCCCGCCCATGCTGTGCATCCTATGCTTTGCAACTCTATAGTTACATAGTAATAGAAATAAACAAGATCAAATAATACGAATATTATACACATATGTACATATGTATATAGGTACTTATGTATAAAAGATCAGTGTTTTATTACATACTATATAAGCTATAATCGAATGAGCTGCATCAAATTAATTAAATAGCCGACACTGTGTTAATAAGTCTAAACAAATGACACACACACACATTGCAAAAATATATTGTAAAGTATTAATTTTGCGCTAAAATAAACTTACATATAAATCAAATCACAAGCTATGGTAATCATTTAAAAATATTTTAGCCGCATTTGTATTGCTTTATAAAATACAACTCAAAAACGTGACATTCTCAGATACAAAAGCACATACAAACATAGTAGGTATATGCATATGTACGTATGTATATAAGTACGTATGTAAGAAAAAATAATTGCTTAAAAGGTAGAAAATAGTTTGTAAGAAAGTATATGTACGTACATAAATACATGTTTATTTAAAGAAATGAGATTATATTTGTATATATTCATATACATACATATCTGTAAGTATGTATGTACGTAAGATTGATAAATTTTAAAAATCGAGTTTGACTACAGCACGAGTTTATCGCCTGATTCGTACCAAGCGCACTTCATCGCCGTGACATTCGTACATACATATACACATTAAAACATACATATATACATATGTATGTACTTACATATGTACATTTATAAATATTTATATTATACACATGTATGAATGTACATACCTATTTGCATTTATAAAATTCAAAAAGCAAAACTATAACAAAAAAAAAACAAGTAAGAGTGTAGTATATTCGGCTGGGCCGAATCTAAAATACCCTTCACGATAGTCACGAATATGTATAGTATATTAAAAATGTGACCTAAATATGCTCGGTTATATATGAACCGATATGGGAATTTTCTATTTTCTGTATTTTAGTAACCTTCTTTTATAACGAGAACTGCTTTTCAGCAAAAAAAAAAAAAAAAAATTTTTTTTTAATGGAAAAATCGGTTCAGGCTATATCTCGGGTATATATGGCCCGATATCGAAAATTTTAATTTTCCATATTTATATAACCTTATATCATTACCAGAACTGCTTTTGAGCACAACAAATTGTTTAAGTTCGCTTATGCGATATTTTCATGAAAAACCCGATTTAGGCTATATCTCGGGTATATCTGGAACGATATCAGAAATTTTAATTTTCTCTATTTTCGTAACCTTCTTTTATGACAAGAACTGCTTTTCAGCAAAAAAAAAAATGTTATTGGAAAAATCGGTTCAGGCTATATCTCGAGTATATATGGACCGATATCGGATATTTTCTTTTTCCATATTTATATAACCTTATTTCATTACCAGAACTGCTTTTGAGCACAAAAAAGTTGTTTAGTCGGCATTTTCATCAAAAAACCTGTTAGGCTATACACCGGGTATATATGAACCGATATCGGAAATTTTCATTTTCCATATTTATGTAACCTAATTTCATTACCAGAACTGCTTTTGAGCACAAAAAGTTGTTTAAGTTCGCTTACGCTGCATTTTCATGAAAACCCCGGTCTATGCTATATCTCGGGTATATATGGCCCGATATCGAAAATTTTTATTTTTCATATTTATATGACCCTATTTCATTACCAGAACTGCTTTTGAGCACAAAAAAACTGTTTAAGTTCGCTTACGCGATATTTTCATGAAAAACCCGATTTGGGCTATATCTCGGGTGTATATGGACCGACATCGAAAATTTTCATTTTTCATATTTATATAACCCTTTTTCATTACCAGAACTGCTTTGAGCACAAAAAAGTTGTTTAAGTTCGCTTACGCGGCATTTTCATGAAAACCCCGGTCTAGGCTATATCTCGGGTATATATGGACCGATATCGGAAATTTTCATTTTCCATATTTATGTAACCTAATTTCATTACCAGAATTGCTTTTGAGCACAAAAAAGTTGTTTAAGTTCGCTTACGCGGCATTTTCATGAAAACCCCGGTCTAGGCTATATCTCGGGTATATATGGACCGATATCGGAAATTTTCATTTTCCATATTTATGTAACCTAATTTCATTATGAGAACTGTTTTGAGCACAAAAAAGTTGTTTAAGTTCGCTTGCGCGACATTTTTATGAAAAACCCGATTTGGGCTATATCTCGGGTATATATGGACCGATATCGAAAATTTTCATTTTTCATATTTATATGACCCTATTTCATTACCAGAACTGATTTTGAGAACAAAAAAGTTGTTTAAGTTCGCTTACGCGACATTTTCATGAAAAACCCGATTTGGGCTATATCTCGGGTATATATGGACCGACATGGAAAATTTTCATTTCTCATATTTATATGACCCTATTTCATTACCAGAACTGCTTTTGAGCACAAAAAAGTTGTTTAAGTTCGCTTACGCGACGTTTTCATGAAAAACCCGATTTGGGCTATATCTCGAGTATATATGGACCGACATTGGAAATTTTCATTTTCCATATTTATGTAACCTAATTTCAATACCAGAACTGCTTTTGACCACAAAAAAGTTGTTTAAGTTCGCTTACGCGGCATTTTCATGAAAACCCCGGTCTAGGCTATATCTCGGGTATATATGGACCGATATCGGAAATTTTCATTTTCCATATTTATGTATCCTAATTTCAATACCAGAACTGCTTTTGACCACAAAAAAGTTGTTTAAGTTCGCTTACGCGGCATTTTCATGAAAACCCCGGTCTAGGCTATATCTCGGGTATATATGGACCGATATCGAAAATTTTCATTTTTCATATGACCCTATTTCCTTACCAGAACTGCTTTTGAGCACCAAAAAGTTGTTTAGGTTCGCTTACGCGACATTTTCATGAAAAACCAGGTTTGGGCTATATCTCGGGTATATATGGACCGATATCGGAAATTTTCATTTTCCATATTAATGTAACCTTATATAATTACCAGAACTGCTTTTGAGCAAAAAAAAGTTATTTAGCTTCACCTATGCGACATTTTCATTAAAAATCCGATTTGGGCTATATCTCGGGTATATATGGACCGATATCTGAAAAAAAAAATTTTTTGTCTTTTAGTCACCATGCTTAATAAGTGTGTGAAGTTTGAAGCAAAACGAACAACTTTTGTTTTCAAAAATTTTCATACAAAACTGCAAAAAAAATGGCTTTTTTCGGAATTTTGAATATATCTCAGCTATACGTGGACCGATATTACTGAATTTCAATAGCAAACCCATGAATCGATGGGGTAAAAGAATGGTGAAAGAAAAAAGTTTCTAAGTCTAATGGTTTTCTCAGAAACGGTATTTCAACAGCGGACAGACGGACAGACGGACATCGCTTAATCGACTTTTCCATTAATTCTGATTCAGAATATATATACTTTATAGGGTCGCAAAAAAAAAACTGTAGAAATTACAAACGGAATCACAAACTTATATATACCCTTTACATTTTTGTGAAGGGTATAAAAAGAGAATTCAATACAGTGAGTAAATAACAAAACTACACACATATGTATGTAGCTCTGCAAGAGTTTGTGAGTGGGGAGTAATTTTTTGCTTTGCTCACACGTTTATAAAATAGCATTCACATTTATTGTAGTATTTTTGCAACACGAACAAAACATGATTGAGTAATGAGCGCAGCATGTGATTAAATAACTTTGTTTATTAAAAACACAATTCAATACAATTTATTATAATTTTATTGTTTATACCTAATAGTTTGCATTTTAAACGTGTATTAACTGCTTGTGTTTCCGGCCTCCCTTAGGGGTGGGTTATTTGTTTGCTTAATTGGCAGCAGTGTTGCCATAATGTTCGTTCAGTCACTTGCCTTATGATTTTGTTTTTTTACTCTCACAGAAAAAAGAGAAAAAAAAAAATGCAGACAAAGTCACTAGGAGTAAGGTAATTTAAAAACTTGCGGTAATTAAGTAAATATTTTGAAGTTTCAGTTTCTATTATATATTAAAAATTATATGCAACGGGTATTTGAAATTAAATAAAATAAAGATGAATTTTTTAAATTGACGTGAAATTTATTTTATTCGAAAGGTAATTTTCGGGCGTTATAACTTAAATTGAATTCTGGCATTTGACCACATACATACAGTACTGGACAATTCAATGGAAACTTTTCTAAAAATTTATTTATTTATTTTTAGAAGTCGAAAATCAAAAATTATTTCTAAAGAAACTTGACAAGTATTTTAGAATTTCATTTTATAGATTCTTTTTGATATATAAACAAAAAAATAATAACATAAAAATAACGTAGTTCTAAAATTATAAAGAAAAATTAAAAGTATACAATTTTTGGGGTTCGACAAAACAATGGAAACTTTTACACTTCTGCACGAAAGATGACTAAAGCAAAATGTATTGATGAAAAAACGAGGCAAAATGCATAATAATTTACCGTTATTTTTTAAATTACTCTCTTGCCAGCTTCTTTTTTCAAATATTTTAAACACAAGAATCTTGAATACATAATTAGTAAAAATGGCTAGAGTCAAGATAAGTGAAGATTTAAAAATAAAAATAATAAATGATTTTAATGCTGGATTAAAACAAAAAACTATTTGTGATAAATATTCGATGAATAAATCAGCAATTTCGAAGATTATCAAGAAATTTCGTGAAACGGGTACTGTTAAAACACTGCATTCAGGAGGAAGACCACGTAAAACTACTCCAAGACAGGATAATTTAATATCAAGAGAGTTCAAAAAAGACCCCCAAATGGCATCAAGAGAGGTTAAAAATGATCTTGGATTGGATGTTAGCTCTCGAACAATTAGCCGTAGAGCCCGCGAGGCTGGTCTTGGTTGCTTCCGCCCTGCGAAAATAGCTCTGATATCGGAGAAAAACCGTGCTGCTCGTTTAAAATTTGCCAGAGAGCACATAAATTGGTCTAAAGAGAAATGGAACACTGTCCTTTTTTCAGACGAGTCCAAATATAATTTAAGGGGCAATGATGGAAGATCATTTGTAAGGCGGCCAAAGGGAAAGAGACTAGACCCAGTCAAGTTTGGAGGTGGCAATATTATGGTGTGGGGCTGTTTTTCTGGGCAAGGAATGGGCCCAATTCACATTATAAAGGATACAATGACTGGTGTCGGCTACAGATCCATTTTAAACGACATAATGTATCCATATGCAGAGGAGAACATGCCACTAATTTGGAGATTTCAGCATGACAATGATCCAAAACACACCTCTAGGGTTGTAACTGACTGGTTACAATCAAATGAGGTCCGTGTTTTGAAGTGGCCTGCCCAATCCCCGGATCTCAATCCCATAGAAAATCTATGGGAAATTGTAGAACGCAAGATAAGAACTCGAAATTACACATGGAAGGAAGATTTATCCAATGCAGTTTTGAGTGAATGGCAAAAGGTACCAAAGGATACAATTGACAAATTAATTGGGTCAATGCATCGTCGCTGTGATGCAGTAATTAAAAACAAAGGATACCCAACAAAATATTAATTTTTGATAATAGGCCGAAGGTTTTTATTGGAGTAAATTTTAAGTTTCCATTGTTTTGTCAATACCTCAAAATTTGATACTTTAAATTTTTCTTTATAATTTTAGAACTACGTTATTTTTATGTTATTATTTTTTTGTTTATATATCAAAAAGAATCTATAAAATGAAATTCTAAAATACTTGTGAAGTTTCTTTAGAAATAATTTTTGATTTTCGACTTCTAAAAATAAATAAATAAATTTTTAGAAAAGTTTCCATTGAATTGTCCAGTACTGTATGTACAGGGTGTCTCAGAACTTCAAGGTCAGGCCGAAACGGGGTGACAGGATTGATTGTAACCATCATGAGAAAAATCAGGAAAAAAAATCTATCCCATGCAGTTTGAAAATTATGGGCATTTACGAGGGCGGATTGATATCGAAGCTACCTAAGTAGGAAAACATTTTTTTTTTCAAAAACCATTTATTTCTCAACATAGTCTCCTTTTAGGTCAATACACTTAATAAGACGATATTCCAAACATCTGAATAATACGGTTTTGGGAACCCCTCAAAATACACGTTAGTTTCTTTTTCCTGCAAGCAATTTTTCAAGTTTGAAAACAGGAAAAATAAGAGCTAAATCTCGACTATAAGGTGGATGGTCAGCTAATTCGAAGCGTATTTCACGTAATTTTAGCATCGCATCTAATGCTGTGAGAATTGGTGTGTTGTCTTGAAGAAAGAACACTTTTTTCTTCTTTAAATGTGTTCTTTTTTTCTTGATTGCATCAATCAATCCAATAATGAACGATAATACTTTTCTGTGATTGTAAATTCTTTTTGAAGATAATCGCTGAGCAATATTCCGTGTGCATCCCAAAATACAGAGACCATAACCTTGCCAGCCGATTTCACTGGCTTCGCCTTCTTCGAAGCACTTCCATCAGCTTCCACCCATTGTTTCGATTGATTTTTGGTTTCAGGCGTATAATAGTGGACTCACGTTTCTTCAACAATTATTAATCGTCGCCAAAAATCAACAGGATTACGTTTACCATGTTCCACACTGAGCAAACGCGGCACTCATCTTGCCCATAGCTCTTTCATATGCATAGCATTGAACATACGTTCATATTATATGTTTACCATTCAACATTCTCACGTAACTTGATCCCCGATCGCCGGATTTTCTTGATATTTTCTTCAGTAACCACCTCTTTCGGCCTTCGTGTTGATAGTATTGGTGCTGTGCTTGTTCGGCCGCGTTTAAATTCAGTAATTCAATATTTTACCATTTAATCTCACGGAGTAGATCCACCGTAATGCTTATCGAGCTTTTCGCCGTTTTCCCTTTCAAATAATAGTGTTTAATCACTGCACAAAATTCAGTTTTCCCAAACGACTACAACAAATAACCTAATCGATTAATTTGGTTGAAATTTTAACAGCTGAGATTTGACAGATCGTAGTTAAAAAACAAATTATGTTTGTGCTACCATCTAGCGCTAGGTAGATTCAATATCTTTCCTCCCTCGTATTAAAAAACTGGAAATTTGGCCAATTGTAAACATCGGTTATTGTGATTAATTTTTATTATTTTTGTTCATTTAAACTTTGGAACCGTAACCATAAATATTATTTCTAGAATCACAGTCAAAATCAGTTAAAAAAAATATACTAAAGTATATTTTTTGGTACCGTCAATCGTAGCAAAACGCTTTACTTTCATCGGTGTCTTCAGTTTTGGAAAGAGGTAAAGTCAGCGGGGGCCAAGTCCGGTGAATACGGTGGTTGAGGCATGATAACGGTTTTGTTTTTGGCCAAAAACTCACGCACAAGCATCGATGTGTGAGCTGATGCGCTATCAAGGTACAAAATCCATGATTGTTTTTTCCACAATTCTGTGCGTTTCTGACGAATTGCTTAGTGCAAATGGCGCATAACTTCAAGGTAATATTTCTTATTGACCGTACGACCTTGTGGCAAGAATTCATGATGCACCCACCACGCCATTGCAGTCGAACAAAACAGTGAGCAAAACCTTAATACTTGACCGAACTTGACGTGCTTTTTTCGGTCTTGGACGCTTCCCAATCAATTGCCTTGGCAAGTGCTATTAAAAGTTCGCGCATTTAATCAGAAATGTAAAATGGTACAATACTTGTTAGTTTCATACTAAAAAACAAAAGAGTGAGAAAATAAAGATCTCTAGTAATCCGATGTTCTTAATTTAATGTGCTTGGTAGGTTCTTAATTTTATGGCAAAATGATAAGAGAGATGGTGGACATGTTTGCCATGAGTGAGTGAGTCAGATAGTGACACCACTTTTGTCCCGTTTCGGCTTGACGCTGAGTTCTGGGACACCATGTATTGCAGGAAAAATTTCTACATGTAAACACTAACACAAGTTTAAAGAATGAATAGAAAAAGTGTATCTGATAACACTTCACGGCGGGGCTCCTCTCTTTTTATTTATGGTTCTGACTCATTTCTAGATCAACAATTTATTGGCATAACTTTTTTTTTATTTAATAATGTGTAATTTATGTTGTGTATTTGTAGGTACTATGTACATATACATATGTATGTATTTATCTCTTGGTACATTTGTTTTAATAAATTTATTTGCATATACATACATAACCAATAATTAAATGAGTTTAAAGGCTAGCACCTTTTATTTTTATCTGTTTCCTAAACCAATTGAAATTAATGTTTTTATTAACAACAATTTAAGATTGCGTGTTGTTGTTGTGTTTATTTTTAATTAATAATAGCCCAGCCGGCAATTTAGTTAACTTGCAATAATTTTTTATGAACTTTTCTACAAGTGCTTATGAATCACATTGCGAAGACTCCTCACACGGAAAATGCGTTACATAGAAAAAATTTGTGTATCTAAGAAATTAAAAAGCAAGATTAAATGTTAGATACTCATTTAATTAGCTACATATATGTACATATATAAATTAACTAGAAGTCACTTCCATTAAAAAGATTTATTTTATCTCGAGTATATATGGACCAATAACGGAATTTTTTATTTTCTGTATATTGGTAACCTCCTTTTATAACTAGAACTGCTTTTAAGCACAAACATTTTTTTTAATGGAAAAATTCTCTTAGGCTATATCACAGACCGATATTGGATGTATGGACCGATATCAGAATTTTTCATTTTTGGTAACCTCCTTATATTACCAGAACTGCTTTTAAGCAAAACCATATGTTTAAGTTCGCTTACGCGACATTTTCATGAAAAAATTGGTTTAGACTATATCTCGGGTATACATACATACATATAAGGACCGATATCGTAAATTTTCATTTTCTATACTTTAGTGACCTCCTTATATTACTAGAACTACTTTTAAGCAAAACCACTTGTTTAAGTTCGCTGACGCGACATTTTCATGAAAAAATTGGTTTAGACTATATCTCGGGTATATATGGACCGATATCGTAAATTTTCATTTTCTATATTTTAGTGACCTCCTTATATCACTAGAACTGACTTTAAGCAAAACCAGTTGTTTAAGTTCGCTTACGCGACATTTTCATGAAAAAATTGGTTTAGACTATATCTCGGGTATACATACATACATATAAGGACCGATATCGTAAATTTTCATTTTCTATACTTTAGTGACCTCCTTATATTACTAGAACTACTTTTAAGCAAAACCACTTGTTTAAGTTCGCTGACGCGACATTTTCATGAAAAAATTGGTTTAGACTATATCTTGGGTATATATGGACCGATATCGTAAATTTTCATTTTCTATATTTTAGTGACCTCCTTATATCACTAGAACTGACTTTAAGCAAAACCAGTTGTTTAAGTTCGCTTACGCGACATTTTCATGAAAAAATTGGTTTAGACTATATCTCGGGTATACATACATATAAGGACCGATATCGTAAATTTTCATTTTCTATACTTTAGTGACCTCCTTATATTACTAGAACTACTTTTAAGCAAAAGCACTTGTTTAAGTTTGCTGACGCGACATTTTCATGAAAAAATTGGTTTAGACTATATCTCGGGTATATATACATATAAGGACCGATATCGTAAATTTTCATTTTCTATATTTTAGTGACCTCCTTATATTACTAGAACTGATTTTAAGCAAAACCAGTTGTTTAAGTTCGCTTACGCGACATTTTCATGAAAAAATTGGTTTAGACTATATCTCGGGTATACATACATATAAGGACCGATATGGGAAATTTTCATTGCAACGGCGGACAGACGGACATAGCTTAATCGAATTTTCTATCAATGCTGCTTCTGAATATGTATGGTTCTATGGACTTCATAAATGGAGTTTGCAATGTAACTTGCCAATGCATGGAGTTCATAAAAGCAGTAAAGTTATAGCATGTTCACACGAATGCTTATTTTCGAGGTTCGCGCTCTCATTCGTGGTTCGCGGCCCAATTTTGATTGAACCAACATGATTCGCCATACAAAATTTCATGAGCGAACCAACTTGGTTCATTTTGAATCTTGTTGCGAACCAAGCAAAAACTACTGTCATCTCCAAAATTGATATTAAATTATCGCTAGTTTATCTGAACTAGCTGCAAAAAAAATCCAAACAAAGTAAAAACAGATAATTAATGCATTTAAAATCAAAATAAACACATTGAAAATGTAAAAATTTGATACTTACATAAAGATTTAAATAAAAATTGAAAAAAGAATTAGTGAAACGTTTGCACAAAATATGTAAACATCAGTGTGAAGCAAAAAACAACCGTTTGAACACCTAGTTTCGCAATAGTGGTTCAGAGAGCGAACCAAGTGTTTCATATTACCGTCTGAACCAAGGCGAATTTATTAGGTGTGTTCATTTACTAAAAATTTTCACAAATTTGTAACAATTTTTACTAGAAAGCGTTCATTAACTCAAAAAATTTGCAACGAGAGAGCGTCAAAAGAGCGTACAAAATTGAGAGACAGAAAAATTCTTGCAAGTTTTTGCAAGTAAAATTTTTATTTGCAATAATTATTCAAACAGCTGTTTTGCGTTTGTGTTTACAAAACAATATTTCTAAATTAAGTTAAAAATGAAAATATTTTGAAAAATTTAAGAAATTGTAAGTGTATGTAAACTTTTAAAACGAGTATAAGTATTAAAAAGATAACAAATTGATTTTTGTGTAACTTAGGAACAACAGAGTTAAAATAAGACGTCTAGTGGCAATGAACTAAGCAACACGGTATGTAGCGCATCAATGGCAAAAGATGTTCCGGCAAATTTACTTGCTTGAATGTGTTTAAAACTTTTAGGGAAGCAATTAAATAGACACTTAGACACCTTCCATTTTTAATTATATTAATATTTTTGTAGTTTTAACCTCTGAAATGTTTTTGTTTCTTTAATTTTTACAGACCAACTATTATTTTTAGTATCGTAAATATTATGAGTACCTAGCTATTCGGTACTTTACAATTTCAAATTAATTTGAAATAAAAATGAAAATGCAGGCTGTTATAACGTATAAAGCAGCCCATACACATTTCAATTCAATTGTTGAGTCTTTCAATTGAATTGATTCTTGGCCACACACTTCATAAACTGAATAGGAAGATTTTCATTCAACTATCAGATTTAATGAAATTAAAGACAATTTAAAAAATTATTAACGGTCTCCTTGCAAAAAAAAACTACTCCTTGAATTGCACAACGACCGACTCAGTTACGAATTGAAGTGAAACGTGTATGGGATGCTATTTGAAAATAGATATTTTATTCAAAAGTAGCTAATCACCCTTATAGTGCTTAGTGTATTTTCACTATGCCTAGTCCTAGATTAAATAAAATTGTAAAACTTTTCATTATTCTATTACAAGCTGTACTCGAAAAACACCAGTCAAGACAATGCTGAATATAAATGACCATAATCACATTATTTTTATAATAACATTCATATACATATGTATAATTTGTCCAAAGGATATAATGGTAGTTATTAAGTACTTATACACAACAACACTACTCTAACTTGCAAATTTTTGCTAGTAAAGTGTTCATTTACTTTTTCACATTTTTGAGAGTAATTTTGAAAATTTTCTTGTTACTCTCTCGTTGCTAATTTTTACTAGTAAAGTAAATGAACACACCTATTATTAGGTGGATGCTTCGGCGAACTTCCGGTTAATATGGCGGCACTTTCGCTGTCAAGCTTTGTTTTCGGCGCCATTTAAATTTTTGTAGATGTTATTTATCAACTACTTTTGACAGCTTAAGTGTGAATTCGCCTTTTTACACAAACAAAATACCTGTTGTTTTTCTTATTGTTGTATTGTTGTAGCGAAGCGGCTACCTTGTTTTTTGTATCATAGTCTGAACATGGTATTAGTTTTGGCAATGCATCATGTTCATTATTGCATGGCAACACTTTTCAATATAGTCATTGTTTGTCAATTTCTGGCATGGTTTTTATTTGTGATTCTTTGTAAACATTTCAGTACACATCTTTAATGGCGGCAAAAATTTTGTGGTAGAAATGGCAGATTTGTGGTAAATAAAATCTAATTCAATATAAATATGTGATTTAATATGAAATTTTTTCTATATAGTGAAACAAAACTTTTGTCAATTTTTGCGTTCATAAATGTACCAAAATGTTACTGCATTATTTTACAAAGCAGAGTTGCCATTCAATATTACTTTACCTTGTAAATATGTTTCTTTGCAATGTTACAATGCAAACTGCATTTATGAAGGCAGCCTATACTTTATAGGAACGCAAATGAAAATTGTAGAAATTACAAACGGAATTATAAACTTATATATACCTTTTACATTTTTGTGAAGGGTATAATGATGTTTAATAGAAACAATTTGATGTGTTGCTGTGATAAGTAAGACCAAGTTTTACTAACACATATACAAATTTGATCAAATAGTTTGATGTGTGACCACGGTGTAGTGAAAATACACAATAAATGAATAATGCTTCGCTGGCATAACTTAAATGAAAGTTATTAAGTTATAAGTTATTAAAGTGTAAAAAGTTAATGACACCATAGCTCTATTCACAGTCTCGTGCAACTGGTATTGCATCATTGCATTTGCAAAAAGGTTAAGCATATTTTTACTCTACACTAACAAAATACACAGCAATGCACTTGCTAGTCTTAGGTGTATATGCAATACTTACCTATAGTTTTTAATTGCTCTACTTATGCACAAGTTAATTGCAAATCAACAGCTGACAATCAGCGATCCAAGCCAATTAGTTAATCACCGCTTAGTTGCCGTCGCTCATCCCGCATTCAAATAACACCAATCGATGTCTTTATGTAACTTAAAATCGCTTTTTCTATTAAAAAGTCCATTAATACACAAGATGAAAACAGGAAATGCCCCAGAATATCTCATCGAGCAAATTAGATATGTAGGAGACGTACAACCATGCAACTTAAGAAACGATGACAACTTCAGGCTTCCAAAGACATCCACAACAAATATGCAGAAATCACTACTACACAAAGGATTACAACTTTTCAATATGCACCCCTTTGAAATTAAAAATGAAATCATTTAAAAGAAAAATTGTATACTTCATTAGAAGAAATGTTATTTGAGATTTTTAAACTTACCATGTATTGTTAAATTAAAAGTATTTCAAATACTAGTAATAAATAAATAATAATAATAACTGCTCCATAAAGCTTTTTTTCGGCATATTAATTTTTGATTAAAATTTAAGCAAATTATTTTCTACTCTAATGATCAATCAGCTGTGAATTTCGTGCTGTGAAAAAAGTAGTGCAAACTAAACCAACAGAGGTGGTTCACAATTGATAGCATATATTTGCAATTGCATAAATTTGCAATCACAAATGCATAAGACTGTGAATAGAGCTCATGTATTTACATGACACCATGCATTGACAAATATTTGTGTATTTTCTCAAATTCGCTTAGCTATATGATTTTTAGTAATAACTTTTAACTGTAAGTATTTTGATATTGTATTTTATTTTATTTTATTTTATTTTATTTTATTTTATTTTATTTTATTTTATTTTATTTTATTTTATTTTATTTTATTTTATTTTATTTTATTTTATTTTATTTTATTTTATTTTATTTTATTTTATTTTATTTTATTTTATTTTATTTTATTTTATTTTATTTTATTTTATTTTATTTTATTTTATTTTATTTTATTTTATTTTATTTTTCCTTTATGATAATTTTGTAAATATTTATTTTTGGTTGATCACTAGCACTATCCTTTATAAGACTCTGTATCTTGTTATGCTAGATAATAATAAATAAATAAATAATCTAGTTGCTGACTTCCAAAATATGTGTATAAAATATATATTTAATGAAAAAACAATCAGTTTTGAATTATTGAGATGTAAAGTTTTATTCTTAATAACAATGTCTTACATTATTCAAAAAAAAAAAAAAAATAAATAAATAAATAAATAATAATAATAATGAGAATTAAATCGAAAAATATAAAGGTATAGGCCGACTTCCTAAATGCAAAGCAATATTTACAATGCATACACTTCGTAAACGCATACGTAAACTTTCTGGCAACGTCCAATGTTCCTAATCGTTTGGCAACTCATTTTAATGAGTATCAACTGTCAGAATCGTGCATCATTTTTATTTTTTATGCAAACATTTTTATTTTTGATTACTTTTCTTCTCTTTCTTTTTTTGATGGTTTAGCCTGAGATAATTTCTGTGTTACTTCCATTTTTCCAAAAAAAATTTATTCAATTTTATAACATGTGTTTGACATTTATTTTATGTATGAGTTGCATAACGACGTTCCTAAATGTCGATAAAATGCAAAAAAATTTCTTTGCAACGCAAGATTGTACTTTGTACGCATCTTTTCAAATTATGCATTGCAACTTGCGTTTAGGAAGTCGACCATACATATATAACACATTAATATATGTAAACACATTTATTTATATTAAAAATTATTCTAACATAAGATGTTTTTTTTACCAAATCAATTTTTCCGCTCGGTTGTTGTAGGCTCCGGTGTAGCAAATATTTACACATTCATTCAATTTCGTTCGGTTTATTTGCACCCATAATGTCGTAAATAGCAAATAACTGAGAAAAGTGCATTTTTAGCTTATTTTGTTAAAAAAAAAAAAAAAAAATACATTTCGCTGTTTCTGTTTTATTAAACATACATACTGTGATGTTTATTGATGTTATTTTTTATTTTTTTGATTCATTTTGTTTTGAAAATTTCAACAAAATAAAGGCGACAAAATCAATATTAATCTAAGCTTGCATGTTGATGATGATGATGATTTCATGACAACAATTACAGTAGTGGTTGAAACTAATTGATAATAAAAAGCAAATATGCACTTGCCTACATATCTAAAATAAATAATCTAAAAAATCATAAAAAATTTGTGCATTTGAATATATATGTAAATGTTGTCCAAAATATCGGACGACCAACCCCATCCTCTAAAATATCGAGAGAATTACATATGAAAAAACCAACACTGTTGTCAAAATATCGAGGGAAATATATATGAAAAAAAAACACAAACCTGTTGTATAAGATACCGAGGGAATTAAAACCAACATTAATGTCAAAATATCGAGGGAATTATATATAAAAAAAAAAGTGAACCGTGTTGTCCAAAATATCGGACAAACTATGTATATGTAAAATAAAACCAAGCCTGTTGTCCGAAATATCAAGGGAATTATATAAGAAAAAGAAAAAAAAAACCAACACTGTTGTCAAAATATCGAGGGAATTATAGATATATGATAAAAACCCAAACCTGTTGTATAAAATATCGAGGGAAATAAAACCAACCCCAATGTCAAATTATCGAGGGAATTATATATAAAAAAACTGTTAGAAGCAAGAAATACATCTATATAAAAAAAATTTTTAACATTGCCATGTTAGTAGTCGTGGTTGGTGTTTTTATGGTAATACCCATATATAAAAAAACTATGGAATTTTTCTCAAGAAATTTTTTTTTTTCAAAAAATATTTAAAAAAAAAAAAATTTTTTTTTATTTAGAAATTTTTCTAAAAATAATTTTTGACAGCAAAGAATTATCTGTGTCGATTTTTTATTTCTATATCTATGTTGCAAAGTATAGGATGCATAGCATGGGTGGGGTGACGGAGACCATATGCCCAAGGTGGTATTAACAGTACGTTTGTTGCGTCGCTGTATGAGTAACCTCTAAAATAACTGTAAACCAATACAATTTGTTGAGACAAACCGTTAACCAGTGCGAAACTCTCGAAACCGAACAACAAAAACAACAGGCCTGACCGCACTTAAGAAACAATTACCATCACGCGAGAGCGGTTCTTCAGCCCAGAGCTGCTTTACGACTGTCAATTTTTTATATCGCAAAATTTTCTATATAAAATATTTTAACGAAATTTCTATATACATAAATAATTTTTATATCGTTTCTATGAACATATGTATGTATATAACTTTTTGTATAGATAATCTAGGTCAGGAGTGTCAAAATCCTATGCGCTTGATGCTCAATTGTTTTTGTAAAAGCGCTTAGCTATGCTCTTTAATACACACATAATGCGCTCAGCACACTAGCAATGAAAAATACACAAACAACTTTGTCTTATATCTTATGTGTACAGTGAAGAACACTGCTTTGCTTGTAAACATTACCGACAGCGTTTATCCGTGTAGATTTTGTTCTTGTAATTATGTTTTGTTTTTTACAACAAAAAATATTAAATGAAAGTAATTTTAACTTAAATGTATTGGTGTTTGCTCTTCCATATATAACTTTTGGGCACCCCCGATCTATGTACATTTTTGAAAGCGGTTAAATATTATTTGTACTACTAATGTTATCGTCACTGATGTATAAAGAGCCGGGGTGTTGTTGTTAAGAAAAATTGGTTGCTCCTAACTGTTATCTATATGTACTGTATATGTACATTTTACATACATACATGTATGCATAACTGTGCACATGTTCAATTTCTTGCTAAGAATGTGTAGATGTCAGTATTTTTGCACACAATGTCAAGGTCACTGTATACTACATATACACAATCATGCGAACGCCAGCTTGATTAAAATTTGTTGTCTTGTTAATTGTAACAAAACAAAAAAATATATATTGCTGTGTAATTTTACACACTTATGTACATTTTTATGCCTCTGGGACATAACAACACTCAATGTCATGTCATTGCGCTTTTTGATTTAACTCTTGTTCTTTGTTCAAATCAGTTCTGTAATGAAATTTAACATAATCTGCAAAAAAAAAATGGGATGGGGGAAAAACCTTTTTGATCTTAATTTTTACAGAATTTACAATGGAAATTACTTTTTACATACATATGTATATATGTATGTATGTCAGGAACACAACTGGGACGTTTATTTGTCGCCAAACTACATGCTATATTGAGAAACTCGACTTAAGCTTTTGCAGATGTCAATACGGCTTGCACTGGCAATTACTATTTGGAAATTTTAAGTCATTCATATCATGTAAATAAAATTTGAAGGCAAAACAACGTTTGCCTGGTCAGCTAGTCTATTAATAATATTAAAAAAAAAATCTTTTTTTTTATAATGCGTTAAATGCACTTCCATATTTGAAAATACGGACGAAATTCGCTATATGCATTAAACACATTGAAGACTGCAGGCTACCGACTACTACCTGTATATAGAATACATGTGATTATACGGAAATGATTACATTAACGGCAGCACGGCTACTTTTGTAGCTGTCAACAAAAGTAGCCGTAAACTAATTTATAATGTTGCTGGCGATTAAAAACAGGTTAGTTAAAAAAATGTTTTTATTTGTTCGTTTCGAAAGAACCCAAAAACGGATTGAATTCCGTTTTTGAAAGGAATTGAATTTTGTGAAATGGCTGATTGAGTACACAAAGTATTTTAGCATAAATCTGTATCACCAGATTTTTCAACATCTCTAAATTCTCCAACCAAAAATTTATTATCGGGTGTTAAATAGGTTGTCGCATAAAACAGTGTTGCCAAATCAATACTTCTGAAACAATATACCTAATACTTTTGACAATGTGATCTCACTTTTCATGTCAATTTGTTTTGTTAAAATACTTCTTTGTTTCGAAAATAACGCCATATTATTAAACAAAATTTGTTATCTTTAACCTTGTTAAATATTTTGTTTTAACTTTAACAAATAAATTGCAAAATTTCTATTTTAAATTTGCTACATAATCTATTTTTTAAATTAATTTATTATATCAAACAATGCACTTCAAACTATTGTTTTGAAAACAATACGAAAGTGACAATGCGAAATCAAATCCCATTATTTAAACCGCTATTTGGAGTAATTAATTCTAAATTCATTCAATACAAAGAGAGATATTTTTTTGTTTTATATATAGTACATATATGTTGATAAAAAAAATTATTTTAAATAAGTTTTTAATGCAAAAGCTAAATAATTTGTAGAACAATTACACAATTGGTAGAGGCATACTCGTACCCCTACTTACAGTGACTCACAGCTTATTTCAGCCAGCATTTGTTCAAAAGTTATAGTGCATATAATTTCGAAGTGAAACAGTAATTGAAAGAATTTTTATGGTAATTTATAGACAGCTTTCCGGACTAAAAAAAAACTTATGTATAGGTTTGATCAAAAAGTAACCGATATTTCCAATTTTTGTGAGTTATGTACATATCGCTCCTTTATTGCAACATAGTTATATCTCAAAAAATTAGCTTTTCCAGTTAACAATGCAGAATTATTAACAGTACTACATTTTAGATTGTGCCAAAAATTTATTCAAATTACTTTTAAACTGTTTCCTTTAGAAGATATTTTCTGAAAAATTTGAAATGCGTTTTTCTCGAAACAAACTTTTTTGGATTATGACTATGTTGCAATAAAGGAGCGATATGTTCGATTTTTGCATTTTTCTTTTTCTGTTATGTTGGTAGTACACATGTTTGTTATAATTATATGTTGGCAATATCAGCCATTTCGGATTGTCAGTTTGTTTTTGACAGATAAAAAGGTTAGTCGTGTTTTGGCGTGCTCATCGATTTTTTTTTACTAAATTTTGTGCAAAAACAACGTCGCATGAACATCGCTCAGGAGCTGTTGAACATCGTCAACGACGATTCAGATTTTCTCAAAAAGGTCATAACTGGTGACGAATCATGAGTGTATAGCTATAACATTGAAACCAAAGCCCAATCATCCCAATGGAAGCGTCCAGAAGAGTCAAGACCGAAAAAAGCACTTTAAGTTCGGCCAAATGTGAAAGTTTTGCTCATTGCTTTCTTCGACTGCTATGGCGTGCTGCATCATTAATTCTTTACACAAGCTTGTACGGTAAATAAGGAATACTACCTTGAAGATATGCGATGTTTGCGCGAAGCAATTCGTCAGAAACGCACAGAATTGTGGTAAAAACAATCATGGATTTTGCCCCATTCTAATGCTCCAGCCCACACTTCGATGCTTGTGCGTGAGTTTTTGGCCAAAAACAAAACCATTATCATTCCTCAACCACCGTATTCACCGGATATGGCCCCCGCAGACTTTTTCCTCTTCCCAAAAGTGAAAACACCGATGAAAGGAAATCGTTTTGCTACGATTGAGGAGATAAAAGAAAAATCGAAGCAGCTGTTGGCGATACGAAAACGCGCGTTTCAGAAGTATTTCGAGGATTGGAAAACACGCTGGCTGAGGGAGACTACTTTAAAGGGGGCAAGATAGTTATTGATGAATAAATAAATACTTTTTGAAAAAATTTAAAATAACGGCTACTTTTTTATCAGACCTCGTATATCAAAACTTCAGAGGTCCATAGCTTTAAAGGTCCATAACTCACCTCAACATACTGCACTGAAAGAATTCAAAGACCTCAAAATCAAATTCTTCGAACGATTACTGCAGCTCCATAGTACGTAAAAAACTCACGAATTCATAAGGATCTCTGTGTTCCTCTTGTAAAAGACGAATTTTCAAAGTAGGCAACAAGGTATATCAGTAAACTAGAACTTAACCCCAATCCTCTTGCACGCAATATACTTAATTTTGAAAGTCAGTCTCGGTTGAGAAGCAGGGATACCGTTGCCACCATCAGAACGTTAAATAGGCGATTTTACCGATATTGTTCGTGCAAAATAAAACATTTTTGTGTAGCTGTTGGCTGGATTTACTGCCTGTTTTTGCGAGACGCTTAAAGCAAACAAGAATCGGATTGCAGCTCGACGATTACATAACAATTGGGTTTACTGGACACTATTCGGTTTTATCCACTTACTTTCGAAAGCATTTACGTTGTATGAAGTCGTAGTGTTACCTATCTACTATAATTTAATATTTGTTTACTTTTGTTTATATGAAATATTTATTTTAATCATTAAGCACCCCATAAACGTTTCAACTCAGTTGGCAACTGAGTCGGTTGTTGTCCAAATCAAAGCGTGTATGGCTTTGTCAGTTGATTAGTTTGGCAGTTTTTGAGTTGGTTGAAGAAAAATTAAAATGTTTCGATTTTTTCAAGTTGACTAGCAAGACTTTCAATTTGATTGTGTTGTGTGTGTTCGAGTCTCTTGATCAGGTCTCAAAATTTATATTTGTAGTGTTTTTGCAAAGAGAACGTTATATATTTTGAAAATTGTCCATAATTTCATTGAATTTAATAGTTGAATGAAAATCTTTCAATTCAGTTTATGAAGTTTGTGGGCAATAATCAATTCAGTTGAGAAACTCAATTCACAATTGAATTGAAACGTGTATGGGCCGCTTTAAAAATAAATAGGAGAAAGGAAAAAAAAAACCAAAAATTTCTAAAATTTTTAGCAGCTATATATTTTTTAAACAAAAATTAAACATTTTTAAAACCAAAAAAATACATATCATATCACGTAAGTAGCAATATAGTATATGGCATTCTCGGTTGAAAAACGCAAATGTGCAAAACGTTAACGTTTTAATGTGAAGTACAGACGAATTCCCTCGTGAAAACAGGCTGTTAATTAAATTTGTGTGTTTAGTATTAAGATTTGAATACTTATTGTTAGTGCACTTTGTGAAGATTCAATAAATAAATGAATGGAAAAAAACTTTATTGTAGTAATTATATTTTTGGCCAACATATTTTGTTATTTGCTTTTTGCTTATTTTGCTGGTGAGGCCTAACGTTCTTTATGTCAATAAAAATGCAGAATTTTTATTACAAAAACTTTATATTTTCTTTTCTACCCCCTATATAATTTTTTTTCAATTCGGAGCTCTGTGCGTAAACTGGACTTGGACCGGAAAACATTTTGCTAGTCCTCATGTAAATTGTTTTCCATATAACTTCCCATTTCGGAATTCTGAAAGCTTTACCTGGTTGAAATTAGCTACGAACCACTGTACTTACATATGTGTAAATTGTTTGAAATTGAACCAAATATGCAAAAAACACTTAATTTTTATCACTAGATATTTCTTTAACATAATTTTTTTTTTTGCCTTTCTAGCTTCTACAAAACTTTAACTGATTTTTTTATTTCTTGTTTCTTTTTTCTTTGCAGACATGATTCTTCTTTTTAAAAGTTTATATAAAAAGTCAAGCTTTTCTGAACACCAGGTATGTATAAATCAGTACCCATAACTTACAGGAAACAGTGTCCCTGGAATGTTCTTTTTTCTGTTTGTTTTTGCAGACACACAACATCGTAACAACAACATTCTACTCGACATAACAAAGAAATTTGTTATTTTCAAAAGCCAACAACTAAATCAGAAGAATCCAAAGAAGATATTTATTCATTTTATTTATTATTGCACCTTTTCCTTAAAAACAAGTCACCTACAACAAAAAAGAAATTGTTAATTTCTTGTCTTGACCTAAACCGCAGAACAAGAAAACTTCTAGAGCTTAAAATTTTTTAGTTTTATTTTGAACTACAAGTACTTTTCAATACGAATGAGTATTATTTGAAGCACACAGCTTAAATTGAGCTTTAATTTATTCCCTGATTTCTCATTTCCTAAAAATGAAAATTTCAAAAATGAAATTTAAACGGAAATTTAAATACGGCTGTTTAAATATTTGAAAGTCAATTTGGTTGTTTAAATAAATACCTTAAAGATCAATCAATTTTCAAATATTTAAGAAAACTATTTTTTTTTATTTTCATTTTATAGTATTTTTAAAGTATAAGCAAAAATATATGTATATAAGTTTTCTAACGTCTCGTACTTCTTTAACCACCCCACAAGCCTATTTCATCGCCATTTTTGCACGCCCCCCCAAAAAAAAAATATCTTCAAAAGATTACAATTAGATTAAATTTCTTGCCCCGCAAAATATCAGTTCACTTTACTTGCGTGGGTGTGTGTGTGTGTTTGTGTGCTATAGTTGTTCCTTAATTTTGTTGTTAGAGTATTATTAGTAATTAGTTTGTGCCACAAACAAAATGGAGCCGTTCTCATCGGAAATATTATGGATTGTTATATTAGGTTTTTTAATTGCCTTCGTTTTGGCTTTTGGCATCGGTGCAAATGATGTTGCAAACTCATTTGGCACTAGTGTGGGATCTGGTGTTTTGACCATTCGTCAAGCCTGTGTTTTGGCAACTTTTTGCGAAATTTCGGGAGCTGTTTTGATTGGTAAGCGAATTGATTATTGTCAATAGTTTTTTTTGTTTTGTTATCAAACCAAAAATAAGGGCATATTTCATGATCTCGAACGGTAACGCTCAAAAGCATTTTGAGGAACGAAGCCTATTTGCAATCAAATATTCCATTAGGCGTCGTCGTCGTCGACACAAACATTTTTTCCGAGTAAATACTCGTTGCCAAAAACAATTGAATGTTGTCGACAGCTTCTATCTATCACTTAGGTCTAGGAAATACTGAAGGCCTATCAAAGAATTTATAATTGCTGTCGAAGGCGAATATTTAACCGAGTGTTTTTTGATGTCGTCTTGATGTGACGACGATGACGCCTCTTGGAATATGGGGGAATAGTTCGATTCACAATCTTGTGCATTTGAGGTTGCATATTTCTGCAATTGCAAAAGTGGAATGTTTGGGTGTATTCTGTTAGTGTAAAGTAAAAATGTATTCCACTATTTTGCAAATGCAATGATGCAAGGCCGTTTGCACAAGATTGTGAATAGGGCTAATGTAAATAAGCGGGGCAAAGAATATACCATTTCATATACATCATATTATCATAATCCGTTTTATTGGCTTTTCAAATCTTTGCGAAGGTTAACGTTCTAGATCCTGAAATAGGCTCGTTATGTAGAATTTTTTTCATTCAAAATACTGCACTCAATTTTTGAAGAATCTGTCTTACGATCTCGAACATTAATGTATGTGATACTGATACTGATAAGTAGCCAAATTATCAGCTTCAATATATTGTAATATATCGAAAGAAAGCCAGGAAAAATCTAGGAACGGTTTCACGATCTCGGACGTTAACGTCCGTATGATTCACTAATGCTAAAAAAAACTAAGTAGGGGCCAATTTACTCATTTTAAAATAGCACATACAAAGAAAGTAAGGAGCAAAATGTAATATTTTGCGTTTGCTCAGTGTCGAACAAAAACGAGTTTGACTGACCACTTCAAAGCGGTGTTTGCACATGGTAAAGCGGTGTTTGGACATGATAAAGCAGTGTTTGGACATGATGTTGATGAAACGTGGGTCCACCACTACACGGCTGAAACCAAAAATCAATCAAGACAATGGGTGGAAGCTGGTGGAAGTCCTCCGAAGTAGCCGAAGACAGTGATATCGGCTGGCAAGGTTATGGCCACTGTATTTCAGAAAGCACACGGAATATTGCTCTTTGATTATGTTGAAAAAGAATGCACAATCACAGGAAAGTATTATTGTGCATTATTGAATCAATTGATTGAAGTAATCAGGAAAACACTACCACATTTAAAGAAGAAAAAAAGTGCTCTTTCTTCAACACAACACACCAATTCACACAGCATTAGATGCGATGCCAGAATTACGTGAAATACATTTCGAATTGTTTGAGCATCCACCTTATACTCGTCCAGATTTAGCTCCCAGTGACTTTTTCCTGCTTCCAAACTTGAAAAAATGGCTCGCAGGAAAAATGTTCATCTCAAACGAAGAAGTCAATACCGAAACTAACACGTATTTTGAGGGGTTTCCAAAATCGTATTATTCAGATGGTGTAAAAAAGTTGGAATATCGTCTTACTAAGTGAATTGAGCTAAAAGGAGACTATGTTGCGAAATAAATGGTTTTTGGAAATAAATGTTTTTTTTTCCTACTCAGGTAGCTTCAATAGCAATCCGCCCTCGTAAATTGACCGAAATCACGATGTGTACCAAGGCCGCTTTAAGGAGCATCGACGCAGTGTGGGGTGCGTTACTCTGTTCTATCGTTACTACAATGGATTTTGCTCTGACGAGATTAGGGATCTTGTTCCCGAAACGCGCACATTTTTACGTAGCACACGTTCATCGTCCAGAGCTCATCCAATTGTGGTTGATTGCCCGAGGAATCATACTACGCATTACAGAGAGAATTCATTTTTTAGCCGTACGCTTCGTCTGTGGAACAAGTTGCCTGCAGACGTGTTTCCTGTCTGTTATAACGTTGGAAAGTTCAAGTCAAGTGTTCACAAACACTACTAACTCTTTCCCCCTCCTCACAACCTATTTTCCTAGTTCTGGTACAATGCACTGTATATGTAGGGGTCATCCCCTGAGTACTGGTCCAAGTTAGAAAAATAAATAAATAAATACAACACCAAAAAACTTCACATGTAAAATACATGTTGGTAGATTTTTCAAAAAATTGTCAGGATGTTATTTTACTTTTGTTTGAAAAAGCAAGTAAGTATATGTGTTTTTGGCAAATTTACGCAAAGGAAAAGAAAGACAGCTGTTCTTATACCACTACCCTATTAAAGCTGCCTTGCTGTGTACGATATGCATTTTGCTTTGAACGCCCATTTTCATAATAAGTCTGAATAACTTTAACGCGTTGCTCGATTGTGTATCTTCTAATGGTTCAAATAGAGTTTGTCTGAAATTGAGAAATGTCAAATGAAATGCAGAAAAAAACTTAACGTTTAGGTCCTTATTTCTCAATTTTTCTCATCAATAGCATTTTCATAAAAAATATCTATTATCAATAAATATATTCATACCAATCAAAAAAATTTATACCCCTGCAGAAATCGAGACTACTCATTACATGCGTGTAAAGAGTACTCCACAAGGGACCAGGCCTAGTCCAAAAGTAATCCAAATATATGGAAAAACATGCTCCATTTTACATTACAATGTCCTAGGAGAGGACCATGTAATCCAAGAAAACAATACATCAGACTAATCCAAAAACTAGTCCAAGTAACTACTCCACAAATTATTAACACAGGGTAAAGGCAGAATTAGTTTGTACGTTATTTTCCGTTCTGAATCAGCTGTTTTGTTTCTGTTCAATATAAACTATATGTGAATGGTTTGTTTTTACTTTTCTGTTCTGTTCTGTTGCGGACTAATCTGTTGAAAATAGAATTCAACGTTAAATGATGGCCAGATATGTGTATGTTTTATTTTTTCAGGTATGGAAACATTAATTTTAATTAATAAGCTAAAAAAAATTTGTTTCAATTAAAGATTTTTAAAAGTTAACACATTTTTATCAATTAAACAACTATGAATGACCAAAAGAATATTATTTTAGCATAGAAAAAATTATATTTTGTATAAGAAGTGTCATAAACTTTGCAGATTGTGAAAAAGAAGTGGGCTGTTTGATCACCATTTCTAAATTATTAATTTGTTTCTTTTTTATTTTTTCATACAATATAATAATATTTATGTACATATTTTATTCTTCATTCCAATGTTTTTATTTTATTTGTGCTCTACTGTAAAAAAAACAGCTGAACATTTTCACGGAAAAAGTAATTGTAAAATATTTCCTACAGAAATGAACGTAACAGAACGGCAACAGAAAGTAAAAAGTAATGAGGCCTTTAGTCTTGAAATTACTTCATGCCACTACTCCATGGAATACCACAAGAGACTACTTTGAAAACTAATTTTTTAAAATTTTTTAGAGCACTTTTGGGGTGTTTTTGTAAAAAAAAAATCAAATGAAATAAAATATAATCACAAAATTTTTCGTATAAATTTTTTTCTTCATTTGCTAAAAGACTATTATAAACAAAAATATAAATAAATAATTGCAAACATAACAATTGTATTCATAGAATATACCTGGACTTATGGAATTTAACTTTGGGGTCCTACCAGTAACTCAAACCTTGAGATTCTTCCAAGAAAAATAACTAGACTCGATGGTTTGTGAATAATAAAAATATTCATCGTGACCTTAAAATACCCATGGTTAAAGTTAAAATCAACAAATCCTGTGATATTTAATTATTAATAATAAGAAAAACAAATCATTCGGCTTGTCAGAAAACACACTAAACAAAACAAGGCGTAACAGCATTACCATAGTTGTATTTTTTAAAATAATAGCTCTATTCACGATCTCGTGCAAATGGCATTGCATCATTGCATTTGCAAAAAGGTTTAGCATATTTTCACTTTACACTAACAAAATACACAGCAATGCACTTGCTAGTCTTATGTATATATACAATACTTAGAACCTATAGTTTTTAATTGCTTTACTTATGCACAAGTTAATTGCAAATCAACAGCGGACAATCAGCGATCCAAGCGAATTATTTCGTAGTCGCCGCTTAGTTGCTGTCGCTCATCCCGCATTCAAATAACACCAATCGATGTCTTTATCTAACTTAAAATCGCTTTTTCCATTAAAAGGTCCATTAATTGCTCCATAAAGCAAATTATTTTCTACTCTAATTATCAATCAGCTGTGAATTTCGTGCTGTGAAAAAAGTAATGCAAACTAAACGAACAACAGAGGTGGTTCACAATTGAAAGCATTTATTTGCAGTTGCATAAATTTGCAATCACAAATGCACAAGATTGTGAATAGAGCTAATGTGTTGCAAGCATTGTAAAGTATTCTTTTTTCGTTATCATGGTCCATGTTTACATTACATCGGACTATGTTGTAACTACTCCTTTTTATTTAAAATGGATCATGTACTCCAATAATTTCTGCAGGGAAACAGCTTGTTTTTTATGTTTCCCAGCTGTCTATATGCCGATATTTCATAGGAGCTAGCCTAATCATCAGTAGCTGGGAAACATAAAAAGCAAGCTGTTTATAAATATTTTGATTGGTATCAATATTGGAAGCTAATATAGTGAATAAAACTCAATTGTTTGAATAAATATATTCTATAAAAAAATTATTCCTATTGATAAATTTTTTGTTAAACACATCTATCAATTTTATTTGCCTTATTTAATTTTCACAGGCTACAAGGTGTCGGATACAATGCGCAAAGGCATTTTGGAAGTCAGCCTTTATGATGGTTTTGAAGAGGAGCTGATGTTGGGATGCTTGGCTGCCTTAGCCGGTAGTGCTATTTGGCTATTGGTAGCCACATTCCTAAAATTACCAATTTCCGGCACGCATAGCATAGTGGGCTCAACTATTGGCTTCTCTTTAGTGGCCAGAGGCACCCAAGGTTTGAAATGGTCTACCATGGGTACCATAGTTGGCTCATGGTTTATATCGCCCGTTCTTAGTGGCCTTGTTAGTATTTTACTGTTCTTGGCCATAAGAAAATTTATTTTGCGTGCCACCGATCCGCTCAAAGCAGGGTTTCGTTCGTTGCCAATTTTCTATGGTGTTACGTTTTTCATCAATGTAATCAGCGTTATGTTGGATGGTCCCAAATGTAAGTGTTTTTTTTTTTCTGCTGCCTGCCAAAGAACGAGTAGTAAATTTTAATTTTGTTTTCTAGTACTTTATATGGATAACATACCCACCTGGCTGGCTGTGTCTGTTAGTATTGCTATGGGTTTATTGGTGGCTATTTTGACACATTTGTTGGTTGTGCCCATGCAGAAACGGAAAATCGCTAAACAATTAAGAGTCAAAAATCCAGTTAAATTTCAATTTGAAGATTCTGTGGGTGAGTTGTGCTTAGTAACTCTAATTTACCATAACAGTTGCCTCACTCAATTAAATATAATTTATTTTTAATCATTATTAGAGTCTTCGCCGTCCGGTAGTCCTAAGAAAAATCGTCGTCCTTTGTCTTTGGTGAGCGATGGAAAACAACTGCCTGCGATTGCCGAAATAACAGAGCTGGTCTCGTTAACAGACAATTCGCCCAAAACCTTTAAATTGGCTCCTTTCACCATCAACGGCAAACAGAATGGCTTCACTCCCGATGGCTACAAAATCAATCCAGAAATCATCAAAAAAGCAGAAGATCTTTTAGGTAAAGCTAGCTTAGACAACACCGATCTAACGATTACCAGTTTAAATTTCATTGACGAACATCAAAATGGCAATGGTTTGAATGGTTGTACAAATGGTATGCATAAAACCTCCCTCGCTCACTCGAACAATCCTGCTCATATAGAGGAATATTTTAAACCTCAGACGAAAGAGAAAGATAATCATCAACAAATGAAAGAGCTTCCTAAAACCTGTGCACCTACAGCCGTAAACAACAATATCAGCTTAACCAAAGATACAACTACTGTCTGTACGGCTTTGCCGCCGGACGAATGTGATAGCAAACATTTAGTGCAAACGGAGAAAAATCTAAAAGTCATCGAAAGTGGCTCTAGTTTGGAAATGATGATTGCCTCCACCCTCTCTCCCAATTCTAGTAAAGTTCCTTTGATTGAAAGTAAAGAAGCTATTAATGAATTTAAGAACACAGCGGAGCCTAACCGGGGCGAAGAAACCGAAGAAGTTTCGATGTTGTTTTCGTTCTTACAAATTTTAACTGCTACTTTTGGTAGTTTTGCCCACGGTGGCAATGATGTTAGGTATATAAAACTTTCAACTTTTAAATTTAATTAAAAAATATACATTAATTATACTTTCCTAGTAATGCCATTGGTCCTTTAATTGCCTTGTACATGATTTACCGTGAAGGATCTGTGATGCAAAAGACCGAAAGTCCCATTTATATTCTAGTGTATGGAGGCGTGGGAATTTCTATAGGCTTGTGGCTATGGGGTCGTAGAGTAATCGAAACAATTGGCAATGATTTAACCAAAATTACCTCATCAACGTAAGTAACATTTAAACGATATAAATCTGCAAATCTTCTGTAGAATGAATACGAATATATAGATAATTTTTCATTTTGAGCAGATTGTTTTCTATCGAAAATTTTGGTTTTTCATAAATTTTCCAGATATTTTTGTTATTGAAAAAATTTTCATTGAATCATTTCGTTAACGTCAAATTTTCTGTAAAAACTTTTATTCAAAATTTTTGCTATTGATAAATTATATTATCGAAATTTTTTGCTATCGATAAATTTGCTATAGATAAAATTTTTACAGTAATTTTTTTATTTTCGGTAAATTTACAAAATAAAAATTTTCTTATCCATAAATTTTCTAAGATAAGTTTATTTTCGGTAAATTTTATAATTTTCATAGAAAATTGTTGCCAAAAAAATTTCTATTTTCGATAATTATTTTGTAGAAATTTTTGTTTTCGATAACTATTCTATAGAAAATGATTGTTAATGATAAATGTTGCATAGAAAACTATTGTTATCGATAAATTTTTTGCTGATAATTTTTGCTATCGATAAATATAGTATAGAAAATTATCGCCAGAACATGATTGTTCTTATCGATAAATTTTACAACAGAAAATATTTGTTATCGATAAATTTTCTACAAAAATTATTGTTATCGATAACATTTCGGATAATTATTTTCAGACAATTTTTGTTCCGATAACTATTTTATAGAAAACTTTTGTTATTAATAATTATTTTATAGAAAATTATCGTTATCGATAAATTTTTCATAGACAATATTTTTTTGATAAATATTGTATAGAATATTTCTTTATTATCGATCTATTTTCTACATAATATGATTGTTTGTGATCATATAGGTAATCTTTGCTATCGATAAATATATGACAAAAATGTTGTTATCGATAAATTTTCTATAAAAAATTTTTGTTGTTTACAAATATTAATATCGATAGATTTTCTATAAAAATAATTGTTATCGATAAGATTTCGATAATTATTATGTTGAACATTTTTGTTTTCGATAAATATTATACAGACAATTTTTTATCAATAAAGATTATATAGAAAATTATTGTTATCAATAAATTTTCCCTAGACTTTTATTATCGATTAATATTGTATAGAAAATTAGTATCGATATATTTTTGTGGGTTTTTGAACAATATTCTAAATTATTAGCGTTATCGAAAATATTTCTATACAAAATTTTTATTATTGTTAAATTTTCTATAAAAAAAAAATATTTTCGCTCAATTTACCACAAAAATAATTCTTATGTATAAAATTTCGATCATTTTTATAGTTATTTTGTTATGTTGTTATCGATAAATTTTCTCAAGAAAACGTTATTGATCAAGGAGATATGCAAAATTATGTTATCGATAAATGTTGAATAAAAAATTATTATTAACGATAAGTTTTCTACAGAAAAAATTTGTTATTGAACTTTTTTTTGATAATTATATTATTAAAAATTTATAAGTTTTGTACAGAAAATTTTTTCTATCTATCAATTTTCTCGAAATTATATTTGTTATTAATCAGTGTGCTATAGAAAATTTACGTTATCGATAAATGTTTTTTTTTTATATATATTCCATAGACAAATTTTAACTAAGTAAATTTTCTACAGAACATATTTGTTTTCAATAAATATTTTATTCTATTTGGCATACATTTTTGTTATCGATAAATTTTCGATAGAAAACTTTTTTAAGCTTCTATGAAAATTTCTATAATTGATAAATTTTCCTTAGATAATTTTTATAACTGATAAATTACTGTAATCAATAAATTTTGTATATAAAAACTATGAAAATAATAAATATCCTATATGTTAAGCATTTTTGCTATCGATAAATGTCTTAATAACATTTTTTGCCTTTATTTAGAAAAAAATAATTAACAAAAAATATTGTATATTTATTAAAGGTTTATTTGACAAATTTTGTAAAGATATTTGTCAAATAAAGCTGTAATAAATACAAAATATTTTTTGTGAATATGTGTATGATGTCAATTTTAAGAAGATTTTGTAGGGAAAATTTGGACACATTCAATTATAAATTAAGTTTCTTAAATAAAGGCATTTGTATTTAATTTAAATTTGATATTTAATTTAATTTGATATTTAACTTGTTTAGGTAAATATTTCTTATTTTTGCAGCTAAAGATCGTTTTATGTTTTATAAAAAATTTAACAGTATTTATTTTCAATATTTCGATAACAAATTGTTATCGAAATATTGAAAATGTTAAATTTTTTATATATGTCAACATATTAATTCTCCTGACGATGATAACAAATTGTTATCGAATTATTGAAAATAAATACTGTTAAATTTTTTATATAACATAAAACGATCATTAGCTGCAAAAATAAGAAATATTTAATTCAAATTTTTAATAATTTTTCTTTTTGATAATTTTCTGTAGTAATATTTCTATTTCAAATTATAGTTATCGTTAGATTTTCTTTAAAATAGTTTCAAAACATTTTATGGTAAATTTGCTTAACTTTTTTAAGTGGTTTTACTATTGAAATTGGTGCTGCTATAATTGTACTGCTGGCCAGCAAAATTGGTTTACCCATTTCAACCACCCACTGCAAAGTGGGTTCTGTGGTATTTGTCGGCCATATTGCTTCCAAGGGAAAGAAGGACACTCAAAATAAGGGAAATGAAGTGAAATCGTTGGAGCAAGACTCGCAACAAGCAGAAAAACCAGTACGAAACGATGGTAGTGTTGACTGGCATCTGTTTCGTAATATCGCCTACGCCTGGATAGTAACAGTACCCGTAACTGCAGTTCTAAGTGCCGCCATTATGTTTATATTATGTTTGTGTGTTGGTATACCGGTTTAAAAAGCTGAAAGAAAACAATTAAAATAAAAAAAATTTTACTTAAATTGTACTTAAGCGGAATTAAATTAAAGAAAAATTAGAATTTAACATAAACAAGTATTAATTTAATTAAATTAAAAGCAGAGTTAAAAAATGTTATAGTAAAAAGAGCCAGATTCATGATTAAGGGAACGTAGTTCAATGGCAAAAAATACTGATAATGAACTATGTTTAACTCTTGGGTGCGTGAAACTGGCTCCAAACAGTAAAAAGTCACTGCTGGTAGGAAAGTAAATATCCGAAAAATTGAGACATAAAACCCAACAACTTTTAAGTTCCATTTCTAAAATTTATTTTATTTTTTTTTATCATTCCGCAAACTTTGTTTGAAAATATGTGTGTAACGAACAAAAAAACTAATAAAAACTATTTATATAAAAAACAGTTTTAAACATATTTTAATTTGGAATTAAAAACAATACTCAGTTTAAGATTAGTTTAGCATACTGTATTTTTTCTCAAAAATTGTTATTGTGTGTTCCACGATGTCGAACGGTAGTTAGCCTGCATCAACATTTTGGGGATCAGCAAACTAATTTGGAGATTGTTTATGATTTTTTCGTTGGCAAGTTCAGCCAATGCTTGGATTAATCCGCCATATTATAAGAGACGTCATAGTCATCACATTAAGCCGACACAAAAATGTTGGGATTTTATTTACTTGTTGCCAATAACAACTGAATGTTGTCGGCAGCCCCTCTCTGTATCGCTTATTTCTAGAAAATATTGCAGGCCCATCAAAGTACACAATTACGGAAGACGAATGTATAACCAAGTATTTTTTGATGTGATGACTATGACGCCTCTTGGTATATGGGGAAGTGAAGTCTGACATGTTGTAATTAGTTTACTTAGTTTCCAAACACATTTTGGCTGTTCAAAATGCTAGCAAACGTTAACGTTCGACATGGTGGGACACACTCTTAGTTTTTGTTTTGTTGCATTATATAAAAATAATTATATAAAACTATTTTCTTTTACGAAGCAAAACTAATTCTACACCTATTTTAGTATTACACTTTTGTTATTTGCAACACAATAATAAAATGGATTAAAAACAGCTTAAAATAACTTGTAAGTTATTTAGTTTACCCAAAAGCCTCAAGAGAATTTATTTTTTTAAAGCTTAAAAAAATCTCAAGTATGTAATTATTTAAAGTATTTCTATAAAATAAACATTTTATCGGTACATAAGTATATAATGTGAGTGCTTCTTTTAAGACTAAAAATTTCCGGATTGCTAATCCGTAAACTTTAAGATTATTAAGAATGATTTTGGATTTTTCTTATAGAAAACAAAAATACAATTCTTTTCACTTTAAACCAAATTACAATTGCAGTTAAAAAAATGTAAAATTAATTTAATTTCACAATTAAACCAAATGCTTAAAAACAGAAATACAAGTTTTAAAATATATTTTAACGAAATAAACTAATGTGATGTTTCCATAGCACTAGCGAACGACCTGTCTGAAATATTTCTATAGAAATCACTCGAAAAGTTGAGTGCTTTTCTTATAAAGTTCATTGACAAGTAGCTTGCTTGTGAAGTGGAATTAACACATAAAAAAAAGAACACAAACCAAAAAGTATTTTAAACAATTGAGTTTATTTTTATTTACATTATTAATAATAATAACTATTATACCAATCAAAAAAATAACTATTTATACCAATCAAAAAATATATACAGCTTGTTTTTCGTGTTTTCCTGCTGGCTACATTTCAGAGCAGCCACCCTAATCATCAGTATAACTGAAAATAATTGCAAATATTCTACTATATGGGATATTATTTTTTCGTGTGTAAGGTATTTTTAAAACAGTTTTCTTTTTGAATTCTCAATGTTTTATTTAAAATATTGGGATATATTGTTAAACATTTATCTAAACATAACTTTATAAGTGATGCTCAGCATGCTTATAGGGAGAGCTACAGCACATCTGCAATGATTTTGGGGTCGACCACAACAGCAAGGGAACTTTTAAATAAAAATTGAATTTGTATTTTACCATCTCTTGATCTCTCGAAAGCGTTGATTGCCTTAGTCATATAATGCTCATCACCAAACCCAAAAAAAGATTTGGTTTCTCAATTATGGCTTGAAGGCTAATAAGCAGCGTTGCCTTCGAATTTTTTCAAAAAGTGCCACAAAAAGGGTATTTTCAAGAACTCAAAAACTGCACTGTCAAAATTTTTTTGAAATAATACTTCTTCAGATTTATTAATATAACAATTCACATTTATATTTGCAATCTTGGTATAAATTATTCGACTATTTTTTTTTTCAGGTAGTATAAATACATATGTATAAAAATGCATACATACTTTTTAGAAATAAAGACTTCCGGCCTTATGTACAATCAAAATCCTTATGCTAACTAACGAGCTGCTATGTTTTTTGTGTGTAAATTCCCATAAGGGAAAGATAGCAGCTAGCTTGTTAGCACAAGGTTTTTATTATACATAAGGCCGTTCATTATCAAATATAAGTTAATATACATATACCTACATAAAAGTATTTTAATATAAAACCTTGCTTAAATATAAATGAGAACTGAGTATTTATGCATACAGCTGTTCGGTCGTTCTCAATAAAAAGTTCCATATTTGCAAAAAGGGTCAGAAAGGGTATTTTAAAAAAAGTGTCATAAAAAGTCTCATAGACATCAAAAAGAGTCAAAGTGACACTTAAGTATCCTAAAAGGCAACGCTGCTAATAAGTTCCTACTTTAAAGAAAGGTCTCAGTATATTTCAATACACGGGAATGCATCGAATATTATTTCTATTAACTCTGGCATACCACAAGGTTCTATCATTGGTCCAATCTCGTTTCTTACACCGCTTTCACACACACACGAAAAGTTTAGTTTGCAAAGTTTTCAGTTTGATGGTGTTAAGTGAAAAGAGAGTGTCTCTCTTTAATCTTGTTTTTCCCTTGACACCAGCGTTGTCAACTTCGAATTTTCAAAACGCACCAAAATGGAGAAAAAAGTGCGTTATTTCAACAAAAGCGCACCGTATTTTGAATTTTTCTTTACATTTAAAAGAACCCATTTTGTATTATAAAAAGTATAATATTTTCATATTAAAAACACGGCAATGAAACAGCTTTTTAAAAGACTATTATACAATCAAACTGGGTCTATAGCTAGAATTCCTGTTTGTCAAACTTGACCACTAGTATGATTCTGTTACTTTTATTAAATAACAATAACGATAATTTATTACAATAATTATAACGATATTTTATCAAATTTATTATTCAGCAATATTATTTAATTATATTCGCTGTCGACCGAAATGAGTTCTTACTTTTACTGCCGTATACAAAACTACAGCTGCTTACCGTTGTTAAAATCGAAGAAATTTACGATTATCTGATCATTAAAATTTATAGAATCGCACTACAAGCCATCAAACTCTATTAATAGCCATTCTATCAAATACCGTGTACATTTCATTTGTGTTTCCTTAAGCAAACAGTGAAAATCAGTTTGGTGTCTTTAAGAATTTGCCAAAATTATAACCAATAAAAGATGAAGTTTACCAGGATCAATATTTAGTGCAAACGTATTTATAATTTAATTAATAATTTATCAATTAGCAAAGCGAATTCACGTGTCATCATGAATACGAACTGCAGTATCTGTACCTGCATTTATTGTAATATTTGACAAACTTGGATTGATCGTATAATAGCAAAACACGCTCTAAAAACAGCAAATTTTATAAAATGAAATGTTTATATTTCTTTCGAGAATATGTATAATTAGCAATATTATCTTACTTTGTGCATATAACCCATTATACCCCAGCGTCCTATTTATAGGACAGTACAAAAATAGGTGTTTTTTAGCTTTGTATATAACTTTTATTTTCAAAATTGTTTTTTTTTTATAGTTAGGTGGAATCCAATTAAGTCTTTTAAGACGTGTTTGACCATATAAAGTTTGTACCATTAAAAAGATTTTTTTAATCCTTACGTTTAATCCCAAAACGATGTTTTTATAACGTTATATATATGTTTGTAAATCATATAAAAAAAGGTTTAACGAACATTTACTAAACTACTCGCTCGAAAAAGAGGTCACCAAAGATGTCGCCACAGTTATTTAAAAAAAAGTATTTAGAAACTTCACAATATAGGTGGTCTATTATTGCTGTCCTATTTATATGACACTGGTACTTCGCGTTATCGAATCTACAAGCTTCTTTTATTTCATATTTCGAGCTTGTGCGTGGCAACACAGTATTTCTGTATTGTGTATTATTATATGTTGGCATTATAAAAAACAGTTGCGTTATTTTAGTATTTTGAGTTTGTCTCTTGCTTCGCACAATTCATTGCTACATTGTATGTCAAATAAGTATATTGTGTGAAAAATTTTAATTGCGTGGTGTTATGTTGACATGATATTCTATTAGTTTAGAAATTTGTATACGTATATTTACTCAAAAGATGTACAGAAGAGCATTGTCGTTACGCGAAGTTGAGGATATTGTAAATGATCCTACATTTTTGACATGTGAAGATCTCGATATAGTCATTCTTCCACCAGAACCAGACTAACTGATGAAGATAACGTTGATGATAACAACTTAGGAAATGTGGAAGTCAGTGATGTACCAGGAGAACTTGTACTGCAATATAAATTACCTCTTAGTTCTGAGGCTCCAGAAACATATGAACAAGAGGAAGTAAGTTTACCTGGTTGTTCATCTGCTGAAAATACTCGCGCCAATGCAAAGAGACCTAAGAAAAGACGTTGCCTTACTCAACAAACATTTTCCTGGAAAAAGGTGAAACCCGTTTACACAAAATTGCCAGATATACTCCATACAGCCACTGCAAATATAGTGTATTGATATGGCCATGGCTCGTTTACAAGCTAGTTAACGATATTGATTTGAGTTTGCTAGAGTACATACGATCTGTTGCCGTACCATACATGAAAATTATTCAAAAACCATTTATCGGTAGGCCGAGAACGTCTGCGACAAAAGTTTTCGAAGATGTAAGATATGATAACCATGGTCATTTTATGGAAAAAAGAGAGAAACAGCGAAGATGTCAAGGAAAAAACTGTTCATCCAAACCTCTTTCATTTTGCATCAAATGTGATATGACACTCTGCAAGGAGTGCTTCATACCTTACCACAAAAAATAATCTGCGTCTTGATTTCACCTATAGTACGGTTGATATGTGTAAGTGCCAGTGTCCTATATTTAGGACAGTCTATATTTACGTTATTTTCATAAAAATTGAATAAATTTTTGTATTTTCGTATTATTTTACTTCAATTAAAAACGTTTCACTAAAAAAAAAAAAAAAACTTTTTATTGCTAATTTTTAAAAGTTGGGCGTTAATAGGATAATATAGTGCGTTTTCCACACTATAGCTCCGTTCGGTGATGCCATCGAAATTTAAAAAGCGCACCACGCACCGACTAAAGAATTTTCCGCACAAATAATTGTAAAAAGCACCAAAAACGGTGCGAAACGCACTGAGCCACTTCCTCTTTCCGTGTTTGAAAGCGGTGTTATATACGTTACTGATTGCTTTGACTCTTTGGATGGTTAGCTAAACTAAAAGTCTTTATGTTAGCGATAAAAACTTGTTCCATGATGTAGAAACCACAACCGGAACACAACTAATTTTTAAGCATTATTTCACATTCACCAGACTACCGACTTCAATATGTCAAACATAAAATCCATCCATTTAAATATGAACGGTTATTTTGACAACAGCAAGCCGATACGACGAATAGGTTTTTGTCCATGCTAATTTTTTTTTTACCGCAATCGAATTAAACTAATTTATATTGTAAAACACACATCAGCTCCGACTTCGAAATTTGGGAAGTCATCATTTGTTAGGATCTTCTGGTTTGTATGTTTTAGCAATACCTTATAGGGGGTGTTTTCGATTGTTTTTTTAATAATAATTTTTGTAAAGAAATCATTTGTTTCTATAAAAAGTTTTTTAATAGAATTTTTTATAATTTTTTTTTAATAATAATAATTTTGATAAAATTTTTTAACCAATTTTCATTAAGAAAAAATTCTATTAACAATTTTTTATATACTTATGTTTAATTAGTAAAAACTATACGAATTGTCCGATAAAAACTTGAATTAGGAAACAAACCGGGGTGAGCGACGAATTTTTGCTCGCGCATATTTGTCATATATAAAACACATTTGCGTACAATACGCACAATTATAAACATTTCGTTAGCAATGTTACCAAAAATGAAAAACAGCTGTAACATACATATACGAAGTGGAAATTTTATTCGGAATGTGCAACAGAGCCGAATATTTAAATTTATTTTTGTTTCCTATTTTAAAGTTTCTTTTTTTTTTATACAAATTTAGACAAAGAAACTACTAGGCATGTTCTAACACTCGCCTGAAACCGCATGTATTAAAGAAAATCGCAAAATTAAATTGAACATATGTTGTTGATCGCGTTACACGTCAGTGCTAATAAAGCAAATCTAATACGATTTTAAGTCTTACTTGCGAGTGCTTGAACATGATCGGTGTTTCTTTTTTTTTTTTAAATAATTTATACAAAGAAATTACTAGGCATGTTCTCACACTCACATGAAATGATATAAAACCGCATGTGGTTTGAAAAACACAAAATTGCATATATCGCTGATCGCGTTACACATCAGTGCTAATAAAGCTTAATTGCGATTTACTTGCTTGATTTTAAGTTTTAATTGCGAGTGCTGGAACATGACCGCGGTTGAATAAAGTTTGTTGAAATTCTTAAAAATTTCGATTTAGGTTTATTAATTATATAATTAAATAAGTGATTGATATAATTAAATGGTTAATTATTATAATTATTGAATATTGAAACTATAAAAAAAAATTAACTGAAAAAATTACTCAAAAAACAAAAAAAAAAAAAAAAAACGAAAAATAAAAAAAGATAAAACATAAAAAAAGAAATTATAAGGAATATAATAAAAATGAGTTTGCGTTAAGAAACTCGAAAAGAAAGAAAAATTTGAGTTTTAATTTGGAAATCAGGGATAACAATCACCTGAAAAATATTCCCCCATATTCTAAACGGTGTCTTTGTCACCACATCAAGATAACAAAAAAACTCTTGATTGTACACTCCTCTTCGACAGCTTCGAGAGCTTCGCTCCTTTATTGCAACAGAGTCATAACTAAAAAAAACTTATTTCGAGAAAAATACATCAAATTTTTATTTTCCATAAAAGTCTTAGAATTCGTCTTCGACAGCAATTATATTGCTCCTTTATTGCAACAGAGTCATAACTAAAAAAAACTTATTTCGAGAAAAATACGTCAAATTTTTATTTTCCATAAAAGTCTTAGAATTTTTTTTTAGAAAATATCTTCTAAAGAAAACAGTTTAAAAGTAATTTGAATAAATTACAATTGCGCACTGTTAATTCGAAAAGCTAATTTTTTGAGTTATTACTATGTTGTAATAAAGGAGGTATATATATATTCTCTGGTAGGTCTTCGATATTTCGTAGGCCTAAGATCTAGATAGAGACTGTCAACAACATTAAATCGTTGTTGGTAACAAGTATATAAATGCCAATTTTTCTTACGCTACCTTCATGTGAGAACAACAACACTCAATATGGGGGATTATTTGATAAAAAAATTAAACGATCACAGTCAATAATGATAATCGTCGTACGCACAGTAAACAGCTATAACTGGAAATAAAAAGCATTCAACTTCATCATCGCAACAACGGGTTCGCTTTAGGGCTTTTTTCATAGTAATTTTCAAAATTTGTAGTAGTGAAGCTCAAACACGGGCTTGTTAAAATAGGCAGAAAGAAAATAGTGGTGTGCTGGCAAATCTGGCAAATGCGGTGTCCAACTAAATTGCAAATTTTTGGATATTATTCGTTCCCGCCGAAGTGGCATTCACCCATATTCTGCTTGTCGGCAGCAATACCGACAATATTATGGCAATATCAATATTAATCTCGCATTCCCTAATAGCCTATTTACACTTGCTCACATCTTCCATCTTTCATCATTTTGGCAAGATGTTAACATCTTCCTATATAAAGTCTATATGAAAAAAACTCAACATCTCTCAACATCTTTACAAGATGTTGGTTTCTCATTTTGCTAGACTCAACATCTTTCGATTATTTTAGTGTCATCACTAAAAAAGTTTAAAGAAATTGTCAAAAATTCATACCATCAAATAGAAAATTTTTACAATGAACGGGAGCGAACAATGTGGGTAAATTTTAATTTAATTAAAAATAATATATATAATTAAAAATAATACATACAATACATATGTATATTTATAGTAAAAAAGAAAAAAAACCTTGTTGTATGGTCTGCTGCTGACGGGAGTATGCTAATAGACCTTTGCAAGAAATATTGCAGAATTGCGAAGTGAGAGGAAAAATTCGCATATTTTCCAGAAAATGACAGTGAAGTTGCAAGATCCATTCGTAAGCTGTCTTTGAAAAACTCTGGACTGGTAGTCTTGGAATATCCTTTTTAAAAAAATTACCATTTCGATTCTAAGTTGTTATTATTTATATATACATATGAGTTAAAATCTTAATAAATTATTTAAAATTCTAACAAATGCACGTTGCGCATAAAGCAAGATTTTCTAATAATTCTGAAAATTGCTCTCTAAGAGCTATAATTAATCCAATAAATGTATAATCTTTTAATTCCATTTTATTTAATGTTTTTTGTTTGTTCAAACACGTAAAGTAATACTTGACAGATGAAAGATGTTGAAAATGTAATGTAAACAGCTTTTTTCAATTTTCAACATCTTCCACACACATCTCCAAGATGTGAGTAGGTGTAAATACGCTATAACAGTTTTGTATTGATTTTGCCGGTTTATCGATTATGTCAATAAAACTCAACACACATCTCTAATGTATGTGTCAGTTGCTTCGTTTTGTTTATCTATTGATTTAGAACAAAATCTTGTGCAAAATAAAAAAGTTTGTGAAAAAATAAAATTGAGGAAGTTTTTATATACAGCCATATTCAGAATCCAGTGACGAAGTAAGCAAAACAAACTGGCGTCGTGCATTTTTAATTCTGGCCAGTGATGGGCTCTTTTCCAACTCCTCTACTAATTTTTGAAATTGGGCGGGATTCGTAATTTTAATTTTTTTCCATTTTATTTCAAATTTTATAATTTAAAAGTCGACGTCGTCTTGTATTGCCGCCGACAAGCAGAATATGGGTGATTATTTTCCATCATTGTAACTTCGCATTAGCAGGAGTGAGTGATGAACATGACCGTTAACAACTTGCATGGGCGATTAAATTAATCCTTTTCAAAGTATGGTAATACTACAGAAACTAAAGACTACTTTTAGGAGGTAAAAATTGTAGTTGCCACTAAACTTAAAATTGATTGTAATCAGTGCTGCCACGACCAAAAAATTATTATAACCTAAATTTTTCAAAAAGTAACCAAATTTGCAACAACAAAACAAAATACCAACAAACAACAAACTTCGCGTTGAAATAAATTTTGTAGAAGAAGCAGAGTTTTTCTTTATATTACCTTTTCGTATAAATTAATTTACAATAAACTGTTCAAGATCATCATCTTTTTCTACTTAGTTATTATGTTATTTGTTTTACAATATTAATAAATACATATGCAATACAGTGGACTCCCGATAACTCGTAATCGCAAGGGACCAGCCATTTCTAACGAATTATAGGAGTTTTTGATTTAGCAGGGTTTCGATTAACCGGGGTTAAATTAAAAAAATAAATACGTGTTAATGGGTTTTTCCAATTTATTTACTAAAACCATAAAAAATTGTTGTGCCGGTAATCCATTGGAAAACTATGTACATATGTGTTTAAAATACATCGATTTTGCTGAGTTTGCTATGAGAAGGGATTCAAGCTTTTCTGTACCATCCATGTTTATAGCAAATAATCTCTTTCTTTACTCTTCTTACTTCCATGGAATTTTTTTAATTTTTACAACAAGCATTTAAAAAATAGTCTATTTTCATCTGCGTTGAAAATATATTTTGCGTCATAATCTTTTGTTAAATTATTAAGTTTTTCTTTCCATTCTGAACATATATTTTCACTAACGGCCGAACTTTCACCGCAAATTTTTTTTTAATGTTATGTTATTCCGTTTTTTAAAGCGTTTTTTAAGCCACTGCTTGAATTTAACTTTTTTTTGCAAAACATACTATAAAATGGGCCACTAATCGGAATGTTAGACTGCCGGTACCGTTTAAGTCAGGGGTGCCCAAAAGTTCTGTATGGAAGAGCCAACAACAATACCTTTAAGGAAAAACTATTTTTTATTAAATATCTCTTGTTGTAAAAAGCAAAACATATTGACAAAAACAAAATTTATATATCATAAACTTTAATTTAATTTCTTAAATTAATCAAATGTCAACACACTGCATAAAGACAAATGTCAAAATAGCAAATAACAACAATAATAATGGAATGTTGTCGACAATATGTTCGATTGTGCGAATGCGAAAGAAATACCAAAAGAGAATTCCAGATTTTAAATATTTATTTATTGATTTTTTGTTGAACTTTATAACTTTTATATTAGATTTTTGTACAGGCGGGTGTTTAGCTCAAGTTTTTCCGTTCTTAAGTTTTTTAAAAAGATTTGCTGTGATCAATAATTTTCGATCGTAGAAGACGAGAAAAATAATGAAACTGTTTTAGCTGTGGGACAACTTAATATGGTAGTGGTATAAGCGCAGCTGTTTTTTGTTTCCTTTGCGTAAATTTGTCAAAAACACATAGACTTTCTTGCTTTTTCAAACAAAATTTTGACAACTATTCGTAAATTCTACCAACAAAACACATGTTGGTGTTGTATTTATTGTAATTCTGCCACTACCTATATAAAGCTTCCTTGCTTTAATGTTAGTATATTTAGTCTCGGATAAAATTATTTTGTTAAACCCCTATGCATAAACTATTTTTATGAAAATGAAATCTTGCTAGATGTCAAAAAACGGTGGTGTAAACGATATGGATTTCGTTGTAGATTTGAATTCAAATCTACTAGATTTTGAGTTGGTATAAATGTAGTATAATATCTTCAAAATTAAGATAAAATCTTCATTCTGGCAACGCTGATTATAAGAGAGATATATAGGTAGAGACAGAAAGAGTTAAGCTACTGTTAAAGAGAAACATTGGATCGAAGATAGTCGAAGAGAGGAGCATATTTGAAATATTGGCGACAAGCGACAGAATTGAACAGTTAGTCCGAGTTTAAAGGAAAAACAGACAAATATAATGGAATGAACTACTAATTTTACATACTTATCAAGTTTGTCATTTTCTTTCTTAATTGGAATAAAATAAAAAAAAAATACTAAAAAGCTGAAAGTAAGCAAAAAAAAAAAAAAAAAACGCAAGTTGAAATAAAAATTGTACCGAATCCTGCAAACTTACTACCAAAAATGATAAAAAACAGGTATTATCCGTTTTGCAATGAATGCAACACCAAAATGCATTACAGGGAGGGGGTTTGTTAATGATGTTTTAATTGTGTGTAACAGAGTTATACAAATCTAAAGGATAATAAAACAAAGATATACATATGTATATTTTTAATATTCATGAGAAAGACTTCGTTGGATTGAATATTTTATGACATTAATGACCAGTAATTTTCGCAGCCTACTGGACCCATTGCTAAATGTTGTATTTAATGTTAGCAATTATGTATGAAGAAATACAATATCAGATAAATGTCGGCCTCTGTTTGCCTCAAAAACACCAGCTGCTTTAAGCACATTTTCCATTATAGTCTCACATAGTATTTCATTCATTCCATCAGGAATTGTGTGAGTTTCTGGTTTGTTTGCATAAACCTTGTTTTTCAGACATCCCCACAAAAGGAAATCCAGAGGCCAATCCACATGACAATTACATGAAATAATTTGTTTTAGAGAGAGGTCTCGCAGTTATCCATTATAATCCTGGCTGTATGCGATGTGATACCGTCTTGTTAATACCACATGTTAATCAATCCAAAAGCATGCAGTTGTGGCGTTAAAAAGTTTTCGGTCATACCAGTTGCCGTTACGCCGTTTTCATTTCAAAAAAACAATGATTCCTCCTGACCGAATTGCCCACCAGGTTGTCAGTTTTTTTAGATGCAAAGGTGACTGATGAATAGGTTGAGGGTTTCCATTACCCAGAACCGATTATTTTATTTATTCACATATTCAGTCAAATGAAAATGTGCCTCGTCAATCATTACGATTTTTTCACGATAATCGGGCTTGTCACGGACGAGCTGTGACATCCTATTAGCATATATACGGCGGCATAAATGGTCTTGTGGAAGCGTCTCCTGTGTGAACTGAGTCTTAAATGTAAACAAATGCAAATCCTTGTGCAAAATTGTGACCAAAGTTATTCTTTTAAGACCAAGTTTTTGAATACGGCGTCGGATTGAGGTTGATGGATTGGTTTGCACACTTTTTTGAGCCGCAGTAATGTTTTCAGACGATCTTGCAGTACGTGGTGGTCTATGCTTGGGCCTATCAGCTACATACCCTTTTTCTTCGTAATTATTCACTACACGACAATTAGTGCGTTTTGTTGGCACGTAACTTTCTAATCGTCACAGTAATCCATGATTGATTGCGATAAAATGCTTTAACGATTAAAACACGTTGGTTAAACGTATATTTTTCCATAATAAATTTGCCACATGTCTATTCATGAACTATCAAGACTAATGTTTGCAGACAGAACAAAGTTGTATACTTTCTGTTTTTACATGTCGTCTGTGGGTCATTCATTGTGTGACTTCGATAGTGAGCGGTCGTGTTAGTTTTTGATCGGAAAGTAATAAAACAAAACCGTAATAAGTGAAAAGAGTGATCTTACATAAAATAAATATTTGGTGACATTTTCTTAAACTCCTCTTTAAATTGTAAAAAAAAATAAAAAACTGCATGAGTGTACCTAGCAGATGCAATTCTGAGAAAGAGCTTAGCTCAACTAGTAAAAACATTTGGATTTCTGAAGAGGAGTCTTTAAAAAAATCGTTAGAAAATGTTCTTTCTACAAGAGAAAGAAACCGTATGCGTTCGTGTTCGCCAAATATATTTGCCAGATCTGAAGAAAAAACATCTTCTAGTTCAACTAGCGCCAATAAGCCGAAAACCCAAGTAGGCATGGATAAATATATCACCGATGTGAAACGGCAATGAAGCCCTAAGTCTGCCCAATTATCATCCATACCACGCGTTATATGCGTTAACGCGTTCTAAGCGTCTGAAAAAAAGAGAATCAGTGCAATTGTATGAAACAAGTTACACATCACAAAGCATTGAATTAGACGCGTACGACACAAAAAGTGAATTTACTTTCTACTTTTTCACGCGTCATAAGCGTTATACAAACTGTCAGTTGTTTTTTTCACAATTCTTTTTATTTTTTCAAAGTTTTCGTCAAGAATATTCGAGCCGTTGATTGTTGTTTTATGTTTCTGTGCTAAAAAAATGTTTTTATTTAAAAAATACTTCAAACATAGCAAAAAAACTTTCGATAGAAACAAGTTGTATGTAATTTGAGTTTAAAAAAAGTGTAGAAAGCGTAGAAAGCGCATGTAACGCGTGGTATGAGCCCTTCGCTTTAAGGTCGACTGAAACCGATCTTGTTGGATAGAAAAATTTATAGTTTTCGCTGGCAGTTGTTCGCCTGTTGCTGTCGTTGTGATTCATAGCAATAACTATAAACAACTCGACATAAAATTGACTCAAGTACTTGAGCAAGCCAGAGTTACAACTCAGTTTTAAAAATATCTACCTGAGAAGTGGACGTGCTATTCTCCAAAAGTATTCAATAATCAAAATAAATCGTGGCATAATAATAGTTAAAAGCAAAAAAACAAAAGTAATAAAATTTAGCTACTAAATTTTGGTTCACTGAAAGAATTGTCTAAAAGTTAAATAAACTAGTTTTGAGATTAGTATTTTTCTAAATAAATAAATTAAACACATTGAGATAAAACATATTTGAATATAATTAAATTTTTTGCAACAAAAGAAAAAGGTTTCAAACCGCAAACCAGTATTGTTTTGTGTTATTAAAAGGTCACTTGTTTCAACTTTTCAAAATAAGTTCAATACAGTTTTTTCTTTGCAAAAAAAAGTGGCTAAAAAATTACCAGCAGAATAAAACAAAAAACTGTATTGACAACAAAATTTTAATAATTCGTTTTATCGGTGTGTGCTAAAAAGTAGAAATCCATAAAATTGTTTTTTATTTTTATTAAATCCACAGAAAGAAAAAAAGTCTAAAATAGAAAACCTGTCTTGTAACGTAAAAATATAAAAAGCAGATACAAGAAGAGGCCCTGTGTATCATCAGCATCAATAACAACAACAAACAACTGCAGCCGCAGCCGCATACGCAGCAGCAGCAGCACTATAAAAACGAAAGAAAAAAAAAAAACAACGCAGCCCAAAACAAACCCATCAACCTTCGCAGAATCTCAGATTTTAACCACTTTTTTTTGCTGTTGTTGTTTGTTTGTTTTGGTTTGTTGCCTGAGATCTGATTTTTGCGAATCTAGTATTTTTAATGATTTGGTGCGGTTTAATAGTAAAACTACTGCTACACATCACAGCCGAGACCATTACACAGCAGCACTGACGGCAGACATAAGCTGCTGCTAAAAGTACATAAATACATATACACAAACATACATGCATACAGATGTGCTCGTGTCTCGAGTGTGTATATCCGTATCTGTATCGGTGTCTTTAACTATTTCAAATTTTTAATGTTTGCAAACATGAGAATCGTGATCCAATAAACATGAATTTAATACCAACTTGGTTGGCTCTCAATGAATTTTCTTCTATAAATATCAATAATTAAAAAAAAAAAAACGCAGAAAAGCCAAAAAAGTGATCGTATTCATAATAAAAAAATATAACTGGCCGTTACAATAAAATTTCTAAGCCGGAGAAATTTTCTTTTTTTTTAACTGTGTGGTCAAAAGACGTCGTCTGTCGAAATGAACAAAAGATTTTATTTGCCCAAAAAAGAAAGTTGCTTTTGCGTTCAAGATTCATGAATTGGTTTCGGTTGCAAAAATGTTAAATAATCGCATAATATTATATTTGTAAAAAAAAAAAAATAATAATAACTGCAACAACAGCTACGAGTACAACAACGTCCATTTGCCAACATTTTAGCCCAACAAACCAGAAGTTTATTTAAACGCAGCAACTGCCACCAGACTTGTTTCTTTTTTTTCTTTCCCCTGTTTCCCAACAATATTTCGAAATTCGTTCTTTTCCGCTCATCCGTATTTTTTGTTTGTTTGTTTGTTTTCTTTCCAACAACAACAACAACAAAACTCTAAAAGGTAAGTAAACCAAATGGTAACATGTATTAACCCTTAAACGTCATATACAGACATCATGTTCTATAAATCTCTTTTCACGAAAGTGCTTTGAAATCACTGATTTCAAAGCATTTTTGATTTTCACGAAAGTGCTTTAAAATCACTGATTTCTGGTAATCTTGTGATTTGAAACCGATCAGCTAAGCGACTGGAGATTTTAAATCACTTGCTCATATTTTGTACATATTTTGCTATGAATCTAACAAAAAACTGTTTGATTACTTAATATAAATGTCGTACTTATTAATGCAATAATATGTGTGTACCACGACATCTCGGACTAGTTAGGTCTAATGCATTAAACACATTCGCTACAGCAGGCTACAAGAACACACGACAAATGACAGCAGCATTTGTCACTCGTACTCTTTTAGTTATAGGCCCAGCCTCTCAGAGATCGCTGCCAAGAGGCTAAATATGAATGATTCACTGAATAGTGATCTTGTATTAATCTCCGAATGGGGTCGTAAAAACAGGTTCGCTTTTAACGCTTGTAAGGCCCAATGTTGCTTAAGGGCGTTTCAGACTATCATACAAGTCTTGATTGGATTTTGTGGGACAAAAATCTAAAGATATTTGTTGCGACTGGCGAAAAATCTAACGTACCATTACATTTTGTTTTCACACTATCACACCTAAAGTAAAAGAAGGAATATGACTTGAAAATAAACAGCCAATTTACTTAACGTCTGGTTTTAATATTTTTATTATTTGCTTTTGCATAATATGCAACCCTGATACAATGAAAAATCTTATCGTTTAAACAAATTTCTAAAAATGGTGAAGTGTTATGGGATGTCAAATCTTTTACCGTATTATTTCTCATTTTCATAACGCTTTACATTCATATTATCATACTAGCACGTATTATTTGATTTTTTGACAAGTCTTAATACCTAGTGTGATAGTCTGAAGTGCCCTTTATTAACACACAAACAAACGACTGGAAATGCAGCTTCATTTGCATTCATGGATGGTATAAATATTGAGGAATCGGATGCTCTTGATGTTCTTGGAAGGAAGATACACTGTGATGTTCGCTGGACTGATCACATCTTTCATTTTTCTAACAAAGCATCCAAATGCGTCGATTTTTTGAAACGGTGTAAGATGTGATTCACTTCATTCGATCTCCTTTCTATTTATACCACTTCTATCCGACCGAAAATGGAATACAACTCTCATGTTTGGGCCAGTGCCTCAAAGTCTATTTTGGGGTTACTCGACCGTGTGCAGGAGAGGACGAATAAGCTCTTCGGTGACAGTAGGGTGTCCAACTCTATTGACTCACTGGAGCATCCACGCAGTGTGGGGTGCGTTACTCTGTTCTATCGTTACTACAATGAATTTTGCTCTGACGAGATTAGGGAACTTATTCCCGAAACTCGCACATTTTTAGGTAGCACGCGTTCATCGTCCAGAGCTCATCCATTTGTGGTTGACTGCCCAGGGAATCGTACTACGCATTACAGAGAGAATTCGTTTTTCAGCCGTATGTTTCGCGTGTGGAATAAGTTGCCTGCAGACGTGTTGCCTGTCTGTTATAACGTTGGAAGGTTCAAGTCAAATGTTCACAAACACTACTCCCTCTTTCCCCCTCCTCACAATCTATTTTCCTAGTTCTGGTACACTTCATATGTAGGGGTCATCCCCTGAGTACTGGTCCAATATAAAACAAACAAAAAAAAAAAAACAAAAAATGCCGCTGGCTACAAATGTAGTCCTGTAGCTAGCTACTTAAGCCCAGTTCAGACTGTTATACTTTGTATTAATACTTGTCAAAAATTCAAATAATACTTGCAAGTCTGATAGTCTGAATGCAATCCGTCAGACTTACGAAAAATAATACGATAAAAATTTGACATCCCATACGACTTTATTGTTTTTTGAAACTTTTCAAAACGATATTACTTTACATTTTATCAGGGTTGTGTTTTTTAGCAAACCAGCTAATTAAAAATTGAGTAGTCGGCTATTTCGTAGCCGATGGGGTGCCGTCACTGATAGTATTTTTTGTCGTTATAAAAAAGCTCGAAATTTGGAATTTAGATGTCATTTATAAATGTATTTTGCTCATGCTATATTTAGAACATAAAATATGTTTGTGCTATTGAATTTGGATGTGTTATACATAATTATTATTTTAACTGTTGAAGAACTTCACGCGCCGGTCCGTCTATCGCCTACGACAAAAAGCGCACCTGCCGTCGTGAAAAGTTTTATGATAGCACATCTATGTTGGTTTATACCAAGTGTGATGGTGTGAATACAAAATCTAATTTACGTTGTATAAATACTTATACAACTTTAACCACTATGAGCATCAAAAATGAGTCAACATCAGCGATAGTTGTTGCGGGGGAAAAAAAGAAAACACAGAGATAAAGCGACTGTGGGTGAAAAAGAAAGAATGCTAGCGGGCAGAAAAAGCATCAACTATGTAATGGGCAGGCGTATCTGTAAATAAAGAAATCAAAGCGCATACTTGACGAGAATCATTACAACCGCACAACAAAATGTTTGTTGGGTTGCCACATATGTGTAGGTGTGTGGCAGAATGTCAGCCTTCGGGTGGAATGCTCCAGCCAGGTTTGTGCTGGATTGTAAATGTCTATACCTTAGTATAAATGTTCCCCAATGGTAATGTGACGTGACTTTGGTGTATGGGGTCACAGTGCAAAATCTAAGGAGATCTGATGACCAAGGCTGGGAAGGGCGGCTGGAGAACAACATCATTCTCCTTCGTAACGCTGATGCGGGTATTATGTATTTAGGTTCAGTTGTTTTGTAGTTGTACAAAATCTTATTGGTATGGTCCTGGGGATGTGGACGAGGGTTGGGACACCTGCTGAGTAGTCTCATGCCTGAGTAGCTAGCCATCGTTCAGTCCAACGTTAGCAGGTTACTCATTACATAGTTTTACATTTCGTTTTATTACATTGCTAGTATTAGCAATAGAATAGTTTTCGTAACTACAATTATAAGATTACCTGATGCTCATTTAACCAGTTTCTAAAAATATACGAAAAAGCGGACCAATAATTTTTTTTATAATAACTTTTAACTAAAACTGTCAAAAATTACGCTTCATAAGTCAGTAAACAAATTGTTTCTCATTAAATTTTTTTGCCTAGACCGGTAGATTTACAGCATTTTCTACCTAGAATTTTATTGAAAAAGACAAAAAATAAATTAGTTAATTGATTATCAACATCCAACACTACCGGGTAAAGTATTAAACACATTGAAGCCAGCAGACAACCGACTTCAATATGTCAAATATAAAATACAACAGCAAGACGACACGACTGCAGGTTGTTGTCCAAGCTGATTTTTTTGCCGCACTCGAATTAAACTAATTTCTATTTTTGTTGACTACAAAATAAAAACAGTGTGACCAATGTATAAAAAAAAATATGTAATAAAAAAATTTTGCTCTTGGAAATATTTTATTTTCTAATAAAGCATAATAAAAGAACAAAATTTATATGGACTTTTTAATAAATTAATAAATTTATTTGTACTACTGTTAAATATGTGCATACATATTCATCCTCAAAATAAGAATGCCTAATTTTATAAAAGAACTAGTTAAGCGCCAAAAAAACTACACAAACAGCTTAACAAATATGCAAAAACATTTATACAAACATTAAGCGTTGTTAAAGGGTGTGTTGACTTGTTTGTACTTATATTTGAAACATGTTTGCATGATTTTTGCGCAAACATCGTGAATGTTTGTGTTGTCTAACGCAAAATTTTGTCATTTCAAAGAAAATTTTGCACAATGAAGTAATGGAAGAAGAAGCACACAAAACTAATCATGAAAAAGTTTTCTTGTAGAAATTGAAAAAAACAAAGATTATAGAAACTGAAGAAATCAAGAATCAAGAAATAGAGGCTAAAACAAATTATAAAATTATTTATGTGTTGTAAGCTTCATATGGCAGGAAGACTGCCGCAGTATAATCGCCGTGTACTGTCATTGGAAAAAAATTGATTAATTTGTATTTGTATCGTTATGAGCAAACGGAAAGGCGCGTGTTTGCCAAAAGGTTTGCATAGTTTATTTGTCTCTTTATATATATTCCAGTTTCTTCATTTATGAGTAGTTTCAATTACATATCTTCGACGAACAATTTTATAATATATATACATACATTTTTCTTTTTCGAGTCGAATTATCTTTGTGCGAATTTTGAAAAGTTCCATATAAATGTTCAATTATTTAATATTGTTCCCATTATAGATCAAAAGATTATATTTTTAACTTTTAAGACCCGCCTAACCTGAATTAAGCGTAGCAAACAAAAGCTTTTTTAATTAATTTGTTGTTTTAGATTTTAAGGCCGTTTTTAAGAGAGAACTTTTTTCATGAAGGATTGATATAAACAGAACTCGTTCTGTAAAACAATGGAATTTTGTTAAGCTAAAAATTCTAGGGTGGCCACACTGAAGCATACTTTTATTCAAATGAATTTATGTTGCTGCCGTGTTCAAAATATTTCAGTATTCGCCTACACAACTACAATTGCCGGTTGTAGCATTTGCTGTCGTGAAGTCTACTGTGGTCTATGTGTTTCAAGCTTAAAGCTGCCTTGACTGTAATCGTGCATGTGCTTAGTGTAAAAGTGTCTTAAAGGATAAAAAGAAATAAGAAATAATTTTGTTACGAGCAAAATAAAATAGAAAATAACTTTTGAAGAAACCTCGTTTAATTAAAAAACATTTAAATATAATAAACAAAACGCGGTTTTTATTGCAAAATGTTAATTTTCTTAATTTTTTTATTTTGCTTTTTCATCATAAAATATTTGTTAAGAAATAAGAAAGTAGATTCCATTTTTTGCTCACATTTCTTTTTTTGTATTTTAATTTCTTCTGGTCATCATTCGTTTAATGGCTTGAAGATTTCTTTGTCAAAAATTCAGTCAGCAGTCTTTCTTTCGTTTGTGGCTATTTTAAGACTTTGTTTTTTATGAACATTATTTTTTGTATGTATGTAGGTTTTGCTTTTCAGCTTCAACTAATTAACTTAGTGGAACGGAGGCATTTACATTGTAAACATTTTATGAGTAAAACTTTTGTTCGTTAAATTTTTAACGGAAGTTTGATGTTTAAAAGGAAAAAAAAATTATACAGCTAAACTTCGCTATAACTAACCTGAAGGAGATCTAAAAATACTTCGTTATAGCCATTTACTCGTAGTATATATGTATGTAGCAGTGCAAAGTATAGGATACACAATATGGGCGGAGTAACGAAGACCTTATGCCCACGATGGTGTTAACAATAATATGTTGCGGCGATATGACTAACTGTACCGAACTATGCCTTCGCATAGGAAGTTGCAACGAAATATTAAAAAAAAAACAATTACTGTAAACTCATGCAGTTACTTGAGGTTGATAGTTAACCAATGAGAGTGAGACGCAAAACTCTCGAAGGCTAAACAACAACGACAAGCCTGATTACCACTTAAGAAACAATTACGATGACGCGAGAGCTGTTCTCCAGCCCAGGGCTGCTTTACGACTGACATATCATAAATTGTTTTACTGCCGTTTGTATGGATTTTCATATGCTTTACATGGTAATAGCTGCACACTCGAAAATGTGCGCAGGAAAAATGGTTCACAGAGCCCACGTGCCTTATATCAAGGAACCTGTGGCTGCATATTAACTTTAAGAGAGCAAAAGAGCTCTTAAAACTGCCCAGGGAGGTTGCTCTCTATACGAAAGTAAGATCGATGCAAAAGGTAAATGCGATAAGAACATATATATGGAGCAAATATATGGTATATGGAACTCTGTACCGTTTGCGGAAACCTTTTTCATGAAATAGTTTGAAAATGAAGCAACACTGGTACCACAAAATAAACAATAGCGAAGAATGACAAAATAAAATTTGCGAAAGAGAAAAATTAAATGCAAAAGGAAAATACGAAAACGCAATACAGGGTTGCCAATTCTTCGATTACGAATAATTTTTGTTTCGCATTGCAATAGGGAGTAACCCCTCTGATCTCACTTGAGAGTCACCGGACATAGGACATTGCCTGTTTGGGATTCATGACAGGAGAATAGGCTTACCCTATAACGACTTCTGCAGAAGACTGGCAAGACGTAGAAGAGGTGGAGGCGATCCTTCATCTCCTCGAAATATGCCCGGCATTGCAGTACGACCGCCTAAGGTATCTAGGCGAGCAGAGCTTCAATATTTTCTCATGACGAGATAAGGGATCAGGGAATCGTACAACGCATTACAGAGAGAATTCGTTTTTCAGCCGTACGCTTCGTCTGTGGAACAAGTTGTTTGAAGATGTGTTTCCTGTCTGTTATAGCGTTGGAAAATTCAAGTCAAATGTTCACAAACACTACTCCCTCGACATTTCATAGGAACTACCACCCTAATTATCATATAGACAGCTGAGAAACATAGAAAACAAGCTATTTATAATTTTTTATTGGTATAAATGTTAGAAGCTTAAATAGCGAATAAAAAACTTAATTGTTTGAATATTCAAAATGTTTCTTTATTATGGTTATTATCGTTTATATATACTAAAAATGCACATATTCTTTATCAACTACTTTTGACAGCTGAAGTGTGAGTTCGCCTTTTACACAAACAAAATAACTGTTGTTTTTTTTGTAGTTGTATTGTTGTAGCGAAGCGGCTATCTTGTTTTTTGTATCATGAATATTTCATTATAGCAAAATTCGTTATATCGAAATTTCACTGTATACACTTATGTAGATACATATATTTTACTTACTTTTCTTCACACGTTGTATATCTTTCACGTAAGCTAAAGGTGAGACGGTGTCTTATAAGAACTATACACAATATGTATTTACTTTAAGTTTTGTATTTACACTACTTAAATACATTTAACCAATTTGTGTTTAACTGACATCAAAAACTCAACGAACTGTAAAGTTTGTGTAATTAAAAGTCTGCATTCCAGTTAAAAGAACATTTTAACAAAAGTTACTACTCTGCTCGACTTTAGCGCAAACAAACAAACACACACACATACACACCTATATTCCAATTTAGCATCATACGCACATATCGTCTTCTGAATTCCAAAAGACCAAACGTTTTCTACAGGGTAAACAAAATATTTTGTGAAGTTCAGCCTATTTAAAGCTAGATATATAAAACTTTTTTGCTTGAGCAGTTACCTTGTATGGCTATAAGAATTCTTCTTTTATTTTTAACGCTACTTTACGTCTCGAGTATTATGATTACTGGGATACCCAAGCCAAGGAAGGACCCCACTAAAGTCGAGACATATAGACAGACTACTGCCAACAATTTCAAAACTGTTCGTAAAATTGTTAATGGCGAAATTGACTTTAATATTGAGTGATGTAGGATGTATCCCTAATTATTAATTCGGCTTTCGGGCTAAACCAAGGCGAATTCACTACAAGGTGAAGTTGACAGCGCAGGTGATAATTTTTTGCTTCATTCTTTTTTCTTCCTGGGACTGTCATATTTGTTTCTATTTTTTACAAACATTTTCGCGCCATTTTAATCAGAAGACTTTTTTGTCTGATTTAATGTAATTACGAGAAATTTTTGTGATTTAAAAAGTGATAAACTAATATAATTTGTGGTTTTAATCACAAACAATTATAGACTTCACTACATCCGATCTCCTTACTATTTATATCACCTACATTCGACCGAAAATGGAATACAACTCTCATGTTTGGGCCGGTGCCTCAAAGTCTATTTTGGGGTTACTCGACCGTGTGCAGGAGAGTGCGAAGAAGCTCATCGGTGACAGTAGGGTATCCAACTCTATTGACTCACTGGAGCATCGACGCAGTGTGGGGTGCGTTACTCTGTTCTATCGTTACTACAAAGGATTTTGCTCTGACGGGATTAGGGAACTTGTTCCTGAAACTCGCACATTCTTACGTAGCACGTGTTCATTGTTTGTGGTCGATTGCCCAGAGAATCGTACTACGCACTACAGAGAGAATTCGTTTTTCAGCCGTACTCTTCGGCAACAAGTTGCCTGCAGACGTGTTTCCTGTCTGTTATAGCGTTGAAAAGTTCAAGTCAAATGTTCACAAACACTACTCCCTCTTTCCCCGTCCTCACAACCTATTTTCCTAGTTCTGGTACAATGCACTGCATATGTAGGTGTCATCCCTTTAGTACTGGTCCAAGAAAAAAAAAATAAATGCCAGTTTTATAAATGGATTCTTACAAATAATATCTCTCGAAAAAGTTCAATATTATTCTTAAAAACCTTTTCAATAAAAATTTATTTTTAACGTCATGGAATTAAGTACGATTTTACCACTGTGATTTATCATTTTAAAAATTTAAAGTTAATACATTTAAACGAGCCTGGCAACGCATACAAGTATGTAATATTAATACCTCTTTTACACCAGGTATTCATACTGGTTATGAGTTGTAATGACAGCAAAATAAACGACACGAATAGTAAAATTGCCATAACAGCAAGATTTATAAAAGCAATTTTTGATTTACTACATTTTTCTTTTTCTAGACATTTTTAAACCCGTTTCTATCACCCTTTTCTTAAGTTTTTGCAAATCCAAATATTACTCAAATTCTTATATTCAAATTTAATTGCAAATGTTGTATATGTTTATTTGCCAAAAACAACTGCTTACATACAGAGCAAGTCATTACTTAAGTAATTCTAAGTAATACAGGCGGTAAATACTATTAAATATTAAAAAGTATGTTCATGTTGTCAACTTTAAAATTTCAAAACGCGTTATTTCAAAAAAAAAAAACGCACAAAAAAAATTTTTTTTTGTTAATTTTAAAAGTTGTTCACAAAGTTCCTAAAAAAATTACAAACACGAGTATTATTAATAAAAGCTTAGAATTCGCGCTTTTACTTAATGTACTGTTTACAGAACACACGAAGAACGATACAATTAAAAATTTTTATGAAAATCGTTAAAAAACTGAGTGTTTTGCATACACATTTTCTAGGCAAGTTGCTCGACCGTGCACTATGGACCCCGCACAAATATTTTTATATTAAAAACACGATTATGTTTTTGTTTTATGACCAACTTTTTATTGTTCAGATAACTTGAAGTTGACAAGACAAGTTCTGTGATATTTTCTTTTGTTTATTTTTTAAATTATAAAATAAATGCTTCATGATGTCCATTTTCGTTTGTTATATAAACTAAAATATTGACAATAAAAATCTTCCTGAGGAAGTCGGAAAAAAGCCGACGAAACGTTAAGATAATAAATCTGTAAAAAAATTTATTATATTACTGATATATAGTACAAAAAGTAGTTTCTTATACTGGAACAAACAGTTGTGTTGAATTCGGTTCGGTGCCACCAAAAATTAAAAAACGCACCGAAATTTGGGAAAAAGCGCACCGAGCACCGGCAAAAGAATTTTTCGCACAATAAATTTTAAAAAGCACCAAAAACGGTGTGAAACGCACCGAGTTGACAACGCTGATAGGTAAGTGCTACACATTACTAACAGCCTGTTTATAGGACACGAGTTAGCTCACTCGCGACGAGCCAATTTATAGACGAGTACGTAAGAAATTGGGTTCATAAAACGCGACTTGATTGTGTCGTGCTACTTACGTAAATACGCGTATATGTCAAACATTTATGATATTTGTTTGTTGCCACCATGCAAAAAAATTGTATCTGTTTATATTTTTCATACCAAAAAATTTTTTTCAAGCTAAAAAACGGCAACCCTATTCTAGGCACAGTTGACACGCATGCATATAAAACGCGACTTGACGCTTGTATGCATAAGTAAATAAATAAAACAAAATATTTTTTGGAAAGGCTTTTTTTATGACGGAAAAAAACAAATAAACAATCAAAAATTGTATATATTAACTGGAAGTTTTATATTGTATATGTGTATGTTTTATTATGTATGTGTATATGTATACAAAACATTTATATGCAACGAAAAAACAATTTCAGTTCATGTTTCCAGTAATTTGAGAGATTCTTAAAACGTTCTGTTGCAATTTCCATTCCTAGTTTTTTTATTATTTATTACCACTTATAATTATTTTTATTATATTTCTTATTATTTATAACACTTTCTACACATTTCCTATTGACGAGCATGTTTCTTCGTTCGCCGATTTTGACATTTATGGTGAGACGATTCGCGTCTTACAAACCAAAATAAATTGACAGATGTTACGTTTTTCAATACTAATCGTCAATAGTCACGGTTTATAAACCAAAAACCAGCGTTGTCAACTCGGTGTGTTTCGCACCGTTTTTGGTGCTTTTCAAAATTATTTGTGCGAAAAATTCTTTAGTCGGTGCGTGGTGCGCTTTTTTCAAATTTTCGGTGCGCTTTTTAAATTTCGGTGGCACCAAAGCAAATTCAACTCAATTTATTTTTTTTTTTTTTTTATATAAGAAAAAAGTTTATTTAAGTGACAAAATTTTTACGTTTTAGATTGCAGAGCACAATCAGAACACGGAGTTATAATGTGAAAAAGGCAGCTTATTATATGTATAAAGTAAAACAAACTTGCTGTATTATACATATTCTCGAAAGAATAAGTAACATTACATTTTATAAAATTTGATGCTTTTAGAGCATGTTTTACTATTAAACGATCAAGCCAAGTTTGTCAAAATTACAATAAATGCAGACACTGAAAAGCGAAGTTCGTACCAATGAAGACGCGAGAAATCGTTACTGCTTTGGTAATTGATAAAATTACTTAATTATTAATAAAATTATAATTATTTTCACAAACTTTTGCATTAAATATTGATTATGGTAAACTTCATCTTTTATATCTTATAATTTTGGGAAATTATCGTATATATGTATCAATAAATTCTTTTAAATACACCCATTCTAGCCAACTGATTTTCAGTGTTCGCTTACGAAAACACAAATGAAATTTACATTGTGTTTGATAAAATTGCTATTAATAGAGTTGGATTGCTTGTTGTGCGATTCTGTAACTTTTCATGATCCAATAATCGTAAAATTTCTTCGACATATGTATGTCATCCCCTGCAGTGACAATTGTATGCTCTTGCAATATAATTTTAACGACAAATAGACAATAACTGATTTCGATCGACAGCGAATATAACTAAATAATGTTGCTAAATAATAAATTTGATAAAGTATCGTTATAATTATTGTAAAGATAGCATTGTAACAGAATCTCATTAGAGGCCAAGTTTGACAAACACGAATGAATCCTAGCTATTGAACGAAAAGGCTGCTTTATTATCGTGTTTTTAATATAAAAATAGTATTTTTTATACTACAAAACCATTTTTAAAACTGAAAAGAAAAGTTCAAAATTCGGTGCGTTTTTGTTGAAATAACGCGCTTTTTTGCGTTTTGAAATTTCAAAGTTGACAACGCTGCCAAAAACAAAACAAAAAAGTTGCAAAGTTAGCGTTTTTTATCGACGAGTTGTGTCTTATAAACAGGCCATAAGTTTTCGCTGGGTATTTTTCGATGTGTGGCACAAAAATTAATATGATGAAGCAGAAACACAGGATTTTTGAAGTTATTTGTTCGAATAATTTAAGTATTTTGATTGGCTTTTCTCATTATTGTCTTGGTGTTGCAAGACTTCCAAAACTTTTTCATTGTTCATGCTTTCTGTCATTCATCAGCGGCCGGCCGGTGGGCCTGAGAAACATGTTTTGTTGTTTGTATATCTTTGGGAAAAATGCATTCATTCATCTTACAAAAGTATGAGTTCATACATTCATCATGTGTTTTTTTTTAGTTTTAGCAACGTCACACTTTCATTTTAACCATAATTATGTACGTACACACATCCACACAAACACACACACACACTTTGAATGCCCCCACTGGCACGACTGGAGATTGACACTCCTGGTACATTATTTTCCATTAACAAAACATAACAAAAAAAAAAAAACAAAAAAACATTTGTGTTGGCCATTAAAAATTATACAACTGTTTTAAGCTTGTTTTGCTAAGGAAATTAACAAAAACAAAAATCAATAAGAAAAATTTTATTCAACAGAGAAGCAACAAAATTCATATTCATAAGCGAATAAAAATAAAATTTGATTTGTGTCGATTGAAAGGCTGGAAAATGATGTTGTAAAAAATATTGTTGCAAGTTGCAATTAAAGTGTAAATTGATTGAATGTCTGTCTGTCTGGTGGCTTGGCAAACAAGTCAGGAGTAGTAAGTAATGTTTGTCTGTTCGAATGTCTGCTGGGGCATCAGCAGTTGTTGCTGTTGTTGTTGCGTTTCTTTTGTGTAAATTGGCCATCTAAATACGGAAAGCGTTGTTTTAGTTTCCTTTTTCTTCAGTTGTCTGCGTTATTTGTTGCGGTTGCGCGTTTTTTTTTTTTTTTTGCTTAAGAGAAATTAGTTTTGTCAGTTAATAGATAAAAAACTACTCCAATGTATGTGATTTATCCGTTTGCAAGTTTGCTTGGTCTGGTCTTCATTCTTGTAGTTTAAATGCTCGTATTTGTTTGTTTGTCTGCCAATCACTTTGTTTTTTTTTTTTTTGCTTTACTTTCTATTTCTGAAGTACTTTTTTTAGTATTTTGTACTTCTTAAGTGGTGTTCCCTTTTATCTCATGTCATTTGCAATGTAAGCGTTTAAAGAAAATGAAAAAAAAAACATGTGAACTACAATGTTAAGCGATCAAGATCACTTTTCCACACCTATAATTTTTAAAAACTTTGATCACATTTCAATAAGATTACGCTTAATGTGAAACTTTGGTGCCCTGGTAAAACTAATTCTTTGAGTTAAAGAAACTAAAAATTACGCTTCGATATCAAACTAAAAATTAAGAAATAATTTACAAAATACTAGTATTATTGTAAAAACAAGCGTCGAGCGCTCGATACACAAAAAATATGACACAAAGCGCTCTTAAGCCACTAAAAACAGGCAGGAAACATTGAAAAGTGTTACTGAGTTGCTCACAAAACTCGGCTAAATGACAAAAAAATCGGCAAAAAGTGTAAAAAAAATCTGTAAAAATACTAAAAACCGGTAAATGTCAAAAAAAAAAAAAAAAAAAAAAAAGAAATCGGGATAATTACCGGTTCTAAACTGACCGTTAAAAATTCAGATACACATGCCACGGTAAAAATGCACACCGAATATGAAAACTCAGTTTTCATATTCAGCCAGTTAGCAAATCAGTTGGGAGTTTTATGGCAATTCCCAAAATCGGCTTCAGGAATCCCTAAAATCCTTTCACTTAATCTTGGAAGCAAAAAATTCCCCAAAAAAATATTAAATGTTTGCAGCTCTCGCAACGAGGGCTGCCAGAAAAAATATGGGGGAAATCGTGAATATCCCAATAATATTTGAAAATATCGTTTGTGTGGTTTTGAAATAACATAAAAAAAATCGAACTTATAAAACTACCAAATTTTTAGTGTATTTTAAATTAAAATATATGAATTCAACAATTCTAATAAATTGGATTTAATTGCAATATCAAAGAAGTTTGAATGATTTAAGTTTAATTAATTTTTATAATAAAGAATGCCGTCAAGTTTTTCGGTTTTCATATTTTTGGCTTATTTTAACTAATTTGGCTGAATGTTATGTCCAAGTTACAGAAGAGTAGGGCAATGTCACCATAGTTTGGAATAATTTTGAATATATTGGATATATTCGCATTTAAATATTATTTTCTTTTATTTTTGCAAAAATTTTATAAATTTGTTTCTTAAGGCCTTGATACTCTATCCTACACATTATTGTGCGATCTTCCATCTATATATAAAATCTGTGCTGAAAAAGTACTAAAAATGCAACTGTGTGACAGATTTTGTTGACAAATCGTGAGATTTTAAAACTTTTATGAGAATTTTCATAAAATGTTGGTTTCTATGCGATCAGAGTGGTATTTATTGTGAAAAATTAGAGGATATTAATAGTATCCTGGAAAAAAAATAAATAAAAATAAATTGAAATAATGTAAAATTATTATGGTAATAATAGTTTTTAAGTATTTAACTATATGTATATAAATATTACATTCATTATTATAAAATAGTCTGGCACTACAACTCCATTTTGAAGCGATGTTGAAAAGTCGATCAGACTTCTAGAGCATTTGCTTGTGAACGAATCGTACGATTGTGTAGAATATTGAATCAGGGCCTTTATATATACTTTATGTCTCATGTATAAAAAATTTAATGTTTTCATGTCTTTTGTCAAGCAAAAATCGTAACTTTTAGAACAAAAATTATCAAATTGTCAATTTGCTAAATATGAGCATAAAAATCATCAAAATAGCGATTTATCGTCAAATCTGGCAGCTTTACTCACAACCCCTGTTATACACATGTATGTATGCATGCACTCTTGACGAATTGGATATTCCGCTAGAGAAAAGAATGTTGCCGCCTTAGTGCGAAAATTTAAGTTGCCTTATGGCTTCCGGGATTGTTCCGGCGAAGTGAGCGGTTTTGGTGATTCCTAAAGCCAACTTTGTGAATGACCAAAAACTCGGAACCGATTCGCTAATCGGTTTGAAACCGGGTTTTTATATTGTTTGCGTATTATTGCTGTGTAATGTGTATCTGAACTTTGAACGGTTATATGGGTAATTATCCGATTTTGTAATGTATATCTGAACTTTGAACGGTTATATGGGTAATTATCCGGTTTTTTGTCGGTTTGTATTGATTTTTTCCAATTTTTTTAACAAAAATGTTAAGGGTATATATAAGTTTGTGATTCCGTTTGTAATTTCTACAGTTTTTTTTGTGACCCTATAAAGTATATATATTCTGAATCAGAATTAATGGAAAAGTCGATTAAGCGTTGTCCGTCTGTCCGTCTGTCGGTCGTTGAAATACCGTTTCTGAGAAAACCATTAGACATAGAAACTTTTTTCTTTCACCATTCTATTACTCCATATTGCCATGTGTTTGCTATTGAAATTCAGTAATATCGGTCCACGTATAGCTGAGATATATTCAAAGTTCCGAAAAAAGCCATGAATTTTTGAAATTTTGTATGGAAATTTTTGACAAAAAAAAGTTGTTTGTTTTGCTTCAAACTTCACACACTCATTAAGCAAGGTGACTAAAAGGCAAAACATTTTTTTTCAGATATCGGTCCATATATACCCGAGATATAGCCCAAATCGGGGTTTTCATAAAAATGTCGTGTAAGCGAACTGAAACAACTTTTTTTGCTTAAAAGCGGTTCTGGTAATAAAATAAGGTTATATAAATATCGAAAATGAAAATTTCCGATATCGGTCCATATATACCTGAGATAAAGCCTAAACCGGGTTTTTCATGAAAATATCGCGTAAGCGAATTTAAACAACTTTTTTGTGCTCAAAAGCAGTTTTGGTAATGAAATAAGAGTATATAAATATGGAAAATTAAAATTTTCGATATCGGTCCAAATATACTCGAGATATAGCCTGAACCGATTTTTCCATTAAATTTTTTTTTTGCTGAAAAGCAATTCTCGTTATAAAAGAAGGTTACTAAAATACAGAAAATTCCGATATCGGTTCATATATAACCGAGCATTTTCAGATCACATTTTTAATATACTATACATATTCGTGACTATCGTGAAGGGTATTTTAGATTCGGCCCAGCCGAATATACTACACTCTTACTTGTTTTTTTCTAGATTTTTACCGGTTTATGGCATTTTTTGCCGTTTTTTTTAGAAATTTTTCCGAGTTTTTGTGCAGTAGCAATTTTCAGCGTTTCTTGCCGGGTTTTAGTGCCATATATTACCTTCACGTATATGTGTGTAACTTTGTATGTGACTTTTCCATTCACTGTCGTGTGAGTAATGATTTATATGGAGAGATAAGGACATTGCTACTGATACGCATACTCACTCCTACACGCTATCATAGCACCTCAAACCAAAAAGTAGAAAAAAACACGCTGCGATATCGAACTAAAATTTAAAAATAATAATAAGTTTAAAACAATAGTTACCAGCATTATTCACTATTATTTTAAGCTTATTTTTTAAACTATTTATTACTTTTTAGTTCGATATCGAAAGCGTTTTTTTTAACTATATTTATTTCATTTAAATTTTACGTTGTGGTTTTTTATCTACATTAATTACTTTTTGCACAAATTTATTCAAACTGAACCACCTTATTTTCTTTTTCTTTAGTATCTCAACAAGTAATTTGATACATCCAGTTTCTTACTCAAAAAAGTTTTGTGGTTAGAGGAAGATACTCAATTCTAGTCTATCATCACGGCATACTAGTAGGCAGACATCGATATGGAACGTGCATTTATTTAATAGAGTTGAAGATGAAGGTGATGAAAATGAAGTGAATTGAATTTTCAAACACGCAATTTCTTTATTACCATCTTTGAGAAGTTTTTCTCTCAATTTGCTTTGAACTAACTGATAGCACATGTCGTTTAGGTAGTCTGTCTGTCAAGCTTAATGATTAGCACTTCTTGCGTCTCAATGAATTTGCTGCTTGATGGAAATGAAATATGTATGTATATATAATAGTGAACATACATAATTGTATTATAAGAACACATTTTTTGTACGAGTAGTAATTCTTTATCAAACTGACATTTTTTTTGAGTCGAACAACTCGCAAGAAATCGTAGACGGGAAATGAATAATAACACAACATGAGCGATCGCATATGTATGTATGTATGCAAGAAATCAGAACAAATTCATTAAGCTCACTTTCAAATGTCCGTGTTTTATTTTAGATTATAAATCAAACTTCACAATGAATCACCCGATATATGTAACTAGCTTAATTCTTGGGATGACAAAATTAATGCCAAGCATCATGATTTGTTGTTCTCTACCGCAATCGATCATTTTGTGTGTCACTAAAAAACTTATTGAGTCAGAGAATGTGGCACAATGTAAATTGAAAATATGAAAACAGAAAAAAAGCTAGTGGCCTGCTAAGCATTTACGAGTAGACTTGGCAAAACAACAAAAAACAAAATAATAGAATAAAAAAAAAAAAAACAGTTGTATAGTCATAAAAATTTAACTGTACAAAAAAAAACAGCGATCGTGTGAAAACTGCGAACACACAAAGAGAAGAGCAACACTTTAGGAACTGAAAATGTGTCACAAAATACACATGAATACAAAAAGAGACATTTAAATAAAATGAAAACAGTTATTTGAATTTTCGGAAAGTTCTCAGAACACAGACAGGATGTGTCATTGATTTACATCAGCACCTGATGAGGGCTGATGCAAATCAACTGATGAACTGTGCACCCAGGGATGCATTATTCACTTTTTACCAGTTCCCCCCGAGTGGCTTGCAAGGCTCACACAGGTCGCACTTTTGCCGTAAATTTGTAGCCATATGAAGAGCTGGGGAATTTTTAATCCCTCCTGTATGCAAGGCAGTCAATGGACGACAAAGCTGAATGAGCTGCTAGGCCGAAATCCATTTAAGAGCATTAGGTCTCAAAGCAACTCTTCCGCCTAACCATCACTAGTGGTTCTTTACATTACAGGTATCTGTTGCCAGACTACAGCATCTTGGGGACTATTAACTCCCGAAAACTGGCATGCACCATAGTTCTTATGGAAGACTGATTTCTGCGATTTTAGATTTAAGCCACAGCTAGAACGTTTCAGCCAAGATTAACGCCATGATGGTCTGCAAGTAGAACCTTCCGGGGGCTTTGCTGGTTCCCTTCCGGCCCATTAACCCTTGGTGAGACAGCTTCCTAAAGTCTTATTTGCTGCAACAAACGAGAAACTCCTACCCTATATCCTCAGAAAGCAGAGTGCCCAGGTTTGGCATACGTCAAGGTAAAACACTTGTTCTACGGGGAGAAGTTCTCAGGGAAGACTCGTACCCCTTCCTGCGAACATATCAGCCAAGGTGTAGGCACCTCAACCTCGATCAGCACTGTGATGGTCAGCAAGTGGAATCTTCTGGGGGCTTTGCTGAATCCCGTTTTACCAATTAACCTTCAGGAACGTCTTCGGAAGTCAAACACAACATAAGTCATGCGGCATAAGTAGAGCGCGCTGGTTAGCTGTGAGTGCCGTGAAGTTGTGAAATCTACTGTCGCCTAAGTGCTTAAAGCAGTAGTGCTCAGCTCTAAGCGCTTAATGCTCAATTGTTTTTGTAAAAGCGCTGAGCTACAGCGCTGTGCTCTTTAATACGCATATACTGCACTCAGCACTAGCAATGAAAAATACACACACAACTTTGTGGTATATATTATTTTGTCGTTCTTCACTGTACACAAACAAGAGCGAAGCAACAACACTTTCGCATGCTTTGCTAGTAAACATTGACGACAGCGATTATCTGTGTAAATTTTATTTTTGTAAATATGTTTGGCTTTTTACAACAAAAAATATTAAATTAAATTAGTGTTTGATCTTCCATAAAGAGTTTTTGGGCACCCCTGGTTTGAAGCTTAACAGGGCAACCTGAATTCGAGCGTAAGGGGCAACGCAATTTAACGCTTGATTTTACGCTGTAGTAAGTAACTTAACTAAAAGCGCTAACATTGTGCCATGTTTAATAAAAATCATTAAATAGAAATAATAATAAGTGATAAAGTTCATGAAGCGAATTGACACTGAGATAGAAGTGTGCTCGTTGGAATACTACAGACATATATCATATATAAAATAGAATCCAATTAGCTGGCTTTGAAAAACTCCCGCTTCGATTGGCTGAGCGCGACTTTTGCATTTACCATTCCCTATTCAAGTTGTGCTCTTTTTTTGCCCTCGTCTATAATTAGACATAATTTTTCATAATATCTTTTAGACAGTCAGTGTCTGTGGTATTTTATCAAGAGACAAAGACGGATTTTCCACCAAACAAGAGTACGTTAAAATATTTCTTTCTTCGCCGTAAAATAAATTTTCCCAAACAGATATATGAGTCATGCGGCAACCAAACAACAACAACAACAACACGAAAAAATTCGTAAACGAAAAATTCACAAGTTGTAGTATCTTATTTTGCAATATTGAGCGGTAATACGCAGGTAAATGTATTTGTATCTAATTGTATCTGATATTCAAGAGATTGTTGAAGCTGTTTATTGTTGTTATTATTCATTTTTTATGTTTGCTTTGTTTTTTTTTATTAATTTTTTATAGTTTTTTTGATATCATATTTAACAAACCTGTTGTTTGGTAACCGCAATTCTTTACTGAGAAACGAAAAGGAACTTACAACTGAACATACAATTTTATGTTGATAAATGAATGGAATTCAATATTTTTGTTTATTTGTTTGTTTGTGTGTTTGAATTACACAAAGACCCCTACACCTTTGTGACATAAAAAGTGATATGTAAATGTATCTGAGGCTGTGAAGTATGAACTGCTAAAGAAGACTTTTGAATGCTTTTATTCAATTAATTTGAGTGAAAGTATTTCTCGAGAATATGACGATAACAAAATAGAAAGATAACAAGTAAACGAAAAAATATAGCGCTCATTTACTCAAACAACGTCATAACTCAAACAGACTGCCAGTTTCATAAAACCAGCCTACTTGGGGCTTTTCTTGCTCCCGTTGTGTTGCCTGGGGGAGATATGCAGCCTATGAGATTTAAACATCTACCGACAGTGCAGATCCAAGACATCCGGAAAACCAGATAAAGGAGTCCAGTCCGTTTTTCCCTCATTCCGATATATCTGCTAACCCGTGGGGTATTGGTGCGCCCAAATACAGCGCTCTCCTAGAACAAAAGGCTGGACACCGACAGAGGAAGTGCTCAACACTCTCTTCCTCGTCCTTATCCCTAGATGTTACAGAAACCATTATATAGAAGCTTTAACCTCCACGCATGCGTACCTACGAGACAATGTCCTGTCAAATCCGCCACTAAAGTACGGAACCTTCGACGGTGAAACGCCTATGATCGCTACTTGGCAGGTGACCTCTCCAGACCATCTGTTCTGTGCAACCCTATAAGTTGACGTTGCACTTGTTTCTTACAGTTTTTAAGTGGGACTCCTACCATCCTATCAATTTTCCCTTGCTGTAAACGTACCCCGGCTTTTGTCAGTTCATCCACTACATTATTTTCGGGCACTCAGCTGTTCCCCGCTACCCAGAAAAGCTCCAGATTTTAATGCCCCGCTGTCTCATTAATAGCCGCCCGGGCGGTAGGTTTTGCTTTGGCGTACATCAACAAGAGCACTCTGCTTTCAGGGCCACATAAGAGTAGGAGTTCCTCATTTGTTGTAGCAAAGCCGCATGACATATTGTTTTTTACTTCCGCTGCTCTCGCCAAGGGTACATTGCCAGCACTGGGATCAACAAAGCCGCCGGGATGTTCTGCCATCACACCATCCCGGCACTGATCATGGTTAAGGTGCCACCTACCTTAGCTGGAACGTTCTGGCTATGGTTTAAAACCAGAATTGCACGAAGGGGAACTCGTTTCTCTGATGACAACATATGCCTGTACTGTAAGGAATCAGGAATGATAGTTAGACGGCTGAGCTGATTAAGGGCCGATGTTCCTAATGGGCTTCGGCAGTCATTAAGAAAAATAATGTATGTAAAGGGTGGTCCCACCATAACACACAATGTTAATTGTGAGTCAAACCTTAACGTCAGGTCTTTTGCCCAACTTAATTTGACATTTCTATTTTGCAGTGTTTAACGAATTCCGCCATGAAGAGGAACACAATTGCACAGTGACTTAAGATTGTAGAAGAGTTTTACAAAAATGGGAATGAAGTATCCGGAAATGTTGTAGCGGACGGACTGGCAAAGACTAGCTTTCAACAAAGGGATATAGATGGGGTCATTGAAACCCCGCTTAAGAGCTGTAAGAAACAAGTACATCGTAAACTTTTGAAGACCACTCTAGGTAGATGGTTTAGTACCTCACTAAATCGAGTCGAATATCAAGGTTGACATGGCCCAGATATGATAACAGGAGGTCTATCATCCTTAGGGGCCTGCCCCGACTGGGATTGTGTTCTGCTGTGGTAGTCCTGACGGAACATTGCCACATAGGGACGTAGGCGAGGATCTGCAATTTAGTGACTTCTATGGAAGTTGTAGAGATGGGGAGGAGGTAGAGAACGTTGGGCACTTCCTCTGTTATCTAGACTTTCTATCTAGGCAGACCAATGCTGCATGATTTAGTGGAGGTATCGGAATGTGATGTAAGTGCATTGGACTGCTTTGTCCGATCCTTGGGTTGGCTCTCAACCAATGATATGTAGATCAGCTGACATACACATCACAACCAGGCAACACAACGGGAACGATTTGGACCCAAGTGGACTTACTTTTCGATGGCCGGCAGCCCGTTCAACCTCCTAACCTTTAAGGAAATGGGCGTTCAAATTAAAATGCATTTCGTGATGCACACTTTCACCTCAGTGGATTCATTAACTAACAGGATTGCCGCTTTTGGGCAAATACATCCACAAAGAGTGACTTTTTGGTGAGGTTTATAGGCAGGCGGCATTAATGGGTCGTACTTGTAACCTGAGTGGTGTTCGCTATAGCGAGCTGATAATAGGCCTTCTTATGGCCAGAAATTGGGAGTATGGACTGGCGATATTAGGTTTCAGCAGGTTAGTGCCACTTGCCACACAGCCAGAATCAGAAGATGTTTAACGTGGGTTTCTGCCTTGACGGCCAAACCCCATGGTGATTCTCTCACAAAGTGAAAAAAAGGTTCACCCGGACGTCCCCATGCATGACAAATTGTCAAGCATGACCATGCATAACAAATCGTCATGCATGAGTACCATTTTCGATCACATGCTGAATGGCGCATGCTCTCCCCCATGGTGTAGGGCGGAGCCTTCACGGCACCCGGTTGCAGTGCAACTCCACATCGAGTCCAAAAGCTCTCCCTGCATTTGGGTATTAAGCCCCCGAAGGTCCTCTACCATAGCCGGGCGAGAACAATGTTCCCGGGGCTGCCGGCTCCCATGGTACCAGAAAATGATAGCCTCTGGTCAGACTATCGAAGCTCTAAAAAGGGCTGCTACAGTTTTAAACCCCAAACGGTTCGAAGAACTGCTAGCCCCCTTGCCACACAGCCAATGAAGCAATAGCTGTTTTGCGACTGACGATAACATGGCCAGTGAATATGTAATCTCACGTCTTGGCGATGTTAATTGACCATCGCGACCATATTATTTAACTTGGGAATATTTAAAATAGAAAGTTTACGTCAATAAGCCAAGAACAATTCAAAAGTTAAAGTATGCAATAATTCAACAGATTAACGACATTGTCTTAGAGTCATTGAAAATATGGACCATCAGGACCATTGTTAGGTATGCCACCGGAGTCGAGGTAAGCACTTGACGGATATTTTATTTTACACATAATTGTCCTATCAAGCAATAAATGAAAATTTGCAATATTTAAAATTTTTCTCAAGTTTCACCTTTTTGTTTTACAAAGATACAAATACAATTAATTACGTGCAATATCAAAGTGTGAACACGAGTTCATGATGGTTTGAGTGTCAAAATCGCAAAACAAAATGAACAAAAATAAAAACAATCAAGTTCACTTTCACAAATAAGAAATACAACTGTGTTAATTAAACGATTTTTTTTTTATTTGGACATAAAACAATAATGAAAAATTATAAACAGTTCAACAACTGTTTTCTACCTTGTTTCTATTACAAAGTAACACAAGTGTTTTGAGGAAAGTATGAATATCGAAGTGTTTCCATTCTGATATGAAGTGCTTTTAATTTGGAATAATTAGTTTGACGTACATACATATGTTTTATTTCATCGAAATACTGCTTAAAATACATAAATATGTAGGTGAACAATTTTTCTTCTGCCATTATTTTTCCAAAATTCGAGGCTTTATTTTAAAAAACTGGTTATACATTTATGATTCAAAGTATTTTCCATCGCTGGCCATTTCTTTCTTCTATCTTTCGGGCAGCGTCATCGAACGAATCCCGCGTTGAAGAACTGATCATCTTTTGAAGTGATCAACGATCAACCCATTTAAACGCTTCCAAGTGTGTCTTGACCACTTTTGCAACATCGGGTCGAGCATTGTCATGCTGTAAAATCAGTTTATTATGTCTTTCAATATTCGGTTCAAGCACATTGATTTCGTTCGGTTTTAACAACTCATAATCCACTAGGCCAAGCTGAGCATGCTCAGAAGCTTGGCCTTCAAAAACAAGGATTTGCATTTCTTCCATTTGCCTTAATTCGACGCCTTGCTCAGAAGCTTTTTTTTTCATCTTGGACCAGTACTTAGGAGATGACCCCTACATATGCAGTGCATTGTACCAGAACTAGGAAAATAGGTTGTGAGGAGGAGGAAAGAGGGAGTAGTATTTGTGAACATTTGACTTGAACCTTTCAACGTTATAACAGACAGGAAACACGTCAGCAGGTAACTTATTCCACAGGCTGAAAAACGAATTCTCTCTGTAATGCGTAGTACGATTCCCTGGACAATCGACCACAAATGGATGAGCTCTGAACGATGCACGCGTGCTACGTAAAAATGTGCGAGTTTCAGGAACAAGGTCCCTAATCTCGTCAGAGCAAAATCCATTGTAGTAACGATAGAACAGAGTAACGCACCCCACACAGCGTCGATGCTCCAGTGAGTCAATAGAGTTGGATACCCTACTGTCACCGATAAGCTTCTTCGCCCTCTCCTGCACACGGTCGAGTAACCCCAAAATTGATTTTGGGCACCGGCCCAAACATGAGAGTTGTATTCCATTTTTGGTCGGATATAGGTGGTATAAATAGTAAGGAGATCATATGGAGTGAAGTACACCTTACACCGTTTTAGAAACCATAGGCACTTGAATGCTTCTTTAGAGATATGAAAAATGTGTTCAGTCCAGCGAACATCACACTGTTTCTTCATTCCAAGAACATCAAGAGCTTCCGATTCCTCAATATTTATACCATCCATGAGTACAGATGAAGCAGCATCTGTGGTCGTTTATTTGTGTGTTAATAAACAACATTGGGTCTTACGAGCGTTAAAGGCAACCCTGTTTTCTCGACCCCATTCGGAGATTAATAGAAGATCACTGTTTAGTGAGTCGTTCATATTTTGCCTCTTGGCAACGATCTCTGATAGGCTGGGCCTATAACTGAAAGAGTACGAATGGCAGATGCTGCTGTCATCCGCGAAGGAGTGGATAGGGGTGGAAGTTTGGTATAACAGGTCATTTAGGAATATAAGGAATAGGGTAGGAGAAAGAACTCAGAAGCTTGGTCTTCAAAGAACAACTTTGGCCACAATTTTGCACAAGGATTTGCATTTGCTGCCATTTAAGATTCAGTTGACACAAGAGCGTCTTCCACAAGACCATTTTCGGCACCGTACATATGCCAATAGGGTAATACAGCTCGCCTTAAGACAACTCTGATTTTGATGACAGTATCATAATGAGTGACGAGGCACATTTTCATTTGGATATGTGAATAAACAGAGTAGTCAGTTCTGGACAATGCAAAACGCTCAAATTCACCAGATATATCAGTGACCATTGCATCTGTTAAAAGTGACAGTCTGGTGTGCAATTTGGTCAGGAGGAAACATTCGACCTTACTTCTTTGAAATTAAAAACGGCGTAAAGGTGACTGTGAATGGGGAGCGATATCGTGATATGATTGAAAACTTTTTAACGCCACAACTGAATGCCTTGAGTTTGATTAACTTGTGGTATCCACAAGACGGTGCCACATCACATGCAGCCAGGATTACAAGGGAACTACTGAGAGTAATATACATTCCCGGCGGACAACCTGTAGTTGTTAGAAGCAGTGTTCGTATTTGCTCATGAGTGTGTAGGTCATGCGCATGTGTTTGAGCGAAATATTTTAATATTGAGTAATAATATTATTTTCACACACGGAAAGTTTACTTTGCATTTATTTTGTTAACATTTTTTTTTAACATTTAACTTTGTTTACAATTTATTCAGTGTTGTAAAATGAATTTTAATGTTCGTTTTGTACACTGAAACAAAAATTCAATTCGATTCGTGCCGTGTAACATCATCAGAATATTTAAAAATTTCGGAATTAATTTCGGTTCCAATCTATTTTCCATCACAATTAGCCCCTGAAAAAAATTATTTAAACAAATGTTTACTATTATTATTATTTCAAACATAATTTTTTCCACCCAATAATTTCTCTTTCTTTCAAGCATCTTCTATCTAAAGCTTATTCTCTTTGTGTATCTTTTTAGATCAATAGATCACGTTCTTGGAATCTCAAGCAGAGAATATCAAAAATAGCAACATCATTTGAAATGGGCACGAAAATCGAATATGTCGATACAACGCATCTGTACGCCACCAAATACATACGCAACTCCAAAGCCATTGCGGTGCTGTGGGCCATATTTACAATTTGTTATGCCATCATTGGGATTGTGGCATTTGTAACACCAGGTAATGAAAACGTTCTCATTTCATAAAAGAATAAAAGAAAAAATCACTTTATGCACTTGTTGGCTTTAAAATGGTTATTTTTTTTTTCCAACGCAAGATCGTTTGTTTTTTTGTTTTATAACGTAAATAAATTTGTTAAAAGAGATAAATGTCACGTTTGTTGTGTGAAAATCTGGTTTTTGCAATAAAAGTAAATTTTTGCACGAAAAAATATTTTACGTTTAAGATTTGAAAATAATTTAGCAAATTTTTTATGAATGTGTTATTTGGTGGAGAAGAAGAAGAAGAAGACTATAAGTATTATATGGTGCACTCCATACGCCATAAAAAGAAATTAAAGACATGTTATCAATCATTATATTTGACTTTATACAAAAAAAAAAAAATATTTTCTAATGGGCTTATAATGGATGTCCGCCGGGAAGGTAGAATACTTGCAGTAATTATATTGTGATCCCGGCTATAAGCGATGTAGCATCACCCTGTTGATACCACATATTAATCCAGACCAACGATTCTGGAAGCCGATTTTAGAAATTCCCCAAAAAAAACTCACTTTTAATAGATGCAAAGGTGACTGATGATTAATTTGAGGAGTTTGCACTCCTCAATTTCCACCCCAGAATCGTCTAATCTGTTTTTTCACATATCTATTCAAATGAAAATGTGCCTCGTCACTTATTACGAATGTTCATGAAAATCTATGATTGATTTTGATAAAATGCTTTAACGATTAAAGCACGTTGGTTTATCAAATATTTTTCCATAATAAATTTGACACGTGCCTACTTCACGATTGCCAAATATGAACTTTCAAGACTAATGTTTACTAAAATGGCGTCAAAACAAAGTAGTATACTTTGCCGGCGGACACTTTACTTGTACGTGTGTTTGTTTGCTGATATGTTTGCAGCTGTTGTAGCCCATGCCGTATCGTATTGTATGTGGAGTATTGCCGCTTTACTGCAAGAAATGGAAGTTGCCGTATTGCTTGGAGGCAAGTAAAGGGATTTTGGCGATTCCCGAAGCTGATTTTGGGAATTCCCAAAACCCCCGCTACCCGTTTTTCATATTTAGTGTGGGCATTCGCGTTTGTGCGAAAATTCAAGGTGTAGTATTTATTGTTTCTAGGGAAGTGGAAAGGGATTTTGGCGATTCCCGAAGCTGATTTTGGGAATCCCCAAAATACCCGCTATCCGTTTTTCATATTTAGTGTGGACATTCGCGTTTGTGCGAAAATTCAAGGTGTAGAATTTATTGTTTCTAGGGAAGTGGAAAGCATTTCTGGGAATTCCAAAAAAACTCGGAACTGCTTCGCTTTGCTGTTTGGAGCCGGTTTTTCATATTCGGTGAGCGTTCTTTCCGTAGAACGTGTAACTGAACTATTATAATTGAAAATTGAAGTTGCCGTATTGCTTCTAGAGAAGTAGAGATATTTTGGCAACTCCTCCGCTAACTGGTTCGGTACAGGTTTTTCGTATTCGATGGGCGTTCTTACTGTGGAAGGTGTATCTGAACTACGAACGGTCATTCGCATTAGTGCAAAAATTTAAGTGGCCCTATTGCTTCCAGTAAAGTAGCGAGATTTTGGCGATTTCTGAAGCCGATTTTGGGAATTTCCCAAAAAAAAAAAAAAACAAAAAAATCGTAACCGCGTTCGCTAAACGGCTTGAAAACGGGATTTCGTGTTCGGTGTGTGTTCTACTAAAATTTGAAAAGTGATGTTGCCGTATTGCTTCCACTGAAGTGGAGAGATTTTTGCGATTCGTAAAGCCAATTTTGGGAACTCCCAGAAAAAAAATCGGAACCTCTTCGCTAACCGATTTAACACCGGTTTTTGATATTAGGTGATCGTTTTTGCCATGGAACGTGTTTTTGAACTATGCACGGTCATTCTCTTTAGTGCGAACATTTCAGTTGCCTTATTGCTTCCGGGAAAGTGAGGGATTTTGCACATGATGTTTAGGGAATTCCAAAAAATAAAAAACTTGGAACCGCTGCGCTAAGGGATACCGAACTAAAAAGTAAAAAATAAAGAAAATTAAAAAAGAAGACTTCACTAGCGAACTAAAAAGTAATAAATAATTTTAAGAATAAGCTTAAACAATATTGAAGAAAACTACATGTATTTTTATGAATTAAGGCGTGGGGCGTTTTGTGTCATATTTTATATTTGTTTTTTTAGTTTTTTAAACTATATTTATTCTTATTTAAAAACTCTAAATAAATCTTTTTTATTTCATTCGCAGAATGGGTTGGTGATCCCGATAATGAAAGTGCTGGCCGTTTGGGACTCTGGCAAGTCTGTCAAAAAGATGAAATATTCGACAATTGCAAAAGAAGATGGGAAACCATATTAACAGTGCCCACCTTTTCATTTCAAGTATTTATTTTATTCAGTTTTTATTTAACGAAAATCAATAACATGTTTTATACGCCTTCTCGAATTTCAGTTGGCCACGTTGTTTATGGCGGCGTCCGTTGCACTGGCGCTGCTGACAATCTGTTTTCTAATATTTGTCATATTCATGAAATCTACACGAGTCTTTCATATCTGCGGTTGGCTGCAAATAATATCTGGTATGTTGAAAATGTTTATAAAGAAAATTATGATTATATTTCTTTTTCGTTAATATTTCATTAGTGATTTATGTTCGTTGAGATGTTCAAGTGAATGCAGTATGTATGTATATAAGTATGAGTAGATGTTGAAATAGTTAATTTAGGTTTCACTTGATTGATTTACAAAATTGCTGCCATCGAAATTTGTTTCAAGTTACGGAGGTTTTCTTTTTACTTAATAAATTGTTTACTTGCTGACACAGATTTTTGTGCACTACTTTTGTTTTTTTAACTTAAACTTTCATTACTAAGCATTTTAACTTCAAGTCTGAAATGTATTTATTTTTCTGCAGAAGGTGAAGAAATGAATGCTGTCATTTAAACTAAAGGTTAATTTGTTATAATTAATTGTTTATAATTACAAAATATGCATGTAGCATACTAATTTACATATTCAATGCTTAAATAAGATCGCAGGGAAGAGTTAATTTATTTATGTTCTCAACTTTAATTTTTATTCAAAGTAAAAAAAAAATTTTGTTTAAAATTGTCTTAGCTTTATTAAAAAACTTATATTCGTTTCACTTGTATGTTTGTAATTCCTGCAACCTGTTAAATTATTATATTTTTGAATTTAATAAAATTATTTATTTGTAAGTTCAATTGTAAAAGTCTGTAAGAATTTGGAAGTCATAGACTTGTAAATAAATAAATAAATAAGCCCCTGTTAGCAGTGTTACTGCTTTAGTTCGCAAATTGTAGCTGCCGTATTGCTTGAGGGGATTTTGGCGATTCCTGAAGCTGATTTTGGGAATTCCCGAAACATTCGTAACCGGTTTATTAACCAATTCGGAACCAGGTTTTCACATACGGCACGCGTTTTTGCCGTGAAACATGTAACGAGTGATTTTTTTGCTATTATCTTTTTGGCAACCCTAGTTTTGACAGCTCACGCACGTTTTGTATCTTGTGTCACTGTCAAACATCTTCAGTTTGGTCTATAATTTAATCATGAATCGTCTTACAAACGAACAACAACGCTTGCAAATTATTGAATTTTATTACCAAAATGCGTGCTCTGTTAAGAAAGTTCATCGCGCGCTTCTTCCATTTTATGGTCAGTTTAATCGACCTACTGAGGCTTCTATTCGGGCTATTGTAAAAAAATTTCGCACCAAATTTACATTGTTGGACATTAAACCACCAACACTGTGCGAACTGAAGAAAATATCGCAGCCGTATCGGCCAGTGTTGGTGATGACCGTGAATTATCGATTCGGCGCCGTTCGCAGCAATTGGGCCTCTGTTACTCCACTACGTGGAAGGATTTGGGTGTGAAGCCTTATAAGATACAGCTGGTGCAAGAATTGAAGCCAAACAACCTACCACAACGCCAAATTTTTGGTGAATGGGCTCTTGAAAAGTTAGATGAAGATCCACTTTTTTTTATCGAAGAATTGTGTTCAGCGACGAGGCTCATTTCTGGTTGAATGGATTCGTGAACAAGCAAAACTGCCGTATTTGGAGTGAAGAGCAGCCAGAAGCATTGCAAGAGCTACCAATGCATCCACAAAAAACAACCGTTTGGTGCGGATTATGGGCTGGCGGCATAATTGGGCCGTATTTCTTCAAAGATGATGCGAATCACAACGTTACTGTGAATGGTGAGCGCTACCGTGCGATGATAACAAACTTTTTTTTGCCCAAAATGCAAGAGCTTGACTTGCATGACATGTGGTTTCAACAAGACGGTGCCACATGCCACACAGCACGCGAAGCAATGGACCAATTGAGAGGCGAGTTCGGTGAACAGTTTATTTCACGCTTGGGACCAGTCAATTGGCCGCCCAGATCGTGCGATTTAACGCCTCTAAACTATTTTTTGTGGGGCTATGTTAAGGCTAATGTCTATAGCGACAAGCCCGCTTCGATTGACGCACTGGAAGCCAACATTGCCAACATTATTCGTGAGATACCGGCCGAAATGTTGGAAAGAATATGCCAAAATTGGACTAAGCGGATGGACCATTTGAGGCGCAGCCGCGACCAACATTTGCATTAAATAATCTTCAAACATTAAATTATATCGACCCAACTATCGATCCAAATAAATACTTCATACATTTTTCTGAATTTTATGTGTTTTTTTTTAATTTCCGATAGTTCTTATAAAATCACCCATTATTAGAATATTTAACAGTTAGTTTGGAGCCGGATATGCGGCTAATTATCCGGGTTTTTGTTAATTTTTACTGGTTTTTGCCCAGTTTGACCATCTTTTGGCCCTTTTGCTGTGTTTGTCTTCTTTTTGTGCAACGCAGCTATACTTTCCAACGAAGTATTTAAATCTTAATCAGATTTTTTGAAGTTAAAACGCAGTGTTATAAAACACGTGTAAGGTATGTTTTGGGGATTTAAAAAAACGTGTTTGAATATTAATTACATAGATTTGTTGTATAGAGTTTTTTTCCTTTGTTTTCACTGCATTTCTAAAAGAAAAAAAAAATTATAAATACCTTGTTTTCTATGTTTTCCAGCTATCTATATGTCGACATTTCATAGGAACTCCCCTAATCATCAGTAGACTTTGGAAATTTTTGAAAAAAAATTTCCAAAGTCTACTGATGATTAGGGGAGTTCCTATGAAATGTCGACATATAGATAGCTGGAAAACATAGAAAACAAGCTATTTATAATTTTTTTTACTGGTATAAATGTTAGAAGCTTAAATAGCGAATAAAAAACTTAATTGTTAGAAAAAAAAATTTTAACAACTTTCTATTATTAGCTCTCTGCATGATTGTTGCCTGCGGTGCTTTTCCCTTTGGCTGGAATTCTGACGATTTTCGCAAAATATGTGGACCAGATGCCAATCGTTTCGAATTGGGCTTATGTGGCATCAGATGGGCGTATCCTTTGGCGATAATAGGCTGCATAGACGGTGTGGTCCTATCCACTCTGGCATTTATTTTAGCAACAAGACATGTGCGCCTGCAACCTGATCCCCTGTATCAAAATTCTTTATACAAAGGCAAGATTTACAAAATATCATTATAAGTTCAGAAATATTTAATAAAATGTGTTTTTTTAGGTGAAATAAACAATAGTTATATCACCGATGCCGTCAGTTTAGCTGGCTCGCGAAAAAATCTCAACCTGCAGCCAATTCTGTTAGTGGCACCACCTGGGGATGACACCATTTCCCAATTCTCAAGTCGAACACCCAACCATCGATACAACCGACCCGATTACCACAATTCGATGCATCAGTTCTAGTAAATTAAGAAAGTTTTAATATTAAATAATTTTTTTTTTTATAAAAAAACTGCCTTTTCTTGCTAATTATACTTTTTTGTAATTTAATCAATTTTTAATACAAAGTTTAAAATTAATTTATTTAAGTGTTGTAATCTTTTGGACTGTTATTTTACTTAAAAACGTGTTTGTGTATGTATATGTATGTATTTATGTATATTTATGTATTTTTTTTTTGTAGGTTGTAAAACTATTTTGTATTTTGAAGATGAGCTTTTAATAAAAAAAAACAAATTTAATAAATTTAAGTATGAACATAATAAATGTGGCCACACAAGCGTTTGGAAAACGCGTTTTTTTTGTTTGAATGAAAGCCAAAGGCAGAAATATCTACGTGTACTTGATCAGGAGCTAAATCACCGCATACGATATCGAGTAAAATTATCGAAATTTTTCATTTTGGTATCATGACATGCGATATCGGATAAATTCTATAGCAATAATATAAAAATCTTAAAGGATTTATTTTTTGTATTAGTACTTTTAGGAAACGTATGGTCTTCAATCTATTACATTTTGTTTAAATTACGATCCGTTATGCATCGTTTGCCATGATCTAGCTGTATCGTAATGTTATTCGATACGACCGTTAATTCGGTATCGTATGCGGTGATTGGATCCCAGTTCTACTTCAGTTTTCTTTTGAACTTGCATTTACACAAATTTGCTCATACACGAAAATTTTGTTTCGTCAAGTTTAATATGCGGTTCATAGAATACAGATGAGAGACTTGTCTAAATAATTTGTTTGGATATCACTGAAAAAATTGAATTACTTTCATAAAAATTTTATTGACGAGTTGCTCCTCTGTATTCTATGAAAGCATGTATGTTTTTTTTTTTTTGCCTACAAATTTTCATATTTTTCAAAATTTAACTCACGACTTGACTAGTCAAACTTGCTGTGTGTAAATTGGCACTATAAGGGTTCAGAAAAACGTTCAATAGAAACATTAGCTAATAAATCAACTATGTCTATAATGTTTAGCAATTCATTATGCTATTAAAGGGCGTTTCAGACTATCATACAAGTCTTAAAATTTTGATTGGATTTTGTGGGACAAAAATCTAAAGATATTTGTTGCGACTGTCAAAAAATCTAACGTACCATTACATTTTGTTTTCACACTATCACACCTAAAGTAAAAGAAGGAATATGACTTGAAAATAAACAGCCAATTTACTTAACGTCTGGTTTTAATATTTTTATTATTTGCTTTTGCAAAAAATGCAACCCTGATCCAATGAAAAATCTTATCGTTTAAACAAATTTCTAAAAATGGTGAAGTGTTATGGGATGTCAAATCTTTTACCGTATTATTTCTCATTTTCATAACGCTTTACATTCACACTATCATACTTGCACGTATTATTTGATTTTTTGACAATCTTAATACAAAGTGTGATAGCCTGAAGTGCCCTTAAAGAACATTACACATGATCATACTTTGTATTAAGACTAATCGGAGACTCAAGTAAATTGTATGAAAGCAAAGTGTAAAGGAAATGACAAATATGTAATACGTAAAAGATTTGTCATCCCATAAGACTTTAGGTTAGATTGTATAAGCCACTATTTTCAGGAAACCAGCCCACTGGGGTCCTTTCTTGGCCCCATTGTGTTTCCTGAGGGTGAAATGCAGCCTATGAGACTTACATTTCCCCCGCCGATTCAGATCCAAACCAACCCGAAAGCCAAATAAAGGAATCCAGTCCATTCATTCCGCATTCCAATATATCTGCTTACCCGTGCAGCATTGGTCCGCCTAGGTACAGCGCTCTTATAGAACAGAGAGCTGGGCACCGACAGAGGAAGTGCTCAACACTCTCTTCCTCGTCCTCATCCCTACAACTTCTACAGAAATCATTAAACGTAAGATGCGTCCCTATATGACAATGTCCTGTCAGAACGGCCACCAAAGTACGCAATTTTTGCCTTGGAATACCCCTCAAGACCATAGTCTTCCTACGATCATACGCAGGTCGTGTTAGCCTCGCTAATCGGCAGTTAACCTCACCACACCTCACCGTGTGCAGTACCTACAAGTTGACGCTGCACTTAGTTCTTATAGCTTTTAAGTGGCACTCCTACCATCGTATCAATGTCCCCTCTCTGTAGACGAGCACCGGCTTTCGCTAGTTCATCTGCCACAATATTTCCGGGCACTCCACTGTGCCCGGAAATATATAAATATATCCAGAAATGCGCCAGGTTTCAATGTGTCGCTATTCAATTAAGAGATATCCGGCGTTCTTGAACCAACCTGGAGACTTCCCGATTCGCTTGGAATTTTTTGTGAGAAGATCATTCAAATGGTGTCAGCAGATGGAAACGTCTAGAACTGCCTTTTTATGTCAGACGAGACATATCTTGATTTAAACGGCAATGTTAACAAACAAAATTGCATGAAAATCTGTAACAAAATCTTAAGCGTTTACACTTCCGTTTTTTGACATCTTGCAAGATTTCATTCTTATAAAATTTATTTTTGCAAAGGTTTTGCCAGCAATAACTATATCACAATGAATTCATCAAGTAAAAGTATAATGAGTTCATCATGTAAAAGTATAGATCATGTAAAAGTCTATATACACCAAAGCGAAACCTTCTCATTCGAGATTTCAAGCCAACTCTAGTAGATTTTGAGAAGATACAAAATGAAATCTACGAAATCTTCTGAAATCTACTCAGTACCAAGCGATGCAACTGTGATTTTGTTCAAAAAGTAGTTAAAAATACTACGCTGCAACAAAAATATACACTTTAATGTGGTGTATTCAGTCTCTGATAAAATTGTTTTGTCAAACCCACATGAATAAATTATTTTTGTGAAAATGATGTCAAAAACGGTGGTGTAAACGATATAGATTTCGTTGTAGATTTTAATTCAAATCATCTAGATTTTGAGTTGGTTTAAATGTAGTATTCGATTTCCAGACAATGTAAATGCACTATTAAATGTGATTAAAAGTGCGATTTTATATGTATTTATATGAAATATTCTTTGAGTTTTTCGTAGATTTCTTTTCTGCTTAAATTTCTGTTATGAGTACCGATTTTTATCTACCATATTTTTTTGTGTATTGTATTTCTATTGTAACAGTTTTTGTTCTGCACTAACTACCGACAAGCGAGAACTGCTTTATCTTGCCACTGTAGAATTTTGTTGTATATCAGTTATTGTGAATGAAAAGTAAATATGGTCAAAGACTTTGATAAAATAAATATGGTTTAAGTCTAAATATAGTTTAAGAAGGTAACCAGATGAAAATTTTCATATAGGTTTGTATACCTGTGCAGTTAAAGAGTGGTTTTAGTTCTATACAGTACACAAAAAGAGCAGTTTTAATTAAAAGTGACTTGAAATTTCTTAAAGTATAACTTTTTTGATGGCCCAATGTTTTTTTTATTGTATGAATTTTTGCACCTCAATCAAGTGTTTTCAAACTGAGGGTGGTCCAAGCAAAACACGCGATGTTAATTGTAAATAAAACAAAATGTTTCCAGAGAATTATCTTAATATATATTTTTATTATGTTTGAAGGATATATGAGAATTATGTGTGAAAGAGCAATCGGTCAAATGCTAGCCGCAGCTACGGTGAAACGTGGTTATATTACGATAATTCAAAAAGACTTGATGTATGGTGGCTACCTGGCCGTGCGCCAGAACATACAGTAAAACTAAATATTCATGGAAAAAAATTAATTACTGGAACTCTGTACCAAATTGATGAAATTTAATTGCACATATGACAAAATTATTCTTTTATTTAGTAAATTTATTATTATTAAAATTATTGTTCTACACTGAACCAAAAATGTACCTAAATACTGCCAAATGGGGTGAAATTTGAAGAAATGCAGATTATTTACAACCTACAAAATATTTTATTCAAATTTACTCGGCATTTCAACTATTGTAATTTATTTAACTAAAATAAAATAAAAAATTTTCTTTATTTCTACAGGCATTTATTCAATAATACATATCTTTAGTTAAATGGAAAAATATTATTCAGTTTCAATAAAATAAATTAATTGAATATAGAAACAATTTATTGAAATCTACAGGGTGAGTTTTTTTTAACAAAATTTAGTCGAATAAACGAATTTTTTATTCAAACCATCATTCTTTCAGGATGTATATTTGAATATTTATGTGTGCTTTTGTATTTTATTCATGTTTTATGTTTTAACTAAATTTTTACTGATTCAACAAAATTTTACCTACCTTTTTAACAAATCTTTTTTAATTGTTAACATTGTTAAGTATTTTTCTTTGAGTAAATATTTTTTGTAAACCAAAAATTATTTGAAAATTTTTTGTTTTCAAAAAAAAAAAAAAAAAAATATAATAATTTTAGTTTTTCCTGAAGATGCTAACAAATTGTTGGCAAAATATTGAAAAATAAAAGTTAGAAAATTGTTCAATTTTTTATAAGAAAAGATCTCAAGCAAAAATTTTATATATATTTTATAAAGATCAAAAAATATCAAGATAAAATTACAAATTTATATTTTTTAACAAAACCTATTGGAGTTCAATCGAATAATATTTGTTTATTTGAATAAAATTTGTTCCGATTTGACAACTAATCTTTTGATTTGAATATTTATTTTTCGTGAAGGGTTTACTAAATTTTTTATTAATAATACCAACGAAATTTGGTTCAGTGCACATGGTTTCAGGGAAAAATTAAAAGGTAGTTCCACCATGTTGCGCGATGGTAATTGTGAGTTACACCTCAACGTCAAGATTTTGTCCAACTTAATATAATTTGACATTTCAAACATGGATTTTTGTAGCCTTTTACGAAAATGGCCACTGAAATCAAAGTATCAAGTTTTATAAACATATTCGAAGAAAACACATCGCTAGGCCGTAATGGGTTAAATACCAGCTATTAGATTTTTAAAAATAAAAAAAAGATTATTTCCAACTTCCTTTTTTTCCATTGCAAGTCATACACTTTATTTGGGTTCCACTGTGTGCGGCTGGCTATTCTATCACAAGTTAAACACAAATAAAAAGAAATCAAAACAGTAATTTAATCCAATTTGTTTTCGCATCTAATAGAGTGTAAGATTTTCCACCACCATTTTGGAAAATGGCTTTTAGTTTATTTAGTTGTGAGTGGTGGTGTGCGTGAATGAATTTCCATTTGTTTTTTTGTTGTTGCTGTTTTTTCTTTATTTCCGCAAGATAATTCAATATAAAAATTCCAATATTTGGCGTCAGCTTGTTGGCCACTTAGTTTATGTTAACGCATTATAAATGCGTTGATAGAATAACTTATGAATTAAATATTTGTTAGCGACAGCCAACCGAACGAACCACTCATATGCTGCAATATCAAAAGGGAATGTGGTGGCAACAATCTAAGTTGTAGAGAATAAACCACTTGCTACTTAAATGTGCACAAAGTGCGTGAAATAATAATAAAAATATATTATTGCCTTTTCTATGAGAATAAGTTTGTATGCATATACATATGTATGGATGTGTGTGTGTGTATATATCCTTCATTTTATTCTGAATTAAGATGTCTGTAAAGTGTGCGCCATATGCTGTCAAATCTATTTGGGTTTCTAACTTTATTTTTTTTTATCATATTTTGTTTTTGCAAAAATTGAAGTTTGTTGGTAATTTTAGGAGTTTAGAAAGTACTTTTTAATTTGTGTTGGAAGAACAATAAGTGAATGGGTGAAAAGTAATCTCAACTAAAGAAATTCTCAACTTAAGTCTCTTTGATATGTTATTGGCTTCCTTACTCTGAGCGAGTGTAATCACCCAGTGAACTTTTTGTCACACACATCTTCGATCTGAGAGCATTGACAATGTAAGTGCGACCCATCCGAAGTCTGTATACAATTCCTAGTTACATTTACACAGCGATGGCCTAGGCCGTAAGATGCATCCAACACTATATACATTGTAAGCGAAGATTGGATGAGTTCAAAACTATATTATTAGCATTTGTTTTCTTCTTTGCTTCTTATGTACAGTTAATTTAACAAAATGAGTAGAAAAATACTAATCTGAATCGGATGCTAGTTGTTTATTGTGTTGGAAGTGTTTATTTTGATTTTTTCTGTTTACACAATCGCTTACAATCGGATGCTTTGCAAATTGTAATAACTTGTGGACTGCTAGGCAGTGAATGACAATTAACGGTTCATTGCAAAAGAATTTCTTTAAACAACAACAACAACGAACAGCTTTTAAAACTGTTTTTGCATAAAGAGCAAAACTAAAACAAATACTCAGCGTTGTCAACTTTGAAAAATCAAAACGCACCAAATTAGGTAAAAAAAATCAAGTTATTTTCACTCCATTTTGTATTAATTAATTAATTGGGGTTTTAATATAAAAATATTATAAATAGTATAATATTTTTATATTAAAACCCTGAAACAGTTTTTTAAACGGCTGTTAGACGATCAAACTGAGTCTGATAGTGCTGCCAGATGGCATGCCATCAAATTCGTTCAACAGCTAGAATTCGTGTTTGTTAAAATTGGCGTCTAGTGTGATTCTGTTGCCATTAACTGTGAATATTATGTAGCGTTGTTGGAGCGTTTGAAGGCTGAAATTGCAAAGAAACGACTGCATATGGTAAATACAATTGTATTGTTAGAATATTTATTATTTAAATATATATATTCGATATCAGCTGTGTTCGTTTTACTACCTATATCATATATAAACATATATCGTTACTGCAAGGGATGAAATATGTCGAAAAAATTTATATAATAATGTATGTATGTACGGATTATCTAATTTAAAAAAACTAAAAGTCTTCAAACAAGATTACATGTCACACGTGTATAAATGAAAAAACTTGTTTTTTGTGTCTACATTTTTCTTTTTAAATTCTCAATAATTTATTCAAATTGTTGATATATAAAGTTGAATGTTTGAGAATATCTTTCAGAAAGTTCCAAGGTCTACTGGTGATTAAGGGTAGCTGCTATGAAATGTCGCCAGCTGGGAAACATAGAAAACTAGCTGTTTATAATTTTTTAGTTGGTATCAAAGCTAATATACTGAATAAAACTCAATTGTTTGAATTATATATTTTGATTGAGTTTTGACACATCATGAGCATAAAATAAAAAAAGTTAGACGAATCCAAATCAATTTAATTCATGAAGATAGTCGACAGAGCGACGCTCACAAGAACTCGGCCAAAACTTCTTAAATTTTGAGTCATGAATTGCACATACAATATACATATGTATTTAAATATTTCTTAATATATTTCTGAAATCCTTTAACTTTTTGTACCACAACAAAAAGGTACCAACATTTTGTACATTTGTGGAAGGAACAGACTTCCTTTCCAACAATAACCGTTTGCTACAAGCCTTTATTGACTTGTGAAATTAGATGAGACTAGGCTGCGTTTTATTGATTTGTATATGTGCGTGTGTGTATGTGTGTGCAAGTATTTTCTTTTACTCGTATTGTGCGCCAATAACCTTAAATGTGTTTTTCTATTAAGACTGTTCTCTTTTTGTTTTATGCGTATTTGTTGAACAATATTATCGCTTTACGTTGAATATCGTTATTGTTTTCGATATCGCCAATTTCATACAAAAATTATCGTAATTATTTGCGAATGTGTTTGCGTCGATAGACCATTAAAATTCAATAAAACAAATGCATAAAGCAGGAAATGAGGAAATGGGAGCATAAAGCTGCCAGAATGGCAAGATTAAACACAGAATAAAAGTTTTTTATGATTGTTTTATCTCTTATTAAATCGCTGTAATGTTGTTTTTATGGGTTTTGTACTTTTATACAAAGTATATAAGCAGATTATTCTTTATATTATTAGAATCTGTATATTTGGTTGAAAAGATTAAATTTTTGAGGTTGGCCATAATGTATGTTTACTAGTGTTTAAAGATCTAAGCTGTCCGCGATTCCCTGGCATCGAATAGAAATATATAGAAATACTCAAGGTGCATTAACGTATACACAGTGGCAGCACTACGGCATATGACAGTTTTTTGCTACTGGCAATATAGTAATCTATTTACGTCAAATGTATTGTTTACATTTTTGAAAGAGAATTTAGTGTTTTATTCTGAATTAAACATATACAAATTATTTTGTGAACATAAAAATAATTCAAATAAAAATAATTTATAATTATGAAAAGTTGAAAAGAATGAATAGTTAATAATTGTGAAAATAGTTACAAATATTTTTGGCAAACAGAGCTTACCACATGCCTGTTTTTGTTGTATTGTTGTAATTTTGTTCTAGTGCTGCCACCGTGTATACGTTAATGCACCTTGGAAATACTAATATAAAATTTAGATAAAAATCCATACATAGAATGTTTTTTTTAGAGATATAGAACTTTAACTTGGCAGCACTCTTTTAACCTAGTTAGAGTAAAATCAGACAGCGCGATTTTAAGTGCCCAACTTTTTCACAATTTTCTTTTGAGCTGGCTTTTATATCCACACACAAAAACTTTTTTCGGCAATTCTTGACTTTAGCATTTACTGCTTATAATTTACATTGTACATGTACATAAACATACATACATACATAAGGCAAAAGTAAGGAACTGCTGAGAATTGCTTAGTACCGGCAATTATTTTTCCCTTCTTATTCCCCTCACCGTAAGCTTCTATAAAGTCAAGAATTGCTCAACTTGTCTGACCTGGCACTTAAGTGCTTTATACTTATTTTGGTTTGACATTACAACCAGCGTTGCCAGAATGAAAATTTTACCTTAATTTTGAAGATTTTATAGCCGAAACAAGATTTGAAGACAGTACATTCAAAATTAAGATTTTTCAAATTTATGTGATGTTTCCATGTCACAAGAAAATTTATATGGAAAGTATTAAATAGTTTGCATGATTTCTTTTCAAATTTTTCAGACAGCTTTTATTGTGGATACATCACATTTATATTCTAAAATACAACAAGTCCATGACTTTTAAGGTGAAACTCAGTCTCCTTTGAGTTCTATAAACATAGTTCAACGTTTCTCCATTTTGGTATTATTTCCAAAAAATATGATTTGTTGAGTTTACCAAAAGAAGAGTTTGATAAAATCAAGAATTTGTTTGTGAGATGCTATCCTCATTGCAATCAGATTTCTTTCCACCGAACCATGCCTTCAAGTTTGGAAGCAACAAATAGTCACTGGGGGCTAAATCTGAAAAAAGGTTGCATGAGAGCGCAATGCGTAGGCCAGTGGATTTTTGCCGTAGAAACGCGGCAATCATCTTGCGGAAAAGCTCTTTCATGCCAAAGTGATAATTTAAAATGGAAACTATTAGCCCATATGAGATGTCAATGGCTTCCATAAGCTGCCACTTTCAATCTCCAATCGGCTAAAACCATGTAGTGAAAATATTCAATTGATACGAATATAAGTGCCTCAATTGGGCATCTAGAACATTCGGCAACTTCCAATTTTGTACGTTCACATCGAAATTCAGTAAAGCACTTCTTTACAATTAAAACGCAGCATCGCAGTTCAAATTTCGCAAAGACTCAACTGAAAGTTGTCTGTTGAGAGGAGCGGTGTTGTCATTTCGATAACTGTGGTGTCCGTGCTCTAAGCTCTACTATTCCCACTCCTTGAAGCATTTGGATACATCTGTGTACCACTTTTGTGAACCAACCCGCAGCCAGCTTGAGTTCATGCCCCATTCTTCCCTTGTCAGAGAGATTATCCTGCACTTCCTGACAAAGAAATGGATTGGATCTAGGTGCTCCCTTGTTTGAGACATATGAATTCCAACTCTAATTCCTTTAAGGATTGCAAGATGACCAATAAGGTTACCCGACTTTAGTTTCTCCCTTTTATAAATTGAGATCACCTGAAAGACTGCGTCTTCTTGGACAGCCAAGTTAGGTTCAAAAGAGCTTTCATCACAAAGTGAACAGAGATGAAACAAGATCGAATAGATATGTGTAAAAGGAAACATGATATTATATGTATCTTTTTCAATTTCATCTTCGCTCTGTGGGCTTTAATTTATAAACAAATAATTTTGCAGCCTCAAAAGTAAACATAACGTAAGAGAAGGCAATAATACAATATCTGCCATCTCTGTTCTGACATCTACCTGAAACTAAAAAACCTGTTTTTACTTTATTCAAACTCACTTTTTTTATCTCTGTGTACTTTTTGGCTTCCACACCTATCGTTGGGGTAGTTCCCATCGCCCGTGTGATACATGGGCATGTAAATCTAATTTAGTAACTTTCAGTTTTTTGTAGTTTTCTGTGTGGAAGCGGGGTTTTTCCCTTGTAAAAAAAGTATTTTTTAATTTAATTACTTCACAAAAATCTAGTTTCACTTCGTTGCGCATAAAAAATACATCTTTAGTTTTCATTCTCAAAACAACCAAGCTGAACATCAATTATATTTTCCATTTTTTGTTGCTTTTCTTAAAATTTTTTAATTTTAAATCCTTAAAAAACCTAAAACAGGACATGCAGTGCTTGTTAATTTATTGGAATTGAGAAAAAGAAAATTGAATCCCCATGCGGTCGGTCATTATTCCTTCAACTGTTTGCTGACCATTAAGTTTTTATTATTTTCATTTCATGCAACATTCATGTGTAAATCAAAATTTGTTTATAGTTCTGTTCTGTTGTTGACGAACGAAGTAAATCAAAAGATTTTATTTAAGATTGCGAAATTGTTGAAAAAAAAAACAGCTTTTGAAGCACAAACATTTTTTATTTAAGAGTACATACATACAAGTTTTCAAAGAGCGTTGGAAAGAAATACATAAAAATGATGTGAGATGTATAACACTTTAGTTGGCAACACTTTTTTAACTGGCGGCCACTTTGTCAGCTGTTAAGTGATTTATATTTAGTTTGGTCAGAAAGTATATAGAGACGAAATAAGTGACGTTTGAATAAAATAAAATCAGTTTCTTATTTTCAGAGAGGTATCAGAACAGAGATGGCAGATAATTCATTATTCTTTTCTCTTACTGACGTATGCATTTGAGGTTACAAATTTATTTGAAAACAGAAAGCGCGGAGTAAAATTTGAAAAAGATGTATGATTTTTGAAAGTGAATTTAGTGGTTTATTCTGAATTAAACATTAAAAATTTTTTTGTGAAAATAAAAATAATTAAAATTAAAATAAATTACAATTGTGGTATGGTACTTTCATAGTTTATAATTGTGAAATAAGTTGCATATATTTTTGACAAGCATAGCTTACCGTTTTTGTTGTATTGATGTAATTTTTCTCTAGTGCTGCCACCGTGTAGACATTAATGCATCTTGATTATTGGTTTCAACATTGGATTATATTTTTACGGCCGTATTCATAAAAAATATTGTATGTTTATTAAACACTTATTTGACAAATTTTCTATAGAAATTTGTCAAATAACAGTTTAATAAACATACAATATTTTTTATGAATAAGGCCATTAGAGTGCATTATTTAAGAGTGTTAAAATAGAGAGAGAGAGAGTGCGGTCGAGTAGTTTTATAAATTAATTGTCCTCTTTTTTTAGTTCCTACGATTTTAGAAGCGCTTGAATTTTGTATGTAACCCTTAATTTAAGTTTGAGTAATAAAAAGAATTGGTAATTTTAGTTTTTTATAAAATTATTTATTTTGATTAAAAAAACTACACCGAAACACATCTCGATTTCTAAGAATAAAACAAAACACTACATATGTATCAATACTTCAGCAATAATGAGCATATTTACACGGTGATTCAAAGTCATGCCTTTTTTTATAATACTTTTTTGAAGCTAGTACTAATCTCAGTTACATTTTTTCGATGATTTCCTGTTGCTAGTATCGATGTAGACACCTTGCCATTCGTATTATTAAAAAAAAAAAAATAACAATAGTCAAAGTGAACAACAGAATACGTAATTTTTTAAAGTTATTACGAAAGAAGGACCTCAAGCTTGCAAATTATTACATTTGAGTAATGTTGCTACAATTTTTCCACACAAACAAAAAAACTTGCCTTTGAAACATGACGTTAAATCATCGTGTAAGCGTGCTCAATTAGTAAAGTTCTAAATTGACTAAAAATTTGGGGGAAATGATGGACAGAGGGGTATAGGAATATTGGAAAATGTCAGCAAATAAATAAAATACTTAAAATGTTAATTATATTATTCATAAAAAATATTTTGCAATTATTAAACTCTTATATAACAAATTTCTATACAAAATTTGTCAAATAGGTATTTAAGAAACATAAAATATTTTTTATAAATAAGCCAGTAAGATTTTAATTTTAATCTAACTAGAAAATTATTTACAAAATTTTTACTTTAATGGCTAAGAGAAATTTATTTACTTTGACTGACAAACTTTAATAATAAATTCATTTTAATTTTTCATTATTGTATTTATATATTAAAAACGAACTAAAATAAAAATAAATCATCTCTCATTTTTATTTATGAATAAAAAATGACTAGTGAATTATTATTAAAATGGTTTTAATGTTAAAAACTTAATAAAATTTATTTTAATTGTTTATAAAATAGACCTTAAACTCCCAGAACGTATAAATATGAAATAAAATTACACATTTAGAAAGAGAATTTTGCTTAAAATTAAAGAGTTTTGTAGTGAACAAAGAAACCATTTAGTACTCTAACGGAACGATTATAACCGTTTGCTTTTATCTCGGGGCAATCAGATGTTTAATTTTCTCATATATTAGGTGTGTTTCTTTACTCTACTTTGGGGTCCCGCGTGATCCCAATTTGCACGAAAAGCGTTCTCGTATTTTAAAATTGGGCAAATGAGAGCGCTTTTGAGAGAGTAGTATGCTTCCTCTTCTTGCCAGAAACAGCTTACTTTTTCTTCAGGCTTATTTGGGCAAGTAGATAAGCAATCAGCTGCTCAAAAAATAAACAGTGACAAAGAAACAAAGCTCGTTTGAATCAGTTCGTATACAAATTATTTCAGTATTTTTATATAAATATTAAATAAAAGCGAATATGTAAAAGACTTTAAAAACCCTAAAGTGTAAAATACCATAGTATTTTTTTCGTAAAACTAAATGACAATTTTTGCTGCCACATCAAAACACAGTATATGTTTCTCTATGGGCTAGAAATTTGGCTTTTTGTGTTCCCGTACTTTAAGTAAATTTTCCTTTATTCGAGAGAAACTGATGCATGCTCTCTTTTGCACGAAACTTGCCTGGAAAGTAAAGAAACTCACCTATTCTAAAATTTGTTTTATACACTTCAGTTTTGAAAAAAAAATTTAAAGCTGGAAATCATCAGCTGACATTCTGCCGCCTGCTTATATTGCTCTTAGCTTGAAATTTCTCAATAAAAAATATTCTTTTATTGTCTTTGATCTTCAGAAAATACGCGATTTAAAACCACGTGCGGTTTTGAAAACTGTTCTGGTAGCTTAGCTGCTGCCTCTAAGCTGATTCAATTAATCAGCGGCTTTTTAAGCCGGCTCTGCTTTAAAGCCAACAAAACTATCAATGGATGTTGTTTTGAGTGGGAGATAAGCGGCGGTCACGGCACAACGGCTATTTCTAGCCTTCTAGTTTACATCACTGGCTGTCACCTGCCGATTTGCAATTAGTTGGAGTCTTCACGCGGCAAGTTTAGTTGTGCAATTCTTATAAAATTTTCTTTTAAACTTGCTTTTGTCCCCAGACACTGCCATTTTACTTGAGCAACTTTCGTTTTCTATTGTTTACACTTTCTTAATTTTGCATGTACTGCATTCTCAAATGTTTCCTTTTAATCTTCAGTTCTTCCAAGTAATGATGCTGTCTGTTTTTTGAGGTTGTCTACAATATTATTAAACGTTTCTTCAGCCGGCCTATTTAAAATTTTTTTAAATGAATTAAAATATTGCTTTCACCACGGATAACAAGTCGAGTGCAAGCAAGTTTGTACTTATTTTTACACTCCCCACTCTTACCTCATTTATTTGTCCACAAACTCACAACTTGCGCAACTAAAGTTGCCTCGTGAAAATTGGGACTTAAGGTTTGCATAAGTAGAACCAAGGTGCATTAACGTGTGCAAGGTGGCAGCGCTAGAGCAAAATTACAACAATACAACAAAAACAGGCGTTCAGTGAGCTGTTCATGTCAAAAATATTTGAAACTTTATTCACATTTATAAAAAGTATGAAAGTACTTTTTTACAATTATAAATTATTTTTATTTTCACAGATTTATTTTTAAATTTTTAAGTAAGAAAAAACTACTGTCAAAAATCTTATGCCGTTTTCTTTTCTGAAAAAATTCGGCATTTATGCTGCACTTTTTTTCTTAAAATTCATGCTTTAAAATTAAGTTTTATTGAGATGAAAAGAAGATGTCGCAATAACTATAAATATCTGAAAAAAAGTTGAGAAAACTGTATACTTCTGTTTTTTTTTTTTTTTTTTTTTTTGCAAAATAGTATTGAAAATGTTAAATTTTTTCTAGAAAAGAAAACGCCATTAGCTATATACATATATGACGTTAAGTGCTCACTGTATCACCAGTAGCAAAAAACTGTCACAAGCCGTAGCGCTGCCACCTTGTAGACGTTAATGCATCTTGAGTAGAACAAATGAAAATGATTGGTTTTAATGCATTAAACACATTCAAGACAGCTGTCTGCCAACTACAACCCGTCAAAAATAGAATATATGTGTTTATATGAAAATGATTATACTAACGGCAATGGTCACATTTGTAGTAGAAGCCAAATTAGACCAATTTACAATTTTGCTGGCGATAAAAAGCATAATAGCGTTGCCAATGTAATAACATATCTAAAACATGAAAAACCGGGAGAACACTCATGCGGCATTACTGAAAATGAATAAGCAGCTGCTTTACACATTTTCTATTATAAAGGATGTTTTTATAGAGCTATAGAACTTTGAAATAACGGTTTATTTTGTACGTTTTCTAAGCTCAAGCTAGAAAAAAACCAGAGATTATGCCATGCGCATGATTTCCCGTTAGATGACGTAAATTAACTATTCTAAAGTATCACGGCTTTCACACACCGAAAGTCTACTTTCCAAAGTCTTGAGTTTGGTGGTGGCAAGGGAAACTAAAGAGTGTAAGAAAGACACTCTCTTTTCTCTTGGTCATCACCAAACTCAAGACTTTGCAAAGTAAACTTTCCCTGTGTGAAAGCGGTGTATGTGTTTAAAAATCATCCAGGGCTGTGTTTGCATTGTTTCGTGACGTCATTTGACCCAATTGCGCTGAAGATTTCAGTTTTGTGTGAGAATTATTGTAACCATGTATTTCTATGCAATAGAGATATTGGGATTCATCGGGTTTTGAATTATTTCGGGTTTTCTAGTTTTCTCATCGTGAACGATGTTACACAACTCCAATCGCGGCCTTTATGCTTTTACGTTGTCTACGTTGATTAGATCATCGTGGGGTAAGGGCATACTGGCACGATAATCGTTTTCACAACTGTCTACTTTTTACACTTTTTTGTATTTTCTAGTTGAATGAATAGCAAGTCATTCCTTTTTCATAATCGCACCTATCAGGTTGCGTTTATTTAGACTAAAGTTTAATTTAATAAAAATTACTGGAAATTTCCTGTAAGTCATTAAGTCGAATGGGGTTTCATTTATTTGGTAGGCACGTAAGCTCTTAAATACATCCATACATACATATAAGAAGTCAGTCCGATTTATCTTTTTTGTCTTAAAACCATTCTCCGGATTTATTTAAAATGATGCTTTTCATATAGCACGTTTTAATAATAATCATGACTCTAAATACGATAGTTTTGACGTGTCCATTCAAAGAAAAGTTAACTTTATCGGTAAACAAATTTGGCTTATGAAAATCGGGATCAACGGCAATCTTGTTTTGGTTTCGTTCATCGAACCTACTCCTTGCTAAACGATAGTGCGGCTTGAATTATTGAAATGCCAAACCAAATTAAATATAAGTCATTTCACAGCTGACAAAATGGCCGCCAGTGAAAAGTGTTGCAAATGTAAAGTCCTATACCTCTATAAGAACATCCTTTATTTGTTCTCATAGGAACGCATATATATTAATTTGTAGTTGGTAGCCAGATGCTGAATCTGTTTTATGTGTTTATAAAAATACGATAAAACATTTTGCAAATACAATGAGGGAATAGCATTTGCTTAAGATTTTCTCTTTTCGCCCCAAATAGTAAAATATAAGGTTTTGTTGGTTAGGGTTTGAATACCCAACCCTACGCAGTAGGGCACGACTAAGTTATCACTCTCTGCCCTCGACAACGAGTATAAAACGAAAATTTAAATTAACAAAATATGATTTTTAAAATAGTAATATTTTTGGCATAAAAATCTAAATGAAATTAAATAACTATTTAAAATTATATACTTATAATACTTAAGCTAAAGATATTAGAACAGTATACTAACACACAGAAATCAATCAAATGTTAAATTAACATGAACACGTGTTGGATGCAGTTGAATGTTACTAACATTGAAATAATACTTTCCATATAATGCTAGGAACACAACTGCGACGAACGACGAATTTTTGGTCGCGAATATTCGTCGCCAAAAATAAAACACATTTGGCATTGGTCGAAATTCGTCATACTCAGCGAAAGTTGAAATAGATATATTTCTAATTGTTTCGTCAGCGAACAATGAACAAAATTTTTTAGGTGGCCAGTACCTCGTTTCTGTATCTCTCACATCGAGAAATTATTCACATAAAACAAGGGAATTGAAAGAATATCAATGTGAATTGAAACAAAAACTCATTTCTCACACACAAGTGTTTCTACAAGTTCTTTTTGTGAAAACTTTCCGTCCATTGAGCTTTCTGACGTACATTATTGGAAAGTTGGGAGTAAATATGTTTCTGTATTTAAATTTTGTGAAAAACAACTGTCAAATCGTTACTCAAACAAAAACCGTGCGGAATTAAAAAAAAAAGGATAAGAAAATATTGAAATGGATTCTAAAAGTTCAGAAAAGGTAAGTTATTAATATATTTTTTAAATTAATTGTAGCATGTTAAGAATATATTTATAAAATATTTCAGAAGATTGCAAGAATTTCGAAATTTCAAAAGCAAAAACTGGTCGCCAGAGGCCAATTCACTGGTATAAATTCTAACACCAATTATAAAGCCCAGTGGGAAGAACTTTCTAAAACTTGGGTAGCGGTGGAAAAACAGTGGTGACAAAAAAAAAGTAAGTTCTTTTTGTTATTGTCACTTCTTATTCAAATGTCTTCATCATCTTTTAGTGTTGGATTGATTTGAAATGCGGTGTTAAAAAAAAAAAAACAGTAAACAAAAGAAGAAGCTTTATGAATCAAACTGGAGGAGGTAGCAGGGCCTACATACCCCGCCACCTTAATAAAATAGAAAAAATTCTTCATGTAATGCCAGTAGATGCTGTCGATGGTGATGCATGTACGCCAGAGTCCGGTGTGGAGCTGCCCGAAAAGTTGGACACTAGAGGTAAATTTAATATTCTAATATTTAATATTCTAATATATTTAATATTCTAATATTTTATATTCACTTTTATATTTGCACTTTTGCTTTTCTTCTTCTTGTTTGATTATTCAGCAAGCACAATTAAGAAGGTGAACATATTTTATTAAGTTTTGGTTTATTTCACTGTTTTTTTTTTTTGTACCTTTATTAACTTTTTAAATTATTTCTAATATTTTGTTTTCATATTATTTACTTTTATATTTGCGCTTTTGATCTTCTTCTTCTTGATAGACTATTCATTGTTTTTTTGACAGCTGCTTAATGGAAATATTCCAATAAAAACATCACTAGAGGTGGCTGCTTTCACTTTAAGATATGGAAACGCTGATTTCTCACTAATCGAGCAACGATGGAATTTTTTGTTTCATTGTTTTCGATGTGAAAACTTCTCACTAAATTTACAGAAACGAGGTACAGGTTTCTTATATAAAAAAATATTTTTCACGAAATCACACTTTTTATATTTATATTAATCGATGTAGTAAACAATTTATGAAGATGTTCTTAAAATAGAAATTACTTTAGGTAATTTGCTCAAAAACCCACCTTTCAGATGGGCTTTATATAGGCTGACTTAATGTGGCCGCTTTAATATTTATATGTAAACAATATTATCTACACAAAAGTTCGTTAATATTATGATTCCCACGAGGAATTTGTACAACGAATATTTGCCGGCGAATTCGTTGCGATGAAGGAAATTCGTTGTTCGTCGCAGTTGTGTTCCTAGCATAAAAATGTTAATTCAATTAACATTTTAGGTGTGTTAAATCAATCTGACATATTATTAAAATTAAATTGAAAATTATTGATGAAGGCCAGAAATTTGCGAAAAATTTAATATATAGGAGTGTTAATGAAAGTTCCCTTAAATGCGACACTGATGCATTTAGAATATTTTTAAATCCTTTCTTTTTACAACTGTGACGAAGGCAGCTATTTTTTTGTATGGTTTGGTTTTACGCTCGGGTATGAACGTTGGTACGAGGAAATACAGTCCGCTTTTTCTATTGAAATAAACATTTGAGAAACTAAAAGTTAAGCACTTTGTTTTATTCAAAAACAAGGAGTATGTGTTAATTCTTAAAGCAATTACACAAACTTGGAAATATACAAGATGAAGAAGATCTTATAGCGTATTTACACCTACTCATATCTTAGAGATGTGTGTGGAAGATGTTGAAAATTTAAAAAAACTGCCCAGCGGCGAACACTGCCTACCACATTACTTCTCTTCGATGATCTGTGCAACACTTTTTTAACAATGAATGATAGCTTCTAAAGTATATGAAAGTAGTATATGGAGTACCAAAAATGAATTGCGTTCATCTCATTTGTATCATATTTATATGTACATATTTTATTTTATTTTTATTTATTTTTTTAACTTGGACCTGTACTCAGGGGATGACTCCTAGATATGCAGTGCATTGTACCAGAACTAGGAAAATAGATTGTGAGGAGGGGGAAAGAGGGAGTAGTGTTTGTGAACACTTGACTTGAACTTTCCAACGTTATAACAGACAGGAAACACGTCTGCAGGCAACTTGCTCCACAGACGAAGCGCACGGCTGAAAAACGAATTCTCTCTCTAATGCGTAGTATGATTCCCCGGGCAATCGACCACAAATGGATGAGCTCTGGACGATGAACGCGTGCTACGTAAAAATGTGCGAGTTTCGGGAACAAGATGCCTAATCTCGTCAGAGCAAAATCCATTGTAGTAGCGATAGAATAGAGTAACGCATCCCACACTACGTCGATGCTCCAGTGAGCCAATAGAGTTGGATACCCTACTGTCACCGATGAGCTTCTTCGCCCTCTCCTGCACACGGTCGAGTAACCGCAAAATAGACTTTGAGACACTGGCCCAAACATGAGAGTTGTATTCCATTTTCGGTCGGATGTAGCTGGTATAAATAGTAAGGAGGTCGGATGGAGTGAAGTACATCTTACACCGTTTCAAAAAACCAAGGCTCTTGAATGATTTTTTAGAGACATGAAAAATATGTTCAGTCCAGCGAATATTACACTGTATCTTCATTCCAAGAACATCAAGAGCATCCGATTCCTCAATATTTATACCATCCATGAGTACAGATGATGCAGCATTTGCGGTCGTTTGTTTGTGTGTTAATAAACAACATTGACTCTTACGAGCGTTAAAAACGACCCTGTTTTTACGACCCCATTCGGAGATTAATAGAAGATCACTATTCAATGAATCATTCATATTAAGCCTCTTGGCAGCGATCTCTGATAGGCGGGGCTTATAACTAAAAGAACACGAGTAACAAATGCTGCTGTCATCCGCAAGAGAGTGGAGTCTTTGTCAGACTACGTTGCAAAAATTTAAATTCACAAAATCAGTGCTAAAGGTTAGAGTGCCAAGAAAACATTAGCTCGATTCACAATCTTGTGCATTTGAGGTTGCATATTTCTGCAATTGCAAAAGTGACATTTTTGGGTACATTTTGTTAGTGTAAAGTAAAAATATACTCCATTATTTTGCAAATGCAATGATGCAAGGCCATTTGCAGAAGATTGTGAATAAAAATTATAAAAAAAGTACAAGGAAGATGAAACAATTAGTGAAAAAAGAAAAGAATGCAGTAAACAAAAAACAGAACAAATTTATTGAACGGAATATTCCCAAAAAATTGAAGTGCGCAATACGTTTTCGATCTACTTACAAAGTAAGCGAAATTGTATTCAAGCTGCCTACTGTCAGCTTACAAAGTATGCGAGATTGTATCCGAGCTGCCTACTGCCGACTTGCAATGTATACGAGATTGTATTCGAACTGTCAACTGATATCTTACAATATATGTTAGGAAGTAATAAGCTTTTGTTGCATGAACACCTTACTACATCGCTTACTTTGTGTGCAGGTGGTAGGCGTACACTCTACAAATGCGGCAATGTATATGAAAAAGTATACTAGGTTCGTATATGAGATGGTGTTTATTACTGACTTACATGTGTGCATGGGATCATCGCATCTGTAAGCGAAACTTTGGCCGCTGGGTGCTTACATTACATTTTCAACATTTTTCATCTTTCAAGTATTACTTCAGGTGTTGTTGAAAGATTTTGCAATTATTGGATTAATTAGTGCTCTTAGAAAGCAAAAATTATTACTGCTTCAATTTGCAGAATTGGTAGAAATTATGCAAGACAACGGCGACATTTGCTAGAATTTTAAATAATTTATTAGGATTGGAACTAATAAATATAAATAATAACACCTTAGAATCGAAATGGCAATTTTTGGGAAAAGGATATTTCAAGACTACTAGTCAAGAATTTTTCAAACAGAGCATACGAATGGATCTTACAACTTCACTGTTTATTAGCACACTCTCGTCAGCAGCTTTTTTACTATAAATAAATATTTTGTGTGTATTGCTATTTCTTATTATATATTATTTTCAATTAAATTAAAATTTACTTAAATTGCTGCCTTCATTGTAAAAATATTTGACACTTGTATTTTCTAGTGATGTATTTTCTAGGTATGAAATTTTAACAATTTCTTTTAACATTTTTTTAGTGATGCCACCAAAATAATCGAAAGATGTTGAGTCCAGCAAAATGAGAAGCGTGTGGAGTTATTTTAACACAGATTTTATGTAGGAAGATGTTAACATCTTGCCAAAATGATGAAAGGTGTAAAGCTTTAAACACATAGACGACAGCAGACAGCAAGCAGCAATCTGTCAAAAATAAAATACATGTGTTTAGATGCACACGATTATTTTAACGACAGCATAGCACACGATTATTTTAACGACATCATAGCAGCACGACTTCACAACAGCATTTGCTGCTGCTGCCAACTTAGACTAATTTCTATTTTCGTAAGCAGCAGAAAGTAAATACAGTGCTACCACTATAAATGTAAATTGGCAGCAATAAAACTAAAATTTATTTGAAATATTTAATAGAAATAAACAACACATAAATAAAATAAACAAATAAATTGATGAGTGTTTACAGTTTTGCAAGATATTATTAAGTTTTCAGTCAGTAATTTTAATTTTATTCATGTAAAATACATATGTGGCACCTCTGAAATTTGCATTGTTTAAATACACATAGTGCTGCTGCTGTCTTTAACTTAGTGTCCACACCTGCGATAATATCTGAGATGAGAACGTCAAATTCAATCGCAGAGAGAATTCTGTTACGTGTAGACTTAAAATCACTGTTATCGCAGTCTTATAATAATTTTTATGAGAGCGTTCTTATGAGAAATCTCATGGCAACGATCTTATAATAAGAGCTGTCAAAAAAGCGATTGTGTTTGTTTACAAAAAGACGCCATTGCAATTTTACCAATTATTAATTTTGCAAAATATCTTTTAAAAAACCATTTTAAATGGAAAATTATTTACTTTTATGCAATAAATATATATTATAAGTGATTAATTTTGTAGAAAATGTTCGCATATACGAAATTCATATGTATAAGATTTTATTCATCGGAAATATGTGTTTTCTTCTCGGCTTTCATTGATATATGAATTCTTATAAGATTAACAACAACACGTTTACTCCTTGTTAGATATGAAGATGGACATAGAGAATTTCGCTCTCTCATTCTGCCGACGTTTTCTCAGATATTATGTCAGAGTTAATCGCAGTTGTAGACACTAGGTAAAATAATTATGTTGCTGATTAGACGGCAGCATTTGAAGCTAACTTCATTTGTATTCGTGAAGTCTGCTGTCGTCTAAGTGCTTAGAGCTTAAGATGTGAGTAAGTGTAAATACGCTATTAGGAGCGAGTTCTTCGCACTAAAGCCTTTGCAGCTTTGGTTTTGTTTACAAAATGTATTTAAATTTACTAAAAGTATGGCTATACTGTTGACAGCGTTTTTAAAATAGATTTTATCAAGGTGCATTAACGTCCACAAGGTGGCAGCACTAGAGCAAAATTACAACAGTACAACAACAGGCATGTGGTAAGCTATGCTTGCCAAAAATATTTGTAAGTTTTTTCACAATTATAAACCACGAAAGTACCTTTTTCAATTTAATTTTATGTTCAGAAGATAATTTTTAAATGTTTAATTCAGAATAAACCACTAAATTCACTTTCAAAAATGTAAATAATAATACATTTGATGTAAATGGCTTGCTATATTGCCAGTAGCAAAAAACTATAACATGCCGTAGCGCTGCCACGTCGTATCGGGTGGTTAAATTTCAAGGGCCGATGTTGAATGTGAACCACACCTAAACGCCAAGATTTTTTCCGAATTTTATTTGACATTTCTCTATTTCACACTTATTCAATTTGAACCATGGAGAGATACACAATCCAACAACGTGTTAAAGTTATCCAGACTTATTATGAAAATGATGATAAACTTTTGAAGAAAATCATCTTCAGTGATGAGGCACATTTTCACCTCAGTGGATTCGTCAATAAACAGAATTGCCGCATTTGGGCGAATGAGAATCCAAGAGTGACTGTCGAAAAACCAATGCACCCACAAAGAGTGACTGTTTGGTGCGGTTTATGTGCTGGCAGCATCATCGGGCCGTATTTTTCCAAAATGAGGCCGGTCAGGCAGTTACTGTGAATGGTGTTCGCTATCGTGAGATGATAACGAACTTTTTATGGCCCGAATTGGAAGATATGGATGTAGACGATATGTGTTTTCAGCAGGATGGTGCCACTTGCCACACAGCTAACGAAACAATTGCTCTTTTGCGCAACAAATTCAATGGCCGTGTTATCTCACGTAATGGCGATGTCAATTGGCCGCCAAGATCATGTGATTTGACACCGTTGGACTTTTTTCTTTGGGGTTATTGGAAAGAAAAGGTGTACGTCAATAAGCCAGCAACAATTCAACAGCTAAAGGATGAGATAATTCGGCACATTAACGACATAGAACCTCCATTATGCCTCAGGGTCATCGAAAATTTGGACCATCGGATGGAGGTGTGCCGCCGTGGTCGCGGCGCCCATTTGGCTGATATTTTGTTCCATACATAATTGAATAATACCAATATATCATAATAAAATAAAATTACAATAATTTCCTAAATAGTTTGTGTTTTATTCAAAATCAACATCGGCCCTTGAAATTTAACCACCCTTTAGAAGTTAATGCACCTTGTATTCTATTTTACGACTGCATTCTCAGGCATTATTTTATGTCAAATTGTATGAGAAACACCGTCAAGACCTAGTTCTGCTTCAGCATTCAACTTCAATTAAGTTGAGTTGTAAATAATGAAAGAGGCATAAAATCAATAAAACGTAAAAAAAATTGATGTTAAAAAATGTGACAAATGAAGTACTAAAATGTAAAATAATTTTAAAGTGTGTTTAATATTCAATAACACACTCCAACTGTCAGATTGATTTAAAGTGAAGTAAGTTGAAGTTAATTATAAACACATGTCAATTTAGCGTGAAAATAGAATCTCGCAAAACCATTAATAAAAAATATTGAATTAACATGGTTTTGATTTGATTTTAGTTTAAAATAATTTCATTTTCTGTGTGGCGGAAAACGGCTTGTGTATAAAAATCCTACAAACTACGAAATACATTTGCTTATGCTAAACATAAAACTAAAATTAAATCACAATTGTTGTTGTCTCCTTTCAAATTTGCCTTCTAATTTTTTGTGGTTCTCTTCTACTACTTTCTTCGAAACTACGACTTTGTCTAACAAAAATTGCACTTATGTAAGTAAAAAATTAAAAATACGGCAACTTATTTAAAATACTATGATGAATCGTTGTTGGCGGTGAAAATGGGCACAGCGTCCTCTCGATCGTCCACATAAGGCGTGGTTGGTGTTTTGAGCAGTGTGTACGATTCGCGATGCATAAGTTTGTGCTGGTGATGGGCAATGAAACTGCTGCCACGCCTCAGAGAACGTCTGCCCATTTCGAGTATTTCTAAAGTGGGATCGCGGGTGAATACGTAATTTTGATAGGCACGCAGGAATACATAAATTATGGCAAAAGCTCCCCCCACTATTAGCAGATAAGAGCCAATGGGTATAATTATGGGTGCAAAGACAGTGGCCACATATATCCAGCGTCTAATGGCCGGCGTTAAATCTGATATGCCTTCCTCCAGCCACATAACGGGAAAAACAAAACTACGAAAGTTTTTAACTGGAAAAACATCACGTGCCTGCGTTACTTTCAGGTTTAATTGAATGCGCACTTTGCCCTCCAAAGGCACGCCCAGTTTCTACAAATAAATTTGATAAGATATTGTAAGAGAATAAAAACTATAAGACCTACCGGTTGTACTTTAAAATAAGTCTCATGTTGGCTAGCGTTGGGCCTCAAACCTTCCACCGATTCCAGTAGGCTATCGTTAGCTTGATAGAAATGAGGATTGGACAAGTATACCGGTGCTCCGTACTGGCAGGGACTGATGTTTTGTAAACCCTTGATGGCATTATAATCTCTGGTATCAAAACATTGATTTTCAGGATTGTTTTTGGCATCTCCATAAGAGTTGTCTGGTAATTTATACAAATCTGCATCAATACCTTTAAATTTTAAGAATTAAAAAATTACTTTTCTTTTACTTTTACATAAAAGGGTAAATAAATTAAACAAAGTTCTTGTCAAGCAGGCCAAAATATTATGTTTGTGCAAACAGTTTGCGTTGTTTATAGGGGTGTTTGCACAAATATTTGAAACATGTTTGCTGGAATATCAATCATGTAAAAATTAGCGCTAAATCTTACCATTTCGGTGAAGTGGTGGAAGAAAAAGCATACAAAATGGAGCAAGAAAAAGTCTGCCTGTTAGAATTTACAGATTTATATAAAAGCTAAAGACTATCAGCGCTACCTAAATCAGGGCGGAACGCAATTTAGCGCTTTGCTTTTATGTTGTAGCAACTTAACTAAGAGCGTCAACGTTATGTCATGAATAACCGTATTTCATAAAAACTGCCAAATAGAAATAATAAAAAGCGGTAAGTCGCTAAATTTATATGAAAGCCCCAAATCCGGATTACTAGTTGCTGTAAGAAATGAGTAACATTTGCTTTGAAGTGAACTTTACTGAGAGGCGGTAAAGCTGTTACGCAAAGCATTGACGCTTCGCTATTTGCGTTGGTCTCATGCATTTTCTGTCTGCATGACATATTTGACACATAAATTATGCTTGACGCTTTAATTTAGTTTGCGCTGTATATCAATAGAATTTCAACAAATGAAGGTTATACATTTTTTGCAGAAAATATAAAAGAGAAATATCTTGAGAGCAACGAAGAAATAACAATAAAAAAATTATATTTTGCGCACTTCATATGGCAAGAAAATACCGCAACGCAATCGCCCTATAATCTGATTGAAACAAAGTGATTAATTTGTGCGGCTTGTGTGCAAGCCGTAGGCCTGTGTTTGTCAAACAGTTTACTTAGTAGTATATTTGGCCCCTTATAATAGAACTCACCATCTTTCGTTACGCTTGTTTCGTATCGCAAGGGTATAACCCTGCACAAATCTTTGTCATATACATACAACATATTGGATTTGGTTATATCCCTTGGCGGAAAAAATGAGCCCTCCGATCCTGTTATGCTCGTACAGGGCGGCTGCTGCCAGTGCGGCAAGTAATCTAAACCATTTAAGCGATCTATATAACCGAACTCTTCCATGCCATTTTGACCTGTTTTTATGGTAGAAACTTCCGATAAAGTACCATTACGCTAAAAAAAAATATTTAATATATTAGCTTCTTTTAAGCTTTAAAGCTATTTTTGCTTACCGCCAATAGTAAACCCATACGTTCTCCCGGTCTTAAATGCTTTGGATAGAATCTATGCGCCAGTGACACCAGAGGATCATCATATCCAAACACCAGCTGATCGGCCGTTATGTTTATGAAGGGTTTAAATTTTGCTGCCGTCAATATGACCGATATCGTTTTGGAGAGCACATAACCCAGTTTTGGACTTAAGCTGGTTAGAGTCTGAAATATATCGCAAAATTTAATACTCCTTTTTTTTAAATTTATATTTATCTTAATAATAATGAACTATTTATTCGGCTTACTTCTGAAACTACAATCTGCTGCATGAAAGTTACAATAATAAATGAAAAGAAATTTGAAATCCTTTTAATTTAAAGAGTAAGTACGAGTAAAGAGTTTTTAAATATTAAGGAGAATACTGGTTTCTGCCGGGTGATGCAAAATTAATCATCCTATCTTAAAATGTAGTGAAAAAGATATACATCAACACCTGCCTTTACGGCCTTATCTGATGATGGACCAACTCCAGCACCAAAATTATCAGGGAAACTAATTCCCCTTTTAGGTTTAAACCACAGCCAGAACATTTCAGCCTCAACAATGATGTGCGCCAGGGTAGTCTACAAGCAGAACCTCTCAGTGTTTTTTCTGATCCTTGTTCTGTCAATCAATTCTTGGTAAGCATTTCGGATGCCAACATAGCGTAAATTATGCGGCTTCCTAGAGTTTTATTTACTACAATAAACGAGAAACACCTACCCATCTATGCCCCAGAAAGCAAAGTGCCCTGGTTAGGTGTACACCAAGGCGAAATCTGCCTGTACACCTTGTGAAATTAAGTAGGGGACAATAACAAAAGTCAGCCGTAGCCACAGTTATTTCAACACTGCTTGCGAGTTCCCGTATTATTTTGAGTCGATTATTTTTGAGAATTTTTATTTTAATAATATTTTAAACTTACCAACAGAGGTATATTAGGTGTTATGATTTGTGTATTCTTATCTATACTCAGTTCAGGAACAAATTCTAAGATTTTCTTATGCTGATATGACACCGTAAAATTCTCATGAAATTTGACATTCACCTTTTGCATGTCCTCTCTGAAAAGAAAACAAAATAGAATAAGCAAAACTTTTGTCAATATGTCTTTATATATAACTAAGTATGTGTCTATATATTTTTATGTTTAATATGTAACGGGTATTTCCATAAGAGTGCACTTTTTAGTACATATTTTTTTTGCACAGAATTTTGACAGCTGTAACATATGCATATTTCCTTTTCTTTACGAAAGAACGTCTAAGAATTGTGAGAACTTATTACAAAAGTATGAAACTGGGTTGGTTATGCATTCTTAAGCTCCTGTGCGTCAACGTACCGGTAGATCTCTTGAAAAGATTGCTGTTGTAATAGAGAGTATCGCTGAAAATTGGGAAACATCAATTCAGCATCGTTCTCAAGAATTTAAATTTCACGTAACACGCAGCGAATTTTCACAAAATAAGTTCTTGGTATGGTTCAGTTGTGTATGAAATAAAATGTTGGCCAAATGGTCGCTGCGATTAATATATTTACATATCGTGTAAATGCATCTATTCAAATCTTTATACAGTACCAGTAATATAGTACTATTTTACATATCCTTCAAATTTTGATTTACATGTATTTAACTAATAAGTATGTATATATTACATCAAAGCAAAATCTGCTCATTCGAGATTTGAAGACAAATCTAGTAGACTTTGAGAAGATTTTCTATACAAAATGACAACTACTTTATGACCAGATTTCGACGAAATCTACTGACACCTATTACGTACCAAGCGATGCAGCTGTGGTTTTGTTCAAAAAGTACTTAAAAATACTACGCTGCAACAAAAATATACACTTTAATGTGGTGTATCCAGTCTCTGATAAAATTGTTTTGTAAAACCCGCATGCTTAATTATTTTTGTGAAAATGAAATCTTGCTAGATGTCAAATACGGTGGTGTAAACGATATAGATTTCGTTGTAGATTTTAATTCAAATCTACTAGATTTTGTGTTGGTGTAAATGTAATATAGTAATAAAGGTAAGAATAAAGGCGGGGAGTTGATTGTTAACTGCCAACCTAATCAGACGTGTCTTTTATTTTAACACCTCCAGCCAAAGGTCCCAATTCTAGATGACGCTGAGGCATGATTGAAGTTCTATGCCAATAATGTGCCGAATTATTTCATCCTTTAGCACTTGAATAATACTCTATGAAGACGCATTAATTAAAATGCGTTGTGCTTCGGAACCCAAGGATTAATTGGCTCCAAGGAGGTTCCCGCTGCTAATCATGTTTGCGGTGCCTATATCTCCGCTGAAACATTCGTGCTGTAGTTTAAGCCCAAAACTGCAGGAATGTCGATTTTCCGGAGCTAATAACCTCCGAGCTGCTGTTGTTGATGGTGCGGCGGCTGAGCTAGTTAAGGGATGTTCTTTATAGGCTTCAGCCTACCAACTCATAAGCCATGCCTTCCATTCACTGTGAGGGAAATTTCGTACAGGAGGGACTAGAAGGCAAAGATAAGTTTGTTCACATGACTATAAACATATCACATGAAACGTCGTGTAAACGCATCTATTCAGTTCTTTATACAGTAAGCCCTGATTCACTATACTACACGATCGTACGATTCATTCACAGGAAACTGTTTCAAAAGTCTGGCCGACTTGAAAAAATCGTTTCAAAATGTCGTTGTAGGCCACACTATCAAACAAGTATAATTGCAATAATTTATATACACAATATAATAATTAAAAACTTTTATTAACATAATAATTTTACATTTTTTTCTCGAGGCACCAACAATATTTTCATATTTTTCACAATATATACCACACCGATCGCACAGAAACCATAATGTTTTGAAAAGTTTCATAAAGTTTTGCAAATCACACGATATGTCAAAAACTCTGTCGCACGGTTGAATTTTTAGTACTTTTTAAGCACACATGCTTTATTAATAGATCGCACGATCTCATACACGATATTGTAGCAAGGCCTTAATATAGTACTATTTTAGATAGGATATCGTTTGATTTACATGTGTGTAACTAATAAGAATATAATAGCCTATTTATACCGAAGCAAAATCTGCTCATTCGAGATTTCAAGCCAAATCTAGTAGACTTTGAGAACATTTCCCATACAAAACGAAATCTACTTTATGAGTAGATTTCAACGAAATCTCTTGAAATCTATTTAGTACCAAGCGATGCAGCTGTGGTTTTGTTCAAAAACTACTTAAAAATACTACGCTGGAACAAAAATATACACCAATGTGCATTAACATCTACAAGGTGGCAGCGCTACGGCATTTGGCCGTTTCTTGCTACTGGCAATATAGTCAGCCATTTACGTCAAATATATTGTTAACAATTTTGAAAGCGAATTTAGTGGTTTATTCTGAATTAAACATTTGAAAATTATTATGTGAACCTAAAAATAGTTCAAATAAAAATAATTTGTATTTGTGAAAAAGTACTTTCCCTAGTTTATAATCGTGAAAAAAGTTACAAATATATTTGACAATCCTAGCTCACCACATGCCCGTTTTTGTTGTATTGTTGTAATTTTGTTTTAGTGCTGCCACCTTATAGATGTTAATGCACCTGGATATATACTTTAATGTGGTAATTGCCATCTGTTGAAGCTTTATAAGCCACACACACGGGTGAATAATTTACCCGTAGCGTTGGTTCTTTATCGGATAAGGCCGTCAAGGCAGGTGCTGACACTTTCAGTCTTCTTTGCAATCCAATAAAAATTAGCATAATTATCTAAAAAAAATATGTGTTTTTATATTAAAGTAAACGAGTGCACTTTTATTGAGACACCCTTTATTTCATTCTAAATAAGTTTTTTTCTGCTTTGGAAACTACATTAAATACTTATGTCACGGTGACAAGTAAACCTCGATTATTATGACGAAGAAACACGCAGTAGCTTCAATTATATACATACATACATACATAATATCTCTGGCTGATGCTTCAATAACAAATATTATAGATTGAAAAAAAAACAGAAAAAGTAATAAAAAAAAGCAAACAAAATACACAAACTATCCAACTTTTAACGCATGTACGTCTTTTGTTTCACTGCGCTCTTCAATGTCAAGTTCATATAAAATTTAAACATTTAATTTTTCATTTAAAAGTGTTTGCGGGTTTTAGTCTTAACAACATATTCAACAATTTTGTTTTAAATTATGAGGTGTTTAAAGCTCGAACAACTTTCGCAGTGCGCAAGTGTGCCTGCCGGTCTCATCTTCATTTTATTTATTTCATGTGTACTTTTTACCCGTTTTGAAGAAAGGCATATTTAATTTGTTGAACAGTGTGTCACAAAATTTAGCGTCTTATTGAAAATATTGTCTCAGACATTGAGAGCTAAAAAACGAAACATAACAGTTTTTATTGTATTGACTTTTTCGCTTGTTTTATAAAATGATATTAGTTTTCGATGAAATTCCGGGTAAAGTCCGGCAAAAAAATACTCTCAGAAAATAACAAATTTGCCAAAAATTGCTGGAACATAAAAAAACCCACATTTCGAGCCCGATATTATAATGGGTGATTTTATAAGAACTATCGGAAATTAAAAAAAAAAAAATTTAGAAAAATGCATGAAATATTTATTTGGATCGATAGTTGGGTCGATATAATTTAATGTTTGAAGATTATTTCATGCAAATGTTGGCCGCGGCTGCGCCTCAAATAGTCCATCCGCTTAGTCCAATTTTGGCATACTCTTTCCAACATTTCGGCCGGTATCTCACGAATAATGTTGGCAATGTTGGCTTCCAGTGCGTCAATCGAAGCGGGCTTGTCGCTATAGACATTAGCCTTAACATAGCCCCACAAAAAATAGTTTAGAGGCGTTAAATCGCACGATCTGGGCGGCCAATTGACTGGTCCCAAGCGTGAAATAAACTGTTCACCGAACTCGCCTCTCAATTGGTCCATTGTTTCGCGTGCTGTGTGGCATGTGGCACCGTCTTGTTGAAACCACATGCCATGCAAGTCAAGCTCTTCCATTTTGGGCAAAAAAAAAGTTTGTTATCATCGCACGGTAGCGCTCGCCATTCACAGTAACGTTGTGATTCGCATCATCTTTGAAGAAATACGGCCCAATGATGCCGCCAGCCCATAATCCGCACCAAACGGTTGTTTTTTGTGGATGCATTGGTAGCTCTTGCAATGCTTCTGGCTGCTCTTCACTCCAAATACGGCAGTTTTGCTTGTTCACGTATCCATTCAACCAGAAATGAGCCTCGTCGCTGAACACAATTCTTCGATAAAAAAGTGGATTTTCATCTAACTTTTCAAGAGCCCATTCACCAAAAATTTGGCGTTGTGGTAGGTCGTTTGGCTTCAATTCTTGCACTAGCTGTATCTTATAAGGCTTCACACCCAAATCCTTCCGCAAAATTTTCCATGTAGTGGAGTAACTGAGGCCCAGTTGCTGCGAACGGCGCCGAATCGATAATTCACGGTCATCACCAACACTGGCCGATACGGCTGCGATATTTTCTTCAGTTCGCACTCTACGTAAGCACTCTATATATATATATATATATATATATATATATATATATATATATATATATATATATATATATATATATATATATATATATATATATATATATATATATATATATATATATATATATATATATATATATATATATATATATATATATATATATATATATATATATATATATATATATATATATATATATATATATATATACATATAAAGTTTTTTAAATATGTTGCTATCAGTAAAGATTGCTTATCCTATTAAAAGAAAATGCTTTAAAAATTAAATAAAACATCGTGCATTGATTTAAACATTATTTGTGCGATTTTTAAAAACCACTAAAATCAGTGTGAAAAGCGCTGAGTTGACAGCTCTGTTGTAATTCGAACAAATATTTTTGCAAATATATATAAACATTTTGATCTAGATAAAAACGTAAAATAACTTATTTAAATATGACGTATTATTATATTTTCAAATATGTTTTTTTAATGATTTGCACATTGATATTTTATTTTCATAACGAACAGCTGATAATATGATATAAAAATTTTACTATTTTGCATGGAACAAAATTTGCCCAATTTTTAACACAAGAAACACTTTTCGTGCAAATTGGTAGCCCACGGATTCCCGCGGTAACGACGTCGACCACAACTAATATTTTCCGCTAATTAGACAATAAATATTGCCCCATTGAGAAGTGTCAAATGAAATGCAGAAAAGACTTGACGTTTAAGTGTTGGCTCACATTCAACATGGACCCTTATAATTGAACCACGCGATATATTTTTGATTAAGTATCTTATGAATAACAAATTTCAATCTTTTATATCTATTGTTATTATTTTGAAAAATCTAATCAAAAACGCAAACACCAGTTTATGCTTAAGAGTGACGGAAAGTAATCTTGGTAGTCATAATTCTTAGTCACTGTATCCATTTGTTGTTTATTTGTTTGTTTGTTTATTTTAAAAGCTTCATGTTATTTAGATCGTTTTTGTCTACAGCGTTTAAGTTTGATGTATTCAGTGATTTTCTGTTTGGGTGTGCGCGCGTTTTTCATTTAAAAGTTTACAAAAGACATTTATGTATTTCTTTACGCTTTGTTTTTGTTACTCTTGTTGTTATTGTTGTTGTTTTTATGTTATGATTATTTAACACCTATTTAAATACATAAATAATACCAATTTTGTTGTTCGTTTAATGGCAATTTGATAGCGTTTTTAAATTGATTAATTTCTTTGGCGTCTTATTGGGTTCTTATTGTTCTGCAAAGCGTTTTTTTTTTTGAGGTGGAATCGTTTTATTAACAATCCTGCGTGTTTTTTTTTTATTATTTATACTCATACCTTTAGAAATTATTATAATGTTTTAAACTAGACAATTGGGCGGAAGATGGTTCGTAGCATCGAAAATATCCATTACAGAAGTGATAATCCGACGAACACTTGAAAGACAGTAGCTGCCATATCTAAATTGGCGCGTCAAGCGTTGTCTGACACAATATTAGGTTCATTCGTTATTTTACAGTAAAATTCAACATTTTATTTATTTAGCTTAAATTTACAAATTGTTAGACAAATTTAAGAAATAAGCAATAACATCAACTGTTAAATGGATTATAAATTAAAGCAGTGCTGCCAACTAAAAGTTGTAAGCCTCTAACAGGCACCCAAAGTCAATAAGTCAAAATAAAACAGCAACTATCAGCTGTTACTGGGTTATCACGTAAAGCAGTGTTGTCATCCAAAAATTAGCTTATTTTGCTTATTTACGGGCCACGTAATGTCTAACGTTGCTAGTATTTAACAGTAGTCTGATTATGTAAACTTTAACGATCCAACAATCGTATTGTTATTCTACATATTTCTGCGTTTACAATAAAGGTTGTGTGATTCTATAATAAAAATTTAAGACGGTAAACAGCTGCATTTTTGTGTATATCATAATATATAGTAAAAGTAACAGCTGATGTTCTTAATATTGTGTAATTGATCGAGCTTAAGGTCTTTTTGGAAGTTTTCGTTTTTTTTTGGTTCTTTATTATCTGGCAATATTTCGTTTTCCTTTGGACAGCTTCTTCAAGCCAAATAATATTTATTTAACTTCAATTTTTAAAAGTTTTTGAAAAATTAAAACAACAAATAATTTGAAATAAAAAAATAATAATAATAAGTAACAGCTGATTTTTATCGCTAGCCGAATATAGTTAAAAAATGTTATTGAATTTGTTATTCGATAAAATATCGTTATAAATATTTTAACGATACGATTATCGTAATAAAATTACAGAATCGCACTACAGAACTTGCAACAAACAAAAATCTGATTCAGAAACTATTCGTGTTTGCAATTCATGCATTAATCGTTTTTTTTTTAATGAGTCTGTTTGTGAGCCTTAAACTTCGGCATGGTGGAACACAGCGTTGTCAACTCGTTGCCTTTTGCACCGTTTTTAATGCTTTTTAAAATTGTTTGTGTGAAAAATTCTTTAGTCGGTGCGGGGTGCGCTTTTTTTTTAAATTTCGGTGATACAAAATCAAATTCAACTCAACTTTTTGTTTTAATTTAAGAAAAAGTTCAATCAAGTGTCCAACATTTTTACGTTTCGTTTCGCGGGGAAAACGTACCATGTTATATACACTCTTGAAAGTAAACGAAATATTACGATTTGCAAAATTTGCTGCTTTTAAAGAGTGTTTTGCTATTAAACGATCAAGCCAAGTTTGTCAAATATTGCCATAAATGCAGTCTCTGAACAGAGAAGTCTGTATTTATGATGGCTCGTTGAGAAATTACGAAATTATGAAATAAATTATAAAGTTTTTCCAAAACGTTTGCATTAAATATCGATTACCGTAAACTTCATCTTTTATTTGTTATAATTCTGGCAAATTTTTGTATATTTCACAAAATTCTTTGATAGACACCGCTTACGAAGACACACTGTGTTTGATAGAATTGCTATTAATCGAATTTGAAGGCTTGTACTACTATTCTGTAACTTTTAATGATCGGATAATTGTAAATTCTGTCGACAGTAATAGTTGTATGCTCTTGAAAAACAATTTTGACGACGGTAAGTAGGTATTTTGGGTTCCTGGTAATAGGCATAAAAAGTGACAGCTGATTTCGGTTGACAGGAAATATAATGGAATGATATTGCTTAATAATAAATTTGATAAAATATCGTTATAATTATTGTTAAGTTAACATTATCTTAATAAAACTAACTGAGTCGTACGGTAGTCGAATTTGATGGCATGCCATCAGGCGGTGCTATCACACCCAGTTTGGTTGTATACTAGTCGCTTAAAAGGCTGTTTCAGTATCGTGTTTTTAATATAAAAATATCGCACTTCTTAAAATATAAAATAGGTTTTAAAAAATGAAAGGAAAAAATTAAAAACTCGGTGCGCTTTTTCCCCCATTTTGGTGCGTTTTGAAATTTCAAAGTTGACAACGCTGGTGGCACAGTTTATGCAATTTGTGGTATTGGCAACACTGTTTTAAATTCATACATTTTCTTTAATACTCGTATGTATATTCTAAAACTCATTTCCATTCAGTTGAGGAAATAATTAAAAAAAAGCTTAAATACTTCCGCACTTTGAAAAGAAAATTTCATAATTCCAAGTTTACTTAGTCTCGTCTTAGAAAACAATTTACATACACATGTGTGCACAGCTGGGAAACACACACTATTGATGGCTTAATTAAAAGAACAAATATAATTCAAAATAAACAGAAATTTTAATAATAGTTTTACATTTGATGTTTTAATCTTTTTTTTTTTTAATTAACAACATTTATATCATTAAAACTACAACATACTACTATCTCTCCTCGGATCATATTGAGATAAGCCATTTCTGTGTTAAGCCTACATAATGTGAATATATGTAATTAATAATAACAAAAAGCAATTTATTACATTGTTAAAAAAAATTAATTTTAATATTGATGTCTAAATTAAGTTTGTTTTCTTCAATGAGATTAGTTTTGACATAAAGAAAAAAAATGTGTTAAATGTAAATATAAACATACTTTTTATAAATTAATTAAATTTGTAATCTACTGTTAAGTTTTCATATATAAATAAAAAATTATATGATTTGATGTTATTTATTGTTGATAATGATTATATGCTGACAAATTATATAACAGGCAAATCCTTCGTTAAACCGTGTAATTAAATATAAAAATTATTTAACAAATTTCAATACCAACAACAAAAGCACTTAACAGATTAATTGAAATATGATTCGAATCCATAAAATTTTATGGGAACACCTTGATCAAAGTTATTAAGTTATTTTATGCATAAATGTTTATTTTTAACTTTAAAGTTATATTATGACATCGTTAAAAATTTCTAATAAAAATATGTTTCCGAAGGAAAAAAAAAGTAAATTGAGTGTGAACTTTGTTTTGAAAAATAAAACCTGTATTTATAATTATTACCACGAGTGTGACTTTGGCAGGTGGGATAACGGTTTTTATTTTGATTGAGTTTGATTTGCATTTAATTCACAATTGTGGAATGTTATTATAAACACCTCCTTCAAACATAAAAAAACCCATATTTTTGTATTGAATTTTTGTTGAAATTTTTATAATTTTTTAAATTAGATTTTTGGTATTTGTACATTTAGTTCAAGTTTTTCCTTTCTTAAGTTTATCTTAAGAGAATTTTTTACAATATAAATTTGCTGTGACCAATAATTTTTAATTTTTGTTATAATAATCCATTATCCCAGTGGGAAACTTCTAAAGCTCTTCGTCAAAAAGGCATTTTTCTAGTACTTCGCCTTAGAAAATCTGATCCTCATTCTTGCCTCCTTTCTTTCGCCAAGGCGAATTCATTACTAAGTGAACTTGACAGCTCAGGTGATTAGTTTTTCCAATGAGACTGTAACATTTTTTTCTCTTCTTTTGTTTACAAACATTTTCGCGCTATTTTAATATGACGTTTTTTTTTTTGTATGATTTAGTGAAGTTTCAAGAAATTTTTGTGAATTTAAAAGTGAAAAACCAATATAATCTGTGATTTTAATTACAAACAATTATAAAAATTTGCATATGTACGATATTAACTAATCAGTTGTGAGTTTAAGTCAAGAAGAAGGATTACTTTCAATTTTAACAATAATTATAAAAATTTGTATTTAACGTTTATGTAACATTTTTTCTTAACTGAACAATCTTAGGCGAATTTAGATTTTGACATTCTCAGTAAGTTTTACAATAACAAAATACATAGTATTGAATTCGCCTTCCCGCTTGCATTCACCTGTATAAATTCGCCTTGCTCCTCGCTATAGGATAAAGTCCACATATTTTTTGTGAAAAACCGTTACAATAACAGAATCACATTCCAATTGTCTATCACAAACGAGAACAATTGTTCTGTCAGTTTGTGGGCGAAGGATGTGCGGAAAGTGATATTCTGTGGGCATAATTTTTCCACCAGCTTCAAACCCGTACAAACTGCACAAAACTCATACAAACATATACGCTAAGCAATCCCCGTTGGTTACGTATTCAAGACATCTTAAACCACAGATACAAGACTATAGAAAATCGTGGAAGACATATTGACGACAGTTCAAACAAAATTTTCGAACGGACAGCCACGAAATTCAAAATTCACACAAAAATTTTCTGCAGCGCGTTATGGATGATTATATAAACGACAGTTTCCTCTACCATGTCATCGTCAACAGCTATTAACTGTTAATAAATAAAAATTAATACACAACCCAGTTGGTCATGACGTCTTAAACGATAGGTACAAGACAGTAGAAAATCGTGGAAGACCTGTTGACGACACCTCAAACAAATCGTTGACAAATTTTTCAAACAAATGTCGACGAAATCCCGCAAGACCATGCAAGCGACAGTTTGCCTCACCACATCGTCGTCGACTATATATTTTCCACTTTGTCTTAATACTATTCAAGCTTCGTTTGTTAAATAAATTAAATTTTTGCAGCTTCAGATCTTTGTTTTTTATAAAAAATGAACAGTTCAAAATCTTTTATTTCTTGATATTTCGATACAATTTGTTATCATCGTCAGGAAAATTAAAATGCTATTAAAATTTTTAATTGTCAAAGAGTGTGTCGTCTGGAATGATTTGGCCAACTGGGATCAAATTAATATAAAACCACTAAACACAAGCAATGTTTTCTATACGTATACCAAGGCGAATTTATACAGGTGAATGCAAGCGGAAAGGCGAATTCAGTACTATGTATTTTGTTATTGTAAAACATATCGTGAATGTCAAAATCTAAATTCGCCTAAGATTGTTCAGCTGGGGAAAATTTTATATAAACGTTAAATATAAACTTTTATAATTGTTTGTAATTAAAATCACATATTATATTAGTTTTTCACTTTTAAATTCACACAAATTTCTTGTAATTGCACTAAATCATACAAAAAAAAATCTTCAGATTAAAATGGCGCGAAAACGTTTGTAAACAAAAAAAAAAAAAAAAGAAAATTGACAGTCTCATTGGAAAAAACGCGAGAAGCAAAAAATAATCACCTGTGCACTTCACTAACTTTACACCCCAATTAGAAGTGTTAACTTTAACCACACATTTTGTTGTTTGCACTAACCCCTACGTTATTCACTAACTATATTTAGCCACCGTAAAGGGTTTTATTTTTCTTCACGTTCAGATTGTTATAACGTGGCAACTCTCCATTTCATTTTTATTAGCTATTGTACTGAATCTCTTTTTGTTTATATGTTTTCTTCATCTTTTGTAACTTTGACCTTTTTATATACATACATACATATGTATAAAAATCTTGAAAATAATATGTGAGCTCGAGATCCTTTCTATATAAAACAATAATTAAAAGTTTTTTATTGAATATTTCGGTTTGCTTTAGAAAACTTCTTAAGGAATGTATTTGTTGATTAATTATAAAATCAAAAACATGTTTGTGATAGGAAATAAAATAACATGAAGAGCTTTAGCACATGCATACATCCATACATAATTACATTTAACATAAAAATAACGTTATTTTATTGGCTATCAAAACATTTTTGATTTTATAATCGATCAACAAATACTTTCCTTAAGAAGTTTTCTAAAGGAAAACGAAATACATAATGAATAAAAAAATTTTTAATTATTGTTTTATACAAAAATATTATTTCTAAGATTTGTTTATTGTTTTTTTTATTAGACAAATAGTTTATTACATAAATTAAATGAAATGAATATGTAAACAATATCTACACATTTTTTAAACTCACAAAAAATTGGGGTGTTAATTAACACCTATTTATGTGGTTAAATATAACAGCTGCCTCAAACAGCTGACTTTAAACCCCAGTATGTGGTGTTTAAAGTACTTGTGAATAGGAAAAAGGTTAATTTTGTGGTTAATAATTTTAACCGAAATAATTGGGGCTTAAATAGCATAGTGAATCGCACTACTGAGCTGTCAAGTTCACTTAGTAATGAATTCGGCTTGACGTATACATCTTATGTATCGTGTGTGATGAATTAGAACAACCCAGTTGGCAAAATCATCCTAGACGACATTGTCTTCGAAGATATATGTAGGATTTGCCCTCTTTTGTTTAGGTTTTGTACTGAAAGGAGGACGATGGGCGACAATGTCGCTCATCTGTAGTGGACAGATGAACGACAATGTCTACAAATTGTTCATATAGGCATTTCAAAAAAGCCATTCTAAAAAAAGCTGAACAAGAATTTATATTTGTCTTTAAAACAGCGACATGATGGGCGACAATGTCTTTAATCTAGTCTTCAAATCGTTCATGTAAAATATATCTGCAAAAAAATTAACGGGACTCTAAAAAACAACACAAATTTCCAAAATTTTAGTACACATTTTTACTGAGTTGAATATTAACAGCAGTAGGAGTCATATAGTCAGTTTTTTCTGCACAGTTTTTGTATGAAATAAAAAATATGTATTATAGCTATGCAAAAACACAAAAATGAATTTCTCAATAAATTTAACATGCATTTTTCCAATTAATTGTAAATTCATACAAATTAATTTAAAATAATTAAATAATGGATATCAAATATATTCTTTTCTAAATCATTTTTACACTTTTTTAAATTACTTAAAAATTGTAAAAGAGTTTTATCTTATTTTAAAAATTTCGTTGACAATTTGTTAGCATTCTCTACAAATTGTACTATGACTCTATTAATAATTTGAAAAAAAATTTTTAAAAAGACATCGGAAACTAAAAAAAATTAATTAATAATTTTCAATATGTAACTATCATTCACGACAGTTTAGTGAAGATATCGTCGAAACAATCGTCAACGAATATGTCGGCTATGCAATCGTCAACGATACTGTGGTGGAAATCGCCGCCTATACAATCATTTACGAGGTAGTGTGGATATTTTCACATATGTATTCGTCGACGACATAGCAGAAGAAAATGTAGTAGTGTCGACGATGTAGTGAGGGAAACTGTCGCTTGTGTGGTTTTACGTGATTTCGTGGCCATTTGTTCGCAAATTTCGTCAACGATTGGTTTGTGGTGTCTTCAACATGTCTTCCACGATTTTCTATTGTCTCGTACCTATCATTTAAGATGTCTTTAAGACATTGCCAACTGGGAAAAATTGTTCAACTAATGTGATGTTTATGGGACACGAATGCGTGATATGTCAAGAAAATTTGTATGAAATATTTTGAGTGATTTTCAAACAAATTTTCTAAAAGTATCACTCATTCGTGTCCCATAAACACCACATAAAAATTATTTCGTGTATGAAATGACAGTGCATGTTTATATGGGAGGTTAAAACTTCTTTCTGTAGAAATTCCAGGGATGTAGAAGTCAGCGTGCAGGCAGTACCGCAAGATTTGCCAAAATATTGGAATGCATTAGAGGTGGATTGAACAATTTAGTTCGATTCTCAGCTTAGTTTAGAATATATGATGCATAAATTGTGTGTATAATATTCAAGTAATAACACGGGATACAAATGAGCTAAGGTTTTCAATATCTGGCAACCTATTGCACTTAACCCAAGTGCTTGGAACTAGCATATATTAAACTATGATAAGTACTAAAAAGTTGAAAAGGTAGAAACATTTTAAAAGCAACAATCCTCTTCAAACTCAAAAATCTAATATATTTTGTGTTCCAGCAGTTATTCTCAATAATATTTTATTTAATTGAAGCTTAAATTGTTCACAATCATTAGACAAGTATTTTCGGGTAAATAAACTGAATTAATAACTTAAATACTCATAGTGACATCACTAAAGCAATTATAAAATTAAATATTATAAAAGGTTGTCTTAATAAACAAATTGCTCAACTTTAGAACTATAATGTTATTAAAAGTAAACAAACACGTTTACTTTTACTAACTAATATTCTAAAGCATCTATTCAGCGTAACAAAGTGTCCATTAACAATAATTATCAAAGTAATAAAATATTCTATTTTTTCCATTCAATTGTTTAATGTTAGTCTTAAATTACCTGTAAACAAAAGGTCCCACCTCTTGCAACTTTGGTTTCTCGCCCTGCAGGAACCCATCAGGATTTGTGACATTATAAATGTAGACCTTCGTTAAGCGTATCACACCGGGCCTCTGCCAATAATGATAACTTAATGTGTCGTTCCACAGCCTTAAGTTCTAAAAAGAATATAAATTTCTATATTCAGATATTTTTTAAATATTTTTGTGAACAAATGAACTGAAGATCAATAGTGTGTAAATTATTGGATATGTATTAAAAGAAGTGTTGTTAATAGTCATGAAATCGCTGGTTGAGTTTAGTATGAGTGTCTGTTTTTATGAAACGTTAAAAAGGATTTATGTACTCACCTTTAAAATAAAATAGTCCAACCAGGGGATGGTGGTTAAAAGTATTCCTAAAATTAAAGTTATTATACCAATAATTATCACAGCTAGTCTATCTGCAAAGAAACGAGTAGAGAAAGAAATGAATTAATAAATCACTGAATAAAACGCTTGAAGAAACTGATGTGGAAAGAAAAGAGGCTAATAATGGCAGTCAGTCAGGCTTGAACCTTGCGGGGTTTTTCTAGTGGCTCTTATTCAATTACTGCTCTGTACCTTTACACTTAATGAGGGTATTAAAAAATTACCTTAAGGACCAGGTTCTTATCTATAATATAAATGAGGGTAAACGGAGGGTAAGCGGTGGAAGAAACAATCCTTAATCTATATTTGTGGATTGCGTGCTATGATGAAATAATAATAATATTTTTTGAAAACCAACACAAAAACTGCAAAGTTTTTCTTGCTTGTCTGCAGTAACGCACAGAGTCTTTGACATGAATCGGCTTCGAGACTGTTGGTCGAGCACTGCATTGAATGAGGCGTCGAGGCAACTGCCGGAAGGCACGTTCCTGGTGAAGTATGATGATATATAGCCGTTGTAACTAAAGCGAGGAACATGGAAAAGGCATAGCAAAATCTCGCATATGTCATAGTAAGGACCAAAACCTACATGGACTAAAACTAGTCACTCACAAAACGGAGATTTTAATTTTAACAGGAAAGCAAACCACCATTGTGATTTATTTACATTTCGAAGATTTGGTTATATCTACAAAGAAATACATAAACTATCAGGATTTGTGCTCTTATCTATAGTACAAACGAGGGTGAACGGAGGATAGAAGCCACCTCTGGGGCGGTGCAAAAGATCTACCTTGTGCCAGACTTGTGGTATGCGTGCCATAATAAAATTCTCAGGATAGATATGCCATGTTCCTGCTAAAGCATGCGGACCATAGGTTAGGTTAGGTAGGCAGGCCGCTGGATTCTCCAAAGAGTACCCGGATACTCCAGCTCACTTGGGTCCTGAAGGTCGTTCCCTTTGTGATTGTTTGAAAAGTTAGGGTATGATAGAAGGAAAAATAAAAGTTGTAAGGATATAGAAGGAATGCGGAAGAGGGAAAGGAAAGGTGGGAAACTGCTTAATGTGGCATTACTTGCTGATTTACTAGCCATCCGCTACTTCTTATGAAAGAAGCTATAGCAATCGGTTTGACCAAGGCCAGACATGATAGGCTATTGAAGCTCCTCTTGCCTAAGCATCTTACTCGTAGATGATGCTCCAATGCCGGGCATGTACCGAGGAGATGAAGGATGGTCTCCTCCTCCTCCTCGTCTTGACAACTTCTACAGAAGTCGTTATAGGGTAGGCCTAGTCTCCTGGCATGGTTCCCAAACGGGTAATGTCCGGTGATGACTGCTACCGTCATTCTTAGGAGAGATCTGGGAAGTTTTAATAGCTCCCCCGTTCGCGGACCATATAGCCGCTGTAATTAAAATAAGGAATATGTAGGAGCCAGAAAGAAACGGAGGGCAAGTCCTGAGGAAATCCATAAACTATCTAGTACTGCGCTTTTATCAATGATATAAACGAGGGGAACGGAGGAACGGAGCCGCTGTAATTAAGATAAGAAATGTGGAAGATGCACAGAGAAACGGAGGGCAAATCCTGAGGAAATCCATAAACTATCTAGTTCTGCGCTTTTATCAATGATATAAACGAGGGAGAACGGGGTATAGGAACTATATAGCCGCTGTAATTAAGGTAGGGAGTGCGGAAGATGCACAGAGAAACGGAGCGGCAAGACCTGAGGAAATCCATAAACTATCTAGTTCTGCGCTTTTATCATTGATATAAACGAGGAGAACGGAGTATAGGAAACAACTCTGGGGCGTCTCAATGATCTATCCTTAGGCTGGACTTGTGGAGTGCGGGCTATGATAAAATTCTTATGATGATTCACCAGAAATGAGGCAGAGGCCTCATTTCTGGTGAAGTATGCCTAGAAGACATATAGAGAATAATTAGACTAGTCTTCATAGGAAAAAAAACATGGCTGTAGAACAAAAGGTAGGTTATTGTTTGAACAAGAAAGTGAATTGCCCATGCAATTTCAGGGATTTGACTATACCTACAAAGAAGTCCCTGAAGTCTTGGCGTATGGTTGAATGCAGTTAACATACTGTAACTACACGCAGTCGCACCTCAGCCAGCTCATGGCCAGCGTTGGAGGCCCCCTACCAAAGTGGCAAAAACTAGTTATGGAAGTTTGTAACAGCATTCTTTTCTGGAGAAGAAAATTAGAGCAAAAATAATTAGGGATTCACGGAAGTCTATTTTGAGAATCCACATAAAGATTCGGAATCACTTCGCTAACCGGTGTGGAAACGGATTTTTAATAGTCGTAGCACGTTTTTGACATGCTCCTGAACTATAAACGGTCATTCGCTTTAGTACGAAAATTGAATCTACTGTATTTCTTCTGAGGAAGTGGAGGAATTTTGACGTTTCCTGAAGCTGACAAAAAACTCGGAACCGCTTCGCTCACCGATGTGGAAACAGTTTTTCATATTCGTTGCACGTTTTTGCCGTGGAACATGCATCTGAACTATAAATGGTCATTCGCTTTAGTGCGAAAATTGAATCTAATGTATTGCTTCTGAGGAAGTGGAGGGGTTTTAACGTTTCCTAGAGCTGACAAAAAACTGGGAACCGCTTCGCTAACCGGTTTTTTATATTCGTGTACTTTTTGGTGGCGAAACGTGTATCTGAACTATTAACGGTAATTCGATATAGTGCAAAAATTGAAGTTACCATATTGTTTGCGGGGACCTGGGACTTTTAGAGATTCCTGAAGCTGATTTTGGAAACTCCAAAAAACTCGGAATGCATTATAAGCATAATTATCTGGTTATATGGATCATTTAAGAAGAAGCTTAAACAATAGTGAATGAAAAATTTGAAATTTGATATCGAAGCGAGTTTTTTTTCAGTTTTTTGAACTATATATATTTAGTTGGTAGTACTATTAGAGCGGTAACGAACCTCGTGATGCAGTAATGCGGTAATTCATTTTCCTCCCTCATCCGCATTAAAAAAATAAATACATCCGGCTGGTAATCGATACTAATGAATAATATTAACCGTGTATTTCGCAATCGAATTGTTGCAATCGTATGAGGTAATTAAGATTCCTATAAACAAGTTATTATTGTAGTTAATTAATATTTTTTCTGCTGAAATGAATTCAGTAATTCCATAATAATATATTAAAGATCGCAATTGAGTAATTGATTGTGCTTCAGTTAGGTGAGAATAAGCAATTTTTATAGTTATTGTAATCAATGCTTTGATTTGAATAAAAACGTAATATAAAAAAACTTAACTTTTTTAGAAATTATTTTATTTTTGGTTACTTTTATTACTATACCATCTTCCTGGTACTTCCACTCCCTTAAAACACTAAATATGTAATGACCACTTTCAGGTTATTAGCTTCTGAGCAAAACTTTAGCAAGTTTCTATTGAATTCTCAAAAAAAAAAAAAAAACATTAAAATCTTAAAGAGATGAGATCTTCATTGAATGTCTTTCATGATGACATTGAAGTTGATCACGTAGATTTAAATGAAACATGACTTTTAAAAAAGTTATACGATCGCAACGTGTGACAATTTGCTATTACGATTAAATCTTAAAAAAAAAAAAATACAGAATTAAATAATATTTTAAATTTAAATTCGGATACGAGACCCACCATTTGAGACAAATTGTATGGAGTTTCTGGCAGTCGGAAAATTGTTTAAACAAAATGCTGAATTATCCATAAGATTGATATTTCAATAGATCCGTATAAATCATAATTTTTAATTAATTCTTTTTGTTATTATTATTATTGAAATTGGAAAATTCCTGTTTTTACATAAACTTTTCAAAAATGCAAAAATTTTTCCGATTTAGTGAAACTACTGTTCATTCGATCTTTCATTTTGTTACGTTGAGCGTTTGAGTTAATCTTCTTTTTAACGTGAATTTGTTTTAATCACATATGCTTTTATTTATAAAAACTTAAACATACACATGTATATCAATTTGCATTACTTTCTTCACTATTCGGCTGCAATCACTTTAAATACTGAACTGAAGACCATCCACAAAAATATGAGCTTCTGCAAATAGTTTAAAATGCCAGAAACTTTGCTAAGATCAGCATTTTATTTCCCCGTAATTTTGTGGCTTTAAGCGAAAATGAACCACAAAGAAAATCTAAAATTCTACTAGAAACTCAAGTTATAGAATTTCGTTTCAGTGTAATCTTAAACTTAAACAAATGGCAAGAAAATTTGCTTTTAAAACAACTTGAGTTGCTCTTATACGCTTGTACAGACTTTATGTCAGCGATGGGCAGAGAGAGAGAAAGAAACAGAGAGAGCGCGGGTTGAATAAGTGAACTATATACAAAGTGGCGCAAAATTATTCATTCAATTTTGTTTTTGAATAAGTTTTTTACTATATAAAACAAAATTGTCTTGAGTTTTGGAATATTTTATTTGAACCTGTAAAGTTTTATCTCATGATTGAAAAATATGATATCTGACAAGTGGCTGCCGCTAGTGCTGCTATACATTTGAGTCCGTTTTATCGCATTCTCCATAAAAGTTTTTGGCAGTATCTGTCGAAAATTCTCTTTCAGAAATGTTATTGTCTGGGTCTTATTGAAATAAGTCGGTGACTTGAAGTCTGGGACGGTTAAATCGGGCTATTTTGCTGGTATTGTCAAATCGTCAAAACGGGAGATTCACAATATCCATTGTGGCTTCTGCTGTGTGCGCGGTTACAGCGTCTTTATGAAGCCACTTAGTCAATTCCGGCAATAAGAAGTTGCTTATCATGGTTCTATAGCGTTCGCCAGTAACAGTAACTGTATTGCCAATGCCAATTAGCCTCAAAATAGTACGGTCCAATCACTTACCGCAGGGGTGGTGGGAAGGGGGGGGGCGATAAGTGATTGTACTACGCGGAAACACGGCACCACACAGTAGCCTTGAGCGAATGTGCCGACTTATCATGTATCCATGCGGGTTTTGAGTACCCTAGGAACTAAGCGCCTCATAGCTCATGATGATTTTCGTCTCAAAATCGTGGTTAAAAAAACAATCGCCATACGACTTTATTCTATGCTTTTGCAAAGTATAGCACTCTATGATTTTTCTGTTTATATTTTGTAGCTGTCTAGTTTACAAATGTCATGATTGACTTAAAACGCCGTTTGCAAAAGCTCTTACATGTTACGATAATGCGATTAATTTTGCGCCATCCGTTAAAAACCAATATTCTCCTTAACATTTAAGAACTCTTAACCTTAAAATAATTTTGTATAATCGCTTAAAATTTCTTTCTACAATGTGTAATTAGGTAAAAAAAAAAATTCCCAAAGTTGCCGCTGATGACATTGTCGTCAATGATTTATGCACGATATGTCTTCTATCACTTGGGATGTCTGGTAGAAAATTTTAAAGAAAATGTCGTAGACAACAAATTGGTGTACACGTCTAGTGTACTGTCTTCTGTAGAAGTGTTTAAGCGCCCAAATGGCCAACATTGTCTTATAATTTGTCCTTTATCACACGCTATCTACGACAACATTGCCTTGTTAAGTGTCTTCTATCGCATATATACGAAAATATGAACGACATTGTCTTGCAAGCTGTCCTCTATTAACACATATACACGACATAATAAGCAGCAGTGTCCTCTATAAATTACACTATGCATTAATACACTAGACTTGCTTAATTTTCTGACTTATAACTGTCTTTCACCACGCTTAAAATTAAACTCTGTATCTGCCGAACATCTGTTTGGTATTTATACCAGACTATTCTGAGAAGTGTTTTCTTCTCGGCTTTCAATAATTTATGATTGATTTTAATATGAACTCATATGAGAAATACGATATACGAAATACGTATACTAAAGAAATTCGATCTGTCATTGTGCCGACATTTTTTCAGAGCTAATTCGTCACAGTTGTAGACACTAGGTTAAACAATTTCTCAAAATTTGTATGCCCTTATGCAGTGTGGCTATTCCCAAATATATTTTGCAGCTAAATCGGCCTTAAAATAATGCTACACTGCCAAAAAATAATGCTAAAATTTTATTTGAACTATATTTCAGTTATTTGAGATACATACATATAATTATAATATTGTATATATTTGTATCCCATATTTTAAGGAGATCGTTTGCATTTTAAAATTTTCGGAACTTGTATTCGTCTTTCAAATAACACCCAATGTAAACGAGCAAATTCATATATGCTTGCGAAACAATAAGAACGCAACAATAACATTAAAATCATTGGTCGTTGATTTTCTTGGAAATTTGCGTTCTTCAGATCATGTATGTACATTGCTCGATTGTGTTTTATGCTAGGAACACAACTGCGACGAACGACGAATATTTGGTCGCGAATATTCGTTGCCAAAAATAAAACACATTGGTGTATATGGAAAGGCACACAATCGTGGCGTTGGACGAAATTCGTCTCGGCGAAAGTTGAAATAGTTATATTTCTAATTGTTTCATCAGCGAATGACGAACAAAGTAGTTGCAGGTGACTAGCTTTCTTATATAAAAAAAGTATTTTTCATGACCTAATACTTTTTTTAATTCATGTAGTAAAATATTTATGTATGTATGAAGATGTTCTCAACATATAACGTACCTGAGATAATTTGTTCAAAAATTCCACTTTCGGATGGGATTTATATAGCTTTACTTTTAATATGGCCACCTTAGTATTTATATTCATTTTTTTCTTGCCATGGAATGTAAACAATGTTCGTTAATATTGTGCTTCACACGTCGCCCATCGCGACGAATATTTGCCGGCGAATTCGTCGCGATGGGTGAAGTTCGTTGTTCGTCGCAGTTGTGTTCCTAGCATTAAGTTGTAAGCTTTATGTTGTATGTGTGGATATGTATGCACATTTATAACAAACAGATCAACGGTTCACACAGTGGGTTAGAAGAGATACAAAATAATAAGAAAACAAACAAAAGTATAGAGAAGAAGAACGAAGGCTTTTTTTCTATTTCACCTTTTATTCGCCACAAGTCTACAAAGTTTTCATATACTTTAATAAATTCTTTTAAAAACACGCACTCCTGAAAACGTATCTTTTTTACTGTTCGATCATGAAAACTCAAATGAATTTTACATTGTTTCAGAAAATTGCTATAAAACGAGTTTGACAACATATCAAACATTTTCGAGTTTCATCAAGTCAAGTTTGACAAACAAGACTTTTAGCTAATAAACGAGTGTGTCATCATGCTGTTTGAGAGTCCAATAGCCTGCAAAATGGAGGTTAAAGAATAAAAACTCTACATTTAGTGCGTTTTTGCTCAAAAAACGCGTTTTTTTTTTTGCTAAATGTTGGTGCGTTACGAAATTTCAAAGTTGACAACGCCGATTACAACATTGTCGTAACCGCTTGTCAAATTCGCTGCTAATGTTAAGAATTAACTTCGCCTAGTCCTTTATAGATCCAAAATGTTCGCCAACTACGCATTTAACTTGAGTCTTTTCAAACCTGTCAAAAGCTAAATTTTAAATATACTCGTATAAGACTAATCAATCCATGACTTAGAACACCTTGAGAATTCGTTCAGAAAATGTTCAAAATAATTTCTTGTTGAGCAATTTGTAGAGTTCATTAAAATACAAAGAAATATTCTGTGAAATGTTTTATGCTTCGAAATTCAAAAGCAAATTTTTTTCTTTCATTTTTACAATAAATAAATTGTGCCACATTAATTTCAGTGACGGTTTCATTTTTCGATATGGCTAATAAGCATTTAGGACACGATGATACTTCCAATACGTTTCATTTAAAATACGAGTAGACAGACAAGCAGCAAGCAGTAACGTGATTCCAACATGTTGTTTACAAAATTTATTTTTTTTAAAGCTTATATTTTTTTATTTTATTATATTTTTTTCTTTATTTTTGCTTGTAAGAACCAAAAATAAATGTATATAAGCAAAAAAATGGAAAAAACTAAAAACCATAAATCAAAACATTGTATGAAGTACAAACATATTTATTGAAAAATTGCAACATTTATTTAACACTTGGTTTAATTAATTTTATTTAAGTAAATACATGTTTCCATTAATGAAGTTAATTACTTAAATTTATCGCGGTAATCGTTGTTTACTATTGCACAGTCCTGCGTAAATGAGATGAAGAGAGGAGAAAACAAGAAGAGAGTTAACAAAATAATTAATTATCGATTTAATTTTTAGCTTCTTTCAAATAATATTTTATTAATCCAATTTCGTTTTTTATAAAATTAATGCTTTAAACACATATAAGGCAATAGGCCACCGACTGCAGCTGGTAAAAAATACAAAATGTAGATATAAAAGTATTCGGTATTTGAGTGCCAAACAAACTCGTCAGAGATGGGATGCCCTGCATATGTGAACAGTAACTAAATCAACCCTTATGTCTTATACCATGTTCAGACGGTAATATGACAGATAATATGCTTCGCTCTTTGAATCCCGGTTGCGAAACTAGATTTTCAGACGCTCGTTTTTGTTTCACTTTAGCCCAGTTCAGACTATTATACTGTGTATTAATACTTGTCAAAAATTCAAATAATATCGGGTGGTAAAATTTCAAGGGCCGATGTTGAATGTGAACCACACCTAAACGCCAAGTTTTTTTCCTAATTTTATTTGACATTTCTCTATTTCAGACTTATTCAATTTGAACCATGGAGAGATACACAATCCAACAACGTGTTAAAGTTATCTAGACTTATTATGAAAATGGGCGTTCAAATCAAAATGCATATCGTGCACTTCGTGATTTTTTTTTGTCAATTTGATCCTCCAAATGTGCGTACAATCGCAAAAATCGTGGAAAAATTCGAGCAAACCGGGTCTGTAGAAGATGTGAGAACACCAGCTTGTACTGCAGAAAATATTGCTGCTGTTCGCGATAGTGTGGCTGAAGAGCCGTCCACCTCAACTCGTCGTCGTGCCCAACAATTGCATCTCTCACGCTCGTCGTTGATGAACATTATGCATAAAGACTTGCGTTTACACGCTTACAAGGTGCAATTGGCTCAAGAACTAAAACCTCTTGACCATTCGAAACGTCGTGAATGGGCAGAATGGTGGCAAGAAATGGCAACAGTGGATGATCAATTTTCGAAGAAAATCATCTTCAGTGATGAGGCACATTTTCACCTCAGTGGATTCGTCAATAAACAGAATTGCCGCATTTGGGCGAATGAGAATCCAAGAGTGACTGTCGAAAAACCTATGCACCCACAAAGAGTGACTGTTTGGTGCGGTTTATGTGCTGGTGGCATCATCGAGCCGTATTTTTTACAAAATGAGGCCGGCCAGGCAGTTACTGTGAATGGTGTTCGCTATCGTGAGATGATAACGAACTTTTTATGGCCCGAATTGGAAGATATGGATGTAGACGATATGTAGTTTCAGCAGGACGGTGCCACTTGCCACACAGCTAACGGAACAATTGCTTTTTTGCGCAACAAATTCAATGGCCGTGTTATCTCACGTAATGGCGATGTCAATTGGCCGCCAAGATCATATGATTTGACACCGTTGGACTTTTTTCTTTGGGGTTATTTGAAAGAAAAAGTGTACGCCGATAAGCCAGCAACAATTCAACAGCTAAAGGATGAGATAATTCGGCACATTAACGGCATAGAACCTCCATTATGCGTCAGGGTCATCGAAAATTTGGACCATCGGATGGAGGTGTGCCGCCGTGGTCGCGGCGCTCATTTGGCCGATATTTTGTTCCATACATAATTGAGTAATACCAATATATCATAATAAAATAAAATTACAATAATTTCCTAAATAGTTTGTGTTTTATTCAAAATCAACATCGGCCCTTGAAATTTAACCACCCTTTACATGCAAGTCTGATAGTCTGAATGCAATCCGTCAGACTTACGAAAAATAATACGACTAAAATTTGACATCCCATACGACTTTGTTGTTTTTTGAAACGATAATACTTTTCATTGGATCAGGGTTGTGTTTTTTTTTTTTTTTGGCAAACTAGCTGTTTAAAAATTGAGTATTCGGCTATTTCGTAGCTGATGGGGTGCCGTCACTGATTTTAGCAAACCAGCTGTTTAAAAATTTAGTAGTCGGCTATTTCGTAGCCGATGGGGTGCCGTCACTGATAGCATTTTGTGTCGTTATAAAAAAGCTCGAAATTTGGAATTTGACTGTCGTTTATAAATGCATTTTGCTCATGCTATATGTACAACATAATTATTATTTTAACTGTTGAAGATTTTCAAGTGCCGCCACGTGTATTGCTTACGGCGGACAGCGCACCTGCCGCCGGGTAGAGTTTTATATTGGCACATCTTTTTCCTGAACAAAGTTGAAAAGTTTTAGATATTTAAAATACTTTAAATATCCGAAATGAGCGAAGATATTGCTATTAACGTATGTTTATTATTTTTGTTCTTTTAATTAAAATAAATGCTGCTACAACAACTAAAAACATCTTTTTTCTTTATTTTTGGCTCATCTTTTTTTAAATTTATAAGTTTTATAATTTTTTTCTTTAAAAATGTTGATCACTGCAATTTTGCACGATCAAATAATCACATTTTATTGTTCTGTAAAAACACGAACAGCTGTTTTCTTTTCTACTCAAATTTTTTAGTTTATTTCAAGTGTGATGGTGTGAATGCAAATTCTAATTTACGTTAGACTTTTGGCAGTCGCAAGAAATATGTTTAGACTTTTATCTTACAAAAAAAAGGTAGAATTATATAGACCAATAAGTCTACTACCAACAATTTCAAAACTATTCGAAAAATTGTTAATGGTTAAGTTGAGTCCAATATTGAACAATTCGGGCTAAACATAGCACCATAGAACAAACACACAGATTAGTCAATGTCATAAGACAGACCTTTGAGGAGAAGAAGTATTGTTCAGCTCTTTTCATTGATATTTCCCAAGCTTTCGATAAAGTGTGGCACGACGGCTTGATGCACAAAATAAAGTTGAACTTGCCTGCAAATACTCACAAGCTTCTGGAAAGCTACTTATATGGGTGGAAATTTGTTATCAGAGAAGGTGATTTTATAAGCCCAACTCAACCTATCGAGGCAGGAGTTCCCCAAGGTAGCATACTTGGGCCTACTTTATATTTGATTTACGCCTCTGACATGCCAACGACATCTGGAATCCACACTTCAACTTTTGCAGACGACACAGCGTTTTTGAGCGTTCATGAAAACCACCAATTAGCTTCACGAAATTTACAGGAATTTATTTTAATATTGGAAAAATGGCTGAAGCTTTGGAAAATCAGGGTTAATGAACAAAAATGTACTCACGTTACATTCACACTGCGTAAGCAAACATGTTCGGCTATACAAATTAACAATACACCTATTCCGCAGCAAAATGAAGTCAAGTACCTTGGTATTCACCTGGACCGTAGGCTAACGTGGAAGTCTCACATTGAAGCAAAAGTCACTCAGTTGAAACTAAAAACAGCGCAATTAAATTGGCTACTGGGCAGAAACTCGAAATTGAAGATGGATTGCAAACTTTTGTTATACAATGCAATTCTAAAACCTATATGGTGCTACGGAATTCAATTATGGGGCACCGCCTCAGCGTCAAATATTGAAAAAATTCAAAGGCGACAAAACCAAGTTCTTCGAACGATTACAGCGGCTCCATGGTACGTAAAAAATTCACGAATTCATAAAGATCTGAGTGTTCCGCTGGTAAAAGAGGAATTTTCTAAATACGCGACAAGGTATGTCAGTAAACTGGAACTTCATCCAAACCCTCTTGCGTGTAATATACTTAATTTTGGCGGCCACAGTCGGTTGAGAAGAAGGGATACCGTTGCCACCATCAGAACGTTCAATAGGTGATTCTACCGATATTGCTCCCGCATAATAGAACTTTTTGTCTAGTATTGGCTGGACGTAAGTAAAAAGCACATTTTATTTTATTTTTTTTTATCAATTCTTTTATTTTTATATTTAGTATTAAGATTTGAATACTTATTGTTAGTTCATTTTGAAGATTCAATAAATAAAAACGCTTAACAAAAAAAAAAAAAAAAAAAAAAATCTTACAAAATCGAAATGAAAGTATTTGTACTTGTATAATAGTCTGATCAGGCCTTTTGAGGTTTACATAATTTGTGCAAACGTTTCACTACTCCTTTTTCCAATTTTTATTTAAATTTTTATGCAAGTATCCTATTTTTATATGTTCAATGTAGTTCTTTTGATTTTACACATATTAATTACCTGCTTTTTGCTTTCAATATTCGTATTATTTGATCTTGTTTTTAATAATTTCTTCTAAATTCTTCCAGCTAAAGATCTTTGTTTTTGTTGTTTTTTATAAAAAAGTTTAACAGTTTTTCGGTATTTCGATAACACAACATAAATGTTATCATTTTAATTTTCCTGTGAATGATAACAAACTGTTATCGAAATATCGAAATTAAAAATTTCTAAACTTATAAAAAATAATGCAAATGCTCATCCACATAGCAGGTCAAGGGCTCGCACATTGGGTTAGATGTGATAAAAATTCGTAACAATACGTTAAATAGCAATAAATAAAGAGACACTGCGAGCAATATATTTGTTTGACTTTCCAAATCACCATATTTGAATCACGCAAACCACCATTCACAAATTTTTTGAGTTGGTGGTTGTAGATCGCACGCTTCTATCAACAATTTTCAGCAGATGATGGAAGGTTATGAGACTTGCCAGCAAAATATTTTTTTAGGCACAAAATTTGATATTGCACCCTTTCACACACGGAAAGTTTACTTTGTAAAGTTTTGAGTGTAATGGTGGCCAGGGAAAATAAAGAGTGTAAGAGAGCTACTACTGTCTTTGCTCTTACCACCACAAGATAAACTTTACGCGTGTAAAAGCGGTATTATTAAGGCAATTGAGAAAAATATGTGTTTACATTTCGAATACTAAATTATTATGACAGAGTTTTACTCACAAAAAAAAAAAGAAATATTTATGATTATTAAGAGTCACTCTCGTTTTCCTTGCCGCCACCAAACTAACGATTTTACAAAGTCAACTTTCTGTGTGTGGAAGCGGTGTTATTAAAGCCATTGAAGAAATATCGTTCTTATGCATAATCAAAATCCTTATGCTAACTAACTAGCTGCTAAGTTTTTTGTGTGTACATTCCCATAACGGAAAGATAGCACTAACTTGCTGCTATCTTGGCACAAGGGTTTTTATTATACATAAGACCGTATGTGTTTACACTTTGACATTTGTCAAATGCTGAATTATAATGACAGATGTTTACCCTCTAAAAAGAAATATTTGTTAGTATTGACACAAACCATATGTGATTTTGATATCAAAATCGACATTATTAACTTGCATACGCAATAATGGCTGCAAAATTTAGTACCATTTGTTTTGCAGCTAACTTTACTGAGAGAGAGAGAGAGAGAGAGAGAGAGAGAGAGTAAAGTTTACTCTCTTACGCTCTTTCAAAATTGGACTTTGCAATTACCAAGCGTTTTTGCTGTTTTATTTTGGTTGCTCTCAAAAATTTTGTATGTGCATGAGAGATTTTGACAGATAAATTACGTTTGACGCGTTAATTTAGGTTGCACTGCAAAACCTCATTGAATAGTTTCTCAGAATTACACCTTCGTTTTTTACTGCTAAAAACACAAGCGTATTACTAAGTGTGTGTGTATGGCCATTACTGTTGTAATGCTATGTGCAAACATGTGTGTTTAGTTCATTGATCATCACGCAATGCCCTCAAGCGTAGTCACACCTACACATTGCAAATCTTTGTGGTGACCACTGGTGTACTTGAAAGCTTTCCACCACTCCTTTATATCAAACCAAACACACAGATTTGATTTATCAACATAATTTTTAGTATATGTATGACGAAGTTTGGCAAAAAGTCCAAAAATATTTAACAAATATACTCTTCTGCAACATGTAGAATTGTGGCAGCAAATTTTTTTTCTGAACAAAAAAAAATAAAATAAACTTTACTTGTAATTTATACCGCTGCAACATAAATGCCATTTAAGGCAACAATTTAAATAAAGCAACCAACCGATCAGCCATCAACAATTGAAATTTGCTGACAGCAAACAAACGTTTACATCACAGTACTCGTTATGTCTAGTAAGACAATGGAATACTTTGTTGCTACAACTTGCAACAACAGTGATAGCAACCAATAACTACAAAACTGTGTCAACACAACTTGAGTCTTCGGCTTTTAAAAAGAGGTTGGATGACAGCAACATTGTTTCCCGTGGCCTTGAAAATATTAAACATTGGTTTCATTGAGTTTTTCCTCTTCTTCTTCTTATACGTTGCTGCAGAAAACAACTTTCTCTTGGTCTTCTCATGAGTCAAACAGTCAACAATTTAGGTTTTCAACCTTAACAACAGCTGTATTTCTCATGGAATTCACATAATTTCTTATTTATTTCAAGGTCAATATATTTAAAACCATTCAAATTAAAAGGATAATTTTGTGGAAGTTATTTTTTTTCACTGACAAAACTGTTTTTTTTTCGTAAGCACAAACAAAGAGTTTTAAGATGGACTATCTGCACACAACTTTCGAAGTTTTCAATTAGAGTTGGGTAGTTCGTGAACGAACTAGTGCAATTGAACTATTCACTTGAGAGCGCCCTGTAAGCTGTTCAACTCTATGGGTTCTTTTAGCTCCGCAGTTTATATTTCTTTCTTTTGACTTTATGTTTCCTTTTTTATTTAAAGGAACATGCATTACTATTAATAATAAAGTAATACCTCAACACAGTGAAGTCAAATACCTCGGTATTCATCTTGACCGTAGACTAACATGGAAGTCGCATATGGAGGCAAAAGTAACGCAGATGAAATTGAAAGCAGTGCAAATTAACTGGCTACTAGGCAGAAATTCGACCTTGAAGCTTGATTGTAAACTTTTGCTATACAACTCGATTCTAAAGCCAATATGGTGCTATGGGATTCAATTATGGGGCACAGCTTCGGCATCTAACATTGAAAAAATTCAAAGAAGTCAAAATAAAATTCTCCGTAGAATTACAGACGCTCCATGGTACGTTAAAAACTCACGAATCCACGCAGATCTGAACGTACCTTTTGTGAAATCTGAATTTGTGAAGTACGCGGCAAGATATATTAACAAACTTGAATTCCATCCAAATCCTCTTGCAGCTAATATTCTTAATTTTGGTGATCATACCCGTCTGAGAAGGAGGAATACTTTGGCTACCATTAGAGCTCTAAACAGATGACTGAATTCTGAAATAATATTCGCATAAAAATAAATTTTTGTCCAGCACTGGCAGGACTTTAATCACAATTTTTTTTTAGTATTAAGAATTGAATACTTATTGTCATTACATTTCTTATGTAGATTCAATAAATAAAATAATAAAGTTAAAAAAAAAAAAAATTTAAAGTATGGGGGCAGATTGATATTGAAGCTACCTATATAGGAGAATAACATTTTCTTCAAAAACCATTTATTTCCCAATATAGTAGTTCCTATTAGCTCAATACGCTTATTAAAACACTATTCCAACTTTTTTTAATACCATCTGAATAATACAATTTTGGGAACCCCGCAAAATACGCGTTATTTTAGGTAATCACTTCTTCGTTTGAGATAAATCTTTTTCCTGCAACCCATTTTTCTAGTTTGTAAACAGGAAAAGGTCACTAGAAGCTAAATCTGGATGATCAACCAATGCCATGTGCATTTCACGTAATTTTAGCATCGTACCTAATCCTGTGTGAATCGGTGCGTTGACTTGAAAAAAGAGCACTTTTTTCTTCTTTAAATGTGGTCGTTTTTTCTTGATTGCATCAATCAATAAATCCACTAATGCACGATAATACTTTATTGTGATTGTGGATTTCGAGACACTCGATTAGCAATTTTCTGTGTGCATTCCAAAATACAGTGGTAATAGCCTTGGCAATGGATTTCACTGTCTTCGCCTTCTTCGGAGGACTTCTACCACCTTCCACCCATTTTTTTTCAATTGATTTTTGATTTCAGGTGTGTACTGGTGGACCCACATTTCATCAACAGTTATTAATCGATACCAAAAATCAACAGGATTACGCTTTATTATGTCCAAACACCGCTGTGAAGTGGTCTGTGGAACTTGTTTTTGTTCGACACTGAGCACACGCGGCACCCAACTTGCGGATACCTTTTTCTTGTGAAAATGTTCATGCAAGATGCTGAGCACATGTTCATATGAAATGTTTAACATTACAACCATCTCACGTAACTTGACTCTAAGACTTGTATGGAATTTAAAGACTTTCTAAGACTTGTATGGAATTTAAAAATTTGAAATATGGTTTTCTCGAAACAACTTTTTTTTAGTTATGACTATATTGCAATAAGGGAGCGGGTTGTCTCTTTTGCCCTTTTTCCTTTCAAATAATAGTGCTTAGTCACTGCACGAAATTCACTTTTTCCAATTTTTCTAGAAACACAAAAGTTGTTTACTTAAAGCCACTACAACAAATAAACTAATCATTGAATTTGGGTGAAATATTAACAGCTGCCGTTTGACAGATTGCAATTTTAGAAAAAAATGAGTTTGTGCTGCCATCTAGCGCTAAGTAGCTTTAATATCAAGCCGCCTTTGTACAATGTCGTAAAAACTTGTCCGGATTGCGGTTCAACATCGCCTAACACTGCTTTGATTGTCACTTACGGTGGAGTGTAAGAAATCGCAGCACCCGTTTCGCGAATAGCTTTTTTATGTCCAAATATTTATGTAAAAATTGGCAGGTCACAATATCAAAAAAAAAAAAAAAACAAATTAAAAAATAAAAAAATTTATTTGTGCAGGCATCTAGTGATAGGTAGCTTCAATATCAATCTGCCCTCGCAGTAAAAAATCCGTGCCACAATTTGACATGGCAAAAATCATACACAGGGTTTCCCACAACTCAACGTCAAGCCGAAAAAGTTAACAAGATTGTTTGTAACCATCATGCGAAAAAAAATCAGAAAAAAGTCTAACAAAAAGTTATATTTAATATTTAATTATTTGATCTCGTTTAAGTAATTATTTCTTATTTCTGCAGCTAAAGATCGTTTTGATTTTATATAAAAAACTCAACAGTATTTATTTTCGATATTTCGATAACAAGTATTTATCATCGTCACGAAAATTAAAATAACATATAACATTTTAAATTTCATGACGATGATAACAAATTGTTATCGAAATATCGAAAATAAATACTGTTGAATTTTTTATATACAATCAAAACGGTCTTTAGCTGCAAAAATAAGAAATAATTAAAAAAGTTCTACCAGTTATCCTGTGATAAAGTTTTCGAAAGTTCACGCTTTCTCTGGTAATTTTAAGTCATAATCGCGGAACTAACCTTTATGCTCTAGAAAGTATACTACCTGAACTACCTGTTTACACTGCAGCTTTTTGGCAAGAAGCATGAAAGATGTTGGATAGACCACAAACCGTATCCCATAATGAGCTCATCTTGTAAAGTAACAAAAAGGGTTTCCTACTACAATTTTGTCAACAAAATCAGAGATGTGTAACAGAATTCTGGCTAAAATCCACCAGTTTTTGTCAGTCTTAAATAGCGTGGCGTATTCTGTTTTGTACTTTAGCATGCAAATATATATATTTTTTAATTTCTTATTTATTTCTGTTTAACTGCGTGACTAGTCACTTTGGAAATTTCCCATTTTTCCAATTACGCTTAAACTTGTTTTGAGTCTTTAGCGCAATAATCCATTCTGGTTCAATTAATTTTTACACGCATTTTTGGGATTTTTCCACAAAAATATCCATTAACTGATGATACCATTAATTGAAGAGTTCAATGGATATAACGACAGTCTGATCAATGTAGGAGTAGACGGCCTTGCAGTCTTTATGTTGACGCTTGTTGCTGCAAATTACATTTTAATGATTCTTTTAGGTGAAAGAAAACAAAAAATAAAAACAATTCTTATACAAAATCAATAAATTATTTAAACAAACTAGTTTGTTTTATAAATATTTTAACGTTAATTTACAATAATAAGGTAAATGGAATTTTTATCCTTTATTAGCATTTTGTTTTTGGTGATAAAAGTGGTTACTTGATAATTTAAATTTTACGCAAACAGGAGCGGAAACTACAAACAGTAAAGTTAAGCCACCCACGATGGCGCGTTCTTTAATATTCAGTCGATAGCTTCGACATGAGATCTATGACTCATTGTGTATTGCTCCCAAATCATTATCATTACTAAATTTTTAGTTTGTACACTTCGCTCCTTTATTGCAACATAGTCATAATTCAAAAAAGCTTATTTCGAGAAAAATACATTTCAAATTTTTAGCTTCCATACGAGTCTTAGAAAAAAATTTTAGAAAATGTATCCTAAAGGAAACAGTTTAAAAGTACTTTGAATAAATTTTTGCCACATTATAAGAGGTAGTACTGTTACCAATTTTGCATTGTTAACTCGAAAAGCTCATTTTTTGAGATATGACTATGTTGCAATTAAGGAGCGATTTGTACTACGGGTAATAGTTCAAGTTTTTTCCTATCTTAAGTTTTTTTCTTAAGAAGGATTTTTTACAATACAAATCTGCTGTGATCAATAATTTTTTATTGAAGAAGACAAGAAAAATAATAATCAAATCTTTAGCAGCTAGCTGCTTCGTAGTTGCTACAGTACTCATCAGCACCCAACTGGGATTAGAACACGGGTCATGATGTATCATGATCTGCTGCTTTAACCACTCAGCCAACGAGCGTTTAATTATTCTCTATCTATATTCATCTCATATTGAATTGCCCACATTGTTTGTACAGCGTTTGCTGTCTCTGAACTAGCGGTATTTCTTTTTAGTTATTAACATACATATTTTTGTATTTAAATAATTCTCCGTATCCAGAGATGTTTATATTATTTTATTGAATTTTTGTTGATTTTTTATAATTTTTAAATTAAATTTTTGTTTTGTAAAAAAACCTTCTTAAAAAAAAAAACTTAAGAAAGGAAAAAACTTGAACTATAACCTGTTGTACAAATGTACAAACCAAAAATTTTATTTGAAAATTATAAAAGTTCAACAAAAATTCAATAAATCATTATCATTATTATTATTATTATTGTATATAAAGGGTAGTCCAACCATTTGCCCGATGCGTTATTCCATAAATATCTTGTGTACTTTAGGATTCAATACAAAATATCAGAATCAAAAGCTAAAATCTGTGTTCTCTGTTTACCTCAGATCTTGCGTTAACTTTGGGACACCCTTTAATAGTCTAGTTTTGAACAGCTGTATGAGTTCATTTAAAAATAAAAACTGCCTCGTCAGCAGGGCTGACAGAAAAAAATATGGAAGAAATCGTCAATATCCCGATAATTTATGAAAATATCGTCATTTTAGTTTTGAAATATCGTCAAGAAAATCGAACTTAGAAAAATGCCAAATTATTAGTGTATTTTCAATTTCTATTTAAAAATATAAACGATTTTTAATGTAAGCATATAGTTTAAAATTTTTACGTTTGGAAAAAATATAATAAATTCTTTAAATTAAATTCTTTAATAAAAAATTATTAAAGAATTTAATTTTTAATTAATTAAATTTTAGAAAGATATATCTGAATTGTCAGTCGTAAAGCAGCTCTGGGCTGAAGAACAGCTCTCGAGTCATCGTAATTATTATTTCTTAAGTTCGGTCAGGACTGCTGTTCGGTTTTCGAGAGTTTTTCGTCTCACTCGCACTGGTTAACGGTTTGCCTCAACTAACTGTATTCGTTTACAGTTCTTTTAGAAGTTATTCATTGTTAACCACGTGGAAACTTTCTATGTGATGGCATAGGTCGTTATAGTTAGTCATAGCGATGCTACAAAAGTACTGTTAATACCATCTTGGGCATATGGTCTTTGTCACCCCGCCCATGCTGTGCATCCTATACTTTGCAAATTTACTTTGCAACGGTATAGTTACTAAATAAATAAATGAAAAATGCCTTGTCAGTGCAACGCATACTAACACACAGTGATGTTAACTGTACGGTAATTACCGTATTATACGGAAATTTTGTCCTTCAGACGGTAGCTTGGTAATTTTATTATCTATTCGATAATTTTCAGAAAAGTTCTTTTTATTGGGTTTAATTTTTAATACTTCAAAAATCATAGTTGCTTTATTAAAAACACTATATGCTAGGAACACAACTGCGACGAACGACGAACTTCGCCCATCGCGACGAATTCGCCGACAAATATTCGTTGTATAAATTCGTCGTGTGAAGCACAATATCAACGAATATTTTTTACATTCCGTGCAAAGAAAAAAAAAAATGAATATAAATACAAAGGTGACCATATTAATAGCAAACCTATATAAATCACATCCGAAAGACAACAAATGTATAAAATACCCACTTAATTGTTAGTTCACCTAAATAACTTTCAGTACGGTAATTTTGCTCAAAAAACGGTAACTTTTTTAAGGTCGTACTGTACTTTGAAAATAAAAGTTAACATCACTGCTAATACATGTTTATTGTATGAGCTTAAATGACACATACGAGTACATACATATGTACGTCTATTTTTGTGTAGCACTGTATTATTAAATGAGGAAATAAATTGTAGAACAATGATTTTATTATTATGTTTACAACTTAACAAAATTAATAAAAGCATTTTTCTAAAGACCCAAGAAAAGAGTTGAGAATAGAAATCATTTATGGTATTGAATTAAAAGATAACGTTTTTCAGTTTCAAGTCTGTCAATGAAGTTCTGTGTGTGTGTGTGTTTTATACACTCAAAAAAAAAAGCAAAGTTTATTGGCATGAATAATTTATAGCTTCGTGCACGTAATTTTTAAGGTAAAGCTCATGCAAATGAGAGCAAGAGTCGTCCATTTCAGTGACCGGCCAATTTCGTATTTAGTATTAAGATTTGAATACTTATTGTTGTTAGTTCAGATTTTGAAGATTCAATAAATAAATGACAGCGTGAAAAAAAAATAAATAAATAGGTACAGAGTGTCCGCCGGGAAGGTATACTACAAGGCGAACTCATACCAGGTATATTGCAAGAGCAATAAAGACAACACTACAAAAAATAAATCTTTTTCAAATGTCAAGGGAAAAATATAAACACAAAAAGGAGTTCAAAAATACATAATAAAAAAAAATTACAAGAAAAAACAAACTTTCAATTATTTCGTGAAACTTTTAATTATTTCGTGAAAATTAAAGTCTCAGATCATAGAGCTTGGAAACGTGAAAATGGGCAGCCAGATTTAGGAGGATTCTGGATAATAGCTGGCGCTCAAGATTCAACACATAATTTAAAAAATTGTTTTAATTTCTTTTTTTTTTGAAATTTCTTTAAAAAAAATTTCCAGTAAAATAAAAACTTTATTATTTCCTGAAACTTTTAATTTTATCGTGAAACTTAAAGTTTCAGATCATAGAGCTTGAAAAGGTGAAAATGGCCAGCCAGATTTTTTCCACGTTATAGCTCCGTGTCCTGATTGTGCTCTCCAAAATGAAACGTAAAAATATTGGACATTTGAATACTTTTTACTTATATTGAAGCAAAAAGTTGAGTTGAATTTGATTGCCACCAAAATATTAAAACCGCACCGAAAATTTAAAAAGAGCGCACCATGCACCGACAAAAGAATTTTTCGCACAAATAATTTTAAAAAGCACCAAAAACGGTGCGAAACGCACCGAGTTGACAACGCTGGAAACAGGGTTGTCAGATATGGTGATTTCTCGTCAAACATGGTGAAATTTTATCAACTATAGTGACTAATCGTTTGGTTTGGTGACCGGCGATTTTTGTTTTTGGTGATTTAAAAATCATGTGGCGAATTTTTTTGGCTAAATTTTTACGGTCGGCTTAAGTGCTACTACATTTACGTTATACATATTTACATTAACGTTACAGTTAAAATTTCTACGTTCGGCTAAATGGGCCTTTATTGTTTGTTCTGTGCTAAAGTAAATATTTCCATTATTATCATGTCTTGTTTATATTTTTCCCACATTCTTGCACATACTTACATACATATATACATGCCCTAATGCATTGAGAAAAAAGCTTAACAGGTAACACAACAAAAACTGCATTATTCTGCAGCACAATTATCGGCAAAGCGATTGCGGAAAATAATTGAAAAACTAAAACAACAAAAAGAAAATGAAAACAAAACCGTGTTGCACGTGCTTTAAGCATTTATAATTTGTATTGTTTTCTATTGTGCACGTTCTTTTTTCGATTGTCACATTTCTCATAATTGAAACAACAACATTAACAATGGTACAACAACAACAACACCAACAAACAAGCAATAAATTAAAACAATTATCTGTCAGATGAAAATGTTAATAATTCTGATAATGATGATATTTTAACACTTTCGTTGATTTTGTCATCTCAACTGGTTTTTTTCTTCTTTCATTCGTTGTTTTGTTGTTGCTTTGCTTTAGAATCTATAGATTTTTTTTAGTGATTGTTGGCTTTGTATTATTAAGCGCATTTAATTTATGTATAAATTCATAAATATGTGGGTTAGTTTTAATAATCATTGGTTTTAATTTATTGAGCTTGAGGCCACTTGAGTTTATATTAAATATTTATGATGCAAATTCTCAATATTTCGTTACGCATTCGTGTGTCTTCTTTAGAAAAAGACTTTCAGCCTTATTCAAAATAACTTACCAAACGTTTAATCAAGGTGCATTAACATGTACAAGGTGGCAGCTTTACGGCATGTGACAGTTTTTTTGCTACTGGCAATATAGTGAGCAATTTACGCCAAATGTATATAGGTATTCTTTTTAAATTCTCAACAATTTACTTAGATTGTTGCCATATAAAGTTGAATGTTTGAGAATATCTTTCAAAAATTTTCAAAGTCTACTGATGATTAGGGTAGCTGCTATGAAATGTCGACATATAGATAGCTGGGAAACGTAGAAAACAAGCTATTTATACTTAGACTTAGAAGGTAACTTTTTGCTTCGGCGACATTTTTAAAATGAACTTTCACTTTCCTGTGTAGCAAACAAGAAAGTCGTCTATTTCATTGAAATTTTTACTTGTAATACGTATATAGGAATTTAATAAAAGTACTTTCCTGTGTAAAGGCAACGTTAGGGATGGCAATTATATGTTCTAATTAAAGATTTTATTTCAGTTTTAATGTTGCAGTCAAGGTGCATTAACATCTACATGGTGGCAGCGCTACGGCATGTGACAATTTTTTGCTACTGGCAATATGGTAAGCTATTTACGTCAAATGTATTGTTTACATTTTTGATAGCGAATTTGGTGTTTTATTCTGAATTAAACATATAAAAATTATTTTGTGAACATAAAAATAATTCAAATAAAAATAATTTATGATTATGAAAAGATACATTCATAGTTTATAACTATAAAAAAAGTTACAAATATTTTTGGCAAACATAGATTACCACATGCCTGTTTTTGTTGTATTGTTGTAATTTTGCTCTAGTGCTGCCACCGTGTAGACGTTAATGCACCTTGGTTGCAGTCGTAAAGCAGCTCTGGGCTGGGGAACAGCTCTCGCGTCATCGTAATTATATCTTAAGTGCGGTCAGGCTTGTCGTTGTTGGTTGGCCTTCGGGAGTTTTGCGTCTCACTGTTATTGGTTAGCTCACACAGTTACAGTTTTTTTTTTGTTTTTTTTTTTTTTTTTTGAGGTATTTCGTTGTTAACCTCGCGGCCACTTCCTATGCGAAGGCACAGTTAAGCTTTAAACACATAGACGACAGCAGACAGCAATCTGTCAAAAATTAAATACATGTGTTCAGATGCACACAATTATTTTGACGACATCACAGCAGCACGACTTCACAACAGCATTTGCTGCTGCTTAGATTAATTTCTATTTTCGTAAGCAGCAAAAAGTGAATACAGTGCTGCCACTATAAATATAAATTGTCAGCAATAAAAACTAAAATTTGTTTGAAATATTTAAAAGAAATAAACATCACATAAATAAAATAAACAAATGAATTGATTAGTTTTTACAGTTTTACGTGATATTTTTACGTTTTCAGTCGGTAATTTTAATTTTATTCATGTAAAATATATATGTGGCACCTCTGAAATTTGCATTGTTTAAATACACATAGTGCTGCTGCTGTCTTTAAAATAATTATGTTGCTGATGAGACGGCAGCATTTGAAGCTAACTTCATTTGTAGCCGTGAAATTGTGAAGTCTGCTGTCGTCTAAGTGTTAAGAGCTTTAGACTAATTTCTATTTTTGTAAGCAGCAAAAAGTAAATGCAGTGCTGCCACTATAAATATAAATTGACAGCAATAAGAATTAAATTTTGTTTGAAATATTTAATAGAAATAAACATCATATAAATAAAATAAACAAATAAATTGGTGAGTTTTTACAACTTAACGTGATATTATTACGTTTTCAGTCAGTAATTTTAATTTTATTCATGTAGAATATATATGTGGCACCTCTGAAATTTGCATTGTTTAAATACACCTAGTGCTGCTGCTGTCTTGAAAATAATTATGTTGCTGACAAGGCGAATTCATTACCAGGTGAACTTAACAGCACAGGTGATTATTTTTTGCTTCTCGCGTTTTTTCCAATGAGACTGTCAAATTTTGTTTCTTTTGTTTACAAACTTTTTCGCGCCATTTTAATCTGAAGGTTTTTTTTTGCATGGTTTAGTGCAATTTCAAGAAATTTGTGTGAATTTAAAAGTGAAAAACTAATATAATCTGTGATTTTAATTACAAACAATTATAAAAGCTTATATTTAACGTTTATATAAAATTTTTTCTCTGCTGAGCAATCTTAGGCGAATTTAGATTATGACATTCACAATATGTTTTACAATAACCAAGGTGCATTAACGTATACACGGTGGCAGTACTACGGCATGTGACAATTTTTTGCTACTGGCAATAGAGTAAGCTATTTACGTCAAATATATTGTTTACATTTTTGTAAGTGAATTTAGTGTTTTATTCTGAATTAAACATATACAAATTATTTTGTGAACATATAAATAATTCAAATAAATATAATTTATAATTATGAATAGTTACAAATATTTTTGATAAACATAGCTTACCACATGCCGGTTTTTGTTGTATTGTTGTAACTTTACTCTAGTGCTGCCATCGTGTATACGTTAATGCACCTTGACAATAACAAAATACATAGTACTGAATTCGCCTTTCCGCTTGCATTCACCTGTATAAAGTCGCCTTGGTTGCTGACGAGACGGCAGCATTTGAAGCTAACTTCATTTGTAGCCGTGAAGTCTGCTGTCGTCTAAATGTTAAAGCTTTAGTCACATTGCCGCAATAAATTACTGTTAATAACATCGTGGGCATAAGGTCTACGTTACTCTGCCCTTGCTGTGCATCCTGTACTTTGTAAATTTATTTACAACTGTATAGTTGCAAATGCAATACAATACAATTTTAATGTTACCAGATCAATAAAAAACTCACTGAAGATGTTGGAAAAATCTCAACGAAACGTTAAAATAAAACAATGCAATGTATTGTACTGGCACGTTTATAAACCAGTATTGTTTGTCGTTGGGTTAATTTTTTAATGATTTGAATGCTCTTTTTTATCAATTCCAGTAGCAATCGTATCGATTTACTATCGGTTGAAGTTGAAGATATTAATTAAAGCTCTTCAACTTAAATAGAATTATGTATGTATGTACATTTATTACGAGTGCAATAAAAGCCCACTTGAAAACACTACAATCTCAATCGCTAAAATATATTTTATCCGAAGATAATTAAATACATAAATATAAGAGCATAATAGTTTGATATAAATAGCGTACGTAAGTATGTAATAATTTAGTATTGGAATCATAAAACTTTTGTACAATTGTGTGTGCGTTTCAAATAGAAAAATAGTTAGAGCTATGGAGGCATGTTTCTTTAAACTATTTTGCTGCTTTAAACAAATAAATGCTTAACAATATTTATTGTACTTCTGATTTTAGTTCTAAAATAAAGCTACAATTTATTCGTAATTTATAAGCCTACATATATGTATATGTATGTATTTTATTTCTGTTGTTGTTGTGTAACAGAATATAACAAAATTTATTGATATCATATCATGCAATTACATTCATTCATTCATTCTCATGTTGTAGTATTGAAAGAAAAAACCACTAAAGGATCATTGAATTGTTTGGCTTTAAAGATACAAGTACGTTTAGTAAGAGCACAGACATACTTACATATATACAAGCATACTTTTCAGTCCATTTCATTACATTTCGATTGGTTTAGTTAATATTTGCGGCTCACACTCATTATTTGAAGTTGCCACTAGACAAGTTTTAAATAAACATGCCTCCGTCCACATTTAACAAAATCCAAAAGAAAAAAAAATCAGCAAGTATGTATGTATGTACTCGTATGTTGCTAATATTTATTTAACACTTGTTTTTAAGTATTTTGGGTTGGTGGGTTGTTTTGTTTTCTCTTCATTAAATGAAAAAATCTGCAACAATTTGACTCATCGTAGTGTTGTGAAAAATACGAGTATTAAAGAGAATTTTGTATTGCTAATCAGACAAAAAAAAAAAAAATATTTTCTCATTGCTGCTCTCATGTAGAAAGGCTCTAACTAACATAATTGAAGGAGAGGCAAAACGTTATAGAAACTGCATTTATTAAAATGTAAGTAACTTTTGTTGTACAATTGCTTGTAAATCCGTTACTTAAGAAACTAGTCCACTAAAGCCCAGTTTTTGACGTCGTATTATTTTATTTTTACCAGCGGATAACCCCTACATATGCAGTGCATTGTACCAGTAGTGCAATTCACTAACTTTTAACGATTTTAAAAGAGCATAACTTAACGCGAGCTATTGTGGTTTGCACTAACGCTTATGTGATTCACTAACTTATTCTTAACACCTCTGGTTGTATGTTAAAAAAATTTGATATAATGTGGCAGCTTTGTTAAAAATAAAGAAAACCACAAAGAGGAACAGAAAAAAAACAAAAAAAATTTGCAAATAATTCCATGTTTAGGGTAAGTAAAATTATTTATATGTTTATTAATTAAAATATTTTTTGATAAATAAGATAAGATCTTCTCACGGAGAACACGCCGACCGACTGTTGGAGTCAAGGCGAATTCATTACCAGGTGAACTTAACAGCACAGGTGATTATTTTTTGCTTCTCGCGTTTTTTCCAATGAGACTGTCAAATTTTGTTTCTTTTGTTTACAAACTTTTTCGCGCCATTTTAATCTGAAGGTTTTTTTGCATGATTTAGTGCAATTTCAAGAAATTTGTGTGAATTTAAAAGTGAAAAACTAATATAATCTGTGATTTTAATTACAAACAATTATAAAAGCTTATATTTAACGTTTATATAAAATTTTTTTCTCTGCTGAGCAATCTTAGGCGAATTTAGATTATGACATTCACGATATGTTTTACAATAACAAAATACATAGTACTGAATTCGCCTTTCCGCTTGCATTCACCTGTATAAAGTCGCCTTGGTTGGAGTCTTCCGACAAGTCGTATGCCAAACACTGTGAAGTTATTTTAGTAGAAATTTTAACGACATTGTTGTTAAGATAAACACCACAAAAATAATTGGTGTTTAGTTAACGCCAATCAGCCAGGCTATAAAAACAGCTGATTTAAAACGAAGACAAATAGTGTTAAAAACTGTTATAGAATCGCGAAACCCCCAGCGGCGGTGTTAATTTGCCTAAACGAATTTTATTAGCGCTAAAGCAGATTAGTGAATTGCACTACAGAACTAGGAAAATAGGTTGTGAGTGGCGACTCCATTCGGAAATTCGGAGTCATTCATATTTTGCCATTTGGCAACGATATCGGATAGGCTGGGACTGTAACTGAAAGAGTACGAATGCCAAATGCTGTTTATAATTTTTTGATTGAAATAAAATATTATAATATTCCAGCTGATGTAAGTGAAAATACTTTTAAGAATTCGAAATATTATATCCAAACAGTTTTATGATTAGAAGATAAACATGATTTGAAAACTAGCAACTTTAGATTGATTATGTTTTAATACTTCATATTATAAAATATTGCTTAAGTGGCCCTACCTTAAATTTTATAGACTTTTTATGTCTGTCAACTTCAGAAATGAAAAAGAAATTTAAATTTTAAGATTGTTTTTAAAATTTAATTCAAATTTTTGTATCTGTTATTTTGCTTAAAACTTGAAATTGTGACTGTTTATTTCAGCCATGTTCCGAAAAACGCGCGTTCTGAAACCGCAAAGCGTTCTGAAAAACGCTTAATTGATTTTTAGGTGTTCTATGGAAAGCGCGTTTTACTGGCGTTTCGGAGTTTTTTCCGAAAAAAACTACATGTGTGTTATATACGTATATATGTATGTGGTAGTTATATAAATAAAAAAAAAAAAAAATTGACAACAAATAGACAAAATTTTTAATTTAGTTTTTTTAATTGAAAATGTGTAAAATTCTTTAAACTTTTTATTGAAATAAAAAGAAGACGTATTAAATTTTAATTGTGATATAATTATAAAATTCTTGTATGAATAATTTTATTGTCTTTTGCAAGTTCAGTTTTAGCAAATTCAATCAGTTCACTTCAATATACACATGAGAGTTGAAGTCGCAAATTTTAAGCGATATGCATTTTTCAGAACACCTATTTGACGATTTGAAATCACAAAACTATACTTCTTGCGTTATACGTTTCTAAGAACACCTATTTGGTGTTTTCAAATCGAAAACGTTAAATTTAAGCGTTTTGCATTTCTCAGACCATTCCTGTTTGTTATTTTTTTATGATTATGTATAGTTTAGCGGTGAACCCAAGATGGTTGCGGGATGGTTCACAAAAGTGGTACACGGATGGATCCAAAACGCTCCAAGGTGTTGGAGCGGGAATAGTGGGGCCTAGAGCACGCAAATATATAACCCTTAGCAAAGACACCAACATCTTCCAAGCGGAACTATACGCAATAAGGGAAGCGGTTGAAATACTTTCCCACAGGGGACACAAGGGAGTGCTGATAAAAATACTCTCCGATAGCCAATCAGTGCTGAAGGCCCTGAGCAGTTGTGTCTTCACATCCAAGTTAGTACTGGAATGTCACAACAGGCTAAATGAACTGGCAAGCCAGAACCAGGTCACTCTGATCTGGGTGCCAGGACATGAAGGGCATCATGGCAATGAAATGGCTGACATTTATGCCAAGAAAGGAGCAGAGGGGACTTTTATTGGACCCACTCCAACTTTTGGCTTCAATAAGGGTCTCCTGAATGAGGAGATAATTAAATATTAAATGGACGGTGTCCATCGTTGAACAACATTGGAACGAGACATATGGTCTTGAACACTCCAATAAATTTCTAAACTTTGATAAAAAGAGAGCCGAACGTGCTCTAAAACTGGACAGGAAAAGTCTCAGAACATTGACAGGTGTACGTACAGGTCATTATAACTGCTACAAGCACCTGCATAGGATGGGAATTTCCAACACAGACATTTGCAGATTCTGCGGTGATGAAGAGGAGTCAATGGAGCACTTAATCACCCAATGTGGAACACTGGGACACAGAAGATATAGGCTACTACAGGCTGATATGTTAAGCGAATGTGACTTAATATCACTCCCTATGATGGAGCTTGTCCGTTTTCTTGACATACTCAACCCATAATGGGGCAAGGGACGCACAATAGATCACCATTGGTCGCAGTGCAAATGGCCGATGAGGGCCATATCCCATCCAATAATAATAATAAATAATAGTTTAGCGGTTTTAGCGCGTTTTGGTTTGAAATAGCTGACAATCCTGGACAGTAAAGCTGTCTTTCTTACGTTCTTGCAAAATTGCTAAGCGAAGAGGATTTTTTACAGATAAATTACGCTTGACGACCTAATTTAGGTTGCACTATTAGAGTGCTTTCTTATTAGACAACTTACTTGCGCAAGTCTACTTTCTGCTTTTATTTTTTCCCTTTTAAACTTTCTTTTATGTTGACATACGCAATTTTCATTCTGTTTTACTTAAATTTTCTTAATATATTGAACGGCTCGAAAGATAAACAAATATCAAAAAGAAAATGTGCGCACAAAACGAATTGCTGAGTACAAGCAAGTCTGTACTCAAATATCAGGAATTCTTCCTCCTTTAAGCTGTTCTTACCGCTCACATCTACAACCACAAGACTTGGGCAAGAGAATTGCGCAAGTCTTGCGGTTGTAGATTCACATTGCTGAATGTGAAAGCGCTCTTAGTTTTGCAGCTCTATTGAAGACTCCAATCAGCAAGTGCAAAATGTTGCACTTGCGTAACTTTTGAATTTCTTAACAAAATATATTGTTTTTCTAAGCGGAAATATTCAAAAATCTTTTAATTGTTGCCTGCTGCTGCAGTACCAAGTCAGTTAATTACACATTCGCATGCAACAGTTAAAAACAGCAACAGCCGCCATTCGCATGGAATGCCCCCCCTTGAGTTATTTGTTTTCAATTTTAGTATTTATATTAAAGTAATCACACTTTTTAAGTAACAATCTAAGACAGAAGTAAATGTTTATTAAATACTAGTTAAACAGCATTTTCTGAAAAAAGAGCGAAACAAAAAAAATGTAAACGAAACATGTTTTTGGCTTTTCCAAACAAAACTTGGGAAAACACGTTTTTAGATGCAATAATTTTTTTTTAATTTTTAATTTTGAGCAATAGTGTTTTTTTTTGGCGGTTGCTGCTTGTTTGTTTAGATAAAACTTATAAAAATTTTTAAGAAGTCTTATTAAAGCTTTTTGTGTTTTTTTTTTTTGCTTCAAATGCCATTCAACTTAAAAGCCAAAACAGAAAATTAATTCAAATTTTTGGTTTTTGACTTTTGCTGCAAAGCAGTTTATTTTTAGTTCTCCTTTAGCGGCCTGCCACCTAAAAATTCGAATGTTATTGGACATGGAAGCAAATATTGTTTTTTTTCGGAACTGATAAAAAAGCAATTGTTATGGCCAAAGAATCAGCCGGTCAGGTTGGTTGGCAGGCTGGCAGGCAGGCAGGTGTATCAGCAACTGAACTTAAACTTCTTGTTGTATAATATTAATAATAACAACAACGATTACCAAAGTTGTTAGCAATGTTTTTGTTTTTGTTTTTGTTTTTTTTCAAGAAATGTTGCAATAGAACATAATGCTTTTGACTGGTTTTTGGTTTTTTTCTTTAAATTCGTTTAATGTGTAATAAGATAAAAACCAAAATAAAAGTTATGTAAACTTTTAGGTTTTGTAAATTTGATATTGACTTTTTGTTTAATTAAAAGTTTAATTGATACTTGGAGTGGTTGGAGTGTGGCTTAAATAGAGTTTTTTTTTTTGTGTTGCCAAGAATTTAAAGGTTTAATAATTTTGCCCCATTCGTGATAATTGTTTTCCGCGGTTATTTAAAAACTGAGATTTTTATTAGACAGACATGTCTAATAAAAAAGTGGCAAAAATTTTGTACAATATTTTTGCCAGTTTTGTGGCATTAATGAATCAGCCTTTTGATTTTGTATTTTTGTTGTTGTTGTTGTTTCTACTGCATGCGAGTAATTAATTTTTCATGCTGTGTTGTTGTTGGTTTTTCCATCTATAACCCTGAAGTACTATCAAAATATTATTAAAAAAAAGTGAAAGATGAATTTATACTTTTGCTAATGTTTACAGTTGATTTTTGTTAATACATTAGAAGGCCGTTTTGTGTTATAGTTCCTTTTATTTTAAGCTTATTTAATGTTGAAGAAGGCCAGAAAATTCTAATGGGTTTATCGGCATATTTATGTAAATCAGGGAAGGAAAAACTCGTGCTAAGTATGTAAGAGCGCTACAAGCAGCTGCGCTGAATTTTAGAATCCACTCAACTTCTATTAGATTAGTAATCCAGTTTAAGTTTTAACAAAAATTCTTTGTTGGCTGTAAAAGCAAATTTTGCGATAGACTATCCGGTTCGAAGGACCATGAACAAAAGTGCTTTCTTGATTTTAACCAACTTTGTAATGAACAATTGGATTTTATCTACAGCAGTATTGTAAATATAATTAATATACACAGAAAAAATTAGAGTAAAAATGAAATCAGTACAATTTTTAATTAATTGAATTTTTGTTGAATTTTTATAATTTTTAAATAAAATTTTTGGTTTGTACATTTGTACAACGGGTTATAGTTCAAGTTTTTTCCTTTCTAGGTTGTTTCTTAAGAAGGATTTTTTACAATACAAATTTGCTGTGATCAATAATTTTGTGATTGAAGAAGATAAGAAAAATAATAAACAAATCTTTAGCTGCGGGACCACTAGCTGTTTCGTAGTCGCTACACTACTCAGCAGCACCCATTGGGATTTTTGTTTGAAAAAATAATTTTTATAAATATTACGCAGTGATACAAAATCGACGTTTCTGAATGAGATGAGACCAATTGAGAACTAAAGTTGACATTACCCATAAAAAAATCTGCATGGGCGCTTTTTTCAGTTGGGAGAGAGATTTTTTTTGTACGCATTTTTTGAAGTTGGAGATGTTGGAACATGGCTAGATCATTGAAACTTTCATAAAATAATGCTTATTTATTTATTTTTACTCTGAAAAGATACCAATCTGGGGGTCGAAGAGTTCATTTTTGATATATATTTTTATCTAAACCTAACGCTAGATGGAGCTGTCATTCAGATGCTACTAATTCTTGCAGATTTCCATTAAAAACCCGTGTATTTACTGCTTCACTATTGCGGTCATTGTTGACATTTGAACGCTTAAAGAATGTTAAACAATTTAATTGATTCAGCGAATTCCGTTATTGACCTATATGTTGGGCAGTTTGAGTTAAGTAAACACACATTTGGTGGTGTTGGGGGGGTTGGTGGTGGTGGTATAGGGTATGGAAAGAAAATAATCTTGTTCTTTTTTCAATAAAATTAGGTGATTCAAAGGGTGTGTTTTTAAAGGTATAGACCTGTGAAATAGAATAAAAAAACGATGGATTTTTTCAAATGAAATGAAATGGACTTTATTCGAAAGATAATTTTCTGGCATTATTTTTAATTAATTTAATTTATATATCATTTGCAGCATTAGACCGCCCTGGCTGGCTCTAACGTAGTCTAACCTGGCGATGTCTTAACATACACTGGCGGACTATCATCACTCCAAATATGACAGTTTTCTTTATTGACGTATCGATTTAAGCAAAAGTGAACTTCAACGATAAAAAAACTCGCTTGTTTTGGGCCCAGTCACCGAATTTAGGAGATCATGTGGCTTCAATTATTGAAATGCCTAAGCAAACTTAAAAAATCACTAAAGAGCTAACAAAATGGCCGCCAGCTAAACAAAGTGTTGCCAACTTAAAGTTTATACCTCTATAATCCAACACCGCAACCTAAATTAGGGTGTAAAGGTTAACGTATTTTAACGGCTTGATTTTACGCTGTAGTAACTTAAATAATAGTGTTAGCGTTGTACCAGGAACAGTATTGTTTATTAACCTTGTGTGACAAGAATCGCTAGAAAGAAAAACTAAGTAGAGATAAAACCGCTAAACTAGTCTGAAAGCATCTAAGGCTACTAATTGCCACAAAAAATGAGCAACATTGGTTTTGCAGCTAACTTTACTGAGATAGAGAGAGAGAGAGAGAGAGAGAGAGAGTAAAGTTAAAAGAGTAAAGTTTAAAGAGCGTAAAGGCAGTGTCAGATAAAACTTTGTCGCTTTGCGTGAAGTTTAAAACTTCAGAACAGAAAAGTGCAAAGCAAAAGGTGTATGTTACAATAAAAACTTTGGCAACGCTCACGATTTGTTTATTTATCTAAAAAAATTGTTGTTAATTTTTACATTTAATCATTTCTTAGGATAACAGAAGTTAGAAATATAAGATGAACTACAGAAATTGGTTCTAAATGTTTTCTTAGTGCATAAAGCTATTAGAAAAAACTTCAACGCTTAAAAAGATGAGAGTTGCCGAACTTTTTGCATCGCGTTACGTTAAAAGTGCTCTATGTGACATGTTTCATGTAAGTATATATATTTTATCTCAGATGTCAAAGCGAATTTGCAACACAAAGCGAAGCAAAAGTTTTATTTGACACGGCCTCAAGAGCCGTGGGTTTTCCAATTTCAAAGTATTGACGCCGCTCTATTTGGGTTGGTTTCATACATTTTGTATGTGCGTTATGATTTTTGAAAGATAAATTACAGGCTTGACATGCTTTTTTTAGGTTGGGTTGTTAGTGCTGCCACCTTGTAACTGCACTATGAATTTATATATAAAAGTTTTCTTTGATTTCAATACTTATATTAATATGATTAATAAAATATTTATTTTTTTAATTTTCTTTTGTCTGGTCACACTTATTAAACATTAAAATGAAGCAAAAGAGCAAATTATTAATGGCTCGATTACAGATAGCAAGAGAACTTATTAGCTATATTTGCGTGCCAACTAACAAAATAATGTCTATTAGGTATGGCAACTATTTTCAGTTGCTGAAAAGTTATCAATAGTGATATTTTGACAAGTTAGCAACCATAATTTTTGTAAGCAATAAAACTTGTTTTGGAGGAAGGAACTAAAATTTTAACTAAAAAAAAAAATTATATTAAAATGAATAATATGCAGAATGTGACATCTGTTAGAAGGCGGTTAAGGGAGGCTGCTAGTCCTTTATATTCGCGCCCTGTGATGTAAGTAAATGACAATTACGGCATACGTTTTGGTAACTACGTATCCGTGTGTGTTTTTTTCAGTTTTAAGGCTGAAATTAAGGAAATTTTAAAGAATGACCTCCAGTTATATGCAGATTTATTTTGGTTTGAACCATTTCCACTTCCAACTTTGCCTCAAAATGAATTCATAGTCTCTGCCAATCTTCGGCTATACGTTTTAGTAGACCAATGCTATATAATTTTTCTGAAATATTGGTTGCCTTATATTTTTCAAATGTCCGATCTTCTTGAGCAACGTGAGGGTTAGCTTACATTTTTTCCACAAAGATGTCGAACTGTTGCTGTATGGTAATTTTAACAAATTTCAGATGTACTAATAAGTAATAATTGTTTAGTTTGCTGATTTTAATTTAAAACTCAATTTAATTTAATAATTTATTTATTTTTGAGTCTATTTCTCTTTCAAAAACCACACAGCAACTAAAAATTTGTGGTGGCCAAAATTGCTTTAAAATAGTAATTTTGGTTGCCAGATTTATCCGCCAGTTGCCAGCTGTAATACCACTTTAGCAACTAGCAAAACAACAATATTTCGGTTGCTATCGATTATTGTACGCTTCTAGAATTTAAAAGCAAAAGGAATTTGTTTGTTTTTTGCTTTTTGTATATACTTAGCTGGTGAGGCCTAACATTCTTTATGTCAATAAAAATGCAGAATTTTTATTACATATTTTCCCATTTTTTAGACTTAATCATATAAAATATTACTTACTATTGCTAAGTTTAGCTCCTTGTGATATCAGCATCGATAAAGGTGTGGGTCTGCTGCGCACAAATGGATTCGAACGAGTGTGTGGTGTGCCGCGTGTGGCATTTGATGTTGAGTGGCCATGACCTGTAAATTGCTGAGAACTTACACTGCCTGTTGAGCCCGTCGTTGCTGCGTTTGTGGCTATATTGCGGTTGAAATCGCTTGCAGCAGGTGGCGGTACCCCCAGCCAACCAAATATGCGATCTCTCGCTGTGCGCCCATAACGAATGTATTCTTTTGTAAGACCCATTTTTTAATGCTGAAAAAGTTAAAGATATGAAAAAATAAGTTAAAAGGTATTCGCAATTAATAAGTTTTGTAATAAAAATTACATACATAATTGAAATTTGTTTGCATACAATTTTGTTGTTATTGTTATTGTTGTTCAGGGAACTGAATTTCGATGAGCTTTCAAAAGATTGTTTGACAAACAATCTCACAAATCGCATGTTTATTTTATTGTTTAACTCATGTTTAATTGTTGTTAAATGCACAACTAATTAGTGACCTTGGCAATGAATTTTTAAAACAAACAGTTCTAACATTTCAATTAAAAATCGTTTAACAAAAACTTGTATTTCCACTGAAATATGATTTATATTATTGAAAGTTCCAAAAAGCAAAATAGAGAAGTAAAATGTACCGGGTGACCACCGGGAAGGTATACTACTTTGTTTTTCTTATTTTTTATCTTGGACCAGTACTCAGGGGATAGCCCCTACATATGCAGTGTATTGTACCGGATCTAGGGAAATAGGTTGTGAGGAGGGCGAAAGAGCGAGTAGTGTTTGTGAACATTTGACCTGAACTTTCCAACGTTATAACAGACAGGAAACACATTTGCAAGCAACATATTCCACAGGCGAAGCGTACGGCTGAAAAACGAACTCTCTCTGCAATGCATAGTACGATTCAATCTGGGCAATCGACCACAAATGGATGAGCTTTGGACGATGCAGGTGTGCTACGTATAATTGTGCGAGTTTCGGGAACAAGATTCCTAATCTCGTCGGAGCAAAATCTATTGTAGTAACGATAGAACAGAGTAACGTACCCCACACTGCGTCGATACTCCAGTGAGTCAATAGAGTTGGATACCATACTATCACCGATAAGCTTCTTCGCCCTCTCCTGCACTTTGTCTTGCCGCCATTTTAGTAAACATTAGACTTGATAGTTTATATTTGGCAGTCGTGAAGTAGATAATCCAATCGTCGATTACTGTGACGATGAGGAAGTTATGTGAAATTTTAGAGAGAAACAACGTGCCAAAAAAACGCCATGTTATATAAAAAACGTTATGTTATATAAAAAATTTAATTAATATGTTATTAAAAAAACATTGAAAAAATTTTTTAATAACATATTAATTTTCTTGACGATGATAAAAAATTGTTATCGAAATATTGAAAATAAATACTGTTAAAATTATTTATATAACATAAAACGATCTTTAGCTGCAAAAATAAGAAATACTTCGAATCAATTGATCATCCACCATGGCTCGCAGGAAAAACATTCATCTCAAACGAAGAAGTGATTAACGTTATTAATGTGTATTTTGAGAGGTTTCCCTCAAGGGGTTATTCAGATCATATAAAAAAGTTGTAATATCCTACAAAGTTAAGCTAAGAGCTAAAAAGATATAAGTGGTTTTTGAAGAATAAATGATTTTTTTAGGTAGTTTCCGCCCTCGTATATATTATATTTTTGAATAAAGTTTTTAGTTACTATGTCCATAATAAAAAATATTTTGACATATAACATACATTCAATTCTCTCTGATAGCACCCTCAGTTTTTCTGCTATAACCGCAAAAAGTTAGAATTTAAAGCTGCACGAAATAAGCTCACAGCCACTGTAGCTATACACACATACATACATATGTATGCATGTATTACTAAATAAGTATTATAATTAATTGTTTTCAAATAATAATTTTTCATTCTAATTTTATATTACATTTTAAACAAAATGTCAAAAAGAAAACATTTTTTCAAATTGAGATCTCTATTATAGAATTTCATTATCGACTCAATACAATTTCACACAATTTCATTTATTTGTATTTCCATAAAAGTGTATTGAACAAAAGTTTTTATCCCGTTGTTTCCGTTTACGTGACTTTATTTCTGGGTGCTGCACAAAAACATTTACACATTAATTAAGTATCAGAGCGGAATGCCTCCAAATTTAATTAATTTACTGATTACAAAAAAAAAAAAGCCGGCCCCAAGAGAGTTAAAAAAATTGATAGTAAAAGAGAGTTAATGGCTTAATATACAAGGTGGCGCAAAATTAATTATCCAATTTCGTTTTTGAGTAACTTTTTTTTTTATTTCTAATATTATATGATGGGCTGTTATCATTCGTCTAGCTCAAGTTTAATCCTGGCTAAAGCATATTAAAAATACATCATGTTTACATGGTACTGAGTTCGAATCCTAGTGGGTGCTGATGAGTAGTGTAGCGACTACGAAACAGCTAGTTATCCCCCAGCTTTAGTGTATTCAATTATTTTTTTCTGTCTTCTTTGATCAAGAGTTATTGATCGCGGCAATTATTGTTATAATTATAAATAAAAATATTTCTTGGCTTTAGCCAGGATTGAACTTGAGCTACACGAATGATAACAACCCATCATATAATATTAGAAATATTAAAAATAAGTTTGACTATTTAACAGCCAAATTACTATGAGAGTTCGAAATCTTTATTTGGATAATTTTTTCTGTTAATTGGAAAATATCAATGAGACAAGTGGCTGCTGCCAGTGTTGATACCCTCAAGTGAGCTGGACAACCTAGTCTAGGTTCCGGGGCATCCAGCGGTCTGCCTACCTAACCTGTTTTTTCAGCATTTTTCGTAACTTTCTGCAACATTTCAGGTGTTAAACGTATTCCTGTTGAATATTCTCCTTAAGCGCTGCCACTGGCTGGGGCTTTTTGGCCTGAAAAGAAAGAAGCCTGGGATGATTACATTAGGTGATTATGCTCGTCTTGCCAAATCTCAAAAATTGTTGGTTACGCGACCAGGCAATGCCACAAGCATTGTAGTGCCTGCTGTGCTTGCGGTTGCACCGGAAAAAAATTGCCAGAGATTTTGTAAGACATTGCCACTTATGTATATCAACAACCATCTGTTTGGCAGTGTTTGTTCTGACAATGATGCCATTAATTTTATACATCTGACAATTAAAACTGAGCTTACAATACCAGCCAATTATCTGGCAATGCCGACGAAGAGTGTTCTCACGATTCTCAGATGTCTGGCAACATTGTCGTCCTACAATTGATTGACAATGGTTTTTCTGACAACGTTGTAAGTTAAAAATTGGCAGTTCACACGATTGTAATACATTTTCATAGTACTTAAGAATAAATATTCGTGTTATTGTGAATTATGCATCACGCGTTCGATATACGTAAAATAATGGCTGATTTTATAACAACTATCGGAAATTTAAAAAAAAACACACATAAAATTCAGAAAAATGCATGAAATATTTATTTGGATCGATAGTTGGGTCGATATAATTTAATGTTTGAAGATTATTTCATGCAAATGTTGGCCACGGCTGCGCCTCAAATGGTCCATTCGCTTAGTCCAATTTTGGCATACTCTTTCCAAAATTTCGGCCGGTATCTCACGAATAATGTTGGCAATGTTGGCTTCCAGTGCGTCAATCGAAGCGGGCTTGTCGCTATAGACATTAGCCTTAACATAGCCCCACAAAAAATAGTCTAGAGGCGTTAAATCGCACGATCTGGGCGATTTTCCCAAACGTGAAATAAACTGTTCACCGAACTCGCCTCACCATTCACAGTAACGTTGTGATTCGCATCATCTTTGAAGAAATACGGCCCAATGATGCCGCCAGCCCATAATCCGCACCAAACGGTTGTTTTTTGTGGATGCATTGGTAGCTCTTGCAATGCTTCTGGCTGCTCTTCACTTCAAATACGGCAGTTTTGCTTGTTCACGTATCCATTCAACCAGAAATGAGTCTCGTCGCTGAACACAATTCTTCGATAAAAAAGTGGATCTTCATCTAACTTTTCAAGAGCCCATTCATCAAAAATTTGGCGTTGTGGTAGGTCGTTTGGCTTCAATTCTTGCACCAGCTGTATCTTATAAGGCTTCACACCCAAATCCTTTCGCAAAATTTTCCACGTAGTGGAGTAACAGAGACCCAATTGCTGCGAACGGCGCCGAATCGATAATTCACGGTCATCACCAACACTGGCCGATACGGCTGTGATATTTTCTTCAGTTCGCACTCTACGTAAGCGTGTTGGTGGTTTAATGTCCAACACTGTAAATTTGGTGCGAAATTTTTTTACAATAGCCCGAATAGAAGACTCAGTAGGTCGATTAAACTGACCATAAAATGGAAGAAGCGCGCGATGAACTTTCTTAACAGAGCACGCATTTTGGTAATAAAATTCAATAATTTGCAAGCGTTGTTCGTTTGTAAGACGATTCATGATTAAATTATAGATCAAACTGAAGATGTTTGACAGTGACACAAGATACAAAACGTGCGTGAGCTGTCAAAACTAATGTTGCCAAAAAGATAATAGCAAAAAATCACTCGTTATAATAGACACTTCTACAATTAGAATAATTAAGAGATATTAAGCAAATCCAACGTTCAGGGTTCACATTAATAATAACAAATCAACAAGGCTCTTGCCTATCTCCTGTATTATACAACATTTTTACTCACGATTTCCCAAATCTTAGCTATTGCGAATGATTCATTTTCGCTGATCATACAGCAATCCTATGTTCAAATATTTACTCTGCGAATATTTTATTGAACTTACAAAAATCGGTAGATGATGTTATTTGCTACTTCAATAAATGGAAAATACTGGTAAATCCGTCTAAAGCTCAAGCTACTTATTTTTCAAGAAAAAGAAAAAAATTGTTTTCTACCTAGCTCATGTATTAAAATAATATAATATAAGTATAAATATAATAATACTGACGTTCCATGGGAAGCTAAAGTGAAATATTTAGGAATGATTCTCGACAAAAAAAATGTTATTCAACGAGCATATTAGTTATACAATCAATAAAATCAATATAACTTTAAAAGTCTTATATCCTTTCATAAACAGAAAATCTAAATTAAGCATTGATAATAAACTGATTATATTTAAAGTAATTTTCCAAGCCATTCTTTTATGGATTTTATGGATCTCCGGTATGGAGTAGCACATCAAATTGCCACCTTAAACGACTTCAAGTTTGTCAAAATAAAATTCTAAAGTTGATGTGTAATCTGCCTTATTCACTTTCAACTTCATGGCTTCACTCACAAACTAATTTGTTATTAGTTAAAGATAAATTGGTAGATCTGAAAGAGAAATTTGTTGTTAAATGCTCAAACTCCACATATGATCATATACGATCTCTTTGTTCTTAAAATAAGTGTACTTTTATTCTCTGACTTTTCTTACTCTTATAATTCATGGGTTTTCTATTGTAATCTATTTTTCCCAAAATCCTTATATTATTTTTGTAAATAATATTTAATATTGTTATTTTATGTTTAAGCAGAAAAGTTGGTATAACTGAACTCTTAATATTTAAATTCTAAATTATTGTAAATCTTCAAATTATTTTGTAAATAAAAATATACATATACCTATATAACGAGTGATTTTTTTGCTATTATCTTTTTGGCAACACTAGTTTTGACAGCTCACGCCCGTTTTGTATCTTGTGTCACTGTCAAACATCTTCTGTTTGGTCTATAATTTAATCATGAATCGTCTTACAAACGAACAACGCTTGCAAATTATTGAATTTTATTACCAAAATGCGTGCTCTGTTAAGAAAGTTCATCGCGCGCTTCTTCCATTTTATGGTCAGTTTAATCGACCTACTGAGGCTTCTATTCGGGCTATTGAAAAAAAATTTCGCACCAAATTTACATTGTTGGATATTAAACCACCAACACGCTTACGTAGAGTGCGAACTCAAGAAAATATCGCAGCCGTATCGGCCAGTGTTGGTGATGACCGTGAATTATCGATTCGGCGCCGTTCGCAGCAATTGGGCCTCTGTTACTCCACTACGTGGAAAATTTTGCGGAAGGATTTGGGTATGAAGCCTTATTGCAAGAATTGAAGCCAAACGACCTACCACAACGCCAAATTTTTGGTGAATGGGCTCTTGTAAAGTTAGATGAAGATCCACTTTTTTTTATCGAAGAATTGTGTTCAGCGACGAGGCTCATTTCTGGTTGAATGGATACGTGAACAAGCAAAACTGCCGTATTTGGAGTGAAGAGCAGCCAGAAGCATTGCAAGAGCTACCAATGCATCCACAAAAAACAACCGTTTGGTGCGGATTATGCGCTGGCGGCATCATTGGGCCGTATTTCTTCAAAGATGATGCGAATCACAACGTTACTGTGAATGGTGAGCGCTACCGTGCGATGATAACAAACCTTTTTTTTGCCCAAAATGGAAGAGCTTGACTTGCATGACATGTGGTTTCAACAAGACGGTGCCACATGCCACACAGCACGCGAAACAATGGACCAATTGAAAGGCGAGTTCGGTGAACAGTTTATTTCACGCTTGGGACCAGTCAATTGGCCGCCCAGATCGTGCGATTTAACGCCTCTAGACTATTTTTTGTGGGGCTATGTTACGGCTAATGTCTATAGCGACAAGCCCGCTTCGATTGACGCACTGGAAGCCAACATTGCCAACATTATTCGTGAGATACCGGCCGAAATGTTGGAAAGAGTATGCCAAAATTGGACTAAGCGAATGGACCATTTGAGGCGCAGCCGTGGCCAACATTTGCATGAAATAATCTTCAAACATTAAATTATATCGACCCAACTATCGATCCAAATAAATATTTCATGCATTTTTCTGAATTTTATGCGTTTTTTTTTTTTTAATTTCCGATAGTTCTTATAAAATCACCCATTATAATAGAAAGCGGCATGCTTAATTCACCTTTGCCATTTACTATTGTTTAAGCTTATTCTTAAAATTATTTCTTATTTTTTAGTTCGATATCGAAGTTTTTTAAACTATATTCATATTACTATTACATCAAGCCTGTGCAGCAATATGAGAAATCACTCTTAATCGTATAACTCGTATAACTTTAATACTTTTACAATAGGTTAAACATATGAATATTATTTAATTAAAACACAGAGTTAAGTAATTATATCGATACGGCATAAAAAACTAATTTACAGCTTATTTTACATATTAATACAAATTTCTATATAAAAAAAGCCAACAATTGATTTTTTTTGCTTATTTTTAATTACTATAAAAAAAACTGCTAATAAATATAATTGAGAAAAATAAAAATCATATAGTACATGCTATAAATTGTTGTCACCTATTTTAATTTAAAAATTAATTGCAAATACCCAACGATAATCACGATGATTAAAGAATCACGATCAATAAATTAAATTTGTAAATTTAACAGACAGCAGCAACACGTTAAACTCTCTTTACGGCACAAACAAATCCATATTGTATTCAGTTTCCAGCCAACAAGGAACTTCTTCTGGCGCATTTGAATACTCGCCAAAGATTGTTAAAATTAATTAAACATTTTTAACACATGTTTAACAACTGACAAACAACAATAATCATTTTATATGCTAATATTGAAATTTATTCACTTGTTTGTGAATTTTCCCTTGAAAAGGGGATTCCATGTTAATAAAGATAAGAAAATAAACAAAAAACTATTCCATTGCAAACAAATAAATTATATTGATTCTGGGCCCTACCATGACGATATTGAGAATGTTAATGGCCCATCAATCTTAAAGTTTCTAGACAATTTGCCAACGGAAATGATCGATTGATTTCACATTGAAAAACTTATGCATTTTACATTTTTACTTATAAGATGCTGACTGACATTAAATAGGTTCGCATACCTCTGATTTGTGACAGTTGGAAGATATTTTTTTACTTAATTTTCGAATAATTTATTAATTTAAATAAAAGGCAGAATAAAGTGGCTGATTTATTTACTCGTAAAGGTGCGTTTACACGGTAAGTAAAACAAGTGCTAAAGTAGATAGATGAAAAAATACTTGAAGAATTACATGTTGAAAAAATAGACGTAGAAACATATCGTTTGTGGGTGCCTTTAGATGTATTCCAGTTTTGTGTAGCAGGAAAAGAGTTGTGTCGTGAAAAGTTAAGCACTTGGTTCGAAACTGTGGAATCTAGTGAATTATATTAATTTTTTCATACGGAAAATTTAATATGTAGCCAAAAGTTGCCCCGGGAATTCACACAATATGACGATTTTTTCCTCTAAACTACATTAAATGGTTTTTAGCTTAGATAAACAAAGCGAATTCATTCATTCATACGTAATCCTTTACAATTCACCAGTACTGTGCTTGTCAAATTTTATCTTGCTTTACTCTTTACACGCGCGCGATATAAACAAAGCGCGATATAAACAATCTACATGTTATCAGTTACTTCTCACAAATTCGATCTTGAATTCGCCTTTTACACAAGAAGTATGCCTGTTACGGTTTTCAGTGTTGTATTGTCATGGCCAGCTGATTACCTTGTTTATTATGTATATCATGGAGCCGATTTACTTAAAGGTGTGTTTACACGGCAGGTAATAGAAATATTTGGATCTGTTACAGGTATGGTAGGATAAAAACAATTCTATCGCTTAAAATTAAGTACTCGCTTTAAAATTGCAGAAATATTTGAGCAACATAAATTTAATGTGCAGTCCTTTGGCCGCACGAATTTACACACTCGTAATTTGACGATTTTGTTTTAGTATACACGACGGCGAATTCATTAGCAAGTGGATATTTCTTACTTTATACTGTGGCTGCATGAATTTACATAATTTGACGATTTTTTTAGTCTACACCACGGCGAATTTATTAGCAGGTGGATATTTCGTACTAGATACTTTGCCTGCACGAATTTACAAAATTTGACGATTTTTTTTTAAACTACACCAAGCCAAATTCATTAGCGGGTGAATGTTTCTTACTAAATACTTCGATAGCTCAATGTTTGAATTCCAATGTTCTATTATTGTAGCAAAACGGTGACTCTATAATTTAAGGTGTATTTACACGTTAGGTAATGCAAGTGCTTGGAACTGTTTTAATTTTTAAAGAATCATATCGCGTGGAGTGTGGTGAGCTATATTGATTTTTTCATATGGAAAATTTGACCTGCAGCCAATGTTGTCTAGTCCGCGAATTTACATAATCTCACGTTTTTTTTCCTTAAAAGTATATTAATTGGTTTTAGTGTTAGTTATGATCAGTGATCGTCACGCGACTTACTCAAGGGCAATAACACTTAAACATTGTCATACTGAGTGTTCGCTTTGAGGAGACGAAGGCGAATTCATTATCAAGTAGATGTATTCCACTCTTGATGCATACACGGTAGAAACAAATCACTAAATCGTGTTTTTATCGGCTACTTTTGATGGCTAAAGCTTCGAATTTCACACACAAATAAAATATCTGTTCCATTTTTTAGCGTTCTATTATTGTAGCAGATCAATGCTGCCTTACTTTTAGGTGCGATTATACGGTGGGTAATAAAAGTGCTAACAACTATTCTAAATTTGTGTAGAATGGTTCAAAACTCCAGAATGTGGTGATCTTAGTCTAGTAAAATGAATTCCGTAATTAATAAATGCTCCCCTTAGAATTTGGGCTGAATTCCTTTATCTACGCGCCAGTATTCCATTTTTCTAATTAGCTCATTAATTTCACAGCTTTCATAAAATATTGCCAGATTCATATATTTTTTCATGGTAAACTACATTACAATTCTCTCCATAATGAGTTCGTATCTGCCGTTTCGTTGCCTTTGACATTTCATAATGAATAAATACCCTTACTTAGACTTATACTTGCGCTGCAGATGATCGTTCATGCTCTTAAACGCGATACTACTGGCGACCACATTACCGAAATCATAATTAGACATTAATATTAAATAATTTTCTTTATTGTAATATAGAAAACTGGTTATACATTTATAATTCAAAGTATTGTCCATCGCCGACCACTACTTTCGCCCATCATTTCGGGCAGCTTAAGAAAACCCGCGTTGAAAAAACTGATCACCTTTGGAAGCGACCCACGAATCGATCCAATTTTTTGCTTGCTGGTCTACCAGGCCGTATGCCATTGGCTGAACAAGTGGTAGTCCAAGTGATTAACGTCTGGTGAATAAGGCAGGTGGGGTAGCAGTTTAATTTCACCTTTCCCTAGTATGTCTTGACCACTTTTGCAACATGGGGTCCAGCATTACATTAATTGCGTATAACGATCACCTGTGATTGTTTCAGTCGGTTTTAACAACTCATAATACACCACACCGAGGAACCGTGAATATTCGGTTTGACCGTCGACGTGGAAGCATGGCCAAGATATCCCCATGATTTTCTGCGCTTGGGATTATAGTAATAAGCCCATTTTTCTTTCCTAGTTACAATGCTATGTAGAAATCCCCTCCGTCTATGCCTTGCAAGCAGCTATTCACTAGCAAACAAACGCCGTCCAACATCTCTCGGGTTCAACTAGTACGCCAGACAATTTTCTTATTTCTGAATCATTCCCATGACTTTCAGGCGTTGTGAAATGGCTTTTTGCATCACTGATCCTGCCAATTACTGTTGCGTTTGACACGAGTCTTGATCAAGTAATGACTCCATGTCCGCATCTTCGAAAACCTTCTCTCTTCCACCGCCATGCTGATCTGCGACATCAATGAAGCATTGGAACCACTCTCGGCACGTTCTTTCACTAATACCGACCTGACTAGAGGTATTTAAGAGCATTCAATGTGCCTCAGCCGTAGATTTCTTCATATTAATGCAGAAAACTAAAATCTACCGCAAATGACTAGGATTTGGCTCGTAAGCAAACATTTTTAATCGAGAATAACTCTATGATGCAGATACAAGTCGACTAAAATTTCAATGGCATTATGCTTACAAATACATAACTTTTTTGTATAACATCCAAGATCTATTCATTTCGACTACCACTTGTCGCTACAACCAGCTATTGCAAAACGGCGGTAGCCAAGTTGTACACCTAATATAATTTAAACTTGTTTAAGCCTAAAAAACACCCTCAGTTTTATCACCTGCCTCAAAGTAGTTGTTTATATTTTACAGAATAAGTACTTGAACGCACCTAATGTTGTCTTTTAATATCAACTTGTTGAAGTGTTAAATGCAAAATCTTCAAACCGTTTAACTTATTTTGATTGTCATCCATTTTTTGTTTTTATTTAAATATTGTTTTATAATTATTGTGAAAAATGTATAAATAAATAAAAAAAAAACGATTGAGCATTTTATTGCTGTGCTGTTTATTTAGAACTTTAACGGAATTTTTTTTTAAAGTCTTTTGCAAATAAAAACGATGACGATGACGTTTGCTTAAAGTTAAAAGTGCTAAAAATCGCCTGCAATAGACGATTTAATCATTTGAATCCACTTATGGGGAAAGTACTCATTATTTTATTATTCATAATTATTATGTTTGTAATTTTTATTAGCGAAAGATAAATAAAGAAATGTTTATATTTAGGTTTTGAATTTTCTTTAAAGTGACACATTGAAGCAGTTAATTGAATGGACAGAAAATCATGCGTTCGATGTGAACTTTAGAGCTTACAACCTTGTAAAAGCTCTTAAAGACCCCTTTAAATAAAAAATTCATAGATAGAAATAAAGTATATTTCAAGACAATTAAAATCAACTTTTATAAGAAGTTAATAAAACATTAGAAACTGCTTATTTTATATATGTCGACATTGCATTTAGGGAGCTGCCGTAACCATCAGTAGACTTTGGAAATTTTTGAAAGATATTCTCAAACATTCAACCTTATATCCCAACCATCTAAATAAATTATTGAGAATTTAAAAGAAAATGCTCTAATAATACCTGTCATATTCAACAGCGGCCCTTAACATTTGACCACGCGATATACGAGTATAGTGTGCGGTTGCTGTGCCCTGTGCTGTACAAGGTGCTTGCTGTCGTTTCTTGTTCTTTTTTGTTGTTTCGGATTGTTGATTGGCTGTTAATGTTTGATTTGTTGTAAAGTTTCACGTGGGAGTTGATTGCTGATAACAGTATATTTTTTCTGACATCCTTTTCGTACGCCTGACTGCTGAACGTTTATGTTGTTTTTTTCATCTTGCACTAGTACTCAGGGGATGCCCCCTACATATGCTGTGTATTGTACCAGACTTATTGGAAAATAGGTTGTGAGGAGGAGAAAAAAAAGGGAGTAGTATTTGTGAACATTTGAGGGACTAAAATATTGACAATGCACATCAGGAAGCCTTTACATGCTTATGTAGGTATGAAATTAAACTCTATATAATAAATTTTAATAATTTGCATTGGTACCTTAGACAACGCAATGTTATCCCCCTTGTTATTGTATACACGGAGAAGAAAAAATATGGTTGATATGACAATATTTAAGGGCAAAATAGTATTGTTGAATGAACCACATAATATGGTTTCAATCTGAATTTTTTGCTACAAAATTTAGTACAGCCAGGAACCAAAACTATGCCATATAACCATATATTTGGTAAAATTCGTAAAATTTGTTTCATGACGAATACTGTTGTGGTAAAAATTAATATTTATCTGTCATATCCAACTATATAATATTATCATCCCCATCCATATTATTGAAAAGTTTTAAATTCTATTGTCACAATTAATCACACTGGTGTTGAACGTCACAACATTATATGGTTACATAATAAATAACATAACTTTTATAATTAAAACAAAATGTTTTTAATTAATTAATTTATTTTATATTTTTTCCTATTAATATTTTTAAAACTATATTACAAATTATTGAATTTTTTAAAATATTAATGATGCCCCATATCTCTGCAATAATTCAATATCTGTAAAAATACACATAAAAGTACATTAAAACACATACATAAATGTATTTGTCGAGTTAAGTTGTTTTACCAAACTTTTTGCTTCCAAATCTTTATTATTATTTATCTTTATTTATTATTTTATTAATATTGAAAAAAAAAACACATATATATAAACTAATTGCTTCAAATTAAAAATAACATAAATATATGTATACGTATGTTCAGCAACAATAGTTAGTTTAACGCACATGTGTTGGTGATACATAAATTAACCATACGTACGTTAAAAACCATTCTATTATTCTACATAATAAAAGCTATTGTTGGGTTCTAACTACTTTTTTAAACATTATTATTGCATTCAACCATATTTTAAAATGATAGAAATGTGGAAACTTTAACACTGATATATTCATAGGGGATGAAACTATAATAAAAACGATAATATACTGCTAGTGGCAACAATTCAAATTATAACGGAGTAAATACTAATGTTGCGACAACAATATTCCAAACTGCTTTTTCTTTGCGTGTGTAACATCTCTAACGTAAGTCTACGTTTGTAATTACTCTCTCTCTCTCTCTCTCTCTCTCTCTATCTCTGTTTAAAATTGTCGTATCTTTAAACTTTGGAAAATGATTCGATCTTGTACAATGTGCAAAAAACTGATTCGTTTATTATTATAAATTCATTTGACAAACATTTTTATAAAAACAACAATAGTTAGTATATTTTGTAAACGCACTTATGTTGCCTATACAAAACAATAACCATACACACGTTTAAAATTAATAGTCTATTATTGTACACCACAAAAGCTGTGGTTGTATTCAAAGCAGTTTTGAAAACATTATTATTGTATTCAACCATATTTTAAAACGATAGAAATATAACAGTAGAAATATAGAATTGCCAATATTACTATGTTTAGAGTGGACTAAACTATATTAAAAACGATAACACATTGCTACCGGCAATTCACATTATGACAGAGTAAATACTAAGGTTGCCATAACAATATTCGAAATTGCTTTTTCTTTGCGTACATGTAGTAACCTAGCAATTTTCTTAAGCCACATACACACGGTTGTCAGATCTTACAATATTGCCAGTAAAATTGTCTGAAAATATATTACAATCATGTGAACTGCCAATTTTTAACTTACAGAAAAACCATTATCAGTCAATTGTAAGACGACCATGTTGTCAGGCATCTGACAATCGTGAGCACACTCTTCGTCGGCATTGCCAGATAATTGGCTGGTATTGTAAGCTCAGTTTTAATTGTCAGATGTATAAAATTAATGCACCTGACAATGGCATCATTGTCAGAAAAAAGTTTGATGGGCAACACTGCCAAATAGATGGTTGTTGATATACATAAGTGGCAATGCCTTACATCACATCTGGCAATTTTTTTCATCTAACAATCTGACAACCGTGTGAACTGACATTTTGTGTTGTCAGATGAATTATTTGTCAGACCATAGTCTGACAATAAAATTATAAGATTTTCTTACGATCGTCTCAACACACAATTTACTTCTGCGGGACAATTTTTCACTGTCCCTACATTGTCAGCATGTTGACAGATCTTACAATATTGTAACATTTGACAAACGTATGTACATAGCTTTAGTAAAATTTCGCACGTTTTACGGGTGTGAGAATGTGATATATGTTACGCGTCAAGACTCGGGTTAAGAACCAACGATACCTATTTTAAGCTAGCTCTACATGCCCCTTAACGACGACAGTTTTGAGCGGTTTTTTCACTCAAATTATTTCAATTAGCATGAACTAAACCGGCGCGCAACATTTATTGGTTCATATAAATTATTGCTAGTTACAAAAAAAAAAAACTCTTAAAATATGAATTTAAAAATATATCACCATAAAGAAAAACTTTAGTCAAACTAAATACAATAATATAAACAGACAGACAGACAGGTAGACCATCAATCACAAAAGTCGCAGATTTTTATTTAAACGAAAGACTCCAGCAGCAAACTCAAAACGTTTAGAAACTATTTTTATGGAACTGCTTTTAAGAGCAGCACACAAATATTTCAATTAAAAAAACAAAATTTAGTAAACAATGTTATAATAAATTTACCGCCTGCATGTTTGTTTTTTTGTGTTTTTGCTATATAACATTTTGACATGCGGACGGACTATTGAGTAAATGAATGTTTACGCCAACAAAAGTTATGACAATGTAAATCATGTCGCAAATGAAATTAAGACTTGACTTGTTTAGTCATTTTTTAACTATGCAATTAAAAGTAGATAAACTAAGACCTTAATAGAGCATCTTTAAAAGTAGAAACACAAAATTGCAAAAAATTTTGCTACAAAGTTGGTTTTGAATACGTTCATCAAAAAAATCGTTGATAGTGATTGGCAGCAACTCATATATAAAACATTATTTCTTATAGTTAAGAAGCAGGGAAATCAAAAATATAACTACCATGTTCTTTTAAAGCATAAGGTTAGAATAGGTTTAACAGTTTAACAACTATTGGAAAGTCAACCCAGTTGCGTCCAATTTGGTCCCGTTATGTTGCCGATCTGCATATCACTGGTGTACTTCAGAAACAAAACAGTGATGCAATAAAAAAGTGCAGTACACCTACATTACACTCCGATAGTTCACTGGTTTGCCTTTATAAAAAGTCTCCCAGAACTCATCGTCAGGCCGAAATAAGGTGACATGAGAAAAACCAGAAAAAAGTCTAATCTACTCACACCTTTTACTCAGTTCAAATCCTTTTTATTCGCAAAAGCCTTTGTAATTTTTCTTTAGATTTTGTTTTTTTGATTTTTCTTATGACGATTATAATCAATCTTTTCCCCTTATTTTGGCATGACGTTGAGTTCAAGGCCACCCTATATAAAACAGGTTTTTACAGCACTTGACAGCTCACAACCATCCCATCTACACCTGCTTGTTGTAATCGTACGCCAGCCTTATACAGTTTATCTGTTACAACATTTTCTGGCACTTCACAGTGCCCTCGTACTGATGGACCAATTCCAGTGAATTATTTACGGTTCACCAGCGCCCCAGTGTTGCTTGATAGGCTTACATAGGTAGCAATTTTTGTCATTTGGTTCTAGCCATATGAGCAACTTATTGTTGAGGAGTTCGGGCCTTCTAATCACTCCTGTATGCAATTTCCCATAATAATCAATGGCAGCCAAGACTTAATGAGTTGGTAGGCCGAAGCCCACTAAGAACATCAGCCCTTAAACAAACTCACCCGTCAACCATCACTACTGGTTCCTTACAGTACAGGTATCTGCTGCATAGGCAACAGATCCTCGGGAGGTTGTTAGTCCCCGAAAAAGGCCACACACCAAACAATCATCAAGGATACTAACACCCTCTTCCTGCGTTTTACGTTTCAACCACAGCCAGAAAGTTTCAGCCAAGGTAGGCACCTCGGCCATGATCAGCCCGGGTTGAACTGCAAGCAGAACCACTCAGGGTCCATGCAGATCCCCGTTCTGCCAATTTAAACCCTTGGTTAGGGTTTCAGAAGCCACCACAAGATAAGTCGTTCGGCTTCCTAGAGTTTTATTTGCTGCAGCAAACGAAGGACGCTTTCCCCGAAAGACATATTGCCCTGGTTAGGAATACGCCAAGGCAAAACCGGTTCCCCGGGGAAATTTGATAACTGCAAAAAGAACTGTATGGAACTCAAAAGTGTTTCATCCTCCTCACCCTAAACAGCCATCAACACATATTTGCGGTTGCCCTGCTTATGAGGCTGCATTAAACTATTTTTTTTCACTAAATATAACTAAATATATTATATGCTCTGTTTATTATCAAATGACTTGACACTTGTTGACATTCAGATTTTTTATTTGTTTTAGTTTTGCGTTTTACACACTTCTTTAGACGACTTGAGCTGACTGAAGTGTTGGCTGGAAAATGAACACTTGAAGCAAAGAAGAGAAAAACATTTAAACTAATTATCAATTAAACTTTTAGACATTTAAATGCAAAATTTTTTCAAACATTTAAATAAGTCACACAAGCTTAACATTTTTATATTTAAGTTATTTAACAATTTAATATGTTTTTGGTTTAGTTTTTAAACAAAAAGCCACAATAATTGTTGATTCAGGTTATTTTTAATTACATTTAGATTAATTTGTCGTAAGCAAATCTTAACAAATAGTTTCTTGAAGGTTTATTCATACGCGAGTACCTACGGACATGTGCACATACATGCACACATTCATGCATACATATGTATGTATTTAAAAGTCAAAAAAAAGTTTTATAATTTTTATTAGCGCATTAAACTTGGCATAAAATGAACTTTGAGTCATCACCAATGTCTTATACTCGAACAGCAGTTCCCATTTTAAAACAAATATTTCATATACTACGGCACTACTGTGCTAGAGGACTTCAACCAGGAAAACCCCAAACAATAAAATAATAATTAATACCGTTTTCTTTTCTGAAAAAGTTTTTCATTTATGCTGTACTTTTTCTCTTAAAATTCACCGAAACTGGAATGAAAGTCTCTATAAACAAGTCCATTAAAAACTTTCGAAGATAACCATCTAAATCAGCTGAAGTTGAATATCAAAACTCTGTGCCTCAAACAGTCCCTCATGATCAGGTGATCTATCTAGCTCACAACATTCTTATACCAAGAGCAATATTTACAATTTTCGAAGAGAACCATCTGAATCAGGTGAAGATGAATGTCAAAACTCTGTTCCTCAGGTAGTCCCTCATGAGGCGCATCAGGTAATCTATCTTACTCCATCTAAATCAGCTGAAGATGAATGTCAAAACTCTGTTTCTCATGTAGTCCCTCATGATACGCATCAGGTTATCTATCTAACTCTCAACATGCTTATACCAGGAGCAATATTTACAAATTTCGAAGAGAACCATCTAAATCAGTTGAGGTTGAATGCCAAAACTCTGTTCCTTCATGATGCGCATCAGATGATCTAGCTCCGAACATGCTTATATCAAGGGCAATATTTACAATTTTCGAAGAGCACCATCTAAATCAGCTGAAGATTAATGTCAAAACTCTGTTCCTCAGGTAGTCCCTCATGATGCGCATCAGGTGATCTATCTAACTCTCGACATGCTTCTGCCAAGAGCAAATCTAGCACAGCATTCAATCGTACGATATATAGTGTATTTTTCTCTGGGGCTGAAGAGTGAGTATGCATTGGTGGCATTCCTTTTAGAGAGGGTGATAGCAAGGGATCATTTAACAATATGGTCATAATTAAGGCTCTGAGAATTCCGAACATCCACCAGCTGGTTGCGAGGTTCATAGGCTGTTTGCTGACAAAAAGGGTCATAACTTTTTATATGAGGCGAGCCACCATAGACAGTAGTCTATTCAACCCGGGCTGATCATGGTTGAGGTGCCTACCTTGGCTGAAACGTTCTGACTGTGGTTTAAACCTAAAACACAGGAAGGGGGTGCTTGGCGGGGCTTTTTTCGGAGACCAAAAAACTCCCGTGCTGGAATCCAATTCCATTAGTAAATGGAATTGGATTAGTAAATGGAATTGGATTCCAGCACGGGAGTTTTTTAGTCTCCGAAAAAAGCCCCGCCAAGCAATTATCAAGGATACTAACACCCCCTTCCTGCGTTTTAGGTTTTAACCATAGCCAGAACGTTTCAGCCAAGGTAGGCACCTCAACCATGATCAGCCCGGGTTGAACTGCAAGCAGAACCACCAGGGGGTCTTGCTGATCCACGTTCTGCCAATTTAAAGGCAGAAAGGGTTTCGGAAGCCAACACAACATAACTCATGCGGCTTTCTAGACTTTGGTTTACTACAACAAACGAGGGACTCCTTACCCTGTATGCCCCAGAAAACGGAGTGAACTAGCTTGGTCTACGCCAAGGCAAATTCTGTTCCCTAGGGGGAGCAGTTCTCCACACAGTCGGAGGTAGGTCAGACTTAGTAAATTGGTGGCCATAAAGAACATAAAAATTTAGCAAATTCATCTTTCCTCCTGTTCTGTTTCTTTATATTACGGGTATCTGGTGCATGATGGCAGCACCATCTGGCACTCTCTCCGCGATTTTAGTTGTACACTACAGCCAAAATATTTCAATCAAGATGCAGACAACTCAGCCACGATCAGAGCCACAATAATGCGCAAAACAGAGCCACCGACAGGCTTACGGTTACTCGTTCTTGCCTTGGGAACGCTTTCGGAAGTCTCAACTCAACCTAAGTCTTGCTGATGCTTTCTGCATTGCTTAAGGATGAAACTTGAATACCTGGAAATCAACATACAAAGAGTGATTGAAGCAATACGATCGCAAATGCTGCAAAAATGTTTGTCAATTGTTATTTCAGACTGCTGCTGTTTTATCCAGTAAAGCTCCTTGCATTTATACTAAAGATATGCAATATTTCTTTGTTTTCTGATTTAAAATTGTGTAGCTCAAAAAAATTCCTTAAAGCAGCAGATCATGATACCTCATGACCCGAGTTCGTCTAGCTCAAGTTCAATCCTGGCTAAAGCCAAGAAATATTTTTATTTATAATTATAACTATAATTGCCGCGATCAATAACTCTTGATCAAAGAAGACAGGAAAACATAATTGAATACACTAAAGCTGGGGGATGACTAGTTGTTTCGCAGACGCTACACAGCTCATCAGCACCCACTAGGATTCGAACTTAGTACCATGTAAACAGGATGTATTTTTAATACGGCCGCTTAACCAACAAATTTTTAATTTAAAATTCCTTTAATTTTATTTGTTATCGCTGTCATTAGAAACTCTCACAAATTGTCATTAATATATTCCTCAGCAACTCTTCTTACAACACATGCAGCACAAAATACAATAGTTTTTTTTTTTAATTTGCAATAACGAAAGTAAAAAAGTGTAAAACAAAATTTGTGAAATAGAAACCAAAGTGAGATATTGCAAAATATAAATTTTTCCTCACCGCCATAAAAAACAATATGCAATTGCAATTGCAACTGCAACACTCTGTCTTGGATAGTTTATTTGTTTTAATGCAACTCACACACAAAGTGATTTTACTGTCTGCTGCAAAATAATTGTTTGTTTAAAAACAGAAAAAAAAAAAATAAAAAAAATTATTTTGGGATTTCGGAGGGAATACAACAGACAGCAATAGACCGATCGACCGAACGACCATTCACTAAACAGGCAATCAATGAAGTGAAAAATGGTTGAGAAAAAAATAGAGAGAGAGAAAGAGAGAGAGGGAGATAGAGAATCAAACCACTTTTATGTAATCAAGAAAAATGCTCGTATAAACAGATTTCAGCAACTTCTATTTTTTTTTGTTTTTTTTTTTTTTTTTTGTTTACAAAACACGAACACGAACCGAAAAAGAAAAATTGCACAAAATTACAAAATATCTTAACATTTCACTGTGAAAAAAATATTTTAAAACGTTAAAGAAGCAGCATCAAAATAAAAATTAATTTAAGCGGCAGAAAACTTCACAATATTTGTACATACATACATACATATGTACATGCGTACGTATGTATTTTAATAATGAGCATAAAAGTGTAAATGCTTGTTAAACATGTTTAACTATTATAAATCTATAAGCAATGAAATGTATGTACGTCTATACTCGTATGCTGGCATATCTGTCTGCGAAAAAAAGTGCAAATAAAACTACTAGACTCTTTGTAAACTATATATTTTGCTAGCTAAAGTAGCATACGAGGCCTGATCAAATAATAGCCGTTGTTTTAAATTTATTTTCAAATAGTATTTATTAACTCATCAATAAATACCCTGCGCAAAGTAACCCCCCTCAGATTTAATACACTTATGCCAGCGTTTTTTTCCAATCCTCGAAACACTTCTGAAACGAGCTTTTTGGTATCGCCAACAGCTCCTGTTTCGATTTTTGCTTTATCTCCTCAATGGCGGCCACTTTCGCTTGAGAAGAAGGGATACCCTTGCGTTAACGATACCAGAACGTTAACTAGGTGATTCTGCCGATATTATTCGCGCAAAATAAAACTTTTTTGTCTAGCAGTGGCTGGAATCAAATAACTTTTATATTTAGTAAAAAATTATAAATAGCTGGTTTTCTATGTTTCCCAGCTATCTATATGTCGACATTTCATAGGAACTACCCTAATCATCAGTAGACTTTGGAAATTTTTGAAAGATATTCTCAAACATTCAACTTTATATCCCAACAATCCAAATAAATTGCTGAGAATTTAAAAAGAAAAATGCTCTAATAATATCCGTCAAAACACAAAAAACAAGCTTTTCTATTTATAAACGTCTCTAACATTTCAAAGGTGTAAAGAAATGTTAGAGACGTTTATAAATAGAAAAGCTTGTTTTTTGTGTTTTGACGGATATTATTGCAGCATTTTTCTTTTTAAATTCTCAGCAATTTATTTGGATTGTTGGGATATAAAGTTGAATGTCTGAAAATATCTTTCAAAAATTTCCAAAGTCTACTGATGATTAGGGTAGCTGCTATGAAATGTCGACATATAAATAGCTGGGAAACATAGAAAACAAGCTATTTATAATTTTTTACTGGTATAAATGTTAGAAGCTTAAATAGCGAATAAAAAACTTAATTGTTTTATATTTAGTATTAAGATTTGAATACTTATTATTAGTTCATATTTTGAAGATTCAATAAATAAATGAATAAAGAAAAAAAAATCGTAGGAAAATGCTTTCCTTTCTTCGGTGTCTTCAGTTTTGGGAAGAGCAAAAAGTCAGCGCGGGCCAAGTCCGGTGAATACGGTATTGGCATGGCAATGGTTTTGTTTTTGGCCAATAACTCGCGCACAAGCATCGATGTGTGGGCTGGTACGTTACCACGGTGCAAAATCCATGATTGCCTTTTGCACAATTCGGTGCGTTTCTGACAAACTGCGTCGCGCATACGGCGCATTACTTCAAGGTAGTATTCCTTATTGCCCGTACGACCTTGTGACAAGAATTCATGATGCACCACGCCACTGCAGTCGATGAAAATACTGAACGAAACCTTCACATTTGACCGAACTTGAAGTGATTTTTTTGGTCGTGGCTCTTCTTGACGCTTCCATTGGGATGATTGGGCTTTGGTTTCAATGTCATAGCCATACATCCTTAATTCGTCACCAGTTATGACCTTTTTGAGGAAATCTGGATCGTCGTTGACGATGTTCAACAGCTCCTGAGCGATGTCCATGCGACGTTGTTTTTCTCAAAATTTAGCAATTTTGGAACAATCTTCGCTGCCGCACGTTTCATGCCTTAAACATCTGTAAAAATTGCTTGGCATGAGCCAAATGATATGGCAACATCATCAGCAACTTCTCTGATAATCAGGCCTGTTCCAAAAATCACGTGATTTCAAAGCACATGCCGTTTCAAAAGCAAAAATGTGATTTGTGCGTGTTCAGCAGATCACAATTTTTTGTGATTTTCGAAGCACAAAAACTACTGTTTTTCGCTTCAATTTGCTGATATTTTTAATTTCAGGTTAAATTTTTTTATTCGTGGTATTATTTGAAAAATATAAAAATTATAGTAAAATAAACCAATGAATCAAATCACAAAACAATACAGCAAATCTTGCAACAAAATAACCGTATCTAGTTTTCGCTGAATTTTGTGAATTATTTCATTTCAAATAATTTTACTTAAATAATCAATAGAAAATATATTAAGTTATTTATTAATAACAATTAAGTTTTTATTCGCTATTCTCGCTTCTAACATTTATACCAATAAAAAATTATAAATAGCTTGTTTTCTATGTTTCCCAGCTATCTATATGTCGACATTTCATAGGAACTACCCTAATCATTAGAGCATTTTTCGCTTCTATTAGAGCAGTTTTCTTTTTAAATTCTCAGCAATTTATTTGGATTGTTGGGATATAAAGTTGAATGTTTGAGAATATCTTTCAAAAATTTCCAAAGTCTACTGATGATTAGGGTAGTTCCTATGAAATGTCGACATATAGATAGCTGGGAAACATAGAAAACAAGCTATTTGTAGTTATTTATTAATGTAATATATTATGAAATTAACAACAAAGTACGTGCGGAGTAAAATTACAAAAATCAAAAATATTTTATGTGCTGAACACCATTTTTGTGATTACAAATCGCTTTCACAAAAAATGATTTGCAGAATAGTCCTGAATGATTCGACGATCATCCAAAATCATTTTCTTCACTGCTTCAATGTTTTTATCGGTTGTTGACGTGCTCGGACGACCAGGACGAGCATCGTCATTGAAATCTTCTCGGCCTTCTTTAAGCCGGTTTTTTTCTTTAAACTTGTGTTCTGCTTATAGTAGACTCGCCAAGTGCCACAGTCAACATTTCAAATGTCCTTGCGCATTTAGCTAAATTTTTTTACAAAAAACTTAATTCAGTTTCTTTGATCCATTTTTTTCGAATAGTAAAAAGTCAAAAAGCCCACCAAAACACGACTAACCTTTTTAAATACTAATAATGAAATACGCAGTTGTTTTAACGAGGAGTAAATAACACAATATATTGTGTTGCCATACTTCCAACAGTTTAACAACCTTTTGCATATAAAAAGTGTATGGTAGTAAGTCAGTCCAAATTATATTGGGTGGTTAAATTTCAAGGGCCGATGTTGAATGTGAACCACACCTAAACGCCAAGTTTCTTTCCGAATTTTATTTGACATTTCTCTATTTCAGACTTAGTCAATTTGAAACATGGAGAGATACACAATCCAACAACGTGTTAAAGTTATCCAGACTTATTATGAAAATGGTGATCAATTTTCGAAGAAAATCATCTTCAGTGATGAGGCACATTTTCACCTCAGTGGATTCGTCAATAAACAGAATTGCCGCATTTGGGCGAATGAGAATCCAAGAGTCGAGTCAAGTTGAAAAACCAATGCACCCACAAAGAGTGACTGTTTGATGCGGTTTATGTGCTGGCGGCATCATCGGGCCGTATTTTTTCCAAAATGAGGCCGGTCAGGCAGTTACTGTGAATGGTGTTCGCTATCGTGAGATGATAACAAACTTTTTATGGCCCGAATTGGAAGATATGGATGTAGACGATATGTGGTTTCAGCAGGACGGTGCCACTTGCCACACAGCTAACGAAACAATTGCTCCTTTGCGCAACAAATTCAATGGCCGTGTTATCTCACGTAATGGCGATGTCAATTGGCCGCCAAGATCATGTGATTTGACACCGTTGGACTTTTTTCTTTGGGGTTATTTGAAAGAAAAGGTGTACATCGATAAGCCAGCAACAATTCAACAGCTAAAGGATGTGATAATTTGGCACATTAACGGCATAGAACCTCCATTATGCCTCAGGGTTATCGAAAATTTGGACCATCGGATGGAGGTGTGCCGCCGTGGTCGCGGCGCCCATTTGGCCTATATTTTGTTCCATACATAATTGAGTATAATATATCATAATAAAATAAAATTACAATAATTTCCTAAATAGTTTGCGTTTTATTCAAAATCAACATCGGTCCTTGAAATTTAACCACCCTTTATATAGTATGAAAACATCGAATGAGTTTTGTGCTGTTTCCTGTATGAATCATACAAGGATTACATTGCTGATTTCTTAAGAAGTTGTAAGATATTATCTACATGAGTCTCAGATGATTCTCTATACGATTAACATAAGAGTCTTTTGCGGAGTTGTGTAAGAGTCTATTAGAAGAATCAGCTTTTGTAACACTTATTTCCATGCGAGAGATCTTCTGTGATTAAAAACTGAGCTCGTCCACGATTAAAAATCATGTATATAGACGCTAAGTGCCATATTGAATATTGTCATAGTTTATTGGCCCTCACGGCTTAAGAAACTTGTAAATAAAATAATAAATAAATAAATAAATAAAATTACTTTGTGATCGTCAATATGGATTTCGTAAGAGTCGTTCTACTGGAGATCTTCTGGCATATCTCTCTGAGAAATGGTGCCAATCAATCCATCATTTTGGCGAAAGTAAGGTGGTAGCTCTCGATATCTCCAAAGCGTTCGACAGAGTGTGGCATGCTGCACTACTGGCAAAACTTACTGCTTTTGGTGTCGGTGATGACTTCTATCGATTTATATCGAGCTTTCTCAGAGACCGCACTATACGAGTTGTTATAGATGGGGTCTCATCAAACGAGTTCAAGATTAATTCAGGGGTACCACAAGGCTCCGTTCTCTCTCCTACTCTATTTCTTATTTTCCTGAATGACCTTCCTATCAAACTTCCAACTCTATCCACTCTTTCGCGGATGACAGCAGCATTTGCCACTCATACTCTTTTAGTTATAGACCCACCCTATCAGAGGTCGCTGCTAAGAGGCTAAATATGAATGATTCACTGAATAGTGATCTTCTATTTATCTCCGAGTGGGGTCGTAAAAATAGGGTCGCCTTTAACGCTCGTAAGACCCAATGTTGCTTATTAACACACAAACAAACGACCGCAGATGCTGCTTCATCCGTACACATGGATGGTATAAATATTGAGGAATCGGATTCTCTTGATGTTCTTGGTATGAAGATAGAGTGTGATGTTCGCTGGACTGAACACATTTTTCATATCTCTAAAGAAGCATTCAAGTGCCTAGGTTTTTTGAAACGGTGTAAAATGTACTTCTCGCCATCCGATCTCCTTACTATTTATACCACCTACATCCGACCGAAAATGGAATACAACTCTCATGTTTGGGCCGGTGCCTCAAAGTCTATTTTGGGGTTACTCGACCGTGTGTAGGAGAGGGCGAGGAAGCTCATCGGTGACAGTAGGGTATCCAACTCTATTGGCTCACTGGAGCATCGACGTAGTGTGGGGTGCGTTACTTTGTTCTATCGTTACTACAATGGATTTTGCTCTGACGAGATTAGGGTCTTGTTCCCGAAACGCGCACATTTTTACGTAGTACGCGCTCATCGTCCAGAGCTCTTCCATTTGTGGTTGATTGTCCGAGGAATCGTACTACGCATTACAGAGAGAATTCGTTTTTTGGCCGTACGCTTTGTCTGTTGAACATGTTGCCTGCAGACGTGTTTCCTGTCTATTATAACGTTGGAAGGTTCAAGTCAAATGTTCACAAACACTACTCCCTCTTTCCTCCTCCTCACAACCTATTTTCCTAGTTCTGGTACAATGCACTGCATTTGTAGGGGTCATCCCCTGAGTACTGGTCCAAGATAAAAAAATAAATAAAACAATAAATAAATAAATAAATAAATAAATAAATAAATAAATAAATAAATAAAAACACTCTTCATGAGTTTCCCAGTGGAGTCTCCGACGATTGAAAATGCTAGCTGGGATGTATGTTCGCTAGAAGTTGATGTGAATGTGTGTGTGTGTGTGTGTAGATTGCCCGCATTTATAACCAGCAAATCAAACAGTGGATGGCCGAACGAACCAAAGACATAAAATCAACAAACTTTAAAAGTGGGTTGGTAGGTAAACCACTCTTGGATCCATTTACGAGTATTTAAACATGCATTCCGCACATGGGGCACAAATATTTTGTGCATTTGACTGATCGACTAACCGACTGACTGTGTATCAAATAAAATACACGTTCAGAAGCTGACTAACTTCATTTTAAAGCCAGACTTTAAAAGCAAAAACCCAACAACCAACAACAACAAAAGCAACAACAACACCACCAATTACAACAAAACAAACAAACTGATATGAGTGTTGTGTGTTTTGTTTTGTTTTTGTAAGCGTGAACAATGATTTGAGTGTTTGCTTTGCTACTGCACCTGTTTGCGGTAACGTTGCACCAACAGCGTGTTGCTTCTGCAGCCAGCAAATTTGTTGTTGTTTTCTTTAAGTTTTTGCCTTAAAAACTTGCACTTTCAGCAGGCAGATTCATTTAAATCAAATAGTTGAAAATAAAAAATTAAATAAAAGAAAAAAAAAATTGACTGGTCATTGCAAACAATGCCTGGTTTTTATTTCTCTTGTTAACGTTTTTATATATATATATTTTTTTTTTTGTTATTTATTTAACATTTTTTCTCGATGATGTTGCGGTTTTTGTAGAGAAAAAAAAAACATATAAATTGTTTAGGATTTTCCGCAGTAAAACTTCAACCAACTTGGTACTTAAGTTTTATGGCGTTTTTTTAATGTTTATTTAAAAAAAAAGAAGGCGTTACCTTAAATTTAATAAATGGAGATGAATGGGATGCATGAACAACGCCAATTGTCACATCAATAACACGACTGAATCATTCAATGATTTTTAGCTCAAGCATTAATTAAATTGTCAATCGGTTGTTGTTTTAAATGCATTCACAAATATTGTTTTAGCCCAAGAAAACGTCTTAACAAATAAAAAACAAAAAAAAGAAGAATTGAAAAATATGTATGTTAAAGCAAAAATGCCAGCAAGAAAAACTGTGTCATAAGGCACGGTGAGTTCGCAAAACGCACGTTCTGCTTCTTCAGGCACGAAAAGTTTCTTTTTTTTTCAAAGTAAATTTAATAGTAAATTTAGTTCAAAGTGGCACATGGTCATTCTTGATTTGTGGCACAAATAGAGGACCTTCCGGTGTGAATATTGATTGCCGATCACCAGCTTTCCCTATTGTGCTTTAACCAGAGTGGCCATTTTGGCATTTATTTTTCCGATTTAGCAGAAAATTTTCCATTTAGTAGTCATCGTTTTTTACAGCATTTCTCGACATTCAGGCCTGTTCTAAAAATCACGTGATTTCAAAGCACATGGCGTTTCAAAAGCACAAATGTGATTTGTGCCTGTTCTGTAAATCACAATTTTTTATGACTTTCGATGTGATTTACACTCTTCTAAAGCACAAAAAACTGCTGTTTTTTGGTTCAATTTACTGATATTTTTATTTTCAGGTTGATTTTTTTTATTCGCGGTATTATTTGCAAAATAAGGTTGATTCTTTCTAATAAATATAAAAGGTAAAATAAAATAAACCAATAAAGCAAATCACAAAATAGTACAACAAACTTTGCAACAAAATGAGCGTATCTAGTTATTTCTTAATTTAATGAATTATTTCGTATAAAATAAATAATTTTACGTAAATAATCAATAGAAAACACATTAAGTTATTTATTAATGTAATAAATTATGAAATTCATAATAAAGTGCAAAATTTAGGATGTGATTTCAAATTGATTGCAAGTTAGCTAACCGATTTAAAATCACAAAAATCAAAAATATTTTGTGTGCAGAACACCTTTTTTGTGATTTCAAATCATTTCCACAAAAAGTGATTTGCAGAACAGCCCTGTATATCTGTGCCAACATGGAAGAGTAGCTGCTACGTATGGATATTAGACTACTACTTTTATAAGCAACCACGGTCATGTTAAAAACAACTGTCGTTGAAGTTTTGTATACTTGACTTACATTTGCCCTTTATTAAAAAGAAAAAATTAATTTGTCATTCGAGTACTAACCTCATTGTTAAACATTGAATTAAATAAAGATTAATTTTTGATATAAGAAAATAGGAAAGAACAGTAGCTTATGACGATTATTTTAGTATTGAGGTAATCGCATTTTTGTTAATGTGTACAACGAAATAAATACAGGGTGCCTGCCGGAAAGGTATTGTGCTTTGTTTTGTCGCCATTTGGGTAAACACTAGTCTTGATAGTTCACATTTGGCAGCCGTGGTTCGATAAACCAACGTGTTGTAATCGTTAAAACATTTTATCAAAACCAATCATCGATCACTGTGACAATGAGAATGTTATGTGAAATTTTTGGAAGAAACAACGTGCCAATAAAACGCACTATTTATCATGTAGTGCATGATTTTGAAGAAAGGGGTTCTAAGGGTGATAGGTCCCAGCATGGATTACAATGAACTGCAAGATCGGCTGTATTTGAATTTGTTTCAATTTAAGATTCAGTAGATCCAGTTGACACAATGGCTTCTTCCACAAGACCGTTAACGCCGCCGTACATATGCCAATTTGCTGTTACAGCTCGCCCATGACAACGTCGATTTTCATGAAAAAATCATACTGAATGACGAGGCACATTTTTATTTGAATATATATGTGAATACACAGAACCCGTTGCTTCTAGGCAATGGAAAACCCTCAAATTCATCAGATTCATGAGTCATTTTTGCATGTATTAAAAGTGGCAGTCGGTTCTAAAATTTGATCACGAAGCATCATTGGACCTTACTTTGTTGAAAATGAAAACGGCGTAAGGGTAACTGTGAATGGCGAGCGATATAGTAGTATCTTTTTAACGCCACAACTGCATGCTTCGGGCTTGATTAACATGTGGTATTTTTTTTAACGTTTTAATTTGAATACTTATTGTTAGTTCATTTTGAAGATTTAATAAATAAATAAATGCTTAAAAAAAATGTGGTGTTAACAAGTGCCGCAGTGTTTTGTCTTCCATCCTGTGCATACTGACTACTCCCTGTTTCTTCCACTTCGTAATTCTACTTTCTTATTCCCAGTACAATGCACTGTATATTTAAGGGTCATCCCTTGACTACTGGTTTAAAATGAAAAAAACATTGCATACAGCCAGAATTACAAGGGAATTACTGCGATTAGTATACCTTCCCGGCGGACACCCTGTAGAGCGTAGATATAATATAAGTTTAGGTATTTGTAAACATAATGCCATAGAAATTCCACTAAAACACAAGAACATCAATAAACTAATTGGTGGCTGATTTACTTGGAATTTTACTTTCTGTAAATCAGGGGTGTCCAAAAGTTCTATATGGAAGAGCAAACACCAGTACATTTAAGGAAAAACTAATTTTATATAATAAGCAAAGCATACGAAAGTGTTGTTGCTTTGCACTTGTATGTGTACACACACATGTGTATATTAAAGTGCACAGCATATAGTTTAGTGCTTTTACATAAAACAAATGAGCACAAAGCGCATACGGCTTGGGCACATCTGCTTTAAATCATATACGTCTATTTTTTGGTGCATTACGTATTGTATTTGTATTTGTAGTTTTATGTTGCTTGTGTGGATGTGCGTGTAAATTTATAACAAGCAGATCAATGTCCCACACAGTGGGTTGGATGTGATAAAAATTCGTAACAATGCATTTAATTTTTAAATATACGCCTTTGGTGTAGAATTTCGTCAACGATTTGTTTGAGGGGTCGTCAACATATCTTATAGGATTATCTTTAGACTTGTACCCGGCGTTTTAGATGTTTTTAATACATGACCAACGGGGATTCGAAGGGATATTTTTGCGTATAAGTATGAGTATACTTAATGACGAAATTTTAAGAGTAAATACTTAAGAATACTTTTTTAAACCCAGAAGAAAGCCATGGACCAAGTGTCTGCAAGTCACCACTTGAGTCTACTGTTTTAGAGACATGGTTTACAAAGCGTCCACAATTTATGATAAGAAAAAAAAATTAGTGCCTCTGAATTTTTTAATAATTTGTAATAAAACGCCAAAAGTTAGCAAAATATATATAAAAACCTACCAAGAGAGCAAACAGTATTTCTAGAATGCACTAGGGAGTCACTGGTTCCAAAGTCTATATATGGTCCCAAAGCAACTATCTAGTCATAGGAGTAATGTCAATAGTGAATTTTGGATGAGACTTTCCATGATGACTTGCCAAACGAACTGAACTAAAATAATAAAGGAGTTTGATATCAACCAGGCTTTCTCTGCCAAAAAAAGGCTATTAAAATTCAAGTCTCACGATATGTCACAATTTTCGACAATTTTCGTATATTTGAACAATTTCATACCTGAGACATGTCATTGCTTGTCAATGCTTTGGATAGTGGCACAAAATTGATTCAATTTATAGGTAAAGGCCTGGATTGGCCTTTCCGGCCATAAAAATATCGTTGACATCTCAAACGCCCTTTATTTTATAATATTAAGAAAAGCTTAAATAGAGACTTTTTGCAAAAACACCTTTTCCCTTGTCTGCGTGGCAGCTATTAAAGCATAACAATTATCACAATTAATCTGCTCCACGGTACAAATGAATATTATAGTAATTGAAAGCGAAATGCCAAGACATTGCAGAAATAAAAATCAACTTAAAACTAATAACTGCAAGCGGTAAATGCTGCTGCAATTTTTCTCCTCCGATTGTCTTTTAGCCCAACCATACGAGTATAATCCACGACCAGCAGGCAAGACATTAGCAGTAAGACAACTCAGACAACTCTTTTGTGCTCTCAGCTAAAGTCATTAAGCTGATAAAACTATAATATCACTTTACAACATGATCAGGCAGCACACAATGGTATTCGTACATACAACCACACACACACACACACACACACGAGTAGCAGCAATACACGAACACACACAAACAAGATCTTGTTGCTTATAACCAACTTCGTAGCAAGATTGCCGTACTGGTAACAGCGTTTGTGTTCGTTGCCTCAAAATACAAAAAAAAAGTGTTGTTAACGTTGCAAAAAATAAAAGTAGTGCGAAGGTCATTTCATCTTGTTTGTTATGATGCAACTTTTGCTGTTGATGCAGTTTTTTTTTTTTTAGTTTTCTTTATTTTGGAGTTGTTTTTATTTCAGTTTTTGTTTTTATTTTCTTTTTTGTTGTTTTGCTTTTCTTGAGGCGTTTCAACTTGTAGATGTTTGGAGTAAAAAGTAAATTGCTGCTTTGGTAGGAATTTTTTTTTGATTTCAATTCGTCCGAATTTTGTATATTCGTTATGGTTTTAACCCAATTTCTGCCATTTACTTTGATCGCATGTTTCAGAAATGTGTTACACACACTTATTCGTTTAATTTTATTTTGCAGGAATTTAATCCATTTAAATCTTAATGGGGTTATATGATATTTCCATTTAATGTAACTCGCAAACGAACAGGTACTTTTTATTTTGGGCTTTTATTGCACAAGAATGTGGCAAAACAATTGTTAGTTTCATTCAACTGTGGAGATCGAACGAAAAAAAAAAACTTAAACAGTCTTTTTAATATCTTTATTAACTTCAGAAAAAAATCGAAGAGTTTAAAAAGAGAATTGAAGGAAAATAGGTGATAAGTAAGCATGCTATACGAGGGTGGCTAGATATTGATATAGAAGATATTAATAAAGAAAAAAAATTTTTTTTTCTAAAACAATTTATTTCTCAACACATCGTTAGTCTCATGTAGAAAGGCCCTAACAAACATAATTATAAGTTTACAGGAGAAGGCAAAATCGTAATGAAAACTCTATATTAGGACCATCTGTAAGTAACTTTTTTGTTCAATTTCTTGTAAGAGCGAGATAAATAAATTATTTAATTAAATCTTTGTTACACTGTGTACTTGTGTGAAACGTAGTACTTGTAAGATCCCTCCAAAAGCCCAATTCAGGGAAAATGCGAGTTAGGGGCTTCTTACATGAGACCAATGATGTTCTCCATTTAGCTCAATACACTTAGTAAGACGATATTCCAACTTTTTTATAATGGGTGATTTTATAAGAACTATCGGAAATTAAAAAAAAAAAAACACATAAAATTCAGAAAAATGCATGAAATATTTATTTGGATCGATAGTTGGGTCGATATAATTTAATGTTTGAAGATTATTTCATGCAAATGTTGGCCGCGGCTGCGCCTCAAATGGTCCATCCGCTTAGTCCAATTTTGGCATACTCTTTCCAACATTTCGGCCGGTATCTCACGAATAATGTTGGCAATGTTGGCTTCCAGTGCGTCAATCGAAGCGGGCTTGTCGCTATAGACATTAGCCTTAACATAGCCCCACAAAAAATAGTCTAGAGGCGTTAAATCGCACGATCTGGGCGGCCAATTGACTGGTCCCAAGCGTGAAATAAACTGTTCACCGAACTCGCCTCTCAATTGGTCCATTGTTTCGCGTGCTGTGTGGCATGTGGCACCGTCTTGTTGAAACCACATGTCATGCAAGTCAAGCTCTTCCATTTTGGGCAAAAAAAAGTTTGTTATCATCGCACGGTAGCTCTCGCCATTCACAGTAACGTTGTGATTCGCATCATCTTTGAAGAAATACGGCCCAATGATACCGCCAGCCCATAATCCGCACCAAACGGTTGTTTTTTGTGGATGCATTGCTAGCTCTTGCAATGCTTCTGGCTGCTCTTCACTCCAAATACGGAAGTTTTGCTTGTTCACGTATGCATTCAACCAGAAATGAGCCTCGTCGCTGAACACAATTCTTCGATAAAAAAGTGGATCTTCATCTAACTTTTCAAGAGCCCATTCACCAAAAATTTGCCGTTGTGGTAGGTCGTTTGGCTTCAATTCTTGCACCAGCTGTATCTTATAAGGCTTCACACCCAAATCCTTCCGCAAAATTTTCCACGTAGTGGAGTAACAGAGGCCCAATTGCTGCGAACGGCGCCGAATCGATAATTCACGGTCATCACCAACACTGGCCGATACGGCTGCGATATTTTCTTCAGTTCGCACTCTACGTAAGCGTGTTGGTGGTTTAATGTCCAACAATGTAAATTTGGTGCGAAATTTTTTTACAATAGCCGGAATAGAAGCCTCAGTAGGTCGATTAAACTGACCATAAAATGGAAGAAGCGCGCGATGAACTTTCTTAACAGAGCACGCATTTTGGTAATAAAATTCAATAATTTGCAAGCGTTGTTCGTTTGTGATGATTAAATTATAGACCAAACTGAAGATGTTTGACAGTGACACAAGATACAAAACGTGCGTGAGCTGTCAAAACTAGTGTTGCCAAAAAGATAATAGCAAAAAAATCACTGGTTACTATCTAAATAATAAGATTTTGGGAATCCCCCAAAATGAGTGCTTCGAAAGTCCAACACCACCAAGTTATGCAACTTCTTAGAGTTTTATTTGCTGCAACAAGTGAGAGACTCCTATCCCTCTAAGCCCGAGAAGAGAGAATGTCCTGTTTAAGAGTACACCAAAGCAAAACATGCTCTCAGGATGGCTAAAGGAGAACAATTGAACACCTAAAAATAAAAAGTCCAAGAGCTGTTGATAAAATACGGTTGCAAAAAAATTCCGAAAACTGGACATCTTTCAGCTCAGAGTTTGAAATCGCCTTTGACACAAACATAATACCTATTGCTTTTTAATGCTGTATTATTATAGTATTTTGTATCATAGTAATAGTGTTTTAAAAATTGTCATTAAGGTGACTTTAATTCTCTAAGCTGAAATTGAGAACAATATCGTTCTGCTTTTTTCTCAACTTTGAGAACATGAACTGTCAAAATTTGTTTATGTTTTCCTTACATATAAACATATCAGTTAGCATAGTGCGTATGCTTAGTAGATATATATCAACTTACAGTTAAATGCTCGTTTACGCTAATGGCTTGCATCAGTGGAACAGAATGTATTGCGAAAACAGTTTAACCATGGCACTACGCATTACTTTTTGCAAAAATAAGAATATTATATTGTATGCTGCTGTTCTGCTTTACTCTGACAAACACAATCGATTTGTGAAAACAACAAAATAAAAAAATTGTGCTTTATTCTCGCTTAAATAGTAACTGGTAATATGTCTTGGGTGTTTCTATCCCATAAGAAGTAATATTATTTTAGTCGCATTAACAATTTCATTGATTGACATTCACTGCAGGTAAACAAGTAGCAATAACAATCCCTATGAGACACATACGAAAACTCAAGAAAAAAAAAACGCAACTAGATGAAATATCAAAAATTTGTGTCCTTTCGATACACTCACATTAATTTTTGTTGCTCAACTTTTTGGTTTTGCAGAACACCGTGCAAAATAAGTTGTTGCGTGTGATGCGGCACTAAATCTTCCCAAGCTACAATAACATACCATGTTGCTGTTGTATTGTTGTACGTATTGTAATTTCAATTTCACCTAGTCGAAATGAATTCGCCTTGGATGTCACATCGCAAAAACACAAACGTTTGAGGTCTTTTTTTTAGTGAATGTCTATCACTGATCGCCTAATTTTTATCCGTTATTATAAAATTTGCTATTATTATTATTATTGCTTTTTCTTTGTGTGTCTGTCTGTCAAAATGTTGCCTTTAAGATTGATTATAATTGATAATGATAATGTTTTGAAGTCGTTAAAGTTAATTTAGAAAACAATAATATTTTTCCTGGACAAAGAAAAAGTGACTGGCGGCTTAATGTCTGAGCGTTTAATAACTCGTAAAAAATATTGTGTGTTTTTTAGTTTCAGTTTTTTTTTTCTCAAAGACTAGATAAAAACACTTTGCAAAAACATAAAAAAACCAACATAACTATTGATGTAAGTGCTCACATCAGTAATCACGCCTTACAAATTGTCTGTCCTCAAAAGACACTTGTGTGTCAGTGATATATTAAAAAATAGAGTTTTTTTTTTAATTTTAAATGTATTATTATAATGTAGACGTTTTTAAAGTTTTTTAGTAAGAAAGCTTGATAAAAGTATTTAAACAGCAATCACCTTTTTTTTAATTGCATTGGGAGTTGTAGAGGCCGAAAACATTTACATACGTATGTCAAATAACTTAACTTCACGTCATGGTTCAATTAATTTGACACCAAGATCGTGTAAGTACAACCCCATGCAAAGTCACTTTTCTACATGGATAAACCAGATACTATTAGATAGAAGTGTATTGATTTGCGTCAACATCTACTATGACGGCCTCATTGCACAATGGGTCAATTAGGGGTACCACAAGGCTCCGTTCTCTCTCCTACTCTATTGCTTATTTTCCGGAATGACCTTTTCTATCAAACTTCCAACCCTATCCACTCTTTCGCGGATGACAGCAGCATTTGCCACTCGTACTCTTTTATTTATAGACCCAGTCTATCAGAGATCGCTGTTAAGAGGCTAAATATGAATGATTCACTGAATAGTGATCTTCTATTAATCTCCCAGTGGGGTCGTAAATATATAAAATAGGGTCGCCTTTAACGCTCGTAAGACCTAATGTTGCTTATTGACACAAAAACTAACGACCGCAGATGCTGCTTCATCCGTACACATGGATGGTATAAATATTGAGGAATCGGATGTTCTTGATGTTCTTGGTATGAAGATACAGTGTGACGTTCGCTGGACTGAACACATTTTTTATATCTCTAAAGAAGCATTCAAGTGCCTCGGGATTTTGAAATGGTGTAAAATGTGATTCACTTCATACGATCTCTTTTCTATTTATACCACCTACATCCGACCGAAAATGGTATACAACTCTCATGTTTGGACCGGTGCCTCAAAGTCTATTTTGGGGTTACTCGACCGTGTGCAGGAGAAGGCGAAGAAGCTCATCGGTGACAATATGGTAGGGTGCGTTACTCTCTTCTATCGTTACTACAATGGATTTCGCTTTGACGAGATCAGGGATCTTGTTCCCGAAACTCGCACATTTTTACGTAGCACGCGTTCATCGTCCAGAGCTCATCCATTTGTGGTTGATTGCCCGGGGAATCGTACTACGCATTACAGAGAGAATTCGTTTTTTGGCCGTACGCTTCGTCTGTAGAACAAGATGCCTGCAGACGTGTTTCCTGTCTGTTATAACGTTGGAAAGTTTAAGTCAAGTGTTCACAAACGCTACTTCCTCTTTCCCCCTCCTCATAACCTATTTTCCTAGTTCTGGTACAATGCACTGCATATGTAGGGGTCATCACCAAAATTACACGCGGTGAATTAGTTCACGGATCACTGGCGCTCTCAAGTGCTTACTAGACTCATTTAGGTGGTAATATGTTGTCATATGTTATAAATATGATATGTGATCACTTAGAGCTTTTTTTTGCAAGATGAGATGAGCTATATTCTGTGTGCATCCCAAAATACAGTGGCCATTTTACTGTCTTCGCCCTCTGCGGAGTACTTCCAGCAGCTTCCACCTACTGTTTCTATTGATTTTTGGTTTTAGGTGTGTAGTGGTGGACCCACGTTTGTTTCATCAACAGTTATTGATTGCTGCGGAACATTTCCACCAACTTCCACTCATTGTTTCGCTTCAGGTGTGTAGTGGTGGACCCATGTTTCATCAGCAGTTATTATTCGATGCCAAAAATCAACAAGATTAGGTTAGCTTAGGTTAGGTTTTACAGGCCACCAGTTTCATGAAACCAGCCCTCTGGGGTCCTCTTGGTCCCGTTGTGTTGCCTGATCAACAGGATTAGGCTTTGTAATGTCCAAAAAACGCTGTGAAGTGGTCTGTCGAGCTCGTTTTTGTTCGACACTGAGCGAACGCAGCACCCATCTTGCCGATAGCATTTTCATGTGCTTGTTCATGCAAAATGTTGAACACACGTTCATATGTTATGATATGTTTACCATTTCAACAATCTCACGCAACTTGACTCGGCGATCACTCATAACGATAACGAGGATTTTGTTGATATTTTCTTCAGTACACACCTCTTTTGACCTTCCTGTTGACAGCACTCGTATTGTTGTAGTGCTTGTTCGACCGCGTTTAAGTTAAGCAATCCAATATTTTACCACTTAATCTGATGGAGCAGACCCACCGTAATGTTTATTGAGCTTTTCTTCTGTCTCTCTCTTGCCGTTTTCACAATCAAATAATATTGTTCAATCACTGCACGAAATGCATTTTTTCCATTTTCCAAGAAACCCAAAAGTTGCTTGCGAGTATTTCAAATGACTACACCATATAAATTAATTTTTTTTTTTTATCTTGGACCAGTACTCAGGGGATGACCCCTACATATGCAGTGCATTGTACTGGAACTAGGAAAATAGATTGATAAGGTGGAAAAAGGGAAGAGTGTTTGTGGAGGTTAAACTTTAACAATAACAAAATGAAAGACTAAAAAAAACTCTATTACAACATTTAAAATGTTGGAGGTAAATTAGTTAAAACTGATCAGTGCCCAGTGTATATACCTTCGACACTGCTCAGATTAGCAAATTTTAGTCCAACACCTTCCACACTACAATTGATGAATTTGGGTGAAATTTTAACAGCTGATGTTTGACAGATCGCCATTAAATTTTTTTGTGTGTTTGTGCTGCCATCTGGCGCCAGGTAGCTTCAATATCAATCCACCATCGTATATCTTTGTCTTATTATAATTTAAACTTGTTTCCTATAAAAAAACCACCCTCTATAGTCAAGTCATTACTTCAGTACTTCTAAGTAATGCAAAAAGTAAGTTCTATGATATTAAAAAAGTATGTTGCAAGGTGATTGCAGCCAGGTTTTTGCTGGGTAAATAGAGTTATTTCTTGTCTACAATCATCAACAATATATCGCTCCTGTATTGCAGTATAGTCATAACTCAAAAAAGCCTTGTTTCGAGAAAAACACATTTCAAATTTTTAAATTCCATACAAGTCTTAGACAATATTTTTAGAAAATATTTCCTAAAGGAAACAGTTTAAACGTGATTTGAATACGGTTTTGGCACGGGTGGTTAAATTTTAAGGGCCAATATTGAATGTTAACCACACCTAAACGCCAAGTTTTTTTTCCGAATTTTATTTGACATTTCTCTATTTCAGATTTACTCAATTTGAACCGTGGAGAGATACACAATCCAACAACGTGTTAAAGTTATCCAGACATATTATGAAAATGATAATCAATTTTCGAAGAAAATCATCTTCAGTGATGAGGCACATTTTCACCTCAGTGGATTCGTCAATAAACAGAATCGCCGCATTTGGGTGAATGAGAATCTAAGAGTGACTGTCGAAAAACCAATGCACCCACAAAGAGTGACTGTTTGGTGCGGTTTATGTGCTGGCGGCATCATCGGGCCGTATTTTTTCCAAAATGAGGCCAGTCAGGCAGTTATTGTGAATGGTGTTCGCTATCGTGAACTGATAACTTTTTATGGCCCGAATTGGAAGATATGGATGTAGACGATATGTGGTTTCAGCAGGACGGTGCCACTTGCCACACAGCTAACGAAACAATTGCTCTTTTGCGCAACAAATTCAATGGCCGTGTTATCTCACGTAATGGCGATGTCAATTGGCCGCCAAGATCATGTGATTTGACACCGTTGGACTTTTTTCTTTGGGGTTATTTGAAAGAAAAGGTGTACGTCGATAAGCCAGCAACAATTCAACAGCTAAAGGATGAGATAATTCGGCACATTAGCGGCATAGAACCTCCATTATGCCTCAGGGTCATCGAAAATTTGAACCATCGTATGGAGGTGTGCCGCCGTGGTCGCGGCGCCCATTTGGCCTATATTTTGTTCCATACATAATTGAGTATAATATATCATAAAATTACAATAATTTCCTAAATAGTTTGTGTTTTATTCAAAATCAACATCGGCCCTTAAAATTTAACCACCCTTTAAAAGGTACTACTGTTTCCAATTCTGCATTGTTAATTCGAAAAGTTAATTTTTTGAGATATGACTATGTTCCAATTACGGAGTGTTATGAGCTGGTGTCATTTGATTTTTAAAAAGGTAATTTTGCTAAAAAAAAGTAATGAATTATTTGCAATGACTTCAATGATTCAATCCATTTTTGCCTTAACAAATTTTTTGCCGCTTAGCAGGCAGGGCAGACTTTAAAAGTACGTAAATTTGACTGATGACTGAAACAACTGTCAAGCGAAATGTTTTTGTTGAACATGATATTTTTTTAGGTTTCTTTTTTTTTAATATTTAAATTTATAGTTTGTTTTTTGCTGGTCACTTAAATAGCTTCATTTTGTTTGGCGCTGCAAAATAATTTTAAATTTATTTGCTGTATTTTATTTATTGCGGGCTGCATGATTTAAACTATTTTGTGTAAATTAATAATGTTTAATAGCAAAAACAGCAAAAAAGAAAAACAATCCCTTAAGTTGTTGTAATTGATGTAATCATTTATTTAAAAATATTTAATTAATAAACTAATTCACAACATAAAAGTGTTTTTAATCTTTTAATAACTAGTTAAAAAGAAAATAATTCCAATACTTTGTTCCAATTGAAATTTAATAACAAAACTAATTAACGTTTATATGATTAATTTCATTATACTATTCATTTGTTTATAATTGCACTTGAAGTCTCTTTAAATGAGTTGAATTGAATAGATTTATTTAATTGTGAATAAAAGTTAATTGAGAAGAAATGCAATTGGCAGATTAAGGAACCAGTGATGCCATTAGGACACGAAAGTTACATTTTTCGTATTTTTTGATGACTGCATGTAACATGTAATGGGTGATTTTATAAGAGCTATCGGAAATTGAAAAAAATACATAAAATTCAGAAAAATGCATGAAATATTAATTGGATCGATAGTTGGGTCGATATAATTTAATGTTTGAAGATTATTTCATGCAAATGTTGGCCGAGGCTGCGCCTCAAATGGTCCATCCGCTTAGTCCAATTTTGGCATATTCTTTCCAACATTTCGGCCGGTATCTCACGAATAATGTTGGCAATGTTGGCTTCCAGTGCGTCAATCGAAGCGGGCTTGTCGCTATAGACATTAGCCTTAACGTAGCCCTACAAAAAATAGTCTAGAGGCGTTAAATCGCACGATCTGGGCGGCCAATTGGCTGGTCTCAAGCGTGAAATAAACTGTTCACCGAACTCGCCTCTCAATTGGTCCATTGTTTCGCGTGCTGTGTGGCATGTGGCACCATCTTGTTGAAACCACATGTCATGCAAGTCAAGCTCTTCCAGTTTGGGCAAAAAAAAGTTTGGTATCATCGCACGGTAGCGCTCAACATTCACAGTAACGTTGTGATTCGCATCATCTTTGAAGAAATACGGCCCAATGATGCCGCCAGCCCATAATCCGCACCAACCGGTTGTTTTTTGTGGATGCATTGGTAGCTCTTGCAATGCTTCTGGCTGCTCTTCACTCCGAATACGGCAGTTTTGCTTGTTCACGTATCCATTCAACCAGAAATGAGCCTCGTCGCTGAACACAATTCTTCGATAAAAAAATTGGATCTTCATCTAACTTTTTAAGAGCCCATTCACCAAAAATTTGGCGTTGTGGTAGGTCGTTTGGCTTCAATTCTTGCACCAGCTGTATCTTATAAGGCTTCACACCCAAATCCTTCCGCAAAATTTTCCACGTAGTGGAGTAACAGAGGCCCAATTGCTGCGAACGGTGCCGAATCGATAACTCACGGTCATCAGCAACACTGGCCGATACGGCTGCGATATTTTCTTCAGTTCGCACTTCCAAAAATGTAAATTTGGTGCGAAATTTTTTTACAATAGCCCGAATAGAAGAAGCCTCAGTAGGTCGATTAAACTGACCATAAAATGGAAGAAGCGCGCGATGAACTTTCTTAACAGAGCACGCATTTTGGTAATAAAATTCAATAATTTGCAAGCGTTGTTCGTTTGTAAGACGATTCATGATTAAATTATAGACCAAACTGAAGATGTTTGACAGTGACACAAGATACAAAACGTGCGTGAGCTGTCAAAACTAGTGTTGCCAAAAAGATAATAGCAAAAAAATCACTCGTTATAATCCTGACGTATTTCGTATCTTTCGAATCTGTACGCAAAATAAAATATTAAACTTTGAATTTTGCTTAAAAAATTAAAGTAGCTGGCAGTTCAATTGGTACGGAACAAACTGCCATCCCTAAACAAGAGCGGCAAGCGGAACGTTTTTTTCCGCTGAGCTTTAACGCTGAAACGCCATCCCTAAACAAAAGCGGCAACGTTTTGTCAAAACGATAAAAGCAAGGCTATCAAACAAATAAATAAAGCAACCCTGATTATCTTAACAGCTGGACGGACAGCATTATTGTTTGTGACTTTTCTATTATATTAAAATAAAATAATTAAAGTTTTAAAAATGAGTTTTTTAGATAAGTTGGAAGGTTACTATAGCATATTGAAAATAGATTGCTACCTCTATTTTCGCTTCGCGAAATTTGCAGGAGTATATTTCAATATTAGAGAAATGGTTAAAACTTTGGAAAATTAAAGTTAATGAGCAAAAGTGTACTCACGTTACATTCACGCTGCGTAAACAAACATGTTCAGCTATCCAAATTAACAATTCACCTATTCCGCAGCAAAATGAAGTCAAGTACCTTGGTATTCATCTCGTCCGTAGGTTAACGTGAAAGTCTCACATAGATGCGAAAGTTATTCAGTTAAAGTTAAAAGCAGCGCAACTCAATTGGCTTATGGGCAGAAATTCGACATTGAAGCTGGATTGCAAACTTTTGTTATATAACGCAATTTTAAAGCCTATATGGTGCTATGGAATTCAATTATGGGGCACCGCCTCCGCTTCAAACGTTGAAAAAATTCAAAGGCGACAAAACAAAATTCTTCGAACAATTACCGCAGCTCCATGGTACGTAAAAAACTCACGAATTCATAAGGATCTCTGTGTTCCTCTTGTAAAAGACGAATTTTCAAATAATTTCGAAGGCCACTCTCGGTTGAGAAGGAGGGATACCCTTGCCACCATCAGAACATTAAATATGTGATTTTACCGATATTGACCGTGCAAAATAAAGCATTTTTGTCTAGTATTGACTGGACTTAATTAATTTTATGTATTTAGTATTAAGATTTGAATACTTATTGTTAGTTCACTTTGTGAAGATTCAATAAATAAATGAATGAAAAAAAAAATCCAATAAGAAATACGAATATTTTTTATTTGCTTATTTATTTTCCTTTTTTATATTTTTACTTCACTCTTTTGTTTACAATTATTTTCTTTTGCAACTTACTTCACTGTGAAACGCATTGTCAAAATTGGATTTTCCAATTGCAAAGCGTTGCCGCAGCGTTGTTTCGGTATGCTCCATACAAAATGTACGGACCTGAGAACTTTTGACAGCTAAAAAACGCATGCCGCTCTTGTTTAGAGATGGCTGAAAAAATTAAATTAAACCAATTGGAGCTGAAATGGTTCCGAACAAATTTAATTCTCTTTCTTGAGAAACGTCAAACTACATATAAAAAAAACATATTTCAGAACAAAAATCTTGTTCTGAAACTATCTTTATTGTACAATAATTAAAATGTATTCAAATATTCAAGAGTTTTTTTTTAAGTTTAATATTAAATTTTTTATGTTCTTGCCAAGTTTGTTTTGAGTGTATTTTTTGTCTTATTAAAACAGTTAAACAATTTTAAATAACAAATAACACTCTTTAGAGTTAAACCTTAAATGTGTTTTAATCACTTCTCCGTTTGTCTGTTTGTTTTGACATTGACTTACATTTTATTTATTTTTTTATTTCTTTATTTCACTTTTGCTTTCTTGAATAACAGCTTTTTTTCCTCCCCAGAAGCAGCAAAAATGTAAGCAAAATTATCAACATGCATTTTTTAAATATTTCTTATAAGATGATTAAAAAATTAAAAAAAAAAAAAAAAATTATAGCCGCAAGAGGAATACGATAAGAAAGCAAAGTGAAGTGTTACTTACAAAACCAATAAACCAATCTTACCAAAAATTATGTAAATAAGCAAAACTTAAGTACATACATGCATACGAGTACTTACAGTATCGAGCATAAAAAATGTAACGCGGTGTCATATAACCTGGCAAACCTTATTCGGATGCCAATAAATGGTAACCGATTCATTTCTTCTTTTGTTTTTAAGTAAACAAATTAACAACATTCTAAAAACTTTAAATTTCCTATTTAAAGCACTAGGAGCAACAAAAAAAAAAAAAAAAAAAAAAAAAATACACCTATTAAAATAGTAGTAAATAAGAATTCTTGATCCTATTTGCTTTGCCCTTTATTTAATTCAATATTTGCAAATAATTCGTACAGCTCGTTGTAAATAAGAAATATTAGTTACTAAAACGGCAGTGGGTCAATAATGTCGTGACCTTTAAAATTTTCCGCCTCCCAATTAAAGTGGCAGCACTGCTCCTGTCAACAGAATCCTGTTCAAATTTGAAAAAACCGCATTATTGACTTTGTTATTTGGCTGCCATTGAGTTTAACATCCAGCTTGAGCCGAAAGGGGTTTTTTATTGCCTAGTTCATTTTCAGTAATAAGCAAGCTAATACAAGCTATCAAATTATCAAAAATAAGTGTAGAAGGAACACTTTCAAAAATCACTCACCTGTAGTGCAATTCACTAACTTTTAATGATTTTGAAAAGAGCATAAGTTAACGCGAGCTATTGTGGTTTGCACTAACGCTTATGAGATTCACTAACTTATTCTTAACACCTCTGGTTGTATGTTAAAAAAAATTTGAAATAATGTGGCAGCTTTGTTAAAAATAAAGAAAACCTCAAAGAGGAACAGAAAAAACTTTTTTTTTTTTAGCGAATTGCATTACTGGTGCAAGAAGCTTCTAAACAGATTCCAGTTGGTAACACACAAGTCTGGCATAGAAGGCTTTCCAGTCTAACTTTATTTTTGATTTCACAAAGAAATAAATTTAGACGAAAACTTCAACATTCAAATAATTACTCAGAAAGATTTATTATTACATCCAAGGTGCATTAACGTACACACGGTGGCAGCACTAGAGCAAAATTACAACAATACAACAAAAATAGACATGTGGTAAGCTATGTTTATCAAAAATATTTGTAACTATTTTCACAATTATAAACCTTTTCATAATTATAAATTATATTTATTTGAATTATTTTTATGTTCACAAAATAATTTGTATATGTTTAATTCACAATAAAACACTAAATTCACTTTCAAAAATGTAAACAATACATTTGACATGATGGCTTACTAACGAGTGATTTTTTCGCTATTATCTTTTTGGCAACACTAGTTTTGACAGCTCACGCACGTTTTGTATCTTGTGTCACTGTCAAACATCTTCAGTTTGGTCTATAATTTAATCATGAATCGTCTTACAAACGAACAACAACGCTTGCAAATTATTGAATTTTATTACCAAAATGCGTGCTCTGTTAAGAAAGTTCATCGCGCGCTTCTTCCATTTTATGGTCAGTTTAATCAACCTACTGAGGCTTCTATTCGGGCTATTGTAAAAACATTTCGCACCAAATTTACATTGTTGGACATTAAACCACCAACACGCTTACGTAGAGTGCGAACTGAAGAAAATATCGCAGCCGTATCGGCCAGTGTTGGTGATGACCGTGAATTATCGATTCGGCGCCGTTCGCAGCAATTGGGCCTCTGTTACTCCACTACGTGGAAAATTTTGCGGAAGGATTTGGGTGTGAAGCCTTATAAGATACAGCTGGTGCAAGAACTGAAGCCAAACGACCTACCACAACGCCAATTTTTTTGTGAATGGGCTCTTGAAAAGTTAGATGAAGATCCAATTTTTTATCGAAGAATTGTGTTCAGCGATGAGGCTCATTTCTAATTGAATGGATACGTGAACAAGCAAAACTGCCGTATTTGGAGTGAAGAGCAGCCAGAAGCATTGCAAGAGTTACCAATGCATCCACAAAAAACAACCGTTTGGTGCGGATTATGGCCTGGCGGCATCATTGGGCCGTATTTCTTCAAAGATGATGCGAATCACAACGTTACTGTGAATGGTGAGCGCTACCGTGCGATGATAACAAACTTTTTTTTGCCCAAAATGGAAATGCTTGACTTGCATTACATGTGGTTTCAACAAGACAGTGCCACATGCCACACAGCACGCGAAACAATGGACCAATTGAGAGGCGAGTTCGGTGAACAGTTTATTTCACGCTTGGGACCAGTCAATTGGCTGCCCAGATCGTGCGATTTAACGCCTCTAGACTATTTTTTGTGGGGCTATGTTGAGGCTAATGTCTATAGCGACAAGCCCGCTTCGATTGACGCACTGGAAGCCAACATTGCCAACATTATTCGTGAGATACCGGCCGAAATGTTGGAAAGAGTGTGCCAAAATTGGACTAAGCGGATGGACCATTTGAGGCGCAGCCGCGGCCAACATTTACATGAAATAATCTTCAAACATTAATTTATATCGACCCAACTATCGATCCAAATAAATATTTCATGCATTTTTCTGAATTTTAAGTGTTTTTTTTTAAATTTCCGATAGCTCTTATAAAATCACCCATTATATATATATATATAAATATATATATATATATATATATATATATATATATATATATATATATATATATATATATATATATATATATATATATATATATATATATATATATATATATATATATATATATATATATATATATATATATATATATATATATATATATATATATATATATATGTATGTATGTATATATATTTTTTTTTTTTGAGTACTATTTAATAACTAAATTAGTTAATTTTTGTTATTTAAATATTTGATCTCGTTTAGGTAAATATGTCTTATTTTTGCAGCTAAAGATTGGTTTGTGTTATATAAAAAATTTAACAGTATTTACTTTTAATATTTCGATAACAATTTGTTATCATCGTCAGGAAAGTTAATATGTTATTAAAAAATTTTTCAAATTGAAAAATTTTTTTTTTCAAATTGAAAAAACTAAATTTTTTTAAAAAAATATTACTTTTCCTGACGATGATAACAAATTGTTATCGAAATATTGAAAATAAATATTGTTAGATTTTATAATATATAACACAAACGGATCTTTAGCAGCAAAAGTAAGAAATATATTAAATTAATTAATAGTTGAATTTGTAGTAATAATGCCTGGAATGCCTAGAATAAAAGTGTAAATATTGAAGTATGTATTTATAAAAAATAATAAATAAATTAATTAAGATGTAATGATCTTCAAGCTTGAGGTCTTTTTTATAAAAATTTTTAAAAAATTGGTTATTTAATTCAATATTTCGTCTTCCTTCAGAATACTTCTTCAGGAATATTTTTTTTTTAAATTTTTTTGTTTACAAATTAAATTAAATTATTATTAAAAAAAAAATTTGCTGAAGAAATCTTCCAAAGGAAGACGAAATATTGAATTAAATAAACCGTTTTTTTTAAAAAATTTTATAAAAAAGACCTCAAGCTTGAAGATCATTACATCTTAATGTAAGAAAAAGGTCGAAAAATTAGGATAAAGAAAAAATAAATAAAAAAAAAATAAATTCTCAATGTACTGTCTCATAAGAAATACTTCAGTTACGAGTATACTTGAAACTAGCTATAAAAATATAACATTTGTAAGTAGTTGTGAGTTCGAGTCCAATATAACAATAATTGCTGTGAAACAATAAGACCAAAGAAGAACAGAAAAAATAATTGAATACCGTATAGCTGGGGGGACAATTAGCTGTTTCATAGTCGCTACACTACTCATCAGCACCCGATGGGATTCGAACTCGGGATCATGAGAACATGATGTATTTATAACACGGCCGCTTAGCCAACTCTTTAATTATTCTTACGTTAATGTTGGCCACATATTGATCACATATATTCAATTGTTATAACCCCAGTTGTTTGTACAGGTCGTATTGTTGCACAGCAATTATTGTTATAATTAAAAATAATCCTTCTTCTTGACTGAAGTTGGACTCGAACTCACAACTACTTAGTTAATATCATACATATGTATATAACTAAAAGTTCACTGAATAATGATTTACATAACATTTATATTTTAAATACCCAATTTGCTCTATTAAAAAACACGGTTTATTTGTTATTCGAAAATCAGACATTTAAAAAAAAACCGGTCTAATAATAATCGTTCAATCACTGTAGTAAAAATATTAATTAGTTTTTTTTTTCGCCTGACCATAAAAACCCCGAAGGATATTTTTTTGCAAATGAAAAGGTTTTCCCGAATTATACTGTTTTGCAAATAATATTTTTTTTTTATGCAAGACACTGTTAATGCGCAAATTGTAATGATTCATATACGAGTACATATCGCTACTTTATTGCAACATAGTCATATCTCAAAAAATGAGCTTTTAGAATAAACTTGTTAACAATACTACCTTTTATATTGTGCCCAAAATTTATTCAAATTACTTTGAAACTGTTTCCTTTAGGCCAGTGGTGCCCACAAGTTTTATATGGAAGAGTAAACACCAATACATTTAAGAAAAACTATTTTTATTTAATATTTTTTGTTCTAAAAAGCAAAACATGTACAAAAATAAAATTCACATTGATAATCGCTGTCGTAAATGTTTACCAACAAAACATGTGAAAGTGTTGTTGCTTTGCTGTTGTGTGTGTGCAGTGAAAAATGGCAAAAAAATATATATAATTGTTTGTGTATTTTTCATTGCTAGTGCTGAGCGCAGTATTTGTGTACTAAAGAGCACAGCCCTAGAGCTAACCGCAGTTACAAAAACACTTGAGCATCAAGGGCATAGGCCTGGGCGCACTTGCTCTAAGCGCAGTTACAAAAATACTTAAGCATCAAGCGCATAGGCCTGGGCACACTTGCTTTAGGTGATATTTTCTAAAAAAATTCTAAGACTTGTATGAAAGCAAAAAATGTAAAATGTGTTTTTCTTGAAACAAGCTTTTTTTTAGTTATGACTATGTTGCAATAAAGGAGCGATATGTATATGAGGTAATCTAAGAAAGTTCATCTAAAGAAAGAAAAAAAAACGGCATTATTAAATATTTTGCAAATATTTTATTATGAACGTTGTTAATACTTGTAGTTACACATGTTTATTTTTTTGTTTTGTTTTTGTTTTGCGTTTGACGCAAACAAGCGTAAAATTTAAATTAAATGGTTTTGAATTATTTCCACAAACTTTTATCTATAAAGATTAGATAAAGTTTATTAAACTTTTTATACAAAGAAAACTAAAAATAATTAAGACCTCAAGCAGCACAATAAATCTAGAATTTATCTTAAAATTTATTTGGTTTTATTATTCAAAACACTAAAGACTTTAGTAACGAACTTTAAAGATTGAAATCTAAAGACTAAAGCAATGAACTTCCTTAACATACGATTATCAGCCAGCCAGCATCCATTCATCCATCCATCCAACCAATCCAACCCATTTAAGTTTATTTTTCTACAATTAAGACTTTAATCTTTTTGCTCTTTCATCAGTTCATTCGTGCGTTCAAAATGTGAGTTTTTAATTGATTTTAGTACAAAGTTTCTAATACTCGTATATTGTTTTATTGTTTAATATTTTATTAAGCCTCTACATACATACACACATAGATACATACATAAGTAGGTAAGTATGTGTGTACTCGTATGTTTGTATGTGTATTCTTTTAGTTTGCAAATATTTATTATTGGTATTTAATATTGCTTAGTATAAAGTTTATTGTGCTGGCACGGTCAAATGATCAGTTTATTATTGTTTCAATAACTTTTATTTTACGTTTATGTTTTTCATTTTCCATTTGTTTTTTTCTTTTTTTTTTTTGTGATTTTATTAATGCGCATGAACACATCCCTGTTGGGGTAAAATGTTTATGGGTTGGCTAGATATTAAGTTGAGGAAAAAACCCAAAGACAGAAATTAGTTAAGTCCTCAAAAATGTCTTCAGCTGTCGTCTAACTTAACAGGTAAAATGATTTATGATTTAATTCACTTTCTGCGCAGTAAAGTCAAATTTAGTTAACTAAATTAATAGTTAATTGCACAATTTCTTGTTGTATCCCTCCTCAGCATAGAAAACAAGGAATTATCTATATTATAGCCGTGTAATTTTATTGGCGTCAAATTAATCGTTGTAGTTCTTGGAAGCTAGATTTTAGTCGCTAATTTGCTGACGTACTTAGTATATCAATAATGTTTTTTTTATTTTTTTTTATAGCGAGTTCGGACATGTGAGACAATATTCGATTATTGAACAATTTTTGTATTTTTTTCCATAAAAATTTGAAATAGAAAAAATTCATTGATGGGTGATTTTATAAGAACTATCGGAAATTAAAAAAAAAAAAAACGCATAAAATTCAGAAAAATGCATGAAATATTTATTTGGATCGATAGTTGGGTCGATATAATTTAATGTTTGAAGATTATTTCAGGCAATAATTGGCCGCGGCTGCGCCTCAAATGGTCCATCCGCTTAGTCCAATTTTGGCATACTCTTTCCAACATTTCGGCCGGTACGAATAATGTTGGCAATGTTGGCTTCCAGTGCGTCAATCGAAGCGGGCTTGTCGCTATAGACATTAGCCTTAACATAGCTCCACAAAAAATAGTCTAGAGGCGTTAAATCGCACGATCTGGGCGGCCAATTGACTGGTCCCAAGCGTGAAACAAACTGTTCACCGAAATCGCCTCTCAATTGGTCCATTGTTTCGCGTGCTGTGTGGCATATGGCACCGTCTTGTTGAAACCACATGTCATGCAAGTCAAACTCTTCCATTTTGGGCAAAAAAAAGTTTGTTATCATCGCACGGTAGCGCTCACCATCCACAGTAACGTTGTGATTCGCATCATCTTTGAAGAAATACGGCCCAATGATGCCGCCAGCCCATAATCCGCACCAAACGGTTGTTTTTTGTGGATGCATTGGTAGGTCTTGCAATGCTTCTGGCTGCTCTTCACTCCAAATACGGCAGTTTTGCTTGTTCACGTATCCATTCAACCAGAAATGAGCCTCGTCGCTGAACACAATTCTTCGATAAAAAAGTGGATCTTCATCTAACTTTTCAAGAGCCCATTCACCAAAAATTTGGCGTTGTGGTAGGTCGTTTGGCTTCAATTCTTGCACCAGCTGTATCTTATAAGGCTTCACACCCAAATCCTTCCGCAAAATTTTCCACGTAGTGGAGTAACAGAGGCCCAATTGCTGCGAACGGCGCCGAATCGATAATTCACGGTCATCACCAACACTGGCCGATACGGCTGCGATATTTTCTTCAGTTTGCACTCTACGTAAGCGTGTTGGTGGTTTAATGTCCAACAATGTAAATTTGGTGCGAAATTTTTTTACAATAGCCCGAATAGAAGCCTCAGTAGGTCGATTAAACTGACCATAAAATGGAAGAAGCGCGCGATGAACTTTCTTAACAGAGCACGCATTTTGGTAATAAAATTCAATAATTTGCAAGCGTTGTTCGTTTGTAAGACGATTCATGATTAAATTATAGACCAAACTGAAGATGTTTGACAGTGACACAAGATACAAAACGTGCGTGAGCGGTCAAAACTAGTGTTGCCAAAAAGATAATAGCAAAAAAATCACTCGTACAGTTGCTGCAGTTAGCGTGACTGACTCTTAATTCCAAAATAGCTTCTTTGCATAAAAAAGGAAAATTTTAGAGTTCTAAGCATTTTTGTAGAACTGAAGTGTTTCTACTGTCTTATTTTTTTTTTTAATTACATAAGTGTACAACTTTGCTTCCGCCGATTCTTTTGTCGAAATTCAAGGCTTTTTTTGTAAAAAATTGGCTATAAAGAGTAGGGACGAAACGATATCAGTAGGGCATGAAACTTATACTCGATACGGTATCGATATCTACTCGGTATCGAATAAAAAGCATCGATACATACTTGTATCGGTTGATTTCTTCTTAATATTAGTGGCAGGGAAAAACGGATGGAGCCAATATTTAAAATCCTCGTTATAGGCTTGATCTTGTGATCCACTGGCTGAAATTGAGGTGTTTTACTTAGCATCATAGCAATTCTGCTGCTACATTCACCCAATAGTTTGTCTTGTAGCTGTCTGACACATTCAATGGAGGAAGAAAAACTTTTTAGCTTGGATGTAAGACAATAATCTTCGACCAAGTCACATACTCGTAATTCTAAAGTGACAAATTCGAATGGTTTTAGTAACTTCACTATCTAAATATTTTAGTATCTCAAGATCGTGACCCAATCTTACCGTCATTTTTATGAAGTGAAACCATACATCCGATTTTGATGTCTCATTTGCATGCACGGATTGCATGGATTTATTTTACAAAAACTTTGAAAACAACTAAAATTATGCTAAAAATGCTGACCAACTAAGTTTTTTTTACCTGTTAACAAGAAAATAGTATTTCTAACCGATACTAGTAGTTTTGACCGATACCTACTTGGTACTCGATAGAAAAGAATCAATACCAAAAGTAACGAGTGATTTTTTTGCTATTATCTTTTTGGCAACACTAGTTTTGACAGCTCACGCACGTTTTGTATCTTGTGTCACTGTCAAACATCTTCAGTTTGTTCTATAATTTAATCATGAATCGTCTTACAAACGAACAACGCCTGCAAATTATTGAATTTTATTACCAAAATGCGTGCTCTGTTAAGAAAGTTCATCGCGCGCTTCTTCCATTTTAATCAGTCAGTTTAATCGACCTACTGAGGCTTCTATTCGGGCTATTGTAAAAAAATTTCGCACCAAATTTACATTGTTGGACATTAAACCACCAACACGCTTACGTAGAGTGCAAACTGAAGAAAATATCGCAGCCGTATCGGCCAGTGTTGGTGATGACCGTGAATTATCGATTCGGCGCCGTTCGCAGCAATTGGGCCTCTGTTACTCCACTACGTGGAAAATTTTGCGGAAGGATTTGGGTGTGAAGCCTTATAAGATACAGCTGGTGCAAGAATTGAAGCCAAACGACCTACCACAACGCCAAATTTTTGGTGAATGGGCTCTGAAAAGTTAGATGAAGATCCACTTTTTTATCGAAGAATTGTGTTCAGCGACGAAGCTCATTTCTGGTTGAATGGATACGTGAACAAGCAAAACTGCCGTATTTGGAGTGAAGAGCAGCCAGAAGCATTGCAAGAGCTACCAATGCATCCACAAAAAACAACCGTTTGGTGCGGATTATGGGCTGGCGGCATCATTGGGCCGTATTTCTTCAAAGATGGTGCGAATCACAACGTTACTGTGAATGGTGAGCGTTACCGTGCGATGATAACAAACTTTTTTTTTGCCCAAAATGGAAGAGCTTGACTTGCATGACATGTGGTTTCAACAAGACGGTGCCACATGTCACACAGCACGCGAAACAATGGACCAATTGAGAGGCGAGTTCGGTGAACAGTTTATTTCACGCTTGGGACCAGTCAATTGGCTGCCCAGATCGTGCGATTTAACGCCTCTACACTATTTTTTGTGGGGCTATGTTGAGGCTAATGTCTATAGCGACAAGCCCGCTTCGCACTGGAAGCCAACATTGCCAACATTATTCGTGAGATACCGGCCGAAATGTTGGAAAGAGTATGCCAAAATTGGACTAAGCGGATGGACCATTTGAGGCGCAGCCGCGGCCAACATTTGCATGAAATAATCTTCAAACATTAAATTATATCGACCTAAATATCGATCCAAATAAATACAAACAATTAAGTTTTTTATTCGCTATTTAAGCTTCTAACATTTATACCAGTAAAAAATTATAAATAGCTTGTTTTCTATGTTTCCCAGCTATCTATATGTCGACATTTCATAGGAACTACCCTAATCATCAGTAGACTTTGGAAATTTTTGAAAAATATTCTCAAACATTCAACTTTATATCCCAACAATTCAAATAAATTGCTGAGAATTTAAAAAGAGCATTTTTCTTTTTAAATTCTCAGCAATTTATTTGAATTGTTGGGATATAAAGTTGAATGTTTGAGAATATTTTTCAAAAATTTCCAAAGTCTACTGATGATTAGGGTAGTTCCTATGAAATGTCGACATATAGATAGCTGGGAAACATAGAAAACAAGCTATTTATAATTTTTTACTGATCCAAATAAATATTTCATGCATTTCTCTGAATTTTATGTGTTTTTTTTTATAAATTTCCGATAGTTCTTATAAAATCACCCATTAGAAGCTTGTGAATTGAAGAAGTATTTGCCCCAAAATAAATACAAAATCATACGAAATTCATTGTAGTAATGAAGTATTCGTTTCAAGTGATTGATTTCTGTGCGATTTAGGTTATTGACTTCTTTGTTTTATTTAAAAAATAATAATTATTTATAAAGATGCCAATAAAAATAATAAATTAAACTAAAAGTCATTCTTCTGCTCCAGTTTAAACAGATCGATCTGCATTTTTCGGTTTCGGTTATTCAATGAGATTTTCGTTAACAAGTTTTTAAATTTTATAAAAAAAAAAAAAAAAAAAAAAATCTGCTTAGACGAGTTAAAAGTTGTTTAAATATTGCATAAACAAATACGTTTGTACATATGTGCACTTAAATACTCTGTGTGCTTTTACCACTCGATTGTACATACATTTGCGTAGTTTCTGTGTCATATCTTGACTATTCTTTTTTTTTTTGGTTTCTGCTTTTAAGCAGCAGCAGTAGCAGCTGCAAACTAGTTAATGCAACTAAAAATTGGCAAAAATTTATAATAGCCTTGTATCGGGTGATTCATTGTAAGGTTTGATTTTCAATTGACTTTTTTTTTTATGGATAACTTATGACTCTTATCAAACTGCTTTGTTGTTTTTGTTCAGTATTGTTTGGCAAAACATCATGACAAGACTCACATCACAACAGCTTCTCGGAATTGTTCATCTGTATTATGAAAAACCTTGTTCCATGAGAAAAGTTTTTCATGCGACTTGGGGAACTAACAGTGCGCATAATCTAACCACTGACTATTGCCAATACCATTCGCAAATTTGACTTTCAGTTTAAATTAGTGTTTAATATTTGACCGTTTCAGCACATAGTGAAGAGAATATAGCAGCTGATTCGTTGCGAATCCATTCGTTGTCGTTTTCAACAGCTTAGTCTATCGTATTCAACTATTTTGCGTACTTTACCTGAAGACCTTGACCTAATATTATATAAAATGTGAGTTACGTGAGAGCTTAAGCTATCACAGAATGTGAAATAAGATTGACGGCCTTATTTGATAATAAACCAACTCCGCTGGGTTAATTACTCACGACTCACCAGCACCCCGTATGGGTTAAGAGACTTCTACAATTCGCAACTATTGTCATAAACTTGTATCCTAATAGACAAACCTCTTGCTAAAGAACTAGGGTCTTCTAATCATTCCTGTATGCAATTTCCCAGCCAGTTAATGGAAGACAAAACTTTCTGACTTGATAGGCCAAAGTCTTTAACCAACTCACCTGTCTAATCATCACCCCTTGTTGCCTACAGTACAAAGGGGTTACTCTCTATTGCGAAGCGAACGTAAGTTCAATGTGAAAGGTAAATGCGACAAGAGTATAACTAGTTTGAAAATTAACACTGGTACCCCAAAATAAACAATAACCAAGAACAATGAAATAAAATGCGCGAAATGGAAAAATGAAATACGAAAGGAAAATGCGAAATCGCAATACAGGGTAACAATTCTTTGATAACGAACCATTTTTCTTTCGCATCGCAATAAAAAGCGAGCCTCCAGGTATCTGTTGAAAGACAACAGCATCTGCGGTGTTATTAGCCCCCTAAAACAGGCATGTACTAAAGTTATTAGGGAAACTAATTCCCCTTCCTGCGACTTTAGGTTTAAACTGCAGCCAGAATGTTTTAGCCAAGACAGGCACCTCAACCATATAAGTAAATGTATCAGCCAAAGAGGCGTCATCGTCCCCACATGAAGTCGATACTTAAGTTCAAGAACTCGTCATCGTCATCATCCTCAGATAGGTGGATAATTTTGTCTGGAATTTCATCTTTGTCTTCCCCCTTCTACCTCTTTTTCCTCGTCTTTGTCTTCTTCAAAGGTTTTTTTATACCATAAACAAATTTCAGGTGGATTAAAAAAAAAAAATTCGAACTAAAGCATTAAACACATTGAAGCCAGCAAACAACCGACTTCAATATGTCAAATATAAAAAACATGCAATTAAATGCGAACGTTTATTTTGACTACAGCAAGACTACACGAGTGCAGGTGGTTGTCCAAGCTGATTTTTTGGCGCACTTGAATTAAAATAATTTCAATTTTTTTTTTTAATACAAAATAAAAAAAAGGGTGACCAATGTATAAAAAAAATATGTATTAAAAAAATTTTGCTCTTGGAAATATTTTACTTTATAATACCTATAACATAATAAAAGAATAAAATTTAAATGGGGTTTTAAATAAATTAAAAAATTTATTTGTCCTACTGTTAAATATGTGCATACATAATTATCGTCAAAATAAAAATTTCTTTCTTAATTTTTTTTCTTAAGAAGGATTTTTTACAATACAAATTTGCTGTGATCAATAATTATTGATTGAAGAAGACAAGAAAAATAATAATCAAATCTTTAGCTGGGGGACAACTAGCTGTTTCGTAGTCGCTACACTACTCATCAGCACCCACTGGGATTTGAACTGATGAGTAGTGTAGCGACTACGAAACAGCTAGTTGTCCCCCAGATAAAGATTTGATTATTATTTTTCTTGTCTTCTTCAATCAATAATTATTGATCACAGCAAATTTGTATTGTAAAAAATCCTTCTTAAGAAAAAAAATTAAGAAAGGAAAAATTGAACTAAAAACCTGTTGTACATATGTACAAACCAAACAATTTTTAATTTAAATAATTATAAAAGTTCAACAAAAATTTAACAAATTAATAAAAATTCCTAATTTTATAAAAGAACTAGTAAAGCGCCAAATAGACTACACAAACAGCTTACCAAACATGCCACAACGTTTGTACGTTTGTACCAACATGTAGCGTTGTAAAAAGGGGTGTTTGATTGTTTGTACAAATATTTGAAGCATGTTTGCATGATGTTTGTGCAAACATCTTGAATGTTTGTGTTGCCTAACGCAAAATTTTGTCATTTCAAAGAAAATTTTGCAGAATGAAGTGGTGGAGGAAGAGGCACACAAAATGAAGCATGAACAAGTTTTCTTGTTTGAATTTTTAGTATTGTATTAAAGTTTACCTTCTTTGTAGAAATTAAACAAACAATTAAGTTTTTTATTCGCTATTTTTAGCTTCTACCATTTATACCAATAAAAATTATAAATAGCTTGTTTTCTATGTTTCCCAGCTATCTATATGTCGACATTTCATAGGAACTACCCTAATCATCAGTAGACTTTGGAAATTTTTGAAAGATATTCTCAAACATTCAACTTTATATCCCAACAATATAAATAAATTGTTGAGAAAGGTGTAAAGAAATGTTAGAGAGGTGTATAAATGAAAAGGCTTGTTTTTTGTGTTTTGACAGGTATTATTAGAGCATTTTTCTTTTAAATTCTCAACAATTTATTTATATTGTTGGGATATAAAGTTGAATGTTTGAGAATATCTTTCAAAAATTTCCAAAGTCTACTGATGATTAGGGTAGTTCCTATGAAATGTCGACATATAGATAGCTTGGAAACATAGAAAACAAGCTATTTATAATTTTTATTGGAAATTAAACAAAAATAAATAAAATATTGAAACAGTATCTTAAGAAATAGAGGGTAAAACAAATTATAAAATGTAATGTAAACTTCATATGGCGAGCAAATTGCCGCAACATAATCGCCATCTACTCTCATTGAAAAGAAAAAAAAAATATTGATTAACTTGTGTTTGTATTTGTACCGTTTATGTACAAATGGAAAGCGCGTTTTTGTCGAAAAGTTAGTTTATTTGTGCCTTTACATACATACCAGCTGATTTTACTTCATTTGTGAGTAGTTTTAATTGAATATCTTTGACGAAAAATTTTACAATTTATATAACTTTTTCTTTCTCAAGTGGAATAATTTTTGTCTACATTTTGAAAAATTCGATATAAAGTTTCAATTCTTTAACATTTTTCTCATCATAGATCAGAAAATATATCCGATTATATTTTCAACATTTAAGACCCACAAAAACTTTTTTAATTACGTTGCTTCTTTTAGCCTTTAAGGCATTTTTTTAGAGAGAACTTTTTAATAAAGGATTGATATAAATAGAATTCGTTCTGTAAAACAATGAAATTGCAGGAGGTCACACTAAAATATACTGCTATTCAAACGAATTTTTGTTGCTGCCGTGTTCAAAATATTTCAGTAGTCGCCTACTGTAGTAGTCGCCGATTGCAGCTTTTGCTGTCGTGAAGTTGTGAAGCCTGCTGTAGTCTATGTGTTTAAAGCTTAACATAAACAAATGCCGCAATACGGGTCTTCTAATAAGTCTCTATTTTCACCCCTCATTCTCAGAATCGACCTAACTTTTGCTAACTAGAATTTTTTCCACAGAGTAATGCAAACTTTCCATTAATTTAATCAGAAAATTGAACTTCCCGGATTTATTTATCATAGAGCTGTAAGTGTTTTATTTAAAACTATAAAGCACACCACACGATGAATCACCCATTATTTAGTTTTCAGTTTCGATTTATGAAAATAAAAATAAACTATTTTAGAAAAATAGAAACTTAATGGTATTGTAAAATAATTAATTTTGTAGAAAAGAAGTGTTTCACTAATGGACAGACTTTTAAAATGTCTTTTTTTTATAAATTGACTTTTTAGAAAAACAATAAATTATAAGAAAAGCAACTCATAAAGAATTTACTATTTCATAAGCTTTTATTATATTCGAAAATTTTCACTTTGTCAGGGTTGTTTGCTTATAAAAGCAACGAAACGAAATTTGTTTATGTTGCTGAAGCTAGTATCTGGTGTGGCTGCGTTGAAATGTTTTGTTGTTGTCTTGTGCCAACACAAAATTGCCTGTGGGGCACTAACTCTTTTCATTCACGGCTTGGCTAGCAATTAGATTAAAGCAATATAGTTTGTTTTTCTTTTTTTTCTTCTAATAAAACTTAAACATTTAACACTGTTATGAGTCTACACTTCATTCAGTTGCCTGCAAATGGGCAGCTGCCGCCGTTTAAAATTACCAACAGCTTCGTGTTTATCTCGTTTTAGTTGCGAGGTGTTATGTTGTAAACATTAAAAGTAATTGTATAAGATCATAGATACTAGTGTATGTAGTAAGGAAATTTATTTAACTTTAAACTAAATTCTTGTCTTCACATATCTCTACGAGTAATTCCAAATAAAGGGGTAATAAAGGTGCATTAACGTCTAGAAGGTGGCAGCACTAGACCAAGATTACCACAATACATCAAAAACATGGATATATGCAAATATTTGTAATTATAAACAGCTTGTTTTTTATGCTTCTCCTAGCTGTCTACATTTCATAGGCGCTACCCTAAGCATCAGTAGACTTGGAAACTTTTGAAAGTTATTCTCAAACATTGGAAAATATTGTTACGAGTTTTGAACAATTTTTGACGCACTGAGCGAGAGGCCGTTGGTCTGGTTGTTGTAAATGTGCATGTGCTTTCGCACAAGGAACGTAAAGCTAAAAATGTGATACACGGGCAAACAAACATACATGATTTGGGGAACGCAGAGTTGCAAGTGGAGCAGCCACTAATTATTTTGTTGTTGTTGTTGTGTTGTTTTTGTTCTGCAGGCATTTTAATTTCGCAATTATAAAGGGTGGTTAAATTTCAAGGGCCGATGTTGATTTTGAATAAAACACAAACTATTTAGGAAATTATTGTAATTTTATTTTATTATGATATATTGGTATTATTCAATTATGTATGGAACAAAATATCGGCCAAATAATTGTGCGTTGGAGTGTGGAATTATAATGAATGGTGAATGGCAGACGATTATTGACGATCATATTATATATGAGGTTTCTCATATATCTTCTCTCCATTCGTTGAAAAAACTAAATGGAGATCAACTCTTCAATTCTTACAAATAAAAATTACGATTTTATGATGAAACAGAACTACACTGAAAAATATTTGCTTCATATTTCCAATGAACCCCATTCATTAGATAATTTTCATTAACCGAATGAAAAATTACGTTCCATGAATGAAGATTCACAGCATTAATGAAAATATTCATTAAAATTGATTCATTAGTTTTCATAATTTCATTAGAAAATTTCATTGGATTTGTTATAAACAATTTTTGAAGGCTGGGTACAAAATTTTAGAGATTTATTAAAAGTGAGATAATAAATATATTATAACTATTAACTAAATGACAAAGGAAATTATTTTATACATTATTTACTGTGTAAAAAATTATTTTATCAATAGTTTTTTAGTTGTTATGAAAATGTTCATTATATTAACTAAACTTTTCATTAGAATTCATAAACTACCCTCATTTTAAGTACCTACATAGTTGAAATCAAAAGCAAAGAGATGGGCTCTTCTTTGGTTTTTCGCTTAAAGGAATATTTATTCTGTTACAAATGCAACAACAAAGTCACACTTAATTTTTCCCTTAGCCTTCGTTGTGAACAATTATGTATTTATACTATAGATTCTATAGCCAAAGCAAACGTTTTGTTTTTGCACGCAACGGGACTTTTTTTTTTGTTCTTCAAAAAGCAAAACATCACAAGTTTCCAAAAGCAGAAGCAAACGTTTAAAAAAATAAATGAGTTTGCTGCAGTTCATTGTTTAAAATGATTTTGAAGTCAATAGACAAAGTTTATGAAGTTTATGAAAAATAAAATATACTTAATTATCCAAAATGTCTACATATGTAACATTACATATTATTTTTTCAGTTATTTTGTGTTGAATTAAAATGTTTTGATTTTGAATTAAAATATTTTGATTTCCTTTTTAATGTATTAATATTATTAATTTTATTTTGCATTATAATTAAAACAATAAAAAATTATTTTATGCTTAATATAAAAAAAATTGTTTAGTTTCTTTTCAGTAGCACAATTCTAATGAAAAAAGGTCATTAGAATAATGAAACTCCTCCTTAAACTAATGATTTTATTTCATTAGAATGAAGAAAATTTTTCACCAAATTGGTGAAGATTTTTATTGGTTCAACGAATTTATTCATTAAAATAGTGAAAATATTTCATAAAAATAATGTAACACATTCATTAGCCTAATGAACAAATAACGTTAACCTAATGATTTTTTTCATTGTTTTAATGAAAAGTATTCATAAATATTATGATTTATGCTTCATTAAATTAATGAAGTTTTCATTAATCCAACGAATGTATTCATTAAATAATTTTTAATGAAAGAAGATTCATTAGTCCAATGAAGGCCATCATTGGCCGAAAAATAATGAAAATTTTCATTAGATTAATGTCAAAATTCATTATATTAATGAAGGAATTATTTTCAGTGTAGGGCATGACGTTTTTCTCCATACAATATGGCATAAAATAACGCCAGAGAATGCGGTCGTAAAATAGAATCTATTTTATTTTGGCAGCGATTTTTCTTATGCTCTCACTTTGAAGCAGAAAAGCTTTCAACAATATTACCACACTTTTAGTAAATTTCATACATTTTGTAAACAAAACCAAAGCTTCAAAAGCTTTACTGTGAGGAAAAATTAAAATAAAAGAAAAAGCTTTTTTTATCTAACAAAAAAGAAGATTAAATGACAGTTTGTGAAGTTACAGCCGTCGTTTCAATTATGTGCCTGTTTTCTCTGAGAGTCGATTTTGCTTGAAGTTGCGGACGTATTCTGTTTCATCATTTTTTCTTTAATTTGAATGAGAAAAAGTACTTTCTGTGAGAAATAAATTCCGAGAGAAATAAATTTCAAGAGAAATAAATTCCGTGAGAAATAAATTCCGAGAGAAATAAATTCCCTGAGAATATTCACAGTTGGGCTGTATATGAATTAAGATAATTTCCCGATTTTTATGTTATTAACAACTAATATTGGGCGTTTTGTTTGCATCCCCCTTTATTTCGTTCCACTTTATAAGGCAACTTTTGAACTTTTTTTTTAGTGATTAAACACCCAATACTTTAGTCGTATTAAAGAGCAAACTTTTGCTTATATTAAATAAAGTAATTGATTGGCTTTTATTAAATAAAGTGGCTCAAGAATTTTACTTGCATATTTTTTAATACTTGTACATATAAATACATACATATATATTAAATATGCACTTACGCCCGCTGAATAATCACTCGTTAGCGTTATTACATACTCGCTACTCATATTTGAAAGAATGTGAGTAAACAGAAATACTTCAGCTGTTGCAACTAAAGATAAATTATCGCAACATCAAATTTATTATGCTAAATAGCCGTTTAAATAAAAACAAGCAAAAAAAAAACTTAAAAAAATTTTAAAATAATTGCTTTTTAAATCAATAAAATTAATGCTGCATCATCAAATCGTATATATGTATGTGTGTACGTCTGTATGAATATATTTTTATATGTATGTATGTAGAATAATTTGTTTAGTAAACATGATGTTAATAAATTTAAATTCGCTGTTTTCATTTCAGTTAATTGTTCAAGATGTTATTAAATAATTTAGCACAATAAATAAAATAAAGATTGATTTTAAAAATCTCTTATAATTATTAGTTGAAAAATTGCCTCCCAAAAGTGTCAACTAATAAAAATTTTCTCTGGAGTCCAGATTCAGAGAATTCAATAAAAATAGTACACAAGCCAAATAAATTACAAAATAGAGAAAGATGACTTTCCACCAGAGGTTCACTTCGTCGCTAATTTGTCGGCGGCGGCGGCTGAGTGAAAAAAAAACGGCGGCGGCTGAAAGCCGGGTAAAGCCGATATAATTACCTAACCACTTACTTTTTTTAAATACATAGACATACATATACAAAGAGTATGCATAAACATATATGTATTTTAGTTTTAAGAGTACACATTTAAAAAATAATTTTTAAAAACGTTTAATTTTTAAAATGGTATTTTATTCATAAAGTACTTTTTTTACGTTACTTGTTAAAAAATTATTTTTTCAAAAATATTTCACTACAATATCTTTATGGTACCTAAGTATATTAAAAACTGCATCCGCTTCGAAGCCAATTTGCAAAATCTGTAATTTGTCAGAAATTTCCGTCCATGGATGTGGAGAAAACTAAAATAGTTCCAACATCCAGTCAGAATGTCCTTCAGAACATCCAGTCAGAATATCCTTCACACACAATATTTTAAAATATTTTTATTTATTTCTTAATTTTTGTTTGTTTGTTTCAAAAACTTACTATGAAAAGCAATGCCAGTGGAAACCATGCAAATTTTCTCAATGCTGATCGTATTTGGTTCATCAGAATCTAATTTTGTAACAACATTTTTGTTTTCTTTATATACTTTTACGAAATTTTCATACTTTCATACTTTAAATAACTTTAAAGCGAAAACTATTTTAACATCAGCGAGAACTGCTATGCTGTCAACCAACCTTCGAGTAAAATTAACGGATGTAATTTTTTATATGAATTTTGACGTTTTTCTAATCGCCATGGAATGTAAAACTGGTTGCTTGGCTACACCTGTTATAATATTGTTGCTAATTTAGGACTAAAATCACATAATAAGCGTTTGTATACTCGTGTACTGACAAACGTAATTATGTAAATAACTTCATTGTTAGCAAACAAAAATCAGTTAATAAAAATTTTTTAGATTAATTGAAAAATGCATTTAAATAAAATAAATCGGCTGCCATAAATAAGCCGATGCGGTCCGATTGAATCGGCCGGCGGCTGGCTGTCAAAAAAAGTGTCAGCGGCGGCTCTCAGCGGGCAGCGAGACGGATTGAATTGATTGAACCTCTGCTTTCGACTCATGAAGCCAAATTCGAATGAATTGTTATTTACTTTTACGTTTCTCACTGGTAGTAGCAGCAGCTAAATTCTGGAGAAATAGACAGCAGCAATAACCAAATTCTGAAGAATTAGATCACACTACTACTGACTATTGAAGCTTGAAATAGAAATTTAGTATTTTAGTCAATATTTAATTTGTTATTAGAGCAGTTACAAATATTAGTAAAGTTGTTAAAATACCAGTTTAGATTACGTCGCAACTACTAACTAAAGAATAATAACAAATTCTTTTTTCTAAGAGTTTTTAACCAAGAAGCCTGTAACTTATGTGTGATGTATTAAAGTTGGCCTTAAGTTCCACTACCTTTAAGGGAGTATCGAAATTGCTTTCCGAGGGAATTTATACCATACCCGACTCCCGAGTATGCCGAGTACGACTGCCATACCGAAACTGAAACTTGTTCGCATGAAGACATACCCAACCCATTCTAAATGGAATTCTCATCAGCAACCATTGTTATACCGAACTCGAGGGAATTCCCACAACATCTGACACCAGCCTGCGCCGAGTACAAATACTAACTGAGCCCGATGTGCTTTAATACGAAGATATACAGCCGATATTGCCGTAAACAATCATCACTCTGCCAATGAGAACCATCCCTGTCGGAAAGTGAGTTAATTTTTTTTAACTAACTTTAAGTTAACTATTCCTCAACTACTGCTGACTGACACTTGGGTTACTTTTCAATGGAAGCAACTAACTATTTTAAAATTGTGATGTCCTAGGTCCGACTTTACACCACTTTTCAACTAACTTACAGTTAGCTTGTTAAATGTTAACTTTCAGTTAACCTTTTGCAGCTAGCAATATTTTCACTACTCTACTAAGGTCTTTTTAAGTCAACCATAAGTTAGTTAGTTTTAAATCAACGAAAAGTTAATTGTTAACACTATAGGTGAAAAACAATTTTTTGTAACTATTTTTCGTAATAAAATAAATTAGTCAACATTTTTTTTTTTTTAATAATTTATTAAAAACTTCAGTTTAGTATTAATAATAAAAACTGAAATCTATAGCGCCTATTAAGTGGCGACATTGGAAATAGATTTTTGCATACATGATAACTTAAAATTGGTTCATAAAAATTAATTAAAAGTTGGCTATTTTTGTAGTCAGCTACTGTTTATCCGACAGGGATGCGAAAAAAGTACGAAACACAAGCCAGACTGCAAGCATGGTGAGCCAAAACCTGTCATTTTTATAAGTTCAAATACTGAATAAATAGAATTTTGGATTATTGTTAAGGTAGGATCACATGATTGCCGCAAGGCAATAATTTTCGCACATTTTTATACCCCAATCGTGTGATTGCACAATTAATTGATGCATGCGGCATTCGCGACCAATATTGTTCTTATTGCGACCAATCAAAAGCAACCCTGCTGCGGCAATCGTGTGACTACTTGATATGCGCTCGTGCGGCAATAAAAATGCCACAAATGCGCCAATATTTAATTGCGTTCTAGTGCGGCAATTCAATATTTTTGATTTGTTCTATAAATTTACTTCTTTATGTGTGCTCCTGTTATAGCAACATAAGAATATAAAAACAATATTAATTTATTTTGTATTATAATTATGTATAAATGTACATGTGTGTTTATGTGTATTTAAAACTCATAGCAGTTTTAGGCAAACTATAATGTTTTAAAAATGAAACGACAAAAACGCAAACAATTGAGTTTTATTAACTATATTAGCTTTTAACATTGATACCAATCAACAAAATTATAAACAGCTTGTTTTTTATGTATCCCAGCTATCTGTATGTCGACATTTCATAGGAGCTATCCTAATCATCAGAAGACTTTGGAAATTTTTGAAAGATATTCTCCTACATTCAACTTTATATTCCAACAATCGAAATAAATACTTTTTTTGATGCTAATTTATCTTTTTTAAGAAGACGTTTCCAATCACTACACAACAAATTAAAAGCTAGTACAACAGCTGCTGGTTCGTGGTATTGCCGCAATTTAGAACCATTGCGTGACTGATATGGTGCAATTATTGCCACAAAATTGTTAATCACAATCTTGTGGCAATTAAATTTTTGAAAATGGGGCAATCATGCGATTGCAGAGTATTTGATTGGGACAATTTTTTTATTGCGTACCAATTCGGCACAATAAAAATTGGGCCAGATAGGTCTATTTGCGGCAGTTGTGTGATCTTACCTTTAGTCTCAAGGAAGGAAAAATGTTGTCTCGTAATTTACTTAAGATTCGTGGATCCGTAAATACACCCTGGGTCCGTAAATACACCCTTTTCTTCATCAGCCGAAGGCAAAACCAAGTTGCACGCTATAAACATAAACATCGCAGTGTTTGTTCATTAAAGTTGAACAATAGCTTACCGGCTGCTGAGATTTCTTTCTTCTTGAAGAATATATTCACAAATACATATGCATTTCTTCTCCCCCCCCCCCCCCCCCCCCCCCCCAAACTGTATTTAAATAATGGGTGATTTTATAAGAACTATCGGAAATTAAAAGAAAAACACACATAAAATTCAGAAAAATGCATGAAATATTTATTTGGATCGATAGTTGGGTCGATATAATTTAATGTTTGAAGATTATTTCATGTAAATGTTGGCCGCGGCTGCGCCTCAAATGGTCCATCCTCTTAGTCCAATTTTGGCATACTCTTTCCAACATTTCGGCCGGTATCTCACGAATAATGTTGGCAATGTTGGCTTCCAGTGCGTCAATCGAAGCGGGCTTGTCGCTATAGACATTAGCCTTAACGTAGCCCCACAAAAAATAGTCTAGAGGCGTTAAATCGCACGATCTGGGCGGCCAATTGACTGGTCGCAAGCGTGAAATAAACTGTTCACCGAACTCGCCTCTCAATTGGTCCATTGTTTCGCGTGCTGTGTGGCATGTGGCACCGTCTTGTTGGAACCACATGTCATGCAAGTCAAGCTCTTCCATTTTGGGCAAAAAAAAAAAGTTTGTTATCATCGCACGGTAGCGCTCACCATTCACAGTAACGTTGTGATTCGCATCATCTATGAAGAAATACGGCCCAATGATGCCGCCAGCCCATAATCCGCACCAAACGGTTGTTTTTTGTGGATGCATTGGTAGCTCTTGCAATGCTTCTGGCTGCTCTTCACTCCAAATACGGCAGTTTTGCTTGTTCACGTATTCATTCAACCAGAAACGAGCCTCGTCGCTGAACACAATTCTTCGATAAAAAAAGTGGATCTTCATCTAACTTTTCAAGAGCCCATTCACCAAAAATTTGGCGTTGTGGTAGGTCGTTTGGCTTCAATTCTTGCACCAGCTGTATCTTATAAGGCTTCACATCCAAATCCTTCCGCAAAATTTTCCACGTAGTGGAGTAACAGAGGCCAATTGCTGCGAACGGCGCCGAATCGATAATTCACGGTCATCACCAACACTGGCCGATACGGCTGCGATATTTTCTTCAGTTCGCACTCTACGTAAGCGTGTTGGTGGTTTAATGTCCAACAATGTAAATTTGGTGCGAAATTTTTTTACAATAGCCCGAATAGAAGCCTCAGTAGGTCGATTAAACTGACCATAAAATGGAAGAAGCGCGCGATGAACTTTCTTAACAGAGCACGCATTTTAGTAATAAAATTCAATAATTTGCAAGCGTTGTTGTTCGTTTGTAAGACGATTCATGATTAAATTATAGACCAAGCTGAAGGTGTTTGACAGTGACACAAGATACAAAACGTGCGTGAGCTGTCAAAACTAGTGTTGCCAAAAAGATAATAGCAAAAAAATCACTCGTTACATACATTTATGGCAAGATTTATTTTTCACAATGCACAATTGAGTTGGTGTAAGCTATTTGCGTGATGAGTAGTGGACTGTAGGGGTGAACACCAACTCTTGGTTAAATACCCTTGGTATGAAATCTGAAGTTGAGTGAAGGATGTATGAGTTGCTAGTGTGCTTTGATGAAAATAAAATAATGTGGTTCAATATTAATATACATATATAATTCTGTACAGTTTTATTTAAATTCCATTTTTATAATAAATTCAACTTAGGAGAATTTCTACTATATTACAATATTCTGTTGAACTTAGTCATTTTACTCTGTTTGAGTTAATGGTTGAAAAGCAAGTGTCTGCCCTTTTTGATCTTCGAGTAAAGCACATTTCACAAGTGAAATTCACCATATTATACAATTCACAATAGAATAATGAACTTATAGTACGTTTCCATTATAAGCAAATTAAGTTGATTTCAGGAAAGTATTTCGAAGTGTTTCCATTATGTTTTAAATAATTTTCTTTTCGAATTTCCGAAATCAGTTTGACGTTTGTATCGTTTAATTATATTTCATCATAGAAAAAGCAAAAATGTTGTTCAATACACATTGTGCAAAAAGATGTGGTATTCGGAAGTAAAACGGGCTAAACACTAATGGGAAACTTAATGATGCGAGATATTGAAAATTATGCCAGGACACGTTTCAACGGAGGTTGATGCACGACTTTCTTTTGATACCAAGACAAGGGTAAAGCAGCCTGATTTCTTTCTACAAAAACATGGAGATAAGAAATGAACGCATTCTTGTTCAATTGGCTTTAACATGGGATGGCATCCAAACCTCAAAGATTCGGGTATCCAAACATAATGTAAAATGTAACTTGACTTTATTGTTTTCGTTTACACAAACCGTCGCTTGCGCTGAAGCAAATGATTTGTTCCATTTGCGGGTCGCATTCTGTTTACTCTGCTGCAAATACTGATAAAAAGAAATATGTATGAATTTTAAGAATATTCAAGAGTTTTATTTGTAAAAAAAATTTACAACTACTATACGAAATTTGGATATCAGACTGATTATGTCCTATAGAAATATTTGAGAAATTAAAGCACTAGCCAGCCGTGGTTTGCTTAAAATTGGACTTTCCCTAATTAAAAAAATCTAAAATTATGCCGTTGAGATTACGCCCCAATTAAATAAAGACCCAGCACCAAATCTTAAATTGGAAAAAATTACCCTCGATGAAACCGCTTGGATGGATGCTTCATAAAGACGCTATGGCTACCGCAAAGCTTTCGGAAGGACTTCGTAAATTTGCTGTAGATGCCAATGCTTTGAAGAATCTAATTTGCAAGCAATTGAAATAGTTTCGTCTTCTTTATTTTTTTTATACCATATTTTTTTGCATAAGTAAAAATAAAATGGTTTTCATACAAAAAAAAAACATTTAATATAACAAAATAACAAAAAGACCGATTACAATAGTAAACAACATTGAGCTTTTGTTGAACTATATTCAACACAACAACGAAAATCTGTAAAATCAGCCATTTTGATTCGTATTTAAATGGTTCTTTTTCGGATTGTAACTCACCAATAATGGATGTCCCAAGGTTGCATTTATAAAAATAACAGCCGCGCAGTGTTGCAAAGACAAAATTCGACTTAATTTGAAACAAATTAAGCCACTTGAGATAATTTGGTGCTCTAAGAAATGTATGGGAAATCATGTCGCATATTACTTAATTTGGGCAAATGAAATTATTTGGCCCAAATCACGCATATGGAAACGTACTATTAGATATGTCGAAGCGTTATATTAAATTCAAAATTATTTCAATAATTTTCGGTATAAAATTGGACACACAACATTTCATAATAAACAATTTGCTTTAAAAGCAAAAGTGATTTAAAAACAATACAAGAAGAGTTAATAAAATTAATAAAAATTTTAATAAAAAAAAAAAAATAATAAAATAAAAATTCCCAAACGACTCAAATAATACAAAAATATATAATTCAAATGCAATTGACAAATACCGCATTACTTTGAACATACATGCATACACACACACACACACACATATACGCACACATTCTTACAATCTACCGCTATTTTATAGTTTGTATATTTTAGCGGTGTGGGCCTTTCTTTTTGAATTTCTAAAAACTCATTCATCTTTTCTTTTCAAGTTATTTAAGTGTTTTGACGTTACGCCTCAGTTGATGCCATCAATATATATTTTGTTTTTGTTGTTGTTGTTGTTGTTGTTGTTATTTTATAAATCCCACATAAAGTTAATTGTACTTTTACAATAAACTTCTTTCTTTCGAAGCCTTTACGATTTTGTGTTTGACTCATTTAAAAGTGTTTTTATTACAAAGTTTATTTCATATTCGGCAGTTGCTTTTTGCAATTTTTAATTTTTATTTTATTTTGTTATTGTGTTTTGACCAGTATACACATGTACATATCTGCATGTTGCAATTGCATTCGAGTGTAAATAGAAATATGTAACATAAAAGCGATTTACGTTTAAATGTATTTGATTGCTTAAAGAACAACACTTGTTTTAACAGCTGTTATATCAAGGATATTGAAACAAGTGTTGTTCATCACTGTTGTTGCCAAAATTTTATGTTATCAAGCTATTCAAAAGCGCTGAATCTAACGCAAAAGCCGCTAAATTGGCAACAGTGTTGATTAGTTGAAAGGAAAGATTATAACAATATTGCCAGAATGCAGATTTAAATTAAAATTTAAAGACTATGCAACTTATATACTCGTATTATTATTATTTTGCATTAGATTATGCTTGCATAGCAGGTATGATTCCAATAGATCTACAGACTCTAGCACGAACGAAGGCATGGATAGCAAGACAGACTGGCCATGCACACCTTGGAACAATGCAGCAAATACGCCAGCAAATATGTTGCACAGTTGGCAGTCTAGATGGAGCACTGCCACTAGGGGCAGATGATGGAGCATCTCATTCCCAATATCGAGAAATGGTTGAACAGACGGCATGGTAGTGTGAACTATTACCTGACTCAAATGCTGTCAGGTCACGTCCATTATTGGAGGTACTTGTACTGGCAATCTTATGGCATATCTTTCAGAGAAATGGTGCCACTCAATCCATCATTTCGGTGAAAGTAAGATGGTGGCTCTGAATATTTCCAAAGCGTTTGATAGAGTGTCGTATGGTGCACTACTGGCAAAACTTACTGCTTTTGGTGTCGGTGATGGCTTCTCTCGGTTTATATCGAGCTTTCTCAGAGACCGCACTATACGAGTTGTTATAGATGGGATCTCATCAAAAGAGTTCAAGATTAATTCAGGGGTACCGCAAGGCTTCCTTCTTTCTCCTACCCTATTCCTTATTTTCCTCAACGACCTTCTCTATCAAACTTTCAACTCCATCCACTCTTTCACGGATTACAGCAGCATTTGCCATTCGTACTCTTTTAGTTATAGGCCCAGTCTATCGAAGATCGCCACCAAGAGGCTAAATATTAACGATTCACTGAATAGTGATCTTCTATTAATCTCTGAATGGGGTCGTAAAAACAGGGTCGCCTTCAACGCTCGTAAGACCCCACGCTGTTTATTAATACACAAGCAGATGCTGCTTCAGCTGTACTCACGGATGGTATAAATATTGAGGATTCCGATGCTCTTCATGTTCTTGAAATGAAGATACCGTGTGACGTTCGCTGAACTGAACACATTTTTCATGTCTAAAGAAGCATGCAAGTGCCTGGGGTGTTTGAAACGGTGTAAGATATGATTCACTCCATCCGATCTACTTACTATTTATACTACCTATATCCAACCGAAAATGGAATACAACTCTCATGTTTGGGGCGGTGCCTCAAAGTCTATTTTGGAGTTACTCGACCGTGTGCAGGAGAGGGCGAAGAAGCTTATCGGTGACAGTAGGGTATCCAACTCTATTGACTCACTGGAGCATCGACGCAGTGTGTTCTGTTCTGTCGTTACTACAATGGATTTTGCTCTGACGAGATCACGGGTCTTGTTCCCGAAACTCTCACATTTTTACGTAGCACGCGTTCATCGTCCAGAGCTCATCCGTTTGTTGTCGATTGCCAGGGGAATCGTACTACGCATTGCAGAGAAAATTCGTTTTTCAGCCGTACGCTTCGCCTGTGGAAGAAATTGCCTGCTGACGTTTTTCCTATCTGTTATAACGTTGGAAAGTTCAAGTCCCCCTCCTAACAACCTATTTTCCTAGTTCTGGTACAACGCACTGCATATGTAGGGGTCGTCTTCTGAGTACTGGTCTGATACAAATGTAACACACCCTTTTGTTTCTACGAAGAAGAGTAAGTCCTGGACGACGCTGAATGCACTTCCTTTAAGTGTATTCGTGCAGACGTGTTTCCTGTCCGTTATAACTTTGTCTTTCCAAGTCTTTCATTTAACTTTGAACTGTCCAAGTCAAATGTTCACAAACACTAGTTCCTCTTTCCCTCTCCACACAACTAATTTTCCTTCTTCTGGTACAATGCACTGCATATGTAGGGATCAATACTGGTCCAGGATTAAAAAAAAAAAATTAAGAAGGACTTTTGTATTATAATACGAATTTGCTCTGATTAATTGTTTTTAATTGAAGACGACCAGAAAAATAAGCAAACTTTTTCAGCTGGGGTACAACTAGCGCTGTTTCGTAGTCGCTACACTATTCAGCAGCATCCAGTTTTGGATTTGAACACGGGTCTTGATACATCCTGAAAATGTTTGGTAAACATTTTTGACACCACGGGATGGATAAATGTGGACAATGTAGTTTTTATCATTATTTTAGTTTGTTGTTTTTTTTTTCTTGATAGCGAGTTTATTTAAAAAAAAATTATTCAAATCCTCTTCTTAGGAAAAGCTTAAAAATTATTGCCTTGCATTAGCTCTAGCTCTAGGTTTTCTCTTAAGAATATCACTGTTTTAATAATAGACTATTTTTTAAACATTTAACTTTAAGTCTATTAAATTTTAAATAAGTTCTTATATAATCCTGATAATTATAAATATTCCTGCTCTGCTAAATTTAAACAAAAATTTCGATTGTATATATGTAACTTACTTTTTTTGGGGTTCAATTAAGCACGTTGTTAACAAAAGTAATCCAAATACGAGTATTCCTGGGAAGAATGATTTTCTTAATATCTCAAAAATTTGGTTTCCACAAAAAAAACTTTTTTTTTTAGTTTTTTTCTAAATGTTTATTAGTAAAAGTTTTGTGGCTGATGGAAACACTTAAATACAAACACACGCGCATTATTTTCAAAATTTTTAAAGATTTTATATATTTTAAACGTTATTTGATTAAAAGTAGGCTGCACAAAAATATTAACTTTATTTATATAAATTTTTTATTTTTTTATATTTTTAATCTCGATACACAACTCTAAAAATATTTGTATTCATATTTGTTTTTATATCTTATTTATTTATAATATTTAAAACAGCTTAAGAGCATAATCCTTGGAATGTAATAATATAACTTATAGTTCTCTTTTAAAAATCAGTTATTGTAAACATATTTGTTTTTATCTTAATATAATTAATTCTTGCTTAAATTGTTGCTTTTTTATAATTTTATTTTATAATATGAATTTTCTTTGCTTTATTTTATATACAAAAATTTGTATTCAAAATATTCTCTTCATATAAAATATTGTCTGCAAAAATGTTTAAAGATATATAAAAGTACAAAACGCGGCGCGCGAACGTGTGTTATTTAATAAAGTTATCACAACGAAATGAAAAGCTCGCTTGAATGGATCTTAACAGTTGCAAGACGTTTTTGTTTCAAATCCCAGTGTGCGCTTAAAAATTTTTGAGCCAAGTTATTAACGAAACTAAACTTTAAGTTAAGTCGTGCTAAAACAAATATACAAAAACAAAATAAGAAACAAAAAAAAAAACAAAGTAAACAGCAACACTTAACATTAAACTGTAAAATGCAAACACAGCAAAAAAAAAAAAACACTACACTCACACAAAGAACTGCAAACATTTAACAGAGAACCAAAATTTGCAAAACAACAACTAACAGCAAAATGCAAACAAAACTCACCACTGTTTAAAAAGCAAAACCAAGCACATGTTATTGTTTTTCCTGTGAATGAGTAGAGCTGTTTACATGTTTATGTTAATGCATACACACATGTATGTATGTGTGTAAGTTACAGTTAATATTTATTTGCTTAATAACCGTTTTTGTTAAATTTTAGTTACAATATTTCCTTTGCTTGAGAAACTCGAATTCCACTCTCTCGCTCTCTTACTCTTTTTAGAACAGTTAGTAAACAAATGATTGAAGCGACAAACTTTGTTATTAATTGTATTCCTGGCAGGCAGAGACGCCTGATAAGTGGAGTTTTCAAATCATTCCTTGAGAAAATCGTAAACATATGTAGTTATCGCAAATCGTCAAGAAGTAAATATATAGGAAAATATATATAGTAATAATAGTAATATATAATAGTAATATATAGGAAAACAATTCATGGTTGCATTTAACAACAAACAGTATTTAAAGCTACATACATAACAACATGTTTAGAAGAATATATGGGAATTTAAAAATAGATATTATTAGAACATAATACTCTTTAAATTCCCACTGCTTTATTTAAAATAAAGGGATATATAGATAAATGTTTGAAAATATATAATACTGGTGATGACGGTGGCTCCTATAAAATCTGGACATATAGACAGCTAGGAAATCTAAAAACATGATTTATATAATTTTAGACTAGTATTCGTAGCTAATTTATTTACTTTATTAAATACAAAAAAATTAAATTGTTAATGTTATATACATATTAAGGTACATGTTTATTTTCGAATCCATGCAGATCTGAACGTACCTTTTGAGAAATCTGAATTTGTAAAGTACGCGACAAGATATATTAACAAACTTGAATTCCACCCAAATCCTCTTGCAGTTAATATTCTTAACTTTGGTGGTCATACCCGCCTGAGAAGGAGGGACACTTTGGCTACCATTAGAGCAGTAAACAGATGACTGAATTCTGAAATAATATTCGCATAAAAATAAATTTTTGTCCAGCACTGGCACAATTTTTTTTAGTATTAAGACTTGAATACTTGTTGTCATTACATTTCTTATGTAGATTTAATAAATAAAATAATAAAGTTAAAAAAAAAAAAAAATTTTTTTTCGGCCGCTTTTCTTTATATATTTCACCATTTCAATATATTTTTCCATAATAGTATAAATACAAACTTATAACTTTTCTTGCCTTTTAACAGGCTTATATTGGCTTCACTTGTACGTCTCGTAATTATTGTTATATACAGTGCGTACTTGTGAAGAATTTGATGCCCGTTCACAGGTAATGAGGCTTTTTCTTCGTTCGCACAATTACATTTAAGGCAACAACAAAATTTTAAATGCTGTTTTTGTTCTAAATATAATTGTGCGAAGGAACGAATACATAATATTCTGCTATTGAAAGAAGTGTTGCCGCTTTTGTGCGTATTGTTTCCGGGGAAGTTAGGGGAGTTTGCCGATTCCTGAAGCCGATTGGGAAACAACCAAAAAATTCGCAAATGATCGGTGTACGTCTTTGCCGTGGAATGCGTATCTAAACTTTTAACAGAACAGATTGGATCCGATTATATGAGTAACTATCCGGTTTTTTTTATCTATTTTTACCGGTAGACAATACAAGTCAAAATTATCATATTTAAACACTTCTCATAAAGATTTTATTAACAAATAAATTACTTACAATTTATTATGATAAATATAAACTCTGATTTCTTTTTTATATAATCTTCTTTTTTCTTACTTTTTATTATATATTTATAGTTTCCCACCTCCTTTCCCTCTTCATCACTCCTTCTATATCCCTATAACCTTTTATTTTCTTTTTCCTTTATTAACTTTTTCAGGCAATCACAAAGGGAACGACCTACAGGACCCAAGTGAGCTGGTGTTTCCGGGTACTTGCTGGAAATCCAGCGGCCTGCTTACCTAATCTAACCTACTTTTTATTATAATAATGTTTTCATTATTGTTATTATAAGCCATGCTCTAATTTTTAGAGTGAAAGTGGAATTTGTTTGAAGTTTATCAATGCACTATTGTGCATTAAAACTACATTTCATTGGCGGAATGCTAATTTTAGGTAGACTCAAAAGTTGGACCATAATTTTATGTATTTCTTTGTTCTTAAGCATTGTTGAAAATTAAAATACTTTTTGTTCTAATAATGTGAAATTATACCACTCATGTAGACATTTCGTAGGAGCTACTCTAATCATCAGTAGACAGGTATTATTAAAACATATTTCTTTTCAAATTCTCAATAATTTATTTAGAATGTGGGAATATAAAGTTGAGTGCTGGAGAATATCTTTCAAAAATTTCCAAGTCTACTGATGATTAAAGTTGCTCCTATGAAATGTCGATATATAGACAGCTAGGAAATATAAAAACCAAGCTGTTTATAATTTTTTGATTGGTATCAATATTAAAAGCAAATAAAGTGAATAAGCTCAATTGTTTGAATGGGTAACTATATTTACTCAAATTCTAACGCTTTTATATAAAGGCTATATCGTGTTGTATTGAATTGACTAAATAAATAAGTAAATAAAATAAATAACAAATATAGAAACAAATAAATAAACAAGATTTGATGATTATTTTTCTTGTCTTCTTCAATCAAAAATTATTATCACAGTAAATTTGTTTTTTAATAAACCTTTCTTAAGAAAAAACTTAAGAAAGGAAAAACTTGAACTAAAAACCCGGTGCACAAATGTATAAAAATCTAATTAAAAAAAAAATTCAGTTCAATAAAATTTCTTTCCAAATTATTATTAACACACAAATAAACGACCGCAGATGCTGCTTCATCCGTACACATGGATGGTATAAATATTGAGGAATCGGAAGCTCTTGATGTTCTTGGAATGAAGATACAGTGTGATGTTCGCTGGGTTGAACACATTTTTCATATCTCTAAAGAAGCATTCAAGTGCCTAGGTTTTTTGAAACGGTGTAAGATGTACTTCTCGCCATCCGGTCTCCTTACTATTTATACCACCTACATCCGACCGAAAATGGAGTACAACTCTCATGTTTGGGCCGGTGCCTCAAAGTCTATTTTGGGGTTACTCGACCGTGTGCAGGAGAGGGCGAAGAAGCTCATCGGTGACAGTAGGGTATCCAACTCTATTGACTCACTGGAGCATCGACGCAGTGTGGGGTGCGTTACTCTGTTCTATCGTTACTACAATGGATTTTGCTCTGACGAGATTAGGGCTCTTGTTCCCGAAATTCGCACATTTCTACGTAGCACGCGCTCATCGTCTAGAGCTCATCCATTTGTGGTCGATTGCCCAGGGAATCGCACTACGCATTACAGAGAGAATTCGTTTTTCAGCCGCACGCTTCGTCTGTGGAACGTGTTGCCTGCAGACGTGTTTCCTGTCTGTTATAACGTTGGAAGGTTCAAGTCAAATGTTCACAAACACTACTCCCTCTTTCCCCCTCCTCACAACCTATTTTCCTAGTTCTGGTACAATGCACTGCATTTGTAGGGGTCATCCTCTGAGTACTGGTCCAAGTTAAAAAAAAAAATTAGCAGTTTACATAATTACACATAACTAAAAGATTAATTCAAGTCTTATTTGGTGAAAGAAGTTGAACTTTTTTCAATATTTTAAAATAGTAAACTATTATATTAAAATACTAAATCTAAAAAAATTTTGATTTTAAATGATATATCTTCAAATCTGAGTTTACTTACCACACCTTCAAAATTTAGGTGAAGTTTTCATTCTGGCAACGCTGGTCGTATCAGTGATTATTTATAGGGAGAGATAAGAACATTGCTACTCTTATGCATATTCGTGCACGCTTTCATGGAACATCAAGCTAAAAACTAAAAAAATAAATATACTATAAAACTGGACATCGATATCGAATCGAGCTAAAAAGTAAAAATTTCTTAAAAAAAAAACAAGCTTAACATAATAGTGAACAAAAAATACTAGTAGTATTATGAAAAAAGCGTGGTGCGCCTTGTGCCATATTTTTCGTATATCACGATAGCACTAGTAGTTTTCGTTCACTATTGTTTTAAACTTATTTTGAAAATAATTTCTCACTTTGATTTTACTTGAAAAATAAGAAAGTAAAAATGTGTTTAAAAAAACGTCAAAAAGAGAAATTTGATTGTTAGATCATTACGGCTGTATTCATAAAAAAAGTTAAACAGCCGTTCAAACCATTTTTAAGGAAAATTCGATAAAACTGTATTTATAAACGAATTTTACGTTAAAATGTTCTTTTTAGCAGTTTTTTAAGTCAACCATTTTTAAAACTGATTGCACCCAATTTTAAGACAATTTTAAAGTGATATTTGTGTTTTTTAGTTATTGTTTATTTATATGTTGCGAACATTTTTATTGCATACTTATCAGAAATCCCATGATATTGATAACAATAGATGTGAGTTTTTAATAGAAAATATGACCCAAGCTTGAATAGCTGGCAACAGAAAACTTTCAGGAAAAGAAGTATGACCTTATTCATAAAAATTATTGTATGTTTAATAAACTCTTATTTGACATATTTCTCTACAAAATTTGTCAAATAAGTGTTTAATAAACATAAAATATTTTTTATGAATACGGCCGGTAATCTTTTTTATTCTGGATTCCAGATACGCTTTACATTTTTTCCAGTCTTCTTATTTTAGTTATTATTTTATTTATTTTTTTAAAAATAATATACGTTAATAAAATGCCATGTACATCAGTGATGTGTAAAAAAAACGAAATAATAAAAAAAGCTCGTTATTCACATTTTTTCCTACGCGTAAGCAAAAGGAATCAAAGTAACATTTTTCTGACCCCGTATTTAATTGAAGGACAAAATGAAGTTGATATTTATTTATTTGTTTTAAAGTCGATTTTCATAAAAAACAATACAAGATATTTCTTTACATGACTATTATGTGAACAAAAAACCGTTTTTATCGCAGCACTATGATTCAGATGAGAATTGCATATGATGGCGTTGCCAATCACAAATAGAAAGTTTCAATAAAATGATTTTTAGCTAAAATGCTGTTTATGAATACGTTTTTATAAAATGAGTTTTTTTGCTGAAAATTCTGTTTTAGCTAAAAAGTTCTTAAAATGCTGATTAGTATTTTTTTATGAATACGGCCGTTAACATTTTATTTTCAGCAGCCAAAATCGTCAAAATGACAATATCAATCGTCAAATATGGCAACCATGCACACACCTGCATGTGTTTAACCTCATCGCGTTTGTGTGTGTGAGTGTGTGTGTTTTTGCTGATCTGCGCTTTTTGCTCTGCAATATGTTTTTGTTTTAAGCGAACTGTTATCGGTGGTGAATAATTTTCTCTCTTTCCGGTGCGATTTGAGAGAGAATAAAACTTTTGCGTTATAAAGTTATTAATTGATATATACGGTAAATATACGAGTAAATGCGTCATTGAATTGGCTGCATTTTTTTTCCACTTCATGCAGGGGAATTTTACTATTCAATTGTCAATGAAGTGTGACGTTTGCACTACATACGTTTATATGCATAAACATGCATACGTACATATGTATGTTTGTACAATGTGTGGAAAAATCAAATCGGACTTTAGAAAACAATTAAACAGCTGAAATTAAAAACATGTTTTATTTAACGTGACTAGAGATTTTTTGCTGTTTTGAAACTTTTTTTTTTATATTTTTATTTACAAACAACTAGTTAATCTAATTTATTTTGAATTGTTCTATGGAAAATAGCTGTGTGTTATTACACTTGATGTCTAGAATTTTGAAACAGGAAGGACATTGCAAGATGTTGGGGTTTTTATTTAATTTAGTCAGGTGTGTCACGGAATCTGTTTGGAAATGAAAATTATTTATTCACTTTTCAGTTCTGAATGTATTTTGTTTGATTTTTTAGTTTAAGTTTTTCATTTCTTAAATTTCTTAAGAAGGGTTTTTTACAACACAAATTTGACATGATCAATCATTTTTGATTGAAGAAGACCAGAAAAGTAGTAAATTTTTTTTAGCTGTTTCTTAGTCGCTATACTACTCATCAGCATCTATTTTCGGATTTGAAAACGGGTCATGACGCATCATGAACCTCATAGAATGTGTCTCTATGTGACCATATCTTTTCAGAATTGCCACCAGAGTACGCACCTGTTGCCGAGGAAACATTCCTCACGACCGTAGTCCTCCTACGATCATACAGATCCAACAGGTAAGCTCCCAGACCATCTGTCCAGCGCAGCCTGTACAAGTGCACGCTGCACGTGGTTCATACAGCTTTCAAGCAGGACTCCCAACATCCTTGTTAAGCAAATATTTGAATGGTATTAATTGTAAATTGAAATAAAATGATAAATTGTATACAATTAGTTAATAACATGAATTGCTAATTTGTTGTGGGAAGGGGAATAGTGGATGTTAAAGGGGGTAAGTAGGTAAGAGCAGAAAAAATGAGTGGGGCCAGTTGAATCAGTACCGGCATACGAACTGGCCATGGTAGGGATGGGCGGCTAGGAGAAAACAGCGAACTTCTCTAAGATAATGTATAAATGTAGGTTAGTAGTGCTGTTGTAATGTAAATTTTATTTGGAGAGGGTTGAGAAATCACGACCCGCAATCACGAGTCCACAAACTGAGCTGGTTGTCCTACGAAGCACTTAAGCGCCACTGAGGCTGGCAACAAATATGGCCCCCTTGCTGTAGACAGCCACGGTTTTCATCCGTTCATCCACAACAATATTTCTAGGCACTCCAATGTGCCCTGGTACCTAGAAAAGCTCCCGGTTGGAATGCCTCGCTATCTCATTAACAGTCCCCTTTGAGCACCAAACTAAAGCATTGTGTCGTGCATAGAAGGGAAGAAGTTTGTCTCTTGTTGTAGCAAATAAAACTCTAAGAAGCCGCATGACTTATATTTTGTTGTACTTTCGCATCCTTGCCGAGGGTTTAAAATGGCAGAACGAGGATCAGCAAAGCCCCTGGGAGGTTCTGCTTTTTAGACCATTTCGATGTTGATCCCGGTTGATTTGCCTGCCTTAGCTGAAATGCTCTGGCCGTGGTTTAAACCTAAAGCCCCAGGAAAGGGTTTTAGGTTTAAAGTTTCCCACATAACTTTGGTACATGCCGGGCTACTAAGCCCACGAAGTGCTGTTGTCTTGTAATGTAAAAGAAACAGGGATGACGATTAGACGGGTGAGTTGGTTAAACGCTGATGCTCTTAATGACTTTGGCCTACCAACTCATTAAGACTCTTCGTCCATTGACTGCTAGGAAATTGCATAGAGAAGGGATTAGCAGGCCCGAACTCTTAAGCAAGAGATTTATTTGCCCATATGCCTACAAACTTATGACAAAAAGTTGCGACCTGTATGAGCCTAGAAAGTCATATGAAGACGCTGGCTTAACGAGAATAATTCAGCATCATCAGACTAGGCCGACAAGACAAGTGCAGATGTAGTTCAATTTCACAATATATCTCATTAAGATATATCCAGCGTTCATGAACCAAACTGAATGTTGTATAAACACTCTCAAGCGCATTTAATCAGCTGGATATTCACGCCGTATGCTTTATAGTACTTCAACCAGTTAGCTGCTCTCATTATAGCTGTAATTTCAACCTGCTTTACTCTACACTTATTACATAGCCTAAAACTGATCCTACTCTGATAATGGGGAATAAAGATGCCACCGCCAACACCCAGGTCTGACTTGGATACATCTGTAAAGAACTCAAGCACGTCCTCTTGGCGACCTTTCTACTACTGATTTAGTTCACTACTAAAGCCGTGCTGGCCGTAGAGTGGGTGAACAGTAATCAATATACTCCGGAAGGTACACTATCCTTTCCATTATCGAAGCATGACCTTCTGTTGCTCCTTTCCCCACCCCACTGCCTTTTAGCCTGATCGTCGAGCACATGACCACTTCTTACGGAAGCTGGAGTATGTACGGTAATAGTTATGAGCAAGGACACCACAATTGTTCAGTTGGAACTGTAGGAAATATTGAAAACTGTAGAAACTATATCCAAATAAAATACTATCTAATTACTTTTCAAGGCTCTGAGCAGTTATACATTTATGTCTAGGACAGTACTACAGTATCACACTGAGCTAAATACCTTGAAGATGTGAAATCTTACACTAGTCTACATGCGTGGAAATGAACGGCATAGAGATGTGCAATCTTACACTAGTCTAGGTGCGTGGAAATGAACGGGTAGAGCTGTAAAACAAAAAGGGGGCTGGAGAGACTTTCACTAGATCTACATACCAGGGGACTGATCCTCGTTCTGTCAATTTTAGCCCTTGGTACGGGTTTCGAAAATCCAACACAACATCATAAGTCGTGCGGCTTGCTAAAGTTTTAAATTTTGCTACAACAAACGAGGGACTAGCCTTCCCCTCCATGCTCAAGAAAATAGAGTAGCCTGGTTTGGATCTACTACATTCATTTGCTTCAACAAGAGTATTCTCCAAGGCGAGATGAAGATATGATTTATCCATCGATAGTGGGAGAATATTGCAACAATACTAATGGCGTTGAACATTCCAAAAAGTTTCAACGCTTTGATGTTATTAAGACGAGAGGGCACTACCACGGCCCTGTAATGTGCTCTCTACAGAATAGGCTTATCTAGTGCAGAAAATTAATCAATGACACTTCTGATCACCAAGTGCCAGGGCCGGCACTCAGGAGATCCAGCCTATTGCTATTACTTCTAAAACGACATCCAATTCAATCCCTTAAACCAGCAATTTGACGAATGAGCTGCGCCGGTGTTATTGCTTGTGTTACAGACAGATAACAGATTGCTTGTGTGTTCGACAGGAAAGTGCTCAATGAAACTTCACACGACACAAAAATGATGAATAGTGTTTAGTATTTTTATAGATTTCAACTTAAACATAAAATGAGTTATTGAATCAAGTCTAATAGGAAACTCTTGTGTCCAAGGTTTTTGTGCGTTTGCTTTATCTGAAATGAAATCTGCCAATGACAAATTAACATTTGTCTCAAAATAGTATCAGATTCGCGTTTCCAAGACGCATTTACATATAAGATTTGTTTTTTATACGAGTATATGTTGTTGTTGTTGTTTTTTTTTTTTTTTGCGAATTGTAAACTTAATATCGTAAAAATTATTTTGCGTATAAAATTTAATGTGTATTTGCATATTTGTATTTTTTAAGCAAAATTAACTTATTTATTCTTTTGCTCGAATTAGTTTTTTATTGCAGTTTTTAATAGCTACACATACACACACACACATACACACACAAATAATAATGTCTTACAGAACAATCAATATGTTGACAGCGATCGTATTTTAAATCATTGTTTTATTCGCATTTGTGCGAAATCAATTTTGAGTTGTGTGTTTTTATATTAATTTACCTGTTTGAAAATTGTTTGATTGCCATCAAAAATAAGCGAATAGACTAAAAATACATTCAACTTCTTTAGCACAGATTTCTTTCGCAGAGTTTTAGTTTTATTTTATATTTTAATGATAATTAAAACAATTAATTTCACCTTCCAACTTTCATAGACTAAAAGGTTTTTGTTTTCTTGTTGATAAAATAAAGAAGCTTCGCATATTCATCTAATCGCTTTACTGTAATACAGCGGTGGCTAAACTCTCAATTTCCAGTACACGCGAGTAAAGGACATTAATTCAGGTGCTGGGATATCCTCACGTTTATACTATAAAAATCTACAACGATGCTACTAAAGCTTGGTTTACATTACTAACAAAATCAACAAGTTAGTTGATCTTTAGATCTTACTGAAGCAGTGAGACTGCATAGCTTTTCCAAAATCCACCCTCGTTTTTTGCTGCTACTAATATAAGCCTATAACTTTGAATATATGTATGTGTTTGGCCACCACTGCCCTAAACTGTTCAAACTTGACATCAACTGGGTGAATATCCGAATCTGTAAGGCTGCATTGGTGTCTATAGGACGTTCAGTTTGGTTCATGAATGTCGGACATCTCTTAATGAGATTTACATCAGCATCTGCCATGACGACCTAATCTGATGAGAGACCAACTACACTTAGTGAATTATTCACGAGTGACCAGTGTGGCTTGCTAGGCTCATGCGGTTCGCAACTTTTCGCTATAAGTTTGTAGTCCTATAGACTAAACCTTTCTTAAGAGTTGAGGCCTTCTTATCGCTCCCGTCTACAATTTCCCAATTTCGTCAATGGAAGACAAGGCTTAACGAGTTGGTAGGCCGAAGCCAATTAATAGCATTAGCTACTAACCAACTCCCCCATCGAACCATTAGATTATTACAGTGCACGTATCTGTTACAAGACCACAGCACCACAGGGGCCTGTTAGCCTCCGTAAACCGGCATGCACCATAGTTATCAGGGAAACTAAATCCCCTTCTTGTGGTTTTAGGTTTAATCCATAGCTATTATGTTTCAGGGCAAGGCCAATTTTAACCCTCGGTACGGGTTTTAGAAGTCCATTACAATGCGCTGCATATGTAGGGGTCATCCCCTGAGTACTGGTTCCAGATAAAAAAAAAATAAGCATGTGGTTTTCTAAAGTTTTATGTTTTGTTACAACAAACGAAGGACTCCCCTTCCCCTCTTTGCCCAAGAAAACAGATTACCCTGGTTCGGTCTCCACTAAGACAAAATCTGCTTCAAGGCGGAAACTGCGTACAATAGTGAGAAAAATTTACATCAGCGCCTGCCTTTACGGCCTTATCTGATGATGAACCAATTCAACGGAGTGAATTATTCACGACTCACCAGTGTCCCCATGTGCCTTGCTAGGCTCACACAGATAGCAGTTTTCGCCGCATGTTTGTAGCCAAATAATCATCTTCATGTTGAGAAGTTCAAGTTCTAATCCCCCGTGTATGCAATTTCCCAGCAATCAATGGAAGACAAGGCTTAATGAGTTGGTAGGCCGAAGCCCACTAGCAGCATCAGCCTTTCAATCAACTCACCCGTCAACCATCCCTACTAGGTCCTTACAGTACAGGTATCTGTACGAGGCAACAGACCGTCGGGAGGTTGTTGTTCCCCGAAAAAAGTCACACACCAAACAATTATCAAGGATACTAACACCCCCTTCCTGCGTTTAGGTTTCAACCACAGCCAGAATGTTTCAGCCAAGGTAGGCACCTCAACCATGATCAATCCGGGTTGGACTGCAAGCAAAACCTGCAATGCTGATCCCCGTTCTGCCAATTTATACCCTTGGTGGGAGTTTCGGAAGCCAACACAACATAAGTCATGTGCTTTCCTAAAGTTTTATTTGCTAAAACAAACGAAGGACTCGTTCCCCTCTATACCCGAAAAGCAGAAAGGCCTGGTTTGGAAGATGTCAAGGTAAACCCTGTTTCCGGGGGGGCGGAAACTGCGTACAGAAGGGATTAAAAGGCCTAGTTCTTCAGCAAGTAATTTGATTCAAATGGCTACAAACTTCTGATAGAATTTACGATCTGTGTGAGCCTTACAAGCCACATGGGGGAGCTGGTGAATCGCGGGGTTGGTCCATCATCAGATCAGGTCATTAAGGCAGGTGCTGACGTAATACAATAATACATCCTTTTTCCAACCATTCGGTATATTCATTACACTAGAAATGGTCATTAGACTTTTGCTCTTGAGCCAATTGAACCTTGCAGTCGAGTAAATTCAAACCTTTGAACAAAATTCACATTAGAGACATTCATGAGATATTCAATTGTTGGTTACGACGACCAGTCGAAATTGACGTCTCTGCTGGCACAATATAAGCAAATAATAGCACTATTTTCCGGAATATCATTATCATTGTGACTCTCCAACCGAACGGTCGTAAAAAGTGAACAAAAAAATAAAATAAAATCATTGCTTAAACGCCTTTAAAATTAAATTGTAAAAACAATAACAAGTTATTTAAAAAAACAACGGGAAAATAAATTCCTTACATTTCAATAACTAAACAATAAAATCAATTTCAATAAAACAAGTGCGGTGGCAGTGCATTGTTATTGTTGTTATTGTGCGCGAAGATTAACTACCCAGTGGGAAAAAAACTATACATTAAAATTTTTTGTTTTCTTACAAAACCGCAATAAGTGGAAGAGCGAATTTATACAAAAGAAAAACTTTATGACAATTATTTTTATATACTTTTAAATTAAAAAAAAAATATATAAATCAAAAAAAAAAATTGCAAATCTACCTAGTAGATGCAATTCTGAGAGGGAGCTTAGCTCCACTAGAAAAAACCTCTGGATTTCTGAGGAAGAATCTTTAAAAAAGTCATTGGATAATCTCCTGTCTCTAAGAGATAAAAAACGCACGCGGTCGTGTTCGCCAAACATTGCTGTTACAACAGAAGACCAACCATCCACCAGTTCAGTAATTGCAGATAAGCCGAAAACACAAGTAGGCATGGACAGGTATGTAACCGTGGTTAAACGTAAGCGAAGCCCCAAATCCGCTCAAATATCATCAAATCCGAAAATTTCCAAAGATGATAATAGGACTACGGCTACGGATAGTAATAGGTTTGCTATCCTTCAGACTGACGAGCCAACTTCATCAAAAAAAACATTTAAACCGCCACCAATATACTTGAGAGAACCTACATCTAATGAGCTGGTAAAAGCACTTATTACGGCAATTGGTAAAGACACCTTTAACGTAACATCAGTGAAGCACGGACAAATAAGTGAAACAAAAATTCAAGTCAACTGCGAAAATGATTACCGAAAACTCTCTGCCGCTCTGGAAAAAGAAAAAAGATCTTTTTATACTTATCAACTTAAAAGTGCTAAAGGCCTTCAGGTTGTTATAAAAGGTATTGACCCTTATGTAGACACGGATGAGGTTAAGACTGCACTGCTAGATAAAGGCTTTAAAATAAAAAATGTGGTAAATATGCGGAACCGTGAAAAGATGCCTCAACCTATGTTTAGGGTTGAACTGGAACCAGGGGATGTTATTCTCAAAAAGAATGAAACTCACCCAATCTATAATCTCAAATTTCTTCTTCATCGCAGGGTTACCGTTGAGGAGCCGCACAAGCGTTTAGGGCCCATTCAATGCCTAAACTGCCAGGAATTCGGTCATACTAAGGCCTATTGTAAGTTGCCCGCAGTTTGCGTTGTGTGTGGTGAACTGCACGGCACATCACAGTGCAAGAAGCCAAAAACTGATTCAAGTGCTAAAAAATGCAGTAACTGTGGAGGCAACCATACTGCAAATTACAGGGGCTGCCCTGTCTATATCCACTTTAAGCAGTCAATGACAAATAAGCCATCAATTACCTTTAAGCAACCCCAGCAGTCAAACATCATTTCTGCAAACAATTTTCCCCAGGTAGGCCAGTCAACAAGCAATATAATAATGCAAACCCCCAAACAAGTTTCATATGCCAATGTGGTCAAAACCGATACACAAAACTTGAGTCAGGAGACCAAGCCCCAAAATTCCGATCAAAATTTTAACAATCTTGAGGCAACTCTGCAGACTCTTGTTCAATCCATAAACACATTTACGGTTTCTATGACGAACATGATGCAGGAAATGCTGAAAATGCAATCCACTATTTTGCAGGCAATTTTAACAAAATGAATTGGTTAAAAATATGTTTCTGGAACGCAAACGGCATCCGCCAACACAAAAATGAACTTGAGCACTTCCTTATGGAAAAACAAATCGACATAATGCTGATTGCTGAAACTCACTTGACAAGCAACAGTTATTTCAAAATTAATGGCTACACACTGTACGACACTAAAGATCCACGTGGAAGGTCTTGTGGAGGCTCAGCAATTCTAATAAAAAATAGAGTTAAGCACTATTTTCTACATGAGACACGTGAGAAGTATCTCCAAGCAACAAATATATGCATTGAACATCTTAATGGAAAAATAGTTATATCATCAATTTACTCACCGCCCCGATTTTCAATAACAGAAAATCAGTACTCACATTTTTTCAACACACTTGGGCCTCGATTTTTAGCGGCTGGTGACTATAACGCCAAGCACACTTTTTGGGGATCACGTTTAATTTCTCCGAAAGGCCGTGTGCTTTTCGAAACAGTTTCCAAACTGGGCTTAGATGTGATTTCAAGCGGACATCCCACTTATTGGCCCTCAGACCGACGAAAGATCCCAGATGTTATAGATTTTGGAGTTGCAAAAAATTTTCCTTTAGAAGGGATGCAAGTAGAGTCTTCATTAGATTTGTCATCGGACCACTCACCCACTATAATATCCGTTTCGTTCCCCCAGGAGGTTGGCTCCCCGTTTAGTGACTTGACGTTCGCCATAACTAGAGTTAATTGGCTAAAATATAAGAAATATTTGAGTACTCATTGTACAGAAAATATTGCCTTGAGAACCCCTGAGGATGTTGATATATCAATTAAAGATTTTTCTGAAGACCTTAAACTGGCCGTACAACATGCTACCACTAGCCATACAAGATCCAGAAATGTGAGCAATAGAACGTATTCGTCTGAAATAGAGCAACTTCTGTCAGAAAAAAGAAGAGTTAGAAGAGAGTGGCAACTTCGAAGGTCTCCCCAGCTTAAAAGCCGGCTACGGGAGTGCATAAATCAATTAAGAAATCTGCTTGAAATCCAAAGAATGGCTTCCCTCAAAAATTATCTAGAAGGTCTTGATGGTAGCCCGCAAACCGACTATTCTTTATGGAAAGCGACAAAAGGTCTGAAAAGACCCGTAATAGGTAAGCCACCTTTGCGAACTTCATCTGGCGACTGGGCAAGAAGTGATTCTGAAAAAGGGATGGTGTATGTTAATCATTTGAAAAACGTTTTTACTGCAAATGATACAGTGGATGATGTTGCTGAATTTCCGCCATATGCTGTTAGACCGCCTGTGCCTTTGAGACTTAGTTTTCAAGATGTCGAAAACGTTATAAATAAAGTAAACTCAAAAAAAGCTCCAGGTTTTGACAAAATTACTGGCAAAATGCTTGTACAGTTACCTCGTGTTGCTAGAAGAATTCTTCTTTTCATTTTTAACGCTATTTTGCGCCTAGAATACTATCCTGCAGAGTGGAAGGTGTCTATGGTTACTATGATACCCAAGCCAGGGAAGGATCCCACTAAAGTAGAGTCATATAGACCAATAAGTCTACTGCCAACAATTTCAAAACTTTTCGAAAAATTGTTAATGGCGAAGTTGACTCCAATATTGAATGATGTAGGATGCATCCCTGATCATCAATTTGGTTTTTGGGCTAAATACAGCACCATTGAACAAACGCATAGACTAGTTAATGTTATAAGAAAGACTTTTGAGGATAAAAAGTATTGCTCAGCTCTATTTATTGATGTTTCCCAAGCTTTTGATAAAGTGTGGCACGAGGGATTAATGCACAAAATAAAGTTGAACTTGCCTGCAAACACTCATAAGCTTCTGGAAAGCTATTTATGCGGCCGGAAGTTTGTTATCAGAGAAGGCGACTTTATAAGCCCAACTCAGCCAATCGAGGCAGGAGTTCCCCAAGGTAGCATTCTGGGACCCACTTTATATTTAATTTACACTTCTGACATGCCAACCAGATCTAGTATTCACACCTCAACTTTTGCAGATGACACAGCATTCTGCAGCGTACATGAAAACCATCAAGTAGCTTCGCGAAATTTGCAGGAGTATATTTCAATATTAGAGATGTGGTTAAAACTTTGGAAAATTAAAGTTAATGAACAAAAGTGTACTCATGTTACATTCACACTGCGTAGACAAACATGTTCAGCTATCCAAATTAACAATTCACCTATTACGCAGCAAAATGAAGTCAAGTACCTTGGTATTCATCTCGACCGTAGGTTAACGTGGAAGCCTCACATTGACGCGAAAGTCACTCAGCTAAAATTAAAAGCAGCGCAATTAAATTGGCTTATGGGCAGAAATTCTACATTGAAATTAGATTGCAAACTTTTGTTATACAACGCAATACTAAAGCCTATATGGCGCTACGGAATTCAATTATGGGGCACCGCCTCAGCGTCAAATATTGAAAAAATTCAAAGGCGACAAAACAAAGTTCTTCGAACAATTACTGCAGCTCCATGGTACGTAAAAAACTCCCGAATTCACAAGGATCTGTGTGTTCTACTGGTAAAAGATGAGTTTTCAGAGCAGGCGACAAGGTATGTCAGCAAATTGGAACTTCACCCAAACCCTCTCGCACGAAACATACTTAATTTTAGCGGTCACACTCGGTTGAGAAGAAGGGATACCGTTGCCACCATCAGAGCGTTAAGTAGGTGATTCTACCGATATAATTGGCGCAAAATAAAACTTTTTGTCTAGCATTGGCTGGACTTAGTTAATTTATTGTATTTAGTATTAAGATTTGAATACTTATTGTTAGTTCACATTGTGAAGATTCAATAAATAAATAAAAGCTAAAAAAAAAAAAAAAAAAAATTTTCCGGAATATGAACTCGTGGAGTATGAGAGGTGTTTATATTTCCTACAGAACCAGCTTTTTTATATTGACCTAGTACTCAGAGAACGAGCTAGGAATATATATTATGAGGAGGAGGAAAGAGGGAGTAGTGGCTGTGGTCGTTTCACTTTAACCTATCAATAACATCAGATAAAGAGCAAGACAAACGCTATAACAGCCGATTGTGGGCACATTTGGTCTATTATGTTGAGGAGTAAAATTTCGAAGTGCACGAAATACATTTTGATATAAACGCCCAAATTCGTAACAAGCTTAAACAATCTTAACGCCCTGTTCAATTGTGAGCTCTACACTGATAGAAAAACCTTCGTAAATACAACGATTTTTTACATAAATGCTACGATTTTGTCATTGTTTTTGGGCCAACGTAAAGCTTCATTCGGTTTATGAAAATTCATTCGTTGAAGTAGAAACAATGGTAAATACAACGAAATTTGTTCCTTAATGCTATGATAAAAGGTTCATTCTATTAACGAAGAAATACGTATTTTGAACGCAAAAGATAATACATATAATAAAATTGTGTCATTGAAATAATGAAAGTTTTACATTTATATAATGAAATTTGTTCATTATTTTAACCACATTGTTTCGTTTCTGTTACGAAAGTCTTACGTTTATTTAATGGACCTTTTTCATTCTATTTACTACACTGCTTAGTAGCTAAAGGGAAATTCTTACATTAATTTCATTATATGGAATAGTTCTCTAACTTTTCATCTTTATCAATAATTAGAAGAAAAGATATATTTTTGTATTTGAAAACTCCTAAAAGTTAATATCGTCGTTAAATTGTTAATGGTTTTACATTTTTACTATGCAAAAACTTTTCGTAATTGGAATGAAACATTTTTCGTAATATTAATGAAGTCGTAAAAAGTCGTATAAAAAATGGCATTACTCAAAAATTTCATCCCAATAACGAAGCTTTCATAGACGGAATGAAACTTTTCATCGTATTAATGAAAGAATGGTGAACGAAACAGTTTCATTCCCGCTACGAAGCGTTTTTCTTTCAGTGTATATGATTGAATTTCTCAAGCACGGAAACCAAGAAATGTCAAATTAAGTTGGGTAAAAGCTTGACGTTAAGGTTGGACCACCCTTTACAGACGTAAAATTAGACAAAAGTATTGTCACAAACTGTTAAAGATATGCGCGAAGCTGTATCGCGCAATGACTTCAATTTCTCCATAACAACCTTTTCACTAAGTTTCGGTTTAGGACAAACAGATTTGAAGTTGAAGTCGGTCAAACCAAAAACTGTTCAAACATGTCTACATGTCTCTAGTTTAACTGCAACTGTTTGCATGTTTGAAATCAGGGGGTTACTCTCTATTGCGATGCGAAAGAAAAATCGAAGTATTGCTACCCTGTATTGCGTTTTCGTATTTTCTTTTCGCATATAATTTTCCCTTTCGCACATTTTATTGTATCATTCTACACCAGAGTTACTTCATTTTTAAACTATTTCGCGAAAAAGTTTGCGCAAACCGCACTGAGTATCAAATTATACTCTTATCGCATCTACCTTTCGCATCGAACTTACTTTCGCATCGCAATAGAGAGTACCCCCCCAGAACTCGAAGCAAATGCTAAAGCAATTACACATATCGGCAGTTTTTCAACGCTGGTTTTTCCTTACCCTGCCTAACAAAGCGTTGTGCATATTTTTCCCTAAATAATTTGCATTTACATTAATAAATAAAAATTTAATATTGTTATGTGCATTTGCAAACTGGAGCAATATCAACAAGCGAATGTTTGTATTTGAACAAGAAAACATGCAAATCAAGTACAACAAGCCCTTCATGCAACAACAACAACGAGTGCCGTAACAAACTACTGGGACCAGCCAAAGTGTTTAGTCCAACAGCCACTTTGCCAAAAGACAGAAACAATAGCAACAACAACAAAAAGAAAAAAACACCACAAAATGTTTAACACATTTAAAACATTAAACCAATTAATTCATTTTACAAGTGACAAAATATGATTTCATTGAGACAGCAGCAGCAATCATTTGTGCGATCATTTGTGCAATAACTTTATTATTAATTAAACTATAAAATTATGAAACTTTACAGGTTTTTTTTGTTTTTATTTGTTTTTAGGTTCATAATTACAAGGACATTCAGTTTACTTACAACTAATTTCTTGAGCGATTTAAAGAAATATTTCAAAACAATTTTTGGCACTTTTTTCTGAAGTGCTAAAAGTGAACGAAACAAAAGCCATAAAAAAAGAAATGCTGGAGGAAACAAAAAAAAAAATGGAAGTTATTAAATTTATTCGAATAGAAATAATTAGCAGCAGACATTTTAGAAAATTTTATATAGAAACTTTTTTTATTGTTTTTGTTTGTTACGTTGCCATTAATATGGAAATGAGAACAGGAAGTCTTTTAAAGCTTTTTCCGCCACAAGCATTTAGACTCCAAAATGGTTCGAATATTTGATTAAATTTTTACTAGTCCAAATAGATATATTTCAATATTCATACATATGTACACTGGTGGACAGAAGTCACCGTCATTTAAGTTTCAAAATGGCCAGAATATAAATATATATAAAAACTACGATGCAAAAATTCCGGTTTGTTACGTTTAAACCAAAGACTGCTCGGAATCATCAACACGTTCTCGTTTTTGGTGAGCAACCAAACAGTGAGCAAACGCGGCACGCACTTTGAACAGAGCTTTCTCATAGTCTCAAATACTCATGCAATATAAAGTCAAGACGTTTTTTTTTGATATTTTTACGATGTCAGTTAACTCACGCAACTTCACTTTTCGATCGAACGATTTTTTGGATTGTTCTTTTATGTTTTCTGGTGTTATCGCCTCATTTCGACGTCCACTGTGTTCTGCATCATTGGTGTCTCTACGACCACGTTTCAAGGGGAGCGGAGTCCCCTTAACACTTTTCAAGCCATTGCTTCACTTGAACGGTATTTTTTTCCATCAAGAAGAAGCGTTAAATTAAAACACGAAATTGTTTTTGATGGATGGCCACCATATGCAGAGTGGCAAACAGGGGTACTCCGCAGGGGGGAGTTTTATCTCCCTTCCTATGAAATCTTGCCCTAAATTCATTACTAGTGGAGTTAGACTCCATGCGTTTCAAGACTGTGGCATATGCCGATGATATTGCTGTGGCGGTGTCGGGTAAATATCCGGACACCCTCTCACAGTGTTTGAATTCCGCACTGAGGATCATAGATGGGTGGAACACCCATAGTGGTCTCAGTGTGAATCCACAAAAAATGGAGCTTGTACTTTTTACCCGAAAATACAAGACTCCTCCTTTCGGTCTGCCAACCCTAAAGGGCGTTGAGCTTAGTTTGGCGGATAGTGCCAAATACCTGGAAATCTATCTTGATTCAAAACTGTCTTGGAAGGGGAATGTCCAATTTAGAGCGGACAAGGCGGCTGTTGCCTTGTACCTGTGTCGTAAGGCCATTGGCAAAACCTGGGGTATAAATCCTTGGAACTCTTGCTGGCTATTTAACATGGTAATAAAGCCCATATTAATGTATGGGGCGCTTGTTTGGTGGACGGCTTTAGAGAAAACCACCTATTGCAGATTCATAGAAAGGATACTGCGGACGTCTGCTTTGATGGTAACTGGTGCTTCTTGTACTACGCCAACTAAAGCACTAATTACGGTGATGCATTGGCTGCCAGCTGATCTCATGGCGAAGTGGCCATGTGTTCGGCAATTAGGCTAAAAGCCAGTGGGATGTGGAAAGAAGCGACAGAAGGTCACGCTTCGATAATAGAAAGTATAACGGACCTCCCGGAGTATATTGATTACTGTGCACCAGCTCTAATGTCCGACAAGAGATTTGACGTGATCTCATCAAGGACGGTCTCGGCAGCGAACCCTTGGTGGCAGTTCTGACAGGACATTGTCTCATAGGGACGCATGCTAGGAGGTTAAATCTTCAATTTAATGATTTCTGCAGAGGTTGCGGGGATGAGGACGAGGAGGAGAGTGTTGAGCATTTCCTCTGTCGATGCCCGGCTCTCAGTTCTATGAGAGCGCTGTATCTAGGCGGACCGATGCTGCATGGGTTGGCAGATATATCGGAATGCCGAGTGAACGGACTGCATTCCTTTATCCGGCTTTCGGGTTGGTTTGAATCTGAACCGTCGGAGGAAGTGTAAGTCTCGTGGGCTGCACTTCTCCCTCAGGCAACACAACGGGACCAAAAGGACCCAAGTGGGCTGGTTTCATGAAACTGGCGGCCTGTACAACCTAAACCTAAAAAAAACCTTTTGATGGATTGTTTTGAAATTAACATCAGTAGCGTCACTCTTGGCACTATAACTCACAAACTAATGAACAGAATATCATGAAATTTTAACAGCTGTCTTTTAAAGGTTAGTACACAAAAAAAAATTTTGTTCGTATTCAATAACGAAATTCGTTGAATCAATTAATATATTATTTGAATGCGGATCTGTAAAGGAATTCGTGGATTTAAACAAAAGTTTAGTAAAAATAATTATTGACCGAAAACAACAATTTTTTTAAACAGCAACAAAATACAATATCCAAGGTTTTATTTTTGATTTTTTGTATATGCATATAAATTATTTTTTCAGACAAAAATTTTGTTAATTTTATTTTTACTAAAATTTGTTCTGTGTATTAACTGAAAAAGGTGACTGCAATAAAACTAGCGCCACATATCGCTCCTTTATTGCAACATAGTCATATCGTAAAAAAGCTCGTTTCGAGAAAAACGCATTTTAAATTTTTTGAGAAAATATCTCCTAAAGGAAACAGTTTAAAAGCAATTTGAATAAATTTTTGGCACAATATAGTACTGTTAACAATTCTGCATTGTTAACTCGAAAAGCTCTTTTTTTGAGATATGACTATATTGCAATAAAGGAGCGATATGTGTTAGACCCTGGACTTTTCTCTAGCAAGTGAGCCCACATCTTCCGTGATGAGGCACATTTTCACCTTAGTGGGTTCATCAATAAGCAGAATTGCCGCATTTGGAAGAATGATAATTTAAGCGTGATTGTCGAAAAACCAATGCATCCACACAGAGTGACTGTTTGGTGCATGTTATGGGCTGGCGGCATCATCGGGCTGTATTTTTTTTTTCCAAAACGAGGCTGGACAGGCAGTTAATTATTGTGAATGGTGTTCGCTATCGTGAGATGACAACGTACTTTTTGTGATGCGAATTAGAAGATATGGATGTGAACGATAGGTGGTTTTAACAGAACGGTGCCACTTGCAACTCACCTGACGAAACAACGTCTCTTTTGCGCGACAAATTCAATGGGCGTGTTGTCTGACGTGGAGGTGTGATACGTCGATAAGCCAGCAACAATTCAAGAGCTAAAGGCTGAGATAATTCGGCACATTAACGGCATAGAACCTCAACTATGCCTCAGTGCCATTAAAAATTTGGACCATCGCATGGTGCCAGCGATGTCGGGGCGGCCAGTTGGCCGATATTTTATTTCAACCAATGTTATCATAATAAAAAGAATTGACAACAAATAATTTCTGTTTCAACTCTGGCCCTTAAAATTTAACCACCCTTTACACAGAAAAAATTATAGTAAAAATAAAATCAAAATTTTTGTCTGAAAAAATAATTTGTGTGCATGTACATGAATATTAAAAAAGTAACCTTTGCATTTTGTTGTTGTTTAAAAAAATAGTTGTTTTCGATCAATAATTATTTTTACTAAACTTTTGTTTGAATCCATGAATTCCTTTACAGGTCCGCATTCAAACAGTTTATTGATTGATTCAACGAATTTCGTTATTGAACACGAAAAAAAATTTTTTTCTGTGTATGAGAATAGGGCGCCGTCAACGCTTTGCAATTGGAAAATTCTGTTTTGACAGAGCGTAAGAGAACGAACTTTAATTTCTCTCAGTAAAGTTAACTTCAAAACATATGGGCAAATCCTGCGTGACGAACGCCACATTCGTACGAGTTTTCAGATTAAAATAAGAAAATTTTTTGGCCTTCCCAGAGAGATATCTTTAACAAATACATGGTGTTTAGTGGTGATTTGAGTGTACTTTAGAATGCCATAAAAAAAAATTTTTCAACAGGTATAAGTTGAGAAAAAATTGATCACAAATTTTCGTGACGCACGCTACAAAAAATGGAAGTAGCTTCGAACGTTGCGGTATGTTTTCGTAATTTTTAGCAAATTTTGAATAATAAAGTACACAGAATGAAATGTCTAAAAAAATAAGAATATAAGAGAATTCTAAAATACGTTATTTTCAGGCAAAACATTTGTTAGTTTTTTTTCAAAAGAAGTGAATATTATGTGACGCACGCTCGTTACGCACGCTACATTTTTTCCAGTAGTATATAGTAAATAAAAACCATTGAATTTATTTTAACTAAACAATTTATATTCTTTGTAAATAACATTATTTAACTCATATATTACGTTTATTCATTAAAATATTATTGTTTATAAGTATGTTTATAAATAAATTTTATGTTCTGATGAATCTGCCGTAAGTGATATTTCGAGCACATTTTCATTAAGTGATTTAAAGTAATGGTTGCTTTTAATTCCGGGAATGCTCTTAACGTTAGCGCATCTCTCCGAAAGAAATCCAGTTGTATTTTTTATATACGCACTGCTTACATATAAAATAAAAATACCATTTATATTATTTTTTGCCAATTTAAAGAAATCATGGGCGTTATTAAGAACAATATTCTGAGATTTCACCATTTGCCAAATTTTTCTCTTTACGACAGCTCTAATTCCGTCTACTGCACCCTTTCCGTGAGCAGTTGCAAAAAAATTCCACTCAAAGTGTTTCAAATCTAATTGTTCTTTAAACAACGGTATAGTATTCAAAATGAACTTGTTTTTAAATTGACTTGCACAGCCATCAGAAAATAAATCGTGACGCACGCTATAGAAATTAATAAGCTGAATTTTTTTTTTTTTTATATGTAAAATTTTAAATTCGTATCTTGATCCTAGTTGTTCGACCTTTTTTTTAATATAATTGTTGTTTACTTGAGCTTGAGGTCACTTGTTACAAAATTATTCGTTTTATTAATGTTTCGATATTTCGACACCCCTTTGTGTGTCTTCTTCAGGAAATTTTCTGAAGAAGACACACAAAGGGGTGTCGAAATATCGAAACATTAATAAAACGAATAATTTTGTAACAAGTGACCTCAAGCTCAAGTAAACAACAATTATATGTAAAATTTTATTATTTTATTTACTTAAAAGAAGGATATTAATTTAATTTAAATTTATAGAAAAATTGTAAAAAAAAAATTTTTCTGCCCACAATATAAAAAAAACCTAATTTTCCGTGACGCACGCTACAACGCATGAACCTGGCATTTCATACCTAATTTTACTGTTTTCAAAACAGTAAAAGACAATTTTTTTTCCAAAATCTAAGAGAATTGTGTGAATAACAATATGGCTTTCGAGTTGATCACTTATGATAAAACTAAGATAATGAAATTAACATGTAAAAAAATGTTAAATTTTTGTATAACATTAAGAGACCGGAGGTAGGGTAGGATTTGGTAATAATTTTTGTATTAATGATCATCAAATAGATATTTTTTATACATATTTATTGATTTAGATATCGAGTCTAATGTTCCGTTAAAAAAAAAAAATTAATTTAAATTAATTTCAAAAATGTTTGGCTGGTAGACTGTTTTGGGGATTTGCCCATATGTTACTCATATTTTGTTGCAATCAGTAATCGTACTCTAGATGCTTTCATACTAATTACGTGACTTTATAATTATTTATTATTTCTATTGAGTGATTTTTATTAAAAAAAGGTTAGTCAACAATACTGTTCATAGCGTTATCGATCTTATTTAAATTACTTTCTACAGTGTAAAATCGCAGCGTTAAATTACGTTACGCTTTACGCCCTAATTTAGGTTGCCCGGTTAGTTAAGGTGATTTTTTAGATACTTATGTATCGAATTTTGCTCTGTATATCACCGGATTGAAGTCGAGCAAAAACTAGCTAAAACATCCATTTGCGGGAAAACATCTAATATCGAAAGACAGTTTTGATCTCATATGTATGTATGTTGATAATTAAATAACATTATCTGATTATATGGTCAATTTAATTGTCTAATAAGAAAGTTAACAAAGACTATGCTTTTTCTAATTAATTATATTCTACATACATATGTTCAGACATATGCACTATTTTATGAGACTAATAGGTTTATTACTTTGTTCCATTTTATTTTAATTTTTACTGACATTTTAATTAAAATTGAAAAAAATCATGAAATTTCTGTTTTAATAACTCTAATGATTTAATGACACAATTGCAATTTTCCAAGATTATTGTAAACAAGATTGTTAGAATATTAAGCAAGAATGTATGTATGTATGTCATATTAGGGTATAACCAAAATTAAGTTCAATTATTACCCCGCGAAGATTACATTCTATGGTAGCGGTTCTGATAGTATATTATGCGAAGAGATTAAATCATCCTTTTAATGATTTCTGCAGAAGTTTTAGGGATGGAAAGGAGAAAGAGAGTGTTGAACAATAGCTTTGACGCTGTTCGAATCTTTATTCCATTGTGGTTTCGATGTCCTCTCGTCTAGGACTCATGCAGCGAATCGCACATTTTACTGTAGAGAAAATCTGATTTCTGGCGTACGGTTCGTTTGTGGAACAAGTTGACTACAGACGAGTTTCCTCTCATATATAACATTGGAAAGTTCATCACAAATGACTACAAACACTACTCCCTCTTTCCTCCTGATCATAACCTATTTTCCTAGTTCCGACACAATACACTGCATATATAGGACCAATATATATGCAGTGAGTTGTAAGTACAGAGGTTAAATTCCGCAACGATAAATGGAATACAACTCCCATGTTTGGGCCGGTGCCCCAAAGTCTATTTTGGGGTTGCTCGACCGTGTGCAGGAGAGGGCGAAGAAACTCATCGCTGACAGTAGGGTATCCAACTTTATTGACTCACTGGAGCATCGACGCAGTGTGGGGTGCGTTACTCTGTTCTATCGTTACTATAATGGATTTTACTCTAACGAGATTGGGGTTCCCGAAACTCGCACATTTTTACGTAACACGCGCTCATCGTCCAGAGCTCATCCATTTGTGGTCGTACTACGCATTACAGAGAGAATTCGTTTTTCAGCCGTACGCTTCTTCCTTGGAATAAGTTGCCTGCAGACGTGTTTCCTTTCTATTATAACGTTGGAAAGTTCAAGTCAAATGTTCACAAACACTACTCCCTCTTTCCTCCTACTCACAACCTATTTTCCTAGTTCCGGTACAATGCACTGCTTATGTAGGGGTCATCCCCTGAGTACTGGTCGAAGTTAAAAAAAAAACATTCAATTTTGATTTTTCTATCCGCAATGGTGAGAATGATTAACTTTGACAGTTACAGTGAACTAAGGAATAATTTTTTCACTCAAAAATCTGCGGTGTGTTGTAGGTTAGGTAAGCAGGCAGCTGCATTTCCCGATGTAGCTTAAGTTCTTCAGCTCATTTGGGTCCTAAAATCCTTCCCTTTGTGATTGCCTGAAACCTGGAAGAGTAGAAATGAAATACACAAGATAAAGAGACATAGAGGGAGGGTAGGCGAGGAGGGAAAAGGGGGGGGGGGGGCGACCACTTAGTGTGGCGTTACATGCTTTTATACTAAACATCTGCTGCTCCTTCGGAAAGAGACTAGCGCAGTGGGATTGACCGGGGCCAGACATGATAGGCAATTGAAGCTCCTAGCTATCTTAGGCAGTGATGCTGCAATGCCGGCCATGTTCCGAGGAGATGAAGGTACGTCTCGTCTTTTTCCCCATCTTAACAACTTCTCCAGAAATCGTTATAGCCTATAAGCCTAGTATCCTGGCATAGATCCCAAACGGGCAATGTAAAATGATGACTGCTACAGTGACTCTTAAGTGAGATATGGGCAGTTTTAGTAGCTCATACGCTCTCTTAAAGTTAATATGCGGCCACAGGTTCCTTGAAAAAAGGCATATGGGCACGGGAGCTTTATTGTTTTCCAAAAAGCTGATAAGGGTTGTCCGCAAAAGGGATCTATATCCCTTTCCTCTAGATTTGTCTTTTTTTTTGGCAACGATATTATTGCTGTTGTTGGACCCGTGTCCACGTACCCATTTTAAGGTTAGGTTAGAATGTCTTGCCATCTTGTTTAAAGATGTCCAGCATTCCTGCACTAGATTGGGATTAAAGCATATTCCAATCCGGGAGTTGATGGCGGCTTTATCGTCCGTTACTATCATGATATCCCTACTGAATATCTTGTGAAACGTCAGACAACTGGTCGCTTTATTTATAGCCGATAGTCTAAAGTATATCCCCCCGGGGAACAGGTTTTGCCTTGGCGTATTCCTAACTTAGGCGCTCTGTTTTTCGGGGAAAAGAGGGGAAGGGGTCCATCGTTTGGTGCGGCAAACAAAACTCTAGGAAGCCACATGACCGAAACCCTTACCAAGGGTATAAATTGGCAGAACGGGGATCAGCATGGCCCCGGGAAGTTCTGCTTGCGATTCGACCCGGGCTGATCATGGTTGAGGTGCCTACCTTGGCTGTAATGTTCTGGCTGTGGTTTAAACCTAAATCGTAGGAAGGGAGTGTTAGTATCCTTGATAATTGTTTGGTGATGGCTTTTTTCGAGGACTAACAATCTCCCAAGGAGCTGTTGCCTACACAACAGATAAGTGTACTGTAAGGAACCAGTGGTGACGGCTCTTAGTGGGCTTCGGCCTACCAACTCATTAAGCCTTGTCTTCCGTTGATTGCTGGGAAATTGCATTCATGTGGGATTAGAAAGCCCGAACTGCTCAACAAGAAGTTGTTCATATGACCGCAATCGTATGACAAGAAATGCTACCTGTGTGAGCCTAGTCAGCCACACGGGGGCGGTGGTGAATCGTGAAAAATTCACTCCGTGGAAGTGGTCTACCATCAGGTTAGGCCGTCAAGGCAGGTACTGATGGAAATCATTTTCACAGTCTAAAGTATATTTCAGTGTTGAATTCTTCTATGAAAACGCCTTCCTCAACCCTATCTCCGCTTCCAGATCCAGATTCTAAAGGGGATTTCTCGATTTGGTGAGGAATGGTGTTGGGATGCAGCAGACATTTAGATCGGGGACTAGTTTCTTTCCAATCTCAAGTATATTGGCGTGTCCCCACTCCCTGTGACTCAATGCTCCTGTCTCGTTTAACCCGATCACGGCTTTTAGTGCTATCTTCCTGGCTCCCAAGTCACATGGCATCCAGCCCATAAGTGCAAGAAGTGCTTTAGTTCGTTATTTGTAAATATTTGGATTTAAAAAACAAAAACAAAAGTATTGTTATGTGAAGTAGAGTTCCTATTAGATAATTCCGCACATCATTCAGCCTGAACTAACACACTCAGCGCAATAAAGTTCATTCATTCTTAGAGAAATCGCTTTTTAATGAAAAGTGAACACTATGACTGCCGGTAAATTTTCTTTGAGTGGGTAATGGTAAAAAGTTCATCGTTGCGGAATCTGACCTCTGGTCTAAAATACAAAAAACGGTATATCAATGCAAACTTGAACTATATCATCACTCCAGAAGCGATAGTTTTCTTTATTGAACGGGATCAACAGCAATCTTAGGTTAGGTTAGGTAGGCAGGCCGCTGGACTCTCCAGAAAGTACCCGGATACTCCAGCCCACTTGGGTCCTGAAGGTCCCTTTGTGATTGCCTGAAAAGAATTAGGTTATGATAGAGGAAAAAATAAAATGTTATAGGGATATAGAAGGAGTGAGGAAGAGGGAATGGTGAGGAGAGGCGGGAAACTGCTTAATGTGGCATTACTTGCTGATTCACTAGCCATCCGCTACTTCTTATGAAAGAAGCTAACGCAGTCGGTTTGACGGAGGCCAGACATGATAGGCTATTGAAGCTCCGCTCGCCTGAGCATCTTAGTCGATGATGCTCCAGTGCCGGCCAATCTTTCGAAATGTTGTTCCGACGATGTGTTGACTCGCCTTGAGTTTTGCAGGAAATATCAAGTCGAACTAAAGGCGAATTAAATTTTCTTTACTCGGATTACAATAGGTATGCAAATTCGCCTTGGCATGGTGGTAAGATAAGGAAGGAGAAGTCGGTACGGATTTGGGGTTGCAAAACAAAAATTGAGTGCAGGACAAAATATTTGCAACCAGGTTGGTTGGGCAATGGGGAAACAAAAACACCAGTTTCTCCCCTATAAGAGATCGGAAAAGTGGCAAGCAAAGCGGCTTGAGTAAATGTTTGATTTTTCAGTATAAATAAATATTTTTTATGTCGGCGTACCCAGGGAGAGGGTTGGAACCCACTGAGTGGTCTGTGCTCAGAGAAAAGTAGCTAGTTGGAAACCTCCCTGGTCTCTGCAGCCGTAACATAAAACAGCTGACAAAATGGCCGGCAGTTCGAAAAAAGTGTTGTCAACTTAAAGTTGTACACAGCCACAAAAACACCCTTTTGTTTGCATGTTTTACGTCATTCTAGAAAAAGGCACAATCTGGTTTCTTGTTTATTTCTTCAATCATGCATAAATTATACTCGTTCGAAAAGCGTCTCTGAACTCTTTGGACTCAAGAAATTAAAGTTGTATTGAATTCAATGTTATCAATAAAAATTTTCCTTCACTACAAAATTTAAATTCAATAGTTTTTATTGTATCATTAAGCTTGTAAATAAGTTATAATCACTATAACAATTAAGTAATAAATTAAAATCTTTTTAAAACATTGATTGTTTCTAAAGAAACTTTCATTGGACGTTAAGTGTCAATTCCCGGATAATGAAGCTGTTTGCTCGTTCGCACAATTACATTTAAAACAACAACAACAACAAAAAGCACTCAAGATTTTGTTATTGTTTTAAATGTAATTGTGCGAACGAACGGACGAACGAAAAGTTTCGTTATCCGGGAACTGGCACTAAACAATTTTAGTTAAAGTGCCCTGGAGACCATGAAAATAACACATCAACGTTGTAAGTGTGTGCGTGCAGTCGTGCTTTTTCGGTTACTCCTATGGGTTATCAGCTCTGATTGATGAAAATCAAAAACTTTTGATATTTTATTTTGATGTGTTATTATTGTTAACTGGAGACTATCAATCCAGTTGTGATTGACAATAGAAAATGTCAGTTTTGTTATCGAAAGGGACAACAGTAAGTAAAATGAAAAACTACATCTATGTTTATTATGATTATTAAATTTTATTTTGTTTAAACGTAGACATATATACTATACAAGCATTTACTTTTCATTCATAGTTTGTTTCTTTTCTTCATGTTTTTTTTTTCTTAATAAAATTTGACAAGATAGCAATAATTCATTATCCATTGATGACATGTTTGGAAACGAACGCAGCGAATTCAAAATGCAAATGATGATTGACGATTTTATTTGTCTCCTTTTAAACGACAAAAACACGACACTCACACATAAGCACTAATTGACGTGTTTTTTTGATCGTCTCTAGGGCACTTAAAAGAGTTTTTGAGTTAAAGTCTCACAGAATTTATGAGATTTTATTTTCTTCGTACTTTTGTGTGTCTGTTACATCTTCTTTGCGCGCAAACGTCTAAACGTTAGAAAAAAAGTGTGTCCAAATCACTTTCTAAGCCACCTATTTCTTCTTCTTAAGTATTTTCTTTATTATTTTTAACTTTTAAAAATAAACTATTATTTAATTGGTCTCTTTCTTCATTCATATTTTGCGTAAAAGAATAAAAAAATCATTCTAATCAAAACTAACTCAAGCTGTGAAAGCGTTTTATTACTACAGGGTGGCGCAAAATTAATTATCTAATTTCGTTTCTTTTTTTCGTTTTTACTAAATAAAATAAATTATTTTCAGTTTAGGAAATCTTTATCTGGGGGGCTACTCTCTATTGCGATGCGAAAGAAAAATGGTTCGTAATCGAAGAATTGGTACCCTGTATTGCGTTTTCGTATTTTCCCTTCGCATTTAATTTTTCCTTTTCACTCATTTTATTTCATCATTCTCGGCTATTGTTTATTTTGTGTTAGCAGTGCTGCTTCATTTTCACACTATTTCGCGAAAAAGTTTGCGCAACGGCACAGAGTACCAAATTATACTCTTATTGCATTTACTTTTCGCATCGAACGAAGACCCAGTTTAGCAATTTCGAAAGAAAATGAATGCGCAAAAAAGCCAGGCATTCACATTCGAATCAATTTGGGTTTGTCTATCTCACATATTCGCATATTCTTATGTATTTTGTTTTAGTTCTGACACATCGTTCGCATAGAAAAAAGCTAGACGAACCCAAATCAAATCTTTCGCCTAGATTGCGAACGCAAACATGCTGTCAAGATTGGTAAACTGGCTGTTACCTTCGCATCTCTATAGAGAGTAAATCCCCTGTACATATAAACTTTTTCTATTAATTGGAATTTATACTTGTAACATCAGCCAAGTGGCTGCCACCAGTGTTGATACACCTTTCTGCCCGCTGTAACGCATTTTCCATAACTTTTTGCAATAATTCTGGTGACAACCGTTCGCATTCCTCCCCCTGGGGAACAGGTTTTGCCTTGGCGTATTCCTAACTAGGGCACACTGTTTTTCGGGTAAAGAGGGGAAGGGATCCCTCGTTAGTCGTAGCGAATAAAACTCTAGGAAGCTGCATGACATATGTTGTGCTGGCTTCCGTAACCCTTACCAAGGATTTAAATTGGCAGAACGGCGATCAGCATGGCCCCCGGGTGGTTGTGCCTGCAGTTCAACCCGGGCTGATCATGGTGGAGGTGCCTACCTTGGCTGGAAAATTCTGGCTGTGGTTGGAACCTAGATCGCAGGAAGGAGGTGTTAGTATCCCTGATGATTGTTTGGTGTGTAGCTTATTTCGGGGACTAACAAACTCCCGAGGGTCTGTTGCCTTTACAACAGATACCTGTAATGTGAGGATACCTGTAATGTGAGGAACCCTGTAATGTGAGGTGATGGTTGACGGGTGAGTTGGTTTAAGGGCTGATGCTGCTAGTGGGCTTCGGCCTACCAACTCATTAAGCCTTGTCTTCCTTTGATTGCTGGGAAATTGCATACAGAAGGGATTAGAAGGCCCGAACTCCTCAACAAGAAGTTGCTCATATGGCTGCAAACGTATGGCATAAATTGCTATCTATGTAAGCCTAGTCAGTCACATGGGGGCGCTGGTGAATCGTGAATAATTCACTCCGTGGAACTGGTCCATCATCAGATAAGGCCGCAAGGCCGGTGCTGATGTAAATCTTTTTCACAACTGTTCGCATTCCTGTCGAATATTCTGGGGCTTGTATGCATAAATCTAAGACTTCAAGTAGCCCCAGAGAATAAAGCCTAGGATGGTTAAATCGGGCGAACTTGTTGGACATGCCAAATCACTAAAACGAGAGATTACGCGACCAGGAAATGCCACCTTCACAATATCAATTATGGCTTCTGCTTCGTATGTGGTTGCACTGTCTTGGTATGATATCGTGCTCACCAAGCCACACTCCTTCTATTCAATACTTTTAATTTATTTTCTTCTTCTTTTTATTTCCTTTTCCCGCCAACCATTCACATTGAAAGCAAACTTATTCCTGCTTGATGGCACTAGATGCACTAGATACAATCAAGCATGGGGACAGCAAGCATGCCAGAAAATCAAACATTTTTGTTGTTCCACCAAGCATCGCCGGTGTCACACATACCAACAACTTTTCACACTTATATGCTGTTCATACATACACTTTTAATTAAAATTTTGCAATTAACGCCTTGATTGATTTTAATTGCCAATACAAAATTTTAATTCATTTAATTGCCAATTAACAGTTAATTGTTCCAATATTTAGTAAAATTAAATATACAACCCTGTAGCAGCCGTGTTTAGTTCGCACAATAATACCCAATGAACACACTTTGTTCAAATTTGATAACTCAAATATAAACAAAAGATGTCGTATCAACAAGAAGCAACAAGGCAGCTTTAATAGATAGTGGCAGAATTACAATAAATACAACTCCACCAAACATCAACATGTATTTTGTTGGTAGAATTTACGAGCAGTTGTCAAAATTTTGTTTGAAAAAACAAAGAAGTTTATGTGTTTTTGACAAATTTACGCAAAGAAAACGAAAAACAGCTGTGCTTATACCACTAGCGTATTAAAGCTGCCTTGAGAAGAAATATTCACAATCAAAATGTAAACAACAACCCGTAATATCAATTATTAAGTCTAGATTATCACAAGACCGTCTATGGGATCATTGTTAGCCCTTTCGTAGCATATGTGAAATATTTAACAAATTTTATCATATTATAGATATCTCTGAATCTAATGATGTTCTAAAACGAAAAATAATTTTGTACTTAAATACGTAGTTGTACTCCTTTATATTTTTTATTTAGTCTGTAAGGACTCATAGTCTATAGACTTAAATAAACAGATAAATAAATAAACTTTTCTGTCAGCTGTTGTCAAACGTTAATTGCATTAGCAATATTAAGTATGTATGAACACTTGAAACAAATTTTAATTAACTGATAATTGAATTAATTAAAAAGTGTATGTATGAACACCATATTACTATTACCATGCTTATTAAGCATTTTGATCGTGTAATTAATTTTGCGCCACCCTGTATCTATTTGTAAAGTTTCCTCATCGGCACTTTGTCATTATTTATGTATTTGAAATCAAGTTTTTATACCAAGAAACAAATACATAAATTATATCAATTAAATAATAAACATTATTTATTACATCTTTATCTATTTTGCTCGTAATTGCCGATCGTTGACCTTTTGCAAATACAATAAATGAAAGTTTATGATTTACTTGCGAACAAATCGCTAAAGAATATTGTGGGGTCTTTAAGTTGTTTTCATTAAAATCACTTTAATACAGAATTCTATTAAAAATCTACAATTAGAAATTGAAAATTAATTAGAAATAAACAAGATTCTTTTGTGATCAACAATAATTAAAAAACCAATAAAGAGTTCAAACCTTTTCGACATCGGCTGCAATTAATAACAAGCAATTTTCGCGGAATCAGTTCCTTATTTAATACTTAACTCATTGCGCATTATTATGACATAAAATTGTCATAAAATTGTAGTGGCAGCAAAGGCAATTACATATGTTTATAATTACTTATTTATAAAAGTGCTAGTCATGTTTTCGTCATCGATTATTTAGAGCTCTACAGTTATAAAGAGTTTAGCGTTTTGCAAGAGTGAAAATGCTTTGAGATAGGAGTAATTTAAGCTACACGCACCAACAATAATGTGCAATGATGTAACGGTAGATATTCCGAAAACTGTTTAACATTGTGTATGCATTCGTGTATGCTTTCGTGTTTTTGCATACATTTGATCGCTTGGCTTGTGTTTGTATTGGTTTTGTGCTGCTTAGCGGGTAAAAGCTGGTTGAAAAAATTATGCCGGCAAAATACCACTTTCATCCCCCCGTTCGCCTACGGGCGTTTTTTAATCGGTAAGTTCATTGTTGTGATCAGTCCGACACAAAGCGGAGGGTACGGATCCTCTGGTCAGTGCATAAAGCATTTTTCCCCCTCGCCGAAAAAAACTGTATTCAAAATTTCAGGAATTTATTTTTTTTTTTTAGTTCACAAGTTTTATGCAGATTTGAATTTTTATTTAAATTATTTATTTTTAACGTGCAAATGTGATTATATTTTATTGGTTCACCTCCAGCTTTCGCTGCCGCATTAATTTAAGCTTTTGAACACTATAATTTATAACAATTAAAATTTTTAATTTTATTGTTTTGAAGTGAGATAATTACATACTAAATATTTTTATTCAAATGCATATATTAACTTTTGCACTAATTTCCATATACAAAAATCAATTTATAATTCCTGGGAATCCAGATATTTAAGCACTGGATTAATTCAATGTATATTTACAAGTTTTCTATATGAAAATTTCTATTAAATCTGTTTTTTTGGCATAAAAACATTTCTAAAAATGTTCAATTTATAATTCCTTTGAACTAAAAAATAAATACCGCTTGTTCAGAGACAGCAAACACTGTACATTTGAGATAATATCAGATGAATATAGAGAATAATTAAATGGCTCGGTGGCTGAGTGGTTAAGGCAGCCGTTCACGATACGTCATGGCCCGAGTTCAAATCCGAAAATGGATGCTGATGAGTAGTTTAGCGACTACGAAACAGCTAGTTGCCCCCTTGCTAAAGATTTGATAATTATTTTTCTTGTCTGCCTCAATTAAAAATCATTGATCATAGCAAATTTGTATTGTAACACAATCCTTCTTAAGAAAGGAAAAACTTGAGCTAAAACCAGATGTACAAAAATCAAAAATATGGTTTAAAGAATTATAAAGTTCAACAGAAAGCTACTTTGGCACACTAAGAATATTTCATCGGGAAGAATAATCAACTACTATTCAACACAACCCAAATCACAAATAATCAACACAGCAAAAAATTTAGTAAACAAGGTATTGGAAATAAGTGATGAGAAATTTCATAACAAGAATATAGAGAAAATTTCTGAAATACTAACCAATAATAGTTTTCCGCCATATCTAATCGAAAATATCACAAATACTCGAAACCACCCAAAAAGCAATAGAAATGGCAACCCTAACAACGAATGTAAACAATATTTCAGCATCAAATATATACCTGGACTAACAGACAACCACAATATAAAATGTGCAATAAACAACAACAACACAATTGGCTTTTAAACCAAATAGAACTTTAAGCACAATATTTACAAAAACAAAAACCCCTATCGACAAACTAACGAGTGATTTTTTTGCTATTATCTTTTTGGCAACACTAGTTTTGACAGCTCACGCACGTTTGGTATCTTGTGTCACTGTCAAACATCTTCTGTTTGGTCTATAATTTAATCATGAATCGTCTTACAAACGAACAACGCTTGCAAATTATTGAATTTTATTACCAAAATGCGTACTCTGTTAAGAAAGTTCATCGCGCGCTTCTTCCATTTTATGGTCAGTTTAATCGACCTACTGAGGCTTCTATTCGGGCTATTGTAAAAACATTTCGCACCAAATTTACATTGTTGGACATTAAACCACCAACACGCTTACGTAGAGTGCGAACTGAAGAAAATATCGCAGCCGTATCGGCCAGTGTTGGTGATGACCGTGAATTATCGATTCGGCGCCGTTCGCAGCAATTGGGCCTCTGTTACTCCACTACGTGGAAAATTTTGCGGAAGGATTTGGGTGTGAAGCCTTATAAGATGTAGCTGGTGCAAGAATTGAAGCCAAACGACCTACCACAACGCCAAATTTTTGGTGAATGGGCTCTTGAAAAGTTAGATGAAGATCCACTTTTTTATCGAAGAATTGTGTTCAGCGACGAGGCTCATTTCTAGTTGAATGGATACGTGAACAAGCAAAACTGCCGTATTTGGAGTGAAGAGCAGCCAGAAGCATTGCAAGAGCTACCAATGCATCCACAAAAAACAACCGTTTGGTGCGGATTATGGGCTGGCGGCATCATTGGGCCGTATTTCTTCAAAGATAATGCGAATCACAAAGTTACTGTGAATGGTGAGCGCTACCGTGCGATGATAACAAACTTTTTTTTGCCCAAAATGGAAGAGCTTGACTTGCATGACATGTGGTTTCAACAAGACGGTGCCACATGCCACACAGCACGCGAAACAATGGACCGATTGAGAGGCGAGTTCGGTGAACAGTTTATTTCACGCTTGGGACCAGTCAATTGGCCGCCCAAATCGTGCGATTTAACGCCTCTAGACTATTTTTTGTGGGGCTATGTTAAGGCTAATGTCTATAGCGACAAGTTCGATTCGATTGACGCACTGGAAGCCAACATTGCCAACATTATTCGTGGATACCGGCCGAAATGTTGGAAAGAGTATGCCAAAATTGGACTAAGCGGATGGACCATTTGAGGCGCAGCCGCGGCCAACATTTGCATGAAATACTCTTCAAACCTTAAATTATATCGACCCAACTATCGATCCAATTAAATATTTCATGCATTTTTCTGAATTTTATGCGTTTTTTTTTTTTAATTTCCGATAGTTCTTATAAAATCACCCATTACAACAAAACAACGTTGTCTATCAAATTCCATGTAAAGATGATGATTATAACAGCTGTGATCTCGTTTACATTGGTACAACAAAAAGAAGTTTAAAGAAGAAAAAAAAAAAAAAGAGAGCACTGCTTTATCGCAACATACTGTACAAACCAAACATACAGCTGACTTTAACAATATAAAAATACTGGACAAGGTAAACCAAGGCGAATTCATTACAAGGTGAACTTAACAGCACAGGTGATTATTTTTTGCTTCTCGTGTTTTTTCCAATGAGACTGTCAATTTTTTTTTTCTCTTGTTTACAAACTTTTTCGCGCCATTTGAATCTGAAGATTTTTTTGCATGATTTAGTGCAATTTCAAGAAATTTGTGTGAATTTAAAAGCAACTAATATAATCTGTGATTTTAATTACAAACAATTATAAAAGCTCATATTTAACGTTTATATAAAATTTTTTCCCAGTTGAACAATCTTAGGCGAATTTAGATGTTGACATTCACGATAGGTTTTACAATAACAAAATACATAGTACTGAATTCGCTTTTCCGCTTGCATTCACCTGTATAAAGTCGCCTTGGGTACAACAAAAAGAAGTTTAGCAGTTAGAATAAATGAACATAAGACAGATATTAATAAGAGAAAAAAAGAGAGCACTGGACAAGGAAAACCAAGGCGAATTCATTACAAGGTGAACTTAACAGCACAGGTGATTATTTTTTGCTTCTCGTGTTTTTTCCTATGAGACTGTCAAATTTTTTTTCTCTTGTTTACAAACTTTTTCGCGCCATTTGAATCTGAAGATTTTTTTGTATGATTTAGTGCAATTTCAAGAAATTTGTGTGAATTTAGAAGTGAAAAACTAATATAATCTGTGATTTTAATTACAGACAATTATAAAAGTTTATATTTAACGTTTATATAAAATTTTTTCCCAGTTGAACAATCTTAGGCGAATTTAGATGTTGACATTCACGATAGGTTTTACAATAACAAAATACATAGTACTGAATTCGCCTTTCCGCTTGCATTCACCTGTATAAATTCGCCTTGAGGAAAGCAATGTTAAAAAACGTTACACAACAGAAAGCTTAAGAATTCAGCAGAAAATAAAACAATGCACAAAAAAGAAGATACTGACAACTTAAGCGCCATTTATAATGTTATTATAAAAAACAGCGCAAAACAAAATTAGTGTCTGTGTTTTATTTATAAGTTATTAATATCATTTAATATATTGGTTTTTAATGTTGTAATCACGAAAATGTAAGTTTCACAAATATTGTTTTCTACTCAATATCTTCATGTAATTTGATAAAAAAAAAATTCTTTATAAAATAGACGAATCCCCGGAAGAAGTGAACATAAAATTCACGAAACGTTGGGAAAATATGTAATAAAAATTCTGCATTTTTATTGACATAAAGAACGTTAGGCCTCACCAGCTAAGTAATGGGTGATTTTATAAGAACTATCGAAAATTAAAAAAAAAAAAAAAAACACATAAAATTCAGAGAAATGCATGAAATATTTATTTGGATCGATAGTTGGGTCGATATAATTTAATGTTTGAAGATTATTTCATGCAAATGTTAGCCGTGGTCCATCCGCTTAGTCCAATTTTGGCATACTCTTTCCAACATTTCGGCCGGTATCTCACGAATAATGTTGGCAATGTTGGCTTCCAGTGCGTCACTCGAAGCGGGCTTGTCGCTATAGATATTAGCCTTAACATAGCCCCACAAAAAATAGTCTAGAGGCGTTAAATCGCACGATCTGGGCGGCCAATTGACTGGTCCCAAGCGTGAAATAAACTGTTCACCGAACTCGCCTTTCAATTGGTCCATTGTTTCGCGTGCTGTGTGGCATGTGGCACCGTCTTGTTGAAACCACATGTCATGCAAGTCAAGCTCTTCCATTTTGGGCAAAAAAAAGTTTGTTATCATCGCACGGTAGCGCTCATCATTCACAGTAACGTTGTGATTCGCATCATCTTTGAAGAAATACGGCCCAATGATGCCGCCAGCGCATAATCCGCACCAAACGGTTGTTTTTTGTGGATGCATTGGTAGCTCTTGCAATGCTTCTGGCTGCTCTTCACTCCAAATACGGCAGTTTTGCTTGTTCACGTATCCATTCAACTGACCATAAAATGGAAGAAGCGCGCGATGAACTTTCTTAACAGAGCACGCATTTTGGTAACAAAATTCAATACCTTGCAAGCGTTGTTCGTTTGTAAGACGATTCATGATTAAACTATAGACCAAACTGAAGATGTTTGACAGTGACACAAGATACAAAACGTGCGTGAGCTGTCAAAACTAGTGTTGCCAAAAAGATAATAGCAAAAAAATCACTCGTTACTTCAATTCTCGAAACGATTTCATAACAAAATTTTTTTAAGTGTTTTTATTAAGTGTGACTTTGTTTCAACTGAATTTACATGCAATAAAATCGAGTGTAATTATTTATTTGACAGACCGGCCACTCATAAAAATGTCATAGTTAAGCTTGTAAATTTGCCTAACAACTTTTCTAACAGTTTACTAATTATTCCAGATTAGAACAAAAACAAAAAAAACAAATTCGTTTATCTATGGCGTTTATCTCAATTTTTCAAAATATTCGTGACGGTTTTATATTCATACTGGTACTTACGATGGGCAAAGGAGGTGTGATGCACATGTTCTAACGATCTCTTCAATGTGATAGTTTTTTCATCAGTACATATTTACATAGCTTCAGCTGAGGCATACATATGTACATACGTATATATCCATATAGATATTGCTATTTGCTGTAATTTGAATCGAGTTAATTTTACTGCTGTTGCATTTTTATTAATCTGTTTCAGTAACTTGACATGTGTTTTATTTCACTTTAAAATTCTCAACTGACATGTTTACAATAAAACTTGCAAACTTTAATACGAAAACAAACCTGCAGGTTAGACTTAATTCGTTTCGACATTAATTTATTGATTTCGATTTTCAAAATGACAATATTTAATTAATATGAAAACAAACAAAAAACACTTCTTTCTACACTTTTCACCCCGATTTTCAGACATTTTAAAGCCGCTGCTGTTGCTGCTGGTTAAACTGTATGACTTTAAATATCACTGAAATGAAAGTGAAAGAAAAACTGTTCTAGAGTTTAAGTGGAGAGACAGTAATGAATAGCGTGTGCGTAGTTTGTGGGAAGGGGTTAAATTATTCAATAACAATAATTCAATAGATCTTTATCTATAGCAAATTTTTTAAGTCTTGATATTATATCAAGTAAATTCGCCTGATGTGGAACATTTAATATCATCATCTGTTTTATGGCAAAAAATAATTATAATAATATAGAAATCTAGTTAAACTTTACCCCAAATTTTCAATACATGACGCCTGTGCTCTGAGATTCAAAAATATTTAATGGTTTAATTGAACCCAAGTGATCTTTGCCGAAGCCGTTTTTGTCTTCTCCCATCATGTGTACAGAAAATATTTTTGACTTCTTCCAACATAGAACATGTACACATGTATGTATGTACGAGTATGTTAGTACATACTAAACGTCTGCATGATTACGCTCAAAAGGCATTTGTATGTGCCTATGTCAGCATGTGTGAAGCAGGAAATATAACTGAAACAATTGTATTCAAAAAAAAGTAAATAAGAGTTAATAACTTACTTCAAACACTGAAAGAAAATGTTGGAAAAAAGTAAAGCAGGCTGTTTCCCTTAAATGTTTTCTCTATTTATCTAATGAACAGTAGATTTAGCCCAGTGGCTGTGTTCTGTAACTTTGACGAGAAGTTCTCGCGTGGAAAACTTGTGAAACAAATTATTCCATCGTTTCTCGAAAAGTGAGAAAACACTGCATCTGTAACTCATGTTGAAAACTATCCAAATCAACTACGTCGTTACGTTAGAAATGTCTGAAAATATAAAACGATGCCGACATGCAATTTTAAAAGCGCCAGCCACAATTAGTACCGCCGCCGACCAAAAAATGCTAAAGTTAAAAATTTTGTCCGACGGCGTCATATTATAACAGCCGGCTATTCTAGAAAATGTATGGTATGGCTCTAACGTTTACATTTTATTTACAAATACATGCTTAGGGCCCTGATTCACTATCCTACATGATCGTCCGATTCATTCACAGGAAACTGTTTCAAAAGTGTGGCCGAAATGAAAAAAATCGCTTTAAAATAGCGTTGTAGGCCACACTATTACACAAGTATGATGGAAATAATTTATATACACAATAAAACAACTAAAAACTCTTATTAACATAATAATTTTACATTAATAAAATTTTTTTCTTGAGACACCAACAATATTCTTATATTTTTCACAATATATATCACACTGATTGCACAGAAAGCATATTGTTTTGAAAAGTTTCATAAAATTTTTCAAATCGCACGATTTGTCAAAAAGTCTGTTGCACGGTTGCATTTTTAGTACTTTTTCTGCACACATGCTTTATTTTGTAGATCGCACGATCGTGTATGATAGTGTAATATGGCCTTTAGCTGAACAATCTTAGGCGAATTTTAATTTTGACATTCTCAGTAATACATAGTATTGAATTCGCCTTCCCGCTTGCATTCACCTGTATAAATTCGCCTTGGTTCAAATTTGAACTGAAATGTAGATTTTCGTATTTAAATGAAATTTAAAGCCAAATGCCATTTACATATATATTCGAAGACAAACAGTGGGCCATAATTTTTTTTTAACAGTGTAACTTAAAACCTGCTCCGATTATTTACAGCTATTTTTCAGTAATAAATCTCAAAGTACAAAATTAGCAATTTTAATTGAAATGAAAATCAAAAGAAACACTGTACGGCTTAAATTACTGACAAATGAATTAAAAGCAAATATTGTTTAACAACTTAGTAAAACAATGCTTACTAGATTAGAAATTATTAATTGTTTTAATTTATGCAAATTGCTTGGAGAACGTGAAGGGAAAGTTGAAATATGTTAAAAGTTGAATACGAGTACGATTGCCGCTCGCTCATTTATTCATGCATACGAGTACAATTGTTTATGTTTCAAAACTTAGACTCGTGTGAAGAAAACAGAGTGTCCGACATCAAATTTTTATGATTTTTAATTAGAGTTGATTTAATTGTTTAGGATCAAAAATATTGATTTATTGGTTTCTTCTTTTCAACCACATACTTACATCTATATAAATATTATAACATAATTGTAACTTTGCTGGGAAGGAAAAAATGCGGAGTAAATGAGAGCTAAATGCGAGTTAGAGCCTCTCTACATGAGACTAACGACATATATACATAATTTATTGCATTTAATTTTAAGTAGAAATTGTGATATTTTTACTTCGTATTTGGGTTTTTAAATGGGTTTGCACAATTTTTTCATATAATATTGATATAACAGCATTGAATTAATTTTTATGTTCAAATGATTTAACTCTATTCTTTTTTTATTGTTTATGCTTTTTTCAAACAGCTGATGGTTTATGTGTTTGCTTAAACTAGCCGATAGAAAAAGCCGTTCTGTACAAGAAGAGAAACTGTTCTTCCATAATCATTCTCATTTGTCCAATTTGCGATTACGGGTAAGTTTTTCCCGCAAATAATGCTACAATTGTTGATAAGGTTTAATGCTTGGGAAACTCTGATAATTCAGATTCACATAATTTAAACGTTTTGCTAATTGGCCGATTGATTGACTATCTGGATACAATTGCCATCACTCAATTCATAAATAATTATACGGCTGCACGAATATTTCAAATATTCTATTTTTACAATGTAAAGTGTATTACACTTCAAATCGTAAGAATTATCAAACAATGAGGTGTTAAGCGAGTGCATGAGAACAATATCATATCATATTTACATACAATAATACATATGTATGTATTTATATACAAAAGTGTGTTAAAAAGTTTTAACTTCCTGGTCATGCTGATACATTAGAATCTAAAAAATTAAAAATGTTCCTAAATTATATTTAACTGATGTATCCAACGCTCTAATTTTTGAAAATTTGTTCTTACATCTTTTAAGTATTGGCTGTTGTTTTTTAGATGTTCACAAATTGGCAGCACTACTCAGCGTTATTTGACCTCCCATTCAGCAGCTGATAGTTGCTGTTTGTTAGGTTTGACTTGTCATTTCATTATATTTGAATTACATCCAAAGTGTATCAACTTCTGCAGGAGTTCTTGATTTACAAAAGGGAGAAACTAAAGTCAGCTAGCCCTGTTGGTCATTATGATATCTTTAAGGGGATTGGAGACGTAATTGATGTTTCAGACGAGCAACCACATAGATAAAATCGATTTCTTTGCCAGGAATTTTAGGATCATATTCCCGACAGTTGATGTTTCAAAACAGTGGTGCATAGCAAAGCCACTTCAACGTGTAGGAGAGGAAATAGTGGGACATGGAGCACAATAGTAGGACACAGACTCAAGTTGGTTGAGGGATGTTTCAAAAAAGTGGTACACAGGTGGATCCAAAAACGCTTCAAGGAGTAGAAGAGGCAATAATGGGACCTAGAGAAGCGGAGAAGAATAATTCTTTGCAAGGACTCTCCAAACGGAACTATACGCAATGAGGAAATAGAGGAAAGACTTTCTGATACGGGACACAAGAATGTAATGATGAAAATATTCTCTGACTGTCAATCGGTTTTCAAGCAAAGTAGAGGAAAGACTTTCTGATACGGGACACAAGAATGTAATGATGAAAATACTCTCAAGCAACTTTTGCCACATGTTTGTAGCCATATGAGCAACTTTTTGTTGAGAAGTTCGGGCCTTATAATCCCTCTTTTATGTAATTTCCCAGCAATCAATGGAAGACAAGGCTTAATGACCTGATAGGCCGAAGCCCTCTAGCAGTATCAGCCCTTAAACCCACTCACCCGTCGACCATCACCACTGATTCTTTACAGCATTAGTATCTGTTGTAAAGGCAACGGACCTTCGGGAGGTTGTTAGTCCCCGAAAAAAGCCACACAGCATACTAACACCCCCTTCCTGCGTTTTAGGTTTTAACCAAAGCCAGAAAGATTTAGCCAAGGTAGGCACCTCAACCATGATCAGCCCAGGTTGAGCTGCAAGCACAACCACCCGGGGGCTATGCTGATCCCCGTTCTGCCAATTTAAATCCTTGGTAAGGTTTTCGGAAGCCAACCAACATATGTCATGCGGCTTCCTAGAGTTATATTCGCTACGCCAAACGAAGGACCCCTGAGGCCTGAGCACTAACAACACTTACAGCTCGGTCTACTAGGCATTTAAATATTAAAAAAAAAGTATTCGATCTACTATTTGTACCCTTGCCTTGGCGCTGGCCTGATATTTAACTCTGAAGCAATAAAATGTCAATTATTACTTAGCGGATTATTTGCAAATTTCACACCATATGATAACATCTCAACACGTAAACACATACAACACTTCATGTGCATATACATATGTATGTGTTTGATGTAAGATAATTTTAATTTGAATTCAAGGATTTCGCATGTTGTAACTCACATACGAACACAAGCGCAGGAATAGAAAAAAGGGGCAAAAGAAAGTTTAATAAATCTTTTTGATTTGATTAATTAAAGACAAGTAATAAAATATAAAATTCTGAGTGTAAAGAAAAGGCTGTCAGTCGGCAACTGACATCGAGAGAGGGTTGCAATTATTTACGATGCGGATAGAAAACAAAAGAAAAGGGCACATTTGAGATTGAGGAGTCTAAAGTGTAAACATTACTTTTTCTTAAAGGCTCAAAATGCACACATAACATAAACACACCATAAATGTATTACAAATATACTTAATTGTTCTATAACAAATACCTATGTACATATCTACTCGTTTATACCCTAGAACAGATGTACATACGAGTATGTATGTATACATGTATATACGTGTGCGTATTTTGGCAACTTATGCAAAAGTTATGAGAACAGCTACGAGTACAAGAGAATTTTTTTCTTTTGCAATTAAACAATTCATTTCCTCATTTTTGTTAAAGGTTTGCTCATTTGTCTCACGTTGTCTATGTATGTATGTAGGTTTGTAAATAGTATAGATATTGTTTATTTTAATGCTTTGTTGAGACATTCGTAACAAGTTTAATTAATTTATCGTAATTTAGAAAAATTGTGACTGATATTTGTTATTTGTTAATGCTGCAATGAAACTGATTGTGTTTCTTGTTTCTTTTGTTGCTTTTTTTTGACATAATGAATGGTATTAAGTCAAGTGTTAACAATTCATGTACAATCATTTAAAATGATATTTTGCATTGATTTCTCAACACTTTGTTGTGGAAACATAAATTACAAATTGTTTTGAACTGCAGAGGGTCTGTGTTGTTGCAGAGACTTTTCGTGTTTGGTGTTGGTATTTCTAGAAGGAGCGAAAGTACCGCAAAATGTTTTGAAAAGAGCGAAGAATGTTAAAATCTCAGTGTTGGGAAGCGAAAATTAGTATTACACAGTAAAGCATACAAAACTATATAAAAACTATATAAAATTCGAAAATTTACACAAAATTAAAATTTTGAAATGTTAATTAATCATAATGAACGAACTTTTTTAATATCCACACATATATGCAAACGTATGTATGTATATACATATATTCAAAAATGCTTTACCAAATGTATCGCACAACTTGAGAACGGTTGTAACGATTTGACTAATTTGAATTTTTTTTTTTATAAGATTTGAAAATGGTTTGTAAGAAAAATTTATATATAAAATATGTATATATTCAAATATTTGTTACTTTTTTAGACTCAAGGTACAGAATCAATTTAAATAAAACTATTTTTTGTTTTATTAAATCAATTTTATATTTTTCCTCTTCAATATTTCGAATCACCTTCGATGTTCTTCTTCAGGAATAAGCTATACAAATAATAAAAATTACATATAAAAACTTAACAACATTAAAATATAAAAATAATTAATAATAAATAATCAAACAATTTATCTTACTTAACAGTAAAAATGTCAACAGTGTATTTTTTATTATTTGTATAGCTTATTCCTGAAGAAGAACATCGAAGATGATTCGAAATATTGAAGAGGAAAATTATAAAATTTATTTAGTAAAACAAAAAAGAGGTTTAATTTAAATTGATTCTGGACCTTGAGCCTAAAAACGTAACAAATATTTGGAAATTTCAAAAGGTCGAATAAAATAATTAACACAAAATATATATTTATATTGCTCTGGGCTGAAGAATAGCTCTCGCGTCATCGTAATTATTTCTTAAGTGCGGTCAGGCTGGTTGTTTTTGTTGTTCGGACTTCGAGAGGTTTGCGTCTCACTGCATTAGTTTACAGTTTTTCGGAGGTATTTCAGGGTTATCCACGCTGCAACTTCCTATGGGCAGGCATAGGTCACTATAGTTAGTCACAGTGGCCTTACAAACGTGCTGTTAATACCATCTTGGGCATATGGTCTTTGTCACCCCGCCCATGCTGTGCATTCTATTCTCTGCAAATTTACTTTGCAACTGTATAGTTACTAAATAAATAAACATATTGATTTGTTTATATCTTAAGCACGCAACGGTAAGATTCTCTCATTTGGTCCAGATTACTTATAAACCAAATTAAATCATCGGTCAAAATGGAGGAGGAATCGAATAAGTGGGTGTGGTACCTCCCATACAAAGTAAACATTGATTTTTCTATATCTTGTGAATAGTTACAGCTACAGTTTCTAAATTTGTTGCGAATGAAAAATTATCAGACATAAAGTGGGTGAGATTGGGAAAGTAGGCATGGTACCTCCAATACAAACTAAATAATGATTGTTGTATATCTTGATAATGATTCAATATAAGGTTTCTGAACTTGGTACAAAAGTCATGATGGTCAATACAAATTATCAGACAAAAATTGGGTGAGGTTGGGAAACTGCTCATGGTACCTCTTATACACAATAAATCTTGAGTTTTGTAGATTTCGAGAGCAGTTAAAGCTAAAGTGTTTAATTTTTGTACGAATGACCAAATTACTGATACAAATTATCATAACAAAAGCACGTGGAGCTAGGAAAGTGGACAGGGTACCTCCCATGCAAAGTAAATATTGATATTTGTATATCTTGAGAACGGTTAAAGCTAAAGTATCTAAATTTGGCATAAATGACAAGATTGCCGATACAAATGATCAAAATAAAAACGAGTGAAGTTGAGGAAATGGGCATGATACCTCCTACGTAAAGTAAATATTGATTTCTCTATATCTTCAGAACAGTTAAAGCTAAAGTTTCTAAGTCCAGTACAAATGACATGATGATCGATACAAATTATTAGACAAAAAGTGAATGCGGTTGGGAAAGTGGGCATGGCTCCGAAAATCGCAGCCCTTATAGAGAATATTTAACAGTAATGTGAACAGCTATCACCATAAATATAGTGAAAATTTATGGAAAATGCAATGAAACTGCACAAATGTGTGTCATCACTGGCAGAGCCACTTGGCTGATATCATATTTTCCAAGAAAAACTGAACAAAATCATACTTTTTATTTTATAAAAACTTATTCAAAAACGAAACTGATGTCTAAATTTACGCTGCCTTTTATAAGTGGAAAATAAGTTACAAATTAAATGGTCTTATTTCCTGAGAGTGTCTAAAAAAAACTGCGTTAAAAATTATCTTGATTCTAATTTATTGAACTTTTTCTTAAATAATTTTCTTATTACAGTTAAATGAATAATTGTATTAATTAGTATTATATAGTTATAATAATATGTAATTGAATTTAGAAGAATTTTTTTAGCAATTAAATGGCGAAAATGTTTTTTTTGTGCCACAATATTTGCGATATAATTTTTAACAATTCTATATAAATAAGCTTTTTTTGTTATTTGTATGTCGTAATAACCAATTGGTTACATAGGTAAACTATGTAACCAATTGGGCTATAAGTAAAGGGTGTTTTTTTAAGCTAGATAGAACTTTAAATTGTAAAAAGTAACACAAAAAATTAAATTTTGATGAAACATTTTTTTTATTTGTTTCAGTATACTCTGACAAATCATCGTGAATAGACTCACGCTTGAACAACGCTACGAAATTATCCAAATTTACTATGAAAATCAGACCCGTTGTTTTATCGCAAAATTGTGTTCAGCGATGAGGCGCATTTTTGGCTTAACGGGTTTGTTAATAAGCAAAATTGCCGCATATGGAGTGAGACCAATCCACAAGAGACCCTACAGACTCCATTACATCCAGAAAAATGCACTGTTTGGTGCGGTTTTCATGCTGGTGGCATCATCGGACCTTATTTCTTCAAAAATGAGGCCGGAGCTCGCGTTACGGTCAATGGAGATCGTTACCGCACCATGATCAATGATTTTTTGTTTGAAAATATGGATGACATTGATCCGGAGGAGATGTGGTTTCAACAGGATGGCGCTACGTGCCATACGGCGAACGCAACCATCGACTTACTGAAGTCAAAATTTGGCGATAAGTTGATTTCGAGAAATGGACCTGTCAATTGGCCTCCAAGGTCGTGCGATTTGACACCTCTCGATTATTTCCTGTGGGGCTACGTGAAGTCACTGGTTTATGCTGATAAACCAGCAACAATTGACGCCTTGGAGGCCAGCATTGTTCGTGTTGTTCGTGACATACGGCCAGCAGTGCTCGAAAAAGTGGCCCAAAATTGGACGTCCAGAATGCGCTTCGTCAAGAACAGCCGCGGTGCCCATATGCCCGAAATCATTTTCAAATGTTAATGTCACGTATTGATCTTTCGAATAAAAAAAAATTTTGATTACAATTTAATTTTTTGTGTTATTTTTTACAATTTCAAGTTCTATCGGGCTTAAAAAAACACCCTATATCTTTTCCGATATTAAGAAGGATTATTATTACAATTCTAACTGCTGTAATTAATAATTTTTGATTGAAGAAAACAATAAAATAAATGAGCTAAAGGAAAAACCTTTCCACTTACTATTTTAACGCCCCTGTAACAACATAACGAAGTCAACATAATCTCTTCAGCTGAAGTTTACATAAGACTTGAATTTCATTAATTTCGTAAAAATTACACAGTATTCTCTACAACGAGTCAAAAAGCAGCAAAACTAAAATACCCGAAATTCCCAGAAATGCCATCACTGGCTATAATTTTTTTTTTTTTTTTTTGTTATTGCAGTGAGATAAATTATTTTAAATCAAATATAATCATGTGCAGCTTAAATATTAAAAATGTGTTTATGTCTCCTGAAATAATTGTCGAAACGTGCAAAATACTATAACTTCGTTTCGGGGTTTTCAACACAATTTAAACATTAATTTTGCCAATTTTATTTATTCTTGTCATGGTTGCTAACGTTTATTCTTTGGTTACCGGAATTAAGTTTAATCTGCTTAAAATTCTGGTTTACTTTTAACAGGGGAAAAAAGGAATTGATGCTCCACTTTAGGAATTTCAGCTTAATGCAGAAAGATGCAATTTGTAATTGAATTCATAATAATTAGACAACAAGACAATAAGCTAACGTAAATTTTTTGGTTAAACTGTTTTCGCAATACATTTCTGTTACATTAATATGTATCTAATTTAATAGATATATAATAATTTAATGGTACAAGATTTCTATGATTAAATTTTTTTAAGTAGTTAGGGGTCTACGTCTGAAATCTATGCAATTAATAATAAACTTGCCAACAAGGTCTTAAAATAGGTATAGATTTTAAAACTTCACGGTTTACTTGGGGAATTATAGATAAACCCCTCTCTGCAGGCTTAATATGATTTTAATCATTTTTGCGTAATTGAGAAATACTAAATAAATTTTATAAAAAAAAACTCTTTTCTTTGCAGCCGGAAAAATTATACTATTATGTTAACCATTCGTAATAATTTTAAAAATCCTTACAATAAGCCTAATCATGCAAAATCTGTCCATTTGTCCTTACAAGTGGAAATAAATCTATTAAAATAGGCGAAAATTCCTTCAATTGGCAACACTGCGCTATACCCAGATCCTGACAGAGCACAGAGGTGGCAGCCTCTCTGATGCATGCATCACATGCGGATGACAGCTGCATTTGCTACTCGTACTCTTTTAGTTATAAGCCCAGCCTATCCAAGATCCCTTCGAAGAGGATAAATATGAACGATTCACTGAATAGTGATCTTCTGTTAATCTCCGAATGAGGTCGTAAAAACAGAGTCGCTTTTAACGCCCGTAAGACCCAATGTTGCTTATTAACACACAAACAAACGACCGCAAATGCTGCTTCATCTGTACTTATGGATGGTATTAATATTGAGGAGTCGGATGCTCTTTATATTCTTGGAATGAAGATACAACTGTGAAAATGATTTACATCAGTACCTGCCTTGACGGCCTAACCTGATGGTGGATCAATTCCACGAAGTGAATTTTTCACGATTCACCACCGCCCCCGTGTGGCTTGCTAGGCTCACACAGGTAGCAATTCTTGTCATATGATTGCGGTCATATGAACAACTTCTTGTTGAGGAGTTCGGGCTTTCTAATCCCTCATGTATGCAATTTCCCAGCAATCAATGGAGGACAAGGCTTAATGAGTTGGTAGGCCGAAGCCCATTAAGAGCATCAGCCCTTAAACCAACTCACCCGTCAATAATCACCACTGGTTCCTTACAGTACACGTATCTGTTGTGTAGGCAACAGATCCTCGGGAGATTGTTAGCCCTCGAAAAAAGCCATCACCAAACAATTATACATATTTTTCATGTCTCTAAAAAGCATGGGTTTTTGAAACGGTGTAAGATTTACTTCACTCCAACCGATCTCCTTACTATTTATACCACCTATATACGACCGAAAATAGAATTCAACTCACATGCTTGGGCTGGTGCCTTAAAGTCTATTTTGGGGTTACTCGACCGTGCGCAGGAGAGGGCGAAGAAGCTTATCGATGACAGTAGGGTATTCAACTCTATTAACTCACTGGAGCAACGATGCAGTGAAGGGTGCGTTACTCTGTTCTATTGTTACTGCAATGGATTTTGCTCTGAGGAGATTAAGGATCTTGTTTCTGAAACTCGCACATTTTTACGTATCATCGTCCAGAGCTCATCCATTTGTGGTCGATTGCTCGGGGAATTGTACTACGCATTACAGAGAATTTGCCGTACGCTTCGCCTGTGGACTAAGTTGCCTGCAGACGTGTTTCTGTTATAACGTTGGAAACTTCAAGTCAAATGTTCACAAACACTACTCCCTCTTTCATCCTCCTCACAACCTATTTTCCTAGTTCTGGTACACTACATATAGGGGTTATCCCCTGAGTTCTGGTCCAAGATAAAAAAAAAATAATACATTTTTGATTCCTTGCCAAGAAAAAACACGGAAACAGAGAAATGTCGAATTAAGTTGGGCAAAAAACTGGACACTAACAGCGCAACCTAAATTAGCTCGTCATGCGTAATTTATCGGTCAGAAATTTGCATGTACACATTATATTTATGAGATCAGCCCAAATAGCGTGGCGTCAACGCTTTGCATTTGAAAAATTCAATTTTGACAGAGCGTAAGAGAGAAAGCTTTACTGTCTCTCAGTAAAGTTCGCTTCGAAGCAAATGTTGCTCATTTTTTGCGGCCATTAGAGTAAGATCAGACAAGATAATTTTAATTGCCTATTCAAAAATTTCTTTTGAACATGCTTTTATGTTCACACACAAGCAATTCTTGAGCTCTCTCTAGCATTTCTTTCTTATAATTTACATTGTATATGCACATACACATCCATACATGAGAGAAAAGTAAGGAATTGCTGAGAATTGCTTAATATCAGCAATTCTTTTTCCCCTGTTTATTGCCCTCACCGAAAGCTTCTATAAAGTCAAGAATTGCGTAACTAAAGTTGCTGTGTCTGACCTGGCACTTAGTAATCACATTTTAGGTGCTTTCAGGCTATTCTAGCGACTATTCACATTTTATTATTTGGCGATTTTGTTGAGCAATATGTTCAGCGTGCAATGTTAACGCTCTTATTTAAGTTACCACCGTCAAAGCGTTAAATTACATTGCGATTTACGCCTCAATTTAGGCTGCACTATAAGGTGTGACTCATAATTAACAACATGTATTATGGTCGGACTACCCTTTATAATAGGTCGCCTAGGGGCATGACTCGGTCAACTGAAAAATTACAAACAACAACAAATCATTATCGGTTCTAGTTTAACAAATTTTGTTTAGGTCCAAAAAATTATTACATGTTGTATTTAGATAGTATAAATACTTAATCAATTTAATTACACACATCTATGTACATACTTACATATACATACATATGTATGTACATAAAGGGTGTTTTTTTAAGCTAGATAGAACTTTAAATTGTAAAAAGTAACACAAAAAATTAAATTTTGATGAAACATTTTTTTTATTTGTTTCAGTATACTCTGACAAATCATCGTGAATAGACTCACGCTTGAACAACGCTACGAAATTATCCAAATTTACTTTGAAAATCAGACCCGTTGTTTTATCGCAAAATTGTGTTCAGCGATGAGGCGCATTTTTGGCTTAACGGGTTTGTTAAAAAGCAAAATTGCCGCATATGGAGTGAGACCAATCCACAAGAGACCCTACAGACTCCATTACATCCAGAAAAATGCACTGTTTGGTGCGATTTTCATGCTGGTGGCATCATCGGACCTTATTTCTTCAAAAATGAGGCCGGAGCTCGCGTTACGGTCAATGGAGATCGTTACCGCACCATGATCAATGATTTTTTGTTTGAAAATATGGATGACATTGATCCGGAGGAGATGTGGTTTCAACAGGATGGCGCTACGTGCCATACGGCGAACGCAACCATCGACTTACTGAAATCAAAATTTGGCGATAAGTTGATTTCGAGAAATGGACCTGTCAATTGGCCTCCAAGGTCGTGCGATTTGACACCTCTCGATTATTTCCTGTGGGGCTACGTGAAGTCACTGGTTTATGCTGATAAACCAGCAACAATTGACGCCTTGAGGCCAGCATTGTTCGTGTTGTTCGTGACATACGGCCAGCAGTGCTCGAAAAAGTGGCCCAAAATTGGACGTCCAGAATGCGCTTCGTCAAGAACAGCCGCGGTGCCCATATGCCCGAAATCATTTTCAAATGTTAATGTCACGTATTGATCTTTCGAATAAAAAAAAATTTTGATTACAATTTCATTTTTTGTGTTATTTTTTACAATTTCAAGTTCTATCGGGCTTAAAAAAACACCCTATATATTTGTATAAAGCAAAAAATAAAATAAATTAATACAATATTTTAAAATTTCATTGTCAAAATTTGAACAAATCATCATGTGCTGCAGACGTACGAGTAAATAATATAATTTTGTTTCTTTCACCGGCCAACATGTGAACAAATATGTAACACAAATACTCGTAACTGAGCGAATGAGTGAATGAAAAGCCTTAAAGGTTGAATATTTTTAATTAAACTTTAACTTCCAATAACTGTTTTTGGCAGTTGCATGCCAAGTCATAAAGTTAAAAAATTTTCAACAAAATTTAGACTAACGATTTTCTTATTTCTGTTTATTTGTTGTTGGTTCTTGGTTTCTCTGCAAAAGAGGAAAGAAAAAAAAAAAATACGCAGAAAAGTTAAATAAAATTGGCCATCAAGTAGCGAGATTGGTTAAGAGCAAAAAGTAGTAGTAAGTTAACAGGATTTCAAAAAAGGCTTAATGCGAAAGGCCAAAGTGCTAATAAAAAAAAAAAAAAAAAAAAAAAAAACAAACTGTTACAAAGAGCTGCCACAGTGGAATGAAAAAACTGCAAAAACAAATGAAAATTGATGGGAAATTAAGCCAGAGTTTTTATGTTAAAGTGCGGTCACATGGACAATGTGCTATATCTTGAAACTAGCAATAATGTCGTCATCATATAGCTAATGTTCAACTCTGTACTTTTAGATGACGTTTACAAATATCTTAAAACATACATTTTACGGTTTTCGGTAAAGAAGATTGTGCGTATTTTTAAACATTTTCCCTCAACAAAATATGTGTGTTGACAAAAGTCAATCATGACAACTGAATTTGCCAGCTTATGTTCAGAGTAGGGTAAAGTGTACGAAGTTTTATGGAATATTTCAGCGCGTATGCGTTACTTAAAAATTACTCGTGAATTTTTTATTGGCGCTTTGGAAACGCCACAAGGGACCAGGACTAGTCCAAAAGTAATCCAAATATATGGGAAAAACATGCTCCATTTTACATTACAATGTCCTAGGAGAGGACCATGTAATCCAAAAAAGCATTACATCAGACTAATCCAAAAACTAGTCCACAAATTATTAACACAGGGTTAGTCTTGAAATTACTTCATGCCACTACTCCATGGATTACCACAGAAAACTAATTTGGAAACCATTTTTAAATTACTCTGATGTGAATACTCCATGGAATACTACAAGAAACTACTTTGAAAACTATAATTTTGTAAAATTTTTTAGAGCACTTTTGGGAAGTTTTTGCAAAAAAAAAAATCAACTGAAATATAATCACAAAATTTTTCGTATAAATTTTTTTCTTCATTTACTAAAAGACTATTATAAACAAAACATTAAAAAAATATAAATAAATAATTGCAAACATAACAATTGTATTCATAGTATATACCTGTGCCTCGTTTCTGTAAGATTAGTGAAAAGTTTTTCGCATCGAAAACTATGAAACATAAAATTCCATCGTTTCTCGACTATCGAGAAAAACAGCGTTTCTGTATATTAAATCGAAAAGAGGCAATACTAGTTACGTCTTTATTGGAATATTTCCATTAAGCAGCTGTCAAAATGCAAAAAGTAAAAAAATAAGAAGAAGAATATAGGAAAAATTTATCAAACAAAAAGAAAATTTAAGAAACAAATGATTATTTAATTGTGTCAATCATTAACACATGTACATAAATAAAAACACATTCAAATCATAAATAAATTTCATAAAAACTTTCAATAAGGTATAGTTTTGTGGTGATTGTTGCTGACCAATATGTCCGGCGAAACATGTTGCGCATTTACAGCCAGAGATTAAGGGCTGCAACTGACCCTTTTTTAGTTCCTGAACCGATGAGGCAAGCTTCTCGCATTCGAGACAGGCTAAAATTAAGATTTTGCCATTAAATTTTTAATTTATCATACTGTATGTATGTACATAAATATTAAGAAATAAAGAAAAAACCAAAAAAATTCATAATTTTTATATATTTATTGTATTATATCTTTCAATTTTCTAAAATAAAAAGAAGAAATGAATAATGAGCTACATTCAATATCTGCTGTATTCATAATAAATAATTCACACATAACAAAGGTTTAATTGACAAATTTTGTGTAAAAATATGTATGTCAAGTAAACTTTTACTAATTGCAAATTATTTTTATGAATACGACAATATGTGTATAAATATTTAAAAACTTTACCTTTTCTACACTTTTTGTATTCATTATGTCAATTGTATATTTCTTAAATTTATAACTTCCGCAACTCTTTTATTTGTGAAAAGTTTTGACAGTTCTAGCGAGAAACTTCTCACACAATTTTAATACAGAAACAGGTTTACTCACAAGCTTCCAATGAATTACGTCAAAAAAGCTATTTTGACAGATATTTCTCGCTTCTCAAAGATACAGAAACATTTGTGTGAGAAACTCCATTTTTTGTTTCAAATCGCATAGTTTCTCTGTCAATTCCTTTGTTTCTTGTGAGAAATTTCTCGATGGGAGTAATACAGAAACGAGGCACTGGACTTACGGTATTCAACTTTGAAATTCTTCAAAGATTCCAGTCAGAAATATTAATAACAATAACTAGGGCTCTATGGTTTGTGAATAATAAAAATATTCATCGTGACCTTAACATACCCATGGTTAAAGATGAAATTAACAAATCTTGTGATAGATATTTTTTTATTAATAATAATGAAAAAAAAAATCATTCGGCTTGCCAGAAAACATACTGAATAAAACATGGCGTAACAGTGTTACCATAGTTATATTTTTTGTAATAATGTGTTGCGAGTATTGTCAAATATCTTTTTTTTTAATCATCATGGTCGATGTTTGCATTACATCGGATTATGTTGTAACTACTCCTTCTTACTTAAAACGGATCATGTACTCCAATAATTTCTGCAGGGATCTTACAGAAATTCACTTTTGGAAATATACATTTATTTCTACACGGAAAAATGATTGTGTAGATTGGTGTAGAAAATCTATATGTATATACATATGTAGATATTTACCTAATGCTATGTTCACCGTCCAAATATACGGCAAACAATTCTTCCTCCATTTTATTATCAAAAAAATTTTTTTTAATCTATTTTATTAACAATAATAATAGTCAAATGTCAAAAATTCCGTAGGCAAATAAATGCATGAACATTAATTTTTGTTTCAGTTAACGGAAAAGAGCCTCCACTTTTACTTTTAACATATATATAATAAAAAACAGTAACAGTAATAATAAAAAAATATAAAAAATTCCGTTTACTTTTCTTTAAGAACTCCGTACCGGTGTTCGGAAATTTACATAAGGAATTTACCAACCTGAAATTCCGTAAATTTATTTTTCTATTATTCTATTATATTTTTAAAATTTTTAAGCAGATAATTGCTTAAACGAAAGTAACTAAAACTAAGGCTTTTGAATAATTAATTCTTTATTTCAAAAACCATGTCCTTATAAAGCAGTGAATCTAAAACCAAAATTTATTCTATTTTGTTGTTGCATTTGCGATTGAGTTAAATTTCAATAAATAAACAAAAGAAGTGAAATGTGAAAGTGATAGTGTTGGGTAACATCGTTCATTTCTGTGAATCTTTTTTTCATTATTTTCTTTCATTTTGCTCAGTGCAACCAACCTAAATTATGGATGTACATACAAAATGTATGAAGCCAACAGGAATAGCGCGGCATCAACGCTTTGTAATTGGAAGCTGGATTCACCCATTGTTTCCGAACAAAATTTTTGTCCAGACAAAATTTTTTTTATATGTAGTTTGACGTCTCTCTTCTTGAGAGAGAGAAAATATTTTTTACGAACAACTGTCAACTTGAATTGGTTTAATTTTATATTTTGTCCGGACAAAATTGAAATGAGATGCCAAGAGGATACATTTTTACATACAAAATTGTATTGAGTTGCCCCATCGAATAAAAAATTTACATAGTAATTAAATATTCGTATTATTTGATCTTGTTTATATATTATTTTTTTTCCTAAATTTTCCAGCTAAAGATCTTTATAGTAATTTTATTCTGATGAAATTTCAATAGTGGTTGCCATTTGATATATGTATATACATAGTTTTAATAGTTATTAAAAAATAAGTAATAATTTTAATATGGAAATAAATGAATTGATTGCCCGAAAACTTATTGAAGAAATGAAAAAGCCAGGAAGAGAGTGTATGTATGATATAATGTGTAAAAATAACCCATTGCTCTTTAAAACCCATTGCTTTAAAAGTCTTTTCACTGCAAATCTTTTTAATTTTTTTATATATATGTACTTGGCTAATAATAATGCTTTATGTACATATTTCAATGGCCATAAGCAAAAGCAGTTTTCTTTTTTCCATTATTATCACACAATATTTACTAATAATTGAGAATATGTAAAATACGCCAAAAAATAAACCAAAATAATAACAAGCAGTACTGCCACCTTGTAAAACTAATAGATTTTGTTTATATATGGCAGCTCTGATTTTCCGGAACATTTTTTTGCAATGGGTAAATCGAGCTGCAGAAAACTCTCAGTAAAAAAATTTTTGTCCGGACAAAAATTTTGTTCGGAAACAAATGGGTGAATCTAGCTGGACAATCCAATTTTGACAGAGCCATTGTTTCCGAACAAAATTTTTTTTTTATGTTTAGTTTCACGTCTCTCTCTTCTTGAGAGAGAGAAAATATTTTGTCCGGACAAAATTGAACTGAGATGCCAATAGAATACATTTTTTCATACAAAATTGTATTGAGTTGCCCCATCGAATAAAAAATTTACATAGTAATTTTATTCTGATGAAATTTCGATTGTGGCTGCCATTTGATATATCGCTCCTTTATTGCAACAAAGTCATATCTCAAAAAATTAGATTTTCGAGTTAACAATGCTACCTTTTATATTGTGTCAAAAATTTATTTAAATTACTTTTAAAATTTTTCTTTAAGAGATATTTTCTAAAAAAAATTTCTAAGACTTAAAATTTGAAATGCGTTTATCTCGAAACGAGTTATTTTTAGTTATGATAGTCAATAAAGGAGCGATATGTACATAGTGTTAATACTTATTATAGGTAATGTGGAAATAAATGAATTGATTGCCCAAAAACTTATTGAAAACATGAAAAAGCCAGGAAAAGAGTGTATGTACGATATAATGTGTAAAAAGAACCCATTGATCTTCTTTGCTTTAAAAGTCTTTTCACTGCAAATCTTTTTAATTTTTTTATATATATGTACTTGGCTAATAATAATGCTTTATGTACATATTTCAATGGCCATAAGCAAAAGCAGTTTTCTTTTTTCCATTATTATCACACAATATTTACTAATAATTGAGAATATGTAAAATACGCCAAAAAATAAACCAAAATAATAACAAGCAGTACTGCCACCTTGTAAAACTAATAGATTTTGTTTATATATGGCAGCTCTGATTTTCCGGAACATTTTTTTGCAATGGGTAAATCGAGCTGCAGAAAACTCTCAGTAAAAAAATTTTTGTCCGGACAAAAATTTTGTTCGGAAACAATGGGTGAATCTAGCTGGACAATCCAATTTTGACAGAGCCATTGTTTCCGAACAAAATTTTTGCCCGTACAAAATTTTTTTTTTATGTTTAGTTTCACGTCTCTCTCTTCTTGAGAGAGAGAAAATATTTTGTCCGGACAAAATTGAACTGAGATGCCAATAGAATACATTTTTTCATACAAAATTGTATTGAGTTGCCCCATCGAATAAAAAATTTACATAGTAATTTTATTCTGATGAAATTTCGATTGTGGCTGCCATTTGATATATCGCTCCTTTATTGCAACAAAGTCATATCTCAAAAAATTAGATTTTCGAGTTAACAATGCTACCTTTTATATTGTGTCAAAAATTTATTTAAATTACTTTTAAAATTTTTCTTTAAGAGATATTTTCTAAAAAAAATTTCTAAGACTTAAAATTTGAAATGCGTTTATCTCGAAACGAGTTATTTTTAGTTATGATAGTCAATAAAGGAGCGATATGTACATAGTGTTAATACTTATTATAGGTAATGTGGAAATAAATGAATTGATTGCCCAAAAACTTATTGAAAACATGAAAAAGCCAGGAAAAGAGTGTATGTACGATATAATGTGTAAAAAGAACCCATTGATCTTCTTTGCTTTAAAAGTCTTTACACTGCAACTCTTTTTAATTTTTTTTTGTATATATGCACTTGGCTAATAATAATGCTTTATGTATTTCAATGGCCATAAGCAAAATCAGTTTTCTTTTTTCCATTATTATCACACAATAAAATATTCGTATTATTTGATCTTGTTTATATTGAGTTCTTCTAAATTTTCCAGCTAAAGATCTTGATTGATTTTTGTTTTTATAAAAAAGGTTTAACGGTATTTTATTTTCAATATTTCGATAACAATTTGTTATCGTTAAACCTTTTTTATAAAAACAAAAATCAATCAAGATCTTTAGCTGGAAAATTTAGAAGAAATCATTATCACACAATATTTACTAATAATTGAGAATATGTAAAATATATAAAAGGAAAATAAACCAAAATAATAACAAGCAGAACTACCACCTTGTAAAACTCCATATGGCAGCTCTGATTTTCCCGAAAATTTTTTTGCAATGGGTGAATCGTGCTGTAGAAAACTCTCAGTAAATAAATTTTTGTCTGGACAAAGATTTTGTTCGGAAACAATGGGTGAATCCAGCTTTAGGTGTGTTCCATGAGAGCTCGGACTAGTTCGGTCTAATGAGAGTAAAAACCAAATTATTCTCTAAGTTTGCAAATTTGCTGGGATGAAAAAACCACAATTGTACATCTTGCATACCTAGTGCTGCTTACTTTTTAGATTGAAGTATATTTTAGTGATTTTAGACGCTTAAAGCGCATAACATCACATAAACAAAAGGTTTGCATTATTGGCAACAGCTGTAAAATTAAAAGCAATGTAGAATTTTCAATAGGTTTTTATAGTACATATTTATAAAATGTAAAGCCAAATAACAATTACATGTTCTGTTTACAACTTCACAACATTATTTTTAGTTTGGGCAACCTTCCACTTTGTTTTTAACTAATTTTAAGCAAAAACTTTTTTCCAATTTGCAAATAAATATGAAACAGCTGATTATTCAGTTCTAGTCAAAACTTACCCGAAGAAAAAGTTAGGGCTTATTTGTTCGGGAAATGAAAAAATTTCTCTCTCATATTCTCTCAAAACTGCACAAACATTTTTACGTGGAACGCTTTTGGACTACTTTGGACTAGTTCGGACAGTTTCGTTATTCACATGGAACACACCTATTATTAATTTTTTGCGGCCATTAGTAATCATACTTTAGGTGCTTTCAGACTTATTTAGCGACTTTATAACGTTTTATTATTTCGATTTAGTGATTTTTATAACACAAAGGTAGTGAGCAATACTCTTCATGGTGCAACGTTAAGTGCCATGTCAGACACAGCAATTTTAGTTGGGCAATCCTTGGCTTTCGGTGAGGGGAATATGAAGGGAAAAAGAATTACCAGTACTCTGCAATTCTCAGTAATTTCTTACTTTTCTGTCATGTATGTATGCGTATGTGATTATACAATGTAAATTGTAAGAAATAAAAACTAGAGAAAGTTCAAGAATTGCCGAAAAAAGTTTTTGTGTGTGGACAAGATAGCAAGTTCGAAAGAAAATTGTGAAAAAGTTGGGCAATTAAGATCGCCCTGGCTGATCTTACTCTAAAAGCCTAATTATAATGTGCATACACTGAACCAAAAATTTACCGCAAAATGAGGTGTGAACTTGAAGAAATTTTGATTATATACAACCAACTAACTTTCTTTCAGGATGTTAATTTGATTGTTATTTTGTGTGTGGTTTTGCTTACGATTAGTTACTACTGTTTTAATTAAATTTTTACTGATTCAACAAAATTTTGCCTTCATTTTTAACAAATGCTTTTTGAAATGTACAAGCTTATATTAAATGAAAGTGTCAGGAATTTTTCCGAGCTTGAGGTCAATTCCTGACATTTTTATTTAACAATTATAAAGGTCGAAAAATCTATCAATAATATTACAAGCCTATATTTTTAACAAATTAAGATGTAATAATCGTCAAGCTTGAGGTCGTTTTTATAAAATTTGTTTAAAAAATTGTTTATTTAATTCAATATTTCGTCTTCCTTTGGAAGACTTCTTCAGGAAAATTTTTTTGATTTTTGTTTATAAATTATTTGAAAGGAAATGAAAATAATATTAACATACATACATAAATATATTCTACATAAAGTGTCACAAAAAATTTAAATACACAAAAAACATTTTTAACATAATAATAGATTTCTTAATATGCTAATTTATTACTTTATTTTTATAAATTAGATGCCTATAATTCTGAGCTAAACTTTCCGTATCTTTTCTAAAATTAATTCTATTTGCTAATGGTACATTAATTATCTGCAGCATCTCAAACATAACGAGTGATTTTTTTTGCTATTATCTTTTTGGGAACACTAGTTTTGACAGCTCACGCACGTTTTGTATCTTGTGTCACTGTCAAACATCTTCAGTTTGGTCTATAATTTAATCATGAATCGTCTTACAAACGAACAACAACGCTTGCAAATTATTGAATTTTATTACCAAAATGCGTGCTCTGTTAAGAAAGTTCATCGCGCGCTTCTTCCATTTTATGGTCAGTTTAATCGACCTACTGAGGCTTCTATTCGGGCTATTGTAAAAAAATTTCGCACCAAATTTACATTGTTGGACATTAAACCACCAACACGCTTACGTAGAGTGCGAACTGAAGAAAATATCGCAGCCGTATCGGCCAGTGTTGGTGATGACCGTGAATTATAGATTCGGCGCCGTTCGCAGCAATTGGGCCTCTGTTACTCCACTACGTGGAAAATTTTGCGGAAGGATTTGGGTGTGAAGCCTTATAAGATACAGCTGGTGCAAGAATTGAAGCCAAACGACCTACCACAACGCCAAATTTTTGGTGAAAGGGCTCTTGAAGAGTTAGATGAAGATCCACTTTTTTATCGAAGAATTGTGTTCAGCGACGAGGCTCATTTCTGGTTGAATGTATACGTGAACAAGCAAAATTGCCGTATTTGGAGTGAAGAGCAGCCAGAAGCATTGCAAGAGCTACCAATGCATCCACAAAAAACAACCGTTTGGTGCGGATTATGGGCTGGCGGCATTATTGGGCCGTATTTCTTCAAAGATGATGCGACTCACAACGTTACTGTGAATGGTGAGCGCTACCGTGCGATGATAACAAACTTTTTTTTGCCCAAAATGGAAGAGCTTGACTTGCATGACATGTGGTTTCAACAAGACGGTGCCACATGCCACACCGCACACGAAACAATTGAGAGGCGAGTTCGGTGAACAGTTTATTTCACGCTTGGGACCAGTCAATTGGCCGCCCAGATCGTGCGATTTAACGCCTCTAGACTATTTTTTGTGGGGCTATGTTAAGGCTAATGTCTATAGCGACAAGCCCGTTTCGATTGACGCACTGGAAGCCAACATTGCTAACATTATTCGTGAGATACCGGCCGAAATGTTGGAAAGAGTATGCCAAAATTGGACTAAGCGGATGGACCATTTGAGGCACAGCCGCGGCCAACATTTGCATAAAATAATCTTTAAACATTAAATTATATCGACCCAACTATCGATCCAAATAAGTATTTCATGCATTTTTCTGAATTTTATGTTTTTTTTTTTTTTTTTTTTTGTAAATTTCCGATAGTTCTTATAAAATCACCCATTATAACGTTTCCTATAATTATTTTCTGTATTCAATATGGAAACACTATTAAAATCTGGGTTATGATTTAAATCCCTACAGTGAATAGACAAAGCAGTCTTCTGAGACCAATTAATATTTCTATATTTCTGATCTGTCTTATGTCCTGCTAATCTAGTCTTCAATTTATTCTTCTTTGTTCCTATATATACCTTGTCACATTGTTCACTATCATTACCGCTACATGGTATTTTGTACACTAAATTCGACTTATCTAGCTTACGAATTCTATCTTTTGTTTTACTAAATAATCTTCCAACTGTTTTATAAATCTTGTGTGCCATTTTATATCTTCTTATATCAAATATACTAGAATTCTGTAACCTTTCAGACATTCCAGGTATATAAGCTAACGATTTATAAATTTTTGTTTCTATACTAACATCTGATCTATTTCTGCTATCATATTGTCTAATTAATTTGCAAACAAGGTCCTTAGGAAAACTATTTTCAATTAATATATTTTTAAGTACTTTTTTATTCTTCCAATAGAATCTAATATCACTAATATTAAATACTCTGTCTATAAGATTTTTTGCGGTATTTATTATTACTCTCCTTGGATGTTTTGAGTAATAATTAATTATTCTTCCAGAAGACGTTGGTTTCTGATACCAATCTATTAACAAACTATTATCTTGATGAAATTCTGTTGTTTAATTCTGGCTCAATTGTAAATCTAATGCAGGTGTCAAACGAATTTAAAGTTGACATTAACATATCAACTTCATCTCTTTTTATGATACAAAACAAATCATCTTTTAGGTTTATTTCTCAATTTGTCTAAACACGAATCTAATAACTTCTCCATAAAAATATCCGCTACAACGGGAGAAGCTGGGGATCCCATAAGTAGTCCTTTATTTTGTGAAAAAATTTTATTATCTGACTGAAAATACCTGTTATCAATTATACAAAATCTAAGAATTTAGAAATAAATTTTTATTCATGTTAGTGAATTCTGATAATCTGCTCCAGTTATCTTCAATAATATTAATAGCAAGTTCAACTGGCACACTAGGAAGAAGTGAAACAACATCTAAAGATATTAATTTTTCATCAATTTTAACCCTAATGTTTTTAATTTTATCTTTAAATTGAATAGAGTTCTTGACATTATACTTAGAATTCACTGTTATGTTTTGAAGAATGTTTTAACAAATGTTTTTTTAATTGTACAAACTTATATTTTTAACAAAACCTATTGGAGATAAATCGAGTATTTGTTTGTTTGTATAAATTTTGTTCCGATTTGAAAAATTATATTTTGATTTCAATATTTTTTTTTTTTTTTCGTGAAGGTTTTACTTAAATTTTTAGTTAATAATACTGATGAAATTTGGTTCAGTGTAAACTGAATTCAGCTGAAGGCGGAAGCACAGTTGTACACCTATGTATTTAGAAAGGCCCTAACTCGTATTTTCTCTGAATTAGGCTCTTTTAGGGATTCTACTACGTTTCACACAAGTACACAGTGTCACAAAGATTTAATTATATAATTTCATACAAGCAATTGAGCAAAAAAATTACTTTTAGATGTGCCTATTTATACAATTTCCATTATGAGTTTTCCTTCTCCTGTAATATTGCAGTTATTTTTGTTAGGGCCTTTCTACATGAGAACAACGATATGTAGGAGTCATCCCCAGTTGTAGTGGTCTAAGGTTAAGAAAAGGCAGTCACAAATTTTTGGTTGCCGGAAATAAAATGAAGCAGTAACTGCATTATTATTTCATCGAACTGCATTATCATTTTGAGAATGTGGCCACGCCAGTGCTGTTCGGTTGCCAACCATAATCGAACCCATTTGTTATGCCTCAAATTTAAGGCAACTTCCTCGCTGTTGTTGCAACATTTATATTGCGAATGTGTGGAAAAATATGTGTGTACAAGTATTCAAATATTGTTGCAAATAATAATTATTATTGTGGTAGTTTTTACTTTTTTGTTTTTTTTGTTTTGAAACTCATACACATGCACATATTTAAGTACTCGTGTAGATTGCCAAGGTGGTGGTTTAATTTAATTACCTTTAATCAATTCATGTTCATCCCGTTCATTTGAATCTGCGCTCGTTTGTGAAATATTCCCGTTCATACATTTATTTTTGACATTCATATTTTGTTTTCAATTATTGTTACATCAAGAATTTTTCTTTTTTTTTATTTTGCCTCTTTTTGTTGTTGTTATTGTTCTTGCTACAATTGCTACTGCTGCTGTTGTTGTTTTTGTTGTTGCTGTCGGTTGGTTGCATGTGATTGACATTTTTTTGTTTTGTCAGTTGTTTTCGGGCATCAAAAATTGATTTTTGTTGGATGGACAAAAAGAAGAAGAAAAAAAAAGTGGAAAATAAATACAAAAGGGTTGGAGTTTTTGTTTTTTATTCAAACGAGTTGGAAAACTTTTTAAGAACCGATATTTAATTATATTTGCATAGACTTTTAATTTGTGTTTTGTAGACGTGTAGTTGGGTATTATTTTAATTACTGTTCATATTTTTTTCAGTTTTATTTACTTATTCGTTGTTTTTTTTTTTTTTTTTTTTTTTTTTTTTTCATTATTATTTTGCATAAATAAACAAAATGTTTCTGTTGTATTTGTTTAGTGAAAAATTTAAGCAAACAAATTTGTATTGTAAATAAATGATACGAGTAAAATCTTTGTCAGAAATATTATTATTTTTAGTGTGTTCACGCGGAAAAAAGTTATCGGTATATGTCTGTAAAATTTTTGCAAATATAGGGAAATTTCCTTCGGGAACTTCTGTTAATTATATTATCACCTTATACACTAAACACATTCAATGCCACAGGCTACCGACTACAACTAGTTAAAAGACACGCAAAGAAAAGCCATTTTAAAAGATAATTATACACTTAAAATATTATGTAGTTGAAATCAACGTAAAATGAATTATGAAACAAATGAAAATTCTGTTAAAGACCGGTCAACTCATTTTTCCTTAAATTTAAAGAAAAATTCAAATTATTTTTGAAAGTTAAAAAATGACTCACTGAGCACCGTAATAGTTATTTTTTTTTAACTTGGACCAGTACTCAGGGGATGACCCCTACATATGCAGTGCATTGTACCAGAACTAGGAAAATAGGTTGTGAGGAAGGGGAAAGAGGGAGTAGTGTTTGTGAACATTTGACTTGAACCTTCCAACGTTATAACAGACAGGAATTTTCTCTGTAATGCGTAGTACGATTCCTCGGACAATCAACCACAAATGGATGAGCTCTGGACGATGAGCGCGTGCTACGTAAAAATGTGCGCGTTTCGAGAACAAGATCCCTGATCTCGTCAGAGCAAAATCCATTGTAGTAACGATAGAACAGAGTAACGCACCCCACACTGCGTCGATGCTCCAGTGAGTCAATAGAGCTGGATACCCTACTGTCACCGATGAGCTTCTTCGCCCTCTCCTGCACACGGCCGAGTAACCCCAAAATAGACTTTGGGGCACCGGCCCAAACATGAGAGCTGTATTCCATTTTCGGTCGGATGTAGGTGGTATAAATAGTAAGGAGATCGGATGGCGAGAAGTACATCTTACACCGTTTCAAAAAACCTAGGCACTTGAATGCTTCTTTAGACACTATATCTTCATACCAAGAACATCAAGAGCATCCGATTCCTCAATATTTATACCATCCATGTGTACGGATGAAGCAGCATCTGCGGTCGTTTGTTTGTGTGTTAATAAGCAACATTGGGTCTTACGAGCGTTAAAGGCGACCCTATTTTTACGACCCCACTCGGAGATAAATAGAAGATCACTCTCCAGTGAATCATTCATATTTAGCCTCTTAGCAGCGACCTCTGAAGGGCTGGGTCTATAACTAAAAGAGTACGAGTGGCAAATGCTGCTGTCATCCGCGAAAGAGTGGATAGGGTTGGAAGTTTGATAGAGAAGGTCATTCAGGAAAATAAGAAATAGAGTAGGAGAGAGAACGGAGCCTTGTGGTACCCCTGAATTAATCTTGAACTCGTTTGATGATCGTTATTGATCAGTCGTAACTACCCGTCCACACGGGCAATCTGATTGGCAATTATTGCCGTGGCAACTGCCAAAATCGATTGCCGACACAAGATGTTTGCGTGTGGACCGCACGAATGTGTGTTCAAACACATGTTCAGCAATTATTGCTAGAAGATATTGCTGAGCAATTATCTTTGAACATAAGGTGTCAAAATTCATTTATCATCACTGATGTTTATGAACATACATACAAACATACATTTCAATATATAAACAAATGTACAAATGATTATAAAAAGTGATTTTATTAACAGAAAAAATGTAATTATTTACATTTTTAAGTTCATAAAAAAGGAAATGGAGTGCTCGGAGATTGATGCATTTAAAGCACTCATTTTTAAAAGAATAAAACAATTACAATTAATTAAAACATGCGCAACATTCTTCGCCAAAATATCTTAAATTACTTTTTAAGAGATTTACATGTTCGCCATCTAAAAGTACAGCGTTGAACATTAGCAATTTGATGACGTAATTCTGCCGGCGTTATTGCTAGTATTAAGATACATCAGATTGTAAAGCAGCTCTGGGCTGAAGAACAGCTCTCGCGTCACCGTAATTATTTCTTAAGTGCAGTCAGACTTGTGTTTGTTGTTCGGTCTTCGAGAGTTTTGCGTCTCACTCGCACTGGTTAACTGTTTGCGTCAGCTAACTGTATTGCTTTACAGTTTTTTTAGAGGTTATTCATTGTTAACCACGTGGAAACTTCCTATGTGTCACAGTCACAGCGACGCTACAAAAGTACTGTTAATACCATATTGGGCATTATGGTATTTGTCACCCCGCCCATGCTGTGCATCCTATACTTTGCAAATTTACTTTTCAACTGTATAATTAGTTAATATATAAATAAGTAGTTATTGATTTTAACTCTTGTTTGGAATTTTTAACTATCACAAAAGCAAACTACAATATCCGTAAAAATTAAGGATTTTAACTTTTGTTTGAATTTTTCAACTATCAAAAAATAAACCACAATTTCATTTAAAATTACGGATTTTTACATTTATTTCCTTCTTTTTTCCATAAGAGAAACACAGTTTGTTTTTTTAATCAGTTTTTATATCTTTATGGCAAAAAATGTAACGAAAAATACATGATTTAAATAAAAATGTATAAAATAATGTGTACATGCATATGATATTCATTCCGGGTTTCTATGCGTCAAACATATGTATGATTTGCTATAGCAATGCTATTATATATTGTTACAAATTTGAATGTTCTCTAACCACAGTGCAAAGCTGTTGCTCAGCTTGTTATAAATATGCATACACATCCACGAAGACAACATTAAGCTAAAAAAAAACATAATAATACACAAACAAACATCGTATACGATCTAAAGAAAGCAAACTTCCAAGTATAATAAATAAACAACCGTATTTTTTCTAAAATGAGGGCCGTAGTTTTTCCAAAATGAGGCCAGTCAGGCAGTTAGTTACTGTGAATGATGTTCACTATCGTGAGAAGATAACGAGCTTTTTATGGCCTGAATTGAAAGATATGGATGTGGGCGATATGTGCTTTCAACAGGACGGTGCCACTTGCCACACAGCTAACTAAACAATACCGTGTTATTTCACGTGATGGCGATGTCAATTGGCCGCCAGGATCGCAAGACTTGACACCGTTCGACTTCTTTATTTGGGGTTATTTGGAAGAAAAGTTCTACGCCGATAAGCCGGCAACAACTCAAGAGCTAAAGGATAAGAGCTAACGAGAATATGCCTCTTTAGGGCGACAAATTCAATGTACATGTTATTTCACGATCATGTGATTTGATACCTTTGGACTTCTTTCTTTAGGGTTGTTTGAAATAAGAGGTGTATACCAATAAGCCAGCAATAATTCAAGAGCTAAAGGATGAGGTAATTTGGCACATTAACGGCACAGAACCTCAATTATGCCTCAGCGTCATCAACAATTTAGACCATCGGATGGAAGTGTGGCCCCAGGGTCGCGACCGATATTTTATTCCATACATAATTAAACCATACCAATATCAACATAATAAAAAAATGACAATTATTCCTAAATAATTTATGTTTTATTCTTAATTAACATCGGACCTTAAAATTTAACTATCGAAATTTAACTATTAGTATAGGAACCAAAGAACCCGAAGGAGAACTAAACAAAACTTCTCAGCATTTCATCAGGACAATATAACTTTACTTTGTTAACAATGTCGTTTTTAAGGCACTAGCACTTGATAAGTAATATCTGCTAATGAACAGCGGGAAATATCAATAAATTGTTTTAATTTAGTCAAACAATTGTTTATAAGCAACGCCTTCTTTTTCTTATGCTCTTTAGTTTAGTCGTGCAACAGACGTTGGCGAATGCACATGTCAGTTGGATGCTTAGAGCTTTTTATCCACTTACAGTAGATAGCATAAATGACAATACAAAATTATTTTAAGTGTATTTTATATCATCAAACATTTAAAATGTTTACAGAAAATGTTATTAAGTGGCATTATTACATCCATTCTAGTATGAGTCTAACATAATGACATAATTATGTGGAAACAATTTTTCAGACTTAATATTTATTTGTACTAAACAATCTAATAAAATTGGTTTTACGTCTTTAAAACACATACAGTGGAATCTCACAATGTAGAACCACTTGGTGCAACGGCCAGTTCTAATTTCTGAAAAGTTCGAATTTCTGGACGTTTATGTTTTTAAACAGAAAATAATTCTAAAACATAAAACTAGTTATGTAGAGTTTATTTTAACACAAAACACTTATTATTTATTAACATTTATATAATTGAACACTTTAAATTTATAGAAAAAGATTTTTGAATTACATATTACATAGATATTTAACTGGGTTTCAACATAAAATTAGTAATACTTGTTTGTTTTTTTTGATTTATTTAAACTAGATACTACGATATCGTTACGGACGCCTAAAAGGTTCGACATGTGTTTACTGGAAAATATATCACTGGTTTTGCATCATTTTATAACATTATTGATGCCTTCAAGGACTTTTAAATGAGGAATAGGAGGCGTTATGTCAATAGCACCGATATCGCTGCTATCTGAAGCCTCCTCATCACTACTCTCTGAATCAGTAGTGTTCTGTCTCTCGTCGTGTGCACATGTCTTTTGTTACTGCTGTCCGTATATTCTATATATGTATGCTCATTAATTAAGTTCATATAAAACCAAATTGCACCGTAATAGGTAGTAAGCTGTTTTTTCTTACTCTCTTTTTTTACCGTTGTTCGTATTTTTTATATACATACATATGTTCATTATTAATTTCGTATGAAATCAAAGTGCACCGGAATAGGTAGCAGTAAGTGTACACGCGTTTCTTTTTGTTTTTTGTTAGTTTCTTCTTTCACCGTTGCCCGCGTTTTCTTTATATGCAGAATATTAATTTCTTCTGAATGTACTTCATTACCTTGTAGCGTGGAAGGTGTTGGACTAAATTTTGGTAATCTGAGCTGTGTCGAAGGTATATACACTGGGCACTGATCAGTTTTAAATAATTTAATTCCAACAGTTTAAATGCTGCAATAGAGTTTGTTTTAGTTTTTCGTGTTGTTATTGTTTAAGTTAAACCTCCAGGAACACTACTCCCTCTTTCCCACCTCATCATAACCTATTTTCCTAGTTCCAGTACAATGCACTGCATATGTAGGGGTCATCCCCTGAGTACTGGTCCAAAATAAAAAAATAAAAAAAAAGATGCGTCAGTAAAGACATCTTCATTCCATTCCTTGATTTCATTTATATTTACGGAATTGTTTGGCATAATTGCATACAAAAGATCAAAATTTATTTGAAGAGCTTCATTGCAATCCTGGTTTTATTTTTAACTTATGTTTTACTTTAACGAGCGAAAAAAATGATTTGCAAAAAAATAAAAATGAAAAACTTCCAGAAATTAGAACCGTCTCTTCTAATTTCAGAGCGTCCAATACATCGAAATGACCGGTTCGAATTTGTGAGAGTTCTAATTTGTGAGATTCCACTGTATTGCTCTAACAAAACTTTCATAAAAACATAGACGATTTAATTCTTAAATTTAGTTTTGCTTGTCACAGTACTTTAAATGACTCCCACTAACACAAGTGCAAAACAAATTTGTCCACCACTGTTTTAATTATATTTGCTCTAGCATTGTACAGCAAACCTGTTTTTGTTTATTTTATTACAAAATAGAACTCTATTTTGATTAGTACTACAGAGAGAAGGTGTTTAGTATTATAGAGAGAAAGTGATTAGTACTATAGAGAGAAGGTGTCTATAGCTCTACAAAATTACACCACTTTTTTTTAAGTGGACTTAACCACCTTAAAAAAAAAACGGTTCTTATAAAAATATGAACTTTAACCTAATATGTTGCTCTGTTACATAACTTTTCTACCAAAATATTTATGGAAACTAAACATATTTATGGAAAGCTTTCGAAATCGCGCTGAACTAAATTCAATGAAATTTCATCACAAAAGAAATTTCACTTATGCAGTCGTACTCGTAAAAACGTAACAATTTGGTTTTGTCTGTCAGCTGCGAAATAGCGCAAACGACTGAGTGAGTGAGTGAGCTAGTAGTATGTAGTAATTTTTTTAGAATTTTCTTTTTTTTATTTTCAATCCAAAAAATTTAACTATTTTTAAAAGAATTTTTTACAGTTGGATTATTTTGTTTCGCCATGCATAAATCAAGCCAATTTTGTGCCACGACGAGAAAATCAACAAAGGGAAATAAAAAGGGATCAGGCAGAGACTAACAACCAAAATGAACCAAAAAACGAATGCGTTAAATAAAAATGTTTTTTTAAAGCAAATTGTTAAAAATTGCTTTGCGTGAGTTCTTTGTGTCACCTTTAAAGGTATTGAAAGAACGCGACATATGTAAGTCAAAGTAAAATACAAACAATGCTGGATCAGGTGGAGATGGGGGTGGCTGTTGGTGGGCGGAGTATTAAAATCATAATTTAGGCTTGCAAAGAATATTCAGGATATGACACGGTTTTAAATTCTTACAAAATCACAATTGAAAGACACATTTCATCTGGGGGAATTTCAAATTATAAGCGCTTTATATATTTATATACAATCTCTTGGCATAATTCTTATATTGGGTGTTCTTTTACAGGTACACAACTATTTGGACACGACTTTGACTGCATGAGTTCTATTGTACATATCTACCGTGTAAATAGGGAGTTAGGTGTACTACACTCTGTTACTTTACTATATGATTTATTTTCTCTTTTTTTTTAATTATTTTTCACATTGCATTAACTTTTCTGACATTATGCATGAAAATTCAAAAAGATGTTTATTAATTATTTATATTTAAATCAATTACAAGCTGTAATTTAATTTAAAAAAAATAAAATGAATTCGTACAAAAACATGTGCAAACAAACCAATAATAAAACCAGCGCATTTGTTTAACATAAATTAATAAATAATTTGATTATTTATGTGTTCCGGTTAATAAACTTTTATTTTATCAAGTTAAGATGAGCCTAGTCCAGCGATGGGAAACTTTTGTTCCCTGCTTAGTTGTGTCTCAAGGGATAAAAAATTTGTTTGAATGAAATAATAAATATAGTTTAAAAAACTATTATTATTATTATTATTGTTTTCTAAAAGAAATTAATTCTAAGATTAAATAAAATTTTTATAAATTAAAATAAATCTTTAAAAAACCAATGAATAGGCCCTCGTTATCAAATAAAGAACAAAGTTATCGGTATATGTCTGTAAATTTTTTGCAAATATGGGCAAATTTCCTTCGGGCAGTTCTCTTAATTATATTATCACTTTATACATTAAACACATTCAATACCGCAGGCTACCGACTACAACTTGTAAAAAGTTACGCAAAGAAAAGCCTGTTTAAAATATAATTATACACTCAAAATATTATGTAGTTAAAATCAACGTAAATCAAATTTCAAATTCTTCGTTCACTACTGTTTAATCTTCTTCTAATATTATCCATATAACCAAATAATTATTAATAAGCTTTAAACCAGTGATGCCCAAAAATTCTATATGGAAGAGTAAACACCAATACATGTAAGGAAAACTACTTTTATTTAATATTTTTTGTTGTAAAAAGCAAAACAATTTACAAAAACAAAATTCCCGAAATCGGCTTCTTAAATCGCCAAAGCCCCCCGTGGTGCTTGCTCCGTTTTTTGACTAATATTTTCTAAAAAAAAGTTTGAAAATTCAGTTTGTCCCCCTTTAATAAATGTATTTTCCCAATACTGCGTTTTAATATTGTTTAATGACAAAACATGAGTTCATTAATCAATAATTAATAATTTGAAAATAAACTACTACAACAGCAACAGCAACAAAATCATTTCGTAAAAAAATGACTGCGGCAGAAAACAATACGGCGCTTGTTAATGTGGTGAATAATGAGGTAATGAAGCATTAATGAAATTAATTATGTTGTTAAAATAATATTTTATTGGTTTTTTACATTTACGAGTTTGTTTAAAAATATCGACAAAAAAAGTCGCATGAAAAAAGCTGGGAAATGCAAACTCGTACATGAGTACATTAATAGGTATGTATGTACACACACACACAGATGTGCAAATCATATATGACCACTGTAAAAAACAAAAACCACTTAGAGAAAGCATCGATAATGTGAACTTTTTTTCCATGTCTTAAAATTCTCAGAAAAGCTATGGAATGTGCTGTGGAAAGGGCACATCATATCGAAACCAAAACAACTTCAAAGTAGATTTTTTGATAACTCCGTGACTATTCAAATAAATATTGCTTAGTCAGCAAATAACCGTTTTATAACCTAAACGAAAATTTCCTTTTAGACCAATACCTTTAGTTCAGTGTTTTTACATTCTTTTTATTCCTTCTAAGAGCTTTTTTCAAAGTTCGCTAAACAGGCGTTTATTTCGGTTAGGACCTCTTTTCTTGACTCAAATCTCTCACCACCCAACCATTTCTTTAGGTTTGGAAAAAGAATATAGTCGCAGGTGACTAAATCTAGAGAATATGTGGGCATACAAGTATGCACCAGTGCGTTGTATTCTAGGAACAGCACTTTTCTCTCTACATATGGTCGTTTTAGCTTTAAATCAATTAAAAACAGTTTGAATTTTTTTTTAAATTGAAAAGGGTTTTTTTATTTTAAAATTTAATAATGACGAGCAACCCGATTGTTGCTCAAGTCAGTGCAAACTATAATTGTTCTTTAATGATGAAACAGAACTAGGGCATGACGTTTTTCTCCATACTATTTGGCATAAAATAACGCCAGAGAATGCGGTCGTAAAATAGAATCTATTTTATTTTGGCAGCGATTTTTCTTATGCTCTCACTTTGAAGCAGAAAAGCTTTCAACAATATTACCACACTTTTAGTAAATTTCATACATTTTGTAAACAAAACCAAAGCTTCAAAAGCTTTACTGTGAGGAAAATTAAAAATAAAAGAAAAAGCTTTTTTTACCTAACAAAAAAGAACATTAAATGACAGTTTGTAAAGTTGCAGGCGTCGTTTCAATTATGTGCCTGTTTTCTCTGAGAGTCGTTTTTGCTTGAAGTTGCGGACGTATTCTGTTTCATCATTTAAACTAAAAATTATGTCTACTTATATACTACTTATGAGAAGTTCTAGACGCCTCATAATATTAGGTTGGGGAAAAAGAAATCCATTATTTTTACGTGAACTTCAAGACTTTATTTAACATGTTTTGCATTGTCCGATTTAGGTCAAATATGCACCATTTTGTTCTATAATTTGTTGCCATTTTAATGGTAGCTTCATTATGCCTCTCTCATAAAAGTCTTGGTCCTTATTAGCGAAAAACTCCAGCAATTGATTTTCACACTCTTCCCTTGATGCCAACCTTCACCGCGCTTTGACCACGATCGCTTTCGCATAATGTTGTCGTATGTGACCCATTTCTCATCCCCAGTCACCATCCGTTTAAGAAATGGGTCGATTTCATTACGTTTGGCCAAGGCTTCGCAGATGGAAATTCGATCCATCATGTTTTTTGGTGTTAATTGGTGTGGCACCCAAACATCAAGCTTTTTTTTAAACCCAGCTTTGTGCAAATGGTTTAAAACTGTTTTGTGGTCGATCTTTAACTCCTGGGCGATGCTACGACTACTAACATGCCGGTCCACTTCGATGATTTCAGTGACTTTGTCGACATTTTCGACGACGGGCCTGCCTGTGCGAGGGGCATCCTTAACGTCAAAAATACCCGAACGGAATCGACGAAACCAAAATTGCGCGTAATTAGCTGTTATAGTATCGGGACCATAAACACTATTCACATTTTCAGCCGCCTGACTTGCATTTTCGCCCTTATCAAAGAAAAACTGTAAAATGTACCGAATTTTCTCTTTGTTGACTTCCATCTTTAACGCCGTGTAACTCAGAACTGAATGGACAAAACAAAAAACTGCAAACGAATTCTTTTAGTGCGAACTGTTACCTTGACAACGAGCATAATTGAAATTGTTTGATCGATAATTTACGAGATATCGATCACTACAGCCATCTACCGAAAAAATAATGGATTTCTTTTTCCCCAACCTATTATTATAATTAATGTTTGGGAAACCAATTTGGTTCCCACGGCTTAGAAGTGAGCTGATCAGGCTTTACCTATGCATACATAAATTGTCACTTCGGAATGTGCATATGTGGCGCGATTCAAGTGTTTAGATTTAATTGTAACAGTGCAACACACATGTATACGTACTTCCATAAACCCATATCATTCGTACCTCAAGTGTATCTTCAAATGATTGCACTTAGTAGGCACACTGTCGCGACCACGGCTAGTGACAGAAAAGGTGTCAAGTGACGAGGGTTATGAATTTAAAAGTAACTTAATATTCTTTTAGTTATTTCTTGTACATGCCTTTAATAGGATGCATTCATGTTATGGCTAAAAGAATGAATTTATGTCGTGATCATGCTACACAATATGGAATCTGTCAAAAAGTTCAGAATAATATTCGACAACGATTGTTCCACTTTTTTTAGGTAGTCTCGTATGCGAATAACAGCGCGTGCATCCATCTTGTAAGCTGGCAGATCCACTTTAGCCTTCTTTCAGTGCACGTTCCCCCCTCAAGCCCCAGTATTTTTATTATTCCCTTCCATCCTTCTCTCAGCTTTATTCCTCACACCCATTAAATTCCCTTCAATTCTAACATTATTCTCCTCCAGTTTTTCCTTAAGGAAATCTACAATCATTCCTCTTTGGCAAACTCCAATCAAAAGCCCGATTCGCGCCGCTCCCACACTTTTATGCTTCATATTATTCATTGTGTAGTCAATGTCAGGAAGCAACTGTACAAACTCAATTCTTTGCCAGCGGCTGTCAATTTGGCAATCATTGGGCTCAAAGTTCTATTCACCCGCTCAATCAGACAGCAGCTGAAATAAAAACCAGTTATAGATAATTGGCGTTGCCAGACATGAAATATTTATACACTTCAAATGATAGTAAATAAAAATAAAAAAATATATTTGATATTTAATTATTTGATCTTGTTTAAGTAAATATTTCTTATTTTTGCAGCTAAAGATCGTTTTTTTATTTTTTATAAAAAATTCAACAGTATTTATTTTCAATATTTCGATAACAATTTGTTATCATCGTCAGAAAAATTAACATATTAATTTTCCAAAAATAAGAAATATTTAAAAAAAATATATATTTACAGTTCCTACAATGATTAATTTTGCGCAACCTTGTATGTACCTACCATATACAAAATAACCACACTCCTTGCCACTTTTGTCTTAATTTCACTTTCTTTTAGTCATTCGTTCACTCTGCTAAATATTCATCAACTTGAATGTGCAAAGAAGGGCATAAAAAATTTATAACATTCTAATTACTTCCTCTGTGCCACCCATTGTGCATAATGAAAGTCATTTGACTTACTGTGACCAGATTATTTTCAACACTTAAATAAACCCAACTTGAAATCAAAACAAGAAAAAAAGAAAACTTCTTAAGTGTTATTTGCTCCTTCTAAACCCCAAAAATATTATTACATACTTATTGTACACACATATACTCACTCGTATATTTGCTATGAATTTGGGTACAATGAAGTTACAAAGAATTTTTGTCTTTTGGGCTGGTATTTGACTTGCGTTAGTTAAACTGTGGCACAGTTGAACATATTCTCAACATTTTTATATTCCTAGTCGAATGTACATACATATATGTATGTATATGTAGCTATGTATGTGTATACGTTCATCCATAAAACAATTATTTTGCAATAAAGATGAAATTTTTATTAAAAGTTGTCTAAAACAGATGCTGCTGTCGCTGTCGCTGTCGCAGTCGCCGCTCTGCATTGTCGTAGGTAGTACTTTAGGACTAAGTCTCCTGGATGGCATGACTAAATAAAAGAATGTTACCGACCAAATAATTTTGTAGCATGTTCTCGTTAATCTTATTGTCGTTTTTGTTATTTCAATATTTATTCGCTTGAAATACTTTTTTATAATCTTTTATCGCAGTTTTTATATGAAATTATATACACTACGTGGAACACACAGCAGCATGCACCCACACACAAAGCAATACACACACGCACTCTTAAACGCAGCTGAGAACAAATAAAGGAGAGTGAGAGCATTTTACAGACACTGTGGAATAAAGTGTATTAAAACTTATGAATTGCTTCGGTTTTATGTTCATCTTGAACTTACTGAAGCTTATAAAAATCAAAATACCGAAATTCAACCACCTTCAGTCACTCACCCACTTACATACACACACACACACGCCGCCACAAATGCATTCGTTGATGTTGGCATTAAACCACCCATCTACTTAAATCAGTACTTTCGCCATTTATAAATGTCCTTTATTTTATTTTTATTCGAAAAAGCTTAACGGAAATATAATGAAAAAAAAATCAATAAGAAACAGATATTTTTTTCAGCGCTTGAACTTCGCATTTCAACATTTTTATAGTCAAAGTTTTCATCGTCATCACCGTTATTAACAACCAACTGCACATTTCATTCGTTTGTGTGTTCGTTTGTTCTTATGCCCGTAATATGACAAAGTATGTTGTCACTTGTTTTGCACACGTGACTGCAAAGTGTTTGCCTCTTTGTATAAATTGATTTCTAGAAAGAGATTTAAGCGAATGACTTGACTTTGTGATAAGCGCGATTGTTTGGGCACAATACACAAGAGATCATTACAATAACATTTTTCAGTTACACTGGATTTCAATGTAAATAAAGGGTGTTTTTAAAGAGGTATAGAATGTATCTTAAAATTTTTACACCTTTCATGAAAAGTACAGGATGGCTCAAATAACTTTTTGTAAAGTTTATGTAATTTATATTTTAGAAATTCATTTGAAAAATAATACATTTTTATTATAGTTATTCAGGAAGCTTTGAAAATAATTAAATTCAGATGGCGTCCACCCTCGCGACATCTATTCAAGAAGTTATTCATTACTGGCTGAAGTGTTGCAGCGGAAATTGTCTCAATTACCATTCGAATAGATCGCTTTAAATCATCCAAATATGTTCGGTTTTTTTTTGTAAACTTTTTGTTTGCAATAACCCCACAAAAGAAAAAATCAGGTACAGTGAGGTCAGGAGACCTGGGAGGCCAACGGAATATGGAGTTTCTTGAAATCAGTTTATTGGGATATTTTTGCCTCAATTCTGCGACAAGTTGCCCCATCTTATTGAAACCAAACAGTGTTGATAGGGATTCTCCTTCGGTGCAATTCTGGAAAAAAAAACTCTTTCAACAATAAGATCGTTTACTTCGAAAATGTAAGACCCGACAATGAACCTCGAAGAATCTGCACACTACACTGATGCGAAGTGAATGTAATTGCATCTGATGGAGTGTCTGTGTGTTAGAATTACTTCATATTCGACATTTTTGTTTCTTAACATAGCCGTTAAAATCAAAATGTGCCTCATCAGATATAAAAATGCAGTTCAAGACGTTTTCATCCTCTGACACCATTTGAATGATCTTCTCACAAAATTACGAGCAAATTGGAAAGTCTCTAGGGTTCAGTTTGTGTGTTAATTGAATCTTGTATGGAAATAAGTTTAAATCTTGGTGCAAAATTGTCTGCAGTGACTGTCTGCTGACACCCATTTCCTCCTTGTTGAAACTCTTGGATTGAATTGTATGGCAGCAGCTACAGCAGCGATAGTTTCCTGTGCCCGAATTGAAGGATCTCGATGATAAGGCCTTCTTGCGATTGTGCCACGCTCGGCAAAGTTCTTTACGAGCCTCATTATACTCCATCTGCTAGGAAAGCATTGCACTATCCAAATTCTTGTTTCATTGTCCCAATTCCCCATTTTAGTTAAATTTAAAGATCAATCCATAAAATCCAACAAAAATGGAACAGGATAGTTACACAGAAAATAAGTTATTACATTTATTTTATTTTTTGGTAGCAGCTTTCATCAGCTTTATGGGAACATAGGAGTAAAGGGTGCATTCACGCCTATAAGGTAGCAGCAGTAGATATAAATTACAACAAATAATATAACAAAAACTTTTTTCACTTTCATTATATAAGTGTACAACTTTGCTTCCGCCATTTTTCCCCCGAAGTTCGAGCTTTATTACAAAACACTGGTCATACATTTATGATTTAAAGTATTGTCCATCGCTGGCCACTATTCTTTCCCATCTTTCAAGTAGCGTACGAATCCAAAGTTGAATAAATATGGTTTAAAAACCTTAAAAACTTGCTTTGATATCAAACTAAGATAATTATCCATATAATCAGATAAAATCGGTATAACGCAGTCTGCGTTCGGGAATCGTCAAAATCCCCCACTTCTCCGGAAACAATATAACAACTTCAAATTTCACACTGGAACAATTGACCGTTAATAGTGCAGATACACGTTCCATGGCCCAAACGCAGACCGAATATGAAAATCCGGTTCCGATTAGGATGGCGAAGCGGTTCCGAGTTCTTTGAAAATTCCCAAAATCAGCTTTAGCAAACTCAAAATACCGCTCTCCCCTCCCTCTTCCTCAGAAGCAATACAGCAACAATTTTCGCACACAATCGAATTACGGTTAATATTTCAGATGCACGTTCCACGGCCAAAACGCGCACCGAATATGAAAAAACGCTTACAAGCCGGTCATCGAAGTGGTTCCGAATTATTTTGGGAATTCCCAAAATCGACTTCGTGAATCCCCAAATTTGAAATATGTTTTTCTCGAAACAAGGTTTTTTTTGCACTAAAGGAACAATATGTTCGCTAAATTAATGACGTAATTCTGCCGGCTTTATGGCTGGTACTGTAAATAAAGCAGAAGCTGGAATACAAGCAGCTTAATTACCTTCATCAATCAGTTCTTTCAAAGGTCTGAGTATTAAGTAAATCCCACTTGTATGAGTAAATATGACAGTTTTGTCTCTTCCTACCAAAAGAACTCAAGACATAGAAATTCAATAGTCTGCCACAAATGAGAGAACTCTCAATATTTGTTCGATTATTAACGCTTTTAATCGCAAACACTCACTCACACTTTAATACAATCATTTTTATTTGATTTGCTAATTTATTTTCACATTAAAGCCAAAGTGTGCTAACATCATAAAATTATTATTTATTTTTTTTTTACTTACGGTTGCAAATGATTTCCAATGTTAATACCTTTGCAGGCGTAAACAAACTCTTAAATACCTAAAATTCTTGTACTCGCACATAATTTCAATAATATTGTATTTACTTATTTAATGCCAAAAATTGTAATAAACATAAAAAAGAATTTGAATGGAATTTATTTCTCTTTTTGACTACTTTCTAAATTGTATTTATATCGAAATGATTAACTGTCAAATGCATGTAAAATTTATTGATATTTCCACAAAACAGGAAGCGGATGTGAAATATGTGAATGCAAGAAAACGAAAAAAAAACTGTTTGCGTGATTGGGAGCAGAAATAAATTCGACTAATTCTTTGCATTTCACTTTAATTTAGCATTTGATTGTGACATTCAACGGAGGATTTACACATTTGGGATATTTATATTTAAAGTTTCATTCTAAAAACAGAAACACAACTAAAAAAAGAAACACAACTGCGACGAACGACGAATATTTGGTCGCGAATATTTGTCGCCAATAATAACACACTGGTGTATATGAAAATGCACAGAATCATCATGGTGTTGGTCGAAATTCGTCAGCAATTATTGTTATAATTAAAAATAATCCTTCTTCTTGACTGAAGTTGGACTCGAACTCAAAACTAATTAGTTAATATCGTACATATCGCTCCTTTATTTTAACATAGTCATATCGTAAAAAAGCTCGTTTCGAGAAAGACGCAATTAAAATTTTTAATTTCTATACAAGTCTTGGCAAATTTTTTGAGAAAATATCTGCTAAAGGAAACAGTTTAAAAGTAATTTGAATAAAGTTTTGGTACAATATAAATGGTAGTACTGTTAACAATTCTGCTTTATTAACTCGAAAAGCTCATTTTTTGAGATATGACTATGTTGCAATAAAGGAGCGATATGTATATAACTAAAAAAGTTCACTGATTAATAATTTAAACTATTAGTAAATAAACAGCTAGTTGTCCCCCAGCTATATGGTATTCAATTATTTTTCTGTTCTTCTTTGGTCTTATTGTTTCACAGCAATTATTGTTATTAAAAAAAAGTAATCCTTCTTCTTGCCTGAAGTTGGACTCGAACTCACAACTGATCAGTTAATATCGTGCATATGTATATAACTAAAAAAGTTCACTGATTAATAATTTAAAATAAAATATTTTCTTTTCTTGTAAATATTTGTTTATTCATTCGTCTGGCAATCCTGGCTATAGCCAAGAAATATTTTTATTTTTAATTATAACCAAGGCGAATTCATAACAGGTGAAATTGACAGCGCAGCTGATAACTTTTTTTAATTTTTATCTGTTTTAGATGTCAATGGCTTAATTAAAACAAAATTGGGGCAAAATTTACAACAATTTTTTTAATTATGTATTCTATTTTGAGCGCCAGATATCACCCAGAATCCTCCGCAATCTGGCTGGCAATTTTCACCTTTTCAAGCTCTATGATCTGAGACTTTAAGTTTCACGAGAAAATTAAAAGTTTCACAGTATAATTAAGTTTTTCTTTTTTTGTAATTTTTTTTTTGGAAATTTGAAAAAAAAAATTTCAAAACAATTTTTTAATTTATGTATTGCATCTTGAGCGACAACTATCATTCTGAATCCTCCCCAATCTTACGGGCCATTTTCACCTTTCCAAGCTCTATGATCTGTGATTTTAATTTTCACAAAATAACTAAAAGATTCACCAAATAATTAAATGTTTGTCTTTTATTGTAAATTTTTTTAATATTTTTTTTTTAATTCCTTTTTTTGTGTTTATATTTTTCTCTTGACATTTGAAAAAGATTTATTTTTTGTAGTGTTGTATTTATTGCTCTTGCATTTACCTGGTATGAATTCGCCTTGATTATAACAATAATTGCCGCGATCAATAAATCTTGATTAAAGAAGACAGGCAAAAATAATTGATTACACTAAAGTATATTATATATTGTTGTTTTTTTTTTTTTTTTAAATTCCTTTTTGGGTTTATAGTTTTCCCTTGACATTTGAAAAAGATTTTTGTTTGTAGTGATGTATTTATTGCCCTTGCATATGATATGAATTCGCCTTGTTAATAACTAAAAAAGAAATACAGCTTGTTCAGAGACAGCAAACGCTGTACAAACAATGAGGGCAACTAGGCGAACTTATACAGGTGAATGCAAGCGGGAAGGCGAACTCAGCACTATGTATTTTGGTATTATAAAACTTACTGAAAATGTCATAATCTAAATTTGCTTAAGATTGTTCAGCAGCGAAAAAGTTTTATATAAACGTTAGATATAAACTTTTATAATTGTTTGTAATTAAAATCACAGATTATATTAGTTTTTCTCTTTTAAATTCACACAAATTTCTTGAAATTGCACTAAATCATACAAAAAAATCTTCAGATTAAAATAGCGCGAAAAAGTTTGTAAACAAAAGAAAAAAAAAAATTTGACAGTCTCATTGGAAAAACGCGAGAAGCAAAAAATAATCACCTGTGCTGTTAAGTTCACCTAGTATTGAATTCGCCTTGGGTGAATGCAAGCGGGAAGGCGAATTTAGCACTATGTATTTTGTTATTATAAAACTTACTGAGAATGTTAACATCTAAATTCGCTTAATATTGTTCAGCAGGGAAAAAGTTTTATATAAACGTTAGATATAAACCTTTATAATTGTTTGTAAATCAAATCACAGATTGGTCGACTTCCTAAACACAAGTTGCAATGCATAATTTAAAAAAAGGCGTAGACAATGCTAAGCATGTCTTAAGTGCAACCTTGCGTTGCAGAGAAATTTGCTGCATTTCATCGGCATTTAGGAACGTCGCTATGCAACTCATACATAAAACAAATGTCAAACACATGTTATAAATTTTTTGTGGAAAAATGGAGGTAAGTGCTAAGGAATTATTTCAGGCTAAACCTTCAAAAAATATTGATTTGCTAAAGAAACTTATTAAAAAGAAAAAAGAAGAGACAACTTTTATTAAGAACAATAAAAATCCCGAGAAGAAAAGTGATAAAAAACAAAAATGATGCACGATTCTGACAGCTGATACTCATTAAAATGAGTTGCCAAACGATTAGGAACATTGGTCGTTGCCAGAATGTTTACTTATGCGTTTACGAAGTGTATGCATTGTAAATATGCATTGCAACTTGCATTTAGGAAGACGGCCATTATATTAGTTTTTCACTTTAAAATTCACACAAATTTCTTGAAATTACACTAAATTATACAAAAAAAACCCCTTTAGATTAAAATGGCGCGAAAATGTTTGTAAACAAAAGAAAAAAATTTTGACAATCTCATTGGAAAAAACGCGACAAGCAAAAAATAATCACCTGAGTTAATGAATTCGTCATATGTGATTCAATATGAGATTGATATAGACAGAAAATAATTCAATGGCTCGGTGGCTGAGTGGTAAAGGCAGCAGTTCATGATACGTCATGACCCAAGTTCAAATCCGAATATGGGTGCTGATGAGTAGTTTAGCGACTACGAAACAGCTAGTTGTCCCCCTGCTAAAGATTTGATTATTATTTTTCTTGTCTTCTTCATTGAAAAATTATTGATCACAGCGAATGTGTATTGTAAAAAATCCTTCTTGAGAAAAAAAAAAACTAGAACTACAACCCGATGTACAAACCAAAACTATAATTTAAAAATCTGCTTCTACTTCTTTAGTGTAGCAGCACACGCTGGGCATTCGCTACTTAAATATAAATATTAATTGTTTCATTAACAATTACTCGTATGCTTATAGAAGTAACATGTGTATTTTTGTCTTTATAACAAAATGGGTGGCCAAAACTCAATTCGTTTTATTAATTCATACATTTCAGCTCTCCTTCAGCTCCATAATTAACACATATTTATATTGTACGTTCATTTGCTTATGTTTTATATACTTCCAAGAGCAATAATCATTTTCATTTTCATATTTATTATACTCATTTTCGTATCTTGTGTTTGCTTGTTCTTCTTACATTTATTTCAATTCTTTTATTCAATATGTTTTCACTCCTCAAAAAAGAAAGAAAAAAGCAAAAAAAATAAAAATAAAATAAAAAAACAAATAGGAAATAAAAATAGAGCAGTACTCGTTGTGTACAAAATGGGATATCAAAAGGATAACAGCAAATGACGGTTGGCAAGCCCGCATTGTTCGCATTCAGAGATAAATTGTATTCAACAGAAATACTTAAATAGAATGAAATGAAAAACAAACTCATAAAATATTAAGACAACAAGCAACAAAATAAACCCAACAAAAAGCCACAAATGGCAGAGTCAAAATGTTGTTTTCTACGACTATTATCACATACACAAATGCTTTGAAACAAACACACTCACACAAGCCAACACACTTACATTGATTCATTTCAGTTCAGTTACGAGGAGAGTTCTAAAAGTTTTCTCAAATTTCAAATTCAAATTTATTTGCTTATATATATATATATATATATATATATATATATATATATATATATATATATATATATATATATATATATATATATATATATATATATATATATATATATATATATATATATATATATATATATATATATATATATATATATATATATATATATATATATATATATATATATATATATATATATATATATATATACACTGACTCAAACAATTGCCCGTACACCACATAACTTCGGACATAAATTTTAATATCTTTTAAAATACTGGTCGTAGTTAAAGAAATATATTTGTATACTACAAACTCTTATGTCTTTTAAATTTTTTATACACAAAAAGCGCAAGCGATCCCTAATGTTATTGTAATCGTTTAGATTAATGAAAAAGTGCAAAAAGCAAACTCAAAAAATCCGTCAACATACAATCACCAGCAAGGAGATGCTGAAAAACGTTATTACTGAGGAATGGCAGAATATTGGCAGCGAAATTACTTGTAAATTAGTATTATCAATGAAGAACCGGTTAACTGATGTTATTAAAGCCAAGGGATATCACACCCGTTATTAAAACTACATAAAATAATTTTTAAGTTATTAATAATATATGTGTACGGATAATTTTTTGAGTTTATTTTATGAAGTATTTTTGATTTTTGCTCCTTTATTAATATGTAGTAATATTCTAACCTTTTTATGTTTGTATTTATGGAAAAAGCCCTTTCAACTTTTAAAAATTAATAATCTTATAAAAATTAAACAACATAATTTTGGCACGAGATACAAATATATTCACGACAGCTTATTGTACGGGCAATTGTTTGAGTCAGTGTATATATATATATATATATATATATTTATATATATATATATATATATATATATATATATATATATATATATATATATATATATATATATATATATATATATATATATATATATATATATAAAGATACGTCATCTTTTAAATATTGAAGTGGGCGAACTGGCAAAACCTTGGATCTGGATATATGCGATAACATAGTGGGGATGGTAGGAATGCCGCTTATACACTTTAAAAATTGAAAAAAAATGAAAAACTTTGATTCATCTTGTGGATTATTTTTATTTGGTCTTTTAATTTTTTTACATCAAGTCGAGAATATGATGTCATGTAAATGGCCGCCGCCACAGTTGATCATTGTCATTTGAGCCCTTTTTATAGCATTTTCCATCACATTCTCCAAAACTTCCGGCGATAGGTCCTCACATTCTTGACGGATATTGTCTTTAAGAACTGCAAGAGTCTGAGGCTTGTTGACATAAAACCGCTGCTTCAAAAAGCCTCACAAAAATAAAGTCTGCAGCGGTCAAATCAGACGATCTTGCTGGCCATCCTTCAGCATATCGGTTGTGACACATGCAGATGTGTAGCACCATACGGTTGAAACCACATGTTTTCCAATTCCAATTCATCAAGTTGCGGCAAAAAGAACTCGTTGATCATTGCTCTGTAGCGCTCACCATTCACAGTAACCGTTTGGCCCGCGACGTCTTCGAAGAAAAAAGGTCCGATGACTCCTCCAGCAAAAACAGCACAGCATACAGTCACTTTGAGCGGGTGTAATGGCTCTTCGTAGGTTACACGCGGATTTTCGGTGCTCCAGAAGCGTAAAGTTTGCTTATTTACGTACCCGCTAAAATGGAAATGGACCTGACACTCATGATTATTTTGGATGAAAAATCATCTTCCTCTTGGGGTCATATAAATAGTCACCGATATTCCGCGTTTTGCAGCAGTGTAGCGTAACGTGTATTTCGCATGTGTTTACTACACAAATGTCAAAACAGAACTGACATTAGGGGTCAATCGCACGTATTATTTGAATTTTTGACAAGTATTAATACACAGTATAATAGTCTGAACTGGTCCTAAGCAATTTATGCTAATGTATTTATACAAAATTTCGATTCTTCTTTGTGTATCCTCTTCAAAAAAAAATGTGCTAAAATGAAGTATCGAAACACTGAAATGACCTCAAGCTCGAACAATCAAAACCGGGAACTAAATTGAAATTATTTTATTTATTCATATGTAACTCTTTATGTGTAGATATATATGTAAATACTATACATAAGTACATGTAAATTTTTTTTAACTAAAATGATTTGTTTTGTTTTAAAAATTTCGAATTAAAAAATTTTATTTAATTTGTTTGCTTACAAAACTTAATTATTTTAATATGGATAGCGAAGGCGATTGTGGTAGTTCTTTCGATGGGTACTAGTGACTATAAGTATAAGGATTTCACTTCAGGTCTGGTACTTTATGCAGAAACTTGTAGCTAACCCTTTAGGTGGCGGGTGGCCTCCTGTTTAACCTGCCCGTGTTAAATTCACCACTCAAATACATGTATGGTAGATTGTAGCTGGGCTCCCACGGGGAACTGGAATTGCCTTGCCGTATTACTAACTAGGGCACTCTGTTTTTCGGGTATAGAGGGGAAGGGGTCCCTCGTTTGTTGTAGCAAATAAACCTCTAGGAAGCCGCATGACTTATATTGTGTTGGCTTCCGAAACAATTACCAAGGGTATAAATTGGCAGAACGGGGTACAGCATGGCCCTCGGGTGGTTCTTCGCAGTTCAACCCTTGGCTGAAACGTTCTGGCTGTGGTTGATACCTAAAAGGCAGGAAGGAGGTGTTAGTATCCTTGATAATTGCTTGACGTGACTTTTTTTCGGGGACCAACTAATTCCCGAGGGTCTGTTGCCTTTACAACAGATACCTGCCCAAACTCCTCACACGTAGAAAAAAAAATATGGTTGATATGACAAGATTTTAAGGGCAAAATACTATTGTTGAATTATATGGTTGAATACAACCACATAACATGGTCTCAACCCCATTTATTTACAAAACTTAGTACAGCCAAAAACCAAAAATACACCTTATAACCAGATATTTGCTAAAAATTATAATTTTTGTATCATGACTAATACTCTTATTATAAAAATTAAAATTTTACTGTCATGCCTAACCATATAATATTATCATTCCCACCCATATTATTGTAAAACTGCAAATTCTATTGTTACTAGTGTTGAACGTCAAAATATTATATGATTCTATAATAAATACACATATTTGTAATTTATTCAATTTACATATTTAGTTGAATTAAAATTTAAAAAAATAGGTATCATCGTTTCGAATTTGGCGGAATCTTGATGCTCCTAAAAGATCTGACCCACAAATCTGTAAAAATACACATACAGTTCAAACACATTAATGCACACACACATACCTATATTTGTCTATATAAGTTTGTATGCAAACCTTCTCACTTCCCGTTTATTAGGACCATTTTATAAAATTGATAGATATTTATATAATATTCATTACATTTAATATTATTAATAGTGAAAAAACAGACACGCACAAATAAACTGATGGTTTAAAAATTAAATAAAAATATGTGTGTATATATACAGTGGAGAGTTTTAATGAGTACATGTTAGTACTTACCATCGTTTACAATGCATAACTTTTTAAATAATAATGCAAATCAAATAATTTTTTTTTGTTATACTCTTTATTGTCTTCTTCATTGATAGAGGTATAAAACTTGACCAAACAATAACAATTACTTAAACAAAATTTAACGAAAGAGAAAAAACGGCATGTACTCACTTATGCACTTTTATAATATTAAGAAATTTGTTGTAATTACCAGTAACTTTTAATATTTGGTCCAAAGCCCTTTGTTCTTTAAAACAGCTTTACATCTTCTTGGCATACTCTCAACCAAGTTTTGAATAATTTCGCTTGGAATAATTATTATTTATTATATTGCGTTATTCCGACAAGCTTGACGTTGTCAATAACTCAATAATTCTTTATATATTTTATTTTCATCATGAAATCCAAATAACGGATCAATAACACAACAAAAACTTTGAAAAGTAACTGTAAATTTCAACAAATTTCTTAATATTATAAAAGTGCATAAGTGAGTACATGCCGTTTTTTTCTCTTTCGTTAAATTTTGTTTAAGTAATTGTTATTGTTTGGTCAAGTTTTATACCTCTATCAATGAAGAAGACAATAAAGAGTATAACAAAAAAAAATTATTTGATTTGCATTATTATTTAAAAAGTTATGCATTGTAAACGATAGTAAGTACTAACATGTACTCATTAAAACTCCCCACTGTATGTATGTAAAATATGTATGTATATGTTTAACAACAATAGATAGTTTGACGGATATGTATTATAGATACATAAAAAAAAACCGTATAGGTATAGTTGTACAGAACAAAATCTATTGTTGTGTTCAAATTATTTTTTAAACATTATTATTGTATTCAACCATGTTTTAAAACTATAGACATATAACAATAGAAATGTGGAAACTTCAACACAATTACTACTATAGAAGATTAAACTATATTAAAAACGATAGCATACTGCCAGTGGCAACAATACAAATTAAGAGGGAGTAAATACTAATGTTACCATAACAATATTCCAAACTAGTTTTTCTTTGCGTGCAACAAGAAGTTGCTCATATGGCTACAAACATATGGCATAAATTGCTACCTGTGTGAGCCTAGCAAGCAGCACGGGGGCGCTGGTGAACCGTGAAAAATTCACTCCGTAGAACTGGTCCATTGTATAGTTTTTGATTGCTATAAATATTAGTAGTTAATAAAGTTAAAGTTAATAAGAATAAAATTTATCCTTTAAAAATAACAATTACTGGTATTTTTAGTTCCATTTAGTTGAATGCCTTTTTATGCCGCCTAAAGCGAACTTACAAATATACACACACACATACATACTCGTATATAATTATAAATGTATGAGATCATCTTACACAAGCAGCAGTAATAATCATGAATAGAGTCAAGTTTTATACCAAAATTATCTTTTTTTTTTATTTCTTTGTTTCTTTTTTTTTATGACTACTATTGGATTTTAGTTTTGTTGTTGAAAGCTATTATCCTTCCTTATTCTTGCAAGTTTTAATAATAATGGCAAAAGCATTATACTCGTCCTTTTTTTGCTCTTAAGCCACGCCCTGGCAACCAAACAATACAGCGGAGAAAAAATATCATCAACCACTTGTTCTTAAACGAAATGTTCTTTCACTTGCACACAAGGGTTGTTACTTTTGCTATTCAGTCAATAAAAGTGAGCGTGTGGGTTTGAGTGTGTGTGTGTGTGTTCACAGGCACACCAATACGTATAAAGTTTATACATTTGCAAGTGTATTTTTAGACATGTGTGCGTATAGGCGAGCACTTTGTAAACTACATATATCAGAATAATAGTGTTTATGGTTAACACACTGTTATAATACCAACAAACTTCGATACTTAAATAGTACCGTAACTTTAATGTTCACTACTACAAACATACCAGCAAGTATACCATACACACCTACACTACACATACACACATGTCTTAAGTACTCTCGGTAATAAATATGAGTAGAAATGTCAAAAGGACATGCCTTTATGTGAATAAGTATACACTAGTTCTTGGCCCAAACATGTTTATGTGCAACCCGAAGACGCAGCAAATTCTTTTATTTCACTTTTAATATGAATTTCACTGCTTTTTCATCATTTCTCATTCTCTTTTGTTTGGTTAAACTTTTATGATTTTTACCATAAAATCATTGGTTTTTATTACATACAATTCAAACATTATGCGAGAAACTCAAGTACATGCGTATGTACATACATATGTACTGGTATGTAAGTATGTGTGTGTATATAAGTTAGCTGTGCTTGAAAACAAAAGCAGAGTTGTAAGAGAGTGTGATATTTTTTGCAAAAATAAAAGATATATGAATTGAAATGCGAGCGTTTCCAATATATATATTTTTTTTTTAATCTTGGACCAGTACTCAGGGGATGACCCCACATATGTAGTGCATTGTACCAGAACTAGGAACTAGACAGTTGTGAAAAGATTTACATCAGTACCTGCCTTGCGGCCTAATCTGATGATGGACCAATTCCACGAAGTGAATTATTCACGATTTACCAGCGCCCCCGTGTGGCTTACCAGGCTCACACAGGTAGCAATTCTTGCCATATGATTGCAGTCATATGAGCAATTTCTTGTTGAGGAGTTCGGGCCTTCTAATCCCTCCTGTATGCAATTTCCCAGCAATCAATGGAGGACAAGGCTTAATGAGTTGGTAGGCCGAAGCCCACTAAGAGTAACAGCCTTTAAACCAACTCACCCGTCAACCATCACCACTGGTTCCTTACAATACAGGTATCTTTTGTATTGGCAACAGATACTCGGGAGATTGTTAGCCCTCGAAAAAAGCCATCACCAAACAATTATCAAGGATACTAACACTCCCTTCCTGCGTTTTAGGTTTCAACCACAGCCACAACGTTTCAGCCAAGGTAGGCACCTCAACCATGACCAGCCCGTGTTGAACTGCAAGTAGAACCACCCGGAATCCATGCTGATCCCCGTTCTGCCAATTTATACTCTTGGTAAGGGTTTCGGAAGTCAACACAACATAAGTCATGTGTCTTCCTAGAGTTTTGTTTGCCGCACCAAACGCGGGATCCCTTCCCCTCTTTTCACCGAAAAACAAAGCGGCCAAGTTAGGAATACGCCAAGGCAAACCCTGGTCCCCGGGGGGCTAGGGACTAGACATTAAACCCGTCTGCAGGCAACTTGTTCCACAGGCGAAGTGTGCGTCTGAAAAACGAATTCTCTCTGTAATGCGTAGTAAGATTCCCTGGGCAATCGACCACAAATGGATGAGCTCTCGACTATGAACGCGTGCTACGTAAAAATGTGTGAGTTTCGGGAACAAGATCCCTAGTCTCGTCAGAGCAAAATCCATTGTAGTAACGATAGAATAGAGTAACCCACCCCACACTGCGTCGATGCTCCAATGAGTCAATAGAGTTGGATACCCTGCTGTCACCGATAAGCTTCTTCGCCCTCTCTTGCACACGGTCGAGTAAACCCAAAATAGAAGTTGAGAGTTGTATTCCATTGTTGGTCGGATGGAGGTGGTATAAATTGTAAGGAGATCGGATAAAGTGAAGTACATCTTACACCGTTTCAAAAACCCGAGGTGCTTGAACACTTCTTTAGAGGCATGAAATTTGTATTCAGTCCAGCGAACATCACATGGTAGGTTAGGTTAGCTTAGGTTTACAGGCCGCCAGTTTCATGAAACCAGTCCACTTGGGTCCTTTTGTTCCCGTTGTGTTGCCTGAGGGAGAAGTGCAGCCCACGAGGCTTACACCTTCCCCGACGGTTCAGATTCAAACCAACCCGAAAGCCGGATAAAGGAATCCAGTCCGTTCACTCGGCATTCTGATATATCTGCTAACCCGTGCAGCATCGGTCCGCCTAGATACAGAGCTCTCATAGAACAGAGAGCCGGGCATCGACAGAGGAAATGTTCAACACTTTCCTCCCACTTCGCCAGCTCATCCGCCACAATATTTCCGGGCACTCCACTGTACCCCTGTACCCAGAAAAGCTCCAGGCTTGAATGTCTCGCTATCTCATTAAGAAATATCCGGTATTCCTGAACCAACCTGGACGTCGTAAGACACCCACAAGCGCATTTAACGCAGTCTTACTATCAGTACAGATTCGGATATTCACCCCGTATACCCTATAGTACCTTAACCAGTTAGCTGCTCTAAAAAAAATAACTGTAATTTCAGCCTGCATTACGCTACACTCATCATATAGCTTAAAACTGATCCTCCTCTGATACTGGGACATAAAGATGCTACCACCAACTCCCATGTCCGACTTGGATCCATCTGTGAAAATTTCAAGCACGTCCTCTTGGCGACCCATTTGGTTCGCTACCGAGGCCAACATCTCTCTGGCTTCTTTTCAGTTGTCGAATAAATCTTTCGCCTTTTACTAACATCACATGGTATCTTCATTCCAAAAACATCCAGAGCATCCGATTTCTCAATATTTATACCATCGATGAGCACAGATGAAGCAGCATTTGCGGTCGTTTGTTTGTGTGTTAATAAACAACACTGGGTAATACGAGCGTTCAAGGCGACCCTACTTTAAGACTGCGCCCGGAGATTAATAGAATTCAGTGAATCATTCATATTTAGCTTCTTAGCAGCGACCTCTGATAGGCTGGGTCTATAACTAAAGAGAGAGAAAGAGTGGTTAGGGTTGGAAGTTTGATAGAAAACTATTCAGGAAATGAAACACTTAAAGACATTCTCTATTATAAAGACTACTTAAAATTAAATCCTTCAAGCTTCATACATAAAATTTGCTGAAAATTCGATGTATCAAAACGCATTTGTTTTTTACTGCCATTCTATAAGTACGTATGTATGTATATAAGTGTAATTAATTAAAAACTAAATTCTTTAACAAATTTATATATGACAAATCGGTTATATATTTAAATAAAATTTTAAAATATATCAAAAATATTTTAGTGTTAAAATTTTTTTGGCTATATATCAATCTAAAAACTTATCGGGATATTGACGATTTTTTCTATATTTTTTTTACTGGCAGCCCTGTCTGTATATTAACAGAGTACACGACAGACTACTAAGCAATTTACATATTCAAGAAGTATTTTTTAGTCAAAATGTTTTCAATATTTCAAGCATCTGTTTTGCGAATCACTTGTGTTTTCATATCTTATTGTTACTCGTTTATTTCATGAGCAATTATTTATAAACATCTTTTATGTTATTAATAATGTTATTGAAACTAACAATTTGTTACTAAAATAAAAACACACACCCACACACTCTCACTTGCACACACATGGAACTCGTGTAATAATGACAATAGATACAGCTAATTTGTGGCGCTAATAAATTGGTATATTGTGGAACACAACATATTATTCGTATAATAATTTTTATATTATATTAGTTTATCCAAAATATGTTGGATTATATATTGGCAAATTTCTTGCCTTAAAACTTCTTATTTCACAGGGCGTCGATATGTCAAAAAGAGACAATGTGATTGGCGTTCATGCTGCTGCATGTCAAAATATGTCACTTATTGTAAATAACGCGGATGATCATTTGGCTCTTTTTTCATTGGTATTCTACTTAAAGATCACACGTGGCATGTGTTACAATATCATTTTGTGAAGGCTGTTTAATAACTTCATTACCTTTTCAACTTCCCATGCAGTTACGTTAAGTGCAGCACTGCTGCCATCAACTTCTATTTTTTCAATAGAACCAGCTGCGTTATTTAGTTTGTGTTTTGTTTCTCAAAGGAGAATTAGCTTTAAGCTGCGGAATGGGTATAAAGGCAGCTAACTGTTTGAGATACTACACAGAAAAAAATAGATGCCATATTGATAAAAAAAAATTGCTTTATTTTTATCAAATTTCCTGTGAAAAAGATTTTTTGCCGGATTGATAATTTAAATTATAGAGTAGAAATAGCTTTTTCACTTAAAAGCAAAAATTATTGAGTTGAAAAAAATTGTTGTTAATATGTAAAATATACTTAACAAAAAAAATTCTTAAAGAAACAACAACTCTTCACTGTTATATGACAACCTTTTAAATTTATTTATTGAATAACAATCAATAATTCGGAAAACTTTTTATTAATGGCATTTTATTAAGAGATATTTCCAAAAATTCATTATTAATAATAATTTAATTAAGTCAATGCAAATTTTATTAAATTGATGGTTTGTTATTAATAACATAACTTGATTGAAAAAAAATCTCATCTATTTTTTTCTGTGTATCCGATATTATACTAAGGCTGTGCTGACTGCACTGGTGGGGGTCTACACGACATCAAAGTTGGTTCGTGAATGCCGGATATCTGCAAATAATATAGACTGCGCAATTGATTTGCATCAGTACCTGCTTGAAGGCCTTATCTGACGGTGGACCAATACTATGGAGTGAACTTGTTCACCAGCGCATGTGGCTAACAGGCTCACACAGGTCACAGTTTTTCGGCATAGCTTGCAGCCATATGAACAAACCGATTGCCAAAGAACTTGGGCCTTCCTTCTGCTCTCTCCTGTATGCAATTCTCCAGACAAACAATGAAAGGCAAGTCTTCACCTCTCTATCCATAACTACTGGTTCCCTTCATTACAGTTGCAAAATAACACCAACTCGAGGATTATAAATAGCGTCCATGAAATCGGCCATACACCCCAACTATCACAGAAGACTAATAACCCCTCCCCGCGATTTTAGGACTAGGATAAACCTCCCGGGGCTTTGCTGATCCTCATACTGCCAGTTAGCTCTTGGTGAGGGTTTCGGAAATTCAACACAACTTAAATCATGCTGTGACTCCCTAAAGTTTTATTTGCTAATCTAAATGAGGGACTTCTACCGCTCTATACTACTCCAGAAAACAGACTGCCCTAGTTAGGCTTCCATCAAAGGAAAACGTGCTCCCCAGGGGCATTTAATAAGATAGCAACAAATCCTAACTGGGAACTTTTCTGGGCACAAAGACAAAATAGGATGCCCGGTGATAATGAAGTTACCGAGGACGAAGTGCACATGGTAAATGCCCCGCTGAAAAACTGCAAAAAAAAAAAAAAAAAAATATATATATATATATATATATATATATATATATATATATATATATATATATATATATATATATATATATATATATATATATATATATATATATATATATATATATATATATATATATATATATATATATATATATATATATATATATATATATATATATATATATATATATATATATATATATATATATATATATATATATATATATATATATATATATATATATATATATAGGGATACGTCATCTTTTAAATATTGAAATGGACGAACTGGCAAAAGCTTGGATCTGGATATATACGAGAACATAGTTGGGATGGTAGGAATTCCACTTATACACTGTAAAAAATTGATGTTAGCAGGACACTGTCACATGGGGATGCGTGCATGTAATGAGTGTAATGAGTTTTGACATGTGTAATGAGTTCTGTAAAAGTTATTAAATACTTCTTTTGTCATTAGTTGTTCGGCTCTTTCTTTCGTGCCAGTCACTGGAGTATTTGGAGCTCAAAACTGGTAGTAGTGCTTGGGCTATAAATTCCGGCCGTAGACTTAAATCTAGTACTTCGGCAACCGGGAGCCCCAGGAACTTATTCCTGCCCGGCTATGTTGCGGGCCTACGGGAAGTAACGTGGTGGCTGGGGCTTAGACCCAAACCGCGGGAAGAGTTCATTTGAACTCGATGTAAAGTTGCATTGCAACCGGATACTACGACTCAAAGATCGGTAGGAATATTAGAAAGGCTTCGCTCTTAACTAAGGAGAAGATCATGTTTCCATATAGAATTTAATTATGAGTATGAGGGCGTTGATGAAGGCATTGCTTTCACCCGGTACTAAGATAACCAAGGCCACCAGCCACTATAAACGTTTTCTCATCTGTTCCCTCAGTGCTTTTCGGGCCGACTGTTTTCTATTTCATAGATATCCAGATTGCGGAAGGAGTCTTCCTCTGACGACGAAAGCACACCGTGTACCATTAGTCTACCGAAACCGAGGGCGTCCGTACGATATCCAATTCCAGTGTACGTTGAGCACGACTGCTGATAGAAGCCGGTATGTACGAGAAGTCACACCCGACCGCCAGCCTGCCTTAAGTAGAATTTTCACCAGCAACCTTTGTTATACAGAACTCAAGAAAATCCCAATTTCCAGTTAACCCAACCCGAAGCGTTTGTATACGAGAATATACATCAGCAATCATCACTATAATCACCGCTAAGGCGAATTCATAACAGGTGAAATTGACAGCGCAGCTGATAACTTTTTTTAATTTTAATCTTTTTCAGATGTCAATTAAATAAGTAAAACAAATTTGAAAAAAAAATTTTTTAAAACAATTTTTTAAAATTATTATTGTATCTTGAGCGCCAGGTATCACTCAGAATTCTCCCCAATCTGGCTGGCCATTTTCACCTTTTCAAGCTCTATCATCTGAGATTTTCACGAAATAGTTAAAAGTTTCACGAAATAATTAAAAGATTATTTTTTCTATTATATATTTTTTTTAATTCCTTTTTGTGTTTATATTCTCCCTTTGATGTTTGAAAAAGATTTATTTTCTGTAGTGTTGTTGTTGTATTGGTCTTGCATATACCTGTTATGAATTCGCCTTGATCACCGCTAATAAAGAGTGCTTTCACATTAGACAACTTAGTTGCGCAAGTCTACTTTTTGCTTTTATTTATTTCCTTTTAAACTTTCTTTTATGTTCACATACAGCAATTTAGTTGCGCAACTTTCATTCTGTTTTACTTCAATTTTCTTCATATTTTGAACGGCCCGAAAAATAAACAAAGAAAAATATCAAAAACAAAATGTGCGAACAAAACTAATTGATGAGTACAAGCAAGCCTGTACTCAAATAGCAGCAATTCTACAAGCTGCTCTTACCTCTCACATCTACAACCACAAGACTTGGGCAAGAGAATTGAGCAACTAAGTTGACGAATGTGAACGCGCTTAAACCTATCAGTTTTATTATAAATAAAGAGAATTTTAGATTATTGTAAACCTGAGTGTGGTGGGGGGAGGGGGAGGGGGAGGGGGGAAACCTGTCTTATTATTTACTTAAGTTTGCTGGACCCGTAAGTAGGCCCTGCATGTCGCTTTGCTACCTCAGCCTACGAGAAAATTACGTTACAAAGCTAATTCAAAATTAAGTTCGTGCATTACAATTGTACCACCCTTTAGATACAATACATATGTATTTAGTTTACCAATCTAATAGGAATAAGTACTCCACTTAGCAAAACAAACAAACTAAACTGTAAAAATAAATTAAGTCAAGGATATTTACACAAATAAACACATGAACACACTAGCAAAAGGATATGTACATATGTATGTGAGTACTTAAGTGCATATGTATGTATGTATGTGTGTATAAACATAAATTCCGAATTCAAATTTCATTTACTCTCGAACACAAAAAGCGTCTGTGCTCAACAAACAAGAAAATTAATATTTTATTGTTTTCACATAAACAAACAAACAAACAAACAAACAAACAGATAAACGAGAAGAACAAAAAAAAATTACTTAAAAATATAAAAATATGTTAATAAAATCAAATAAAATAATTGCAAAACGCAAACATGGCCAGGCATACTAATAAAAAGGATACCCACACACACACACACACACACTCGCTCATACGCACGCACACTGAAACAAATGCCAATCGCTGAGAAAAAAAAGTGGAATAAAGTTGTCAAAAAATTTGTTTTCAAAAAAAAAATCTCAAAAAATGTGATAACGGAAATAATAGAAAACAATGAATGCATTACCAAGTCACGGACTCCATGAATGGAGATAAAAAGGACTTGCTGTTTTTTAACACCGAACATGCCACACAAACACATACATATATATGTATACAAAGATTATCACGTGCCAGCTATATACATATGTACTTGTACATACACGTACGTGCGTAAGTGTGTATGTGTATAAGAATCCTTGCAACTTACAGCCATAATTGGAGATGGGCACTAACAACAATAACTAAACCTGGGCAGGAGTAATAGACCAACCACCGTCAAGCAACCCTTATTCCGCAAGTTGGCAAGCGTGTGTGTGTGTGCATGGCTGAGTGTGAATGAGCCGGAGTGTACTCCTATGAGATGAGTTGGCAGCGGCAAATGCGCAGCCTTCTAATGCAACAAATAAAAAACACACTGAAGCAGGGAAAAAAAAACTCTGCTCAGACGACATCATTGCACAAGTTCAGTTCGAATTTTGAACGAAACGCGTGTACAAGTAACGCAAGGACAAAACGGTATTAAAGGATATATTTAAAAATAAATACATATGTATATTAAGTTAAAGAAACGTAGCGGATATTTTACAGTTAAAAGTATAAAATATTAATTTAATAAATGGCAAAAAAAAAAAATGCAACTGTGATTGATTTGTTTAAGTAAAACTTAAAAAATATTTAATATTGTGTGTTGTTCCTTGAAAGAAAGTTCCATTCATGTGTCCACTATGCTATTGAGTCGCACTTCCTCGGTAGCTTCGCTTGATGATACGGCCAGTGCTTTTGTAAATACTAAAACTAGCGGCGTAAATAACGATCCTGCACACGATCATTTGATGTCCTACGAGGCCCATCACCACCATCACCAACATCATCTGGCTTTAAATAGCCGCCTCGTGGATCGCATTGACTTGTGTTGCAATTTGTGCGGCAATTTTGTGCCACTGTTCAATACGAAACATATTACAAAAGAAGAACTTAAACGTAAAGAAAAAAGCTTCAAGTGTGATAAGTGTAAAAATGTGAAAAGGAATCGTGCGAAAAATTTAAAGAGTGATCGCGTTAATGTTAACAGTGATGAAGAAGAGCCAAGTGATGACATCGATCATGTCGAGGATGATGAAGAAGTTGGTGGTGCTAACAATGAAAGATCAAGTGATAATTTAGTGGAGCGTTCTCAGGATGAGATTGAGGATGATGATGAAGCCGATATTGGCATTGACGACGATATGGAAGATGATGATATTGAGCACGAAGATGTGGACTTGGTGCGTGATGATGATGAAGAGGATATAGATAATGAAAGCGTTTCTACTCGCCTGCCGAAAGTTGAGAAAGTTTCTACTGCCTCTACAGCTACTTTGCTAAAGGATAACAATACCAAACCAATTCTAAAGTTTAGTGTTTCAGCAATACTGGGTGATACGAGAGAAGGAGTAAGAGTTCGTAATGGTAAGTGATCTAATTTAGCGTGTACTGCAAGAAAGGAAGAGTAAAACAAAAGTGAAAAAATAGAGATAGTACTTTTACCAGCTTGTTTTCCCAATATCTTTGATTGTAATTTTAAAAGCCCGCCGGGGAACAGGTTTTGCTTTGGCGTATTCCTAACTAGGGCTCTCTCTTTTTCGGGTACAGAGGGTAAGGAGTCTCTCGTTTGTTGTAGCAAACAAAATTCTAGGAAACCGCATGACTTATGTTGTGTTGGCTTCCGAAACCCTTACCAAAGGTATAAATTGGCAGAACGGGGATCAGCATGGCGCCCGAGTAATTCTGCTTGCGGTTCAAACCGGGCTGATCATGTTTGGGGTGCCTACCTTGGCTGAAACGTTCTGGTTGTGGTTGAAACCTAGAATGCGGAAGTGGGTGTTAGTATCCTTGACAATTGCTTGGCGTGGCTTTTTTCGGGGACTAACAAACTCCCGAGGGTCTGTTGCCTTTACAACAGATACCTGTACTGTGAGGAACCAGTGGTGAGGGTTGACGGATGAGTTGGTTTAAGGGCTGATGCTAGTGGGCTTCGGCCTACCAACTCATTAAGCCTTATCTTCCATTGCTTGCTGGAAAATTGCATACAGGAGGGATTATAAGGCCTGAACTCCTCAACAAGAAGTTGCTCATATGGCCATAAATATATGGCAAAAAACGCTACCAGTATGAGCCTAGTCAGCTACACGGGGGCACTGGTCAATCGCGAACATTTCACGCCGTGGAACTGGTCTACCATCAGATAAGGCTGCAAGGCAGGTGCTGATGTAAATCTTTTTCACAACTGTAATTTTAAAAGATAGAACTTTTTTTTTACCTATGAAAAGGGTTTTATTCCACAAAAAGTTTATGACATTAATATATATCAGGTATGTTCTGTAAAGCACTTGTTACGAAAATAATGTGAAATCACTGAATGGGGTTCTGCATACAAAAGTTTTAGTATTTTCGTGATTTTGAGCCGATCAGCTAGGTTAGGTAGGCAGGCCTCTGGAAACTTTCAAGTGTGATAAGTCCCTATTCATATCTCCTAGTATGTCTTTGGTTCTCCAGCTAACATGGGTCTTAAATTTGTTCCCTTTGTGTTTGCCTGTAAGATACAGGATTGAAGAGAAGCTATGGAGGTATATAGTATAGGAATATAGTTACGAGGGGAAAAGATGGCAAACTCTTCTGTGCGGCGTTAAATGCTATTGTACTCCTTATGAATAAGGCTAGTGTGGTCTGGCTAGCCGAAGCCAACCATAATAAACTATTAAAGCTCTGCTCGCCTAGATACCTTAGGCGGTGGTGCTCGAATGTCGGGCATGTTCCGAGGAGGTAAAGATTAGTCTCCTCCTCGTCTTTGTCTTGGCAACTTCTGCAGAAGTTGTTGTAGGGCAAGCCCATTCTACTGACATGGGTGCCAAACGGGCAATGTGACTGCTACTATAGCTCTCAAGTGTTATCTAGGCTCCTTTGTTCTCTTTAAAGCCGATATGCGGCCACAGTTTGTTTGATATAAGGCATATGGACTCTACAAACCATTTTTCTTGGGCATATTCCAGCGTATGGAGCGTTTGGGGGTTCTCCGAAGAAGAGATTGATATCCCTATCCTCTGGGGTTGTTCCTTTTTTTGGCTAAGTGGCTGTAGATTTGATATCACTCATATTTTGTAGCTATTTTGCTATGAACCCAATAAAAAAATTTATTGGTTGCTTAATATAATTTAGGGATTCAAACGGTGTCATATCACGCATAATTTCATATAATTTTGCATTATACTTCGCACAAAAAAATTAAAAGAGTGTTCGTAATTAGACTTTTTAAACGGAGTTTATCGTAACCAAACCGTAACATCTCAGCTGACTCTAATTTAAAATAATTTATGTCAGCATGCTCACAGTACTCATATTTTTTCATACTAATAATTTAAGACTTATGACTATATGACAACCATTTGAGTACTGTAAATATGTATTTTACTTATTCAAGCCATAACTAACTTAAAAGTTCACAAATTATTGAAGACTTCGCAACGGTATCAGTCATGAGTTTTTCAAGTATGCGGCCTCCAGTTTTAAAACTGAACTTTTGACTGTTTTTAATCAAATATTTCTCAAAGAAATAATTCCGAAATTATCCAAGACCGCAATGCTCATACCAATATTGAAGAAAGGCGATCCCCGACTGCCCGCCTAATTATCGTGGTTTGACTCTGATGAATGTAGTATGCGAGTTTTTGAATAATGTACTTATAAACCGAATCTCTGAGTGGATAAAAGAACAAAATTTTGTTAATGAATATCAAACTGGCTTTAGGAAACAGTATTCAAAACGGTGTCCGCCGGCAAGATACACTACTTTGTGTAATTCCATTGTAAAGGACTTGTCAGATAAAACTTTTGCTTCGTTTTGCGTTGTAAATTCGCTTTGACAGCTAAGATAAAAAATACTAACTTGAAACATGTCACATAAAGTACTTTTAACGCAGCGTGAAGCGAATAGTTCGGCAACTCTCATCTTTTTACGCTTTGAAGTTTTTCTAATAGCTCCAGAGCTTTATGCGCTAAGAAAACCATTAGAACCTATTTGAGTAGTTTGTAGCTTTATGCACTAAGAAAACTATTCGAACCTATTTAAGTAGTTTGTCCAATAATATTGCTAACTTCTATTATCATAAGAAATAATTAAATATAAAAATTAACAACCATTTTTTTAGATAAATAAACAAATCGTGAGCGTGGTCAAAGTTTTTATTGTGACAAACACCTTTTACTTTGCGCTTTTCTGTTAAAGTTTTAAACGTCACGCAAAGCGAGAAAGTGTTATCTGACATGGCCTTAGTCCTGGCTGCATGCGATGTAGCGGTAAAAAGTTAAATCAGTTACGGTGACACCGTTGTATTACTTTTTCATAAGCAACACGAAAAAGTGTTGTGAATTTAGCGTTTTTCCAATACGTTTTGGGATTTCAGGGAAAGCGTTTGTCAGCACATAACTTGGAGTATCTCCAAGCAACAAATATATGCATTGAATATTTTCAGGAAAAAATGTTTATTTCCTCGTTATATTCACCTCCCCGATTTTCAGTAACTTAAATCAATATTCACCATTTTCAAATCACATGGTCTGCGACTATAATGTTAAACACTTTTTGGGGACCACGTTTAATTTCCCCGAGAGGCCGTGTACTTTTTGACACTATTTCCAAAATGGGCTTAGATATGGTTTCAAGCGGACACCCCACTTATTGCCCGTCAGACCGACGAAAGATCCGAGATATTATAGATTTTGGAGTTGCAAAAAGGTTTCCTTTAAAATCATAGACCCTGGGTGTTACTGCAGACAAGCAAAAGCAAAAGTATTGATTAATTGCCTAAAATATAAAAAAAATATTTGAGTGCTCATTGTACGGAAAATAATACCTTGAGAACGCCTGAGGATATTCATATGTCAATTAATGATTTTTCTGAAAATTTTAATGAAGCCGTACAACATGCTACCGATAACCATATAACACCTCTTTCACACAGGGAAAGTTTACTTAGCAAAGTCTTGAGTCTGTAAGTGGCAAGGAAAAAACAAGAGAAAAGAGAGCCGCTATCTTCTCCCTTCACACCAACAAACTCAAGACTCTGCAAAGTAAACTTTTCGTGTGTGAAAGTGGTGTAAAATTCAGAAATGTAAGCAATATAACTTAATCGTCTGAAATCGAACAATTTCTGTTAGAAGAGAGTGGCAGCTCCGCCGGTCTGCTCAGATCAACATTAGACTACAGGCATGCACAACTCAATGAAGAAATCTACTTGAAATGCAAAGAATGGTCTTAAAACATATTTGGAAAGCCTTGATTGTTTTCCTCAATATGACTATTCCTAGTGGAAAGCAACATAAGGTTTGAAAAGGCTCATTAGAGGTAAGCCAACCTAGCGAATTTCTACTGGGGACTGAGCAAGAACGGATTCCGAAAAAGGAATAGTGAATGCTGACCACTTGAGAAACACTATTATTAGAAATGATATAGCGTATGATACAGCTGAATTACCGCCATATGCTATACATGTTTCTTTGAGAGTTAATTTTCAAGATGTCGAAGACGTTGTCAGTAGTAAAAACCCCAAAAAACCTCCAGGTATTGATGAAATTACTGGTAAAATGCTGAGCAGCTAACTCGTGCAGCTCCTTATTTTTAAAGATATTTTACGTCTTGAGTATTAACCTGCAAAGTGGAAGGTATCTATGATTACTATGAGACCCAAGCCAGGGCAGGGCCCGACTAAAGTAGAATCGCATAGACCAATAAATTACAATATTGAATGTGAACCACATCTATACGTCAAGTTTTTTTCTGCATTTCATTTGACATTTCTCAATTTCAAACCAGGTCAATTTAAACCATAGAAAGATACACAACCGAGCTACACGTTAAAGTTAATCAGGCTTATTATGAAAATGGGCGTTCAAATCAAAATTAAAAAATTTGAGCAAATCGATTCTCTGGGACATTTAAAAACACCAGTGTATGCACTTACAGCTCGTTCTGCATAAAATATTGCTGCTGATCGCGATAGTTTGGCTGAAGAGGCATCCACCTCAACTCGTCATCGTTCCCAACAATTGCATTTACACGCTTACAAGGTGAAATTGACTCCAGAACTAAAGCTTCTTGCCCCTCCCAAGCGCCGTCAATGGCTGAATGGGGACAAGAAATGGCAACAGTGGATGATCAATTTTTGAAGAAACCCATCTTCAGTGATGGGGCACATTTTCACCTCAGTGGATTCATCAATAAGCAGAATTGCCGCTATTGGGCGATTGATAATCCAAGAGACATTGTCGAAAAAACCAATGCACCCACAAAGAGTGACTGTTTGGTGTGGTTTATGGGCTGGCTGCACCATCGGGCCGTTTTTTTCCCCCAAAATGAAGCCAGTCAGGCAGTTACTGTGAATGATGTTCACTATAGTGAAATGATAACGAACCTTTTATGACCCGAATTGGAAGTTATGGTTGTGGACGATACGTGCTTTCAAAAAGGCGGCGCCACTTGCCAAAGTCTACTGATGATTAGGGGAATTCCTATGAAATGTCGGCATATAGATAGCTGGGAAACATAGAAAACAAGCTATTTATAATTTTTTATTGGTATCAATGTTAGAAGCTAAAATAGTGAATAGAAAACTCAGTTGTTAGACAGAAATGACAATAATTTTTATATAATTTATGTTTTATTCAAAAGGAACATCGGCCCTTAAAATTTAACCACCTTTTACGAGTACTAACAATTTTAAAACTGTGCGAGATATTATTAATGATGAAGTTAACTCCAATATTGAATGATAAAGGATGAATCCCTAATCATCAATTTGGCTTTCGGGCTAAACACGGCACCATAGAACAAATCCCCATACTAGTAAATGTTTCAACCCTATCCACTCCTTCGCGGATGACAGCAGCATTTGCCATTCGTACTCTTTCAGTTATAGGCCCAGCCTATCCGAGATCGTTGCCAAGAGGCAAAATATGAACGATTCACTAAACAGTGATCTTCTATTAATCTTCGAATGGGGTCGGGAAAACAGGGTTGCCTTTAACGCTCGTAAGACCCAATGTTGTTTATTAACAGACAAAAAAAACGACCTCATGGATGGTATAAATATTGAGGAATCTGAAGCTCTTCATCTTCTTGGAATGAAGATACAGTGTGATGTTCGCTGGACTGAACACATTTTTCATGTCTCTAAAGAAGCATTCAAGTGCCGCGGGTTTTTGAAACGGTGTAAGATGTACTTCACGCCATCCGATCTCCTTACTATTAATACCACCTACATCCGACCGAAAATGGTATACAACTCTCATGTTTGGACCGGTGCCTCAAAGTCTATTTTGGGGTTACTCGACCGTGTGCAGGAGAAGGCGAAGAAGCTCATCGGTGACAATATGGTATCCAACTCTATTGACTCACTGGAGCAACGACGCAGTGTAGGGTGCGTTACTCTCTTCTATCGTTACTACAATAGATTTTGCTCTGACAAGATTAGGGACCTTGTTCCTGAAACTCGCACATTTTTACGTAGCACGCGTGCATCGTTCAGAGCTCATCCATTTGTGATCGATTGCCCAGGGAATCGTACTACGCATTACAGAGAAAATTCGTTTTTTGGCCGTACGCTTCGTCTGTGGAACAAGTTGCCTGCAGACGTGTTTCCTGTCTGTTATAACGTTGGAAGGTTCAAGTCAAATGTTCACAAACACTACTCCCTCTTTCCTCCTACTCACAACCTATTTTCCTAGTTCCGGTACAATGCACTGCTTATGTAGGGGTCATCTCCTGAGTACTGGTCCAAGTTAAAAAAAAAAATGTCATCAGAAAGACTTTTGAAAACAGAAAGGATTGTTGTAAAAGTGAATTTAGCGATTTTCAAAACTTTTTGCAAGATTTCAAATCGCGCATTTATCAGAACAAGCCTAAATGTAAATTTTAAACAACTTCATGACAATAAATTTTCTAAAACTTTTTGATTCGATGCTCCCATAACCACCAACCGCAAAGTTCCTAATTGTATTTAAATTAATAAAAAGAAGTTTTTGTTTTATTATTTCTAATAAAATTTTATTAACCGTTAAAAAGGCTTAAATTAGGGCGCAACGGCTTTAATACACAGAATAAACATTGAACTTATTTCGAGCAAGAATTCTGCCCTTTAAGGGTTCGTTCAGTCACATTTAATGAACAATAAAAATGTTAGTTGTAACAATAAATTGAAGTTTTGCTCAAAACATGCTCGAAGTGCAGCAACGCATCGCATCTTCTTGCTTTAATCTCTCTTTAGTTTTGGTGGCAGGATCAGCCAATGATTTAGTTCATTTCACTTCCTTGTATTCCTTGTGCTCTCAGACAACAGACACAACAAAACATTAACGTTTTTGTAGCCGACACATTGTTATTGTTAAAATTTTTTTATCGAGGATTTAAGCCTGAAGGCTGGAAGGCTGTAAAAACACAACAAGATTCTGCTTTTTGTACGATTTTCTAATCATGTTTAAATTATTGCGCATGCGGTATGTTTTTTTACAGATCCTTTAAATCCTCTACATTAAAAACAGAAATCAAAACACATAATAATGCCAAATGAATAGAGTGAAATAAAATTAACCAAAGTAAATGGGCACAACTAGTTTTATATTTTGTAACGTGGCAGTACTCGTAGTTAGTTCGGGGAGGGGTGGTGGGTAATTTGTTGCCGGCAACTGAAAATGATCGCAAAGCGAACGAAATTGCAGCGAAGCAAAGGACTTGCAATCACATGACGACAGCAAAAATCTAAGCATAAGTGTGTATATGTGTGTGTACGAGTATGTGACTGTTTGTGTGTGATCTCATATTAGTACGAGGGCACGCACAAACCAGAGAAGGCGTTACAAATTCTCTATCAGTCATTGTCTGTCGTTGTAGTCTTCAATAATGTTTTTTTCCGTTTGCAAATGTTTCTGCTCCTTCTGCTTGTCAGAGTTTTTTACTGAAAGTTGCTATTTTTTATTTAATTGTTTTTTGTTGTGAGGTGGGTTTGTGCTATTAGATTAATTGTTATTTTTATTGTGCTCATCATTTTGGGCATTTATTAATCCAATTTTGGGTAATTTTATGGATAATTTTTTAAGATAATTTTGCACATTTTTATGCCGTTTTTTTATTATTACAGCAAACTAAAGGCCACGTGCTTCGTGTACTTCTCCCTACAATAGAAATTTGTAAGGGAGAAATTTGTTAGGGAGTCACTAAAATAATGTTTATCACCAAATATGAATGGGTCTGCTCGAAAATGCATCACTGTGCTACAGCTATTGTGCAGCTGTGTGTGTGCAATACTGATGCAATCCAACTGAAGCTGTTCACTAAACTTTGTATTAATTTCTTTACTAAAGCTACGTACACATGGTTATCAGATCTTACAATATTGTCAGTGAAATTGCCAGAAAATGTATTACAATCGTGTGAACTGCCAATTTTTAACGTACAACGACATCTGACAATCGTGAGAACACTCTTCGTTGGCATTGCCAGATAATTGGCTGGTATTGTAAGCTAAGTTTTAACTGTCAGATGTATAAAACAAATGCACCTGACAATGCCATCATTGTCAGAAAAAAGTTTAATGGGCAGCACTGCCAAACAGATGGTTGTTGATATACATAAGTGGCAATGCCTTACAACATGTCTGGCAATTTTTTTTTTTTTCATCTAACAATCTGACAACCGTGTGAACTGACAATTTTTGTTGTCAGATGAATTCTTTGTTAGACCATAGTCTGACAATGAAATTGTAAGATTTTCTTACGATCATCTGAACACACAATTTACTTCTGCGGGACAATTTTTCATTGTCACTACATTGTCAGCATATTGCCAGATCTTACAATATTGTAACATCTGACAACCGTGTGTACATAGCTTAAAATTTACTTAAGGTTGGTTGGCCTAGAGCGCTTTCACATTTGGCAAATTCGTTGCCCAAGTTTGGTGCTTATGGCTATAAGAGGCAAGACCAGCCTGTAGGGGCAAAAATTGCTGATATTTGTTTTTTATATATTTGATATTTTCTTTTGATGTATACCTTCCGGGGAGTCTGCCAGAAAGCTATACTAATTTGTTTGTTTATCATTTTTGATTAAATGAAAGAGAGTGGTATTTATTATTATTACCATGCCATGGACTTGAACATAACATGAACATAACATCGGCAGAGCGAATGTAAAAATAAGTTCATGTTCTTGATGTGGCGCATACGTATGTTCGGATTTATCTTATCAAAGTTTTCAGCTCGGCGCCATTTTGTGTATTTTTGTACGTGATGGCGAACATCGAAGCTCAGCCATATGATCGAGCACCGATGTCAGAGAATGAACGAAATATGAACATGAGCGGTCCTCATGTTCATGTTTTGCTCATACCACGTTCATGGCTAATGAAGACCCCTAATTAAAACTCTCCCAGTAACTACATTTTGCTTTTTGAAGTTAGCTAAGATTTGTGTCAGACTCCACAAATTTTTGACACATCTAAATATTTGTACTACCGTGTAAACGCATCTTAACAAAATTTTTTGATATTTTTGAACCTTTTATGCTTTTCTTTATATTCGTTTAAATCAGCTATTTAACATATACATACTCTTAAATAAATGCCGATTTTACTAAAACAATAGCAGCTATAAAATCATTAGAACTAAAGAGGCGTCAATTTGTTAATTGTTTCTGTCTAATCGAATTAAAATCATAAGTTAAAGGCAACAAAACACTCTTACAAAATGAACACAACATTTTAACACTCCACCTCCAGGCCCCACAAGCCAACAAACTTTCCGACACCAGGAGAAATTTTCGAGCCAAAACTAACACAAAGAAAGCGGAATAAAATTTCATAATGCTGAAGTGGAAATATACCCAGCGGAATCTGACAAACTTATTTGCATTAAGGCCGTGTTTTAAGCTAAAATCCACTATTGTCGATATCGATTTTAGTAGAATTTTTTGTTATGCGACAATTTTTATTTTCGTATAATAAAAAATATAGTTTAAAAAAACTAAAAACACGCTTCAATATCGAACTAAAAAGTAAGAAATAATTTTAAGACTAAGCTTAAACCATAGTGTAAGCAACACTGAAAAATGAGAGAGATAGATGGCAACCTGGATGCACGAAGAAGGCAGTTGATGTCGTACCCTCAAGCCGAAACATTCAGATATTTATTTTCTTATAATACACTATTTTATGTGAAGTGACATTTTTTATTAAAATTAAATAATTAAAAGATTCCAACTATCTTTTAATAATGAATGCAAAACAATAGTATTATTGTGAATTAAACTTCGGGTGCTCGATATACGAAAAATATGACACAAAGCGCCAAAAGCTTAATTCACAATAGTACTAGTAACATTCATTCACCATTGTTTAGGCTTATTCTTAAAACTATTTCTTACTTTTTAGTTTATTATCGAAGCGTGTCTTTTAGTTTTGTAAACTACATATATTTAGTTTTGACCTTTTAGTTCGGTATCCTTTAAAAGTTTGTTTTTTTGCTGTTATTTTAACTATATTTATTGAAAATCTTCTGTTATTTTGTAATTCTATGTCTTGCTGCGAATATATATTAATTTTTTTATATTAATCACCGGATAATTATCCGTATAATCGGCTCAAAAAACCCGTTAATAGTTCAGCTACATACTCCACGTTAAAAAAGCGCACCGAAACTCCGATTTTAAGCCGGTAAGCGAACGTGTTCCGAGGTTTATAAGATCGGGAATCTCTAAAATCCCCCACTTTCAGGAAATCAATACGGCAACTTGAATTTTCGCACTAACGCGAATGATTCTTAATAGTTCATATCCACGTTTCACGGCAAGAACGCACACCGAACATGAAAACTCGGTTCTGAACCGGTAAGCGAACGCGTTCTGATTGTGTTGGTAATATTCAAAATCGTCTTGGGGAATCCCCAAAATCCCCCATTTCACCGGAAGCAATACAGCTGCTTCCTTTTCGAACTAAAGCGAATGACCGTTAATAGTGCAGACACACGTAAAAACGCGCACGGAATATGATAAACCGTTTCCAAAAAGGTTAGCAAAGCGGCAACGAGTTTCTTGGGAATTCCCAAAATCGTCGACTATTAATAGTTCATATAAGCGTCCACGGCAAGAACGTGCACCGAACATGAAAGCTCTATTTTGAACTGGTAAGAGAACGTGTTGTGAGTATTTTGGGAACTCCAAAATCATCTTCGGGAATTCTCAAAATCTCCCCTTCCCCGTTAGCAAAACGGCAACTTCAATTTTCGCACTTAAGCGAATGACCGTTAATGGTTCAGACACACGCTCCACAGCAAGAACGTGCACCGAATACGAAAAAGCATTTCTGAAAACGTTAGCGAAGCAGTAACGAGTTTTTTGGGAACTCCCAAAATTGTCCAGGGGAATCGCCAAAATCCCCCTACATCCAAGCAAGCAACACGATAACTTAAATTTTCCCACTATGGCGACCACGCTGTATAACAATTTTATATACCTACACATGAAATAATCACTCCTGTGGCATGGGTTTCGAGTGTTGCAAACATACAAGTGAAACTAATATAAGCGGGTTCAAAATGAGCTACGTTACGCTGATAATGTTGGGCATTTAAAGGTATATGCACCATCGACCATCAACGCCGGCATATGGGATGGTAAAACGAGTTTTTAAATTGCAGCAACTCGCTTCTAAAACCATTTTTTTTTTTGAGTTTAAATCTTTTTTTATTGCACCAGTACTCAGTACATATGCAGTGCATTATACGAGTACGGTGTCCACCCCATTTGACCGTGACGGCCAATTAACATTGCCACGACCCGAGATAAAATGGCCATTCTTGCGCAAAAAAGCCATTGTTTCATTCAATTGAAACAATATATTGAACGTCCTATTGAAACAACATGTCGTCCATGTCCATATCAACAATTTATGGCCGCAACAAATCCGGTATCATCTCGTGATAGCAAACACCATTCACGGTAACTGCTGGGCCGACCTCATTTTCGAAGATGTACTGCCCGATGAAGCCGCCAGCCCATAAATTACGTTTCACGCGCTAATTTCGGTTGGGCTGTAAGTGTTTCATAAAAGCGGTAAACACCCAGCTTTTTACCGCTGGGTAAGCAGACACCGCACACTAATGAGTCTTATGCAAACAAATAAAACAAATTAATTTCATATGTCTGCATATGAGCGTAAAATGTGGTTGCCGGTGTATGTATATATGTATGTGTGTGTGTATGTATGCACTCATATGTGAGCTTGCAAGTGTGTAAGTGAGGTGAACTCGTAAGGATCTGTATAGCTGCCTGGCGTTTTGTTAAAATGAAATTAAATGAAAATTTTTGATAACTTTACTTTTTCGGTTGTTTTAATTAGAAAATCAAATGTTTCCTGCACAAAACGTATTCATGTACTCGTATGTATTTATGTAAGTAAATGTAGATTTTAGATGCTGCCAGCAGGAGTCGGAAAGCGGTCGCGTATGTATGTGCGTGCGTGTGTGTGTGTGTGTGAGTTATTTTATTGTTTTAACAAAAGTTTTTAGTTAAATAAACAAAAGGTGCTGCTTGTATCCGCCGGAAGTCGAACTTCTAACTTCAAAGAATTAAAATAATTAAAATTTGCTGCTAATACTCGTATTTAAACTTAAAGACGCCTGACAGTAAACGGCAGCAGCAGGAGTTGGAGGGAGCTGGAGTATTTCAGCTTATTATGTAATTTTATGTAAATTTGTGTGTGTGTGTGTGTGTGTGTGTGTGTGTGCAGTCAAATTTGAACATTTTCCTTTTATGCTGTCAAGTGTTTATTGTTTGAATTGTTTTCAAAAATTTTCATAATTATGCATACTCGTATGATTGTGAATCTTTGACACTTCAAAGTGTTGGAAATTCCACTTTGCATCTTTTCACTCACTCACTCACTCACTCACTTAAGGCAAACTTCAAATGGGAAAAATGTTTGGAATTAAGAATATCAGCTTTTGAAGAAACTTAACAGATAAAAACCTTAAATATATTAAAGATTTTATTTAAATGTGTTAAAGTTTTTTTATCCACATAATCAAGGATGGGTGTAACTTAATATAATATTATTTTAATTATATAATTTACTTGGCTTAATCGAAGCAGTTATTAGCTTTAAATATGTGAAAACTACAGGGTATTTTTTAAAGCTTTACAAGTTTAGATCATAATAAAACAAAGAGCTATACTTTTTATATCAATGAAATGGGCTTTTTTTGATAGTAAATTTTATAACATTAATATTTAAATATGAATTCGGTCATGTGACGTGTAAAAATCGCAATCTGGAATATAAATTTCCACAAACTTTTCACAGCGTATGAGACCGTAGTACGGCAATAACGCTTCTAATTTAAGTTTGCAGATGATCAATTACTCCTCACCTCGGGAGCAGACTCTGCCTGGATGAACGCCTAACCAGAGCACTCTGCATTCGGGGGAGGAGTGGGAATTTCTTGTTTTTTGTAGCAAATAAAACTGTAGGAAGCCCCATGACCTGTGTTATGCTGGATTTCCGAAAACCTTACCAAGGGTTTATGGTTAGAATGGGGATCGACAAGGCCTTCGCGATGTTCTGCTTGCAGACCATCCCGGTGCTGATCATAGTTAAGTATCTTGGCTGAAATATTCTGGCTATGGTTTTAACATTAATCGTGGAATTAGTTCTTAGCACATATTTTATCAGCAAATAATTTGTTTAAGTTATGTTTCCTTTCAACTTAGCGCGCCAAGCGTAATTTATTTGTCAAAATTCATCTCTGCGGTGTACATGGTTGACGTGCCTACTTTAGCTGAGACGTTCTGCCTACGATTTAAAACTAAATCCCTGGAAGGGGAATTAGTCTTCTCTGATAACTATGGTGCATAGCGGTTGAAGGCTAATTACCCCCGAGGTGCTGTTGTCTTGCAACAGATACCTGTAATGTAAGAAATCAAAAGTAAAGGTTGGTAATTTATTTAAGGGCTGATGCTCTTGATGGACTTTGTCCCACCAACTCATCTTCCGTTGACTTTTGGGATTTTTGTATACAGAAGGGATTAGAAGGCCCAAGTTCTTCAGCAAGGAGTTTGCAAACTTCTGACAAAAGTTGTGCCCTATGTGAGCCTAGCTTGTGTCATCCCGTGGAGTTGGTCTATTATCAGATAAGGCCGACAAGGCAGGTGGTAATTAAACCAATGATACATCCTTTAGTCCTCGAGTAGAAACTACAGTTATCTGTTGAAAGACAACAGCCCCTCGGAGAGTTGGTAGCCACCGAAACCGCATTGCACCATAGTAATCAGAATACACTAATGCCCTTCCTTGGGATTATAGGTTTAAACCACAGCCAGAACATTGCAATCAAGGACTGCAAGAAGCAAGCGGGGGAGGGCTTTGCCTATCCCCGTTCTAACAATTAACCCTTGGTGAGGCTTATGTGGCTTCCTAGAGTTTAATTTTATACAACCAATGACGAACTCCTATCCTTTTATGCCCCAGAAAGTGGGTGTTTGGTGTGCACTGGGACAAAGCCAGCTCACACGGAAAGGAATTTTGACAGTTGTGAAAAACATTTACATCAGCACCTGTCTTGCGGCTTTATCTGATGATGGACCAGTTCCACGGAGTGAATTATTCACGATTCACCATCGCCTCCACGTGGCTGACTAGACTCATACAGGTAGCAATTTTTGCCATATGTTTGCAGCCATATGAGCAACCTCTTGTTGAGGAGTTCAGGCCTTCTAATCCCTCCTGTATGCAATTTCTCAGCCATCAATGGAAGACTAGGCTTAATGAGTTGGTAGGCCGAAGCCCGTTAGCAACATCAGCCCTTAAACCAACTCACCCGTCAACCATCACCACTGGTTCCTCATAGTACAGGTATCTGTTGTAAAGGCAACAAATCCTCGGGAGGTTGTTAGTCCCCGAAAAAAGCCACACACCAAAGAATTATCAAGGATACTAACACTCGCTTCCTGCGTTTAAGTTTTCAACCACAGCCCGAACTTTTGAGCCAAGGTAGGCACCTCAACCCTGTTCAGCCTGGGTCGAACCGCAAGCAGAACTACCCGGGAGCCATGCTGATCCCAGTTCTGTCAATTTATACCCTTGGTAAGGGTTTCGAAAGCCAACACAACCTAAGTCATGCGTCTTCCTAGAGTTTTATTTTCCATAACAAACGAGGGAAACAGAGTGTCCAGGTTCTGAATACGCCAAGGCAAAACCTGTTCCCCGGGGTAGAGGAATTTTGACAGATAAACTATGCTTTACGCGGAAAGGAAAGGAAGCATAAATTAAGCAAATTAGTTGCTGATAAATTACGTGCTGAGGAAAAAATCTAATCAAATTTTTACTTTGATAAAATCATCAATATTTAACAAGATATATATTAAAATATTGTTGTTTTTTTGTTTGCTTTATAGAATTTATGCAACCGCAACATATCTGGCCTTATTTACAACAAAACTTCATACACCATCCGCACTTTCCGCATCCAGCATTTCTAACGCAACATCACAATGGTAATAGTTGTCAACCGCAAACCACATTATCGTCGTCACCTGGCAGTACGATTAGTGATAGCGACAATCACTCCACCACAAACAGTATCATTACGAATACGAGCTGTAGCAACAATAGCAACGGCAACAACAATAACAACAGCAGCCATTCAAATAATAATATTGACAAGGATAACAACGAAGAGGATAACAGTCGAAGACATACAATGCCAACGGGTCAAGAAAAGCCAACAACGCCTTTGCAACATCCAGACCTTACTGGTGGTGGTGGGGCAGGTGGTGGTGGGGCAGGTGGTGGTGGGGGTGGAGGTGTTATTCCACATATGCATACACAACAACCACAACATCCGCAAGCTGTTATAGCCAAACCTCTGCCTAGTCGTCCTACACCATTCCTGCCTCACAGTCTCCAACATCCCCATTTGCATTCACTGCTGGCACACTGCAGAAATCCCTACATGAGTGGTAAGTTTGTGTGTGTGTGTGTGTGTGTGTGCGTGTTGCCACAAAATCAAATCTAACAATTACAAAATACAAATAGCAGAAGTAGTGCGTGTGTTAAGTTTTCTTGTTCAATTCAATTTCTATGCCGTGCGGAAATGCAGGCACATTTTAATTATTGTCAACATGAAATACACTTACACACACACACATACATGTGCATATATGTGTATGTGAATAAAGGCTTATGGCCTGCAAGTGCCAAGTACGTGAGCATGCAACAATTGAATGCAACCGTAACTGCAGTTCAAATGCATTTGTTCATTTATATACTTAAATATACTTGTATTGATTCATTCCCTCAACTTTCCTTCTCCCGTTCTTTTGTACGTTTTGCAATTAAAATGAAAATTTTCCCACGTTTAATTGATATTTAACAGTTGGTGCACAAGTGTTTCCCCTGCCTCCCGGCCAAGGCTTCCCTTGGGCGCATTCAACACGTGGTAAACCACGTAGGGGTATGATGCGTCGTGCTGTGTTTTCTGGTAAGTGTTAAATAAACAATTTTCTTAATTTATGTTGTGGTTAAGGTATACCCGTATTATATAAAGTACTCAAGTGTTTTGCTGCAGCACTGAAAGTGTTGCCGCAGCCAACAATTGATTTATTTAAGTTTTATTTATTGTGTGATTTATAGACTCACAGCGCAAGGGCTTGGAGAAACGCTTTCAGCAGCAAAAGTACATAAGCAAACCGGACCGTAAGAAATTAGCAGAACGTTTAGGTCTTAAAGACTCTCAGGTAAGTGGTGGAATAATTTTTGAAGCTGCTTATTTTTTTCACATAAACATTGTTTAGTATGAGGATTCAAAATTTTTCTGCATTTCAATGCAAGAAAAGCTTTAAAAGAAACAATTGATTTTCTTTTTTTTATCTTGGACCAATTCTCAAGGAATGAGCCCTACATATGCAGTGTATTGTACTGGAACTAGGGAAATAGGTTATGAGGAGGAGGAAAGAGGGAGTAGTGTTTGTGAAACGATAACAACCCGGAAGACCAAAAAAACCTGTATTATAGCATTTAAAATGTTAGAGTTAAATTAGCTAAAACTGATTAGCGCCCAGTGTATATACCTTCGGCATTGCTCACACTAACGAAATTTAGTCCAACATATTCCACAGTACAACACAGTGAAATTTTTGTCACATACATCTTCGATCTAAGACCATTGACAATGTAAGCGCGACCCATCCGAAGTCTGTATACAATTCCTACTTACATTTACACAGCGATGGCCTAGGCCGTAAGATGCATCGAACATTGTATATATTGTAAGCGAAGATTGAATAAGTTCAAAACTATATTATAGGGTGTTTTTTTAAGCCCGATAGAACTTGAAATTGTAAAAAATAACACAAAAAATTAAATTGTAATCAAAAGTTTTTTTTATTCGAAAGATCAATACGTGACATTAACATTTGAAAATGATTTCGGGCATATGGGCACCGCGGCTGTTCTTGACGAAGCGCATTCTGGACGTCCAATTTTGGGCCACTTTTTCGAGCACTGCTGGCCGTATGTCACGAACAACAGGAACAATGCTGGCCTCCAAGGCGTCAATTGTTGCTGGTTTATCAGCATAAACCAGTGACTTCACGTAGCCCCACAGGAAATAATCGAGAGGTGTCAAATCGCACGACCTTGGAGGCCAATTGACAGGTCCATTTCTCGAAATCAACTTATCGCCAAATTTTGATTTCAGTAAGTCGATGGTTGCGTTCGCCGTATGGCACGTAGCGCCATCCTGTTGAAACCACATCTCCTCCGGATCAATTTCATCCATATTTTCAAACAAAAAATCATTGATCATGGTGCGGTAACGATCTCCATTGACCGTAACGCGAGCTTCGGCCCCATTTTTGAAGAAATAAGGTCCGATGATGCCACCAGCATGAAAACCGCACCAAACAGTGCATTTTTCTGGATGTAATGGAGTCTGTAGGGTCTCTTGTGGATTGGTCTCACTCCATATGCGGCAATTTTGCTTATTAACAAACCCGTTAAGCCAAAAATGCGCCTCATCGCTGAACACAATTTTGCGATAAAACAACGGGTCAGTTGCCAACTGCTCTAGAGCCCAATCGGCGAAAGAACGACGCATACAATGGTCTCGTGGCTTCAATTCCTGCACCAGCTGGATCTTATACGGGTGTAGGCCGAGATCTTTGCGCAAAATTTTCCACGTAGTGGACGGACAGAGCCCCAATTCATGCGACCGACGACGAATCGATAAATTTGGATCTTCTTCCACACTTTCGTTTACAGCGGCGATATTCTCTTCAGTACGCACATTCCTTCGACGTGCTGGTGTTATTGCATCCTCTAGAGAGTATGTGGTACGAAATCTATCCACAGTTCGACGAATGGCTTGTTCAGATGGATGATTATGTACGCCATACAAATGACGAAGTCGTCTATAAGTTGCGCGAATCGACGACTGATTTTCAAAGTAAATTTGGATAATTTCGTAGCGTTGTTCAAGCGTGAGTCTATTCATGATGATTTGTCAGAGTATACTGAAACAAATAAAAAAAATGTTTCATCAAAATTTAATTTTTTGTGTTACTTTTTACAATTTAAAGTTCTATCTAGCTTAAAAAAACACCCTTTATTAGCATTTGTTTTCTTATTTGCTTCTTATGTACATTTAATTTAACAATATGAGTAGAAAAAAAAGACTGATCTGAATCGGATGCTAGTAGTGTGTAACATGTTTATATTGATTTTTTCTGTTGACAAAATCGCTTACAATCGGATGTTTTGCAAATTGTAATAACTTGTGGACTGCTGGGGAAGTACATTCCAAAAGAAATTAATAATGAGAAAACAAGCAAAACGATAAAAAGGAGAGACAAAAAGAAACTTGTTCACAGCTTGCTACCCATTCCGGTGCAATTTGGTTTCATACGAAACTAATAATGAATATATACTTATAGAATATACGGACGTGTGCACAGGATGGAATACAAAACACTACTCAATTCTGAGAAAGAGCTTAGCTCCACTAGCAAAAACCTTTGGATTTCTGAAGAGGAATCTTTGAAAAAATCTTTGGACAATATTCTGTCTCTACGAGATAAAAACTGCCCGCGTTCGTGTTCGCCGCAGAAGACAAGATATCTTCCAGTTTAATTTCTGCAGATCAGCCAGAACACAAGTAGGCATGGACGGCAGCGAAGCCCCAAATCCACTCAAATATCATCTTAGTCAAAAATATCTAAAGATGATAATACTACCACGAAAACGGATAGTAAACCGATGAGCCAACAACATCCAAAACAACTTTTAAACCACCACCAATATATTTGAGAGCGCTTACTTCTAGTGAGCTGGTAAAAGCACTTATTAAGGCAATCGGTAAAGGTGCTTTCAACGTAACATCAGTTAAGCATGGCAGCATTAGTGAAACAAAAATCCAGGTAAACCATGAAAATGATTACGGAGAATTTGCTTACATTCTGGAGAAGGAGAAACGATCTGTTTACACTTATCAGCTTAAGAGTGCTAAAGGTCTTCAGGTTGTTATAAAAGCTATTGACCCTTGTGTAGACTCTGAGGATGTCAAAACTGGATTAAAAGATAAAGGGTTTAAAATTAATTAAAAATGTAGTGAACTTTCAGAACCGTCAAAAGATCTCTCAACTGATCAAGAAGGCTGAAGTACATCCAATATATACCCTCAAATTCCCCTTGCACCGTACGTTTGCCATAGAGGAGCCGTATAAACGTTTATGTCCCGTTTAATGCATACATTTGCGATTTTCCTGACGCAAATATGCTCACGTTAAAATTTCAATATATGGGCTATAAAAGTTATATAATGGGTAGTCCAACCATAAAGCACAATGTTAATTGTGATTCACACTTTAAGGTGTGATATTTACTACATGGCCTGAAAAGTCCCGTACCTAACACATAGGTAGCGCTAGTTTTAGGGCAGTCACCTTTTTTCAGTTAATACTAACCTCCAAAAGATAGCTCCTAAAATTTCATGATATTCTATTCATTAGTTTGTGAGTTATAGTGCCAAGAGTGACGCTACTTTTGTTATTTTCAAAACAATCCACCAAAAACAATTTCGTGTTTTAATTTGACGCCGCTTCTTGATGGGAGAAAATACCGGTCAAGCAAAGCAAGGGCTTGAAAAGTGTTATGGGGACTCCGCTCCATCGGAAACAACAATAAAACGTTGGTTAGCTGACTTCAAACGTGGTCGCAGAGACATCGATGAGGTAGAACGCACTGGACGTCCAAATGAGGCGGTAGCATCAATAAATACAAAAAAAAACCACAAAATCGTTTTGAATGATCGAAAAGTGAAGTTGCGTGAGTTAGCTGACATTGTAAAGATATCAAAGGAACCTGTTGGCTTTATATTGCAGGAGCACTTGATTATGCGAAAGCTCTGTTCAAAGTGGGTGCCGCGTTTGATCACTGTTGACCAAAAACAAGAATGTGTTGATGAAGCTGAGCAGTGTTTGGTTATGTTTAAATGTAACAAAGTGGAATTTTTGCGTCGATATGTGGCAATGGATGCAACATGGATCCATCACTTCATTCCGGAATCAAAACGGTCGTCATCTAAGTGAGCAACAACTGGTGATTCTCGTCTAAAGCGCCCTAAAGCACAACAATCGGCTGGAAAGGTTATGGAATCAGAATTTCGGGATGTGCGTGGTGTAATATTCAGCGACTATCTTGAGAACAGAAATACTATTAACTGTGAATATAATACAGCGTTGTTGGAGCGTTTGAAGGCCGAAATTGCAAAGAAACGACCGCATATGGCAAAGAAAAAAATTTTGTTTCATCAAGACACCGCACCGTACCACAATACAATCAAAACAATGCTAAAACTACATGAAATGAACTTTGAAATGCTCACCACACCCCCGTTTTCGCCAGATTTGGCAAACGCAAACCTGAAAAAAATGCTCGCCGTTAAAAAATTTCGCACGAAGAGCTGAAATTAAGGCCTATTTTGAGGCAAAAGATAAATTGTTTTACAAAAGTGGTATTGAAATGTTAGAGCGGCGCTGGAATGATCGCGTTGCTCTTGATGGAGATTACATGAACCAAAAAAATTGTACTTGTTTCAGTGTTTGATAAATTCAACACAAATGAATTCAAGATTAATTCATGATCGGTTTTTTATTCTACTCTCTTTCTTATTTCTCTTAACGACCTTCTTTATGAAACTTCCGACGCTATCCACTATTTTGCAGACGACAGCAGCATTTGCAATTCGTATTCATTCAGTTATAGGACCAGCCTATCCGAGATCGGCACCAAAAGTCAAAATAGGAATGACACATATAATCTCCAACTCTTTTAATCTCCTAATAGGGTTCTAAAAATGAATAAGGTCCTAAAACCAGATTTGACTTCAACGCGCAGTGAAGTTATAATAAAAAAAAACTAAGAAATTTTTCTGAAAATTCCTGCAACCGCATTCTAATCAATATGCCTAATATCTGGCCGCAAGAAAACTGTAATCATCTCGCAATAGCGAACACAATTCACGTCGGCCAGGCAGCAACGTCATTTTTGAAGAAATACGGCCCGATGGCACCATTAGCCTATAAACCGCACCAAATAGGCACTCTTTGAAGATGCATCAGCTGTTCAACAATCACTTGTGAGTTCTCATTTGCCTAAATGTGGCAACTCCGCTTATTAACGAATTCATTGAGATAAAGGTGTCGCTCATCGCTGCAGATAAAGTCCACGTTAGTTAAAGCTTTGACAATCTTAAAGCGCTGCTCCATTGTATACCTCTCTATGGTTATATTTGTCAAACGCTTGAATACAGGAATACCAAATTAAGTTGGGCAAAAAACTTGACATTAAGGGGTGACTCACAATTAACGTTGTGCGTTATGGTTGGATCATCCTTGACAACTGTGAAGGTGCAAACGAGGCAACTTTTTGGGCATTACGATGTGCTTATCATCGTCATTATGAACCAACAAAGCCAGAGAGTTGGCCAGATAGTAAAGAAAGCTAAATGGACTGAAAGCGTTACAGAAGTAGTCAGGCATGTTTATCTTTGCTATGTTTACACAAGTGGAAATAATGCTTTTGTTATTGATAATGCGGCGATAATCTGAACTTGTTGTAATAGAAAATTCGATTTACATGTATATCCAAACATCTTTGGATATATATCGAGAAAATACTCTATTTTCCATCTCTGGCATTCGGTCGCAAAGAAGGCAGCGTTACCAACAATTCATAATTTTCCATGCGATAAAAGAAAACGAACGTTTAGAAGTAATTTTAAAATGAGTTTTTCCGAGAATGATGCATTATTTTTAATTACATACGCAAAATAATTGAATTTTAAATAACTGATTACATGATCTTGTCTTATAAAAAATGCAAAGTACTTTGTAGCTTTGAATAGCTGCGTGCAAATGGATGTGAGGTAAAAATCATATAACACACATACATACTCATACTCTTTTCAATTACATTCACTTTTATGTTCAGACATTTGCTAGAATAAACTATTATACTTTAAATGGAGACTGCGCATTTATGTCTGGGGTGTAAACATTAAGAAATTCTTTTTATTTTTTTTTTTAAATTCCTTATACTATCGCAAGTACCTCTAAGCGAGTATGAGTGAGTGTGTGCGAGTGTGAGTACTCGTATATAATTGTAGGTATTTTTTGTATTCTTTCGTTCATAATCTCAAGTTGGGTAACCATTTTCTACTTAAAACTGTTATTATGAGTGGTGTAGAATACAATGAGTATAAAATATTTACAGTCTAAAGTTGTTGTTTTTTTTTTCTCAAGAGTTGGCTTTTTATGAGTTGTAGTTAAATATACCACTTAACCCTTTTTATTTAAATTGATTTTCTCTTAAGCAGTCGTTCCCTACCATTTCTGTTTTGCACCAGGGTTGATTAAGGAAAATCGTCTGTTTTGTTTTCCCCATATTTTTGAGGCCTTTTCACACTTGAAAAAAGTACTTGGGGCACCGAGCGTTGCTCAGAGCTTTCAAATTGTATACATACTGAAATATATTAACTTTAATAAAACTTAATTCACAAGATTTTTTCATTTTTACGCTGTTTAAAGTCAAAATAAAATTATGTTTAGACTAAATTTTATATTTTTTCTTATATATAGGGTGTTTTTTTAAGCTAGATAGAACTTTAAATTGTAAAAAGTAACACAAAAAATTAAATTTTGATGAAACATTTTTTTTATTTGTTTCAGTATACTCTGACAAATCATCATGAATAGACTCACGCTTGAACAACGCTACGCTAGAGGCAACTGACCCGTTGTTTTATCGCAAAATTGTGTTCAGCGATGAGGCGCATTTTTGGCTTAACGGGTTTGTTAATAAGCAAAATTGCCGCATATGGAGTGAGACCAATCCACAAGAGACCCTACAGACTCCATTACATCCAGAAAAATGCACTGTTTGTGCGGTTTTCATGCTGGTGGCATCATCGGACCTTATTTCTTCAAAAATGAGGCCGGAGCTCGCGTTACGGTCAATGGAGATCGTTACCGCACCATGATCAATGATTTTTTGTTTGAAAATATGGATAACATTGATCCGGAGGAGATGTGGTTTCAACAGGATGGCGCTACGTGCCGTACGGCGAACGCAACCATCGACTTACTGAAATCAAAATTTGGCGATAAGTTGATTTCGAGAAATGGACCTGTCAATTGGCCTCCAAGGTCGTGCGATTTGACACCTCTCGATTATTTCCTGTGGGGCTACGTGAAGTCACTGGTTTATGCTGATAAACCAGCAACAATTGACGCCTTTGTTCGTGTTGTTCGTGACATACGGCCAGCAGTGCTCGAAAAAGTGGCCCAAAATTGGACGTCCAGAATGCGCTTCGTCAAGAACAGCCGCGGTGCCCATATGCCCGAAATCATCTTCAAATGTTAATGTCACGTATTGATCTTTCGAATAAAAAAAAATTTTGATTACAATTTAATTTTTTGTGTTATTTTTTACAATTTCAAGTTCTATCGGGCTTAAAAAAACACCCTTTATAAGATAAAATAAGCGAGGACAAATTAGAGATTCGTTTATTTAGTATGCCGGTTCTTACCGAAAAAATCAACCTCTTTTTTTTATATTGGATAACCCCTACATATGCAGTGCATTGTACCAAAACTAGGAAAATAGGTTGTGAGGAGGGGGAAAGAGGGAGTAGTGTTTGTGAACATTTGACTTGAACTTTCCAACGTTCTAACAGACAGGAAACACTTCTGCAGGCAACTTGTTCCACAGACGAAGCGTGCGGCTGAAAAACGAATTCTCTCTGTAATGCGTAGTACGATTCCCCGGACAATCGACCACAAATAGATGAGCTCTAGACGATGGACGCGTGCTACGTAAAAATGTGCGAGTTTCGGGAACAAGATCCCTAATCTCGTCAGAGCAAAATCCATTGTAGTAACGATAGAACAGAGTAACGCACCCCACACTGCGTCGATGCTTCAGTGAATCAATAGAGTTGGATACCCTACTGTCACTGATGAGCTTCTTCGCCCTCTCCTGCACACGGTCGAGTAACCCCAAAACAGACTTTGAGGCACCGTCCCAAACCTGAGAGTTGTATTCCATTGTTGGTCGGATGTAGGTGGTATAAATAGTAAGGAGATCGGATGGACTGAAGTTCATCTTACACCGTTTTAAAAAACCGCTTTAAATGCTTCTTTAAAGACATGAAAAATATGATAAGTCCAGCGAAAATCACACTGTATCTTCATTCCAAGAACATCAAGAGCATCCGATTCTTCAATATTTATACCATCCATGAGTACAGATGAAGCAGCATTTGCGGTCGTTTGTTTGTGCGTCTCTGTGGTTTCATTTGCCATAACATAAGCAAATAGGGAAATCCTAATCTTGATCTTGATGTCAATCACAAAAATCATCAAAATCAGTTTAGCCGTTTTCGAGAAAACATCCCTAAAAACACACATTTATCTAAACCGTTTGAGCCGTTTTCAAGAACTATTAAGATATCGACAATGGTTAAAAACTGGAACAAAATTGGGTTTCCCGGGACCGATGACAGTTTAGATTGATTTTTCGGCCTAAAAAAACATCAAGGTAGTGACTTTTATCGAAGTCGTTAGAATACTTTTCAAGAGCCAATAAAGGTATTAGAAATGGAGAAAGGCCGGTCTATATAAATTTTTCGATACTAAAAGCTTCTATTTATCGAACATAAAAGCCGTTAGGGCGGTTTTAGAAAAACAACGAAAATATCACCAATGGATAGAAACCGGGACAAAATGAGCTTCCCCAGGACCGATAACAATCAAGATTGGGTTTTCGACCTATATGACCCCTAGATAGTTATTATCATTAAAATCCTTAAAACCGTTGCCGAGAACCAATAAAAGTATCACAAAATAAAATAAAAGTATCACCCTTTTTGCTGGACCGGGGGCATTCTAGATCGCTTTTTTTGTCATTAAAAATATACTGATACTGATTTTAAATCAAAACATTAAAGCCGTTTTCGATAAGAGTACTATAGATGGGTAAAAACCGAGGCAAAACGGGTCTTTCCGGCACCGGAATCAACCTAAATCGATAGTTATATATATATATATATATATATATATATATATATATATATATATATATATATATATATATATATATATATATATATATATATATATATATATATATATATATATATATATATATATATATATATATATATATATATATATATATATATATATATATATATATATATATATATATATATATATATATATATATATATATATATATATATATATATATATATATATATATATATATATATATTTATATATATATATATATATATATATATATATATATATATATATATATATATATATATATATATATATATATATATATATATATATATATATATATATATATAAATATATCTATAATAGACTTCGAGGCACCGGCCCAAACATGAGAGTTGTATTCCATTTTCGGTCGGATGTAGATGGTATAAATAGTAAGGAGATCGGATGGAGTGAAGTTTCAAAAAACCGAGACACTTAAATGCTTCTTTAGAGACATGAAAAATATGTTCAGTCCAGCGAACATCACACTGTATCTTCATTCCAAGAACATCAAGAGCATCCGATTCCTCAATACTTATACCATCCATGAGTACAGATGAAGCAGCATTTGCGGTCGTTTGTTTGTGCGTTAATAAGCAACATTGGGTCTTATGAGCGTGAAAGGTGACCATGTTTTTACGACCCCATTCGCAGATTAATAGAAGATCACTATTCTTAAACTGTACACCTTTTCTTTCCAATAAGTCCAAAGAAAGATGTTCAATGGCGTCAAATTATATGATCTTGGCGGCCAATTGACATCGCCACCTCGTGAGATAACACGACCATTGAATTTGTCGCTCAAACGAGCGATTGTTTTGTTAGCTGTGTGGCAAGAGGCACCGTCCTGTTGAAACCACATGTCGTCCACATCCCCATCTTCCAATTCAGGCCATAAAAACTTTCTTGTCATCTCACGATAGCGAACACCATTCACAATAACTACTAACCGGAAAAAATAGAGCGCATTGGCTTTTCGAAAATCACTCTTGGATTATTTATCATTCGCCCAAATGAGACAAGTCTACTTATTGACGAATCCCTAGAAGTGAAAATGTACCTTATTACTGAAGATGATTTTCTTTGAAAGTTAATCATCCATAGATGCCATTTCTTGCCACCATTCTGACCATTGACGACACATGAAATGGTCAAAGGGCTTTAGTTTTGGGGTCACTGGCACCTTGTATGGTTGTTGAATGCAAGTCTTTATGCATAATGTTCATCAACGACGAACATGGTAAGTCCAATTGTTGGTCACGACAAGGAGTTGAGACGGGCGGCTCTTTTGCCACACTATCACGAAAAACAGCAATATTTTGTGCAGAACGAGCTATACAAGCATGCACTGATGTTTTCACATCTCCTACAGATCCGGTTTGCTCAAGCTGTTGCACGATTTTTCGGATTAAATTGACCGAAAAAATCATGAAGTGCACGATATGCATTTCGATTTGTACGCCCATTTTCATAATAAGTCTGAATAACTTTAAGCGCTGCTTGATTGTGTGTCTTTCCATGGTTCAAATTGAGTTAGTCTGGAGTTGAGAAATGTCAAATGGATTGTAGAAAAAAATTTGAGGTTTAGATGTGGTTTATATTCAACAACGGCCCTTAATATTTAAACCCCTGATACAAGGGCTTTGTATATAGGCGCAGACCATTGATGCACATTATCATATAAGGAGGCATGCGAAGCCAGCATTTAACGGTTTCTGTAGAAGTTATAGCGATAAGCAGGTGTTAAAAACTGTTGAGCACTTTCTCTGTCGGTGTCCTACACTACTCTTATATAAGGGCAGACCGGTGGAGCACGATTTGCCAGAAATATTGGAGTGTGATGTAGGTGGGTGGATTGGGATATTTCATCCGTTTCTCAGTTTGATTTTGACCTGGACCAGTGCTACATTGCACACTCAAAGTGGGTATGCAAATTAATAAAGTCCAATTGGGCTACATGTCATGCTTTAACTATCACATATGGTTTGTGTCAATACTAATGAATATTTTCTTCTTTTTTTTGAGAATAAACATATCTCATTATAATTCACTATTCGATAGATGCCTAAGTGTAAACACATACATATATATTTTAATCGCTAAAATTATGGCGAAATTTGTTCCAAAAAAATTATTTTTTATTTTGGGCCAGTACTCAGGGAATGAGTCGTACATATAGCAGTTTTGTACTTTTCTCATAAGCGAACCAATTCTTCAGTCCCTTAGGTGTCCATTCAACAGAGAATACACTGTAGTGGACTACGCGTTGATAATTGTTGCTGGCGACATTTGTAGTCTTGCAGTTGGTAGCCTGCTGTCATAAATGTATTTACTGCATCAACTTGTGATGAACAACAAAAATGTTCATTTTGAAACACCAAAAAAAAAACACACATTTTTGAATTAATGTTCATTTCTAAAGAGTGTTTGTGTTCGAAATGTCATTTAACGCGACAATAATGGTTGCAATAATACTTCAAATGATGAATTGCACCTGAATTGCACCGTTTGTCATTTCTGGACACAAAAAATGAAAAATCCTTTCTTTCCATTCTCTTTCACTTTCGTGCAATGAGAAGCAACTAGATGCCATTTGAATGCTTCAAAGCAAATGAATGCATATTTATGGCGCCATAGCACACAAAATGACCACAATGCAGTAAAAAATCTAAAGGGATGCATACGAGCACATCTCTTTTCTGGTGGCGTGTAAGTTTGTGTGTCCGCAAATGAATGAATGTCCATTTTGTGCAGGTTTATTGATGTCTGCTGTATGCACAACAATATTTATGAGCTTTTGTTGCATGCTGCTCCAGCGGCTCAACACTAAAATAGAAAATTTCTCAAATAAAAATGTAGATTTTGACGACTTTTTTTTCTGAGTTTATTTGAAATTGAAATGCAGGCAAGAGCCTGCAACGCTGGGTTGCTGGCAAAAGCACTCAAAAGAACTACATTCTTTTGCCATTATTATTTTTGTTTTTCTTTTTAATTTTTTTAGCTTCAGTCCAGTATGACCCAACACCATGTTTGTCACCAGGAGTTGGCAAATATTACCGGCTGTGTGACATTTTTCCCCATAGCATTCTTTGATGTCATCTCCACATACTCGTACTCAGGGGGCTTTTTCGACTCCAGCAAAAAATTTCAATGACCATCATCAGCACAAGTGTAAAATTTTACACTCCTTGTTGTTAATATACCTTCCGGCCGCCACCTTCTCCTCCTCCTCCACCTCTACCCATGCATTGCCTCCCACCTTCCATCCATCCTTTTGCCAGCAGCCAGCAGTCAGCCAGCTACGGTCTACAACAATATTCTTGAACAACAACAAAAAACTGTCTCCTGCTGTGGTCACATATGACCAAAAACGCCATCAGTGATTTTCAGCATTTTTCTGACAGTTTATTTATATTTTTTCTTCCTTCATTTTCATTTTAAGCTTTTTTTTCTTTTAGTGAAATGAAAAAGGACACAGATTTCGCTTCCTTTTGTTTTATATTTTAGAACTTTAATAATTCCTTTTTTTTCTATACAATTTTATTATTGTGTTTGAATGTTTGCAAGAATGGACGGATGTAGTATATTCGAGTGCATAAGTATGCATGTGTGAGTGAGTGTATGCGTGTAAGTATTTGTGTTATCGCTTTTTGATTTTCTTGTCAAAAAAAAACAAAAAATGGTCAATCAAATAAATGCTTTTGACAAATGATAAATAATAGTTTGATTTCCTTTTTAGTTTTATTTCTCAATTGTTTTATAGTTTTATGATTATGTGGTATGTTGGTACATTTTTATGGCCAAAAAATTGATCCATTTTTGCAGTGAAATCCGAAATGAATAGTTTACTGGCATGGTACATATGTATGAAGATAAAAGGAGTGTTCATTAGAGTGGTACGCCCTCCATACAGTTGTGAAATTGTTTGACATCAGCACCTGCCATAATGTATTAATCTGATGATGTACCAGCTACACGGGATGAATTATTCACGACTCACCAGCGTCCTCGTGTGGTTTGCTAGGCTCATACAGGTCTCAACTTTTCCCTAGATACGACCCCCTTGCTCAAGAGTTCATGCCTTCTAATCCCTCCTGTATGTAATTTCTAAACAGTCCATGGAAGACAAAATTTAATTAGTTGGTAGGCCGAAGTCCATTAAGAGCATCAGTCATTAACCAATTAACCGGTCTAACCATCATCACTGGTTCCTTACATTACAGGTATCTCTTGCAAGGCAATAGTACCTCGGGGTGTTATAAGCCCCCGAAACCCGGTATTGCGCCATAGTTATCAGAGAAACTAGTTCCCCTTCCTGCAATTATAGGCTTAAAACACTGCCAGAACATTTCAACCAAGGTAGATAATAGCCGGTATGGTCTGCAAACATAACCTCACACGTTCTTTGCTGAGCCCCGTTCGGCTAATTTTAGTCTATGGTAAGGGTTTCAGAACTCCAACACATCAGAAGTCATGCGGCTTCCTAAAGTTTTCTTTGCTATAGCAAACGAGGGACTCCTTCCCGTCTTTTCCCCAGAAAACAGAGTACCCCACAGGTCGCAATTCTTGCCATATGTTTGTAGCCATAAATATAACCTCTTGTTTAAGAGTTCGGGCCTTCTAGTCCTCCTGTATGCAATTTCCAGCAATAAATGGAAGACAAGGCTTAATGAGTTGGTAGGACGAACAAAACAAAGTCTTTTAGTTTTGGTTCAATTTTTTCTTTGTTTTCTTCATTTTAAGCTCTTTATTTAAAATTTTAAGCCTTTTACATGAAATAAGCACCTGTAACCTGTTTGCTTGTTTTCGTGAGAGTAAAGTTAGCAAGCCTCAAGTCAATTCACCACAGCTAAAAGTCTCCACTTTAAACTGCGGTGTTGCCAGTTGTTAAAAGCATAGATGGCTTTTACACTGGGCCACTTTAGTCATGCTAACACCCACTAAGAGCAGCAGTCCTTAAACCTATTCACTCGTCCCACCACGACCACTGGTTTCTTACAGTACAGGTATCTGTTGCAAGGCAAAAACACCTCGGTGGGTGGTTATCTCTCGTAAAAAGCAGTGCATCTCACAATTATCAGGGATACTAACTCCCCATTCTTGAATCTTTATGTTTAAACTACAGCCAGAACGTGCCAGTCAAGGTAGACACCTCAACCATGATCAGCCCGAATTGAACTGCAAGCAGAACCAACCAGGAGCCATGCTGATCCTCCTTCTGCCAACTTATACCCTTGGTAAGGGTTTCGGAATCCAACACAACATGCGGCTACCTAGAGTTTTGTTTGCTGCAACAAACGAGACACTCTTTACCCTAAAAACAGAGTGCCCTGAAATGGAATACGCCAAGGCAAAACCTTTTTTACAAAAACAAAAAAAAAAAGAATCAGTCATCCCCTGGGATTAAATATAAAGTAAAAACAATTCGAAACTATTGATGCCACACGATCACCCAGCAAGACATACATTTGGTAAAAGGGTCCAAAATAAGATTGCTGTTGACCTCGATGTTAATAAGCGAGTTTAACGATGAAGCTCATTTTTGTTTGAATAGCAACGGCAATAAACAGACCTGTCGTATTTGGAGTGATGATAATCCTCCACTATTGGTTGAGTTGGTAGTTCTGTGGACTGGTGGAACCGGTTGGCCGTACTTCGCTGGTCAAAAAGATACAGTCAATGGTGACCGCTATACAGCCATGATTACTGACTTCTTTGCTCGTCACACAGCAATTGAACCATGATGTGCAGTAGCTGTGGTTTCAGCAAGACGGCGCAACTTGCGACACATTTCATGTCACAATTGATTTATTGAAGGAAATATTTGGTAACCGCATAGTTTCACGTGAATTAGTCTTGAAGATGGAGCTATTTGACGCCACTAGAATATTTTCTGTGGAGATATATTAAGTTACTATCCTAAGTCGGTAAGCCCGATGTGATTGAATACTTGGTGGACAACCTCCACTGAAAGACATTTTGTTCACCATTCTGTCGTTAATATCACGAAAAGTTTCATTTTTGCTATGAAAAATTCATTAATGGGAAGAAATTTTGAGTAGCATCTATTTATTATTTTTTATGACTTCATTGCTGTTAAAAAAAAAAACTCTCTCATTCGTGCTACGAAAAACTAATATGAAAATGTAGGAATTTTGTTATAGCTACTAAAGTAGTAGCTAGTAGTTACTGGTAAAGTAGTAAATATAATGGAAATATGATAATGAACAAAAACGACAAAGCAATTTGATATAAGTCATGCATGATCTACCAAAAAAAAAAATCTATTGAAAATCAAACCTTACAGTGAATCGCTCGAAATATGGCGTTAGTGCTCATTTGATTAAAGTGGTAAATAAATACATTAAAATAAAATGGTTTAGTCACTTTAAATAGAATGTTTCTTTTGTTTTTTTTTATACTATTTTGAGTGTGTGATATTCAAAAGCGTGATAAATTTCAATACAATCGTTTACTTTTAATGATGATCGGCTATAATTTTCCGCAAATATCTTTTAAAAGAAAGCAAAGGAAAAAATATCATTTGATTTCATAACACATTATAGTTTCAACGGAAGATAATGAATTTTACAAAATGCAGATTTCTATAACGAATTAACCGAAGTCAAAATGTAATCGATCACAGCTCAATTACTTAACAACACACATAGTACATATGTTTACAAATACATACAAAATCTGGGGAGTATTTCGTATTACTCGTATATGGAAAGCAATATTAAAAGCAACGTCATTAGCGCTTAAGAACAATACATATACAAATCACTCCTCATATACGAGTACGTACATACTTACATGTAGACATGTACATATATACATATGTTTATGTATCCCTATCTTTCATTACTTATAAACACATGCACATACGTACACATATAACGTAACATCCTCCTGTGAATACGAATGAATGACTAAATACAATTGTCTGTCCTTTTGCTGACTTCCTCACATGATGTCACATGTTACGCCAAATTAGTGCATTTTTTTGCGTTTTCTTTTCTCAAATGTGCAGTTGAAATCTAAACCATAATTACAATTCTTCTATTGTTGTTGTTGCTGTTGTTGTTTCTATTTTGTTCGAAATAAAAAGTGTTACTAATTAGTTTCTGACAGCAATCGATCAAAATTATATTTCTTCTCATATTCAGGGCATGATTTTTCAGACGTATGAACATTTTTGACTAATGAAGTTATAATTTTGTGTAAAATTTATAAACAATAGAAAAGAGACATGAAACATTTTTCAAACAGATGATAATATAAAAATCACAGCTCAAGCAAACCTCCATGTGGCCGGAGAGTTTTGCCATGAAATGTTCAGTTATTTTGTTGTTTCTGGAAAAGCTGAATACTCTCCGGAATAGTATTTTTAAAATAAGTACATCAGTACCAGAGCTGCCAGAAAAAATATGAAAGAAATCGTCAATATTTAGATAATTTTTGAAAATATCGTCATTTTAATTTTGAAATATCCTCAAAAATTCGAACTCATAAAACTACCAAATTTTTAGTATATTTAAAATTATTATTTAAAAATAGATCTGATTTTTCATGCATGCTTACGACACTCGCAAAAACTACGAGTAGATAAATTTCCTAAAGAATTTAGTTTTAATTTATTAACCTTACATACATAAATAGAATAAACCAGGGTTGCCTAAAAAGTTTTTATGGAAAAGCAAACACCAATACATTTAAGGAAAAACTACCCAGTTGGCAATGTCTTAAAGGCATCTTAAACGTTGTCTACAAGACAATAGAAAATCGTGGAAGACATGTTGACGACGCCTCAAACAAATCGTTGACGAAATTTTCGAACAAATGGCCACGAAATCGCGCAAGACCACACAAGCGACAGTTTCCCTCACCGCATCGTCGCCAATATCCACACTATCTCGTAAACGGTTGTGTAGGCGACGATTTCCATCACCGTATCAACGACGATTGCATAGGCGACATAATCGTTGACGATTGTTCTGACGATATGTTCATCAAACTGTCGTCAATGATAGTAATTGATTTAATGAAAATTAATTAAATTTTTTCAGCTTCTGATGTCTTTTTACTCTATTTTAAATCATCAGAAAGTTTGTATAAAATTATTAATAGTGTCATAATATAACTTGTAGATTGATTGCAAAATTCAATGTAAAAATTTACACAAGTGACATTATTTGCTTACATTTTTACACAGCTCTTGATATCACTTTATGATACTTTTTTACTTTTGTTGCCAATTACTTTTATCGCAAACTTTTTTACACAAACAAAATGCCTGTTTTTTTTTTTTTTTTTTTTTTTGTATTGTTGTCGAGTTGCATTTACTTGGTGTCGCCAACAAAAAATTTTAGTACCAGTTCTCAAAACCGCTCTCATTTGCACAATTTTAAAGTATGGCCACGCTTTTCGTATAAAATGGGATCTCTCAGGATCCCAAAGTAGAGTAAAGAAACACACCTACCTATTAATTGCACTGAAGCTTATTTTAGAAATGAAAAAGCTGCCACCTTGTATCACCTAAATTAGCGCGTCAAGCGTAATTTAACTATCAAAAGTCCTCATGTACGTACAAAATGTATGAGATCAATCCAAATAGCACGGCGTCAACGCTTTGCAATTGGAAAATCCAATTTTGACAGAGTGCCCTAGAGAATGATTTGTTGCCTCTCAGTAAAGTTCGCTTCAAAATAAATGTTAGTCATTTTTTGCGGCCATTAGTAAACACACTTTAGGTGCTTTCACATTAATTTAGCCACTTCATCACTTTTTATTATTTCTATTCAGCGATTTTTATTTAACAAGGTTAGTAAACAATACTGTTCATAACGCAGCTTTTAAGCTTTTATTTAAGTTCTTTACTACAGCGTAAATTCAAAGCATTAAATTACGCTGCGTTTTACGCCCTAATTTACTATAAACTGTAAGACGCCTCATTTATATAATCATTTCATATGGTAGCTTACAATAAATCAACATTTGTCGCAGTGCAAGTGGCCGATGAGGGCCACATCCCATCCAATAATAATCGTTCAGAACAAATGTTTGAAGTGGGTGAAGCGTTTCAGAACAACTCTCAGGAAACTAAAATTGTTTTGGAACAAAAATTAGTTCCGAAACAAAGGGTGAATCCAGCTATATTTTTCATACATCGATCGTCCGCTGTTTAATTCACAATAATACTATTGCTTTTCATTCACTATTGTCTAAACTTAAGCTATGTACACACGGTTGTCAGATGTTACAACATTGTAAGATCTGGCAACATGCTGACAATGTAGTGACAATGAAAAATTGTGCCGCAGAAGTAAATTGTGTGTTCAGACGATCGTAAGAAAATCTTACAATTTCATTGTCAGACTATGGTCTAACAAATAATTCATCCGACAACAAAAATTGTCAGTACACACGGTTGTCAGATTGTTAGATGAAAAAAATTGCCAGACATGTTGTAAGCATTGCATTGCCATTATGTATATCAACAGCCATCTGTTTGGCAGTGTTGCTCATTAAACTTTTTTCTGACAATGATGCCATTGTCAGGTGCATTAATTTTATACATCTGACAATTAAAACTGAGCTTACAATACCAGCCAATTATCTGGCAATGCCAAAGAAGAGTGGTCTCACGATTGTCAGATGCCTGACAATATTGTCCCATTGTCTTACAATTGATTGACAATGGCTTTTCTGACAACGTTGTAAGTTAAAAATTGGCAGTTCACACGATTGTAATACATTTTCAGACAATTTTACTGGCAATCAAGGCGAATTAATTATTAGGTGGATGCATCGGCGAATTCAGGCGAATTCGATTAATATGGCGGCGCTTTCTCTGTCAAGTTTTGTTTACCTTTTTCGGCGCCATTTAAAATTTTTTACATGTTCGTTATCAACTACTTTTGACAGCTTAAGTGTGAATTCGCCTTTTTACACAAACAAAATACCTGTTGTTTTTTTATTGTTGTATTGTTGTAGCGAAGCGGCTACCTTGTTTTTTGTATCATGACTGGCAATATTGTAAGATCTGACAACCGTGTGAACGTAGCTTTATTCTTAAAATTATTTATTAATATTTACAGCCTGTTCGACGATATCGAATGAAAATGTATGCGCAAGAGTTTGCTTTTTATTCAAATAAAACTTTTCTTTAAATTTGCTCCAATTCCAAATCCAGCCCAGTAACAACTTCTTCCTTTTGAACATCAAATAAAATTGAAATCCTTTAAAAGCAAAAGTCCTTGAAGATGCGATTAAAAAATAATAAGGAATTAATTTAAGTAGCTGACAATTGCACGAATGTTTTCCCATTAAAACCACTTAAGGCGCAAACATATCGCGACGGAAATCGATTTCGAAATAAAACTTATAGAAGAGAACAAAACGAAACGAAACTCGAGGCAATAAACTTAATGGGTGGTTTATTTGAATACGAATATTTAAACGCAACTCAAATATTTATTTGAAGAAAAGAATGAAAAGAAAAAAACCTGTGATTTGCAACTAAAAGATGGGGGGGGGGGGGGGCAAAATATAATAAATTGAAACACGCGTCACAAAACGTGTCATGCCGCAGCAGAGGACAACTGCAATGAAGCATTAAAGGCAGGCAGTCGCTGCCGGCTTACACTGGGCTGTAAAAGAAAACCAATACATTTTATTTGCAATGATTTGTTTTTTAATAAAATTTTATTTTATTTGCTTGTGATTTTAGAAGCTTTTGAAATTTAAAGTTGTTTTTTTTTTTATTTGCTTATTTATTTTCAAACGAATGCCAAAGTAAATATGTGCATGTTAAGTGTAAAAGTGTGTGCGTGTGTGTATATGTGTGTGTGTGTGTCACTGTGTTGTTAAATATTTTATATCCACCCACCAAAAGTGTTTATGTCAAGACCACACTTTTATCTGTTTTTGATTTGCTTAAAGAATTAAATGAATAAAAATACTTCAATACAACGATTTTTCGAATCACAACAAAAGAAAAATTCCATAAAATTTGTAGCCAAACAAAGAAAAAAAAATGTTTTTACATTCGAATTGTGTTTTGAGTTAGTAGGAAGAGAGTGCCGGGTGGAAAAAAGCATCAAATATAAATAACATGGTTATTTGCTCGACTGCATCTTAATGGGATTTAGTTTGATTTTTTATCATGTTTATTTAAGATTTTTATCACATTTTAAGTTGTTTAAATTGCCAGGATTTGTTTTAAGGACTCCGACAGAAGAGCTGCAAAATTTGTTGACAAACAGAAGAGGAATTTATATGAAATATTGTCTCAAGTCAACATACCAAATGGATAAAATCAGTTTCATAGTTAAAATGATTTCATAATTGTTAAGCTATGTACACACGGTTGTCAGATGTTGCAATATTGTAAGATCTGGCAACATGCTGACAATGGTGTGACAATGAAAAATTGTGCCGCAGAAGTAAATTGTGTGTTCAGACGATCGTAAGAAAATCTTACAATTTCATTGTCAGACTATGGTTTAAAAAATAATTCATCTGACAACAAAAATTGTCAGTACACACGGTTGTCAGATTGTTAGATGAAAAATATTGCCAGACATGTTGTAAGGCATTGCCACTTATGTATATCAACAGCCATCTGTTTGGCAGTGTTGCCCAGCAAACTTTTTTCTGACAATGATGCCATTGTCAGGTGCATTAGTTTTATACATCTGACAATGAAAACTGAGCTTTCAATACCAGCCAATTATCTGACAATGCCAAAGAAGAGTGTTCTCACGATTGTCAGATGCCTGACAATATTGTTGTCTTACAATTGATTGACAATGGCTTTTCTGACAACGTTGTAAGTTAAAAATTGGCAGTTCACACGATTGTAATACATTTTCAGACAATTTAACTGGCAATATTGTAAGATCGGACAACCGTGTGTGCGTAGCTTTAGAAAGGCTGTTCAAGCGGAATTATACGCAATAAGGGAAGTGACTGAAATACTCTCCGATAGGGGACACAAGGGAGTGCTGATAATTAGAAATTAGAACTGTAAAACAATCGATAGTACTATCGATAGCTAACTATCGATTGTTTTTGTTCTATCGACAATTTTTGAACGTGCATTTATACGAAGCCGGTTACATGTAGCCGGAATAATGTTTCTGGCCTTTTATTCAGGCGGGTTCTTAGCCCTCTTTAAATTTTTATAGTTATAGCGTGCGGGAGTTTAAGTGCTCTATCCGCCATTTTATACATTTCGAGTTAATAATGCCACTTTAGGTTTTCGACCCCAAATTTTTCAAATCTGCAATCTGTTTTTGGCTATCTCTAACAGTTTCTGAGATAAATTGTGTCTGTTTTGTTCTATATCCTTCAAACCAGAATTTTTTGTGCTATTTTGCTCTAAGCGCCATTTAGAGGCGTATAGAGCAAAATTTCAATGTAAAACGTTGAAATTGATTTTTGATAGCCATTTTGCTCTACGTGTAGTTAATATTGCTAAATATAAATATTTTTCAAAATGTTTTTCTCTTATAAAGAATTTGTAATAGTTTTTTTCATGATATAAAAAATACAAGGTAGTTTCATTCTCTTTTTATTATTTGTAATAAGGATTTTTGAAGTTTATTTTTAGAGAGAAATATAAAAAGGCATGTGGCAACACATAGTCGAATAAGGGAGTTTACTCCTAGAATGGATTTTTTCTGAAACGTGTAGTGCATTGTTCATATTAGAAAAAGCTAGAAATAATAAGCTGATGTAAGTAGGTATCTGTGGTTGTTTTGAAACCCAGGTTAGGTTAACAGGCAGCCAGCTATTGTAAAGCCAACCCACTTGGGTCCAATTCAGTCCCAAAGAAAAATATACATATATAATTATTTCTACTAGAATGACCCAGGATGCAGCGACAATAAACGTAATCTTGAATATTCTTCATTACTTACAATAAGAAAAATCTACTTCCAAAAGATGTAATTATTTGTTTAAATATCAAAGTAAGCATGTTTAGCGAAAATTTGCATATAGTTTTCCTTCGTTTCCGTGCCTTCGAACTTGTCCTGGACGTGACGGATGGCCAGGCAATAATATGTTAGATAAAAAAAGACCAATTCTTGTCGTCAAGAACCATCACCACACAATTGCCATTAAATGTTACCCCCAGAAGGATTCAAAGGCAGGCTGCAGAAGGCAGACTTAAAGCATACATACCATACAAAAGTGTACAAAACATCTTTATATCACGGAAAAATAGACTGGCCAGGTTGGAATTTGCAAGGGAACACATTAATTTGACCACCACACAAAGGAATTCCGTACTATTCTCCGATGAGTCCAAATTTAATTTAAAAGGTTCCGATAGATTAAGACTGATTAGATGACCAAAAAGCTAACGTCTTAATCCACGTTACTGGGGATGTTTTTCAGGCCATTTTTATGTATTTTAGATTTATGTATGTATTTTATTTTAAAATTTTTATTTATTTTTGTTAGAAGCCACAATTTCTATTTTTATTTTTAGACACAACTTCAAACAAAGCTGAAAACAAGGGAATGTATAAACTAATACGGTAGCACAATTTTATGGAAAATGTCACAATCCTTATATATACTTGTCAGATGGTGATTGTTAAGGAAAATTGAGAGAATAAAACTACCTTGTATTTTTTATATCATGGTTTTTTTCTTTCCTTATGGAATACTGTTGTAAAGTCTACTCTCTCTTTCTCATTAAGAGAGGGAAAGAGTAACGTAAACAGAATTTAAAAAATTATATATTAAGTACTTCGTTGTACTCATAATTCAAAATGAGACGATATAGATCGCCAGAATCAAGGCCCTTTTGCAGTTGTTGTATGCTTTGATTTGCAAAGTACTTTTAACTTTCCAAAAGATTTTGGATCATCATTTTATTAGAAGCGAAAAGTCAAGGATTATAACATGACCGTTACAATTGTTTTTTCCAATAAGGAAAAATTTACTTATTTTTGCGTTTGGGGCGAATTTAATAGTGACCGTGGAGGTAACGAAATAAGTAGTTGTGTATATAAAACAATAAATACTCTGGTGATAGAACATCCAACTAAAATACAGTTATGTGGAGTAATTCGTGCGTTGTCCAAAATAAAAATCAAATTATGTAAACCGCAATTCAAAAATTTTTGTTGGATCACTTACATACCTGGACATTCACAAATCCAAGAGGCCGTTTGCATTCACAGTACCTTAGACAAATATCTGAAACCTTTGGAAATCCACGTTATTTTGTCCCCCGTTAACTATTTAAAGATTTTTCAAACAAATAAAATAAAACTTAAAGTTATTGAAACGCATTACTCAGATATTAAGAATTTGTCCAGGATATACAACTAATTAAATGTATCTATTGTTCCATTTACTAAAACAAAACTACTTCAATACACTCAAAATAATTTATTTGAAATAGCATATAAAAACTCAAGCTTGCAACACCATAGCAAAAATATTGAAAAAAGGTTGCCAATTATACACAACATTTACGAGTATATAAGAAAGAAAAAGTTCGAACTGAAAAATTTCCCATCTGTTGTTATTCAATTTTATATCTGAAATGGAAATAAAATATTATCCGAGCCAGATAAATTAGTGCTTTTGTTAATTTTGTTATAATAATTTTAATATAATTTGTATCGACTTTGTGAATAGTTTTGATTTTTATCAAACTAATATATTATATTTTTAACAAAATTTTAGCTACGATAAAGGTCTCATTAATGAAGAGATGAAGAAATGGACGGAGTCCATCGTTGAGCAACATTGCCAATTAAAAAAATGGTGCCAACTTAACGTTTTATATAAAAAAAAACACCTTCTAGAAAAACTTGTGCTAAGAAGTCACAGATTTATTGACCCAAGGGCAGGTCATCTTAATCCAAAATCGTCAAAACATAAAAACTGCGTTCACTGATTACTCGTATTATTCGTTAGGTTAACTTACATAAATACACAAATTTTTAGTCGTCAGTCGATTTTTTTTTAGTTGAAATACGTTTTTATTTTATCAACATTTTTGTAAAGCAAATGATTTTAAGTACTTTGGGATTTGAGGTCTCACAGATGTGAGACCTCAAATCCGAGAAGGGCCGATGTGGATTTTAAATAAAATACAAACTATTTAGGAAATTATTGTAATTTTATTTTATTATGATATATTGGTATTACTCAATTATGTATGGAACAAAATATCGGCCAAATGGGCGCCGCGACCACGGCAGCACACCTCCAGCTGATGGTCCAAATTTTCGATGACCCTGAGGCATAATGGAGGTTCTATGCCGTTAATGTGCCGAATTATCTCGTCCTTTAGCTGTTGAATTGTTGCTGGCTTATCGATGTACACCTTTTCTTTCAAATAACCCCAAAGAAAAAAGTCCAAAGGTGTCAAATCACATGATCTTGGCGGCCAATTGACATCGCCATTACGTGAGATAACACGGCCATTGAATTTGTTGCGCAAAAGAGCAATTGTTTCGTTAGCTGTGTGGCAAGTGGCACCGTCCTGCTGAAACCACATATCGTCTACATCCATATCTTTCAATTCGGGCCATAAAAAGTTCGTTATCATCTCACGATAGCGAACACCATTCACAGTAACTGCCTGACCGGCCTCATTTTGGAAAAAATACGGCCAGATGATACCGCCAGCACATAAACCGCACTAAACAGTCACTTTTTGTAGGTGCATTGGTTTTTCGACAGTCACTCTTGGATGCTCATTCGCCCAAATGCGGCAATTCTGTTTATTGACGAATCCACTGAGGTGAAAATGTGCCTCATCACTGAAGATGATTTTCTTCGAAAATTGATCATCCACTGTTGTCATATCTTGCCACCATTCTGCCCATTGTTGGATTGTGTATCTCTCCATGGTTTAAATTGAGTTAGTCTGAAATAGAGAAATGTCAAATAAAATTCGGAAAAAAACTTGGCGTTTAGGTGTGGTTCACATTCAACATCGGCCCTTGAAATTTAACCACCCGATATAAACACTATTAAAAGAAATCAAATTATAATACCTCTAACAATTAGTTTTGAGATGTACGAGTATGTAGAAAATAAAAACCAGCATAAAAGGCAGCAGAAAATTTGCTCAGCAAAATATTACTTTACAAATTTATTAAATATTTACATTTAGTCGAAATAAAAGTTAATGAAATCACATACAGAACGCTGCCAACCACTTAACAATAAACATGCCAGCCGAAAAGAAAAAGATACTCCAACCGAACGGCCACACATTCTGCCACCCACATGTATTTAAACACTTTATTTATTCTCTAGACACTATTTAATTTTCTATTATGCATAATATCGAATAACATTAAACACATCTTTAAGCTCCCTTTGCTGCCTACCCCCTGTTCGTAAGCAGATATCGAACAGAGTTATTTAGACCGGCAACCACCCTTAAAGCAGCGAAGATACAAATGTGTATTAAAAATATCTCAGTGTATTTAGAGACTCATTAGTGAAACATATGTTACAACAAAGCGTTGCAAATATGTATTTAACTTGCTGCTGATACATTCTTTTCGTTTTTTTTTTTTTTTTTTTTTTTTTTTTTGTAAATATTATTCATCTTTTCAAACATTCACACACTCATTCCCAAATGCAGAAAGTCAAAAAGTTAGTAACTAATAAAAAGCAAACCCCTAAAAGTATGCTTGCGTTTTTTCGTGTTTGCTGAAGCAATTTGTAGTTACACTAACCCAACAAACATGAAGTCAAGCAATTGAAGCAATTCAATGCACAAGCTCACATTACAGTGCGTTGTTGTCTAATCGTATAATTTATTTTTATATGATTACAAAAAAATTTGCGAGCTGTAGAAAAAGATATTATACAATAAAAAGTAAAAAAAGAAACAATATCAGAAAATAGAAATATATGTACGAGTATATACGTACAATTTAACATATACGAGATTAGAAATTTAAAAATAGAATTTTTTAAATTTTAAAGCATTGCCATTGCTTTGCAGTGGGTTTGGTAATGAGTTCCACAGCCGTATTGTACTTATGAAGAACTGCCACTCAGATATTAAAGTTCGATACTTTAAATGATTTGTTTTCCTCTGTTGGATCTTGCAAATTGAATGTGATCAAATAATTAAGATGGTTCTTGATTGTAGATAGTTTTGTGTAATAAGATTAATGCTTTGATTTTAAGTAAGTCCATAATTTCAACACCATATTATGGTTTGGAATACTGAGAAGCACTATCATATCTTTTTATGCCGTAGACGTGTCGGAGAATCGTATTATATGCTACAATTAATCTAGTTGTTAATGCCAAAAGAAATCTTTTGCACTCTGGCATTAACAACAGTGATGAGCAACCAACAAATTTCCAAACCTATATATGCTCAAGCTGAAAGTTGCCAAAATAATGTTGTCTCGCTTACACACAATGCCTAATTTTTAATCTTAATAGTCAAAGGTGGTCTCAATATATCGTTTCCGTTCACTACATTGGTCACTTGTCTATAACTTGTCAACGTGAAAGGTAATCTAATTTCAAATAAATCCATGTCCTATTAAAATACTGATTCTTAGTGTTTTATTCTTTTTCTTTATTCAATTGTCTACTGGGTTTATTGCCATTCGGAGAAAATCTCACAAATATTTAGAACTAAATATTTGACGTTTTCTATTTTCTACTTGGCTCGGATCGGTCTTGTCTTCCAAATTCCAAGGATTCATCCACCCCTACTTTTGTACAAATTAGCACTAGTTTTAATTGCTAAATCACAGTAAGCAAAAATTTCGCATCTATACAACAAATTTAGCTTATATATAATACTTTTATAAGGTTATAAATTTATTGTTGTTAATTTTTCAACAACTGTAGGTTCTTATTAATTGTCTATTATTATATGTTACTATTATATATTTTGGCATATAAAAAAGTTAAACAGTTATTCAAATCATTTTTAGAGAAAATTCTGTATTCATAAAGGCACCCACAGACGATATGTTTTACGCCTGTTTTTTAACATGTAATTCCTCATGTATTTTTTCATGTCTGTCAAAATTTGCTCACAAACGTACATTTACGTCTGACATTGTCTATGTTTTTTATTATTATAAAAAATAATTATTTAAAACATATTTAAATATAAATGCGTTAAAATTTCCTCATGGCGACTACTTATACCGACCAAAGTAAACCGCCGCTGTATTGTTTGCAAGGCATAGAATTCCAATGCCAGATGTTTAAACATAACAAAACAGAACACGCTCTCTTTGCAATTTTGTCAGATAACATTGATCATGTTTTTTATAGAAACAATGTTTTTGATGTAACAGACGATATGTAGGAATTTTACATTGGGAAAAATGGCATCTACATTGTTAAAAACATATCGTGTGCTACCTACATAAATGAATTTTACTTTAAAATATTTTTTAAATATTAATTTACCCGTATTGATGTTTGGTTGAACTTTTTAATTTTTAAATTAGATTTTTGGATTTTAGTTCAAGTATTTCCTTTCCTAAATTTTTTTAAGGATTGTTTACGATACAAATTTTCTGTGGTCATAATTTTTGATGGAAGAAGACAATAATAATAAAAATCAAAGGTTTAGCTGGGGAACAACTAGCTGATATGTAGTCGCTACACCACCCATTATCGGATTTGAACTCGAGTCATGACGTATCATGGACGGCTGTCTTAACCACTCAGCCACTGAGCCACTGAATTGTTCTCTGTCTATATTCATCTCATAGTGAGTCACGTATGTATTTTGTTAATTACCTGCATTACAAGGGGTAATGCGGAGACTAACAAACTCCCGAGGGTCTGTTGCCTTTACTACAGATACCTGTACCAGTGGTGATGGTTGACGGGTGAGTTGGCTTAAGGTCTGATGTTGCTAGTGGGTTTCGGCCTACCAACTCATTAAGCCTTGTCTTCCATTGATTGCTGGGGGGATTAGAAGGCCCGAATTCCTCAACAAGAAGTTGCTCATATGGTTACAAACATATGGCATAAATTGCTACCTGTGTGAGCCTAGCAAGCCACACGGGGGCGCTGGTGAATCGTGAATAATTCACTCTATGGAACTGGTCCATCATCAGATACGGCCGCAAGGCAGGTGCTGATGTAAATCTTTTTCACAACTGCCCGCACTGCAAGGGGCAATGCAAGTAGGTGAATAGACTTGGGAATATAAACAGCTGACGACACTACCAACAATTTTAAATAAATCCCTGAGGATGACCAGCAATGTTGGCCGAAGTATAGGGGAATAAAAATATATTTATGAATTAAATAAAGGATTTTTAAATTAAATTTTTGGTTTGTACATTTGTACAACGGTCAATACTTTTTTATTGAAGAAGACAAGAAAAATAATAATCAAATCTTTAGCTAGCTGTTTCGTAGCCACTACACTACTCGTCAGCACCCACTGGGATTTGAACTCGGGTCATGACGTATCATGATCCGATTTCAGTATAGATATTATTCTACTATGGCCTAATCTTTTATATCTTATTATTGAGTATGAACATTGTTGTAGAGAATATTTTCGAAACGCGAAATCTGAGGTGTTTTGCTATTTTCAAAAATGTATGAAAAAACATAACTATTTCTACGTGTTTTGAGCATAACATACTATAAGAAATCACTTGATGTTAATATAATACATATACCTAAGCATGTATTTAAAATGTTTGTTGGGTGGCCTTGAGTAAAAAAAGGGTGAGTGGGTAATTGTTGTTAAACGTTAGTGTGTATGTGTGTTGATAGAGGGCTGTTTGTCGTCTAAAACGTTTAGGGCAATAATATGTCAGTTAAATATGTTACCGGAGAAGTAACTTATAATAATTTAATTGTTTTTACTGGCTGGCAGTGCTTTATTTAGACCTTTTCCGTTCCATACTAAAGAACGATCTTTAACAAAGGAAAAGAGCATTTTTCTGATTTTGTATCATTTCATGGCAATTTAATTTTTTCCCCCCTGTTCTTTAGGCTTTTACGGTTATTATTTCTTTTCTTTATTTATTCATTTTATTCCACTTCTTCTTCTTCTTTGCTGGCAACATTTGGTATTTTGGTAACATTTTGTTAAATTTTTAATCGCATTTTTCTGCCGCTATGATTATTGTTACAATGATGATTTATTTATAACATTTTAATAAGACATTTTGATTTGATAAATTTAATGAAATCACGTGCTATTAATTTTTTGTTGAAGGTCATTAAGCGGAAGTAAATCTGTTACAATTATTAAGAAAATGTTTAATTAATTTTTTTTATGCACAATAGATCAACAACACTGCTGGCAGTGCAAGTGGCTGATGAGGGCCATATCCCATTCAATAATAATATTTAATTTTTTTTTTTTTGTCACAGTAAAAGATATAATTTGTTATTTGACGCAAAACTTTTAGATTAAATTTTGTAAAGATAACGATTGCAAATAAATCTGCCCTGTTCTTTCTAACTATTGTGAATTAAATTTATATTTGAGTTATAAAAGTGTAATTGGACTTTTTACTCATATTTTTGCGTTAATCAGGTAGTACAGTCAAATAACAACCAATTCGTAAACATGATTGAAAAATTTTATGTCGATAAAATTGCGACAATTAAATACTAAAGTAAACCACTTCACGGCTCATTATCCTTCCCATATGACTTGTAAGGCTCACACATGTCGCATATGTATGTAGCCGTCTGGGTAAACCCTTGCTTTAGAGCTCGGAGCTTCTAATCCTTCTTTCTGTAATTTCCTAGACAGTCAATGGAAGACCAACGCCTTAACGAGTTGGGAGATCGTTGCCCATTAAGACTATCAGCCCTGAACCAAATCACCTATGTAACAGTTCTTTGTAGTTCCTTATATTATAGGTATCTGTTAGAAGACAATAGCATCTCGGGGAGTATAATTAGCTCCACGAAAACCGGCATTTACCATAGTTATCAGGGATGACAACCCTGCAATTGTAAGCTTATGCCACAGTCAGAACAATTTAGACAAGATGCAGAGTCCTTAACTACGATAAATACGAGGACAAACTCCAGGTGATTCTGTTTTTCATACCATTAGCAGAACAAGAAACCACTATTGTGCCAACTATCCCTTGGTAGAGATATTCGCCTGCGCCAGCCCAGCTGAAATCAAGCTAAGACTCCCTAGAGTTTTACAACAAGTGAGAATCTCTCACCCCAAAAAATAGAGTGCTCAAGTTGGGAATACGCCAAAACAAAATCTGCTCTCCGGCGGGAGACAATTGTACAGAATGAATCATTTATTTAGAACAGCATCTGCCTTGATGGCTGATGATAGATCAAACACAAGGAGAGAGTCTTGCAAGCTACACAGCTCGCAACATTTACCATAAGTTTGTAACCATATCGTTCCCTTATTGCAACATAGTCATATCTCAAAAAATGAACCTTTCGAGTTAACAATGCAGAATTGTTAACAGGACTACCTTTTACATTGTGCCAAAAATGTATTTAAACTACTTTTAAATTGTTTCCTTTAGGAGACTTGTATGGAAACTAAAAATTTGAAATGCGTTTTTCTGGAAACGAGCTTTTTTTAGTTATGACTATGTTGAAATAAAGGAGCGATATGATCAAACCCCTTGCTAAAGAGCTCGAGCTATGTAATCCCTCCTGTATTCAATTTCCCAGACAGTCAATGGTAGACAAAGCTTATGAATTTGTAGGCCGAAGTCCACTAGGAGAAACATCTCTCCAACTCACCCGTCTAGCCATCACTAATGGTTCCTTACGTTACAAGTATTGCAAGACAACAGCACCTCGGGGGGTTGCATTGCACCAAAGTTATGAGGGAAACTAAATCCGTAGGCTTTGTTAGTCCTTGTCCTGCCAATTAACCCTTGGTAAGGGTTTCGAAAGTCCAACACAACATAAGTCATGCGGCTTCCTAGAATTTTATTTGCTACAACAAATGAGACACTCCTATACCTTTACGCCCCAGAAAGCAGAGTGCACTGGATAAAACCTGCTACCTGGGGGAGAAATTCATCAGTTGTGAAACCGATTTACATCAGCACCTGCCCTTACGACGTAATCCGATGATGGACCAAATCCACGGAATGAATTATTCACGATTCACCAGCGCCCCCGTGTAGCTTGCCAGGCTCATACAGGTAGCAACTTTTCCCAATAAGTTTGGTATACATATGTATTTAATTTGAAAATTCAATTTAAACCATATTATTGCAACATTTTTTTCATGTAATATTAACATGATATCATAATAAAGCAGCTGCCCAGAAAAACAGACTAATCCAAGTAGTCACTTTTCTTTAATTCATATTTTTCTCGCTTAACAAGTGTTTTGAAACAATTGAGCAAAATATTCTCATGAATTCTCATTACATAAATCTCATTATTGTTGCGGAGACTTAAAGGAGTACAAAAGAAATACCGGCAACAACAACACTAACAGCTTAAGAAACAAAAACAAACAGTCTCAATCGGAAATAAAAACAAGTCTAATAATGTACAATAAAATTACACTAAATTGCACGCTTTATAATTAATATCCATCAGAAACAGACATCATCAGGCAACAACCATCATGCTCCGCAACCCACAAGTTTCAGCTTCAATTGCTTGAAATGGCAGAAATTAAATAAATAAAGCAAAAAAAACCAATAGCCAGGGGAGAGAAGAGCAACAGACATACAGGCGCACACGCTTACGCTTACGCTACCCACAGTCATCCAAAGCACAGCAGAGACAGTGCAGAGAATGAAAAAGTAAAACCCATAATCATTAATCTTATCGCCGCCTTGGCTTATTATTTCAATTTACAAATTGTCGTTAGCAAACGGCACAAAATTGAATAAAAATCGAATGAAACCGCTCGAAAAAGTTTGTCTAAGATTGAATAGGCAGGATGGCAACCACACCAATCCTCAGCTAAAAAAACAACAATAACAAAAGCTTAAGAATAGCTGATTGCTTGATAATACAAAAGTGTTGGAAAATGAAATATCCCAGTAAACCATTTCATAACAAAGTGTTAATAAATGTGTTGCTAAGTGCGAATCTCGGGAGAACTTTTTGTTTGTATTTTCGTTAAAGCACATGAATGCATTTTTTTTTAGATTGCAAGGAAAAAGGCATAAATAAAACTTTTCTATCGCCATACAAGCAAAAAAGTAAATTAAAAACAGAATATTAATTTATTGAATTTTTGTTGAACTTTTATAATTTTTTAAATAAAATTTTTGGTTTTTGTACATTTGTACATCGGGTTTTTAGTTCAACTTTTTTCTTTCCCAAGTTTTTTCTTAAGAAGGATTTTTTTACAATACAAATTTGCTGTAATCAATAATTTTTGACAGAAGAAGACAAGAAAATAATAATCAAATCTTTAGCTGGGGGGCAACTAGCTCTTGCGTAGTGGCTACACTACTCATCAGCACCCATTTGAATTCGAGTCATGGCGTATCATGGATGGCTGTCTTGACCACTCAGCCACCGAGCCATTCACAGCAAATTTGTATTGTAAAAAAATCCTTCTTAAGAAAAAACTTAAGAAAGGAAAAACTTGAACTAAAGCCCCGATGCACAAATGTACAAAAACCAAAAATTTAATGTAAAAAACTATTAAAGTTCAACAAAAATTCAATAAATTAATATAATGTTTTTAAACAAATGAATTTTTTTATTCGCTATTTTAGCTTCTAACATTTATACCAATAAAAAATTATAAATAGCTTGTTTTCTATGTTTCCCAGCTATCTATATGTCGACATTTCATAGGAACTACCCTAATCATCAGTAGACTTTGGAAATTTTTGAAAGATATTCTCAAACATTCAACTTTATATCCCAACAATCTAAATAAATTGTTGAGAATTTAAAAAGAAAAATGCTCTAATAATATTGAAATGCTCTAATAATTGATCAGCTCTCGTATATGGACAAACATCGGGGAAACATTTATCTTACTTTTAATCGCCATTCCAAATAATATTATTAAGCTTGAAGCAAAAGAATCAATTTTTTTTTTGGAACTTTTCATATAAAATTGGTCAAAAATGTATTTTTTGGGATTTTTTATATATCTAAGCTAAACGTAAAGCGATTGTACTAAACTTCAATAGCGATTAAGCTATGTACACATGGTTGTCAGATGTTACAATATTGTAAGATCTGGCAACATGCTGACAATGTAGTGACAATGAAAAATTGTCCCGTAGAAGTAAATTGTGTGTTCAGACGATCGTAAGAAAATCATACAATTTCATTGTCAGACTATGGTCTGACAAATAATTCATCTGACAACAAAAATTGTCAGTTCACACGGTTGTCAGATTGTTAGATGAAAAAATTGCCAGACATGTGGTAAGGCAATGCCACTTATGTATATCAACAACGATCTGTTTGGCAGTGTTGCCCATCAAACTTTTTTCTGACAATGATGCCATTGTCAGGTACATTAATTTTATACATCTGACAATTAAAACTGAGCTTACAATACCAGCCAATTATCTGGCTATGCCGACGAAGAGTGTTCTCACGATTGTCAGATGCCTGACAACATTGTTGTCTGACAATTGATTGACAATGGTTTTTCTGACAACGTTGTAAGTTAAAAATTGGTAGTTCACACGATTGTAGTACATTTTCAGACAATTTTACTGCCAATATTGTAAGATCTGACAACCGTGTGTACATAGCTTTAGTAATAGAATGGTAAAAGAAAAAAGTTTTTAAATCAATGGCGGACAGACCGACTTCACCTAATCGACTTTTCTATCAATACTTATTCAGAAGATATATGTATATACTTTATAGGTTCGGAAATGAAAATTGTAGAAATTATAAACGGAATCACAAACTCATATACCCTTTTCTTTTTTGTGAAGGGTATAAAAAGGTTTGACGAATATTCAACCTGTTTGTTCAGGATATAAAACTTTCGATTGTTTGTCAAACTATTTGCTTAGTTTATTTGGCCCGTAAGTCGTATATTTTGGTTTGTTGGGATGTGCGTATATAAGTGAGTGTGTTTGCCTGCGGTTAAATGGATACTAGGAAAAAAAACACAAAAACCTCTCAATGACCGGAAACAACAACAGCTATTAGTAGAAAGAGCTTAAGAAAGTAAAGTAGAGTAGAAAAACACAAACAACAGCAACAATTTAAATCGCAAAAGCTTTACAGCAAATAAAACAGCACGTGTGATTATTCAATCTTGAATAATGGAAATACTTACAGGCTTTACCAGTCAATGCAATTTTATGGTTTATTGCCTTTTAATCAATTTTGAGTGTATATTATTGTTGAGATGTACTTATCGCTCCTTTATTGCAACATAGTCATAACTAAAAAACGCTTGTTTCGAGAAGAACACATTTCAAATTTTTAGTTTCCATACAAGTCTTAGATTTTTTTTTTTACAAAGTATATCCTAAAGGAAACAGTTTAAAAGTAATTTAAATAAATTTTTGGCACAATATAAAAGGTAGTCCTGTTAACAATTCTGCATTGTTAACTCGAAAAGCTAATTTTTTGAGATATGACTATGTTGCAATGAAGGAGCGATATGTACATATTTTTTTATGATTGCTTAAACAAACTTATTAACGACTAAAAAATATCATTTAAATAGATGTTCAAAGGCTTAAGGTGCATAAATAAGGGGTGGTTAAATTTTAAAGGCCGATATTGATTTTGAATAAAGCACAACTTATTGACATTTCTTTTTATTATGATTACACTCTGGTATGGTTCAATTATATATGGGACAAGAAATCGTTCAAATGGCGGCATACCTCCATGCGCTGGTTCAAATTTTCGATGACGCTGAGGCATAATTGCGATTTTATGCCGTTAATATGCCGAATTATCTAATCCTTTAGCTCTTGCATTGTTGCTGGCTAATCGACGTAAACCTTTATTTTCAAATAACTCCAAAAAAAGAAGTCCAACGGTATCAAATCACATGTGCTTGGCAGCCAATTGACATCGCCACCACTCAACAGCTGACAGCCTTGCCAGATCAGCGGTGTTAGAAACACTAATAGCGCATTTACACCAACTTAAAATCTAGTAGATTTGAATTAAAATCTACAACGAAATCTGTGTCGTTTACACCCTCGTTTTTCGACACATATCAAGATTTCATTTTCACAAAAATAATTTATGCATTGGTGTTTGAGAAAAGAATTTTATCAGAGACTGAATACACCACAATAAAGTGTTTTTTTTTTACCACATACTGGATACACCACATTAAAGTGTATATTTTTGTTGCAGCGTAGTATTTTTATGTACTATTTGAACAAAATCACAGTTGCATCGCTTGGTACTGAGTAGATTTCAGGAGATTTCATCGAAATCTACTCATAAAGTAGATTTCTTTTTATGTGGGAAATCTTCTCAAAATCTACTAGACTTAGCTTGAAATCTCGAGTGAGCAGATTTCGCTTTGGTATAAATAGACTATAAATGGATAACCACAAAATATTTGTTTTTTAATTTAAGAACTCATCACAAAACAAATATGTTTTACATGAAACTTTCAATTTAAATTGAAATTCTTTGTGTGTTATTTAAAATTTTATTATTCCATTGATTTCAAGTGTTAAAATGCCTGCTGTTTTCCAATAAACAACTTCATCTGCAACAATATTTAAGAAAGATAGTAAAAATGAAATTTATTTTCCTGTAGAAATCTCCATAGAAAGTTTGAATGAGTCTCTTTATTTTGACCCCCCGAATTCTATACATACATACACACACACACACGATCCCGGTACTTTAAGCATACCATAACTCAAAAACAGTTTCTATTTAAAGTTACCGCCTTTTCTCGTATCTGTCACTCACACAACTTTTCAAACTTTCTGCCATCACCGCACCAATTCCACCACAAACACAAAAACAACAAAAAAAAAACAAAGCAGCCAACATACTGGGCGTCAAAATGTCCTCTGACTCGTTGCGTATCGTTTTTGTATGCAACATTAAATGGATTTTTAAATGTTGGGTACCATATACCCAGTTGGCCATGTGTTTAACACTGCTTAAACGACGGGTGCAAGTTAATAGAGAATCATGGAAGACATATTGATGACAACTCAAACAAATCGTGGATGAAATTTTCGCACCACTGGGCACGAATCATGCAAGACCACACAAGTTATAATTTGCCTTACCGTATCGTCGACGATTATACAAACGACATTTTTCTCTATCACATCGTCGGCGACTAGCTACATTAGAGACAGCAGGCTGCCGGCTGCAAATACCGCTAACTACAATTGTCGCCGTGTTGTCAACTACTTAATTATTTTAGAAGCGGTAGTAGCAGTAGTAAAAAGCTGATTTTAAATATTGACCTTTAGCAAGATGACGCCTATTTACATTTGCATTCTGAAGTATTTGCATGGTTGTTCTATTAGCTAATAATCGCAATAAACTTCAATAAAAAGCCAGATATAATAAAAAACAAGCAAAAATTAATTTAAAAAAAAATTAAGAAATACATGAGCAGCTGATTATTCTCTTTCAATGGTGCCACTTGATTTTTATTCCGCGTTTATTAGTTGAACTAACAGCCATAACTAATCTGGCACATTGAACGCTGTATTGACTAGCGCTTCACGTTAACTCTTCATCCATTGTTCGGAACTAAATTTTTATCGCAAAACAATTTTGCTTTTTTGACAGTTTGTTCTGAAACGATTCACCTACTTCAAAAATTTGTTCTATAAAAAAAAACTGCTATATGAAAAGTCTACGTAAACGGCACATCTTAAGGCCCTGATTCACTATCCTACACGATCGTACGATTCATTCACAGGAAACTGTTTCAAAAGCCTGGCCGACTTGAAAAAATCGTTTCAAAATGGTGTTGTAGGCCACACTATTATACAAGTATGATTGAAATAATTTATATATATTTGTCAAATTATATTATATTATATTTGTCAAAACTCTGTCGCACGGTTGAATTTTTAGTACTTTTTCAGCACACATGCTTTATTTAGTAGGTCGCACGGTCGTGTATGATAGTGTAGCAAGGCCTTTACTGTTAGGATTTGGCAGCTTTTTCATTTCTGGAATAAGCTTTAGCTTCGATGCGTTAAAATTTTTTAAAGCAATATACTTTTATTTTTTAGAATACTTAATATGAAATATTTACGTATACACTGTATTTTTTTTAGTATATAATTGTGGTAGCTCAGCTCAATTTTGCTTGAAAAATTTGAATGTAATAGCCTATTTACACCAAAGCGAAATCTGCTCATTCGAGATTTCAAGCCAAATCTAGTAGATTTTGAGAAAATTTTCCATAGAAAATGAAATCTACTTTATGAGTAGATTTCAACGAAATCTCCTGAAACCTACTCAGTTATAAGCGATGCAACTGTGATTTCTTGCAAAAAGTACTTAAAAATACTACGCTGCAACAAAAATTGCTAGATGTCAAAAAACGGTGGTGTAAACGATATAGATTTCGTTGTAGATTTCAATTCAAATCTACTAGATTTTGAGTTGGTGTAAATGCGCTATAAACCAACCTAAACGTCATGTTTTTTTCTACATTTTATTTGACATTTTTCAATTTCAGATTAACTCAATTTGAACCCTAGAAGGAATCACAATCGAGCAACGCGTTAAAGTTATTCAGACTTATTATGAAAATGGGTGTTCAAATCATAATGCATATCGTGCACTTCGTGATTTTTTCGGTCAATTTAATCGTCCAACTGTGCATAAAATCTTAAAAATCGTGCAAAAATATGAGCAAACTGGGTCTCTAAGAGATGTGAAAACACCAGTGAATGCTCGTACAGCTCTATGGTGCAATTAACTAGGTGGCATCACTAGAACAGGGGCTAAACTCCGCAACGATGAATTTTGAAATGTTCACCAATTTCAGTGTTCACTTTTAATTTTTGGGTTAGCAATGGTGAGAATGAATAATTTTGACAATTAAAGTGTACACTTAATAATAATTTTTTCACTCAAAAATCTTCGGTGAATTTTGGTTTTTTGTTAAATATTTTGAAGTTGAAAAAATAAAAAAAAATTATTATTATATTAAAATTATCTACTAGACAACTTGTGTGACACAGTTGATATGAGAAATCAGCATATCATTCAGCCTGAAGAAACACATTCATTATTTCTTACGGAATCGCTTTTTAATGAAAAGTGAACACTGTGCCTGTCGGTGAATTTTATTTTGAGCGTTCACAGGTAAAAAAAAGCATGGTTGCGGAATCTAGCCCCTGGTGATCATTTTTTGTTTCATATACTTGAGGGTGTCAAAAGTTGTTTATGTTTACAAAAAGTGAAGTGAAGAAATAATAAACAGTTTGAAAAAGTGCAAAAGAAACACAATAAAAAATTTTTCAAAAATGTTTTAATTGCTTAAAATGCGTTGAAAATAGTTTATGATGCGTTGAAAATAATTTTTTTTTTTTTTAATTTTCTTTATATACACTTTTCTTTCTTCATTCTCTTCTGTTTTGAAAACACGTTTTTGACGGCCTCCAGGATTTTTACACAAACAAAATACTATGTATGTAGTACAACAACTTCTAATGCTGCCACCTAATAATTGCACCATGTTCAGCTAGTTCTGTAGAAAATATTGCTGCTGTTCGCAACAATATGTACAGCTGGAGAGCCCTACACCTCAAATCGCCGTTGTGCCCAACAATTGCACCTATCACGCTCGTCTTTGATGAACATTATGCATAAATACTTGCATTTACACGCTTACAAAGTGTAATTGACTCAAGAACTAAAGCCTGCTGACCATTACAACCGTCGTAAATAGTCAGAATGGGGGAAAAATATAGCAGCAGTGGCAAAATATAGCAGCAGTGGTTGTTCAATTTTTGAAGAAAATCATCTTCAGTGATGAGGTACATTTTCACCTTAGTGGTTTAGTCAATAAGCAGAATTGCCGCATTTGGGCGAATGATAATCCAAGAGTGATTTTTTTTTTTTTTTTTTTTTTTATATTGGACCAGTACTCAGGGGATGACCCCTACATATGCAGTGCATTGTACCAGAACTAGGAAAATAGGTTGTGAGGAGGGGGAAAGCGGGAGTAGTGTTTGTGAACATTTGACTTGAATCTTCCAACGTTATAACAGACAGGAAACACTTCTGCAGGCAACTTGTTCCACAGACGAAGCGTGCGGCTGAAAAACGAATTCTCTCTGTAATGCGTAGTACGATTCCCCGGGCAATCGACCACAAATGGGTGAGCTCTAGACGATGAACGCGTGCTACGTAAAAATGTGCGCGTTTCGGGAACAAGATCCCTAATCTCGTCAGAGCAAAATCCATTGTAGTATCGATAGAACAGAGTAACGCATCCCACACTGCGTCGATGCTCCAGTGAGTCAATAGAGTTGGATACCCTACTGTCACCGATGAGCTTCTTCGCCCTCTCCTGCACACGGTCGAGTAACCCCAAAACAGACTTTGAGGCACCGGCCCAAACATGAGAGTTGTATTCCATTTTCGGTCGGATGTAGGTGGTATAAATAGTAAGGAGGTCGGATGGAGTGAAGTACATCTTACACCGTTTCAAAAAACCGAGGCACTTGAATGCTTCTTTAGAGATATGAAAAATGTGTTCATTCCAGCGAACGTCACACTGTATCTTCATTCCAAGAACATCAAGAGCATCCGATTCTTCAATATTTATACCATCCATGAGTACAGATGAAGCAGCATTAGCGGTCGTTTGTTTGTGCGTCAATAAGCAACACTGGGTCTTACGAGCATTAAAGGCGACCCTGTTTTTACGACCCCATTCAGAGACCAATAGAAGATCACTATTCAGTGAATCATTCATATTTAGTCTCTTGGCAGCGATCTCTGATAGGCTGGGCCTATATCTAAAAGAGTACGAGTGACAAATGCTGCTGTCATCCGCGAAAGAGTGGATAGGATTGGAAGTTTGGTAGAGAAGGTCGTTGAGGAAAATAAGAAATAGGGTAGGAGAAAGAACGGAGCCTTGCGGTACCCCTGAATTAATCTTGAACTCGTTTGATGAGACCCCATCTATAACAACTCGTATAGAGCGGTCTCTGAGAAAGCTCGATATAAACCGAGAGAAGTCATCACCGACACCAAAAGCAGTAAGTTTTGCCAATAGTGCACCATGCCACACTCTGTCAAACGCTTTTGAAATATCAAGAGCCACCACCCTACTTTCACCGAAATGATGGATTGAGTGGCACCATTTCTCTGAGAGATATGCCATAAGATCGCCAGTTGAACGACCCTTACGAAATCCATATTGACGATCACAAAGTAGTTTATGCGACTCCAGATACCTCATAAGGTGATGGTTAACCATGTTTTCCATTACTTTGGAGAGTGTAGAGCAAATTGCAATTGGGCGGTAATTTTCGGGGTTATTTGCCATACCCTTTTTGGGTATTGGTGTTACATTAGCAACCTTCCAGCACGATGGAAACTCACCAGTATGGTAAAGTATGCTGAAAAGGCGTGCTAATGGACGCGCAAGCGTAGAAGAGCACTGCTTCAAGACCAGTGCTGGAATGCCATCCGGTCCAGGAGTTTTGTTTATATCGAGGTCTTCCAAAACCCTTTTAACTGCTCGCGCCCGGAAGAATATCTTCGGCATAGTTACAGATACTCTTTCGAGCTCGGGAAGTGGCTGACTGCTTTCCGGCAAGCAGGAATTGCTTGCAAAGATTTCAGCCAACAGGTTAGCTTTGTCAACCGGGTCTGTGAATGCTTGGTCATTCTTTAAAAGAGTTGGAATTGATGAACTAGCACTGTTCTTTACTCTCTTAACGAAAGACCAAAAGGTCTTACTGCCCCGAGGAGCTGCAAGGACCTTGGCACGAAGGCGCTGTTCGTGAAGAGACTTTTCACGCCTAAGTACCTTGGCACACGAAGATCTTGCCTTTTTGCGTAGCAAATCAGTGTCTGGTGTTTTGTTTAAACGCCAGTTACTGAATGCTTCCTCTCTGGATCTGACTGCGTTTTTGCACGTCTGATTAAACCAAGATTTTGCTTTTGGTTTAATCGAAATCTGCTTGGAGGGGATGAATGTTTTCATCCCTAGCAATATAATGTTCTCGACCATTTTTGCTGAAGCATTTATGTCGTTATCTAGAAAACAAAGTTTCCAATTAAAATGCTCATAAAATTGGTTGAGCTCAGCCCAACGCGCCTTTTCGTAAATAAATATTGAACGTTTCGTAGCTGATTTTGAAACGTTACGAAGTCCCGAAATTGAAAAGGTGGCAGAAATGGTGCAATGATCCGAATTGCCGAGAGGTGCACTAACTCTGACTTCATACTTTTCAGGGTGTGAAGTCAGGAATAGGTCAAGTGTGTTTGAATGGTGCCCTTCAACACATGGAATATGCGTTGGCTCATTCACTAATTGCGCTAGGTGGTTGTACGCAGCGAATAACTCGACATATTGGCCTTCTGGAGTTGTATGACTCGAGTGGCGAAGCCAGGATGAGTTGTGAACATTGAAATCACCAGCAACAACGATTTCACTGCTCGGACAACTTTCCAGGATCTTCGATATGGAGTCGGAGAGGGCATCGAAACCAGAAAAGGTAGTATCCCTCACCGCATTTGGACTTCTGTATAGAAACCCGAAATGCAAAAAGTGTGATCTGATTTTGAATTTAACCCAAAGACAGGTAAATTCTGCATCATGCATGCTTAATGGTTGCTGGCATTGGAACACAACTTCATTGCGAATGTAAATTACAAGGCCCCGATGGAAGTTAAAGAGGGATAGGAATTGATACCCAGGTATATGAAAATCCTGTGGATCAGCATTCTCAGATACCTGGGTTTCACATAGGGCGAAAATATCCGGCCGATGGAGACACGTGTGAGCATAGACGGAGAAGAAGTTCGTTCTCAGCCCACGTATGTTGCAAAAGTCTATTCTAAAGTTTCCCGCCATTGCGATAGAAAAATCATGTACAAATGCTAATTCTGCTGTGCTGGTGAGGCCGAAGTTAACTTAATTGTTCATTCGACTGTATAGTATCCAGTGTATATACCTTCGATACTATACAGTCAACAACAGTCAACCCCATATCACCAACATTGCAAAACAATTATTTGGTTTTTATTTTTTTTTTTTTTTTTTTAAAAGGTATGTTGCAGGATTATGGAACAATGCCTGTAAAAGGGCCATAAAAGCCCTGATCTGGCCATTTATCTATATTATTTAGATTAAAAAGTTAATTATTATTATTTTTATTATTATTATTTTATTATTATTGTTGTTGTGGGTGTTTTCTATTTTTATTTTTATTTTTTTATTTTTTTATTTTATTTTATTTTATTTTATTTTATTTTTTCTGTTTGTTGATCTGTCTGGTTTATTGGGTAGCAGCATGTATGCATAATTGTTTGTATTTGTTAATTGTATGGTTTATTGCATTTGTTGTTGGTAGTCGTATTTATATTTATATTGTTGTTGTTTAGATGCATGTTTTTAAGAGTTTTATGTTATTTTTTTTTCACCCGTGTATTTTGTTGTTTTATTTTTAAAAAGATTTTTAACTGTTTATTTTATTTGGTTTTATTTTTATTTATTTTATTTGCAATACAAAAAAGCAACACACAAAATAAAAATTAAGGAAAAAAAAAAAACAAAAAAACACTGAACGCGGATAACACTTAATACGTGTTCACAACACAACGGACAGAACACTATTGTCGACAAACCAATGCACCCACAAAGAGTGACTGTTTGGTGCGGTTTATGGGCTGGTGGCGCCATCGGGTTGTATTGTTTCCAAAATGAGGCCGGTCAGGCAGTTACTATGAATAAAGTTCACTATAGTGAATTTAGAGAATACGAATGTGTACGACGTGTGATTTCAATAGGACGGTGCCACTTACCACACAGCTAACGAAACAATGGCTCTTTTGCTCGAGAAATTCAATGGCTGTCATGTGATTTGACACCTTTGGACTTCTTTCTTTGGGGTTATTTGGACCAAAAAGCGTGCATCGGTAAGCCAGCAACATTTTAAGAGCTAAAGGATGAGATAACTCGGCAAATTAACGACATAGAACCTCAATTATACCTCAGCGTCTTCGAAAATTTGGTGGTGTGCCGCCGAGGTTGCGGCGGCTATTGGGGCAATATTTCGTTACGTACATAATTGAGCCATACTAGTATTATTAAAACAAAAAGAAATTATAATTATTTCTAAATAACTTGTGTTTTATTTAAAATCAACATCGACTCTTAAAACTTAACCACCCTTTATTATTGATAGGTTGTAGTCGGTAGTCTGCTGTGTTGAGTGTGTTTAATGCATTAATAGTCATCTAAATACAGAACTATACTAAAATTTTATATACTGTTGTTTCTTTTTCCGCTATAATATAATTCCTTATGAAGAGTACATTATTCAGCTCTCTCTTTATATTACGGTTGTTTTTTATGCAAATGCTAAACATGAACAAATTGTCCCTCATTTGTTAATTACAGTAGAGAGAGAGACACATTGAAGATATTGCCGCCCACTTTTTCTAAACCAATTTTTACAAAATTAAATAGAATAGTACAAATCGTGCATACATATGTAGATATACCGTCGAACAGTAAGTTGTTGTCTAGGGCATTTTTGCCAACTGGGTGTGTTTGTATGCAGTTAGGTGTGTTAAGAATGTTTTGGCTGTAGAGATGTTATCATAAAATAATTTGTATCTGTTTTGTAATCAATTTGTTTCAAATTATCTTTTATGCAGTTTTGCTTTCTCCACCACCCTAAAACTTTCTCAGCCGTGCAGCAACAAAACTATAAGAGAGACTTATTGTTTTTAGAAAGTACAAGTATTCTGCTGATGTCTCTCAAGGAAAAACAATTTTGCATTTATTAAATGGTATCTGGTTTAACTGTTCCAAACAGACAATATAAACTTTTAGTTTCAAGCATAAGACAGAAATTATAATAACTTTAAGAGGAAATCGTAAAGCATAAAATATTCATATAAAATGTTGTACTTATTTTGGCTTTTCTTTATTGCAGGTTAAAATTTGGTTTCAAAATCGCCGCATGAAATGGCGCAACTCCAAGGAACGTGAACTCTTAGCCAGTGGTGGCTCAAGAGATCAAACATTGCCCAATAAAAATAATCCCAATCCTGATTTGTCCGATGCCAAAGGAGATCGTCCTTTAACACCGCTATCGCCCATGGCCATGTCTCCGCAACGTCGCAGTGTTTCGCCGCCTAACTCCCCCAACTCCAAAGAAGATTTGCCCAACTCTGCCAACAGTACTCCCAAGCCGATGTTGTCGCCTAAGACCCCCAATTCGCTGCAATCACCACCCATTATGCATCATATACCACCACCTGTTACCAGCATTAGCTCTTCGTTTAGCAGTTCACAGCAAATGCAAATTTCCTCACCTCCTCCCCTGCTGACAGTCGGCAAATTGCCAACACAACATGATCAATCATCAGCCTCATCGACGGCTTCATCAACACCAACCAACAGCGGCAATGGTGGTGGTGGTGGTATAATGCCCATGACCAGTGCCGAGTTTCAGGCGAAAATCAATGCAGAAATGCATAAACATTTGGTTGCAGCTGATTTGAAATTTAAATTAGAAACAACCCTCAATGAAGCAAAGCAAAGACGCATGACCATGTTGAATATCAGTGCTGGTGCCATGGCCACGTCAGATACGTTGCATGCCATGTCTTTGCATCCCGCTCATTCGGCCAATAACATCTTTATAACGAATGCCATGCAGCATCACTTGCAACAGCAACAGCAGCAACATCAAGCGGCCTTGGCTCAACAACAACAACATCAGCAGCAGCAGCAACAAGCCTCAACTCAACAGCATAACCAACAACAATTTCAAAATTCTGATTTTATGAAAATGTACTACGATGACTATGACGAATCGAATTCTGATAGTGATGAAGAAATCAGCGTAACGTGACCGCTTTAAAGTGGTGGCAGAAATTGTTTAAATTTATTTGTATATATTTTCAAAATAGAATTAAGTTAAATCTATTTAATAAAAACTTATTTATTTAATTATTAATAATACTTCAAACCATATTAACTAACAAATTATTAAACATTTTTTTCGAATTTAAATTCAAAATTTAAAATAATAATAATAATAAATCCACAATAACTTGTTTATTTAAATACTGAGAAAGGAATCAAATTACTGGCAGCACTTAATGATGCAATAACAACCCTGTTCTTTGGAGCTACAAAAAAAAGTTGGTGGTTAGTGCATTAGCTAAGTGGTCAAATTCTGTTGAACAACCATGGTGAGTAGTGAATGGTGTGTAATGGAGTTCAAAAAATTACCAGTTGTCAGACAGGACTGCCAACTTCCGTTATACTCGATTAAAAGTATACTGGAATACAACATAAAACTTCAATATTATTTATATAACTTTTATTTCAAAACAACACATATGTTTATGCATTATAATACATATAGAAAGGGTGTTTTTATAGAGGTATGAAACTTGGAAATGGAATAAAATAGAAGTGAGGTTTTGAAATTGACTTGAAATTTACTTTATAGTGCATTCACATCTACCCAAAATCTAGTAGATTTTAATGAAATTCTTTAACAAAATCTTAAGCTTTACATTCCGGCTTTTTGACAGTTTTCAAGATTTCATTTACATAAAATGTATTTTGACAAACTGGTTGCTAGCCATAACACAATGAATTCATTATGTAAAAGTATAATGTTTTTCATTGCAGCGTAGTATTTTCAAGTACTGCTGTGTACAAAATCATAGTTGTGCCATAGAGTACTTACAAAAATCTACTAAATTTCATCCAAATCCAGTCGCAAAGTCGATTGCATGGGAAATCTTGTCAAAATCAGCTGAATTTGACTCGAAATCCCGGAAGTACTGAACCGACAGAGGAAGTGCTCAACACACTCTACTTTCTGCTCGTCTCTACAACTTCTACAGAAGTCAACAAATGGAAGATTTAACCTCCTCGGCTGTGTCCCTATGTAGCAATGTCTCGTCAAGACCGCCACAGCAGAACGCAACTTCCATCTTAGAGATCATAGTCTTCCTGATATCAAGTCTGGGCCGTGTCAGCCTTAATATTTGACAGATAACCTCACTGGACCATCTTTCTGGAGCGGTCCCAAAAAGTTGACGCTGTGTTGCAACTGCTAAACTGAATTCCAAAGATACCATCTATATCCCTTTGTGGCAACTGAACGCCAGTTTTTTCCGTTCATCTGCTACAACATTTCTGGACATTTTACTGTGCTCTAGTACCCAGAAAAGCTCCAGGTTCGAATGTCTCGCTATCTTGTTTAGAGATAGCCGTTATTTACGAACCAACCTGGACGATGTACAGACCTCAGCTAGTGTATGAATCGCAGCTTTACTACTAATAAAATTCGGACATCCCCTCCGTATGTCCTGCAGTAGCTTAATCAGCTAACTGCCCTCAGTATGACCGCGATTTCCCCCTACACTACGTTGTACCCATTCCATTCCATTTACATCAGCACTTGCCATTATAGCCTAATCTGATGAGCAATTCACCGTTCACGGTTTGTAGCCCTATAGATAAAGCCCTGCTTCTAATCCCTTCTGTACGCAAATTCCCATAAGGTCAATGGAAGACAAGGCTTAATGAGTTGGTAGGCCAAATTCCGTAGCCAGCTAACCCGTCTAACCATCACTCCTGGTTCTTTACAGTACAGGTATCTGTTGCAAGACAACAGCACATCGGGGGTTTATTAGCCCCCGATAACCAACATGTATCATAGTTATCAGGGAAACGAATTCTCCTTTCTGCGATTTTAGGTTTAAACCACAGTCAGAACGTGTTTAGCTAAGACAGGCACTGCAACCTTAATAAGCTCTGAAAGATCTGCTAGCTAGAATCCCCGGGGGGCTTTGCTGATCTCCGTTTTCCCAATTTTAACCCTTGGTACGTGTTTCGGAAGTCCAACACCACATAAGCCATGCGGCTTCCTAAAGTTTTGCTTGCTGCAATAAACGAGGGACTCCTTCGCCTCTACACCCCAGAAAACAAATAGCCAAGGCAAAACCTGTTCCATGGGGGCTTCCACTCGTACAGGGGGATAAATATACATCCACCAACTACCGAGTCCAACTTGGATTCATCTGTAAAGATTTCACGTATGTCCTCTTTAGACCATCTACTGCGAAATCTTAGAGAAAACAATGCGCACTTCTGCTTTGGTGCTTCGGACATTACTCCATCGAAAGCACTTTTCTGTATGCTGAACTGGCTGCTGGCTGATCTCATTGGCAAGAAAATAGCCATGAATTCGGCCATCAGACTATGGTCAAGCGGGACATGGAAAAAAGCGACGTATGGCACGGATGGTTTTCTTAAACGACTTCCACCACACGAGTGCTCCATACATTAAAATAGGCTTAATAACCGTGACGAATAGCCGGCAGAAATTCCAATGATTTATTACCCAGGTCCTCCCAATTACCCTTCTGCACAAGAATAAGACAATAGCCGCCAGCCTCTATTTAAGTACAACTTAAATTTATTAAATGAAAATTCATTATTTTTGTATATAAAAGCAAAATCAAAGCTGGCCACAATTGTTGAAAGTTGCCATATCACATTACGATTACGATAATAAAAATACGCAAAATAGACGTAACGTCGTCACGTGACTCTCTTTTGAATATAAAAACTGGAATGCTAAATATTTTTCCCCTATTTTGCCAATAATTAAAAACAAATTATTCTGTTTCGTTTATTTTGTTTATTTCGTAAATAGTTTTGCATGCATAAAGTATAATTATTATTATTAATTTGCTGTAATACATTTTTTACGCTTAAAACTAAAGTTTTAAAAATCATTTTAAAACAAAACAATTAAACAAATTTCAGTATTTACGTAATTGTAATTAAATACTGGAGAATTAGTTGACTTAAAGCTAAATTAAGTTTTGGTGTAAGGCTGACGGACTACAAGTGTCCAGCTTACTAGAGTACTAGAGTTAAAAAAATAATGTTGTTCTAGTGGCTAAACTTTAGTGTGTCGCTTGACTAAAAACTAAGAGGTAATTTGTACATAAAAAGTTATTAATGGATATAATAGGTTTACATTAAAAAATATATATCGCCCCATTTAAGCAACATAGTCATATCTCAAAAAATGAAATTTTCAACTTTTAACTTTAAACTGTTTCCTTTAGGCGATATTTTCTAAAAAGAAAAATCTAATACTTGTATGGAAACCAAAAATTTAAAATGTGTTTTTGTCGAAACAAGCTTTTTTTAGTTATGACTATGTAGCAATAAAGGAGCGATATGTATATAAGATTATATTAAGGCCCATATTAATTAAGGCAATCGTTTTCGGTGGGCGATGTGTATAAAAAAAAGCTTCTAAAGCTGCCTCTGCTGTGGTATGTAATTAAAATAATTTTTGGGTACGTATTATTTTGTATAAAAATAAATTTTAGGAATATATTCTTAATTTCTGTAAGATATTTCATTCATCGTCCAAATGTATGGCATGATTGACATGACCACTACGTTCACTTGACTTTAAGACCACCGAAACTGTTGAAGCTCCCAAAGCACATATGCCATTTGGTTTCGTTGTTGTATCCATTTTCATGTGTAGATTGTTAGAGTTTTGCAGGGAAGTTATTTTCAACACACGACGTTTTTGCACATTATTAATTATTATTGATATTGTAAGGCCCAAAAACAGAGTAAGCACACAACCAATCATGGAATACCACATATAGCTGAGCTTAAAAATCGGCCAAGAGCTTTAGAAAACAAATGAAAATTTGTTAGTTTTGGGTTTTAATACACTTTTAACGAAAAGGCAACTCACGTGAATCCAGTAATTTCTTCTTTTGGCAGAGATTCGATGAAAACAGCTCCCAGTGTTTGAGTAGTATTAACCAAACAGTCACAGTGCTCCACTGAGACTGGCAGCGATGTGACTTCTTCATTTGCTATTTGAGCCACCACACCAATAAAGATGACTATGACCAAAGAAATGATGCCACCATAAAACGCTCCCGCAGTATTGGCGCTTTTGAAAGCTATGCCCAAAACAAATAAACCCAAGGTAACGCCGCCAATCAAGCCATTCAAAGTGAGAGTGGCTTGTAAAACGCCTCCTAAACGTTCCACAATAAACACCAGACCAAAGGACAAAATGCCAAAGCCCAACGACATCCATTTGGCATAAAGAGCACCCTTATCGGGAGTTATTTTAATATTTATGCCATTCACCAACAAGTCCTCACATGTCACCGCCGACAAAGAGTTCAAAGCCGAGGCCACCGTACTAAAATATAAAAATTAATGATTTTCATATTATATAGAGCTGAATTTCAAATCTTCAATAACTGTAAAAAAATAAAGAATTAAAGGACATTTTATTTCCATTGAATGATCATGATATAGGACATACAGTCACTCACATTTAAAGTCGGGCAGACACATGAAAAAACTTTTAGTCCCAATATTTATAAGCTGACGGAAGAAAAATTCGTTTTAATTTTGTTTATTTTATCACAAAAGTTATTTTATTTAAAAACAACAAAAACAATTTATTCCAAGTTCTTTTATTAAATGTATACGAAGGCTTAACTCAAATAAGGTCACTTTTCAGTCTCACATTTAAAGTCGGGCAATTAATAAAAAATTAGCATTATGTGAACATAACGCAAAATTAATATTTTGTAGATCCACCTTTTTGGGTTTCAACAGCTTGTAAGCGGTTAGGCAAAGATTCCACTAATTTTTTGCAAACCTCAGGACTTATATTATTCCACTCTTCCTGTAAGGCATTCTTTAGTTGTGGAATTGACGTACACTGCCTGTCCTGCATCCGGCGGCCTAATTCGTCCCACAAATGTTCACATTGAGGTCCGCACTTTGTGTAGGGGTTTTAATAACCTTCGGACAGTTATAGAGCAGCCAATTCTTTACATCATATGCTGAATGTTTAGGATCATTGTCCTGGTAAAATTGGAAATTAGTTTCAATGCCGAGTTTTTTTACGCTTTCTTTAAAATTTTTTCTTATTCATAACACCGTCATTGAAATGCAAATTTCCAACTCCTGAGGCTGTCATGCATCTCCAAACCATAACCGATCCACCACCGTGCTTTACTGTTTTTCTTAACTTCTTGCCTTCCATCTCTTTGTTTGGTTTGCGCCATACTTTGCCTCTTCCATCGCACCCAAATAAGTTAAATTTACTTTCGCCAGTAAACAATACCTAAATATTAATAATAAGCCTAATTCAATTTTTATGTTTGTTCCAACTTACGGTACTCCAGAAATCAAAATCTTTGGTCATATATTGACGAGCAAAAACAAGCCGTTCGCTTTGGTTTTTCTTACTTATAAGAGGTTTTTTCCGTGCCACTCGGCCATGAAAGTCATTCTTGCGAAGAAGTCTTCTTATTGTTTCTGGGTTTACCTCCGTCCCAGAAGCTTCCTTGACCATTGCTGTCAGTTTTGGAGCAGAAATAAAAGGATTTTTCTTCACCTGTTTTAAAATCATGCTTTCATCTCTGGGTGAAAGCTTTCTTGCTCGGGTTCCGCATTTTTTATTTGCTACCAAACCACTTTCCTTATATCTAGAAATGATATCATGCACTGTAGATTTGCTTTTTTTTATCAAATTAGATATTTCCCTTTCAGATTTTCCATCTAAGTGCAACTCAATTATTATTTTCCGTTCTTCGAAGGTGGATTGTTTAATTTTGCGCGGCATTTTTCAAAAAACTTTTATAATCTTCACTGATCGAATGATTGTGTAAGAAGAAATAATTGTTTTGGAGACAAAAGAAGAAAAAAGTGGAAATAACGGTATATTTCACTTTTTCATTGTAAAAAACATTAAGTGCCCGACTTTCAATGTGAGACAGAGAATTTACTTTTTCTCATTTTGTTATTCTTATGTATTTTATAACGGGACTTAAAATAAAATTTCTTTGGTTTTTCTATTAATAAGAGTTTTTATGATAAAACAAAAAAAAGTTAAACGCATCATATTTCATCAAAACATAAATATTAAAATCATAAATTTTCGACAATGTTTGCCCGACTTTAAATGTGGGTGCCTGTATTTTATCACAAAGATTAAGGCAGAATTAGTTTGTACGTTCTTTTACGTTCGGAATCAGCTGTTTCGGTTCTGTTCAATTGAAACTTTATGTGCATGGTTTGTTTTTACTTTTTCGTTCTGTTCTGTTGCGGACTAATCTGTTGAAAATAGAATTCAACGTTAAGTGACGGCCAGATATGTGTATGTTTTACTTTTTTCAGGTATGGAAACAATAAATTTTTATTCAATTGTATACAATTTTTTTTGTCAAAAGCTAAAAAAATTTGTTTTAATTTAAGATTTTTAAAACTTAAGACATGTTTATCAATTAAACAACTATGAATGATCAAAAGAATATTGTTTTAGCGACAAAAAGTTATACTCGTATTTTGTATAAGAAGGGTCATAAACTCTGCAGATTGTGAAAAAGAAGTGAGCTGTTTGATCACCATTTCTAAATTATTAATTTGATTTTTTTTCACACAAGATGGTATTTATGTACATATTTTATTCTGCATTCCAATATTTTTCTTTTATTTGTGCTCTACTGTAAAAAATGGCTGAATACTTTCACGAAAAAAGTAATTGTAAAACATTTGCTACAGAAATGCACGTAACAGAACGGCAACAGAAAGTAAAAACTAATGAGGCCTTTATTTTGTACGTTCTGAATCAGCTGTTTAGTATCTGTTCAATTGAAACTATGTGTGCATGGTTTGTTTTTACTTTATCGTTCTGTTCTGTTGCGGACTAACCTAGTGTCTACAACTGCGATTAACTCTGACATAATATCTGAGAAAACGTCGGCAGCATGAGAGAGCGAATTTCTCCATGTCCATCTTCATATCTAACAAGGAGTATACGTATTGTTGTTAATCTTATAAGAATTCATAAATCATTAAAAGTCGAGAAGAAAACACATCTTGACGATCAATAAAATATTGTATAAATTTTGTATATATGCACATTTTTTACAAAATCAATTGCTTATAGTATACGTAATAATATATATTTAATACGTAAACGCAAATTATTTTCCATTTAAAAAGGTATTTTTTAAAGATATTTTGCAAAACTAATAATCGGAAAATTGCAACGGCGTCTTTTTGTAAACAAACACATACACATCCGCTTTTTTGACAGCTCTTATTATATAAGATCGTTGCCATGATATTTCTCATAAGAACGCTCTCATAAAAATTATTATAAGACTGCGATAACACTGATTTTAAGTCTACACGTAAATTCTCTCATCTCAGATATTATCGCAGGTGTGGACACTAAGTAATCTGTTGAAAATAGAAATCAACGTTAAGTGACGGCCAGATATGTGTGTGTTTTACTTTTTTCAGGTATGGAAACAATAAATTTTTATTCAATTGTATATAATTTTTTTTGTCAAAAGCTAAAAAAATTTGTTTTAATTAAAGATTTTTAAAAATGAACTGCCTGGCCCACGATGTCACTCGACATCGCTCGGTCGCCTAAATACATGGAAACCAAAAACAAAATTTTAAAATTTGTTTTTGTTTCAAACGTATTTATAAGAGCGAGCGATGTCGAATGACATCGTGGGCCAGGCAGTAATACATTTTTATCAATTAATGATGTTTTCTTTTCTGATAAAAAATGCTGCGCTTTAAATGTTTATCATTTTTTTCCGATTACCATCACCCTTAAAAAGTTGTACATGTGTTATTAGCACAAAAGAACAAAAAATGCTAACAAAGTGCTATTTAATAATAATGTACACTTAGCGTTTCAAATATATCATGACTACTTTTAACATACCAACGTTTTAATCACTATTTTTATCTTATAAAAGCTATCATCAGCAGCACCGTTTACTCATCTACAATAACAAAAGAATTTCTTATTTACATAAACACGTATGAAACAAAGATGTAAAAAAGGGCAGTATCTCCAATTAACTCGAAGTACCGTGTAGGACATGCTACATGTTTTGCCAGTTTTAAGTGCAACATGTTTTGGAAAGAACCTGATACCCTTTAATAGTGTATAAAACTTTTTAGAAAAGAACGTGTAGAACCACTATATGTAGCATAGTTGTAACATTTTTATCAGAAAAGAAAACACCATAAGATTAGTTTTTTTTAACACGCTTATATTAGTTTCACTTGTATATTTGCAACACTCGATGCCCATGTCGTATGAGTAATTTAGTGTTTACACATGCCACTGCCAGTTCGAAAAACTCAATACATTCACAATTTTTCACTAATACATCCACATTTTTCGCAATGGCAGCTCCAGTGGCAGCAAATTTTGCATCCGAGTGAAAATTTGGCATTTGCATGCCACTGATAATCGAGATCAAGATGATAAACAATGTTACCCTGCCAAGAACTTAATGCAAATTAACTGCATTATAGCAAAATGTAATTACAAATATTAGCTTCTCATATGTATTATTAGGATTTATTTCTTGAAACACGCTTAAAAGAGAAATGTTTCGTTAATTATAAAGCATTAGATTATTAAAAAAATAATTTTAATAAAAATAAATTTTAAGCGTTTCCCCAAATATGGTGAACTCGGTAACTCTATTTTGTAAAGAGAAGACAAATTCAAAATGGAGGCAAAATTCGAGAAGTAAACAAATTGCTTGAAGTATACGCTTCAAGGACATTTTAAAAATGAAATTGCAATGGCATGTGTAAACTGAAAAGCGAGTGGCAAGAGATTCGAGTATTTCGAATTGTTTTTCGTTGATAATATGTATACAAAATTTGCATGCCACTAATTGCGTGTGTAAGTGAAGCGTAAGTAGTACACACAGTTGCTGCTTTAGTACAAAAATTCGAGTTGCTGTATTGCTTTCGGGCAAGAAGGGGGGATTTTGGGGATTCATAAAAACGATTTTGGGAATTCCTGCTGTAAGCAAAAAACATTCAATAATGTTGCCTAATCACAGGTAACATTTTTTTAGAAAATAAAATGCCATAATTCTTTGTGAAATTTCAGTTTGGTCAGTAATTTAACAACCATTTCCATTAAAAACCACTTCCAGCAAAATTCTTTAAAAAAAATAAACAAAAATATCTTAACCAAACCTTACCCCAAACTAGCTGCAAATATTCCGGCCACAAAGATGCCAGCAATTGTGTAAATGTGCTCATAAGTACTTATGATATAAAAGGGCAATAACTGGTCGCTGGCCGTTATGCGTCCAGCCGTTAGAGGATCACAATCGGCATAATGATTGAACACCATCAAACCGGTATAAAAATTGAGTAGGAAGACCACTACCAGACCCAGTATGGCCAATGCCAAAGCTATTTTAGCCAGCTTCAACGATTTCAACGACATACATTTCTGAACGGAAGCTTGATTTGTGCAAAACAAGGAAGTCCAGTAAAAAAAGCCGCCAATAACCACTGACCACACCGAATGACGTGTAGTGGGGTCCAAACTGAAACTGAAAACAGAAAATTTTATTTTAATATACTCTTAAGCTATCCAAAGGAAAGCGAAATATTGCCAGATAACTAAAAACCAAAAAAACTAAAAATTCCAAAAAAGACCTTAAGCTCGAACAATTAATTACACATATTAAGAAAGAAAAAAACGGTCGAAATAAAGAAATAATAAGCATACTCGTATAATAATATTATTAAGTATAATGTATTTCTTGAGTGGTCACTTCTTAAAAAATGTTTGATTATTTATTATTTAATATTTGGACACTCCGTTGTGTCTTCTTCAGGAAAAAAATAAATAATGATAATAAAGAATGCTGAAAGATTAGCATCAAGAAACTTAATGTTTTTTTTAATATTGTGTAATTGTTCGAGCTTAAGGTCTTTTGGAAGTTTTTGGTTTTTAATTATCTGGCAATATTTCGCTTTTCTTTGGATAGCTTCTTCTTCTTCTTCCTGTATATTTTTCTGATTAGATCATCAACAAATTAATGAAGGTTGCTTACTTGAAAAACTCCAAGCGCCCTCTATCGGAAGCATTTTGAAAAATTTCCACTGCAGAGCCGCTGTAAAAACAACCCAGAATCACAACCAGCACCAACGAAATGGCCAAAACAACAGCCTGAAATGAAAAAAAAAACAAATTATTTTTACAAGAATTAAATAAAAGAAAACTTCGTTTTAATTTAAGTTTAGCTAAACCTGTAGTTAACTTTCACTTTTCAGCATTTTTGGTAAACTGGGCTAGAAATTAGTTAAGGTCACCTTATTAGTTTCTGTTAAATCTGTGATGGCCACACAAATAGTACCAACTAAAAGCTTTTGAGTATCTGGGGGAAGAAAAGTTTAGCTACTTTGCTTAAACCATTTCTCGTAGATTAATAAATAAGGTTGTGGAGATAATGAATCTGCCACAAAAGGTGATTATAATTCTCGCGGAATGAACGAATTATAAAAAGATGGGGGTGGAGGAAATAAAAGTTGAAGGTAATTGTTTAATTTCGGTATTTTATTCCATTAATTGGATAAACAATATTACCTGGGCATAGTTGGTCACACTGGAGCTACCAGGGAGCCAAATGAATGAATATCGATCACACGTTAGAAAGCAATTAATTCAAGTAAATGGCAACGTTCAAACCATGAAATTGGGAAAACCTTGGAATTTGGAAGGATTCCAAAAGTCCCATAATCAGTGTGGCCAGCTTTTTTTACGGCCTCCGTAATTTTTACACAAACAAAATATTATGTATGTAGTACAGCAGCTCCTTATGCTGCCACCTAATAATTGCACCATGGAACACACTCTATTTGAAATTTTGTCAGATGTCTGATGATGTTTCGAGGTAACAGGCGACATGTAGGCATTTTACATTGGGAAAAATGGCATCCAAATTGTTTTTTTTTTTTTTTTCTTGGACCAAAGCTCAGGGGATAACCCCTACATATGCAGTGTATTGTACCAGAAATAGGTTGTAAGGAGGGGGAAAGAGGAAGTAGTGTCTGTGAACATTTGACATGAACTTCCAACGTTATAGCAGGCAGGAAACACGTCTATAGGCAACTTTTTTAATAGGCGAAGCGTACGGCTGAAAAACGAATTTTCTCTGTAATGCATTGTACGATTTCCCGGCGAATTGACCACAAATGGATGATCTCTGTGCGATGAATGTGTGTTACATATAAATGTGCGAGTTTCGGGAACAAGATCCCTAATCTCGTCAGAGCAAAATCCATTATAGTAACGATAGAACAAAGTAATGCACCCTGCGCTGCGTCGATGCTGCAGAGAGTCAATAGAGTTGCATACCCTACTGTCGCCGATAAGCTTCTTCGCTCTCTCCTGCACACTGTCTAGTAACCACAAAATAGAGTTTGCCCCAAACATGAGAGTTATATTCCATTTTCGGTCGGATATAGGTGGTATAAATAGTAAGGAGATCGGATGGAATGAAGTACATCTTACACCGTTTCAATAACCCGAAGCACTTGAATGCTTCTTTAGAGACATGAAATATGTGTTCCCTTCAGCGAACATCACACTGTATTTTCATTCCAAGAACATCAAGAGCATGCGATTTCTCAGTATTTATCCCATCCATGAGTAAAGATGAAGCAGCACTTGCGGTCGTTTGTTTGTGTCTTAATAAAGAACACTGGGTCTTACGAGCGTTAAAAGCGACCCGGTTTTTACGACCCCATTCGGAGATTAATAGAAGATCACTATTCAGTGAGTCATTCATTTATTTATTTATTTAGTAACTATACAGTTGCAAAGTAAATTTGCAAAGTATAGGATGCACAGCATGGGCGGGGTGACAAAGACCATAATGCCCAAGATGGTATTAACAGTACTTTTGTAGCGTAGCTGTGACTAACTATAACGACCTATGCCTTCACATAGGAAGTTTCCACGTGGTTAACAATGAATAACCTCTAAAAAACTGTAAACCAATACAGTTAGTTGAGGCAAACCGTTAACCAGTGCGAGCGAGACGCAAAACTCTCGAAGACCGAACAACAAACACAAGCCTGACCGCACTTAAGAAATAATTACGATGACGCGAGAGCTGTTCTTCAGCCCAGAGCTGCTTTACGACTGTGTGAGTCATTCATATTTTGCTTCTTAGCAACGATCTCGGATGGGCTGGGCCTATAACTGAAAGAGTACGAATGGCAAATGCTGCTGTCATCCGCGAAAGAGTGGATAGGGTGGGAAGTTTGATATACATATCGTGTGATATCTAGTTAATAAATGTTTATGCTCGTCATAAAAAGTTTTCCCATCAATGGCAAATGTTCGAAACACCATCAGCGCTGCCAGAACGAAAATTGTATCTAAATTTTAAAGATATTGAAAGCAAAATAAGATTTGAAAATATATATGTCTTTCAAATTATCTTGATCCTAATTTTTTGGCCTTTTTTTATTAAATTAAATTGAAATGTTGTTTTAAGCTTGAGGTCGGTTTGGTTTTTTATATAAAAAATATTTTAACAAATTTATTGTTCGATATTTCGTCTTCCTTCCGGAGACTTCTTTAGGAAAACAACATTTTGCATATTAAAAACATTTTAATTGTATTTCTTTCAAAATTATTTTTTTGTGATTTAGTATTCTAATAGATGTGTAAAATATTATCAAACATGCAGTTAAAGGGGCAAAGAAAATTTACTAAATGGACTTATTTTAATGTGTTAAATAAGCAGCTTTTTGTAATAATAAAAATAAAATGTGTTATAAAAAAGTCAATGGAAAGCCAAATTAAGTCCAAAGTCCTCGAAAGTTTTTAACAGATTAAAGCAAATTCAAATATTTCTCTTTAGTCTATTACAAACTCGCGAAGATTTCGAAATTAGTATTAAGCACAATTGATTTTAAAAAGACACTCTAATAAAAATGCTATTACATGTTTATGCCCGTCATAAAAAGTTTTCCCATGAATGACAAATGTTTAGCACACCAGCAGCGTTGCCAGAATGAAAATTGTATATAAATTTTGAAGATATTGCAAGCAAAATAAGATTTGAAGAAATATCTTTCAAAATTAATGGGTTGTATTCATAGTTGAAAATAAAGTATACTTCAAGACAACTAAAGTCAACTTTTCTAAGAGTCGAATCTAACTAATTTATAGACAACTTAAAGTATAGTTTTGATGTTGAAACGAAATCTAAACTTAAAACCAGCTCAACCTGTGTTTAACTCATTAACCACAGCTTCTCTGTCTCTTGGCTTTTTCACTTGCTGAATATAAATCACTGATTGACTGACTAATTGTTAATATGTGTATATGTTCAAACTTACTATTTCTACTTTCTCTATTTTCCACAATTTTTCGCATATCAACTTATAAAATATTAAAAAATAAACATAATTTTTTTCTATGTTCTTAAAGAAATTTTAACAAAAGAAAAGCAGCTGTTCAAGGCTATCACTTTCTAATGATTGATTGGAAATTGTGAGTAAACAAAACCTATTTAAAGCAAGTTCAACTTAAAGTATACTTTTTTTTGAACAATGAATACAAAACACATATCATATTTCTTAAAGATTCATTTTAGCAAGAGCTGAATTTAATGCTTGATTATGAATACAGCCCAATTTTTTTGAAATTTAGTATTCTAATAGATGTGTGAATGAAGTATTTTCAAGCATGCAATTAAAGATGCAAAGAAAATTTGCTGAATTGACTTCTTGCTTTAAATGAAAAAAAAAAATCAATAAAAAGCCATATTAAAATTTTTTCTAAAATTCAGTTTTTTTTTTTTTTTGGAAACTGAAAATTTTTCGACAGCATTTCTGGTACCGCTGCACTGCACCAGTAAAAGCCGAAAATCCGACGTTCAAACATGGCCATAGGCGTACGACTCAAAGTGTAAAACCTGCTCAAGTATAAATGGCAAAGTGATCATATACCCGTATGTGTGTATGTCTGCACTGTGTTGCTAACAGGATTCATTAATCGATCTCTAATTGACAATACTAACAGTCCAAAAACATGTATGAGTGCACAAATTTGTTTTTATTAATTTGTTTTATGGAGGTTCTAAAACAAACTGGGAGTTACTGGATACTGATAGATTTCACGAGGCAGCCGAACAAACAAACCGCTGTTATAAAAAGATGTTTGCATTAAAACAATCCGTTTAGTTTGAATGTGTCTATGATTAAGTAAACAATGATTTTTGAGACAAAGTGCGATCATTGTGTCCGTAAAGTCAAAAGTGTTGATTTAATAAATAAACAATTAAGAGACTTAATAATAAAAGTGAAAGTAAGGGATACATCTGTTCACAAATAATTGATTCTAAAGTGAATAATGCAGCAGAACTTTGACACAACTTTTCCAGTTACCGTCCTTTGACAATCAAAGCTCAAATCTTGGCATTTACATGGTGAACATCGCTTTTGAGGGGCTTTCGTATTGTCATTCTTCTACTGAGCGGATAGTTTTTAAGCAGCTGCGTGAATGAACGCCATAAAGGCAAAATGAGCCAACGCCACCAAATATAGGGTGTTTTTTTAAGCCCGATAGAACTTGAAATTGTAAAAAATAACACAAAAAATTATATTGTAATCAAAATTTTTTTTTTATTCGAAAGATCAATACGTGACATTAACATTTGAAAATGATTTCGGGCATATGGGCACCGCGGCTGTTCTTGACGAAGCGCATTCTGGACGTCCAATTTTGGGCCATTTTTTCGAGCACTGCTGGCCGTATGTCACGAACAACACGAACAATGCTGGCCTCCAAGGCGTCAATTGTTGCTGGTTTATCAGCATAAACCAGTGACTTCACGTAGCCCCACAGGAAATAATCGAGAGGTGTCAAATCGCACGACCTTGGAGGCCAATTGACAGGTCCATTTCTCGAAATCAACTTATCGCCAAATTTTGATTTCAGTAAGTCGATGGTTGCGTTCGCCGTATGGCACGTAGCGCCATCCTGTTGAAACCACATCTCCTCCGGATCAATGTCATCCATATTTTCAAACAAAAAATCATTGATCATGGTGCGGTAACGATCTCCATTGACCGTAACGCGAGCTCCGGCCTCATTTTTGAAGAAATAAGGTCCGATGATGCCACCAGCATGAAAACCGCACCAAACAGTGCATTTTTCTGGTTGTAATGGAGTCTGTAGGGTCTCTTGTGGATTGGTCTCACTCCATATGCGGCAATTTTGCTTATTAACAAACCCGTTAAGCCAAAAATGCGCCTCATCGCTGAATCGTCTATAAGTTGCGCGAATCGACGACTGATTTCCAAAGTAAATTTGGATAATTTCGTAGCGTTGTTCAAGCGTGAGTCTATTCATGATGATTTGTCAGAGTATACTGAAACAAATAAAAATAATGTTTCATCAAAATTTAATTTTTTGTGTTACTTTTTACAATTTAAAGTTCTATCTAGCTTAAAAAAATGACAAAAATTAGTCACAAAATTGCACAAAAATTGTAACGTGGAACGCTTTTCGTCTAGTTCGGATTGTTTCGGTATTCAGGCGGACCACTCACTCCTAAAAAGTTCTGCCATTTTAATAATTGCAACAAAATTTCACAAACGACTGTTATTACTTATCTACCACACTGTCAAAATCGTGTTTTTCAACTGAATGGCGTTGACGCCATCCTATTATGTTTTGCTACAATTTGCACGCACATGTCAAATTTTGACAGCCAGACAAGACTAGACGCGGCAGTTACTGCTGTAATTGACTTAATCAGGTATATGATGGAAAATGATAGTTTTCAGCAATAAAACCGATATAGGTGAGAGGAATTTTATTTGATTTCAGATTCCATTTTCATTTCTTTTCAAATTATTTCTTCTGAATAATGCGAAAAAACCCCACGCTGTGTTAAATCAAATTTTGTTGCCCTATTTGTGGTTGTAAAATATGTTTTCTATCAGCCATGTTCCGAGAAACGCACGATCTAAAACCACAAAGCGTTCTGAAAAACGCTTAATTGAATTTTTGATGTTCTAAAACGCGCGTTTTACAGGTGTTTCGGAATTTTTAACGAAAAAATTCAACATGTGATTTACATACGTACATATGTATGTTTGTGGTTGTTATATAAAACGAACATTTTTTAATGGGGTTTTTTAATTATTCATAAGTATAATGTGCTGTTCATAGAACACAGACGAGCACTGGTCTAAAAAATTTTATATGGAAATCACTTCAAAAAATGAGTAATTTTCATACAAATTTTCTAGGCGAGTTGCTCGTTTGTGTTCTATGAACAGCACATAAGTATATACAATTTTGAGCAAAATTTTCCTGAAGAAGACACACAATGGAGTGTTGAAATATAGAATCAAATAAACGACAATTTATATAAGTGACATCTAGCTCAAACACTAATTTAATTGAAAATATGTAAAATTTGTTCAACTTTTGATTGAAATAAAAAGAAAACATATAAAATGATAATTGTGAATAATTTTATTTCCTTTTGCAAGTTCAGTTTTAGCAAATTCAATCAGTTCACTTCAATATACACATGCGAGTTGATATGAGTTTGCAAGCACACCTGTTTGGCGGTTTCAAATCGAAAAACCATGCTTGTTGCATTATACGATTATCAGAACAGCTATTCGGCGTTTTCAAATCGAAAACGCTAAATTTAAGCGATTTGCGTTTCCCAGAACATGCCTGTATACAGGGCTGGGCAAAATACCCACCTACTGTATTTAGAATTTAAGATACAAAATACTTCCCAGCTGCGTATTTCAAATACAAGATACAAAATACTTTCAAGTTGTGTATTTCAAAGACAAAATACAACTAAAGGCTATGTTACACTATCATACACGATCGTGCGATCTACAAAATAAAGCATGTGTGCTGAAAAAGTACTAAAAATTCAACCGTGCGACAGAGTTTTTGGCAAATTTTGCGATTTGAAAAATTTTATGAAACTTTTTAAAACATTATGGTTTTCGTGCGATCAGTGTTGTATATATTGTGAAAAATATGAAAATATTGTTGGTGCCTCGAGGAAAAAATTTAAGTAATGTAAAATTATTATTTTGAAACGATTTTTTCAAGTCGGCCAGACTTTTGAAACAGTATCCTGTGAATGAATCGTACTATCGTGTAGGATAGTGAATCAGGGCCTTAAAAGATATAAATACATTTTTTTATTTCCATAGATTATAGATACATATTTTATTTTTGTTGTATTTAAGTCGTGTATAGTCACCTAAAACTTAAAAGGACGTAACTGGCAAAATATTTAAAGCCTATTAAAATTTTCGGTAAAACAAGTATTTCCTTTAATAAGAAACAAGATATTTTAATGACTCACCCGACAAACAACCTCTTGTTGGGGAGCGAATAAAACCTACAGGTCCTGAAGAAGCTCTACAAATTATTATATTTGCAGTCGTTCTAATCTGGTTCTCACAGACAGTTAGGTAGACAAAAGTTTTTCGTTGGAAAAGCGTTGGAAAACTGGGGTTGAATATGTACAAATTCATATTGATATCACCTGATTAGTGTAAAATCAATTCGCTCTGGACAAAACAATTGAAAACTGAATTGCAGTTTTGCAAAATGATAAACATTTTAATGGTCGTAGTTTCTAGCAATTTTAGCTTTTGTATGAAATAACTTATTTTGAATTTACTATAATAAATAAATGTATTTTTGAGCCACATATATTTTAGATACAAAATACTTTTAAATTATGTATTTGAAATACTAAATACTTTCAGGTCGTGTATTTGAAATACAGATGCAAAATACGTGTTTGTATTTCAAATACGTATTTCAGTTACAAGTATTTCAAATACTGCCCAGCCCTGCCTGTATTATATCATAAAAAATATATATGAAACTGGCTTTTTATGTTTTTTAGCTGTCTATATATTGACATTTCATACACTGAAAGAAAGATGCTTCGTTATGGAACTGAAACAAATTCGTTCACAATTTTTTCGTTAATACCATGAAAGATTTCATTTCGGTTATTATTTTTCTATAAATTTTGTTATATTGTCTAACGCCAAAAATTCATTCACCCTTCACCTCCTATGTACATCGTGTTAAGCGAGGGATAGCTGTAAGATATTGGTACCTGAAAAGAATCGGCTATAACGACAGCTTTCATGCCTCCTTGTGATGAATAGAAAACACAAACGACATAAATTAAAATCACAGCGATTGTTGTGTTCAAACCCGTCGCCTTAGAGAGGGCAATGGCGGGTGCTAAAACTGCCACAGCTGTATAGAAACACATCTAGGAAGCAAAAAATATGAAATCAGTTCACTCATCTTTGAATAATATTTCCAAGTCCGAACTTACTTGTATAACATATAGTATAGCGCCAAGTATACGAATTTCTTTGCCGAAACGTATACCCAAATACTCATAACAACTGGTCAACTCCATTTTGAAATAAATTGGATAAAATACTTTCACTGCCACAGGAATAACAAAGACCATGGGGATCACTAAAGGCGAGAGGAATTAAATTGGATTTAGTTTTCTATTGCGGATGAAAGACCAAAAAATGAATAAATATTTTACCTATTAAAACGAATTGTGTGCCCTGAAAATACATTTCGGAGGGATTTCCCAACAATTCAATGGCCGTTATAAAGCTTGTGGTCAAACTGAGTGTCACCGGCAGTATGGCCATTTCCGAACCCAGTAAGAATTCATTTGAAGAGCTGCCAGATTTCTTAAAGAATCCATAAAATACACCTATGCCCAAAGAAATGACTAACATGGCCAAAAGCACAGCATAATCGTATAGGGAAAATATTGCTTTATGCGAGGGGTTACTGCACTCTTCCAAAGGCTGCTCTGTGCGGGAGTCTTGGTATGATTTCAACAGTATGGAGGCCGCCGTTTTAAAATTTGAATTTTCAGCGTAACTATCTTCTCCATGTACTATTAAATATTTTGGCATTATTTGAGGCGGATCGGTAGTCGTTTCATATGTTTTAGGCCCACCTTTAGCTGGCAAGGCCCAACCGCTGGCACTATGGGCCAAAGCACATAAAAATAATAATTTCAATATGGCCACCATGACTGCAGACATTTTCCTATTAAGCAATTTTTTCTTCAAAGTTAATTAAAAATTAATACTTCTTCTTCTGGCGTTCTGACTTAATTTGTTAATTTTATATACGAGTACGCTTTAAGTTTTAGACAAATTTTGCGCGTGGGGCGAATAATTTACATTTCCGTTAAACCTTTCTTCTGAATAAGAAAGTTCCAGTTCAAACCAATAGTTCAACAAGCTGCAAAGAGAAAATAAATTAAAAATTATTATTATTTGTTTGTTAAATTCTTAATTAATTGTTTGTGTACATTTTACTTTATGTTTTAAGATCTTAAGGATGTCTTCTTAGCTGTTTATTAATGATGTTTTTTCTGCTTAATTGATGTCTCATTAATTAATTAAAAAATAAATGTTTGTTTGTAGTTTTTTCTTCCCGTTTAACAGCTTTTATTTACAACAATTTATTAAAGGCACAAGCTATTTCACTAAATGATCAAGTTCAATAATATTTCCTAAATTGTTTTTTCTCTTCTTTTTTTATGTAAGTCAACGATCTTCAATTACGAGTAATTAATAATTGTCATTGAGGAAGAATTAAGCAATGAGTTCAAAACGAATATTATTGCGGCTTATTATGATTCTCGAAACTATCGAGAGTTTGTAATAGATTAAAGGAAATTCGAATATTAACTTGCGAAGATGCCATGAATGGTAAAAATGTGTAAATCCATAATATAGAAAAATCTTTCACATAATACATCATTCGGATGACAAACATTTGATAAATATAAATTTCATTTCTTGAAAGTGATTTTGGATAAATAAAACTCGAAAAAAAACGTTTTCAGTATAATCATAATTTGTTTTCCTTACCCATGCCATAGACTATGCGACCGTTGCTACAACACGTTGGCTTGCCGAGTTGTGTGTTTTGCGCACAAACTGTGCGACATTAACTCAGAATTTCATTTCTTAAAAAATTCTGTTGAGTAAAGATCACCGCAAATGCAACGATTGAATATAAATGGAAATAAAGTTGTACAACATGCTCCTAAATTTTACAACCCGTCGATACAACTACCCAAAAAATCAAAACTTTTTAATCTTTCTTACAACCGAGACCCAACTTCATATGACGACCCCACACACTTTACAATCTAATAACCAACATCGTCATGTTGTACAACTAGTTGCATAGTCTGTGGTTTGCTTTAGTAGCTATTTCATTTAGGTCCTGTTGAACGAAAACAAAAACAATTTAAAGAACACAAAACTTAAATAAATTTTGGGCAGCCGTATCTGCAATATACCCCTATGTACTGCGTCACAATCTGACTGATTGCTATAAGCGCACAACTGTTTTACTGCCTTCTATATAGTTTACCAATTAATTTTTAATTCTATATTGCTCTTAACTTTTCTAAGCAACAATTGTTTCATTTAACAGGAAATAGACTCTAATGATAAACGGTTTTGAGGTAGCTCCCAAGACAGAGGTAAAATATCTGGAAATACTCCTAGACAGAAAACTCACATGGAAACCGCACCTTGAATCGATTATAAGAAAGGCAACAATAAGTCTCTGGACTACTAAAAAAACAACTGGGTAGAACCAGGGGCCTAAGCCCTAAGATGACATACTGGTTACATACTCAAATGGTAAGACCCACTTTCTATACGGGGCTCTAGTATGGTGGGAAAAAAAAAACAAACAAGTAACAGCCATATCAAGACTTCGCAAGGTTTGGAGACTTGCATGCCTTTGTGTAACAAGGGCGATGAAAACCGCCTAAAACTACAGGCATGGAAGAGCTCTTGAGCCTAACACCGCCTAACGTGGTTGTTCAAAAAGAGGCGATCACTCAAGCGTACTCAATCTACCAAAGGGAAAAGCTATAGGCAGGAAGGATATCAGAGACGTAATCGACATGTCTCAAATAAGTGACCTTATAGATCTGACTGACACAACTGCGACGAAGAACGAACCTCGCCCAACTCGACGAATTCGCCGGCAAATATTCGTTGTTGAACATTGTTTACATTCCGTGCAAAGAAAAAAAATGAATATAAACACTAAGGTGGCCATATTAAAGTAAACCTATATAAATCCCAACCGAAAGAGGAATTTTTGAACAAATTATCTCATATAATTTAATTATAACAAAATTAATATAAATATAAAAAGTATGATTTCGTGAAAAATATTTTTTTTTATATCACAAACCTGGCCACCTGATACTGTTTTGTTCGCCGTTCGCTGGCGAAACAATTAGGAATAAATATATTTCAATTTTCGCTGAGTATGACGAATTTCGACCAACGCCATGATTGTGTGCATTTTCATATACACCAATGTGTTTTATTTTTGGTGACGAATATTCGCGACCAAATACTCGTCGTGTGCCCAGCATAACTCCTTTATTAAGAAGTTTGGGATCATCTTCCAAACAAGGGAAGAATGGGTCACGGAGCCAAGGTGATTGCGGGATGAATCAGAAAAGTGGTACACGGATAGACCCAAAAAGCTCCAAGGGGGTGGGGCGGGTATAATTCCAAAACGCAATAAGGGAAGTGGTGGAAATACTCTCCGACACAAAGGAGTGCTTATTAAAATACTCTCTGATAGCCAATCAGTACTAAAGGCCCTGAGCAGTTGTGTCTTCAGGTCCAGGTTAGTACGGGAATGTCACAACAGACTAAATGAACTGGCAAGCCAGAACCAGGTTACCCCCATCTGGGTACCAAGACATGAGGGGCCCTATGGCAATAAGATGGCTGACATCTACGCCAAAAAAGGAGCAGAGGGGACTTTTATTGGCCCCATTCCAACAATTGGTTTCAAAAAGAACCTCCTTAATGAGGAGATGAAGAAATGGGTAGAGAGAAAAAGTTTTAAATTTATTAAAATATATTATGTGTGCGTACAAATTTAACCCCTTAAACAGTTCAATTATCAAATAAACAAGAAGTACCAAAACAGGGGTTTTGTGCCACTCTTCCATTCACAATAACATATACATTCGTGTAAGAACATAAGGAAGTTCTATCTTCTACAGGATGAGACGTTACGGTTACATTTCATTACAGTCAGATAAGCATTTTCATGATTGTTCGTATAACAAAACGATCCGCCGTTTCAACTACATTTACGTTCGGCTAAGTGGACCATAGAGCACCTGTACAGGCTGGGTATTTCCAACACAGACATCTGTAGATTCTGCGGTGAGGAAGAGGAGACAATGAAGCACTTGATCACCCATTCTGGATACAGAAGATACAGGCCGCTACAAGCGCAGACGTTAAGTGAGGAGGACTTACTATCTCTCTCAATGAAGGAGCTAGTTCAGTTTCTTGACGTACTTAACCCGCAATGATAAAACGGGACGCACAATAGAGCAACAATGGTCACAGTGCAAGTGGCCGACACATCGTTCGCATAGAAAAAAGATAGACGAACCCAAATCTATTTTTTTTCGCTTAGATTGCGAACGCAAACATGCTGTCGAGATTGGTAAACTGGCTGTTTCATTTGCATACAATTGCAAGAAATTTTTGCAGTAAAAATTTATTAGTACTCAATAAAAGAACTGTCACTTTACTCTCTTTTTTGTGTTCTCATTTACCGCAACTTCGGTAAACGAACAGCATTCAGTAAAATGCAGTGAAACACAGTTAAATTTTTTACAAATTAATGGGTAAACGAACGGACATTATGTATACCTTCGTTGTCTATGAATCAGTTAGAGTCTGCTCTTAAAAAGTTCTCAAAGTATACTTTAGTTGTCTTAAACTATACTTTATATTTGACCATAAATAAAGCGCAATAATTAAAGCAGTCTCCATCCCTTTTTTCAGTTATCGTACAACAGCAACAACAACCTGCATTTATTCAGTGACGTGGCACATTGTCAACTTGAAAAAACTATTTATGAAATATATCGATTGAAAAGAAATAAAACGCAAATTCCCAAACAACAACAAGAAACTCAAGTATGTAACTTGAAAGCAAATATATCCGGTTTATAGCGGTAACTGCCAGACATTCTGGCACGAGCCAGTTTGAAAGCAGTAAGACACTTGTACTCCAGAAAGATAAAATCGAATCTCATCGTCAGTCAGACACCCAGCCAGTTTGTTATACAATTATTAAGTTGTTGTACAACATGAGAAAAATTCTCACAGCAACAACACGTCCATGTAAATTTCATTCATTTGTTACTGCAAACAAACACATACTCTCGCACCACCACTTACGAGTAGTGCTGCCACAACGGACGCCAAGAAAGCTGTAATACTGGCATCTTCATTATTATGATTGCGCGTGAGTTGTAGTCGATTATTACGTTCGATTATAACGTTTACGATTACATTTGAATCAGAAACACGTAATTATTATTTAACTCGCACACATGTAGTTACCTAATAATCGTAGGCAGCAGCTGAATCGGTGATCGTAGTTGAAGCATTTTTACTTAATTGTACTTTCCAGGGATCGTAACAGTTATGAGCTCTAATTTAAAAGTTACATAATGAACACAAATTGCTTATGAACTAATAGTAGTAGGTTGTCACTTTTAAGCAGCATAGTCATAATTTTTCTTACAAGATTTGCAAATTTGGAATGACATGGATATGGTTTATAAAATAATTTATAGTTGTGAAAAAAATTATGATAGTGGAAAAAGTTTCAAATGCTTTTAACAATCGAAGTTTGACAGCACGTAAAAATGTGAAATTGGTTTCAAAACAAATGTTTTCTTTTTTGCATTAACCACATACAAGACAGCAGGCTACCGACTACATCCTGTCAAAAATTGAAAACAGAGTACAACAAAGATGCTAAAAGTCACTTTTGCCAAAGGCTAATATCAGATTGTGTACTAATTTTTAGATGTAAAACAACAAAAAAATAACATGCTTCAAGTGAAATTTGCACAAAAAAATTTTATATAATAGTTTTTTTTTTATAATAACCAATATTTGTTGCCTTAAAGGCCTTGTTACACGATTCTACCAAATCTACTAAATAGCACATGTGTGCTGAAAAAGTACTAAAAATGCAACTGTGTGACAAAGTTTTGACAAATCGTGCGATTTGAAAAATTTTAAGAAAATTTTCATAAAATTATGATTTTTATGCGATCAGTGAGGTATATATTCTGAAAATTATAAGAATATTATTGGCGCATCGAGAAAAAATTTAAATAATGTAAAATTATTATGGTAATAAAAGTTTTTTAACATTTTATTGTATATATGTATAAATTATTGCAATCATACTTTTACAACAGTGTGGCCTACAACGCCATTTTAAAGTGTAGGATAGTGAAGCAGGGCCTTAATTACGAAGCGATTCGTTGGATATCAAGGAAAATAAATGTGACATTTATTTTCCTTGATATCCAACGAATTTTTAGAACGAGAAAAAACTAAGCGCGGAGAGTATAAACTATTGGAATGCACAGGGTTTTTAATCTTATCAGTTATCGCTGTTTTGTCACGTTTCATCTGTGCTCTACTTTGTGGTTCACAGTATAACCCGTATATTTACTCATCGCTTATATGCCTTTTTGGTTTATTCACCCCTTATGTTCTATCCCTGTTTAGTTTTCACTTATTTTCATGCAAAAATGTACGGTTAATTAACTTTCTTTTAATTGCCTAATTTGTGTAATTACCCAAAATATTGTATCCCAAATCCAAAACTCCCTAAAAATACCCTCATTTATTTAGCCAACACTGCCTACCAATTCAATCAATTCTGTTGACAAATTTGTCACTTGTTAAACATAGAGTAAATTTTTGTGAATCCAGCTAATTTGTTTTTAATGTTCTGATACGCTTTTATTATATACATACTTGCATGTACTCCTGTTATTACTTTCTATATAGTATGTACATACTTATATATACGTACGTATAATTTTTGTGATATGAATGTGTTATTTTGGTTTCGTTGCCTCAAATCAATTAAAATTAATATCAAATTTTTCAGCATGAGACTGGATTTTTTCTTTATTTTATATGTTATGAAATATACAAAACAAAGAGTTTAGCTTTGTTTCATTTTTCCTTAAACTTCGACTTTACAGCGCAATCTAAATTATGGCGTAAAGTGCAACGTAGTTTAACGCTTTGATTTTACGCTGTTTACTACAATTTAAAATATATGTAAAAATATGAAAATCACGAAATGTAATCAAGTGGCAGCTTTGGGAGAGAATAAGCAGCTGTTACTGCTTTTTTTTTACTTTTTTTTTTATATTAAATAAATTTTTTGTTATTTTTTATCTTATCTTTTGTTTTTATTGTTGTTGGTAAGTATTTTATTATAATTATTACTACCATTGTACATATTTATTATATTATTCATATAAATACTTCAGGTAAAAATGCTGGACGACGACAAGCAGAAGATCGAAAATACAGATCAGCTGTTTATTATGCTGCTGCCGTGTCTAAATTTCTATTGTAATACTATTTTTATAGATAAAGAAAAGTAATAACAGATTGCGTCAAGGTGCAATAACATCGACAAGGTCACAGCGCGGGAACAAAATTACAATCATACAACAAAAACAGGCGTGTAGTAAGCGTGATTGTTAAAAATATTTGTAACTTTTTTCACAATTATAAAATCTGAAATTACCTTTTCACAATTATAAATTATATTTATTTGCATTATTTTTAAGTTCACAAAATAAGTTTTAAATGTTTAATTCACAATGAAGCACTAAATTCACTTTCAAAAATGTAAACAATACATTTGACGTAAATGGCTTACAATATTGCCAGCAGCAAAAAACTGTCACATGCCGTAGCGCTGCCACCTTGTAGACGTTAATACACCTTGAACTGTGTTATATAATTACCTAAGTATTGTATTTCTTATAACAATAAACACAACGTTGTATTTGAATCTCTTGCAAAAAGAAACTTACACACTCGAACCCTGCTTCTAGTAGTTAGTTTTCGCTTGTTTTGTTTTGAAAATACTTTTTAACTTGGCCCTTAGCCTGAACATATTTATCATGCTGCTGTTTTGACGAACACGCAATTAAAGCGACAATCGTTTGCTTGGCACACATTAATTAAAAGAACGCGTAGCAATTAAACCGCGACCAAAGAGATGTTTATTTGTTCGCGTGATTACATTTTACGCTTAAGATCACAGAAGATCAATCACTAAAAATTGTTTTCAAAAATTGGTTAAGATCATAGATTTGTTTAAATGGAACATTTTATGATTTGAACAGGAAAAAAACTGAAAATTTGTAAATACAACTGATATTTTTATTGTAAGTTCAAGTTAGTATGCGCTTTTTTTATTTTTGTCATAAGATATTTCTTTTATTGCTACATATGCGCACCAAGAGGCCTGGAGTTTAATTTTAAGCTTTCGATTTTACGGGGTAGTGTGAATATGTAACTAGAAAAACTATCTATACATTTCATAGGTGCTAACTTAAACATCACTAGATTTGCAAAGCGTTTGAAAAATATTACCATTTGTTAAAAATTCGCCACGCCCAACACAGTTGCAGGAAGTTGCCATACAACTGTCACAGTCATGTGCTCTGCGACACCAATTTGTTATATGACTATTTCCTTACATACTCTTTAAGATATATTGATTAATATTAGCATGAATGTGTAGCTAGAAAAGCTACGTATACATTTCATAGGTGCTAACTTAAACATCAGTGAATTTGCAAAGCGTTTGAAAAAGATTACCATTCCTTAAAAGTTCCCCACGCCCAACACAGCTGCAGGAAGTTGCCATACAACTGTCACAGTCATGTGCTCTGCGACACCAATTTGTTATATTACTATTTCCTAACATACTCTTTAAGATATATTGATTAATATTAGCATGAATGTGTAGCTAGAAAAGCTACGTATACATTTCATAGGTGCTAACTTAAACATCAGTGAATTTGCAAAGCGTTTGAAAAAGATTACCATTCCTTAAAAGTTCCCCACGCCCAACACAGCTGCAGGAAGTTGACATACAACTGTCACAGTCATGTGCTCTGCGACACCAATTTGTTATATTACTATTTCCTTACATACTCTTTAAGATATATTGATTAATATTAGCATGAATGTGTAGCTAGAAAAGCTACGTATACATTTCATAGGTGCTAACTTAAACATCAGTGAATTTGCAAAGCGTTTGAAAAAGATTACCATTCCTTAAAAGTTCCCCACGCCCAACACAGCTGCAGGAAGTTGACATACAACTGTCACAGTCATGTGCTCTGCGACACCAATTTGTTATATTACTATTTCCTTACATGCTCTTTAAGATATATTGATTAATATTAGCATGAATGTGTAGCTAGAAAAGCTACGTATACATTTCATAGGTGCTAACTTAAACATCAGTGAATTTGCAAAGCGTTTGAAAAAGATTACCATTCCTTAAAAGTTCCCCACGCCCAACACAGCTGCAGGAAGTTGCCATACAACTGTCACAGTCATGTGCTCTGCGACGCCAATTTGTTATATAACTATTTCTTTGCATACACTTTAATTTACATTGATTAATATTTTTATTGTTGTTGATTGTTCTGTATGAGAATGCTTTTGTCTATTCTTTTTATTTTTTATTTTTTTGCTCGCAAGATGTTTATAATAAAAACACAAGTGGTGGAAGGAATTTCTCAAAAGCGTGCTGGTCAAAATAAGTGATTTAATAAAAAAGAGTGCAACATTTTTTAATAGTTAAAGAAGTAAATATGTTTTAATTATTAGCAGATTTCTTTAAAATTTTATAATTATTAATGCGCTGTTAAAAAAAGTACAGGGTACCCTAAATTCAGGTAAAATTAAATTTGGAAATCGATATAGGAAGACGATCCGAAACTTTTTGTGGCGAAAAATTTATGATGTACCGTGCAACCTAAATTAGGGCGTAAAACGCAACGTAATTTACCGTTTTTATTTTACGCTGTACTAACCTAGTGTCTACAACTGCGATTAACTCTGAGATAATATCTGACAAAACGTTGGCAGAATGAGAGAACGAATTTCTTTATGTCCATTTTAATGTCTAACAAGGACTACACGTATTTTTGTTAATCTTATAAGAATTCATAAATCAATGAAAGCCGAGAAGAAAACACATCTTTGCGATGAATAAAATCTTATATGAATTTTGTAAATGCACACATTTTGTACGAAAATAAACACTTATAGTATATATTTAATGCATAAAAGTAAATTATTTTCTATTTAAAATGGTTTATTAAAAGATATTTTGCAAAATTAATAAACGCTAAAATTGCAATGGCGTCTTTTTGTAAACAAACACACACACAATCGCTTTTTTGACAGCTCTTATTATAAGATCGTTGCCATAAGATTTCTCATAAGAACGCTCTCATAAAAATTATTATAAGACTGCGATAACACTGATTTTAAGTCTACACGTAACAGAATTCTCTCTGCGATTGAATTTGACGTTCTCATCTCAGATATTATCGCAGGTGCCATGTACAGTATTACTCACTAACCTTGTTTAATAAAAATCACTAAATAGAAATTATAAAAAGTGGTAAAGTCGCTAAATTAGTCTAAAAGCACCTAATCTGTGGTTACTATTTGCCGCAAAAAAATATGTAACATTTGTTTGGGAGCGAACTTTAGTTGAGACAGTCTATAACACTGGTTTACAGCCAAAAAAATATCAAGAACGCCGCATGCCTAGATAAGTTAATTGGGACCTCCTGAACACAAAAAAACGCTGTAATTTTTTTTTCTAGTTTAAATTTTTTTAATTTACATCAAATATAGTGTGTGAGCAATTATCGTTCCACAAAATTCTTAATAAAAACTTTATTTTTCATCCGTTTTTTTTTTCAAATTAAAATAAACTATTGGTTAATAAAATAAAACTTTCCAGATCTTTACTATAACATAAAAAACAAAATAAAAATTAATAAATTTGAAACAAACGTAAAAAATATTTATAACTCAGCCATTTCTTGTCATACAGACATTTGAATCATATCGACGGAAAATGCATTCAATTACCTTTCCAACGATATGTCTGATATCTTCATATTTTTGGTCAGGCTCCACAAGAGTTTGAGTGGAACCATACACCAAAAAACACAGGTATAAGTACCGTTATCTAAAAAACGATACTTAAAAGAAAAAAATTATAGTGTTTTTCATGTTCTGGAGGTCCCAATTTACTTATCTAAGCATGTGCGATTCTGGGTATTTTTCCAAATTAAAAATTTGTAAATTTGGTGTTTACATCAAAGCGAGATCTGCTCATTCGAGATTTCAAGCCAAATCTAGTAGACTTTGGGAAGATTTCCCATACAAAATGAAATCCACTTTATAAGTAGATTTCAATGAAATCTCCGGAAATCTATTCAATACCAAGCGTTGCAACTGTGATTTTGTTCAAAAAGTACTTAAAAATAATACGCTGCAACAAAAAAATATACATTTTAATATGGGGTATTCAGTATCTGATTAATAGCATGTTCACACGAAGGCTTATTTTCGAGGTTCGCGCTCTCATTCGTGGTTCGCGGCCCAATCTTGATTGAACCAACATGATTCGCCATACAAAATTATAGGGTGTTTTTTTAAGCTAGATAGAACTTTAAATTGTAAAAAGTAACACAAAAAATTAAATTTTGATGAAACATTTTTTTTTTATTTGTTTCAGTATACTCTGACAAATCATCATGAATAGACTCACGCTTGAACAACGCTACGAAATTATCCAAATTTACTTTGAAAATCAGACCCGTTGTTTTATCGCAAAATTGTGTTCAGCGATGAGGCGCATTTTTGGCTTAACGGGTTTGTTAATAAGCAAAATTGCCGCATATGGAGTGAGACCAATCCACAAGAGACCCTACAGACTCCATTACATCCAGAAAAATGCACTGTTTGTGCGGTTTTCATGCTGGTGGCATCATCGGACCTTATTTCTTCAAAAATGAGGCCGGAGCTCGCGTTACGGTCAATGGAGATCGTTACCGCACCATGATCAATGATTTTTTGTTTGAAAATATGGATGACATTGATCCGGAGGAGATGTGGTTTCAACAGGATGGCGCTACGTGCCATACGGCGAACGCAACCATCGACTTACTGAAATCAAAATTTGGCGATAAGTTGATTTCGAGAAATGGACCTGTCAATTGGCCTCCAAGGTCGTGCGATTTGACACCTCTCGATTATTTCCTGTGGGGCTACGTGAAGTCACTGGTTTATGCTGATAAACCAGCAACAATTGACGCCTTGGAGGCCAGCATTGTTCGTGTTGTTCGTGACATACGGCCAGCAGTGCTCGAAAAAGTGGCCCAAAATTGGACGTCCAGAATGCGCTTCGTCAAGAACAGCCGCGGTGCCCATATGCCCGAAATCATTTTCAAATGTTAATGTAACGTATTGATCTTTCCAATAAAAAAAATTTTGATTACAATTTAATTTTTTGTGTTATTTTTTACAATTTCAAGTTCTATCGGGCTTAAAAAAACACCCTATATATGAGCGAACCAACTTGGTTCATTTTGAATCTTGTTGCGAACCAAGCAAATCCTACTGTCATCTCCAAATTTGATAATAAATTATCGCTAGTTTATCTGAACTAGCTGGAAAAAAATCCAAACAAAGTAAAAACAGATAATTAATGCGTGTAAAATGAAAATAAACACATTGAAAATGTAAAAATTTGATACTTAAATAAAGATTTAAATAAAAATTGAAAAAAGAATTAGTGAAACGTTTGCACAAAATATGTAAACATCAGTGTGAAGCAAAAAACAACCGTCTGAACACCTAGTTTCGCAAGCGTGGTTCAGAGAGCGAACCAAGTGTTTCATATTACCGTCTGAACATAGTATAACAAAAATATACACTTTAATGTAATGCACTCATTCTCTGATAAAATTGTTTTGTCACACCCAAGACGAATTTATACAGGTGAACGCAAGCGGGAAGACGAATTCAGTACTCTGTATTTTGTTATTGTCAAACATATCGTGAATGTCAAAATCTAAATTCGCTTAAGATTGTTCAGCTGGGAAAAAATTTTATATACACGTTAAATATAAACTTTTATAATTGCTTGTAATTAAAATCACAGATTATATTAGTTTTTCACTTTCAAATTCACACAAATTTCTTCAAATTACACTAAATCATACAAAAAAACCTTTAGATTAAAATGGCGCGAAAATGTTTGTAAGCAAAAGAAAAAAAAATTGACAGTCTCGTTGGAAAAAACGCGAGAAGCAAAAAATAATCACCTGAGCTGTCAAGCACAAATTTGACAGTCTCGTTGGAAAAAACGCGAGAAGCAAAAAATAATCACCCGAGCTGTCAAGCACACCTAGTAATGAATTCGCCTTGGTTACACCCGCATACATAAATTATTTTTGAAATCTTGCTAGATGTCCAAAAATGGTGATGTAAACGATATAGATTTCGTTTTAAATCTACTAGATTTTGATTTAGTGTAATTGAAGTATTACGCTTTGTCAAAACTTTCCAATTGCAAAGCGTTGACGTTGCGCTATTTGGGTTGGTCTTATACATTTTATACGTGCATGAGGATTTTTGACAGATAAATTATGCTTGACGCGCTAATTTAGGTTGCGCTGTTAGACGTAGGGGATATGTGGTTTCAACAAAATGATGCCGCTTATCATACAAATGTTACTCATTTTTTGCGGCCATTAGAAATCACAGTTTAAATGATTTCAGACTAATTTAGCGATTTTAATACTTCTTATTATTTTTATTTAGTGATTTTTATCAAACCAGGCTACTGGCAACACTGGTCATGGCACAACGTTAATGCTCATATATAAGTTATATATCGCATGATCATGTAGGATAGTGTATCAGGGCCTTAAATGGTAAAATCTCGTTATAAAAACGTCGAAGTCTAAACGTATTTACAAGCGCATTTGTAAAGCTTTTATACAACAAAGTACACGTGCAAAAGCCTCTATACAACGAAGTAAATAAAATTATAGCCAGGTGGTGAAAAGAACGAATTCTTAATGTGTGTGCAAATGCATTCTCATATCAAATAGAATTTGAATAAAGAAAACTATAGTTATAACGATTTTTTTTCGTTTTTTTTTCAAATTTCATTATATCAATGCTTTGCTGACTATATTTATAGCGAAACAATGTCTATAACGAAGTATTTTCTGAATTCCTTAGACTGAAGTTTCACAGAATTAAAACAGTTTGGTCATTTCATCCACTAAACATTAGTAAATTCATAATCAAATCCACCATATTCTACGAATCAAAAAAGTGTAGTAAAATTGATGGCCTAATTATGGATGGAAACCAAACTGTAGTTCCGTTCCCAGGTGCTAAAAATGATAGTGCAGTCGGATAAAATGATAATGCAGATAAGAAACAGTTACTGCCGAAGGTAGCTGTAGTTATTGCTTTATGATTTTCTGCCAACGAGAAATTTGTAGATGTCCAATTTGAATTCGGTTACCATCCTCCTGTCACCAGTTTGAATCCACTGGTAAAGATTTCAAGTTCGCGGGGTGTTCATATACTTTATTTTAATATAGATACGGTATGATTTTCAACCACAGGATGAACTCTAGTAAATATAAGATGTCAAATACTTTTTCAATTATTCTTCAGCAAATATTTATTTATAAATTAAAAATTAGCACCAATTTACGTTACCATATTAATCAACCAATTCGATAATATTTTATTGAAATTTAAGTGAGAAATTTAACAATACAATAAACTAATTAATTAACTTGGCAAATAAATCATTCTCTTGCAGCTGTAGTTAAATTACAATAAAACTATAAATACATATGTAGAGTATAAACACAAAAAAACTTCAATGGCAAGTAGTAAGTATGTGATAATAACAATATAATTTGTTAAAATTAATACGTTGTTAACAAAAGTTAAAATAAATAAAAGTTGCTTTTTTTCGTGATGTTGACTGATTTGAAAATGAAATGATTATTAATATTGATAACAATATAATTGAAAAAGAGCAATGTAAATTTATACAATTTTTTTTCTTTTTTTTGTAATAAAAAACATATTTGTCTTGTTAAGCCCTTCATACTGTAATTTATTTTTATATACAAACTAAAACAAATAAAAGTTGCACTTGAACAATGGCCGCGCGGCCAGATTCATATATTAGGTGTGTTCCATAAGATCTCTGGCAAGTTGAGACTAATGAGAGTAATATACAAATTGCTCTCTGATTGTAATGTGTTTCCATATAGGTATTTTCCTCAAAAACACCTGTTTTGCGCAAGCATGAAATAAACATGTTTTCCCATACGTTTTTGCAAAAAGCAAAACACCTCAATCTACTTGTTTTGGAGCAAAACATTTCGAAAATGTTTGCTTGCCCTGAAGAAAAAAAAATAAATGTCATTAAACAAATAAACAAAACAATTAGAAGATTTATTTTCAATACATAAGTTCATAATCAAAATAATAATTTACAGAAAAACAATAATATAGGTAAAGTCTTTTATGGAATCTGAAGAAGTTTTCTAACCTGTGGCTGTGTTCTGTAACTCTCGCCACGAGAAACTTTTCGACTGAAACGTGCGAAATGAAACAAAGTTGAAACAAACAGCTGCTTTTCTCACTAAACTGTAGCTATAACTTTTTTGGTGAGTAATAGCTTTCACGTAAGGAAATTACTTGCCGTTTTACAGAAAAACTGTGTCTGTAAAACTTTTGCGAAAAAATTTCCCGCTTTCAACTGTCATTATTTCTCGCAAATAAAAAGGCTGTGAGATAGTATTTCAAATAACAATAATCATCATTAAATGAATAATAATGCTGGAAAAATAAATGTTTTTCTGCTAAATTAAATTTAATATATATATATTTACACAGTTTAGAATGATTTTTTATTTTTAATTTTTTTTTTTGTATTTTAATTTTTTAACTAATTTTTATACCCATCACACAACAAGTTTAAGTTAATACTTTCTTATTAATAAGAATAATTTCTACAATTTTAATTTCCAACCCAACAAAGTGTATTGTAATACTTTTATAATGTTTTTTTCAGAATTCACAAATTGCAATTGTTTTTTAATTTTACAAAATTTTGTGCATAAATATGTATGTATGTATTTGTAAATAAAATGCCGGCGGTTATAATATGACGCCATCGAACAAAATTTCTTAAGTTTAGTAATTTTTGGTCGTCGGCGGTACTAATTGTGGCTGGCGCTTTCATTTTTAAAATTGCATGTCGGCATCGTTTTATATTTTCAGACATTTCTAACGTAACGACGTAATCGCTTTGGATAGTTTTCGACATGAGTTACAGACGCAGTTTTTTCTCACTTTTCGAGAAACGATGGAATAATTTGTTTCACAAGTTTTCGACGCGAGAGCTTCTCGCCAAAGTTACAGAACACAGCCACTGCATTTTTTTGCAGTTGGAACTGAAAAGTTGTGTGTGTGTGTGTGTGTGTGCGTGTGTGTGTGTGTGTGATAAAAGCTCTTTATTTGCTTAAGGTCCTGATACGCTATCCTGCACGGTTGTATGATTCATTCTGGCCGACTTTAGAAAACTAATTCAAAATGGCGTTGTGGACCACACTATTATTATACATGTATGATAGCAATAATTTCTATACTCAGTAAAGTAGTTAAAAACTATAATTACCATAATAATTTTACATTATTGCAACTTATTTCTCGATGTCACACCTGACATGAGAACACTAACAGGAACAGCAAAATACTGTTACTGTCTGGTGTAGACTGCAAATGTTACTTTTTTTTTACAAGTTATAAAAAAGGACATAAAAAAAGGTCATAAAAAGTGATGAGGTTCTTTTGTTGTAGGGCCGTCAAAGGTATGTTTTAACAATATGTCTTAACGGCGTTTCATGTGTAAACGGGCAGTAACATTTTTCAAGATTCCAAGATTCTGTCACACTGTCGTCAGTAAAGCATGTGAAAGTGTTGTTGCTTTGCTTTTGTGTGTGTGTACAGTGAAGAACGATAAAAAATATATAGGAAGTTGTTTGTGTATTTTTCATTGCTAGTGCTTAGCGCAGTATATGTGTATTAAAGAGCACAGCCCTATAGCTAAGCGCTTTTACAAAAACAATTGAGCAGCAAGCGCTTAAGCCTAGCCACATCTGCATTAGCTTATAACAAGCTTGTAGTTTAGCCAAAAAAGTGTTGATTAGTTGATTATATTTGTAGTAGATATGTATGGAACATTGTTTTATACTACATTTACACCAACTCAAAATCTAGTAGATTTGAATTAAAATCTACAACGAAATCTATATCGTTTACACCACCATTTCTCGACATCTAGCAAGATTTCCTTTTCACAAAAATAATTTATGCATGCCGGTTTGACAAAACAATTTTATCAGTGACTGCATACACCGCATTAAAGTGTAAGTCTTGTTGCAGCGTAGTATTTTTAAGTACTTTTTGAACAAAATCACGGTTGCATCAGTTGGTACTGTGTAGATTTCAGGAGATTTCGTCGAAATCTACTCATTAAGTAGATTTCATTTTGTATGGGAAATCTGCTCAAAATCTACTAGATTTGGCTTGAAATCTCGAATGAGCGTATTTCGCTTTGATGTAAATATACTATTATACTTTATATATGACTTTTGCTGCGAGACTTTTGCATATTACTTTTCCTTAAGTTAAATTATTGTATTGCAACAAATTGCTCAGTTTGATCAAACAATAAACATTCAACAAATAATAATTAATATTTAAACTTAAATAGTTATTAAATTAAATTGCATTAATTTATAAAGTTTTTAGCCTTCGAAAAAAAAAATGGGCAGTTGATCGCATCACTTAATTTGTATTGTAACAATTAAAAGTTTTAAACAATTAAAATGCGTTTTGTTGATTTTGTTTTCCATTTTTTATATCTAGTAATAACTTTAAAAGTAAACTTTTCAAATAATCACTGCGACATTACATGCAAACAATACGGTGGAAAACTAATAATTTATTAAAAACAAAAAAAAACATGCATATCCAACGGAAAGCGCATACCTGAATTTGAATTTCACTGGATGTGTTTCAAATTAACTCTAAAAATCTCATAATAAAATTAAATAATAGTAAGCCGAAATCTCAATTTTCTATACTCGCGAGTATAGGACATAAAATGCAGGTACTACGACGCACTCACATGTACACTAAAGCAATCTTCGCGTGGACTGTAATCATCGTGATAATCAACAAGGCTTAAATTAGTTTGTTGCCTTGTTTAGATTTTTGAAATATACACTAATTCCAGGCTAGTCCGGAAATGCTGGACATCTTTAAACAAAATGGCGAAATATTCTTATATAACCTTAAAATGGGTACGTGGCCATAACGTACCATATCGCCAAAAAATGGACAACCCTAACGGATAGAGATATCGATCTTTTCTGCGGACAACCTATATCAGCAAGCTGGAAGATAATAAAGCCCCCGACACTGAAATATGCCCAAGAAAAGTAGGTTACAGCGTCCAAATGCTTTATATCAAGGAACCTGTGGCCACATATCAACTTTAAGAGAACAAAGCAGCTCTTAACATTACCTAGATTTCACTTGAGAGTTACAGTAGCAGTCATCACTGGACATTACGCGTTTAGGAACCGTGCCAGGAGATTGGGCTTACCCTACGACGACTTTTGCAGAAGTTTCCAAGACGTAGACGAGGAGTAGCCGATCCTCCACCTCCTCGGAACATGCCTGGCCCTGGAGAGCTACCGCCTAAAGTATCTAGGCGAGCGGCGATTCAATAGCCTATAATGTCTGGCCTCGATCAAGGTGAACGCACTAGCCTTATTCGCAAGGAGTAGCGGATGGCTAGCACAATAGCATGTAACACCACACAGAACTGTTTCGCCACCGTCTCTCCGCCTAACTGCATATATCCCTATACCACTATATCTCCATAGCTTGTCTTTTCTCTTCTATCCTTTCACCACTCTATTTTACAGGCAAACACAAAGGGAACACATTTAGTACCCAAGTGAACTGGAAAACCTTAAACATACTGGGGAATACAGCGTCCTGCCTACCTAACCTTGTTTAGATTTCAACAGAGGTTATCAAATTAGTTGATTGCCAGATTTTGCTGAAGTAAGCTCTCACTGACTGCTAACTTTTCACGTAACTATTCATACACACCTTAATTCTTTGCTGCTACTGTTTCTAGCTTTTAACTAACTTTTCAAGTAACTTTTCATACACGCCTTCATTCTTTGCTGCTACTATTCCTAGCTTATAACTATAAATGTTTGTGTGTGGCCACCACTGAATTAAATACACTATTCGATCAAAAACAAACTTAAATTCAGAGTACTGATGTTGCATTTTCTGTTTCTTTTCTTCTAGCCTTTTCTCATTAACCTTAGAAGCCTTTTAACAAGTAAGCTGAAGCAAGCTTTCTGATCTTAAGCCGCTTTTACACACTATATATGTATTTCACAGTGACTTTTCTAGCTGTCAATTCATCTGTAATTGAGCATGTTTGTCAAAAACTGCAATTTACAAACAGTTTGTAATAGTCTTTTGGCTTTTTTTAAGGGTTAAAAGACCTAAAGCTTTGCCACAACGGCATTCAGGAAGCGTCAAACTACCCCCACTTCCTCAGAAGCAACTTCAATCTTTGCACTAAAGCGAATGACCGTTTATAGTTCAGATGCATGTTCCACCGCAAAAATACGCACCGAATATGAAAAACCGTTCACAAATCAGTTAGCCAGGAGACTCCGAATTTTTTTGAGAATTCCCAAAATCGGCTTTGTGAATCCTAAAAATTCCCCCACTTCCCCGGAAGTGACACCGTAACTCCAATTTTTGCACTAAAGCAGCAACACTATATATACAGTTTTATATACCTACATATGCAATAATCAGTCATATGGCATAGGTTTCAAGTGTTGCAAACATGCAAACAAACATACAAGTGAAACTAATATAAGCGTGTTAAAAAGGCTAGAATATTGCTTAATTAATTTATATAAAGTGATTTTTTGCTTTCGATTTGGAAGGACAAAAATTTGTCGATATTGTGCCAGAGATTTTTCAATAGCTTTTGGCATCAGGAAAAAAAGTTCCACGACTACATATCGAGACGTCCAAATTTTAATTCCATTCCGTTAAAAAATCATTCAATTTTATCAAAAATAAATCAAAATGATGATAATACGAAAATAAATTTCCTCTTGAAAAGGTAATACAGTAGAATCTCGTAAATTAAAACTCTCACAAATTCGAACCGTCCAGAAATTAGAACCGGTCATTTCGATGTATTAGAACCACAGCTTCTAATTTCGGAGCGTTTTTTAGGTTTTTATTTACACCAGAAAAAATTATGTTTTTTTGTGATTTAGAACCAAATAGGGGAAAACCCAAATTAAACGCTCTATAATTGGAACAGGGGGTTCTAATTTCTGGAAGTTTTTCATTTTTATTTTTTTGCAAATCATTTTTTTCGCTCATTAAAGTAAAACATAAGTTAAAAACAAAAGCAGGATTGCAATGAGGTTCTTCAAATAAATTTTGATCTTTTGTACGCAATTATACCAAACAATTCCGTAAACTCCGTATTTGATGCAGAGAGTAGTGATGAAGAGGCTTCAGATAGCAGCGATATCGATGCTATTGACATAACGCCTCCTATTTCTCATTTAAAAGTCCTTGAAGGCATCAATAATATTATAAAATGGTGCAAAGCCAGTGATATATTTTCCAGTAAACACATGTCGAACCTTTTAGACGTCCGTAACGATATCGTTGTATCCAGTTTAAATAAATCAAAAAAACAAACAAGTATTACTGATTTTATGTTGAAACCCAATTAGATATCTATGTAATATGTAGTTAAAAAATATTTTTCTATAAATTTAATGTGTTCAATTATTATAAACAAAAACGTCCAGAAATTCGACTTTTCAGAAATTAGAACTGGCCGTTGCACCAAGTGGTTCTAATTTGTGAGATTCCATTTTTTTTTATTGCCTATTAATAAAACCTTAAAAATAAAAGTTTTAACGATAATACAATGAATTTTTTTCTGACGAAATTATTGATCTTGTTCCCCTAGCCCACATTTTCTTACGTAACACGCGGTCATCATCCAGGTCTCATACATTTGTGTGACCAGTGAATCGCACAATACATCGCAGAGAGATATCGTACGGTTCGACTGCCTACAGAAGTGTTTCCTGCCATTTACGAGTATTCACCTCGAACGTAGGCTAACGAGGAAGCCTCACATTGATGCGAAAGTTACTCAGTTGAAATGAAAAGCAGAGCAACCAAATTAGCTTATGGGCAGAAATTCGACATTGAAACTGGATTGCAAACTTTTGTTATATAACGTAATTCTAAAGCCTATATGGTGCTACGGACTTCAATTATGGGGAACCGCCTCAACATCTAACATTGAAAAAATTCAAAGACGACAAAACGAAATTCTTCAAACGATTACTGCAGCTCCATGGTACCTAAGAAACTCACGAATTCACAAGGATCTGTGTGTTCCGTGGGTAAAGGACGAATTTTCTAAGTAAGCGACAAGATATATCAGTAAACTGGAACTTCACCGAAATCCTCTTGCACGCAATATACTTAATTTTGAAGGCCACTCTCGGTTGAGAAAGAGGGATACCCTTGCCACCATCAGAACGTTAAATTGGTGATTCTACTGATATTATTCGCCCAAAATAAAACTTTTTTATCTAGCATTGGCTGGATTTAAATAACTTTTTAGACTTAGTATTAAGATTTGAATACTTATTGTTAGTTCATATTTTGAACATATAATAAATAATTGTATGAAAACAAAAATTACGAGTATAACGTTGGAAAGTTCAATTCAAATGGCCATAAACCCTACTCACTTTTTCTCTTTCCTCATAACCGATTTTCTTAGTTCTGATACAGTGCACTGCACATACAGGAATCACCTGAGTACTGGTCCAAGATAAAAAAGTCGAGAAAAAGTCATGCCAGGAGCTATCGAAAAATCGATGGCACAATATCGACAAGTTTATGGTCCTTCCAAATCGTTCCACCCTAATGTACATTAATACAAATATTTTTGTGTGCTGTAGTACACTCCTTTTTTACTAAGCGGGAATTTTATAAATTTTCCATCCTTAAAATCTTTAATCCAAACTTTATAACAAACTTTATGTATTAATGTTAAATAGTCGAACTTTATTTTAATATTTCTAATATTATATGATGATGATGGGTTGGTATCATTCGTCTAGCTCAAGTTCAATCCTGGCTAAAGCCAAGAAATATTTTTATTTATAATTATAACAATAATTGCCGTGATCAATAACTCTTGATCAAAGAAGACAGGAAAAATAATTGAATACACTAAAGCTGGGGGACAACTAGCTGTTTCGTAGTCGCTACACTACTCATCAGCACCCACTAGGATTCGAACTCAGTACCATGTAAACATGATGTATTTTTAATACGGCCGCTTAACCAACTCAGCCACTGAACTCTTATTTATTTTTTCGTCTATATTTACCTCATATTGATCACATATGCAATTTGTTATAATCCCAGTTGTTTGTACTGCAGTTTGCTGATCTTTGATCAAGAGTTATTGATCGCGGCAATTATTGTTATAGTTAGTTATAAATAAAAATATTTTTGAGCTAGACGAATGATACCAATCCATCATCATATATTATATATATTATATTTAATTATAGTTAACAAAAACTTACCGTCTTGAAAGCACCTTTTTCTGTGCCAATATTGTTTCTTAACCAGAAATGTTCTGAATTGTATTTGCAGGATTGTACCGCGATTATTCCGGTATTTCATTAACGTGAGTTTGAAATTAAAGTGTTCGAATAAAATCCTTGTTGTGAGCTTGTCAATTTATTGTATAGCGTAAGTCCTTTCTTACACACAAAGGAGCATATTGGTGTTACCAAGTTTTGAATTTTTTCCACTTTTTCTCTCACAAATAAAATATGTAACAAATTTCACTTGTTTTTATTTCAAAGGATATTCATGTGTCATTCCTTTTTGGGCAGGCAAATTTCTTTCTTTTTTTTTCTTTCCTTTTTTAATAAGTATTTCTTTTCTTTTTTTTTTATTTTGCCAACGATTTTTATGTATTTATTTCAAGCATTTGCAAGTAAATCGATTTGTGAACTGTGTTAAATAAAGAAAAACAAACAACTTTTTCAAACATTCGATGGTTTTGACAATAAGCGAATAAATGTTTCTATTTTTTATGGATGTTCGGTATTTATACGAAGCTCGACTTCGCTACAATTTAATTTCCTATTCTCGTGTCATCTGAATGCAGAAGAGTTATTGTCGTTTAACTGTAGAGAATTATAATTTTCTTTATTGAAACGATCGCACACATACAACGAAGCTGCTCAAAGCTAAACAAGAACGTTTATTAACGCGATCAATTGTTCATGGTTGGTGTTTTAAAAGATGCTTATTTATTTAATTGTAATAGTCGCTTGGCTATTTCTTTAAAGCCCGGTATTGTGATTGGTATTCCACGTGGAATGCTGTGAAACTGCATACATAAAAAATATATGTGGAAAGTTGATGAAAAGATGTTGCAAGAGTTGTACTGTATTTTTTCATGGAAAAACACATGAAATGTATCTGGCAACATTTATGAAAGCTGTGAAATAAAGCTAGTTGGCTTTATTTCGTGCGGAATTTTCAAGGAACAGCTGATAGAAAGAAGTTATTTACATTTGAAGAAACGTAAATAGATATAAGGTAAGTACTCTGTTCAAATCTGCGAAAAAAGTTGAGCAACATTAATAATTTCACTCGGAAAATATGACATATAAAACATGGGGCCTATTTCACGTTTTAGGCAAATTTCTTTCACGGTTTTCTTGGTTTTAGGTAGAACACATTGTTCAGCTGTTGTTTGAAAGTTCGCACGAAATAAGTACCACTTATATTATTTCACAATTACAACACAATGTTGCCAGAAACATTTCATAAGTTTTTCACAAATTGAACAGAGTACCACTTCAGCAACATTATTTCATAGATATTTTACACAAGTTTTTTTTTTATATAGAGTTTTGACAGCATTTCGCACGAAATGACGAACACAGTACTTAGCTATGGGCGAGAGAGGCGTCATATTTAACATGTTATTTCTTTCGCCTGAAAAAAATGAATGTTGCTCAACATTTTGCGTAGTGTTGAACAGAGAACTTACCTTAAAAATAAGTACATGGAATGTTGTTTACATGAGTCAAAAATGTTGTTCAAAGTTCGGTATGCGGCGAATACCTGACAGACCGAATTTAAATTTAATTCGTTTGTGGGTGTAGAGATTCCGAGCAGCTAATTCGGCTATGAATGTCCCATGGACAGCACCCAGTCGAACTTCAAGAACTCCCGAAAACATGGAACTGGTAAAAGCAGAAAATCCGCGACTTTCAATACGGAAAAGAGCAGCGTTACTGGGATTTCCAAAAGCGATTGTTCACGAAATTTAAAAAAATGATCTGAAGTTCCATCCCTTTAAAATCTAACTAAAAGAAAGTGACTTTAATTTACGCAAAAAATTTGGTAAAACGATGTTGGAGCGTTTTCGCACAGTAAATCCCATTATTTGGAGCAACGAAACTGATTTTCACTTAAACGGCCAATTCAACAAGCAAAACTGCCGTTTCTGGTCTCTGAAAATCCGCAACCCCGATTCAAACATACAAAACCATTGCATTGTTTGGTGTAACTTTTCCACTCATGAGATAAATTTCGAGGCCAGGTGATGAATGTCTACGGTGAAAATTATCGTCGCATGATTACGGAATTCTTTTTGCCAAACCTGCGAGCTCATCACACACATGGTTTCAATAGGATGGGGCGACTGCACACACAGCCAGAGCTTCGATATATTTGCTTTGGGAAAATTTCCCCCAAAGTCACTTTGGGAACATCCTATCACCATCGAGTTCGCCCGATCTAACTGCCATGGATTTTTTTTGCTATCTCAAAGAGAGAGTTTTTGTAATGACAATCCCTAATCTCTTGTGGCTTTAAAGCAGTGGTGCCCACAAGTTTTATATGGAAGAGTAAACACCAATACATTTAAGGAAAAACTATTTTTATTTAATATTTTTTGTTGTAAAAAGCAAAACATTTACAAAAACAAAATTCGCACTCATAATCGTTGTCGTTAATGTTTGCCAACAAAGCAAGGCGAATTCATTATTAGGTGGATGCATCGGCGAATTCAGGCGAATTCATTTAATATGGCAGCGCTTTCTCTGTCAAGTTTTGTTTACCTTTTCGGCGCCATTTAAATTTTTTAACATGTTAGTTATCAACTACTTTTGACAGCTTAAGTGTGAATTCGCCTTTTTACACAAACAAAATACCTGTTGTTTTTTTTATTGTTGTATTGTTGTAGCGAAGCGGCTACCTTGTTTTTTGTATCATGCCAACAAAGCATGTAAAAGTGTTGTTACTTTGCTTTTGTGTGTGTGTGTGTGTGTGCGATGAAGAACGAAAAAAAATATAAAAGACGAAGTTGTTTGTGTATTTTTCATTGCTAGTGCTGAGCGCAGTATTTGTGTATTAAAGAGCACAGCCCTATAGCTAAGCGCTTTTACAAAAACAATTGAGCATCAAGAGCATAGGGCTGGGCACACTTGCTTTAAAGGAAAATATTCGTGGAAAATCAGCTCAATTGAACCAAATTTACTGCAGCGTGCGGTGCAGACCACAAAACTCCAGTGTGTTCTACGCGAAGGTAGACATCTGAAGAGGAATGAAACGATACGTGTAAATACAAGCAAATACTCGATACTTTTCTTTCGATACCAAGTACTTTTGGTATCGATGCTTTACTGCCGATTAGGTATCGGTCAAAAATACTCGTATGAGTTAGAATTACTTTTTTCTTCTTGACAGACAAAAAAAAAATAAGTTGGTCACCATTTGTACCACAATATTATTTGTTTTCAAAATTTTTATAAAATAAATCCATGCAAACCGTGCAGGCAAATGGGACGACTAAAATCGGGTGAATGGTTGCATTTAATAAAAAAAAGACGATGAGATTGCGGTCATAATCTTGAGATACTAAAACACATAGTACAGTTACTAAAGCCATTCGAGAAATCTTCAGGCCAGAATTATGTGTCATTATCGAAGATTATATCGACGATAAATTGTCTTACATCGCAGCTATAAAGTTTTTCGTCCTCCATTGTATGTGTCAGACAGTTACAAAGCAAACGATTGGGTGAATGTTGCAGAAGAATTGTTATGATAGAATTCGCTTTCGCGATCTTAATTAAGACACCTCGATTTCAGCCAGTAGTTTAGAAGATCAAGTCCATAACGAAGATTTTGGTTTTTGGCTTCATGTGTTTTCCCTGCCGCTAATCATATGAAGAAATCGACTAATACAAGTATGTATCGATGCTTTTTTTTCGATACCGAGCAGATATCGATACACTGCCATCGATACCGTATCGTGTATAAGTATCGATAACCTAGTGGTATCGTTTCATCCCTACATCTGAATGGCATACTCTTCTACAGTTCAATGCTCTTAATAAAACTTTGTGCCAAATAGATATTACATTTTTTATTAGAAACTAATTGTTTGAATTTTTTTTTTATTTAAATTTGAAAATATAAATCTGCTACTAGACATTCTCTACCAGAAAGCGATAGGAATATTGCATAAATTCTACGCTGTTGAAAGAAGGGTAAAATTAATAGAAGGCTACAACACATATTGTGCCGTAACGGGGAAGTGAAAGTATTTTTGCTTCAAGTTGTCGCTGAAAATAGAAAGTAATTTCGTTCTTATAATGAAAACGTATCAGTTTGTCTATATAACATTTAATACTATTCAATAAAAAAAATTTGTTTATTTTTTTGAAAGTGAAGTTTTTGTATGGGGCTAGGTACTCATATGTTCTACAAAAATGCTGCCTTTACAAAAATATTGGCGGTCGATCACACATTCGGTAGCTATAGGGGCACTCTGGGGCTAGTTAGGGCGATGGACACTTAAATGTTAAAAACTAATATTTTGTATGGGAGCTCCCTTAAGCAAGAAGTTAAATATGTTTACAGGAAATTTAGAGGGAGAAATATTAGTGAGGTCGGTCTTATATTTTACCTCGCTAAGAGCCACCTTTCATCTTGATACGAAGCCATTTCCCCGCTTCTTACCGTCCTAATTTTTTAGCTCACAAATTTTATATTACCAAACCCCACAAAGTAAGATGTTCTACTGTATTCAAATCTCGTTCCTAGAATTTTCAATATAACACTAATCCGAATAATATAACACTAATCCAAATAATATAAAACTAATCCAAATAATATAAAATAAGTTAAAAATTGGCAGTTCACACGATTGTAATACACTTTCAGACAATTTTACTGGCAATATTGTAAGATCATTTTATTATTTATCTGTTTAAAATCCTCATGCAAATTGCCTAAAGCTACGTACACACGGTTGTCAGATTTTACAATATTGCCAGTAAAATTGTCTGAAAATGTATTACAGTCGTGTGAACTGCCAATTTTTAACTTACAACGTTGTCAGAAAAACCATTGTCAATCAATTGTAAGACGACAATATTGTGAGGCATCTGACAATCGTGAGAACACTTTTCGTCGGCATTGCCAGATAATTGGCTGGTATTGTAAGCTCAGTTTTAATTGTCAGATGTATAAAATTAATGCACCTGATAATGGCATCATTGTCAGAAAAAAGTTTGATGGGCAACACTGCCAAACAGATAGTTGTTGATATACATAAGTGGCAATGCCTTACAACATGTCTGGCAATTGTTTTCATCTAACAATCTGACAATCGTGTGAGCTGACAATTTTTGTTGTCAAATGAATTATTTGTCAGCCCATAGTCTGACAATGACATTGTAAGATTTTCTTACGATCGTCTGAACACACAATTTACTTCCGCGGGACAATTTTTCATTGTCACTACATTGTCAGCATGTTGCCAGATCTTACAATATTGTAACATCTGACAACCGTGTGTACATAGCTTAACGCTTGACATGCTAATTTAGATTGCACTGTAATAAATTCGAGTTTCTGTTTTCCTCGGCCTGAATCTGTTTTATGTTCGAAATTTAACAAATTTCATATTCGAATAAACTATTTTTATTGTAACAAATTATTTATTTTCTAAAAATTTATTAATTCACGTTTGCTATAAATTAAAACAAATTGTGCTTAAAGGGCATCCATACGAAACTCTTGCTGGCAAATTTGCTTCAATAACCGGCCTTTTTTTATTTTGAAAATCTAGAACAACAACAAAATCAATACAAAAAGTAAAAAACCATAAACACTATCACATGCTACATATAAAATTTTATATTCGAATCACCCAAAAATCACGTGTAAATGACTAATAAAAGAACGGGTTCATTATAATTGTTGTTGTAAAAGATGTTGGACTGGCTGGTTGACTAACAAAAGTGGTTGTAGCAACTATAATATAAGAATAATTAAGACTTTTAAATCGTCAACTTAAAGAATTACAAAATGTTCCAGAAATCGATTTTGGAAAACACACAGTGGGAACTGAGACATCGTAGAACCAGCGAACAGCAAACAGTAGGTGTGTTTCTTTACTTTCCGGGCAAGTTTCGTGCAAAAGAGAGTAGGCATAAGTTTCTCTCAAAGACAGATAATTTTTACCTAAATTACGGGAACGTAAAAAGCCAAACTTCTAGCCCAAAAAAAAACATATGCTGTGTTTTCATGTGGCAAAAAAATTGTCCTTTAGTTTTACGAAAATTCTACTTATCAGTTTAATTTAAAGCATTCATCTGGCATAACTTTTCCATTCATTAACAGTGAAACCGTTCTTTCAAATTTAAGATCACTTAAATCTTCTTATTATCCCGGTCCGGACGGAGTTTCTAGCTGTATTTTCAAACATTGTGCAGAGTCACATCCACTATGATTATCTATAACAAGTCTGTTGATCTATGTCACCTTCCTACTGAATGGAAAAAATCGTTCATTATGCCTTTGTTTAAATGTGGAAGCAAGTTTTGACATATCAAACTGCAGAGGAATTGCTAAGCTAAATGCTATTCCAAAACTTCTGGGAAAAATTTTGACTAGTTGTCTGTCTCACTAAATATCTTCACTGTTATCAACGTATCAACAACATGGCTTTTGTAAGTCACGTTCCACCACTACTAACATTTTGGAGTTTACTACTATCAAAATGATGAATTTTTAAATAGCAAGCAAACAGATGTAATTTACATAGATTTTAGTAAAGCATTTGACAAAGTAAACCGAGACCTGTTGTTACACAAGCTTTCGTTAATGGGATTTAGCATTACAACCCTTAAATGGATTCGTTCATATCTGTCCAACCCAACAAGTAAAGTTTATAAATGTTTTATCGATAACTTTAGATGTTCCATCTTTGGAAGCCATCTTGGCCCGTTGTTATTTACCCTTTTTATTAATGATCTGCCCGCTGTTGTCTTGCACTCAAGAATTTTAATGTATGCTGATGATGTTAAACTATTTAAACACCTAAATGACCCCAAAGATCAATTTCTACTTCAAGCCGATATCAATAAACTTGAGTAATGGTGCAAAGTTAATCTTATGTACCTTAACATAAAAAAATGCAAACAAATGTCGTTTTATCGAAGCAACTATTCAAATTATTGTTATCACATTAATGGAATAATGTTTGAAAAAGTTAACACTGTTACCGACTTGGGATTCATCCTTGATCATAAACTTGATTTTCGACATCACATTGCGCTAACTGTTAACAAGGCTTGTGAAGTTCTTGGATTTATGAAACGATGGTCTAAATAATTTTCAGACCCTTATTCTTGAATATGGATATAATTGATTGGGGTCCTTACTTCACCATTGACATAAATAGTATTGAATCTAACCAAAAACAATTTCTTATTTTCTGTCTACGGGCTCTTGGATGGAACTCGTATGTGCTGCCATCGTATGAAAGTAGGCTTAGACTCATTAAATTACCAACTTTGAAAAGTCGTCGAATCATGCTTAGAATCTCTTTCCTCCTTGGATTGATTCGCGGTGAAGTTGATTCAAAGTTTCTGCTGAGCAAAATAAATTTCTGTGTACCAACAAGAACAACCCGTAACTATCAATTACTAAGTCTAGATTATCACAGGACCGTCTATGCTAACAATGATCCCTTTCGTCGCATATGTGAAATATTTAACAAATTTTATCATATTATAGATATCTCTGAATCTAATGATGTTCCAAAACGAAAAATAATTTTGTACTTAAATACGTAATTGTACTCCTTTATATTTTTTCTTTAGTCCGTAAGGACTTATAGTCTATGGACTTAAATAAACAAGTAAATAAATAAATAAGTAAAAATTTTACACTTTTTAACTTTTAAGGTCTTTTGCACATTCCTTTTTATTATTATTTATTATTTACGACTTGATTCAAATGAACTTTGTTTCTTTATTATTGTTTATTTTTCGAACAGCTGATTGCTTAATTACTTGCCCGAACTAGCCTGAAGAAAAAGTACGGGCTGTTTCGTGCAAGAAGAGGAAGCATACTATTCTCTCAAAAGCGCTCTCATTTGCTCAAATTTAAATTACGGGAACGCTTTTCGTGCAAATTGTGATCCCGCGGGATCCCAAAGTAGAGTAAAGAAACACACCTAGTGTAGCCAAGTTATGCAACGGCAAAAGCATTGTGAACATATAAAAGTGGAAAAATTAAACACAAATGGCAAACAAAAAGTAATAAACAAAATTGTATTCATGTCTACTATTTTGTAGCAAGATCGGCCTTGCTACAGTCTCTGGATTAATGCAAACTGTTGTGCTGATGCCTTGTCAAAAATGTTATCAAGCCACCAACAGATGACATGTTTTTGAAGCCAATTTTGTATTTCACAGTGGCTTTCGATTCATCTATAATTACATAAGTTTGTCAAAAAATACAAGGTGTGTTCCACGAAATCTCGAACTAATGAAAGCAAAAAGCAAAATACTCTCTAAATTTGCAAATTTTACCCAAAACTCCTGGAACGCAAAAAACCACAATTGTACAATCTTGCAATACTAGTGCTGTCTACTTTTTAGATTAAAGTATATTTTAGTGATTTTAGACGCTTAAAACGCATAACATCATATAATCAAAACATTTGCATTATTGGCAACAGCTGTAAAATTAAAAGCAATGTAAAATTTTGCATAGATTTTTATAGTAAATATTTATAAAATGAAAAGCCAACCAACAATTGCGTGTTCTGTTTACAACTTCACAACGTTATTTTTAGTTTGGGCAACCTTCCATTTTGCTTTTGACTAATTTTTAAACAAAAGATTTTTTCCAATTTGCAAATTTTCTGTTTACATTTTCAGTTTCATATGTATGTAAACATAAAACAGCTGATTGTTCAATTCTAGTCCGAGCTTACCCAAAGAAAAAGTTCGGGCTAATTTGTACAGAAAATGAAAAAAACTGAACAAAACTACACAAAAATTGTTACTTGGAACGCTTTTGGACTAGTTCGGACTGTTTCGTTATTCACGTGGAACACATCTACAATTTACAGGCACTCACGTTTCTAGTTTTATCTGACAACCTAAAATATTTTATGATGATTTTCAACTTTTACGAAACCAACTTTTCTCTTAATTTGAATTATTTTTGGAGAAAATTTATGCAGATATATAGGAATTAATTTGCCCGGAAGATTTTTAATACAATACATGTGTTTTTGTACTTTTCATATACTCGGACCTTGCATATCCACTTTCTGCAAAAATTGTTGAAACCTGCTTATAAAACCCACATAATCGACACCACTGTGCAGATATTTATTTCATGCCTTCTCATTGACAAATTCGCAATACGATGTAGAAGTCGTCTTAATATTAATTAATATATTTTTTATGTACTACATATGTATATCGTATCATAATACGTGTGTCTAATAAAAACAAGAATTTATTTTCTTAATGACTTTTTTATTTTGCAAAATATCTCTAAGAGCGGTTTTAAAAACTACGTCTTAAAACTATTTTATTACTTTTATTTACAACAGAAATGTTTTTAATGTCATATTTTTGGTGATTTAGAAATTTTTCAGTGAATTTCTCTTATTGTACCGTCCAAAATTGGTGCTGTGAAGTTGTGCACATACATATGTAGTTCTTAATTGAAAACAATTAATTATAAAAGAGGAAATTGTTTTTTAATGAATTGTCGTAAATTTTTTAATGTGCCAGTTGTTGATTTTTGATTAATTTATGATTTTACAAATAAAATCTATAGATTCTGTTACATGTTAATACTATTTATAGTATAGTTTAGCAATATATTTTTTTTTTACAAATAATATTTTATGTGAATTACATGGCTCGTTTACACGTACGACTTATTTGCAGATAAGAACGTGAAATATTGCCGTCAAGGTGACTTTATACAGGTGAAAGCAAGCGGCAGGGCGAATTCAGTACTATGTATTTTGTTATTGTAAAACATATCGTGAATGTCATAATCTAAATTCGCCTAAGATTGCTCAGCAGAGAAAAAAAATTTATATAAACGTTAAATATAAGATTTTATAATTGTTTGTAATTAAAATCACAGATTATATTAGTTTTTCACTTTTAAATTCACACAAATTTCTTGAAATTGTACTAAATCATGCAAAAAAACCTTCAGATTAAAATGGCGCGAAAAAGTTTGTAAACAAAAGAAAAAATATTTGACAGTCTCATTGGAAAAAACGCGAGAAGCAAAAAAAAATCACCTGTGCTGTTAAGTTCACCTGGTAATGAATTCGCCTTGATTGCCGTATAATATTTTTATTGTGAGTTAACATAGAGTCTATACTTAGTGTCCACACCTGCGATAATATCTGAGATGAGAACGTCAAATTCAATCGCAGAGAGAATTCTGTTACGTGTAGACTTAAAATCAGTGTTATCGCAGTCTTATAATAATTTTTATGAGAGCGTTCTTATGAGAAATCTTATGGCAACGATCTCATAATAAGAGCTGTCAAAAAAGCGATTGTGTGTGTGTTTGTTTACAAAAGGACGCCATTGCAATTTTAGCGATTATTAGTTTTGCAAAATATCTTCTAAAAAACCATTTTAAATGGAAAATAATTTACTTTTATGCATTGAATATATACTATAAGTGTTTATTTTCGTACAAAATGTGTGCATTTATAAAATTCATATAAGATTTTATTCACCGCAAAGATGTGTTTTCTTCTCGGCTTTCATTGATTTATGAATTCTTATAAGATTAACAAAAATACGTGTACTCCTTGTTAGACATTAAAATGGACATAAAGAAATTCGTTCTCTCATTCTGCCGACGTTTTGTCAGATATTATCTCAGAGTTAATCGCAGTTGTAGATACTAGGATACGTGATATAATATCAAATATGTTTCTATCAGCAAACGTCAAATTTGATAGCAGAGAGAATTATATCACGTGTAGCCTTCAAAATTAGTATTATTACAATATTATATCAGATATCACAATATTGTTTTGATAATATATATTTAGAAAACCATATCATGATATGAACTGTCAAAAAACGTAAACAAAACGACATAATATTCAATTTTTGAAGAATTCCCGAAATTGGTTTAATAAAATCATTAAAATATTTATAAAAAAACGCTTACTGTTCTTTATGTTGTTGGAATATATAAATTTGTTTAAGCAAAATACAACTTTCAACGATGTTCACTGCACGGTTGCACGGATATTTGCAAAAATACCTGGCGCCATACTAGATATGAACGAAGATATAACATTTTTCTTTTCATTATTTTGCTGACGTTCTCTCTCATATTATATCAGAGTTAATATCAGTTGTAGACACTATGTAATAACTCACGAAAGTTTGTCTTGAATAGCGCTCTTTAGGCCGTGTCAGATAAAACTTTTGCTGTGTTTTGCATTGCAAGTTCGCTTTGACAACTAAGATAAAATATGTATACTTGAAAAATGCACATAAAGTACTTTTAACACAACGTGAAGCGAGTTTGGAGTTTTTTCTAATAGCTCCAAAGCTTTAGCCACTAAGAAAACAATTAGAACCAATTTCAGTAGTTTGTTCAATAATATATCTAACTTTTATTTTCATAAGAAATTATTAAATATAACTTACCTAGTGTCTACAACTGCGATTAACTCTGACATAATATCTGAGAAAACGTTGGCAGAATGAGAGAGCGAATTTCTCCATGTCCATCTTCATATCTAACAAGGAGTATACGTATTGTTGTTAATCTTATAAGAATTCATAAATCATTAAAAGTCGAGAAGAAAACACATCTTGACGATCAATAGAATATTGTATAAATTTTGTATATATGCACATTTTTTACAAAATCAATTGCTTATAGTATACGTAATAATATATATTTAATACGTAAACGCAAATTATTTTCCATTTAAAAAGGTATTTTTTAAAGATATTTTGCAAAACTAATAATCGGTAAAATTGCAACGGCGTCTTTTTGTAAACAAACAAATACACATCCGCTTTTTTGACAGCTCTTATTATATAAGACCGTTGCCATGAGATTTCTCATAAGAACGCTCTCATAAAAATTATTATAAAACTGCGATAACACTGAATTTAAGTCTACACGTAACAGAATTCTCTCTGCGACAAACTTCGTTGCAAATTTGTAAATATTCCACACATTTATTAAAATATTAAGCTTAAAAGAATCTTAATTTTGAGAAAAAGATGTTCAAATCTTAATTTGCTTGTAAAATCTTCAAACGTAACGTAAAATATTTAGTGTGGCAACGCAGCTCTATCTGATTAAATTGTTATGCTACAAAGCCACGCTTACATAGTAATACAAGATATTTAGATTTTGTGAAAGCGAAATATAACGAAATTCTCACAGTACTTAAAAAAATAAAATTAATCAAAAATATGTTGTAAGTAATTTGCATGTTCACATTTGTAGCATAAGTAAAACCAAAGTATTATTATGAAGGTCTAATAAATTTGCTCTTTTCAATGCGTCTATTCTGTATCTTTCCTTGTTTACTTACTAACTTGTTTTTTCTCCGTTGCTAACTGCTTCCAACCGCAGTCAAGGACATATAATTAACACCCTTAGCAGATAAGTGAACTTTGATCAAGTCTAGTTCTTTTCATTCAAAACACATTTAAATTAAAATTTAACGATATACAACGCAATTTGGCATGGGTATCCCTCGAATCTAACGTAGTAGTAAATGTGAATTTAAGAAATTGTTTCTGAATTTTTAATTAGTTATCAAAACAAACGTACCTAAAAGAAATTACGCTAGTTTTTCGACTTTTATGCGCACATTTATTAAAATTAAAGTGAATTTGAAACGAGTTTTAGTTTAAAGACTGCATACATAATTTTATTACTATTTTATTCAAATACATTTTAATTTTGTATGAGTAATGCCCCTTAAGGCCCTGATACACTATTTTACACGATCGTACGAACCATTTACAGGAAAATGTTTTAAAAGTTTACAAAATCGCTTCAAAATTACGTTGTAGGCCACACTATTATACAAGTATGATTGCAATAACTTATATACTAAGTAAAGTATTAAAACCTATTACTACTATAATAATTTAACATTATTTCAGTTTATTTCTCGACGCGCCAACAATATTTTCATATTTTTCACAATGTTATTATAAAATGTTTTTATACAATTTTTCAAATCGCACGATTTGTCAAAAAATCTGTCATATAGTTGCATTTTTAGTACTTTTTCAGCACACATGTTATATTTCGTAGATCGCACGATCGTGTAGGATAGTGTATCAGGGCCTTAAGTAATTTGCATGTTCTAGGATAAGTAAAATCAAAGTGTTATTATAAAAATCTAATAAATTTACTGATGATAACAATTCTACAACTTTTACAAAAACAACGTAACATTCTTAAACTTCAAAAATAATATTCATAAAAAATTAAAACGTATTTGAAATGAATTTTAGAAAAATTTTGTATGGAATTTTTGTACTAAAACACATTTCAAATTCATTTAAATTTTTATGAATATGCCCACAATTGTTTGGGTTTCTCAAAGTGTTGCCAATGCTGATGTTATGACAATACAGAGGTTTCTAAAATGGTTTAGAAAGTAAAGATTTACCGGCCACTTGTCAATATTTGCATTTCTCTCCTACTGAATACATTTTGTTTTTACACGGTAAGATTTCCGTTATTCTACACCAATTTTTGACAGATCTAAATATTTGTATTATCATGTAAAGTTGTCGGATACGCAAAAAAGAGATTGAATTTATTGCAGATTTTAGAGATGGTCTATTTTTTTTAAATAGTTCGAATTTGATTGGTAAGTTCTGCAAGTGGAACTAAAAATTAACCTGCTAAAAACCAAGTTGCAGTTAACGCGTGTCAATAATTTTTCCATAATCAGTTATAGTCATTTAATAATTTCTCAAAATGAGATGGCAAAATATAATATTGTATGCAAACAGCAGCAAATGCAAATTTATTTACAATAAAGCGGCCTCATCACGTTTGCGCTATGTTTGGAATAACAAATGCAAAGAAGTTATTGGATTGTTATTTAATATGAATATTATTTAATAATACTATATATATGCATATGTATATTATGGTGGTAAAGACTGATCAAATGAACAGGTTATTTCAGAGTTTCCTTATCAAAACATGCAGACGGTGTCGTTCATGAAAAATACAACTGATTGAATCATAACCAAAGCATTACATTACTAGGTGAACTTGACAGCACAGATGATTATTTTTTGCTTCTCGCGTTGTTTCCCATGAGACTGTCAATTTTTTTTTCTTTTGCTTACAAACATTTCCGCACCATTTTAATCTGAAGATTTTTTTTTGTATGATTTAGTGCAATTTCAAGAAATTTGTGTGAATTTACAAGTGAAAAACTAATATAATCTGTAATAACTTACTTAGTGTCCACACCTGCGATAATATCTGAGATAAGAACGTCAAATTCAATCGCAGAGAAAATTCTCTTACGTGTAGACTTAAAATCAGTGTTATCGCAGTCTTATAATAATTTTTATGAGAGCGTTCTTATGAGAAATCTCATGGCAACGATCTTATAAGAAGAGCTGTCAAAAAACGCATGTGTTTGTGTACAATAAGACGCCATTAAAATTTTACCGATTATTAGTTTTGTAAATTTTCTTGTAAAAAACCCCTTTTAAATGGAAAATAATTTGTTTTTATGCATTAAATATGTACCATAAGTGATTAATTTTGTACAAAATGAGTGTATATACAAAATTCATATAAGATTTTATTCATTGCAAAAAAGTGTTTTCTTCTCGGCTTTCAGTGATTTATGAATTCTTATAAGATTAACAACAATACGTATACTCCTTGTTAAATATTAAGATAGACATAAAAAAAATTCGCTCTCTCTTTCTGCCGACGTTTTCTCAGATATTATGTATACGACTAAATATAAATAGTTAAATATTTTTAAAATGTTTGGGAGCCCCTGAAGAAGGCAGTGCTCGTTTCAAAGTCTATTCTGTCTCTTTCGTTGTTTACTTACTAACTTGTTTTTCCCCCGTTGCTTACTGCTTTCAACCGCTTTTCAGCAGATTTAACAGTCAAGGACATATAATTAACACCCTCAACAGGTAAGTGAACTTTTATAAAGTCTAGTTCTTTTCATTAAAAACACAGTTAAATTAAAATTTAATGATATACAACGCAATTTGACATGGGAATCCCCTGAATCTGACGTGGTAGTAAATGTGAATTTAAGAAATTGTTTTTGAATTTTTAATTAGTTATCAAAGCAAGCGTACCTAAAAGAAATTATGCTGATTTTTCGACTTTTATGCGCATATTTATTAAAATTAAAGTGAATTTGAAGCGAGTTTTAGTTCAAAGATTGCATACATAATTTGATTACTATTGTATTCAAATACATTTTAATTTTGTATGAGTAATGCCCTTAAGGCCCTGATTCACTATCCTACACGACCGTACGAATCATTCACAGGAAAATATTTTAAAACTCTGGCGAACCTTACAAAATCGCTTCAAAATTGTGCTGTAGACCACACTATTATACAAGTATGATTGCAATAATTTATACACTCAGCAAAGTAATTAAAAACTATTATTTCAATACATTTCTCGAAACGCCAACAATATTCTCATCATTTTCGCAATACTCGCATGTAGCACACTGATCGCATAGAATCCATCATGTTATGATTATTTTCATATAATTTTTCAGATCGCATGATTTCTCGAAAACTGCCACACAGTTGCATTTTTAGTACTTTTTCAGCACACATGTTAGTAGATCGCACGGTCGAGTAGGATATTGCATCAAGATATTTATTATCAAATTACGGATTTACCTTTACTCAAGCGTGTATTTTCATGTTTCTGTACACATACGTATTACAAATAAAAATTTCAATAGAAATTGTGTATAATCGAATCATGTTTTCATTTCGCATGTAATTTTTCTCTTCGCAAATCTCGCATTACCGCACTCCGTGGCAGTGTTCTGTAACTCCCGCTACGAGAAAATTATCGATTTATACGTGTAAAAAGAAACATAAATATCATAAATTGCAACAAGCAGCTGTTTTCCTCACTAAACTGTAGCTGCAACTTTCTGAATAAGAGCCATCACATAAGAAAATAAAATAATTTTCAAAATAAAATGAGTAATAATACTGAAAAAGCAAATATTTTACATTCAAGTAGCTTTTTAGTTATTAAATTACCATTTTATAGTTATAGTTTTAGAAAAATCCATGAATTTCTAAAGACCCTGATTTAAGGTCATGTTAGAGTATCTTACACGATAGTGCGATTTACTAAATAAAGCATGTGTGCTTGAAAAGTACTAAAAATTCAACCGTGCGACAGAGTTTTTGACAAATCGTGCGATTTGAAAAATTTTATGAAACTTTTCAAAACATTATGGTTTCTGTGCGATCAGTGTAGTATATATTGTGAAAAATATTTAAGTAATGTAAAATTATTATGTTAATAAAAGTTTTTAGTTGTTTTATTGTGTAAATAAATTATTTCAATCATACTTGTATAATAGTGTGGACTACAACGCCATTTTGAAGCGATTTTTTCAAGTCGGCCAGACTTTTGAAACAGTTTCCTGTGAATGAATCGTACGATCGTGTAGGATAGTGAATCAGGGCCTTTACTATCCTACACGATCATACGATTCATTCAAAGGAAAGTGTTTTAAAAGTCTAACCGACTTTAAAAAATTGCTTCAAAATGGCGTTGTAGGCTACACTATTAAGCTGAAGTTCCATACCACGCGTTCTAAGCGTCTGTCAAAAAAGTAGAATCAGTGCAATTGTATGCGACAAGTTACACATCACAAAACATAGAACGCATAGACTCGTGCGATGCAAAAAGTGGGTTTTCTTTCTACGTTTGCACGCGTCATAAGTGATGCAAAAACTACCAGTTGTTTTTGATAGCGGCAGATCACAATTCATTTTATTTTTTCAAAGTTTTCGCCAAGAATATTTGTGCCGTGGATTGTTATTTTATATTTTTGTGTTAAGGCAATGTTTTTATTTAAAAATTACTACAAACATAACAAAAAAAAAAACATGTATATTGAGTTTAGAAAAGTGTAGCACGCGTAGAAAGTTTGAAAAGCATAATACGCGCAGCACATGTAACGCGTGGTATGGACCTTGAGCATTACACAAGTATGACTCACATTATTTGCAAATAAGTCGTACATATAAACGAGTCATACATATATAATCAAGAATTTGAAATTTGCAAAACAGCAATTTGATGGAATCAATTCAAAGGCAGCTTTAATAGGTAGTGGCAGAATTACAATAAATACAACACAAAAAAACATCAACATGTATTTTGTTGGTAGAATTTACGAACAGTTGTTAAAATTTTGTTCGAAAAGTCTATGTGTTTTTGACAAATTTACGCGAAGGAAACGAAAGACAGCTGTGCTTATACCACTACCATATTAAAGCTGCCTTGGGTTAAGCGAAACAGAGTACCAAATTATAATCTTGTTGCAGTTACTAACAGCAGTTACAGTAACCCCCTGTAGTGCGATTCTGTAACTTATATAACTATAATCGAATCATTAAAATAATTATAACGATATTTGATCGAATTTGCTATTCTGTAACATTTTCTTAACGATATTCGTAGTCGATCAAAATCAGCTGTTAATTTTACTGCCGATTGTCGATTTCTTAAAGACAAAAATTTTCTTGCTGTTTATTCAATCGTTAAAGTATATTTTTTTTAATTGTGCATCCATGAAATAAAGTGCTTACAATCTGATTTTTGAGACATAAAAATATTTATTATATATTAAATACATAAATAAATACATAAAATATTTATTAAATAAATTTTCAAAAACAAAAATTTCAGTATAATTTTTTCAAGGGATGAAAAAAGTTTGAACGCTTGAAGGGATAATCAGTGTGTTTAACGGGAGTTGGATAATTCCTTTGAGTTGACAGTTAATGAATTTAAAAAGTTATATTGATTATCACCAGTCTTAGTTGTGGTCATTCTGAACATATAGAAATTATTTTATTATTACATATTTTATTTTACTTACCTTACTTATTTAATATTATATATTTTATTTTACTTACCTTATTACAAATTAAATAATATTTATTGTCACTTAAAAATAAAAACCAATATGTATACATGTTGTTATGGAAAAATTTTATTGTTTTTTCTTTTCTTTTTTGTGGTTTTCGCTTTTTTCTGGCAGAGATGCCACGTGATGCTTATATGAATGAACAGAAAAATACAGCTGTTTACCATCGTTAGAATTAAGTTACAGAATCACTCAATCGTTAGTGCAAGCGATGAAATTTGATGACAAAAGTTGCGATTATCGAATCGTTAAAAGATAGAGAATCGCACTACTGGTGTTTGATGAATAGAACAAAGTGAGTTAAATATTGTTCTCGTGTGAAATGAGCATGTTTTATTTTGACACTGGCAACTCTTGGCTTATCAACTGACATTTGATGTCAATAAATTGTACTAAATATACATATGTATATGTACTAAATGGAAAAACGAAAATATTGTCACAGAGCGATATTGTAAAGAAAATATTTATAAAAATTAACAAATTTATTTTATAAGCAAAAAAGAAATAAAAAATGAGTAATCCCAGTTTGCCACTCGGTATACAAAGTACTGCTGGAGCAGTTCCTGTGCGGAATGAGAAAGGTTTTTTTTTTTCTACCAAATAATGTTTATTTTTTGTAAACAAAATTTTATTATTTAAGGGCAAATTTCCATGCAAAAGGTAAAGGTGCAGAGGTACATATCAGGAAAGAGACCGGACTATGCAAAATATGGATCAAGCTCAGAAGACAGTGATTTAGAGGATTTTATTGATCACCGTCGTAAACAATTGGCGGCAGCACAGCATGAACGTCGTCAACGCAGGGAAAACAAGGATGATGAGCGCAGACGGCAAGATGAGGAACATGATAAAAATGAAGAGGAGCAGGAGGAAGTGGATGATCCTCGTCTTAGGCGTCTAAGGGCTAGACCAGTAGAACAAGATGAGTTAGAAAGGGAGCGTATGGAACGCCATCGTCACATACACGAACCTGAGCTGTTGGAGGAAAGTGACTCGGATGGCAATGAAAACGAGGAACAAAGAAACGTTGAAAAGGCAACAAACAAAATTACTTTGGCCTCTGAATCAGACTCGGATTCCGATATTAGTGACACAGAGTTGGAAAAGAGACGTATAAAACTGAGACAGCGTATGTTGCAACAACAAAAGGAAGAAGAGATTCTGCAAAAGGAGGAGGAAAAACAATCTGAATCTTCCGACACAGAAAGTTCTGAATACGAAGAAGAAACTGAAAGCGAAGAGGATAATGAGCCAAGACTAAAACCTTTGTTTGTGCGCAAAAAAGATCGTGCAACGATACAGGAAAAGGAACGTGAAGCTCAAAAACAAAAGCAATTGGACATTGAAGCAAAACGTTCGGCCAAAGAGAGAAGGCGTCATACATTGCGTTTAGTAGAGGAAAGTGTTAAAAAAGATTTGGAAAAGACGAAGGTAATAATGTTTGCTTTTGAAAGAAATTAAATTTTAAACAAATAAGTTTATTATTCGCTGTTAAAGCAATAACAATTGCATTTTTAAATCAAAAAGTAGCTGCTCTGATGGCACTTACGTACGATATGGCATATAATCAGCTAGAAATTAAAACTTTATTAAATTTTATTTATTTGAAGAACGATACAGCAGAAGCTCACATTGAAGATGTTTGCACAGATGATGAAAACGATGAGGTCGAATATGAGGCCTGGAAGCTGAGAGAATTGAAGCGTATGAAACGTGATCGTGAGGAAAGAGAAAAGTAAGTTGAAATTTAATTTAGCAACGAATTTATTTGTTGGTTACAGAGCCCAGAGACGACTTGTCTAGAACATTTTTATGAAAAGAACTAGTTTCATAGAACTTCTACAGACGAGCCGTCCGTCTGGGTTCTGTTTACAAATTATAAATTCTGTTAATTGCGTTACGTCATAAACTGTACATTAATCAATAGGTCAAATTGGCGATTAAAATTACAGTGCAACCTAAATCAGGGCGTAAAGAGCAACGTCTAATGGCCGCAAAAAATTGGTTAAATTTGTTTTGAGGCGACCTTTACTGAGAGACACTAAAGCTTTCTCTCTTACGCGCTTCCAGAGTTGACGCCGCGCTATTTGGGTGGGGCTCATAATTTTGTGTATTATGGGGATTTATGACAGATAAATTACACTTGACGCAATAATTTAGGTTGCGCTGTTAGATATGCAAGCTTTGCGAATAAAGCAAATTTTTTGCGCAAGCTTCAATCAATTAAAATAAGACACATTTAACAAATTTAATCTTCCTCCAAAGTTTTTCAATTCAAATAGTTTTTAAAACGTACTTTTCTAAATTATACAGCTGTAACACAGAGTTCAATTCTGTTCGGAAACGGAATTGAATCCGTTTCTTTGTTCGTGAAAAGACGAAACGCCAAATCATCTTTTAACAGAAAATAATAAGTTCACTCTTAAAACTAGGAATAATCATTTCATTCCAAAAAAAAACTAGCTTTTCGTTTTTTGAGGAACATAGAAATGGATTCAATTCCGTTTCCGATCGGAATTAAGCTCTTTGGTGATAATAGATTTAGGGGAAAATACTCGATTTCCTTTAGTCTATTACAATCCTCAAAGATTTCGAAACCTGTGATTTTTGAAACGTACTATGTGCACATAAAATTTTTCTGTACAGCTTTCCTTTCTGTGCGTTTTTAACGTTGGATACCTAAAAGTTGCTTTCCCTTTTAAAGAAATAAAATTGGAGAAAAAATTTAAAATTATCATATGTAGCAACTACTAATTAATTTCGTATATATTGTATATTTTTTTCTTCTATTTTTATAGTGCCGAGCGTGAAAAATCCGAAATTGATCGAATGCGCAATCTTACTGACGAGGAGCGTCGTCAAGAACTGCGACAAAATCCCAAACTAGTCACCAATAAAGCTGTCAAAGGAAAGTACAAATTTCTTCAGAAATACTATCATCGTGGTGCTTTCTATTTGGATGAAGAAAATGATGTTCTTAAGCGAGATTTCGCTCAGGCTACTTTAGAAGATCACTTCGACAAAACTATTTTGCCCAAAGTTATGCAAGTTAAAAACTTCGGCCGTTGCGGACGCACCAAATATACGCATTTAGTTGATCAAGATACAACAAAATTCGACTCTCCCTGGTACGCTGAAACCTCTAATAATATCAAATTTCATAACGAACGTGCTGGTGGAATGAAACAAGTGTTTGATAAACCTTCATCGTCCAAGCGTAAAAAGATGGATTAGTTGTAGTTTTTTTTCTTTTTTTTTAATTTTGTTAAGTAAAAATAAAAAAAAAGTACATAAATTAGAATGCTGTTTATAGCATACAGATGAGCGACTTGTCTAGAAAATTTGTATTCGAGTAGTTTTCATACACGTTTTCTACACCAGCAGTAGCTCATGTGTGAACATTCCATTAGTCTTTTTACCCTTTTTTGTGAACAACACACCAGTCTTTTTCTGGGCAATTGGTCTTATTACTCTGCATAAGAATTATTCATACATGTCACAGAGGTCAATTCAGTTCGGAAATGGAATTGAATCCGTGATTTGGTTTTGTTCTTCTTCTTTTGGCAAAAAAACTAAAAAGTAAATAGAATTCAATAAAAACAATAGAATTTTACATTACATTAAAAATTCCAAATTAGTACTATTTATTTCGACTTGTTTTTGCTTTGCATAACTACCACATATATAGATATCGTGCGCTAAAATGTAAAAAGGAGTTACCAATAAAAAAAAAATGTAAAATTAATGATTTTAATTGATAACTATGAATGCCATTAAAGGCGTCATGACAAAATCCCACACCTGTGTAACCAAATATTACGCTTTTATTAACAAAAAACAAAGAGACGTAACTACATATAATTGTTTATTTTATATATGCAAAGCGCCGTAATTACATTTTCTTTCTAATAATATATAATCAGGCATGTTTTGAGAAACGCAAAACGTTTCAATTTAGCGTTTTCAATTTGAAAACGCCAAATAGGTGTTCTGAAAATGGGTGTAACGCAAGAAATATGGTTTTGCAATTTGAAAACGCCAAATAGGTGTTCTGGAAAACGTATATCGCTTAAAATTGGCGATTTCAACTCGCATGTGTATATTGAAGTGAACTGATTGAATTTGCTAAAACTGGACTTGCAAAAGGCAATAAAATTATTCACAATTAAAATTTAATATGTTTTCTTATTATTTCAAAAAAAAGTTGAAAGAATTTTACACATTTGCATTAAGAAAACTTAATTGAAAAATTTGTCTATTTATTGTCAAATATTTTTTCGTTTTTTATTACTACCACATACATATATACGTATGTAAAACACATGTTGTATTTTTTCGGAAAAAACTCCTAAACGCCAGTAAAACGCGCGTTCTTCAGAACACCTGAAAATCAATTAAGCGTTTTTCAAAACGCATTGCGGTTTCAGAACGCGCGTTCTCAGAATATGGCTGAATGAAATAATTTCTTTGAAAATTGAAAAATTGTATTGATAACTTTTCAAAACATGTTTTTGTGACATTGTTAGTTTGCATTTTACAATTTTTTTGGCTTCTGTAAAAATATAATTTCTATTAGTTACGTCTCTTTGCATTTCAACTAACGATATGTGTTGGTGTACTATTTGTATGTAAACAATTTCGAAAAACTTCAGACTGCCAGTAAAACGTGCGATCTTCAGAACATCTCAAAATGAATTTAGCGTTTTCAGAACGTTTTGGAGTTCCAGATCGCTCATTTGTCAGAACATGCCTGTATATACTTATATATTTAAATACATATATCTTATTTTTGCAGCTAAAAATCGTTTTTTTATTTTTTTATTAAAAATTCAACAGTATTTATTTTCAATATTGAAAATAAATACTGTTGAAATTTTTATAAAAAATAAAAAAACGAACTTTAGCTGCAAAAATAAGATATATTTACATAAACAAGATCAAATAATTAAATATCAAATATATAAATACATGTTTAAATAAATAATGTTTTATTATAAAACTAATTTAAAAAGCTAAACCTAAATATTCCCGACAGACCGGGTTTTCCGTATAGTATTGTTTGAATTTACATGCGTATTTATTTCGTTCCGCCACAAAGCCGAAAGTATTGAATGTTTTTGAAATGTAAACAAACACGTCCAAAACCTTTGCATGAGCTTCCAGTTTGCGAAACGAGTCCACGGCTCTGTCTAATAACGGCAAAGATTTTGTTAAACGTTTGTGCTGTTGATCTTGATCTCTACCAGCCGCTACCAAACAACGCACAAATGTAAAATCTGTTTTAGCACGATCATATATACCGCCATTAATATAAATTTTATCCATAGAATTGCGAAGGGCTTGTAAAGCTTTTTGCGGCAAACCCATTTGCAGCAAGACCTGAGCGAGTATTATATCGACAACAGCATTCTCATATTGCATGTAGGCTGATTCAGAAAGCACAGAAGCTTGCATTAACAGTTCTATAGTTTCCGCTGAAACCGTATTTTCCGTTAAGCTGTTATAGGCTAACAAAATTAGCACCCGTATTTGACGCAGAACATCCAGTTCCTTGTCCTCTAGCAAATTCTGTAAAATATTTCTAGCGGTATTGTTGCAGCCCTTTGCCATATAAACAGAAGCTCTTTGTATTTTGCCATCACGATGGTCCAGCAAATAAAGTTGACAGCACCAACGGAGAGCCTCGTGCCATTTGCCACGATATATGGCCTGTTGTATAGAAATATGACATTCACTAGTCATCCAATCACCAGCAAATGGATGTCGTGGAAATCTGCTGCGGGCATGATTTATGAGTACAGCACTAAGCTGATATTCTCCTTGTGTATTAAACCATAGTGCCAAATTGGATAAAACTTTGCTTACACTCTCCGAGTTGCTTACATCACCAAATACCCAAGTTTTTTTCAAATTTAACAACAGTTGTGAATACAAACCAGACATTTCGTAACGACCGTAAAGCACCCACAATGTAGTGCGTAAAGCCAATGAATCCGATATGTGCTCCAGCAAAGAATTTTTATTATTCAATTCATCACTTTTTAATAACAGCTCGAAAAGATCCAAAGGTAAGTAGCCGCATTTCGCACCAAACGCTACAACAAATTCTATAGCCAACGAAAGGCTTTGTATTAGACCGGGGTCTTGTATATCAGGCAAGCTTTTCTCAAACGGGCCAATGCGGCTGCTATTTAAGAGACAATACCAAGAATTGGCCAAATCTAAACATCGCTTATCACCGCATTCCTGGGCCAACATAATGCATTCCTTTAAAGCACTTAATGCCTCCTTTTTATGATTAAAACTAGCATGTAAAATGGCCAAATTTACACTGAAATATTGAAAGCCTTTTTGCTCATATTGACTCATCATATGCATCGGACTACGATCGAATGATCTGTGCAAAGCATCAATTGAACCGAATACATCACGCAAGCGCAGCTGATTCATGTAACCTAAAAAGTAGGCCTTCGCATTTAGAGGATTGTCTTGTATTATTTCATTCAGTTTCGTTTGCATTTCAATGGGTGGCAAAGCTCGTAGCTCATTTTTTTCCAAAAGATTACACTGTTGTTTTACAAAAAGCTGAGCTTGTTTGGGAGACCATTTGCTATGGGGATTGCGATCGTGATGAACCGTTTCCGTATCTAGTACTGATTCTTCAATGGTATTATCATCATCTGTAACATTTGTGGTTGTGCGACTGTCGAGTATGTCGCTGCGCATCAACTTGCCAGGGCCAATGGCAAGAGAACGAAAGCCTGCGTGGACAAATAAAAAACTTAAAATTAATTAAATATTCGTATTATTTGATCTTGTTTATATTGCTTTCTTCTAAATTTTCCAGCTAAATATTTTGATTGATTTCAAGATAAAATACCGTTAAACCTTTTTTATAAAAAACAAAAATCAATCAAGATCTTTAGCTGGAAAATTTAGAAGAAAACAACTTAAAATTAATATTATTCTTGTTGCTTAATGAGCTTAAGGTCACTTGTTGTAAAAATTATTCGTTTATTGTTTCGATATTTCGACACCCCCTTGTGTGTCTTCTTCAGGAAATTTTCCTATCAGTGACGAAATATCGAAACAATAAACGAATAATTTTTACAACAAGTGACCTCACGCTCATTAAACAACAATTATATTTAAAAAAGGTCGAAAAACTAGGATCAAGATACGAATTAATATTATTCTGTTCGGCCTTAAGTTTTATATTATTCAGGCTTATTAGCGCTAAAATGGATTAGACTACGACCGAGACAGCCCTGACAGAAGTAGTTTTTTAAATTATAATGCCAGAAGATTATCTTTCGAATAAAGTAAATTCAATGTGAATTTAGAAAATTCATTTTTGTTTTATTTCATTTCGAAGTTGAATACCTCTATAAAAAAACCCCCCTATATAAATACATATCGCTCCTTTATTGCAACATAGTCATAATTCAAAAACACTCGTTTCGAGAAAAACAAGTCTTAGAAAAAAATTTTAGAAAATATCTTCTATATAGAAGAAACAGTTTAAAAGTAATATGAATAATTTTTTGGCACAATATAAAAGGTAGTACTGTTAACAATTCTGCATTGTTAACTCGAAAAGCACATTTTTTGAGATATGACTATGTTGCAATAAAGGAGCGATATGTGCACGTGATACTTACCTTTTTCATAATACAAGCAAATATTTTTATGCAAGGCCATCATTTGTGGAAAAGACAAACGTTCCAAAATAACACCAACTCTTCGTATATACAAGCCCACCAAACTGAATTGACTTACACCCAATTGTTCGGCCAACATTTTCTCAATATTTTCCATCTCAGCAAAGTCAAACAACGTCTCTATTCCCTGTGAGAAAAGATCAGACATTACCTTTTCAAACCCTTCCAAGTGCAGCGGGTCAATTTTGTATTTCGTGGAACACAACAGCTGATACAAATCATTGTAAGTCATATCCGGATATTGAATAAGTTTTAAAAGAAGCATGCAAAAATTGCGTCGAGATTGGGCTGGATAAGGAATTCCTCCATCAACAGCAGTCTTTTTGGCCTGCGTATAGGTGCATTTCAAAAAATTTACTAGAGACGTACAAATAGAAATACAAACTTAATGGATTCATTACCTTGATGTACTGTTGAACAAGTATTAAAACAGATACTTTATGAGGAGTTGGAGTTTCAATACGCGACAAAGTGGGACTCCGTGGATCCAAAGCTTCTAATTCTTCAAAATGCATTATTTATTTTTCGTTTTGATACGCAGATTTCTATTGTTTGTTTATTTAAAGATTATAGCCGGCAAATGTTAATAAAATCCAAATTGTTTACATTCGTTCTCTGGAATGAAATCCAACACAGCTGTAAATTCCAATCTTACTACAGGATCGCTAAAAAAAATAGAGATGCCGTGTTCATTACATGCAGTCTATACCTAACTTGAAACGCAGTTAAAACATAAAGTTAAAACTTGCTGTTTATATATCTGTCTGTTTAAGGTGGCGGACACGTAGTAATGTTAGAGCTATAACTTCTCATAGTAAAAAAATAAAAATGGCGAAAAACAACTACAATTAGCAGGCTGTTGTCAATCTAAGTTATAACAGAGTTTCCAAATGAAATGTTTTAACAACCAAGTTATAACTTTAACCAAACTTCAACATGAGTGATCCACACTTAACTTTAACTTGAAGTTAGCGTCAAAGTTAGTATTTTCATGTCAGGTGGAGACCGCACTTTAAAAATCTTCAAAAGAATTTTTAGTCCGAACAAATTGACGAGACTAATTAGTCCAACATGTATACGTATACACAGGATTGTGTATGTATACGTGTTTTTGTATACATTTGATTGATTGGCTTGTATTTGCATTGGTTTGTTCTGCTTATATACTTTCGTATGTATGTATTGTTAATTTAATATTGATCTCGACAAGGCAGTTTTAACAGATAGTGTCGGAATTACAATAACATGCAGTCTACACCTAACTTCAACCGCAGTTAAAACATGAAGTTAAAACTTACTGTTTAAATATCTATCTGTTTAAGTCGGCGTACACGTAGTGATGTTAAGAGTTATAACTTCTCATAGTAAAAAAATAAAAATGGTGAAAAACAACTACAAATAGCAGGCTGTTGTCAATTTAAGTTATAACAGAGTTTCCAAATGAAATGTTTTAACAACCAAGTTATAACTTTAACCAAACTTCAACATGAGCGGTCCACATTTAACTTTAACTTGAAGTTAGCGTTAAAGTTAGTGTTTTCATGTCAGGTGGAGACCGCACTTAAATACAAACACAAAAAACCTCGCATATACAGTCACTCACATTTAAAGTCGGGCAGACGCAGGAAAAACCTTTTAGTCTCAATATTTATAAGCTGACGGAAGAAAAAGTCGTTTTAATTTTGTTTATTTTATCACAAAAGTTCTTTTATTTAAAAACAACAAAAACAATTTATTCCAAGTTCTTTTATTAAATGTATACGAAGGCTTAACTTAAATAAGGTCACTTTTCAGTCTCACATTTAAAGTCGGGCAATTAATAAAAAATTAGCATTATGTGAACATAACGCAAAATTAATATTTTGTAGATCCACCTTTTTGGGTTTCAACAGCTTGTAAGTGGTTAGGCAAAGATTCCACTAATTTTTTGCAAACCTGAGGACTTATATTATTCCACTCTTCCTGTAAGGCATTCTTTAGTTGTGGAATTGACGTACACTGCCTGTCCTGCATCCGGCGGCCTAATTCGTCCCACAAATGTTCAATAACTTTGAGGTCCGGACTTTGTGCAGGGGTTTTAATAACCTTCGGACAGTTATAGAGCAGCCAATTCTTTACATCATATGCTGAATGTTTAGGATCATTGTCCTGGTAAAATTGGAAATTAGTTTCAATGCCGAGTTTTTTTACGCTTTCTTTTAAATTTTTTCTCAAAATATTTAAATAAACATTCTTATTCATAACACCGTCAATGAAATGCAAATTTCCAACGCCTGAGTCTGCCATGGATCCCCAAACCATAACCGATCCACCACCGTGCTTTACTGTTTTTCTTAAATTCTTGCCTTCCATCTCTTTGTTTGGTTTGCGCCATACTTTGCCTCTTCCATCGCACCCAAATAAGTTAAATTTACTTTCGTCAGTAAACAATACCTAAATATTAATAAGCCTAATTAAATTTTTATGTTTGTTCCAACTTACGGTACTCCAGAAATCAAAATCTTTGGTCATATATTGACGAGCAAAAACAAGCCGTTCGCTTTGGTTTTTCTTACTTATAAGAGGTTTTTTCCGTGCCACTCGGCCATGAAAGTCATTCTTGCGAAGAAGTCTTCTTATTGTTTCTGGGTTTACCTCCATCCCAGAAGCTTCCTTGACCATTGCTGTCAGTTTTGGAGCAGAAATAAAAGGATTTTTCCTCACCTGTTTTAAAATCATGCTCTCATCTCTGGGTGAAAGCTTTCTTGCTCGGGCTCCGCGTTTTTTATTTGCTACCAAACCACTTTCTTTATATCTAGAAATGATATCATGCACTGTAGATTTGCTTTTTTTTTATCAAATTAGATATTTCCCTTTCAGATTTTCCATCTAAGTGCAACTCAATTATTATTTTCCGTTCTTCGAAGGTGGATTGTTTAATTTTGCGCGGTATTTTTCAAAAAACTTTTATAATCTTCACTGATCGAATGATTGTGTAAGAAGAAATAATTGTTTTGGAGACAAAAGAAGAAAAAAGTGGAAATAACGGTATATTTCACTTTTTCATTGTACAAAACATTAAGTGCCCGACTTTCAATGTGAGACAGAGAATTTAGTTTTTCTCATTTTGTTATTCTTATGTATTTTATAACGGTTTTTCTATTAATAAGAGTTTTTATGATAAAACAAAAAAAAAGTTAAACGCATCATCTTTTATCAAAACATAAATATTAAGATCATAAATTTTCGACAATGTTTGCCCGACTTTAAATGTGAGTGACTGTATATTGTTGGTAAAAACTACAAAAAGTTGTGAAATTGTTGTTTTTCTTTGGTTTGAAAAAGCAAGAAATCTATGTGCAAGGCGAATTTGACAGCGCAACTGATAACTTCTTTTTAATTTTAATCTGTTTCAAATTCCAATGGCATAATTACAACAAATTTGAGAAAAAAAAATTGTTTAAAACAACCTTTTAGTTATGTATTGTAGCTTGAGAGCCAGCTATGATCCAGAACTCTCCCCAATCCGGCTGGCCATGTTCTCCTTTCGAAGCTCTATGACCCTAGATGTTAATTTTCACGAAATAATTATAAGTTTCATGTAATATTTAAGTTTTTGTTTTCAAGCAATTGAGTTATATTCACTATATTAGCTTCTAACATTCAAAAAAATATCAACGGATTGTTTTCTATGTTTCCCAGCTGTCTATATGCCGTCATTTCATAGGGGCCACCCTAATAGTCAGTAGACGTCGAAAATTTTGACAACTATCCGTAAATTCTACCAACAAAATACATGTTGATGTTTGTTGGTGTTGTATTTATTGTAATTCTGCCACTACCTATTAAAGCTGCCTTTATACAGCCTTACTAGCTATCCCTACCAGAGTAATTGTCTGTTGTACATATGTTTGTATGTACTTACAGTGGAGTTTGACAAAGAAATAAGGGGATTTAACATGGCTACCATGATAGCATTACCAGTTGCCCTCAGTAACGCAGCTGCTTTTTTGTAACATCAGCCATATTAAAGCAATAAAATCTGTCCGGAATCGTAAATGAGTTCCGTTTGTTTCAAATGTACTCTGGTTTCAAAAAACGAAAAGCTTTGAGTTTTTCGAAATAAAGCATTTTTAACATACAAATTTATTCTCGAAACTAGGTATGATTGATTATATTCCGAAAAGCCTTTAGTTTTTTTAAGAACCAATTTACGGAATCGTAATCGTTTCTGTACGGACTTGAACTCTGTAACATGGCTGCTTATATTTCTAGATTGATATGCTTTGCTGAATTTGGAATCAAGTAATCATAAATTTTGACATACTGCATCGCTCTACCATCAAAAAACGTGTGGTTTTATTGTATCTGCATTTCTAGGATTACTTATTGTAGAGCTGATATAGTTGACTTGCTTCTTAGTTAAAAAATTCAACATTAGCTAAAAACTTTCAACATTTGTTTCAAACTCCTGTAAAAGCTGTTCTCAGCATGTTCACATCCAGTCGGCATGGTTCATATCGCTCCTTTATTGCAACTTAATCATAACTCAAAAAAGCTTGTTTCGAGAGAAACACTTCAAATTTTTAGCTTCCATGCAAATCTTAAAAATTTTTTTTAGAAAATATTTCCTAAAGGAAACAGTTTAAAAGTAATTTGAATAAATGTTTAGCACAATATAAAAGTTGGTACTGTTAACAATTCTGCATTGTTAACTCGAAAAACTCATTTTTTGAGATATGACTATGTTGCAATAAAGGAGCGATATACATCATGCATGCATGTATATAAATTAAATCAGATATTAGGTGCTTACTAAATGATATATAATTTATAATTATTTCCCGAGATAACTTAGTATTTTCTTTTTACCTACCTACATAGTATATAATCCTTTATTACCCGATTACGACCTTTAGGATTTTAGCTTAAGATATATTTTTATATGTGCATGGCCTTCCGTAAAATCTTTATTTGATATAAAATAAACTAAAACCAAAGTTTACCAAGCAATATAAAAAGACCAACCATATTACTACGTCTATGAACGTTTATATAAAAATCATAAAGTATCTATTTCGAAAAAATGGATGAGTTAAAATAACTTGCATTTGATTTTCAATTTTTTTTTTTTCCCAATCCTCGATATTTGATTCAAATATTCGCTTTGGTCATTATAAGAACAGCCGATGGCACCAAACCAAGAACTCCTAGAGGTTTTTCGTAGTCATCATATTCAAAAACTTTGCGAGGAAAAGTAGTCATTAATCCAAAAGGTATTTCACTGCCAGTTTTCATTTGAATAAACACACGTACGGCAGAAAGATTTTCATTAATACTAAAAGTTTCTGTAAGTGCTGAGCCATCCTGTAAACGAATTTGTATACGAGTCTCTTTATAGTCTTTTGGAGGAGCCGTAATTATGCTTGGGGATGTGGCAGGCGTAGTGGAAGTTACGGCAGCAGCCACTGCTGGGACTTCCGATGTGGGTGACTGCTGCTGTTGGGCCATTTTACGCCGTGCTTTATCTGCTTCAATTTGAGCTCGAACTCTATCCCGTGCAGCTTTCTCCTCTGCCTTTTCCCTTTTACGTTGCTCCACAATTTTTTTCATTTCCATTTCTTCTAATCGCTTACGAGCTTCTGTCATATCTTTACCAGATTTTATTCGATTACGTTCTCTTTCCAACGCTTCTTGTTTTTCACGTTCTTCCCGTTCTAGTCGTTTCTGCTTTAATTTCTCTTCAATTAGTGCCAGCTGCTGCAACTTTTCTTCTTGAGTTAAAGGCTTTTTTTCTTCCGTCGATTCCGAAAAATTGCTATGACCAGTTTTGGCAGCATGAAATTCAACTTCGGCTTGATCTTTACACAGCTTTCCACAGTCATCGCACTTCAAAGACTTGGCAACTCCACCCTCTGCCGCATTTGAAGTTGATGGTTTCTCCGGAGCTTGTTGGGCCACCTGCTCGCCGACGGAATTCCCCGGTACCTCTTTAGGAATTTCTTCTTCCGCATGGGCAAGCAGCCATTCCATAGCCGGTTCAACTCCTTTATAGTTAGTAACTTTCATGGCGTAGTCCCTACAAAAAAATATAACCTTTTACTCTATCACAACCGGCACATTATTTAGCAATAATTACGCTCTTTCTTTCGGGAAGCCCATTTCTATTAACATCTGCACATCACCCATAATTATAGCAATGTATTTAATATAAACGATTTTTGATTTCTAGAAGAAAATTTATCAACTTTGACCTGTTCACCACTTTGTGCTGTTCACTGTCTCCTCAGATTACAACTGTCACAGAAAAATAGGAATTTCCCCTAAAAATTGATGCATTGCCGTAGACTTTTACACGGCGAAATATTTAGAACTATAGCGTATTTACAGGAGGGTGTCGTGGTGTAATTTATATTGTTTTTTTTACAAAAAGAAGTACGTTTTTTTATTAAAACTAATAAACAAATAAATAAAATTGTTGTTTAAATGAGCTTGAGATCACTTGTAATAGTAAAAAAGTAATAGTTTTATCTTCAATATTTCGACACCCCTTTGTGTGTTTTCTTCAGGAATTTATTCCCCTTTCCGATTACTTTTTTACTATAACATGTGACCCCAACTTTCTTTAAACAATAATTATACTTTGAAAAGGTCGAATAACTAGTTAGAATCAAGATACGGATTTAAAAATGAATAAACTAAAACATAGTTATAGTAGTGCCGGTTTTCAATGCTATGTTTCTTAATTTGCGCAATTTTAACTATAATTCTTTCAATTAAAAAAGAAATGTTAGAGAATATCTTTCAAAAATTTTCAAAGTCTACTGATGATTAGGATTAGATTAGCTGGGAAGGATAGAAAACAAGCTGTTTATAAGTTTTTTAAAATGATTATAAATGATTAAAAATATTTTTTGCCAAGAAAAAATTATAAATAGCTTGTTTTCTATGTTTTTGAAAGATATTCTCAAACATTCAACTAGAAAACAAGCTATTTATAATTTTTTATTGGTATAAATGGTAGAAGATAAAAATAGCGAATAAAAAACTTAATAGTTTGAATATTTTTTGCCAATAAAATTCTTAAATTCCAAATATTTCTATTCTATTGTCAAAATTTGTACTAGCCCCTAGAGCAAGTGTGCCCAGCCCTATGCGCTTGATACTCAATTGTTTTTGTAAATGCGCTTAGCTATAGGGCTGTGTTCTTTAATACACAAATACTGCGCAATGGAAAATACGCAAACAACTTCGTCTTATATATATTTTTGTCGTTCTTCACTGCACACACACAAAAGCAAAGCAACAACACTTTCGCATATTTTGCTGGTAAACATTGACGACAGCGATTATCAGTGTGAATTTTGTTTTTGTAACCCCCCGTCTAGATTAGCAATAAATATGTTCGCAATAAAGCAATAATGCCGGCAGAACAACGGTATAAAATTGCTTATTGCTTTGCTTATGTCAAGGGTATGGGAACACGTATTTATGACAACTCATACAGCCAGTTTACCAATCTCGACAGCCTGCTTGCGTTCGCAATCTAAGCGAAAGAAAATTGATTTGGGTTCGTCTAACTTTTTTCTATACGAACGATGTGTCAAAACTCAATCAAAATACATAAGAATATGCGAACGAATAGTAGTGAGATAGACAAACCCAAATTGATTCGAATGTGAGTGACTGGCTTTCTTTCGCATTCATTTTCTTTCGAAATTGGTAAACTGGCTGATAATTACAAAAAAAACTGAATATGAAAGTTCAGCGCAAAAAGCAAAATTTTATTGCAAAAAAATTTGCAAAATAACTTAAAATATTATTTTATCTGGACTTTTAAAGTCCTAAAGACAAGATAAGCTGTCTTCACTGGTAATAACACAAATTTGACGTTTGCTGCAATAAATGTTAACATATTTATTGCTAATCTAGACGGGGGGTAAATGTTTTGCTTTTTACAACAAAAAATATTAAATGTATTGGTATTTACTCTTCCATATAGAACTTGTGGGCGATACTATCCTAGAGCAATTGAAATCTTATTCAACGTCCGAACTGTCAAAATTTTGCTTAAAAGCGTAGTTTGCTACCTCTGTTATATAAATATCATGGTGCAACAATATATTAGGTAAAATCTGACTCTTTTTAAATAATGAGAACTTGCAAAATTTTTTTATATAGCTAACTTATACGCACACTTTTGTATTATTGTTTACAAAATATAAGGAAAATTGTTTATATAATAGAAATATAAAGTAAAATGCGCGTTTGCCTTGCTATTTTTCTTTTCCATTGTTTGTCAGCTCATAACACGAAGCAGCATTAAAAAGTCCTGTTCCTTATTGCAACGCAAATCGTTTGGCACAACCTTCTTCTGTTTACTATTTGATAGTTTTGTACAATAATACATTTTTTTTCCTTAAATTGAATTACATTAATTACATTAATATTTTATTTTGTGCTAATTTTATTGTGTAACTATTTCATTTCTAATATTAACAAAGTTACAAAAACTTTTGAATATGTAATTGACGCAAATAAAGATATTTAATAAAAATATAGTTGTAGCTAACTTCATGTCGAAAAGTGTGGACGAGAAACTCAATAAAAACTGCGCGTACATGTTTCCGTTTCCTATAACATCCACAAACTCGAAAGTTTTGCAACAAATGTTTCATAGTACGGCCCAAGGCGAACTCATTAATAGGTGAACTTAACAGCTCAGGTGATTATTATTTACTTCTCGCGTTTTTTCCAACGAGACTGTCAAATTTTTTTCTTTTGTTTACACACTTTTTCGCGCCATTTTAATCTGAAGATTTTTTTGTATGATTTAGTGCAATTTCAAGAAATTTGTGTGAATTTAAAAGTGAAAAACTAATATAATCTGTGATTTTAATTACAAACAATTATAAAAGCTTATATTTAACGTTTATATAAAATTTTTCCCCAGCTGAACAATCTTAGACGAATTTAGATTTTGACATTCACGATATGATTTACAATAACAAAATACATAGTACTGAATTCGCCTTTCCACTTGCATTCACCTGTATAAATTCGCCTTGGTACGGCCAGGGACAAAATCCTTTTTAACAAATCAAAAAACTAACAAGAAAAATAGTATTACGAAGCACTGTATTGCACTGTAATAGAATAAGTCTGCTTTTACATTTGGACAGACGTTGGACAGACAGATGAAATTTGCTGGTGCTGTAACGAAAACTATCGGTGGGGGAGAGTATGTAGTATACGACTCTCTGTACTAGACATATGTGAACATTCTTTGTTGCTCTTTTTAACTTTTCGCATATAAGTCCCAATTTTCACGAGGCAATTTTAGTTGCGCAATTCTTATAAAATTGCTTTTATGTTCAGACACAGCAATTTTACTTGAGCAACTTTCGTTTTCTATTGCGTACACTTTCTTAATATTGCATGTACTGCATTATCAAATTTTTCCATTTAATATTCACTTTTTCTAAATTAATACTGCTGTGTATATTTTGAAGTTGTCCACAATATTAAAAAAAAAAAAAATTTCAAATGAATTAAAATATCACAATTTTGCGCCAATATTACTTTCATCACAGACAAGAAAGAAAATGTAAAACTTCTGACATTACGAATGATAGCACAAAATGAATTTCCGAGTACAAGCAAGTCTGTACTCATTTTTACACTCCCCGCTCTTTCCTCACTTATTTGTCTACAAACTCAAGAATTGTGCAACTAAAGTTGCCTCGTGAAAATTGGGACTAAGCACACTAGCTGTGCTTAAAAAAAACAACAACAAAAGAGAAACAAAAAGTTTCAATCTGTCTATTAATTTTTTAAATGAAAAGGTTTAGGCAAGACCAAAAGAGAAATGAAAAAATGTCTGCCCATCGTCTGTCTAAATGTAAAAGCGCACTAACTCCTAGTGCTGCCACACACAATTGTACTATGCATCAAGGGGTTGAAAGTCATAATGAAAATTGCGACTATTTGAGAACACAATAAACAAAACAACCTATCTGAAGCGTCCATTTTCTTTATTTTATAAATTAACTATCGCGTACATCGTTTTAAATATAACATAATAAATATTAAACAAATAAAATGACTGAATCTCCTAAAATGAAAAATATTTCAGTCAGGGTGAAGCGAACTTGCCGTACCATGGAATCCTTGGATGAAGCACGCGAACAAATATCTGTTAAACGTTGCACGGTAAAATTGCAACGTTTCAATGCTGAGCAACTTAGAAAATTGGGTAAGTTAATTAAATGGTTTAATTTTGAGCAAAAAAAAAACTAAATCACACTACTTTCAGCTATAGTAAGTTCAGCACCGTTAGCAGATGAGTCCAATAAACCAAAAAATATTAGAAATATGGTTGTGCGTGTACGGCGTTTGTTTATCAATGCTGATGACCTATTTCTCCAATAAAATGCTGCATGTTGATAATTAAGTACATTCATATATAATTTATAATTTAATTTACACATTACACTTAATTTCCTTGAAGTATACGCTTTCAAATCTCTACCTTTGTGCACTTTTCTTACATACCTGTACCGAAAATATGTAAAATTCCATGCCACTACACTTATGCCAAATAGATGTTACCAACAAAAAGTCCAGGTTGTTGGAATTTACTTTCTTGCGATAAAATTTACATCAACCACTAAATGAGATATTGATCCTTTTTTGAAAGATTTCGATTTTGCGTTGATTTTAAATGCAAAATATAATTGTATCCTTTATGTGTAATATATTCAAAATAAAGTGTTAGTTTCTATTATCCTTGATAGAGTTTTCAGTAAAATGAGGTTTTTTAATACAAAGTAAATCTAATATTTAGATTTTTGCGAGTTTTCGATAAAATAGCTTAAATTGTGATAGGAGAGAGTGAAGCGTTTAAAGTAAATTTCAAACTAGAAAAAATAAAAGTTATAATTCGTATTTTCTAAGCTTCATATGTATATAATGAAGTCTAAGCCTTAAATGACAAATTGGCTTAGCATTTTGTCAAAAGGCCACAAAATTATCTTTGATTTTTAATGGAACATTTTTAAAGAATCTAATAAAGCAATTGTAGCAAAATATAAATGAAATTTTACACCTATTGTCATTATTACTTAATACAAGATTATGTATGTACATATTTACAAACTTATATTATTCTTGAATATCGCAATTATGCTTTTAATATATCCAGTTGTGGCAAAAACACATTTGTAGAAAAATTTTCATTATAAGTCGGAGGATTGTTGGAGAGTTCAGTCTGTTGGTGAAAATGTTGATAAAGCTTTGGCTATAAAACAAAATCCCTATTTTCAAAAAAAATTAATCGTGAACAAACAAAACTTGTTAAATACAGGGTGGCGCAGAATTACCCCTATGGTCGGAATAAACTGGCATAATTAAGACGCTATTCGTAGCCTATCAACTTCAATTTTTGAACAAGCTGAAATCTATACAGGAACATGTGCAATGTGGCCAAAATCGTCTGAATGTGCCACTGCGGTTGCCAAAGTTGTGCTGAACGTCTTCTTGATGATGTTTCTAAACTATCATATAATCCGCAACACGTGTGGGCCGTACATGGAAGGTATCTTAACTGTGCCATGTTGTCGAAGATTTGCAACCAGGCGATTTATTGTGGGTGCTGAAGGTCCAGTACTCACTAATATTATACGATGGTACTCACATTAAAAATAGTATCTTTGATTTTCAAAATAAAACTAAAAATTTTTTGATCGCTGTTCTATTGTGTAGTGTTCCATGTTAAATTCCCTAAGTCTTCTCCGCAAAGTTCTGAAATAAAAATCAAAATTTAAATAAAAACAATTGAGTTTTATTCACTATATTAGCTTTTAACATTGGTACCAATCAAAAAATTATAAACAGCTTGTTTTCTATGTTTCCCGGCTGTCTAGATGTCGACAACTAGCAGGAGCTACACGAATCATCAGTAGACTTTGGAAATTTTTAAAAGATATTCTCAAACATTCAACTTTATATCCCAACAATCTAAATAAATTATTGAGAATTTAAAAAGAAAAATGTTTTAATAATACCTGTCAAAACACAAAAACCAAGCTTTTTCATTTATACTCGTTTCTACCTTTCTTAAATTGCCAAATCTACCGATGATTAGGGTAGCTCCTATGAAATGCCGACATATAGACAACTGGGTAACATAGATGTTTAAGTTAAAACCGAAATATATTTCTTATTTTAAAGTTAATTTTGTTAAGCTGTCAGCGTTTGTGGACAACTTTGTCTTTTCGGAGCTGTTTATAGTTTTTTGATTGGTATCAAAATTTAAATAAACTAAAAAAGTTATTGAACATTCAAACCATAAAAGTAGTTTTGCGCTTCCCTGTATAAGCAACGTTGATCAACGAAATAATCTGAATAACCATAGAAGTAATAGTCCTTCAACTAATTGCATTTAAAAGATAGCAATCGTGAGCAACCCCAGAACTTGCCATTACGTAAGGGTGGATGCCCTTCTAATCGGTTTGGAAAAACTTTGTATGTATTTAAACTGACATGAATAAAGAATGTTTTTGAACTAACCTACTTCTTGGAGGAGCAAAACAGTGTTGAGCGCTTCCTGTGTCGGCGTACAGCTCTTCTATGAAAACTTTCTATACTGTACGGATTGGCAGATATAAAGAAGTGTGGGTGGAGCGGACAATATTCTGTTATCCGCTTTTTTGGGTAAGTTTGGATCTGAAACGCCGCGGGATGTGTAGGTCTCACAGTCTACATATTTCCTTCAGACAATACAACAGGACCAAGTAAGGACCCAAGTGGACTGGTCTTATGAGACTAGCAGCCTGTATTGTATCTATTTTTGGTCTAGTTCTTTTTTTTCAATATGTCATCAATTTTTAACTTTTAATTAATCTAAATACTTGGCTATTTCATTTATTAATGTTCTTAAGTAAAATTTTTGTGAATATATATGTGTGGTGTTTTATCATAACAACTTAAGTCGATTTGATTAATTTGTTAAATATAAAATTTTTATTTGTAAAAATATTTTTTCGTATTATTGACAAAATTTTGTTGTAATTTTGGTTTATTTTAATTTGTTCTTAAATATAGTTTTTCATTGAAATTTTTCTTAAAAAGTATTTTTAGTTTTATCTCGATTTAAAATGATCAGCCCAATTATGAATTTATTCCTCACGGAATTTATTTCTCACATAAATACGTTTTTCAATACAAATTAAGGAGAAAAACACAATTTTTGTTAACTAGACCGTAAGAGAACGGAGAGAAGAAAAAAATAAAAAAAACCTCATACTTAATTTTTGTTTATAATTGGAGGAAAGAGAAAAGTGGTAAAATTCCCACGGATTTTTTTTTATAATTGGGCTGTTTATAATATAATACCACAGATATACATATGTACATAGGATTAACATGCTGCCTGCCAGATATTGTAGAGCCAGCATACTTGGGCCCAGTCTGGTCCTGTTGTGTTGCCTGGATGTGATATGTATCTCAACAGATCTACTTACTGCTGGTTTAGAAACAACCCAAGGATCGGATAAAGGAGTCCAATTCACTTACATTACATTCCGATGCCGCTGCTAAATCATGCAGAATCGGTTTGCCTAGATACAATGCCCTTATATAAGAAAGAGCTGGACAACGACAGAGGTAGTGGTCAACGTTCTCTACTTCCTCTTCGTCTTTTTTTTTTAATAGAAAAGTTGTAGTTCAAAAATTACAAAGTCTGAAAAACGCGAATCCTACACAATACTGCCTTGTAACTATTTTGTGAGTCCATAAAAAATTGCATGATAACTGAAAATGATCAACTATATTATAGTTAAAAAAACAAAAATTATAAACTTGAAAACATCAAGCTATAATTATTGCCAAAAAAACTTCATTAACATAATTTAATTTTCCAGTTCGAACCTCGTAGCAAATACAACATAGCTTGCATAATCTGGTCCATACTAGACGAAAACAAAAGCTAGACAAATTATCTACAAATCACGTTTTATTGTTTTGTAATACTCAATTTCTTTTTAAAGATGTGTCTATTTTAATTTCAAATTTAATAGCCCCCATTTCTTCGTGTACCTATCATTTTGTCCACCAATGTACATGTATTTACGTTGGCTGTGTATTTTATTTTCATTCCTTTCGGTTATTTTATTACCTATGTAGGACTGAAGTAAATGTGTCTTATCAGCGATCCAACTTATGCGTTAGCATACGTATCCATTAACACACATCTTCAGTCAAAACCCCCCAAAAGCAGCAGTTTAATAGAGATTAATATTCTTGTATCGTGCATTTGTAGTTTTCTTTTTGGAAAAATATCCAGAATTTACAAACACTCATACATACATATTAAAACAATGAGAACGGGGAGGAAGGTAAAACTAGTTTAAAATTACAACTATTCGTGAATTTGTTAAAATTAAAAGCTTATCTCAGCAAAATTATTAAATATAATCTCTTTCTTTCTGTACAGAATTAAATTTTTGGTAGAGCTTAAGAAAATACCTAACGATGATGTGTCTCATTGCAGTTCGTCTGATAAGAAAAGTAGTAAACGACCTCTTGATTAAAAAAAAAAAACAACAACAAAACTATTAAGTTTCATACACACATGTTGCTTTAGCATATGGAACATTTCAATTATGTTCATATTCTTGCCCATAAACAAAATGATAAACGACTATGACGGGGTTATTTAAAAATAGAATGTACATACATACATTCATACATATTTATTTCTTCTTTTTTTTGTAATGAGAAGAAGTAAATGCATTATTATAGAATTTATAATAAAATTTTGTATAGTTTGTTTTATCTAAAAAATAAAACTGTTATTTACTATTTGGTATAACGCGAGAGATTCTTAACATTAAGAATGCATATTAACAAACATTCTATGAATGACATTACTAATATAGGAAGTATAAAAATCTAACATACTACATTGATCCACAGATCCAAATCTATACATGATACACGTTGTTACGTTTTGGCATTTATAATATAGAATTAATCTAAGCTAAATGATATAAAATCAATATTAATATGAATTAACATTTAAGTAAAGCCAAGAATATAGCAGAGTATTCGAAAGTATTCTTTAAATACATCAATTATGCGAAGTATTTGAGTTAGAAATTTAAAATTCATCGTGACGACCTAGAGCCTCACCGAAGTCAGTAGCTTTTGAGCCAATAAAAACATCATATTTATCAAGAATTTCTGCTTTAGTAAGTTGTTCGTCGCCATCACTGTCAGCTTCATACACTAAATGTTTGGCTTCACTTTCGGCATGATCGAAGTCGTTGGGTACAATCCAGGCTCTAACTTCATCGCGGTTTAAGAAACCATCACCATCGACATCACGAAATTTTTTAAATGTTTCACGTTCACTGATTATCCATTCGGGCTCTTCCTCGCCCTCCTCAGGAGCTGTATACATATCACCAATGTATTCTTCAATGGAAATTTTACCATCTTTATTCTTATCAATGTCTTCAATAGTTTCCGTTAGCACTACATCGCGCATAGTTGGATTGTCAACAGGATGCAAGAAGGCACTAAATTCTTCTTTGTTTAAAGCATCGTCCAAGTCCTGATCGGCAACACCCCAGCGACGGCGATCACGGTTCAACATGTTTTGATAAGAAATACCGTTTTCTTCGTGTTCCTTCTCATCTTTGGATAAGCCATCCATGAAACCGTATACATCATGTCTGTATGATTCCCAAGATATAGTGCTATTTCCATCTGGATTGTGTTGTCTCCATTGGCGATCAACATCTTCGTCAATATAACGTCTTTGAGTATATTCTATCCATTTCTTTAATTCCGATATAGTTATTAAGCCATCCTTGTCTTCATCAATTTTGTCTGCGATTAAGCCCAAACGCCTTTTACTCTCCTCCGGAGGAAGCTGATCAAATTCCTTGGCTTCAGCTTCTCCCAAGAATTGTTCGTGGTCGTATTGAGTATTATGTTGTCCATGGGAAATATGGGCGGAATGCAGAGAATCCTGTTCCAATGGATTTTGAGCAGGTATATCATCTGGTTTGGGTACAGCAGCTGCAGCAGCCACCAGGAACACACACAAAAAGTGAATATTAAACATACCGTATGTTTTTTCTAAGAGTAAAATATTTGTGCACTTCCTGTTTATTTAAAATTTGTCTTCAAAGAAAAAATACTGGACCAAATACTACACACGACAAACACGTACTTCACTCTTGGAACGTTCTCAGTTAATTGTGAATTGAGTGCTGATTTGTTTTTCGTCTCTTCATTTCTGATCTCAAAGCTGAGCTAAAATTTTCGTTTGCCTAAATGTCCGTGGCGGCCTAAAACCGTTACTGCTTAATTTTATTGTTTAATGCCGGTTCACACCAAAGTTTTGTTGCTTAAGGGCAGAACTGAGTTCTTACGAAAATTCAGGCCCCCAAAGAACAGTATGTAAAAAAGGTTACGGAATTTCAGGTTGTTAAATTCCTTATGTAGATTTCTGCATACCGGTATAGAGTTCTAATAGAAAAGTTAAACGAATGGAGACTTTTCAACGTTAACTGAAACAAAACTTAATGTTTATACATTAAAATCAAATAATACGAATATTTAGTTTATACATTTATTTTCCCACGGAACTGTTGACAGTTGACTGTTATAATTATTTCATTTATTTATTTACACAATATGTAATACAAAGCCGCAAGGGGCCAATATAATTATATTGGGGCTTTCCAAGTCAAATTGGACAGTTCGGAGAAAAATTTGTTTTGATTTGCTTTATATTTTTTGCATTGAACAACACATTTCAGCAAATTTTCAGATTTTTTTGGCTTGTGATTTCAGCGATATCGCGTTTTGAAAAAGCCGTATTAAAAGAAAACCGTGCCCGAATAAATACTCATAGCTTTTTCATTATTAGTCCAAACAGAATAATTTTTTTTGCATTGTTTTTCTTTCTACTATCTAATCAAAACTAGAATAAAACTGTGCACAGTGGGCTTGGATGAGATTTTCGGGATTTAATATTTTAAATAAATTTTTCTCACTGTTTGTACTCTTCGATTTTCTTAAAATGTTTTATATTTAACTTTGAATTTTTGCACATCTTTTAAGACACGTTTGGTAGTGGGATTCGAATTACTACTATTTTTCCTGATTTTTTTTTAATTTTCCTAAAAAAAAATTTTTGCGTTAAGCCACTGTGCAAACATTTTCTAGGACTTTGTGGGATATATTTTAAATACATAAATAAATAAAATCTGTTTCTCTTTTTAACTCTTCGCATTTTTTATGTTGTTAGATTAATCATTCTTTTATAATAATTAAGAAAATTTTTTTTTTTGCATTGAAAATTGAAATAAAATAAAAAACATTTTAAGATTTTTTTCGGAAAATTAAGATTTTCTCCAATAATTTCTGGCCCCCCTGCACTTAGGGCTAGTGGAAATAACTCACCATAGAACTGTCCCAAAATTTTTTAAATGTAAAAGGTTTAGGCAAGACCAAAAGGAAAATGAAAAAATGTCTGTCCATCGTTTGTCTAAATGTAAAAGCGAACTAAAGAGTTATGGGAGCCCGCGGGATCAAAAAATCATGGAAAAGTGCTTTACTATTTTCACTCTTGCATAGAAATCAACTAATTTGTAAAATCTTCATAAATAATTGTGTTTAATCTGAGGCGTTTTTGATAAAAAAAATATGGATATAGAGATATCACTTCTGTCATTTTAGCGGTTTGCGGCGTACAGAGTAATTTGTAAAATCGTCATAAATAATTATGTGTTTAATCTGAGACGTTTTTGATAAAAAAATATGGATATAGAGATATCACTTCTGTCATTTTAGCGGTTTACGGCGTACAGAGATGATAAATTTTTATGTTGATAGGGTATATGAATATCCATTTATAGTATCCATATGTATATTTGAATTTCAATAATATTTGATACTTTTCTGGAAAGGATAATTTTTAAAAAACTCTTGAAAAGATATATTAATTGAAAAAAACGTATACATTGTCATATTTTGCACAAAATAAGAAATAATTTTTCTTATAAAGGATGTGTCCACCCTAAAGGCTCTCATAGTAAAAATCGTAGTCTGTTGGGTTCTAAGTTTTCAAGGTTTATAAATAGTGTCAATCAAATCAAATAAAAGTGAAGAATTTTGGATTTATTTGATATGTAAACATGCATGAACGCGATTTTTATAATACGTGTAATTAGTATTATACCATCAGGGGATTTTTTTTCACAGAGATTGTGGTTATATATGAAGATTGGGTCAAACAAATTTATTATTTCTCGATTTATTTATTTACTCAAATATACATTAATACAATGCAAGCCTTCAATGCCAATATATCATTTTGGATCCATATTCTTTGTGTACAATTCTATACTTCTTTGGAAATGGCGTTTAATACGATCTAAATTAGTATATTGTGTATTTGTTATTCAATAATCATATGTTTTGTTATATTCTTGTAAATAGAGATCATTCTACTGTTCTTTGAGAAATTTTTTTTAATATTATGGCAACATTTTTTGCTACATGTGCTTTTGTTTATACCATTGTAAAACCTACCACACAGAAAAGATAGCAGCGAACAAAGAAAAATATATACAGACACAGCTGTTAGAGTTGTTAGAAGTGCTTTTTTATGATGATTGATATTTTCACTTGCATATTGGGTCCTTTTCAACTTTTTTGACATATCCTTTATTTTCATTGTTGAATATATATATAGCTAAACATATCGTAAAAACTAATGAAAGGTCCAACTTTAAACACAATGGAGAATGAGACATTATCCCGCCTGCCAGTACCAGATATAAGAGAAGAGGCATTCCAATATTCTTTTAAACAGGTAAATAAATTCATTAGTATGTATATATGCAAGTATATTAATTTAACAACTCTATTGAATTTGTCTTGCAGTCCCATCGACGTGATGATATAAATTGCTTAAAGCCACCAAAGTTAAAACCACGCTATGATTCCAACTTCAATCGTGACCGAAGTGCACATGCTATTTCATTTCGTTCGGATGATGACTCTGCCATTGATAATATATTAAATTTAGATTACGATTGTTCCTCAAATGAGACATATTTTGAACAACGTTTTACACGTCTTGCGAAAATTGGCGAAGGTTCCTTTGGTGAAGTATTTAAAGTGCGCTCAAAGGATGATGGTCTATTGTATGCTGTTAAAATGTCTAAGCAACTTTTTCGAAGTGAGTTGTATAGGCAAGAGCGCTTAGAAGAAGTACGCCGCTATGAACAATTTTCAGGTCATGCCAATTGTCTACGTTTTTATCGGGCCTGGGAGCAAGATGATCGATTGTACATGCAAATGGAACTATGTCGCGAGAGTTTAGACTGCTATTTAGAGCGCAAACGTACCGTGCCGGAAGATAAAATCTGGTCGATTTTATTGGACTTATTGTTGGCTTTGAAAAGTCTGCACGATCGCAATCTAATACATTTAGACATAAAACTTGATAATGTTTTAATTGGTGACGATGATAGCTGCAAATTGGCCGATTTTGGTTTAGTCATTGATGTGGATCGTGCTAATCGCCATCAGGCCACTGAAGGTGATTCGCGTTATGTAGCACCAGAAATAATGCAAGGCAACTTTTCGAAAGCTGCTGATATATTTAGTTTAGGTATTGCTATGTTGGAGTTATCTTGCTATTTGGAGTTGCCTTCTAATGGTCTTCTTTGGCGACAATTAAGGAATGCTGTACTTCCAGAGGATTTTATCAAGAACATTTCTCTTGATTTGCAAAATATTATTAAAGATATGATGACTCCTAATCCGTTGGAAAGACCTACCGTTGATCAACTTTTAAGCCATAAAAAGCTTGTGACAATGCTACAACGCAGAAAGCATTGGGAGTTGGTTCATAAAGTGGTAAGTTTTGTTGTTTTTTTTTTTTTATATTAAAAACCAGCAGAATGAGCCAACTTGTTATATATACTTAGTGCACTTAGAAGACAAGATAATAGTTTTGCATACTTGCTGAAGTAAGCTAATGCATGCTAGCAAATTTATAGGTTTACAGCCAGTTTACCAATTTCGAAAGAAAATGAATGCGAAAGAAAGCCAGTCACTCACATTCGAATCAATTTGGGTTTGTCTATCTCACTACTATTCGTTCGCATATTCTTATGTATTTTGATTGAGTTTTGACACATCGTTCGCATAGAAAAAAGTTAGACGAACCCAAATCAATTTTCTTTCGCTTAGATTGCGAACGCAAGCAGGCTGTCGAGATTGGTAAACTGGCTGTTAAATAAATTAAATTCTATTAGAATTATAATATAAACGCAACAAATCTTAAGGTTTTAACTCATACCGTTTTTACCCATAAACTTTGAAGGCGTTTATTTCACAACTAGTTTATTTTTGTGTTAGCATATTTTAGAATGGAGCCGTTGCTATGTAGTGTGATTTAAGGTTCGAAAACAAGAGGTAAAAAAGCTATTTCAAGACTCATTTTATAGAATAAGTCAAATGGTTGACATATTTCGATTTCTTTACTCTATTTTGGAATCCCACAAGACCACAATTTGCACGAAAAGCGTTTGCAAATGGCTTCATACGACGCTAAAATTACGTGATATACACTTCGAATTGGTTGATTTCCAAAATCGTATAATCGTAATCGGATGGTATAAAAAAGTTGGAATATCGTCTTGTTAAGTGTATTGAGTTAAAAGGAGACTATGTTGAGAAATAAATGGTTTTTGAAAGAAATATGTTTCGTACTTAGGTAGCTTCAAAATCAGTACACACTCGTATTTGAGAGCATTTGATAAGCCTCAGCCGCAGGAAATTAAAACCCGCGCAAATGACGAGAATTTTGCTCGTAAACTGACATATTTAATCGAGAATAACTTTATGATACAGACCAGAGAACATCAAAACCATAATTTTTCTTGATTTTATACAGCACAAAAAGTTTTGTTTATTTAAAGAAGAACGAAAAATTCAATGATGATTAAAAATCATATTCATTCTGCTGTACATATCAAATTCTGATTGTAAGCAAAATTAACAACAGCATTTTATGAACAAGTTTGCACAGGCAAGACAAGGGCTTGCAGTAAATTCATCGTTTCATTTTCATTCAAACACTCTTATAGCCAGTTTACCAATTTCGAAAGAAAATGAATGCGAAAGAAAGCTAGTCACTCACATTCGAATCAATTTTCGTTTGTCCATCTCACTATTATTCGTTCGCATATTCTTATGTATTTTGATTGAGTTTTTACACATCGTTCGCATAGAAAAAAGTTAGACGAGCCCAAATCAATTTTCGTTCGCTTAGATAGCGAACGCGAGCATGCTGTTGAGAGTGGTAAACTGGCAGTTATTCTCATTAACTCATAAAACATGTTTGAACCGAACGTCTGTGTGGCTTGAGCAATATGATATACCAACAATGCTTGTGGACAAGTTTAATAATTTGCAAAAAAGGCTTGTCCTTTGTTTGGATTAATCAAAATGGATCAAATTTTGTTAAATTACATTCGCCAAAATACACATGAAAATATGGCAGACGACAAAAGTTTTATTTTAGGCCGCTGTAAAGGAGAACAAATAAAAGACAAACAAAATAAATAATAAAAAAACTGCAAATAAAATTATTATTTTCTTACAAAAATCAAAAACCAATGTAAATTTATACCAATAAAAATTATAAATAGCTTGTTTTCTATGTTTCCCAGCTATCTATATGTCGACATTTCATAGGAACTACCCTAATCATCAGTAGACTTTGGAAATTTTTGAAAGATATTCTCAAACATTCAACTTTATATCCCAGCAATATAAATAAATTGCTGAGAATTTAAAAGAAAAATGCTCTAATAATACCTGTCAAATTCAAATTCTCAACAATTTATTTATATTGCTGGGATATAAAGTTGAATGTTTGAGAATATCTTTCAAAAATTTCCAAAGTCTACTGATGATTAGGGTAGTTCCTATGAAATGTCGACATATAGATAGCTGGGAAACATAGAAAACAAGCTATTTATAATTTTTATTGGTATAAATGGTAGAAGCTAAAAATAGCGAATAAAAAAAAAACTTAATTGTACCAATGTAAATTAATATAAAATAGCTTGATCGGTATGAATGAATTCATACACAATGATTTCTTGCTTTTTGTACCTCAACGTCTTGCAAAATTTTGAGTGTTTAGTGGAAAATAAAAATAAGCAAATGTTCAACCTGTATGTGGTACGATCGCCTTAAAATGGACAATGTATAAAAATGTTCGAGCAAGTTCAACTATTTCATTCATTTCCACTTTATAAAAGATTCTTTTTGTGAGTCAGCCGATATGTAAACCATCAGAACCAACAATGAGACATATGTTCGGTTGCTTTAAAATGAACACCAAAAGAAAGTATGTGGACAAGTTTGGTCATCTGCAAATAAAAGACAAGATTTTTGTGCCTTTGTTACTAGTTGAACGATTTTTTAATCAACAAGTGAAGTTCTCTGATGTAGACACAGATCGACAATATTTCCAGGGCGTTATAGATTTTTTATATACATATATAAATATTTTTTATATAAATATTAATAGCTAGTAAAGTAAATAATACAATGTTTTAAATATGTTTTTTAAATACTTTTCTTTTTTTTTTTACAGAAACAAACTATACGCAAATCGCGGCGTTTGGCCTGGTCAAAATTGTGCAATTTTAAAAATATAGTCTTAAAATTATTTACTTCTATACTTACAATTTTTGGTGTGAAAGGAACCCAAATAGATGCCGCCTCAGATACAGACATTTTAAAGACAGCCGAAAAGAAAAGGCAAGTGTATATTCGTAACCATTTTATGTCATCGACTCCAACAGCAGCTGTTTCCAAAGCCAAAGCACGAATAGATTTTCAATTCGATACCGATTGCATGGACTTGTCTCAAAACAGCTCCAGTCCGTATTATTCATTAAACAATAAAATTGTTAACTCCACACCCGTTAATCACAAGAAAAAAGATTTGACAAGAAGTTGGTTTAAGTAAGTTTTTTGTGTTTTCCTTAAAGTAACAAAAATAAATTGCAAATTTTCTCCCTTCTAGCGACAACAGCGAAAGTTCACTTATGGATAAATCAGCATTCACGTTCATCGATGACTGTGATTCCGATTCTCAAATAAAAAATGTGCGTAAATCATTAGATTTATCTTCGCTGAGAGGAAAAATACTTTTTAGTAATAAATCTGATGAAGAAACTGATTAAAAAAAACAGCTCCACCGTCGTCAGTATAATTAAGTTCCTACGGTGTTTGTGTTTTGAATTTTGTTTGGTAAAACTTATTTCATGACCAAGTTGTGCAAAACTAGTTCACTTTAAGTGTAACAACTGCGTTTATGAACGAAGCACCTAAATTAAATTGGCAATAAATACGCTTCAGTTCAAATTGTTTAGCGCTCAATCTCTGAGAGAATTGAAAGCAATTCTTTTTAAGAATTATCCAAATTATTTTATTCACTTATGATATGAAGTATCAATTAGTTTTTAGGACTCATATTATTACATAATTTGAAAACTATATTTATTTTAAATTTCCTTTTAACCATAAGAAAATCATTAGTTTTCAGTTTTCTAACACAGGAAGTAGAATGAAGTTAAAGTTTTCTTCATAAGTTTGTTTTAAAAAAAGGAACATAAATAAATTGTTTACACTTCAAGTTTATACTATTCTTTATATAATTTGTATTTACATTACAAAATTTTGTAAAATGTTTTAAATATTTTTATATATACATGTATGTATCAATTTTTTATGTGATAACTTATCAAAACTAAATTTAATTAAAAAGAAAAAATCAACATGAAAAAATAAATTTAAAACTTAAGTTATATAATTATGAAACAATGGCAAGAAAATCTCATATTTTTATTTAATTTCTAGTTTAAAAGTTGTATTATTGATTTGATTGATTAAAGAGCTTTTATTACATTATATAGTTATTTTTATACAATTTACAAGCAAAACTAAAACTGTATATAATTGCGGAATAAAACTATTTTGTTGCTTATATGAAAAAAAAACTTCTTGGGTATTGAAATTCATTAAAAATTTAGCAACAGATTTTAAAAATTTATGGTAAGTTTTGAAACAAAAATAATTTGATTGATTGGTAAACACCACAAAAAATTCAAACTTCTCTGTAACGCGTTGTACGATTTCCCGGGCAATCGACCACAAAGGGATGAGCTCTGGACGATGAATGCATGTTACGTAAAACTTTGCGAGTTTCGGGAACAAGATCCCTAATCTTTTCAGAGCAAAATCCATTGCAGTAACAATAGTACAGAGTAACGCACCCTACACTGCGTCGATGCTCCAGTGAGTCAATAGAGTTGGATAGCCTACGGTCACCGATAAGCTTCTGCGCTCTCTCCTGCACACGGTCGAGTAATCTCAAAATAGGCTTTGCGGCACATTTCATTTTCGGTATAGTAAGTAATAGTAAGGAGATCGGATGGAGTGATGAAGTACATCTTACACCGTTTCAAAAACCCGAGGCACTTGAACGCTTCTTTAGAGACATGAAAAATGTGTTCACTCCAACGAGCATTACACTTTATTTTCATTCCAAGAACATCCGATTCTTCAATACTGCCGCAGCATCCGCGGTCGTTTGTTTGTGTGTTAATAAACAACACTGGAAACACGGAGATCAATAGAATCATTCATATTTAGCCTATTGGCAGCGATTTCCGAACGCAAGATAAGACGATTTAAAGTCAAACCTCCACAAATTAACCCTACTCGACAATGATTAAAGAGCCATAAAGCGAACGAATATTCTTTCTTTATCTTGATCCTAATTATTTGAACTTAAATTTTTTTTAAATTAAATTGAAATTCAAACAATTAAGTGTGCTTCTAACATTTATACCAATAACAAATTATAATAGTGTAAAGAAATGTTAGAGACGTGTATGAATGAAAAAGCTTGTTTTTTGTGTTTTGACAGGTATTCTTGTTAAATTCTCAGCAATTTGTTTACATTGTTGGGATATAAAGTTGAATGTTTGAGAATATCTTTCAAAAATGTCCAAAGTCTACTGATGATTAGGGTAGCTCCTATGAAATGTCGACATATAAATAGCTGGGAAACATAGAAAACAAGCTATTTATAATTTTTTATTTGTATTAAATTGAAATATTTTTTAAGCTTGAGGTCAATTTTGTTTTTTATATAAAAATGTTTTTAATTATATTCGATATTTCGTCTTCCTTCGGAAGACTTCTTCAGGAAAATTTTTTTTTATTTTTATTTTTTTTTTGAAAAAATTTTTCCTGAAGAAGTCTTCCGAAGGAAGACGAAATATCAAGCTTAAAAAACATTTCAACTTAATTCTTTATTTATTTTTTTTTTTTCGATAAGTTGTAATTTTAAAATTATTGCCAACTCGCAATTTCCACTATGCAAGCCTTATTTGCTGAGCTGATTAAATTTGAGAGGTATTTTACATCATTAGATAAAATACCTCACCCCGTTTTCTAAAAGTTATATCAGTTCAGCCAATAAGACTTGCGTAGTGGAAGTTGCAAGTAAACCACAAAAAAAAAAAAAAAAAATAGAGATGAAACAAAACAAAAATGGTGTGAAATCATACTTATCTCCTTCTTTTTTGCTCTGTGCACTTTGTGCCTTTATTCATAAACAAGTTTTTTTGTAACCTCAAACGCATAAGTAGGTAGAAAAAAGCAATAACTCACATTTGCAGTCTCTGTTCTCGGGGGTTACTCTCTATTGCGATGCGAAAGAAAAATCAAAGAATTGGTACCCTGTATTGCGTTTTCGTATTTACCTTTCACATTTAATTTTTTAACTTTCGCTCATTTTATTTTATCATTCTTCGCTTTTGTTTATTTTGTGGTACCAGTCTTGCTTCATTTTTAAAGTATTTCGCGAAAAAGTTGGTGCAAACGGCACAGAGTACCGAATTATACTCTTATCGCTTTCACCATGGAGGACACCAAAACCGGGCACTCTGCTTTCGGGAGCATACAGGTGTAGGAGTTTCTTGTAGCAAATAGAACTCTATGAAGCCGACTTACGGGTTAACTGGCAGAACGGAGACCAGCAAGGTCCCCTGGAGGTTCTGCTTGCAGATCATATCGACGTTGCTCGTGGTTGAGGTGCCTACCTTGGCTGTAACGTTTTGGCTGTGGTTTAAACCTAATATCGCAGGTTGGAGAATTAGTTTCCCTGATAACTATGCTGCAATGCTGTTTTTCGAGGCCTAACTTTGGCACTCAATACAGCTTCGTCGTCAATCGCTGCTAAGTTTTGAAAATTATTCATATAGAAAAACGCATGCGTCCTAAGTCTTTTGTTTCGACGTCAATGAAACACCTCTACGTGCACGCGCACTTGCCACACTTTTTATGTAGTGGAAATTGTCAACGAATAAAAATATGTCTATTAAATATAATAACTATCATAATCATAAATAATAATCGCCTACAAGATAACATTTTAAACATCTCTTGCTTTTTTTTTTTACTGCCAACAAAAGAAACTACTTTCGCTATCATTGACATAAAAAAAGAAACAAATTGATTTGCATACAGTTTTCAAAGGCACAAGCTGCTGGCTGAGCCGAATGGCTAGCAGGCTGATTTGCCGACACTCCTTTTTTAAAATATGAGTAAGCAATTTACAATTTACATGTCATTAAAAACGACACAAATTGATTATATTTTTATTAAAAATGCCATTAAAACTGATCACAAATTATGTGCAACACATATAGATATGTATTATGTACGTTCAAATACATAAGTATGTAATATGGTCTTATACAAAGTGACTAAATGCTATTTGTTTAAGCAACTTGCATACGCAATTTTGCTGCTAAAAAAACAGGGCAGACTATACAAAACAGATAAAAATGAATTACGGATAATATGTAGTTCATGTTTAATAGCAGGCAGCCGCTTTTATTGCAGTGTTATGTCTGATAACTTAAGACATATTAGCTGCTTATACATACGTATTACACAATTCTTTTGGGCACAACTAACTGCTGTTTTAAATTTATAATATCAAGAAGCAATAGCACAAACGCACATACACATCAGAGGTTGGCATTGAGTACTTGTAAAAAAAGTATACTTGAGTACCCAGTTGTCCATGTTGGTGTCGACGACAATATCTTGAAACCATTTCCCGACAAAACACACTTAATTTTAGCAGTCACATTCGGTTGAGAAAAAATGATACTCTTGCCACCATCAGAGGTTTAAATAGGGAATTTTACCGATTTGGCGCAAAATAAAAGTTTTTGTCTAGCATTGGCTGGACTTAGTTAATTTTTTGTGTTTATTATAAGATTTGAATACTTATAGTGAAAGGCCAATGTAAGCAGCATGCGGCAGCGGGCGGCAACAATGTGACCCATTTACAAAAAATAATATTTTTTGTAAAAATATTCGTACATCAATTTCAACATATTGAATTTAATTTAATTTGGCAATGCCGTTAAAGGCGGCCGAGCGGCAATGTTGAATTCAGTTTAACTTTTCGTTTTGCCGCTTCAATTTGTCAAACCAAAAAGTAAAGGAAAAAAATAAAAGACAGAAATTAATTTTCGGTTTTGAAATTTCAACGATTGAATTTGTTTATTTATTTTGGCTTTAAAAAAAATCAAAATGTTTTTTTTTTATTTAATCTTCCAAGCACAAATTTTTCTTTAATTAGCCGCGTTCATTTGCCTACAACAAATAAACTCAAGCGGCAAATAGAACAGGTGGTTGCCGCTCGTTGCCGCAAGCCGCTTACATTGGCCTTTCACTATTATTATTAGTTCACATTGTGGAGATTCAATAAATAAATAAAAGTAAAAAAAATCTATTAAAAAAAAAGAATTAACACAATTATGATGACGAAATATGCAGCATATTTGTCTTGTTGTCACTTCAGTGAAGAATAAAACAAGACAGTGAGTGAAAAAGATTTACATCAGCACCTGCCTTTACGGCCTTATCTGATGATGAACGAATTACACGGGGTGAATTATTTAGTATTCACCAACGCTGCCGTGTTCAATCAAAGATAAAGCTTAATGAGTTGGTTGGCCGAAACATAATAAGATAATCAGCCCTTAAACCAACTCATCCGTCCAATCATCACCACTGGTTCCTTACAGTACAGGTATCTGTTGCAAGGCAACAGCACCTCGGAGGGTTGTTAGCTCCCAAAGAAAGCCATGCACAACACAATTATCAGGGATACTAACTCCCTCTTCCTGCGTTTTTAGGTTTAAACCACAGCCAAAACGTTCCAACCAGCGAATATTCGTTCACGAACAAGCTAAAAGTACAAATTAAATATAAACTTTAATAAACGATGAGCAATTTTGTTATAACGTCTGACAACAGAACATTACTATTTCAATATAAGAGATGAAATGAATATTAATTAGCTTATCGCTTGTGTACACTAGAATTTGAAAATGTGAAAATGACATACTCGTATACACTGTTTGTAGAAAGCGTAGGTCCGGAAATAGAGTTCAAATCCGCTGTGTGGTTCTTTAGAAAACTATAAAATAAAAGGTTTTTGGGAACAAAATCATTTTCACCCAAACACTCGTCACTAGCCGCCAGTCATTTGGCTCGTTATCATGCATAAATTCCCACATTAGAGACATGTTGTCTCTGCAGCGAATGGTATCGTAATGCTTGTTAGTATGATTTTGTAAATGTGTTTATCTATTTTACTGAGAATCTTGTGAATGGGATCTACAACAGGCCAAGATAATAGTGTTAATATCAGGAAATTGCCATCCGCTTAACCGTTTTTAAGGCGTACTTTGGGTGACGCTCCAGGATTGGAGAACGCCATATGTTTTGTTTTCGTCAGAATCGCAAAGCTACCACTGGTCGCTCCAAAGTATATTTCCAAAAGGCAATCGGAAAATTTCGATGTTTTCTTGAAAACGCTAGCCGGGATTCATTATTTTGTTTCGTAGGCACAAGTGAGTTTATATCATTCAGACCTCTTCTTATTGTTATAGCAAATAATACCAAAATCCGATGAAATCCTATATTTAATTTTAAATTGAATGCGAACTATGATGAATAAAAATCATTTTCAGAATTACCAACAATATTTTTAAGACATATACAACCATGACACAGAGCCTAATTCCGTTCGGAGGTGGAATTGAATTATTTTCTTACTTCTTCAAAAAACGACAAACTTTTTTTGTTTTTTCGAAGGTATATACATACACTGGGCACTGATCAGTTTTAACTAATTTAATTTCAACACTTTAAATGCTGCGATAACGTTTGTTTTGGTCGTTCCGTGTGTTCACAACATTACTCTCTTCTTCATCCTCATAATCTATTTCCTTAGTTCCAGTACAATACACTGCATATGTAGGGGCTATCCCCTGAGTACTGGTCCAAGATAAAAAAGAAAAAAAAAAACCAAGGTAGACACCTCAACCCTGATTAGTTCAGGGGCCACGCTGATTCCCGTCTGAATGTATTCACAGAAAAATTAATCGTAAAATATATGCTACAGTAAATAACGTTACAGAACGGCAACGGAATGTAAAAACTAATGAGGCCTTAAGCCGTATTTTGGGAAGCATCTAGATTACATAAAGTACAAATAACAACAGTATTGCTTCTGAAAGATCTTGCTTTAAGGTTTAATACGCCAATTCCAGCTTTTATTAATAAACTGACTGCACTAGGTGAAAAATTTGAAGGGTACACGTAGAAGAAAAAATATGGTTGATATGACAATATTTTAAAGGCAAAATACTACTGTTGAATTATATATTTGAACAGAACCATATAATATGGTTTCAATATGAAATTTATTTACGCAACTAAGTGTAGCCAAGAACCAAAAGTATACCATAAAATTTAAAAAAATTATGTCATGACTAACATTGTTATTGTAAAAATTAAAATTTAACTGTCATGTCCAACCACATATTATTATCCCTGCTAACTATATTATTGAAAAATTTTTAAATCTATTCTCACGATCAACCGTACTGGTGTTGAAGGTCACAATATTATATGTTTACATAATAAATGTACATATATACACACTTCACACTTCAATCAACATTTTGCTACAAAATTGAGTACAATGAATGGAATTTTGCAAATCTTATTGTTTTAGAAACACTGATACATCCTTGATTTGGCCCATAATTCAAATACATAAAAACACATACATACACCCATTTGTTCATATAAATCTTTATACAAACCTTTTTGCACAAAAATTTTTGGTTTTATGATGTTGCTATTTTTTTTATTATATATTTAATATGCTTGCTTCTAATTTTTCGACCCTTTAATCATATTTATATTTAATATGATTAAAATTTAAAAAGAAACACAAGCACACCAACAAATGCAACTAAAACTATGTATGTACATAAGCAAATTTCAACGTGTATAAAACCAACAATATTTAGTTTATGTTGTAAACAAACATGTGTTGGAGATAAATGTATCAACCATATGTATGCCCCAAATGAATAATCTATTATTGTACATTACAAAAGATGTTGTTGTACATAAATATTTGTTTTAACGATATTATTGTATACAACCACATTTTAAAATTATAGAAAGGCAACCCTAGAAATATGAATAATTTAACACTCATATAATTATAATGGATTAAACTATATTAAAAACTAAAATACACTAGTAGCGGGAACAATACAAATTGTGACAGAGAATATACTAATATTGTCACAATAATATTCCAAATTGCCTTTTCTTTGCGTGTACAGTGATGTAATATTGTAATCTAGTTTAGCATATACATACAACTTGCGAACTTTTAGCATTTTGCACATAAGCATTATGTACTTTGGTTTTTAGATGGTTTAATAAAAGATTCCACTGTCTACATAACATTTATATGAATTATATTGTTATCTATCGATCTATGTTCTTTTTATCTACAACATTTTTTTTGTCTATGGGACACCCTACTACGTGACGCGTGCACGTCATGGCTAATTGGGTTTATTTGTATAAAAATACTCAATAAGCACTTAAAATGATATTTTTGTCATTCTCTGATACATATGTATATTGGAAGTTTGTATATTTGCTTTGAATATTCTTTGTAAACCAAAAAACGGTTTTCCTTACGAACTAAACACCGCTGAGCACGACTAGGGAGCAACGTGCCTCAAATTTGTTATTTTAAACACTGCTGGAGACTTTTTTTGTTAGTCTGATTTGAGTTGATACCAAAAACTAATTAATGTTAGCTGGGTACAGTGGCACAAATGAGAATATAATAGAAAACAGAAAATAATACAAAATTTCATACTTTCACTTTTAAGTTTTCCTTTTTATCCTGGACCAGTACTCAACAGATTTATCTTATCGAATTAAAATCACAAGTTAAAGGCAACAAAACATTGCTGCAAAATGTGTGAAAAAAAAATATCGGCCATATGGCTTCGATGGCATAGCTATATCCGATGGTCCATATTGTTAAGAATTTATATTATTTTTAATCCATTGTACAGCTACACAAACAACATAAAGTAAAGAAAACATAACACACAAACAAACAAATATGTATGGTCTGGAAGAGTAAACACCAATACATTTAAGGAAAAACAATTTTTATTTAATATTTTTTGTTGTAAAAAGCAAAACATTCACAAAAACTAAATTCACACTGATAATCGCTGTCGTCAATGTTTACCAAGAAAGTTGCTTTGCTTTTGTATGTGTGCAGTGAAGAACGACAAAAAATATATAAAACGAAGTTGTTTGTGTGTTTCTCATTGCTAGTGCTGAGCGCAGTATTTGTTCATTAAAGAGCACAGCCCTATAGCTAAGCGTATTTACAAAAACAATTGAGTATCAAGCGCATAGGGCTGGGCACAATTGGTCTAAATAAAGAACGCGAACCCGGACAAAAATTTTGTTCGGAAACAATGGGTGAATCCAGCTTTAAAATCAGTGTTATGGCAGTCTTATAATAGTTTTTATAAGAACTGTCAAAAAAGCGGATTTGTGTATATGTTTGTTTACAAAAAGACGCCATTACAATTTTACCGATTATGAATTTTGAAAATATCTTTAAAAAAAACCCCTGTTAAATGGGAAATAATTTGTTATTACGTATTGAATATACACTATAAGCAATTAATTTTGTAAAAAATGTGCACATATACAAAATTCATATAAGATTTTATTCATGTGTTTTCTTCTCGGCTTTCATTGATTTATGAATTCTTATAAGATTAACAACAATACGTATACTCCTTGTTAGATATGAAGATGGACATAGAGAAATTCGCTCTCTCATTCTGCCGACGTTTTCTCATATATTATGTCAGAGTTAGTTAATCGCAGTTGTAGATACTAGGTCTAAAAATTGTTCTCGTCTGTTAAACTCCAATGAAACAAAGAGATATACTCGTAAAATTAAGTTGGACAAAAAACTTGACATTAAATTGTGTTTTATGGATGGACCATAAAGAACGAAAGCTTTTTATTTTTATTTAAAATTAATATCGCGAGTTTTGGATAAACCACCTTTTACATACACATGCATGTATGTAATAAATACACATACATGTATGTATGTATTTAACTAGTATACAGGTTTTTGAGTCCTTTGCTATTCTTAATGTTCCACTGTTTACTGCAAAAATTCAAGAAGGGGAACTAAAAATACAAAAACAAAAGTTGAATCACCTTTAAGTGAAAGTGAATTTTGTGCAGAAATAATGTTTAAGTTTTTTTTTTATATTCATACGGTTCAGTAAATAACTATGTATGTGTTTGTGTGTTTATGATGTATGTATGTACAAATCTTGGTTATAGTACATACATAAATACGAATACTTCTGTGGTTTGTAGTGTCTTTGTCATTACTACCGCCAACTCGTTCACTGATATTTGTATAGTTAGAGTTGCCCTTTGCATTTCAAAAAGGTCGTATAAAAAGCAAATAAAAAAAAAATAGTCTTCGTGGAATAATATTGTTCTTTATCTAATAGTAGGTTTGTTCCACGAGATCTCGGACTAGCTCGGACTAATGAGAGTAAAAAGAAAAAGTTTGGGCTAATTTGTACAGGAAATGAAAAAAATTACTCTCTCATTTTCTCTCAAAATTGCACAAAAATTGTTACGTGGAATGCTTTTGAACTACTTTGGACTAGTCCGGACTGTTTCGTTATTCACGTGGAACACACCTAGTTTTTATGAAAAAAAAACCGCCAAAAAAGTTAGAGGCACAAATGTATATTGCAATGTACAGAATGTCAATAATGAGTTTGCACATTGAAAACAAGCATAGTTTGCCTAAAATTATTAGCAAATTCGAGACATATTTTATTGAACAACAAATTTTTTATGTGCTTTACCTATGTATTTGATAAATATGTATGCATTTAAAGCGATCGTGTCGAAAAAACTTAAGATGTTAAAAAATTAAATAAAATATATACAGCAAAACAAATCTTGACTTCATTTTGTAATGTTGCACAAATATGTTTTGCTCTTTACTCAGCTTTTTTTTATTCTCTTTGAAGTTAAACGCTGATTTACCATTATATAATATGCTCACATTGTTTATGGGATTAAATTTTTAAATTAACTTGTGAAACTACACAGTGCAGCCGTCGTAAAATTACAACATTTAAAGTTTTTTGTTAGGAAAAAAATTGTCGTATAGCAAGCAATTAATTTGTTATATACGCCAACTAGGAAGAAGTGTGGAAGATTATCGGAAATGTTTTCAGTTTCTCGGAAAACAGTTTACAATGTAATAAATCGAGCTGAAAAAGCGAATAGGTTGGAACTAGAATTAGGACGGGTGTGTTTTCAGCAATCCAATACTTTGCCATATAATCTGATGGAGCAGACTCAACGTAATGTTTGTCGAGCTTTTCTTTTGCCTGTTTCGCGGTTTTCCTTTTCAAATAATAGTGTTTAATCACTGCACGAAGTTCACTTTTTTCTATTTTTAAATAGCGGAAAATATCAGCGAATTATGACCTAAAGATAATGAAAAATCGTGTACAATGTGTTGTTAGATTCTAACGGTCTCCATACTAAATATTAAACTTTTTAAAACTAAATTTAAAACTTGTCCACTGAAACCAAAGCTCCCAGGAAATTTTTGTGCAGAGTTTATTGACAGTGTAAAACGAAGTAAAGTTTTGTTTTTGCCGTATTTATTTTTGTTTTAAACGTATTTAGTATTTTTTAATATGACCTTATTAAATACATATAAGGGACATTTTCACAATCTAAAATTAAGTTGCCATTAAAAAATTATTAACTAAATGCCGGTTTGCTTAACAGGCACTATTTAACCAACAGTTAGTAATTTGGATTGAACCATCTTTCGGTTACTAAACAAAAAAAAAAAATTTAAAAATTATGGCAATGTTACTTGTATTTGTTTACGAAAAATAGTGTAATGACGAACACAATTTTTAGAAAGAAGCTTTTTTATTTCTGCGGCCTTTCAAAAATTTCATTCAATTCATTTCAAAAATATTTTGCATAAAATTTTATTAAAAAAATTATGAACGGATAAGTTTGCTCGGAAAATCAGCAAGTCCTCTTGTGAACTTGGCATTTTTATAAATTTTCTTGACAGCTTTGCAATTGGTTTTGAAACCTTTTTTACAACGCGGCTAGCTGCTGCAATTGAAACTCCACAATAAACACCTACAACCATCAGGAAGCTGCCTGTGGTGTAAAATCTCAAGGTCAATAATACCATTTGCCTAGAAGATAAAGAGTGATTTCTAAAAATCAATAATTATAAACATGATACGTACATATGTGGAAGTTTATATGATGTATCTCACCTAGTTGCTGCAGTCTTTATTGGTAATGTATAGTGTTGCAGGCTTTGACAATCTATATCTTTGGCTAAATTCTTCATCACATAAAGAAAAATCATTTCGGTGCTTGTGAATACTTCTTTTTCTACCACAAGCATGTTTATAATTAAAAATATTACAAAAATATAAATGTTGATTTCTATTTATGTACGTCCATTTTATTATTATTTGTATGTTTTTTCTTTATTTGAGTTCTGATTAGCTTCTTAACCGGCGAATTTGGATCGGTTAAATTTAACAGCAACTTTTCTGTTAAATAGTGCCGGATAAGACTTAATTATATATTGTGAAATACATTTTTCTCTAACCAGCGGTTAAAGTCTCAATTAAAATATAATAAGACTTGGTGTAAATGGCCGTAAGTTTATGAAATATGTACATATAAAATTTTTTCTAGAAAAAAAAATGTAATACAATTGCCAAGGAAGTGGTAGTGGTATAAGAACAGCTGTCTTTCGTTTTCTTTGCGTAAAATTGTCAAAAACACATACGTAGACTTCCTTGCTTTTTCAAACAAAGTTTTGACAACTGTTCGTAAATTCTACCAGCAAAACACATGTTGATGTTTTTTGGTGTTGAATTTATTTTAATTCTGCCACTACCTATTAAAGCTGCCTTGTGCAATTATTAAAACTTTAACTAAAGCGCGTTTTTTTTCAGTGTGCAAACTCATTATTGACAGACTGTATATAGAATAATTCTGCGTTGGATAACACTTTCCTTAGATTAGCTCTAATAGCATCGACAATCTAAAGGTCAAAATTACTGTAACCAACATTTACTACTAGCTACTCGTATATTTCTAATCGTATGGCCAGTATTTCAGTTTATTGAAAATGTTTAATGAATAAATGCCAGATATTTAATAGCTGAAATCCTTGCCGGACCGGCAGTCTTGAAGCCAGACATATTAAAAATAAATTTTGTGAGAATTAAATCTTCCAAAACGTCAAAAAAAAAAAAAAGTATAAGCCAAGGTGCATTAACGTATACACAGTGGCAGCACTAGAGCAAAATTACAACAATAAAACAAAAACAGGCATCTGGTAAGCTATGTTGATCAAAAATATTTGTAACTATTTTCACAATTTTAAACTATGAATGTACCTTTTCATAATTATAAATTATATTTATCTTTATGTTCACAAAATAATTTGTATATGTTTAATTCAGAATAAAACACTAAATTCACTTTCAAAAATGTAAACAATACATTTGACGTAAATAGCTTACTATATTACCAGTAGCAAAAACTTGTCACATGCCGTAGTGCTGCCACCGTGTATACGTTAATGCACCTTGGTATAAGCGCTTAGGTTTTACTAAAGAAAAATTTAAACTCATTTTTTTTAGTTATAAATGAAGCACATGTACGTGTAAAATTGTGATGAACGGCAACCCTGTTTATACGTATTTGTATATGTTTCGCTTAATGAGCTTTTTAAAGGTGGTTTATCTTTAAGTTTATAGAAATTATTGCAAAATTTCAACCAGAAAGAAATTGGTTGATGTTTTTACTTCTTTTTTTATTGTTTTGTTTTTATGAGTGCAGCGTATTTTGTGAATGTTTTCCTTAATCTGTTTTAGGCGAACACAATTTATATTTTTTGACTTCTTTTATAAAATTTACGTAATATTAATATGCATATGTGTAAGTGCCTACAAGCATACATACATATATAAAAAATTGTGTATATACTTATACATATACATGTAAACGTTATAGACAGTTAAGGATAAATGTTTATGACTTGAGCCGGAAATAAATTGTAGTTCACAAATGTTTAATGTTGTTTATATTTTTCAGATTAAGATATTTGTAGCACTCAAAAAATATACAGCTTGTTTTTTTCCTGTCTATAAGTTGTCATTACATACGAGTGACCCTAATAGTGCAAGACCAATATAACCTAGCGTTTAGATATGCAAGTAAAGCTGGATTCACCCATTATTTTGGAACAAAATTGTTGTTCCTACCCAATTTTAGCTCTTTGAGAGTTTGTTCTGAAACGAATCACCACGTACAGCGAACATATGTTCTGGACAAACAAAGCTACCATATGAAATAACTATGTAAACGAGCCATCTTACTGTTATAATAAGCTTCAGTGCAAACGATGCGTTGAAAACCATGACAAAATGTTTTTTTAAAGTCGTTTACTTTTATTTTTATAATAATCAATATAAAACATTTACGTATACGCTGTATTTTATTATACATATGTGTATACATACAATATGATGTGGCAGCACAGTTCAATTGGTTGGGAACAGAAAGTAAAATTAAACCAATTGAAGCTAAAGTGGCCCCGAACACATTTAACTCTCTTTCGCTCTCGCTCTCTAAAATAAAAACTTCAAACTACATATAAAAAAACATAATTCAGAACAAGGAGAATTTATACAGGTGAATGCAAGCGGAAAGGCGAATTCAGTACTATGTATTTTGTTATTGTAAAACATATCGTGGATGTCAAAATCTAAATTCGCCTAAGATTGTTCAGCTGGGAAAAAATTTGTTATAAACGTTAAATATAAACTTTTATAATTGTTTGTAATTAAAACCACAGATTATATTAGTTTTTCACTTTTAAATTCACACAAATTTCTTGAAATTGCACTAAATCATACAAAAATATCTTCAGATTAAAATGGCGCGAAAAAGTTTGTAAACAAGAGAAAAAAAATTTGACAGTCTCATTGGAAAAAACGCGAGAAGTAAATAATAATCACCTGAGCTGTTAAGTTCACCTAGTAATGAATTCGCCTGGTTTCAGAACAAAAATTTTGTTCCAAACCAAATGGTGAGTCCAGCTTAACCCAGTGTTAACCCACATTTTTTTACTACTACATTCACATTTTTCGCACTCGCAGGTCTACTCGCAGCTAAATTTGCATGCGAGTGATTTTTTGGCACTTCCATGCAATCAATGTCAAACAAACAAACAGTGTTACCGTGTAAATAATTTTAAACAAATCAACTGGATCATTATAAAATTAAAACCTAATTTTTAGCTAGTTTGTATGTTAATTTATTAAAACTAATACTATAGATAGAAATGTTTAAATTATAAAGCGCTAATATCAAAATATAATGATAATACAAAGTAATGCCAACTATTTTCTAAAAATATTCTCAAGTGAAAAACACGGCAACTCCAGTTTATAAAGACAGCCAAAGAAACAAAATATATGAAAGAAACAAATTGTTTGAAGTTCACGTGCTGACGACAAATTTAAAATGAACTCTCACTCGCATGTGTAGACAGAAATGAAAATTGCAAGAGATTCGAGTTTTTCGAAGAAATTTTCGTTGATAATACATATTCGGCACTCGCATGAGATTACTCGTATGTCTAAATGCAGGGTAAGAGTTTGAAAAACACAATACACTTCAATATTTTTACTATCGCATTCACATTTTTCGCACTCGCAGGTCTACAAGGTGGCAGCACTAGAGCAAAATTGCAACAATACAATAAAAACAGGCATGTGGTAAGCATGGTTGTCAAAAATATTTGTAACTTTTTTCACAGTTATAAACACAAATGTAAATTATTTTTATTTAACTTATTTTTATGTTCACAAAATAATTTTTAAATGTTTAATTCAGAAACCACTAAATTCACTTTCAGAAATGTAAGGAATACATTTGACGTAATGGCTTACTATATTGCCAGTAGCAAAAAACTGTTATATACCGTAGCGCTGCCACCTTGTAGACGTTAATGCACCTTGAGTAATATAATAAATGTTTATTTACTTTCTGGGCTAGTTTCGTGCAAAAAAGAGAGTGCATAATTGTCTCTCAAATATAGATAAAATTTACCTAACCTAGTGTCTACAACTGCGATTAACTCTGAGATAATATCTGACAAAACGTCGGCAGAATGAGAGAACGAATTTCTTTAGGTCCATTTTAATGTCTAACAAGGAGTGAATTATTTTCCATTTAAAATGGTTTTTTGAAAGATATTTTGCAAAATTAATAATCGCTAAAATTGCAATGGCGTCTTTTTGTAAACAAACACACACACAATCGCTTTTTTGACAGCTCTTATTATAAGATCGTTGCTATAAGATTTCTCATAAGAACGCTCTCATAAAAATTATTATAAGACTGCGATAACACTGATTTTAAGTCTACACGTAACAGAATTCTCTCTGCGATTGAATTTGACGTTCTCATCTCAGATATTATCGCAGGTGTGGACACTAAGTAAAGTACGGGAATGCAAAAAGCCAAATTTCAAGAAACATATGCTGTGTTTTGATGTGGCAACAAACACTGTTTCATAAAACTTTTCAAATCGCACGATTTGTCAAAAACTCTATCGCACGGTTGCATTTTTAGTACTTTTGTAGCACACAAGCTTTATTTAGTAGACAGCGATCGTGTATGATAGTGTAACCAGATACAAAGTCAAAAACTGGGCCTAAAAGTTACATATTTTTATTTTTGTTTTCTTTATTCAATTTTCAACTAACCATTTGCAGAATTTTAGATAAGTAAAGTTAATTTAAAGCTTCGTAGCAGAAAATTTCAAAATATTATTATTGCGTGTTTGACCATTTTTATGTCATCCCATGGGCAATGACATCAGTGTCATTATTCAAACTTTTTATGTGAGTATTTCCCTTTTTAACATTTGTTAGTTAATTAAACAGATTTTGTAAAGAAAAACAATATCTGTGTAGGGGTCTTTTAGTTAATTTGAATTTGAATAAAAATAAAAAGGCAAAGCACTATACTCATTACATTGTGTTTTCAAATTACTTTAAAATAAGCCAAGGTGACAGACCTATTGTCCATTCAAATGCAAATAATTGTCATGGGGAAATTGTTGTTAAAATAAATTGTAGCATAACACAAATTTGTTATGGAAATTTTTAAGGCCTCCAAAAATAAAAGTCGAGTTTTAAATACTCTGTTGAGAAAAAATTGATGAATTTTTCTTTTTGTCTTACAAAATGTTAAGACACATTCAATTTGTAAATTTTATTTATTGTTTTATCTGCGAACCAAAAAAGAATCAATTATTTTTGTGAGTTATTTTCTTGTTCAGAGTTACATAAGCTTAAATTATAATTAAACTGAAAAATATATTTTTAATAACAAAAAAGAAAAGGATTTTATGGGCTAGAAAAGTTTCTGACATTTAGGTTTAATTATAATTTCGGTGATATGGCCGCCACAAGTCAGGGCTGGGCAAGTATTTGATATACTTGTATTTGAAATACATTTTTATTAGACCGAAATACAAAAAAGCATTTATATTTTTTTTTTGTTGTATTTTGTAATTGAAATACACAACTTGAAAGTATCTTGTATTGTGTATTTGAAATACATAATGTGAGTATTTTGCCCAGCCCTGCTACAAGTGGAACGTACAGGGCGCACTATGAAACACCAACTTTCATAACTTCTCGCCAATAACTTTTCGAATGCCGATTTCCAGATGTTTCTTCAATGTCTCTAGTTTATCGTCAAAGACAAGAGGTTATACATAACCTCAAAGTTTAGTTTTTATGGAAAAATAAAGTAGAATACACACACATATGTATTTCGTGCATCTATTGTAGAATAATTCTGCGTTGGGCTAAAAGGTTGGATTACTTGATTCAACTTGACTTATATAATAGTATTTTCTAATGATATAATCTATTTCTAAAAAGGACAAATGCTTACTCCTTTATTTGTTTAACAATTGTTTCGTTTTTATGCAAGGTACAGACTATGCGACTAGTTGTACAATATGGCGATGTTGGTTAAGGTCTACACGATCTTACGATTCATTCACAGGAAACTGTTTCAAAAGTCTGGCCGTCTTGAAAAAATCGCTTTAAAATGGCGTTGTAGGCCACACTACCATACAAGTATAATTGCAATAATTTATATACACAATAAAATAATTAAAAACTTTTATTAATATAATAATTTTACATTATTTAAATTTTTTCTCGGGGCATCAACAATGCTCTCATATTTTTCACAATATATACCACACTGATGTCACAGAAACCTTGTTTTGAAAAGTTTCATAAAATTTTTCAAATCGCTCGATTTGTCAAAAACTCTGTCACACGGTTGCATTTTTAGTACTTTTTCAGCATACATGTTTTATTTAGTAGATCGCACGATCGTGTATGATTGTGTAATATGGTATTTATGAGATTGCAAAGTGTGTAGGGTCGTTGTATAAAGTTGTATCTCGGTTGTGCGAAAGATTAAAAAGTTTTGATTTTTTGGTAGTTGTAGCGACTGGTTGCAAAATTTAGGAGCATGTTGTACAACTTCATTTTGATTTGCTATTATTTTATATATACAATTGTTGTATCTGCGACCATCTTTACTCAACAAAACTTTTTATGTTGCATACTTTTAATGTTGCATAGTTTGTGCGCAAAATACACAACTCGGCAAGCCAACGTATTGTATGGACGGTCGCATAGTATATGGCTATCCATTTTTCGGTTTAAAAAGTAAAGTTAACCAGTCCTACGAACTGTTGCCCCATCTATAAAGAAATCTATAAAGAAGTTGCCGAGACGAGGAGGAGGAGACGATCCCTCATCTCCTCGGTACATGCCCGGCATTGGAGCATCATCGTCTACGAGTAAGATGCTTAGGCGAGAGGAGCGTCAATAGACTATCATGTCTGGCCTTGGTCAAACCGACTGCTATAGCTTCTTTCATAGGAAGTAGCGGATGGCTAGTAAACCAGCAAGTGATGCCACATTAAGCAGTTTCCCACCTTTCTTTTCTCTCTTCCGCACTCCTTCTATATTACCCTATTATACCTTAACTTTTATACCCTATACCTTAACTATTATACCCTAACTTTTCAGGCAATCACAAAGGGAACGACCTTCAGGACCCAAGTAAGCTGGATCCAGGTACTCTTTGGAGAACCCAGCGGCTTGCCTACCTAACCAAACCTAAAGAAATCGCTGGATGTTAAAAGATTTACGTTGAGCAAAGCGATTACTACCGAAACAAATGCCTATGCTGAGGACTTAGAAAAGCATATTACTTGATGGGAATAACAAACTTGCAATAATGTTGGACTAAATGTATTATATATTTTTTTATCTATTTATTTATTTACTTAAGTCTGTGGACAAATTCCTTACAGACTACTTTAATATTTGAAAACAGTAGATAAAATGATATAACATTGCGTTTAATGGTATTAATGTTAAGAGAAAAATCAATAAAGTAATACATTTCATTGAAACAGCAACATAATTTCCTAACTGGATCCAACATAGCATGATTAGTTCGGCATGTCCTAACATAAAGTTGATTAAAATAACGTAAAGAGCGTTGAGGTACATTTAAAGTTATGTTACTCAATAAAAACTCAGATTGGATGTTTAAAAGATTCACCATAAAAGACATATTAAGCATAGTTCTTCGGTTTTTTAAAGTCGGTAAATTAATTTCAGCTAGTCTTGTTGAATATGATGGTAGTGGTAAGTAACCTCTATAAACGTTTCTTAGGCAGAAAATAAGAAATTTTTTTTGAACAGACTCGATACGATTATTGTGGGTGTTATATATCGGGTTCCAAATAATGCTGCCGTATTCTAAAATTGGTCTAACGAGCGAGATGAAAAAACTTTTTGTGATAAAAGGATCATTAAATTCCTTTGCCCATCTTTTAATAAAAGCCAGTACACTGCGAGATTTGTTTACAGCAATCGTTATATGTTTAACAAAATTAAGCTTCGCGTCTAGCAATATTCCTAAATCCATTACAGAGTCTACAGATTGTAAATTACATCTATGCAGAACGTAGGAGTAAGCGCATTGATTTACTCTTGAGAATTGCATATATTTACATTTGCTTAAATTCAGTTCCATCAAATTAAAATGGCACCACTTATGAAAACTGTTCAGATTATTTTGTAAATGTTGCTGATCGATTGGGTTTTTAATATTTACGAATAGTTTTACATCATCTGCATACATCAATATATTATAATGTTTAATTGCTTCAGGAAAGTCATTAATAAAAATATTGGTATAAAGTGATAGTGAAGTCGTAAAAACTCTGCTCCAATAGCCATGGAATTATCACACAGCCCTCGTATATTATATTAAGTAAATTATTCCATTCTACCTGGATATTCTTGAGCACACATTTGACATTGACACAATTTCTGTATTTGATAAAGTCAGGAAATGATTTCACCACAAAATTTCTTCACTATTAATCAAAAGTATGGCTTAATCGAATTTGAATTTCGAGAGTATTTGAATTTTTAAGCCATGAATTGTCATAACAAAAATCCACACATTCGAGTGCATACATATACATATGTATGTATGTATATTTATATGCGCTTGCGTCTTGGGTTTCGCTCAGAATTAACATAAGTATAAAGTAAATTCCAGTTAAATCTCTTTTTAGGTCTAGCTGAGACACATGCATACTTATAATGTTTGCTCATGTGTACATATGTACATACATACAAACAAAGGCTTGAGTTACATAATCATGACCTACAAAACTATAAACGTAACGTAAAATTTTAGAGACGAGTGTGTGATAAAAAGAAAGTAAAAGCCAAGCAAAATCATTAATGATGATCGGTATCTTCATTATGATCTTTGACAAAACAAGTTAAAGCAAAAGTACAAAAATCCAAAAAGTGGCAAAAATCTTAAGCAAATAAAAAGTTTTTTTCTCTTAATTTAGTAAATTTTTTTTGTACTCAAATATTTTTACTGGCGGCGTTAATTGAGTAGAAAATGAAATTTTGTAAAAAAGGCAGATGGCACCAATAAAATGTAAGCTAAATTTAATTAAAAGTGATTAGGGGTTTTACCGGGGTCTTTAAAGAAACATTTATGTCAAATGAAACTGAATTTTATTAAAAGATTAGGAAGTTGAAATCAGCTGATTACGAAGTTTGGAACATTAATTTTTCGTCTGCTTGTTGTCACTTCTTTATACTTCTCATTTAAATGTTTTAAGAAATAAGATAAATTAAATATGGATTAAATCATCAAATTTATTTTATCGATTTCAGAGGATCACGATCAAGCACACACAATCAAGTTGTCACTTTTGTTTTTGTTTTTAAATCTTGGAATAGCACTCTGAGGATGACCCCTACATATGTGGTGCATTCTACCGGAACTAGGAAAATAGGTTATGAGGAGGGGAAAAGAGGGATTAGTATTTGTGAACATTTGACTTGAACTTTTCAACGTTAAAACAGACTGGAAATACATTTGCAGGCAACTTATTCCACAGGCGAAGCGTACGGCTGAAAAACGAATTCTCTCTGTAAAGTGTAGTAATCAACTCCCCGGGCAATTGACCGCAAATGGATGAGCTCTGGACGATGCAGGTGTGTTACATATAGATGTGCGAGTTTGGGAAACAAGATTTCAAGGAGCAAAATCCATTGCAGTAATGATAGAACAGAGTAACGCACCCTACACTGCGTCGTTTCTGCAGTGAGTCAATAGAGTTGGATACTCTACGGTCACCGATAAGCTTCTTCCCCCTCTCCTGCACACGGTTGAGTAACCCCAAAACAGACTTTGAGATACCGTCTCAAATATCAGAGTTGTATTTCATTTTCGGTGGTACAAATACTAATTAGATCGGTTGGAGTGAAGTACATCTTACACCGTTTCAAAAATCCGCGGCAATTGAATGCTTCCTTAGAGACATGAAATATGTGACCATTCCAGTGATTATCACACTGTATAATCATTTCCAGAACATCAAGAGCATCCGATTCCTTAATATTTATAACATCCATGGGTACAGATGTCGCAGCCTCCGCGGTCGTTTGTTTGTGTGTTAATAAACAACATTTGTTCTTACGAGCGTTAAAGGCGACCGTGTTTTTACGACCCATTCAGAGATTAATAGCAGATCACTGTTCAGTGAGTCATTCATATTTAGCCCCTTGGCAGCGATCTCTAACAGACTACGCCTATAACTAAAAGAGTACGAGTGGCAAATGCTGCTGTCATCCGCAAAAGAGTGGATAGGGTTGGACGTCTGATAGAGGTCTTTGAGGAAAATAAGACATAAGGTAGGAGAAAGAACGAATTTGTTATGTCTGCATATCAAATTAGATCTATGCAGTCGTATAAGACGTGGATTTGGGGGAAGTGAAAAAATCATACTTACGCAGGATATAGATTAGGCTGTACAGGTTGTACTTGTGGCCTTTTGTTATCCGAAAGAGATTTGCAGTCTGTAAGACCTACACATTACCGATCGGCTCAGACCTAAACCAACTGATAGCGGGATAACAGAATCTCCTCCATTTACTCCAGATTTAGATATGTCTGCCAGCCCATTCAGTATAGCTTCGCCCAGATTTAACGATAGAAGAAAGAATCGGACAATGATGGAAGAAGTATTCATGACTCTCTTCCCCCTTCCCTTTCCTACAACAAAACAGAAATCATTAAATGAAAGATTTAATCTTTTTGTATTGTACGTAATAATGCACCATCAGACCAGCCACCATAGTAAGCAACCTTTGCCTGGAAAGATCATTCAGGATCATAGTCCTCCTACAGTCATATCATCATCAGACCATTAGTCCTGTGCAGTCTTATAAGCTGACGCTGTACTTGGTTCCTACAGTTATTAAGCGGGAACTCTACCATTCTTTCTATAACCACTTGCTGTAAACCAACTCTGGCATTTGCCAGTTTGTGCGCTGCAATATTTTCTGCCACTTCACTGTACTCCAATAACCAGAAAAGCTTCAAATTCAAATTTATCGCCATCTGATTAAGAGTTTCTATGTTCCTGTTGCTATGTTATTACAGCCAAGCGTTACTATGTTAACGGGCTGACAGCCCTCGAGTCTTTTTGTGGTTCAAATTGTAGTAGGCAATGGCTATCATTTGCTGCTACTACGGGTCCACCGGCTAACATTATCAAATAAAATAAAACTTTAGTCATATAAAAGTTGGATTTACAAATATTAATTAAACAACTAACGTCATAATGAGAAATGGTAATGAAAAAAATATAATAAAAAAATAAAATATGTAATCAAAACAATTGAACAAAATTTTTGTAAAATCCATTACGTTGCTAATTAGTTGCTGGCTATGTGGAAGAGCATTCCAAAGACGAATAGCATGTGTGAAAAATTGCTATTCTGAAGTGGGCATCGAATTCTGGTAGTGATTGCGCAAATCGAATCTTTTGAAATAAGTATTTGGGCTCTTTAGTATGAACGATTTTCTGGAAAAATATTAAATATATCTTTAAAAGTCTTCAAATGATACCTCATAGAGATTCCTCGAGTGAGATGATATATGATCGCGTTGTCTAAGACCATAAACATATCTTATAAAAAAAAAATACTGCTTGTCAGAGACAGTAAACGCTGTACAAACAATGTGGGAAATTGACAAAATGTATATGTATGTGATTCAATATGCGATAAATGTAGATAGAGACTAATTATATGGCTCGGTGGCTGAGGGATTAATGCAGCAGTTCATGATACGTCATGACCCGAGCTCAAATCCGAATGGCTGATGAGTCCTCCAGCTAAAGATTTGATTATTATTTTTCTTGTCTTCTTCAATAAAAAATTATTGATCACAGCAAATTTGTATTGTAAAAATTCCTTCTTAAGAAAAAAACTTAAGAAAGAAATAACTTGAACTAAAACCTGATGTACAAATGTACAAACTAGAAATCTAATATAACAATTATGAAAAAGTTCAACAAAAAATTCAATAAATTAATATCTTATAATATTATTACATAGTACTTGAAATTTCCTCTTACTTATTTTCCTCTTACTTAAACAGAATTTGAAAACAACTCAAAGCCATATGTAAGACTTGGCACTAAATATGCTATTGCTAATAGAATTCTTACTCTCAAAGGCGTAAAATTTTCTACAAACCTTAATGTCCTCAGTTTTATGTAAGTATATTTGTACAATCAGCGAATTAATATGATTTGACCCACCAAGATTGCTATTCCTAGATTTTTTACAGTTGCCGCAATGTCCACTTTTTCACCGCTTATTGCAATGTTTTATATCTACCAGCTTGTTAAAAACTTAAAACGGTTGAATATCTAAAAATATGAATGACAATCACAGTTATGAAGTGTCTCTTTTTTTTTTTTTTTTGTAGAGTTCATACTAGTATGCATGTATGTATGTGTGTATGTATGTACTTACATTTTGTTATTATTTTAAAAGAGAATAATGAAAACATGCAAAAGTAGAAAAAATATAAAAAAAAATGCAGCCAGCTTGATTAAGACCAATAAAAAATAAATAAAACACAAAAAAATAAATAATAAATAAACCCCAACAACAACAAAACAAGTGAAAGTGATATTATTATGGTCCAGTTTATACAATCTATTTTAACAACAACAACGTTCATATTTGTGATTGTGTAAATATCATTGCTGATGATTTTATTTCAACCGCAATGTTACCATATCTAAAAAAATATACGAGTATTAAGAAATACCTTATTTCAAGAGGTGTCATCATGGTCAAATAAACTTGAAGTAAAGGTATACACGTTGCAGACGAAATGGGATAGTGTGAATGTAAAACGTTATGATAATGATAAATAATACGGTAAGAGATTTGACATCCCATAAGATTTCATCTTTTTGGAAATTTATTTAAAATCTTATTTTTCATCGGATAAGGCTTACATTTTCTACTATGTAAAGGCCTTGCTACACTATCATACCGATCGTGCGATCTACTAAATAAAGCATGTGTGCTGAAAAAGTACTAAAAATTCAACCGTGCGACAGAGTTTTCGACAAATCGTGCGATCTACTAAATAAAGCATATGTGCTGAAAAAATACTAAAAATTCAACCGTGCGGCAGAGTTTTTGACAAATCGTGCGATTTGAAAAATTTTATGAAACTTTTCAAAACATTATGGTTTCTGTGCGATCAGTGTGGTATATATTGTGAAAAATATGAGAATATTGTTGGTGATTCGAGAAAAACATTTAAGTAATGTAACATTATTATGTTAATAAAAGTTTTTAATTATTTTATTGTGTATATAAATCATTTCAATTATACTTGTATGATAGTGTGGCCTACAACGTCATTTTGAAGCGATTTTTTTAAGTCGGCCAGACTTTTGAAACAGTTTCCTGTGAATGAATCGTACTATCGTGTAGGATAGTGAATCAGGGCCTTAAGTATATGGCTGCACGTATGTAAAGCTTACAAAAAGAAATTATTTTAAGCGCTTAAGATTTAGCTTCTATAATTCAATTCAATTTACTATTCTAACAAATAATATTTACATTTTAATCTTAAGATTATATTTAAATAGTTTCAAGCACTTTTTCTTCTTAATATATATAATAATTTAACAAATGTATTTACTTATATACATGTATTTTTTTTTTGGAGGTAAAATTTAAAAAAAAAAAAAACCTATGAGAAGATTTTTCGGTGGGATTTTAATAAAACAACTTAAATAACTAAGAACCTACAAGCTACCTAACCTGATATTAAATCATTAGTATAGGTATATTCGGACATGGTGCACGTATAATAAATATTTGTGGTTAGTTTATTTAGTCTGGGGGCTAATTCTATCACTCGATTACGAGCGAGTTCTTACTCGAATGTGCGAGTTTTTACACTTTTGGGATTATCTATCTCATTCGATATCGATTAAAAGGTATCGAAATTTATAATGATGGTATTCGATAGCGAGTAACCATTCGAATGCAACCGTGCAACTTTTTACCCGTAAGCAAAAGTACTATCGATAACCCGCCAAATAGAAAAACACAAAAGAAATGTAAATTTAAAATTTGTTTTGAATATAAAATTAAATGTATAAAAAAATTTTTATTTCAGGTCAGCAGTAGCGAAAATTAATTTTACACAAAAATAAATTTTGGCCAATTTTATGGCATTACATACCGACTTGGCAAAAGGTGTATTACCCAATACTGCGCAAGGGAAATATAAAGCCAACCAATTGTGGCAAGAGCTTGCTCTGAAGTTGAACGCTTATGGCCCACCAATTAAAGATGTGATTTTGCATACAGCTTTATAATTTTACACACAGTACTTTGGCTAATCCCCATTAAAAAGTAATTTTCAACGAAGTGTTGGAATCCTCTTGAAGCCAAGAGAAATTGGTGGAACTGTGGTGGAAAGTTGTGCCTCAAAATTTAATTGGCTCAACAAATAGTTAAACGCTTCCTTTGTGAGTCTAAGTTGTCTCTTGAAACAGTGAAATAAACATTCTTTATTTTATGGATGCATTGGAACAAAATATTGACTGCACTTACTCAGTGTTTGGCAAATTTAAAGGATCTGCAATTTCCCTTATTTTTTTCCTTATTCTATTAAGGGTAACCGTCAGACGATGATGCATAATATAATAATATTGGGTCCATTTCTTTTGCGTTTTTATTTTTATTGAATTTGTTGCTCGTAAATTTTAGCTTGTTTTGTCAAAACATATGATTTTTGTTGACAATTTTCGGCAGTGTTATAAAACACAATTTGTCAGTATTTTGCAACACTGAAGTGACAACTCGACTCGTTACGTAACGAGTCGCTACATTAGAAATTTACACGATATCGAAATTATTTTCTACTCGATAGTAATTTCGATCACGAATGACAGAATTAGCTCTCTAGAAACAACAAGATCTGTGTTTGAAATTACGTGAAGGCTGCACGTTGAAAAGAACCAAGAAAGATTATATAAGAGCTTTAGTACCTTGTTCTGTGCGACTTGAAGTTTTTTAATATAGCATGTAGCACTTTTAACCCACATGGGAGCTGCATAAAATATTACGGCCTGAAAAATTAATTTAAAAATTAGCATTTTGTTTTCGATACTAAGTGAAGATTTTTGATTTTTGACTTATGAAAAGATAGAGTATTCGAATTAAAATATTCACTTTATTTATTATATATTGTAAATGTTTCTTAAATTTAATTTTTGTGTCTAGAATAACTACTAAATATTTTATATTTTTATTCCCACATTACCACCGTACTCGTTTTTAAAAAAGTAATATTTCTTTGCGGAATATAACAAGATTTCGTTTTCTTGTAAAGTATATTGCCTGAGTTTTATCTGCTTTTAATGTTATATTCCATTTATTGAAATATTTGGCTAACACATCTAGATCAATTTGTAAGTTAGAAATTATCAGCTATGTCACAGAGAATTCAATTCCGTTCGGAAACGGAATTGAATTCTTTTTTTAATGAAATCTTTTCGAAATGAAATCATTTCTAATTGCAAAAATGAAACTAATATTGTCTTATAGAATTGATTTCATTCCGAAAATGTTTTAAAATTTTCGTTTTTTGAAAAATTAAAAAACCGATTCAGATACATTTCCAAACGGAAGTGAATTCTGTATGTCTTCTGAAAGTATGTCAAAACATAATACAACTGTATCAAACTTTCAAATTGGGGCAGATCTGAAGTGTATGATATGAGATATTAAGTGCACTTAGATGTAGTTATTGCCTCCATAATATGTTTAGTTAATATAATTATTGGTTGGTGAATTCTAACAACTCCTACGATGTTTTTGCAATAGACTAAAGAAATCACTTTTACTTATCCACTTACAATTACATATCCAATTATACAAAAAGTTTTCATGAAAAATATTTCTTCATTAACAAATTTGAACCGCGTTCCATATTTCGCCAAATGTGGCTATAAATATACGATTTTGGATTTTATTACTTGCAGATTTTTGCTTCCTTTTTTTTAAATTTAAGCAACATTTTACGTATTTCCTTATATGAACATTTTTACATGCATATGTATGTATGTATAATATGTATGTATATATGTATGTATGTAATTTTACTTTTGATTGCATGATTGCCGTTACTCACAATCACTCAGCTGCGTCATAAAAAGTAATTTTATTTTAAATATTTTCGTTAGTCATATAAAAAATTACATCATAAAACCGTCAGCTAGACTGTCAAAACAAAAAAAAAAAAAAAAACAATAAAAGAAAAGAAACAAAGTTGGTAAAAATTCAAAAGAAATTAAAAGTGACAAGGCAATTTTAACAGTTTGTAATTGATGCTACACACGTACAAAAATACCTGCATTTATACCTTCGTAACCATTTTCATAATCGTATACATATATAAATAAACGCATATCAACACTGATATAACTAAGTTTTTCGACAAATGAGTTACACACATACTCACATATGCATATATGCATAAAATCAATATATGTACATATATGAACAGTTCTGACCAGGCAGCTTTACCAGAGTATAAGCGCAGCTGTCTTTCGTTTCCTGTGCGTAAATCTGTCAAAAACACATAGACTTTTTCAAACAAAAGTAAAACAAAATTTTGACAACTTTTCATAAATTCTACCAACAAAATACAAGTGATTTGTTTTCTGCCTCTACTTGCTTAAGCTATCTTGGTTCTTACTAAAGGTTTGTTTAGACCAGGGGTGCCCAACTGTTCTATTTGGAAGAGCAAACACCAATACATTTAAGGAAAATCTTATTTTAATTAATAAAAAATTTAAGGAGAAACCAATTTTATTTAATAAAAGCATACGAAAGGGTTGTTGTGTACACACACATGTGTGTATTAAAGAGTACAGCCTAGCTGAAGCTATAGTGCTTTTATAAAAACAAATAAGCATCAAGCCTATAGGGCTTGGGCACTTCTGGTTTAGACGGTTGTCAGATCTAACAATGTGCTGACAATTGCATGGCAGTGGAAAATTGTTCTTAGAATACCCGGTTGCTAAACAATTGTCGGAAATACTGTCAATTCCATTGTCAGACAATTACACTATCTGACAATACTGGCATGAAAAATGTTGTCAGAATTTTTATGCCGCAAAAATTGTCAGTTCAACTGTCAGAATCAAAACATTTACATCAAAATTTAATTGTTCTTGTAAGTTTGGAAAATTAAATAATTTAAAAAAAAAATATTTATTTACGATATGGATCAAGATATTGTGACCATTTAGATGGAATATATATTCTTTATGAGAACATAAAGAAACATCGCAGTGTTTGGGTAAATAGATGGGTGCCATCAAGAGGGATTTTATGAAAAATTACTCACCTGGCTTTGTGTAAATAAACGAGAACCAAAACTTTTCTAAGTTGGTGTAGAAAGTTGTGCGGGGATTGGCCGACTTTGCTTTGCATCATTGAATCTCGCTGAAATAGCGACTACGACTTCTTACCATGCACTATCTTGATGTAGTTCCTGTATTACGGATTTTGGCTATTCTTGAAGCTGATTTTAATAAAAAAAAAAGGTTGGCTAACAACTTTTCATTTTTAGTGGGCATTTTTTGCCTTGTATCTGAACCTTGAACGGTCGTTTTGGACCCGGTTACACGGGGTATTTTGTTTGCGCAAAAGGCGAATTCACACTTCAATTTTTAAAAAGTAGTTGATAACGTATTTTTTTGTATAGAATAAAAAATTTAAATGGCGCCGAAAAAGGCAAACAAAACTTGGCAGAGGAAGTGGCGGCGGATTGACTGAATTCGCCGATGCATCCACCTAATAATGAATTCGCTTTAGCTACAACAATAAAAAAACAACAGGTATTTTGTTTGTGTAAAAGACGAATTTACACTTCAGCTGTCAAAAGTACGCGTAGTTGATAAAGAACATGTGCATTTTTATGGGCATATTAATAAAAATTTAAATGAATTTAAAATGTGTTTTAATTAAAAAATTCCATACAAAATTTTACTAAAATTCATTTCAAACACATTTAAAATTTTTATAAATATACATATTAGTATTTATAAAAAAAAAAGAAAAAAAACCTTTTGGTTATTAATTTTATTCATATGAAATTTATTTTTACAAACGAAACAAGTTCTCATTTTTAATATTTTTCACAACTTCGTATCACTTCACTCAGTATTTCTTTGTATATAATACAAAATTTAAGTGGCACCGAAAAACAAAACTTCACAGAAGTGCCGGCGGATTGACCGAATTCGCCGATGCATCCACCTAATAATGAATTCGCCTTGGTCTAAGCCTTGTGTAACTCTAAAACAAACACTTTGAATAACAGAAATGTTTTTAGTATACTGTTGAATTAATTTGTGTTACATTGTAATGGATATACAATATTGCCTTTGTAAAAATACTTATTGGTCATGCTGTATAAATATTACGGTTTATGTATACAAATATACACACGTACGTCTATAACAGTATAAAGAGTAATTCTATTCAAAGAGTTTTACCAAAAAGGCATTTATTTATATGCACGTACAAATTGAATGATACAAATGTTGCATAATAAAAACAATATACAGGCATACATATACCTATACAAAAGCATGTACATAAATGTGTACATATTTCTATATACATACGTACAACAAAATAATAATAGTCATCCCGTAGACGCTTAACATTTGCCTAAAAGAAGCCCTGTCCACAATTTAGTTGACTTCAATGAGAATAATGCCGGCTAAAATATAAAAAATGTTATACATATCGCTCCTTTATTGCAACATAGTCATATCTCAAAAAATGAGCTTTTCGAGTTAACAATGTAGAATTGTTAACAGTACTATCATTTATATTGTGCCAAAAATTTATTAAAATTGCTTTTAAACTGTTTCCTTTAGGAGATATTTTCTCAAAAAATTTGCTAAGACTTGTAAGGAAACTAAAAATTTTAAATGCGTTTTTCTCGAAACGAGCTTTTTTACGATATGACTATGTTGCAATAAAACATATACAGCCCAATTATGAATATTCTCTCGGAATTTATTTCTCTCGGAATTTATTCCTCACGGAATTTATTTCTCACATAAAGTACTTTTTTTTAATTCAAATCAAAGAAAAATGCACAATTTTTGTCCGTAAGTCTAAGGTCAGACACAGCGATTTTAATTGCCGAACTTTTTAGCAATTTTCTTTTGGAATTGCTTTCTTGTCCACACACAAAAACTTTTTTCGGCAATTCTTGAGCAATTCTCTACCTTTTGTTTCATGCAATCTACATTGTATATGCACATACACATTCATGTATGTATGTGAAAAGTAAGGAATTGCTGAGAATTGCCGAGTACCGGCAATTCTTTTTCCCTTCTTATTCCCCTCACCGAAAGCTTGTATAAAGTCAAGAATTGCCCAACTAAAGTTGCTGTGTGTGACCAGGCACTAAGACTTGAAGAGTTGATCTCCTTTTAGAGTTTTCAACGAATGAAAAGAAAAAATAAATAAAAAAATACTTAATTTTTGTTCATAATTGTAGGAAAAAGAGAAGTGATAAAATTCCTACGGAATTTTTATTTATAATTGGGCTGATTATGTATGTGCATCCATACTTACATGTGCACTAAAACATGATGTAAATTTCTGAAACCTTTGGTGCTAGTGGTTATTTGCGACTCGTTCAATGTTTCTGATACGGTTTGTTGTTACTAGTTTTTTATACACATTAAACCAAGGTGCATTAATGTATACACGGTGGCAGCACTACGGCATGTGATAATTTTTTGCTACTGGCAATATTGGAAGCTATTTACGTCAAATATATTGTTTACATTTTTGTAAGTGAATTTAGTATTTTATTCTGAATTAAACATATACAAATTATTTTGTGAACATAAAAATAATTCAAAAAAATATAATTTATAATTATGAAAAGGTACATTCATAGTTTATAATTGTGAAAATAGTTAAAAATATTTTTGATAAACGTAGCTTACCAGATGCCTGTTTTTGTTGTATTGTTGTAATTTTGCTCTAGTGCTGCCACCGTGTATACGTTAATGCACCTTGCATTAAACAATCAATTATCAAGAGATAATGAGAGTAACATATTTTTTTTATTTTCTCTCAGGAAAATAGCACATTGGAGAGCTATGTGTGCGTGTATGTATATTTAATTGCATGCGTACAGACATGAGAACATATTGAGCCATAATTCACACGAACATTATTTTCAACAAATTTGCTTAAAAAAAAAGAAAAGTTTTTTTTTTGTATGAGAAAGTACAATAGATGTTGTTGCTTTGTTTAGTTGAGTAGGGATCAGAGTAGAGTTAACCTAGAGAGTAACATGTTGACGCATCAGTTTTCGGAATAGCTGCTGTTACACCATTGCATAGGTTTTGTGTACACCACATAATAGTTACTCGTTATATTTGAGTTTTTTAAAGTTTTAAAGTATATAAGTGATCGATTTTTTGCAACTACTGCCCAGGCATATAAGCGAGTTTTTTTAAATGCTTTTCTCGTATACAAGCAAGAAAAGTCGTACAATATTTGAAATATATAAAAAACGCTACGAATTGCAATAAAAAAAATCAGTGGAACAGATTATTATAGTTCTGCGTGAAATACTGGATAACTCCGAAGTCCGTATCTGTAATCCGTCGACATGTCTAAAGCTCTAGATCATTAGAAACAATTTTTTTGAGGCAGTTCTACAAGTTTGGAATGAAATTTAGTAGACACTCAGCAGAAAACTTTTACAATTTTTTATTTATATATTTTTTTCATATATTGATTTTTAATGTTCGTTCAAATTTAGTTCTGTTTCACTCATTTTTAAAGAAAATTATGTAAATACTTACAACACAATTCATTAATGTGTAAAAGAGAAAAACGGCAATTTAATCAATCTTAATTTTATGGCTTTTTAAATTAATTTTAGCATTTTTGTCGAAAACTTTTTACCCAAAAACAAACAAAACTAGTATTTGCTTCTACGATTAAATGCACTATATTTTAACGGTTTTATTTATAAAATAGTATTTCATGTTTGTTAATCTTTTATTAGAAACATTTTGTATATAAATCTGTGCAATAAGAGCTTAATAAACATGATATTATTATAAATAAATCAATTCATAGTTAAAACACTGGGTCACTTTTACACATAAAAAATATTTCATGTTTATTAAACACTTATTTGACAAATTTTTTATATAACATTTTATTAAAAATAATATCTTTTTTATAAATAAGTCTATTTACATTTTATTTCTACTCCATTACTGAATTGCCGACAGGGAAGTTACAAGTGTATATTACCAATACTATTGTAAATACTGCGCATAATAGCTGGCAACACATTATGTGTTGTGTTTACACTCTGAACTTATTATATTGTTAAAAATAATGACATTTTAAATTAATTAAATAAGGGCATAGACAGATCTACTGTTAATGGTGACATATATTAAACAGCTTTCGCTTTTTAATTATTATTCTTTTTTTGCTTTGCAAAAAGCAGGTGCAGGTGGAATTGATTAGATATTTTTCATGTGGGCAAAACAAAATATTTAAGCCAAAAAATTGTATTGTATTGAAAATGATGTTGTGCAATATTTGAATAAAAGATAAAGGGTGTCCCAAATTGAACGCTTTTGTATACGAAATATTATAGAAATTTATAATGTGCTGCACAAACGAGCGACTTGTCTAAATACTTTGTATGCAAATCACTCAATAAATTTAGTGACATTCATACAAATTTTCTAGACAAGTTGCTCGTCTGTGTTACACGAACAGCATATATGACTTCGTAAAATTCGTGAAGATATGGTTACTCAAACACTATAATATCTAAGGTTTCCCAAAAGAGACTCTGTAATAAAGTGTTGGCAGTTCTATAACACAAGTTGATAGTTGACAGTTTAGGGCTGGCAAAAGTGGAGCGTTATACGATAGAACAATGTGTCTGAATTATTGAACAATATATCAAAAATTATGAAAGCTGGATGCCGATATTTCTAGCAGCGATTAAATACATTTTCACCGTATTCGATATCGGGAAAGCGCAGCTGAATTTCGGTCCCCTATCGTGGGATTTAACACCGTTCACAAAACAAATTTGTTTTCATCTTCAGAAACAAACTTCGTTGAATCAAATAATAAATTATTTGAACGCGGACCTGTGAAGAAATTCGTAGACTCAAAGAAAAATTTGATAAAAATAATTATGAACTACAAACAACTTTTTTCTCAACAACAACAAAATATGATATCCAAGGTTATTTTTTCGGTATCCTATTTGTACACACATACGTACATACTATTGATTGAACGGTTGTTATTAAACCGGTTTTTACCAGTTTTTTTGGCTTTATTAAAACTACTATTTTAAAATCTGTCTGCATTTCGAATATCGAATAAAGGAGTTTATTTTAATAAGATTAAACGGGAATTTAATGTATAAATATTATATTTTTGTATCTCTTTTAATTCCAAATATTTTTTTTATCTTGAACCAGTACTCAGGGGATGGCCTCTACTTATGCAGTGCATTACAAGGGAACTAGGAAAAAAGATTATGAGGAGGGAAGTAGGAATAGTGTTTGTGGACGTTTGACTTGAATACACGGAAAGACCACAACAAACGTTATTACAGCATTTAAAGTGTTGGAATTAAATTAGTTTAAACTGATTAGTGCCCAGTGTATACACCTTTTCACTGCTGAGACTAATAAAAATTAATTCAATACCTAGCAAGGTGCTCGTAACTGAAGTATTTTTAAGGGAGAGTAGTGTGAGCATAAACACAGCACAGAAAATAAAATTTTCGTGTTCAATAACGAAATTCGTTGAATCAATTAATAAATTGTTTGAATACGGAGCTGTAAAGGAATTCGTAGATTCAAACAAAAGTTTAGTAAAAATAGTTATTGACCGATAACAACTAATTTTTTAAACAGCAGCAAAATACGATATCCAAGGTTATTTTTTTGATATTTATGTATATGCTTACAAATTATTTTTTCAGAGAAAAATTTTGGGATTATTATTTTTACTATAATTTTTTGCTGTGAGTAGTTAAAGCAACAGCTGGTTCGTGGTATTGCTGCAATTTCGACCCATCGTGTGACTGATATGTGGCAATTATTGCCACAAAATCGTTTTTCGCAACCTTGTGGCAATCAAATTTATAAGAAATGAGGCAACTATGTGATTTCAGAGTATTTGATTAAGACAAATTTTTTATTGGACACGAATTCGCCACAATAAAAATTGGACCAGGTTGGTATATTTGCTACAATACTCTGATCTTATCTTAAGGATGAAGATTTGAACAATTATTGTAAATTTCCTTAGAAAAGATTTAATGAAAACTAAAAGCTTGTTCAAAGAAAAATATGAGAAAATTGCAAAAAAATGTTTAATACAAAATCTCTTTCGAAACTGCCATTTAAAATATTTAATATGCTAATTTTTTATTTATTATTATTATTTTTTTAAATTTTTAATCAACCTTGTGACACAAAGTATGTTTCCTAAGTCTTTTGTTTTGCAGTACACAATACACATACATACATCTGTGGCAAATTCAACCGTATGACAATAAATTGCCTGAAAAAACATTGTATTGGATGACTAATAGTAAATAAATGAATGGTTTTTCATAAATTAAAAAAATAGAGTTAATAGGAATTAAGCACACATAAATTCCATACGCACGTCACGAGTTACCTTGACACATCTAACTAATAAAAAAAAATAAATAAATAACTAACCACAATTTCAATAAAAAAAATGTATTCTGCTAAAAATCATTTCTTTTTTTCCGCAAAAGAAGTAAAGGTTCGTTCGTGATTAACGTCAAAATGTACGTGAAGTACAACACCATAACACATACATGAAACAAAGACGACGACACTTATCAACGTCAGCCCAACACCAAACAATGGTTATTTTAATATGGTTGCATTCAAGAAATAGAAATTCCTCACCAACAGCAATAAATTTGAGCAAAAAAAAAATTACAACAAATAAAAATAAACTGAAACATGAACAACATGCTTAACATCATCTTACAAAAATTAACAAAAAAAATATACACATATGTATATATATAAAAATAAAAAAGCAATAATTTTAATCATCATTATCATGTTAATTTTTGAATGTTAGTTTTTCAAATGGAAACAGGCACCTTTTAAATGAATGCAGAAGCTTTCAACAGATGACACTACTCATACATACGACTGAATATGTGTGAAAAACGGCAAAAAACAAAAACTCACTCTTACTATCAATGAGGAAACCTGTACGGTTTCCAGTTGTGCTGTTGTTGCTGTTTTCTTATTTTCTTCACTTGCTTTCATTGTGGTTAACTAAAAAGTTCTCTTTGCCGAAAAAGAGAGAAATAAAAGCTGAAGAGCATTATTTTTGTGCAGACGGTTTTTGAGAAAATTTACAATTTGAATAATTGAGCTGTCAGCGTAAAATCATTTAAATGCTGCCAGTTGGAAGGGATCAACAATTTTAAATAGGAATTTACTGCAGTCGCTAGAAATTTGTCTTAAGACAATGTGCGATTTTCCGAAGGGCCCTTAAGTGTCATTACTAAAAATATGCCATTATTTATATTTTAATAATTCGAAAAAAGTAAAAAAATTATAAAAGCGAAAAACGGTAATATTGTGTGAGATGTATAAAAGTTTGCAGCAAAATCTGTAAATAGGTGTAGTAAGCCAAAAAGAAACATAAAACAATAATACACATTTTATTCATTTATATAACTACTAGTTTATAATATTAATATCCAAATGAATATACGAAAGTACAGGCTTCTTGCATAATTTTTGTCACAACAAATATTTTTTCCTACAATTTTGTTGGAACAAACAGAACTTTGAAACATGAGCTTCTAAAATTTTATGTCTTTTACAGTTTTTCTTGTCTTTTATTTTTGTTGTTTGTATCTATCAGCCATGTTCCGAGAAATGCACGTTCTTAAGCTGCAAAGCGTTCTAAAAAACGCTTAATTAATTTTTACGTGTTTTACATACGTAAAACACATGTTGGTTTTGTTTTTTGCCGTGGTAGTTATATGAAAAAGAAATTTGACAACTAATAGACACATTTTTTAATTTAGTTTTTTTTTTAATTTAAAATGTGTAAAATTCTTTCAACTTTCTGTTTCAAATCGCAAAACTATACTTTTTGCGTTATACCTATTTGGCGTTTTTAAATCGGAAATGCTAAATTTAAGCGATTTGCGTTTCTTACAACATGCTTGTATATTAATTTATGTGCATACTTACTTGTGTTTTAGTTGTTTGCCAAAAATAGGGCTCAATAAGAAAGTAGTGTTTACGCTTTTGTGGGCAAATATTTGAACAATGTGAAAGTACTTTTAGATGTTTGAAAATATTGCACACATTATTATCTAGAATGTTAAGTTGCAAAAACCTTAATTTTGAGAGAAATGTCTTCAAATCTTACGGCCTGTTTATAGGACGCGAGCAAGACGAATTCATAACAGGTGACATTGACAGCGCAGCTGATAACTTTTTTTTAATTTTAATCTTTTTCAGATGTCAATGGAATAATTAAAACAAATTTGAAAAAAAATGTTTAAAACAATTTTTTAAATTATTATTGTTTCTTGAGCGCCAGGTATCATTCAGAATTCTCCCCAATCTGACTGGCCATTTCCACCTTTTCCAGCTCTATCATCTGAGGCTTTCACAAAATAATTAAAACTTTCACGAAATAATTAAGTTTTTCTTTTGTTGTAATTCTTTTTTTTTAAGAAATTTGAAAAAAAAATTTTTTTTTTAAACAATTTTTTAGTTTTGTATTGTAATTATCATTCAGAATCCTCCGCAATCTGGCGGAGGATTCTGATCCGAGACTTTAATTTTCAAGAAATAGTTGACAGTTTCAGGAAATAATTAAAAATTTATCTTTTCTACCAGTAAAAAATTATAAATAGCTTGTTTTCTATGTTTCCCAGCTATCTATATGTCGACATTTCATAGGAACTACCCTAATCATCAGTAGACTTTGGAAACTTTTGAAAGATATTCTCAAACATTCAACTTTATATCCCAACAATCTAAATAAATTGCTGAGAGTTTAAAAAGAAAAATGCTCTAATAATATCCGTCAAAACACATAAAACAAGCTTTTCTATTTATAAACTTCTCTAACATTTCTTTACACCTTTCAAACAAATGAACAACCGTTGGTTGCTACGATTTGCTTTTTGAAAGTATCGAAAAGCAGAGAACAAAAATTCAAACAATTAAGTTTTTTATTCGCTATTTAAGCTTCTAACATTTGAAAGATATTTGAGAATATCTTTCAAAAGTTTCCAAAGTCTACTGATGATTAGGGTAGTTCCTATGAAATGTCGACATATAGATAGCTGGGAAACATAGAAAACAAGCTATTTATAATTTTTTACTGGTATAAATGTTAGAAGCTTAAATAGCGAATAAAAAACTTAATTGTTTGAATTTATCTTTTCTTGTAAACTTTTTTTATAATATTTTTTTAATTCGTTTTTGTATTTATATTTTTCCTTTGACTCGTGTCTTACAAACCAAAATAAATTGACAGATGTAACGTCATTTAACACAAATCGTCAATAGTCACGGTTTGTAAACCAAAAATAGAAAAAAGTTGCAAAGTTAGCGCATTTCATTGACCAGTTGTGTCTTATAAACAGGTTGTTATTTGGCATGAAAATTTTTCAAAATTATGTTAAAATCTTCATCACTGGCATCACTGTTTAGAGTTGTTGCAAAAGAGAATGTAAACAAGCAAAGAGCAAGAAAGTTGTAGGTTTTTTGATAACGTTGAGCAGAGAAAGAGGTCACAACTTTCACGCGATATAAAAATCATGATATCAAAACGGCAAAGCCGCATTTCCAAGTTAACTGTTCGGCCGAAGAGAGGTGCTGTTTTAAGCGCAAAGACTTAAACTATATTAAAAGAAAAATAATAGCAATAAAGCAGAAAACAAAAAACAAGTGATTAACAAAACTAATCCTGTTCAAAAGGCGGATCTTAAACTAGAACAAAAAATTTTATTTTCTAATAATTTTTACAAAATTTTTACGGTTATTTTTTGTTATTCCTAAAACGAACAACAACAAAAGTTAAGCCGTTGAAAAAAAGTGAAAAGTGTTTTGTAACAAAAAATAAGCCAACATATATAAGATTTATTTTTGAAAATTCGAAAAGAAAATTCATAAATTCAAAAAGTGAATAAATTGAATCAAATACTGAAATACAACATTTTAACTAAACAAATAAATTATATATATACATACAAAAAATTATTTGCTGAAACACAAATTTAAGTGCCATTTAAGTAACGGATTTTTTAAAATATTAAACGGATTATACAAAACAAATACGGAAAAACGGAATAACAGCCAGCAAAGGTAAATAAAATGTATTGGAAAATGTTGCAAGTAAAAGGAACAAAAATAATTTGTTTGAATTTATGCTAAAAATAATATGCTCGTACTTAATTATGTAGTAGAAAAAAAAATAAAAAAAATTACTTTATGCTCCGCCAGATATAAACGTAGCTGCCATGTTTATATGTATTACGCACTAGTGTAAAGAAAAGTAGTCAAAAAATTTAAACGCCTATTCATACAAAAAATTTATTGAATAGACCTGAATCTCTGAAGATGCTGCTAAAATTTCCAGCAAATGTTTTTTTTTCGAAAGTGATGATGCTTAAACAGCAACACTCGCACTCACATGACAAACTGTTATTTTTGTTGAAGAAAACGCAAAAAAAAAACAACAACCAAATGATCATTATGTTAAATGTTAGTTTAATCGTAATTATGATGAAAATAGTTGATGATTAAAGTTTACGTCTTTGAATTTTCTGTTAGTTGTCTTGTTTTTTTTGTACGAACTCTTTCTGTTGTTTTTGTCTTTCTGTAGCATCTATGAATGCATCTCAATGAGAGTATGAGTATGGGTTATGTGTGTGCGTTTGTTTGTGTGTAAGAGATGTACATAGTTGTTTTAGTTTTATTCACACTTGAACGAATCGGTGAAATCGTTGCTGCTGCTTCTTCTTCTTTTTTTTTTGGCTCAACTACTATTGCAGTTACTCTGCCGCTGCAATACTGCTGTTACTTTTTGATGAGTATCAGCATTTCGTGCGAACGAAAGTGCGATTCAATTCAATTGAATTTGTTAACGAAGCTATAAATTTCATCTAGTGTTTGTTCTTCTTTTTTTCTATATATTTTTTTCCATATTTCTGCAGAAAACCTTCTGCCATCACAATTTTGCTCAGAGTAATTTAATAGGCGCCATATGAATGCTTAAACTTCAAATGCAGTGCTCTTAGAGTTTTTCCTTTTTTTTTTGTATAAATTTTCTTTCAACTTGTTATAATTGTTTTTTTTTCTTCGCTGTTTTTCATTACCAAGAGCCAAAAACTAGCTAGCTGGCTTTGGTAGCTTACAACAATTATATATGTATGTGTGTATATATGTATGTTTATGCGAAAGCAAATATTTTGCTCCACTTTATACAAACTAGTAACTTGATTTAGTCAGTCAACCAGACAACAAACATTCAAACCTGCTGGTTGCTGCCTCAAATCGAATAGAAAGAAATCTGTTTTTAAAAACGTTTCTTTTGGCTTTTACAAAAAAAAAAAAACAAAAAAAAATCGGTGTTTTCAAGAGTCTGAAATAAAATGAAAGTAAATTATTTTTTTTTTATTCATGAAAAAAATTTTAAATAACAAAGCAGCAAATTTGTATAAATCTTAATAATAGGAAAACAAAGTTTTGTTCATTTTAGTTAAACGATATTTTTTAAAGCTTAATAAACAAATTTATTTTTAAATGCATTCAAATTGCTGCTCATGTTTACATACATACAAACATTTATACATACACATAAATATATGTTCTAACATGTTATTTGGGTCTAGCGAATTTTTGAAATAAAAAGTTTCATTAACACTTAAAATTCCATATCTGTGTCGCATAAAAAAGATAAGAACAATTTCATACAGGGTGTTTTTTTAACGCTACAGAAATTTAAATAAGCAACAGCAATTTTCGCAAACAGCGATTTTTCACAACATTTGTGGTCGTATTTTGCCGACAACTTTTCGAATGCAAAATCGAAATATAAAATCTACTTTATGAATAGATTTCGACGAAATATACTCAGTACCAAGCGATGCAACTGTGATTTTGTTCGAAAAGTACTAAAAAATACTACGCTGAAACAAAAATATACACTTTGATGTGGTGTTCAGTCTCTGATAAAATTGTTTTGTCTAATCCGCGTGCATAATACTACATTTACACCAACTCAAAATCTAGCAGATTTGAACTAAAATCTAATTAAAGTGTATATTTATGCTTCCCAGAGACTGCATACACCACATTAAAGTGTAATTTTTGTTGCAGCGTACTATTTTTAAGAACTTTTTGAACAAAATCACGGTTGCATCACTTGGTACTGAGTAGGTTTCAGGAGATTTCGTCGAAATCTACTCATAAAGTAGATTTCATTTTGTATGGGAAATCTTCTCAAAATGGGTTGAAATCTCGAATGAGCAGATTTCGCTTTGGTGTAAATAGACTATAAATTATTTTTGTGAAAATGAAATCTTGCTAGATATAAAAAAACGGTGGTGTAAATGATATAGATTTCGTTGTAATTTTTAATTCAAATCTATTTGATTTTGAGTTGGTGTAAATGTATTATAAGATCAAAATAACACTCGGGCCACTACTGTTCTTTACTTTTGACTTAACAAACTATTTAAGTTTTATGATAAATCCTGTTCGAAATTCGTTAGTTTGCTTTGCAGGGGTCAGAAACAATTTTTTAAAAAAAGCTACTTCAACAACAATTCAGTTGCTTCTAATTAATTGAAATTTTTGTTAAAACTCTCCCCAAACAATTTTTAGTGCACCACCGTATGTGTGTGTGTGTGTATGTGTGTGTGGATTGTTAAACTTTAATGGCTTTACACTTCATAAACTGGCTTTTGATGCGGCTTAAACTGTTTTTAGTGTCGCATAAATTGAAAAGCAAAACAATTTTCTTTTCAATACAGTGCGTTACAAATGTAAAGCACATTGCTGCTTCTAGCTAACAGCATGCAACAACAAAAACAGCATTAAATAATAGCAATAATGATGATGATAAACGCAATAACAATTATTGTTTCGTTAAGCTGTTTTAGTTTTAGTTTTATTTGCCTTCTTTTTATAGATTTTTTTCTCCGATTCGATGATGTTCGATGTGGCAAAGAGAAAACTAGACATGTTTTCAAAATGAAACAAGCCAATTACAGTAATTTTTTTTTTTATATTTTATTTTCATTTTTGCGTTTTTTTTTTTATTCATTTTGGCTGAATCTGAAGCCGTGGCCAAAGCTGAAGCTGTTTATTGCTGTTGGAGTTGAAATGGTTGATTTCTTTCTTATTGTCACTTTATTTAAGTTTGGTTGGCTTCAGTTCAGTTCAGTTTGGTTTGTTCGTTCGCTTTGTGTTTTGTGAAAATCAATGATTGATGATCATTTAAAAACAAACACATATGGGGGAGATATCTTTTTTTTTTTGTTCATCTAGTTTCTTAACATGATGACTGGTCTAAATGACTGCCTGCTTGCCTGCCTGCAACCAACCATCAGTGTTGTTTGTTGGTATGACTTTCTTGTTGGAAAACTTTATTTTTAATGTTTTTTGTTATTCTTTTTTTGTTAATTTTCATCTTTAGCGGTCATTTGATCATTGTCATAGATTTATATTTTAGATTTAGATTTATAATAACAACTGTGTCCGATCTTAAATGTTTATATGTACTCGTATATAAAAAAAGTAAATTAAATAAATGAAATAAATTTTAATACTTCCAGGAAATCGATTTCACTTTCTCCGTTGACATTAAGACAATTTTTTTCACATTTCTTATAAAAAACGCAAAAAGCGTGTAAAAAATTGTATAAGAAACAACAGCAATTGTTGTACTTGGTACTCAGTTTTTATTTCCTTCGGATATGATCATTGTTGAATTGTTTATTTTAAACGAAACCATTTTATTTGAATTTCACAGACAAACACATAGAAAATAAAAACTTTACACAGAAAGAAAAAGCCCGTATTTAATTTAAGTATTTTCTATCTACATTTAATACAAGTCGTAATCAAAAATGTAAAAAGGAATAACACACAAGTGCACTTAAAATAAGCCGAAAACGGGATTGGTCAAGAAAACTAAGCCTAAAATAAGCCTAAAATAAATATAAAATGGGTTTGGTATCATTCGTCTAGCTCGAGTTCAATCCTGGCTAAAGCCAAGAAATATTTTTATTTATAATTATAACAATAATTGCCGCGATCAATAACTCTTGATCAAAGAAGACAGGAAAAAATAATTAAATACACTAAAGCTGGGGGACAACTAGCTGTTTCGTAGTCGCTACACTACTCATCAGCACCCACTAGGATTCGAACCATGTAAACATGATGTATTTTTAATACGGCTGCTTAACCAACTCAGCCACTGAGCCCTTATTTATTTTTTTCGTCTATATTTGTCTCATATTGATCACATATGCAATTTGTTATAATCCCAGTTGTTTGTACTGTAGTTTGCTGTCACTGAACAACCTTAATACATATGTAAATATAAAATTCTTTAATCTTAAACCGAGTAGAAAACCAAAAGCGAAAAATATAAATATTTGTCTGACCAATTTGTGTTGATCCTAATTTATTGACATTTTTAAAATAATTTTCTTGTTTTAATAATTTGCCATATTTGAGGTAATTTTTTTAGAAAAATATTTAAATAAATTTATTCAATATTTCGTTTTCCGTTGGAAAATTTCGTCAGGAAAATAATTCTTATAATTTGTTTTTAAAAAATTCGAAAAAATTTTTGTGACAGAAAAACAAATAAAAGTTTATGTAGGAACAACAAAGAATAAATTGAAGACTTGATTAGCAGGACTGATCAGAAACAAGGCGAATTAAGTACCAGGTGGACTTATTCAAGGTGAATTTATACAGGTGAATGGAAGCGGATAGGCGAATTCAGTGCTATGTATTTTGTTATTGTAAAACATATCGTGAATGTCAAAATCTAAATTCGCCTAAGATTGTTCAACTGGGGAAAAATTTTATATAAATGTTAAATATAAACTTTTATAGTTGTTTGTAATTAAAACTACAGATTGTATTAGTTTTTCACTTTTAAACTCACACAAATTTCTTGAAAGTGCACTAAATCATACTAAAAAATCTTCAGATTAAAATGGCGCGAAAAAGTTTGTAAACAAAAGAAAAAAAATTTGAAGGTCTCATTGAAAAAAACGCGAGAAGCAAAAAATAATCACCTGTGCTATTAAGTTCACCTAGTAATGAATTCGCCTTGGCCTTATTAGAACAACAATACAACAACACAAAAAACAACATGAAGTTCGCCCTCTCCAACATTACCCATCCATCAAAAACATACTGAATTCGCCTTGAATTCTGCTGAACAAATCAGTATTGCCGGAAACGTAAATTAATTTTCCACAGCCAGGAACTCGATATTACACAAAATTCGAAGAGTTACAATTTTTTTTAATTTTTTAACAATATAAAAATTAAGGAAGAAAAAATTTTTAAATTGTAGTAGTGCAGTAGTGTCGTCTTGCTGTTGTCTAAATAAACATTCGCATTTAAATGCATGTATTTTATATTTGACATATTGAAGTTGGTTGTCTGCTGGCTTCAATGTGTTTAATGTTTAATAATTGATTTTATTTTTAATATAAAATATAAATGGATGTGCATATATGTACGTGTGGAAAATTATTTTTTGGTTATATTTTTTTTTTAAAGAAATGCAGATTCTTTTTAATTGAATACAATTGAATCAAATAATGGGTGATTTTATAAGAACTATCGGAAATTAAAAAAAAAAACACATAAAATTCAGAAAAATGCATGAAATATTTATTTGGATCGATAGTTGGGTCGATATAATTTAATGTTTGAAGATTATTTCATGCAAATGTTGGCCGCGGCTGTGCCTCAAATGATCCATCCGCGTAGTCCAATTTCGGCCGGTATCTCACGAATAATGTTGGCAATGTTGGCTTCCAGTGCGTCAATCGAAGCGGGCTTGTCGCTATAGACATTAGCCTTAATATAGCCCCACAAAAAATAGTCTAGAGGCGTTAAATCGTACGATCTGGGCGGCCAATTGACTGGTCCCAAGCGTGAAATAAACTGTTCACCGAACTCGCCTCTCAATTGGTCCATTGTTTCGCGTGCTGTGTGGCATGTGGTACCGTCTTGTTGAAACCACATGTCATGCAAGTCAAGCTCTTCCATTTTGGGCAAAAAAAGTTTGTTATCATCGCACGGTAGCGCTCACCATTCACAGTAACGTTGTGATTCGCATCATCTTTGAAGAAATACGGCCCAATGATGCCGCCAGCCCATAATCCGCACCAAACGGTTGTTTTTTGTGGATGCATTGGTAGCTCTTGCAATGCTTCTGGCTGTTCTTCACTCCAAATACGGCAGTTTTGCTTGTTCACGTATCCATTCAACCAGAAATGAGCCTCGTCGCTGAACACAATTCTTCGATAAAAAAAGTGGATCTTCATCTAACTTTTCAAGAGCCCATTCACCAAAAATTTGGCGTTGTGGTAGGTCGTTTGGCTTCAATTCTTGCACCAGCTGTATCTTATAAGGCTTCACATCCAAATCCTTCCGCAAAATTTTCCACGTAGTGGAGTAACAGAGGCCCAATTGCTGCGAACGGCGCCGAATCGATAATTCACGGTCATCACCAACACTGGCCGATACGGCTGCGATATTTTCTTCAGTTCGCACTCTACGTAAGCGTGTTGGTGGTTTAATGTCCAACAATGTAAATTTGGTGCGAAATTTTTTTACAATAGCCCGAATAGAAGCCTCAGTAGGTCGATTGAACTGACCATAAAATGGAAGAAGCACGCGATGAACTTTCTTAACAGAGCACGCATTTTGGTAATAAAATTCAATAATTTGCAAGCGTTGTTCGTTCATGATTAAATTATAGAACAAACTGAAGATGTTTGACAGTGACACAAGATACAAAACGTGCGTGAGCTGTCAAAACTAGTGTTGCCAAAAAGATAATAGCAAAAAAATCACTCGTTACTTGTATATTATATTTTTTAATATGAGTGTCAATAAAATTAGGTTTTTTTTCACAATTTCCATTACGAAATAACATTACTCTTATATGCAAAAGCATTTAAAACATCTCATTCAATTATTTCATTTTTAACATTTTTAATTTCTTTTCTGTTAAACGAATGAAAGCAAAATTGAAATACTTTTACAACTTTTTAAGACCATCAATAAGCAAAATGATAATAAAGTTTAAAAATAACTCCAGGTTTCCCCCTTCAATAACTTTTACTTTTCATTACCGTTAACTCATTCAAAAAATATAAAATAAAGTAAAAAAAGCAAAGTTGAACAAGCAGATGAAAAAAATATATATAACATGAAAAATAAAAGCAGCCATCAACAAAAACACTAACAGCAACAAACTGTAACCAAAGAAAAAGAAAAAGGCTAAAAAAAGAAAAAAAAAATCTGCTGCACTAACACTTAAGCAACCATTCTCATACACTTGCACACATATACATTGAAAACATTGGAGTAGTTGGGAAAAAAAAAATTCAATAGCAACGAACTTTTGCAAACTGGAGCACAAAGAAATGAAAGTAAAAACTCAAGGGCTCGTTCGCACTTTTCATTGTTTAATATTTAAACATTCACAGACAATTGTACGTCAGTTGAACATACAGGCGTACAGGCAGGCAGTCAGTCAGTTCATTTGTTTTGTTTATGCCAGCCAGCCAGCCAGCCAGCCAACCAACCAACCACCATCCATCCAGTCTGTCAGCCAGTCAGTAAGTCAGTCAATTGCTTTCTTTGTTGTTTATGGCCGGTAATGATATTAAAATTAATACCGTTAAGGAAAGGAGTTGCAAATTCATTGTGGTTGGTGCAAAAACAGCTCCATGATGCCTCAGACAAGAACTGCATGAATAAACATGCTTTAAAAACCGGTTGCAAAATAAAACGTGGTAGTTGGTGGCTTTTCTTTTGCATTTGCCTTAAAATACTTAACAATTTTACAATAAAGCTGGTTTATTTCAAGACTAGACAACATACTGTGTTTGACTGTTTTTCAATTTTTTTACTTATTTTTTTTATATTTTTGTTTTTTTACAAACAAACAACGGCTTATCAACGTGTGGTATTTTTCGTTTTCGTTTAAGCATTTATTCAAACGAAACTAATAACACACCAACAATAACAGCAACGGCAACAGCAACAGCAACAACAACAATTTAATAAAACGTGTAAGACACTGATACTGTTGACGATGCCTTACTGCTGCAACATGCTACTAATTGTTGACCTAATTTCATTTGTTCAAGTGAGTGAATTACTTGGCTGTATGTATATATGTATGTGCGTGTGTGTGTATGTCAGCTTTAATATAAAAAAATACACTTGAAACTCGTTCTTAACTATAACAAATGTATAAATCTTTAACATATATTCCAGGTTTATCAGAAAGATTAGCAAGGTCTAATATATATAATAAAGAAGGATATAGAATGGCTCATAGAAGCTATAATACGTTAGGTAAATTATTTAGTAAGACTAAAGATAGACTTAATAAATGGGACATTTCAAATTCGGTTTATAGAATTCCTTGTCAGGGTAATGACCAAGAAAATTGTAGTAAAGTATACGTCGGAACTACAAAAAACAAATTGAAAACGAGAATTGCAGGACATAAGTCAGATCAAAGATATAGGGATATTAATTCATAAAAAACTGCTTTATCTTCTCATTGTTCAAAATTTAATCACTCTCCAAACTTTGAAAATGTTTCAATTTTAAGAACAGAAAATAATTATAAGAAGCGTTACATGTTAGAAATGTTAGAGATTATAAACACACCAACAACACAGAGAATTAACTTCAAGGTAGACACAGAAAAATTAGCACAGAATTATAGATATTTAGTTAATAAGAAATTCTAGATTTGAATTGTTGTTAGGAGAATGAATGTTAGGATAAAATTTTTTTAAATTATGTTAATAATATTTTCATGTTATTCTGTAAACAACATTTGTTTTGCTAGTTGAGAAACAACATGTTGCAAAACATGTGTTGGTTGCAGAATTAGGTTATTTTGGTTTTTATGTTATTTTTTATGTTTGTCATTATTGTTGTTAATATTATATTTTTTCTGTTTTGATTTTTTAATAACCCAAAAATGTTTCTGTCAGTATATTAAATAGATATTTTTTAACTTTTCAATTTAAAATTTTTCAATTTGATAATATTGTTAAGAATTTTTTCTTTGTGTATGAATTAATAATTTTTCTTGGTGTATACATTTTTTGTATATAGGAATTTTTTGACAATAATTTTTCAAATTGAAAAATTTTTTAATAACATATTAATTTTCATGACGATGATAACAAATTGTTATCGAAATATTGAAAATAAATACTGTTAAATTTTTTATATAACATAAAACGATCTTTTGCTGCAAAAATAAGAAATATTTACCAAAACAAGATCAAATAATTAAATATTAAAGTTAAATATAACAAAAAAGTTTTGTATTAAAATTATTCGATATATAATCTTGAAAAAAGTTTTGTATTAAAATTATTCGATATATAATCTTGAAAGTCCGTTAAAGTGATATGAGTTGTGTACCATAAGATCTTGCAAAATCTTCAAGATTAAGGTAAAATCTTCCTTCTGGCAACGCTGTGTTGACTAAGCAATATAATATTCAAAATTTACAGTTGTTAGATGTGTTCTACAAGATATCGGACAATTTTGGACTAATGAGAGTAAAAATCAAACTACTCCCTACTTTGGCTCAAAACTGCTGGAACAAAAAAAATCATAATTGTACACCATGAGATACTAAAATTGGTGGCATGTCATAACGTCCAGTGACATAAAGTCCGTGAACGTTATGACACACTTAAAAGTGTCAAAAGGTCCATGGACGTTAAGACACGTTTGAAAGTGACATAATATCCATCAGGGAGGTGTCTTAAAGTCCGTGGACATTATGGCACTTTGCAGAGTGTCATAACGTTCATAAAATTTTGCAATTAACGCCTTAATTGATTTTAATTACCCATACAATATTTTAATTAAATTAATTGCCAATTAACAGTTAATTGTTGTAATATTAAGTAAAATTAAATATACAACCCTGTGGGAACCGTGTTTAGTTAACACAATAATACCCAATGAACACACTCTGTTCAAATTTGACAGTTTAAATGTAAACAAATGCAAAGAAAAGATGGCGAGTCAAGTTTATTATAAATTTGGAATATAAAATTATTATCAATAAAGAAAGAATATCAATTTCAAATCTCAAAAATCTTTTAAAATGCCGAATTTTTTTCCATTTTTGTAAAATTATAGCAAGAAGAAATATTCACAATCAAAATGTAAACAACTTTTCTGTTATTAAGTATATAACTTAAGTAATAATAAACAATTTTTAGAAGTGGAAAATTTTAATTGTAGCACCTTTATCATAACTATATACGAGTATATGAACGTACAGCTACACAAAGAGAAAAAATGCGTTCTTTAACTTTTGTTAGTTAACGATAACGTTGTCAAACTGTCAACATGCCGCCGTCAAATTGCGAATAGATGGCACAAAAATACCGGTATTAAATTGAGAATGTCTTGTTGTCAAGATCAGATCGTTTTGTTCAATTAAGAACGGATGTTGTCAAAACGATAGCACTTTTTGTCACCTGATATGATTTGTTTATAATTTTGCATTATAAACAACTTAATAAATAGTGCGGGCGGAGCGTGGCACCGTTGGAATTGTCGATTGTGCGGATTTATCAGTCACGATTTCGCAGTGGTCGAGTGAGTATCGCACGTTCGCTGTGGACGCGACAATACGGAAAAGAGCATCCTCACTTGGACTTCCAAGAACGATTATTCATTAAATTTTAAAAACGAGTCTGAAGTTCCATCCCCTTTAAAATTCAAATCGTTCAAGAACTAAAAGAAAGTGACTTTGATTTACGAAAAAAATTTTGTGAAACCATGTTGGTGCATTTTCGCACTGTAAATCCTATTTTTTGCTACGACGAGGGTCATTTTCACTTAAACGGCCACGTCAACAAGCAAAACTGCAGTTATTGGTCTCCAGGAACCTGCAAATCTAGATTGAAGACTCAAAAGCCGTTGTATTGCATCAGTATAAATGTTTGCTGTGCTTTATCCACGCATGAGATAATTGGACCATTTTTTTTCCTAAAATTTTTGAGACTAGGCGAAATGACAACGGTGAAAATTATCGACGCATGACTACGGCATTCTTTTTGCCAAATCTGCCAGCTCATCTATCGTACTCTTCACATACGTGTTTTCAACAGGACAAGGCCACTGCATACACAGCCAGAGCTTCGATGAATTTGATTTGGGAAATTTCCCCCCAGAAACAGATAAGCCACTTTGGGAACATCGCATGGCCTTCGAGGTCACCCGATATAACTCCCATGGATTTTTTTCATAGGGCTATCTCAAAGAGAGGGTTTATAATGACAATCCCCAATCTCTTGTGACTTTAGGAGAAAATATTCGTCGAGAAATCAGCTCAAACGAACCAAGTTTACTGCAGCGTATGGCGTAGAATACAAGGCTCCGTTTCGAACAGTGTGTTCAACTCGATTTGGATAACATACAAAAAGTAAAAACCGCATTTCAATTCATTCGTTCGTTCAATGCTCTTAATAAGACTTTGTGTCAACTATTACGTTTTTATTTAATTTTAAAAATATTTGGGGTTTATGGGACACGTATGAGTGATACGTCTAGCAAATTTGTTTGAAATACACTCAAAATATTGAGTATACAGTAGAGTGGTCCTAAAAAAATTGTGCCAGCCACCCACCCGCTAGGATTAAAGATATAGTAAAAATAATTCGAAAATTAGTTATTTTTTTGCCCTGCCTACAAATACCGCGCTTTAGTATTTTATTCACTATGTCGCCATTTTAAGTCCGATCATTACATTTTATACATTGGAACTCAACCTCAAGCTGATACAGGGTAACAGGATTGATTGTAATCATCAAGAGAAAAATCAGAAAAAACCTCAAAAAGAAAGAACCAATCATTTTACTCAACTCAAATGTGTTTTATTCCCAACAAGCCTTTGTACTTTTTTTTAGATTTTTATTTGATTTCTCTTATTATGGTTACAATCAAACCTGTCGCCCTGTTTCGGCTACACGTTGAGTTCTGGGATTTCCCGTATTTCAAGCAAATATGCTACAAATATCACTCATACGAGTCCCATAAACAGCGCATAAATTTGCTACCAGACACCCTGTACGTATATTTTTGATTGAATATTATCTCGTTTATACGTAAATATTATTTTCGAATAAAAACTATTTAAAAATACCTAACTAACACCCCACGATAATTTTTTCAAATGTCTTTAAGTCATGTCTTTCATATTTCATATCTGAGGGGTAAACAAGAAGACACGAACTCTGTTTTAAGTGTTTTTTTCCTAATTCCTTTTTGTAATATTGTTATTATTTTTCATTTACCTTCGTCCGGCAGGATGACTACATCAATACTAACAAAAGGATAAAAAGATACAAACGACATTATTTTGCAATTACAATTGAAAAAAAGACATATCTTAAAAAATCATGATGAAAATGAAACATGATTTTGGGTGAGATGGTAAAACACATCTATATGGTAACACTATTTATAAAAATGTGGTAACACTAATTATAAAAATATAAGCTAACTTCTTAAAATTGGGAAAAATTTTGAATTTTGAAATAAACGCATTTTTCCATTTATTTTATTTTATTTTATTTTATTTTATTTTATTTTATTTTATTTTATTTTATTTTATTTTATTTTATTTTATTTTATTTTATTTTATTTTATTTTATTTTATTTTATTTTATTTTATTTTATTTTATTTTATTTTATTTTATTTTATTTTATTTTATTTTATTTTATTTTATTTTATTTTATTTTATTTTATTTTATTTTATTTTATTTTATTTTATTTTATTTTATTTTATTTTATTTTATTTTATTTTATTTTATTTTATTTTATTTTATTTTATTTTATTTTATTTTATTTTATTTTATTTTATTTTATTTTATTTTATTTTATTTTATTTTATTTTATATTATTTTATTTTATTTTATTTTATTTTATTTTATTTTATTTTATTTTATTTTATTTTATTTTATTTTATTTTATTTTATTTTATTTTATTTTATTTTATTTTATTTTATTTTATTTTATTTTATTTTATTTTATTTTATTTTATTTTGTTTTGTTTTGTTTTGTTTTATTTTATTTTATTTTATTTTATTTTATTTTATTTTATTTTATTTTATTTTATTTTATTTTATTTTATTTTATTTCATTTTATTTTCTTGTATTTATTTTTTGCTCGCAAAATAAAGAAATTTTATTATTGACACTTACAGTAGTGCCGGATGTTTAAAACAAAACTGAAACTTTTAAAGAAGTTGGCAACATGACAACATTCAAGAGAAATTTTCGTGAGTTAGTAACTCACAATAAAAAGTGCTACACGGCAATATTTTACGTTCTTATTTGCAAATAAATCGTATGTATAAACGAGATATATATATCACAGAAACCTATTTGCCGTCAAAAGCGTATCAGTTGTAATTGTTTTATTTTTTTGTTTAAGACGTGTATTCAGTAGCAAAATATAAAAAAGCAACATAATTATATATCCACGCTTGGATGGCAACTCGGTTGATGGGCAAGATACTATACACATAATTATATGTACGTATGTACATACAAATATAGAGACTTACAAAATAATGTTTATATACGGACATTTTAGCTAAGATGTGGTTGTTGGGGTTTGTGTAGTCGTCGTGTTGTGGCATGATATCAAAGTGTTGGCAATTTTATATGGTTTGTGCACCAGATGTGCATGTTGCACTTTTTCAAATACTTTTTAGTCGGCTGATATTTTGTTTTTTTATTTTATTCATTTTTGTGCGAAGAAAGTGGTTTTCATTTTCCTTATTAAATTACAAGTTTGCGAATGAATTAAATTCAGCCACTAGTAACACTCACTATTTTGTTTGTAAATGTTGAAGAGACTTGTTGTTTGCGATTTTTTTTTTTTTCATTTTTAGTTTTTTGATTGTTGAAGCCTTGACAACCATTTCAAATACGTTGTATTCTGTTGCTTTTTGTTGTTGTTGTTGTATTTTTCATTGCAGCTTTATCTTTAATATTTGATTAATTTATGCAGACATTTGTTTGTTAAATTTAAAGATTTACCAAAAACTGATAATAAATCATAATACAAAAAAAAAATTGCAGTATATAACTTGAAACAAATAAAAAAAAAACTATTTCTGCTTAATGGAGCTTTAATTAAGAGAGATTTGAAGCAGAAAACAGAAAGAAAGTAGAAAACAATGTTAAATAAATTTACATTTTTCCGTAATTTTTAAAGTAATTTAGATTTTGGAAACATTGATAGCAATATTAATAATGATATACAGATATATCTCGTTTATGTAAAAGTTACTATCAAATAGAAACCATTTGCAAATACCAAATTCACTGTTTATACAGCCGAAGTAGGTTCAAAATGAAATGGTGTATGGTAACACTGCCACATTCAATTGTAGATAAAAATGGAATGGATGGTGAAAAACTTGGAGAAAATTACGAATTCTAAAATAAAAACAATTATTTTTTCAAGTAAAGCAATGAATTTTCCCTTAAAATTTTCTTTTTGTTATGCCGTTTTTAGAACTTTTCTTAATTAAGATTGAATGAGTGAAATAGTCAATAGTAGAAAGAGATGGTTATATAAGTTACAACAAAATAAATTATGTACGCATATGTAAATACGACATTTGTAAACAAAGCGATAATAACATGCAATTTTGTTCAAAAATAAACCTTTTCGTGTATTTTGTTGCAATAAATTAGTGAAAAATTACTACAAAAAAGCGAAAAGTGTAAGGGCAAAAGTCTTTTCTTAATTATTGAAGTGGAACATTGGTGAAACATTTAAATTGTTAAATATTTTTTGTTGTTTTTGCGTTTGTTTTGTTTATTTTTTTAACATTCAGTGATGCGTCATTATTATATGCATGAAAAAATCGTTTAGTTGAGAAAAAATCGCTAGATTCAAGCATTACACTAATAAGTTAACAACACAGTAGCATTTTAAGCTGCAAACGTCACTTTTAAACAAATCTTTTTTGGATTTTTTTGTTTGACACTCCCCACTTTTTATTGAAAACATGTTAAAAAATTTTGACGTTTTTAGATTTTCTTCAATATAGCCGAACTGCTTGCTCTTGATAATAAATTCAATAGTAACATACCTATACTCTTCTCCAAAATCTTAAAAAGTTGAAAAAAGTGTCATGACGACTTTATTATTGTCATTTATAACAGTACCTGTAGTGCAATTCTGTATCTTATATTATTAGTATTTGTTATTGTTAAAAAATTGAACAAACAATTTGGGAGAAACTGGTGTTTTTGTTTCCCCATTGCCCACCCAACCTGGTTGCAAATAGTTTGTCCTGCACTCAATTTTTGTTTTGCAACCCCAAAACCATTACCACCAGGCTTATAGCTGGTGGTAATATTTTTTGTAATTCTCTTTGTTCTTTTCGCAATGTTTAACTGTAATGCCATTTGATTGCAATTTTTGTAAGTGTTGTTATTCATAAGTTACAGAATTACACATTAGCTACTGCAAGCGACAATGCTAATTGACAATTTAGCAACTCTGGTTATTGCTAAAAGTTAAAGAGTTCGCATCCTGAAAGCTGAAAATTTTACAGAAGGTGGCAACATATCACACTTTATTTGCAATCATTTGTGAATTATTTATTCACAATGAAAACAAATTATGTGGCAATATTTTACGTTCGTGTTTATTATAAACGACATAACAGTATTTAAGTTTTTTTATTCGTTTGGTTATAAAATTTGCTCTTCTGAGGAAGAACTCTAGAAGATTCCCGCTGGATTGTAGTTAAACTAAAACTTGCTATAATTTGTGGCTTGTGGCACCACTGATTTGATGATTATATCAACGCCATTGTGCTCACGTTTTCTTTTAGACCGTGTTCCCTTGTGGCTCTTTTTTCGCTTTCATTTATCTAAAGGCTTCTTTGAAATAGTCAGACAACTTATTAGCCTTCAACTGTTAAATAGTGTTTAGTCCTTCATTCGTAATAAAAGCTGTCGTACGCAAACTAATGGGTAATTTGCCAAATGCAGCAGTAGTATACAAAAAAAATTTTTTTTTTTTTTTTGAACATTTTAAGCTCTAACTTAAAAAAAAAAACGATTAAATACATAACCTGCCTCCGGGAAACAGGTTTTACCTTGGCACTCTGTTTCCTGGGGCATAGAGGGGATGGAGTCCCTTGTTTATTGTAGCAATTGTGTTGGACTTCCCAAACCCGTACCAAGGGTGTAACCTATTTTCCTAGTTCTGGTACAATGCACTGCATATGTAGGGGTCACCCCCGGAGTACTGGTCCAATATAAAAAAAAAATTGGCAGAACGGGGATCAGCAAAGCTCCCGGGAGGCTCTGCCTTGTAGAGATCTCGGTGCTGATCGTGGTTGAGGTGCCTGCCTTGGCTGAAATTTTCTGGCTGTGGTTTAAACCTAAAATTGCAGGAAGGAAGAGTTAGTTTTCCTTATATATATTGTGCATGCCGGTTTTCGGCAGCTAATAACCTCCAAGGTGCTGTTGTCTTGCAACAGATACCTGCACTGCAAGGAACCAGGAGTGATGGTTGGATGGGTGAGTAGGTTTAAGGATTGATGCTATTAATAGGCTTCGGTTTACCAACTCATTAAGCCTTGTCTTTCATTGACTGTTGGGAAATTGCATACAGAAAGGATTAAAAGGCCCGAACTCTTTAGGGACTCGTCTATAGGTCTACAAACTATAGCGAAAAGATGCAACCTGTGTGAGCCTAGCAAGCCACACGGTGGGTGCTGGAAAATCGTGTATAATTCACCTCATGGAGTTGATTCATCATCAGATTAGGCCGTAAAGGCAGGTGCTGATGTGAATCGATTTCACAACTGTCTATGTATAAATAGTTTACTGTGTGGCAAAGGCGCATTTCATCTCTGTAATTCAATTAACTGTAAGCGGTTAAATGCGTCACACAGACATCGAGGAACAATTCGATTTTGCCTAAATTCTTACTCTGGCAGTAACATTATAGTTCCGACTTTAATATTTTGTTTTTTGTAACAACCATATGAGAAAAATGCTATTAGGTACGATTATTGTAACATGTAACTTACCTACAGCTGGAACATTTACTCTTCATATGTGAAGCCTAAAAAGCAATTAATTATTATTATTATTTTTTTCTTTTTTTTTTTTGCTTTACGAAAGTAAAAGCATTAAGGTTTTTAATTACAATTTAAGCATTTAGCACCTTTTACTTGAACTCATTTTCTAGTTTTTCCATAAAATAAAAGGAGAAAGTACATTTTTTAGGCTTAGGAATTTTTTATTTAATCTTGAAGTGCTGACACCCAGAAAACTTATTACGTACGTGTTACATATTAAAACTCAATCTCCTCAGATTTGGATTCAATCTTCTTCAAATTAAAAAAAAAAAGTTTAAGCAAAATTAACAAAAATGGGGAATGAATAAAAAAGAAATTAATATCGAGTACCCGACGCTTTTTTTCACAATAATACTAGTATTTTTCACTCACTATTGTTTTGAGCTTATTTTTAAGAGTTCTGCTCTTAATTAAAAAAAATTTTTTTTTTAATTATTTTTCTCACTGTTTAGTTTGTTATCGAGGAAGCGTACTTTTTAGTTTTTTCTTTAACTATTTTTTTTACTCTTTACGTTTTAGTTTGGTGCGCTATGCACAGGTTAGTTTAGTGCGTATATGAGTATGCATATAAGTAGCAATGTTCTTAACTTTCCTCATAAATTATCACTCACACGACACTGGTTGCGAGAGTTACAAGCATACTAGTAAAGATAATATAAGTGTTAATAACCGTTCCTGTCGTGTAGTTATTCAGCCGCTAAAACCAGAAAACGTTGAAACGCGCTGCACAACAGCGTACAAACTGCGCAAAATGTCGCAAAATCGGCGAAAAATACCAAAAAAAAAAATCCGTCAAAAATCAATAAAAACCGACCAAAAACCAAAAAAAAAACCCCGATAATTGACCTTATGTTCAAAATGGCCGTTGAAAGTTCAGATACACGTTCAATGGCAAAACCGCACACCGAATATGAAAAACCGATTCCAAGCTGGTTGGCGAAGCGGTTCCGAGTTTTTCGAGAATTCACAAAATTTACTTCAGGAATCGCCACTCTTCCCCGGAACACTCTCGAAATCAATACGGCAACTTAAATTTTTCTACTAAAACGGCAACATTCTTTTCTATAGCGAAATGTCAAATTCCTCAAAAGTTTACACCATACATAAAAGTGGTTGCAAGTGAAGCTAATACAAGCGTGTCCTGTCATGTAGATACCAGCTCTTCAGCCACTATAAACCGGTAGGAAATGTTTGAAGGCACCGCAGCGTTACACAAAAAGCGCACAACATCGGCAAAATGTCCAAAAACCGGCAAAAATTCCAAAACCCGTTAAAAATCGACAAATATACCAGATAACTATTGGCATAACCGGGCTCAAAATGACCGTTGAAAGTTCAGATACACGTTCCGTGGCAAAAATTTCCTAGCGAACTGGTTCTAAGTTTTTTACGAATTCCCAAAACCGGCTTCAGTAATTCCCTCTCTTCCTCGGAGTACTCCCGCAAGCAATACGGCAACTGCAATTTTTTCATTAAAGCAGCAACACTATTTTCTATTGAGAAATATCAAATTCCTTAAAAGTTCATACTGTATATAACAGGGGTTGTGTCTCTCGCTACAAACAAGCAAAAAAATATATCGCTCCTTTATTGCAACATTTGTTTCGAGAAAAACACATTTCAAATTTTTAGTTTCCATACAAGTCTTAGAAATTTTTTTCTAGAAAATATCTCCTAAAGGAAAAATCTTAACGGTAATTTAAATAAAATTTTGCCATAATATAAAAGGTAGTACTGTTAACAATTCTGCATTGTTAACTCGAAAATCTAACTTATTTAGATGTTGCAATAATGGAGCGATATAAACAAACCATATATAGAATATATATTAAATAAATATAAAAAAACCAACAAACAAACATAACAGTAAACCTAATATAAGCGTGTTAAAAACTAAAATTTACTATGAGTTTTCTCGTACATTGTACGAAATATAACAAAGAACTCTTTTAAACAGTAATGTGTGTGTGTTATATATCTCCCTTTGTTTTTTTCTCAGATTTTCGATTGTAACGGCAAGTAGATGAGCAAATAGTATTTTGTTTCATGTGCGCTCTTAGTCATTCTTGAAGTAGTTGTTTTAGTTTTGCTCATTGTGCAAAAACAAAAGAAAGTGAATTTGAAAAGTTTTTGTTGTTGGGAGAAATACTTGTACATCTCAACTGAACCGTTTGTTATCATTCACTACTTTGAATATTTTAACTGAAGTTCTTTATTTAATTATTGGCAAATAAATGCAGCTAAATATTAGCTGGAAGGAAATGTTTAGCTGTTCTAAGGATACATGTAAGTTTTATTGCGTTAGCCTATTTTAGTTAGTAACAACAATTTTTCGCAGTCATGTTTCTTTAAGTAGAGCATAGAAAATTTATTGTTCTACACCACTCGCAGTTTTGCATAATTCTCAAGCCTTTCAGGCTTTATTGATTGTGACATTTTGTTTTTAATACTGATATGTACATACACCGCCTGCAACTTGAATAAGGAACAAAATTTTTTTACATTTCAAATAAGTATACTCGTATCTCCTAAACTAAAGTTCAGAAAACAATAATTTTTTCCAGAGTCAAATTTCAAGGTGTAGGCTTTAGTTTTATGAAAAAAATAAAAATACATATATTTTTTATACTAAAATTATACATTTATGAGTATTTAAAGACATGCCTTACTGTGATACTTTTTCGTGGGCCACTTGAATTAGGAATATTTTAAAACTAAGCAAAATGTAATTAATTTTTAAGTTTTAGGTTATAAAAGTGAAAGTTATTATCTTCTAGCATTCAATTAGTAATGAGTACTGCCACTATTTTTAGAAATAACCTCAAGGATGTGATTTGGCATTGACTTGTATAAGGACTCTAAATAATTGCATATAATAAATAATATCCTTTATAAAGATTTCTTGCTAGCTAACCCTAGATATTTTCCATTGGATTCAGGTCTGGTGAATATGGGGCCAAACCAAAAGTTGAACACCTCGTAGATTAATCCATTGTTTTACTGCTCAGGAGGTATGAATCGCAGCGTTGTCGTGTTGGTATGTCCAAGGGTATGGGTCCAAAGAAATCATTAAATTTTGCAAATGCTTCCTCCAGAATATTTTTATAAGTCGTTGGAGTCATTTTATGGGATACAAAAACCATATCTATGGTACCATAACACGAAATGGCAGTTATTCTGTCCTCTCGGCTGTGTCAGCGGCTCAAATATAATTCCTCCCTATTTAGCCCATGGATACCCGTCGGGATCATTATTATTAAACATTTTTACATCGGAAAATACAACTTTAAACCATGTGATTGTATTTTTTGCAAACTGTAGACGTTGTGATTTGCATTTTTCATTGTGTGGTGGTGTTTTTTTAAGTTTTTGGCGGACTATACATTTTTTCATTTTTTTTTTTTTTTTTTGATACCTACATAGCAAAATTTTATGCAATTCTAAGATTTTTTTTCTTTCTTTTGGGGTCGTTGCCATTTTCTTCCACCCTTCATGTTTTTTCTATATTCTTCCACGTTATTTAAATAGTTGTACACAACTGTACAGGGATAGTTGTACACAACTGTAAAACTATCAATGTTTTTGGCTATTTGGAGCGGAATCTGACCCTGCGATTTCAAAATCAGGTTTTTTATTTTTCCGAGTTATTAAGAGCCTTACCACGTTCCATTTTGAATAAAAATTATTTAAAAACTATCAAATTAAAAAATACTTTAGCCGTTGTTTATATCAAAAGAAATTGAAATCATAGCTTTCTTGATAAATATTAAAAGAATTCCTTATTCAAGCGATACAGAAGTACCACAGAAATACATGGCTTTAAGAAAGTACATAATTTTAGTATAACAAAATATTTATATTTTTTATTTCTTCTTTCCTTGAAATTCAGTTGTAAAAAAAAATTATTTTCTTTTTTAACTTTAGGAGATACACCTAATTGAAATTAAAAAAAGAAATGTGTTTCCTTATTCAATTGGCAGGCAGTGTATATACATATGTATATGTATACGAGTAGATTCATGTGTTTATTGTGTAAATTTTTTATTTTACTCTGGGAATTATTTTACTTTGGTTTTTGTTTGTTTTTTTTTTTATTTACCTACAAAAAGAGTCAAACAAAATGAACAACAATAATAAAGGTCGTATTTAAAGAAATTATAAAAAAGTGAACCTATTGTCATTGTTTGTTTAGCAATTTTTTATTGCAACATTTTCGATGAAAGTTGTAGTAGTTTTCGCAGGCATTGTGTTGACAAAAAAATCAGTTTTGTTTAAGATATTTGAAAGCAGTAATTTGTCTTGTTTTATAATTTTAAAAAAGCCCTCCGAGGGTATACTAATTATACCAAAAGTATTTGTTACATACTCAAATATGAGGTGTTAAAGATGACCTAATGGTGTCCAATATTGAGGTCTCATTTTAGTTTTAACTAAAATATATTTTTTTTTTTGGCATATATTATAAATATTTTAATTTAATTTATTACAACTAGGTGCCGGTTGCAAATGAAAATTTTATGTCAGTCAAGTGACAAGTCTTGGTTACTCTATATAACATCTAGACCACCACAAACTTAACAACTTCACGACAGCAAGTGCTGCAACCGAAAATTATAATTAGTCGTGTAGTCAACTACTGAATTATTTTGAACATGACAGCAATATAAATTTGTTTACATAAAAGTGTACTTCGGTGTGGCCACCTTAGAGTTTTTAACTTTACAAAATGCCGTTGCTTCACAGAAAAAGTTCTTTGTTAGTTTATCTAAAACAACATTTAAATTTTGTTCTGTTTTATGTTACATAAGAAAATAAAATATTTCCATGAGCTAAATTGTTTAACCATTTTTTTTTCACACATACACACACACACATATATATATATATATATATATATATATATATATATATATATATATATATATATATATATATATATATATTATTTCAATTACATTTAATTTATATAATTTCTAATATTGCCATACATAAATCAATCTCCAATGTTTTTTTCTTTTGTTTTCGCTTTAGCTCTGTAATAAAACCATTTCTTTTAGGATTATTTCAATTTAAAATCCAATTTCACTTTCACATAAAGCGCATGTTTTAAATTAAGTTTTTTTTTTTTTTTTTTGCTTTATTTTCTTCAACAAACTCCTTTCCACTCCAAAATTGCTGCAGAGCAAAAGCCGTTTAACCGTTTATGTAAAAGACCAAAAACATTCACGCATTCATAAATAATTTTAAACACATACACACACACACACTCACATTCTTTTACATATGTATGTTTATACGGCTGCTCAAAAGTGTGTAATTGTGTTTGTGGTATGATAATGAAGTCAAAGTGAAATATACATACATAAAAATGAATAAAACAACAGCAACTACAACGATACTGCTTGCCACAATTTGTGTGCTTGCTGTTTTTCAAAAACTTTTAGGTGCGAAAAAATTCAAATTTCTTATTTAAAAACAAGAAAATCCTTACATTTTTTAAAACTATTAGTAAAACCAAATGGTTTATAAAAAATAGTAATAAACAACATTCATAGCAGCTTGTAACAGACACATTTACATCTACAACAACAGCGCAAACAAGAAACGAAACAACTAAGTAGAGACTAATTAAACTATACAATTATCTTTTAAATAACTATTATTTTTTTATTGAGAAAAAAAAGTGGAGAAAATTCAACGAAATTTCAAATTAACAAATTAGTGCACATTTTCTACTGCTTCTTCTTGTTTTTCTACTCATAATTAAAAAAGTAATAATATATTTTTAATTAACAGTGTATGCTGCTTAAGTCTTTTGTTTTCAATTTGCACAACATTTTGTGGCTGTTTGCTGCCTCAAAAAAAAAAAAAAAGAGAGTTGCTGGGGAGGGGGTGGTTGTGCAACTAAAGAGCTAATTACGGTATTCGAAGAATGATCATAAAGTTGTAAGTCTTAAAATAATAATATGATATAGGTCTGACTACTACGAATATACTGTCAAAATATTAGTGTGCTAATAAAATTAGAAACATAGAGAGGTATTATTAAAACATTTTTCTTTTTAAATTCTCAATCATTTATTTAGAATATTGGGATATAAATTTGAATGTATGAGAATATCTTTCAAACATTTCCAAGTCTACTGATGAGTAGGCTTGCTCCTATGAAATGGCGATAGCTAGAAAACATAAAAAACAAGGGAATTTATTATTCCTTTTTTTACTAGCATGCCATTTTAAATTTAAACTGTTTAGGGTTTAATTCTGACAAATAAAAAACCGTTTAAGAATTCCTTTTACTTTATAATTTTTTTGTTCGAAATAATAAAAATTAGATTTTTATCCTGTCCCCCAAATAGGCACTAAAATTTTAGAGTTGATCAGAGCTGCCGTTTTTGATTAATTTAACTAAAATTGGTAACATGTTTCTTCAATGTGGGATGAAAGTATTTTTTTTTTCATTTTGGTTAATTTTTTTCCTTTCTGCTCAAAGTGAGATCATAAGAAAGATCGCTGTGTTTTGACAGATATTATTAGAGCATTTTCCTTTTTAAATTCTAAGCAATTTATTTAGATTGTTGGGATATAAAGTTAAATGTTTTAGAATATCTTTCAAAAAATTTCCAAAGTCTACTGATGGTTAGGGTAGCTATCCTATGAAATGTCGACATATAAATAGCTGGGTAACATAGAAAACAAGCTATTTTTAATAGTTTTTTATTATTTTTGAAAGAAAAATTAAATCAAAATATACAAAAATTACTATCAGATAATTGTCAAGTTCTCAACTTACATTAAAAGTTAGAGGTGAAGTACGGAATGTAGCAAAGCTCATAAGAATACGGGTATTTCAACTTAATTGCCAGTTGAAATAGGCAACGTATAACGTACAACGGATTCTATGAGCCACAGCCTTAAGAATAAAACTAACTAATTTTTATTATTCTGAGCAGTGTCGAAGGTAAAGGGTGTTTTTTTAAGCTAGATAGAACTTTAAATTGTAAAAAGTAACGCAAAAAATTAAATTTTGATGAAACATTTTTTTTATTTGTTTCAGTATACTCTGACAAATCAGGAAATTGAAGCCACGAGACCATTGTATGCGTCGTTCTTTCGCCGATTGGGCTCTAGAGCAGTTGGCAACTGACCCGTTGTTTTATCGCAAAATTGTGTTCAGCGATGAGGCGCATTTTTGGCTTAACGGGTTTGTTAATAAGCAAAATTGCCGCATATGGAGTGAGACCAATCCACAAGAGACCCTACAGACTCCATTACATCCAGAAAAATGCACTGTTTGGTGCGGTTTTCATGCTGGTGGCATCATCGGACCTTATTTCTTCAAAAATGAGGCCGGAGCTCGCGTTACGGTCAATGGAGATCGTTACCGCACCATGATCAATGATTTTTTGTTTGAAAATATGGATGACATTGATCCGGAGGAGATGTGGTTTCAACAGGATGGCGCTACGTGCCATACGGCGAACGCAACCATCGACTTACTGAAATCAAAATTTGGCGATAAGTTGATTTCGAGAAATGGACCTGTCAATTGGCCTCCAAGGTCGTGCGATTTGACACCTCTCGATTATTTCCTGTGGGGCTACGTGAAGTCACTGGTTTATGCTGATAAACCAGCAACAATTGACGCCTTGGAGGCCAGCATTGTTCGTGTTGTTCGTGACATACGGCCAGCAGTGCTCGAAAAAGTGGCCCAAAATTGGACGTCCAGAATGCGCTTCGTCAAGAACAGCCGCGGTGCCCATATGCCCGAAATCATTTTCAAATGTTAATGTCATGTATTGATCTTTCGAATAAAAAAAAATTTTGATTACAATTTAATTTTTTGTGTTATTTTTTACAATTTCAAGTTCTATCGGGCTTAAAAAAACACCCTATATATACACTGGGTACTGATCAGTTTTAACTAATTAAATTTCAACACTTTATGCTGTAATAACGTTTGTTTTGGTCGTTCCGTGTGTTAAGTTCACAAACATTACTCTCCCTTTCCTCCTTCTCATAATCTATTTTGCCTAGTTCCAGTACAATGCACTATGCATATGTAGGGGCTATCCCCTGAGTACTGGTCCAAGATAAAAAAAGGCTTATTTTTACCTAAAGGCTCTGATTCACTATCCTACACGATCGTACGAGTCATTAATAAGAAACTGTTTCAAAAGTCTGGTCGACTTGAAACAATCGCTTCAAAATGGCGTTGTAGGCCACACTATCATACAAGTATAATTGCAATAATTTATATACACAATAAAATAGATTAATTAAATTTTTGCAGCTTAAGATCTTGTATTGTTTTTTTTATAAAAAAGTGACGAATTTTTTATTTTTATTTCGATACTTCGCCAACAGTTTGTTAGCATAATATTTTAATTTTCCTGATGATACTAACAAACTGTTAGCGAAATATCGAATTAAAAATAAAAAAATTCGTCACTTTTTTATAAAAAAAAACAATACAAGATCTTAAGCTGCAAAAATTTAAATAATCTAACATAAAAGAAGTTCAAATAGTATTGGGATAAACCACAATAAAATAATTAAAAACTTTTATTAACAAAATAATTTTACATTACTTACATTTTTTTCTCGAGTCACCAACAATATTCTCATATTTTTCACAATATATACCACACTGAGAATATATATACTGCATAGAAACCATATTGTTTTGAAAAGTTTCATAAAATTTTTCAAATCGCACGATTTGTCAGAAACTCTGTCGCGCGGTTGAATTTTTAGTACTTTTTCAGCGCACATGCTTTATTTAGTAGATCGCATGATCGTGTATGGTAGTGTAGCAAGGGCTTAAATAATATAAGAATATTAAATGACAGTTACAGCCATTGTTTCAATTATGTTTCCTCTGGGAGCCGTTTTTACTTTAAGTTGCGGTTGTATTCTGTTTCATCATCTAGTTCTGTTTCATCATATAGTGAAGCAAAGAGATCTATTAAGTGTGTCACAGCGAATAGAACTCATGCGCTGGCGAAGCAGTTCGGCAAGAGACAGTGTGTCAGGTAGAATATTTTTGTTGGGAATCTATAGACACAAATAAATAAATTTACTGGCAATGAAAATTAAATTTCATTATCAGTAAAATCATATGAATTGCAAAAGTATTTCTCAGAAAAATTTACTGGCCAAGCAGTTTAATTTTATTACCAATAAAAATTTGCTGATTAATGCAACTTTTACTGCTGTGCATGAAACATACTCGTATGTGCATGCATACGTACATACATATACATATATGTACATATGTACGTACGAGTATAGTGCAAAATGTTCAAGTGTGATAAAAATAAGCTTAAAAATTATTTAAACACATTTTTAAAATATTTAAATCATATCTAATACAAGTAAATAGCTATAAAAATTATATTATTTTTCAACACATACATACATATGTATATATGAATATGACTGTGATTGAAGCAAATGCCACAGAATGTCATTGGCTTGTGTTCGAATAGAGTGACGAAGAAAAAAACATAAAAAAGTCCAAGCGAATGAGAAAGGTCAGTTAAGACAACTTAAAAGTTGTTTTTAAATCAAAATCATAAAGAAAGCAAAAAATAAAATTAAAAATAAAAAATAAATTATTCAACAATAAAACTTGGAACACCCGACGGGCCTGGTGTCAACGAGGTTTCACTTAAAGACGTCTTAAATTTCATTTAAAGTGATTTTTTTGCACATGCCTTTAAGAAGACGGCAAGTCACTTCATTATAAACGACCTTTACGTAACAAATTTTTGTGAAACGATCATGGAATTCGTAAAAATTATGCGGAGTTTTATCTGTTCAATAAATTTGTGTAGCGCTGTTGTTGTGTACAGCTGAAAATAAACGTAAAAAATAAGAGATAAAATTAAAAAAGAAAAACGAAATAAATTTGATTAAAAAAACTCCCTCAGATCTTTCTTTAAAATTGTTGTTATTATTAATTTGGAGGAGAAAAGTTTCTTGTTTTTTGCTTTCTTTAATTTTTTTTTTCTCATATCTTAAGCTGAGAAGTCAATTGAGACAAACAAGCAGCAGATTTTTTTATTTCTTTTGTTCGCGCCATTGTGTTCATTCGTTCCTTCGTTCGTTCGTTCGTGCATTCGTTTGTTCATTCATTCAATCAACGTTTTGAAGCAATTTTTTATTAAATTTTACATTTTTTATTTTTTATTTTTTTTTTTTTTGTTTTTTTTTTTTTTTTTTTTTTTTTTTTTTTGGTTGAGTGTCGTTTGCTTTGTTTGTTTATTGTTTTTAAGCAACACATTTTTCGTTGAGAGTAAGTGAAAGTTTTCTTTACAATCTATGAATTGGATAGTACATGCATATATACATATATACATGTTTATATGTATATGCGAATTGAGAAACATGTACTTATGTATGTACACATTATGTTTTGTTTACAAGGGATTCTCCGAACGTTATTGTTAAGTAAACTATTTCACACATTATTTCAGTTTATAATGAATAAAAGTAAGTTAAAGGTGTAAATTGGAAAAAAATATGCAACTAAATTCAAAATAAATAAAGAGTAGTCCAACCATAATGTATGATATTAATTGTAAATCCAACAAAAAGTTTTTAGAGAATTATCTTTTATTATGATTGAAGGATCTATGGAAATTATATGTAAAACAAAATATCGACCAAAAGCTCGTCACAGCTTCGATGGCATAACTTTATTTGTTGTTCCAATTTTCAATGGCCATGAGATACCTATAATTAATGTGCCGAATTATCTCATCGTTTAGCTCTTGAATCGTTCTTGGCTTATTGGTGTACACTTTTTCTTTTTAAGTACGAGGGTGGTTTGGAAACTTCTTAGCCTAGCACAATAAGCGCGGTATACGAGTAAACAGAAAAAAGCTAAGTGTTTTGGAAACTTCCATCTCTGCTATGAACACATGTTAAATTTTGTTTCTATCTGGTAACTCCTTCATATAGAAACAGGTATTCACAAAACCAAAACGTATCCCCAAACAAAGAAGTTCAAGGGCGTAAAATTACATGATCGTAAGATGGCCATTAAACAAGAAAAGTCGTTGGATGTGTGGTAAGTGGTACCATTCTGTTGGAACCACATATGGTCTAAATTTACATTCTCAATTGCTGGACACAAGAAATCTGTTATCCTATCGCGATAGTGAACACTTTGACACCGTCAGCTCATAAACCACATCAAACAGCCACTCTTTATAGATGAACCAAATTCCCAGGAATCACTAGTGAATTTATGTTTGCTCTGGTGCGGTAATTTTGCTTGTTAGCCAATCTACTGAGGTGAAAGTATGCAAGTGTTTAAAGTCTCCATTCACTTCTGTCTATTTAACCACCTAGCGGGATGCATATTTTGACTTGCTTTTTGAGAAGGAATTCCTATTTGTTGTAGCAAATAAAACGGGGATCGACAATGCCCCCAGGAGGTTCTGTATGCAGATCATCCCAGCATTGTTTATCAATGACAGATACATATTATACATAAATATGTATAGCTCTACAGTTTTCAAATTTCGTTAAATTTTTGTTCTTAATGGCCGCAAGTTTTGCGCTCTTATTATTCTTTTTAACCAAACCAATTTTTAAACTTCATTTCCAGCTATTATACAATGGCTGATTTGCAAAATGTCAATCTTTTTGCTTTCAAACAATGAACATTATTTCATAAAGAAAAATTATTTCATAATTCCACAATACATAAAAATTAACAATGCATACCTTTTCAAAAAATTGCCGATGAATATTAGATACGAAATAAATATATATAGTTTAAACAACGAAAAAACACACTTCAATATCAAACTAATTATCCATATAGCTAGATGATTCTTCGTATAACGTGTTCCGAGTTTTTTTTTTGGAATTCCCAACGTCGGCTTCAGGAATAGCCAAAATCCCCCACTTCCCCGGAAACAATATATCAACTTCAATTCTCGCACTACAGCGAATGAGCGTTTATAGTTCAGATGCATGTTTCACGGCAAAAACGGGCATCGAATATGAAAAACTAGTTCCAAACCGGCTAGCGAAGTGGTTTCGAATTCTTTTGGAATTTCCCAATATCGCCTTCCCTGAAAGCAATACAGCAACTCCGAATTTTACACTAAAGCAACAACACTATATATATAGTTTTACATGCCTACATATGTAAAATCACTCATATCACACCTTTATTATAATCATAACTAAAAAAGCTTGTTTCGATAAAAAAAATACATTTCAAATTTTTGGTTTCCATCCATACATCCATCCCCTAAAAGTAATTTGAATAATTTTTTTGCACAATATAAAAGATAATACTATTAACAATTCCGCAATGTTAACTCGAAAAGCTCATTTTTTGAGATATGACTATGTTGCAAAAAAGGAGCGATATGGCAAGCATTAACCTTAAACTTTTGCGATTATAAATTTGTATTGATACATTTTGGAAGTCAGCCTATCTACATAAGTACCATTTACATGGTAAAAACATTGAAATATTGAAGCAATATTCTACATAAGATACGTTCAGATTGAGAAAATATTTGACCAAGTAAGCGTCACCAGTATTTTTCTTAAACGCTCCTAAAACGGTGTTTAAAATAAAGCATAGAAGAAAATAGTATATCCGACTAACAAACAGATGAATCACATTACCAAATAACTAGAAATACTCTATTTTATTTGAGACAAATGACACAAAAGTACTGGTTACGTTTATATGATGAAACAGAATATGACCACAATCTCAAGTAAAAACGACTCTCAGAGTAAGGACGTCCATATCACAAGATGGAAGACGAAACACTAGTCTCAATAATATATAAATTCATTTTGATAATGTATTATAATACACGCATTTTTTTAAGCCAAAAAATCTACCTTATTTACTTGTATAACTGTTTTTTTTTTATGTTTTCCAGACAATAAAAAAACAATATGAGCAATAGAAAGTTAAATATAAAGTTAAATATCAATTATGCTTTTTAGTCGAAATTTAATTAATTGCTGTTATTGTTTCTACACATATAGATATAGGGGTGAAGAAACCTCCAATTTAACAGCGGTTGTCATTACTTTTCACCAGAGAAAACCAAGTTTTTTTCTTTAGTCTTTTGTTTTATAGGTACTAATGATTCGCTGTACAATTTATAGACTAGACGATTATATAATATGTATCATGTAATTAGTTCACAATAAAATATACACATTATTCTCAGCTAATGTTACGTATGAAAGTGAAAACTGTTACTTCCTATTCTAATGGTGACGGAATTTAAATAAACGCTGCATCAGACATTTAAATGTTCCCATGAATTTTAACACAAACAAAACAACACCACAAAAAAAAAGAAAGAAGAAAAAACCCGCTAGTATGTTAACAACAAAATAAACACTTGCCTTTTCAAACTAAATAGTCCAAGAACTATTTCCAAGAGCAAAAAAAAAAACAACTCATGAATGAACAAAGCAGCATGTCTGGATAACAGTCATGTCTGGTTGTAGTTGCAACAGTAGTAACTTAAAAAGTTGCCAACAAGGCCACCGTAAACACATATAAAACCAGTAACAACAGCAATAAAGTTCTCTCCCAGCAACCACAACAAACTGTCTAGTACGTTCTTCACTAATTTATTGCTTAGCAAAGAAGTAAAAACAGAAATATAAAAATAAAAATAAGAAAAAAATATAATCACGTGTCACGTGAGCTGCTGGAAAAGCAGGAACCATAATAAAACAAGCTGCAAAAGAACTTTTACAACCAGCAACAACAAAACATAAATAGAATAAAACTTGTTTGAATAATATTGTATTGTGGTTGTTGTTGTTGTTGTTGTTGTTGTTAATGTATGTAGCTGTTACGATTTTCTTTGGGTTAATAGCACACTTGTCTTGTCCAATAACACTTGCACATGGCAAAAGAGGTTTTATTGCCATAGAAGTAAAGAATGAGAATAAAGCAAAAGAGAGAACATTTCAAAGCTTAAGAGAACTCTGGTAAATGTTTTATTAAGAGACTAACATTTAAAAAAATTTGAATGCAGAAAATTCATGCCTAGTTTCAGTGGTGCCAGAATTTTTTGTCGAAAGATTTTCATTGACCAAAAAAAAAATCTTAAAATGTTTTTCTGTTCATTCTTTTATATTAAACTCTAAAATAATGTTTGTTAATTTTTACAAAAGCAAAAACGGAGATAAATCAACTTTAAGTAAAAGTTAAAATATTCTTCCCATTGCATGAATTTTGGTACATTTTTTTCAAGAATTTTTCCACAACTTAATAATTTTAGTATCAATGGAAAGAAGAACCTTGATACATTTGTCGAGTTTTTACAAAATTCGCTTATTTTTGCAATTGGAAGCGTATTTACGGAGATAAATCAACTTTTAGTAAAAGTTTATTTCTTCAAATATTCTTCCCATTGCATGAATTTTGGTACATTTTTTTCAAAAATTTTTCCACAACTTAATAATTTTGGTATCAATGGAAAGAAGAACCTTGATAATTTTGTCGAGTTTTTACAAAATTCGCTTATTTTTGCAATTGGAAGCGTATTTACGGACATAAATCAACTTTTAGTAAAAGTTTATTTCTTCAAATATTCTTCCCATTGCATGAATTTTGGTACATTTTTTTCAAGAATTTTTTCTTTTCATTTAAAACAAAAAATCAATTCAGTATAAAAGAAATATTAATTTATTGAGGTTTTGTTGACATTTTAAATTAGATTAATTGGTTTTTGGACATTTGCACATCGGGTTTTTGTTCCAAGTTTTCCTTTCTTAAGTTTTTCTTAAGAAGGATTTATGATACAAATTTGCTGTGGTCAATAATTTTTGATTGAAGAAGACAAGAAAAATAATTAAACCTTTAGCTGGGGGACAACTAGCTGTTTCATAGCCACTATACTACTCACCCCCTGCTTGGTTCTGCTTACAGACCATCTCGGTGCTGATCATGGCTGAGGTGTCTGTCTTGGCTGAAACATTCTGGCTGTGGTTTCAACCCAAATCGCACCAAGGGCAATTAGTTTCCCTGATGACTTTGGTGAGTGGCCGTTTTCCGGAGGTAATAACCCCCGATGTGCTTTGTCTCGCAACACATACATGTACTGTAAGGAACCAGTAGCGATGATTAGACGGATGTGTTGTTTTAGAGCTGATGTTCTTAATGGACTTCGGCCTACTAACTCATTAAGCCTTGTCTTCCATTGACTACTGCATACAGGAAGAATTAGGAGGTTTGTCTATATGGCTACAAAACTTATAGCGAAAAGTTGTGACCTAGCAAGCTACGCGGGGATGCTGGTGAATCATGAGTAATTCACCCCGTGCAGTTGATCCATAATCAGATTAGGCCGACAAGGCAGCTGCTGTAGTATAAAGTCAATTTCTATTTATACAACTGACTGATTTTGAGGTAGACCAAAACGAACTCCATGCGACATCTGATAAAAAAAAACAATTGATTGTGACCTGAAGTCAATTCAGTCAAATTCCTTGGTTTCTTTTTCTACAGCTCTTGCTTGACATAAGCCGATGAAAAAGCCAGGTCACCTGATCTTGAGAGCCTGTGGAAATCCATATGCTACCAGAAAGATGGACAAAAGTAATGGCTATCGATGGACAATACATTTAATAATGTATCAACTGAATTTGTTATTAAAATAAATGCGTTTTTCAAGCCAAAAAATCGACATTATTTACTTGTATACCCATTATTTACGGTCTATTTAATGTGCTATTCATAGAACACAGACGAGCACTCGTCTAAAAGATTTTATATGGAAATCACTCAAAAAATTAAGTAACTTTCATACGAATTTTCTACACGAGTTGCCCGCCTGTGGTCTATGAACAGCACATGAATGTCTATAAATAAAAGAGGTAGTGAGAGTAACATAAAAATCTATCTTACTTTCTGCCAAAAAGAAAAATAGCACATAACGAATCAGTTCTTTTACTACCAACGGCAACAAGCTCTACTTTGGCAAAAAATATAAAAAAAGAAAATTCGACTTACATTGGAGAACTATGTGTCATTACATTACATTAACAGAGAATTTTTTAAGATTAAGATTTATTAGGCACTGCATCTCCGCCAACTACTTTATATAGGACGTCGCTATAGTACGTCTTTTAGTAAGATCAGAAATAGTTTCTAAAATTTATTTTCAAATAACGTACAGCAAAATTTGTTTAGTTAAATCTCATCAATAAGCTATATTAATATATTCTTAATTTTTTGCGATTTAGTCTCGTAATAGAGAGACTCTAAATATTTCAGCAGTCTGGCAGCTATTTATTTTTTATGATTTTAAGAGAGCGCCAAAGAAAACTGTCAAGTTAATAGCTTTCTTTTAGCCGCAATTAATAAACAAACCAACAACATTCACTTGTTGCCAAGACTTGTTTGAGGCATCTACTAAAAGCTGAAATTATCGCGAGATAATAACTACAACTACGAAAAAAACGAAATATTAAAAAAATCAGCAACAATAACCGTAACAAAAATATTTAAGAAAAAAGAATCCAATAGTGAAACTTTCAGTTTAGTGAATTAAAAAAATAATAATAATTAATACCACCATATAAAATTAACAAAGTAATACAACAATTAATTACAAAAAATATATTAAATTGAGTACAAAATTTATAAATTTTGTTTGGTTGTTGTTGTATAAAGCAATATTTTTTCCATTAAAAATATGTTTTACTTACTATTTTGTCTTAAGAAAGGTATTTTATGTTTTTTTTTTTATATTAAATAGAAATCGAGTTTTTTGAAACAAAAAAATATAATTAATTTTATTTTTGTTTATATTATTTTCAGTTTAAAATTGTGCGCATTTTTATTTATGTTCACCCTTAACTTCGGTCGTGACAGTTTAAATTAAGGATCTTTAAACTATCTTTCTTCTTCCTCCCTTTATACCTCCTCACAACAAAAACACACACAGACTCCTGCACAATGGGAAGACAACATAGACGATCGAATTGGCTGGCGTTATTCTATTTAGTGTTTACCTTAAAAGTAAGTAATACAAGATACATACATATGTACATATATCAACATATAATAAATGTATAGTGAGGTGCAAAATTAATCACCTAGCCATAAGATGTAATATCTTTAGGAAATGACAATTTACTGCAATCATATTTAACATTTGTGAACTAGACTGCTGCAGAATACAAATAGAAAAACAATGGAGCGTTTTACTCCGCATATAGAGCCATTCTCAATCTCAACTAAATATATGCATGGTTGCACTTTATGTGATGTTTCTACAACACAAACAAGCGACTTGTCTGAAATATTTATATAAAGTTTCTGGACAAGTCGCTTGCTTGTTATGTGGAAACAACACATAAATCTGGTCATCTTACTGGTCATGCCAAATCACCAAAATGGAAGATTATGCGATTAGCAAATGCTTTCTTCACAATATCCATTTTGGCTTTCTGGGGAAGAAAGGGGCAGCAGTTCCTCGTTTGTTGTAGCAAACAAAACTCTAGGAAGCCGCATGACTTATGTTGTGTTGGCTTCTGAAACCCTTACCAAGGGTATAAATTGGCAGAACGGGGATCAGCATGGCCCCCGGGTAGTTCTGCTTGCGGTTCGACCCGAGCTGATCATGATTGAGGTGCCTACCTTGGCTGAAACGTTCTGGCTGTGCAACCTAAGACACAGGAAGGGAGTGTTAGTATCCTTGATAATTGTTTGGTGTGTGGCTTTTTTCGGGGACTAACAATCTCCCGAGGATCTGTTGCCTATACAACAGATACCTGTACTGTAAGGAACCAGTGGTGATGGTTGACGGGTGAGTTGGTTTAAGGGCTGATGCTCTTAGTGGGCTTCTGCCTACCAACTCATTAAGCCTTGTCCTCCATTGATTGCTGGGAAATTGTATACAGGAGGGATTAGAAAGCCTGAACTCCTCAACAAGAAGTTGCTCATATGACCGCAATAATATGGCAAGAATTGCTACCTGTGTGAGCCTGGTAAGCCACACGGGGGCGCTGGTGAATCGTGAATAATTCACTCCGTGGAACTGGTGCATCATCAGATAAGGCCGCAAGACAGGTGCTGATGTAAATTTTTTTCACAACTGTCTACATGTTGGCATTTCATAGGTGCTAATCTAATCATCAGTAGTCAAAGAAAGCTGGGAAAAATATTCTCAAACTAATGCAAATAAAAATTGTTGAAATTTTTAAGAGAAAAATCTTTGGAAATATCTTTAAAAGGTTTCAAATCTACTGATGTTTACGTTAGCTCCTATGAAATGTGGATATATAGCCAGCTAGGAAACATAGAAAACCAGCTTTTGCATTTTTTGATTGGTATCAATATTAGAAGTCAATGAAGTAACTAAACTCAATTGGTAGATTTTTTTATTTCGCAAAAAAAAAAACGTTATTCAAAAACGTAAATGGATGATTAATTTTACGCCACCTTGTATGTGCTGCTTTATTACAACAGCTTAAGTCGCAATAACAACAAAACAGCTTAAGTTTAAGCGGAATTGAAAATAAATCAAAAGTAGAGCAAAATTCCGTCAATAATACGAAAAAAAGTGTTGGCAGCCAAAAGCGTAAAATTCAAATTCAATTAATCAACCTAGACACGCTGTTTTCAGTTTCTAAAATTCGGCTCCAACTGTTTTGATAAAAAGCCAACCGACATTTAAAAAAGTAAAAGGTTTTCAGTTAAAAAGCAGTTAAAAGTGAAATTATTTGTAATAACTGGTCTTTTAAACAGTTTTTCTTCCCTAATTTTACATTTCTTCACTAACCTACTTAAATTTATATAATTAAATATTGACCAGATAATTCTGTTTTTTTTTTAGTTTTTCTTTTTCTTGCAAATTTTTAAAAACATTAATATAAAATAATATTAAAGCAAACAAACAGAACGGATTCAACCATTAATGTATAGATTTAATGCAATTTCTTATTTGCATGTTTTAGCGATTACCCAACAAGCATTTACATTTGATTTTAAATTGCAAGTGATTTGATATCTAATGTTTTCTCAAGCGACAAATATGTGGCACTCGATTTGCTATGGAATTGAAAAGCATATTAATACAGAATAAGTTTTCGCCGTTGTGACAAGAATGGTGTGGCAAGTCTTACATTAAAATTCGCAGATGATAGATAAGTTTAACATATTAGCTTGGTTTGCGATAATTTCGGGTGTGAAGTCGGGTAAAATGAGAGTAAACAAAAACTTCTCTTAGAAGACAATAAGTGCCAGTTCACGGGTAATGAAGCTGGTTCGTTTGTTCGCATATTTAAAACAAAACAACGTACAAAATTTTGTTTTCGTTTTATATGTAATTGTGCGAACGCAAGAACCACTTCGTTATCCATAAACTGGCACTAAATTTGGCAAAAATTGTTGGCACACAAAATGATGAAATAATACGGATGCAACTTCAAACAAAAACTGGCCCGTAATTGAAACGACGGCTGCAGTTTTACAAGCCGTCATTTAATGTTTTTATATTTGTTGGGTAAAATAAGCTATTAAAAATTAAACTTCTATTCTTCTACTATTAAAAATAAAAATAATTCATTAAAGGGAATTCATGAAATTTTACTCACCAGGTAGGGCTTCTTATAAAGAAATACGAGAGCAGATTGAAATTGAAGCTACCTAGATGGCACCACAAACAATTTATTTTTTTATTTTTTTAAAAAAATTATAAAAGTTCAACAAAAATTTAACAAATTAATTTTTTTTTTAATTGCAATCTGTCAAACGACAGCTGTAAAAATTTCACATAAATTCATCGATCAGTTTATTTGTAGTCGTAGTCGTTTGAAGTAAGACACTTTTGTGTTTCGTCAAAAATGGAAAGGAGTGCATTACATGCAGTGATTAAATACTATTATTTGGAAAAGAAAACGATAAACATTACGGTGAGCCTGCTCCGTCAGATTACATGGTAAAATATTGGATTGCCAAATTTAAATGCGGCCGAACAAGCACTGCAACAATACCATCAACAGGAAGGCCAAAATAGACGGTTACTGAAGAAAATATAAAGAAAATCCTTGATATCGTTATGAATGATCGCCGAGTCAAGTTACGTGAGATTGTTGAAATGGTAACATAGATAAGTTTAACATATTAGCTTTGTTTGCGATAATTTCGGGTGTGAAGTCGGGTAAAATGAGAGTAAACAAAAACTTCTCTTAGAAGACAATAAGTGCCAGTTCACGGGTAATGAAGCTGGTTCGTTTGTTCGCATATTTAAAACAAAACAACGTACAAAATTTTGTTTTCGTTTTATATGTAATTGTGCGAACGCAAGAACCACTTCGTTATCCATAAACTGGCACTAAATTTGACAAAAATGAATGATTGCCGAGTCAAGTTACGTGAGATTGTTGAAATGCTAAACATATCATATGAACGTGTGTTCAAAATTTCGCATGAACATTTTCATATGAAAAAGCTATGGGCATGATGGATGCCACGTTTTCTCAATGTCGAACAAAAATGAGTTCGACAGAGCACTTCATCCTGTTAATTTTTGGCATCGATTAAAAACTGTTGATGAAACGTGGGTCCACCACTACACACCTGAAAGCAAAAATCAAACGAAACAATGGGTGGCAGATGGTGGAAGTGCCCCAAACAAGCCAAAGACAGTGTAATGGCAATGCCCATGCACTGCTTTAATAATTATTTTAATGCACACGCTACTTTAATATACGATCCTACAACTGTTATTATATACTTTTAAACTACTACTTTTATATACAACCATTAAAATAAGTGTCATAGGATAGGAAAATGAATAATAAAGACAGTCGTGACCAGACCGTTGAAATGAACATTCATTGATGTTTTAATAAGTCCCCGTCCATACCATGCAACATATGCTGCAAAACTTTCGAGTTTAACGATGTTACAGGAAAAGGGAAACATGTACTTTCTTTTATGCACATGCAGTTCTTGTTGAGTTTCTCATTCACACTTTCCGATATAAATTTAGCTACATCTATATTTGACATTTCTTATTTAATTTCTTTATTTGCGTCAATTACAAATACACAAATTCCATATAAAAACACTTTTCTAATTTTGTTAATATTAAAAATCAAATCGTTACACAAAATAATAAACAAATGAAAAAATGGAATGATTGCTTTTAATTTCAAACAAAAAAATATTTTTCATTTGCCCAAAACTGTCAAAAACCAAATAGAAGAAGAATGAAGGGAGGTACTTCAAACAATACTAACTGCAAAGAAAAACTTCAGTGTGGACACGAATGTAGTTTCAAAAGAGAATTTAGAATTTTTGCAGTAAATGTTTCATAGTATAGACGGGGACTAAATAAACCCTGTTATGGTCACCGAGCTGGCAAGGTTATGGCCACTACATTTTTTGTTGCACACGGAATATTGCTCATATGTCAAACTGTCAAAAACTAAATAGAAGAAGAAGGAAGGGAGGTACTTCAAACAATACCAACTGCAAAGAAAAACTTCAGTGTGGACACGAATGCAGTTTCAAAAGAGAATTTAGAATTTTTGCAGTAAATGTTTCATAGTATGGACGGGGACTAAATAAACCCTGTTATGGCCACCGAGCTGGCAAGGTTATGGCCACTACATTTTTTGTTGCACACGGAATATTGCTCATCGATTATCTTGAAAACGGATCCACAATCACAGTAAAAGTATAAAAGTGCATTACTAGACCAATTGATATATGCAATCAAGAAAAAATTACCATATTTAAAGAAGAAAAAAGTGCTCTTTCTTCAAGACTACAGTGGTTCACACGGCATTAGATACGATGCTAAAATTACGTGAAATACATACATACACTTCGAATTGGTTGATCATCCACCTTATATAGTCCAGATTTAGCTCCTAGTAACTTTTTCCTGTTTCCAAACTTGAAAAATTGGTTCGCAGGAAAAAGATTCATCTCAAACAAAGAAGTGATTACCGAACTAACGTGTATTTTGAGGGGTTCCCAAAATCGTATTATTCGGATGGTATAAAAGAATGGGAATATTATCTTACTAACTGCATTGAGCTAAATAGAGACTATGTTGAGAAATAAATGTTTCAAAACAATGGTTTTTTCTTACTTTTTCTGAAGCTATCTACTTCAATATCAATCCGCCCTTGTATATATTTATTTCATAATTAACAAAACGAATAGAGAAAAGGAAACATATTAAATTCATTTCAAGACCTTATGTTTGCTGGGTATACAATAAAGCAAATTTCATGAAATCATTTGCATACACTAGACATAAATACATACGTCCATTCATGTTACAAAATCTACTCACACTAAGAAAAATCAATACCAAATTCAGTACTGAATTCAGAAAGTATACAATTGGAAAGTTTCAATCACTGCTCGAGTAAATTTATATAAAAGGTACAAAACTTTAAGTTAGCAGCACAGTTTTTTGAGTGGAAAATTGACGGTTGAATAAAGTAAAATCAGGCATTTAATTTTTGAAGAGATGTCAGTACAAACAGCGGAAGTGTGTTATTCCTTTCATTGTTTACGAATAAAAGCACAAAGCGCCAAGAATACTGATTTATATCAGCACTTGCTTTATCTGATGATTGGTCAACTCAACGCGGTGAATTATTCTAGATGCACCAGCGCCTCAATGGAAGACAAGGCTCAATCAGTTGAGCATCCATCCTAACCAACTCACCCGTCTAATCATCACTACTAATGTCTTACATTACAGGTATCGTGGTGCAAGACAAATGCTCCAAAAATCGGCTTGCACCATAGCTATCAGGTAAGACTAATTACCCTCCCTGCGATTTTAGGTTCATACCATGGCTGTAATGTTTCAGCCAAGACGTAGGCATCTCAACTATGATCAGCGGCGGGACCCTGTTCTCGGTAAGGGTTTGGAACGTCCAATATAACATTTGCTACAACAAACTCTCTCTATGCTCCAGAAAGGAGAGTGCCCTGGTTAGGCGTACTCCAAGACCAAACGTGCTCCCCATCACATTTTTGTTTAATTCATCTCTGTTTACTTTGTGCTGGCGGCCATTTTATCAGCTGTTGAGTGATTTATATTTAGTTTAGTTTGGCATTTCAACATGAGTGGACTGACGCCTGAACAATGCTTCCGAACTGTGCATATTTATTATGAAAATCATGGTTGTGTTCGAAATAAGTATTGCACACTACATCGTTTGGAGATGAAACCCATTTTGGTTAGACTGGAATGTCAATAAAAAATCTGCCATAATTGACAAGTGTACGAGTATACTGAGATACCTTTAGTTACGTTTAGAAAAACTATTTGGTTTGGGTGCTTTATGGGCTAATGGAATCAGTACCGCGCACTTCTTTAAAAATACTGTTGAGATTGGTAACCACAATTGATGTGTTGAAGGAAACTTTTGATAACCGCATAGTTTGCTAAACTATTTTCTATGTTCTGCGGAGATTTATGAAGACGGTAGTCTACGCCAATAATCCCGAAACGATTGACCACTAGGAGGACAAAATTAGCCGCATATATCCAGATTGGACTACATCCGAATTATTGGTTCAGTGTAAATATAAAATATTTGTAACGTTTGAATATATGACGATTTGGTTTAGTGTTCGTAACGAGTTTGACGAATGTTGCTCAAAAAATTTTTTTTTTCTGAGACCAGTCAGTACTCAGGGGAGGACCCCCACATATGCAGCGCATTGTACTGGAACTAGGAAAATGTTGGAATTAAATTAGTTAAAACTGATCAATGCCCAGTGTATATACCTTCGACACTGCTCAGATTATTAAAATTTAGTTCAACACCTTCCACACTACAAGGTAATTGACGATTTCTGGAGAAAAAAACCTAACAGCCCCGCGTTTTTTTTTTTTTTTTTTTTTTTTTTGCTTGGACCAGTACTCAGGAGACAACCCTTAAATATGCAGTGCATTGTACCAGAACAAGGAAAATAGGTTATGAGGAGGGGGAAAGAAGGAGTAGTGTTTGTGTTTCCAACGTTATAACAGACAGGAAACACGTCTGTAGGCAACTTATTCCATAGGCGAAGCGTACGGCTGAAAAACGAGTTCTCTGTGTAAAGCGTTGTACGATTCCTCGGGCAATCGACCGCAAACGGATGAGCTCTGTACGATGAATGTGTGTTTCGTATAAATGTGCGAGTTTCCATTGTAGTAACGATAGAATAGACTAACACACCCTACACTGCGTGGATGCTCCAGTAATTCAATAGAGTTGGATACACTACTGTCACCGATAAGCTTATTCGCCCTCTCCTGCACACGGTCGAGTAACCCCAAAATAGACTTTGGGGGCACCGACTTGAACATGAGAGGTGTATTCGATTTACGGTGCTTATGAGAATGATGCGAGTAAAACATTAGAACCATAATTTGATTCAAGTATTGAAATGTTAGTACAATATAAATGTTGTGAGTTTTAGTTGTTTAAATTTTAATTAGCGCAATATGTAATGTTATTTGTTCAACTTATGGCACGGACTTGGATGATAGAGGAAAAATTATTCCTGCCCTTCCAAAAATATATAAAAAAAAACATACTTATATTATTCTTTTATTAAGAAGTGATCTGCCAATAAGAAAATCTTCAGCCGCTTTTGTTACACAATCCGGAATTTCAAAACTTCAAGTCCAAAGTATTTTAATGCTTTTTAACACTATATTTTTTTCAAGTGTAATTGGAAATAATGGCAGAGCGTTCATATACGAGATGTATAATAAAACGGCACTTATTAGTCTTATCTTTTTTGCAAATGGCAAGAAAATTAAAAGAATGTAAAAGAAATGTGAAGCAAAAATCAAATAAATATCTTTTTAAATCAAAGCAAAATGTGATGCTTTGAAAGATAAGAAGAGATAAAAACTAAAAGAAGATGCGAAGAACTACTGCAGACAATAGAAGTAACACTGTTCGACATTCAACAATGACCGTTACGCATGCATCGTCTGTCTGTCTGTCTGTCTGTTTACAGGCGAATCAGCCAGATGCAGATTTGTACGTTGGCATTTATAACCGTTTTAAGCTGTAGTTGGTTACAAAAACAAACAAAAAACTATAGTTGGTGTGTTGTTAAGAAAATATACAAAAGTTGAAATACATATGTACATAAGCATGTGATAACGGGTGTTTTACTTAGAGCTACACCGTTTTAAACTATAATAAAACAATGTAATGTAATTTTCATATCAATTTAATTCGATTTACTGCATATTATGACATTACTGTTTCAATATGATTTTGGCCATGTGACAACTACAGTTGGCGTGTACGAGGTCTGATGAAAAATAACCGTTATTTTAAATTTTTTCAATAAGTATTTATTTATTCATCAAACTATGTTGTCCCCTTCAAAGTAATACCAGCATTTTTTCCAGTCCTCGAAACACTTCTGAAACGCCAGCAGCTGCTGTTTCGATTATTCTTTTATCTCCTCAATCGTAGCGAAACGCTTTTCTTTCATCGGGGTCTTCACTTTTGGGAAGAGGAAAAAGTCAGCGGGGGCCTAGTCCGGTCAATACGGTGGTTGGGGCATGATAACGATTTTGTTTTTGGCCAAAAACTCACGCATAAGCATCGATGTGTGAGCTGGTGCGTTATCATGGTGCAAAAATCATGATTGTTTTTTCCACAATTCTGTGGGTTTCTGGCGAATTGCTTCGCACAAACGGCGCATAACTTCAAGGTAGTATTCCTTATTGACCGTACGACCTTGTGGCAAGAATTCATGATACACCACGCCATTGCAGTCGAAGAAAACAGTGAGCCAAACCTTCACATTTGACCGAACTTGACGTGCTTATTTCGGGAAACTTCTAAAGGTCTTCCTTAGAAAGGCTTTTTGAAGGTCTTCTAAGACATTATTTTAATTCCAATACTCATTCTTGCATGCCTTCTAATGACTGCCTTCTAGCTACACACTCTCTGCTATAGAAGAAGCGCTTAACCGAAGTCGGCTAAGAAAGTCCTCAATGAGGTCTTCTAAGGAAGGTCTCGAATTAGACCTGCTAAGAAGGCCTACAATAAAGCATACTAAAGTACGTCTTCCGTGAGAAGTGCCAAAGCCAAGACCTTCAATAAGGGAGTGTGCAAGACCTTGGCTGTCTAGGACATCATGAATGAAAAGTAAATGAATTTCTAATCGAGTAGGAAGGACTTTTTGTAATGATTAATAAACACTATTCTTGCTTTTGTTATGAAAACAAAATCAAAAGAAAAACATATTAAGATCTTTCTCCTAAATTTAAAATATTTTTATTAAGATGTGAAGATTTTTTAACAAAAAATTCACTGCTGTAACAGAAAGTATTGTGAAACCCGTTTACCATGGTACTACGCATTACTCTTTGCACGCACCTTTTGCTCTTACCTGCACTAGCCATTAGCCACGAACAAATTTTCATTTCTTTAAAAAACAAAAATATTCCTATTTACACAACTTGATAACTTTTCACATATTTTAATTAAAAAAAAAAGTAGTGAAAACTAAACAAACTGGCGGCACCTACTTTACTTTTCTTAAACGAAAAATGGAAGACGATTTTTCAGATTTATTGAACCAAATTCCTTAATTAACTGGTTTTAATTTGCTCACATGTTAACATTGCATTTTACGTAAATTGAAGATGGAATATATACATACACATGTGCATATGTACAAATGTATGATCTGCTCAAATTAAAAACAAAATTAATTGTAGGTAGTTACAATTTTGATGGCTGGATTTGCTAAAATATTGTTTGAAATCATGGAGTTGTTTAAAGTTATTAAGAGACTTCAATTTCTTTTGCAGAAAGGTTTCAATTTTCTATTACAAATGCAACTTAAAGTATTTGCTAAAACAAACATATGCATATACACTGCCAACATACATACATATGTATACATATACATATACATACATACATGCAAGCAGAAAATTTTCAAACCCAAATTATAACATTCATAATTTTGGTCTTATTCATTAATCTGAATTTTTTGCATCGGCATGCTCTAACAAGCAGCTCTTGTTCATATTTTTTTTGTTGTTGTTGCTGTTGTTGTTGTTAAATGAATTATTATTTTTATTGTTATTGTTAATACTAGTATGAATTTAGCGAAAATGCAGTTATGCTCTGATTTGTGTCAGTTTCAACTTTCTTCCATTCACTATTTATAAATCATTTCGGTTTTTGTTTTTATTATTATTTTTTTTTAATCTTAACACAAGTTTTTATTTTACTTTTCTTAATCAGAGAAAAGAAATTATGAAAAAAAATATGATTGAAAATGTCATTTGCATTAATTCCTAAAGATATGTGGTGCACAAATAATTGCAAAACAAACCGAAACTCCCAAAAAACGGAAAATGATGAGAGTAAAACGAATACAGTTTTGCTCTCATCATTTACATCATATGTGTGTACATACATATGTGCGTATCCCAGCTAGCATACGTTGTTCAGTATACAATCCCTAAAAGAATCTTCTGTTGCTTATAGCTGGATTCACCCATTGTTGCCGAATAAAATGTTTGTCCGGACAAAAATTTTTTACTGAGAGTGCTCTGCAGTACGATTCACCTATTGCAAAAAAATGTTCCGGAAAATCAGAGCTGCCATATGTAAACAAAATCTATTAGTTTTACAAGGTGGTATTGTTATTATTTTGGTTTATTTTCCTTTTATATATTTTACATATTCTCATTTATTAGTAAATATTGTGTTATAATAATGGAAAAAAGGAAACTGCTTTTGCTTATGACCATTGAAATACATAAAGCATTATTAGTAGCCAAGTATATAAACATAAAAAAAATTAAAAAGAGCTGCATTGAGAAGACTTTTAAAGCAAAGAAGAGCAATGGGTTATTTTTACTCATTATATCATACATACACTCTCTTCCTGGCTTTTTCATTTCTTCAATAAGTTTTCGGGTAATCAATTCATTTATTTCCGTATTAAAATTATTACTTATTTTTTAACAACTACTAAAACTATGTACATATATCAAATGCCAGCCACAATCGAATTTTCATCAGAATAAAACTATTATGTAAATTTTTTATTCGATGGGGGCAACTCAATACAATTTTGTATAAAAAATGTATCTTATTGACATCTCAGTTCAAATTTGTCCAGACAAAATATAAAATTAAACCAATTCAAATTGGGAGTTGTTCGTAAAAAATATTTTCTCTCTCTCTCTCTCAAGAAGAGAGACGTCAAACTACATATAAAAAAAATTTTTGTCCGGACAAAAATTTTGTTCGGAAACAATGGGTGAATCCAGCTTATCTGACGAGTAACAATAACAAAAACATCTACTTTATTATTTCTTTTTACAAACGTTCTGTACTGAACGAAATTTCGTCGGTATTATTAACAAAAAAATTTAGTAAATCTTTCACTAAAAATAAATATTCAAATCAAAAGATTATTTTTCAAATCGGAACAAAATTTATTCAAATAAACAAATATTATTTAAGTTAGCTCCAATGGGTTTTGTTAAAAATATAAATTTTGTACATTTCAAAAAAGATTTGTTCAAAATGTGGTCAACATTTTTGTAAAAATTTAGTTAAAATAGTAGTAACTAATAGTAAGGCAAAAGTACACATAAATATTGAAATTTATATCTTGAAAGAATGTTAGTTTGAATAAAAAATTCGTTTATTTGACTAAATTTTGTCAACAAAACTCACCCTGTAAATTTGAATAAATTTTTTCTATATGCAACTAATTTATTTTATTGAACCTGAATAGTATTTTTCCATTGAACTAAAGTTATATATTATTGAATAAATACCTGTAGAAATGAAGAAATTTCTTTATTTTATTTTAGTTAAATAAATTACAATAGTTGAAATTCCGAGTCAATTTGAATAAAATATTTTGTAGGTTGTAAATAACCTACATTTCTGCAAGTTTACACGCTATTTTGCAGTATTTAGGTACATTTTTGGTTCAGTGTGGTACGCTCGTCGCACAATCTTGAAATGTTTGTTAGACGATTCAAAATTATTATTAAATTTTTTTATTTTTGATTGATTTTTATATTATAGATAAACAGAAACAAACAGTGTACAATAGTTTTTTTTTTTTTATTGTTCAACAACAGTTAGTGCGAACTATATGTGTATAGTATGAACATATTAAATGAGCATTGTGATGTTTCCTTTATGAATCATACAAGGATTACACGACTGATTCCTTGAGGAGTTGCAAGATCGATTGCCTCTACAATTATCAAAAGAGTATTTTGCTAAGTTGTGTATGAGCCTCGTAGAAGAATCAGCTTTTGTAATAGTTACTCCCGTGCGAAATGAACTCGTCGTCAATCAAGAACACTCTTCATGAGATTCCTAGTAGCATCTTCTACAATTGGAAATGCTAGCTAGAATGTGCTATATCGGTATATAAATTAACCCGGTGGTAAATGTCATGACGATTCGTCGCGAAAAGCACTGACAGTGGAGCTAGAAACTTTCTTCGAAATATCTCTGTTAGCTCAAAAAAAATCTTAATTTCAGAAAAATATTTTACAATGTTTTTATTTTGATTTTTGTAATGCCAAACGCAAAAATGATATTTGTTAATTATTATGAAAGGATTACTATTCTAACAAAGATGATATAAACTAAAATTTAAAGCAAAAACTTGATTCAATCAAAATACTTCCAAAATTACATGAACATGAAGCTAAACAACATAAAGCCAATGAACATGTATGGTTTCAAGAACGCAAAATTCCGAGGAAATCAACCATCAATGATTTTACTGTTGCTGTTGCGTTCTTATTGTTTGCTGTTTTTGAATTCTCATTGTTTCACAAGCTAGTATGTGAGAGTGTATGTGCGTACTAGTAATTATATTTATACATTTGAGTGTAGAATTATCAATAACTAGAAGGATCACGAACGATGTAAGGTAATAGCCGCATTTTTCAACTCGTTTCGCGCCATTTTTGACATGTTTTGTGCGAAAAATTGTGTGTAGTGCGTTTTTTTTAATTTTCGATGCATTTTTTAAATTTCTTTGGCAAAGAAATGTAAGAAAAAAGTTTTTGTACAGCGGTTTGAATACCATTTCAATTTCATTCAATTTAAAAACTTTTTTTTCATTCAATTTAAAAACTTTTTCCGTTTCATTTTACAAAAGACCATAAGAGTACGGAGTAATATTGTAGAAACTGCACCAAATCATATGCCCAAAGTAAGATAATGTTGCTGTTGTAAATTATACATATCTCTAAAGAAAAAAGAACATTTCCTTTCATAAAAATTTCTGTTTTGTTATTAAAAGATCAGCCTAGGTTAGGTTAGGTTGTACAGACCGCCAGTTTCATGAAATCAGCCCACTTGGGTCCTTTGGTCCTGTTGTGTTGCCTGAGGGAGAAGTGCAGCCCACGAGACTTACACTTCCCCCGACGGTTCAGATTCAAACCAACCCGAAAGCCGGATAAAAGGATCCAGTCCGTTCACTCGGCATTCCGATATATCTGCTAACCCGTGCAGCATCGGTCCGCCTAGATACAGCGCTCTCATAGAACTGAGAGCCGGGCATCGACAGAGGAAATGCTCAACACTTTCCTCCTCGTCCTCATCCTCGCAACTTCTGCAGAAATCATTAAATGGAAGATTTAACCTCCTAGCATGCGTCCCTATGAGACAATGTCCTGTCAGAACTGCCACCAAGGTAAGCAACCTTTGACGGGGAAAACCTTTAGGCCCGCAGCTCTACTACGATCATACGCAGGCCATGTCAGCCTTGCTAAAAAGATCAGCCTAAGTTTGTCAAATATCAAAATAAAAATAGAAAATTAATAGTGAAGTTCATATTTATGAGGACGTTAATTTATAAATTACCAAAGTATTAATCAAATTATTCAATTTTTCCAAAATCTTCTGCGTTAAGTGCTAAATGTGGTAATCTCTAGCTTTTATATGTCATGCTTTTAGCTTTGTAGACGTTAATGCGTCTTCGACGAAAGCTATTCATATGAAACTATTGAACGAAAAATTGTCAGTTTTATGACCGGCTCACTTCATTCAATGAGATCCGTTCAATTTAACCCGTTCGTTCATGAACGAAACAGCTCTAAGTACTAGCTCAATATTCATTTCAGAGAATGTAAAATTATGCCGTTTGATTCATGTTCATGCGTATCTCTGATACCTATTGGACGTCATACTGTTTACATTGCACTAAAGAGTTTAATGGCTTATGCCACATGCTAATAAAACAAATCCATTTCAATTAATATTCATATACACATGTATTATATATTTGTTTGAAGATCAACAAGCGTGTCACTGGATTATGAAATAATAAATAAAACTGGAAAATTATTAATCACTAGCTTTTAAAGTGTTGGAGCTAAGAAAGGGGTTGAAGACATTTTTAAATAAATAAAATATATTATGTCATTAAATTTAAACACTTTATAAAGACACACAGGTAGTAAATACATACATACATATGATCCATTTCACATAAACTTACTTATGTGCACATGCATATATAATGTATGTACATATGTATGTATATTATGCATACTGTGGTATGGTTCGTTGGGTTGTTTTGCAATACACGTCATTCATAACAAATTATATACATACATACGTACACTTACATATGCTACACACATATTGCATTTTTTGGAAATACAATTTTTTTTATAATGTTTTATGTGTTAAAACATTTGATGTCAGGAGGAACTATTGTTGCCAACTTTCGAAAGAAAACAATTTATGGATGAGTGTTACATACTTATTTACATGTTATCGCTCCAGAGCCATTGTGCAATTAATGAAATGAGCATTAAAAAGATGTTGTCAGCATGGTTGCCATATTTGACGATTTATCGTCATTTGGACGATTAAAGGTATGTTTTTGACGATTTTTGTAGATCACATTTTTACTGTCATGCTTTCCAGGAAACAACATGCATGCTTGCTTTTTTTTTATACCCTTCACAGATATGTAAATGTATGTATATCGCTCCTTTATTGCAACATAGTCATAACTAAAATAAGCTTGTTTCGAAAAAACACATTTAAAATTTTTAGTTTCCATACAAGTCTTAGAAATTTTTTTAGAAAATATTACCAAATATCAATATGAAACAGTTTAAAAGTAATTTGAATAAATTTTTGGCACAATATAAAAGGTAGTACTGTTAAGAATTCTGATTTGTTAACTCAGAAAGCAAATTTTTGAGATATGACTATGTTGCAATAAAGGAGCGATATATGTTTGTAATTTCTACAATTTTCATTTGCAACCCTATAAAGAATCTGAATCATAATTGAAAGAAAAGTCGATTAAGCGATGTCCGTCTGTCAGTCGTTGAAATACCGTTTATGAGAAAACCATTCGACTTAGAAACTTTTTGCTTTCACGATTCTATTACCTCATCGATTGGTGGGTTTGCTATTGAAATTCAGTAAAATCGGCTAACATATAGCTGATATATGTATATCCAAAATTCCGAAAAAAGCCGTTATTTTTTGCAATTTTGTATGAAAACTTTTGAAAAAAAAAAATTGTTTGTTTTGTTTCAAACTTGACACAATTATTAAGCATGGCAATTACAAGGCAAAAAAATTTTCCCGATATCACTCCATGTATTTTCGAGATATAGTCTCAACCGATTTTTTCATGAAAATGTCGCGTTAGCGACCATAAATAAATTTGTTTTTGCTTAAAAGTAGTTCTGGTAATAAAAGGTGGTTACCAAAACACAGAAAATTTCCGATATCGGTCCATATATACCCTGAGATATAGTCTAAACCGAATTTTTCATGAAAATGCCGCATAAAGGAACTTAAGAATTTTTTATACCCTTCATTTTGCTTAAAATCCGTTCAGGTAATAAAGGGAGATTATTAAAACTCGGAAAATGAAAAAATCCGTATACCCGAGATATAGCCTAAACCCATTTTTCCAAGAAAACAATTTTTTTTGGCTTAAAAGCAGTTCTGATTATAAAAGAAGATTACTGAAATACAGGATATGTAAATTTCCGATATCGGTGCATATATAACCGATTTTTCCATAAAAAAAATTTTTTTTGTTTATAAGTAGTTCTGATTATAAAAGGAGCTTACAGAAAAAGAAAATTTCAGACTTTTTTTACTTAAAAGCAGTTCTGGTATTATAAAAAGGTTACCAAATAGAGAAAATTAAATTTTCAGATATCAGTCGGATATACATATATCCGAGATAAAGCCTTAAGCGATTTTTTTCCACGAAAAAAATTTTTTTTTACTTTAAATCAGTTCTGGTTATAAAAGGAGGTTACTAAAATACAGAAAATGAAAAATTCCGATATCGGTGTATTTTTTCTGACATAATGAAAGAGTTTTCTTATTTCATCGTAGAATTGGAAAGACGAGAAATTTAATACGAATTAAAGTACACTATAAACTTGAAAATCTTCTAGATTTTTGGAATAAAGTATCTTTCTATGACTAAGTTTACGAGTATAACCAAAATATTAGTCTTATCGTCTTCTGCAAACGTGTGAGTTTGCATCCAGGTAAATGGAACTTAACAAAACCAAAGTGAGAAATTAACTGAAGACACCATTTTCGAAAATAATGTTGTATACTAAATATTACTCGTATCTAAAACTTTGCAACTGTTATGAACAGAAGTATTTTGTATAAGAATAGTATTTTTTATTAAATCAAATCTTATTTTAAAGCTATATATATCACAAAAATTAATGAATGGTATATAAGTACTTATGAAATTAACTTCATGTTTGTACGAATATGTATTTGTTGTTAAATGCGGTAGTTTTTTATTAAAGGCCACCATGACTTGTTTTTCTTTACTTTACGCCGTTGAAATAAATCTTTTGATCAAAAATAACTAATTTTACTAGCCAACAATTTTTTTTTAAATAAATCTTTTATTCAAAAATAACTAATTTTACTAACAATTTTTTTACGATTTGCAATAATTATATTGACGATTTTTCCTTAGAACTTGACGATTTTACACCAGATTTATCTGGCATCTATGGTTGTTAGCTGGTTAACAAAGTTTAGTTTCACTTATTTTGAGATTTCTTATGTTGGAATTATGTAATAAATTTTTAGGTTACGTTTAAATAAAACTCATGCAAACACATGTTGCTGTAAACTGTACACATATGTTTACACATACATAAGTACGCATTCCTGAATATATGTTGATATCTTTTGTTTAGATCTTGTCTTTTATATGGTTTATTGTGTGTAAACACTTTCATTTTAAAAAAGGTTGAACTATTTAAAACTAAAGAAGTGTTAATTAATATTTTTTGTTTTTTCTAACAAGTATTTTAGGATTTCATTGAAAAATTAATTAACTACAGGGTGGTCCAACAAAAACGCACGATGTTAATTGTAAAAAAAAAATAAATAAAACAAAAAGTTTTTAGAGAATTATCTTAATATTTTTTACTATATTAAGGTAGTATTACATGATAGCCGCAATGCATAACTTTTTGCATATTTTTTGTTACATGTGGCAATCGCGGCCAATATTGTTGTTATTATGACCATCCAAATGCAACCTTGATGCGGCAGTCGTGTGGCAATAAAAATACCACAAATGCATAGGGATGAAACGATACGAGTAAATACAAGTAAGTAGTCGATACTTTTCTTTCGATACCAAGTACTTTTGGTAGCGATGCTTTACTATCGAGTACCAAGTAGGTATCGGTCAAAATTACTAGTATCGGTCAGAAATACTTTTTTCTTATTGGCAAGCAAAAAATTGAGTTGGTCACCATTTTTACCAAAATTTTATTTGTTTTCAAAGTTTTTTATAAAATAACTCCATGGAAACCGTGTATGCAAGTGGGACTACCAAAATCGGGTGTATGGTTGGGGCATATAACCAAAAGGAGTTGTGTGGTGTTGGTTATAAGACCGATCATTTTTTATAGAGTGTCAGTATGGTGGAAATATCATTGGACTCTACAACCCACAGACAGCATATTGAAAAAGTCAGTCGAACCATGGCAGTACTGACCACAGCCATGAGGCCATGAGCACAACACCAACTAAAGCACTTCTTGCACTTATGAGCTGGATGTCCTGTGACTTAGAAGTCAGGCAGATGGCACTAAAAGTCGTGATCAGGTTGAACGCGACAAGGGCATGGAACCACAGACTGTGGAGGAATGCTAATATACTTGAGATTGGGAAGCACCTTGTCCCCGATCTAAGGGACTACTTCATCCCAAAACCATTGCTCTCAAGGAGCTTTGGCTACCAAATCGAGGAATCTCCCTTAAAAGCTGAACACTTCGATGTTTACACGGATGGGTTCAGATGGGAAAATAGGGTTGGGGTGACGTTTACATAAAAGAATTCAACACTAAAATATCATTCAGACTATCAGACGGATGTAATATTCTTCAAGCAGAAATATCGGCTATAAATAAAGCGCCCAGATGACTGACGTCCATATCCAGAAGGGATATAATGATAGTAAGGCCAGTAACTGCCAGATTGGAATACATACTAGTTCCGGTGTGGTCCAAGAATGCCGGACATCTTTAAATAAGGTGGCGAGGCATTCCAATCTAACCCTAAAATGGATACATGGACACAGGTCCAAGAATGGCAGCAACTGTTGACCTAGCCAAAAAAAAAAAAGACAACCCTAGAGAATAGGGATATAGATCCGTCTTGCGGACAATCCTTATCAGCGTTTTGGAAAAGCATAAAACTTCACACGCTGAAACGTGCCCAAGAAAATTGACTCACAGAACCCACATGACTTATATCAAGGAACCTGTGGCCGCATATTAACTCTAAGAGAACCTGGGAGCTATTAAAACTGCCCAGATCTCAACTAAGAGTGACTGTAGGAGTCATCACTGGATATTGCCCGTTTGGTAACCATGCCAGTAGACTAAGCTTACCCTATAACGACTTCTGCAGAAGTTGCCAAGACGAGAAATAGGAGGAGACAGTCCTTCATATCCTCGGCACATGCCCGGCATTGAAGTATCACCGCCTAAGATATCTAGGCGAGAGGAGTTTCAGTAGCATGTAATACCACATTAAAAAGAGGTTTCCAACCTTTCCTACTCCCTCCTCTCCTTTCACTATATTCCAATAATTTCTATTTTTCACCTATACTCCTCCACTTTTCAGGGCTAGCACAAAGGGAACGATTTCAGGACCCAAGTGAGCTGGAGAACCTGAGCTACTTTTTGGAGAGTCCAGCGGCTTTCCTACCATCTTGCGGCAAGCACATTTGTGAAAAATGGGGCAACCATGTGATTGTAGGCTATTTGATTGCGATAATTTTGCTATTGGGCACCAATTCGCCGCAATAAAAATAGGGTCAGATTGGTCTATCGGTTGGCAATCGTGTGAACCTACCTTTACAAGGTTATGTGACATCTATGTATGTGTGAAAGAATATATCGGCCAAATGCTCGTCACAGGTTCGGTGACATACCGCTATCTTATGGTCCATATTTTCAATGATTCTGAGACATAATTGAGGTTCAATGTTGTTAGTGTGCCGAATTGTGTCTCTAATCCTTTAGCTTTTGAATTGTTGCTGCCTTGTTCTTTATGGGTATATTCCCAAAGAAAGAAGTCCAACTGTGTCAAATCACATGATAGTATCAAATTTTACCAATGGTCCAAGCAATGGTTTTGTGTAAAGCCATCAAATTTGGCGTTGTCTGTGGTAATGACATCTTAATTCGACCCAATTCTCTTACCATCCATCCAATTCTTCCAGTTTATACAAATAATATAATTGGGGAGGGCTAAATCTCCATAGAGACTGTACTTGTATACACTCCTGCATTGCCTTGATGTATCAGCTGTCTTTTTTAGCAAAAATAATGTTCTCATTTTTAGATATTACGAAAAGCGCATAGTTAATGTTTGTCCAGATTCGATAAATGTGTTTTTGACATATTTTGAAATAGGACTCAAACTTTTTTATATATATATTATGGGCTTTCAATCCTCATTTCTTCTACTTTTTGTAAATGTTCAAAAATATCATATATTTTTGTTATGCTGAAAATATATGATTTTTTGTGCATAATTAGAAACTATTATCATTTAATTAATACAGTTAGACATCGATTTAACATATAACAAATTTATTTTCTAGAATAAATAATGCCATTTGATAACTTTCTTTTCGATTCTTATTCTTATAGAATGCCTACTGCGAAGGACCACATGTGGACTCAGCTTCTCTGCCTCTTGAACACAGATCAGTCTATGGACCACCTGCAGCATCACCTGTATATGGTTCTCCACAAACAGCTTTAGCAGCAGGGCCCAGTAATGATATCTCAGACGAAGCTTGGCCCTTGGCATCGACAAATGATAGCCCTCAAATAAAACACTTGCAGGTGCAGTGCGAAAAGACACATATGCGTGTAAATATTGAATTCGACCGCCCCTTCTACGGCATGATATTTTCAAAAGGTTTTTACAGTGACCCCCATTGTGTACATTTAAAACCGGGCACCGGTCATCTTAGTGCAACGTTTGAGATTTTCCTGAACAGTTGTGGTATGACAAGTTCAGCGAACCACAATGCCGCTGGCTATGGTGCACCAACACCATCGGGAAGCTACGTCGAAAATACTATTATTATACAATATGATCCTTATGTTCAAGAAGTCTGGGATCAGGCTCGTAAATTGCGCTGTACTTGGTATGATTTCTATGAAAAGGCTGTGACTTTCCGTCCCTTCCAAGTTGATATGTTGCATGCGGTAACGGCCAATTTCTTAGGTGATAATCTGCAATGCTGGATGCAAATTCAAGTCGGTAAGGGTCCTTGGGCCTCTGAGGTCTCGGGTATTGTAAAGATTGGTCAAACCATGACTATGGTTTTGGCCATTAAGGATGATGAAAACAAATTCGATATGCTGGTGCGCAACTGTGTGGCTCATGATGGCAAACGTGCTCCCATACAATTAGTAGATCAAAATGGTTGCGTAGTGAGACCAAAGATAATGAGTAAATTCCAAAAAATTAAAAACTTTGGACCTTCAGCTTCTGTGGTTAGTTTTGCTTACTTCCAAGCCTTCAAATTTCCCGACTCCATGAATGTTCACTTCCAATGTGTAATTCAAGTATGCCGCTACAATTGCCCAGAACCAAAATGCGGACTCAGCCTAGGAGGTGCTGATTACGGTGCACCACAAATTGGTGGTAATGCTTTATCTTCAGAATATGGCCCACCCGAAACTTATGAACGTGGAGACTTTGGCTTAGGCGGCCTACCACCAGCTGCTTACCCCGATCCCAGACATCCTGCTGCTGATGCGACTGGCGCATACTCTGAAAATCAACCTGATGTTGTTCCTTCGCCACAAGCTCAAACTGCTGGAGCTGAATCAGGCCCTCCAAGCTCTCAAGCTCCCGCTCAAAATATCAATGAACTGCATATGCCTCCTCCACCTCTGCCCGGACAGCCTGGTCAGTACAATACTGTTAAGCGAAAGGATGACATGGAAGGAGGCAATTTGGTGTCGCTGGGCGGACGTCCCCGTTCGGTGGAAGGTTTAGATGATTTGCGTGGCGCGCGCAGACGTCGTGATACCATAGACATTATTGTTAAACCGCGCATTTATAAACGTGATGCCCAAGAAATGACCGACGTTAATACGAGTCGCATTATACAAGTCGTTGCACCCGGTGATGTCAATTTCGCCCTCAACAGCAACGCCAACAACGAAACAGTGGTGATCCAGTCGGCTCGTAATGCCGATCCTGAAACGATTTGCATGTCAGTGCCCAGTTTTGTAGGAGGACTTGTTATGCTTTTACTTGTTCTGGCTGTCGCCTCACTAGTCGCCGCTTTCCTATTTGTGCGCGTACGGCATTTCGATCGCAAAGGAGCACCCATGGGCTATCATAACTAATAGACCTCATAGTTAGTTATGTTATGACCTCACTCTCTTCCTTGCTTCCTTCCTTCCTTCCTTCCAAAACCTCTTGTAAACAGTATCAGTAGCAATTATTAAACCAGAATAGCGACGTTCTTCGCCAGTATTTGTTAAATACGTTTCGAATGTTATTCTAAATTTGTATTTTTTACGCGATTACATTAACAATTTATTTATAATTATATTATCATTAGCAACAATATACATAAAAGAAAACTCCCTCCCACTGCTGTCTGAACGAATGAATTTGTTAGTCCATTTGCATGTACACAGTTTGGATGTATTTTAAAAACTAATTTTATCACTTATCCCAAAGGCTTAAGATTTGTAGTCCTGTAAATTTGCAACTTTAATATTATGAAACAGGAACCCTTTCATTGTTTATTATGTGTGTGTGTATTTTATTTATTTTTTAAAATTATTTATTATTTTTGTATTATTTATTTCCGTTCTAATTTTATTTTATTTTTTTTTTTTTTATTTTATTTATTTATTTAAGTAAGTTTCGAAAAATTTAACGAATAAAACAAACAAAAAAACGAAATAATAAAAATATAACAAATAAAAGTGTTTAAATGAAAGTGCAAATTAAATTAGGTGAGATGATATCTTGGGGTTAATTATCTATTATAATAGTTGTGTTCGACATCGTTACCGCGGGCTCCCAATTTGCACGAAGAGTGTTTCTTGTGTTAAAAATTGGGCAAATTGGGTAAATGGGAAAGCTTCTAAGAGAGTAATTTGTGTTTCTCATTTTACCAGACTTTACGCGTACTTTTTTCCGTGCAAAATGGTAAAATTCTTAATGCTGCCATTACACGGGAAAGTACTTTCATGAAATTTTTGGATACGTATTACAAATAACAAGTAAGAGTGTGGTATATTCGGCTGGGCCGAATCTAAAATACCCTTCACGATAGTCACGTATGTATATATAAAAATGTGAGCTAAATATGCTCGGTTATATATGAACCGATATCGGAATTTTTTATTTTCTGTATTTTAGTAACCTTCTTTTATAACGAAAATTGCTTTTCAGCAAAAAAAAAAAAAAAAATTTAATGGAAAAATCGGTTCAGGCTATATCTCGGGTATATATGTTTATTCGTTGCCAAAAACAATTTAATGTTGTCGACAGCTTCTATCTATCGCTTAGGTATAGGAAATGCAGAAGGCCTATCAAAGAATATATAATTGCTGTCGAATGCGAATGTGTAACCGAGTGTTTTTTTGATGACGTCTTGATGTGACGAGGATATGGGGGAATATTTCTATTAAAATCAAATATGAACCTTAATTTTATACACGAGCTCTGAAAGCGCTAAATCTTGTTATTTCAGTATAATAAAAACTAAAAATTTTAAAACTCGTGAGGAATACCTATTTAAAACCTTACTGGCATGTTCCAGAAAAGTAGTAGAATGAAAATGAAAAATGATTTGAAAAGTTGACTTTTGATTTGTGTTGTTCTGAAAAAGTAGTAGTTTGGGTGTTAAATTCTTTCGTTCGAACTGAACTTCGAACATAAAACTTGGATAAATGTTCAAATAACTAGTACAGACACGAACCACGTTTAAAGTTTTATTTGTTTCTTTATATAAACAAGTACTGAAATGAACCAATTTTCAATTTTATTTTACTTGAAAAATTTTTAATCTAATGCTTGTTATATTATAAAAGCAAAATTTAGTTAGGTTTATCGAATCCTCCGTCAACAATGATGATCGTAATTTTTTAAGTGCCATTTTATGCAAAAATTTGAGCAGGTGGGGGTAAATACAAGACACGAAAATGATGACGACGATTCAGATGAGTTAGTGATTCCGTAACCGCTGTAATAAGAGATGATATGGCCAATCGACTTTAGTTAATAACATAACAATTATTAGTTTTTATATAATATTTTTCTTATTTTCCCTGTAAATATATGCACAATTGTATCTCAAATAAATATTTCGTCATCTAACCCTCTTATTTCAATGGGATTGTAGTTATATTCAGTTTTTTTCTCTAAAAATTTTCATTTTCACAATGAAGTTAAAAAGTGTTTTCAAACTACTACTTTTTGTGTAAAAGTAGTTTCAAGAACCAGACAATTCACTACAAATTAATGTTCGAAAACAAAACACAAATGAAAAGTAAAGAGTAGAATGTAGAACACCAAAGCTTCCAATTGAAGTGATTTCAAACTATTTTCACTTCAAAGGAGAATCAAGAACATACTCGATATATTAGTTTTTATATATTTTCCTTATTTTCCCTGTAAATATATGCACAATAGTATCTCAAATAAATATTTCGTTATCTGACCCTCTCATTTCAATGGGATTGTAATTATACTCAGTTTTTCTGTAAGTTTTCATTATCACAATGAAATTAAAAAGTGTTTTCAAACTACTACTTTTTGTGTAAAAGTAGTTTCAAGAACCAGACAATTCACTACAAATTAACGTTCGAAATTAAAACACAAATGAAAAGTAAAGAGTAGAATGTAACACACCGAAGCTTGAATTTGAAGTGATTTCAAACTATTTTCACTTCAAAGTAGAATCAAGAACATACCCGTTAAGTTTTATCAAATACTTTCGAAAGTAAATACAGGAACTCCGTCATAAAATTCCATTTGTTTATTATTGACATTATTGTTATAATGATAATGTATTAAAGAGAAATAAATGAGCTTAAATTGTAAACAATTTTCAGAGATAAGACAAACAACACTTTGTACCTATTTATTGCAGGTTTTGCTTAATTTTTTCCCGATTTCACAAAAAGTCAAAATTCGCTAATGATATTGCATACCGTATATTTAATATGTATGTATGTAGGCTATTTATACAATTTTACTAACAAAAAATTATTCACAGATTTGTAGAAAATGCCCTATTTCATATTTAACATTTGCTAAGCTTGTACACAAATCTTAATAAACTACTTTAACATCCCAGAGTTTTGCCTTTTATATAGGTATAGCAAATAATTAAATGTTACGCACTTCGCGCATCATTAATCGTAGCAGGAACGTGTACCTCCAAACCATCCATATCTTTCGTCAAGTTGATTTGACATCCCAAACGGGAAGTGTCTGTCAGTTCATACGCTAAATCTAACATATCTAACTCCTCATCGCTCGGTTTATCGGGCAGTTTGTTGTAATCATCAGGCTTAAATATTAAATGACAAGTCGAACACGTTAGTGTGCCTTCGCAAGCACCAAATCCATCCAAATCAATATTATTGTTAACAATAACATCCAGCAAAGAATCTCCCTCTTTGCCCTTTGTTTTTATCTTATCGCCGTTGGCTCTTATAAAAGTAACATTAATGCTAAATGCAATATAAAACAAATTTAAATTAACAATCATTTACATATGTATACAGTCATAAATGTCTCACTCTTGGTTCAGGGTGAAGCCTCTTGAGAATTGACGCACATTTTGTTTATGCAAATGATTCCATCCTTCCGCTTTATACAAGGACGTTATCCCGGAACGTCTCCAAAATAAATTCGAGTATTTTAAAGATGTTTTAAAAGCCATTGTTAATGAACAGTATTTACTTTTAGTAAAATGAACAGGAAGACAAAACTATTATCTAATAACGATCACAACTTTCTCGCAATTGATTGTAATGTAAACTACATTAACAATATTTAAAAGGTATGCAAAAAACTGAATTAATACAAACAATAATGATATGATTGAGAACTTCTCATAGTAACAATAAAATTTCTACTCTCCAGTCAAGTTTAACGTAATCATATGTAGCATTACGTAAGCAAACAGTTGCCGAAACAGGGTGACAAATAGTTATTTAAATTTTTAACAGTAGAATTCGCTTTTTCATATACGAGTCTAGTTTGAAAATTACGGTATTTTAAATCATCATCCGTTATGATTTCGAGCTCAATTTTTATACAGGAGTATTATTCTAGAGATGATAGATACGAAGAAAATCAAAACTATGCGATGATTTTTGCGACGCCTTATTTTTTTTTCATTCTCTAATAATAATAAATTGTAAATATTTTTTATTGTGATTTGTTTCTTTTTTTTTCTCACAAAACAATAAAAAACTACACATTCATAGTCGTTTGTACATTGTCCAGACGAGTTGATGGAAACATATTTCATATTATACTATACGTGATATAATATCAAATATGTTTCTATCAGTAAAAATTAAATTTGGTAGCAACAACATCATAACTAAAGAAAAAGCTTGTTTGGAGAAAAATGCATTTCAAATTTTTAGTTTCCATACAAGTCTTAGAAAAAGTTTTTAGATAATTTCTCCTAAAAAAAGCAGTTTAAAAGTAATTTGAATACATTTTTGGCACAATTAATTGTTAACAATTCTGCATTGTTAACTCAAAAAGCTCATTTTTTGATATATAACTATGTTACAATAAAGGAGCGATATAGCCTTCAAAATTAGTTTTGTTGCAATATTATATCAGATATCATAATGCTGTTTTGATAATATATATTTAGAAAACCATATCATGATAAGTACTGTCAAAAAACGTAAACAAAACGACTAAATACTAAAGTTTTGAGGAATTTCAGAAAAAAATTGAATGAAAAAGTCATAGAATCATTAAAAGAATCATTTATTAGAATCATTAAAACATTTTTGAAAAATCGTTTATTGTTCTTTCTCTTGTTGCAGTGTATAAATTTGTTTAAGAAAAACATAACACGTAACAATGTTCTCTGCATGATTGCTTAAAAATTATGACATATTATGTGGGGCTATGCAAGGATATGAATAAAAAAACATGACCTGAAACTTAAATTTAAATAAATTTACATTTTTTATTTATTTAAAATCAACAAAATTTATGCTTCACAATTATAACACAAACGAAAAAATATATATAATTGTTTTACATAAATTTTTTTCAATAATAAAGTAATATACATGCATGAATATATTTTTATAAAGCAAGAAAAATTTCCATATCGATTAATAATAATTTAGTTGAATAGTAACAACAATTTGTTTAAAAACTTTTAAAATTTACAGCTAGAATGCGAATTCATTCGCATTCTAGCCGAAAAAAAATCGATTTGGGTTTTTTTCTAACTTTATTCTATGCGAACGATGTGTCAAAATTCAATTAAAACACATAAGTTCATGCGAACGAATAATAGTGACATAGACAAACTCAAATTGATTCGAATATGAGTGACTAGTTTTCTTTCGCATACATTTTCATTCGATATCGCCGAACAGGCTGCTAATATCAGATATATGGCTTTTAAGTTTTGAGGCAAATTATTATATATCAAACTACTAATTCAATTCTCTGTCGTTTAAAGTTTACATGCATAAAATATTTAGTTTTATTAAACAAATTTCTATGCAAAATTTTGTATGGAAATTAGTCAAATAAACCAGTAATAAGCAAAAAATATTTTTGAACAAGTGCTTCATAAAGTACTATGGATGATAAGTATTCAGAGAATTACTTTTAGTTCCAAGTCTTTTTTTAATCGAATTTTCGCTTCAATTTTATTTAATTTGTTTATGTATTTTTGATATATTGCATTTTAGCAATACGATCTTGGCCTAATTGCCGAGTTTTATTTTTATTATTTATTAAATAAATCTGCTATTGTTGTATTTTTGTAAATTTTGATGTGTTCTCAGCAAGCCACATCATCGCTGAAAAAAAATAATAAACTAGTCTAAAGCTGAATATAAAAATTAAGTACGAATAGCACAGCACAAGTCGTTTAGTTAACCCTTCTTCTCTACACCATTCACCGGAAACAAAATGGACGTAGCAAGACCATACGCAAGGCAGCTTTACCCGATAATGATACTGATACAAAAATATCACATGTATTTTTTGGGTATTAAGAAGCAAGGTTTTGTCAAGTCTGTTTTCCCCCAGAACTATGTAGATTACAAAAAAAAAAAAAAATTATACATATTTCTAGTATGATGTTTTTTGGTGTTATATTTTTTATTGCAGTATGGTAAAAACGACTTGGGAAAATCAATTGACCAGTGTAGAGTATACGCCGATTATGTTTGCGGTAATTTGTTCGCCAAATGAAGTTCACAAAATATAAATTTTATACATCATTATAGCCTCTTATTCTTGAGATTCTGTTACTATAAACTTTGTTTTCTACAAAACATGCAATCTTCTATGTTGTATTGTATTTGTAACTATACAGTTGCAAATAAACTTGCAAAGTATAGGATGCACAGCATGGGCGGAGTAACGTAGACCTTATGCCCACGATGGTATTAACAGTATTTTTTTGCGGCGCTGTGACTAGCTGTACCTTTGCATAGGAAGTTGCCGCGGGGTTAACAAAGAAATACCTCAGAAAAACTTTAAACTAATACAGTTAATTGAGGTAGACAGTTAACCAATGAGAGTGAGATGCTCTCAAAGGTTAAACAACAACGACAGGCCTGACTGCACTTAAGAAATAATTACGATAACGTGAGAGTTGTTCCCCAGCCCAGAGCTGCTTTACGACTCAAACGTTTATATAATTCTATAAATTCTAAGAAGAACGGTGCTTCTTGATTAATTTTGTGCGCTTCTTTCCCATCACTTCACCCTGCAAAACAATACAAATATGCGTTTGCACGAAAATTAAAAATGTTTGACTTTCGGGCAAACATGCTTCAAATATTTGTACAAACAAGTAAAAACAATAAATATTTGGCTCTTTATTGTGTGATGTAGCGATACACAAATCGGTAACGCTTCTACAACAACAACCCCAAAATTTTTAAGTCTCTAACTCGCTATCAATAAACTGCAGTCAAGGTGCATTAACGATTAAAAGGTGGTAGCACTAGACCGCAATTACAACAAAAACAGGCTAAGGTTGTTAAATATATTAACTTTTATCACAATTATTAACTATGAATTTTCACAATTATAAATTATTTTTATTTTAATTATTTTAAAGTTCACAGAATAGTTTTTAATTGCCATATTTATAATAATTTAATTGAACTTGATATGTTTTTTAATTCAAAAATTCCATACAAAATTTTACTAAAATTCATTTCAAATACATTTTAATTTTTTATGAATATGCACATAAGTATTTAATTCAGAAAAAGCCACTAACTTCATTTTCATATATGTAAACAATAAATTTGACGTAAAGGGCTCACTATATTACTAATAACAAAAAAAAACTGTCATATGCCGCAGCGCTGCCACCCTTCCCTTAATGCTCTTTGCAGTTGTACAGCAATTACATATGTGACCAAGGCGAGAATAAATGCGTTTTTATTTTCTTTTGAACACGAAATAGAAATTATTGATCTAAACCAAATTGCTCGAAATCATGGAACCGTTTTGGAATGATTTTAGTTTAAAAAAACCACCAGTCTTAACGTTGCCGGCAGCATGCAGCTCTTCAGGTAAGTAGTCTTTAAGCACTACAAGGATTTGATTAGACAGTATCTTTACAGTTCTTAAATTACATGCGGTCATCGACGTCTATATCAGTGAATATGTAAAATATGAACAAGAATTCAATGAAACGGCGGCGTTGCTTTCCAGGCTGATGGCCAGACGTAAAAATTCTTTTAATAAAATGAAAGGATTTAAGGATATCTGCAAATTGAACGCTGCCTTGTGTCGCCTTTTGAGAGTGGATTTCATGCGTGATTTGGATAATTTTCGTAACACATTGCCTGATGTGGACTATGTCGAAGGAACTAGCATACAATTACCTTCGAGAGAAAGTTTTGATTTCCTTCTACTGCGGCTTATAGCCGTTTACGAGTTATATAAACGTATTGTGGATTGTTGCAAATCCTCGGCAGAATATATTACTTGCCAAATGCGTTTATGTTTCTTTTTTGAAATAAACACTTTGTTGTTGGCAGTGTTAGCAAAAATTCATAGCATGAGCATTAAACTTCTAGATAATGCAGCCGAAACATATAATAATTGTTTGCAATACCGAATTATTTTGCCCGTAAATACAAAATCTAAATTTTTAAAAGGAACCCGATTTGATTTACCAAATTCGTTGGAAATTATTGAGATCAATGTTGAAGAAAGTGAAGTTGTACCTGCAAAAAATCAAGCTCTAACTGATTTGTTACGTCAGGAGGAGAAATTGGCGCCCGTGAAAGCTAAAAAACTTAAAAAGACTGACGCGGGAACACAAATTGAACGAGCTGTCAAACCGTCCAACAAAGCATTTAACATAGAAAATTTAAATTCTGTTGATAAAATAAAGCGGTTTATTGTAGAAGAAAGCAAATCTAGATGTACAAGCTTAGAAAAGGCCGTTACTAAAACGATTCTAAACCATGAATGGGCGGGCGCAACAAAATTATTTGAACGTAAAGTACAAAGCGGTGAAATAAAAAAGGCCGTTAATGTTTTTCGTAAGTTTTTAAGTCTTAAAATTTTGTGAAACATTATAAAATAAATTCTAGAAAAATTAAACTTTTACTGTTTTACTCTAGATATGATGAGCCTATTTTGCGATTTCGGACTTTAACGGTCACAGGCGTTTGGGCGGCCAGGAGGTTACTCTCTATTGCGATTAGAGTATAATTTGATACTCTGTGCCGTTTGCGCAAACTATTTCGCGAAATAGTTTGAAAATGAAGCAACACTGGTACCACACAACAAACAATAGCAAAGAATGATAAAATAAATGTGCGAAAGGGAAAATTAAATGCGAAAACGCAATACAGGTTACCAATTCTTCGATTACGAACCATTTTTCTTTCGCATCGCAATAGAGTAACCCCCCAGAACTCCTATTTCCGATCCACTTTTGAGCTGAATTCAACACAATAATAATGGAAACTATAGCAAAGATTGTATTCTATTTTTGGGCCTAAATGTGTTTCTTGGATGTTGCAAATGTGCGCGAACGTTAACGGTCAAAATCGTGAAACAGACACTATGTTTTACTCAAGAAGTGACTGCTTGTATTCAGTTTTCATTAAAAAACCAACTAAGAAATGCCTTCCGTTTCTGGTTACTAATGTAAAATTAACTCACTCTGTTACCTTTTTAAGTCTGAACCGCTGAATCGAGATTCCTAATTTCAGCACACTACTCTTACGCCCTCATAAAATTTTTAACATTTTAGCCGCAAATTAATTAATTTAAACATCAATGTTCTTTCCTTGAAAAAATATAGTTACTTTTATTACCAAGAAATTTTCTTATATGAATATTTTTTTATAGACTTTAAAAAATCTGATTTCATGTTGCTGACTGAAAATAAGCCCCATATATTAAAAAATTGCCTTAATAATAAGTTGCATATTAAAAACAGCGTTTCAATCTCAGCGTAAGTGTAGTTTAATTGCTGTATTATTTTCTGAAGGACTGTGGTATTTCTAAAATGATGGAAGAAACAATATTTATTACTTGCACTATTTTTTTCTGGTGCATAAATAAAAAAAAAATAATAATAATTACCTTAACGAATCTTTTAAAGTTTGGAATAGAACCATTTAAATTTTCAGCCAAATTATTTAAGCCGGTTTTAAATTTATAGCGAGATTTATCGGCACATTTCAAATTGTTGCCGAGTGATACTTGTTGAATTTCGATGGCATCCTTTAGAGATTCCAACCATTTGCGATGTTCTTCAGTTATAGTGATTTCAGCATCTGGGTCAGGTTTTATTTCTAATTCAGGATTAGCATTTTCATTTTTAATGTCCGAATTTTCCTTTTTAATATTAATCTTTCCAAAAGAACTGGATATCCACTCTATAGCTGATACTTTGCGTGGTAATATTTTAGGCTTAGGCATTTGTGCTGGTGGTTTTTTAGTGACGACTACAATTCTTTGTGTAGGCTCCATATCGTTGCTATCTTCGTCCACATCAATTGTTCTTAGAGGTCTTTTAGAAGCTGATTCTCTTTCCTTAAAGCTAAACAAGTCGTTATCGCCAGCCCGTCCCTCTTCATCAGTTTGCTCGCGCATTTTTTTGGATTTTTGTGTATCGCCGAAACTGAAAAGATCATCTTCATTTCCCTCGTCATTTTCATTCAAAACTTGTATTAAAGGCCTTTTACGTGGTTCCTTACTAGTTGTGGGCTGATCTTCTGAATTATTATTCATGCTTTTATTATGCGTTTTTTGCAAGAATACATTATTGTTTGAGGTTTTATTTGAGTTTACTTTTCCGACCTCGTTATAATTTTGAGTACAAATTTTCTTTGATCCAAATTGAAATAAATCTTGATCATCTGTTTCATTTAAATCCATACCAATTAATTTGCGCTTTCTTGGATTATCCACCGCTGTTCCAGGCTTGTCTGGGCTGGCATTCTGACTAGCTAAGCCAACAGCGGGAGTGGAAGTAATCGTGTTTTCATTGGTTTCTGATATAACCAAATCAATTGATTCAGTGTTCATACTTGGGGTGCTTTGCTCATCGCTTAAGCCTGTTTGAGCAGAAACATTTGCTGGATCGTTGGGAACACTTAAAGACATAGTTTGAGACATTTTGTATGAAGGATTGCAATACTTATCCGTTGAGCAATGTAGAATAGCCAAACCGATTTCATATTCGGGTATAATGCGTTTGGAGTTTTCTTCCAAAAATTCTAGAATTGTTTTAAAGACAATATTAAAATAAATGGATGTATTTTATCGTAATGCTTAAGTAAACACACACCTGCGATTGTGCCAATCGTTTCTGAACTTTGCGTTTGTGTTGAAGGCGTATATTGTATGACAACAACTTTTTCCTTAATCAAAAATGTTTTTTGTACTCCGGTGTTAAGATCTTTGCAAATGCCGCCAGCCAATTTCACTACCGGGCTGTACATATCAAAATGCTTGCGATTCAAAAAAACAAAAGTCATACCCTTAAAAAGAGTGCGCCGTTTAGGTTTGCAATCAAAATCAATGGTTTCGTCTCCAAAATCAGGCCTGTAGCATTCCATTTTGGGTAAATGGGTTTTGATATTGTTGACGGCACTAAGTAAATCCCTCCAATAATTGAGTGTTACAACCTGCTTTTGCTCGATAAGGGCATTTAGCAATTTCATTGTTACTGAAGGATCTTTCATGGTCAAATGTGTGCAATTTACAGACCACTGGTCAAGAAGTTTTCCTCCCAAAGATTCAATATATGTCCTTAGTCGCAGATTATCCTCTCTAGTGAGGGCTGAAGCAACGGTCTGAATTACCATGAATTGGACTTTCCATATATTTTGTAAACGTCCAAAGCGTACCATATCGTTGTTTTTAAGCGTAATTTTTCGGCCTTTCTCGATAGCGGTATTACTTTCGATGTTTTTATTAAGAAAAGTTCCATATTTAGAGCCCAAATCCTCCAACTTTAGTTCAAAATGATCGTCACTTTCAACTAGATGAAAAGCTGCGTGGGCACGACTGACGCATATATCGTCATGCAATTCAACATCCGCTCCTAAACGTCCTACTGAGTATTTAAGTTTTTCTGGAGAGAAACACACCGATTCACCTGTGTAGTTTAAAATATGTACATTAAATTAGGAATTCAGATGCCCAATTCAAATTTTTTTTTACCACTGGTTGCATGAGTAATAAACCACATTTTTTACACTTTTAAAAACAAGATATAATTCTTTTTTAAATAAAAATATATTTCCCCAAGTTTTTGGCTATGCTGTATTTTCTGCGAAAATGCAAACAAATAATTGTGTATGTGTTGTACAAATATCGATTACAGCAAAGCCGATAATAAAGCAATGGCTCTAGTGTTGCCATACTTCTTGCGTTTTTTGCATAATGCGTACCAAGGTGCATTAACGACTACACGGTGGCAGCACTAGAGCAAAATTACAACAATACCAAAAAACCAGGAATGTGGTAAGCTATGTTTGCCAAAAATATTTGTAACTGTTTTTACAGTTTTAAACTATGAATGTATCTTTTCATAATCATAAATTATTTTTATTTGAATTATTCTTATGTTCATAAAATAATTTTTATATGTTTAATTCAGAATAAAACACTAAATTCACTTACAAAAATGTAAACAATACACTTGACGTAAATAGCTTACTATATTGCCAGTAGCAAAAAATTGTCACATGTCGTAGCGGTGCCACCATGTATATGTTAATGCACCTTGATGCGTACTCTTTTATAGCCTATTTACACCAAAGCGAAATTTGCTCATTCGAGATTTCAAACCAAATCTAGTAGATTTTGAGAATATTTCCCATACAAAATGAAATCTACTTAATGAGTAGATTTCGACGAAATCTCCTGAAATCTACTTAGTACTAAGCGATGCAACTGTTATTTCTTGCAGAAAGTACTTGAAAATACTACGCTGCAACAAAAATTGCACTATAATGTGGTGTATGCAGTCTCTGGGCACAAAAAATATACACTTTAATGCTGGTGTATTCAGTCTCTGATAATATCGTATTGTCAAACCCGCATGCATAAATTATTTTTGAGCAAATGAAATCTTGCTAGATGTCAAAAAACGGTGGTGTAAACGATATAGATTTCGTTGTAGATTTCAATTCAAATCTACTAGATTTTGAGTTGGTGTAAATGCGCTATTACATTTAGACGGACGATAGATGTTTTCATCCTCTTTTGATCTAACGTGTTTATATGATGTTGATATGAAAATAATATTATGAAATAACAAGATAAAAATGAGAAAGGTTAATAAGAGAAACAAAAATTGTCAAATGTCGAGTACTACATACTCGTCCCCTCTCTGTGGGCATCATCTATCCAAATGTAGATTGCAGAAAAGAGTACAAAAGTCCAATTTCAAGTATTTTTGAGTCATAAGTAAGCTTAAAGCCACATATTTGACAAATTTCCTATAGAAATTTGTTGTTTAATAAACATTTAATATTTTTTATGTAATAATATATGACCGATTGCAGTTCAAGATCATAAAAAATTCTTATTACTGTGATTGTTGTTCGCTACCGTAAGATTATAACGTACTTTTTATGGCCCAAATTAGAAGATATGGATGACCACGATACGTGGTTTTAACAGGATGTTGCCGCTTTCCACATATCTAACGGAACAATGGCTCTTTTGCGTACCGTGTTACTTCATGTGACGGCTGTGTCATTTGGCCGCCAAGGTCATGTGAATTGACACCGTTGGACTTTTTTCTTTGGGGTTGTTTGAAAGAAAAGGTCTACTTCGATAAGCCAGAATGAGATAACTCGGCACATTAACGGCATAGAACCTCAATTAGGCCCCAGCGTCATAGAAAATTTTGACTATTGGATGGAGGTGTAGCGCCATTTGCCCGATATATTATTCCATACATAATTGGACCATGCCAATATTATCACAATAAACGAAATTATAATAATTCTCAAATAATTTGTGTTTTATTCAACCCCAACATCGGCCATTAAATTTTAAGCACCCTTCATAAGAGCCGAGTAATATACTATCAGCCGCCTCCGCCGATAAAACGCATGGCGCAGGTCACTGCTTATTTCTATACACTACTTTCACACACAGAAAGTTGACTCAACAAGGCATCGAGTTTGTGGTGGTAAGGAAATACAAGAGAACCGCTTTCTTTTCCCTTGCCTGCACAAGCTAAGGATTTTGCAAACTCTCCGTATGTGAAAGCGGTGTTACTGACGGCTATGTCCGCTTTTAGTTTGGAAATTGAAAGACAGACATTTTTCTCATTCTGCTTTGAACTTGCCGAAACCTTTTAGAGTTGCGAAATTAATAGACAGATAGAAATTTTTCGTTCCTCTTTTCTTTGTTTTTTGTTGTTGTTGTTTTTAAGCACAGCTAGTGTGTTTATATGAAGTTGATGTTGATATGAGAATAATAATATGAAGCAACAACATGAAAAAATGCGAAGAGAGGCAACTTCAAACGAAAAATGTCTTAAAATGTCATCACAAACAAACTTCGTCTGTCTTCCCATCAATTTCTCAACTGTAAAAGGGAACTATTTGGTATTTTTCAACGTGGCATCATTAGTGTTATATGTTTGTTCCAGTTTTTACAACCATGCAGTTGTCACATTAAGTGTTTTTTGGTGGCATTGTTTTTGCAATTTATAGTTTTATAACAAAGTAGGTTTATTTCAGTCAAAATTTGTGAAAATTAATAATTTTCAAGGATGTCAGCTTCCATTGAAATTCCTCTGCGGGATACTGATGAGGTAAGCTATACAATTATTGCAAATGCAGGTGATATTTGCATCTTTTTATTTACTAGGTTATAGAAGTTCATCCGGATCAACTGCCAGAATGCCAAGAAGTCTTGAGCATTTTAAGGCAAGAACGTTCCCAGTTAAATACGTGGGTTAATGTTGCGGTAAATATCGCTTTTAGCAGTCATAATTCGAACATACATATATAATTGCTTTTTCCATGTGACTATTTTAGTTAGCCTATTACAAACAAAATAAAACCGATGATTTTATTCGTTTGCTGGAGACAGCAAAGATAGATGGCAACAAGGATTACAGAGACTATGAAAAAGATCAAATGCGTTGCTTTGACATGCTAGCCGCCCATTATGTCCAGGAAGCTAATCGGGAGAAATCGAAGGACAAGAAGAGGGAGTTATTTATGAAGGCAACTAATCTTTATACCACAGCTGACAAAATAATTATGTACGATCAAAATCATTTGCTGGGCAGAGCTTATTTTTGTCTTTTGGAAGGCGATAAAATGGAGCAGGCCGATGCTCAATTTAACTTTGTATTAAATCAGTCACCTTCCAATATACCTTCATTGCTGGGTAAGGCGTGTATTGCTTTTAATAAAAAAGATTACCGCGCAGCTTTGGCATTCTACAAAAAAGCTTTGCGCACAAATCCTAATTGCCCTGCCAATGTACGTATGGGCATGGGCCACTGTTTTTTAAAAATGAATAATCAGGAAAAAGCTAAATTGGCTTTTCAACGTGCTTTGGAATTGGATCCAAACTGTGTGGGTGCCCTCATTGGCTTGGCTATACTTAAGTTAAATCTTCATGAACCTGAATCCAATAAGATGGGTGTCCAGATGCTATCGAAAGCTTATACTATTGATTCAACCAGCCCAATGGTATTGAATCATTTGGCCAATCATTTCTTCTTCAAAAAAGATTATCAAAAAGTTCAACATTTGGCTCTACATGCATTTCACAATACTGAAAATGAAGCAATGAGAGCGGAAAGCTGCTACCAGTTGGCAAGAAGTTTTCATGCTCAATGCGATTATGACCAAGCTTTTCAGTATTACTATCAGTCCACACAGATTGCGCCAGCTAATTTTGTATTACCCCATTATGGATTAGGACAAATGTACATCTATAGAGGAGATACAGAGAACGTAAGTGAATAATAATATAAATACATTCATATAGTTGGTCTCATGTTTTTTTATTCATTCTAATTCCCGCAAATATTTAATAGAATTTATAAACAACTGTACGAAAAAAGTTAAATTTTGACAATTGCAGTTTTTTTTTTCTTCCTTTTTGCCTTTCTACACAAGACCAATGATATGTTCATTTAGCTCGTTTATTGCAAAAATGTCATAACCCCCAACAAATTTTTTGTTTTATTTTTGTTTATTGTAATTAAAAACAGGCTGCTCAATGTTTTGAAAAAGTTCTAAAAATCCAACCAGGCAACTATGAAACAATGAAAATTCTTGGTTCTCTTTATGCCAACTCCAATTCGCAAACAAAACGTGACATGGCCAAAGCGCATTTAAAAAAAGTTACTGAACAATTTCCCGATGATGTTGAAGCTTGGATTGAATTGGCGCAAATTTTGGAACAAAATGATCTACAAGCTTCGCTTAGCGCTTACGCTACGGCTTCAAATATTCTAACCGAAAAGGTGAAAGTTGAAATACCAGCTGAGATTCTAAATAATGTAGCAGCCCTACAATATCGAATGGGGAATCTAAAGATTGCTAGGGAACGTTTGATGGAAGCATTGGAAAGAGCCAATTCCGAAGCTCCAAATGATGCACAATATTACGATTCCATATCAGTAACAATGACGTATAATTTAGCTCGTTTAAATGAGGCCATGAGCAGTTTTGATGTTGCTGATAAGCTATACAAAGATATTTTAAAGAAGCATCCCAACTATATTGACTGTTATTTGCGCTTGGGATGCATGGCTCGTGACAAAGGGTTAATTTTTGTAGCTTCTGATTTCTTTAAAGATGCTTTAAATATAAACAACGATAACCCCGATGCCAGGTAAGCGAGAAATCCAAAAAATGCTTAACTTTTTAGACACAAATATATGTTTCTTATTTCCAGATCGTTATTAGGTAATTTGCATTTAGCTAAAATGCAATTTGCTTTGGGCCAAAAGAACTTTGAAACAATTTTGAAAAATCCAGCAACATCTCAAGATGCTTATTCTCTGATTGCTTTGGGAAATTTTTCACTGCAAACTTTACATCAGCCTATAAAGGACAAAGACAAGGAGAGAAAACATCAAGAAAAAGCTTTGGCTATTTATAAACAAGTGCTAAGGAATGATCCACGCAATATTTGGGCTACTAATGGTATTGGAGCCGTTTTGGCTCATAAGGGATGTGTTATTGAAGCACGTGATATATTTGCGCAAGTGCGCGAGGCTACTGCTGACTTTTGTGATGTGTGGTTGAATATTGCTCATGTGTATGTAGAGCAAAAGCAATACATCAGTGCTATTCAAATGTATGAAAATTGTATGAAAAAATTCTATAAACATCACAATGTTGAAGTGATGCAGTATTTGGCTAGAGCTTATCTAAGGGCAAATCGCTTAAAGGAAGCCAAAATGGTGTTATTAAAAGCCAGGCGAGTAGCACCACAAGATACGGTATGTTTCAAAAACAAGCCTCACTAAAAGGAATTAAGATATTTTCCTTATAATCTAGGTGCTGCTATTTAATATTGCAGTAGTTTTACAACGTTTGGCGATGGCCATATTGAAGGATGAAAAATCTACTTTAGAAATTGTCTTGCAAGCTGTACATGAATTGGAATTGGCACAAAAGTAAGTATTTGGTTAAAATTTTTGCTAATGAATTTGCAACGATTCAAAAACTGTTTTGCAGATACTTTCAATATCTGTCGGTACATGGTGACAAAAGCCGTTTTAATATTGAAGTTGCTGGCATGGAAGCCAATCAATGCCAAGATTTGCTGTCACAGGCGCAATATCATGTGTCTAGAGCTCGTCGTATTGATGAAGAAGAAAAGGCTCTTAAGCGTAAGCAAGAGGAGGAAAGAATGGCATTTAAGTTACGCCAAGAAGAAGAACGTAAACGACGAGAAGAAATGCTGAAATCCTCTCGCGAGCAAATGTTAGCTAAACGCCAGGAATACGTTGAAAAGACTAAGAATTTGATACTGACTCTGGAAGTACCGCAAGAAAAAGAGCGTAAAAAAGGTTGGTTTTTATTGTGGTTCTATTTCAAATAATTCCTTGCTATAAAACTTTCCAACAGGAGGTGGCCGACCCCGCAAGGACGATATTATTACTGATTCGGAAGGCAGTGATGCGCCAATGGAAGGTGGTGAACGGCCACCCAAACAAAGGAAACCAAAAAGTGAACGCAAGAAGAGAGAAGGCGGTGGACGCAAACGTAAAGGTGCTAATTATGATAGTGACAGCGACGGTGGTGACGATGGACGCAAAGACAAGAGACAAGGAAAGAAAAAACTAAGTAAAAAAGTGGAGGAAAAACTTTCCGCCAAACAGCGAATGAAGATTGTTTCCAAAGCCACAATATCCACTAGTGAATCAGACAGTGATGATGGCAGTCGGGCTGCTAAACGCAAGCGTAGTGTCAGCCGATCTGGAAGTGGCAGCGGTTCAGGCAGCGGCAGTGCTTCAGATGCCAGTGGTGTTAGTGTTAAACGTGCTCGTAAGCGTATAGTTTCAGGTAGTGAGTCAGATGGCTCCAAGTCGCGTTCAAGATCTAGATCAGTTTCAAAATCACGATCCCGCTCACGCTCGGGATCTGGTTCCAGATCAGTTAGTCGCTCTCGCAGTCGTTCAAGATCAAAATCTGGCAGCCGTTCACGTTCTCGGTCTGTTAGCCGTTCTAAATCGCGTTCCAAGTCTGGCTCCAGATCACGTTCTAATTCAAAGTCTGGTTCAGATCGTAGTCGCTCACCCACGCCAGAAAGCAATTAGATATATGCCTCAAATATTCACATTATGTAGTTTTTTTTAACATATATTTTTAAATAAATATGCCTCTTAAATGTTTAGAACAAAAACCTTTTTTATGTTATAGTATTACGAGTTGAGTTTTCCAGCAAGAACAATGACGGCTTTATTATGCATCAATTCATCGGTATTGCTGATTTGTTCATATATAAAAGGTGCTATTATTTTTTGGGGATATTAAGCAGAAACGTGATGTTAACAATCGTGTACGTGCTGTAATTCTTCTAAAAGGTTCACCGCAATGGAATGTGTTAGAAAATAACTTTAACCGTGGACTGTGCTAATACTTCCCTTCTGCTGTTTTCTTATGACTGCTTAATAGCTTCATTCTTTTGCAAGCTAATTATCAAATAACTTATTTCTTAAATTTCTACTGGTCCATTGTCTATTTTAAATTCATAAAAATCCATATTTCCATTCGGTTTTCACTTTTTCTAAAATACTTTGTAAGCGTTACAGACGGCGAAAATTTTTATGTATTTTTTAATCTTTAGAGCAATTTTAATACATAAATTAAAATCTCACAATATTTCCATATTGTTTAAGCCATCTACCGAGTTCTCTTAAAGTTTTTTCTTATTCAAATTACACTTATAAAAAAAAGATCTTAGAATATTTTAATAGCAGCTAGTATTATTGAGTGGACTTATGATGGTTAAAGAATTCTTATGACTCAATCCATGTTCTATAGGATCCAACAAAGATTGAAATTTTCAATGTTTGATTTTTGTTTACTTTTGCAATATTTGTTTTGGCTGGGGAGCCTCCTTTTTTTTCTAGTTTAATTTAACTAATAGGAATATGTATATATGTATGTATTGTATATGTATATATATGTATATATATATGTATGTGTATATATATGTATATATATATATATATATATATATATATATATATATATATATATATATATATATATATATATATATATATATATATATATATATATATATATATATATATATATATATATATATATATATATGTATGTGTATATATATGTATATGTATGTATATGTGTTTGTATATACATATGTATATATCTTTGCTTTAATAATTATATGAATTATGTTTAACATAGATATTCTGCTTACAATGCATGTATAATTGGCCTTGCAGGCTTTCTTTGTATTGATATTGGATAAATAAATAAATAAATAAAAAAAAAAAAAAATAATTATGTGTATTATTATATATGTGCATCCATTCTAAGACTAATTTTATTTTGATGATTATGTATAAAATGAAAGGAGTTTATTCGAATAAATTATAATAGAGATCAAACTTGTTATTATTGTGTTTTCTTGGCACCTACAATGTCGGAATTTTCTATAATCATATCACCTACTTTAGCACTCATAGGTTGAGAGAAACGTAGTACAAAAGCATGATCGATTTTCTTTGTATCCAATTCAGCATCTATTTCAGGAAATTCTTGTTTTAATTGAGTATAGTATTTGACCGGCACCCAACCATCAGTTGTGCCATAAAAGAACTTGAGCAGATGTATATTAGCACGGATAATGTCTTTTTGCAGGCCGCGTACTCGAGCCATTTCATCCTCTGCTAGAAAAACGACTTTTTCACAAACAGAAGGCTTGGAATATTTTAAAGCTGTGCCGATAAAGTAGTTAGGTATGGCAGCAAACCAAAAGTATATTTGTATCAAAAATGTTCGTAATAATTGAGGCAAGCAATTAAATAATGTAATAAGAAATCCAAAAACAGAATATAAAGGCAAGGCTATTTTAGTGAATATCCAACCGTTGGATGTCTCAATCATATGTTCAATAGTAGGAAAAAGCAAATAACATTTTTTTATGCGTTTACGCACCGACTCATTTTGCAACATTTGCAAAATCATCCAAGCACCAATTGAATGGCCCATCAAATGAATTTTTACATGAGGGGGTACATATTTTTCAATGAATTCAATTTTGTGCCGTACTTGTCCATCTAAGTCGAATAATTCTTCATTGCCCTTTAATTGTGGTACTTCCCTTAAACTGGATTCTGGAGGATCGTCATGACCAGCATGCCCTGTAAAAAGAATACACATACCTTTATACTCATACCTTTATACTCAATTGACTGCGTATGCAAATTAGTTAAAAAAAAAAAAATGCGTCATTCTTCTTACCTATCACCCATACCGGCATTTTGCCTTCTAGTCTCCTGTTTAGTTCACTACAGAATTCTGTGTAAAATCCTGGTAAGCCCGGATTTCCTGTGATACATATCGCCACTTCTTTTATATCATCCATTGAATCAATCCAGCCGCCCCATGTTATAATGTGAGTCGGTATATTGCAAATACTTACATATGCTTCTTTCATTGTTTAAGAGTATAGCAAGTTTGTATGTTTTATTAAAAAATTTTACTTTTTTAACTGAACTTTAACCAAATACTTTATTAATATCAGCAGATTCTAAATTAATTAATCTGATGAGCTTATATTTATAAATATTTATTCGGCAATACGCGGCAAATGAGTAGTACTATTTTCTTTTAGAAAGTTGAAAGTTTAGAGCAGCTGCTTTATTAAGAGAGGGAGAGCTGCCAAGTTCTAATAATTTAATATCCCAGCAAATAATTTTCAAGGGATTTCAATTACACTGCCTGCCACTTGAGTAAGGAATCACATTTTTTTTTTTTAACTTGAATCAGGTATATCTCCTAAAATTCAGAAAAAAAATTTTTTTGGCAAAACCAAATTTCAAAGTTTCGCTTTAGTTTACTAAAGAAATAAAAAATAAATATACATATTTTGTTGAACTGCAATTAAGGATTTATTTAAAGACATGCTTTTTTGTGTCACTTTTTCGTATGTCATTTGAGTAAGAAGTATTTTAAAACTAAGTTTTTGGACAGACGATGAGCAGACAGACGAAATTTGAGGGTGTTGTAACAAAAATTGTCGGTGGGGGGAGAGTATATAGTACACGACTTTGTGTACTAGACATTTGTAGGCATTCTTAGCTTCTCTTTGTAACTTTTTGCATTTTTTATGTTGTTTCTTCATATCATTATTCTCATATCAACATCAACTTCATATAAGCACACTACCTGTGCTTAAAAAAACAACAACGAAAAACAAAGAAAAGAGAAACGAAAAGTTTCTGTCTGTTTATTAATTTCTTATAATAAAAGTTTTAGACAAGACCAATAGAAAAAGGAAAAAAATGTCTGCCCATCGCCTGACTAAATGTAAAAGCATACTGAGCCAACTGCAATTAATTTTTAAATTTTAGGTTATAAAACTGAAAGTTATATAGTAAGAAGTGCCGCCACCATTTTTAGAGATTACCTGAAAAATGCGATTTGGAATCGACTTTTATTATGACTATAATAAAAGATTAACAATTTATTGTTACTTGTAATAATTAAAAACAGAACTATGAAATATTTTGTAAAGTTTAATGCGATGTTTCCACATCACAAGCAAGCGACTCATAAAGAAATTTTAGATATGTATATGAAAAGCACTCAATTTTTTGTGTGATTTCCATACAAGAATTAAAGACAAGTCGTTTCTTTGTGTTGTGGAAATATCACATAAATGTACTTATGCAAAAAAATATAATTTTTGTTTACGAATTTTTATTACTTTTCCGTACTTTTAGACAATAACACCCAATTTTCAAGACGACTTTTAAAGACTTGCTTGTTTTTTATTTTCTTTTAAAGTTGCTACCAAAATCATGTTACATGTTCATCATGATTTTTTAACACACGCCTTCCTGTATCCTTTTGTTAGTATCGATGTAGTCATCTTGTCGAACGAATGTACGAGTAAATGAAAAGTAATAACAAGATTACAAATGATAACAAAAAGGAATTAGGATAAAAAACGTGTCTTTTTTCTACCCCTCGTTCATTCCTATCAAATTTGCCCATAGACATAAAGACGTTTGAGAAAATAATCGTGAAAATTGAAGGAGAGTTGATTCAAATGATTTGATTCAGCTGATTGCTTAACTACTTGCCCAAACTAGCCCGAAGACTAAGAACAGGCTGCTTTGTGCAAGAAGAGGAATTATATTTTTCTCTCAAAATCACTCTCATTTGCTGAATTTTAAAGTACGGGAACACATTTCGTTCGAATTGGGATACCAAAGTAGAGTAAAAGTATCCTTTTTATTGGCATTCGATGTGTGGAAAAAACTCGCAATAACAATCCATATGAGAAACATTGAAAAACTTATAAGTAAGCAAGCACAAGTAGCTGAAATGTTAGAAATTTGTATAATTTAGATCAGTGATGTTCAGCCCAAAGTACAATTGTATGAAACAAATTTACATACATATTTTATTCTCTTTTATTTCAGAAAATTTTGAAGCATTGTTGTTGGACAAACACACAATTTTGCATATTTTAAGTGTCTGGCATTATGTTTGCTGGTTAGCTCTCTCATTTGTAGATATTTTTGAACATAACTGATTTAAATATAGCCATACAGCGTTGCCAGAATGAAAATTTTACCTTAATTTTGAAGATTTTACAAGCAAAATAAGATTTGAAAATATTTTTCTGAGAATTAAGATTTTTGAGATTTACAGCCGTATTCATAAAAAAACACTAATCAGCATTTTAACAACTTTTTAGTTAAAACAGAATTTTCAGCAAAAAACACATTTTATAAAAAGCATTTTAGCTAAAAATCATTTTATTGAAATTTTCTATTTGTGATTGGCAACGCCATCATATGCAATTCTCATCTGAATCATAGTGCTGCAATAAAAACGGGGTTTTGTTCACATAGTAGTCATGTAACTGGGGGTCTCCATTAGCCATGAACATGGTATGAGCATCATGGCGAACATCGCAAATGGCTAATGTGGACCGCTCATGGCCATGTTTCGTTCATGCTCTGACATCGATGCTCGAGCATATGGCTGAGCATCAATGTTCGCCATGAAGTTGGCCATCACGTACAAAAATACACAAAATGGCGCCGAATTGAACACTTTGATAAGATAAATCCGAACATACGTATTCGCCACATACAGAACTTTTTTTTTTACACTAAGTTTACACGTGCAAGTAACTTGTTACAAGTAGCGTGTACATATTAACAACCAATACATCGAAAAAAATAATAAAAACACTTGCAATTTGCACGATTGTTTACACACGCAAGTGCAAGTTCATTTTCAAAATGTCGTCGAAGACAAACGTTGTACGCCTTTGCACTACATGCGCTTTTGATGTCTGTGCTGCCAAAGTTTTAGCCTAGCAATATTACAGGGGAATTATATTAAGTACATAAATTTTTCACAATATAAATAATAAATTTGTAATCCAAAGAAAAAATAAGTTATAGATGTTTATTTATTTTTGTGTTTTTATATTATGTTTTCGGCATATAACTAAAAATATTCAAGTTTTAAAAATTTTTCCTTGAAAAATACCTATTAAAGTCAAAATGAAATATCTATGGGCAACACTGTTTGTTTCTGCTTGCATGCAAGTGAAAAAATCACTGCCAACCAAAATCAGTTGCAAGTGAGGCTACTACTTGCAGGTATGTGCATGTATTAGTAAAAAAATGGTAATGTATTGGGTTTTTTGCACTTGCACTTGCGTGTGTAAACATTAAGTTACATTCGCTCTGCCGACGTTATGTTCATGCCATGTTCAAGTCGATGGCACGTGAAGACACGGCGTTAAGAAATGTCTTGTATTGTTTTTTTTTATGAAAATCGACTTTAAAACAAATAAATAAATGTCAACTCCATTTTGTCTTTCAATTAAATAGCAAAAAATACTGAGTCAGAAAAGTTTTACTTTGATTCCTTTTGCTTACGCGTACGAAAAAATATGAATAACGAGTTTTTTTTATTATTTCGTTTTTTTACACATCACTGATGTACATGGCATTTTATTAACGTATATTATTTTAAATAAATAAAATGTTAGTAATAACTAAAATAAGAAGACTGGAGAAAATGTAAAGCGTAATTGCTTATCTGGAATCCAGAATAAAATAGATTACTTCTTTCCCTAAAAGTTTTCTGTTGCCAGCTATTCAAGCTTGGGTCATATTTTCTATTAAAAACTCACATCTATTGTTATCAATATCATGGGATTTCTGATAAATATGAAAAAAAAAATTTTTGCAACATATAAATAAACAATAACTAAAAAACAAAAATATTACCTTAAAATTGTCTTAAAATTGGGTGCAATCAGTTTTAAAAATTGTTGACTTAAAAAACTGCTGAAATGAACATTTTAACGTAAAATTCGTTTATGAATACAGTTTTATCGAATATTCCCTAAAAATGGTTTGAACGGCTGTTTAAGTTTTTTACGAATACGGCCGCGTTTTGCAAAGATATTTAATTGAGTTGACTATTTGCTTTAAATTTTTGTTTCATCTTATTATGTTAGAATAATTATCAATTAAAATTTGTTTTTTTTTTTTTTTTTTTTGAAAAATGAAGACTTTTCGACCAAAAGTTCTGGCAACATTATAACCATGTATGTGTTTAATATGTATGAACCGTTATGAAGATTGAATAGTAAGCTGTCGGAAGTGTGGGTCACGTTAGTACTTATTGCAATAAATGTTTGGCAAGCCCTCGATATATGAATTAAGAATTCATCAAGGCCTGATACCTATTATTTGATTGGTTTTACGGAATACAATAATGTTAAAGGGCTCTTCTTTGCAATGTTCTCAAGGATAATCACGCTGCATATTAACATACCTTGTGTTCTGTTTGTGGGAACCACTGATGTAAACACCAGGAAAAACAACAACAAAAAATTATTGTCAATCGCTGCTTTCGCAGAAGGAGTAATAATTCTTTAATATTTAATTAGTTAACATTTAGGTCAAAAAAGCCGGATTTTAAAAAAAGCTTTTCTACAAGACATGCGCTGAGCTTTTCATTCATTATTTATTACAATCAAAACAAAAGTGCATGTGTATGAAAGTAAATCTAATTGTAGGCACTTAACTTTAACGCCACTTCAATACCGCACCGGTTATTTAGTATTCTTTGAATTTTGAAACCTTAAGCAACACTTGCGTGCAGCCAAATCGGTAGAAGTTTAAGCTGCTCATCAATGCGTTAAAAAGAAACAAAGTACTCGTATGTAATTGAAACACTTCGTTGAACTTAAAAAAAAAATCGTAGATAAAATAATCAAACCGTTCTGATGGCCTAAAGATCTTACACATGCATCCTGCAATATGCAAGCATAAAAGTTCAGGAATTTGCATGACGGGGCTTTTTTTTTTTTTGGACCAGCACATATTTTTATGAAGAAACTTTTAACGAAAATGAATTCAAATGAAATGAAACAGAAATTAAGTATTTACAGTGAAAATATGAAAGTAATTTAATTCGTTTAACCTCTTGAAAATAAGATGTTAATTAGTGTAATAATTTTTTAAAACAAGATGGCCATTATGAAATCTTGTTGCTTCTTCAAGAATGTGTGGAATGGAAGTTTTGCAAGTGGCATTTATACAATGGTAAGTGAAAATACTGTCTCGTTGGTAGTGATAATTAACATATTCTGAATTCACATGAATTGTTAATTTTTTAATTCTGTTTCGTAATTTTAATATAAAAAGTTTTATATAAAAAGTATCCCAGCTATGTAGTTTATATTATAAAAGTATTAAGGCGACTTGCATAAGTAAACATTTAAATAAGAGTATCATTATGTGTGTTACTTTTTAAATAAAATTTGAATTAATTAATACAATTTATCTGGAAATTTCAGAAAAATAACATTATCGCCGTAATCATAAGTCATGTCTTTATAATCATCATAAGTCATGTCTTTATGATGACAGCGTGATCACGGCAGTCATAATTTAGTGTGCTGTCTTCCTTTTCAAAAAGCTTTCTTGGATAAAAAACTACCATTTATATTCAATATTATTCTTAAAGACCTGTTCCTTTAAAATTAAGCTTTAACGTCATGAAATTAAGTACGGAAATGGTTTTTAGTACTGTGATTTATCATTTTCGGCATTCTAAGAATTTATAGATCATAAATTTGAACGAGCCTGTGGCTGTGTTCTGTAACTCTCGCCACGAGAAACTTTTCGACTGAAACGTGCGAAATGAAACAAAGTTGAAACAAACAGCTGCTTTTCTCACTAAATTGTAGCTATAACTTTTTTGGTGAGTAATAGCTGTCACGTAAGGAAATTACTCGCCAATTTACTGAAAAGCTGTGTCTGTAAAACTTTTGCGATAAAGTTTCCCGCTTTCAACTGTCATTATTTCTCGCAAATAAAAAGGCTGTGAGATAGTATTTCAAATAACAATAATCATCAATAAATAAATAATAATACTGAAACAATAAGTATTTTGCTGTTAAATTACGTTTAATATATGTATTTATATATTTACACAGTTTAGAATGAATGTTTTTTTTATAATAACTTTTTAATTAGTTTTTCTACTCTTCACACAAAAAGTTTTAAGGGAATACTTATATAAGTATAATAAGGGAATACTTATTTTTCAGCATTATTATTCATTTAGTGATGGTTATTGTTATTTGAAAAACTATCTCACAGCCTTTTTATTTGCGAGAAATAATGACAGTTGAAAGCGGGAAACTTTATCGCAAAAGTTTTACAGACACAGTTTTTCAGTAAAATGGCGAGTAAATTCCTTACGTGACAGCTATCACTCACCAAAAAAGTTATAGCTACAATTTAGTGACAAAAGCAGCTGTTTGTTTCAACTTTGTTTCTTTTCACACGTTTCAGTCGAAAAGTTTCTCGTGGCGAGAGTTACAGAACACAGCCACTGTATGTCGTAAGGACCATTTAGACGACCGTAGAACTTGTAACTGTAACGTAATAGCCTATTTACACCAAAGCGAAATCTGCTCATTCGAGATTTCAAGCCAAATCTAGTAGATTTTGAGAAAATTTCCCATACAAAATGAAATCTACTTTATGAGTAGATTTCGACGAAATCTCCTGAAATCTACTCAGTACTAAGCGATGCAACTGTGATTTCTTGCAAAAAGTACTTAAAAATACTACGCTGCATCAAAAATTGCACTATAATGTGGTGTATGCAATCTCTGGGCACAAAAAATATACACTTTAATGCTGGTGTATTCAGTCTCTGATAATATTGTATTGTCAAACCCACATGCATAAATTATTTTTGAGCAAATGAAATCTTGCTAGATGTCAAAAAACGGTGGTGTAAATGATATAGATTTCGTTGTAGATTTCAATTCAAATCTACTAGATTTCGAGTTGGTGTAAATGCGCTATAAATGTAAATGTAGTTATAGAACACGTAAAACCGTACCATGTGTTTTTGACATAAACAAAAAACAAAAGTGCATGTGAAGAAAAAGTGTCCTGGTTTTCATTTATAAAAATGAATTCGCCTTGATATTAATTTTCCTGACGATGATAACAAATTGTTATCGAAAACTAATACTTTTGAAGTTTTTATATAAAATCAAAAAAGATCTTTAGCTGCAAATAAGATATAATTAAAAAATTTGAATAATTTTTCAAATACATCATATTTTTTAAAACCCCAAACTTGTGCAGCATAACATATAATCGAACTGGATGCTGCATAAAATATGCGAAGCTTATTTTGATTGGATATTTGCGGGTTTTTTTTTATGTATTTATTCCATGTAGAACTCGTTGCACGTTTAGAAGCTGTTATCTTAGATTATATGCAATATCAAACCACAGGTATTTATAGTTATTAACAATCTCTATATTTTCATCGCCGAAGCGCCATACTAGGTTTGACGGTATTCTGGTGCCCAAACGAAATATCATAACTTTTGATTTGTTGAGATTTATATTTACGTACCAGGTGGGGCAGTAATTATAAACGATGTTGATCATTTGTTGCAGGTCTGGTGTTGCAAGTAAGACTATATAGCAAGTGTGCCCAGTTATATGCCCTTGAGACTCAATTGTTTTATAAATGCGCTTAGCTATAGGGCTGTGCACAAATACTGCGCTCAGCATTAGCAATGAAAAATACACAAACAACTTCGTCTTTTATTTTTTTTTTTTCGTTCTTCACCGCACACACACAAAAGCAAAGCTACAACACTTTCGCATGCTTTGTTAGTAAACATTGACGACAGCGATTATCAGTGTGAACTTTGTTTTTGTAAATGTTTTGCTTTTTACAACAAAAAATATTAAATAAAAAAAATAGTGTTTTCTTAAATGTATTGGTGTTTACTCTTCCATATAGAACTTCTGGGCACCACTGCTATATATTCTGCATACACCAGTATTTTTATTTTTGTATTCGCCACATTTACTCCGCCAGGCACAACTTTCAGGTATATCGCTTATATAGAGTGAAATAAATAATTACAATGAAATGTAATAAATTGTGAATTATTTAAGTACTGTGTAACGAATATGTGCGTCATTTTAAAGGTAAAAACGTTACAGTATATTTCCAATGATAAAATACTTTTGCATTCAAAAATAAGATTTTTATATGTATATGACAGATATTTTATCTTTTGGTCAAAACTTATTCCATTTTTATTTAAAATCTTATTCTCTACTTTCTCTTCATTCGTTTTTTGTGTCGACATTATCAGCATCTCCATTCAAGCAAGAAAAACCAATAAAATCTTGTAATTTGCCTCTTCTTTGTTTCAGATATATTTCGCTTTCTCCAGCTTAATTCTGCTTATTTATGTAATAGATGAGTGGGATTACTTGAGGGGCAAGCGTGAGAAGCCCAAAGGCGAGACTATTATTGAAAAGGGCGATATAACAGAAAGTAAAGAAAATTTTTACTACTTTGCTTTGTTTTATTAAGAAAGCGATTTGTCTTTTTGTATAAAAGCATGTGTTTAATTTCAGTGTGCTAATTGCTTTTTTTAAATCATTCCAACAGCTCATGTGATATTTAATATAATTGTCTTAATATGTTCTGTGGGTCTAATGGTTTCATCGATAATAATGTTATACGGCTTAAAAAAGGTAAGTTCAAAAGTGGATTTCTTTTTTTCTTAGTTTTAGTAAATAAAACAATTGAAGTTATGTACAGATGGTTGTCACACTTGTATATTACAATATTGTCAATAAGACATGCTTAAAAAAATATTTCACAAACACTAAGACAAAAAAAAACCGTACATTTTACAAGTATTTTCACTTACAACAAAAACATTTTTTTTTATTGTTTTCGACAGTAAGCAAATTCTGTTATAAAGAGAAAGAGCGCAAATAAATCTATTTACTGTTTACTTATCTCTTTGCTTTGATATGCCGTTAAAATCATATATCTGAGAAGTAAACATAACCAGAAACCACTGTTGTCGGAAAAAACGCAGATTTTTATATTGTAATAATAAAGTAGGTCTTTGTACATTTTTCTTTTGTTTATTTTATGCTAAAACGAATATATCAACCGTTCATGCTATCTAATGGTCGAAATCTGTAATAATAAAATATTGTACATTAGAGTGGCGTGAAAAAAAGTTATGTCAGTCATAATGTAAAAATAATTCCAATAATATGTCTTTTATATTTTTACAAATACAAGGAATTCAAGTAATTTGAGAATAGTTGTGAACATCTGAAAAAACACCCTTTATTTCAAAACAGATAGAAAATGAAATAACTTGTTTTTTTAAAATAATGGGATTTATTTTAATTTTAATATTTAAATTTAGTTTTTTAATTTCATTTATAAATAATAAATAAATCTTAAAATCCTTAATCCAAAATTAAAAATTACTTTTGTTCACTATTTAATTCAATAAATTTATATAGATGTATGTGTGTTGCTACGTACAAGTAGCCGTTCGTTTGTGTTTTATGCACTCTGAAATCAAATTTAATTACCAGGACAAGTAATTGAAAAACGAAAACAAAATCAACAATGTACAAAAAAAACTTTGTTTTATTTTCTTCTTAAACACACACACAATACGAACAAATATTTCATTTGTTTAACAGAAATTTTAGTAACTTTGTTGTCGTACTTACATTACTATACATGTACGTACATAAATGGGTGTGTAAGTGTACATATGTATGTACTCACCCAGTGGCAAAATTTACCTAGACCGCATTGTTTTCAGCGATATATACATATATAGCACATAGCTTGTTTCTTTGTATGTTTGTAGCTCTCGCAACCCGTTTTTTCAAAAATTTTGTCAATGATTTTTTGGGCTGTCTTCAATACACCTTCCACGATTTTATATTGCGTAACACATCTTATGCGTAGCTTAAGATGTGTTACATACATGATCAACTGGGTATATAGAATATGCAAATAGTTTATATGAAGTAAATATATGACATCAACCATTTTTTGTTTTATTAGTTTTCGCATGGAGTTGTTTAAACTTGTTTTTCTAAAATTAACAAGGGGACAAAAATAACGGGAGAGTTAAATTGTTTTTGCAAATCCATCATTTCACTTGTAGCTTAAAAACTAGGTACTTCATTTTTATTGTATATGTTATATTGAGCTTCTCTTCCATACACTTGATTAGGTAAGGTTAGGCTTTACAGGCTGCCAGCCATTGTAAATCCAGCCCACGTTGGTTCAATTCGGTCCCGTTGTGTTGCTTAGGTGTGATATGTATCTCAGCAGATCTAAATATCGCTGGTTCAAGAGCAACCCGAAGATGGGATAAGGGAGTCCAATTCACGATACCTCCGTCAAATCATACAGCCTCGGTATGCCTAGATATAAATCCCTTATAAGAAAAAGCTGGCCAGCGACAAGGGAAATGCTCAACACTCTCTACTTCCTTCTCGTCTCTGCAACTTCTACAGAAGTCATTAAATGAAAGATTTAACCTCCTCGCTTGCGTCTCTATGTGGCAATGTCCTGACAGGACCGCCACAGTAGAGTGCAACGTTCGTTGGGGCAGGCTCCTAAGGATGATAGTCTTCCTGTTATCATATCTGGGCCAGGTCAGCCTTGAAATTCGAGAGTTAACCTCACCAGACCATCTGTCTTAGTCCAACGTTACTCTAATTTTTTTATCCCTTGCAAAAACTATGATTTATCAAGGTCATCAAACTAGACATTTCTTTGTGAGATGATTTCGTCTTAGAGTTGAAACATATTCCGCTTTGGGAATGTAAGGTAGTCACTCGGGAATAAATCTGGAGAATAGGATAGATGAGGGCACTGTTCTTAGCCCAATTCCTTTGCCTTTAAAACAGCACTTTTGCACTGTCTTGGTAAAAAATAACATTTTTCTTGGCCAAATAAGGTCAAATTTTCATTCCTGGTTGAATCGACCCAAGACGCTGCGATAATACTCGCCATTAAAGGTTTTCCCTTTCTGAAGTTAGTCAATTTTATAATAAAAAACTTTATTGGCAGACAAATCCACCTCTGCATTCTTTGGTTTGTGTATTACGAAAAACAACGCTGTTTTATAGTGAATTTTGTTCAGTGATGAAGCACATTTCTGGCTCAATGGACACTTTAATAAACAAAATATATATTTTTTCTGTTTCTGCATTGCCGATTTTCATAACTTCATTGTCTCAACTATTCTTTCATCGAATATATTCTATTTGATGGTTTTCAAATATCAAATCACGTCAACCGTGTTCTTTTATATTGCGGTAGTTACATTTAACCTGTTTTTCTTATATGCGTTGGCTAAACCTGCTTTTGAATATGAGGAACTTAATCAAGTTGTTTTGTTGTATGACTAATATATTGGGTACACAAAATATTGCGTATACGCACAACTACAATTTAACACAACCAAAAACCACAGGTTTTAAACATTACACAGTTCAACACTTCTTTTGTTACCGTAAAATTCAGGTTTATTTCCAAGGGCATTTGTGGCACTGAGTGGATCTATTTTTTTTTATCGCCTCTAGCTTTCGCACAGAATTATTATGTTATTGCAAAATATCGGGTGGTTAAATTTTGAGGGCCGATGTTGAATGTGAACCACAGCTAAACGTCAAAACTTGCATTTCATTTGAAATTTCTCAATTTCAGACTAAGTCAATTTGAATCATGGTAAGATACGCAATCAAGCAACACGTTAAAATTATTCAGGCTTATTATGAAAATGGGCGTAGAAATCAAAATGCATATCGTGCACTTCGTGATTTTTTCGGTAAATTTAATCATTCAAATGTTCCTACAATTGGAACATCAGATGTGAAAAACGCCAGTGTTCAACTTGTCGATGTGCCCAAAACTCGTCGTCGTGCCCAACAATGGCATCTTCCACGCTCGTCGTTGATGAACATTATGCATAAAGACTTACCTTTACACGTTTACAAGGTTTACAAGTTTTAAATAATTTAATTCCAACATTTTAAATGCTGCAATATAGTTTGTTTTAGTCTTTCGTGTTGTTATTGTTTAAGTTAAACCTCCACGAACACTACTCCCTCTTTCCTACCCCATCATAACCTATTTTCCTAGTTAAAGTACAATGCACTGCATATGTAGGGGTCATCCCCTGAGTACTGGTCCAAGATAAAAAAAGGTGCAATTGAATCAAGAACTAAAGTCTCTTGTCCATTCCAAGCTAATAATGGGGATCTGAGTAAAATATGTTTGTTAAATTTAACTTTTGGGTAGTCAGATCTGCAATTACCTCTGTGTGCGCTGTTACATATGTATGTAATTTTGTCAGCAGTTCACTTACGCTTACGAGTTTTTACTATAGGTACGTTCCACGTGAATAACGAAACTCTCCGAACTAGTCCAAAGTAATCCAAAAGCGTTCCACGTAACAACTTTTATGCAATTTTGAAAGAAAATGAGAGAGTAATTGTTTTCATTTCCTGTACAAATTAGCCCGAACTTTTTCTTTGGGTAAGTTCGGACTAGAATTGAATAGTCAGCTGTTTTATGTTTACATGCATATGAAACTGAAAACTTGCAAATTGGTAAACAATTAAAATTAAAAATTAGTGAAAAGCAAAATGAAAGGTTGCCCAAACTAAAAATAACGTTTTGAACTTGTAAACAGAATATGCAATTGTTATTTGGCTTTTAATTTTATAAATATGATTATAAAAATCTATTGAAATTTTACATTGCTTTTTATAGCTGTTGGCAATAATGCAAATCTTTTGTTTATATGATATTATGCGTTTTAAGTATCTAAAATCATTAAAATATACTATAATCTAAAGAGTAAGCAACACTAGTATTACAAGATGTACAATTGTGGTTTTTGCGTTCTAGCAAATTTGCAAACTTAAGCTGGATTCACCCATTGTTTCCGAACAAAATTTTTGTCCGGACAAAATTTTTTTTATATGTAGTTTGACGTCTGTCTTCTTGAGAGAGAGAAAATATTTTTTACGAACAACTCCCAACTTGAATTGGTTTAATTTTATATTCTGTCCGGACAAAATTGAACAGAGATACCAATAGGATACATTTTTTTATACAAAATCGTATTGAGTTGCCCCATCGAATAAAAAATTTACATAGTAGTTTTATTCTGATAAAATTTCGATTGTGGCTGCCATTTGATATATGTACATAGTTTTAATAGTTATTAAAAAATAAGTAATAATACGGAAATAAATGAATTGATTACCCGAAAACTTATTGAAGAAATGAAAAAGCCAGGAAGAGAGTGTATGTATGATATAATGAGTAAAAATAACCCATTGCTCTTCTTTGCTTTAAAAGTCTTCTCAATGCAGCTCTTTTTAATTTTTTTTTTTTATGTTTATATACTTGGCTACTAGTAATGCTTTATGTATTTCAATGGTCATAAGCAAAAGCAGTTTCCTTTTTTCCATTATTATCACACAATATTTATTAATAATTGAGAATATGTAAAATACGCCAGGAAAATAAACCAAAACAATAACAAGCAGTACTACCACCTTGTAAAACTAATAGATTTGGTTTACATATGGCAGCTCTGATCTTCCGGACAATTTTTTTGCAATGGGTGAATCGTGCTGCTCAGTAAAAAAAATTTTGTCCGGACAAAAATTTTGTTCGAAAACAATGGGTAAATCCAGCTTTAGAGAGTAATTTGCTTTTTACGCTCATTAGTTCGAACTAGTCCGAGATCTCGTGGAACACACCTTATTTTTCCGTTCGCGTACTTTTTGCTCAAGAGATTCAGCGTTGTCAACTTTGAAATTTCAAAACGCACCAAAATGAAGAAAAAGAGCGTTATTTCAGGAAAAACTCACCAAGTTTAGATTTTTTTTAACCCATTTTGTACTATAAAAAGTATAATATTGTTACATTAAAAAAAACGATAATGAAACAGCCTTTTAAGCAGCTATTAGACGATCAAACTGGGTCTGATAGCACCGGCTGATGGCATGCTATCAAATTTGTTCAAAAGCTAAAACTCGTGTTTGTCAAACTTGGCCATTAGCACGATTCTGGTACTGGCGTGTGGACATTTGTTATGTTTACAATAATTATAACGATATTCGATATTGCGATAACGATAATCAAATTTGGTATTCAGAAACAATATTTAATTATCAAATCCAAGTAGGTGCTGATGAGTAGTGTAGCGACTACGAAACAGCTAGTTGTCCCCCAGCTAAAGATTTGATTATTATTTTTCTTGTCTTCTTCAATCAAAAATTATTGATCACAGCAAATGTGTATTGTAAAAAATCCTTCTTAAGAAAAAACTTAAGAAAGGAAAAATCTTGGTTATAGACCCGTTGTACAAATGTACAAACCAAAAATTTAATTTAAAAAATTATAAAAGTTCAACAAAAATTCAATAAATAAATTTTTAATTATATTTCGCTGTCGATCGAAACCAGCTGTTAGTTTTACTGACTATTATCAGGTACACAAAAATACCGCTGTTTAGCGTCGTTAAAATTATATTGTAACTTATTACTGCAAGGGATAAAATATGTCGAAAAAATTTACGATTATCGGATAATTAAAACTTACAGAATAGCACAACAAGCCATCAAACTCGTGTAATAGCAATTCTATCAAACACAGTGTGAATTCGCAAGCGAACAATGAAAACTCGTTAGTTAGAGTGGGTGTCTGTCTATCTTATTGATATATGTATACGATACTTTGCCAGAATTATAACAAATAGAAGATGAATTTTATCATAATCAAAATTGAATTCAAACGTTTTAGAAAAATTTTAGAATTTATTAATTAATTTGGTAATTTATTAATTACTAAAATAGTGGCGAATTCACGCACCTTCATAAACACGAACCTCACTATTCAGTGTCTGCTTTTATTGTAATATTTGACAAACTTGGCTTGATCGTTTAATAGCAAAATAGCAATTTTTATAAAACAGCAAATTTTGTAAAATGAAATGTAAAAATTTTATACAATAATTGCATTGAATTTAATATCATTTGAGAAATTTAAAAAGCGCACCGAAAATTAGAAAAAAGTGCACAGTGCACCGACCAAAGAGTTTTTCGCACAAAAAATGTTAAAAAGCATCAAAAAAAAGCATCAGAGAAAAAATTTTACAATATGCTGAAAATTTAATCATTTACTGTGTATTACTAAACCAAATACAACAAAAACAGTGTTTGTCAAAAATATTTGTAACTTTTTTACAATTATAAATTATTTTCATTTTCACAAAATTATTTAAAAATTTTTAAGTTAGAATAAACCACTAAAACTATTTTCAAAATTGTAAACAACACATTTGGTCAATATCAATAAACTGTCACATGCCGTAACGTTGCCACCTTGTAGACGTTGGCCCCAATCTACATTAAAAGGTTTACAGTAAAGCTTTCTTTAAGTGAGTCTGCATAATGTTTTGTTTTGCATACATCTACATACATTAAGTACATACATACATACATGAAACCATGTTAACTATATTGTATTTGTGCTCCAAATTGATGTGAAAGTTTTTCTTTTATATAATAAAAGATTTTTGATTTTGATGGATGGCTCTTCTTGTGTTTGTATTCCACCTTCCAAACTGAAATATTTTTTGTTTGATGTTTAGTGAATTGTTAATTTTACTTGAAAACTTTGGCAGTTTTTGGGATTGTCCATTTATCTTTGTGGTTTCATACATTTTTTCTTTGCTGAATAAAAATGAACTACAACGGACATGAACAATCATATGAGCACACACATCTACATAAACATATTTTCCCAATGCAATAGAAGAAATTCTTTGTTACATTGTTAAAACCGAAACACATTCTTTTCTTAGCCAAATTTTTGAACTATTGAAGAACAATGATTATAATTAATTTGATTATAGGAATTGAAAAGATACGAGTAATACAAGGAAACCGTGATTTTTGCATTGCCAGCACGAAAAGAAACATCAGCTCAAATAATTATAATACTTTGTTTTCCAAAACAATACGAATTGTTAAAGCAAACATAACATTATTTTTTTATAAAGGGTCTTCAAACAAGAGATTTCGTTTTTACGTCTAAAACAATAGTGACTTCTAAGTTTCTTGCGTAGTAACGTTAAGTACAACTAGAGCTGTGCCGAGTCGTTCATTTTAGTGACCGGTCACTTTCGTTCAATTACAAAAGACTGATTCGTTCGTTCATTCGGTCATTCCGAACGAAATACGCGGCACCAAAACTGAAATGTTCCGGCTATTCATTAATGAGTACAATTGTCAGTTGTACTCAGACAAAACAAGATAATAAAATAAAGCGTCACAAAAAATTATTGTTTGAAAGTCTGAATTTAGACGAGCGAACATTTGGAAGAAAAATATTTGGAATTCTCTTTCGATTTTTCTTTCGTATTCACACAGTCGAACATGTGCCGGCAACATTCCATTATTATTTGTTTTTACATTTTTCGTTATGTTGTCTGTTAATTTTTTGACATATGGTTAGTCCCACGTAGAAAAGCCCGTGATTGTCGTGAATATCGCCAATTTTTCAAAAACTATGGCAACATCGGAAAGAGGAAGAGAGTCAAAAGTTTATAGAATAAAAAAGTCCGGAATGAAAATAAATTTAAATTTTATGCCGCTCCGCACAGCGATTTTTTACTTCAAAATCATATGAAAAACCGCACCGCAATAAATTATCGTTACATTGTGTTCAGACTCTCATACGAATTTAATTAATGTATTTTACATACATAAAAAAAAACGGACAACAGTAACAAAAGACGTGTGCACAGGATGAGAGACAAGCACAACTCTGGCGGCCTCTATCTGGCAGCAATTTTGCAGCTGTTAAAGGCACCCACATACTATTGTCCATATTCATAAAAATTATTATATTTTTTTATTCTAATTAGGTCTATTTGACAAATTTCTGTATAAAGTTTGTCAAATAAACCTTAAATAAACATAATATATTTTTTATAAATATGCCCGTATATGTTTTTACGTCTGTTTTTTTTTAAATTTTTAAAGAGAAATTCAGAAAACTTTTTAATAGGAATATATGCTGGTTACCATTTGCGCGAAACTTACCCATAAATTAAACAAACACACCTATTATTTCAGTAATCAAACCGCTGTTTGCACTAACAGTGTTACCAGTTATTTATATTTTGAATATTTGCCATACCCAAAATTTACTATTTTCATAGCCAAATTGACGAGTTAGTTATTTGCAGACGCATAAAAAACGTGATAAAAAAATTATTTTTGTACAGAAATTAGTCAAATAAGCCTGTAATAAACATAAAATATTTTCATCAACATGGCCGTAATTGTTTAAAGTTATATATACATAAATATCGCTCCTTTATTGCAACATAGTCATATCTCAAAAAATAGGCTTTTCGTACTGAGTGTTGTTACATAATAATATAATTCTAAGGTTCACCACTTTTTAAATTTATTTGAGAAGTATCCTTATAAGGTAAATAAATAGATTTTAAAGCAAATTGAATTTCGTATGTACATACATAGAACAAAAAAAATAGATGAGATTTTTTTTCAATCAAGCTATGTTATTAATAAAAAACCATCAATTTAATAAAATTTGCATTGACTTAATTAAATTATTATTAATAATGAATTTTTGGAAATATCTCTTAGTAAAATGCAATTAATAAAAAGTTTTCCGAATTATTGACTGTTATTCAATAAATAAATTTAAAAGGTTGTCATATAACAGTGAAGAGTTGTTGTTTCTTTAACAATTTTTTTTGTTAAGTATATTTTTTTCAACTCAACAATTTTTGCTTTTAAGTGAAAAAGCTATTTCTACTTTATAGTTTGAAATATCAATCCGGCAAAAAATCTTTTTCACAGGAAATTTTATAAAAATAGTGCAATTTTTTTTATCAATATGGCATCTATTTTTTCTGTGTATGAGTATGCACCTATTTGAAATAAATGTATTGAAAAACAGAAAGATCTCCAAAAACATTCCGAACTACAAACAAAGTAAATAAATTTTATGTTTCAAAAAAAGTTATTAAAAGTTGTTCATCTTCTCGAAAAAGTTAAAAATTTTCTATATCAGAATTAATCAAATTGGTATCCGGCTTCACTAGCAATATCTTTTAAAGCGTTTCCTAACTTAATCAGTTTCTATTCTCCATTAGTTCGATCTTTAACGCAAAAGCTGCTCATTCAAAAATTACCTGTAATATTTGAAGTTTATAAAATTAGCAGTAATAAGTGTTTTATTATTTTGAACAGAATAATATTTTTCAAACTTCAATGGGCGTATATCTATTATTTACTGAAAAAAAAATTTTTCGAGTGGTTTATTATTCCATTTTGTTTAAAAAGTATAAAAAGTAAGCTGCCAAAAATTGAAAAAAAAAACTTTTTTCATAGAAAAAAAAATTAAATCTCTTCAGCATCTCAAAAAGTATAAATCTTGCGATCTGAAAACAATACTCAATTGTAAACAAAGTCAAAAGAAAATACACACACACACAACTTTTCTTTAACTTCCGAACTTATTCGAAGTTGAAGTTAGTCAAACAAAAAACTGTTCAAACATGTCGACATCAGAAGTCTTCGTAGTAAATAACCAAAGACAATAAATATATAAAGATATTGTACTGCCTTATGTTGTTGTTCCGGTGCTAAATTCTTGTAGGGATTTTCTGAAAATCCCTTGGTGTTTTTGCAAAAAACAAAATTTCAATTAATGGAGAGAACAAATTCTCTCCAAAAATAATTACGTATGTGTACTGTTTATGTGTGCATGTGTGTTAGTAAGATCCAGCAAACACGCAGATTTGAATTAAAATTAGTAATAATGATAATATGCAATAAAATTCTTTCGTAGACGACTTACGATTGAGTATCGTTTTACTGGAACTACCTTCGCAGCAAAAAGGGGCTGATTTTTATATAACAGCATTTGTTTGCAGGCAAACGTTTGTCTATTGCAAAGTTGTTATTAAGCCGTGAACATACTTCAAAGATTTTGTATCGTGTTTGCTGGGTTTTGCATGTTAATATAATGATCTTAGCACATATTATATTCAAAACGAATAGATCTACTGTGTCGCAGTAGCGAAAGCATGAATACATTTATTATTGTACGAATTAAACTGCATCAATTCTGATCGAATTTTAGATGCCTTAATTAAAGACAATTTTTTGTGTGCATCTAAGTTTTAATTAAATAATGCAAATAGAATAAAATTTAATATTTGTAGGTAAAGATATTTTTTCAAGCAAGAGTTTTACATGCGAGAAAACTAATGCCTATTGTAAATATATTGTGAGAAACCTCATGTATATGTATGCATGAAACTCTGGCATTATATTGCGGTATGTTAGTGTTATTTTTCACACTTTTCGGAAATATATTCATTTGATGAAGAAGATGTTTTCCTTATATATTATAATCATTCATTTATGTGAACTTCACATAAAAGTTTTCGAATAACTATTTTGTTAAATCAGAGCAATCAAAAGTATAAAAAAAGTTATTATTGAGCAATGCGTAGAATGCACTAAAAATTCAATTTACTCCTTCTGATTTAACGAGAACAACGCTTGTCACAAACACGGGTTGGAAATTCTTAATTTGCTTATACTTGTATTACTAAGAAAACATTCCTCTTGGCAGACACTTGAGTGCAAAGCTTCAAATGCTGAAAAAGTCAGAAATTTAAAGCACCAGTGATTTAATTTGTTTTTCCATTTTGAATTATAAAGCTAACTATTTATTTGAGTTCCTAATTTTGGTTTATAACCTTTTTAAGTTTTATGAATATTTATATCATACAAAATATAAATTTATATCATACAAAATATAAAAAAAAAAACAAGTAAGAGTGTGTGGTATATTCGGCTCGGCCGAATCTAAAATACCCTTCACGATAGTCACGTATATGTATAGTATATATAAAAATTTGAACTAAATATACTCGGTTATATATGAACCGATATCAGAATTTTCTATTTTCTGTATTTTGTTTGCCTTTAAGTCACCCTGTTTAATGAGTGTGTGAAGTTTGAAGAAAAACAAACAATTTTTTATACCCTTCACAAAAGTGTAAACGGTATATATAAGTTTGTGATTCCGTTTGTAATTCCTACAATTTTCATTTGCAACCCTATATATTTATTGTCTTTGATATAACTTTTCGTTTTTTGTCTCTAGCTTAAGTGCGACTGTTTGCATGATTGAAATCAGAAGTCGAAGAATCTTTGAATAGCAAAAAATTGAGAAGTCGAAGAAAAAGCACAATCTTACGACTTTTGCTACTTTGAGTGCAGTTTTTGAAACACTGTTCGCTTTTAAATGCATGTATTTTATATTTGACATATTGAAGTCGGTTGTTAGCTGGTTTCAATGTGTTTATTCACAGAAAAAAATAGATGAGATTTTTTTTCAATCAAGTTATGTTATTAATAAAAAACCATCAATTTAATAAAATTTGCATTGACTTAATTAAATTATTATTAATAATGAATTTTTGAAAATATCTCTTAATAAAATGCAATTAATAAAAAGTTTTCCGAATTGTTGACTGTTATTCAATAAATAAATTGAAGAGGTTGTCATATAACAGTGAAGAGATGTTGTTTCATTAACAATTTTTTTTGTTAAGTATATTTTTCAACTCAATAATTTTTAATGAAATTGTTAATGAAACAACAACTCTACACTGTTATATGACAACCTCTTCAATTTATTTATTGAATAACAGTCAACAATTCGGAAAACTTTTTATTAATTGCATTTTATTAAGAGATATTTTCAAAAATTCATTATTAATAAGAATTTAATTAAGTCAATGCAAATTTTATTAAATTGATGGTTTTTTTTAATAACATAACTTGATTGAAAAAAATCTCATCTATTTTTTTCTGTGTTGCTTTACTCTTAAACTGTTTCCTATACGAGATATTTTCTAGACTTGTATGGAAACTAAAAATTTGAAATGTGTTTTTCTCGAAACAAGTGTTTTTGAGTTATGACTATGTTGCAATAAAGGAACGATATAACTTTTTTTTATATTTTTTTTAATAGACAAAATGGTCTTTGCTATAAGTGCTTGCCAAACAGTTTTAAAAGAATAAACTCAAATCAAATATATTTTAATAGTGACAAGCAGTCTTTTGCCACGTCATTACCTCCCTTTGGTTCTTTTTAAGAGCATGAATAAAGTACTCGCACTTTCCTGCCACCAGTCACATTGTCTTAAGTAAATGTTTTAGTTAAAAGTTGTTACAATTTGTGCTAGAAAGTATTTGGTATTTAAGTGGCAATAAAAACGGTTGATGTGCAATAAAAATAATACACTTTTATGAAATAAGTAACACACACACACAAAACAAACTAAAACCAGCATTCTGATATTTAATGCAGCCCCTAGTAACACCAAGAAAATGTTTTAAACGTTTACATTTTTTCCAATTCGTGTCCAAAAATTATTAAATTATCTTGTTGAGTATTCTTGTATGGGAGAAAAGGTCTTGTAAACTGTTTCCTCTGCATGTTGAGTGTATGGTGTAGTGAATTTCTTTACACATTAGGGTCCAAAAAATAAGTGCTCGAAGGAACTAGTAATTTTTGTATTTCTTTTTTTATTTTTTTATTTAAAAATACGAATAATCGTAGTGTTTCTATGTTATTTGTTGGAACGAAAAAAAAAGAATTCAACTCAAAACCCATTTTTCATTCAAACTAAAAAAACCCACAAGGCTTTACAGCGCATTTAGACCAAAGTAGAGCTGTTTCGTTCATGAACGAACGGGTTAAAATGAACGGATCAACTCATTGAACAAAGTGAGTTCAACTTTGCGTTGAATAGTAAGCCGTTCAATTTGAATAGCTTTCGTCCAAATATCTTTCGGTCTTTCTATTTTATATCCGTAATTTTTTGTTGTTTTATACAACAAATTAAATAATAGAAAATTGTTACGAATTTGTATTACATCTAACCCAGTGTGTAGCCGTTAATCTGCTTATTATAATATGTACAGCACATTCACACAAACAAGATAATACTATAAAAAGATAATACACCACCAAACAAACATACGTGATTTAAAGCACGCAAAATTGTGCTTTCTGGGTATTTCGTTTCTTATTGTTGCTTTCATATTGCTCGGCAAGCATGTGTGTAAGTGTGTATATGCGTAATTATTATATACTCTTATGTACATTTGATTCTAGAATTATGAATGGCTAAAAACTTCATGATGATTGTAGAAGGCGATAAAGAAGTATACGAGTGAATAGCAGGCAGGACAGCCATAGGTCAGAATAGTAAGCAAGCCTAGTGTGTAAATACACAGTGGTAATAAGTGTGAATATAGTTGTGCAGTATTTAGTACTGTGTTACTGTGTGAGTCATTATTTCAATTACTATTGAAGAATCCGCAAAAGCATTTTTAAAGGCAAAAAAGTAACAATATGAAACTAATCAAAACTCATTACACCTAAATGGTTGTTATTGAAAATTAATATTTCTTTTTAAAACAATAATTTGTTATCACTTTTTATTTTGCTATCTTGTTCTATTTTACAGAGCTGTGTTGATAAATGACCGGAAAATTTTAGTGTTGACACCGCGCCGTTCGTTCAAAATGACCGATTGAACCAAAGGAACGAAAGTGGCCGGTTACTAGAACAAACAACCCGACACAGCTTTAGAGCAAAGCAAAATCTAGCAGACTTGAATGAAAATCTTCAATAAAATCTTAAGAGTTTACACTTTCATTTTTTGACACCCTATTGCAATTGGTTTCACCGCAGAAACTATATCACAATGAATTCATCTTATAAAAGTATAGTTTTTTTATTGCTGCGTAATATTTTCAAGTACTGTTGTGAACAAAATCATAGTTGTGTAGTACAGTACTTACAAAAATCTACCAGATTTCTTCAAAATTTAGTCGCAATCTAGATTTCATTTTGTATGGGAAATCTCGTCAAAATCAACTATTGATTTGAAATCCCGAATTTACTAGATTTGTCTTAAGTGTAAATGGCCTATAACGTGTCTTGCAAAGAAGTAGAGTTTTTTACGACATTTTCGTGGAGAATACATGCTCAAAACTTTCATGCCAGCACTTGTACGTGTAAACGGAGTGTAAGTAAAATGTGAATGTGTTAAGAAATTGGGAGTATAGTGACTTTTTCGACCAAGTGCAAATGCTGAGTTACACAAACAAACTATCTGTTATTTTTTTAGTGTTGCTTATTATATCATAATCATATTCATTTGATTCTTTAGCTGGTTTTATACTGGGCTGCAGCCATTTGAAATTTCATGCCAACAGAAAACTATTGCCTTTTGCCGAATTTACCAGCAAGCTTTTACTTTGTGCCAGAGCTATTGTTCTCGTGTGTGTAAACTCAATTGAATGATTGCTCGTTATATTAGTAAACATTTTAACTGGAATTTTCCAATACAAAACTTCAGCGAAACGAATTTTATGAAAAATGTTTCTGTCTGTTCATAAACAGACAGAGAACGACGCTTTAGGGTTCATTTTATTGCCTTCAGGAAACTGAAAACATTTCCTCTGCCCTAAGCAAATTTATTCATAACCTTTGAGATACCCCTTAGCTCTAATAATTTACATGAAAAGTCATGAGATTTTTAATATTGAGCATTAAACACATATTAGATAATAAAATGAATATTTTTCCGTGAAACTGATAATACCTACTTTTATGAACATGAGCTGAAGAGCAAAGGACATTACATACAGATGTATATACATATATATGTATGTAAACACATATCTACTATTTCTTAACAGAGTAACACTGTCATCAATGTTTCTCTTTAATTTTTAAGCAGCTTAACTGGCAACCCAGCGAAAATTTTACCTCTCAAATGAGAGTTATTTCGAAATGAGAACACATGATGGCAAGAGTATCGCCTGTTTCATCGTGCGGTTTGATTTATAATGTAAAATAAAACACATAAATTTTTGAAAGTGAACCTTTCAATATTTGAAAGTAATATCATGTAAATGTTGGTGCATACGGAGAGTCCAATTTTGGGTTACTCTTTCGAGCATAGCGACTGGCATCTCGCGAATAACACAAGTAATGTAGGCTACCAAAGCGTGTATCGTAGCTGGTTTTGTTTTATCTTGAGCCAATACTCAGGGGATGAGCCCTATATATGTAGTGCATTGTACCGGAACTAGATAAACAGTTTATTAGGGGGAGAGAAAAAAAGTAGTGATCGTGGGTATTTGCAATAAATGAATGTGGCGGCACGTGGTAGTCGAAATAAATACGAGTAGATCGTAGATGTCATGCAATAAGCTTAGCTATTTGTAAACATAACATAACATAATTTGTAACAACATATCATAAAGCTCTTCTCGATTAAACATGTCAGCTTACGATCCAAATCCTCGATAGTCCCATATGCAGAAAATCATGGGGATGTCACGTCCATGCTTACACGTCCACGGTCAAAACGAATATTTGCGGTTCCAAGATCATGCTTAGTATTTGGTGGGACCAGCTCGGCGTTGTGTATTATGAGTTGTTAAAATGAACTGAAACAATCACAGGCGATCTTTATCGAACGTATTTAATGTGTTTGAGCCGAGAATTGCTTTTATGGCATGCCAATGCTTAACCCCATGTTGCGAAAATGGTCAAAACTTATTGGAAACTTTGAAATGGGAAGCCCTACCCCATCCGTCGTATTCTCGAGACGTTATGCGTACCGTACGTTCCTCGAATCGCATGAAAAACATTTCTCACAGAGCACTGTTTTTCGTAATACAGCTGACGAATTTGGAGACGCTGTTCTGTTATGAATCTTTCCGTGATAACTTGCCAAATACTACTGATCAAACATGATACAACAGTTTGTCATATCAAACTCATTGTCATCGTGAAAAAAAAACCTATTGAATATCAAACATACCTACAGTTAATTCCATTTGAATATTTTTATTATTTTGTCTGAGATTTCCTAGAGGAAATATAATACACTTGTAATCTAATGTTTAAGCTTTTTGCACTCTGTTGTATATCACTAAATAGATTTAAGTGGTACTAAAAACCTCATAACCAGAATTCTATATAAGTAATAGGCAAACACATTTTATAATCCCTTTTTTAGCCGTACTACTAGACCGCTTTAGAAAAATTATATATCGTTTTAAAGTTCTTTCTGCACAAAAGTGAACGAGCTTAATTTCATTTCGATCGGTTTAGTATTTTAGGAGTAATACGGCTATTAATTTGTTATTAACACTAACAAAAAAAAAAAAACTATGTGTATGTGTTTGACGTAAATTCAAGTAAAACAAAAACAGTGTGACCAGATATGAGTAAAGAACTTATTTGTGGATTTTCACAGTTTTAATGGTTCCAACATTGGCTTTTATATGGGAGTGCATTATTTAAGAGCGTTAAAAAAGAATGCGGTCGATTATTCCCACTAGTTACAATAAATACAACATCAAAAAACATCACATATAATTATATATATTTTTTTTAATTTAAATCAGTACTCAGACGATGGACCCCCGTCTCTCTTGGTTGAAAATGCAACAAAGTTTATGTGTTTTTTCAGAATTGCTTGCAAACAAAATTTTGACAATCTTATGGAACGAAAACAAAAGACAGCTGTGGTTATTACCACTGCCTGGTTAAGCTGCCTAGTGTAATCCATTTTCTAGTGTTGGTAAACGATTTGAAGTTTAACAAATGTTCACCTAAATTCGAGAAAATTTGGTTATCAAAAGAACGCTACTTTCAACTATCCTGATGATAATTAAATACCGAAAAAAAAATAGTATAATTGTACTCACCCTTATGACAGACTTTGTAGATATTACTGCCCGATTCCCCCCAAAAAGTTTTAGCTTTATGAAAAGAAAGCGGTTGTCATATATGATAGTTTTACACGCCATGCTGCCACTTGTTAGTCTCATTTTTGATAGAAACTGTTTGCTGGGCTTTAACGAGTGGCTTGGTCAAAGAGGAGTTAGTGAGCATTTATTTATAAGTGTTGTGTATGTATGTATGTAAGTATTCGTGCCCATTTTTTAATAAATATTTTGTTTTTTTTTTTTCTTTTCCTTTTTTATTGTAGAACAAAAGAGAATTGTTGTTGCCATGGATGCTGTTGATGATGGGAGACGTTTTTGTTGAACTTTTTTATGCCATTTATTTCATATTCAGCAAAAGAGCCAATTTTGATCCCATTGTTGGATTTATATTTACTGTTGATTTATTTACTGTTTGCTTAAATGTAAGTAAAAGTAAATATAAATTTTTTAAGAATGAAAAACAAGCAAAAATTACATGACAGATAAAATTCGTTTATTTTTAATAATTGATTTACTTAAGTAAATAAATACAAATATATGTTTTCAAATACTCCTTCCTTTCTTTTATTTTAATCACTTTTCTTTTCTTCTTTACAGACTTATTGTTTAATGTGCGTTGTATCACAGTATCAGGAATATAAACTACTATCAAGTCGTGCAAACGACCAAAAAAATGTTAGTATTTCTGACGAAATGAGTAGATATACATATATGTATGTACATATCTTAAAAAATTTGAAATAAAATTATTTGATCTTGTTTAGGTAAATATTTCTTATTTTTGCAGCTAAAGATCGTTTTATGTTATATAAAAAATTTAACAGTATTTATTTTCAATATTTCGATAACAATTTGCTATCATCGTCAGAAAAATTAATATGTTATTAAATTTTTTTTTTCAATATGAAAAATTATTGTCAAATTGAAAAAAAAAAATTTTTAATAACATATTAATTTTCCTGACAATGATAACAAATTTTTATCGAAATATTGAAAATAAATACTGTTAAATTTTTTATATAACATAAAACGATCTTTAGCTGCAAAAATAAGAAATATTTATCTTAAAAAATTTATTTACGGGATTCAAAGGTGGTCATAAAGTCATAATGCATTAAACAGATTTAAAACAGCAGGCCACCGACTACAACCTATGAGAAATAGAATATATGTGTTTATACGAAATTAATTGTATTACCTATAGTTTAGACTGGAAAGTAATTTCATGAAAGATGCAATACACTCACACTTTTTTACTAACACACTCTCGTTTTGCTTACTTTCCACTCAGCTTTCATTAAAAATTTCATGAAACAAAGTAAATACCAAATTGCTTAACATTGTTGCCACATACAAAGAATTGTACAAAGCTGCAGTATTGTAGCGAAATAATAATTATAAAATTAACTTCTTTTGCAAGTCTATGAAAATAATTATAATCATTTTTCATTGTATTGTATATTTAACACATAAAGAAAACAATTAAAGTCTTTTTATAAAAATAACATCATAGAAAAGTTTATAATGATAAGTTTTTTTAACTATTGCCCCATAAATTTGTATATGTAATAAGTTCGGCAACTCTGATTAGTAAGCAAACAAAATAAGAGTGGAGAGAAGTAGAGGCAAATTTTGCAACTCTTTGCCTCGGCGACATTTGTAAAATGAACTTTCACTTTCCTGTGTAGACGAACAAGAAATTTTCATGAAAGTCGTCTATTTCATTGAAATTTTTATTTGTAATACATAAATTTCGTGAAAGTACTTTCTTGTGTAATGGCAGCGTTAAAGGCAAAATTAGTCAGTTGACAAATCTCGAAAGAGTGCTTGCCTTCACTGTCTAATACTCCATTTACACCAACTAAAAATCTAGTAGATTTTAACCACCGTTTTTTGACATCTAGCAAGATTTAATTTTCACAAAAATAATTTATGCATGGGGGTGTGACAAAACAATTTTATCGGAGACTGAATACACCACATTAAAGTGTATATTTTTGTTGATCAGAGACATTGGATGGTGTGAATAAAATGGTAGATAAAGCTTATGCTTAATTAGAAGCACACTACACTATTATAAATGTTAATAATAATAAAAACAAAATTGTGAAAGAAACTTCATACCCCATATAGATGTGTATTACCATTTCGCTTTTTACGTTCTTTGGCTGTACAATCTGTGAGTTCGGTATTTGCAAATAGTTTTTATTCCCAAATAAATTTTACGTATAAACGAGATATGAGACATTCTACAGAAGTAGGTTTATTCTTAAGGCCTAACTAGAATGTGCATAGATTGGCTTGAGCTTTTGCCAAAATTGAACGAAAAGTCTGTCAAATGCATATGTGAATGAAAAACGACTTTTAGTTGGCCATAATGTACTTATATGAACTTAATGATTTTAAACCCATTGTTGCACAACTGCGTAGTACTTGTGTAATTTCTAAGTAGATTATATAAAAAAGTACTAAAAATGACAACAAAGTATTTGTATGCAATAATTTCCAAACAAAAAGTAAAAGCAATTTTGTGGTAATTTGTGTAATTAAAAATTGAAAAAAGCTAAAATACATTTCTATTAAATTAAATACAATATTATTTGTTTAAATTTTTCTTTATTTTAATAATTTTTGTAAACACACACACACACAAACTCCTGAAAACAAATGATTCCGCACAGAAAGTGCGTTCAGTTTCGTACTTTGTTTAAGCAACTGACATTAGACGAAACTCAACGAAAAGTTTCATTAAGCACATTATAGTTGTACACATTTGATTATACGTATTCGCACAGTTGCTTAAGCTGGCTTAAATTAGTTTATGCACATTATAGTTAGGCCTTTAGATTATATATTAATGCCGGCGCCATGTAATCATTGCCATCGGCTCGACTAAAGAATTTCAACCGTTCAGTTGAGATGTTTGCGATTTACTTTTAACAATAATCAAAGCACAGCTTGAAAAGTGTTATTATTTTGAAGTTTTTCATACTCGCAAAACAAGAGAGAGCCACTCTCTTTTCCCTTGCCACCAACAAAAACTCAAAACTTTGCAAAGTAAACTTTGCGTGTGTGAAAATGGTGGCAAGTAGAGTTTTACAGCTAGTTTACCAATCTAGACAGCGTGCTTGCGTTCGCAATCTAAGCCAAAGAAAATTGATTTGTGTTCGTATAACTTTTTTCTATACGAATGATCTGTCAAAACTCAATCAAAATACATAAGAATATGCGAACGATTAATAGTGAGATAGACAAACCCAAATTGATTTCAATGCGAGTGACGAGCTTTCTTTCGCATTTATTTTCTTACGAAATTGGTAAACTGGCTGTCAAAAGGCATTATGACGTGTTATGAGACCATTTGAATTCCCCAATTATTTAACTAAATAGAATATTAAAATCAATTTCAAAATATGAAAAATTAATACAAAATTTTGTAAATTATTTTATTTAAAAATGTAGTTCACTGGACCATTCGAAGTCGAGGGCAACGATTACTGCAAAACTGCTGGAGGCACCGATTTACCAGAGTCCATAAAACATAGTGAAACTGCATCACATTTATTTCATAAATGTCAAAATTCTCATTTAGTATCAACTATTTTGGAGGAAAATGTATCGGAAACTCATCTGTAATTTCAACAGAAGAACAAATTTTTCATAAAGTAAAAAAAGTTTCAACTGTATCCCATATTAATGTGAATTTGTGTACACATTTCATAAGTTTATTCTCAAAAATAAAATAGAAGTTATTTTTTGTCCTTAGTAATACTGGGTGTGTTTTAAAGATGGACCTTTTGTGCCAATCTCGGAATTTTGTTAATTTCAGTTGTGATTTTTTTTTCTAATTTATAATATAAAACATTAATTGCCCTTGGCGGTTTTTCAAGGAGAAAGTGCAATTCGATTGAAAATTTCTGATTTTGATTGGTACGAAATTATGTTAAAATTTTTTCAATCTTTAATAGAAATTTTAAAAATTTGCACGTATGACTTGAAAGCTTAAGTTACAGTTACGGCGATAGAGAGACTTCCGTCTAGTTATATTTTTATTTACGAGTAATTGACAGCTCAGTGGATTCCAACCATCTCCCTGGCTATGATGACAGAAAACAACTCTACATCATATATCTCAATATATAAATATCTACAGGGTGGCGGATTATAGATTAGCTGAATGGGGATCAACATAGCCCCCGGGTGGTTCTGCTTACAGTTCAGTCCGGGCTGATCATGGTTTAAGTGGCTACCTTGGCTGAAACGTTCTGGCTGTGGTTGAAACCTAAAACGCAGGAAGGAGGTATTAGTATCCTTGATAATTGTTTGGTGTGTGGATTTTTTCGGGGACTAACAACCTCCCGAGAGTCTGTTGCCTTTACAACAGATACCTGTACTGTAAGGAGCCAGTGGTGATGGTTGACGGGTGGTGAGTTGGTTTAAGGGCTGATGCTACTAGTGGGCTTCGGCCTACCAACTTACTAAGCCTTGTCTTACATTGATTGCTGGGAAATTGCATACAGGAGGGATTAGAAGGCCCGAACTTCTCAACAAGAAGTTGCTTATATGGTTACAAACATATGGCAAAAATTGCTACCTATGTGAGCCTAGCAAGCCACACGGATGCGCTGGGGAATCGTGAATTATTCCCTCCGTGGAATTGGTCCATCATCAGGCCGCAAATGCAGGTGCATATGTAAATCTTTTTCACAACTGCCTTTTTCTTTGGAATTTTCTCAAGTTAAAGTTTTCCAGATCCATATCAGAATTTGCAAAAATTCAAGATAAAGGGTGTGTTATCGGGAAATATGCTGGCATCCTCTATAGATTATGAACATAGAGTTATAATTTAAAATATTTCAAACTTTATTTCAATTGGTGTTTTTTACACGAATGTTGCTCGTATGTCAAAATTCTGCTTGGTGTGGGCACTAAAAACAGTTTATAGTTTAATTTCTATGAAATTGCCGTTTTACCTTTTCTATGGATTTTTACAAAACAAAGCCGACTGGAAATGTTGGAATATAATACAAAAATCGGACAACAAAATGCAATTTTGGCGCTAATAATAAATATGTACTGTGAGTATCAAAGTAAAGTGTACAAAACCTTTTTCTATAACATATTACTTTTTGTAGTCTTTTTTAGATGTGACTAAATTTAAGATATGACTAAATTTATCATTTTAGGGTTTTTGGTATTAGTATACTATTCTCTAATTAGCTATAAAAAGATAATGAGCAATTACTTACCATCCCAGTGAACTTTTTGTCACATACATCTTCGATCTAAGATCATTGACAATGTAAGCGTGACCCATCCGAAGTCTGTATACAATTCCTACTTACATTTACACAGCGATGGCCTAGGCCGTGAGATGCATCCAACACTGTATACATTGTAAGCGAAGATTGGATGAGTTCAAAACTATATTATTAGCATTTCTTTTCTACTTTGTTTCTTCTGTACATTTAATTTAACATAATGAGTAGAAAGAGAATAATCTGAATCGAATGCTAGTTTTTTGTTGTCCTTAACATGTTTATTTTGATTTTTTCTGTTGACACAATCGCTTACAATCGGATGCTTTGCAAATTGTAATAAGTTGTGGACTGCTGGGATTATATACTCGTAAGTTAAAGAGAGAGAAAAACAACAAATTTGAGTGCATATTTTATGGGTCAAAATAAAATGCAAGGTGCAGTAATGTATACACGGTGGCAGCACTACGGCATGTGACAATTTTTTGCTACTGGCAATATAGGAAGCTATTTACGTCAAATGTATTGTTTACATTTTTGAAAGTGAATTTAGTGTTGTATTCTGAATTAAACATATATAAATTATTTTGTGAACATAAAAATAATTCAAATAAATATATTTTATAATTATGAGAAGGTACATTCATAGTTTATAATTGTGAAAATAGTTACAAATATTTTTGATAAACATAGCTTACTACATGCCTGTTTTTGTTGTATTGTTGTAATTTTGCTCTAGTGCTGCCACCGTGTATACGTTAATGCACCTTGATAAAATGTATGCATGTGCATCATTTCAGCGGTGTGTTATTGAAAAAGGATATCACTGTATTTAGTTATTTGCTTTATTTTAGCACTGTACTGAAAGGTTTTTATTGTTTTATTTTAATTAATTGTGATCGGCAGAGTAAGAACTACTCGTGGAAGTAAATTTTTATTTGTTTTGGAATGGTCAAACAAACTTCTAGTGATATTAGAGAATTAGTAATATCATTTTGGAATGAGAAAGAGAAGCAACAACACTGAAAACAATTTTTTGCCAAATATGAAAGTCGTCCAGGGCCGCGCCGATGAAAACTTTTAAAAGATGCAAAAAATAATATTTTTAAAAGTGCCTTTAAAATATCAGAGGAAGTTTCGGCAACATCAGGAGCTATCTTAAGTGACAGTACACTACGACGAGCATTACATGAAAACGGGTTAAATGGTCGATTCCCGCGAAAGAAACCACCAGCTAGCTAAATAAAAAAGACACCTAGAATACGCCAAAAGGTATCAAGATAAAGATGTTTGCTTTCTGGAATAATATGCTTTTTAGTTTAGAAGGTAAATTTGTGAGGTTTGCCAAGAAAAAACCAGTTAAAGTATGGCGAACAAAAAATAATTTAATAACCGCGGTTAAGCATGGACAGGGTTGGATGACGGTGTGGGGGTGTATGGTGGAAAGCGGAGTTGGAAAATTAGTTTTTATTGAAAGTATAACAAATAACATGGACCATCTGAACATTTTGCAAAACAAAGTGCCAACCAGTGTGGAGAAATTGGGGTCGGAATGATTTTGAATGTTTCAACAGGACAACGACCCTAAATATACACCCAGTATCGCACTCCCAAAACATTGGTTCATCCCCCCCAATTACAGTACTTAAATCCAATTAAACATTTGTGGGAACATTTGGACCTCCAAATCCGAAAAAGGACAATTAGCGATAAGGATATGCTGAAATCCGTTATAACGGAGGAATGCCAGAAAATTTCATCTCATGTAACTAAAAAGTTAGTAGAATCGATGCTCCAAATCCGAAAAAGGACAATTAGCGATAAGTATATGCTGAAATCCGTTATAATGGAGGGATGCCAGAAAATTTTATCTGATATAACTAAAAAGTTAATAGAATCGATGCTCAGAAGACTAAATGCCGTAATTAAGGCAAAATGAAAATCAACTAAATACTCAATCGATTTCATTTTAATTTTAAAATAGTTTGTACACTTCTTTTTAACGCGTAAATAATGAATTATTTTTTAGTTTTGGTAGTAAAACTTTTGTTGTTGGAAATAGGGTTTACTGGTTTCAAGGTAGAGAACTGTATACTGATTTAAAAATACCTAAATGTAAAATTTTATCATAAATAAAAAGACTGAAATAAAAACAATATTTTAAGAAATATTTGTGAACACTTTATTTTGACGCTCACAGTATATACAAAATGAAGCGATATTTACAAAGTTGTATTTATATTAAAACCGTAAAGCTTACAACTGCTATACACAGCTAGGGGCGATAACAGGGTGTATATGTTATATACTATAGAAAAACTTGGCTTTATCTCACAAGGCGTAAGCTCCACAAGGCGTAAACTCCATCAGAGAAGAAACATTTTGGAAAAGAATATGAATATAACAAAAACGATTAAAAGTCTTTAAATTGTAACTTTGATCTTCTTCTCCAGTATATTCGTAAAGGTTTAAAACAAAAACAAAGTATATTATTTTATTAAAGACTCGAGTATAAACTGAATCGATGATCTTAGCTTCTTAAAGACACTGGTTCTAATGGCAGACGCAAATCATGATCACGCACGTGGTTCAAATGCGTAAATAAATTAACGAACGATTTTCGGCGGATAATAATACTATATATGTACATATATTTAGGTATTTAATATATGTTGTTATAGCATTTGACTTGAGACATGTGAACACATGTGCGTCTCTCAATGTCCCAGCCATAATAAAACGGACACTGCTGCAATGTTTGATAACCCTTGATGCAGTAAAAGAAGTAATTGCACTTTTGAGGATGTGGAAAGAAATCGGTGATATGTGGCAAGCATTGATTTGTCGGCGAAGGAGGCTGGTTTTTAATCTGAAATTAAATTATACACAAATATATTAATATATTTATACATTTACAGTATTGGTCATAACTAAAGCACCCCGATATAGGCTTTAAAAAAATCATTTAAATTAATTTTATTTAAATTTAAAAAAAAGTGTCATAAAAATTCTCAAAGATATCAAAAGGGGTTGAATTGATACTTTAGTATCAAAAGGGCAACACTGTGGCGCAACTACTTTTTTCCCATACAAAAAAAGTGCTACCAAATTTTACACATATTTTTGCTCAATTAAAATGCGAGATCTTCAGCACACAGCGTTTTTGAGTAATTTGAAAGTTTTGCGTTTCTCAGCGCATGACTGAAAGTCATGGCGACCGTTGTTTTCCCCTTTGCTTTTTCATATGTATATGTTGCAGCGCTTGTTCAGCCGCGTTTAAGCTCAGTATGCGAATATTATACCATGTAATGGGACGGAGCAGACTCAACGTAATGTTTGTCGAGCATTTCTTTTGACTCTTTCTTTGACTAATCACTGCGCGAATTTGCACTTTTTTCTATTTTTCATGAAACACAAATGTTGCTTACTTTAAACGACTACAACAAATAAACTAATCGATGAATTTGGGTGAAATTTTAACAGCTAGCGTTTAAAAGATCGCAATTAAAAAAAAATTTTTTTTTTGTTTGTGCTGCCATCTAGCGATAGCTAGCTTAAACATCACTTTTACGACTATATTTTGAGTTATGGCGTTGTTGCAATAAAGACACAATAAGCTATATAATAACCATGACGTTACATTACCTTGCAGTTTGAATTTTCTGGAAAATCGCATTTGCCTGAGAGCGTATTGAAATGTAAATGATCTGTGCAGTGCATTTCTATGGGATGGCCGTGATAACAAACATAATAATCGGAACATGAAGTATTGCTAGTAGTGTAAATTATTTGTTTGGGATCATCTATTAAGGGACATGTATCCTTTACAATTGGTGTTATGTTTAAAATTGTATCTGGTAAAGATACAGTTGTAAGATCTGGTGTACTAATTGCAACGGTTGTGGTCGTAGCTGTTGTAGCTACTTCGGTAGGTTCGTTGCCATCTTCACTGCCTTCGACCTCTTCACTTTCATCCTCTTTATTATCCAGCGGGCACACAACATTTTCTTTTGCGTCACAGGTTGCACTTTCGATATCAAAATATTCTCCTTCATCACATTCATACAACACTGAATCGTCACCATCGCAGAGTATATAAGTGGAACAACTATCCGAGCTGGCCACATATGTGTCGGACTCCACGCCTTCACACTCTTCAAAGGTTTCACCTTTTACAAGGGAAATGATGCAAAATAACCAAATCACGCTTATTAACACTTTTGCTGATACAGACATATTTTTTATTTTTTTTTGTAACTCAATTATTTTTCTTCCGTCAGTTTCTTTATTTTACCACGAATTTTAACAAAATGATTCATATTTTTCCTGGTTAAGAGATTTTATAGATATTTTGCTTTTTATGATAAAAAATTTTATTTTCTTCGTAATAAAAAATAGTGTTATTTCTTATCTTTCATGGAAAGGCAACGGAAGTGGGAAAAATTGCCAAATACGTTTGCTGTTGTTGCTGCTACAGCTGTTAAGGGTTCTTAGGAAGGCCTCAAAAGCTGTAAAACATTTGAAAACACTTCATTACCTACCAGAGTTAAAGGAGAATGTATATTTGTTTTTGCCACTATTTTCGATAGGTTTCTACATAAGTAGCCAGAAAGAATGGCGTTTCATGTAGGGTGTGCTGTTTTAGAAGTTCACAACATAAAGCTGGCAACTCTGCTTTATTTGACTCATTTAATAGCTGAAGTTAGGTTCAATTAGGTATAGCAAGCTGCCAATAATTGAAAAGCCACCCCACTTGGGTCCAGTTCGGTCCCAAATGAGCTGCCTGACTGTGATATGTACCTCAGCACATTTACATATCATTCCAGTTCAAAACCAACTTGAGGCTCAGATGAAAGAGTCCAGTCCACCAACATTGCATTCCGATATATCCCCCAAATTTTATACAAAGCCCTTATATAAGAAAGAGATGGATACCGTCACAAGAAGTGCTCAATACTCCCTCCTCGTTCCTACAACCTCTACAGAAATCACTGAATGGAAGATTTAATCTTATCGTATGCGTCCTTATGTGGCAACCTCCATCAGACGAAGCCGCTAAGCTTAATAATGAACCGGATGAAAGAATCCAATCCACCAACATTGCATTCCAATATATCAGCCAAATCGCGCAGCCTCGGTCTACCTAGATACAAAGCTCTTATATAAAAAAGAGCTGGATACCGACACAGGAAGTGCTCAATACTCTCTACTTCCTACTCGTCCCTACAACTTCTGCAGAAATCATTAAATGGAAGTTTTAATCTTCTCGTATCGTCCTTATGTGTCAACCTCCGTCAGTGGAGTCCTCTAAGGTTAATAATAGACTGGATGAAAGTGTCCAATTGCATTCCGATATTTCTACCAATTCGTGCTGCATCTATCTAGGCATACCGATGGAAGATTTAACCTTCTCGTATGCGTTCTCATGTTTCAAACCTCCGTCGGAGGAGGCCCGTAAGGTTAATAACAGTTCTCCTATTATCATACATGGGCCACGTCAGCCTTGATATTTGACAGCTAACTGTTCTGCGCAGGACCTAAAAGTTGACGCTGTAATTGTTTATTACAACTCTTAAGCGGGATCCCAACGATCGCATTTATATTTTCTTGTTGTAACCGAACCCGGCTTTTGCCAGTTCGTCTGCTGCAACATTTCCAGGCACTTTACTGTGCCCTCATTGCCAGCAGAGCTCCAGGTTCGAATAACATCTCATCTATCTCATTTGGAGATATTCGGTATTCAAGAACCCACCTGGACGTCGTAAGGACCCCCACTAGCGCATTCAACACAGTTAAGCACGTCCTCATAACAATCTATGCCGACCACCTCGGAGGGAGTGCCCGATAAAATTACAAATCTCTTGTCGGGCAGTAGAGCCGGTGAGCAGTAATCACTATTCTCCGGAAGAGGTCCAGGTTCCAAAGTCTCGCTATCTCGTTTAGAGACATCCGGCATTCACGAACCAACCTGGGCCTCGTAAAGATCTCCACTAGAGCATTCAACACAGTCAAGTACGTTCTCACAACAATCTATGCCGACCACCTCGAAGGCAGTGCCTGACAAAATTACAAATCTCTTGTCGGGCAGTAGAGCCGGTGAGCAGTAATCACTACTCGTATTATCCGGAAGGTGCACGATTCTTTTCCTAATTGAAGTATTACTATATGTAGCCTCCTTCCATATTCCGCTTGATCATAGCCTGATTGCCGAATTCGTGGCTATTTTGTTCACCATGAAATCAAAATTGTGAAAAATGCTTTCGATGGCGTAGTGCCGGAAGCAGCAATCGCTATCAAAGCAGATGTGCGCATTATTGTTTCTAAGACCTTGCAGTAGATGATTTTTGTTTAGTCTGGTTTTACATTTTATTACGGAGCGCAATACTTGAAAACTGTTGAAAATTTTTATTTTTAAAATAAATATTCTGTTTGTCAGCTGATATTGAAGTTGTCTTCAAAATCCTCTTTTCCGATATGATCCATTTTGGAGTGCGTATAAGATACACGCTTATGTCGAAACACGATCACTTCCACAGAAAATTTCTATTTACTGCCCTTTAAAGTGGAAAACAGGAGCACCAAATTGGATCCAAGTAGGCTGGCTTTTCAGTGGCTGACAGGCCGTTAAACCCAAGGGCTAGCAGAGTCATTGGCCCATATGTCTGACAAAGAGATGATGCTCAAAATGTTGCTGCCAATGGTGCACGGTATATGATTAGAAATCAGCTGACATTAAAATTGTTACGTGGAACGGTTTTGGACAATTTTGAGCCAGTTTGGACCGTTTCGTTATTCACGTGGAAAACACCTACCATTGGATATCCACATGCGAAGAGTTATTGACGAAATACGTCCACAAATGCCGCGAAAAGTTTGTGAACATTGCGGTTGGGGCGGCTACTTGACCAAAATTATATTTAAACATTAATGTCATAAAATTGTCTGTCCAGTAAAGACGTTTTCATTCACATTATATAGCTTTCTTTCGTTACTGTCCGTCTACATTAGACATGAAAAGCTGTTAAGACATACTGTTAAAACAAACCTTTGACGGCCCGATTGTTACATGGTGGAGTATACGTATGTCTTGATTTCTCATTATTTTAACTCCGTCAACAAAAGCACATCATCATTATTTATGCCTTTTTCTATAGTTTGTTGAAAAAAAATGTATTTTTATTGAAAAATTTGCAATCTAAAATAAAAATTTTAACTTTTTTTTATAATTTCTTTCAATTTCAAACTATTTTTACTTTTCTCATATTGAAATGTTATTTTCTGTTAAGACAGAGCTTTTAAAACAGACGTCTTAACAGCCGTGTCAAGACGGTAAGAAAACAGCAACATTTGCAGTCTACACCTGACAGTAACAGTATTTTGATGTATTTCTCATGTCAGGTGTGGACAGCACTTTATGATTTAAACCTGTAATGCAGTGGTGCCCACAAGTTCTATATGGAATAGTAAACACCAATTTATTTAAGGTAAAACTATTTTTATTTAATATTTTTTGTTCAAAAAAGGAAAACATTTATATAAACAAAGTTCACACAAATAATCACTGTCGTCAATGTTTACCAGCAAAACATGCGAAAGTGTGTTGCTTTGCTTTTGTGTGTGTGCAGTGAAGAAGGACAAAAAAATATATAAGACGAAGTTGTTTGTGTATTTTTCATTGCTAGTGCTGAGCGCAGTATTTGTGTATTAAAGAGCACTGTCCTATAGCTAAGCGCTTTTACAAAAACAATTGAGTATCAAGCGCATAGGGCTGGGCACATTTGCTGTAATGTAAATAGAAAATTACGCATAATTCGCTAAGAATTTTTATAAAATAGGCTGCCAAAAGTGTGACTTCATCCAAAATATGCCTTCTACTGAAATTTTGAAAATTTTAGCTAAATGTTTAATTTGGATATTTGGCATTTTCAAAAGTATTCTTACAGAACACCAATAAATTATGTAGTTCAAGGAACATTTTATTGTTTTTCCACAAACATTTACGAGTATTCTTGTTATCTGGAATTTCGTATCGCTTAAGTAATTAACTAATGACATTTAGTTGTATGAAAATGTGTAAGACATCATGTTTCGGTTTGTGTGAACATGATTCATGTGATTGTTTGCATGTTGAAGCAAAAGACATGAGATGTGTTTTCAATATGTTTTCTTTGGAACGGGGACAAATACAAACATATGTATGTATGTATATATGTATGTATGTAAGTGCGTGTGTAACTACATATGTATACATTTGTATTTTACTTACGTGAGTGTGTTCGTGTGTGTGTGTGTGCGCATTTTAACATTCAAAGCAGAAAATTTAATTGGTGCTTCTTAAACTACATACGTATGTACATACGTATATTACACTGACGACATGCGTTACAATCAAAAATAACAGTTTGAAGTCTTTGTTAAAAAGGCTCAGCATTTTTGATGAGCTATTATCAGCACTAAATACGAAGGCGGATTGATATTAAAGCTACCTAAGTAGGAAAAACTTTTTTTTTTTTTTTTGCGAAACCCATTTATTTCTCAACATAGTCTCCTTTTAGCTCAGTACACTTAGAAAAGGCTGCGATCGTGCGATCTACCAAATAAACATGTGTGCTGAAAAAGTATCGGGTGGTTAAATTTCAAGGGCCGATGTTGAATGAGAACCACACCTAAACGCCTAGTTTTTTTTCCGAATTTCATTTGACATTTCTCTATTTCAGACTTATTCAATTTGAACCATGGAGAGATACACAGTCCAACAACGTGTTAAAGTTATCCAGACTTATTATGAAAATGATGATCAATTTTCGAAGAAAATCATCTTCAGTGATGAGGCACATTTTCACCTCAGTGGATTCGTCAATAAACAGAATTGCCGCATTTGGGCAAATGAGAATCTAAGAGTGACTGTCGAAAAACCAATGCACCCACAAAGAGTGGCTGTTTGGTGCGGTTTATGTGCTGGCGGCATCATCGGGCCGTATTTTTTCCAAAATGAGGCCGGTCAGGCAGTTGCTGTGAATGGTGTTCGCTATCGTGAGATGATAACGAACTTTTTATGGCCCGAATTGGAAGATATGGATGTAGACGATATGTGGTTTTAGCAGGATGGTGCCACTTGCCACACAGCTAACGAAACAATTGCTCTTTTGCGCAACAAATTCAATGGCCGTGTTATCTCACGTAATGGCGATGTCAATTGGCCGCCAAGATCATGTGATTTGACACCGTTGGACTTTTTTCTTTGGGGTTATTTGAAAGAAAAGGTGTACGTCGATAAGCCAGCAACAATTCAACAGCTAAAGAATGAGATAATTCGGCACACTAACGGCATAGAACCTCCTTTATGCCTCAAGGTCATCGAAAATTTGGACCATAGGATGGAAGTGTGCCGCCGTCGTCGCGGCGCCCATTTGGCCAATATTTTGTTCCATGCATAATTGAATGATACCAATATATCATAATAAAATAAAATTACAATAATTTCCTAAATAGTTTGTGTTTTATTCAAAAACAACATCGGCCCTTGAAATTTAACCACCCTTTACTAAAAATGCAACCGTTTAATAGAGTTTTCGACAAATCGTGCGACTTGAAAACTTTTATGAACATTTTCATAGCATGATGATGATGATATTGTGGAAAATATGAGAATATTATTGGCGCCTCGAGAAATAAATTATATTTATATAAAATTATTATTGCAATAATAGTTTTTAACTATTTTACTATATTTATAAATTTTTGCAATCGTACATGTATAATAGCGTGGACTGCAAAGCTATTTTGAAACAATTTTGTAAAGTCGCCAGACATTAAAAAATTTCACACATTTTCCTGTGAATGAATCTTATGATTGCGTAATGTATCAGGACCTTAAGACGATATTCCAACTTTTTTATACCATTTGAATAACACGATTTTGGGAACCCCTGAAAATACGCTTTAGTTTCCGTTCGTTTGAGACCGGACTATAAGGTGGATGGTCAACCAGTTCGAAGTGTATTTCACGCAATTTTAGCATCGTATCTAATGCTGTGCGTTGCCTTGAAGAAGAAGCACTTTTTTCTTCTTTAAATGTGTTTATTTTTCCTTGATTATAACAATCAATTGATCCAATAATGCAGGATAATACTTTCCTGTGAATGTGAATCCTTTTTCAAGATAGTCAATGCGAAGTATTCCGTGTGCATTCCAAAATACAGTGGCCATAAGCTTGCCAATCAATTTCACTGTCTTCGTCTTCTTCGAAGCACTTCCACCAGCTTTCAGCCATTGTTTCGATTGATTTTTGGTTTCAGGTGTGTAGTGGTGAAGCCATGTTTCATCAACAGATATTAATCGATGCCAAAAATCAACAGGATTACGCTTTATCATGTCTAAACACCGCTGTGTAGTAGTCTGTCGAACTCGTACTTGCTGATAGCTCTATCATATGCAAATGTTCATGCGAAATGTTGAACACATGTTCACATGATATGTTTACCATTTCAACAATCTCACGTAACTTGACTCGCCGATCACCCATAACGATATCGATTATTTTCTTGATATTTTCTACAGTAACCACCTCATTCTCTTTTCTATCATATTTGTTTAGATATATGAAGAGATAGACCTGGGGAATAAATCCTAGGATTTCTTTTCTATCATATTTGTTCAGATATATGAAGAGATAGACCTGGGGAATAAATCCTAGGAATTTTTGCTGGCTACTCAACACAGTTTTTAAGCCCATTCTAATGTATGGGGCGCTCGTTATTGGAAAAAACCACCTGCTGCAAAATCACAGAAAATATAATGCGTACTGCTGCCTTGATGTTGACTGGTGCTTCCGGCACTACGCCATCGAAAGCACTTTTTACTATGCTGAACTGGCTACCGGCTGAGTCAATGACGAAAGAAATAGCCATGGATTCGGCTACCAGGCTGTGGTCAAGCGGGACGTGGAGGGAGGCGACATAAGGTCATGCCTCAATAATAGGAAGAATAGTGAACCTTATATTGATTACTGCTCGCCAGCTCTACTGCCCGACAGAAGATTTGATGTAATTTTATCAGGCACTGTCTTGGAGAGGACTGGCACAAATTGTCAAGGGGACGTGCTTGAAATTTTTACAGATGGATCCAAGTTCGTGCAGGTAAGTCTGCACTGTATGCGAACTGGTAAAAGCCTGTGTTCAGCTTAGGAGCTGTAAAAAACAAGTACAACTTTTTGAGTCCACCCAAAAGAGATGGTCTAGTGAGGTCACCTGTCGAATATCCAGTCTGACATGGCCCAGATATGACAACAGGAGGACTATTATCCTTAGGGGTCTGTTCCAACGGAGGTTGCAATCTGCTGTGGCGGTCCTGACGTTCATTGCCACAGAAGTTGCAGAGACGAGGAGGAAGTAGAGAGTGTTGAGCACTTCCTTTGTCAATATCCAGCTCTTCCTTACGTAAGGGCTTTGTATCTGGGCAGACCGACGCTGCACGATTTGGCGGTGGTATCGTAATGTGATGTAAATGGATTGGACTCCTTTATCCTATCCTCGGGTTGTTTCTTAACCAGTGATATCTAGATCTGCTGAGATACATATCAGACCTTGGCAACACAACGGGACCAAATTGGAAGAGTGAAATCCTGAAAGTGAAGGAAAGATTCATACAAATGAAAGATTTTACACAACACTTGACATCTTATCTTTTTTATGTGCTGAACACTGCACGTTTTGTTTGAGCATAAACATGTGTAAAATTTGGCAGCACTAATTTTTTTTTTTTTTTTTTTGTATCGGTTTAAAACTAACTGTACTCTCTGAAGTATCCATTTTTAAAGTAAACAAATGAAACACAGTAATCAAATAAAAGCAGTGTTTTTATGAATTAAAAATATTTTGTTAAAGTTGTTGCTGTATGTAGCTGTATGTAGTATTTTTGAAGAGAATAAATAAAAACACATTAAATCTTGTTTTTCGCTGTGCTCACTCTATTCTGTGCTTGTGAGCTGAAATTTCAAAACTTTTTGTGATGAAATTTTCCAGCACGTCCATTTTATACCTGAAAAAGGTAATTACATCTTTTTTTGCGAAAAGTATGTTTCAGCATATGATTACCTCTTTATAATAGATATGTAGTGCATATATAATTTATTTTCTTTTATATTTTATTAAATTTATACATGTGTATATGCTTTCCGTAATATAATATTTACCACTTCCACACTCTAAAACAAAACCCTTCGTCTTTTGTAGCACAATGAAATAAATAATTAAAATAAATAAATGTTTATTTTCATGCATTTTTTCTTTTCTTCAAAGAAAAAAAAAACTAATTAACATTATTGCAGTGTAAAACAACTTGCAGTTACATTCTGTAATAAAGCAAAAGTAACAAATGTTAACAAATTTGTTTAATTAACGAAAACCTTGGCTATAAATACTTCTGCAAAGGGCAAGGCCCTGTTTTAAAGTGCTACCGTTGCACAGAGATAGGTTCTTCACACGAAGAATGGCGTTGCGTACTTATATTCAAAGTGGATTCAAAAGTCTTTATAAACATGAAATACATTTTGAAAGTTTCTCATCTAAGGTTTATAAAATTGTATTACTGTTGTCAATAATGGCACTCGCCGAAGGTTTAACGGTGCCGCAGCTTTGCGAAAAAAGATATTTCGGTTATAAAATACAAGATCCGGAAGATTGTCACAGTTTCTATGTGTGCTTGGGCAATTGGGGACAATATAATATGGAATGTGGCCAAGGATATCGTTTTAATGAAACTCTACAGAAATGCATTAAGGGCAAATGCCCACCCTGTCCCTGTTTAAAGAGTTCCCATGAAAATTCAGTTGAAACAACCGGTTATATACCAGCCATACCAGTTTTCTGGATATCAAATACTCAAAACGATACGAATCAAACAATAACGAATGCTTCTGAAAATGCGGTCAAAGAGTTGTATATGAAAATTAACAATGGCAGCTCTTTAATGGGTTTAAATATAATATCTGTGGACTTGAATGCCACCGCCTTGAAACACTTGTCAAATTCTTTGCATCTTCGAAATGAAAAAATAAATGCGTCCGTAAATTTAAAGGCAATTACTGCATTTACGCAAGAAAATAAAACCAAAAAAGATCTTCTGGGTAGAGTTGCTAAATTTGATCAACTTCAATTGCCTTCAATGCCAAATAATGTTGAAGCCTCACCAGGCTTAATGGCAGCACAATCAACAGATATTACCACAGACGTCCCAGCAGTAACTGAAACTTCTATTCCTACAGCACCAGTAGCCGAAACTACTCATTCGCCTACAGAAGTGACAACACAATTTTCGGCTGAAACTACAACACTTATTTCAGAAGGACAAGTGACCCAAGATCCAGTTGAAACCGAAACAGTGACGACACAATTTTCAGTTGGAAGCACAACTCTAATTCCGGAAGAACAAGCGGCGCAAAACCTAGTTGAGACAGAAACAGAGACAACGACATTTCCTGCTGAAACTGCAACTCTAATTACAGAGGGACTGACGACAAAAGATCCAGTTGCAACAGAAACAATAACAACACAATTTTCAGCTGAAACTACAACTCTAATTCCAGAAGAACAAGCGACACAAAATCCAGTTGAAACCGAAACAGAGACGACACAATTTTCAGCTGCAAGTACAACTCTAATTCCGGAAGAACAATCGACACAAAACCCAGTTGCGACAAAAACAGAGACAACAACATTTCCTGCTGAAACTACAACTCTTGTTCCAGAAGGCCAAACGACACAAGATCCAGTTGCAACAGAAAAAATAACAATACAATTTTCAGCTCAAACTACAACCCTAATTCCAGAAGCGCAAACGACACAAAATTCGGTTGAAACAGAATCAGTGACAACACAATTTTCAGCTGAAACTACAACTCTTGTTCCAAAAGGCCAAACGACACAAAATCCAGTTGAGACAGATACAGTGACAGCACAATTTTCAGCTGAAACTACAACTCTAATTCCAGAAGCGCAAACGACACAAAATCCAGTTGAAAAACAATCCGTGACAACACAATTTTCAGCTGAAACTACAACTCTAGTGCTAGAAGGGCAGGCGACACAAGATCCAGCTGCAACAGAAACAATAACAACACAGTTTTCAGCTGAAACTACAACTCTAATTCCAGAAGCGCAAGCGACACAAAATCCAGTTGAAACACAATCAATGACAACACAGTTTTCAGCTGAAACTACAACTCTAATTCCAGAAGGACAAATTACACAAAATCCGGTTGAAACAGAATCAATGACAACACAATTTTCAGCTGGAACTACAACTCTAATTTCTGAAACTACAACTCTAATTCCAGAAGGACAGGCAACAGAAGCAAGAACAACACAATTTTCAGCTGGAACTACAACTCTAAGTCCAGAAAGACAGGCGACACAAGATCCAGTTGTAACAGAAACAATAACAACACAATTTTCCGCTGGAACTACAACTCTAATTTCAGAAGGACAAGCGAGACAAAGTCTAGTTGCAACTGAAGTAACTTTAACGGTAGACACAATCACTGATCATTCTTTAGAACAGTCCACTGAGTCTGCAAAAGAGTTTTCAGCAGAGACTACTCTGCCGCCATCCACAACAGAAACAGGTATTGGAACCACCACAGAACTTCAAACTGAATCTACAACTATTTTAGATATAACAAATGAAATAACTGCAGATCCAAAAATTAAGCAAGAACCCATTATGAAGCTTGCCAGGGAAACCACAACTTTAGACACGATCGCAGAATTAGTTACAGAAACTACTACAATGTTACCTTTGGAAACGAAAACAGACACAGCAAACACTATAGAAGCAACTGCACCAACGACAGAGCTTTCAACTAGAAGTAAATTAGAATCCACAACACTAACTGAATTTCCAAAAGATCCATCAACGATAACGCCAACCATAGCGGCAGAAACTACTCAAGCTACAAGAATAACAGAAACATCAACTATAGTTACTACACAACTAGGCACCGAAACTATAACAACTTTACCGAATGAAACTACAGCAAATGCAAAAGAGCTCACTACGGCAAAAGAACCACCAACGAAGCTTTCCATTGAAACAATTACGGAAACAAACACAATGTCGACTTTAATTACAACTAAAGAAGAAGTTACCGAAAATAGCACATTGTTACCTGAAGAATCAACAACACAGATAGCAAATACTGCAGAGCAAACTACAACAATAACTGTTTCGACAACTGAGAGAATTGTCGAAACAACAATAACCGAATTTACAAAAGATTCAACGACAGAAACACCAGCCGTAACGAAAGACACCACACAAGCTTCAAAAACAATAGATATAACGATTGGTATCCCAGAAACAGCAACTGTTGCTAGTACTACAAAGCTACAAACTAATGTACCAAACACTACCCCACAAATCACAGAAACGAATAATTTAACGGCTGGCAGTACCTTTGATGCAACTGAACTGACAACACAGCCAACAAATACCGTAGACTCAACACGACAAACAACAACCATAGCAGCTGAAACTCCCTTAAAAACAACAACAGAACTGGATGCACAGCTACCAGGCGACAAACTAGATAATCTGGGCAGTAATTTGGCAACAGAGACTATAATTATAAAAAGCACAGAGTTACCAACTAAAATAACTACACATATACCAGCCGAAACTATAAGTCCCTACACCTCAACAAATATACCGATCGCAGAAGATACCACTAAAGCTGCAAAAGGCTTGACTACTGAAACTAGTAAGATCAGCGGCGAAACAACTACAACAGTAGATAATTCTCCAACAACAGTGCCATCAAAAGAAATAAAAGATACGACAAATGAAACTGGAGAAACAGCTCCAACAACAACTACAACAGTACATAATTCTCCAACAACAGACACACCAACAGATATTACAGATATGGCAAATGATACTGATGAAATAGCTCCGACAACAGCAACAACTACAACAGTACATAATTCTCCAACAACAGAAACTGACGAAATAGCTTCGACAATAGCAACAACTACAACAGTACATAATTCTCCAGTAACAGATATTAAAGATATGGCAAGTGAAGCTGACGAAATAGCTTCGACAACAGCTACAACTACAACAGTACATAATTCTCCAGTAACAGATATTAAAGATATGGCATCGACAACAGCAGCAACTACAACAGTACATAATTCTCCAGTAACAGATACAGCAACAGATATTAAAGATATGGCAAGTGACGCTGACGAAATAGCTTCGACAACAGCTACAACTACAACAGTACATAATTCTCCAATAACAGATACAGCAACAGATATTAGAGATATGGCAAGTGAAGCTGACGAAATAGCTTCGACAACAGCAGCAACTACAACAGTACATAATTCTGTAGTAACAGATACAGCAACAGATATTAAAGATATGGCAAGTGAAGCTGACGAAATAGCTTCGACAACAGCAGCAACTACAACAGTACATAATTCTCCAGTAACAGATATTAAAGATATGGCATCGACAACAGCAGCAACTACAACAGTACATAATTCTCCAGTAACAGATACAGCAACAGATATTAAAGATATGGCAAGTGACGCTGACGAAATAGCTTCGACAACAGCTACAACTACAACAGTTCATAATTCTCCAATAACAGACACGCCAACAGATATTAAAGACATGGCAAGTGAAGCTGACGAAATAGCTTCGACAACAGCAGCAACTACAACAGTACATAATTCTCCGACAACAGAATCTGACGAAATAGCCTCGACAACAGCGAGTACTACAACAGTACATAATTCTCCAGTAACAGATACAGCAACAGATATTAAAGATATGGCAAGTGAAACTGACGAAATAGCTTCGACAACAGCTACGACTACAACAGTACGTAATTCTCCAATAACAAACACACGAACAGATATTCAGGATATGGTAAATGAAGCTGACGAAATAGCTTCGACAAAAGCTACAACTACAACAGTACATAATTCTCCGACAACAGAAACTGATGAAATAGCCTCGACAACAGCAAGTACTACAACAGTACATAATTCTCCAACAACAGAAACTAACGAAATAGCTTCGACGACAGCAACAACTACAACAGTACATAATTCTCCAACAACAGAGGCACCAACAGATATTAAAGATATGGAAAATGAAACGGACAAGATAGCATCAACAACAGGAGCAGGAACAGCTACCACAACAACTTGTAAAACACCTGCATCAACAACTGCATGTAAAACTCCAAATACTACTACAAGCACTTGTACAACTTCTACTGCTACTACTACAACAGCAACAACTACAACATGCGGAACACCTACATCAACTACCACCACCTGCACTGGTACTATCATATCACGTATTACAACTGTTGCTACATGCAATCAACAGCAAACAACAGCAACAGCACTAACAAACCACAACTACAACAAAGAAAGCTATCAAATCGAAGCTGAAATTAATTTCATATGTTCCCAATATGAAGACACTTATTTTGTTAAACATCCCACGCACTGCAATCGATATTACAGCTGCTATAAGAAACGTGCCTATCCTCAAATTTGTCCCGGACGCTTTAATTTTGATGAAAAGCGACAAATCTGCAATTATCCTGAGGCCGTTGTCTGCACAATGGAAGAGCGTGTAGCTAAAAAGCAGACAAAATCCAGCCAAAAGAAGTTGTACTCTTCCGCTGGTCTTAAGCCGGAAGACTGTCGCACACTGAAGAGTGGTACTTTTGTAAGAGATACGAACGATTGCAACAAATACTATGTCTGTTTGAATGGCAATGCTGTTGCTCTGTATTGCCCTCGCGGCCAGTATTTTGATATAGAGAAATATGTTTGTAACTTTAAGGCCTTAGTTAGAAACTGTGGCGTTTAATGAAATGTATTTGGATTGTAGATTAAAAAATTAAATCATTATAAAATGTTTGCATATATTGAGTGTTTTTTTTGAGGATTGCTGTTGAGTTGACAACACTGCATAATTTAACAACCCATTTAACAGCTGATAGCAGCTTTTTGTTAGTTGGATTTAACATTTCTTTATAGATAGGCTTTTACCAGAGCAGAGCTTGAAATTTTTAGTTAAAATAATGATGTTGGTGAGTTCCCATCGTGCTGGAAGGTTGCTAATGTAACGCCAATCCCCAAAAAAGGGGAGGCAAATAACCCTGAAAATTACCGCCCAATGGCAATTTGTTCTGCGCTTTCCAAAGTAATGGAAAGTATGGTTAATTGCCACCTTGTGAGGTATCTGGAGTCGCACAAATTGCTTTGTGACCGTCAATATGAATTTCGCAAGGGTCGTTCTACTGGCGATCTTATGGCATATCTCTCCGAGAAATGGTGCCACTCAATCCATCATTTCGGTGAAAGTAAGGTGGTGGCTCTAGATATTTCAAAAGCGTTTGACAGAGTGTGGCATGGTGCACTACTGGCAAAGCTTACGGCTTTTGGTGTCGATGATGACTTCACTCGGTTTATATCGAACTTTCTCAGGGACCGCACTATACGAGTTGTTATAGATGGGGTCTCATCAAACGAGTTCAAGATTAATTCAGGGGTACCGCAGGGCTCAGTTCTTTCTCCTACTCTATTTCTTATTTTCCTCAACGACCTTCTCCATCAAACTTCCAACCCTATCCGATCTTTCGCGGATGACAGCAGCATTTGTCACTCGTACTCTTTTAGTTATAGGCCCAGCCTATCAGAGATCGCTGCCAAGAGGCAAAATATGGACGATTCACTGAATATTGATCTTCTATTAATCTCCGAATGGGGTCGTAAAAACAGGGTCGCCTTTAACGCCCGTAAGACCCAATGTTGCTTATTAACGCACAAACAAACGACCGCAAGTGCTGCTTCATCTGTACTTATGGATGGTATAAATATTGAGGAATCGGATGCTCTTGATGTTCTTGGAATGAAGATACAGTGTGATGTTCGCTGGACTGAACACATTTTTCATGTCTCTAAAGAAGCATTCAAGTGCCTCGGTTTTTTGAAACGGTGTAAGATGTACTTCACTCCATCCGACCTCCTTACTATTTATACCACATACATCCGACCGAAAATGGAATACAACTCTCATATTTGGGCCGGTGCCCCAAAGTCTATTTTGGGGTTACTCGACCGTGTGCAGGAGAGGGCGGAGAAGCTCATCAGTGACAGTAGGGTATCCAACTCTATTGACTCACTGGAGCATCGACGCAGTGTAGGGTGCGTTACTCTGTTCTATCGTTACTACAATGGATTTTGCTCTGACGAGATTAGGGATCTTGTTCCCGAAACTCGCACCTTTTTACGTAATACGCGCTCATCGTCCAGAGCTCATCCATTTGTGGTTGATTGCCCGGTGAATCGTACTACGCATTACAGAGAGAATTCGTTTTTCAGCCGTACGCTTCGTCTGTGGAACAAGTTGTCTGCAGACGTATTTCCTGTCTGTTATAACGTTGGAAAGTTCAAGTAAAATGTCCACAAGCACTACTCCCTCTTTCCACCTCCTCACAAACTATTTTCCTAGTTCTGGTACAATGCACTGCATATGTAGGGGTCATCCCCTGAGTACTGGTCCAATAAAAAATAAAAAAAAAAAGTTTACTAAAATACAGAAAATAGAAAATTCCGATATCGGTTCATATATAACCGAGCATATTTAGGTTACATTTTTAATATACTATACACATTCGTGACTATCGTGAAGGGTATTTTAGATTCGGCCCAGCCGAATATACTACACTCTTACTTGTTTTTTTTAGAGTCCCGTTAATTTTTTACAGAAATATTTTACTTGAACTATTTGAAGACTAGATAGAAGACAGCATCGCTGATTTAAACATACATAAATATAAATTTTTGTTCAGCTTTTTTTAAAAGTACAGTTGCTTTTTTGTCGTCGTCTATGACGATTTCGCCAACTGGGCTTATTCTCACTCCGTATGCGGCAATTCTGCTTATTTCACATTCAACTGAAAATGGACTTCATGAGTGTCATGAATAATTTTCGACTATATTTTACACTAATGAGCACAAATATGTTTTAAACAGATACAAAAGGCGTTTTGTTTTAATTTATTAGAATTGATTTATGGCCTTTAATCATTTCAGGAGACAAAACCTTCTGAAATTTTAAGGCAATAAAATTATAAATCATTTACAAGCGTGTTAAAGTTATGAACGTCAAACCTTGTGGGTCAGTTAAATGATGATACTCAGTGAAACTTCTTACATACATATAAATACATATGTTTAAAATATGATTACATGACCAATTTTTTAGCTCAAAGTTTTTCTATATGCCGTCATAAAGAACACTATTCCTATTTTTAGTACAATTTAAGTTTTAATAGTATTTTCAGTGCCACTGAACAACATTTATTATATTTATGATACATAATATATATATTGAACATACTTATGTACATACATACGTGTGCTGTCGTATCCTTGAATTCAACCACAACGTTTCCAAAACGAGCAACGTCTGTCTGTCTAGAGCTGACAACCCTTTTTGCACATGTTGAGAGAAACATTTTAGGAATTGTTTCAGGTTTAATATAAAGTATTAAAAGGTAGAGTGCTTAAATGGATTGATAATTATGTGCGTGCAAAGCACATTGGGACCAGATGCAGTCTTTTATTCGTTTTAAAAGTATTTAGCTAATTCACAAAATCTTCTATTGAATACACTTTCTGTTTATATGCTTGTGAACATACGGTGTATTAGCGTCTCAATTTATTTTGTATTTTAAACGTCAAAAAGCAAATAAGAAGTATAAAATCTGGAGGTGGAAAGTTAAAAGAGCATGGCTTTCTTATTCTCTTTATTTTCCCTTACTACCACCAAATTCAAGACTTTGCAACGTAAACTTTCCGTGTGTGAAAGCGAATTGTACACTGGCGAGCAGTGATGTCAGAAATTTTTGTGCAAAAATCTTCACTTCCCAAAAAAGTGTTAATTTCTTTCCAAAAGTAGAAGCATATTGCAACGAGCAAAGTCGCCAAGGCTCGTTTTGAGCTGGTGCATCATTGTACAAAGGTCTTCTTTCTTTATGCCTACCAATGTAGGTATATAATTATATAAAATTATGTAATTTAAATGAATTAATGAATTTTCCCTGTAATATACATATATACCTAATTAATGGGTGATTTTATAAGAACTATCGGAAATTTAAAAAAAAACACATAAAATTCAGAAAAATGCATGAAATATTTATTTGGATCGATAGTTGGGTCGATATAATTTAATGTTTGAAGATTATTTCATGCAAATGTTGGCCGCGGCTGCGCCTCAAATGGTCCATCCGCTTAGTCCAATTTTGGCATACTCTATCCAACATTTCGGCCGGTATCTCACGAATAATGTTGGCAATGTTGGCTTCCAGTGCGTCAATCGAAGCGGGTTTGTCGCTAAAGACATTAGCCTTAACATAGCCCCACAAAAAATAGTCTAGAGGCGTTAAATCGCACGATCTGGGCGGCCAATTGACTGGTCCCAAGCGTGAAATAAACTGTTCACCGAACTCGCCTCTCAATTGGTCCATTGTTTCGCGTGCTGTGTGGCATGTGGCACCGTCTTGTTGAAACCACATGTCATGCAAGTCAAGCTCTTCCATTTTGGGCAAAAAAAAAAGTTTGTTATCATCGCACGGTAGCGCTCACCATTCACAGTAACGTTGTGATTCGCATCATCTTTGAAGAAATATGGCCCAATGATGCCGCCAGCCCATAATCCGCACCAAACGGTTGTTTTTTGTGGATGCATTGGTAGCTCTTGCAATGCTTCTGGCTGCTCTTCACTCCAAATACGGCAGTTTTGCTTGTTCACGTATCCATTCAACCAGAAATGAGCCTCGTCGCTGAACACAATTCTTCGATAAAAAAGTGCCCATTCACCAAAAATTTGGCGTTGTGGTAGGTCGTTTGGCTTCAATTCTTGCACCAGCTGTATCTTATAAGGCTTCACACCCAAATCCTTCCGCAAAATTTTCCACGTAGTGGAGTAACAGAGGCCCAATTGATGCGAACGGCGCCGAATCGATAATTCACGGTCATCACCAACACTGGCCGATACGGCTGCGATATTTTCTTCAGTTCGCACTCTACGTAAGCGTGTTGGTGGTTTAATGTCCAACAATGTAAATTTGGTGCGAAATTTTTTTACAATAGCCCGAATAGAAGCCTCAGTAGGTCGATTAAACTGACCATAAAATGGAAGAAGCGCGCGATGAACTTTCTTAACAGAGCACGCATTTTGGTAATAAAATTCAATAATTTGCAAGCGTTGTTCGTTTGTAAGACGATTCATGATTAAATTATAGACCAAACTGAAGATGTTTGACAGTGACACAAGATACAAAACGTGCGTGAGCTGTCAAAACTAGTGTTGCCAAAAAGATAATAGCAAAAAAATCACTCGTTATATCCTAATGATTTTCTAGATATAATAATGTTTTTTACATATACATACATAACTTACTGAATAGCGGCACCTGTTTATACCTTACTACTTATTAAAACATATAGAAATTAAAAATTTATGGAATTAAAAGAATTTATAAAACATATAGTTGTAAATGTACAAGCACGCCTACAGTGATATAACAAACAAATGTACACATGTCTATACATATTTATTAAACCGTACTCATCATCACGTTTATATAACGGGAGTTCAACAATATACTTGTATACATCAGTGCTTCCAGTGAAATTTCGAGAAAGATACATTTTAGTTTGCAAAAAGGTAAATTTTTTCCCAAAAAGATACATTTTGGAAAATATTTGAAAATCTGTTTAAACATAAATAATACAGTTCATTGTAGATCTTGAATTTGGTTGTCATTAACGGAAATAGTGTGCCCCAATCTTTTATACATAAGTACATATTGTAAATGCTGGTTCGATGATGACTTTTGAAGTTATGACGGTGATTTTTTTTCGAACGCTCAACCAGAACTGATCGCTGGTGTCGATCAGCCTCCTCAGAGGTTTTCCAGCTAATTACATCCCGTTAATAAATATATTAAATTTAATGTAAGTGATAAATTATCTTTTCATTATCAGGAATCCCCTCCTGCAAGTAAGTTTAAATAAATTGGATTATTCCCAATCCACTTTCCTTCGCTACCTACTCGTAGCGTAGTTTGGTGACCATTTAGATCATATATTTGAATCTAACCAAAAAACTCTTCAAAATCCATTTTTAATATTTATTAACGTAACGTTTTTATTTCATATTAAATGAATTGTACTTTTTTTATTAATAGCCATTTATCATTAAAATTGTACGTTGTCTTTTTTGGAGATTGGCCTGTATATTTTAACGAAGTTCCAATAATTCTATATAAACATATGTACATAAAATTTGTTTAAAATGTAAAATTGAGTGATTCATTTTGTTTATACGTACATACACAAATATATAATATAATATTTGCAATCAAGTTTTTAATTTTCTTTTTTTTTTTAACTCGGGATTAAAATTGTTTTATTTTATGAAACTATTACACAAAAGAATGGTCTAAAATTATTAACTGTAAAGATCGTTATTGTTTTATTCTAAAATTTCATCTTAACACAGATACACAAGAATAAGCAGACGATAGAAGAACTAAGAAAACTTAACAGTAAAACACATGTTATTCTTGCACTTAGTTGTCACTGGGTTTTTAGTATTCATAACGAATTGATAACTTTAAAAAACTTTGTCAGAGACGGAAAGCTTAATTTTTTATTTCTGCACATTTTGCGTGCAGATTGAAAAGATACGAAAAATTTCAGGACTATACATGGTATATGAAGTCATCTAAAGATACGAAAAATGTATCTTTCGTATCCTAATGGCATCACTGGTACACATACTTAACTTAATGTAAATGTACAGACATGCCTGCATTTGTATAACGAACAAATGTACACATTTCGCTACATCCAACCAACAACATTAGACTGAACTCATCGTTTTCACTATGCCCATGATTTTAGCAACAGTTAGTTTTGTTCTTTACATATTAACTCTTACAAAATCGTTATTTAACATAAATAGTTCGTAAACAGCCAGCCAAAACAAGTTTGGTCTCGATTCAAACCTTTTCTCTGCCACACATTCCGATACAACATACAGGTGTTTATTCTGCTGTGCGAGCTGGTATAAATAGAGGCACATCAAGCTCGAACAGGGAATTGTGTGAAGACACAAGTGTTAAGAAAGCGAGCGCGCACCTTAACTCTTGAAATTAGAAAGAATCATTCAATTACGAACAATCGAGATTGGACGTATGGGAGTTTCTTCTGGTGCACACACAACTTTCCTTTTTTTGCGTACCAAGTACATCTTTAGTTGTTGCTTTTCGCGCAGAGGCTACAATAAGGCCACAATTTTGGAATATTAATATTACAGCCAAAAGTAGAATCTCCGCAAGAGCTTCAACCTTGGTCTGCACACCCTACGAGCCACATTTCACTGTGGCGTTTCACCTGCGTAGAATTGGCAGTGAGGCTACCTACTGGGAAGGCGGAAATGCGCCCAATATCTGCCCAAGGCCAAATCTTAACAAGAGTATCGCCATGAGTATAATCCCAGGCTAAATGACATCCGCGTGTACCACTTATTGGGAATCTGGTTACGCATAATAATTCCTCACTAACGGTTGGCTCTCGGCTTAGCATAGAGACAATTCTACATACTTACATATTATGTAAGTATATACCTATTTAAATGTATTGTAATTTTGGGGTAAAAAGGTATTTCAAGATTTATGTTATTAAAGAAGTCAAAATTGATTAAATGCTTTCAAACAATTCACGCATTATTTATTAGAATACAAAATCTCAAAAAACCTTTAATTTGAGAAAACAAAAGTCTTCAGATCTTATTTTGCCGCTGAAATCTTTAAAATTAAGGCAAAAATCTTCATTCTGACATCACTGCTGATGAGCTCAGTTGCTAGGAAATCGACTTGATTTTAATTTTAATATAGAAATGTTATTTATATTATTATTTTAATTTTTCAAATTGAGTTTTGCTTCTACAAACAGAAAAGCATGCGCAATAATAATTTTCTTTTATATCAAGCAATGCAGTTTATCGTATATTTTTTTAGTGGAATTAACAAAATAATATTGTAATAATAAAAAAACAATATAAAGTTTTATCTTGGCCCATAGTGCATGGAGTGAGTTCTGTGTATAAATCATTTAAAGTTCTTGGCAATGAAAAATGCAATTAATTTCAACTGCCATCAAGCACATATGTTACACAATAAATAATCAAATTCAAATCAACAGGTTGACATTTGTTTACGAGAAGAAACGTTTTGTGAGGCTATGAAACGCATACATATGTGTAAATGTATGTGTAATATCTTTGTTAATAAACACACATATGTACAAATTAATATAAAACGCTTTCTATCTAAAAAATAACAACAAAACTAAAAACAAACAAGTTTTGTGAGAGGTCTGAAATGTAATATCCTATAAATGTCCACGACGACTTTGCTTGATGACGCTTATTTCAATAAAAAAAATTTTTTTTTTTTTCGGAAAATTAAGTTTATTTATGAGGACCACCCAAATTATTTAAGATATAAGCTAGTTATGCTCTAGAAAAATGTTGGAAGGCGGTTACACATTCGTCACCTCTAGAAGCCTAGAAGCCCTCTGGGGCCAGTTAGAACAGTTGACCCTCAAATGTTAAAAACTAATATTTTGTCATTTTTTTTGTTCATTTGTCATTGTATTGTATATTTAACATATAAAAAAAAAAACAATTAGTCTTTTTATAAAAATAACATCATAGAAAAGTTTATAATGATAAGTTTTTTTAACTATTGCTCCATAAATTTGTAAAGGGTGGTTAAATTTCAAGGGCCGATGTTGATTTTGAATAAAACACAAACTATTTAGGAAATTATTGTAATTTTATTTTATTATAATATATTGGTATTAGTCAATTATGTATGGAACAAAATATCGGCCAAATGGGCGCCGCGACCACGGCGGCACACCTCCATCCGATGGTCCAAATTTTCGATGGCCCTGAGGCATAATGGAGGTTCTATGCCGTTAATGTGCGAATTATCTCATCCTTTAGCTGTTGAATTGTTGCTGGCTTATCGACGTACACCTTTTCTTTCAAATAACCCCAAAGAAAAAAGTCCAACGGTGTCAAATCACGGCCATTGAATTTGTTGCGCAAAAGAGCAATTGTTTCGTTAGCTGTGAGGCAAGTGGCACCGTCCTGCTGAAAACCCATATCGTCTACATCCATATCTTCCAATTCGGGCCATAAAAAGCTCGTTATCATCTCACGATAGCGAACACCATTCACAGTAACTGCCTGTCCGGCCTCATTTTGGAAAAAATACGGTCCGATGATGCCGCCAGCACATAAACCGCACCAAACAGTCACTCTTTGTGTGTGCACTGGTTTTTCGACAGTCACTCTTGGATTCTCATTCGCCCAAATGCGGCAATTCTGTTTATTGACGAATCCACTGAGGTGAAAATGTGCCTCATCACTGAAGATGATTTTCTTCGAAAATTGATCATCATTTTCATAATAAGTCTGGATAACTTTAACACGTTGTTGGATTGTGTATCTCTCCATGGTTCAAATTGAATAAGTCAGAAATGTCAAATAAAATTCGGAAAAAAGCTTGGCGTTTAGGTGTGGTTCACATTCAACATCGGCCCTTGAAATTTAACCACCCGATATATGTAATAAGTTTGGCAACTCTGATTAGTAAGCAAACAAAATAAGAGCAGAGAGAAGTAGATTCAAATTTTTCAACTCTTTGCCTCGGCGACATTTTTAAAATGAACTTTCACTTTCCTGTGTAGACGAACAAGAAATTTTCATGAAAGTCGTCTATTTCATTGAAATTTTTATTTGTAATACGTATACAAAAATTTCATGAAAGTACTTTCTTGTGTAATGGCAGCGTTAGACTCTCAAGTGATATACAAGCAGGAAACATATGTTTTCTTCCAATCGTCTGCATTCTACAATACCTTGTCACTGCATTTTAGCCCCAATATTGTTCGACACCAATTTTACCGCGTAAAGTACAAATTAACAAGAAAAAAATAAATTATGTGTAAAAAATGAAAGGAAATATTCGTATTTCCTATATTTGGCAATGAAATATATACAAATGTATGGAACAAACATCGCCGTAGCAATTTAGAGCAATTGTAGAATTTATGTTGGCACATCCTTTTTTATCTTTCTTGTCTTCTTTAACAAATATTAATTACAAGCAATAATTTAGAAACGAAAGTGAGCCCAACAAAGAAATTAAAAGTATATGATTTTCAATTTTCACTATTTTTATTTTGAATTTAGCTTTGTGCTAGTCAGCTGTGTGGAATTTTGTTTATATTTTTTCTAGAGGTAACATAAAATTCGATTACTGAAAACGATTATTGTTCGAGCGTACTTTAGAATCTGTCGATACCGAGCCGTCGAAAATACACGTTCGACGGCGACGAAGTGAAGGGTGAATTCTCGAATAGACCTGATTAACTAGTATTTCTACTTAGAAGCACAAAAAATTTTAAATGAATGTGGCATCTATTAGAAGGCGGTTAAGGCATGCTTCTAATCCGTTGGATTTGTGATGGGAGTAAATGCCAATAATGAAAGTTGCAGTGTTCTCTGCAACTTTCAAAATTATTTATTCTACCATTGCGGATGCAAAAATCAAAAGCGAACACTGAAATTGGTGAACATTGCAATATTCATCGTTGCGGAATTTAGACCCAAGTCCAAATAAAGTTTTTCAACATTAAAAATATTATTATATTTTTATTTTATAAAAATATTATTCATAAACGAAATTGCCTTGTACATATGAATGTACAAGCCTGATACAAAACAGAGTACTTACCTTAATACATTGAATACGTAGCAGCGATTAAAGTGATTCCCCGTACGACGATAGAATATTCTGAAAAATTTACTTCCTTTTAAAGTAATAAAAAAAACTAGTTAAATTTTAACTTTATTTACTTGTTCAAAGAAAATAACAAAATTGCTTTAAGTTTATAAATTTGTTTTCATTGTGTTGGCTGATTGAAAGTTTCTCCTGTTACGAACATAAATCCTCAACAGATTCCGCCTGCAGAAGAATACGATGTTCGATTTTCTTCTTTGGAATTTTAGTCTTCCCACGTCTATTTACAACGCCATCCTCCTCATCCATCATGCGCAGTATAGTGGTCTAAGAAAAATCAAAAGTAAGACGAAAAAAGTGATTAAATTTCCATTAAATTAAGCTGTCTAAAAAAAGTTTATAAAAACATAAGAAAATATTAATATATAATAATAATATTGATTTATAGAAGTTGGCAGCGAACAAGAAATTAAAGTAGATGTTTTTACATTTCGCTAGTAAGATGTGCTGCCACGCGCACATCGTCGTCGAACTTCTGTCGATTTTATAACACATCTATATTCTCTAACAGCGCAACATAAATTAGCGTGTCAAGCGTAATTTAAGCTCTAAACCAGTGATGGCCACAAGTTCTCTATGAAAGAGAGCTTGATTAATATGCGGTATCACAACAATGTATCAACACGGTTCCACATCGATGACAGCCAAGATTACAATAGAATTTCTGGCGAACACCCGGTATTTATATTATTACATAAACGTGCTTTTAGTAAACAAAGTAGAGTAAACCTTTTCTAAACATAATTATATTTAAAAAATATTTACAGCACATTTTCTGGATAAAATATTTAATACCCGCACCAATTAAACTAGTTTTTAATTAAAAAAAAAGGGAATTACCTATAAACTGAAATATTAATTCATTTTAATTAACTACAAAAATAAACACAACATATTTATCAACTTACCTGATCCGAGCAGTCCATTGGTGCAACAGAAATGTCACGCACTGCACGAAATTTGCCACAATTATTAATGTGTTCGTTTTCAAGCCGAAAATAATTCCAAATGAAACGACGAAACACTTCCAAAGGGCTCAATATTGTAACCATGACATCACCCTCCATGTAACCGGCTTCAATCAAACTCATCGACACCGTCCAACCAAAACGCAGTATTAAATCTTCTATTATGCCAAAATAGTAAAACCACTGAGGAGCAAAAACAACAAAGCAGAACACAAAAACATTAATTTTAAAATTTGCTATTAATAATGTCTAACAAATTCATAAACATGCAAAATTGATCAATTGAAAAACAAAATAACAATAACAGTTTCTGTTCAATGCACATCGATACAGTTCATGGTTGCCAGCGGGGGAGAGGTGAAAGGAATTCTATTATGAAACAGTTACATATTGAAATTTTCCTAAATGAGAATTTATTTCTCACAGTTGTTTACAGTTTGACAACAAAGAAAACAACAAGTTTTTATCGGATATATTTTAAAATTAAATTTTATTTTATTGCAACTAATAAAAGAAAATTTAAAAAATCGCAAAAAAATTAACTAATTGTGAAACAAGCATGCATCGAACAAAAGTTTTGACAACTGTTCGTAAATTCTACCAACAAAATACGTGTGATGTTTTTTGGTGTTGTATTTATTGTAATTCTGCCACTACCTATTAAAGCTGCCTTGCAAGCATGCAAGAAAAAAAAACAGTTTGAAATACAGTGAAACTTTGATATAACGAAGTTTGTAACAAATATTTTATTTACATTTATACAAAAATGCTTCTTTATATTGATGTACACACTTTATATTAATGTACACACGATTTATTTCTCAATATAGTCTCCTTTTAGCTCAATATAATTAATAAGTGCATTGTACCGGAACTAGAAAAATAGGTTGTGAGGAGCGGTAAGACTTTTCAACTTTATACTTTCCAACGTTGTAACAGGCAGGAAACACGTCTGCAAGCAACTTATTCCACAGGCGAAGCGTACGGCTGAGAAACGAATTCTCTCTGTAATGCGTAGTACGATTCCCCTGACAATTGACAACAAACGGATGGGCTCTGGACGATGAACGCGTGCTACGCAAAAATGTTCGAGTTTCGGAAACAAGATCCCTAATCTCGTCAGAGCCAAATCCATTGTAGTAACGATAGAACAGAGTAACGCACTCCACACTGCGTCGATGCTCCAGTGAGTCAATAGTGTTAATGCAAGATAAGGCTTATGAGTTGGTAAGCCCAAGCCCATTAGGTGCATCAGTCCTTAACCAGTTTACCATCTAACCATCACTACTGGTTCCTTACATTACAGGTATCTGTTGCAACACAGCATCACCTCGCAGGTTGTTAGCCCCTGAACACTCTATCATTTTTCAGCCGCCAACACAATTTTACATCATTACAAAATCAAAACCGTAATCTTATTCTAATTAAAACTTTACTACAATCATAAACTTACTTCCCTACTTTTCATAAAATTTACTTTTGAATGTATGTACTCTTATTTGACAATTTATAGGCTAATAAAAGGGAGTCATAATTGGCGTGCAAAAAACAAATTGATTTTGGATACCAAATTAACACAAATCGCGTTTCAGCAATTACGAGTGTCATCATAAACATGTAAAATGTAAATTTTTCACTTAAAAGCACTCAACAAAGACACACAAACACATAAATATAAAGCATTACTGATTGATACTTATGCTTACCGTAGATGAGTAGACAGTTTCTTCCCTTAAGAAAGTATTATCGCCTGCCTTCGAGTCAAATAAGCCCCAGTCAAACTTAATGTCCCATGTGTATGCGTAGCACGAGGATACAATGGCGGCTATAATCCAGCAGTAAAACCAGGGATTTTCCTTTGATGACGCATATTCCACTAAAATTAAAGGAAAATCGCGATGTTCTTAAATTGTGCACATCTGTGAGAAAAGTTATCCCCCAAGGAAAAGATTTAAATAATAACAGTAATTAAAGCAATTTATCTACAAATTTAATATTAACACAACAAAAAAAGACGTTAAAAGCTTTTTGGCAAAAAAAAAAAAAAAAAAAAAAAAAAAAAAAAAAAAAAAAAAAAAAACACCCTGCAAACATTTTCTATCAAAATAGAAATTAAAATTAACAGCAAGTTGTGCAAAACAGAAGTCATAACAGAAGTATCGGTTGATGCATTCTGAGATTTGAATTTGTATAGGCGTTTTTTGGGGTTACTCGACCGTGTATAGCAGTGGGCGAAGTAGCCTATCGGTGGCAGTAGGGTAGTTAAGTCTATTGACTATTGACAGAAACATTGCCGTAGTGTGGGATGCGTTTCTCAGTTTTATCGATATCGATGTATTTTTTTTTTGACGAGATTAGTGATGCTATTCTCGAAAACCACATAATTTTAAGTAACACGCGGTCATCGTCCAGGGTTAATCCATTTGTGGTCGATTGCCCAGTGAACCGCACAAAATATTACAGAGAGAATTCGTTTTTCAGCCGTACAGTTTGGCTGTGGAACAAGTTGCCTGTCAATTATAACAATCTCAATCTGACTATACGCTGTGGAAAGCGACAAACGGTCTAAAGAGACCTGTTAGAGGCCAGCCACCATTGCGAACTTCAACTGGCAACTGGTCAAGAAGCAATTCTGAGGGAATGGTGTATGTTCATAATTAAGAAATGTCTTTTTGGCGTAGAAATTTGCCATATTGTTATCACTATGCCACTTATATCCCGATACCCAAACCAATCCGTTTAGCTCGTTACGACGTTCCAGTAGCAACTCGGACATAAAAATACAACTACTTAGTGACTTGGGTATTTTTGTAATCATATCCTTATGTCCCTTTTCGAATAAGATTTCCAACCCCTCGATTATTGCACGTATAGTTGGTTGTAGTGGCCTTACTCAATGTTATTTTCCTACGTGCCACCAAACCCGCTAACACACCTTGCAGCATTTTAGATATATCTATGTATTACATAGCGAACCATCCTGAAACTACCGTGAATTCGTGCATCATCGGGAAAACGATAATATATACTTCATAACAAAGGAGTGTACTGGATCAATTTGGTCACTCGTCTGAGAAAAACCATTTATGTCTATGTTATTTTCCTGTGTGCTATAGGATCTACTATTCCTACTCCTAGAAACGTTTTAGATCGGTACCACTTTTGTGAACCATCCTGTAACTACCACTCTTCTCGTAGGGAAGACGCTGCTGTACTTCATAACAATAAGTGTACTGGACTACTTTAATCACTTTCCTGAGAAACATAAATTATGTACCTGATTCTCTTAAGGTTTACCATGATGATGACCAATAAGATTGTAAGATGAGTTTTTCCCCCTAGTAAATTGAAATCACCTAAAAGGCGGTCTTCTCTTAAATAGTTTAGTAAAGCAGTGTTAGATTCAGAAGAGCTACTATGTCCGTATTTTGCGATAAATCCCATCCTTAGACACATTAATTATATCTCTGATCCTCGTAAGTACAAATTTTATCTCTGATCGTCTTAAGTACTACAAGATGACTAATAAGATTACCCAATTTGAGTTTTCCCCTTTGGAAAACTTGAACGGCTGCCTTCTATAAACAATCACGTAAAGCGGCGTTACGTTCAGAATAGCTAACATATCCGTCTTTTGAATAGATTCTGTTTCCGAGATATATGGAATATGTCTCTGATCCTCTTAAGGACTACAAGATGTCCACTAAGGCTACACGATTTGAGACTTTCCCTGTGGTAAATTGAGATTGTTTGTCCCTTCGCCTTCTCTTAAAGAAAGTGGAATTAGGTTCAGAAGAACTTCTATGTCCATCTTTTGGATATATCCCAATTTCTGCGACATATTAATTATGACTCTGATCCTTTTTAAGCCCTACAAGATGATCTATAAAGTTAACCGATTTGAGCTTTTGTTCATGTAAATTCAGAATGCCTGAACAGCTGCCTCCTCTTGAATAGCTACGTATAGCGGCGTTACGTTCAGAAGAACTTTCATATGCGTCTTTTGGGTATATCCCATCCCTGCAACATATTCAGTATGACTCTGATCTTCTTAAGGACTACAAGACGACTAATAAGATTACCCGATTTGAGCTTTTCTCTTTTGAAATTTGAGATCACTTGAACGGCCGTCTTTTCTTAAACAACCACGTAAAGTGGCGTTAGGCTCAGAAGAGCTTTCATGTCTGTCTTTTGGATATAACCTATTCCACATCCATACTTTCAGAAGATCTTATTCTTAAGATATATCAATTATGTCTCTGATCCTTTTAAGCACTACAAGATGACCAATAAAGTTACCCGATTTCAGTTTTTCCATTCTGCAAATTCAGATCGCCTGAACGTCTGCCTCTTCTTTAACAGCTACGTTAAACAGCCTTAGGTTCACAATAGATTTCCTGCCCATCGTTGCAGTAAATCGCATCGCTCCTATGATGCATAACCATGCAGGTATTTATACTCCACGAAGTGTTGATGTGCTCTTCCTGTTACCTGTTTGGTTTTCCCTTATTATTCTACAGCATCCTATAGTATTGTAAGCCTCACAATTTGAGCATATAGCCAGTTGTTGTTTAAGGGCTCAGGCACCAGGGTGTTAGTGTAGGCAATAAAATATTCCCGTAGAATGAGGACTTATTATGTTCAAATTTAAAATTCAATTCTTGTTAAAACAAGTCAATCACTCCATTGTAATACATTCCCTACGTTAATCATTCCCAAAAATAAATAATATTTATTAACTTTACAACATGTATTTTTTAATTGTGCATATGTATTTACTTATGTTAAAGGAATAAAGTTGGAAGTTGGCATAAGGATGGCTTGTTGGCCAATACTTACTGTGTGTGGTTTGGTATTTGTAGGAGAAAATCACAACAAAGAATGACGTAGCATATTTGGCGGCATTTACCAAATGAGGAAATGACTCTTTTGTATCACGGTAACGTCGCATACACTGAGCAAAACGAAAGTAGGCTGGCAAAATGGCGACAATGGGACGCTCTATAGAAATATCTTCAATACAGTAATGGCCTCCATCTCCATCATAGCAACAAGAAAATCAAAAAAAAAAGAAATGAAATGAAAATTAGTCTCAATTTTCCCATTAGAAGCATTCAACTACTAGTGTATGAAGAGTATCATGCTTTTGATTAAATAAAATTCTTACCCAAGCCCATTTTATGCCAGGAGGGATTTTGACCAAAATAGCATATAACAAAAGGTATATCCAAGAAAGCAGGTACTATACTATTCAGCTGATCGGCCAACCAGAAATCAGCAAAATTGACGAAACAAAATGGTGCCATAAACACGCGACTCAATACTTTAATGGACCAGTAGCGAGCTTCATGATAAAATGTTTTTGTGGGATTTAAGAGAAAAGCCACCATTAAGGTATATAGAAATATGGGGGCTGAATACTGAGGTATACCCAAAGGATCACAATAGATATAGAAAAGTACTGCTATGGCCCACAAAACACCAAAAACCGAAGCAATTTCCATGATATTTTGTTCTGACAAATGATTTCTGGGATCCAGCTCAAAAATTAAAACATGATTGACACCGGATGAGCGCCAGCCATACACATTAACACCCCACAAGAAGAGACATTCGATGACAAGGAAAGGTCCCCGAAACATGTGTATGCCCACACGCCAGTCATCACCAAAACCATAAAAAATGGCCGACAATATGACCGTAATAAGTAAAACTATAAACGCTCCCGAAAACAACCCCACTTTAAATGTAGTCCAAGGACTTTGTTGCTCTCCCAGTGGCGGCACTCTCAAACGTTTCATAGCCTTTTGGCGGTCGCCTCCTTCAATCTCATGAGTAAATGCAGTTTCAGTTTCCTGTATAAGTCTATCGATATCTTTGTTGGTATAGAAATGCGCCATTTCTACATGCTCCTTGCGCCAAATGGCACCAAAATCTACATTCAGCAGCTTATCGTGCTTTTTTAAAATCTTACGAAACCCGGTAAAATTGAGATTCTGATAGTTTTGCAATAAAATTAAGCCGAGATAAAATTCACTAAATGCCAATTTGAGATCCTGTAATTTACGTGCAGGTACATTCTTTCTGCCTAAAGGAGTTTTAGACTTCCAGGCTGGCTGCTTTTTGACATGCCCCATTTCCAGAGTTTCTGTCAACTCACTACGAAGATTGCCATACTTTCTTGTGGCCTCTGCCATTTTCTCAGAGTAAAAGGTATTTATTTTTGCCAACTCTTTATCGCAGTAGTGAAAGAATTGTTCATCAAATTTGGCAAAATATCTACTTAAAACTTCAGGCTCAACCAGTTCAGCAGATGGTGCCTGCTCAACTGCAGCATAAAGCATGGCTTTCATTTCCTGTAATTAAAAAGAAATAAATTGTTTAAAATCACATATTTTCATTAAAGCAACAAAATGAATGCATGAACATAATTTATCGCAACTAGTGGCAGCTTTTTATTTTTAATCTAGCACATACACGGTTACACTCAAACCGCTTAAATTTTTGTTAGCCCCAGCTTCCCATGCGGATGGTTATTAATAGTTTTTTATATACATTGAATGTCAATAAACAACAGAGCTAATAAGAGTAACATATTCGTTTCACTTTCTCTTAAAAAAAACACACAACACAAATTAATAAGTGAAACAGAAGCGCAAATGTCGGAAAAGTTTTATCATTATTTTTAAAATGAAACAAAATTGTATTAAGAAACAAATTTTTACCCTTAAGACACAACCTCTCGAATCCAGGCGACGAATGTCAACGATACAAACTATCGACGCATGATTACGGAATTGTTTTTGCGAAAGATGCTAGTTCATCCATCGTACTCTTCATACACGTGGTTTCAACTTTATCGGATGACTGCACACACAGCCAAATCTTCGATGAATTTGCTTGAGAAAAATTTCCGCCAAAAACTGATCAGTTGCTTTGAGGACATCCCATGGCCTCCGAGGTCACCCGATCTAACTCCTATGGATTTTTATAGCGTTCCCTTAAAGAGAGGGTTTATGATGATAGTCCCTAATCTCTTGTGGCATGAAAAGACAATATTGGTCGAGAAATCACCTTAATTGAACCAAGTTTAAGTGGAGCAGAACAGTGTGTTCAACTCGACGGAAGACATATGGATGATATACTCTTTAAAATACAAAAACCGCATTTCCATTCTATCGCTCTGAATAAAACTTTGTGTCAAATATATATTACGTTTTTTATTTAAGTTTGAAAATATAAACCTGCTTACATATTTAATAAATAATAACTAACAACACAAATGTCGCCTTGAAATTGCGTTTATGAATACAGTTTTATCGCATTTTCCTTAAAAATTATTATTATTATTAACTTTTTTTATGAATACATTTTGTGAATTGGTTTTTTTAACACTTTATTTCACTTTGCTTGACATATTGCCTTCTCTAACATAAATTATGCAGCCAACACAAATAGAAATAAATCTAATTTGGCGACGGCTACAACGGTGGTTGTGTAGACGCGCTGTCGTCAAAATATTCGTTCTCATAAGAACGCTGTGATGAATCTGTTTAAAGCGAAATTCTGTAGTGGACAACACAACTCCAATTGCCAGTTGCAGCGTTTGCTGTCGTGAAGTCTGCGGTGTTGCTATGTGTTTAGTGCTTGTGTTATGCTTCTTTTTGTTCATTGTGTTTGAAACACTTCTGCTAAAAAACAAAACACCTGTTGAACGGTTGTTTGTAAACAAACCGGTACTTTTTTGTTTACTAAACAAAATACATTCACATCATAACAGAGCGAAAAGAGACCTGCGCTTTACACTCACGAAATAATTTCCCTTTTTGAATTTTTTAACATGTGCTTTCGTCTTTTTTTTTTTTTTTTTTTTTTTTTGTTTAACTCATCAGTGACGTCACATATTTTCTATATTTTTAGTTTGTATATACACAATTTTCACTTTCTTTGCTACAATTTTTCCACACACAATATATTCTTATTTAGATTTACCTCATAATTTATATATTGCTTTCTCCATTCTGGAGTTATATGAGCAGATAAGTGCTCAGCAAATTTCATGATTAAAAATATTTCTTTTTTAAGGTAATAATTTAACACTTTTTTAGCACATTTGTTTATAAAATATTAATCAAATCAAACCAAAAAAAAATTATTTTCTGTTGAAAGTTGCAACGCGTTGCTTTCGAGCGTAATGAACATATTTTTCCCAAAACATTGAGATTTTTCAATGGACTAAAATAAATACCTTCATCTAAATAGTAAAAATGATAACAGGAAAGTTTTAAAAGCTTTTAGCGGCTGGGGTTAATAGCTTTTGTTTTTAAAGCTTATTTTTAAACGAAAAGCTTGATAGAAATGAAAAATTTATTTATAAATTAATACTGAATTTACAAATTAATGATAGTTTAGTTATTTATATTGTATTTATATACTTCTTAATGGAGCATTAAAACACGAGTCTTAAACTAATTTGTAACAGAAAAAGTTATTAATATAAACATTATTTCAAAAAAATAGCTTTTAGGGGAAGTCTTTACAGAGTAAAAAAAGCTTTTCGGCCACAACCACCGTTATAAAAAGCATGTTTTAGGAATTTTGAATTACTTTTAATTAAAAAATAATGGGGGTATTCAAATGGTGTTATATCACGCATATTGTCATAATATTTTATATTGTGTTTCGAACAAAAAAGGCAGAAAGTAGTCGTAATAAGACTTTTTAAACGAAGTTTGCCGTAACTAACCCGTAAATATCTTTGCTGCCTCAAATTTAAAACAATTTATGTCAGAATGCTCACAGTATTCATACTTTTTCATACTAATATATTAACACTTATGACTTTATGACAGCCCTTTGAATACCGCAAATGAGTTTTTATGTACCATAAACAAGAAGAAGCATAATTTGCCGCCCAATCTTTACTGTGAAACTAAGATTAGCAGAAGTTAAAGTGACACTTCTCATAACCGGACAAACTTTGTTGAAACGAGATTTTCCTATGTTTTTCCATACTACACTTTTTCCCCTTGCAGATTTCCCATAACCGGGCGCGGTAGTCCGCGTTAATATTTAATTTAATAAAATTGATTGATGATTTGAAGATGACTACATTAAAACATTAAATTCAAGAGCTTTTGTGGAGATAAGTCTGTCTGAAGACTCTTCAGATGAGGTAAATATAGTTATTTCAGCATTAAAACATGTTTTCTTAAAGTATTTTGCTAGACACTACTTTGTCGCACTCCAACATATCAAAAACATTATAAAGCTGAAAGTCCATAACACGCGTTCTAAGCGGCTATCAAAAAAGTAGAATCAGTGTAATGTTATGTGACAGGTTACATAGCACAAAGCGTAGGAAGCGTTAAACGCGTACGACGCCAAAAGTAGGTTTACTTTCTACTTTTGCACGCGTTATAAAACTGTCTGTTATTTTTGATAGCCGCAGATTACAATTCATTTTATTTTTTTAAAGTTATCACTAAGAATATTTGTCCCGTGGATTGTTATTTTATGTTTTTGTGTTAAAAAAATATTTTTATTGAAAAAATACTTGAAACGCAACAAAAAACATATCGCATGAAAAGTGTTGCATGCAACTTGAGTTTAGAAAAATGTAGAAAGCGTAGAAGGCAGCGCATGTAACGCGTGGTATGTCATTTTGATATTCAACAGCTCAAATTGGCCGGCTCAGCAGTCTAATCTTCATAAATTTTTTCAACCGGCTTAGACTAACCTAGCATTGTTTTATTAAATGTGCATTATATAATAAAATATTTGCAAAAAAAACATCTGTACTTTATATAAGCGGAGTGGCACGTTATGAGAGGTTTCACTGTATTTATGTAAGAGCAAATTAACCAAAACGAACAACATATTCGCATCTCTACATTGAAGAAATATATTACCAATTTTGATTACAATTAACAAAAACAGCAGCTCTATGTATGAGTTAATCAACCAAAAACATGATTTTTGGTTATCACTGTGCTGCATATACTTAGGTATTTGCGTTATCATCTCACGATAGCGAACACCATTCAGAGTAACTGCCTGGAATTTTGGAAAAAAAATTTTGGTGATGCCGCCAGCCCATAAACCACACCAAACAGTCACTCTCTGTTTGGTTTTTCGACAATCACTCTTGGATTATCATTCGCCCAAATGCGGCAATTCTGCTTATTGATGAATCCAATGAGATGAAAATGTGCGTTATCACTGAAGACGATTTTCTTCGAAAATTGATCATCCACTGTTGCCATTGCCTGAATAACTTTAACGCGTTGCTCGATTATGTATCTTTCCATGGTTCGAGATGAATTAACCTGAACTTGAGAAATGTCAAATGAAATGCAGAAAAAAACTTGACGTTTAGCTGTGGTGGTATTATGTATCTTTCCATGGTTTGATTTAAATTAGGCCCAGTTTTTGACTGCGTATTTAAACACAAAATTAGTTAATTTTCATTTAAATTTAAGTTGTATTTAAATGCTAGTTCAGTTTATTACTATTAAATTATTGTTCTTATTTAAATGCGATGAAAGTGTGGCAGCTCTACTTTGATTCCAAATATTATGGAAAGTGTTCCATAGAACAGCTGTTGTAAGTGGAAGAATAGAAAAATCAAGGCGAATTCATTACTAGGTGAACTTAACAGCACAGGTGATTATTTTTTGCTTCTCTCGTTTTTTCCAATGAGACTGTCAAATTTTTTTTCTTTTGTTTACAAACTTTTTCGCGCCATTTTAATCTGAAGATTTTTTGTATGATTTAGTGCAATTTCAAGAAATTTGTGTGAATTTAAAAGTGAAAAACGAATATAATCTGTGATTTTAATTACAAACAATTATAAAAGCTTATATTTAACGTTTATATAAAATTTTTTCTCTGCTGAGTAATCTTAGGCGAATTTAGATTATGACATTCACGATATGTTTTACAATAACAAAATACATAGTACTGAATTCGCCTTTCCGCTTGCACTCACCTGTATAAATTCGCCTTGAGAAAAATTCTTAAAGAAAAATATTAAATTTATTAACGGCATAGAAAAACTTAAAAATTTTATTTTACGCTAAGTTATTTTTAATAAATTATTATACTGTGCTGTCGTTTAGTGCAAAATTAGCAACTAATTTTCGAATATCTTTTGCAGGCAATAGCTCGTATGTGTGTTTTGTTTACCTTTTTTGCACTAATACAAATGCAAGCACACAAAAACCATATGGGAATATGGCAAAACCATATGAGAAAGACTTAAATGAAGAAGTTTGGGCATTTAAGTTTGATTCAAATTTGTAGTGAAAAACTGATTTTCATATTTAAATGGAACTTAAAGCTAAATAACATTTAAATACGAACTCAAAAACTGGGCCTTAAACTGGAATTGAGAAATGTCAAATGAAATACAGAAAAAAACTTGACATTTAGCTGTGGTTCACATTTAACATCGGCCCTTTGATTTCGGCTTTATGATTCATAAGAATCAAAAGACTAAAAAGTGTGATTGCTATTTAATTCAAATCCTGTGTTGTTTTTGGGACACTCTTTATCATTTTAAAACAGTCTTCCCATCACACTTAAATTAAAAAATTAAAATTAAATAAAAGTCACAATCAATATTCTTTAAAAAATCACAATGAAAATATTCATTGTGATTTTTGTTTTTGAACACACCTCAATTAAAATAAATAAAAACAAATCAACAAATTAAAAGATTATGAACACTTAAGAGTGTTCTTACAAAAGCTTAGTATTTCGCTGCAGCTTATCAGAAGTTCCCAATCTTGAACTTTGTTATATATTTGTATCATTGAATTATTAAACCTTTTATTTATTTATTTAATTTTACGAGACTACAGTACAACAAGACTTAATCTTATTTAACAGTACTGCTAGTGCTCTGGCAGATTTAAAGTCGGCTATTTCATTAAAATACCTATAGCAATAAATAGTATATTAATGAAAAATTATTTAATGAAATAAAAGTTTGTATGTAGCAATAAAGAATGGACTCGTTACAAATAATTTAAGAAATGAAAATGAAAAGAAATGAAAAATTTATTATTAACCCTAATGAGAAAAAAGTGCTAATTTAAAATGCTTAGTATTGCTAATTATTTGTATATTAGATGGGAGCTCATTCCAGAGACGAGTAGCATTTACAAAGAAGTGTCTCTCTGAGATCAATTTCCGGTAGCGAATTGAGTTTTTCTTGCAGCCTCTGTTGGATCTTGAAAACTTAATCCTTTTGTAAAGATACTCATGTATTTTATCATAAATTATTTTGTGCAGAAATTGTAGAGTGCGACATTTTAAAAGATTTTCAAAAAAGATGTAATAAATTAGGTAAGAAAAATAAGATATTCTGCTATTTCTGTTCTGGCCATAGATATATCTATTAAACGCCACTTTGAGTTTCTTTAGAAAAATTAATGAGAGGGATTCTCGTTTTATAAACGAGTCTTAAAGTCTTTTATAATCAATCAGGATGGAAAAAGAAGTTAAATTGCATTTATACAGACAAGTTGGGATATCAGAGGACTTCACAGGTATTCCACATGTAAAAGCTTCCTCCAAGATATGTATGTACTCTCATGTAATGTGTACATGCATAAGTGATTGGAAGTAAGATTCTTAGACTCAGCTGCTGGCATATATGATTCTCACAAATATGATGCGAAAGTGAAAATTATTACGTCAACGACAAGGAAAGTAAAGTTTTCAAAGTTTAGACAGATTCTGGCACAGAATAGCCCAAAGGCCGCCATAAGGATTATTATTATTTTGCAAAATATAATAAATTTTCACTAAAATAATATTTTTTGATTATTATTGCTTATAATTAAAACAAATTATTTTAGCTTTTGACAACAAAATTTGTATTCATTTGAATAAAAATTGGTTTTTCCATATCAGACAAAAGTAATAAATACACATATCTTTCTGTCACTTAGCGTTGAATTCTATTTTCAACAGATTAGTCCGCAGCAGAGCAAAACGAAAAAGTAAAAACAAACCACGCACAAATTCACTTCCGTTCGGAAATGGAATTGAATCGGTTTTTAATTCTTCAAAAAACGAAAATCTAAAAGTTTTTTTCGGAATGAAATCAATTCTATAAGACAATTCTAGTTTCATTCTGAAAAGTTTTTATGTTTTTTGTTTTTTAAAGAATTCAATTCCGTTTCCGAACGGAATTAAGTTCTGTGATATGGCTGATAGTTTCAATTGAACAGAAACGAAACAGCTGATTCAGAACAGAAGAGAACGTACAAATTAATTCTACCTTTAGAGTCTAAACACAATGTTTGAAAAATAAACATAATACAACGAAAGACAGCGACGTCAATATTTGTCATTGATAGTCTGCATTTTTGTTATTTATGCATACATTTTTCAAACACACACACACACACTGCTATCTGAAATAATTCGTTTGCAAACATGTTTATTCGCAAAAAAATCACTATACTACAGGGTACTAGTTAAACATACGGAAGGGCGAAATAGATTAAGAACCTCTGCTTAGTTTCTAAACAAATTATTTCTTTAATGATAACAATACAAAAGAGAAAAATACTCAACAACAAAATTGGAGGCGGAAAAAAATCTCTTATTATTGTCGCACAATAGACATTCAAGTGCACATTCTTGAGTTAAAATTATTCAGCATTATTGTATTAAGAAAACAGCAACAACAATTGCTGATGAAGACAAAATAAAACGGTGTTTAGAATTCAAAACACGAACGACACTTAATACCAACCCCACGTACTAAGACGCCGGACAGTGTATGCTCCACTTTTGCACCAAAGTTATGGCCAGTTTGCCGTTGTGCATTTAAAACACACAAAAAAAAAAACGTTTAACTCAATTTCCCTTTGCAATGGAGAGAAAGAGAATTCTAAAATAAGGGATCTTGGCGAGCAGTGGTGCCACAAATTTTTGTAGAAAAATCTTGACTTTTCAAGAAAAAAGTCTTAATCCAAGATAAAAAATCTTAAAATGTTTTGCTTTTGGCTTTTCTGATACCAATAATCTAATTATTACAATACAAGAACAGAACAAGTAAGACTGAAGTATATTCGACTGCGACGAATCTAAAATACCCTTCACGATCGACACTCAAATATATATAGTATACTCGTATATTACAAATTTGAACTAAATATCCTCGGATATACCTGGACCGATATCGGAGAAAAAAGTTGTTTGCTTTGTATTCGCCATGCCGAAAAGGTAATCTTTCACGGAAAAATCGGTTTAGACTATATCTCAGGTATGTATAAACCGGTATTGGAATTTTCATTTTTTGTATTTTAATCAGAACTGCTTTTAAACAAAAAAAATTTTTTTCATGAAAAAAATCGGTTTAGACTATATCTCGGGTATATATGGACTGATATCGCAAATTTTTATTTTCTCTATTTGGAAACTCTTTATATCACCAGAACTGCTTTTAAGCAAAAAAATAAACATTTTAAGTTCGCTTACGTGACATTTTCATGAAAAAAACGGTTTAGGCTATATCTCGGGTATATATCGCAAATTTTCATTTTCTGTATTTTATTAAGCTTCTTTTATAGGCAAAACTGTTTTAAAGCAAAAAAAAAACATTTTTTCATGAAAAAATCGTTTTGGGCTATTTCTCGGGTATATATAGGCGGATATCGGAAATTTTCATTTTCTGTGCCTTCTTTTATTACCAGAACTGCCTTTAAGCAAAAAAAGTTGTTTAATTTCGCTTATACAAAATTTTCATTAAAAAATGCCAAATAATTGTATCAAGTTTGAAGCAAAACAAACAATTTTTTTTCAAAAATTTTCATACAAAATTGCAACAAAAAAAAAAAGACTTTTTCAGAATTTTGGATCTATTTCAGCTATACATAAACTGATTTTATTGAATTTCAATAGCAAACTTACGAATCGATGGTAGAAATTACAAAAGGAATCACAAACTTTTATATACCCTTAACATTTTTGTGAAGGGTATAAAAAATTAATAAAAATGTGGGGTGCTTCAGTAAGAGTGCACTTTTTAAATATAGCGCAACCATTTTTTTGTGCAAGTGGAACAGACATACATATGTTAATTCCGATTATTACATATGAAGTGCCTTACAAAAGAGTAATGAGTTATATAAACCTTTGGTGTTAATCGTAGTTCCCTATTGCGAACAAACAGTTGTAAAAACTTCAAAAATTTGGAAAGCTATGCTGAGAAAAAGGTTATATCTGATTAAGCACGTTTCAATCTGTATGGCTTCGTGAATACTCAAAATGATGAAGTTTAGTGCTCAGAACATACTTATGCAATCTATGTGAAACAAATATTTCCAGCGGCATGATTGCCTGTACAACTTAACCTAAAGTAACCTAACAGCATGGTATCAGAGCCATGGTGGACATTTAAGCAACACTAAAATCCCAAAGCTCGCTTCTCTAATTTTATTGAGAAGTTTTCACAGCGATAAATAACTATGAAACAAAAATTTCATTGATACTCGATTTGTGAAAAAACAGCATTTTTATATCTCAAAGTGAAAAGTGGCAACATCAGTTGTACTTTCATTGGAATATTTCCATTAGGCAGCTGTCAAAAAACAATAAGAAACCAACAAAGAATAAAAAACATTTAAACATGACTTTTCTGCTTCAATTCACATCAGTTTTCTTTCAGTTTCCTTGATTCAAGTGAAAATTTTCTCAATGCGATAAATACAAAAACGAGACATACATAATCGAAACATGCATTCTTTACAATCCAATAAAAAAAATCACAACTCTTTAAAAAAATGTTTTATCCTAAAAATAAATCTCTTACTGTACGATCCTTTTATGTACGATCCTTTTATGTACGATCAAGTAAACTGGTACATTTACATACATATACAAATATATATGTATGTATCTACGTATTGTGCTTAAGAGGTAAAAATTTTTTCAAGATTCATATATTTATTGAATAGAATACAAAATTTAAAAAAAAAATTTTTCAAATCTCATTTTGCATGAAAAATCTTTAAATTTAAGGTAAAATCATCATTCTGGCAACGCTGTTAGCGGGTGCTCCTCTCTTCCATTCTCTCAGTTTGATTAAGCTACCTTTTGCAAAAAAGTTTTTAATAGCAGCAACACTTGAAATTACTGTATTTTTTAATTGATTAAGTGCAGTTTAGTGGGGTGCACGTTTTAATGTTGAGCGAACGTTATCGGAAACTTTTATTATCGCAGGCGATAATGATAAAAATTTTGTACTTTAAACGAAAATAAATAAAATCCAACATTCTACATCGCCAGTCACAAGTTAAAACAATCAACAGTAACTAACTTGCTATCAATATTTTCGCATGTCAGTTGTGGTTTAAAATTAAATATTTTTACCGGTAGTTAAGAGTGAAAGTGTCATATAATAATAGCATAATTTTTAAATTTTTTCTAAATATAAATCCAATTAAAATTGAGCTTGAAAATATTAGAGCCGATTAAATTATTGAAATCGAAATCACAAGTGAAAATGCCGATGAAAACATTAACACCCACCAAACAGCAAATAGATGAGCTGCGCACCAGATTCATTGAAAAGTATGAAAAAAATCCCCCTGCAGGTAAATAAAATGGTAAAATCTGAGATTTTTTTTATCTGGGACCAGTACTCAGGGGATAACCCCTACATATGCAGTACATTGTACTCGAACTAGGAAAATAGTTTATCATGTGGAGAAAAGAGAAGAAAATAGTGTTTGAGGACATTTGACTTGCACTTATAAACAACAATACGGAAAGACCAAAACAAACGTGATTACAGCATTCAAAATGCTGGAGTTAAATTAATTAAACTGTTCAGTGCCCAGTATATGTACCTTCGACATAGCTCTGACTAACACAAACCAGTCCAACACCTCTCAGACTGCAAGATAATGAATTACATTGAAAAGAAATTAATAATGAACACATAATAGAAAACAAAACACTGCTTATTCCGGCTTGCTACTTATTACGGTTTCAGTAATAATAATATTTAGTAGTAATTAACATACATAAATAGAAAATATGAACGACTGTAAAAAACAGGTGTGTCCAGGATGGAAGACAAAACACTACAAAAAAAAAACAGTCGTAAAGTAGCTTTGGACTGGGGAACAGCTCTCGCGTCATTATTTCTTAAGTGCGGTCAGGCTTGTTGTTGTTGTTTGGCCTTCGAGACTTTTGCGTCTCACTCTCATTGGTTAGCTGTCTACCTCAACTAACTGTATTAGTTTACAGTTTTTGTGAGGTATTTCGTTGTTAGCCACGCGGCAACTTCCTATGCGAAGGCATAGGTCGGTACAGTTAGTCACAGCGCCGCAAAAGAAATACTGTTAATACCATCGTGCGCATAAGATCTACGTTAATCCGCCCATGCTGTGCATCCTATACTTTGCAAATTTATTTGCAACTGTATAGTTATAATTACAAATACAAAAAAAAAAAAAAAATACAGCCGGCACCTAAAATGAAAAATATTGTAACATCAATTTTCATAAATAAACAGAAAGAAATAAATATAGTTTAAAAAATAAAAAACACGCTTCGATATCAAATTTCAAATTTTTCGCTCACTATTGTTTATGCTTCTTCTTAAATTATCCATATAGCCAAATAACTATTCGTATAAAGCGTTCCAAAGTCAGCTTTAGGAGACGTCAAAAAACCCCCCACTTCCTCAGAATTAATACGGCAACTTCAATTTTTGCACTAAAGCGTACGACCGTTTATAACTCGGATGCATGTTCCACGGCAAAAACGCACACAGAATATGAAATACCAATTCCAAACCGATTAGCGAAGAGGTTCCGATTTTTTTGGGAATTCCCAAAATTGGCTTCGTGATTCTCCAAAATCCCCCATACTTCCCCGAAAGCAATACGGCAACAAAGCAGTAACACAGTATATACATGTAATTATCACTCATATGACATGGGTTTCGAGTGTTGCAAACATGCGTGTGAAACTAGTATAAGCGTGTTAAACAGTAGTGAAGTGAGATTTACAACAGCACTTGCCTTTACGGCCTTATCTGATGTTGGGGCCATACCACGGAGTGAATTATTCACGATTCACTAGCGCCCCCGTGTGACTGCCTAGGCTCACACAGGTTGCTACCTTCTTTCTTGTCATATGTTGGTATGCCGAAGCCCTCTAAGAGCCCTTATACCAACTCACCCGTCAACCATCACCACAGGTATCTGTTGTAAAGGCAACAGACCTTCGGGAGGTTGTTAGTCTCCGAAAGAAGCCACGCACCAAACAGCAGGGATACTAACTCCTTGTGGCGTCTTATATAGATACATACATACATATACTTGATTACTTAAGCAATAATTTATTTTCAGAAACTGAAAAAGCCAATTAAGGGTATATCTGATAGGCGTGGAAAGCTATCAAAGGTTACTATTTCTAGTTTCTCCATTTTCCACAATTTTTTAAATTACGAAATATTAAAAATTAATTGTATATTTTTACTAAATTCTTAAAGAAATATAAGCAAAAGAAGGAAAGTGGCCGTAATAAAATACATCATGTTTACATGACAGCGAGTTTGAATCCTAGTGGGTGCTGATGAGTAGTGTGGTGACTAAGAAACAGCTAGTTCAATTGTTTGTCTTCTTTGATCAAGAGTTATTGATCGCGGCATTTATTGTTATAACTAAAAATAAAAAATAAATTTTGGCGACAGCCGGTTTTGAACTTTAACCAGAAAAGTAACATCATGTACGAGTAATATTAGAAATATTCAATAACAAAAGTTCAACTAGTATACATACAAAAGAAAAACAGCTGTTCAAGGTTGCCACTCTCTAAAGATGAATTAGTAAACACTCAACAAATAAAAGCTGACACCCATTTAAAGCCAGTTCAACTTAAAGTATAATAGAAAGTTATAAAAAATATAACAGCAGTTTTTTACTTAAAGATTTACTTTAACAAGAGTCAAATTAAGTGATTCACTATGAATACATCCATATATTTTTATTTATTATAATTATAATAAGTATGTTAAATTAATGAAAATATTATATTTTCAATTAATATAGTTAATTATAACCAAACTATGCTTCTACCAGGTGTCCGCTGGGAAAGTATACTACTCGCAGTAATTCAATTGTAATCCTGGCTGTATGTGATGTGGCACCGTCTGGTTGATACCACATGTTAATCAAGCCCAAAGCTTGCAGTTATGGCTTTAAAAAGTTTTCCGTCATATCGCGATATCGCTCCCCATTCACAGTTACCGTTATGACGTTTTCATTTTCAAAGAACTAAGGTAACAGGGTAACTTTTAATGGATGCAAAGTTGACTAAGGCTGCATTTAGACACGAAAACATTTGGAAGGGAAACATTTAGTTTGGTAGCAAACTACCGGTGGGAAAGGGAGAATCAATTTTGTGTTCGGTACTCGGCAACACGCTTTATTGACATTTATTTTATTGCCACATAATTTACTTTTTGACATTTTAATTTAATTTACATTTTCAGGAGTTTTGTGTGGTTTTAAAAATTTTCTTAATTCTGTTAAAGAAAAAGAAATTTTAATAAATATGGATTATAAATGGGATAGAAAAATTGTGGAAAAATTAATCTTAGTGAAGATAGTATTGACGTAATCTTTACACATCGAAATATTTGCTGAAACTAGAGTTGGGTAGTTCGCGAACGAACTAGTGTCACTGAACTATTCACTTCAGGGAGCTAAGTGAGCCGATCATTTCTGCGAGCTCTTTTAGTTCCGTAGTTCATGTTTCTTTCTTTTGTCTTCAAGTTTTCTTTTTCGTTTATGTTTCTTTCTTTCTGGTAGATATGTATACGGAAGTAGTCAAACAGCACTGCCAGAATTTGCGTAGAAAGTACATATCTATGTCAGAATATTAGACAATACAATTTTACTTTGGTTTTTTGTATTATAAAAATAAATGATATGATATGCGACCATAATTGAATATAAAAACATCGAGACATCATCACAAATATATCGTTTTTTTTTTTCTTTTTAATAAAATTATTTTTCATCACACCTGAACATTTCTAATCTCACTTTTTATTAATCCTTATAATAATTGTACTTTTCATTTGTTTACAGCAATTTTCTTTTGCTTTTCTTTATCATGAAACCTGAACAGAGCCGTTCATTGAAAATATTATTTACGGAGCACTGAACTATTGAACTAAAAGAAAGACATATTTCAGCAAAAAGAGCTGAACTAAAAGGAGCACTCTCTCAAAAGAGCTCATGAACTCAACTCTAGCTGAAACAGGCAACATAACGAAAAATGTAAAAAACAAATAATAATAGAATGTTGCCGGCAACATGTTCGACTGTGTGAATACGAAAGAAAAATCAAAAGAGAATTCCAAATGTTTTTCTTCCAAATGTTCGCTCGTCTAAATTAAGACTAATGAATAAATTGAGGGGTTTTCATTGGCCAGAACTGACTATTCTGTTTATTCACAATAGTTTATTCAAATGAAAATGTGCCTCGTCACTAATTATGATTTGTTCATGAAAATCGGTGATTGATTTTGTTTAAAAAGTTTTAACAATTAAAACACGTTGGTTTATCGAATATTTTTCCTTACAATATATGTTACGTGTCTACTTCACTACTGCCAAATATAAACTGTCAAGACTAACGTTTATCAAAATGGCGACAAAACAAAGTAGTTATAGTATGGTTCTTTTTCAGACAAAAATATGATTACTTAATATTACAACTACAATATATTAAACCATAAAAGGCTATAGTTATTTATAGTATTTTTTTAACTAGTGTTTCAAATACAACAATCATATAAAACAACAGTAGTATATTACCCTTATAATATTAGCATCTCAACCATATATTTTTGTCCACGTGTAAAGGAAGTATTTATGGCGTAAATTTTAATATGGTGGCTTCATTTTCCAAACATTTTCCACTTTTAAGATCATTAAGCCAAGAAGTTTTTAAAAATTCTCCTTTCAACAGATGAGACCTTTCATCTAAATGGCATGACTTTTATTCAATTATAAAGGCATTATCATATGTTTATAAATGTACTTTTATACCACTTAACCAAAGCAATTTACGTGAACTTAATTATCAAAATCATCAGAATTATAAAAATTAAAAAATAGATTGTCTACATAAAATCTCTATTTACAATTTATAATTTCCATTAACTGCAATTTAAATGAGTTGCATTTTAAAAACGTGTGAGTACGTAAACCGGTTCTTTGTTGTTATTGTTGCTTTTTATCAATGGTCAAGTTTAATGGAATTGAATCGTGAATACTTACGAACATTTACGAGTTGTTTTTGTTGCACAATAGGTTGTATTTATTTGTTCAATCAATTTGAGTATCTCGGAGAAATTGTTAATTTTAATGTATTTTGCTTAAAACAAATGCGAAACAAAAACAACATTTTGACCATTGACCTTTTCTATATACATATGTATGGCATATACATACATATGTAATAAATTACAACAGAACTTTAATTATGAGATGCTAATATATTAATACATTGTTCGAATGATAATTTTCAAACAACTGCAACTGGGCTGTAAACCATACTACCACAAAAAAGTTACAATATGGCAGAGATCTGCAACCGGTGGCTTTTTTAATGATCTAAGTACAACCGTCTTAAATCGAGTTGCGGTGTGATAGGCCATCGCATACTGTTTGCGCAAGTATGTTTTCTACTCGTTAGATCTTGCGTCTGTTAACTAGAAAATATAACATACTCAATCAAGTTCGTATGCGGTGACTGCTTGCTTAAAATGTTATTATAAATTTTATTTTATATTTTATTTTTATCCTGACGATGATAACATTGTTATCGAAATATCGAGAAATAAAAGATTTTTAATAGTTATTTTTTTTTTTTTTTTTTTATAAAACAAAAAACAAAGATCTGAAGCTGCAAAAATTTAATTTATTTGACAAACGAAGATCGAATAATATTGATATAAAATTAAATCTAATTTGTTTAAAGAGCAAAGGTCAGCTCTTTGCATTGATGGTATGTGTTTATACACTTTGAAGAGAACTATTCGTATTGCAAAATATATAACTGCAATAACTCGATATTTTTATTATACGAGTATAATAATAAACTTTTTTTTAGAAGATGAGTTTTTTCCATTTTTATAAATTGATAAATATAAATTTTCACAACGGAAATAAATGTGTCCGTTTTTTCCAGCTGTCAAATGTTGATTAAGTGAAATAAATTTTGTATGTATGAACAGGCAAAACAATATTGCAAATTAGCCTAAAACTTACTCAAAATAACATGTTTGAACACTATTTTAGAGGTGGAAATGGCCGTAATCTAATTAGTTTCAATCACTTGAGATTAATTAAGACCATTATTTAGCATCTATATAGCACAGAGCTGTATTTTTATTCACGCTAAATGCCTGTATTCTATATCAACATACTTTGAGTTTATTAATAAATTTTACTGCTGTTTTTATTTTGTAAAGTGCCCTTTCATCCCACCGACATCAATCGTGTCCGGAATGAAGATATTTGGTGTAGAAGTTTCTTGGAAATGTACGATCTGGATATGAATTTATCATTTGAAAAACTCTGGGCAACTTGTATATGGCGTCAACAGTATGGAACCAATGATTTGGATGAAACAAATGTCAGAATGGATTATTTGACAGATGGTGTCATATTTTCGCACAACAGAGACATCGATGGCAAAGCTCTGTTGATCTTTAAAACAAAATTACATGCCAAAGGAGCCAAAAATATGGACGAAGTGCTTAAGGTTTTGGTGTACTGGATCGAAAGATTACACCGTGAAAACAATATGGATAAATGTACAATATTTTTTGATATGGATGGCACTGGTCTGTCAAATATGGATTTAGATTTTATCAAAATGATAATAGAAACGTTTAAAACGTATTATCCAAATGCCTTAAATTACATAATAGTTTATGAAATGGCTTGGGTATTAAATGGTATGTATTGACTTTTTGAAACTATGTGCACTTACTTTATTTATTTTCTATTTCTTACAGCTGTTTTTAAGATTGTCAAAGCTTTGTTACCGGAAAAAGCTGTAGAAATTTTGAAAGTTATTAAGAAGAAAGATATCAATCAATATATTGATAAAGATAATTGTTTAGCATGTTGGGGAGGTAATGATAATTATCAATTTGTTTTCGTTCCCGAAAAACGAGCAACTGCTCTTCCAACCGATGATCATAATAATAATTTAAATGATAAAAAGGTAAGACTAGAAACTGACATACTATAATAATTACAAAAGGAAAAAAATTAGATGAATGATTCCTTATTTATAAGCCTCTAAGTACGCCGTGTAGCCGGTAGTCTGCTGCATCGAATGTATTTAAGCCATAAAGTCGCAGAACCGAGATACAAATTTACATTGTCTGCACTTTAAGAAAACTGTATAACATTAACAAACACAATCATTTACATACAAGCACAAAAGCAAACAGAGATAAAACAAAATGAATAAAAGTGAAACCTAGGTGCAATAACGTCTGTACCATGGTGCAATTAACCAGGTGGCATCACTAGCGCAGGAGACATTTTTTTGTTTCATAAACATGTGGGTGTCAAAAGTTGTTTATGTTTACACAAAATGAAGTGAAAAAAAATAAAAAAAATTTTAAAAGTACGACGGAAACGCATTAAAAAATTTGTCAAAAATATTTTAATTGCTTAAAATTTATGTAAACTTTTCTTTCTTCATTTTCTTCTGTTTTGTAAACATGTTTTTGACGGTGCCCGGTATTTTTCCACAAACAAAATATTATATACATATTTAGTACAACAACTCTAATGCTGCACCATGATCTGTAAGGTAACAGCGCTACAGCAAATTTACAGTTATACAACGAAAACAAGCATGTAGTGAGCTGTTCATGTCAAAAAAATGACATTTTTTCAGAAGATAAATTATAAAAGTACTTTTTCACAATTATAAATTATTTTTATTATCACAAAATCATTTTTAAATGTTTAATTCAGAATAAATCACTAAATTCACTTTCAAAAATGTAAACTATGCATTTGGCGTTAGTTAAGTTATATTAGCAATAGCGAAAGACTTTCACATGCCACAGCCCTGCCACATTGTAGACCAAATGCTCCATGATTGGCACATGATTTGCCTATCAAGAGAATACTAGCGTAAAGGTGAGCTTGAATATTGCTTACAAAGTTCATGAAATTATATTCGGACTTTTGCATAAATAAATCTTGTTTCAAATTGATAGTAAAAGTGAGCTGCTGTGAATATAAGCCCTACTGTAAAATTTCACGATGTGACCTTCTAATAAACTTAACAATTGATTTTGACCAATGTAGAGAATTTCAAATCAATTATCCTTCTTCAAACTGTTTCCATGCATGTTTGTAAACAATAGATCCTTATTGACCTAATTGCAATAAGACATTTACAGTTTGCGTGTTGCTGTCTATTTACACCCTTATACATATAAACTTACATATTTGTACCATATATATGTAAATAAATAACTACCCTACAAACATTTTCTTAGGAAAATGAGATTCAAAACTAACAACGAGACACGCCAAACTGTCATAAGTCGCAGTTTACATTCTACAACAAGGTGCATTAACGTCTACAAGGTGGCAGCACTAAAGCAAAACTGCAACAATATAATAAAAATAAATATTTGTAACTTTTATCACAATTTTAAACAATGAAAGTACCATTTTTAAAGTATTTTTATGTTCAATAAATAATTTTTTAATGTTTAATTCAGAATAAACCACTAAATTCACTTTCAAAAATGTAACCAATACTTTTGACGTAAATAGCTTACTATGTTATATGTCAGTAGCAAAAAAATGGCATGTGTCGTAGCGCTGCCACCTTGTAGACGTTAATACACCTTGTTCTGCTATCGTCGCAATTTTTGTCGTTTCTTCTTTAAAACTGCGTTTACATGTGCAATTTTTATCGCAGCAATTTTTTCTTAACTTAGTGTCTACAACTGAGATAATATCTAAAATGAAAACGTCAAAGTCAAACGCAGAGTAAATTCTGTTACGTATAGACTTAAAGTCAATGTTATCGCAGTCTTATATAAATTTTTATGAGAGCGTTCTTACCCCCCGTCTAGATTAGCAATAAATATTTCCGCAATAAAGCAATAACGCCGGCAGAACAACGGTACAAAATTGCTTATTGCTTTGGTTATGTCAAATGTATGGGAACACATATTTTAAGACAACTCATAATTACAAAAAAACCGAATATGCAAAAAATGTGCAAAATAACTTAAAATTTTATTTGGACTTTTAAAGTCCTAAAGACAAAAAAAAAACTTTTTGTACAGCGTGATTACTTTGCAAACACCCTCAATGCACCAATCCATTAAAAGAAAACACTTTATTTTAAGTAATAAGAATTAAATTAATAATTTTTGCAAAAGAAAACTTTACTAAAATTATTCGCAAGCAGAATTTTTCAAAAATTCTTTAATATTAAACTCAAATGACAATAAATTTTGACGTTTTTTGTCTGCAATAATTGTTAACGAAAATTCATTGACAATTATTGCAGCAATAATTGCAATCACTAGCAATAAGCTGTCTTCACTTTCAATAACACAATTTTGACGTTTGCTGCAATAAATGTTAACATATTTATTGCTAATCTAGATGGGGGGTTATGAGAAATCTCATGGCAACGATCTTATACGAGTAATAAGAGCTGTCAAAAAAGCGTTTGTATATGTGTTTTTTTTTTACAAAAACACACATTTGCAATTTAAAGGCCCTGATTCACTATCCTACACGATCGTACGATTCATTCACAGGAAAATGTTTCAAAAGTCTGGCCGACTTGAAAAAATCGTTTCAAAATGGCGTTGTAGGCCACACTATTATACAAGTATAATTGCAATAATTTATATACACAATAAAACAATTAAAAACTTTTATTAATATAATAATTTTACATTATTTAAATGTTTTTCTCGAGGCACCAACAATATTCTCATATTTTTCACAATATATACTACACTGATCGCACAGAAACCATAATGTTTTGAAAAGTTTCATAAAGTTTCATAAGTTTCTGTCGCACGGTTGAATTTTTAGTACTTTTTCAGCACACATGCTTTATTTAGTAGATCGCACGATGGTGTATGATAGTGTAGCAAGGCCTTAACCCATCATTAGTTTTACAAAATATCTGTTAAAACCCCTAAAGTGGGGAACATTTTTTATGCATTAAATACATATGTATGTATAATAAGTGATTACTTTTGTATAAAACGTGCACATAGACAAAATTCACATAAGCTTCTATTGATCGCAAAGAAATAGTTTCTTCCCGACTTTCAATGATTTATGACTTCTTATAAGATTGACCAAAATATGTATACTCCTTGTTAGATATTAAGATGGACATAAAGAAATGCATTCTCTCATTCTGCCGACGTTTTCTCAAATATTATGTCAGTTAATTGCAGCTGTAGACAGCTACGTAATGTATAATAGCGCAGACATAAAAGTAAGTATGTAAGAAATATAAAACAACATAACTTAGAAACTGTGGGCTAGAACACACGAAAACAGTTTTTAGTCGAATCTATCACACACGAGACTAAAGCAACAAACACATTGAAGCCACCAGACAACCGACTTCAATATATCAAATATAAAACACATGCATTTAAATGCGAACATTTATTTTGACAACAGCAAGACGACACGACTGCAGGTTGTTGTCCATACTGATTTTTTTGCCGAAGTCGAATTAAACTAATTTCTATTTTTCTTAACTACAAAATAAAAACAGTGTGACCAAACAAAACAATTTAGCTCTCGGAAATATTTTATTTTCTAATATAACATAAGATAATAATAAAATTTAAATGGTGTTTTAAATAAATTAATAAATATTTGTACTATTGTTAAATATACGCATACATACTTACGGCCATATTCATAAAATATATTATATGATTATTAAACACTTATTTGATAAATTTTCTATAGAAATTTGTCAAATAATAGTACAATACTTTTTATGAAAAAGGTCATCAGACTCAAAACAAGAAATCTTAATTTTATTAAATAAGTAGGATGTGATTAGATACATATGTATGTATATACCAGTTGATTTAACATCACGTACAAGTAGTTTTAATTCCATATTTTTTATAAAAAATTTTAAAAGAGTTTGGTCTCCGTTTTAAAAAATTCGATAAATTGTCGTAAAGTTTCATTTCTTTAACACTGTTCTCATTATAGATCAGAAGTTATATCCAATTATATTTTAAACTTTGAAGGCCCATATAATCTGAACTAATCGCAGTAAACGAAAACTTTTTAATTTATCTTATCTTTTTAAGACTTTATTTGTTAGACAGAATAACTTATTCATGAAAGTTTGATATAAACAGATCTTGTTCTGAAAATCAACAAATTTTGTGAAGCTAAAAACTCTTAGGTGGCCACAATGAAATATAATTTTTTGAATATGAATTTATATTGCTGCCGTGTTCAAAATAATTCAGTAGTGCCCTACAAGACTGTAATTGCCGGTTGCAGCATTTGCTGCTGTGAAGTCGTGTAGTCTGCTGTGGTCTATGTGTTTAATGCTTAACTCATTTGGAATAATATCTGTACTGTGTTAGTTTCGTTCTGCTTGTACGGGTGTGAAGTTGGTTAAAAAACTATTCCGAAAAAATATCACTCCCTTCGCCCATAAGCTGACAGAACTATTATTCTCGTGTGCGATAGACCATTAGCAAAAGAAATGTTTTTTTTTTTCCATTCGCTTTTTATAATAGTTCTATAACAAACCAATGAAGGAAAAATAAAGTTGCATCCCATTTTTATAGCATATTCACACGAAGGCTAATATCCGAGGTTCGATCTATCATTCGTGATTCGCGGCCCAATCTTAATTGAACCGACATGATTCGTCATACAAAATTTTGAGATCAAACCAAATTGGTTCATTTTGAATCTTACATAAAGATTTAAATAAAAATTAAAAGCAAAAACAACCGTCTGAACACCTGGTTTCGCAATCGTGACTCAGAAAGTGAACTAAGGGTTTCATATTACCATCTGAACATGGTATCAAACAAGTCATTTTTCGATAAGTCCATCTAAATTTTTACTTCCATATGTTTGCGGGGTATAAATTGTTACTTTTGATGCATTTATGTATATACATAAATACATAGTACATACGTATGTATTTATTTTTTATATTTCTATTTATGTTCGTAGGGTAACTTTTGATTGCTTGTGCTGTGACATTAATATTAGGTATATTTTCCTTCATGGTGCAATTACTAGGTGGCAGCTTTAGGAGTAAGTTTTATAAACAGCACATTTCAATCCATTTCACACACATGGTGATGCTTGAGGAAGCTGCGTAGCATTATCGATACATATAAACATCTCCTGCCGTTACAGAACTGAAGATTAATTTCATTTTTAACACATTCAGAAACGATTGATATGTCTTGTAATACCGGCATATATAAAAAATTGTGTAATACCGGCCTTGCAGAAAAATATGCGCCGTAAGTAGTGTGCAGCATTTAAAGAAGGAACTCCCTCCAGTACTGCAGTACATTTGAAGTCATACCTGGTGCAAGTTAGCCTCGATATCAACTATGCTACCTACATAATTATGTAATTTATTCAACGTGGCTCTAGTAGATGATATTGTGCTTGTCTATTCCAGCTTTTAATCAGACCACCAGCCATTTTTTCCGTTCCTGAGTGTTTAAGACAAGCTCCAGTTCTTCCACGATCATGTTGGCGCACACAAAACTTAAGAAAAAATATAGTTATAGTGCTTAAAGCGTAGTTATAAGACTTATATACTAAATATAGCTTTTTATACAAATATAAATCAAATAATTTCATTGAATTATAAAATTGTTGGGAGTGATTTCGTAAAATTTTTACGACGCAATACTCGTATGTGAATACAATGGGAAATAATACGAAGTTCAACATAATTTTTATAATATATTATAATTTATATATCAGCTGTTCAGCTGATATTTAACATTGAAAGGTCCTAGTGCATTGTACGAAAAGCGCACAAACTCGGTAAAAAGCGTTCAAAGCCGGTAAAAATTTACAAAAACCGATAAAATCCGACTTCTTGTTGGCCAAAATGAACGTTGAAAGTTCAGATGCTCGTTCCATGGAAAAAATACACACCGAATATGAAAAACCAATTTCAAACTGGTTGCCGAACCGGTATCACGTTTTTTTGGAAATTCTCAAAATCGGATTCAGGACTCGCCAAAATCCCTTCACTTGCGCAGAGCAAACACGGAAGTAAAATGTCAATTTCAAAGTTCGCACTAAAGCAGCAACACTCTTTTCTATAGCGGAATATTAAATTCCTCAAAAGTACATACTAGCTTTCAAGGAAGTGAAACACCAAACAACTTTGAGAGCATCTAACCAGCAAACTAGTGTGATATTTCTATATCAGAAACATGCGAGTTGCCAAGTTACTCGTATATGAAAAGAACTCAATAATTTGAGTGTTTTTATTCTATTTTTCCGATAAGTCGCTTGCTTGTATTGTGGAAACATTACGTAAATGTTTCTGGCTGATCTTCGAAAATGGGAATATCCTCAACGGGAAAAAGTAGGTATTATAAATGTAAATTAAAGGGAGAATGCGAAATGAGATGTTGGCATTATTTTTCCAAAAAAAGAAAATGTAAGTAAATTTATGTAATGTTTGTTTCCACATCACATGCAAGAAACTTGTTAGGATAATTTATATGAAGAGATCTAAATTTTTTGAGTGATTTCTGTACAAATATTTCAGACAAGTCGTTTGCTTGTGTTGTGAAAACATCGCATTAATATCTTTTATGAAAAAAATGATAAGTAATGTTAATTATTCTTACTTTCAGATCAAAAACAATAAATAAAAGTGCTCATTAATTGTAGACAGCTATTGCACACTGAATCAGAAAAAAGGTTAGCTGAGTATGGTTCGATTTGGAGGCAAAACTTATCACAAATTAACGGTACAAGGCGGCACAAAATTCGGATTTTTCAAAAAGAACTAGTAGTGACCCAAATATGAGCAAACTTTTGCAGCAAGCAAAGAGCCGATAAGCAGTTGGGTATGCAGGAGTCTGTGCAACGTGCTCACAATGAAAGGGAAACAGCCCAAAAGCCACCGGCTATTCTCCAGCTACTGAGTCAACTTTTCTTGCTTTATCCACCAACATAACTAAGAATGATAGAATACATGATTACGACAACTCTCACACAAAACTGAAAAGTTCTGCGCATGTTGGTCAAATGACGTTACAAAACAAAGTAAACACAGCCCTAGATGATTCTGAAATGCTTAATATTACATGTCATCTAACGGGAAATCATGCGCATGACGTAAACTCTAGTTCTATCATTCTTGCACTTAGAACCATTATTACAACTGACGAATAGATAACATTACGATTTTATCTTACAGTTAATTTTTTTTTTTTTTTTTGTTATTACAAGTCAAAATTAACCTGAAAAATTACTGATAACTTAACATCAGGTTTATCCTCATGGTAAATTTCAAAATTAAGTATTTGAAGCTGCCATATTTTCCGCTGCAAATATTGTATCTTAAGCTGTAAAAATGGAAAAATTTAATGGTGACTTTATCGTTCACATTAACTAATATTAAGATTAACTATCAAGAACTTTGTCGTTGGGTTGTAATAATGGCCCTTAACATTTTAATTTATTTTTAACACTGTTTGAACACTATATTTTATTTGTAAATTTTTGGTCGAAATAAAAGCAAAACAACTTGAAATATTTCTAACTTTCGCTTTCTCTCGCTCTCTGTTGTTGTTATTTTCCCAGACTGTTGAGAAAAGGAGAATTTTGTTGACGGAAAAATGGGCTCCCAAAGAATTCATTCTCTGGAAATATTTATAATTGGGCTGATTATTTCTCACTGTATTCACATACATACATGTATATATATGTATGTACTCACATACTATCCCTACCGCACTTGCCGTTATTTTTTTTTTTTTTAACTTTTTTTAATATTTTAATTGAAATAATGTAAAATTATTATGGTAATAAAAGTTTTTAATTATTTTATTGTGTATATAAATTATTGCAATCATACTTGTATTATAATGTGGCCTATAACGCCATTTTGAAGCGATTTTGTAAAGTCGGCCAGACTTTTAAAACATTTTCCTGTGAATGAGGTTGTTCTGTAGCTTGTACGCGAGCTGGGGGATGAAAGTGATATTCAACCAGCTTTATGCCGGCACAAGCAGAACATATTCTGTAATAATTTTTAACCTAAAAGTAACACTTTTTTAGGTAGAATTTGCTCAAAGTGCTTTGTATAAAATAGTTAATATTTTATACTCAACTAAAAATTGTCTTAAATGCCATATTTGTTTTTACTGTTATCCAAAGGACATTTTGAACGAGAAAGAATTCTTTAATTTTTTTTACGAATAAAAGCTCGGAGAGTGCAAAAGAGAGAAATGTTGTGAGATTTTATGCTTACTAGCTATCTATTTTCCGTCTCATTTCGCCTCTGTTCTGCTTTGTGGTTAATAATTAAAGTTTCAAAGTATAAGTGACTGCATCTAGTGCACCACGCAATGCCCTCAAGGGTAATCGCACTTATACATTTGTATACTAAGTGCTCTATTCGTGGGGATCAATGATCTCGTCTTACACACACACTCATTAGTATAGTCATACACACATGACTAGTATAGTCATGTATTTGAATTTCAAACCTTGGCAAAAGCTCTATATTATTATTCTCAACCTTACTAAAAGCTTTCAAGCATATTCATTCGCAGTGCCTTGTTTATCGAAGACAACAACCATAATTGATTATAGTTTATCGTATGGCATATATTTAAAGACCTGATTCACTATCCTACCCGATCGTACGATTCATTCACAGGAAACTGTTTGAAAAGTCTGGCCGACTTTAAAAAATCGGTTCAAAATGGCGTTGTAGGCCACACTATTATACAAGTATGATTGAAATAATTTATATACACAATAAAACAATTAAAAACTCTTATTAACACAATAATTTTACATTTGAGGCACCAACAATATTCTTATATTTTTCACAATATATACTACACTGATCGCACAGAAGCCATAATGTTCTGAAAAGTTTCATAAAATTTTTCAAATCGCACGATTTGTCAAACAGTCTGTTGCACGGTTGCATTTTTAGTACTTTTTCAGCACACGTGCTTTATTTAGTAGATCGCACGATCGTGTATGATAGTGTAGCAAGGCCTAAAGCGTTGACGCCGCGCTATTTCGGTTGGTCTCGTACATTTTGTATGCGCTTGCGGATATTTGACAGATAAATTACGCTTGACGCCCTAATTTAGGTTACATTTTTGTCCATAAAAAAATATTATATATGTTTAGTAACCTCGTGACAAATATTGTACAGAAATTTTTCAAATAAGCGTTTAATAAACATAAAATATTTTTTATGTATAAAATCTATAAAATTCAATCATAAAATAAAAACACACTTTTTCATAAAAATTATGTATCCTAACTGCTTTTATGTCGACATTACATAGGTGCTAACCTAGTCATTAATAGACCTGACTGCTGGTTTTTGGTTGTTTGTGTTAGAACAGTTTTATTTTTAATTCTCGTTATTTTCTTGAAAATAATAGAATATTAAGTTAAACATTCTGCAGAAATACTATACATGAACATTTTACGTATAATTTTAATTCAAACCCCTGCATGTCTTCTTTGCGCATATTGTTATACAGAGGTGTAGCTTAAATTAATTTTGAAAAAAATGTCCTGAAAAAGACACACAACAGAGTGTTGAAATATTGAATCAAATAAATAACGATTATTTTTATAAATGACCTCTCGCTCAACAAACAAACAATAATTTATATACCTACATATAAAGGGCTGAAAAATTAGTAGAAAGAAATTTAAATTATGTAGGTATAAACATTTTTTCCGCATAAACGTTAAAAAGTTTTGTGTATTGTTGGGTTTCTCTGCACACTGTTGATAATTGAAAACCTCTTCTATATATGGAAATTCTTGTACTACATATCTACACACCTAAAATTCGATCTCTCTCGAAGTACTTAAAATGGCTTTGTACTATTTCTGCTTTTGCCTTTTATCTATTAACTCCTTCTGTTTTATATGTATGTGTGACTGTAAAACATCCATACATATGTATGTACATAACCTTACTTACATATATATTTCTATTCGTATATATTAATGAGCGAACGTACCCAGTTGGCAAAATTGTCCGAGATGACATTGTCTCATGATTATGATGACGCATGCAGCGATGCCGAATGAAGATTTAAGCTTAATTTAAGATTTGAAGATTTTTCTCTCAAAATTAAGATTTTCGAGATCCAGTATTATACACCCATATTCTGCTTGTCGACGGCAATACAAGACGACGCCGATTTTTAAGTTTTGAGGCGAATCGGCATTCCTGTTGTCAATATTGGCAAGTATCGATAACTGCCGACACATATCTACAAGAGCAAATGGCAGCAATATTGTATTTAATTGCCGGTTATTTTGTCGTCACAGTTAATAAAGAAAATTAAAATTAAAAAAAGATTGGAATAAAATGGAAAAAATTAAAACTACGAATCCCGCCCAATTTCAAAAATTAGTAGAGGAGTTGGAAAAGAGCCCATCAATGGCCAGAATTAAAAATGCAGGACTACTAAACCGTCTAAACCGTCTTCTTTCCACTATTAAGTTTGTTTTGTTGTCTTTTTCACTGGAGTCTAAATATGGCTGGAAAAGCATTTTGTGTTTAAAATCTTCCTCATATTTCTTTTTTTACAAACTTTTTTATTTTGCACAAAATTTTGTTCTAAATCAAAATGTAAACAAATCGAATCAACTGACACATACATTCGAGATGTGTGTTGGGTTTTATTAACATAATCGATAAACCGGCAACATCAATACAAAACTGTTAGGGAATGCAAGATTAATATTGATGTCGTCTTAAATTGGTGTTGCAATAATATTGCCGCCGACAAGCAGAATATGGATGATAATATTGTAAACATTGTATTCAATAAATTTTGACTCCTTTAATTAAATGCATCTTGAAATAAAGTATACCTCCTAAGCAGAATAGTTATGTAAATAGTTAAAACTCATACATATGAAAGTTGTAAAGAAGGCATGTTCGGATTATGTATGGATTGAAATATCTGTTAAATGGTCCGATAAAATGACATCAAATGACCTATTTTCACAAAAATGTTGAGGACTTTTTCACAGAGATGGGGCTGATATATTTCTCCCAAAGAAAAAAATTGCATGGCCTTAAATCGTATGATCATGGTGGCCAGTTGGCTTTAAAAGTTTTTAAGATAATTTCTTCTGGATATCGTAGCAAGAACTCCGAAAGAACATATCCCTGCAATTTGGGTCTCATCTTAGAAAAAGTGTAGCCTAATCACGTTGTCTAACGAAAATCTGAACCAGACAATTGCGTATTGAGGGTGCATTTGTTTCTCATGGATTACATATGTATGTACATTTTGAACCCCAAATTCGACAATTTTGTGTATTCATGAAACTATTCGGAAATGCGGTTCGTCAAACATCACATTTCTCAACATAACTCCAAATTTTTGTAGTAAGTTTTCACAACTATTCTTTGACTACACATGTGTAACAACTACGAAATTTCAGAGGTTTCACTCTTAAAGCCCATTTTGCCAACCAAAGATGTAGAAATTTAAATGCGATCGCTTTTTTTTATACGAAAACCTATGAAAAAGCTTACCTGGCTGTAATGTAATGTAACCGTAACGTCTCAACCTGTATAAAATAGAATTACGTGGTTACGAGACAGATGTTACCAATGATCTATATATTATTGTGAATGGGGGGTGTCACAAACACCCTGTTTTAGTACTTTTTGTTTATTTGAAAAATTAACTGTTTAACTAGTTAAATTTGTATACACACATAATATATTTTAATAAATTTAAGACTTTTTCTCTGGATTCTGTAAAATACTCTAAATAAATGTGCATACATAAGTAGCATAATTAACATTCTGCGCACGATTTTTTCGAACGTCTTATGTAACCACAATATTTATTCGGCCGATTTCCAACCAATAACTGAGTTTTGAAAATCGGTTCATAATGCAGAGTTATGCAATACATTACTAAATTTAGGCCTGTGAAAAAATGAAAAAATGTAAATATATATTAAGTATAATACATTAGTAATAGTACATAATAATATAACTTTTTATCAAAGTTCTTACATATTGTATTAATATAAGACAAACTTTAGGTACCATTTAAGCCATAGTACCATTTAAGTTTCGCACCTTTTGTATATGAAGTGCATACTGTGAGCTTTCATCACTGCTTTGAGCAGCTATATTGCTTTTTATTTTGTTTTTTGTAATTTATTTGATATCGCCTGCCCCACTTTATTATCTTGTACGGTTTTTCTTTTTGTCTGTACGAATTTTCCATAAGCGAAAGAAGTTTAGGGCATTAACAAATCTTTGGCTTCCATATAATTATATTTTTTTATGACAAACTTAAATAAATAAAATAAAACACGTGACACGATTTTAGGTTCTATAAGTATACTTACAGTTACATTTACGATACGTTTACATGTACGATTTCTACCGTCGGCTAAATGGGTCTCTACTAAGATACCATACATTTTTAATATTGAAAAGAAATTTTATTGAATTGCAGGTTAATACGGTGACTGCTACAAACATAGTCGTGTTAATATATCATTTCTATTTAAGTATATGCATTTTATTTTTGGCAGGGTTTTTTCGGTAGCCTGCTGCCTTAAATCTGTTTAATGCGTCCTCAAATCGTTTATGTAAACTATTTGTACAAAAGTAAAGTATTTGTACATGCAATTTGAGCAAACATTTTAATCACAAATGACAGTTGTTGAGGAAATGTAAAATATTTGTACATGCAATTTTTAATCACAAATGACAGTTGTTGAGGATATGCTAGAGGAAATTGTCACTTTTTTTCGTGGTGATATGTTCGAACATTTCATTTATTTGGGCTGTTGTTAAGATGAACTCCACGATTTCCTGCTGTCTTGTATTCGCCGTTTAAAATATCGTAATCATATGGCCAACTGGGTAAGCCTGATAAACACTTGCCTAATATGTAATATATTTGTTTATAAATAAATAGTCAATTACGTACTTATACGTACATACATATACATAAGTATGTAGGCATGTACATACAAATGACGATTATTATTGTTGGACAAAAATCATTAGGATTTTTATTTGTTAAGTTCCAGCCCTACATACATTTTTTTGTTACGACATTCAAAGCGTGTATGCCATCCACTTTAATAATAATAAAAGCTTATGGTATAAAGTTTCACCTTTCGTTTTCTATTTAAGTTTAAACGCATTTTTTAATGGCCTTAAAAGTTTAACCGTTTTAGATTTGTATAAATATGTACATATGTACATAAATGCCTACTTCCATACAATCATAGACATGCATATGTTCATTTTTTATACTAATCTTCCAGAAGAGACTTCAACGCAACTTCAATTTGCGATATGCCTTGCAAGTGTTTTAAGCGTATATGAGAATTGGGGCCAAACTAACCAGAAAATGTAAAAAACAACAAGTGAACAAGTGCATACATATACCCTGCAAACATACGAAAGCTAAAATTTAGTTAGACTTATCCACAAAGCGACTTCTTTAACACATGCATATGTATGTATGTGTTATTGTGCTTTCGCCAGTTGTACAAAAAGTACGTGCAATAATCGGCATTATCAACGGGGTGCGTTTTACCGTTTTTGTTCCGCTTTAAAACTTTTTGTGCGAAAAATTTTTAGTACCTACATTTAATGCCACTAAATGGACTCATTTCGTACCTCTTTATTATCCCCGTTGCTCGTTTTTCCACGAACAGTTTAATTTTTATGATAAAGCGATGATCATACACTTTGTGTATGTAATATGTAGTCTTGCACGTCTTGTTATCACATTGTAGTCTTATTCTTTATAGAAAATGTTTGCAGGGTACACATACATACATACATACATACATAAATATATACATTTAGCCAGACAATCACTCAGCTCAACGGCAAATATTAGTTCATTTAGCTGCCATTCAGTAATATTTAGAGACCCACAGAAATATACTCTATAAGCATACATGCATACATATTGTATGTATGTATGTATGTATGTATGTACGTTCATATCAAGTCATACCAGAGCTGTAAAAGAAGTGAATATGCACTATATTTGTTGCGGTAGCAACTTATGTAAACAAATATAATAAAACGAAACGCAATTCAAATCAAGATTTTGTTTGTTTTATTATCTGAATAATAAAAATAATACAATTATTAAAATTCCATATTTCAAATACCATAAACTTACTTCATTGTTTCTCTGTCTGGCGGCTTCTCTCGAATTGTTCGTTATTCTACTAAAAACCGAAGCCTTCAAAGTTATCGTTTCTCCTACCGGTTATTCTCCACCGAGTACAATTAGAGAGAAGTGCCTTACATACAGAGTTGTAATAATTCAAAATAATACATTCTCAGGCGAATTCAAAAATTCAATTTATAAATTCAATATATAAAAAGTCCGTTAAAATTTCAAATAAATTTAATACTCAACAATATTCTTAATCAACATCCATATCTTATGCAGCATACAGACGTGGGAGCCAGAGCACTGCGCCGAGTGATTTGATCGGCGGCGGCGGCTAACGTGATAATTCTTGGCGACGGCTCAAAGCCGGCTAAAATTCGACTAGCTGAATTTTATACGGCTACCTGGCTAATTGAATACCTGGCATAGAATAAATTCAAAGCAAAATTCTACGAATTTCTGCCAAAGAGCAAAATTTAGAATAATATGAACCTGAATAACATTTGCCTTGCTTATTATGAGTTACTTATTAAAGTAAACAGTATCCAATTTACAACTGCATTTGGAATACAATTATATTCTGTGAGGTTTTATCATAACAGCTTAAGGCCTTGCTACACTATCATACACGATCGTGCGATCTACTAAATAAAGCATGTGTGCTGAAAAAGTACTAAAAACTCAACCGTGTGACAGAGTTTTCGACAAATGATGTGATTTGAAAAATTTGATGAAACTTTTCAAAACATTATGGTTTCTGTGCGATCAGTGTTGTATATATTGTGAAAAATATGAAAATATTGTTGATGCCTCGGGGAAAAAATTTAAGTAATGTAAAGTTATTATGTTAATAAAAGTTTTTAATTGTTTTATTGTGTATATAAATTATTTCAATCATACTTGTATAATAGTGTGGCCTACAACGCCATTTTGAAACGATTTTTTCAAGTCGGCCAGACTTTTGAAACAGTTTCCTGTGAATGAATCGTACGATCGTGTAGGATAGTGAATCAGGGCCTTTAAGTCGAAATAAGATCAAAAAAAGTTTTGAAGGGAAATTTGAATGAATTCGGTCCATAGCTCGGAAACTAAGCGTTTCCGCAAATATTGTCATTTTACATTTTCTTATTATATTTTAATTTTCTGTCACCCTACGTACTTTTTATTTTATTTGGAGCTGCGATTGCAAACTAGATTTGTTCCTAATCGTCTTTTTGTAATAAATTACCTAAGAATTTGTATGTGAAATTGGTTCTTTTGTGTAAATAAAAATCATATAGTTATAAAGCATTCTCTTACAGTTCTGATATCTACTATAAACAAAGGCAAACAACACAATCTACTACAAACAAAAATATAATTGATTGTTTGGCTGGTTGTTTTGTTTTATACTCGTATTTTGCTCTTCTCAAAAAGCCATTCCATTTGTTTAAGAAATTGGATAGAATAATACAAAAAAATATATATTGTGTTAGTTTATTTTTGTTAGTCAAAGCGACATCTTTAATTAAAAAAAACACCTTTTTTATACACTTTATTTAAATAAAAGACAATTATTTTATTTGTGACTAAAGTTTTCATAAAAGATTTATTTAATGTTAAAATGTTTACTAACTAAAACGTTGAGAAACGTTAAGAAACAAAATCTATATTTTATACTTCTATTTTTAGAAATTGATAAGTTCCACTTGTATATCGTATCTTAAATTTTGTAAACTTTTACTTTAAGGAGTGCTGTAAATTAACATTTGTTGTAAAATACGAAAAATTCGGTAATATAATTAACATAGTGCGCATACTTACATACGTACATATATAAAAGATGCCACGGGTATGTATTTATGCGATCATAATAAATGTTAACAACCTTTTTAACATGCATTTATAACAGTGCTGTCATGCCTTTTGATGATAATATATGTTAATAATTTCTTCAACATGCACTTTGACAGTGCTGCCAAATTAATATAAACAGCGCTGCCATATATAATACAAAATCTACAATTTTGGTGTAAAAAATCTTTTCTATTGAAAAAGTTTATATTTTGTTAAAATGTACCAGTGTAACACAAAAAATAATACATAACCGTTATTGTTATTTCGTTTGTGATTTCGAATCTATTTCGTTAATAATGAAAGTAGTAAAGCAAAACAAAGGATGTAGAGAAATAAAATAATTTTAAATTAAATCAAAGTTTATATAATTACAAAATATTTTATACCAGTAAAAAATTATAAATAGTTTGTTTTCTATGTTTCCCAGCTGGGAAACATAGAAAACAAGCTATTTATAATTTTTTACTGGTATAAATGTTAGAAGCGTAAATAGCGAATAAAAAACTTAATTGTATAAAATATTTTAATTAAAATTTAAAGTTACCTCTGGGTGCAAGGAATTATTGACACATATAAGTTAACACAACAAAAAATAATTGGTTCTCCAGGGATAGTAAACGCCGTACAGACAACAAAAAAGGCAATAAAAGAATTGTATACGTGATTAAATCCAAATTTACACACATGAAGTTTTCTTGATAAATTCTGCTTCAATTTTCTTTTGTACATGCATTTACTTTCACACATAAAAGTTTTGCGTCGTCAAGTTTAAGTTTGTTTTGTCTTAAAGTTTTCATATTTTCTGGCATTCCATTTTAAACTTGACGGTACCGTCAAGTCTGCACCGTTTTCCACACTCTTCTCCCCGTCCTCCCAAAAACTCAAGACTTGACGAGTCAAACTAGATGTGTGTAAATAGGCACTATTATTAGATGTAGAATAATTCAAGAGATTAATGACTGAGTGGCTTAAGCGACGGTAAATCATGTTCGTCCTGATGTTGAGCTTAAGGCCTAGTAGGTCCTGGTGAGCAAGGCATTATTGACAACATAAGTTAATACAACAAAAAGTAACTGGTTTCCAGGGGTAGTAAACGTTGTACAGACAACGAAAAAGGCAATAAAAGAATTCCATACGTGATTAATATGAGATGTTGACTAAAACAAATTCAAGAGATTAATGGCTGAGAGGCTTAAGCGGTGGTAAATCGTGTTTGTCCTGATGCTGAGTCTAGTAGATCATGATGAGCAGTGTAATAGCTGCGAAACAGATAGCTGTCTCCCAGCTTGAATTCCATGATTATTTTTCTTTAATCTAAACTTATTGATTACAGCAATTAATTATGTAATAAAAAATGTATCTCATAGTAAAAAAGATTTAGGCTAAAAACTTCAAAATCAGTAAAATGAAAAAAACTATTTTTAAAAAGAAAAACTTCAAAACTGCGCAAAGTTACCCTACAGTTACACCATCAAATTTATTTTCAATTCAGTATCAATTTTTTTACTCATACTGCTTGTCAAAATGTAAGAAAATTGAAAGCTGTGACGTAGGCTGCACACAATATCAAAGCAATTTTATTTTCAAGATGCCGGTGTCAAAAAAAAAACAAAAAACAATTAAAAATAATGCTTCCTTATAAATAAAAAAAATTGATTTCTAATAATCAGCACAAATTTAATTTATTTTCTAATAAATTACCACAAAAAACTATGGCGACAGAATTTTTAAACACAAAAATGAAAAATTTGTTCACTAAAATAGCTATCAGCTGTTTTCTTGCCTATAAATTTGAACACAGAGTTTTAAAGCAAATTTGAAAGCAAATTCGTATCAAACTCGCATCAAGTTTTAAAAGTATGAATGTATTAGTAAAAAAGTGAGAATGTATTAAAACTTGAAAGGCAAAACTTGGTCGTGTAACCCCCAAGTTAGGAAAAACTGCAATATGAAGATATGTAAATCTGCACACTTGGCAACGCTGGTTATAAAGTACCCACTAACATGCAGTCTACACCTAACTTCAAACGCAGTTAAAACTTGCTGTTTAAATATCTATCTGTTTAAGTCGGCGTACACGTAGTGATGTTAGAGTTATAACTTCTCATAGTAAAAAAATAAAAATGGTGGAAAACAACTACAAATAGCAGGCTGTTGTCAATTTAAGTTATAACAGAGTTTCCAAATGAAATGTTTTAACAACCAAGTTATAACTTTAACCAAACTTCAATATGAGCAGTCCACATTTAACTTTAACTTGAAATTAGCGTTAAAGTTAGTGTTTTCATGTCAGGTGGAGACCGTACTTAATGCCGGCTATACTCCACTAAAAGTCGTATAAGTATCAAATAATTAAAAGTGTATCATGCTATTGTAATAGTTGCAAAAATAAATTTTATTTTCAAAATTTATATTTCAATTTCAAATTCAAAAATCAGCTGATTTAATTTTTTCAACTAGATTGATATATACTATACAGTAAATAAAAAAATAATAATTTAAACTTTCATATACATATCAAATTCATTAAGAGCCGATTTTGTCGCAAGTGTGTTATCTTTCAAATGAATTATTACGATGATTTGCAACATGTGTTTCGAATCCATACTTCAACTCATACTACTAAAAGTTTGAAATTTAGTAAAAGGCAACTACCAAAGCGTATTTCTTATCGATATACCTTGGTTCGGTGTATAAAATTTTATCCTGCTCTACTCTTTCCACCCACACTATAAAAAGAAAAAACACACCGTATCAGATGGATGCATTGTCGAATTTCTCAACAGTTCGCCTTGACTAGCTTTTTCAAATTTTATCATATTCTATTCTTGATGCCCGCACGATAAAATAAAGCACTAACAATGCACCTGTGTCTTACCAGCTACTTTTGATAGCTCATGTTAAAAATTCGCCATTTACACAAAGAGAGCACCCGCTTTTTTTATGTTCTACTGTTGTAGGGAAGCGGTTACTTGTTTATTGTATCATGATCATAACTAACACCCAATTTTCACGACGAATTTTTCAAATGTCTTTAAGTCATATCTTCTTTGTTTGTAAGCAAATTTGATAGAAAAAAAGAGGGGCACACAAGAAGACACACAATCAGGGCTGTTCTGTAAATCACTTTTTGTTTTTTCGATTTATAACCGGTAAGCTAACCTGCTATCAATTTCAAATCACATTCTAATGTTTGCATGTACTTCATTACGAATTTCATACATTATTAAATAACTTAGTGTGTTTTCTATTGATTCCTTAAGTAAAACTATTTATTTTATACGAAATAATACACTAAACTACGAAAAAGCTATATACGTTTACATTGTTGCATTCTTTTGTGATTTGATCTGCGGGTTTATTTACCCGCATATTTTTGTTAGTACTCTACCTTTTATATTTATTAGAAATAATTAACTTTAATTTGCAACACACAGGTGCATTGTTAGTGCTTTATTTTATCGTGCGGGCATGAAGAATAGAACATGATAAAATTTGAAAAAGCTAGTCAAGGCGAAGTGTTAAGAAATTCGACAATGTACTCTGTGCTCGACAACGCATCCATCTGATACGGTGTGAGTGTTTTTTCTTTTTATAGTGTGGGTGGAAAGAGTAGAGCATGATAAAATTTTATACACCGAACCATAGTGAATCGATAAGGAATTCGCTTTGGTAGTTGGCTTTTACAAAATTTCATACTTTTAATACCACGAATAAAAAAAAAACCACCCGAAAAAAAAAATTATCAGTAAATCAAAGCAACAAGCATCTGTTTTTTTTTTTTTTTTTTTTTTGCTTCGCTTCCAAAGAGAATAATCACATCAAAACTCGTAAAATATTGTGATTTGCAGAACAGTTGCAAATCACTTTTTTGCTTTCAAATCACATGTTTTTTAGAACAGGCTGACTATGGTTTTTGCTATTATGTTTTATTTGCTTTACAAAGTTTCCCACTCTTTTCGTTTATATATTTATTTATTTATTCATTACATATTTAAAAATTTCTTTAGTTCTACTTTATAGTTAAAACGTACGTATAATGACTTTGATAAGTCATACAATTTTATAGCTTAAGAGTTTATGCACAGAGCTTCTAAATAGGCGGGTAGAAAATTGAAAAATAAGAAGAAAATGTTGTCGGAAACGCATAGCTTCCGAGTCATGGATCTCTGAAATTTTCTACACCCCTATATAATTTTTTCCAATTCAGAGCTCGTAAAGTGGATTTCTTCCATTATTCTTATATTTTCTCAAGTAAATATTTTTTATGAGTAATTGTTATTAATTCTTAGTTTTTTTTTTCACAATTAAAATATATATTAATATATTTGTTTTTAGAAAACTTTATTTACCCTGTTGTTCTTAGAAATATCCTTTTTATGGGGTGGCTTTTTAATACCCTTATTGTGTCACTTTTTGAAAATTTGAGGGCAACGCTGTATGTGACTTGGAGTTCAAAAAGATAGATTTCCCAAATACTAAAATGGCAACACTCTTGGCAAAACAGAATGTCAAAAATCAACAAATTTTCTTTTGTAAAAAAATTACTGCAATTTTATAATTAACAACACAGAATACTCTGCGCTTAACAAGTTGGAATCAATAAAGGACCACAAACAAATGTACAAAATTTCAAATTACGAGATGTTTTTATAATTTCTTAGAAAGCAAACCCACTGGATTAAAAAAAAACAATCATTGAATACAGGGTAGGCTTACTGTGTGTCATTCCGTCAATCATATATGCAGCCAGACAGATTGTTACATATGTCGGCTCTTGTAATGGATGAGGAATGATGAGGGGTTACAAATTCATCTTATTCATTTAAAAGAAAACGACATAAACTCAATTTTTTATTGATTGGTAATATGCTTAGAGCAAAAAACATAAAAATTTGTTGACCAGTTATTGTACACTCGTTTAAGAAAACCTTGTACTAGAAATCGTTATCCTCTCAGTCAAGTGCTGCATTTTTTTTTTATTCTTCAAAGTAGCACTTAGAACAAGATGCATTTTAAGATTTCAATATGTGAATGCATATGTACATACATACATATTGTTGCTGTTCAAACGCTGATTATAAGTTTAGTCTGCATTTGTTGTTTCGTGTGGAAAGGATTAAGCAGAAATAAATCAATTGAGTTTATTATTTACTATATTAGCTACTAATATTTACACCAATCGAAAACTACACAGCTTGTTTTCTTTTTTTTGTGTTTCCTAACTGTCTATAGGTCGACATTTCATA